>OZ022561.1:29683361-34683361 GCA_963991005.1 Barypeithes pellucidus
GGAAAACGACTAAATTAAATTTTAATACCAGTCTAACTGCTTTTCATTTTTACGGTATATTTTTATTTAAATTCATTTTTATTTTAGATTACAGTATAAAAGCGGAAGATCTGGCAGCACTGGTATAGTATTTGCAGAATTATACCGTTGAACTTTTTACTCATTATCCCTTCGACCATAAAATAAATAAGAAAATCCCAAATTTTAAAACCTTTTCGAGCAGAGCCGGGGACCAGGTATACAAATTCAATTTATACCTATGCCTGATGCATATATAAATACAAAGTGATTTTTAATAATTTTAATCTTTAGTGGTTTTCCGGCGAGTAATTTATAGTTAGGCTTATTAGTGGTAGAATGTGGCGTCCTTGGAATTGTGCTGATAGGGGGGCATCTTCAAGTGTCATTTTTAAAAGAAAGCATTTATCTACCGATGCCAAACTAATAATTAAAAATGTGTATCAATCGTTGTAGAGTAGACATTTTAATTCGATGGATGCTTTAGCAGAGACGTCTACTTTGACAAAAACTCCTTTATCTTCGGTAAGAGACATAGTACTTAAACCTGTTAATCCTAGAAAAAATCGGAGTGATTCTGGCACATTTAGAAGCATTGACGAAAATGACATGGATTTATTAAGAAGGAAGATTTACCAAATGTATGAGGCACAAACTGTACCCACTTTGATTTCCCTCAAAGAGCGGCTGATTAAAGACGAAACAAATATCTCTTGTAGCCTTTCAAGCCTTAGGAAAATATTGCGTAAAATGATATTTAAATACCGAAGCATTAATGGAATCTCATCGTTTACGGAAATAATATTTCTCCCACATTAAATTTTTCTGTAGTACAATTAATTAAAAACGAAATAAGAAAAATTTCTGCAGACAGCTGGAAGAACTGTGTACAGCATGTACTTAAGGTGGAAAATTCTTACAATTGTATGATTAGAAATGTTCAACCCTTAATTATAAGTTTAGGCTTAGATGAAGATAGTGATAGTGATTCAGAGTTAAATTTTGAATAAATTATCAATAGTTTCTTAGAACTTTATTTACTAAAGTACTTGTTATCCTAATAGTTATACTTTTAAATTATATTATTTTCAATTATCATTAATTGTCATCATTATTTTACATTTATTATAGGTACCTAAAACTAAAAATACCTATCTATTTATTTTAAATTACATATAAAAATAAATCATGTCGTGTGGTATACATTTTCAAGCCGGCCCTGATCCTATTTATTGAGCTTTGAAGAGGTTGACTCGTATACAATAGGGTTTAATCGGGTAGTTTATTTATGGCAGAGTCAACGGTATAATTCGGCAACAACTATACTTTTGACATGTAATAAACGGTAGATTACTATAGATGGTATGTCTGGTACAAGTATTATAATGATAATTTTAAAGGGAAAACCTACTAAATTCAATTTTAATACCAGTCTATCTGCTTTTAATTTTTACGGTATATTTTTATTTATTTTAATTTTAATTTTAGATTGCCGTAAAAGCGGTAGATCTGGCAGCACTGGTACTCAGTGCTATATTTGGATAGGGGGAATTCCATAAACAGCCATAGAAAAATACGTATGCATACCAGTCGACGTAGGGGAAGTCCTTATGTGTGCAGTGTACTTTGAATTTCAAACTATAAGGAAGACGGATAGATATATGACCAATTCATGATGCGATGAACTCCCGAATCGACATGACTTCAGCGGACGTGTCGTTTTGTACCGCACGGATATGCAACGCGGTATGTCTGAGATAGACCGAAATCCGTATAAAGTAGGCGTTTGTCTTACAGAAAGATTTTTTCATTGATCCGTTTTTTTTCAACTTTCGATATGCAAAGATGTATATTTTTTATATTATATTTTATCGAGACATAGTTTGTTCACTATTAAGAGTTCAATGTAGTAGTACATACAGTGAGTCCCAGAAGAAATGTCTAAATTCATTTAAAATTCAGCGGTAAGTTTTTTCAAGAAACGCTCGTCCCCGTCGATTTTGATTTTTTAATTTTTTTTTTTTTTTTGTGGTAATTTCATGTATACAGGGTAGCTCAAAAATAAGTTACGACCATCAACTTCATTTTTTCAAATGAAAACATATATTTTTTATTTCATTTTTGAATTTTGCATTGAATTCTAAGCATGTTTCATGTACCATGTCCTATACATAAACTCAACAGTTATTGAAAAAATTAGGATTGAACATAATATCATTTAGAGAATCCAACGATCTGTCAAATCTTCTGGCAATATGGCATTTTGGGCTCCATAATAAGTAAGAGTGTACTGTCTCACTGTCACCGTTTATTTCCATAGAAACTGTATGACAATTTTATTTCAAATAAGTATAATTATTGTCAAGCGTAGTTTCAAAGTTGCGGTTTTCACAATAATGGTGAAGTTAACGGAACGGGAAAAAATTGAAATTCTATGCATGGTTGGGTTTGGTGATAAAACACGTACTCAAATAGAAACAGCCCAATTATTTAATGAAATCCATCCTGATCGTCCTCCCATATGTCAAAAGATGGTGAGTAGAATAGAGGCTAAGTTTAGAGAATTCGGTCATGTTAGAGATTTGCCTAAATCTGGTCGTCCTACTCGAGATGAAAATGAACAACTTGACGTTTTGCTTTCCTTGGAAGAAAATCCATGTACTCCCCTATCGCACATTGGGGCCGATTTACACATGCCGAAATCTGTTGTTCACCGAGTAGTTCAAAAGCACAAATATCACCCATACAAAGTTATTCCAGTGCATGAGTTATTTGAAGATGATTTCGATAGGCGAAGTGAGCTTTGCGAACGCATGCAAAATATGTGCAATCTAGATAATAATTTGGTAAAAAATATTATTTTTTCGGATGAAGCTACGTTCTATTTGAATGGTAATGTGAACAGACAAAATTGTCGATATTAGGCAACAGAAAATCCGCATTGGATGATAGAGGTTCACAGCCAGTACCCTAAGAAAATAAATGTTTGGTGTGGAATCGTACGCGAAAGAGTAATTGGTCCATTTTTCTTTGAACAGTATTTAACTGGACAAGTATATCTCAAATTTCTCCAACTAGAATTAATTCCAGCATTAGTGGCTTTATTTCCGAATCCATTGGATCCAGACTCCCCTGACGAAGAACTGATATTCCAACAAGATGGTGCTCCTGCGGCCACTGTGCGCACATTTTTGGATGAAACCTTTCCCAATCGGTGGATTGGAAGGAGAGGACCTATCGAATGGCCTGCTAGGTCGCCAGACCTAACTCCGCTGGACTTTTTTTTGTGGGGTTACCTCAAATCAAAAGTATTTGTTAACAGGCCAAACAATATGCAGGAGTTGAAAGAAAGGATCCGAAGAGAAGTGCGTGTCATAACTCCGGAAATGGTTGGAAACGTTTAAAGAGAGTTTATTGATCGTCTTGGATATTGTCAAGCCTTAAATGGCGAACATTTTCAACATTTAAGTTGATTTTGTTGTGTTTTTTTTTTAATAAACAGGTCTTACTTATAGATATGTTCAATCCTAATTTTTTCAATAACTGTTGAGTTTATGTATAGGACATGGTACATGAAACATGCTTAGAATTCAATGCAAAATTCAAAAATGAAATAAAAAATATATGTTTTCATTTGAAAAAATGAAGTTGATGGTCGTAACTTATTTTTGAGCTACCCTGTATACATGAAATTACCACAAAAAAAAAATTAAAAAATCAAAATCGACGGGTACGAGCGTTTCTTGAAAAAACTTACCGCTGAATTTTAAATGAATTTAGACATTTCTTCTGGGACTCACTGTAGTATCCTTACTAAATACATCGAGACTGTAATATTAATACTAGTGATTGACGGATATCGATATGAATAAGGTATTTTATCGGCATATTGGCAAATTTTTCAGATAATCGATATCGGCATTTTTAGGATGTATGAAGCTGCCACTTATCATTTGAAAATTATTAATTATCATTTTAGGGCGCTTTAATTATACAAACGAAGATTATTTAAATGAGTTTATCATTCATGTAATGGGGAATGTGACAAAGTAATAACAAATGACAAATTAATTTCTTTGGCATTCGACTGTCCTAGCCTAGGAGTAACTGAACTTTCGAGGAGTACTAATCTTAACCACATATGGATTGGCGGCAGTGGTTCGTTGTGCATTTCTGCTATTCGTCGCTCTAGGCGGAATTAAGAGGGCAAGGTCAGCCGAGCACCTTCCATGAAAATATCTGTAAAAGAGAGTCAAATCCTCAACCTGTCTTCGATGTTCTATGCTGTCGAGGTTCTTCGTCAGCTCGTGGTCTCCTTTCGATGAAATCCAGTAGCCGAAGAGTATGTTTGGGTGCAGAGCTCCAGACATGAGAGCAGTATTCTAGTGATGGTCGAATCTGGGCTTTGTATAGTGTCAAAAGTTGTTGAGGTGTGTACAACTTTCTACGTACAAATCCGAAACAAAATCGCCATATAAACATATTAAATTGGCAATATTTCGAAAACTACAAATTATCGGAATAGAAAACTTTATACAAACTTGTTTTTAATGCTAAATAGAAACTAATTATAAAATATGGGGGTTTCCATTTGAAAATGTAGATTTTTGCAGTTTTCTCAGTTTCATTTTCTCATCTTATTGCTTGATTTTGATTTGATTAATAGTTTAAAAATATTACAAGAATCAACAAATATAATAATATATAGGGTGTTCCGTTTAAAATAAGCAAGTTGACACCGACTTCCGGTATAACCAGAAGTGCCACCATATTGAAAATATTTTACCTAAGTACAACATTACCAGACTGTCCAATTTTCAAAATTTGTGTGGTTTTTCATGCAGGGTGTTATGGAAATGACTTATTATATTTAAATCGGCAAATCCTGAGATGAACATAAATTGAAGAAAAATAACCTTAAATGGCGCTTTGAATTATTGTACGAAATATACACTTTATAGGAAATCTGAAAATTTATGTGGCTGTTACTGAGGACCGTTCGCAATCAATAGTTTATTGAGGCGGTGTTGTCATATATTGCAACACAGAATTGTAAACGCACGTGTTCAGTTTTTGACAACAAGACGTCTTGACCCGCGTTATCACTTCTGTTCCACGCTTTTTAGAAAAAAAATACTTACTACAATTTGAAGGTACATACTCTCTTACCTTCGATATTATAATCCGTTTTATAATTAAATTCCATAAAAAATAAAACACAAAAAGTATGTTGATATCACACAAATTTCAAATCACATCACAATATTTCTTATTATGAATTATTTCACAACAGGAAAAAAAATCGAGTAAAGATTGTTCCACGAAAAATGGATATAACTTAATGACTGCAGTAAAAGTACCTGGGGCCATCCCATTATTTATGACCGTTTGTTATTATTATGTGGAAAGGACCGGATTGTAATAATTTTAATTAAATATAGGCACATCAGGTAGGTTAGGTTGCTTAATTTATATTTAAATATCTTTTTGTGGTAAAATTTGTTAGTTTTTGAGGAATGGTTCAAGAATTGTCTTTTACCAAACGTTCCTCACAATAGCGTGATAGTAATGGACAATGCGAGCTATCACAGTCGCCAATTACATAAAGCTCCAAGCTTAAATAATACAAAATTGGAGATTCATAACTACATGGCGGCGAATGATATATATTTTGAAGAAAGTTATAAAAAAGTGATCTTTTAGAAGTTTTAAAGACATTTTGTATAAAAAAAGTATATGTTTGTGACACATTGGCAGAAGAAATTTTTCTCCGACTTTAAGTTCTAGTGTTGTTGAATTAATACGAAAATGCTTTAATGATATTCCCCCAGGTAGTTGGAAAAATTCAGTCCGTCACGTAATAACTGTAGAAAATTCGTATATTAGTCTGGATCGTATAATTAATCCAATTATAATTAAATTTGATGAGGATAGCGATAGCGAAACAGAACTATCTATAGAATGACATTATAAATGTAAATAAATATGACTAGTAATATTTTTAAAAAATGTTATTTTTTGATTACATTAATATAATCATATCATTACTTGCTTTCCTTAGTCCGTCCCTTCATACGTCACTTGTTTATTGCCAAGCTCTTGTCGACACAATGGGACCGACCCAGGAAATCATTAAGTCGTATCCAAATTTCGTGAAACGTACTGTGGAACCCTCGACAGCGTCGTTCCATCCCCGAGTCGCGAAACATACTGAAGCAACGATAGTCGCGCGCGGCAGGTATCCAAGCAAGGACGAAGCATGCGGTGTGATCTGACAACACTGTTGGTATACTCTAGTGACCCACATTGTTGCTAACTGAATCCAGATGGAACGGCGCAACAGTATGTGGGTAAAAAGGGATTTTACCTTAGTATTTAGATATTTGATTAAAAAAAAAGTATGTAGACTTTCTCTAGGATACCCTAGGAGTCACCCATTTAAATATAATAAGTTATTTCCATAACACCATGTATATAGATTGAGGCGATTCCCGGTGGGAATAGTTACGTATCTTTTAAGAATGTGGTGACGATACCTATATTAGATCGGTATCGGCAACTAAAATATCGGTATCGTCAAAAAAAACGTATCGGCCGATCACTAAATAATACTTTTGTACATAATATATTACAAAAAGTGACGAAGTTTAGCCAACGAACCAGACATTTTTACCAATGCCATTTATGTCACCGACAAAACTGTCGGATTAATCAATTAAATATATCAAAATATAAAAAGATGACCAAATTAGTCTTTAGAAAGTAATAAGTCAATCAAAGATCATTGGCCAAAACGTAAACATCCGTCTGCTATTTGCTTAGACCTGGTTTCTCTAGGAGTATGTATATCTACGTAATCCGACTACATACATTTTCGTATTACTTCTCTGCATATCTTGAAATCACGAAGTGGAAAATGTAGTAATAGCCTTTAAAATATTTTCATTTTTAGTTTGCTTAATTATATTATACAATGTGGGCATTAAACTCTAGAAGTTTATAATAATTTCTGTATTTATATGTGAGAAAATTTTTTTAACGCGTTGATTTGGTTTATAAAAAGTTATTCTTAATGTATATTCCTTATAAGACAGTTCATGGCCGAAGCGGACTTATAATGTAAATTTAGATGTAGGGTGTCCAGAAACTAGTGGTCATAAATGATAGGATATACAGGGTTGTATTGAAATTACTTATTATATTTAAATGGGTGACTCCTAGGGTGTCCCAGAGAAAGTCTACTTACTTTTTTTTAATCGAATATCTAAATACTAAGGTGAAAACCCTTTTTACCCACATATTGTCGCGCCGTTTCATCTGGATTCACTTAGCAATAATGTGGGTCACTAGAGGATACTAACAGTGTTGTCAGATCACACCCCGTGTCTCGCCCCTGCTTGGATACCCGCCGCGCGCGACTATCGTTGCTTCAGTACGTTTCAAGACTAGGGGATGCAATGACGCTGTCCAGGGTTCCACGTGCTTGATGTATACGAATTTTAAACGTTTTGTTAGTTGTGGCATTACCCGAATTTTTTTTTCTGTTGTGAAATAATTCATAATTATTAGAAATATTGTGATGCGATTTAAAATTTGTGCGATATTACCTACTGTTGGTTCTGTTACAAAACATACTTTTTGTGTTTTATTTTTTTATGGAATTTAATTATAAAACGGATTATAAGATCGAAGGTAAAAATATCTTAAAATTGTAGTATTTTTTTTTTTAAGTTTGAAAAAGGAGTGACAACGCTGGTCAAAGACGTCTTGTTGTCAAAAATTGAACACGGGCGTTTACAATTCTGTGTTGCAATATGTCAACACCGCCTATAATGCGCTGACCTCTTTTGAGACTCGAGACTGCCTCAATAAACTATTGATTGGGAACGTCCTCAGTAGCGGCCACGTAAATTTTGAGATTTCATATAAAGTGTAACTATATTTCGCACAATAATTCAAAGCGCCATTTATGGCTATTTTTTTTCAATTTATTTTCGTCTCAGGATTTGCCGGTATAAATATAATAAGTAATTTCCATAACACCCTGTATATGGGTAATCGAAGTAATCAGTACTCCATATAAATATTTTTTCTATCTGGGTTCCTTATTGATATACAGGGTATTAAAGTTGGTGTGAAATAATGAAATTTAATTTTTTTAGGTGATAGTAGTAACTCATGGCATTACATTTTCGCTATAAAATTCGAATTTGAAATGCTTTATTATACAAGTACAGTCGAAATTAAATTTTATACAATTTTAACGGTGTTTGGCATATTGCTTCCGCAATTCTATTCCCATTTATTTTACTTAAAAATATATGCTTTGTTTTCTGCGCTATGATTTACAATTTTCGAGTTAAATATGTTTTAATTTTTTAGTTTCAATTGATGAAAATCAATAATAAAATTATTATAGAAAGCATTCTATAATTTAAGTAAATTTTGCAAAAATATAGATTTTTTCTTATATTATCTGAATTTCTGTAAAAAAAATGCCTACAACGATTACCTATTTATGACTATGTTAGATCGAAATTATCTAAACGTGTATAATTTTTGCAGAATTATATCGTTGATCTTTTGACAGCAATAAAACCTCATTATCCATTCGACCATAAAATAAATAAGGAAATCCCAAATTTTACAACCTTTTCGAGGAGAACCGGACCAGGTATACAAATTCAATTTATACCTATGCCTGATGCATATATAAATACAAAGTGATTTTTAATAATTTTAATTTTTAGTGGTTTTCCGGTGAGTAATTTTTAGTTAGGCTTATTAGTGGTAGAATGTGGCGTCCTTGGAATTGTGCTGATAGGGTGGCATCTTCAAGTATCGGGTATGGAGACTTAAATATTTAACAGCTGTTAAACAATTTAGAGAAGAAAATCGTTCAATTATTTACCTTGACGAAACATGGTTCGATACCCATGACACTCCAAGAAAAGATTGGGATGATTCTTCCAAAAAATGTCAAACTAGGGCACCATCAAATAAAGGTAAAAGAATCATAATATTACATGCTGATTCAAAGAACGGGTTTGTTCCAAATTGTCTGTTGCTTTCAGCTAAAAACATAGCAGATTCTTCTTTAGATACCGACGCACAACTTTTTGAAGATTGGTTTAAACATTGACCCCTTAAAAATATACCTGAAAATAGCGTCATTGTAATGGACGATGCTAGTTATCATAGTCGGCAAGCAAAAATCATTCCCAATTCTAATAATACAAAAGCAGAAATTCAAAATTTTATGATTGAAAATGATTTATATTTTGAAGAAACTTACAAAAAACGAGAACTGCTAGAAGTATTAAAAGCTTTTAAAATAAATAAGGAATACGAGTGTGACAAACTTGCATCACAAAATGGACATACAGTGTTGCGTATTATATATTCAATCCTATTGAGCTAATATGGCACTAATTAAAATCCAATATTAGGAGAAATAATATTTCTCCTACATTAAATGCATCTGTAGTGGAATTAATTAAAAACGAAATAAGAAAAATTTCTGCAGACAGCTAGAAAAACTGTGTACAGCATGTACTTAAGGTGGAAAATTCTTACAATTGGATGATTACAAATGTTCAACCCTTAATTATAAGTTTAGGCTTAGATGAAGATAGTGATAGTGATACAGAGTTAAATTTTGAATAAATTATCAATAGTTTCTTAGAATTTGATTAATTTTTATTGTACTTGTTATCCTAATAGTTATCCTTTTCAATTATATTATTTTCAATTATCATTAATTGTTATCATTATTTTACAAATTTATTATATGTAACTAAAACTAAAAATACCTATCTATTTATTTTAAATTATAAAAATAAATCATGTGGTGTGGTTTACATTTTCAAGCCGGCCCTGATCCCATTTATTGAGCTTTGACGAGGTTCAGGCGTATACAATAGGGTTTTATCAGGTAGTTTATTTATGGCAGTAAGAATCAACGGTATAATTCTGCAACAACTATACCTTATTACAATGTTGCCATTTTTTAAAGCCATCTTCTTCTAACTTCATTGAAACTGTAGAACTGTGCATGATTGTAAATAAATGATGCTTTATGAATGGAATGTTTTGTCTCCTCTTTTATATTATATGTTTATGGTATAACCGTTATAGGTACGTCAAAATATCTGCATTAGAAAGATCGCCACCTTTTATAGCGAGTACGAATATTTTAAACAAAAATCTCTTTTAGTTCCCGAGATCTTTTAATAGACCATCACCGTGAATGACCCTGTCTATCAGCGCATTCAGTTCCAATAATTAATGATTATTTTTAAAACGATCTTACTTTTCCATATAGTTAGACATGACTGTAATTGTTGATTGATTTAATGTATAAAATTTTATTTTCTTAAACTACTTTCTACATGTTAAAAATGATACATTAGGATGCATTATTTTTCACTTTTACTATATAAGTATAATAAGTAGGTGTAGCATGTGCAAAGTGATTAATTTAGTTTAAAAAAAATGCAGTTTTTAACTGTGATTAAAATTTTATTCGCCAATCAAAATCACGATTTTAACAATAAAATGGGATGAATGAGAAAAGTATCATACCCCATTCCTACATTTAATTAATAAAGAGACAGATTTGTTTTTTGTTGTTTGTTGCATGTTTATGCATGCTATAATTGTTCCTGCAGTTCAATCCGAAATGACCGAAATCGTGTTCCGTCAGCGTCCCGTCAAACGAATCCTGAAAGGGCTCGACGTCATATTGTCTCCCACTCTCTTCTTACTCGACATTAACGACCTATTAGTGAAAACTAAAAATCCGATATTTAGCTTTGCTGACGATAGCACACTTATCTCATCTTTCTCTTTGAATGCACAAATATCGGCTGCCGACGCACATCTTCGCAGATATCATGAAGTATCACGCCTTAACAAAAACCTATAAGAAATTTGAGATGTTTGGCTTGGGGTGACAGTAACCAAGTCGAATTTAACGCTAAAAACCCCAGGGAGCAGTTTTCTCTAAAAAGGTTAACATTACAGAACCGCATATAGTCATGGCAGGACACGCAATCCCACTGGCTTAATCTATTAATTTGTTGGGCGTCAGTCTGGTTGGCATAACCACGTTGTGGCAATCGCCAAGACAGCTTCTCAGAAACTTGGTGTACTCTTCCAAACCAGAAAGTTGTACACACCTCAACAACTTTTGACACTATACAAAGCCCAGATTCAACCATCACTAGAGTACTGCTCTCATGTCTGTAGCTCTGCACCCAAACATACTCTTCGGCTACTGGATTCCTTCGAAAGGAGGGCCATTCGTATGATTGGAGACCACGAGCTGACGAAGAACCTCGACAGCCTAGAATATCGAAGACAGGTTGGGGATTTGACTCTTTTTTATAGATATTTTCATGGAAAGTGCTCGGCTGACCTTGCCCTCTTAATTCCGCCTAGAGCGGCGAATAGCAGAAATACACAACGAACCACTGCCGCCCATCCATATGTTGTTAAGCTTAGTACTATTCGAACTTCATTATTTAAGAATTCTTTAATCTGAAGGACTTCATCCTTATGGAACGACCTTCCCGAGGTCGTTTTCCCAACGAATATAACCTCCAACGATTCAAAACCAACGTGACTCGCTCTTTGCGCACACGCACCACTCACAGAGTGCCCTAAAGGATTTTTTCCTATAGTGCTTGTGTTTGATCATAAAAAAAAAATATCCCAAGAACATCAAATTGTAATGTTTTAAGGAAATCAAAGCGGCAACGCTGTATGCTCATTTTTACCTGCTAGTGTAAAAATGACACTGAAATTTACTAATTTCATTCATGTTCGCCGGCGATGTTGTTACCGGCTTATCGCTGCTGTTTTTGTTATTGTTTGTGATCTATTGTGTTTTTGGATTAAGTTTTAGTGTTTTTTCGAACTAAAACTATTTAGAACTATTTATTAGCCATCTACAATTGTTCATCAGTGGTGTGTAAGAAAGTCGACTATTCTAACCCCCGGATTAATATTTCTTCGGTAAGTGAGAATAATGAGGTTACGTTTTTCTAGGTAAAGCAGTGGTGTAGCTAATTCTATATTTTAAGTAAATATTGCAAAAATATGGATTATTTTTTTATATTATCTAAATTTCTATAAAAAAATAGCTACAACGACTACCTATTTATCACTAATGTTAGATCAAAATTATCTAAACATGTACCTTATTACAGCGTTGCCATTTTTTAAAGCCATCTTCTTCTAACTTATTTGAACCTGTAGAACTGTGCATGATTGTAAATAAATGGTGATTTATGAATGGAATGTTGTGTCTCCCCTTGTATATTATATGTTTATGGGTACGGTATGTACCCCTTAATCAGGTCATAGCGTAATGTGAGAAATCAAGGGTTTGTTCGTATGGGGTAGCAACGTATGAACGAGGATGGTGGTTTGGAGTCCACTTTAAGCTGAACGACCCTCTCAGGCGAACGAAGAGAAAAAAATTGAACAAAAAAGAAAACAATAAAATAAATGTATTTAATTGGTTGTTAAAGGTTAGGTTAGGTTGCTTACACACAAAGCTTACTTAATTTATAATTAAACATCTTTTTGTGGTAAAATTTGTTAGTTTTTGAGGAATGATTCAAGAATTGTCTCTTACCAAACATTCCTCAGAATAGCGTGATAGTAATGGACAATGCGAGCTATCAGAGTCGCCAATTACATAAAGCTCCAAGCTCAAATAATACAAAATTGGAGATTCAGAACTACATGGCGGCGAATGATATATATTTTGAAGAAAGTTATAAAAAAATCTTTTAGAAGTTTTAAAGACATTTTGTATAAAAAAAAGTATATGTTTGTGACACATTGGCAGAAGAAATTGGACATACAGTGCTACGGCTCCCACCCTATTATTGCATTTTTAGAGCATATGTGGCACCAGTTAAAATTACTGGTTAGGTCTGAAAATATTTCTCCGACTTTAAGTTCTCATATCTCATATATCTCATATATCTTTATTATTTTTTGTTTGGAATATATATGTACATGGTCACAATCTTATCTAATTATATATATATACAGCGATATAATATATATGTCTATTCTCTAAGTACAGTAGGTCCAAGACCACCCACTTAGGTTACGCGGCCACACCGAGGCCTGTGCCGGGGACGGTTTTAGCCCTTGGATTGCATGCATGCTTGCCGTGGTGATAATCAGTCGATTTCAAGTCAGTGCTTATTGTCGACAATTGATAACTTTAGCCTACATTGAATGTTTAAGTTTTGTATGACTGATATACTGTATTTTAAGAATTTATTACTGCTGGAAATAGTTTAAAAAAAAACAGCTTCGATGAAAGGAACTTGGCGGTGGTGTAGTGATAAAATCTCAATATAACTTATTTTTGGAGTGTATACGCATTCATTCTTCATTCATTCTGTGCTCATCCGTCCTCATTCATTAAGTTCTAGTGTTGTAGAATTAATACGAAAATGCTTTAATGATATACCCCCAGGTAGTTGGAAAAATTCAGTCCGTCACGTAATAACTGTAGAAAATTCGTATATTAGTCTGGATCGTATAATTAATCCAATTATAATTAATTTTGATGAGAATAGCGATAGCGAAACAGAACTATCTATAGAATGACATTATAAATGTAACTAAATATGACTAGTAATATTTTTTGAAAATGTTATTTCATTTGATTACATTAATATAATCATATCATTACTTGTTTTCCTTAGTCCGTCCCTTCTTACTTCACTTGTTTATTGCCAAGCTCTTGTCGACACAATGGGACCGACCCAGGAAATCATTAAGTCATATCCAAATCTCGTGGAACGTACTGTACTAGAGGTGAGACGGTATTCGCGCACCGCTCTATTGTCGCGGTATTTTTTCCTACAGTCGCATAGCGGTTCGCAGGTGCCTATAAATATGGCGAGACGAGCCCGTGTGCAACAAAAAATAAAAGAGGTTGGTGGGATACTCGTGACGGGCTCGACTTGTTATGCGGAAAGGTAAAAATTGCCCTGCTAAGCTCCTGGTAAGCTCGTGGCATGTTCTTTGAAAAAGCTCGGCCAAAGCGCGGCTCTGGCGCATCTCCTGCTCCTCTCGTCATTTTTCTAAGGGTATTTCCCAGAGGGTCGGTAGAGACTTTTACAGAACTAAGCCTTATTCTCCTACCGTTGGACTTCAATCAATTGCTATTGATAAGGTGGTCCATTAAGTCGAAAAGTAGTTAGCTGGATTCTTAGATGAGGGGATAGATGGCGATACGGATTCGCTATACCTGAGATCGCAAATAAATTTGACAGATAACGGTATCTAGTAGCGGTGTTTTGTAGCGGTATTTTCGTGTATCGCTACGATATGTACCGCGACAAGCGCTTGACGGTATATCCCATCTCTAGTTGTTACCGTAGCTATACCCAATAAATTGGAAATGTTCAGCTTTTTAGAAACAAATAAGAAAAATTAGTACCTAGTTCAGCAAAGTTATCCGTACCCGCACCTGACTAGGATTTCAATTTGTCTTTCATTAAAATCTTACACGTACAAAATAGCGTCTTTATTAACTGTACAAACGTTTCTTTGTGAATTTCAAATCGTAAAATTTAAATATTCCATTTTAAAAATTGAGCTGCAAAAATAACAACGCAACGTTGGCATTATGTTTTCGGGTCTACGACTCATCTAAGAGCCCATATTTGAATGTTACCTTAATTTAGACATTAAGTAAAGTACCCTTAACATTAAGCTAAACCTTTAAAAAACTATGTTTTAAATTAATATGGGGGGGTTAATTGAAGCTTTAAGTGGAAGATTACCACGTTCTTACAGATCTGGGTTTGTTCGGGTTGTTCGGGTAAATCGGATTTAAAAAATAAATAATCTAAAATCTAAAAATGTTAATTTTTTAATAGGTTTCTTATAGTATCTAATTAGAGAAATTATATATGTCCGCGCAAAAGATCATCGTCACAAAGATATTGGTCTATAGCATCGATTTTACTCTTCTGAATCATATAACGCCAATATTTGGAACTGAGTTATTTTATTCAGTCACTATAACCATTTTCTTATTATTTATAACAGCCTTGTCTTATATTGCCTTAAAGTTTTGGAATGTTCCTTATAGAATGTTAAAATACTTCGTATCATCGCTCGTATTTCAAAACAAAGCTTCGCTCGCTCGACAGCTCGTATATCAAATAACTCGTATGTTAGGGTACTCGTATCTCGAGGTACCACTGTATTTATAACAGCCCTGTCTTATATTGGCTTAAAGTTTTGGAACGTTCCTTATAGAATGTTAAAATACTAAGAAAATTAGTCATATTTTTAATCTACCTAAGGAGTAAACGAAACTTGCGCATTAAAATATATTTTTCCTTAATGGTTGATAAATGGTTAATAAAAAAATATTGTATATAGCTTCGGATAACAAACCGTCACATCAATTTATCTCCGGTAAAATTTTCATGCGTGACCGGTGTTACTGTGACCTGCGATACAAAAAATGCACAAATTTGTGGATAACAGCTAATACAAGCTATTTCTTAAACTTTTTTTAGATTGAAATGAGTATCTGTACTCAAGAGAATGACTTCGTGTAGTTAATTAAGACTACTAGGTATGAGTTAACCCTGTGACCGACGATACAACATACGCTTGATAAAAAGTATGCAATGTTCTAGTTTATATCTAAATAAACATAATATGGAACTTACCTGAACAGGAGCACGCTTTACACAAATTCAAACACATATTTGTAAAACTATTAGGCCGACCTCTAGTGGCGTTATTTATAAGCAATTTCTGCCGTGACCGGCGATACATGCAGCTGCGGGAATGGAACTTCTGGTTAATAATTGCGTTAAAGAAACTAAATTGTTGATCTTTGAACATTATTTTTTCAATACAAATTGTACTAGGAGTGTAAATTATTTGTATACAAAAGTAACTTTAGTAAAATTACGAAAAATATAAAAGGGTAAAGTAAGAAATTATTGACTGGGGACACGTGACAGGCGAAACATTTTTAAATTTAAATTTGAATACTGCAGCTATAATCTAAAAAAAAAACTTTTAAAATTGCTTCCTAACGCAGGAAGTAACATATATTTCGCAAATTATAATCGTTTCTACAGGCAAATAGTTTATTTTAGTAAGTTATATGCTAAAGACTGAAGTTGCTCGTAAAAAAATTTGGACCCGGCTATTCCTTTAGATGAAGGTTAAAAAGAACTTTAATATAATGTCAAACTTGTATTAAGGATGACTTATGTCATTCTGTACCGTAAGGTTATTTTGAAATATCGGACCTAAACTACTCAAAAATGAATAGGGAACTAAAAAATGTTTGCATCTTTTCGAGCATACATATCATTTTATAGCAGCAATTAGTGAGGGGGATTGTTTTGTCTCGCCGCTGGTCCGCTACCCGCTTTCCCGGCCTAGACTAGATTCGAACTCTGGCAACTTCGGGTATTTTATTCTTCTTTTTTTATTTTAGGGAAAAACTTAAAATGAATATCCGTTCTAAAATTTTTATTGATTGACATTGACTTTTTATTTTTTACCTATCCTAAATTACTGGTTTACAACATTCTCCCACCTGAGAAACGGTGTGTAACATAAAGCGTTTCTCACATTAAATACTATTTACGTTAAAATAATCTTCCATTAGTCCTAACAATTATTAAAACCTTTTTGGAATCTTTGACGCTCGACCACTACGCGTAATAACAACTTTTTGTACGGGTGCTCTGCTTTTAATCACTCCCGCACTTTTTTCATCTCGTTTGGTTGTGGATTCTTGTTCGGGCTGCGACTCGGGTTGGACAGCTATCGGGCTGGAAACCTTAGCATCTTCTTCCACAGTACCACCACGTTCAAGCGGAAACAATCGCTGGACTGGCCGCAACAACTCGCCCCGTACAGTCTTAACTCGAACTAATCTTGTAAGCCCATCTCTTCCTGGTATCAGTTCCATAATACGTCCGATAGGCCACTCGATTCGCTTTATATTGTCATTTCCTACGAGTACAACGTCACCTAATTTTACTACAGCATTAGGTCTCTTCTCACAAAAAAGCTTTAACTGTCCTAGGTATTCTAATCGAAAACGACGTTTTAAGTCATCACGTAACTTTTGTTTATTACGTACACTACGTAATAGCGAAGTTTTATTGATTTCATCACAATCGGGCATGTCAGCATTAGCCAGATCGCGCAGAAACATAGCAGGCGTAAACTGACTAAAGTAAGGAAGATGCCAAAAATCAGTATAGTTAACATTAACAAGTGCTACAACTAATTTTTTCTTACGTTCCTTGTAAATTTCTTCTTCGTCAATTATTGTTTTCTCATCTGGCCAACTATGTATATCTTGATGAAGCCAACACGGACCCTCCCACCATTTTGACTCCAATAGCTGTCTTGGCGTACAACCTCGAGATGGAATGTCTGCAGGATTACATGTGCCAGGTATATGTCGCCATTGTTCCGCTGGGGTTAAGCGACGAATTTCATTGACCCTGTTCCAAACAAAAGTCCCCCACTCCTCATTGCGCTGTATCCATGATATAACTGTTGACGAATCACACCAGAAATAACTACTAAATGTGCCTGTAAGACTTTCCATTACTTGAGTATAAAGTCTGGCTCCAATAGTAGCACCCAAAAGCTCCAAGCGTGGAATTGTCAATTTTTTCAAAGGTGCAACTCATGCCTTGGCAGCCAACAAGTGTACCGTTATTTTATTCTCTTTTGCTACCCTACAAAAAATAGCAGTCGCATATGCGTTTTGACTGGCATCACAAAATGTATGAATACTTATATCTTGGGTATTATCGTCTTCTATAGATATCCATCGTGGAATTTTAATTTCTTGAAGGTAAGGCAAATCTGAAACCCATTTTTTAAATGGTATTGCGATTTCATCATCTACGGGTGCATCCCAGGAAATCTGTTTTTCCCATAAACGCTGCAATAACAGTTTTGGCAACAACGTAGTAGGGGCAGTAAAACCAATCAGATCAAAAACCTTTTGAGCCATAGACAATAGGCGTCTTTTTGTTACTGCAATATCTTCTACTTCAAGAAAATCATTACTAATACTCAACAGATCTTGCTTCGGAAACCATTTTAGTCCCAGAACCGAAACATTAAAATCGTCGCTGTTGGAATTTCCAGAAAACTCCCACCCTCTTAAGTCAAATTGACCTTCAGCCATTGCCAGAGTCGACTCTCGAATAAATGTATTTAAATTTTCTTGATCTTGTAAGCTGGTCACACAATTATCTACATAGAAGCTCTTAGACAATTTCTCAATTGTTTCTTGTGAATATACAGAATCTGACAATGAACAGTTTTCCAAACATCTTTTTAAATGGTATTCGATCGTTGCCCCAAGTAGAAATGGGCTACAGTTAACTCCGAACACCACACGTTTATGTTGCAAAACAATTTGCTGGCCCTTTTCATCAAGCCAAAGGAATTTTAAAAAATCTCTATCTTTCTGATTGATGCTAATTTGTAGGAAAGCTTTCTTTATTACACCAAACTTGAATTCTCGAAATCTGAGCAGTAACGTCGGTATCAGCTCGATTAAATTCAATCCATTCTCCAGACATTGATTTAAAGATGGACTATCTTTTTCACGTGCAGAGGCGTCAAAAACAGGCCTGACCGCTGTTGTGGAACCCTCCTTTAAAACTGCTCGATGTGGCAAAAAATGTCCGTCTACGCTGTCATCGACTTTTTCAATAATGTCTAATAACAACCATTCTTTAAAAACATCATCGTATCGCTGAAAAAGATCATCTCTTTCTAGTTTTCGCAACGTTGTATCTAGTCGCTTCTTGGCAACACTGTAATTTGTAGGCAATGGGGGATGGCCATCTAACCACGGTAGTTGCACTTCATACCTGCCCTCTTCATCTACAGTTACAGTCTCTAAAAATAACTCCTTGGCTGCCAAGGCCATTTCTTCTTTAGTCTTTCTTTCAGTAGGTTCTTGTATACCGAGCACATCCAACTCCCATAAATCAGAAATCGATGAATTTGCAAATAAGGATAAAACGGTCATTATAGCATTTGTCTCTACTTTTGGTTTTAAAACTTTACCCATTACAGTCCAGCCAATATATGTTTCGACTGCCACCAATCCACATTGCAATAAATGGCGCCTCCCTGTATATAACATCTCAGCAACGTCAGCACCTAATAAAAGCTCAATAGGTCCAGGATTATTTGAATCGGAAATTTCAACATTTAAGCTTTTCAGTTCATGCATCCAGGGACCATAGAATATTGGTGAAACATCGTTACATATACGGGATTGATCTAAAACTTCAAAAGTATTATTATACTTCCCACTACTCACAGTAATATCATAAGAATAGTGATTGTTGGCAAACTCTGTACCTCCAAAAAGACAATGAACAATCTTCTCTACTCTTTTAGGCTTCAACCCAAGCGTTAACACAGTGGACTTCAAAATATATGAACGCTGTGAGCCACTGTCGACTAACGCTCGAACAACACGAGAACCATGGGTGCCTTTTAAAGTAACCTGCAGTGTTTGAAGAAAAACGTGTGTACTTGTCTGATTATGAAGTACTTGATCTTTCGTCACATTTTCAATATTTGTCGTATCTTGAGTCACGGAACGTTCCTGATGAGTAGATACATCTAAACACATCAACGGTACGTGGGATTTTTTACATATTATGCATCTTACTCGAGTACGACACTTTCTTGACTGGTGACCAACTTTCAGACAACGAAAACATGCTCTCTTCTCGCTCAGAATGTACTTTCTCTCCTCAATACTCATTTTTTGAGCTTTAAAGCACGCGTCACTCCTATGCAATCCTGTACAAAAAATACATTTGGCAACATCGGCATTCAACAACCCCGAAGCTGTAACTTGAGTATTTTGATAATCATTATTTGGCGGCTTTTTGTTAAAAGATGGCTTATTGGATTTTAATTTTAGATTGCTAATATTCTCTGCTAATCCAAAACCCCCACTGGCTAAACTTATTCTTTGCTCATTTTCTACCTCTGCCTGTAAAAATTTCATAAGATTCTTAAGTTTAATTTCTAGCGTATAATTTCCGTTTTGATTTGATCCAACATATGAACAAAAAGAAGAACGTTGCCAAGTTCTTAACAAATCCTGAGGCAAGCTTGATTCAATGAGAGGAAATAACATGGCTGCATATTTATCTGCTGTGATACCTAGAGTATCAAGAGCCCTTAACTGTGTTTCAATCTGGTCATAAAGCATATAAATATCTAACTTTTGTTGACTAATAGCATTGTTTAAAACTAGTTTCAGTAATTCTCTCACGTATACCTCTATTTGCATATCCTCACGTCCAAACCTAGCCTTTAAACATTCAACAACCTTTTGATAATTTTCAGCCTTGACAGGAAAGCTTTCTACCAGTTGACGTGCCCTACTACCTGGAACGGTGGCTTGAATTAAATACTCGATTTTATCACTATCATCTATGCATGAATCCTCATGAATTTTGTTGAATTGAGACCAAAAAGATAACCAATCTCTAATATTGCCATCATAATGTTTAAATTCAATCTGAGGTAACTTAAACTTTCTTTTACCTGCCTCTTGATGTGTAATAACGGACTGACCTGACACAACTGACACACCATCACCTGCAGGTACCGGATTAAACAATTTTGTACATTTAATTCGGAATTCAGCGTACCTCTTCACATAAGTGTCTTGAATTTCCATTTCTGCTATTAGTTGCTCCTCCGTAGCACCTTCCAGCATCCCGTCGTAGAGTTCACCTGCACATCTTTGGAGAGTCTCGAATTTTTCCTTCAAACATTCCCATAAAATTTCGATATCTCCTCCATCGGCTTGTTCAGGACTGAATAGTTTCTCTAGATCGTTTGCCGCTTTGGTAAAACTACAGCGTAGTACTTTTATGTTTTTCTTCTTTGACTCCATGATATTATACAAAACTTCAATACGTCCTATCAACAAATAAGTCGGACACAACTATTTGTTTCCCCAAAAAACACGAATAAAATTGCCGAACTACCGTAAAGTCCTGTCACGGTCGCCACAAATGTTTTGTCTCGCCGCTGGTCCGCTACCCGCTTTCCCGGCCTAGACTAGATTCGAACTCTGGCAACTTCGGGTATTTTATTCTTCTTTTTTTATTTTAGGGAAAAACTTAAAATGAATATCCGTTCTAAAATTTTTATTGATTGACATTGACTTTTTATTTTTTACCTATCCTAAATTACTGGTTTACAACAGGGATCGAGCGATTGTAGGGTATTCGCTAGAGAATTTTGTCGACTTTGATCTGACCCTAATTTATTATTATAAAGGACTATTTTGGTAAACTTAACAACTCAATAACTTTTTTAGGCAGACTAATATCTATTGATAAGACCAATTAAGCCCGACCATTTTGCATAATGTACAGAGTATACCATTTTCCACACTTTTATAGGGTATCTGCGTTATTGTTAGTGCTATCAAAAAAGTAATGTAGGTCTCATGTGCTCTTTTTAGGTCAAACTTAAAATGGTCAAATCAAAATTAGAAAATTTTGGCTCGCTTAAGAGATACGCGGGAAAATAAAAAATTTGACAATTTCAAAATTACCCTATATTTTCTTAGTTAAAAGAGATACAGAAAAATGTTTTATGCAGAACTTTCTTTATATTGATTGCTGAATAACCTGCCGTTTTCAGAATAAGTATACGGGGTCAGGTAAAAAAGTTATCGGACCTAACCTCATTGTTTTAAATGGACCACCCTGTATATTTTAATCTAAAAATGTACTATTTTAAATTCTCCTTTCAAATATATGACATACCATGGGTGATATTGGTTTCCTAGACGATTTATTTAAACTTTATTACTTTGAAGCGAAATAAAAGATTCAGATTAAGCTTAAAAATTGCGGGAATCATCGCAAATGTTCGGGATATGTCCTTAAATGGTTGCCGTCTTTCCGGATAACGAGCAAAATATAAATTTTGCGCCATTTCTTCGTTTTTTCCACTTTCAATATAAACTGATATCATATCAAATTTTCTAAAATGTTGATAAGTCATTTTATGAATATATGAATATGTAAAAATTAAATTGACGTTAATAACAACTAGAGTGTTAACATAGTTGTTTCTATGATATTAGCTTTTGTTTCACGGTCTACTATGGTTTAAAGTAATAAAGTTTAAATAAATCGCTTAGGAAACCAATCTGATCCATGGTGTGTTTTATTTTTGAAAAGAGAATTTAAAATAGTGACTGTTTAGATTAAAGTATACATGTGTGTTCCATTTAAAAATGAGGTTATTTCAGATAACTTTTTTACTCGACCCCGTATATTTATTTTGAACACGGCAGATTATGCAACAATCAATATAAAGAAACTTCTGTATAAAACATTTTTCTGTATCTCTTTTAACTAAGAAAATATAGGGTAATTTAAAATTGGTCAATTTTTTTATTTTCCCCCGTATCTATTAAGCAAGCGAAAATTTTGAAATTATTTTACCATTTCAAGTTTGACCCAAAAGGAGCACATGACACCTACATTACTTTTTTGATAGCACTAACAATAACGGAGATACCCTATAAAAGTGTCGAAAATGGGACACCCTGTGCAGCTTGTATGTAGCAAAGCTGCATTTTTTACACTTACAGATCTCGTTTAATGATTGTAAGGACGGGATAATTGATACACAGCTTGACGCTCAAAATATTTGTTGTTTTTCTAAACAACCTTAATATTGGAAGTAATATTGAATTTATGTATGAAATTATTACTATACGATTAACGGATTAATTAATAACACCCTGTATTAATTAATAACACCGGACCCTTTAAACAGTGAAAAGAAGTAAGTAAAAGTTCCAAACATACATAAGTATTTATTAATAATAATGATTTACAATAAGCAATGAAAGTTTTGTAACAGTACCTACTCTGCAAGGTCTATTTCTTTCAGTGTCGAACTTAACACCTTGAATTTATTCAAAAACTTGTTCCGTATTTAAATCGACTTTTAAAAGTACATAAATTTACATACTTATTGTTGTGTTAATTCCTATTGTAAGTAAAGTTTGTGGCCTGTCTTTATTCGACTATTTAACTCCTTTTTGCTGCTACAAATTTAAACACCTGTATATCGACAATAGTCTTTTGTATTCATCGGAAGAGAGGTAGAATGCATAGGTAGGAATCTTATAAATGACTATTGAACTTCCTAGATTTGTAAAGTCGCTAGTTCTAGTGTGATGGTGCTTGGTGCCTATGGATGAACTAACGTTTATGTTCATATATTTATTGAAAATACTTACAAATAAATCTCTCATGTGTCGTGATTAACTTTGCTTATATACTTTTTCCTCTAACCCTTCAAATAATGGTGGGGGTATACAAACATTGATTTGGAAAATATCTTAGGAACGCCTTATCGGAATATATTAACATCATTTAGTGTAATTTAACAGAGCTCTTCTTGCTCTATCCACCGCACTACAAGCAATATCTATGTCATTTTTACTGTAGCCGTTAGATGGCTCTTTTTACATACAGGGTGTTATGGAAATGACGTATTATATTTAAATGGGTGAGTCCTTGGGTGTCCTAGAGAAGCGCTACATATTTTTTTTTAAATCGACCGTTTTAAAAGTGGAGTAACAAACCCTCTTACTCACAGGTGACTCTGCGGTAATGAATCATAGCACCCTGTGGCAGTATATTACAAACACCTGTTACACGCAATGTTGCCAAACTGTGTAAAAATTTAAAACTTTAGTTTCTTTAAAAAATATATATTTAGCTTACTTAGAAAGTAAATCCAGGACGCTGGCACGAGTAAGGAATCCAGGACACAGACACCTTCAGTTCTTTTTTCTATGGGAAAAGCTTTATGCTCATCACGTGCTCTGATGATAGTGTGGAACTGCATAATAAGCATATACCCACTAAACCCCATTCGGCCTCTTCGTTCCAATCTCGGAACATAAACAACAGCACTTAGAAAATAGGATACAAATTATTTCGCAATAGAAATTCAGAAATAATAAAGACGCTAATTTGTAATGGGCCGAAAACATCAAATTATTAATCCTTTACTGAAGAATGATGAAATAATTATGTTGACAGACAGAACATCCCATTCACATAGACGCGTCCAAGGCTCGAGTGATTCGTACACATTCGGAAAAATAACCCGAACTAGCACGGTTGCCATTTCCGAGGCTATAATTATACAGGAAAGTAATATTACAGAAGGAAATTCCCCAATTTATGAATATGGTCTTATAAAATATCGAAAGTGGCAATGCTGTATTTTTAGATATTAACCATAATAGCTGAATATCGATCGACCGAGTAAACCCGAACATGTCAAACAGACTCAAACGTGTCATTTACTTTCAAAATTTTTAGATGAAAAATTATATTATTTCCCGGGCGTATATTTGTCTACACAACAGCACTTTAAAATACTAATTCAGATTGAATGGACTTAGATGTGTTCATGAGACGCATACAAATCTACGCGAAAACTAATGTGAATTTATGTGCTTTTGTTTTTGTGGTTTGTGAGGTTATTGTGCCGGTTTTTGTTGGGGTTACCTACTTGGTGCTTTTTTATAAATTAAGTTGGTTTTAAATAAGGCCGATAAGGTAAATAAAATTGTATTTTTTTTTCTAAAGGGTAAAGTGGTATTTAAGTTGTTCAGATCCAACGGGTGTCGTTCGAATTGAACACTGAGAACATACCTGACAATTTATAAACTCCGCGGCGGTTCGTTCGAGTCAGTTCAAGTTTATAAATCAGAGATTGTTTCCCAACGAACTGAACTAAACGTAAAAGTTTATAATAATGTGCCCTGAAAAATAAACAACTTCGAATCTGTCAAACGGATATTGACTTTCTAAAGAGTTTACTCTGAAAATGTGACAACACTGCTCAAAATCCACTGACGTTTTGCGCCATATGTTGCTTTGTTTACCTTCCTCCCAGTGTCACCATGTGCTTAATTTTGGTTTGACATCAGGGCATATTAAATTAATGCGCCATTTTTGGATATTTTTCTTCAATTTGTTTTCATCTCAGGAATTGCCGGTTTAAATATAATACGTCATTTCCATAACACCCTGTATTTAACATATTCTACGTTTTTTCTCGAAAAATTTAAATACGCAGGTAACTATGTTATTACATCATTACAAGAAGGAATAAAGGCTAGAGCAAATGGTAGAAACCACAAGTTGCTATCCTTTCTCTAACCGGAGATATCGATGAACAATGAATTTGTATGATTACTACTTTCATGGCATTAATAAAAGTTATTCCAGTCACATATAGCACCTTAACTTATTTTTAGTTTTATTATTTTTACAATAAATTTAAGTAAGTTGTTTTTTTGTGAGAGGGAAATTTTAAACATTTCTTAGAAACATGCCTTCTTGGCTAATGTTACCACTTGACCCGTCTATAGGAAATGATAGTCTAACTAGTATTATTTTCAACATCCTGTCGTACCTGATCTAAACACCATGGATAAGACATAAGGCCAGTGTACCCTTAAGGTATAAAATTATGGGAATTCTCACTATTGTATTGTTTCGGTGGATTTTAAAATAGAAGTTGGGTGAGTCATTATTGGAGTAAAAATCTAAGGTAAAGATTGTTTCACGAAAAATGGATATAACTTAATGACTGCAGTAAAAGTACCTGTGGCCATCCCATTATTTATGACCGTTTGTTATTATTATGTGGAAAGGACCGGATTGTAATAATTATAATTAAATATAGGCACATCAGGTAGGTTAGGTTGCTTAATTTATATTTAAATATCTTTTTGTCGTAAAATTTGTTTGTTTTTGAGGAATGGTTCAAGAATTGTCTTTTATCAAACATTCCTCAGAATAGCGTGATAGTAATGGACAATGCGAGCTATCACAGTCGCCAATTACATAAAGCTCCAAGCTCAAATAATACAAAATTGGAGATTCAGAACTACATGGCGGCGAATGATATATATTTTGAAGAAAGTTATAAAAAAAGTAATCTTTTAGAAGTTTTAAAGACATTTTGTATAAAAAAGTATGTTTGTGACACATTGGCAGAAGAAATTGGACATACAGTGCTACGGCTCCCACCCTATTATTGCATTTTTAACCCCATAGAGCATATGTGGCACCAGTTAAAATCACTGGTTAGGTCTGAAACTATTTTTCCGACTTTAAGTTCTAGTGTTGTAGAATTAATACGGAAATGCTTTAATGACATTCCCCCAGGTAGTTGGAAAAATTCAGTCCGTCACGTAGTAACGGTAGAAAATTCGTATATTTGTCTGGATCGTATAATTAATCCAATTATAATTAATTTTGATGAGGATAGCGATAGCGACACAATGGGACCGACCCAGGAAATCATTAATTCGTATCCAAATTTCGTGAAACGTACTGTACAAATAGTAATTCAATATAGTAAAGCTTACATTATACCGTTGATTTGTGACTACCATAAATAATTCACCTAATTTGCCTTCTGACCATAAAATGCCCCAAAATTACATCTTTTCGGGCAGAGCTGGAGTATAAATTGTTTTTACCTGCATTTCTATTATATTATATTATATTATTTTAAGTAGGTTTAATTCAAAATAAAAATAAATCAATATACATGGTTTCCTAAAAGGTATGGATGATTTCCACTAAATATTTTCGAAACTAAAAAGTAGGAAATTTGGAAATTTTGGTAAACTTTGTACGCTGAAATGACCTACTCTCTTAAAAAAAGTCGGCACATAAAACGTATTGTCAACAGGAAGCGGTAGTGAGTAAATCTTTTTAAGTAATGATCAATTTTGCGTAAAATACCCGCCAAAGTATAGAATTTAACAGCTTTGGAAAGTTTCAAATCATAAATTATATTGATTATCTACTGTAAAAACAATTATTTTTAACAAATGGTAATATTAACAATAAAATTTGAAAGTTTTACTATTCAAATAGGGCTTTTGGGCACCTGGTACCTAATATTATTAGGGTAGGCCGCTATCATTGAAAAACCCAAACAAAACCCAGCTTATTTAATTTTTAAATACTGAAATTTTTTAAAATTTTTTGCAGCGTTATGTTGTAGCTTTTTAGGTCACTTTATCTGATAATCTGTCTATGTGTAGTAGGGAATTCACTGTCTAGTAGGGAATCCAATCCCAGGAGTAAAAAATTAAATAAGTAAGTATAAGTATACATAAGTATTTTATTTCAGTTAATATTTTGTAATTTTTTTATAGTTCTTTGGTACTACTTTATATTGCTTAGATATATTTAAGTTATTATTAATTTAATATCCTCTATAATATTGTTGGATGGATATTTTTGTAAATTAAAATTAATGCTTTACCCCTTAATCATATTTGGGTCAAAAATTTTTTACAGGCAACTTTCAGTCCTTAGTATGTAACTTACTAAAATAAACTATTCGCCTGCAGAAACGATTATAATTTGCGAAATATATGTTACTTCCTGCATTAGAAAGCAATTTTAAAAGTATTTTTTCAGATTATAGCTGCAGTATTCAAATTTGAATTTAAAATGTATCGCCGGTCACGTGTCCACAGTCAATAATTTCTTACTTTACCCATTTATATTTCATGTCATTTTTCTGAAGTTACTTTTATATATAAATAATTTACACTGCTACTACAATTTGTATTAAGAAAATAATGTTCAAGGATCAACAGTTTAGTTTCTCTAACGCAATTATTAACCAGAAGTTCCGTCCCCGCAGCTGAATACTACAGGTCGGCCTAATAGTTTTACAAATATGACGGTATGTGTTTGAATTTGTGTAAAGCGTGCTCCTGTTTAGGTAAGTTACTTATATTTAAGTATAAACTAGAACATTGCTTACTTTTTACCAGGCGTATGTTTTTATGTTGTATCGCCGGTCACAGGGTTAACTCAGACCTAGCAGTCTTAATTGAGGGAAAAATACTACACGAAGTCATCCTCTTGAGTACAGATACTCATTTCAGTCTAAAAAAGTTTAAGAAATACCTTGTATTAGCTGTTATCCACAAATTTGTGCATTTTTGTATCGCCGGTCACGCATGAAAATATTACCGGAGATACATGGATGTGACGGTTTATTATCCGAAGCTATATACAATATTTTTTTATTAACCATTTATAGGCCATTAAGGAAAAATATATTTTGATGTGCAAGTTTCGTTTAAATCTTAGGTAGATTAAAAATATGACTAATTTTCTTAGTATTTTAATATTCTATAAGGAACATTCCAAAACTTTAAACCAATATAAGACAGGGCTATTATACATAATAGGGAAATGGGTATAGTGACCGATTAAAATAACTCAGTTCCAAATATTGGCGTTATATGATTCAAAAAATTACATTTACGAATACGACGGGCGCTAAATTATTAAAAAATCGATGCTATAGACCAAAATCTTTGTGACGATGATCTTTTGCGCGGACATATATAATTTCTCTAATTAGATACTATAAGAAACCTATTAAAAAATTAGCACGTGTTTTTGAGATTTTTAATTTTTAAAATCCGATTTGACCCATTTACGTTAGACTCAACTATGCCTTCTAGTGAAGTACAGGGAACGGCATTATTTAAAAACTACGTAACATAGGAACATATGTACTGAGCAATTAGATAAAGAATGCAGAAATTCTACACGTCATGATGGATTAAAATAATTATTTCATTAAAATACAGGGTGAGTATTGACATTAGTAATTATTATAGTATAAGGTATAAGTTTTAAAATACCCTGTATAAAAAGTCTAATTTTTTTGTGATATAAAAAGACCCATACCTTTTCTAAATTTTCTCAAATTTACCTTTACCTGCATTAGCTACAAAGTAAGGTGAAATTACCTGTGACATATTTTTGTACAAAGAATCCTTTAATAAATTTTACGTCAGAAACGATTTTAGATGGGTATAGGAAATTATTACCAAAAGTGACAGGTCGGAAGCCAGAATTGCACTTATGGGGGGGGGGGGGGGGGGAGGTGTTGGTATTAAAAATACTCACAAATATATATATAACCTTTAATTTTTCGGAAAAACTCGTGAAAAACTCTCTTCCTTCATTAAAAACATTACCATTTGGTGATATTATTAATAGTGAATTAAACAAATGAAATTTCTTGTAGGTGGACAAGAGCCAATGCTAAGGGGGACTAAAACGTTATTTGGACTATTATATGGAATCGAAAACTGCCAATAACAATGTTAACCCTAACTTGCGGTAAAATCGGAACTGATAAATACGTTCATTAAAAAGATCGGCATCTTTCCCGAGATCTTCTAATCGGCCACTCATCGAGAACGACCCTATAATATACACTTAAATCCTAAAAAGAAACAGTGTCGGATGAATCGATTCAGTCTAACAGAATGAGGTTAAAATCAAAAATTGACCCCCCAGGCTGATGATTAAAAGGTAAAAAATTGGGTTGTTACAAACGAAAGTTTGTGACACATCCTATCGAACCCAAGAAAAGTCGACGCGACTCGACCTTCCTCCATACCGAAGGCTCTCACGTCAGAAAACATACTTCAGACTTCCTGCCTGGCAGGAAAGTGTAAATTCATCGCACTTACCTTATTTTTAGGGTAAATCCATGTAAACTATCCTAAATATATCCGAGAAGCACTTAAAAATCACTGTAACATTGACACTTGAGCATTTTGACCACGATTTTTGCAAGAACTACCTAAGAATCGAACGAAGGTAACCTATCGTATCGAAGTCGCTACGGTCGACTATAGTCGGCTGGCTCACCTGAGAGGTGAGGTAAAGGTGCGTCCCGTTAGGTAGGTATGTATGGTCAAAGATAATCCACACCATAGAAAATTATAATTTATGTATATAGACAAGGAAATGCTGTCGTAATTAATTTTTTTAAACTTTCCTCTTTGAATTAACTTTTATAAATATTGTAGTGCCCGATTTACGAACAAACGAATAAACACGATTCAACTTTCACTTTTAAGTGACATTTATAAACTTTTAAGTTCAGTTCAGTTCCGATGGGTGTCATTCGAATTGAACAACTAATAACATACCATTTATAAACTTCGCGGCGGTTCGTTCGAGTCAGTTCAAGTATATAAATCAGAAATTTTTTCCCAGCGAACTGAACGTAAAAGTTTATAATAGTATATTAGGATACAAGTTTCATAAGACATTATCTTAGCGCACGGGTTTTCTAATGTACAAGTACTCTAATTATGTTATGAAACCTGTATTTTATAATACTTTTTCTATTGGGTCTTTAAAGTCTGAGAAACTTTAAGACATATAGTAAATTTTTTCCATTTGAATTAATATTTTTTCTTTGGGTTGGCAATACTTTTACAATTTAATAAAATGTTACAAGTATCAAATATACCATTATAAAAACAATTGAACACAACAAAGCTTCTTCCCATCCGTCATAATTAAAAATAAATATATTATTGAAGTTAATAAAAATGAGTCAGGAAGAAAGTTGTACTCCGTCAGAAATACGAGAAATTGCAGAAATTTATCTAGAAAAATTTTCTAAAAGAATATGCAAAACTTTGAGTTATGGTGCGAGCAGAACAAAGTTTAAAATACTGAACAAAATAGTAAATAATACTATTGAACAAAATATTGTGTCGACACAGAATCTGACAGGAATAACAATTAATGCCCAGGAAATGTCTACAGTAACTATAAATATGTATTACATATAAAGTAATATGTATAATACTATATTGAATTAAAAATAAAAATAGTACTTTATTGCATAAAACTTACTGGAAGATATTTCTATTATTTTTAGGTTATGTTGCTTTATAGTTGTGACTAGAAGTTAGTTGACGGACATCGTCAGCGTGTTATATAGGTATTTCAGATAAATATCTAGTAAAATTGATCTATTTGCAAGGTTAAAAAAAAAGAAGGTATTTTAAAGGTTTCCATAAAAAATTTTTGTTGAATTCATAATGCCAAGAAAACTAATTTCAACGAAATCGAAGTAAGCCTAAAATTCGAACCCTACTTGCTGCCAACATAAAATAAATAAAATTTCAGTTTCATAAAGTAGCAGGTTATTAAATTTTTTTGCATTTCATAATGTAGCCATTATGAAACCCAAATAGAAAAAGTAACCTTAATGCACCATGCCTATTTTGAACGAAATACAATCAACAGTCGATAAGGAGAGTAACCCTCTTGCGGTTAAATTGTTAAAAGCGGTATTAGAGTCGGTAATTTTTTCTCTTGCGCCGGCAATTATAATTGCACGTATTCATGCGCAGTAAACCGTTCTCGATCAGCTGGAGCATTGTCAACAGTTGGTACTGTAGAAATCCGTATAATACCCCCAGAATTAGAGATGGGCAAACCTGTTCGTTTTGATTAGCAGTTAAAGCAGCTACTGCTATTTACAAATAGGAGGTGCAAAAAGTTGCTACGAATGAGCAGTCCATAAGTTTAATAAAGAATGTAAACTGCTAATTTAAGTACCAGTGAGTTTAAATGGCCATTACCTGTTCATACCTGCTTCGACCATAAAATATAATAAACAGTTAAAAATAACAGAATAATTCATATCTACCCAATTGTACCGGCAATGGCAATTAAAATGGCGCGTGCCCCATTTCTGGCAATGAGACGGCTGATCGGGAACCGTGTACAGCGCATGAATCCGTTCAATTTGAATTGTCAGAAGAGTAGAATTTCCGACTGTAATACGGATTCCATTCTCGCATTGCACCCGCAATACTAGCAGTATTGGACCAGCTGATCGCGGACGGTGTAATGCGCATGAATCCTTGCAATTATAATTGCCATTGCTGGCGCAACAAAAATTGCCGAATCTAATACGGCTTTAAGGCATTAGAGGCTGCAATACGTCTGCAATTCTGTTGCGCCAAGTTCATTTTTGGCATGAGATTTGCAAACAATATATCATGCAAATCGTTTTACAGAGAAGATGGTTGGCCATCAAATTGAAGGGCTTTCAACCCAAATAGAAACTTCTAGCGTATACTGAAGTTTTATATGAATCAGACGAGGAAAAAGGGACAAATCACTGGAAATACCGTATTTATAGTAAAGTACACACCCTGTATTTGGTCAGCGCGCACTTATCTACATAATAAAATCGTAATTCTTGAGGTTTCGTTCGGGTTTGTTGTGGTTTTCAATTTCTGCACTATTTTCTTACAAAACGGCATTTCTACATTTCTCGCGTGTCTATTATAGAGAATTTCGTAAGATTTGTAATAGTTATTTATACAAAGTGAGATGGGAGGAAAGGTTCAGGAGCATATATACGTGAAAATAATGTAAAAAAACTCATATTATGTCCTTATCTGATTTTCAAGTGGTTTCAAGATATAATAGCTTAACTAAAAAACAAATTTTCGGTAAACGTGTGTCATTTGTATGCTCCATACTTATTTAATTGGTCCACGCGCAATTATACGGACAGGTGCATTCCTGGAATAAAAATTACTTCCTATTTATTGTTTCATTTTTGCAAAATATAATAATATAATAAATGTGATTTTTTATTATAATCCTTGGTTTTATGTGAAGAGAAATACAAATGTCAGTCTCATAGGTATTATTTTCAAATTCATCTTCTTCCTAGTTCTCCAATTTACGTTATTTTAGGGGGTCAAATTTTCACGTTCCGCCCCTGCATCTTTCTTATGAATGAACACAAGCACTATAGGAACAATCCTTTAGGGCACTCTGGGAGTGTGCGCAAGAAGCGATTCACGTTGGTTTTGAATCGTTAGAGGTTATATTTGTTGGGAAAAACGACCTCGAGAAGGTCGTACCATAAGGATGAAGTCCTCCAGATGAAAGAATTCTTAAATAATGAAGTTCGAAGAGTACTAAGCTTAACCACATATGGATGGATGGCAGTGGTTCGTCGTATATTTCTGCTATTCGCCGCTCTGGGCGGAATTCAGAGGGCAACGTCAGCCGAGCACTTTCCATGAAAATATCTGTAAAAGAGAGTCAAATCCCCAACCTGTCTTCGATGTTCTAGGCTGTCGAGGTTCTTCGTCAGCTCGTGGTCTCCAATCAAACGAATGGTCCTCCTTTCGATGGAATCCAGTTAGCCGAAGAGTATGTTTGGGTGCAGAGGTCCAGACATAAGAGCACTACTCTAGTAATGGTCGAATTTGGGCTTTGTTTAGTGTCAAAACTTTCTGGTTCGGAACAGTACACCAAGTTTCAGAGAATCTATCTTGGCGATTGCAAAACGTGGTTATGCAAAGACATATTTCCTCCCAGATTGGCGCCCAGCATGGAACTATCTATAAAAGAGAGTCACATCACCACCCTGTCTTCGATGTTCTAGGCACTAGGCCAACGTTTATCAAACTGGGATCCAAGGACCCTTTGGGGGCCCGCAAGCAACTACTTAGGGCTCTACGAATCACTAAATGGAAATAAAATGTCACAAAAACAAAATATCGTAATCGACTTAATGCCGAACTAGATATAGATAACTAAATAAGTGTAAAACATTTAAGGGGGTGATTCCTCATCGAAAAAAAGATAGGATCTTTCATATAAAGAAACTTCATTGGAGCATCCCTTGTTAAGATACAGCCCCTTAAAGGGGGTACATAAAATGTGTTTAACAATTTTTTTCACAAGCACTAAAAAAGTTACAATATTGAAATTAACCTGACATTTTCTACTACCAAAAAGACACTTAGCCAGTAATTTATTTGGTTTACCCCATGGTTGTAAGGGTGGAAAATGCAACCCCTAAAATTTATTTCCAATGTAAGTTTTTGTCTTATTATTTGTTTACCATCTAAAAATTTATTTCGATAGCCTGTTTCATTCTAAACAAAAAATGTCTCTTGAATTTTTTGCCCAAAATAAACCAGTTCGCAGCAAATAATTATTTTACGAACAAGATACATATCGCCATAAAACGCGCGAATACGTTGCTCAATGCGCCGACGTCTAGACGCATGCGTAATGTCTGAAGATAGACATATTGAACATTTACTATGATTTCTAGATGTTGTATGTTTTGTTATTAATAAATTAGTTTTGTTTATTTATAAATTTTATGTACCCCCTCTAAGGGGCTGTATCTTAACAAGGGATGCTCCAATGAAGTTTCTTAATATGAAAGATCCTATCTTTTTTTCGATGAGGAATCACCCCCTTAAATGTTTTACACTTATTTAGTTACACCCTGTATAAGGCTGAAGCAGTCTTCAAATCAAGCCCAAAATAAAGTAGCTGTGTGGAAGTAGAAAACAGTACCATCCATCTCACTAAGGCCTCTTTTATGCATGCGTTTTGTGTCGTGCGACACAAAACTCGTGCACAAAAGGCGGCGACTAAGAACATGTGCTGCAGCCAGTGATATATTATAGTATTGGGAAAAACTGATGATTTTAATAATCGAGTACTTAATACTCGAGCGATTTTAATAATCGAGGGAATCGCTCGAGGGATTAATCACTTTTAATTTTTATGACTAAGAAGAATGTGTTGCTAAAACACCTAGGGCCGTTTTTATAAGTTTTAGAAGTTTAATTAGAATTTTTTATTAAGGAAGAACAGTTGTTTCCGATTTTAAAATAAATTACATACTTTAATTTTTTAAGAATTTACAATCGCCGCTGGCTAACCAGTCAAAACAAAACCCATGTCGCGATGACTCCAGTAAGGGATTTGGCATACTTTTTTATATGCACTATCTCGGTTATGTGCCTTTAAGAAAGACATATGTCGTGTCAGCCTTCTGAGCGTCAAGCTCGAACGTCGCCAATCGGCACATTTCGGGTGGCGCGCAGATCGGGTATCAAGTGAAAGGCAATGATTCGATTTTTCGCCTGAATTTATAACTAGAGTAGCTCGGGTATCCAGTGAAAGGTAATTAGTAACAAGCGACGATTCTCGCTTGAATTTATAACTCGAGCGATGTCGGTTATTTCAATAATCGAGTACTCAAGCGGTTTTTCGCTCGAGCGATCACAACACTAATATATTATTCATTATTAATGGTTTTTGACTTATTAAAAACAATAACATTCGAATAAGAAGTATTTTTAACTAAAGGTAATTAATTAGGCATGGCATCCTGTCCTAGAATTAATTCTGTACTAAGTAGGAGGCGCGCCCTCGTGGCTGGAGGCCCACAATCATAAGGGGTCCTAGGCAAAAAAGTTTGAAGACCGCTATTCTAGGCTGTCGAGGTTCTTTGTCAGCTCGTGGTATCCAATCAGACGAACAACTCTCCTTTCGATGGAGTCCAGTAGACGTAGGGTATGTTTGGGTGCAGAGCTCCAGCAGTACTCTAGTGATGGTCGAATCTGGGCTTTGTATATAGTGTCAAAAGTTGTTGAGGTGTGTACAACTTTTTGGTTCGGAAGAGTACACCAAGTTTCCGAGAAGTTATCTTGATGATTGCCACAACATGATTATGGTTATGCCAAGACATATTTCCTCTCAGATCGACGCCCAGCAAAATGATTCGATCGCGAGTATATTTTTTAATGCTACGAACTAACTTAAACCCAACTAATTTTAGTTTTTCATCTCTCCCGTAGAATTTTCACAATGCTAGTTAGGTCTCTTCGCGAGATAGGCGATGACAAGTAGATAACACGTTATCCACTTGTGATTAATATATTTATTTATTATTGATCGTCGTCTCGATGTCATTTAAAGCAATATTTATTTTATTATTATATTTCTAGGTCAAAATTGTATTGATCAATTATTAATAAAATATAAGAATGAATATAATGTTTTAAGTCAATACTTCCCAGAATAAACAAATACAAGACTAACCCAACAACGTGTCAATTTTAACTTCAGCTTTAAAGTTAGTAATATTCATGATTTAGTCTGTCCGCACCAACCACAGGAACTTATTATTTCTGTGAATAGATAGTAAATCAATTTTATTTACAACCATGCATGTAATAATGACATTTCATCTATCTTTGTGTAATAATGACATTTCATCTATCTTTGAAAGGTGGAAAGTTGACGTTTTTTTTTTTTACTTTCCACCCGGGTGGAAAGTAATTTATTATTTTGTACACACACTTTTTTAAAAATGGTAATAGCTTTGCGTGTTTAGATATGTCTACTTTTTCCCTAATTGATAGAGTGGTCCTCAGCATTGAATATTGTGACCAAATCGTTGATCTAGCACATGCGGCGCGCGGCTCTACCTCCAGGTACCCCCCCCCCCCGGGGGCAACGTCTTCGAGGGGCCCCAAAGTCGCGGGAGTACCCCCAATTAACTGATGTCGGTCTTCGAGGGGCCCCAAAGTCGCGGGGTACCCCAAATTACCTGATCTCGGTCTTCGAGGGGGCCCAAGCCCGCCAGGTACCCCATCTGATGACGTCACGAGGGGGCCCAAAGTCACGTGTAATATTAATCCTGAAAAAAAGTTCCATCTACAAGGCTCGAACAGCCGTCCTCTAGATTACCAACCATAGAAATTACCCCTGAGCTATCAGGGATTATTCGGAAAAACCGGAGGCATCCTGATGATAATAATAAACACGTGGGACAAGCATGAGATTAAAACTACTAATTTGTAAGAAGATATTTATTTCATGAATTACACATCTGGTTTCTAGTATTGGTGGTAAATTGTTAATAATATCAAACACGAAATGGATATAAATACTACTAAAAATAATAAACTATGAATAATAAGTGCTTACATTATAAAGTTATTACTTTACTTTACTTTACTTTATACTTTTTTTCCTTGGACATTACAATTTACAATGTATGGAAAACGTCAGAGTCAAATACATGAGTATATATAAAATGTATGATATACAAATACACAATATACAAAATTTAGAAAAAACAAACTTATCCTAAAATAAAAGTTATGTTATTGTTAAAAAAAAGTAAATATAAAAAATGTACAGGCATTATTGCACCCTTGTAAGATATTCATTAACTGAATAAAAAGCCTCAGACAACAAATATTGCTTTAAACGTTTTTTAAACAACATAAGATTATCAACAGCCTTCAGGTTTGGTGGTAGCTTGTTAAAGATTGCTGGCCCCAATGAGTTTGGTGATATTCTACCAACATTCAGTCGGGTAAAAGGAACTCTAAATGAGCTGAGTTGTCGTGTGTTATAGGTATGAACATCACTGTTAATGGCATGTTTATTTTTAAAAATATATATACATAGTTCTAATAAGTATACTTACACAAATTATGGTCAAAATCTTGTATTTCTTAAAGAGCCCTCTGCACGAGTAAGTCCTCGACAAACCCACCAAAGTCCTCAATATTCTCTTCTGACGCACAAGCAATTCCCCAACCACACCAGACGAGCCCCAGAAGATCACCCCGTAACGCAGACGAGAATCAACTTGTGCGTTATACACCATGAGGAGCTCCCTCATAGAAATCGCTGTCTTGAGCGAACGAACAAGAAAACAACATGAATTTAACTTTGATTTGAGCAGATCACAATGATTTTTCCAATTCAGATGCACATCAATTTGCACTCCTAGAAATTTTATAGTATTGATTTTTAATATTTCTTCATTATTTATAAGCAGTTCCATATACAGATTATTATGATCCTGGTAATTGTGAAAACGGATGTAATTAGTTTTAGTGTTATTGAGAAATAGTGAATTTTGACAGAACCATTTACACAGACTGTTCAAATTTCGATTACAGTTTTGAGTCAAAATGCTATCGTCCCCATGAGAAAATAAATAGGAAGAGTCGTCGGCATACTTTGCCGAGGTGCATTCCTCGCCCAGCTCGTCATCTGCGTCATTAATATACAGATTACACATGCCTTCAGTACATGAGCATAATAATTTACAGAAAACACCTGTTAAAGGTAAATAAAATATACGGTAGAGATACAATGTATAGAAAATCGTATTATCGTAGAGGCGCTAACAGCAGTACCATATAAAATAAATTTGTAAACAGTTTCATACAGAAAGACGTAATATCTAAAAAGTATAATAAATGGTCATAAACCCTTCGGATTAATTAGGTAAATCAACAGCAACGCCGCAATCATTAGGAAAAACCAGACAAAGAACGAAATATATACAAAACTATAACAAAAAAGTGGTTGATGTACAGAAATTTAATATAATTTATTATTATACTATTAAGGCAAATAGCGAGCCGTAGGTGACATAGGACATGTATTGTACATGGTACAGCTACCATAGGCAACTGTTACACGTACACATTAACGCAGGGCCCACAAATTCTATTTACTACTACTGGGTATGTATTAAAGTCATAATTAAATCTAAAAATATGACGATGCGACTATTGTCGAGGCGAGAATTGGCGATGACATGTAATACATCGTACATGAGATAACGAGCTCTTAAACACGATCGATATTTCATGTGCAATATAATATACCCCCGCGACTTTGGGGCCCCTCGACGACCGACATCAGTTAATTGGGGGAGTGCTGGGACATCGAAACGGAACATCGATGTTGACCATCGATGTTAACATCGAAAGCAAACATCGATGGCGTAAAAACATCGGTTGTAAAACATCGATGTTTGCTAAACATCGATGTTCAAACATCGACATTTAAAAAAGTATATTTGCGATTAGGAATAAATTAGATATAAAAGATAAAAATAAACTTTTTATTAGAAAGAATTGAAAAATTATGAAACGTCAAAATACTAAATAACAAAAATTTTTAAAAATAATATAAACAAAAAATAAAGCAAATTCAAATTCAAATTCAAATTTATTCAAACAAACAAATTATAACAACATTATAAAAAATTAAATTCCTAACCAAAATACTTTGGTAAATAAAATCACAAATACATTTACTGCACCTAGGTATGGAATACCTGTATGTGCATATTTTCTAAATCTAAGTTTTATAACAACATATTTAATTTTATATAAACATATTTAAAAATAGAGAAGTCACTTTAAGATAGAATAATCACTTAGAGATACCAGTAGATATTATGTACAATCAAAGCAATTCCAGAAACAAGTCTTCACAATTACGGTAATATTCCCTAAACATTATCCTAAAACGCTTTTTATCTTTTAAATTTTTTATATTAGCCGGTATAAGATTATATAGCTTGGGGCCCAAATACGATATAAAGTGCTGCGCATTACTATTTGTACAATAGCTTATGTTAAATAATTGATTTATGTTCCCTTTGGTTTTATAATTATGAGATATATACAATTTCTGAAAATGATTGGTGGAATGAACAAAGTTGCAAACTGCAATAATATGCAAACCCTTAAGATTTATTACTTTCTCAGAATAAATTAAGTTTGTTGGATACAATTTTGGTTTCTTTAATATAATCTTGACTATATAATTCTGTAATACTTTGAGTTGCTCTAGATGAGTGTTATAGGCTCCCCCCCAAACAAGTATACCATATCTCAATAGTGGCTCAACCAATGCTGTATATGTCATAACTAAAAGTTTTTTATGTAGAATTTCTCTTAGAGTGTAGAATTTAAAGATCAGGCATCTTATCTTCTTTGTTAGACACAAAACATGCTGGTCCCACTTAAGATGTTTATCAATCGTTATACCAAGATATTTAGTTGAATTACTTTCTTTAAGAGGTTCACCTATATTCTCTAATTGTATCGATTCAAAACCCGGTCTATTTGCTTCCGTTAATGAAAAGGCGACATAGTGAGTTTTACTCATATTTAGACTAAGTTTAAAAGTGTCTAAAAAGTTTTTTACTCTAAAGAATCCAGATCTTAATTGTTCTTTTACACCATTCCATGATTTGTGACAAAAAATTATGACTGTATCATCAGCGTAGGCTATAACTTTACCCCCCACGTCAAGTGAGCAAAGTCTATTTATATATATATTGAATAAAATTGGACCAAGAACTGTACCTTGAGGTACTCCATGCTTGACTATTTTTGGGCCACTAATTACATCTCCCATCTTGACGTGCTGGGTTCGGTACCTTAGATAGCTGGCAAAAACCTCCAGCACAATACCCCTCACCCCATAGGCCTCCAGAACGTCAAGCAGCATGGAGTGAGAGACCGTGTCAAAAGCCTTCGCAAGGTCCAGGAACAAACCTAAACACTTATTTCCTTTACCTAGATTTTCTGTGACGCTATTAACACATTCAAACACTGCATGCTCTGTACTTGTTCCCTCCATGAACCCAAACTGGTTTTTGGACAAGACATTGTTTATTTTTAGATAATCCATTAACCTTATTTTCAAACACTTTTCAAACACTTTAGCCAAATTCGAAATAACACTTATTGGTCTATAATTACCAATGCTTAGTTTATCCCCCGCCTTGTAAATTGGGGTGACAAGTGAGATTTTAAATTGAGATGGAACTTTACCTGATCTAAATATGAGATTGATAATATGAGCAAGTGGGTCTTTAAGGTTCTGATGTATTAATTTTATTAGCTTTGCAGATATATGGTCTCCGCCAGGCGAGCAGTTAGTTTTTAGGTCATTTATGAGAGTTACTATTTCATTTGAGCTGGTTGGTTTTAAATACATGGATGAAACTGCATTGCTGTCAATTTTATAAGGAGCTTGGGGCTTATTTATATTGTCAGACATTTGTTCTCCTATATTTATAAAATAGTCGTTACAAATATCAGCAATCTCTTTCTGGGTGGTTATAACTGCTCCGTTATTTTTTATTTGAGTAAGGGGAGTTTTAATTTTGCTTACATTTGTAGCATCATTAATTAGTTCATACATTTTTTTATATCTTTATGATTTTCATTTATTTTTGTTCTGTAGTAGTTGTTTTTTGTAGCTTTTATGAGTTTATTTAGCATGTTGCGGTATTCTTTATATTCTGTTAATTTTTGTTCCGTGTAGTTTTTATTAAGCTCTTTTTTTAACTTATCTCTCTTTTTTATTGAAGTAATAAGAGCATTTGATATCCACGGTTTAATCTTTCTACTTATATTCCTGGGGTAAACGTCATATTCAGATTTTTTCATTAATATATTTATGTTGTCAATGAGGACTTTAGTAGCCTCTTCAGACTGTGTCATTGTTAGAACACTTTGCCAATTTAATGAGTCAGATATTTTCACCAACTTATTATAGTCTATTTTTTTATAATGGTTCCTTTTTTCATCAATCCTTTGTACCCTATCATTTATTTTTGTTACAATTAACATAGTTGGAAAGTGATCCGTTATGTCATGGTTGATTATAAACGATTTCATATTTATCTCATCAGATTTAATTTTTTTTCGTACAAAGATGTGATCCAGGCAAGCGGCCGTTGCCTCCCTCGTAACACATCCACTCAAAGAGGCAAAACCGTTTGCGTTCATCAAGGCCAAGTACTTAATTACATACTGTTCAGACTTCCTTAATAAATTAATATTTATAATAATAATATATTTCTTTATTTAGCACTTGGCTAATCATATACATATACACAGTATTCACAATACATATTATTAACCATCAGTTAAATAACCAAACAGTCTTCGCTTAAAAATATTTAAACTAGGTGCACCCTTGATTTCGCCAGGCAAAGCATTGTACAGGCAAATGCCCTCATAAAAAAGTGTTTTTTGTAAGCTCGTTGTTTTAACGGAAGGTATATGATAGTTCTGTCTGGAACGAATATTATGTCCATGAAACCCTGATCTCCTTTCCAAAAAAAGATTCAAATATGCAGGTAACTGATTATGCTCTATTTTGTATATTAATATTAAATTTGCCTGTCTAATGCATTGCTCAACGGATAGCCAATTTAATGCTGCTAACATGCCTCTTATTGGAGTATACCTATCACAGTTTAACACAATTCTCATTGCTTTATTTTGTTGCACTTGTAGCCTTTCTAAATTTTCTTTGGTACATGAAATCATCAAAGAAGAGCAGTAATTAAAATGTGGCAAGACAATTGTGTTAAATACAAGCATTTTTGTCCACTGAGACAGGCAAGGAGACACTCGACGAAAAAAACCTATTTTTTTACCTAATTTTTTACATAAAAAATCTACATGATTATTAAAATTTAGTTGTGGATCCAAATATACTCCTAAGTATTTAATTTCAGTTACAAAATCAATAGGTGATCCATTTATGTTTAGAAATTCATCCAAAGCTAGAAATTTTTTACAGTTTGTTTTTGACCCTATTACCATACATTTGGTTTTTGATGAGTTAAGTTTTAATTTATTCTGACATAACCAGTCATATAATATAGCAAGTTGGGCATTCAATTTAATGATTAATTCACGAAAATTCTTCCCAGAAATAGAAATCAGTGTATCATCAGCAAATAAATTAACAAAACAATGTTTCAAAGAACTGTAAATATCATTAACATAAATTATAAATAATAGGGGACCCAACACACTACCCTGTGGGACACCCAATTTACTTTCTATTTTTCCTGATACTCTGTTATTTATCTTAGTTCTATGATACCTGTCCTTTAAATAATCCTGAATCCAAAGTAGTGCACTATCACCAACACCATATGATTTTAATTTTTTTACAAGGATTTCCCGATCTATGGTCTCGAACGCCCGCTTCAAGTCAACGAACACACTGAGTACCACCTTGTCATCGTTTATATCTTTCCTCCATGTTGCACACACGTACTGAAGAGCTGACTCACACGAATGTTTACTTCTGAATCCCGATTGTCCGACATACAATAAATTATTATTTTCAAAATAGTGTCTTAATTGATCACATACAATAGTTTCAAGAATTTTATCGACAACGGGCAATAAGTTGATTGGCCTAAATTCCGCAGGAATTTCAGGCTTTGTAACTTTCGGTACTGGAACTATGATGCTAGTCTTCAATTCACTTGGCACTTTTCCTTCAGCCAAAGACGTGTTAATTAAATACAATAGAGGATATCCTATAACGCAAAATAATTGTTTTACTAATTTAATATTTAGTAACTCATCTCCGGTACTTTTATTTTTTAGTGTAATAACGATCTTTTTTAGCCCTGAAAGTGTTACAGGGGCAAACTTAGTTAAACTTAATTCGTGAAGTTCATCATTTTTAAATTTCCAGGTTCGATTCTCTATTGTTTCTGCAATTTCGTTTAAACTATCTGCGTAATACTTATTAAAGTTTTCTTCCGCAGTATCATTATACTTGCCATAGTCAATAGCTCCAAAATTAATCTGTTGTTTTTTGTTTCCTGTTAAATCCTTTATTGTTCTCCACATTCGTCTTCCGTTACCCTTACACTTATCAATATTCTCATTGTAATATTTGGTTTTTTCACTGCGAATCATAGATATCACCCTATTTCTCTGCACTCTATATTCCTCCCAATCAACGTGATGTCTTGTGAGACAAAATTTTTTATATGCCTTATCTCTTCCATGCTGTGCAGCATATATTCTGTGGTTCATCCAGGGGTATTTTTTTGGAATATATACTTTTACCGGAGCAATCTCATCGATAGCATCTTGAATATTTTGCACGAACTCGGAATACAGCCTATCTACCTCTACAGAGGTATAGTTCCAGTTTTTTTCTATCATTTTTGGAATAATGTCCGAGACTACTTCATCACTCAAGTATCTGCGGCAAATATTCTGTTCTTTGTGCATGATACCATCAAATAGTAACTCTACACCAATAATCTCATGGTCACTAATTATTGGAAAATTTCTGGAAATCTCTCGGGCATTAAAGTCGTTGGTAATGACGTGATCAATCAGCGTAGAAGATAAATTTGTGATTCTAGTATCTTTTGTTATAATTTGGTTGAAACCTGCTGCATATACAATCTGCTTTAATTTTTTTGTATCTGTGCTATCATACCTTGACCAGTTAATATTCAGGTCACCCAAAAGCACTGCCCTTTGCTGTTGAAAAACATCATCACTGAGTTTGTCTTCCAAATAGTTTAAAAAAACACCATAAGCAACATTTGGTGATCTATACAGGGCTCCAATAACAAGAGCTTCATTTTGTACCTTCGTTTTTATTATCAATCCCCAGTAATTGAAATCCACTGCGTCATTAAAAAGTACAGTAAACCAGAGGAACGCCTTAATGTAAATGACAATTCCTCCGGTATGCCTGCTGTTTGAATAGCACAAGATGGTATCATATCCAATTATACCTATTTCACTTTCTTCCATTTCTGTTGTAATATGTGTCTCACCTACACAAACAATCCATGGACTCCTTTCCAGTATAAATTGACTAATTGACTAAGCTCATCAAAATGTGATGTAAGTCCCTGTATATTTATATGAATGATAGTAACCCTAGAGGCACTTAGAGAACATGCAGTTTCCTTTTTTAGTTGCTATATATATTGAGTCCTAGATTTTACCCTATCTTTGGCTCTTTTGTAACTAAGACACTTTATGTCGAATACAGTATGATTAAATTGGATGTCTGGTATCTTCAGAATGTCATGTGCATATTTACAGTTTGCACACTCATGTGTCTCAGATTGGCATTCATTACTGGTATGATTTTTGTTACACAGAGGGCAAACAATACTTATACAATATGTCCCCCACTAGTATATCAAAATTATTTGAACCCTTATTTAATCGCAGGTATAAATCTAATTCGTCTAAAAACTGATTAATATTTGAGGAAGGGGATCTATATATAGCATAAATATTATATAGACAATTCTTTACACCAAGCACTATTCTAGTTACTGTTATTTTTGAATTAGTTAATTCAGTATTTACAAATTGAGGGTTTAGGTGTGACTTGGTATAAACAACCAGCCCATCGTATGAATTATATTTTGCCTCATTATAATATACATTGAAGCCAGGTATGGCAAAATGTTCAACACCCTCCAACCTATGACACTCACTCAATACTATAATATCCGAAGAGTCAAAATTGTAAGATTCCAAGAACACAAGCAGGTTTTCAAAATTTGTCTTTATTCCACGAATATTTAGGTGCATCACATTGATAAGTATATTATTGTTACTTATAAAGCTACTTACTGCGTTAGGTGTTGCCAGTACACTTTCATCCTGTTCATCATCGATAACATCAAGAATTTGTACTTCCATGTTAGCCATAGTTTATCCTAGATTTCATTATCCCCAAATGACATTGATAGCTTGCACATTTCCAGTCAGTCGCTTCATGGCTTATATCGTATTTTGTTTTGTATTTACCGTTACTGTTTTTACAATTTACACATTTTACTACTTGACTTTGACAGTCCTTCACGTCATGCTCTTCGGAGCATCTTCTACATGACTTTATGTTCCTGCACTCATTGCCCTTATGATGGTATTGCTGACAATTGTAACATTTCAGGACCTTAACATCTTCATATATGGAACAACGTTCCCATCCTATGTATACTTTTTTGCTTTTTATGAGCCAATGAAAGACCTTTGGCGAGCATTCTGCATAAATGGTTCTCCCTCTTCTTTCTTTAAATGTCTTCACATATGTGACCTTTAGGTAATCATCTGCTCCTATAAAATGATTTTGCTTCCTTAAGAGACTTTCATACTCATCAATGTCACAGTCCATAAGAACTCCCGGTATTTTAATTTTCAGGTTTTTAAGCGTAGTCTCTATAATTTCATACTTCTGATCCAACTGCTTAGTTGCAGTCGTTTTCATTTTTCTCATATCATCCTCTGATGGAAATTTTAACATAATTCCACCATTTGACAGTTCCTTTTTTTCTTTTATTCGGATACCATTTAGATATGGTTTTATTCTCATTTCCAAGTCAGAGTTAGTTTCCTTGACATCCTGTGCTCTCTTTGGCTTTATTATAATATTTGGTAGATTTGCTGGAAGAGAGATGGCTTTTCCTTCAAAAACATCATCTTTATTATTACCAGTTAGTATTTCTGCATAAGTTTGTTCTTTCAGATTTTTTTTCCATTTTATTCGCTATTGAGCTTATTTGCTTTTCCACATTTTCAAACTTTTTTAACAATCTTCCAACATAATATTTTATAACTGCATTAATTCCAGTCACTAAGAACTTGTAAACAATTTTTTTTTTGTAAAACTAGATTAATGAGCGTCCCAAAATTTTTTATTGATAGATTGCAAGAAAAGTAACTTAGAAAGTTTCTTTCCTTGCAAGCTATTTCGTTTTTGGGGCCATAGTTTCGCCGGCTTTGAAAAAAAAAGATTTCAACCACCTTTAAAGCCGTATTAGAGTCGGCAATTTTTGTCTCTTGTACCAGCAATGGCAATTATAATTGCACGTATTAATGCGCACTAAACCGTTCTGGATCAGCTGGCCAAATACTTCTCGCATTGCGGGCGCAATGCGAGGATGGAATCCGTATTACAGTCGGCAATTCTAGTCTGGCAAATAAAATTGCACGGATTCATGCGCAGTACACCGTTCTCGATCAGCTGTCTTGCATTGCCAGAAATGGGGCACGCGCCACTTGTATTGCCATTGCCGGTGCAAGTTTGGGTAGAGATGGGTTATTCTGTTACGTTTAAATCTTTATTAGTTGATCGAAGCACCTATGAACAGCTAATGGCAGCTAATGGCTATTTACACTCACTGGTATTTAAATTAACAGTATACATTCTTTATTAAGCATAATATGTACTGCTAATTCGTAGCAACTTTTTTGAACTGCCATTTGTAAGTAGCTGCTTTAACTGCTAGTCAAAACGAACAGGTTTGCTAATTCTGGGGGTATTTTAGGGATTTCGACACTACCAACTGCTGTTCTGACCGTGCGCCAGCTGATCGAGAACGGTTTACTGCGCATGAATTCGTGCAATTATAATTGCCATTGCACCGGAAATTTTTATTGTCGACTCTAAAAAGGCTTTTAGCAAATGAAATCAAAAGCTTTCGCTCTTATTATCTTGTGCTGGAAAAATTGAGTTTAAGATTACAATCCAGTGCCGCATGTGCTAAACGCGGCTTTGGGCCCCGCGAATCCCGGAAGCTCGCGCCGGCGAGTACCCCCGGTATTTAGTGCCTATGTCGTTAGTGCCTATGGTAGTTAGTGCCTATGTAGTTAGTGCCCCTTATGGCAATAAACCCGAAGAACCCCTGAACAAACCCAATCCTCTTATATGAACTTGAAATTCCAGAAAAAGTGCCACCACTATGATGTTCATAAAAATGCAACTCGAACCTTAAATTTTCCCATAAGAAATAGCATGTAAAACTACCTCTAAATGGCGCCGAACCGGCCTAGCTTATCTACTCTTGACATATGCTAACCTTTTTATTTGAAACGATAGACCTATAGTTCATGAAGCAAAGTTTTAGGAATTAGTTCAACTTAGATGTGTCGAAACAATAAACGCGTTGTTGCCAGATTGGGCACTATTTTCTTAAATGGCAACACCACAAGTTTTGATACATCTTGAGATTCTAAACGAAACAAAAAGTGCGTATGATTTTTATTAGAGTGGCGGTTTACGAGCTAATAGTGCCTAAACTTAAATTTATTTTCCAACGTTAAAAGAATGCCAATAGTGCCAATTAATTACCTTACATTCATTTTTTTTTAAAAATGTTCGAACTGATTTCCTTGTTGGGTTCTGCCCCAACAACTACGTTCGACAAAATTTCTTTTAACATTATGTAACATTTGAGGGGTTAGATTTTGAGTTTCCAGTTGTATTGCTAGTTTTAATTCATCAATTGACGCAGGAGCGTTAACATAAACTTTATTTCCAGATGTCTAAAGGAGTGAGATCGGAAGATCTGACCGGCCACTTTACTGGTCCTCTTCTTCCAATCCCACGTTCAGAAACAGCTCATTAAGATAGGCTCTAACTTCTAAACTAAAATGGCGTGGTGCGACATCTTGCTGAAAATACATTATTCTTCTGTTATTTAGAGGAAGCTCATCAATTAAGTTTTCTGATTTCGTAACAATGTCAAGTACCTTGCACCCGTTAAATTCGCTTCTATGAAAACAAGACCTATCATTTTGTCGTTCAATATGCCATACCAAACATTAACTTTAGAATTGATCTGTCCCCGCCTATATTCAGCCCAACACGGATTATTATCAGATCAATATCTGTACTTTTTCCAGTTTACTAAGCCATTTAAATAAAAGGAAGCCTCATCGCTAAATAAGGTATAATTTTAAAAATGTGGTTGTTGCCTCTTTTCTCTAAAAACCAATCGCAGAATTCCAGTCGCCGATTACAGTCATCGTCATGAAGTCGCTGTACACTTATCATTGTGTAGGGATGGAATTTATTTGAATCTAAGGTTAGTCTGAGAGCAGCCCACTGCTTGCGCAATCTTTGTAGATCGATCGATCGGACGGTGCCGTGAGTGTCACAGCTAGTCCATCCCTGCAGCTGTGAGTAATTTACAACACTTGCATCGATACTAATTTGAAGGGTCTTACCTAGTATAAATCATATGAAAAAAAAATTGAAGTATACCTGGTGGTTCAATAATTATTATGTGAAAAAACTTGATTCCATTGGAGCTCTTTGTTATGTGTAAAAAACTTGATTCCGTTGGAGCTCTTTGGGAGCCATCTCTCCGATTTAGAGCCCTATACGAAAAAAGTTTATATCGGACCCTGTATAGGAAATAATTAATTGTTCTCTGGCATATTTGTAAGGTGTTCCCACATGATACAATAAACACTGGTATCTGTAGCTATTCCGATTTCGTCTGGCGCACGCAGTTACGCCAAGGGGTGAGTTAATTTTACATTGCTTATGGAGATTCATGTGGCTGTTAACGTTTTTAATTCTCTTTTAAATGTATTAAACGGTTTTATACATTTGATAGTAAGTGAAATGAAAAAATAATATCATTGTATTTAGGTATATTTATTTCATAAAAATACAACATTAGATTAAAGCTAAAATACTACCTAGTTAAATAAATAAAAATATGACAAAAAATACATTGTTTAATACGGGACCGTTTCTACGGCTCTGACACGAAAGTTCATAAAACCTAATATATCAATTCTAATTATTTTTTTATCTCTAGGATACCTTATACCTCGAGTCCGTAAAGGCTTGCCCAATTTAAAATTCAGGGATTTTATTTTAAACTCTCGTACGCGTCAATTATTATTTTTAATGGCGCACTTTCTAAGGTTAAACGTTGGTATATAGGGTGTACCAAGTGGGAGGTATGAAAATTTTTGAAAATGATGGCAATTTCGAATTCTATGATAAACATTTTATAGACCTGCTCACCAAGGCAACGGCGACGCGATCGCAAAGTCACCTGGAAGATACCGGTCGCTCGCGACCGAGTGGCTCAGTCTCCTAGCGACCGTGAAGATATCATGAGTGTGCGTATCCAATTTTTGAATAGTTATGGAGACCAGGAACCAAAATGTTTCCTTTGACAGTCGATAAAATGACTGAAATTTTTTTCGTAACGCAATAATTCTCTTGCGCAGATGAAAGTTGTTCGATGTGCGATATTAGTAAAATACGGATGAATCCAAAATCTGTCCCTTTGATTTTTTCTTAAATAATACAATGACACTCCGAATGATTCGTTTTCACTTGACAAAGACATCTTGTACAGGGTGTCCTATTTTCGATACTTTTATAGGGTATCTCTGTAATTGTTAGTTCTATCAAAAAAGTAATGTAGGCGTAATGTGCTCTTTATGGGTCAAATTTAAAATGTTAAAATCAAAATTTGAAAATTTTCGCTCGCTTAAGAGATACGGGAGAAAATCAAAAATTGACAATTTCAAAATTACCCTGTATTTTATTAGTTAAAAGAGATATAGAAAAATGTTTTATACAGAAATTTCTTTATATTGATTGTTTAATAATCTGCCGTTTTCAGAATAAGTATACGGGGTCAGGTAAAAAAGTTATCGGACCTAATCTCATTTTTTTAAACATGCTATTTTAAATTCTCCTTTCAAATATATACCATACCATGGATGATTTGGTTTCCTAGGCGATTTATTTAAACGTTATTACTTTGAAACGAAATAAAAGATTCAGTTTAAGGTAAAAAATATCGGGAATCATCGCAAATGTTCGGAATATGTCCTTAAATGGTTACCGTCTTTCCGGATAGCGAGCAAAATATACATTTTGCGCCATTTCTTCGTTTTCTCCAGTTTCAATATAAACTGATATCATATCAAATTTTACAAAATGTTGATAGGTCATTTTCGCAAATGAATATGTAAAAATGAAATTGACGTTAAATGTTAATAGTCAACATAGTTGTTTCTAGGATGTTAGCTTTTGTTTCATGGTCTACTGTGGTTTAAAGTAATAAAGTCTAATAAATCGCCTGGTGTGTTATATATTTGAAAGAAGAATTTAAAACAGTATATTTTTAGATTAAAATATACATGGTGTTCCATTTTAAAAAGTGAGGTTAGGTCCGATAACTTTTTTGCCAGGCCCCGTATACTTATTCTGAAAACGGCAGACTATTCAACAATCAATATAAAGAGACTTGTGTATAAAATAATTTTTCTGTATCTATTTCTTTTAACTAAGAAAATATAGGGTAATTTTGAAATTGTCAATTTTTTGATTTTCCCCCGTATCTCTTAAGCAAGCGAAAATTTTCTAATTTTGATTTTACCGTTTTAAGTTTGACCCAAAAAGAGCACATGACACACCATTACTTTTTTAACATCACTAACAATTACGGAGATACCTAAAATACCGAAAATGGGACACCCGGTACATTAGTTTTGCAAAATAGTAAAATTTGCTGGTAGCGTAGCCTTGATGTAAAGTCCTCGTAGGAACTGGTCGCCGACAAGTTGCTAGCAGTGCTGCCAGAGCTACCGCTTTTACGGTAGATCTACCGCTTTGAGAGTCGTAAACAATGAAAATACGGTAGTCTACCGCTTTTTGAGAGTCGTAAAAATGAGAAGTAGAAGCAAAACGACTGAAATTAAAATTGAATTTAGTAGGTTTTCCCTTTTAAAATTATCATTAGAATAATTTTTTTTTCTTTTAGTAACTTGCTAAACAAAGTTCTTTATGTGTACCGCCTACCGTTTTCTATTTGTGTTTAATTTTACCTTTTTTCTTAGTATTTTGTTTAAAAAAATCTATTTTATGTGGTACCGTGCACCGTCTACCGTAATCTACCGTTTTTTAAATGTCGAATCTACCGTTTTTGTCATTTTCGATCTGGCAGCACTGGTTGCTAGCATTTGAATATCGTCGCGGTATCGTCCCCGTCCCGTATTGCTCCTTCTCGGAAGGTGAGGTTATTACCTCACAAGATGCAAAACGCGCTTATTATACAGAGCGATTGATGTTGGATGTGTACTATATTTTGGAACAGAATGAGATAGAGAGGCCTCTGGCTATTACCTCACTCCCAACAAAATTACAGTGCGATAATTCGCCAGAGTTCAAAAATATCAACCCTTTTGAATAATTATCTCGTGAACGATAACAGATCATATAAGGATATACTAAGTAAAGTGGCCTATTAGAAGTATCTCGAGAACTAAATGAGATTTTATTTTGAAAATTTGTCTGTGGCTATAAGAGATGGTTTTCTGCGTTTATAAAATATTTTGAATAATGCGGTGTTGCCGGATCATACCGAAAGTGGTAGCAACTTCGGAATTTTAAATGAATTACCCTATACATTATATTTTTTCTGGAATCTAGGTGAAAATCTATAATAGTTTTCTGTATAATTATAATATTGTGATTTTTTAACGTCGTATCGGGACCTGAAAAGAAAATAATATCTCTTTAGCGGCCACAGCTAGAAAGCTGAAATTTTGACAATAGTTTCACAAGACCATCGACATTTAATAATTTTGATTTTGATAATTCGATTTATACAGGGCGTCCCCATAACAGTATTTCTTTGGGAGATGAATTATTGCAAAATCTTCATTTTTTAAATGGGACACCCTGTATTTGATATGTTTTGCTAATGGAGGATCGAATTTTCTATCTAATGATATTAAGCGTTCCTATACCTATCTTCAATATTTTCGGACTTATAGCGAAATTTAAAAATGATCTTAAAAAAATATATTTTTTGGTAGTTGGCTGTGGAATGGATTCATAGGAACAAAATAATGAAAAATCTATTTGGCGTTATGTCTGTGTTATTGTAATAAAAATTAACTAATTCACATTATACGAGCTTAGATATTTTCAGTTTATTTTATATTCATGAGGAGTGTGGTAGAGTTTTATCTAGAACTTGCAGAAAATTTAATGAACTTCATACTGATGCAGCTCCTTCGATTCCCAAAAAGTTTATTGGCCGAGGAGGTCCATGGAAATGGCCACAAGGTTTCCTCCGGATCTTACCCCCCCCCCCCCCCCCCCCATAAGGGAAGATTTAGAAAATCGACTAAGAACAGCAGAACGGGAAGAAATGAAAAAGGTGACAAATGAACATATTATCACCAATTCATGAATGTTTAAGACCAACAATTTAATTATTAGTTATTTCATTGGTATTGATGCGTAATTTTAATTTTGTTTATTTATTTATTAATAAATTGCTTATTTGTTAACTAATTTTTAACAACAACACAGACATAACGTCAAATGGATTATGTGTAACAGATAGGTATTGAAAATGTTAAGGAAAGTTATTAATAAATTAATAGGAATTATAAGCAATAATACATAATACATAGGGTGTTCCATTAAAATTATTAAAGTTGCTAATACTTTTTAGTAGAAGCGGCAGTACTGCAGGGCTGAAACTTTTTTTAGAAGAGAGATCCACCATTAATCACCCTGTATGGTCGGTGGTCAACGTGGCAGTGAAAAAGGTGAAGAGGTATCAATTAAATGACGTGTCTGGATGTATGAAAACCTTTTTTATCGCAACAGATAGAAGGTCCCTTATATTAATTAGCTTTGAAAGCTAGACCTCAATAATAATTTAATAAATTGATATAATTACTGAATTCACATTATCTAAGGTAAAATAATTGTGAAATTATTCCGCCAAATTGTCGTCAATCTTATTTCTAAACAGGTATACTTTCTTCGGCATTTGCCAGCAAGGCCCAAGCGAAATCAAAGACGGGAACGTCCATTCCTGCCACTTTGATGGTAAAATTAATAAGCCAAAGTCTAACAAAAAGAACGCCTAAAAGGAACAGAATCGCAAGCCCCAACATAAGTAATCTTTTAACACACAGTTCAGTGCTTTTCCTCCATACCATCTCGACTTTGTTTCTAGGAGGGCGACGGTATTTCTTTCTTAATTTTTTTTCGGTTACAGGTTCTGTAGATTGGATAATTCTTTTTTGAAAGAAGCCGAAACACAGAGCTCCCAGCTAAAATACATATAATAAGTGAAAAAAAAATGAACGCTAGAAATTTATTTGTATTATAATATAGAGCTGGTAATGATGGCTGCCTTCCAGCTTTTGACTTCAAAGCTTGAAAATGGACAGTTACGCACACAAGAGTGGTTCTCGTACAACTCCCACCACCCCAAATTACTTCCATTTTTGTTTGTCATACACATTTTTAAGTAAATGTAACATTTAACTATACCGGGTGACGCATCGCAATTCAATTAAACGTGATGGCAAAACCACGAACCTCTCATAGTTCAGGTAATACAACAAACACCAGCAAATTAAATTTTAACATTGACAAAATGACAACTAGTGTCAGTGACAATATTTTCATTATTCGGTATGTTCAGATGTATCCAGCCCGGTGAGACTGCTTATGGGGGGGATCGAAACACATAAGAAGGCCTTGGAAGTGATGCTAAGCCTACTCTGCTCCATGCGCTCACAAGTACCCTCAACGAATACTTATAAACAGGAAGAAGACAAACATCCGTGTTAACTAATCGAAGCAGGTATGAACAAACGAACAAACCCGGCATCCATTACGTCTGGCATCAGCTGACAAACGCACATGTCACTTTTGTCCAAATTATTATTACTGTCAATATTTTAAAGTGACATTTAACCAACAAAAAACATTCAAAACCCTTTTATTTGATTTACTGTAGTGAAAATCAAATATTAGGATTCTGACATGTTTTAAGCTGTAAATATCACTTTAAAATAATCCTTACACACTCTTATATCATTTATTGAACTAGTAACGTAACTACAAATGAAAAATTAAACTTCAGAAATAAGCTTGTCAGTAGTTTTATTAAAAAATAGGAAGTAAATCATAATTTACATAAAATATTTTACCATCTTCAACTGGGCTCTAGGTCCTAGCAAATATTTCAGGCTTCAAGTCCGAGCATATTTTTGGGCCCCATATGATTTAGGAAAAGAAATTATTATTGATGCTTACTCTCAGTAAAGATGACTAAATGAATATTTCAATTACAAATTACTCACTTGCACTAAAAAGGAAACGACGTTTCCCGTGAAACAATTAGAAAATTAAAAATTACTTTAGAATTTAAGGACGCTTCGCTTTCGTCATTTTCATTCACTTTACACATAAAACAGTTAACTATCATTATATATCATTCATATGTTGCTTGATTATATTCCCTGCCAGACGAAGAAAATTTGCTTCTAAAATTATTTAACAATTTGTGCTGGTCGCATTTTATGTCTGTCTCTATCTGCAGCAACCTTCCCTAATTCAGTAAAGTGAGACAAATATGACCAGGATCAAGTCGCCTGCATAAACCCTCACTTTTTGGCATTTCATATTAACTCTACGTAAGTCTGATGTTGACGCTTATATGATGAGTGAAACAGATAGATAAAAGTAGGTTACTTGTGAGCGCATGGAGCAGAGTAGGCTTAGCATCATTTCCAAGGCCTTCTTTCGTGTTTCGATCCCCCCCATAGGCAGTCTCACCGGGCTGAGTAACCTACTGTTATATATCTGCTCACTCTATCATTTAAGCGTCAATATCAGACTTACGTAGAGTTAATATGAAATGCCAAAAAGTGAGTGCTAATGCAGGCGACTTGATCCTGGTCATATTTGTCTCACTTTACTGAATTAGGGAAAGTTGCTGCAGACAGAGACAGGCATAGAATGCGAACAGCACGAATTGTTAAACAAGCTAACTTCCTTCGTCTGGCGGGAATGGAAATCAAGCAACATCTGATGTGATTTAAAATGGTGGAGAAGGCTTAAAATAATTTTTAATTTTCTAATCTTTTCACGAGAAACGTCGTTTCCTTTTTGGTGTAAGTGAGTAATTTGTAATGGAAATATTCATTTTGTCATCTTCACTGAGAGTAAGCATCAATAATAATTTCTTTTCCTAAATCATATGGTGCCCAAAAATATGTTTGGACTTGAAGCTTGAAATATTTGCTAGGACCTAGAGCCCGTTGAGACATTTTATATAAATTATGATTTACTTTTTTTAATAAAACTACTTACAAGCTTATTTCTGAAGTTTAATTTTTAATTTGTAGTTACGTTACTAGTCCAAAAAATGATATTAGAGTGTGTAAGGATTATTTTAAAGTGATATTTACAGCTTAAAACATGTCAGAATCCTAATATTGATTTTCACCACAAGGCCGGTATTAGACTATCAAATATATTTGACAAAGATATTTTATAAAAGAAATTTTATAAAATATTTGAAGTGTAATATCAGTTCTTTTATAAAATATTTATTTTATAAAATATATTTTATAAAAGATAACAACAGACGATTATCTTTGATTATCTTGACCTCATTTTCTGACAATAAGGCATAAATTTGACATTGACTGCGACTGGTATTGGTATATAATACCATGGCGGAAAATAAGTTTGTCTGGTGCATTTCAACAACAAAATTGCTAATTTCGGAATATGAAAGGTTCGAAATATTGTATAATAACCATCAACACCCGGATTTCAAAAACCGAAATAAAAGACTGGATATATTTATTTATTTATTTTCATTTTTGATTTGCAAGTTTCTGGGATTATGCCTGAAAGGGTACATTGAGGTATGCGACTGCTGTACTGTAAACTAGCATAACTCTTTCCTGTTGCCATAAACCGAAGGGTAGCCATAAGGCGTTCCTCAACGCTGATACAATTCCTTAAATGTGTATTCTGTCGGGATACCAATGGTAATATCTTTATAAAAATAAAGTTAAATCTGTCCTCGTCCATTCTTAAATAGTTTTTATAACTCCTAATACCTTCAACTCGTAACTTCCGAAGGATATTGTGGTGGACACCCCTTAAATTACGTCTTGCCCCCAGGGCCTTACCCAAAGGCGCCTGGCTCTTTTTTTTGTTTTTTAATACTAAACACATTGTAATCACGGTTAATGCACGTCTATCGTTCATTTTTAATTGTAAAAACGTGTTCCTTCGAAAATTGTCAAAGTTCTTTGACAGTATAATACTAGTATAAACTTTTATAAAAGAAATATTATCAAAGAAATGCTACAAAATATTTTATAAAAGTTCTTTGTCAAATATATTTGATAGTCTAATAGCGGCCTTAGTAAATCAAATAAAAGGGTTTTGAATGTTTTTTGTGGGTTAAATGTCACTTTAAAATATTGACAGTAATAAAAATTTGGACAAAAGTGATATTTGAAAAGCACATGCGTTTGTCAGCTGATGCCAGACGTAATGGATGCCGGGTTTGTTCGTCTGTTCATACCTACCTGCTTCGATTTGTTAACAAGGCCGTTTGTCTTCTTCCTGTTCATAAGTATTCTTTGGATGTACTATCGTGCCGAAATAAAACTGGGACAACAATAATCGCGTTGTAGAGTATCTCCTAGGCTATAAAGAGTAGTATACAAAATCTATTGAGAATAGGTGTCATGGATTATTATTGTTGTAAAAAATACAAGGAGAAATCGAAATACATATAGTTTATTTTAATTTAAAATGTAACAAAAATAAGAACAATTTTTAATTTCAATCATATTTGAACTTTAATATAACAAAAAATAACATATTTTTTAATATTTGGTAGATGAACTATTATTATGGATTAAGGCTTGCACACGTCGTGGCATACTTAACACCTGATTTGTCGTATAGGTACTCTTGCATTATTTCATCCCATGCTTCCATTATCCTTTGGCGCAATTCATCTTGAGCTATAGGCTGGAAGATATGTTTATACATCAATTTTGCCATTTCACCCTAAACTTTTTCAATTGGGTTGATATCGGGACTTTTCGAAGGCCACGGCAAAACACGAATATGATTTTCTTCCAAATAATTTTTCACTATGTGGGCTTTATGAATCGGAGCATTATCGTGTTGAAATATAAAATCTTGGCCATGTACTGCGCCGACTGATGGTATCATAACTTGGTTTAGTATATTGCAATATAATGGTGCATTGAGCCTTCCCTGCACTATTTGACAAACTCCTGGGCCCCTTGCACTAATCCAGCCCCAAACGTTTATAGAAAAGCGTCCACTTTGATTGGTCTTATATGTGTATATCTTTCATCATATCTCAAACCAGAAGGCCTGTAAACGGATTCTCCCATTGTTGCAGGATTGAAAGGTTTTTTCATTGGAAAATATTACGGTTTCCCACATGTTATCTCGAGTTATGAGCAAAATCTAATATTGTATGCTTGTTTGCTCCGATCAAGAATATTTTATTTGTAGCACAACACCTTCTTACATCCGAATTACGAATTCTACTACTAGTGGTATTAGCTAAACCAGGAAAATGTGTTTCTTTTTTAGCCCCTCATTGCTGTTTCGTAAGGATTATCTTTTAAAAAATTAATTAATTGTATATCTTGGCCTTCATTCAAAATATTTGGGCGACCAGTATCTGCTTTTCTTACGATGCTTCCATATTCTGCAATTTTGTGCTTAGCCAACACTGTATTTTTGCTATTTCCTAATTCATCTGCGATCTGTCTTATTTGATGCCCATCTCTCAATCGCTTTGCTGGACGGTTAACGCGGGCATTTTTTAAAAAATATTTCGTTCTACACGTCACAAAATTAAATTAAACTCACAACTTCAAAACAAACTAATAGTCTGGGAGATTAAACGACATTTTGCTGTTCCAGTTTTATTTCGGCACGATGTTAATTTTTAGCAATAAGCAATAGCGTCATAAGAATCATTTGCTGGTGTACTGCTGTATTAAATGATTTAAGGTGCATTTACACATGCATGGATTTAGTGGCGCCAGTGGTCGCGCCAGTTCTATTTGCACGCCAGTAAAGGTTTACACTTTGTTGAGAAAATAAGAATAAGTGGCACGCCAGTTTCATTTTTAAAGGGTTTTTCGCAGTGCCAAGTATGTCGAGTGATCTTTCCGAAGCCTGTAAAGTAGTCGCTGAACTTTTAATGGAAAAAATTAAGATAAAAGAAATACAGAAAAAGAAACGACGAAAATGCCGTGTCTGGGTTAAACCATGGATTGATCGTCGACCTGCTTTGGGTGCACATCCCATAAACACGGATAAGATTCATATCCTACAAGAAATTTTGCTGATCACCTTTTTTTAGCCATTATAAACTATATAAACTACAATCAACAAATATTAGAAGCGCAACCTAAACGAAATTAAAACTAAAAACTGGCGTGCGGTCGCCAACGCGCAAACACTTTTTAAGGTGCGTTTACACATGCATGGATTTAGTGCGCCAGTAAAAACTGGCGCGCCAGTAAATAAAATTAGCAAGTGTAAACATCGATTTGAATAAAAATTTATTTTTGCATGCATACATCTAAAAAGTCACCATCCTTATGAAATCACTGGCGCTAGTGGTGACAAATTCGTACAGAAAATCAAAACTTGCAAGTGTAAACAAGTGCTTGCACGTCAGCCGTCCGCTCGCCGGTTTTTCGTGTAGGTTGTGCTTCTAATTTTTGTTGATTGTAGTTTATATGGTTGGTAGGTAGAAGAAGGTTTTTATAGCTTGCAGGATCCTCTGCTGCGAGTTCTACCAGAAGTTTTGCAGAAGCACCAAAAGCAGGTCGACGATCGATCCATGGTTTAATCCAGACACGGCCTTTTCGTCGTTTCTATTTCGGAATTTCTTTTATCTTTTTTTCAACTAAAGTTCAGCGACTATTTTACAGGCATCGAAAAGTTCACTCGACATAGTGGGCACTGTGAAAAACACTTTAAAAATGTAATTGGTGGGCCACTTATTTTTGTTTCCTCAACAAACTGTAAACCTTTACTGGCGTACAAATAGAAATGGTGCGACCACTGGCGTCACTAAATCCATGCATGTGTAAATTCTCTTTTTACACTTGCAAGTCCTGATTTTCTGTACGAATTTGTCATCACTGGGCGCGTGTGTGTGTTTTCAGAAGGATGCATGCAAAAATAAATTTTTATGCAAGTCGATGTTTACACTTGCTAATTTTATTTACTGGTGCGCCAGCTTTTATTGGCGCCACTAAATCCATGCATGTGTAAATGAACCTTTAGTTTCGTGGATTTGCCATCACCTTTAACTGAATAGCTTAGGTTCATTAAAATGTATTTAAACTCAGCCACGTGGATTTACAATGTCAGCTTGAACTACTAGAGAAGTAACTAATAATACAGGGTAATTGATGGTGGATAGACTATTAGATTAAGAACTGGTCAATGGATCGCTTTGAAAATTTTAAAAGTTTAATCCGTGGAATACTGCTGCTTCTACTAGAGAGTATTAGCAACTTTGATAATTTAAATGGAATACCCTGTGTATTATTTTTTCTAGAATCCCTATTAATTTCTTGATAACTTTCATTAATGTTTTCCTATACCCATCTTTTATCGTTTTCGGGATAATACTTAATTTCACTTTTTTTTTTGGAAACATCTCCTTCAAAAAGGGATGATACTTTTGAACTCTGGAAAATTAGCGCACTGAAATTTGGTTGGGAGTCAGGTAATACCAAGAGACCTTTTTACCGTGTGTCCAAATATTAATTGCAATAATACAGAGTGTTTCAAAATACAAATATTTTGATTGTTTTTTTTTGGAATGAACAGTATGTATTTTATCTGTTGTCCTAAAAGCTCTTGAAATTGTCTAACTTTCCATGTGCAATGTTGCTGTGCATCGAACAGTTTACAGTAAACCTTTCATCAGATAGAAGATATTTGTATTTTAAAATAACTTGTGTAATATTTTGAGACAGAGTAAAAAGTCTCCCGGTATTACCTGACCGAACAGGCTCAACTAAATTTCAGTGCGCTAGAACAGAAATAATCAAATTTAAAAAAAATCCTAATATTTCCGAAAATATTTGAGTAAAATCGAATTTTTGCGATTTCGTTACTCGAGCGATTTTAATAATCGAGTGAATCGCTCGAAATTTTTATGACTAAGAAGAATGGGTTGATAAAACACCAGGGGTTGTTCTTGTAAGTTTTAGAAGTTTAGTTTAGAGTTTTTATTAAGAAAGAACAACTCATTTTGATTTAAAAAAAATTATATTATTGAATTTTAAAAAAAATTACAATCGCCGCTGGCTAGCCAGTATGTACCTTCGCGTTTATGTGCTCGAATATACGAGCAGGTTTTTATATCAAGCGATCACACTACCAAGCAGCGCTTTCCGGTCGGCGTCAAGCGAAGCTCGGGTATCTAGTGAAAGGGTTTGTTCGGGTTTGTTCGAGCAGTTTTTTTAATAATCGAGCTATGTCGGCTATTTCAATAATCGAGTACTCAAGCGGTTTTTCGCTCGAACGATCACAACACTAGTTCTTTTGGTTTCCAAATTCTACTTGAAGAAATGGTGAAAATAAATTTTAGATTCTTATTGTAGTTCTCCTCTATGAGATAATTCAATTAAATTTTTAATCCGACGTTCCGCTCTTTCACAACCATCATCAACTTTACTTTTTAAATAGGTACCTACTACTGCTTTATGATCTCCACTTAAAATTCTACATCCAACGATATATTATCACATCTATTAGTTATTGGACGTTTCGGACTAAAAAACTTATCTTCAATGTAAATAAGCATCCTATTGAAAATATTTTTGTATTCATTATTTACAATAATAATACAGTGAAACCTCTCTTAGGCGGACGATTACGGGACCGTCTAAATGTGTCCGCCTAATAGAGGTGACCGCCCATGGGAAATTTGTTATTACGTAATATATAAATGCAAAATTATTACTATGTACCTATATGTATGTACAAATAAACATTTATTAAACATAACAAAAATACACTAGTTTTAGTTAGGATGTAGTACTAAAAAAATCTAATAACGTAGTTTGACGTGTTTGCGTTTTATACTTGCAATCTAGAAAATGTAATTCCAAGTCTGCTAACAATTCCATTGCTGTAGAGTCACCTATATATTATTATATTATTATTATTATATATTCTTTGTATACTCTTATAATTCCTTTACCAAACTGATGGTTTATTGATATTGGTGACATTTGTTTTATTACTGCATTCCACTTCTTCATCAGAGTCGTCAGATAGTGATGTGGTTTCAGTTTGGACTATATAATCCGTAGAAATGGGGTCACTATCATCTTCTAATAGCACATTGCTATCAATGTTAATGAACTCGTCCAAATCATTGTTATCAAATTACAAACTTCCACAACATCAATATTCTCTTTCAGACTCAAAACGCGACATTTTTGTGCCATTGTTTACGATTTTAACCTTACAACTTACAAATAAACGGCGGAATGATCTCGGGGAATCACGCATACTTTCACTCGGCGAAGTCCTTTCGCCACGCATACGCGATTGGTTGCCGGTCTGTGTTCAGAGAGTTTTTGCACCGTACTTATTCGCCTCCCAAATACCAAAAATGTTTGGTCCGTTTAAAGGAGGGTTCTCGCACTCTTTGTATGAAAACAGCCTGTCCGCGTCCGCCCAAAATAGAGTCTACCCAAGAGAGGTTGATTTTCATGGTAATTTCATATATCTAATTCCGGACTATGAAAAAATGCCCGCTTAATAGAGATGTCCGCTTATCAGAGGTGTCCGTTATGATAGGTTTCACTGTAGTATAACATAAACTATTTTTCATTTCAAAATCATTTTTGAAAAATAACAATAAAACTAATAGGCGTGATATATCGTTGAGTACAGAAGATAAAGTGGAGTTCCTAAAACATACAATGAAATTTTACTGGTATCTAAAACACCAAAGTTGATATGAAGGAACGAAACGTCGGATTGAAAATTTAATTAAATTAGAAGGTAAAAAAGTGGCAATGAGAATGTAATATTAATTTTCATTAAAAATCGAAATCGTAAATATTCAGTTTTGCACAAATGTCTTCGGAAATGCTTAGATTTTTAAAATTTGAAAACATGACGTTGCATGACGTTTCTCTATGTCCTTTTTTCAAGAGATGCCTGTAGAGCGCATTCTTATCCGGGATAACATATTTTTACCTAACCCGAAATATTTTCAAAATTGTTTTTAATTTTACTCTTTAATGCCAAAAACTGCCTTTACTAACTCCCACAAATTAACTGGGTATGGAAGAGGTTTGACCACCACCGTCTTAGTCTTTGCCCACGCTCGAAAAGCCGCATAGATTAAACCAAAAATGAACACTAAAAGTACGAAAAACAACTTCTTTACAGCAAAATAGATTAATACTCTATAAAATATGCTTATTTTCTTCTTTCGCTTTTTCTTTGTGGTATCTACTTCTACAACTGGCTCTACATAATCGTCGGGGTTATATTCTGGTATACCTTTTGCTACAAGCCAACCGAAAAACAAAGACATTGCCTAAAACATATATTCATTTTACAGGAAAGTTATACAGGGTGTCTTTTTAAAACCCGAACACTCTTTTTTCTCGCTCAGATTGCATTTTTTTGATTTCGACCTCCTCAGATGATTTTCGTAGTTTTGAGGGGGAAATCGAATGGCGTAGGTTTTTTTCACCTGCGGTGTTCAGGTGGTGCACAGGGCAACTTTTTTTTTTAAATGGGAACCCGTTTTTTTCTCGCAGGTTCCGACCTGCAACTTTCGAATCGATCCTGAACTTTTCAACGACGAATTGTTACACTACCAACAAGGTGGAGCTCCGGCTCATTTCACGGTACCTGTTCGCCAATGGTTAAACGATCATTTTCCTGGACAGTGGATCGGGCGGCTCGGCCCCGTATTATAGCCAGCAAGATCACCAGACTTAACGCCGATGGATTTCTCTGTCTGGGGGTTCATCAAGTCGATTGTGAGTCGTATGAGGACGTAGAATCTTCAGGAGTTGAGACAAAAAATCATCGCTGCCTGTAGAGAAAATGTGACTCCCGAAATTTTACAACGAGTGCGAGAAGGGTTTGAGAGTCGTTTGTACTTTTGTATGGAAAGAAACGGGGAGCATTTTGAACATTTATTAAAATAAGAAAATTAGTTACAACCTCAAAATTGTTTCGGATTTCATTTTGCCACTTACTTTGTCTGAGTTCAGGATCGATTCGAATAAAAAAATGTTTGGGACGAAAGTTGCTTGTTTTTTAATGAAGGTTCGGAACCTGCGAGAAAAAAAACGGGTTCCCATTTAAAAAAAAAGTTGCCCAGCGCGGGGCACCACCTGAACACCGCAGGTGAAAAAAACATGCTCCATTAGATTTTCCCCTCAAAACTACGAAAATCATCTGAGGATGTCGAAATCAAAAAAATGCAATCTGAGCGAGAAAAAGGATGTTCGGGTTTTAAAAAGACACCCTGTATATCTATACTTAACGGTAGTCATATTTGGCTTGTAGATTGTTATACAAGGTATGTGATGGTAGGTCAGACGTATATGGAAAACAAGGAATAAGATCGTTTCAATAGTATATTGCACAAGTGAGAAAAATGACATATGTATTTCTCCCGAGCGCAGAAGCGCAAATGAAGCGAGAGACAAATATGTCATATTCTCACGTGTCGTACACTGTACTTTTTCTACGGATACTCTCTTTTTACGTGTTTAAAACAATGTTCAGAATTAAAATACATAATACATAGCTCATTTGTATATTTTACTTAAAATTGTAATTAACAGTTATATTTGAACAATTTTGGAAAGTAATTCCTGGTAGGTCGTTTCGCTTCAATACTTACATTTTCGGTAATTGAAATATTAGCTGAGGTCGAAGTTGATGGGGAAACGTACTGAGCTTCCACAGCATTATTGTATTCAGGTTCTAGTGGCGCTGGAAGCTGAATCGATTCTACTATAAGTTTGGATATTTTCATTTTGTTAGCCATGGAGTTATCGATATAGGATGCAGCAACATTGCTGGATTTATAACCCCCATGGCGTTTTAGAGTTAAAAGATCTGCTCCTGCATTAACTAATAGTCGCAGATGACCTTTGGAAACAGTGGCCAGTATATAATTCCCGATTCGGTAATTGTAAACATTTCGCTATATCTTTCGCCATGGTGCCAAATTTATTTATTCCCACGGACTGTTTTGTACAGTTACCATTTTGGTAATTTAAAAAAAAGCATGTCTCGTCCGTGCATGGTCGAAGCTTTGCATATTTTTTGTAAAATTGGTAGAATTCTCCTGTGACTGTGCAATTTTTAGGAACTTTGGTTTTAGTATCGGGTAATTTTATTAAAAGAGCCGAATTGCAATCGTCTATGTCATCAATTTTTAATTTTCGAAGTTCAACACAATGGCATGCCCCTGTAAGGCCAATAGCTAAAGCAGCCTGAAATTGAAACCGAAAATGTAATCTTCCATAAGGTTTCTTTTTATACATAACAGCAAATACTTTTCATCAGGTGCATCTTTTAGAAATTGTTGAATTTCTTCAGGAGTTAAGGTTTTTGACTGTTTTGGAACATATCTTTCCGATTTTCGTTTCAAAAATGCACGTAGTTTTACGTATTTTGATATATCAACACAGTATTTAATAATTATGGTACTCTTCAGCATCGAGTACTGGGACCATAATGTGGATGGTTTCAATTTTCTTGATAATTCTTCAAAATAAACAAATAAAGTATTTCCAGAAAAAGAATTTACCTTGGCTTGCATTCTCCAGTCCATAAAGTTACTGTAAGCGATTTCATATTTTTCTCTTGATGTGCTTGGTAGCAAATTATAATTCCATTCCATTATAATCACTATTTAACAAATCTGACCTGTTTTAGTATAAAAATCAACAATATAGTATATTGTCCAACAAATACAACACCCATTTGGCAAGTTGACAGCAATAAAAATTGTGCAGTGTTTCGGTTGTGTTGTTATGGAAACGCCGGCAAATGTTTTCATGGCCTAAGGAGATATTGCGCCCTATTCGTCGATGTTGAGACGTCAACATGAAAAACGTTCCGTGTCAATTTAATTCATGGCTGCCTTGGGTTATCATAATAACAGTGAGAAATTATTTCTCACTATAGTAGCGGATATTTCTCACTGCGTGAGAAATTCTCCATTTTGAACGTATGGAAGCGATGAGAGAAGTGGAACCTTCCATAGCATCCGTAGAAAAAAATTTAAGCTCGTATATAAACGCACCTGCCGAATCGACATAAAATATTTTTAGCGTTGCGGCATTGCCGCTTCACTTTAACTGGAACACTCACTATCTATCTAATTTTTAGAACAAACTTTTAGTTATAGTAGGTATCTATCTTTTAGTGTTTCCGAGATAAAAAAAATTATTTCTGTGTGATGTGGCGGGATTACACCAAACCCAGACCGACGCCAACGGCTCAAGTTGCTCGACCTGGTCGGAAGCTGTGCCGCCGGCACGAGCTGCTCGACAACTCGTGGAAAATAGACGAACTTTCAGCAATCGGGGTAGGTTAGATTTATGAACAAAATGTTTCCAATTTATGTCAAATGTATGCATTTATGCATGTATCAAATGTAGAGAAATACTTTCGTTATATTTTTATCTCAATTGGAATTCGATCAGAGAATAAAATATCAACTATACCAATATTTCAAACTTTTAATACTGCAAATAACATTATACAGGGTGTTTCTTAATAACACGCTAATATTAAGGAGGTTAATCTTGGGTATATTTTCAGAAAGAAATCATATGAACATATGTCGTAAACGTCTTAACTTTTGAGACACAGTGATAAAGATTATAATTTTTTTTTAAATAATTTCTTAAGGTTAATACTTAAATACGTGACAACTAGACTAGGTAGGCAACTGTCAGAACTGTTTATGTTTACTGACCTACTAGATCCTTTTTAATCTTTGACAATACCTACCTAATTTCATGACAGAATGCAAATGAATGGATTTAATTTTTTTATCTGACATTTGCTCACAAGGAATAATAATATCAAAAATAATAAAGGAGATTTTTTGAAAATCTTTAACACCCTGTACCTCAAAAGTTAAGACGTTTAGGACATAATATGTTCATATGAAGTTTTTTTCTGAGAATGGATTCAAGAATAACCTCCTTAAATATTATCATGTTATTAAGAAACACCCAGTATAGTAAAATTCATGTTATAGGTGCCCATTGTGGCGGTCGAATGATTCTCACCGTCTTTTTCTATGGAGCCGCCGCCGAGGCGATGCATGTACAGAGTGTCCATTTTTTCGGTGGTTTTACGGGGTATCTCCGTTATTAGTAAAGATAGAAGGATGCTGTTTTCGCAGCATTGTGCTACTTTTTTGTGACAAAGATGCCCCTATTAGGTTTTTTCTAGGCCTCCTCGTTTCTGATATACGGAATGTTTTTGAGAATTTTACCTTTTGGGACACCCCCATATTTCGGTTACCCTGTAACTTATCAAAAAGAAATAAAATGTTATCTTTATAGTTTTTACATAAAATCTAGCCTATATATTTTTTAATAATGTAATTCGGTTTCTTACAAGTTTCTCAGAAATATAAAATATTTTATTTTTAGTCTTAATATTATGCCCGAAATTTAAACATATTTTTTAAAACATATACAATTTTTTTTTGTGTATATGCCATAACGGATATTTATTTTAAAAAAAAACAATTATTGGATTGAATAAATATAAGAAACAAAAATTGAACGTTTATGGAACTTTCTCATATACAGTGGAACCTCTCATAGCAGACACCTCTAATAAGCGGACATCTCTATTAAGCGGACATTTTTTCATAGCCCGGAACTAAGTTGATGAAATTCCATGAAAATCAACCTCTCTTGAGCGGACTGTCCTTTGGGCGGATGCGGATAGGCTAAGTACGGTGTAAAACCCTTCTGAAGTCAGACCGGCAACCAATTGCGTATATGTGGAAGCGCGAGAGGACTTCGCCGAATGAAAGTATGTGTGATTTCCCGAAAGCAGTCCGCCGTTTATTTGTGAGTTGTAAGGTTAAAATCGTAAACAATGGCAAAAAAACATCGCGTTTTGAGTCTGAAAGAGAAAATTGATGTTGTGGAAGTTTTTAATTTGATAACAATGATTTGGGCGAGTTCATTAACATTGATAGCAATGTGCTATTAGAAGTTGATAGGGACCCCATTCCTACCGATTATGTAGCCCAAACTGAAACCACATCAATATCTGACGCCTCTGATGAAGATGTTGAATGCAGTAATCAAACAAATGTCACCAATTATCACAAGCCATTAGTATGGCAAAGGGTAACACAGGGATGTCCTCAGGGAGGGGTACTCTCGCCTCTCCTATGGAATATGGTAATAGATGAGCTACTGGCATATCTCAATGCTGAGGGATTTTACGCCCAAGGCTATGCAGATGATGTGGTAATACTCATCATAGGAGCCCATCCAACCATATTAGCAGAGCTTATGCAAAGAGCTCTGAATATCGTGCAGCGTTGGTGTATGAGGGTGGGTCTCAAAGTCAACGCTGCAAAGACCGCTATACTACCATTCACAAAACGAAGACAAACAGGGAACTACAACGACCTAAAAATCTTTGGTGAACGGATAAACACAGTCAGCGAGGTAAAGTATCTAGGATTAACCTTGGACGCCAAACTGACATGGAACCAACAATTAAATAAAAACCTATACAAAGCAAAAATGTGCCTAATGCGGTGCAGGAGCATGGTTGGGAAAACCTGGGGACTCAAGCCCCAGATGATGCAATGGCTTTATGTCACAGTTATCAGACCCCTGATATCATACGGGTCTGTAGTCTGGTGGACAAAAACACAGCAGATTACGACAGCGAACAAACTGAACAGTTTGCAGAGGCTGGCCTGCCTGTGTATTAGTGGGGCGATGAGAAGCACACCCACTGCAGCAATGGAAGTCATACTGGGACTAATACCCCTAGACATACACATCAAAATGGAGGCTAACTGTAGCGCCTCAAGGATGATCACCAATGGGGAATGGACACAACACCCCGTAAAAATTGGATACACAAGAGCCACGGATCTAATCAACGATGAGCTCTTGGACATGCAAACCGATCGTATGAGAGAGACGATTTCACAAAGCCCTTCAAAATTGACTGGAACTTTGATGAATGGACGAACGGTGCACCCCCGTCATTTGACAAGGGTCTAGTTTGGTACACCGATGGATCAAAAACCGCCAACGGTGTGGGCGCAGGTATATTTGGGGAAAGACCCAGGATGGACATGAGCATTCCTCTGGGGAACTACGCCACAGTATACCAAGCGGAAGTTCATGCCATACAAGCATGCGTACTGCAAAATCTTGAAAAGGGCTACCACAACCAAAAGATTTACATCCTGTCGGACAGCCAAGCTGCTCTTAAGGCTCTGCACTCCAATCGGTTTACTTCCAAACTTACACTGGAGTGCCATACCAACCTAAAAGTACTGGCGGCCAGGGGGAACAAGATAGAGCTCTTGTGGGTCCCTGGTCACTCTGGGATATTAGGAAATGAAAAAGCGGATGAACTAGCGAGAGCCGGATCCGCCCAAAATCTCAGGGGCCCCGAACCGGCCTTTGGGATATCAAAACAGGCAACGAAAACAACATTAGATAGATGGTCGAAAAAACAACACCTCTCTCGATGGCAAGGGTTACCTGGTCAAATACACGCAAGGGCCGTAATTGGAAAACCATCGAGGATACTATCGAATGGGATGCTAGCCCTAACACGGCCCCAGTTGAAACAAGTGATGGGTCTGCTAACAGGCCACTGCCACTTGCGAAAACACCTTCAACGGATGGGTATAAACAACGGATCCATTGAATGCAGACTCTGCGGCGAAGAGGATGAAACCGCCTCACACATAATATACCGCTGCGCAGCACTGTCTCGTAGAAGACAAAATATCTTCGGGAACATACAATGTGGTGACAACCTCCCACATGACAAACTTGGTAGAAGGTTACTGGACCTCATAGAAGGAACAAACATCGTCTAACCAGATCGGGGTAGACAATAAGCCGGAAGGCTGCAGTGATAGAAGTTCGGGCCTTTAAACCGACCCCCGCCTTTAACCAAGCAACCAACCAACCATGGCAAAGGAATTACAAGAGTATGCAAAGAATAGAGGTGACTCTACAGCAATGGAATTGTTATTAAACTAGGAACATTTTCTAGATTGCAAGTTTAAAACGCAAACACGTCAAACTACGTTATTAGATTTTTTTAGTACTACATCCTTACTAAAACTAGTATATTTTTGTTATGTTTAATAAATGTTTATTTGTACATACATATACATACATAGTAATAATTTTGCATTTACATATTCTAATAACAAATTTCCCATGGGTGTACACCTCTATTATAGGCAGACACATTTATACGCTCCCGTAGGTGTCCGCCTAAGGGAGGTTTCACTGTATATTTCTCAAATTATTCTCAATTATAGCTTCGACATGTTTCACACTATTATTATTATAATAGTATTTGTTTCAATTGAAGCAAGAGCACATTTATTTCATCAGTCACGCGATTTTCCTTATTGTAGATTTTAGGCCTAAGTTCAGAAAATGAACCTTCAATTAAATTTGAATTTATCCTTGGAAAAATTATTTTATCCGACTCTAGTCTTTCGAGATATCTGTAATTTATATACTATAAAAAGGCTTATATTTACCATTGAAATAGACTTCTAATGCTCCATCTGCATTTTCGTTACACTAGATATAGCAAACGAGCATATGTCATATTTTAGTTTAATTTGCTGTAATAATTAGGACAAAATGATTGTTACTTATCAATTAAAAATTATAAAACAACGTAGAGAACCTCAATATAAGAATTTTTCATTATGACACAACTAAATGTGTTCTTCTGTTTTTTTTTTAAATATCTGTCATGTCCCTCGTCAGAGAAATTATATATTTTTAAAAAAACGTCAATTTCGGGCATAATATTAAGACTAAAAAAGAATTATATATTTCTGCGTAGCCTGTTAAAAACTGATTTACATTATTGAAAAATATATATTGTGTCCCATTTAAAAAACAGCAAATTTGTTTTTTAATTGAGAACTATTGAACTAGAAAGAATATGAGTACGCCACTGGATTCTACGTAAAAAACTACAAAGAGACCATTCCTCGAACTTCATTATTTAAGAATTCTTTCATCTGGAGGACTTCATCCTTATGGAACGACCTTCCCGAGCTCGTTTTCCCAACGAATATAACCTCCAACGATTCAAAACCAACGTGAATCTTTTGCGCACACGCACAACTCCCAGAGTGCCCTAAAGGATTTTTCCTATAATGCTTGTGTTTGATCTTAAAAAAAAATTCTATTTATTTTTGATAAGTTACAGAGTAACCGAAATGTGGGGGTATCCCAAAATGTAGAATTCTCAAAAACATCCAATATATGAAAAATGTGTGCTGCGGAACCTTCTATCTTTACTAGTAACCAAGATATCCCGTAACCAAAATGGACACCATGTACTTACCGATATTTATTTAAATAATATCTTTACCCACCTGTATCATCATAAAAAGTGGCACGTAATATTTGGCCTTGTGTCGAACTGCTTTCAATCGATTAAACAAATCCATATTCGAGTCACAGTCACCACCGTATTCTTTTCTTGCCCGCCTATATTCTGGGGATTTCGGACCTAGATCTGAATTTGGTTCTTTCAATTTAGTGTAATAGTCCCAACATAGATCATTAGCAGTTTCAGGAACATGATTGCAGCAACATATATATCCCTGAAAATAGGGATTATTTACCATTATTCTTCACTTATAAATATTTCAATGCCTATTAGGTGTCGAAATAAGTATATAGGACTACTCTAAAGTTGAGACAGTTTTAATTGTCCGTAACTTCTTCCCGTCAAAATCGCAAAAAGTTGTTAGATCTAGAATATGTATATCTTTAGACTTACAACAATTTGGATAATACTCATTTTTAACCCTTTCGCTATGGAAATATATTTAACCTAACTCAATCTCCAGTGCGGGATAGTTTATAGTACAGGCCGGGTGTCCCATTTTCGACACTTTTATAGGATATCTCCGTAATTATTAGTGCTATCAAAAAAGTAATGTAGGTGTCATGTGCTCTTTTCGGGTCAAACTTAAAATGGTAAAATCAAAATTTGAAAATGTTACCTGGATTAAGAGATAAAGGGGAAAACCAAAAAAAGACAATTTCTAAATTACCCTATATTTTCTTAGTTAGAAGAGATACAGAAAAATGTTTTATACAGAAGTTTCTTCATATTGTTTGTTGAATAACTTGCCGTTTTCAGAATGAGTAGATGGGGTCAGGTAAAAAAGTTATCAGACACAACCTTATTTTTTTAAATGGAACACTCTGCATATTTTAGCTAAACAGATACTATTTTAAATTCTCCTTTCAACTATATAACACATCATGGATGACATTGGTTTCCTAGGCGATTTATTAAAGTTTATTACTTTAAACCACAGTAGGCCATATGAAACAGAAACTAATATCCTAGAAACAACTAAGTTGACATTCTATTTATTAACATTTAACGTGAATCTTATTTGTACAAATTGTGAAGTGTGAAAATCACTTATCAACATTTTGAAAAATTTGATATGATATCAGTTTATATGGAAAGTGGAAAAAACGAAGAAATGGCGCAAAATGTATATTTTGTTCGCTATCCGGAAAGACGGTAACCATTTAAGGGCATATTCCGAATATTTGCGAAGATTACCGCAATTTTTTACCTTAATCTGAATATTTTATTTCGTTTCAAAGTAATAAAGTTTAAATAAATCGCCTAGGAAACCAATATCATCCATGATGTGTTATATATTTGAAAGAAGAATTTAAAATAGTATCTGTTTAGATTAAAATATACAAAGTATTCCATTTAAAAAATTGAGGTTAGGTCCTTTTTTACCTGACCCCGTATACTTATTCTAAACAAAATATCAAGAAACTTCTGTATCAAATATTTTTCTGTAACTCTGTTAACTAAAAAAATATAGGGTTTTTCGATTTTCCCCCGTATCTCTTAAGCGAGCGAAAATTTTCAAATTTTCACCTACATTACTTTTTTGATAGCACTAACAATAACGGAGATACCCTATAAAAGTGTCGGGTTTGTTCGGGTTTGTTCGGGTTTGTTCGGGTTTGTTCGGGTTGGGACACCCTGTACTGTAGCATAGGTGAAGTTTTTAATGCAAAAGAATACATACAGTTCTCCACAAAAGTTTGGAAATATGAGTTAAAAACGATATAAGCGTTGAAAAAGAAATTAGCGTTTTTTGCCTATAATGAAAAATATTTCAGGTATTTTAAATATGAATTCTGCGTATTCTATATGTTGATTCCTATTTATATACAGGGTGATTCTTAGTAACATTCTAATATTTGAGAAGGTTATTCTTGGGTCCATTTTCAGAAAAAAACTTCATAATATGAACAAACAGGGTGGCCCATCGAAAACAGTCCAGCAAAGTTTACAACTGTGTACGTGATGAAAATTTAAAAAACAACTCGGACCCGTAAACTTGTGTTTTCAAGGGGACACGTTTCACTATTAATTTCATCCCTATAACCTAAACCCCCCTAGCGGGGGCGGCTACTGCCCTTTTTTTCAAATGGGAAAGGGTAGGTTGTGATACATCTTTGTAAAGGGCATTAAATTCTCTTTAAAATGGTGCTTCGTTTTGTAAATTGGAGCTATGCGCCGCCGAGCAACGGAATTTAAAACATTTCACTGCACCTCTTATCAAGTACACAGGTTTGTGCGTAAACAATTTTTTTTTAAAGTAATAAGTATCAGTCAATTCAACTTTATCGTCAGTAAAGTGGTTGATCCAGATCTACATACGTTATTTCTGTGCTATTATTTTCTTTTGATTTGTTCGTGACATAAAAAATTGTTTATTCTATTGAGGAGAGAGTGGAAATTATTGAATTGTATTTTATAAACAATCAATGTGCAAGAGTAACGGCAACTTTGTTTAATGACAGACATCCAGATAGACACGTACATCATGGTTATATCCTAGAATTAGTGGCAAAATTTCGGCAAACTGGTTCAGTGACAAATAAAAAAAGTATCATTGAAAATCCGGTAAGAAATGAAGCAGTAGAAGTAGCTGTTCTGGGTCAAGTTAGTATGAATCCAACATTAAGTACCAGAAAAATGTCTGATGTAACGGGAACTTCGCGGACCACTGTACAGAGAATTCTGAAACATTATAAATGGCATCCATACAAAATTCAACTTCTCCAAGAATTTAATGAAGATGATAATGACCGCCGTTTACACTTTTGTGAAGTAATATCAGAACAAGTATTAAATTATGCGAACTACCTTTTTAACGTTTGCTTCTTAGACGAATGTATTTTTTTCTTAATGGCACTGTCAATCGACATAACTGTCGTTACTGGTCCGACACAAATCCAAGGATTTACCACGAGGTTCATACTCAAAATCCTCAGAAATTAAACGTTTGGGCTGGTATTTTCGGTGATCACATAATTGGACCATTTTTCTTACCGGGTAATTTAAATGGAGATACTTATTTAGACTTGTTGCAGAATGCTGTCAAACCAGCGCTGATGGAAATTATGGAAAACGACCAACGTTACCTGGAAGAAAATCTAATACTTCAACAAGACGGGGCTCCCCCCATTATGCATTACCCGTAAGCCACTTTCTGGATGAAACGTTTCCTGGTAGATGGATTGGGAGGAGGGGTGCTATTGAATGTCCCGCGAGATCGCCCAATTTATCTCCCCTTTTGTGGGGACATCTAAAATCCAAAATTTATGCCACCCAACTCGAATCCTTAGAAGATTTACGGAACCGCATTACTAATGAATGTCAACAAATTACACCAGATGTTCTTCACAATGTCCGAGAACACTTTGAACGGTTGTTGTACTATTGTATGGAGGTGAATGGCGGACATTTTCACCACTTAATAAGATAACATGTAAATATTACTCAATAAAATTACATTTTTTAAAATGTGATTTCTCGGCGGCGCGTAGATCAAATTTACAAAACAAAGCGCGATTTTAAAGATAATTTAATGCCCTTTAAAAATATGTATCTCAACATACCCATTCCCATTTGAAAAACAAGGGCAGTAGCCGCCCCCGCTAGGGGGGGGGGGGGGGTTGAGGTTACAGGGATGAAATTAATAGTGAAACGTGTCCCCCTGAAAACACAAGTTTACGGGTTCGAGGTTTTCTTTTGATTTTCACGTACACAGCCGTCAACCTTGCTGGACTGTTTTGAGATACAGGGTGTTAAAGATTTTAATGTAAATAATGTAAAATAATAAAGGTTAATGACTTGAATATATAACAACTAGACTAGGTATACAACTGTCAAAACTCTTTATGTTTACAAAACAAAATCTTCTTCTTACCTACTAGATCCTTTTTAATCTTTGTTAATACCTAATTTCATAACAGAGTGCAAATGAATGAATTTAATTTTTTTATACGAAAACTGTACTTCAAACCTCGAAATCTAAGAACACTGCTTTATAGAAGACGAGAAGTGATAATGCAATTTATTTTACATTATCTCCTTAAATAAATCCAGATAAAATTAAAAAGCAAAACAGCGATTTTCGGTTTTTGACGAAACTTCGGAAGTGCCCGGAATTTTCATAATTTCGTCATGCCATATTGGCGGCTATGAATTGGGTTTGCCATAATTTAACCCTTGCTGTATCTCTTACCAGTTATGAGATCCCAATGGTGAAGATTCAACTTTTAACACCCTGTATATAGTACAGTATTTTTGTATACTTGTTTGCTAAATAAATATTTTTTTGTGTAAAAACATTTTTTTTATCCACCCATATAAGCACTCAATAGAATTTGCCTACACCTACCCGATGGGCATACCTTGTCAATGCTGTCTGCAATACCACATTCGTCCAAATGATGCTTCATCTCCTCCTTAAACTTTGTTATGGTTTTTGCCTCACTAGTGACATATAGATGTCGAACCACCATAAAATAAAATATTGTTCCTTCCAACAACAAATACATCAATAGGAAAAAGTTGTGCTGCAAATAAAAATAGCATGCCATCTTACTAAGCTCTGATGAGAAACTGAAGTATCTGCTTTCAAAATAAGACATGTATATACGTACATGGTATCCATTTTTGGGTAGTTTTACGGGGTATCTCCGTTATTAGTATAGATAGAAGGATCCGGTTTTCGCAGCATTGTGCTACTATTTTGTCAAACAGAAGATGCCGTAATCAGAATTTTTCTAGGCCGCCTTATTTTGATATACGGGATGTTTTTGAGAATTGTGCATTTTGGGACACCCCCCATATCTCGGTTACTCCGTAACGTATCAAAAAGAAATTAAATGTTCTTTTTGTAGTTTCTTACGTAGAATCCCCAGTGACGTACTCATATTTTTTCTACATTCAATAGTTTCCAAGGAAAATAAACAAATTTGCTTTTTTAAATGGGTCACCCTATATATTTTTAATAATATAATTTAGTTTGTAACAAGCTTCTCAAAAATATACAACACTTTATTTTTAGTCTTAGTATTAGGCCCGAAATATACGTTTTTCAAAAATATACCATTGTTTTTTAGTAGGCCATGACGGATATTAAAAAAAACTACTGGTGTGATTAAATATTAGACACAAAAATTGAAAATTTCTTGAACTCCCTCATAAATATTGCTCAAATTGCTCTCCATTATACCTTAGACATGTTTCACACATGGTTCTTATTCGCCTTAATGAATTAAAAATAATAAACAGCCGCGTTTGTAACTCTCTAAAGGCTCTGTCAATGGCAATTCTTAAATCTGCCATTGTTTGGTACTGAATGGAATAAATTTTATTTTGAAGGTATCCCCATAAGAAGAAATGCAAAACCGACAAGTCGGGTGACCTTGGTGGCCATCTTATAGGTCCATTAGTTCCAATCCAGCGACCTGGGAAGTTATTATCTAGGTAGGCCCTTACAATTTGGGCATTGTGAGCGGACGCTCCATCCTGCAAGTTATTGAGACCAACTAAGGGCACATCTTCTATTATTTCTGGCGCAACGTGTTCCAGAATTTCCAAATATTTATTATGCATTGCCGGTCGATTGGAAATATTACATGCTGATTTTCCTGAGGCCAAAACCTCGTATTCTGTCGATTAAACATGCCAGCACTGGTAAAATGAGCCTCATCAGACAATATAACGGTTTTTTCAAAATTGTTTTCCCTGTTCAGACTTTGTAAATACCAATTGCAAAACTCTATACGGTGCTGTGCATCACCAGGATGTAAGTTTTGTACATGGTGGAATTCATGTGGCTTAAAATTTTGTTTTTTTAGGATTGTTTGAACTCTTGATTTAATTATTCCGACCGAACCTTCAACTTTTCTGCAAGAACTACTTGAATTTGTTGCAATTGAAGCTAACACATTTATTTCATCAGTTCATGATGATCCTTGTGGTAGATTTTAGGGCGAGGTTTAGAAAATGAACCGTGTTCAATTAAATTTGATTTTATTCTTGAAAAAATTCGTTTATCCGGTTGTCGTCTTTCTGGATATCTACAAGTAATTTAAGAAAATTTATAAATTTCATAGAATTACTACATAAGGGCTTATATTTACCTATTCAAATACACTTTTAATGCTCCATCTGCATTTTCGTTACACTGGATATAACAAACGAGCATGTCGTACTTCTCAAAGTTTACATTCCTTGCCATAATTAGGACAAATTGAGTTTTCACTATTAATAAGAAATTTTAAAACAACTTAGAGAACCTGAATGCTCTGACAGAATTAGAAGATGTTATTATTCTGACACATAGGACTGTGTTCTTTTGTTTGTTTTAAATACGCGTCATAGCCTACTAAAAAAAATGGTATATTTTTGAAAAACGTATATTTCGTGCCTAATACTAAGACTAAAAATAAAGTGTTATGTATTTTTGAGAAGCTTGTTACAAACTAAATTATATTATTAAGATATATATAGGGTAACCCATTTAAAAAAAGCAAATTTGTTTATTTTCCTTGAAAACTATTGAATGTAGAAAAAGTCTGACGTCACTGGATTCTACGTAAAAAAGTACAAAAAGAACATTTTATTTATTTTTGATATGTTACGGGGTAACCGAGATATGGGGGGTGTCCCAAAATGCACAATTCTCAAAATTATCCCGTATATCAAAAACAAGGCGGCCTAGAAAAATTCTGATTACGGCATTTTCTGTTTGACAAAAAAGTAGCACAGTGCTGCGAAAACCGCATCATTCTATCTTTACTAATAACGGAGATACCCCGTAAAACTACCCAAAATTGGACACCCTGTACAGGGTGAAGCCCTCCTGCCACTATACAAATAAAGATTTCGGAAAAATCGGACGTTTCAAATGTCTTAAAGATATTGATTGTGAACGACTAAAACATTTTTGGATTTTAAGCACTGTAGAAAGAACGCAGAATTTTTCTTTAAATATATTACGTTTCCTTATCATACTTTGCATACGTCTTATAGATAATAAAATCATAGTTCTCGGATAGAGAATAAAAAACGTATGGTTCTATTTTTCACACTTTCAATTAGTGTTGGGCAAAATCGATGATTTTAATAATCGAGTACTAGATACTCGAGCGATTTTAATAATCGAGTGAATCGCTCGAGCGATTAATCACTTGAAATTTTTGACTAAGAAGAATGTGTTGATAAAACACCAGGGGTTGTTTTGTAACTGTCAGAAATTTAGTCTAGAGTTTTTATTAAGGAACAGCAGTTGATTTTTAAGAAAATTATATCCTTAAATTTTTTAACAATTTGCAATGGCCGCTGGCTAGCCAGTCTCACTGAAAACAAATCCCATGTCGCGATCAATCCACTAAGGGATTTGTCATACTTTTTGTATATGTACCTTCTCATTCATGGGCCTTTAACAAAGACGTATGTCGTGTCAGCCTTCTGAGCGTCAAACTCGAACGTCGCTAATCGGCATATTTCGGGTAGAGCGCGGCGTCGACCGAGAATCGGGTATCAACGATTTTCGAATTATCGCTTGAATTTATAACTAGAGTAGAATTTCCTATAGAACGAAAAGCTGCTCGAATATACGAGGAGCTTATTACCTCGAGCGATCACACTACTTAGCAGCACATTTCGGTCGGCGTCAAGCGAAGCTCTGGTATCGAATGAAAGGTAATAAGTAACAAGCGACGATTTTCGCTTGAATTTATAACTCGAGCAGTTTTTTTAATAATCGAGCGATGTCGTATATTTCAATTATCGATTACCCACGCGATTTTTCGCTCGATCAATCTTAACACTACTTTGAATTGTACCTTATAAACCTAACGAAAAAGATATTTAGTCACAATTGAGATCACGGAAACGGTAAGAGATACGAAGTTAATTTGGGGCAAAGGTGCGTATTCATGGGTCCAATAATATGCCGTGAAAGAATCTTACAGGGGCTTTCAAAATATTTGAAAAAATGGTATTATCACATCTTTAATGCGATGTTTCGTCTTTGGGTCACCATCATTAACTTAATTTTTTTAAATACGAGCCTGGATTTTTTTGTTTAAATTGGGAAAGAGGACCAAAATCTACGTTCAGTGATATACAACTTAATGGTTTTCCGACGTTTTATTCCTTAAACTGACCATCTTTACTAAAATACCCCTAGTACGTTAATGTAAAAACCAGTACGTGTTGGATACCACTGAACGTAGATTTCATTTTAATAATTTGAACAAGAAAATCCAGGCTCTTATTTAAAACAATTAAGTTGATGATGGTGACAAAGACGAGACGTCGCATGAAAGATCTGATGATGGCATCTAGTGGAGAATAGAAAGCAGTAATGAGGAAGTGAAACTTATTTTTGGACATTTCTTCGAAGAAGTCAGGAAAAAATAAAAACCGAAATACAAAATTTAGAATTTTTCCACATATTGTGAAAGCTTTTGTATTTATTCTTGATTTCCTTGCGTCATAATATTGGGCCCAAAATTAAGCATCTTTGCCCCAAATTAATCGACTTCGTATCTCTTACCGTTTCCGATAGCAAAATGATGAAGGTCTTTTGTAACACTCTTTATTCCGAAAGCCCCGAGATTGGAACAAAGCTTCCGGACTGACACCCCTAGTATCTATTTATATACAGGGTGTCCCAGAATATGTGGGCAATCTCCCGGGTTCAGATAGAACACTTAAAAATTATAGGAGAAGTTCCTACATTTTTTTCTTCCTGCGGCCTCCCCTACAGAGATACGGGCAATGACTGACGTCCCAGGAAATCGTTGTTCTTTAAATAATTTCTTAAGTACTAGGTGTAATTTAATAATTTTTTAGTATAATGGTTACTAGATGAGTCTCCTTAAAATTCTCCCTATTAAACACATTTGGCTTATTGATTGCCAGGGACGGACTAGACGAAACATTTTTTACACCCTATATGATGAAGGAACGACAATAATATTTTTAGATACTCTAAACTTTAAGCTGAAGAAAAAAGGCACTCTTGATCAATGTCGATAAAATGAACTGTTTTCGAGAAAAAAATATTTTTGTCCATAAATTAAATGCATGTCGGCATATTCAGTATACGTAAATTCCATTACTAAGTTAGTAACTAATAATACAAAGGAGAAAAACCGCAAATTTCAAGACACTACCAGAAACTGACAATGACATAAATATTCTTATTTAAATCGGTACATGTGAAAAAATCCATAGCAACAATGAGGGAATTTTATGAACAAAAATATATGTTTTTCGGAAACAGTTTATTTTATCGACATTGATCAAGAGTGCCTTTTCGTCAGCTTAAGGTTTACAGTATCCAAAAATATTATTGTCGTTCCTTCATCATACAGGGTGTAAAAAAAGCATTTTTGTGTTACGTCTAGTCCGTCCTTGGCAAACTAAATAAGCCAAATATGGTTAAGAGGGAGAATTTTAAGGAGACTCATCTAGTAACCATTATACTAAAAAATTATTAAATTACAACTAGTACTTAAAACATTATTTAAAAAACAATGATTTCCAAGGACGTCCATTATGGGCCCGTATCTCCGTAGGGGAGGCCGTAGGAAAAATAATTTATAGGAACTTCTCCTGTTATTTTTAAGTGTTCTATCTGAATCCGGAAGATTGCCCACATATTCTGGTACACCCTGTATACATAAATGTTTGATTTGCTCTTTCGAGTACGAATTTATGATTAAGAACCCTTATAAAATTATTTCAAAGCCATGTACTTATTTAGTGCAAGTGAATTTACAAATTACTTTTTGTTTCTTAATATAACATTTAGTTCATACATAATTAGTTTAAAAAAGGAGTATTATTAAGATATTATACATACTTCCCATTTTCCATACACGTATCAAATGGTTATAAAACACTTACAAATTTAAGAGGTTTACTTGTACGCCGCTGTACACCTACTATGCCCAACGGAATCACAAGAACCATATGAATAGCGCCGGAAGCGATAAAGGTCTGTCCCAATACCCTGAATTGGTTTTTATTAGGAAGTAAAATTCTAACCAATTCCAAACTTCCTCCACTTTCTTGGGGATTATTTATCGATTCCTGTATGAGGCATCCATACACTAAAAGTGCCAAAGCACACGCCTAAAAAATAAATTAAAATTATACAGTATAATTGCTAATGGCCGTTTCCACCGTTGAAGAATAAACCGGGCTTAGTGATAAACTTAGCTTTAAACTGAACTTTCCATTCCTCCGTTCATTAAGCTTAGTTCAAATGATACGAAGCTGAGCTTTAAGTAAGCCTTCAAAGGACCCCGCCCGGAATACAGTGAGTCCCAGAAGAAATGTCTAAATTCATTTAAAATTCAGCGGTAAGTTTTTTCAAAAAACGCTCGTACCCGTCGATTTTGATTTTTTAATTTTTTTTTTGTGCTAATTTCATGTATACAGGGTAGCTCAAAAATAAGTTACGACCATCAACTTCATTTTTTCAAATGAAAACATATATTTTTTATTTCATTTTTGAATTTTGCATTGAATTCTAAGCATGCTTCATATACCATGTCCTATACATAAACTCAACAGTTATTGAAAAAATTAGGATTGAACATATCTATAAGTAAGACCTGTTTATTAAAAAAAAACAAAACAAAATCAAATTAAATGTTGAAAATGTGCGCCATTTACGGCTTGACAATATCTAAGACGATCAATAAACTCTCTTTGCACGTTTCCAACCATTTCCGGAGTTATGACACGCACTTCTCTTCGGATCCTTTCTTTCAACTCCTGCATATTGTTTGGCCTGTTAACAAATACTTTTGATTTGAGGTAACCCCACAAAAAAAAAGTCCAGCGGAGTTAGGTCTGGCGACCTAGCAGGCCATTCGATAAGTCCTCTCCTTCCAATCCACCGATTGGGAAAGGTTTCATCCAAAAATGTGCGCACAGTGGCCGCATAGTGCGGAGGAGCACCATCTTGTTGGGTTGGAATATCAGTTCTTCGTAAGGGGAGTCTGGATCCAATGGATTCGGAAATAAAACCACTAATGCTGGAATTAATTCTAGTTGGAGAAATTCGAGATATACTTGTCCAGTTAAAGACTGTTCAAAGGAAAATGGACCAATTACTCTTTCGCGTACGATTCCACAGCAAACATTTATTTTCTTAGGGTACTGGCTGTGAACCTCTATCATCCAATGCGGATTTTCTGTTGCCCAATATCGACAATTTTGTCTGTTCACATTACCATTCAAATAGAACGTAGCTTCATCCGAAAAAATAATATTTTTTACTAAATTATTATCTAGATTGCACATATTTTGCATGCGTCCGCAAAACTCACTTCGCCTATCGAAATCATCTTCAAATAACTCAAGCACTGGAATAACTTTGTATGGGTGATATTTGTGCTTTTGAACTACTCGGTGAACAACAGATTTCGGCATGTGTAAATCGGCACCAATGTGCGACAGGGGAGTACATGGATTTTCTTCCAAGGAAAGCAAAACGTCAAGTTGTTCATTTTCATCTCGAGTAGGACGACCAGATTTAGGCAAATCTCTAACATGACCGAATTCTCTAAACTTAGCCTCTATTCTACTCACCATCTTTTGACATATGGGAGGATGATCAGGATGGATTTCATTAAATAATTGGGCTGTTTCTACTTCAGTACGTGTTTTATCACCAAACCCAACCATTCATAGAATTTCAATTTTTTCCCGTTCCGTTAACTTCACCATTATTGTGAAAACCGCAACTTTGAAACTACGCTTGACAATAATATACTTATTTGAAATAAAATTGTCATACAGTTTCTATGGAAATAAACGGTGATAGTGAGACAGTACACTCTTACTTATTATGGAGCCCAAAATGCCATATTGCTAGAAGATGTGATAGATCATTGGATTCCCTAAATGATATGTTCAATCCTACTTTTTTCAATAACTTTTGAGTTTATGTATAGGACATGGTACATGAAACATGCTTAGAATTCAATGCAAAATTCAAAAATGAAATAAAAAATATATGTTTTCATTGGAAAAAAATGAAGTTGATGGTCGTAACTTATTTTTGAGCTACCCTGTATACATGAAATTACTATAAAAAAAAATTAAAAAATCAAAATCGACGGGTACGAGCGTTTTTTGAAAAAACTTACCGCTGAATGTTAAATGAATTTAGACATTTCTTCTGGGACTCACTGTATATGGGAATCGGCCCTCGGTTAAAAACTTTGATACTCGTGGAAATTATCCAAAAATCGATGCTGATCAAAAGTCTCCATGGGCCCGAGGTCCGAAAATGCGATCCCGGGAGCTACCTTCATCGCAATCAAAATAGTAAAAATAAGCAAATGCACTGGCAATAGTGTGTCAGGCTTCCATTGCTCCTATACTAATTAACTTAGGAATTTCATTCATATGCCGATTTATACTGTATTATATGGTGCATATACAGGGTGGCCCAATAAAGTGTGGTAACATAATGCTCTCTCCTTTTTAATGGGACACCCAGTATTTTATTGCATTAAATATGCATATTAGTGTCCTTTATAATTACCTAAAGTTTTATTTTATTTGGTTGTGTAGTTTAAGAGTAATAAATTAAAAATTAAAAAAAAAGTTTTGGAGTCTTAGAGAAAAATTCAAGAAAACTACCTAAAATGTCTTTTTAGCCAAGGCATTGAGTAGAATTTAAGACAATGCGTCTAGAGATACTGTGAATATAATAACGTTTATTTATACAGGGTGTTCATAATTAGGTTTCAAACACCACACATTTAAAAATAATTTTTATCCAAATTTTCAAACGGCCTGTATATTATTTGGCTATTGGATGTAGAATTCATAAGCATTCTTTTTTTTGTAATGGAAGCATATAAGTTATTTCTAGTCGATCTCGAAATAATTGCTTTCATAAATTATGTTGTTTAAATACAGTTTTGACTATAACAATTAAGCATAGGCGACTAGATTATAAACTACAGTAAGTGTTCAAAATGCCTACCATGTTGATCATGATCTATTTTCCTTCCTCAACATTTCAGATGAAATACTAGCAAGACGGCTCATTAGTGATGGTTATGCCTAAGAACCATGGTAGGCTTTGAAACAAAATAAGAATTCATATAATAAACAACTGAATTCTTATTTTATTTCTTTTTTATTTATTTCGGCATATGAATGAAATTCCTAAGTTAATTAGTATAGGAGCTATGGAAGCCTGACACACTATTGCCAGTGCATTTGCTTATTTTTACTATTTTGATTGCGATGAAGGTATAGTTGTTGCAGAATTATACCGTTGATTCTTACTGCCATAAATAAACTACCTGATTAAACCCTATTGTATACGCCTCAACCTCTTCAAAGCTCAATAAATGGGATCAGGGCCGGCTTGAAAATGTATACCACACCACATGATTTATATTTATAATTTAAAATAAATAGATAGGTATTTTTAGTTTTAGGTACCTATAATAAATGTAAAATAATGATAACAATTAATGATAATTGAAAATAATATAATTTAAAAGTATAACTATTAGGATAACAACAAGTACAATAAAAATTAATTAAATTCTACGAATCTATTGATAATTTATTCAAAATTTAACTCTGTATCACTATCACTATCTTCATCTAAGCCTAAACTTATAATTAAGGGTTGAACATTATTTGTAAGAATTGTAAGAATTTTCCACCTTAAGTACATGCTGTACACAGTTTTCCAGCTGTCCGCAGAAATTTTTCTTACTTCGTTTTTAATTAATTCTACTACAGATGCATTTAATGTAGGAGAAATATTATTTCTCCTAATAGTGGATTTTAATTGGTGCCATATTAGCTCAATAGGATTGAATACACAATAGTTCGGAGGAAGACGCAACACTGTATGTCCATTTTCTGCTGCAAGTTTGTCACACTCGCATTCCTTATTTATTTTAAAAGCTTTTAATACTTCTAGCAGTTCTCGTTTTTTGTAAGTTTCTTCAAAATATAAATCATTTTCAATCACAAAATTTTAAATTTCTGATTTTGTATTATTAGAATTGGGAATGATTTTTGCTATGCTATGCTATGATAACTAGCATTGTCCATTACGATGACTCTATTTTCAGGTATATTTTTAAGGACTTTATGTTTAAACCAATCTTCAAAAAGTTGTGCGTCGGTATCTTGATGGTAATCTAAAGAAGAATCTGTTATGTTATTAGCTGAAAGCAACAGACAATTTGGAACAAACCCGTTCTCTGAACCAGCATGTAATATTGTCATTCTTTTGCCTTTATTTGATGGTGCCTTGGTTTGACATTTTTTGGAAGAATCATCCCAACCTTTTCTTGGAGTGTCATGGGTATCGAACCATGTCTTCTGTATTTCTATTATTTTTTGAGACGGAAAATATTGGAGACCGATTTAACGATGACATGCCTGGAGTTGCTAGAAATATTCGCTTAATGATTTAGCAGAGAACGTATAAATCACTTTGAGGAAATGGATAATCTAAGTTTATTTCCGAAAATGTCTGCTAACGAACAACACTTTTTGTATTTGTGACAATTGAGGAAGAATTAGAGAACCCCCAGTTTGGTTGCACAGCAGCAATAAACCATGTTTCAAGATCTGCCTTTTTAAGGGGCGTCGCCCAACTCGAGTCGATAATGGGATATATCAGGTAAAACGATCTTTAATGAGTTTTGACAAGTGTTCAACTCGGCTCGCAGAGCAATTAATTGTCCCTTCTGGATAAAGATTGTTTCACGAAAAATGGATATCACTTATTGACTGAAGTAAAAGTACCAGGGGCCATCCCATTATTTATGACCGTTTGTTATTATTATGTGGAAAGGACCGGATTGTAATAATTATAATTAAATATAGGCACATCAGGTAGGTTAGGTTGCTTAATTTATATTTAAATATCTTTTTGTGGTAAAATTTGTTAGTTTTGAGGAATGGTTCAAGAATTGTCTTTTACCAAACATTCCTCAGAATAGCGTGATAGTAATGGACAATACGAACTATCACAGTCGCCAATTACATAAAGCTCCAAGCTCAAATAATACAAAATTGGAGATTCAGAACTACATGGCGGCGAATGATATATATTTTGAAGAAAGTTATAAAAAAAGTGATCTTTTAGAAGTTTTAAAGACATTTTGTATAAAAAAAGTATATGTTTGTGACACATTGGAAGAAGAAATTGGACATACAGTGCTACGGCTCCCACCCTATTATTGCATTTTTAACCCCATAGAGAATATGTGGCACCAGTAAAATCACTGGTTAGGTCTGAAAATATTTCTCCGACTTTAAGTTCTAGTGTTGTAGAATTAATACGAAAATTCTTTAATGATATTCCCCCAGGTAGTTGGAAAAATTCAGTCCGTCACGTAATAACTGTAGAAAATTCGTATATTAGTCTGGATCGTATAATTAATCCAATTATAATTAATTTTGATGAGGATAGCGATAGCGAAACAGAACTATCTATAGAATGACATTATAAATGTAAATAAATATGACTAGTAATATTTTATTATTTCATTTGATTACATTAATACAATCATATCATTACTTATTTTCCTTAGTCATTCATATTTCACTTGTTTATTGCCAAGCTCTTGTCGACACAATGGGACCGACCCAGGAAATCATTAAGTCGTATCAAAATTTCATGAAACGTACTGTACTTATGGTAATTAAGGTTTTTCTAAAGAGATTAAGGTAGGTATATTATAAAAATTATCATATTTTGCTCACTTTGTATTTCGAATATCAATCAGTGTTCATCGAAAGTTCGTTATATCCGAGAAAAATGGCTATGAATGGCTCTGCTGAATTAAGTGAAATCATTAGTCAACGAGGTAAAATACTATTAGTATTAAACCAATTTAAATATAAAGAAGAAAATCGAAAATTATCTTCGAGGGAAACCAAGTAGAGGTGTATTAAAAATAGGTGTAATGCCTGCTTAAAAACCATCGGAGATTCATCTGGTCGAGTATTAACTTGGTCTAATCAAAACCATTCACACGAACAGCAACCAGAACATGTTTTGCAAAGGCAAATATTGACTCAATCAGCCAAAAGGAAAGCCGAAAGCGATCTGACAGAAAAACCAGCCAAAATAATGAGGAAAGCATTGGCGAAAGAAAATAATACCAATGCTCTCACCGTAAGGGACTTGGAATGTGTAAGGAAAAATATCTATTATGCTCGGCGGAATACACTACCAGCAGTACCAAGATCGATTATGGAAGTACACACCGCCCTAGATCTAATGAATCTAAGAACAAGTTCGAGTGGGGAATTTTTGTTAGTGAACGATAAAACAATGAACTTAGTTGTATTTTCGTGCAATTGTAATTTAAGTTACTTGTGTAAGTCACAAATTCTTTACATGGATGGCACTTTTTCTTACTGCACAACATTTTTTAAACAATTTTTCACCATACACGGATTTTTTAATGGACACTATATTCCTTTAGTTTTTGCCTGTTAAAAGACAAATCTGAAGAAACCTATAAATTATGCTTGTCCAAAATATCGGAATTATGCACCGGAATTAATTTAGTGCTTTCACCAAAAGAAGTAGTGGTGGATTATGAAATTGCAATTCATAACGCAGTGTTTCAAGTATGGAATGATATTGAAATTACTTGCTGCAGATTTCATTTAGCGCAAGCTTGGTATCGTCAAATACAAAAACTAGGTTTAACTCAATATTTTAAGGATGATAAGTCGGAAGTAGTTAGCCGCAAAATGCAATTTTAGAGAAATTTTCTGATTATCTTTTGAATACATATTTAACCAACGAGTCAAAATTTACACCACAAATTTGGGCATGTGCATCTGCAGCTCTAAATAAAACCACAAATGCCTGCGAATCATTTCATGCCCATTTTACTAATTCAATGTACAGTTCTGTTCATTAAAAACCCGTACATCTAATTTGTTCCGGTGTCGTTCGTTTTTATTTTTCGCATACACTTTTAAAATTGCATGGTGGCAATTGTTGTTAGACGTCTAAAAGTCAAACATTTAAAATGCCTCGTCAATTAACTATTGTAGAGAAGGCACAAATAGTAGCAAGAATCCAAGACGGATGGTCAATTCGTTCCATAGCACAATTATATGGCAGAAATAAGAGCACAATCCAAGAAATTAAGAAGCGCTTGCAACAAGAAGGGTCATTCGACCGACGAGAGGGTTCTGGAGGTCCTAGAATTTCCAGTCTTGAAGAAGATGCTTTGTTTCTAGGCCACTTAAGAGATAATCCATTTCAAATGGTGAGGCAAGCTATGAATGCCACAGGATTTCCTGGCTCTCGACCTACGGCCAGTAGAAGAGTCAATAAATCAGAATTAAGAAACCGCGTGGCCGTGAAAAAAATTAAACTAACAGAAGAACGAAAGCAATCGCGGTTACTGTTTGCATTAAATTATATATATCGCGAACCTCAATTTTGGAATAGGGTAATATTCACGGATGAAAAGACTTTCCAATCTACATACAATGGATCAATTCGAGTGTATCGACCAGACCGAACAAGATTTGAAGAGCGTTATACCAGTGATCTTGCTTTTAGACCAGGGCGCTTTTCTGTCAATGTATGGGGTTGGATAAGTTACTATGGGCTTGGGGTATGCTGGAAATTGGAGGGAAGGTTCAATGCTGAAAATTATCGTCAAGTTCTAGAACATATTATGCTTCCATCTGTTCGCTCTATTTATCCAAATAATTCTTTTATTTATCAGCAGGATAATTGCCCAGTGCATACTGCAAATGTTGTGAAGGACTGGTTTCACAACAATAATGTAGAAGTGTTACCTTGGCCTTCTATCAGTCCGGATGTTAATCCGATAGAAAATGTATGGGCTATAATCGTAAAGAAAATCTATCATCGGAATTTTTTTCCTCAAAATTCTAATGAATTGTGGGAAATTATACATCAATGCTGGGAAGAACTTGACCAAAATATTGCAAGAAATTTAATAAACTCTATGCCTAATAGATTGGCACAGGTGATCGAAAAAGAAGGTTCAATGACCAAATATTAATTTTTTAAATCTTTTATAATTCTTGTTTAATATAATTTTAGTTTCTGTTACGTTTTTCTTTTATTTACTTCATATTATAATCCAAATTTGCATTTTTGGCATAATCTAACCTTTAACATAAATGATAACCTAACAATAATAATCAGTCATAAAAGCCTGTTCTAAATAGCTTAACTAATAGAGAAACTAATTATAAGACTTGTACGGGTTTTTAATGAACAGAACTGTACCATACACATCCCTCTACATTTACTTTCATTCAAGAACTTCTCAATGTACAAATAGAAACGTATGTTAAGTGTAATAGTATTAGTTTCATTCATAGATCTAGAAATTCAGGTATTGAGAAAAAACAAGAATTTATTAAGGATAAAATAAGAAAATATAAACATAAGGAGATTTCAAAACTTTCATATGTAAAAATGATTTCCTATTATCACTCCCGATAATTGTTTGTCTTTCTATGTACCTGTCCGTTGTTTTCACATTAAATAAAATTTTAGTTTAAATTTAAATTATTATGTTATTTTAGACTTTTTAAGTGTTTGCGTTAATTAAAAAAAGGATCGTAAAAATAAACTAATAATAATATTTCTACCTCCACTACAGTAATTATCGTTAAGAGTCAAAATACACTGGCGAGCATTAAATCAGGGTCAACCCGTAATTTCAAATTATGTATTTCAGACATTGTTAGTTTATCGGTTTGTTTTCCGGTTGTAACAAAGTTTACTATCTTTATTCGATGATTTGTTCGTGATTGCTTGTATAAAAAAAAGTTGTTTTTGTTTCGATAAGCGTTTGACAAAAAAGTGCCCCTCACCCAAATTCGTAAAAACCATTATCAGCATATTTTTGGGTTCTGTGCTTTTGTCTGTCTATTGCAAATTGTTTGCGTACTGTTGGTATTGTGAGTGTATTGAAATGGCCATAAATCCTGTTGTTGCCGCACGAATTGTGGCGGCTATAGACAATGGCCGCCTTCAGCGCGAAATTGCGAGGAACGTTGGTATAAGTCTCTCCAGTGTGCAACGAGTATTTCACCGATACGAAGAGACTGGTCTGCTCACTCGAAGGTCTTGTTCAGCACGAGGGAAGACTACAATAGCTAGAGATGACCGTTTTCCCGTTTCTAGTACTTTGATAAACCGGACGATCACGACAGTTTCCCTTCGAAATCATCCGCAAGAAGTGCGAAATGTAAACATAAGTGAGTGGACAGTTAGGAGGCGACTTCATGCTGCTGGATTATCTTCCCGAACTAGAGCTACTGGGCCGCCGCTATTCCGTGACCACCGGATTGCAAGGTTGAATGTTCCACGAGAACACTTGGCTTGAACAATAGAGGATTGGAGTCGCGTTTTCTTTTCCGATGAATCGCGATTCTGTCTTACGGGCTCAGATAGAGAGAGAGTGTGGCGACGACAAGGCGAGAGATATACTCAAGCATGACTTGACGAGCGACTTCCGTTTGGTGGAGGATCAGTTATGGCATGGGGAGGCATATCTTTTGAAGCTCGCACGGAGTTAGTCTTTATCCAGAATGGGGCGTTGAATGCGCATAGGTACCTGACAGAGGCTCTAAAAGACCATGTTCTACCGTTCATGGTTATTCCTGGAGAAGACGCAACCTTTATGCATGATAATGCACGGCCCCACACTGCTCGGTTTGTTTCTGCTTATCTTGACGAGGTTCAAATCACGGGATTTGTTTGGCCTGCTCGTAATCCAGACTTAAATCCTATTGAACATGTTTGGGATGAGATGGGGAAACGTTTACGGAGACATGTACCGGTCCCCACAAATTCTAGAAGGCTTCGACATACTGGTGCAGGAATGGAACAATCTTCACACAGGAGAGGGAATACTCGCTACTGAAGTCCTTCAAATTTCTTTTCTTTGAACTATCAAATTAAAATTTTCATTTTCATTACTTTCAATAAATAATAAAAACAAAACAAACGTTTTTCTACTACTCTATAAATAAATCAACTTTCGGGCCGTAGCAACACGAAAGAAAACGAAAGTAAATGTTACACTTACCTGAATATTATCCGTTGCTAGCTACGAAAGTAGGTTGCTAGCTACGAAAGTAATACTTTCGGTGCCAGGACAAAAAAACAAGAATAAAATTTTTTTTTGTATTTATTCAAGCGAATTAAAAAAAAATCTTACTTAATAATAAAAAGTTTATATTTATTGAAAAAACAAGTGGTATAATAACTATAATATAAAACTTAAATAACTCTAATTTTTATTTATTGTCATTAAGGTTAATAGTGAAATTTAAACAGTTAGAAATATTAATTGATGGAATATTATTCAATTCAATACCTTCGCCGCTTCTTATTAGAGACTCGTTATTATCCTGGACTTGGACCATACAACTATTTGTCACTCTCGCATCGTTAGATGGAATAAAAGTAGGAGATCGATTTAAGATCTTTTTGGAAATTTCGATTTTATTTGTATACGAATCACCAATATATCCCTCCGCAACGGACGAAGATCTCCAACCGCCATGTCTTTTTAAATCCAAAATATCGATACCTGGAGCATTTGCATGAAAGGTAGTTGATGTTCTTCTAAACGAGTGACCAGTGTATTTATTTATATCTTGAAGTTTCAAAAATTTGGCAATTTCTTTCGGAACATTTGAAATAGTGTGTTTTCCAATCACCTGATTCACACACCTACCTCGTTCATAGCGATAAACAAGCGTTCGTCTTGTGCATTATTTTTCCTAAGTTTAATATAATCTTGAAGTAACCTCATAAAAGAAACTGGACCTCCATCATCGGCTATCACAAAACTTCTTTGAACCTTGTTTTTGCTCTGGAGGATTTTAACAATAGCTACATCATCCTTGATTTCGATGTCGTTCAATTTCATTTTATAGATCTCATCTGTCCGGCATGCTCCAGCTATCCCCATTACTGCTATCACTTTCATAGATAAATAGCTATGATTAGGAGCGTCAAGTGAATACTTTATTATTTCTTCTTTTGTGAAAATTTTAGATCTTTTAGCTTCTTAACCATCATTTTTTCGTTTAATAAATGCAATAAGTTTCTTAAACTGCGAAATATCTATATTTTTGTTCACAGAAATAGTCAATTTAAGCATGGAATATTGTGACCATAAGGACGGAGGTGATAGGGCTTCAGATTTCTCTTGGAAGTACGCTAGCATTACATTTTCGTCAATTTGTGAAAGGTTTTTCTCCACGAACCATTCTAGAAACAGGTTGTACGTTTGACAGTACCTATCTTTCGACTTTACGGGTAAGAGTGAGGCACATGCCAACTCGGCCGCCTTCTGTATAGCTTCGTTTTGGTCTTGAAACAACATTTTCGACAATCGAAATTAAAAAATTCGAACTGACAGACTTTGACAGTACTCAAATAACTAGTCGTCATGGATTATTTTACAGGTGTATTTTATTATAATTTGAATAAAATCAAAGTTCATTACTTAATAATATAATTGATCAAAGAACAGTAGTAGAAAAAGTTTAATACATTACACGCTGCAAAAGCCCTTTCAGGTGCTCGGAGCACCTCGCACCAAAAAGTAAACTTTCGCAGCTTGTAATGTAAATAACTATTTTTTTACAAGCAATCATGACAAAATTATCGCATGACGTTAGTAAACTCTGTTACAACCGAAAAACAAACCAATAAATAATAATATAATAAAATAAATAATTTGAAATTATTACGGGGTAACCTTAATTTAATGCGGGGCAGTGTATTTCTCCTGTAAATCAGTTACTAATATTCTTCTTTCTTGGACGAAAATGTCTAATTTAATTTGGCAGGTTAGAAAATTAACTGTCAAGTTCATCTGTTCAGAACCCCTTATAAATAAACCTACAAAGCTGAATTAATTACAGTTTAGCTTAATTTAAGACGGTGGAAACTCGACTTAAACTGTCACTTGGTCAAGTCAAGCTTTATTTTTAATTGGTGTAATCGGCCGTAAATGCCACAAATATTAATCTAATGCTTCGGTTTTCAATATAAAAAATGTAAAATTTGGTATATAGGTTATATTTGGTCAATAGGTTTATCTAAGGCTATCTTGACTAAATTATATAATCAGAAAGTCCAATTTTTACCTGAATTAAGACACATATTAAAATATTTCAGAAATTATAAGATTTAGGTATAGGACATATTTAACAAAAAATAATGGTATTCGCAAGATAAATCCATAATATGCCTAAAAATATACATGGTCTCCTATTTAAAGTAATTAAATTAAAGCATACAGTGAGGACGTAAAGTAAGGAATAAATTCATTATCTCGCAAACTACAATTTTTTTAAAAAATCGCTCGGACCCTTCGATTTTGTTTTTCGAACGCGCATATTCTGACATAAAATGTAGATATACAGGGTGTTGCAAATATGAGTGACACAAAAAAATTTTTCTTAAATAGAACCACTGTATATTATTGCATGTACGGATTCTTCGGAAAATCCTAAACATTTTTCATGTAGCATGTGCTATACCTTAGCCCAAGCGTTTTGGAGTTATTCTCATTCAAAATTTGAAAATCAGATATTTCGCAATCAATCAAGACTTGCATTGATTCATGCACGCTGAGGAAAACCTGTAGTCAGCATGCGTGAAGCGCAAGAAAAGTCAAGTAGGCTTTGGAGTTATGATGCAAGAACCAAAAGAATTAATGTCAATAGTTACTGTTATTGTCAGTTTTATGTGCATTTTCCTAACGTTTTACTAGTTTTCAAAAACTCATTTCGTTTTTTCATAACTAAATTAAATTAAAATGCGGCTCACTGAGAAACAGCGCATAGAGGTTTTGATGATGATGGGCTACGGTGATAGGGTCAGAACACAGCAAGAAACTTGTGAGTTATTTAATCAAAAATACCCCAATCGTCCGCCAATATCACAATCAACAGTACCTAAGCAAAATTGAGTACAAGTTTAGGCAATTCGGTCATGTAAGAGATGTCAATAGATTTGGTCGTCCTCAAGTTGATGAAAATCAAGTCTTACTGGCAGTTCAAGATAACCAGCATGTGGTGTCTAGGCAGGTAGCAAGTGACGTGGATATTGGAAAAACAACAGTTCTTAAAATACTGCATACAAATAAATACCATCCTTATAAAATGCAAGTTCTCCAAGAACTTTTGGAAAGGGACTTTGAGAGGCACCTTGAATTTTGTGAGCGTTTACAGGATATGTGTTTCGTAAACAGAAAAATTGACTGCAGTATCCACAAGACCCAAAAATCTTCCTCGTCCGTTATAATTTCATTAAATTCCAATATTTTTATAAAAAATAAAATAACGATATTTTACTGTATTGTATGACACTGGCCTGACACAAAAAGAATATATTTAAGGTTAGAAAGTGGCTTGGATCGACAGATCAACTACTGAACCGCCAAAAGTGGACGTTCACGTGAACTCCTGATTTGAACTTAGATCAGAGTATAATACTGTTTGTACAACAACTTTTTTACTTTGAACTAGAGTTCAAGAGTGAGCTACAGTTCAAAGTGTTTATACAACCGGTCCTTAATCATACTAATCTACTCACCCATAAAATAAGATCAAATGAAATTGTGGAAATAGCAGATATAAGTTTTAGAGTATTGATAAATTTTGTAAAACAGCCTTCCTCTGGCTCTTTCTCTTTATCTTCAGCGAGTACCTCTTCTGTCCGGCAAGTATCGCTAGTTTGTGCTTCTTGCAAGGCGAAATCATCGGTAGCTTTGTTGATGCCACCTGTAAAAATAATAGGCGCAAAAAAGAATGGAAAATTGTGTTTGATAACTGTTAATCCTGAACAAATTACAACCGCAATTATTCAACTTTCTAATTTCCACCAAAAAATACATCGAATTACACTGACAAACATTTAAAAAAAATTGTTTCCTCCCTGGAATGATTTTGGCTGGATTTTATATATTTTGGCCTGCTCAGTCCGGATCTGGCCTCAGATTTTCGATATCAACCTCCAATGATAAGGGAGGGACATATGCTTTGAACAATTAAAAACCTATAATATATTTTATTAACAGTTAGCTTAGGTACATTATAAACATTTATAAATAGTTTAAAATTTAATATTTACTTCCCTAACGTCTTTCTTTTATAAGAACTCCTGGATGTGTCTCGTATTAGGGTCCAGCAATAGGCGGCTAACATATTCGGGCTCCACTTTCCTGTATACCTTTTCTCTATGGAGGCAATATCTTGGTGAAATCGTTCTCCATGCTCATCTGATACTGCTCCTAAATTTTCAGGAAAAAAGTCCAAATAAGAATGGAGAAAGTGAAGTTTTAGCGACATGTTGCATTCTAAAATATGATAAGCCGTGAGTAGTTCTTCCACGAGTTCACGATAATTTTCTGATTTATTATTTCCAAGAAAATTGTTGCAAACACTTTCAAATGCATTCCATGCCCGCCTTTCATTGTCACTTAAAATTTGCCTGAAGTTCGCATCTTTAAACAATTGCCTAATTTGGGGACCAACAAAAATTCCTTCTTTAATTTTGGCCTCACTGATACGTGGAAATTTGTCTTTTATATACTTGAAAACATTTCCTTCTCTATCCAGCGCTTTAACAAAATTTTTGATGAGACCCAGCTTAATGTGAAATGGAGGTAAATATATTTTTTCTTTCTGAACTAATGGTTCTCGGGTCAAATTTTTAAAGCCAACTTGTATTGTGTCACGTGGTGGCCAAACCTTAATTTTATAATGTTTGTCTCTTGCACGGCTGTCCCATTAACACAAAAAGCAACAGTATTTTGTATAGCCTGCTTGCAGTCCTGTCAGTAACGCCACCACTTTTAAATCTGCACATATGTTCCATTTGTGATCTTCGTACTTTACACATCTTAGTAACATCTTAAGATTGTCATATGTTTCTTTCATATTTGCCGAATGACCTATAGGAACCGATGGATGCTCGTTTCCATTAAAAAGTAAAACAGCTTTTAGACTTATTTTAGACGAATCTATGAATAGTTTCCATTTATCGGGAGTATATGGTAAGTTCAGTTCGGTGATTAGGCCAGGTATGTCATGGCAAAATACTAAATCACCTTCCACTGCAAAAAAATTTGTGAGAGTAGATTGCCTTTTCCTGTAGATGGACACCTTCACTCCTTTTCCCAAGAGCTTCCCCTGCTGCAAGCGGGATCCGAGAAGTTCAGCTTTTGTTTTCGGGAGGTCCAAGTCACGAACAAGGTCATTTAATTCATCTTGAGTGATTAAATGAGGTGTATCAGACAAATCATGAGAATTAGGGATATAGCTTGGTCCGGCTTCTGGTGAAATACTTCCGGAGTCTGATTCGGAATCAAGCGTGTAAGTGTCAGGTGGCTGGGGAATGGGTGATGAGTTGTCATGGGGCACTGGTCGCGTTGAAGAAGGAATATTGGGGTACTGAATGCTACGCTTTGTTTTGCTAGTAATTCCTTTAATATTCGTCATGCAAAAATAACAATCATCTACGTGATTACGAGGTTCCCTCCAAACCATTGGAACTGCGAATGGCATAGATTTATGAGTACCTTACAGCTATTGAGTCAATGTTCTCGAGCACGAACTGCAACACATTTTTGGGGCCCAGGACCTATCTTCATCGCCCACTTTTCATCCAAAGTACCGTTCATAAGCCTTTTTTACTAATGAAGATATCGGATTTTGGTACGCTTTCGCGGTAACTTCGCCACAAATATAACAGAAGGTATCGGCTTTATTAACACAAACACGCATCGACATGTTTGGTACCGTTTTACCACGCACGTAGATCTAAGCGAAAATATCAATAGATGTTTACTAAATGATTATATTTTATAGTAACGACTAAAGGGATATTTCAAGCATAGATCCAAATAAGCTGCAAATAACAATGGGGCGACCGTTTATTACCTATTAATGGACCTATTCGACCCTTACAAGAAATCTGAGGCCAATATAAACATTTGAGGGTCAGTTGTATATTAGTTTAAGTCCAAATGTTACAAAATACACGATATAAAGAGGATTTTCGTGTTCATTGGTGTTATCTAATGTTTTATCAAAATTAGCTACACCAATATTATTAAATAGGACATAACGCGTTTTAAAAAATAATAATAGGACGAAATAAGTATGATTTTTTCCGCATGATGTTAAATCTTGCTAAGTTGGGTAATTGTACAATTTTTTTTACCTACGCCCCCAAAAAATGAAAATAAACTACACTCCCCGGCACATAATTCCGCCACCTCGGAATTTTGGTCAAGTTTGATATTTTATAACTTTTTTATATTTTATGCGATTTTCATGATTTTATTATCAGCTTGTAGATCCATTTATTGTGTTTTTCCTTAATTATTTCATAAGGTAACATTTTTCGATTAGGCTATATTATACAGGAGTAAATCAAACGGTTGATTTTTGTCTTAATTTCAAAACACCCTGTAGGAAATTTGATGTGGATAATTTTATTTATATACTATTTCTTGTAATCTTTGATGTATTCTAAACATTTCCTTTTTTTTTTTTTGAAGTAGTCCTTCTCAAAGTGGAGTGAAGTTTGTAAGGAGGTAAAGAAACTCACAGTCTGCTCCACTAGTTTAATAACCGTTAATAAAAAACATACATGTTTCGAAGGATTAAACCTTCATCCTCAGTGAAAAATACAACATCGGAAGAAACTTATGACATTGTTAAACTGTAAAGAAGAAAAAAGTGTAAAATGAAATAAGTTGAGTGTAAGCAAAAATAGTTGAAAGAAATGGAATTGACTAAATAAAGTAGTATAATTAAAGGAGAGTAAAAAGTATGAAAACTCTTTCTGACCTAACAATGCAGAAATAGAAAAAACTTTTACATGATTATGCAAAAATAATAAAGAATAAAAATAAGAAAACTAAAGTTTTCTTCTTAAAAAGAAATCAATGGAATGCATGATAAACATTTTTATTTCATTTTGAATTTTATATAAAATTTATTCATTTTGTAAAGATGGTTCATCTCGACACGAGGTTCAAAGATGAAAGAAAAAATTTAAAAAAATTTTTTTCTTAGGTTAAAGTGTCAGAAAAAGAAAAACAATGTCATAAGCTAACAGATTCAGATAAAAGTAACAAAATGTAACAAAGAGGGAATAAAGTGAAATGTTAGTAACAAGGGAGAGGTATACTGGAGTAGGAACTGATCATACAAGAACTTTTTTTTTGCATAATCATGTAAAAGTTTTTCTTTTCCTGCATTGTTAGGTAAGAAAGAGTATTAAACTAGTGGAGCAGACTGTGAGTTTCTTTAATTCCTTATTTCCTTTTTTGATTCATTCCATTATCTCATTTTTGTTGCGAGCTGCAAAATTTTAAATGAAACGATGTTATTTTTAGAAAATGTCTGTCAAGTTTTCGATTAAAATTATCGACTTTGGCTAAGTACGCGGTTATTGTGACAGAATATTTGATAGTGATAATATTCTTACTATTCACTGATGAATCCAGGGTTTGTTTAAGATTGCCGGATGGTCGTGAGCGGGTATACATACGTAGAAATTAAAGATATGCAGACTGAATCATATCAGAACGAATCTCATATCATGGAAGTTCATGGTTTAGGCGGGTATTTCTACCGAAACACGCACCAATTTTGTATTTGTTGAAAATGGAGCTCTATCTGCCCACCGTTACATTGAGGAAATCATCCGATAAGTTGTTGTTTTATTTGCTCCTTTCATTGGGAACCAATTTACATTAATGCATGATAATGCTAGACCTCACGTTGCACATGTACTGAGCGAATATCTGGATGAAGTTGGACTTCCAAGATTGTAATGACCAGCATGTAGCCAGGATCTCAACCTAATCGAACATCTTTGGGATCAACTTAAAAGAGCCGTTCGTCGTCCTCCTGTACAACCACACACCTTGCAATACTTACAACTGGAGCTGGCAGAAGAATATTACTCAAGAAAGAATAAGTAACCTTATTCATTCGATGCCACGAAGGCTGCAAGCTGTCATTGCTGCGAGAAGAGGAAATACATGATATTAAAATTGTTTTGGTTAATTAACTTTATGATATAACTAGTGTTTGTTTTTCTTAATAAAAATAGGCGTCAAATCAGCGTTTCATTTAAAATTTCGAAGCTCGCAGCAGAAATGAGATAATGGAGCGAATCAAGGAACGAAATGTTTAGAATACATCAAAGATTACCAGAAACAGTATGCAAATAAAATTATCAACATCAATTTTCCTACAGGATGTCTTGAAATTACGAGAAAAACAACAGATTGATTTACTACTGTATAATATAGCCTAATCGAAAAATGTTAGTTTATAAAATAATTAAGGAAAAACACAATAAATGGATTTACAAGCTGGTAATAAAATCATGAAAATCGCATAAAAAATAAAAAAGTTATAAAATATCAAACTTGACCAAAATTCAAGTGGCGGAATTTTGTGCCGGTGAGTGTATAATATTCATGATTTATTGTGCCAATCAGAATATTAAAATATTTTGACAAATATACGTATTTGCTAGTATACAGGGTGTTACAAATTCGGCATTCACCATTGGGATTTCGGAAACAAAAGATACGAAGTCGGTTAAATTGGGCAAAGTTGAGTAAATGTGCCCAATAATATGCAGGAGGAAAATCAAAATTAAATACAGGGGCTTTCAAAATATTTGGAAAAATCTAACATTTTGCGTTACGGTTTTTAGTTTTCTTGACTTTTTTCGAAGATAACTCCAAAAATAAATTTCACTTTCTCATTGCTACTATATATTTTCCACAAGATGGCATTATCGCAGATCTTTCAGGCGACGTTTCGTCTTTAGGTCACCATCATCAACTTATTTTTTTTAAATACGGGCATGGACATTTTTGTTTAAATTGTGTAAGAGGACCGAAATCTACGTTCAGCGGTATACAGCATTTACTGCTTTTCCGCCGTTTTGTTCCTTAAATTGACCATCTTCATTAAAATACCTCTAGTATACGTTCCGGTAATTTACTTTTGTTTCGAAGGAACTGAAGATATTTAAATTAGTATTGCTATTTATGTCTTTAATTGTAATTGTTGTTACGTACTACTACTTTCCTTTTTATTTGAAACTAATAGTTGTATCAAATTTCTACTTAGCGTAAGAACAAGTAATTAATTTTTTTTTTATGATCAAACACAAACATTATAGGAAAAATCCTTTAGGGCACTCTGGGAGTGGAGCGTGTGCGCAAAAAGCGATTCACGTTGGTTTCGAATCGTTGGAGGTTATAATCGTTGGGAAAAACAACCTCGGGAAGATCGTTCCATAAGGATGAAGTCCTCCAGATGAACGAATTCTTAAATAATAAAGTTCGAGGAGTACTAAGCATAACCACATATGGATGGGCGGCAGTGGTTCGTCGTGTATTTCTGCTATTCACCGCTCTGGGCGGAATTAAGAAAGCAAGGTCAGCCGAACACTTTCCATAAAAGTATCTGTAAAAGAGAGTCAAGTCCCCAACCTGTTTTCTATGTTCTAGGTTGTCGAGGTTCCTCGTCAGCTCGTGGTCTCCAATCATGCTTCAGACATGAGAGCAGTACTCTAGTGATTGTCGAATCTGGGCTTTGTATAGTGTCAAAAGTTGTTGAGGTGTGTAAAACTTTCTGGTTCGGAAGAGTACACCAAGTTTCTGAGAAGCTATCCTGGTTATTGCCACAACGTGGTTATGCCAAGATATATTTCCTCCCAGATTGACTCCCAGCAAATTAATAGATGAAGCCAGTGGGATTGAGTGTCCGTCCATGACTATGTTCTGTAATGTTAACCTTTTTGGAGAAAACTGCTGCCTGGGATTTTTAGCGTTACATTCGACTTGGTTACTGTCACCCCAAGCCAAAATTTCTTCCAGGTCTTTGTTGAGGCATGATACTTCATGCTGGCTGCGAGGATGTGCGTCGGCAGCCGATGTTTGTGCATTCAAAGAGAAAGATGAGATAAGTGTACTATCGTCAGCAAAACTAAATATTGGATTTTTCGTTTTCACTAGAAGGTCGTTAATATAGAGTAAGAAGAGAGTGGGAGACAATATGAACCCGTGAGAAATAACGGCATTGATGCTGAAGGTGTCTGAGAGAAATCCGTCAATCGCCACTTGCAGAAGGCGGTCCTTACAAAAGCTAGACAATAATGCACAGAATCGACTGGGCATACCATAGAATCGCAGCTTACTTAGAAGTCCCTCATGCCAAACACGACCTGACACAACACGAAAAGGCTTTAGAAATATCCAGTGCAATAGCCACAGATTCCCCATGATGTTCGATTGGGTTGTTCCAAAGATGGGTGACATAGGCTAGAAGATCTCCAGTTGATCTGGACTTCCGAAAACCATATTGATGGTCGCTAATAATGTTGAAGCCTTTCAGGTACTTTAGAAGATTTTGATTAATAGATTTCTCCATTACTTGTGATATAACTGAAAGCAAGCGATAGTTGTTAGGCACGGTTATCTTACCTTTCTTTGGTATAGGCTGGACTCGCGCCGTCTTCCAGCACGATGGAAATATTCCTTGTTTGTAGGTTAAGTTAAAAAGTCTACAAAATACTAGTGTTAGTTCATCGGCGCATCTCTTAAAAACTATAACAGGAATTTCATCTGGACCAGAAGCTTTCTTGACGTCGAACCCTTTATTTTATTAATAGAAATAAAAATTGACTCTTAAAGTTGAGCATTGAGTGTTAACTTTTCTAATTATACCGAATTAAAAAAAAAATACTGGAACGTACTAGGACTATTTTAATGAAGATGGTCAATTTATGGAACAAAACGTCAGAAAACCAGTAAGTCTTGTATACCACTGAACATAGATCTCTGTCCTCTTTCACAATTTAAGAAGAAGGGTCCATGCCCGTATTTAAAAAAATTAAGTTGATGATAGTGACCCAAAGACGAAACCTCCCATGAAAGATCTGCGATAATGCCTTCTTGTGGAGAATACGTAGTAGCATGAGAGAGTGTTTATTTTTGCATATCTCTTCGGACAAAGTCAGGAAAAAACAAAACCCTAGCGCTAAAATTTTAATTTTTCCAAATATTTTAAAAGGAAGTTTTCGTTTTTTATTTACTAAACTTGATGTAATAAAGTACCACTGCACATAACAACTAAAGCTGCCGTCTTTGTCGTCAGACATGATCTACCTCCTTTAGCTCACCGTGTAAAACTAAAAATAAAATAAGTTCGTGGGAAACTCGTAGCGACTTCGACTTGCCATGCTGAAAGGAAAAAATTCGAAAGAGGCTCGCGGCAGGCTCGTTGAAAAAAGCTCGACCGATCGCGGCTCATGCATGTCTCGCCATATTTATACGCGCCTTAATATTCAATACGATGAATTAATTTTTTTTACCTCTTGATAATGGAAAACGCTGAAATAATTTTCTCTTGGATTTTTCGGGAGGAAATTCTTTAAGCGAAGTCGTCTTCTCTTGATTATCTGTCGATTGTTCGGATTGTTGCAATGCCATGACTTCGTCCCAAGAGGGAGGAGCCACCTCGATTTTATCAAGGTCATCGGATTCTGTAAATAATAATCGATATTAATGAAAGGAAAATAATATTTTAGTGCCTTGCTTAAACTAATTGATATAAATAACCCCGCTATGGGAGATGGCGCGGGCCTATTGAGTTTGCGCAGTAGGGTGCAAATTTTATCGATCGCGTCAGAGCCGGCCCGACAGTATTTGTCTGTTGTTATTCGTCGTCATCTTTGGTTCTGGATGCTTTTTCAAATTACAGAATAAAAAGTGGTTCATCCACATTCTGTGATATATTAGTGCTTATAAACTTTCATTACTTAACAACAATTTTTGTAAAGGAGTTTTTAATTTGTGGTGATTCGCTGTTTGGTACGTTAGTAACTTGTTTTGTTTAAGATGAAAGGACACAAGTGCATGGTGATTTTCTGCAAAAGTCGTGGATCAATACCAGGTATACAGTATTTCAGGTATGTACATATATACGAAAATATTTTGCTTATCATCGGAACCGAATTTCACTAAATAGCTTGTAAAAAAAGAAGAGTGTCACTCGTATACAATATAAAGTATATGTGGTCACTACATAACCTTAAAATTAATGTATTTTTAATTTGGTGCGTTAGTAGCTGATAATAATTCCCAAAATAGTCAATATAGTCATTCATTCTTAATGTTTGGTTTAGAAATAAGTGAGGCTAAGAAACATACGACGTCGGATGAAAGTTAAAATAAAGCTCGTGTCGATTGTTACAAATATTGGGACGGAATTTGGCACAAAAAGTTTACACCAATCAGGGCACCGTCGTATCATCATATCGTCAGAAATCGTATGCATGGAACGCTGTCTTAAATCGAACTAATCGAAATTTTTATTGCAGGATTTTTCCTAACTAACCAGTGAAATTTACATTAAAAAAGTTGAAATCCGGTCCTGTCGAGTGTTTACTTCCACAAAGAAATTTCCGAACTGCGCAAACTCACAACGCCTCCTTCGATGCCCGTAGCGGGGACATAATTGCAGTAATATACTGTTTATATGTATACAGTGAGGACGTAAAGCAAGGAATAAATTCATTATCTCGCAAACTCCAATTTTTTTAAAAAATCGCTCGGACCCTTCGATTTTGTTTTTCGAACGCGCATATTCTGACATAAAATGTAGATATACAGGGTGTTGTAAATAAGAGTGACACAAAATTTTTTTTTCTTAAATAGAACCCACTGTATATTATTGCATGTACGGATTCTTCGGAAAATCCTAAACATTTTTCATGTAGCATGTGCTATACCTTAGCCCAAGCGTTTTGGAGTTATTCTCATTAAAATTTGAAAAGTGGAAAAAGTCATGGAGAAAACAAAGAATAAAATTATTTTAAAAATGTCTTATTTATCGAAAAAACAGTTAGGTGAACTTAAAAATAATTTTTCTAAAGTAAATGTTCGAAGTGTCTTCCGTTGGTCAACTGACAATAGCCTAACCGATCTACAAATTGTCGCTGAACATTTCGAACCATTCAAGCAAAATGTGGACTCATCGGAAAAAATTATATTTTTTACAAAATTTCTGTTTACGAAACACATATCCTGTAAACGCTCACAAAATTTAAGGCGCCTCTCAAAGTCCCTTTCCAAAAGTTCTTGGAGAACTTGCATTTTATAAGGATGGTATTTATTTGTGTGCAGTATTTTAAGAACTGTTATTTTTCCAATATCCACGTCACTTGCTACCTGCCTAGACACCACATGCTGGTTATCTTGAACTGCCAGTAAGACTTCTAATTGTTGATTTTCATCAACTTGAGGACGACCAAATCTAGGGACATCTCTTACATGACCGAATTGCCTAAACTTGTACCCAATTTTGCTTACTGTTGATTGTGATATTGGCGGACGATTGGGGTATTTTTGATTAAATAACTCACAAGTTTCTTGCTGTGTTCTAACCCTATCACCGTAGCCCATCATCATCAAAACCTCTATGCGCTGTTTCTCAGTGAGCCGCATTTTAATTTAATTTAGTTATGAAAAAACGAAATTAGTCTTTTGAAAACTAGTAAACGTTAGGAAAATACACATAAAACTGACAATAACAGTAACTATTGACATTAATTCTTTTGGTTCTTGCATCATAACTCCAAAGCCTACTTGACTTTTCTTGCGCTTCACGCATGCTGACTACAGGTTTTCCTCAGCGTGCATGAATCAATGCAAGTCTTGATTGATTGAGAAATATCTGATTTTCAAATTTTGAATGAGAATAACTCCAAAACGCTTGGGCTAAAGTATAGCACATGCTACATGAAAAATGTTTAGGATTTTCCGAAGAATCCGTACATGCAATAATATACAGTGGGTTCTATTTAAAAAAAAAAAAATGTTGTGTCACTCTTATTTGCAACACCATGTATATCTACATTTTATGTCAGAATATGCGCGTTCGAAAAACAAAATCGCAGGGTCCGAGCGATTTTTTAAAAAAATTGGAGTTTGCGAGATAATGAATTTATTCCTTACTTTACGTCCTCACTGTATATATATATATGACTGAACCGTGCGAACAAAATTGATTATATAAGGTGTTCCTTAATAACATGCTAACATGTTATTGTTCGGCCCATTTTCAGAAAAAAGTCATATGAACTGTCCTAAACGTCTTAACTTTTGAGATACAGGGTGATAAAAATTTTCAAAAATCTTCTTTTTTATTAATATCTGTGATACTGCTCTAGACAGTTTTGTGAAATTTAGTACACACACACTTTCTATTCATCAAGAGGCATTTTATGATATATAATATGTTTTTTTATTCCGACCAGTGGCGTTCGTGCGGGAATTGCCCTCGGCATCTTTCAAGGAAAGAATGCTACGCCACTCTTTTCTTTTAAATAAAATTTATTTTTGAAATTCTAATTCCTTACTGAGTAATTGTCGTCTCTTGATGTTTTGTCGTTTGACGTACACCTAAGTAACACGGATTGTCCAAAAAAAATTTTAAAGCTAATCATTGGCAGGGATAACGTTGCAACTACCCCACATTGCTGTAATCCGGCTATTAAACTCTGCGCGCCCTTGATTTTCATTTGAATCTGTAATAACCTTAAAGCGGCATAATTTAACAACTAAATTTTCCAATGTTACTAGTTTGCTTTCAAACTTTGCTAAATATTATATTTAAACGCCATTCTTATTGCCCAACTACAGCTGGAAGTAATAGTCATAATATTTTGTTGGATAGTACCATTATTTTGCCAAAAAATGCTATTTTATGGACCATGCCATTAGGTCATAATATTTAGCTGTAAAGTTGACTTTGCAGCTAACAAATGGAAATCCAACAACACCATACAATAATATAGTAAATTACAGGCCAAAAAGTGGTAAATATTTCTTCAAAATAACTAATAGACTTCCTTGTCCATAATGTTTCCAATTAGCTGTCATTTGGCAATTTTTTATACAAAACGACACAAAAAATGTCTTCTGTTGACGCCCATTTAATTCGTACAACATTGGGACAGGAGAATAAAAGAGAACATCGGCCATATTAACGAATAAAAATTAGCACATCTAACTTTTAATTAGGTAAACTATGTCCAGGAATATTTTTAATGCATTTTCATTTTAAATATATAATTTTAAATTATTTCAAAATTTATTGAATTTTCTAAAATATAGGAAATAAATGAAGCCAGTGAAGAGAGAAGAGCTACCGTACCCATATTCAACGATAAAACTACCGTATAGTTTTTGCAGAAATATATCGTTGATCTTTTGACTGCAATAAAACCTCATTATCCATTCGACCATAAAATAAATAAGGAAATCCCAAATTTTGAAACCTTTTCGAGCAGAGCCGGACCAGGTATACAAATTCAATATATACCTATGCCTGATGCATATATAAATACAAAGTGATTTTTAATAATTTTAATCTTTAGTGGTTTTCCGGCGAGTAATTTTTAGTTAGGCTTATTAGTGGTAGAATGTGGCGTCCTTGGAATTGTGCTGATAGGGGGGCATCTTCAAGTGTCGGGAATGGAGAGTTAAATATTTAACAGCTGTGAAACAATTTAGAGAAGAAAATCGTCCAATTATTTACCTTGACGAAACATGGTTCGATACCCATGACACTCCAAGAAAAGGTTGGGATGATTCTTCCAAAAAATGTCAAACCAAGGCACCATCAAATAAAGGCAAAAGAATGACAATATTACATGCTGGTTCAGAGAACGGGTTTGTTCCAAATTGTCTGTTGCTTTCAGCTAAAAACATAGCAGATTCTTCTTTAGATTACCATCAAGATACCGACGCACAACTTTTTGAAGATTGGTTTAAACATAAACTCCTTAAAAATATACCTGAAAATAGCGTCATTGTAATGGGCAAGCAAAAATCATTCCCAATTCTAATAATACAAAAGCAGAAATTCAAAATTTTATGATTGAAAATGATTTATATTTTGAAGAAACTTACAAAAAACGAGAACTGCTAGAAGTATTAAAAGCTTTTAAAATAAATAAGGAATACGAGTGTGACAAACTTGCAGCAGAAAATGGACATACAGTGTTGCGTCTTCCTCCGTACTATTGTATATTCAATACTATTGAGCTAATATGGCACCAATTAAAATTCAATATTAGGAGAAATAATATTTCTCCTACATTAAATGCATCTGTAGTAGAATTAATTAAAAACGAAGTAAGAAAAATTTCTGCAGACAGCTGGATAAACTGTGTACAGCATGTACTTAAGGTGGAAAATTCTTACAATTGTATGATTACAAATGTTCAACCCTTAATTATAAGTTTAGGCTTAGATGAAGATAGTGATAGTGATACAGAGTTAAATTTTGAATAAATCATCAATAGTTTCTTAGAATTTAATTAATTTTTATTGTACTTGTTATCCTAATAGTTATACTTTTAAATTATATTATTTGCAATTATCATTATTGTACATTTATTATAGGTACCTAAAACTAAAAATACCTATCTATTTATTTTAAATTATAAAAATAAATCATATGGTGTGGTATATATTTTCAAGCCGGCCCTGATCCCATTTATTGAGCTTTGAAGAGGTCGAGGCGTATACAATAGGGTTTAATCAGGTAGTTTATTTATGGCAGTAAGAATCAACGGTATAATTCTGCAACAACTATACCACATTCACTTTGTTGTTCGAGAAGTTCGAATAACACCCATAAATAATACCACCTCTAATAACTAATACTATACCGCTATTATGCTTCGTCAACCATCCAAATCTATATACTAATCTAAATATTAGCGTGCCCTAACCTAAAAAAATTCTGCACCCAAATGGCTGTAAAATCATTTCGGTTGTCACAGCGATTTAAGGACGTCATAAGATTGTCTAGGCAGCTTACTGTAAAAGCTAAAATTGCTCTAAATTTAGCTGGAATAACGTTGCCACAGACTATTTGAAGCCTTTGGTGTTACTTGGGCAGTTTTCGTAAAAAAAATTATATTAATTCATTTGCACTGTTATGAAATTAGGTATTAACACAGATAAAAAATTAACCATAACAAAAAATGGATCCAAGAATAACCTACTTAAATATTAGCATATTATTAAGAATCACCCTGTATATATATGTATCGTCCCGACTAGTTGACTATAGTCGACTTCAAATAATTAGTGTCATCTTGCTCAAGTATTATAAAGATTTTCGTAATATAAAAACGATAAACCTATTGTTTATTCATGAATCGGGGAGAGACGCAAACATAGTTTTTTTGTGACTATTAAAATGTGTACAATAACACACCTGAATTTCGTTTCGTTAAAAGAAAAGTTTCTTTTTAAAAACAATTTTATTTTAATACAGAGAAGGCAACTGATTTTCAGGAGCTTATAACAGAGTAATGTTAACTGCATGAGCTTAATACAGAGAGTGATTTATAATTTTATTACATAAAGCATTACAATTCAAATATGCTGGTGTCATCACCAGATAAGTCTTCTAAGAAATATGTCCTAAGAATCATCTAGGTCGGCAGGTTCAATGGATATAACTCCTGTATTACCTAATGTGCAAAATTGAAGAAATGTTGACGTAATTGTGAGAAATGTGTCATTTATTAAAAATTGTGTTACACCGCGAATATGAATCGGTTCGAAGGTTTCTTGCATCGCCAGGCGAAATAAATGGATCTTAAATAGATTACTTTGAAAATGAACAGAAGAAATCTACTGAAACCGGCGAATTATCAAAGAGTATATATAGGAAGATAAAAACATGTAAAATACAGGGTGTTTCATTTGAAAAAACATAATTTTTATCATTTTTCCACAGACACTCAAAATATTTGGATTTTGAAACACCGTCCACTATATTCTGGAAAGGACTCTGGGTATTACCTAATTTCCTACTAAATTTTAGTACGCCGCTTGTTAGAGTTCAAGAATATCAGCACTTTTTGAAGGACATGCATGTTTTCCAAAAAAAGCTAACTTAAGTTATTAAGAAATTAATAGGGAGTCTAAGAAAAAATAATAAATAGGGCGTTACATTTAAGTTATCAAGTTGTTAATACTTTCTAGGAAAAGCGGCAGCACTGCACGCCTGAAAAGTAATCCGTTGACTAGTTCTTCATAAACTTCTAATAGGCCATCCACCATCTCACAGCCTGTATGATTCCATTCCATCTTGCGCACAATGATGTCGCCATCATATAGGCAACCCCGCCGGCATTGGTGCCGGTTTGGTTGCCAACCAACGACGTGAACTAACGACGACCGTCCAGAACGGAAATCAGTCATAGCGATGTAACGATATTAAAAATCTATCGATACCTGGACAATAGATATCAAAATTAATTCTAAAAGTGGCTTTTTCAAGAACAAGGCCTTTTTTTATGCGAGAAAATAGATTCTTTGTTGCCCAGTAAAGAAGGTCTTGATGTGCCAAAATATTGCCGTGTAATGATTTTCATTAAGGGCGAAGTCCGGTCCTGTTCACCGGTTAAGGTAAATGGTTCATCAGTCGGCATTGCGCGTGACATCTGACGATCAGATTTGTTTACATGAGAAAGGCCATAAATTTGCCACTTTTGCTTTTAAAGATTGGCTACCCGGTGTGGTAAGTTCATCTTACTTCCTATTTAAAAAATAAAGCATTATTCCTAACGAAGTAGGCATGGATGTATTAAAAATGTATACAGAAATCCAGCTATCTATTCAGTTTTTGATATATTTCGCTATAAAATGATGAAAAATTCTAAATAGCAAGAAAATATTCATAATAATAAACAAGAAAATCATGATAATTAACAAATGAGTCGAGGCTTAGTAATTTAAAGTAGCAGTCCGGTAGAAACACTTGATGTTACGTCTTTATGTGAAAAAATCCATTAAAGTGATTTAACCAAACTTTTTTAATAACTAATTTACGATTCTCAATAATAAAACATGTAAAATACGCTGACTGAATGGCGAAGGTAGAATAAATCCTTCACTTGTCTTGAATCTTAAGTTAAGTATTTTATTATTTTTTCGGCAGATTTATCCTTTTTCAAAGTCGAAATTACATTTTAAAAAACAAGTGACAAGTACAACTTGGGATCATCATGGGATGTGCAGTAAAAAGTAAAATTTTATTAGTGAAAAAATAGGTTGGTGCGCACGGTATACCGGTCATATTTTTAAAGGTTCCTCGTCGGTTGTCTTGCGCACAATGTTATCGCCGTCATATAAGCAACCCCGCAGTTTTGATTCTGGTTTGGTTGCAAGCCAACTACGTGAACCAACGACGACCGTCCAGAACGGAAATCAGTCGTAGGGATGTAAAGATATTAAAAATATATCGATACGCGGATCATAGAATCAAAATTAATTCTACAAGTGGCTTTTCAGTGATGGCCCAAGCCCTTCTTTGCTGCGAGAAAATAGATTGTTTATTTCCCAGTAAAGAAGGCCTTGATGTGCCAAAATATGGCCGTATAATCATTTCCTTTAAGGGCGAAGTACGGTCCTATTCGTCGGACAAGGTAAATACGTAGTTTATCAGTCGGGTTTATTCGGGTTTGTCGTTTGTCGTATTTGACGACCAGCTTTGCTTACATGCGTGAGGCTATAAATATGCCACCTTTGCTTTTCGAGTTTGACTATCCATATATATTATATAATATAACCTAATTTTTTTCCAGCCTTTTTCATCTTAGTAGTACAATAATTCTGACATTTCTTTCCTTCTTTTAATTTTTAAGTAGGTTTTATAGAGTGGACTATTATTGGTTCACACTAAATTACCATTGAATCCCTTACCTTACTAAAAATATTTACGTTAGTCACTTGTTTGTAAAATGTAATTTGTATTACTTGTTTTTGATTAATTCTTTATTTTATTTGTGATTCTTTGTATGTTAGGTAAGAAAAAGTGTTATGACAATTTAAGGGTGAAACATATGTTACCAAATTGCGGATATAATTTTGATGAGACTTTATGATTTTTGATTAATTTTTTATTATATTTATCATCACCTAAATTATTCTAGAGTACACAAACCTTTTTGTGGCACCGCTTTGTTAGTACCCATTCTTAAACCTCACATAGACACTTCTTAATGGTAACACGGTAGAAAACTTTGTCGCTGAAAATGTATATCAGCCATTGTGATTCAGATGCTTAAACCAAAAAAATTAATATTTATGTTACCAGAGTGTTCTAATTTTAATGGCCATACGCATTGCAAATGTTTAAAGTTATAATATCCTTTGTCTATATAATTTTATTAATAGATAAATATATTTATTATTATTCATTTAATGATAATGTCGATGATTTTGCGGGATATAATTTTTTAATTATTATACAGTTAAATACATTTTAATAATAATTTATTGTTTATTATGTTAAAGAACATGTTGTTAATATTATTTTATCATTATTATCAGCTATCGATGAAACTGCGGTAAGTTGCTGGTACTGTCTATTCAAATCACTTTATGTTCAATAATTGATATTCGAGTTAGTACTTTATCACTTGAAGTATCACAGTACTTGACGATTTTATCACCACGGTATCACAGATTGCACTGGACAACAACTAAAATGTATCTATATAAAATAAAATCTACTAAATCTTACTATTTTAGGTGTGCTAATACCGAAAATGAACTTTTTTTTAATATTAGTTCACTTTTAAGAGATACGTGACGTCAATCAACCCTATTATTCAGGGTGTTATGGAAATATCGTATTATATTTAAACCGGCAATTCCTGAGATAAAGACAAATTGGAGAAAAATAACCATAAATGGAGCTTTCAATTCATTCAGCGGTAAAAGTGACCTGATATCAAACCAGAAAAACATCTGTGTGGCACTGCGATACATGTAAGCAATCAAGGAATTCTGGCCGGTGTTGTCATATGTACACCTTAAAGTCTTTAGATAAAACAAAATAATTTAAATACTTTTCCATTCTGAAATACCTTTTTGTACAATTAATTGAATAACATTTACGACGGACTATGTTATAAACAACCCGAAAAAACATATGGAATAGTAATAGCCACGTACGTCATTAGGTCAAATGCCAATGACCTCTTAATGCCTTACATCGGCTGAGCGAAGTAGTTTCATATAGCCCCGCACGCTTGCGTCTGTTAGTTGAAGACCAACCAGCGGCTGGATACATTGTATCTCGTCGATCACCAACACACTCTCAGCAATTCGCTCTGTTTTCTCAGTTTACGCGTGTATCTTGCCCATTCATAAATAATCTTTGAATATTGCTTTAATTGACGCGTTTCTTCTGGACGTCAAATTTCGTCGCGTGTAATAAAATCTAATAATCTGTAGTATAATCTATATTATTGTATTTTCAAAAGCTAACTATCGGTTCTGTTTTACTATTACTGTGTGTACATAAAGTGTTTTTAGGAGTGTTCTCATGAAAAAAAAAAACTGATTGTGTGTATTCCTGGATTTTCTCGCTCTTTAGGTATAAGGATAAATACAAGTAGGTAGAAAAATATTTATTTTTATGATTTTATATGGAATTTCAGTTTTACATTAAGTTTGGCAACATTGCCATTGGCTCTGGGTGAAATATTGTACAGTAGCGCGGACTGACCTGTGAGTAAGAGTGTTTGTTACCCCATTTTTAAAACGGTCGATTAAAAAAAAATTAAATATGTTGCGCTTCTCTAGGACACCCAAGGAGTCACCCATTTAAATATAATACGTCATTTCCATAACATCCTGAATTAACACTGTAACCGCAAGAACGCACGTGGTATATTTGTATTGTAATAACAATATATGGATCTTATATTACCAAATCTACATTTTCATCAAGTTAAGGAAAATTACGACGACAACACCGCATGGTGGGTCCCCCAGGGATGATCCCCCATATGCGAAGTCCTAACCCCCTATTGCTTAAAATAAGAGCGATAGCCATTTAAACCCATGTAAATTCACTTTCATGTCTACCTTGTACTGAACAGTCTCTGTATAATAAAAATCTATTCACAAATATAAGAGAGCGACGTAATGAGTTCTGATCTTCCTTTAAAAATTATAATAAACATTTTACAGATTCCCTATCGCGCCAAGCAAGCTCATTGGCGACATTGAAAACATCTTCTGCTGCCCTTTCTTTTTTAAAATTAATTCTTTGCAATATAATTCCAAATCCAACCAAATTGACGATCTTGGGCGTTTAGTAATTAATGATTAGATTTTCGATATTTTAGGATATCTTTTCCATAGAAATGCTGTCGAAGCGACATAATTATAAATTTTTTGACCAAAGACGCATGTAACAATATTTAATTTCGAGTGATATACAGGGTGTTATGGAAATGACTTAATATATTTAAATGGGTCACTCCTTGGGTGTTCTAGAGAAAGGCTACATACTTTTTTCTTTTCAATCGAACATCTAAATACTAAGGAAAAAACCCTTTTTGTCTACATGCTGTCGCACCGCTACAACTGATTTCAGTTAGCAACAATGTAGGTCTAGAGTAAACTACAGTGATGCCAGATCACATCGCGTGTCTCGCCCTTGCTTGGACAGCCACACCGCGCGTATTTATATATTTAACCTTCGGTAACGTGTTTCAGTATGTTTCGATACTCGGTGTTGGTGCTTGATGTATACGAATTTTAAACGTTTTAGTTGTAGCATTACCCGATTTTTTTTTGTTACGAAATAATTCATAATACTAATTGTTTTGATTTGATTTGAAATTTGTGTGATATTATCTACTGTTAGTTCTGTTACAAATCATACTTTCTGTGTTTTATTTTCTCATTGAATTTAATTATAAAACGGATTATTTTAAAATAAGATCGAAGGTAAGAGAGTATGTACCTTATACAGGGAGTTATGGAAATGACGTATTATATTTAAATGGGCGACTCCTTGGGTGTCCTAGAGAAGCGCTACATATATTTTTTTTTTAAATCGACCGTTTTAAAAGTGGGGTCAAGCCCCATAAACCCACCCCTCATCGGGCGTTTGTTCGTCATGTCACCCTGTGGTGGCATATCAGAAAATAGGTGTTACGTGCAATGTTGCCAAACTTTGTAAAAATGTAAAACTTTGGTTTCTTATAAAAATAAATATTTAGCTTACTTAGGAAGTAAATCCCGGACGCGATTAAGGAATCCAGGGCACAGACACCTTCAGTTCTTTTTTCTATGGGAAAAACTTTATGCCCATCACGTGCCCTGATGATAGTGTGGGAGTGCATAATAAGCTTATCACTAAACCCCATTCGGCCTCTTATTTCCAATCTCGGAACATAACCGTCATATTGCCGAGAGAAAAAACATAGTGAAACGGAACAAATTGCACTAAATCACTTAAAGAAACACACAGACACCCACGAGTTTCAAATTAGTTTTTTTGAAGATATGCACGAAAGCACTAAACACTAACGCATAATTACACTTTACAATAACACACATAGAACAAGAGCACTTAATCATTTCGCAATGGAAATAATAAAAACGCTATTTTCTATGGACCATTAACCCTTTACTAAAGATAAAATGAAACAATTATGTTCACATAGGAACTAAACTACCCTTTCAAATAATAATGGTCGAGTACAAACTCCAAGATGCTTCCTTTCTCCGAAAACTGGTGCTAGCTCGGTTGATGTTTCCGAGACTATAAATACAGGAAAGTAATATTGTGGAAGGAAATTATAAAACATTGAAAGTGGCAAAGTGTATTTATACAACCGATAACAGATAACTGCGAATTATGGAAGAAATAGATTCCCAGAGAGAATTTTACTGACGAAAAACACCAGAGTGTGCATAGAACACTTTGAGGAAAGATTTTTAGTAAGAGAATTGAAGGCAACCCGACCGGACGGTAGGACTTTGTTACATTATTTATATCTATTACAACAAGCCTTGTTTTAATTTTTATTGAGCTATAAATATATATTAGATAATTTTGGATGCCTCTAAAACAAATAAGAGTATTTTACAGAGAAATAAAGCATAAAATAAATTTTGTTGACTTTATATTATTATATTATATTTAGCTCTAGGACATGATATAAGAAATCTGCATAGAATCGTGCATAGAATCCAAAAATGTAATAATATGACGTGCGAGGGTTACCTGGTCAAATACACCCACGGGCCACAATTGGAAAATAATCGAAGATCAAATGGGATGCTAACCCTGACGCGGCCCCAGTTGAAACAGGTGATGGGTCTGCTAACAGGCCATTGTCACTTACGAAAACACCTTCAACGGATAGGTATAAACAACGGATCCATTGAATGCAAACTATGCGGCGAAGAGGTTGAAACTGCCTGCCACATAATATGCCGCTGGAAAGCGCTGTCTCGCAGAAGACATAACATCAACGAATACTTATAACCAGGAAGAAGACAAACTGCCGTGTTAAATAATCGAAGCAGGCATGATACGGCGACATCCATTATGCCTGGCGCGCACGTGATTTTCAAATGTCACTTTTGTCCAAATTTTTATTACTGTCAATATTTTAAAGTGACATTCAAGCAAAGAAAACATCAAAACCCTTTTATTTGGTTTACTAAGTAGAGAAAATTAAATATTAGGGTTTTGACATAGGTTTTCAGCTGTAAATATTGCTTTAAAATTGTCCTTACATACTTTTATATTATTATTGAACTAGTAACGAAACTAGAAATAAAGAATTCAGAGATTGAAGGTTGTAATTAGTTCTATTAAAAAATAGGAATTAAATCATAATTTACATAAAATATTTTACCATCTTCAACTTCAAACAAATCAAGGTAAATACAATACTATATGTACAGCTACTAACCAAGTAAATATATGCACCATCATTATGATTATGGGCTTCCATTTGATTGTTTCGTAGCATACTCCTGGCAACATTAGTGATCGAAGTCCTCTTTAATGTTCAGTCATTATGGGATTCTCAATTAAACTATGAAAAGAAAAAATTATTATAATAATATATTACCGGACTTATCAAAATTCTGGCTACGGGTTAATATAACTAGGCTGTAATTATTATGTTGTAGCTTTTGACTTCTGGATTGTAAAATTTAAGTAAAATTTTTTAAAAATGTGTTTCTTGCTAGTTTGCGTGACAAGTTTGGGACATAATGGGACAATTTTATAATGTAAAATAACAATAACGAATAAAAATTAGTAAAAAAATATTTCAATCATAAATTACGTACTGCAACAAAACGAGAAGGTCCGTTTTCGTGAAAAGAATAGAAAATTAAAAATTATTTTAGAATTTAATGACGCTTCCTCCACCATTTTCAATCACATCATAAATCATATGTTACTTGATTTTATCCCCTTCCAGACGAAGGATGTTCGGTTGTGAAATAATTTAAGAACGTGTGCTGCTCGCATTCTATGTCTGTCTCTGTCTGCATCAACCTTCTCCGATTCAATAAAGGGAGACAAATATGGCCTAGATTAAATCGAACAAACCCAAAGTCTGATATTGACACAGAACGATCGACACAAAAGGATAAACGTATGGAGTAACCTGCCTGGCTGTGACGTCACTTGCACGGCCTACTTATATGCTTCGATCCCCGCCATAAGAGGTTTCACCGGGCTGCATAACATTTTCGGGAACATACAACGTGGAGACAACCTCCCACATGACAGACTTGGTAGAAGGTTACGGGACCTCATAGAAGGAACAAATCGGGGTAATTCCGTAATTCCGATATAACAGGAAGTGACAGATACATCAAAATATCTTCATTAAAAAGTCCGGCATCTTTTATAGCGGGTACCAACATTTCAAACAAATATCTTTCTTAGTTCCCGATATCTTTTACGGACACTCACCGTGATGACAATAGGATATCAGCTAATTTTTTGCGACGTAGAAGTTTAATCTATACGGGATATCGCAAATTGGTTTCATGAAATTCTCCCAAATTAAATGAAGAATATATTTTCGCATGTGCATTATTGCGGTTTATTATGATTTTGTATTTAACGAATGAACCCTCGCTCCAATGCGTTTTAAAATATTTGACTATTTGGAAATAGAGAGAGTTACTATTATGAGAAACAGTATAACTACGTATTGCAGAGAGAGATAGAGTTATCCTTTTTTGAAAAAAATATTACAAAACAGATAGAGACAGAGAAAAAAATTTTTTTTAAATGTTGACGTCTTGGTTACTTCTTGAGTCAAAAGATAATAATTTCCCAAAAATAGCGGTTTCTACAAGTCGGGTTTACAAATAAAAGATCTTGATTATATACATACTGTTTATAATAAATAAGGTAACATATAAGTACATTGTTAACTTAAATATTTAATGACCTATATGGGTGTTTGATTCAACGACGTATATGGTAAGATGTTTTTGAACATTCTTAACCATATACAGGGTGTGATAAATTCGTCCTTCACCATTGGGATTTCGTGAACGGTAAGAGATACGCTTCCGCAAAAAAAATCAAAAATAAATACGGTGACAACATTTATTCGAAGAGATGTTCAAAAATAAATTCCACTTCCTCATTGCTACTTTTTATCCTCCATAAGATAACATCATCGGATCTTTAATGCGGCGTTTCGACGTTCGGTCACCATCATCAACTTAATTCTTTTTTAAATAGGAGGCTGGATTGTTTTGTTTAAATTATTAAAGAGGACCAAAATATGCGTTAAGCAGTATACAATAATTACTGGTTTTCCGTCGTTTCGTTCCTTAAATTGACCATCTTTATTAAAATACCCCTAGTACGTTCTTTGGAAAAAAATGGACCCCAGGGCGTGTCCGCTAAATGATATATTTTTTTATATGGTCAAACACAAGCACTATAGGATATATGAATAATTTTTTCTCGCAACAGATTGAAGGCGCCAAGGCTAATATTAAGTAAGTTTGAACGCCAGACCTAAGAAATAATTTAACGAATACTATTATCGGGATTGTAGAGTAAGTATACAACAAAATCAAATATGGGAATTTCCATTTGTCCAACTGTGATTGTAAAATCACTTAGCCAATGTCTAACAAGAACAAAGCCTAGAAGAACCAGAAACACAAACCCGCAGAGAAGTAATATTTTGCGGCAAATTTCAGTGGTTTTCCTCCATACCATCTCAAGTTGGTTTTTGGGAGGGAGTCGGTATTTCTTTCTCAAGTTTTTTTCCGATATAGGGTCTTGAGATTGGATAATTCTTTTTTGATGGAAGCCAAAACAGAGTGCCGCCAACTAAAATACATATATTAAATGGAAAAATTGTAGTCTACAAATTTATTTGTATTTTATGAGAGTGGTTATGATTAACTACCTTCCAGCTCTTGACCCCGAACCTTTGAGATGGTATTAGTTTATTTATAATCATAGCCAAAACCTGTACCAAATACAGGGTGTTATGGAAATTACTTATTACATTTAAATGAGTGACCCCTTTCGGTGCTCTAGGGAAAGCCGGCATACTTATTTTAATCGAATATCTAAATACTAAGGTAAAATAAAAAGCCCTTTTTGCCAATGTCCTGCCGCGCCGGCGCCGCTTCATCTGGTTTCATCTACTTAGTAACTGTATGTAGGTCACTAGAGTAAACTATAGTACTTACTTAACAAATTAACAGATTTTCTATTTATAATGTTAAGTAAATGAATAAATAATTGAGAGAGATAAGATAATAGTAGGGTTATATATAGAAGTAAAAAATATCAAAAATACTGCAATAACTAAACTCAACAATTAAAAAATAAATTCTTGCTGTCGATAAATAAATAGCTATTGGGAAACGTTGGAGGCATGTAATCGGATAAATTCAGGTAAAAGAACCAAAAGGACTCTAAGCGGAAGGAACCTAACCATAAATCACCAAAATAATGTAATTTCCCTATACAGGGGAAGATTAAATCTTACCGAAGAACTTTTGCATTATACAGGGTTGCCCAAAAAGTGTGATAACATACAGTTAAATTTTTTTAAATGTGACACACAGTATTTGATTGCATATTTAGGTCCGTATGTCCTTCGTATTTGCCTAAAATATTATTTAATTTGCTTCTGTAGTATAAGAACAATAAATTAAAACATAAAAATAGGTTTTGGACCCTGTACATTATTTGTCTAGGCGCCTATGTTATTTAAACAACATAATTTATGAAATTTGGAATTATTTCGAAAACTTATATGCTTGTATTACAAAAAGACTGGATTATAAAATCTACATCAAATAGCCAAATAATATCTTTGAAAATCTTGAGAAAAATTCTTTGAAATTTTAAAATTATATTCAGAGTGTTTCAATGCCTGTGTTAAAAAATAATTTTGGATTGTTTTTTGATTTTTTTTTTAGAACTGAAAAACTTTGTTTTCTCAGTTTTTAATTTACTGCTCCTAAACTAGCGAATCAAATGAACTAAAATTTTAGACAATTATAATCGACACTAACACGAACCTAAATGTACAATAAACTATTGGGTGTCCCTTTTAAAAAATATAACTTTATGTTATCACACTTTTTGGGCCACCCTGTATAATGTTAAATATTTTTAAAACATGCCGCTTTTATCACAAACCTCAAGCGGTTTGAGCATTTTTGATAAGTTCGGCGATAATGATTTGATCTTCCGTCCCCGCTTCGTTGACGGACCCTGTATACACAAAAGGCAATACACATACTCTGCTCCACTAGCAGCTATCACTTTCGTCTAATTTATTTCTACGGATGACATATTTTCGAAACTTTTTGTAATTTTAATCAACATTTTACTTTTCAATGGTAAGAATCGCTTTTAATAACTCCCACAGATTAATTCGGTATGGAAGAGATTCGAATGTCACAAATTTAGTCATTGCCCACGCTCGAAAAACGACATAAACCGATCTAAAAGTGAACACTAAAAATACGCAAAACCATATGACGGCAAAATAGAACAGTACTCTGTACAATAAGCTTAATTTCTTCTTTCGATTTCTCATTGATAACTCTACTTCTACAATCGGCTCTACATAATCATCGGGTATAATTTTTGCTACACACCAACCGAAAAACAAAGTCATTGCCTAAAACAAGTTTTTATTTTAGAGTAAATTCATATAGGTAGCATCGTCCCGATAAAAAACTAGGACAGCAAAATTTCAAAACTGGGAACGGAAATACATATCTCCTAGACTATAAAAGGTGTTCGACAGCTGTGAAGGTAAAAACACCTAACTTTTGGGAAGTAACCTAGGTTATATAATTTAAGTTTTGTATTTTGGGATACGAGGTGGAATCAAAATATCTTACTTGTTTTATGAAGTTGAACGGAAGTTTATATGGAGGACCTAAATATATTAGGCATTTTTTATTAAGAAAAATAAAACTGAATAATAAAAGAAATCTGTCGTAGCAACAATTTTTTTTTAATATGTAGTCATAGAACAGTCCTGTTATTTTCACCCTTAGGAAAAATTCTAGGGGAACCTGAAACTGCTCCTAATAATAGTTCGATGCCTTGCTATTTTTTGTTTTGCCAACAACATGGTATTTCTGTTTACTCCCAGTTCGGCTGCAATATCCCTAATAAAAGCACCATCTCGCAACCGACTGTAGATAATAGCTTTCTGCTGGGGGGTTAATTGTGGCATATTTAAAAAGTGACAAGTTAATGATAAAGTGACAATCTATGTTGACATATAAAATTTGTATATGACATTTTACTGGTACCAGCATCGACAGTAAATAATTCCTAATAGTCAAGGAGAAAATAAGAAATTTAGCGGTCCTAGATTTTTTATCGGCACGATGGTACATACAACTGCAGTCATTTTTTGTTTGTAAGGGTGTCAATTTGAAAACCCCACTCTTACTATCTAGCTTCCAGTAAATAATATTACAAATACGCGTCAATTTTATTGCAAAGGGACGCTGTTAAAAAATATTTGCAACCTTCGTGGTTTAACCTCCTGGGTGGGGTAAATATTACCCTTAAAACCTTAAACGGGAAGGAGGAGGGAATTAAGTGACACATCATTTTGAAGGTCGTTTAAATCTCTTCCAACACTAATTTATTATATTGTGAGCAGTTTCCAAAAATGGAATGGATGGATTAGAACTGACCCGCAATGAGATTTTTTAGGTTAATATTTAAAAAAACATTGTTGTGTTGATTATTCTGTTAGAATGATTGAAGGTTCGTGGGTAGTCAAACATGACAAAGATGTTCCAATTAGTTCAATTTTTGTTCGATTTCTTGGAAACTAGGTATTAAAATTATAATAAATTAAGGTATTATTGGGGTAAGAGATTTAAACGACCTTTAATGACGCGTGACTTAACCCCCTTCCCATTTAAGATCTTAAGAGTAACATCTACTTCCCCCAGGGGGCTAAACCACGAATGCTACCAATATTCTTTAAAACCGTCCCCTTCACATTAAAACTAACCTGTCTGCCCTATTTTTAATATTAGTATTTGCTGGAAGCGAAATATTAAGGGTTGGAAGGATTTTCAAATTGATACCCTTATCTGAGGTTTTCATGTTTGCACAACCCCCAAAAAATACAACAGAAAAGAAATAAAACATTAAATTGATTCTTACATTCCATCTTACCACAATCCTTCAAGGTAAATCATTTAATTCTACCGCCGTCGCTCGTTGCCGGTTCAGCCACAATTTCGACAATTACTGGTTGCAATTAAAATGCAACCCAATTCGTTAGTTTACGCGCATATTTGTTGACGTATCTGGGCGCCTCGTTTCATAACGATTAGTAAATTATACAGGGTGGTCCATCGTTAACAGTCCAGCAAGGTTTACGGCTGTGTACGTGAAAATTAAAAAAAACCTCGGACCCGTAAACTTGAGTTTTCAGGGGGACACGTTTCACTATTAATTTCATCCCTGTAACCTTAATCCCCCCTAGCGGGGGCGGCTAGTGCCCTTGTTTTTTCAAATGGGAATGGGTATGTTGTGATACATCTTTTTAAAGGGCATTTAATTCTCTTTAAAATGGCTGAAACATTTCACTGCACCTCTTATCAAGTACACAGGTTTATACGTAAACAATTTTTTTTAAGTAATAAGTATCAGTCAATTCAACTTTATCTTCAGTAAAGTGGTTGATCCAGATCTACATACGTTATTTATGCACTATTATTTTCTTCTGATTTGATCGTGACATAAAAAATGATTTATTCTATTGAGGCGAGAGTGGAAATTATTGAATTGTATTTTATAAACAATCAATGTTCAAGAGTTACGGCAACTTTGTTTAATTATAGACATCCAGATAGACACGTACATCATGGTTATATCCTAGAATTAGTGGCAAAATTTCGGCAAACTGGTTCAGTGGCAAATAAAACAAGGATCATTGAAAATCCGGTGAGAAATGAAGCAGTAGAAGTAGCTGTTCTGGGTTAAGTTAGTATGAATCCAACATTAAGTACCAGAAAAATATCTGATGTAACGGGAATTTCGCGGACCACTGTACAGAGTATTCTGAAACATTATAAATGGCACCCATACAAAATTCAACTTCTCCAAGAATTGAATGAAGATGATAATGACCGCCGTTTACACTTTTGTGAAGTAATGTCAGAACAAGTATTAAATTATCCGAACTACCTTTTTAACGCTTGCTGCTCAGACGAATGTTCTTTTTTTCTTAATGGCACTGTCAATCGACATAACTGTCGTTACTGGTCCGACATGAATCCAAGGATTTACCACCAGGTTCATACTCAAAATCCTCAGAAATTAAAAGTTTGGGCTGGTATTTTCGGTGATCACATAATTGGACCATTTTTCTTATCGGGAAATTTAAATGGAGATACTTATTTAGACTTGTTGGAATGGCCAACGTTACCAGGAAGAAAATCCAATATTTCAAGACGGGGCTCCCACCCATTATTCATTACCCGTACGCCACTTTCTGGATGAAACGTTTCCTGGTAGATGGATTGGGAGGAGGGGTGCTATTGAATGGCCTGCGAGATCCCCCGATTTATCTCCCCTTGATTTATTTTTGTGGGGACATCTAAAATCCAAAATTTATGCCACCCAACCCGAATCCTTAGAAGATTTACGGAACCGCATTACTAATGAATGTCAACAAATTACACCAGATGTTCTTCACAATGTCCGAGAACACTTTGAACAGTTGTTGTACTATTGTATGGAGGTGAATGGCGGACATTTTCAACATTTAATAAGATAACATGTAAGTATTACTCAATAAAATTACATTTTTTAAAACGCAATTTCTCGGCGGCGCGTATCTCAAATTTACAAAACAAAGCGCCATTTTAAAGAGAATTTAATGCCCTTTAAAGAGATGTATCACAACATACCCATTCCCATTTGAAAGAACAAGGGCAGTAGCCGCCCCCGCTAGGGGGGTTGAGGTTACAGGGATGAAATTAATGGTGAAACGTGTCCCCCTGAAAACACAAGTTTACGGGTCCGAGTTTTTTTTTTAATTTTCACATACACAGCCGTCAACCTTGCTGTTTTGTTGTTTTCGATGGGCCATCCGTATAGTATGCTTGTTTTTTAAACAGAATTCAGCGGTTTCGCTCACGTTATGCGTAGTGTGGTAAATCTCTTTTAGGAATTTAAGATCTTAGCAAGTGCGATTCGGCTTTGTAACGTTTGTTTGGCTACGTTTTGGGGAATTCTGTAGTCGATTTTGCGCAGATAAAATCGAAATAAAAATTGGAGACTCAGTTCGAACTTAAATACAGGGTGTTTTAACAATTCGATTGTCACCATTGGGACCTCATAAAAGGTAAGAGATATAGATCAAAGATAAAATTGGGACAAAAGTATGTGATTCATAGCCATGAAGAAATTATAAAAACTCCCGAGTACTTCCGAAGATATTCGAAACAAACCAAAAGTTGCAGTTTTGATTTTTAATTTTTTCTCGCTTTATTGAAAGAGATAATGTAAAATACATTTTACACTTTCATTGCCACTTTTCATCTGTCTTTCAGATGATATCGTCCAGTTTGTGTGTTTTAAATAAGAACGTTTATTTTTGTAAACTTGAGATCCGATGCAGTGTTGTGATCGCTCGAGCGAAAAAGCGCTTGAGTACTCGATTATTGAAATAACCGACATCGCTCGATTATTAAAAAAAATGCTCGAGTTATTAATTCAAGCAAAAATCGTCGCTTGTTACTTATTACCTTTAACTCGATACTCGAGCTTCGCTTGACGCCGACCGGGATGTGCTGCTTGGTAATGTGTTCGCTCGATGTAAAGACCTGCTCGTATATTCGAGCAGTTTCTCGCTCGATAGACAATACTGCTCAAGCGATAAATCAAATCGTTGCCTTTCACTTGATAACTGATCTTCGCTCGACGCCGCGCGCCATCCAAAATGTCGCGATTGGCGACGCTCGAGACTCAGAACAATGACACGACATACGTCTGCCTTAAAGGCGCATTAAACAGAAGGTGCATATAAAAAGTATGCCAAATCCCTTAGCGGATTCATAACGACATGGGTTTTGTTTTGACTTGGACTGGCTAGCCCGCGGCGATTGTAAATTCTTAAAAAATTAAATGATATAATTTTTTTTGAAAATTAGAATAAACTGTTCTTCCTTAATAGAAACTCTAAACTATGCTTCAAAAACTTACAAAAACAACCTCTGGTGTTTTACCAACATATCCTTCTAAGTCATGAAAATTTCAAGTGATTAATCGCCCGAGCAATTCACTCGATTATTAAAATCGCTCGAGTATCAAGTACTCGATTATTAAAATCATCGGTTTTTCCCAACACTAATCCGATGTAATCTTAACTCAAAAATTACTTTCATTAAATATCAACGTTTCTAGTCCATAAAAAACATCTTTTCCTGTGTGGCTCTGAAATATTGACCCTGAGGGCCGATATTTCAAAGTCACTTTAATGTACAGAATGACATAAATCCGCCCGGTATTTATTTAAATAGTATCTCTACTCACCTGTATTATCATAAAAATTGGCACGTAATACAAGGCTTTACGTCGCACTGCTTTCAATCGATTGAACAAATCCATATTCAAGATACAGTCCCTAGAGTAATATTTTCTTGCCTGCATATATTCTCTTCTGGAATACTGATTTAGATCTGAATTTGGTTCTTTCAATTCAGTGTAATAGTCCCAACACAGATTATCAGCAGCTTTAGGAACACGATTGCAGCAACATATATATCCCTGAAAATAGGGATTATTTACCATTATTCTTCACTTACAAACATTTTAATGACTATTAGGTGCACATATATATAAACAGTATATTGCTAATACCATCTGCAATTATGTCCCCGCTATGGGCATCAAAGGGGGCGTTGTGAGTTTGCGCAGTTCAGAAATTTCCTTGTGAAAGTAAAAATTCGACAGGACCGGATTTCAACTTTTTTAATATAAATTTCACTGGTTAGTTAGGAAAAATATTGGAATCAAAATTTCGATTACTTCGATTTAAGACAGCGTTCCATGCATACGATTTCTGATGATATGATGATCCGACGGTGCCCTGATTGGTGTAAACTTTTGGTGCCAAATTCCGTCCGAATATTTGTAACAATCGACACGATGAGCTTTATTTTAACTTTCATCCGACGTCGTATGTTTCTTAACCTCACTTTTTCTAAACCAAAAATTAAGAATGAACGACTATATTGACTATTTTGGGAATTATTATCAGCTACTAATTCACCAAATTAAAAATACATTCAATTTAAGGTTAGGTAGTGACCACATATTATATATTATATTGTATACGAGTGACACTCTATTCTTTTTTTACAGGCTTTTTAGTGAAATTCGGTTCCGAAGATCGGATAATGTGATAAGCAAAATATTTTCGTATATATTATTATGTACAGGGTGGCCAACTAAGCGAGGTAAGCGGCTATATCTCGGAAACCGTTCACCGTACAGTTTTCGGAAAAAAATATTTATACGAAAAGTTGCCAAGAGAAATTGCTGAAAATTATTTGCAAGTTTGTAGGGCGGCCGCTAGGGGGCGTAACACGAATAGTAATTTGTTGCCAGTCGATTTCTCTACAATTGGCATAGGTAAGGTATATTGATAATACTTATAAATAAGTCTCACTTGTATCGTGAACAACTTTGCTTAAACACTTTTTTCTCTAGCCCTGCAAATAAAGTGGTGGGGGTAACGCAAACATCGATTTGCAAAAAATGCAATATCTCAGGAAATATTCAAATTGGTGTTATTTGAAAGAGCTCTTCTTGCTTTATTAGATACACTTCAAGCGATCTCTATGTCATTTTTACTGTAGTCGCTAGATGGCGCTTTCAACGGATTTAACATATTTATCGTTTTTCTCGAAAAACTTAAATGCAATGGTAAATATGTTATTACACCAGTACAGAGAGGAATAAAGGCCAGAGCAAACGGTGAAAACCGCAAGTTCCTATCTTTTTTCTAACCGGAGAAATCAATGAAAAATTAATTTATATCCTACTAAATCTCCCGCCCGGTACTTACATATTATGTTGCAAAAAATAAGAAGGCTTTGGAAACAAAATACATATTATATATAATAGGAGTATTGGGAAGAAACGTTCATTTTATAAACCAAAAGAAACGTATTCCTTAAATGGTCACACTGTCTGCCATCCTGGCCCACACATTGTCTGAGCTTTCCTATAGTAGAAAGAACAGCAGCTTCCACTTCCGCTCTTGGCAGGCGAAGAATTGCATTTTGGATTTTGTTCTTCATATCTTCCCTGGTCGTAGGCCTAGCTTGGAATACAATATCTTGTAATCGTCCCCACAAATAAAAGTCCAAACAGGTCAAGTCAGGTGACCTGGCTGGCCACGAAAAAGGCTTCCTCTTCCTATCCATCGGTCTGGATATGTCTCATTCAGGTATTCTCGCACATTAATTGAAAAATGTGCTGGACAGCCATCTAGCTGCAGGAACATATTTTGCCTGGTTTCAAGAGGCACATCTTCTAATAAAACACATAATTCATTCCTAAGGAACTCCAAAAACAGGTTCCCATTTAGTGATTGGTCAAAGAAATAGGTTTATAAAATGAACGTTTCTTCCCAATACTCCTATTATATATAATATGTATTTTGTTTCCAAAGCCTTCTTCTCTTTTGCAACATATGTAAGTACCGTGCGGGAGATTTAGTAGAATATAAATTAATTTTTCATTGATATCTCCGGTTAGAAAAAAGATAGGAACTTGCGGTTTTCACCGATTGGTCTGGCCTTTATTCCTCTCTGTACTGGTGTAATAACATATTTACCATTGCATTTAAGTTTTTCGAGAAAAACGATAAATATGTTAAATCTGTTGAAAGCGCCATCTAGCGACTACAGTAAAAATGACATAGACATCGCTTGAAGTGTAGCTAATAAAGCAAGAAGAGCTCTTTTAAATAACACAAATTTAAATATTTTCAGATAAGGTGTTCCTGAGATATTGCATTTTTTGCAAATCGATGTTTGCGTTACCCCCACCACTTTATTTGCAGGGCTAGAGAAAAAAGTGTTTAAGCAAAGTTGTTCACGATACAAGTGAGATTTATTTATAAGTATTATCAATATACCTTACCTATGCCAATTGTAGAGAAATCGACTGGCAACAAATTACTATTCGTGTTACGCCCCCTAGCGGCCGGCCTACAAACTTGCAAATAATTTCCAGCAATTTCTCTTGGCAACTTTTCCTATAAATATTTTTTTCCGAAAGCTGTACGGTGAACGGTTTCCGAGATATAGCCGCTTACCTCGCTTAGTTGGCCACCCTGTACATACCTGATCCACGACTTTTGCAAGAAAGCACTATGCACTTGTGTCCTTTCATCTTAAACAAAACAAGTCACTAACCTACCAAACAGCGAATCGAATCACCACAAAATAAAAACTCCTTTAAAAAAATTGTTGTTAGGTAATGAAAGTTTATAAGCACTAATATACCGACAACAATGTGGATGAACCACTTTTTATTCTGTAATTGGAAAAATCATACAGAACGAAAGATGGCGACGAATAAGAACAATAAAATAATGTCGGGCCGGCTCTGACGCGATCGATAAAATTTCCACCCTACTGCGCAAACTCAATAGGCCCCAGCCATCTCCCATAGCGGGGACACTTTTTGTATTTTGGAACGTTCTTATTGGCAATATAGTGGACATGATCTCTCTTTTAAAAATATTTTTAGCCATTCAGTGTTGCCGCTTCTACTTGAAAGTATTAGCAACTTTGATAATTTAAACGGAGTATCCTGTGTATTATTTTTGTTTTAGAATCCTTATTAATTTCTTAATAACTGTTCTTAATATTTTCCTATACCTATTTGTTATAGTTCTCGAGATAATAATTAATTTCACTTTGTTTTTTCGGAAAACATGTCCTACAAAAAGTGATGATATTTTAAAACTCTGACAAATTAAAGGATTGAAATTTGGTATGGAGTCAGGTTATATCCAGAGGTATTTCACCCTCTTTCCAAATATTAGTTATAATAGTACAGAGTGTTTCAAAATACAAATATTTTGATGTTTTGGAAAAAAGGTAAATAGTACATACGTTTTTTTAAATGAAATACCCTATATTTTATCTGTTGTCCTAAAATCTATTGAAATTGTCTATATTCCTATGAATAATGTTACTATACCTATATTGGACAGTTTTTGACTTATAAGCATTTATTTAGCAAAATTAATTATTACAGATAACAATCACACTTTTTAGACCAATCTGGCAAGTAGCCTATGGAAATTGTTTTGTAATGGTTGACATTTTGCAAGAAATATCTAATTACTTTTCAATAAATGTTCAATATGTTGGCCGGTCACTTCTAAGCATTTCAGAATTTCAGAAACAACCTGTAGTAGTAAGTCTAAGTTCATCAATATTCAAACTTTGAAAAGCGCGATTCACCCGATCTTCTAAATCTTCCCTTGAATTTATCGGTGTTTTGTAAAAAAGATATTCTTTGAGAGTACCCCAAAGGTAGAAATCTAGAGGTGTTAAGTGTGGAGACCTGGCAGGCCTATTCCAAGGTCCCAAACGCCTGAACCAGCGATCCTCAAAATTTCCACACTTACTTCGGCAGTGCAATGAACTGGAGCCCCGTCTAGTTGGTACCACCTGTTGCGATACTGGGTAAGGGGAAGATTATCAACGAAATTTTCAACAAATGTAGTTAAAATTTCGAAGTATTTTCTGGATGTTAAATTTTCATCATATATCAAATATCGAATTTTGTCATCCATGATTAAACAAAAAACATTAAAACTAAACTTTTCTTGGAATGAAGAATCTCTCGTAACATGGGGATTTTCTTGCGCCCAATAATGAATATTTTTCCTATTAAAAATTCCTTCTCGTGAAAATCTCGACTCGTCAGTCCAAATAATATTTGGTAAGAATTGTGGGTCTTCCTGTATATGAATTAATAAGTTTTCGCAAAACAAAGTTCTTTGTGGACAGTTCTCAGCTTTGAGAAATTGAACTTTGGTATACTTATAATCATGCATTTTATGTGTAGACAATATTTTTTGCACACAAAAAAACGATAAGCCCAAATCTTCTTTGGCACTTCTTATTGAAGCCTGCGGATAGGCATGAAAATAAGCCAAAACATTGATTTCATTTTCCTCATTGGACGTTATGGGTCTAGGTAACTTTCTGGATGCTTTCAGGCATGATCCAATATTTTCGAAATTACTTTGAATTCGTCTAAATTTCTTATTGCTCATTAATGGTAAATTTGGATACATTTCATTGAATCCTCTACATGTACGGCTGATGATCTTATTACACTGATCATGTAAAATAAATAAATTCATAAGTACTACATTTGAATAGTTGTTGTTTTCTTCCATTTTTTTTTTTTAAATTTAAATTTAACTTTAAAAAATTAAAATATTTAAATACACCAACTGACAACAAGACTGAATGAATACCAGCAAAATGTCAACCATTACAAAACAATTTCCATAGGATACTTGCCAAATTGGTCTACAAAGTGTGATTGTTATCTGTAATAATTAATTTTGCTCAATAAATGCTCATAAGTCAAAAACTGTTCAAGATAGGTATAGTAAGAAGATAGACAATTTCAATAGCTTTTAGGAGAACAGATAAAATATAGGTTATTTCATTTAAAAAAACGTACTATTTACCATTTTTCCAAACCATCATAATATTTGTATTTTGAAACACCCTGTACTATTATAACTAATATTTGGAAAGATGTTGAAAGACATCTAGATATAACCTGACTCCATACCAAATTTCAGTGTTTTAATTTGTCAGAGTTTAAACATATCATCACTTTTTGTAGGACATGTTTTCCGAAAAAACAAAGTGAAATTAATTATTATCTTGAGAACTATAACAAATATTTATAGGAAAATATTAAGGAAAGTTATTAAGAAATTAATAAGGATTCTGAAACAAAAATAATACACAGGGTGTTCCGTTTAAATTATCAAAGTTGCTAATACTTTCAAGTAGAAGCGGCAACACTACATGGCCAAAAATATTTTTAAAAGAGAGATCATGTCCACTTCGATTAGCTCCCAAATTTTCAAAGTGATGCGATGACTAGTTCTCCATAAACATACCGTAGGCCGTCCATCATCAATCACCCTGTATATGTGATTAGGTGTCGAATATAAAGTGTAAAGTAGGATGGTCCGAAAACCTTGTTTTTTTTTTAATTTTGATTCGCTATTGGCGGAAAACATGCCCCTCAGACAGATGAAGTAGGACTAAACTTTCGTGAATTTGTAAAATATATCAAACTGAGGTTGAACCGCTATTACCCATCGGACAGATATGCAAAATATAGCAAAGAAATAGAAATCAGTTAATATCTTTCGGTCGCACATCATCCCCGAAAATTCAGAAAAATTGATCAATCGAACAAACCCGAACAAACCCGAACATAACATTTTTTCGTAATTAACAGAAAAAAGTTTTTCCATTTCAGTGAAACGCTACAGCGCCAGATAAGTAAGAAATAGCACAAAACTGATCATTAAATTAGGAAACCGTAAATATTTGAATAATTATTGGTAGCGGGTTGGGTTCGTCCGGGTTTGTTCGTTTGCGAAGCAATGCTTCGTCTAACAAGAATAAAAAAATATCCAGGAAAATGGTTTCTACTGTCACAATAAATTAATTTTGCTATCCCAGGTAAAATAATCCTAGCAAAGATTTTTTAACTAAAGCTTTTCTCGGTGTAGTCTAGAAAGGAGAAGCAAAATGTCCAAGTCAAACATCCACATATCTATCCATTTATACAATGCCAATATGCGACTCCTTCCCACTGGCTTCATCTATTAGTTTGCTGGGCGTCAATCTGGGAGGAAATTTGTCTTGGCATAACTACGTTGTGGCAATCGCCAAAATAGCTTCTCAGAAACTTGGTGTACTCTTCCGAACCAGAAAGTTGTACACACCTCAACAACTTTTGACACTATACAAAAGCCCAGATTCGACCATCACTAGAGTAATGCTCTCATGTCTGGAGCTCTGCACCAAAACATACTCTTCGGCTAATGGATTCCATCGAAAGGAGGGCCATTCGTCTGATTGGAGACCACGAGCTGACGAAGAACCTCGACAGGCTAGAACATCGAAGACAAGTTGGGGTTGGGGGGTTACAGATATTTTCATGGAAAATGCTGACCGTGCCCTCTTAATTCCGCCCAGAGTGGTGAATAGACACAACGAACCACTGCCGCCCATCCATATGTGGTTAAGCTTAGTACTCCTCGAACTTCATTATTTAAGAATTCTTTCATCTGGAGGACTTCATTCTTATGGAACGACCTTCCCGAGGTCGTTTTCCCAAAGAATATAACCTCCAACGATTCAAAACCAACGTGAATCGCTTTTTGCGCACACGCACCATTCCCAGAGTGCCCTAAAGGAGTTTTCCTATAGTGCTTGTGTTTGATCATAAAAAAAATGCGAAGGGTCTACCGCTATTATCTGATCAATATGAAAACATGGAGCATCTAAAATGTCGCAGAATTGCTAATGCGGTTTTCGCTGAAAACAAAACCATTTTCTTCTTCGAACAGGTCGACCTTCTAGAAATGAAAATGTTGATGTTAGGTATGATCCACTTGATCCTTGTACTTCCTGTTGTGAACAAACCCGAACAAACAAGACGTGTCCATTCTCATATTCGTGCAAGTTAACTAGATGCCATAAATGTTGAATATTTTATAGACATACAAGATAATAATTATAATATTATATTTCGTTGCCTCCCTGATGTACAGAGCGTTAAAAGTTCGATGTTCACCATTGGGAAACTCACTCAACGCTCATTAATGATAAGAGATATAGCAGAGTTTAATAATTCATAGCCGACGAATATGCCATGAAGGGAAAATTCGTACTACTTACAAAGATATTCGTAAACAACCAAGCCGCGCCGGCCGTTTTGGTTTCTAATTTCTTCGGGCTTTATTTAAAGACATTGTGTAAAATAAATTTCAAACTTTCATTGCCACTTTTCATCTTCTATAAAGTTAGTTTAGCTTAGTTTTCGAGTCAGAGGTTTTGTCTTTCAGATGTCCATCGTCGGGTTTGTTTTTTTTATTACATTTATGTAAAATGGAGATGCGATGTAATCTTAATACAAAATTACTTATTAATGTGAACGTTTCTATTGCATCAGAAACATGAATTACGTAAAGCTAGAACTAAAATAATAAGAAATATTATATACAAGAACTTTTAGAAAATGATCTGCAACAGCCTTCTCGATGAGGGTTTTTAGGAATAGAAAAATAATTGCCTCTGTTACACATTATCAAAGAATTTGATCGGCAATAATAAAAAAGTTCTTTAAAAAATATCGCTGAAGATGTTTTCTTGGGGTAGAAACGTAAATGAAAGTGATTTTGTAGTAAGATTACATTGGATATTAAGTTTATATCAATGCAATAATAAATACAGGTCTGTATTTAAAAAAACCGACTTGACAATGGAATCCGAATTACGAATCGTCGGACTCGAAATCTAAGAAAACTCCTTTATAGGAAATGAAAAGTGGCAATTAGGGTGTGAAATTTAATTTACACGATGTTCTTAAATAAATACAGAGAAAATAAAAAACAAAAACAGCGATTTTCGGCTATGATGCAACTTTGCCAAAATTTAACCCTTGCTGTATCTCTTACCGGTTATGAGATCCTAATGATGAACATCAAATTTTTAATACCCTGTATATAGTACAGCATTTTTTTAATACTTGTTTGCTAAATAAATATTTCTTTGTGTAAAACCATTTTTTTTATCCATCATTATAAGCACTCAATAGAATTTACCTACACCTACCCAATTGACATACCTTGGCTTTAGAGTTAACTGAGTTAACGTTTTCTGCAATATCACAGTCGGTTAAATGATTGTAAATATCTTCAGTAAACTTTCTTATGGTTTTTGCATCGGCAGTGACATATAGATGTCGAACTACCATAAAATAAAATATTGTTCCTTCCAGCAACAAATACATCAATAGGAAAAAGTTGTGCTGCAAATAAAAATAATATCATCTTACTGAGCTCTGCTGTGCAGCAATTTCTCTTGGCAACTTCTCCTATAAATATTTTTTTCATGAAAATACTTACATATTTAAGAAGTCTTCTTTTACGCCACAGTACACCTACTATGCCAAATGGAACCACAAGAACCATATGAATGGCACTCGAAGCAATAAAGGTCCGTCCCAATACCCTGAATTGGCTTTTATAAGGAAGTAAAATTCTAACCAAATCCATACTTCCGCCACTTTTAATGGGATTATTTATCGATGCTTGTATAAGGCAACCATATACTAAAACTGCCAAAGCACATGCCTAAAAAATATAATTTATTTATATTATATATAATTTTTAATAATATTTTCATTCACATACATATGGAAACAAATAATTTCACACCAGAAAACATTTTGCGAACACTCCAAGCCACCAGCAATGTGCCACGTGGAGTAGCGACGACCTGACTTTCTCCCAGCTTGACGACCATTTAAACTACTACTCAAGTATGTATCTGTTTCGATCGATTAAATAGTACAGCTTGTCGTTTCGTTCTGCGGCTACCAAAACTATTTAAAGAATGAAGACGAAATATTATCGATGTTGTCAAATTACTTACCAAAAATTTCATAAGTTTTATGAAATTTATTATTTACACCTCCTACGAATACAGAACTTAACCTAATCGTTAAAAAGTTAGAAAATATTATTAGTCAGACTGAAAAGCTGAGAGGTATTTTGAGTTTTAATTAATATTTTCACACCTCATTAATTTTAAGTAGCGCACGGAATTAAAATATTAATTGAATAATGTATTTACTAGCAAATCTGACAACATGTGAATACGCATTTACTCCAAACATTTAGTCGATTAATAGGATCACTTCCGCCTCTATTTTGTTTCACAGCATTAAACCAAGCCAAAAATATAATATGCGAATGATTTGGACACGCCTCCGCAGACATACGCCAGACACATGGCACTGCTATGCGCAGACGCGCTATGATTCTTGACCAGCGGGAGCGAGTGGTGGAGGTTACGTGTATTATATAATTAATAGCGCATATAGTAAAAAAAACTTCTGTGCGTTTTTCTTTGTATTGCAATGGCATATATTCGTGGAAAAACTTTGCAGGGCCAATCTTGGGACATTATTGCTAATTTTTATAATGCTTGTGATGAGGAAGCCAGAAATTATGCATTTAATTTGCCGTTAAAACGAAATTTGGACAGGGTCTCCATGTATACAGGAGCTGGTATTAGCATGATTAAAAAAATTCATAAGGAAGATGAAGCAAAGCAAATAATCCTGAAAAGTTGTTATCGTCTACCGACAAGAAAAGGTCTCGTTTATCAGTTACAGACAAATTAAAATTTGACTTTCATGTAATAAGACGCATTATCGAAAAGGTATATCTAGAGTTTAAAACAGGTATGGAAATTTAATTAATATATATAATAAAATACTTTGTACTACTTGCAAAAATAATAACTGTTACGATTACGATTATCAAATTAAATACCGAATTAAGAAGAAAACATGAATTTATTAAGGCCTATCGTTAAATATATATACAGTGTGCCAAGGGGAAAAATTCTTTATGATTGATTTTACGTCCAAAACCCATTCTTTACAAAAAAAATCCGGTTTGTTTAGACTTTTAATTAATAAACAACATTGTTTTATAGATTTTAGTATTTTTATATTTAATTTTGAAATAATAGTAGCACGCTCATGGATTGTCCATTTGACCTGTTGGCTTCCTTCCCCCTTACGGATACCGCGTAGCCACAGATCCAAACGACAAGCTATAGCATAGGCGTGGTGCAATATGCACCGCGGCCGTTGGTAGACGGCAAGTATTATTGCCAAACGGAATTCTTAGTAAAAGTTTATCGTTCGTTTAACTGTTATTTTTACACTTTTAAAATAATAGCCAGAAAAAAATCATTACATTTACATCTTGTAAAAAGTAATTTTTTAAACCTTGATAAAAATAGTTACCTACTTTCAAACATAAAGTACAATTACTGAAGAATTTCCTATTTTTATGACATTATTTAAAATAATAATAGCACGCCCATGCCTAGTCCATGTTTTAAACGTTATTGCATCCCCTTTACCGATACGTCGGAACCACCAGAAAACCATGTGACTAAAGTGTATTTTTAGTCCCTAGGTTTATAATGCGGTATTAATAAAGGACGTTAATTAATTCTCTTTTTTAGTGATCTCTGAAAATCGGCGCTCAAAAATTAAATTTTTTTATAAATTGTATATTTATATTAGAGTCTATCGAAACATGTTGCCAAGATAGGGATTATTTAATAAAATATAATTTATTATAATGAAATTGTTAGTTTAAAAATAAATATTTAAAAAACAAGTTAAGTTTTATGTTTTACTTTGATATCTGAGAACACTGCCTAGCAACTATCGACCAGTCGCATTGTTTTCAGTTATATCAAAAGTAACCAACATCTTCTAAAGTACCTGGAAGGCTTCAACATTATCAGCGATCATCAATATGGTTTTCGGAAGTCCAGATCAACTGGAGATCTTCTAGCCTATGTCACCCATCTTTGGAGCAACGCAATCGAACATCATGGGGAGTCTCAGGCTGTTGCACTGGATATTTCTAAAGCCTTTGATCGTGTTTGGCATGAGGGACTTCTAAGTAAACTGCGATCCTATGGTATGCCCAGTCGATTCTGTGCTTGGTTGTCTAGTTTTCTTCAGGACCGCTCTCTGCAAGTGGCAATTGACGGATTTCTCTCAGCCACCTTCACCATCAATGCCGGTGTTCCTCAGGGGTCCATATTGTTTCCCACTCTCTTCTTACTCTACATTAACGACCTTCTAGTGAAAACGGAAAACCCGATAGTTAGTTTTGCTGATGATAGCACACTTATATCATCTTTCTCTTTGAATACACAAACATCGGCTGCCGACGCACATCTTCGCAGACAGCATGAAGTATCGCGCCTCAACAAAGACCTGGAAGAAATTTGGGCTTGGGGTGACAGTAACCAAGTCGAATTTAACGCTAAAAAACCTAGGCAGCAGTTTTCTCTAAAAAGGTTAACATTACAGAATCGGATATAGTCATGGACGGACACGCAATTCCACTGGCTTCATCTATTAGTTTGCTGGGCGTCAATCTGGGAGAAAATATGTCTTGGCATAACCACGTTGTGGCAATCGCCAGGATAGCTTTTCAGAAACTTGGTGTACTCTTCCGAACCAGAAAGTTGTACACACCTCAACAACTTTTGACACTATACAAAGCCCAGATTCGACGATGACTGGAGTACTGCTCTCATGTCTGGAGCTTTGCACCCAAACATACTCTTCGGCTACTGGATTCCATCGAAAGGAGGGCCATTCGTCTGATTGGAGACCACGAGCTGACGAAGAACCTCGACAGCCTAGAACATCGAAGACAAGTTGGGGATTTGACTCTCTTTTACAAATATTTTCATGGAAAGTGCTCGGCTGACCGTGCCCTCTTAATTCCGCCCAGAGCGGTGAATATCAGAAATACACGACGAACCACTGCCGCCCATCCATATATGGTTAAGCTTAGTATTCCTCGAACTTCATTATTTAAGAACTCTTTCATCTGGAGGACTTCATCCTTGTGGAACGATCTTCCCGAGGTCGTTTTTCCCAACGAATATAACCTCCAACGATTCAAAACCAACGTGAATCGCTTTTTGCGCACACGCACCACTCCCAGAGTGCCCTAAAGGATTTTTCCTATAGTGCTTGTGTTTGATCATTAAAAAAAATAATAATAACAGGGTCTTATTATTTCATAAAAAAACTTTTTTTGTACAGACTATTTTAAAAATTGTATCTATTTCTGGTATAAATATAATAAATACTCATTATAAGTCAATTTCTTGAATGAAACTATCCTATAACTATTACGTGTAGAATTAAATTCTTTATCTAAGTACTCAGCACTCAGTTTCTATCTTAAGTAGTTTTAGAGTTAAAAATTGGCTGATGCGTAGGGGAAGGGGGGGGGGGCACAGTGTTACACGGGGTACAGTGTTATAATCGGAATTATAGCCTTGCGCGATGAAGCATTACTGGAATAATTGCTACTTCCAGTTAAGACTAGAAGCTTTAATTATCCGGACGCGTGGTGAAATGTGAATTGTTTATACCGCTCAAGTAAGTTTTTTTTTATTTTTTAAGTTTAAAAGTAAATTATTTATACAGATTTACAGTTGTCTTTTACTTTTTGACAATAATATATCGTAAACTTTATGGTTGAAGGCTTGAGGGACATATTTATAGATTAGCATGTCATGTGAAACATTTTCCTTAAAAACTGGTGTACTTTTAGTAAAACGCGATTGAGGCAGAGTGTTACACTTTACTGGGAGTACAGTATTGCGTATACCCCTCATTCGAAATGATATTAATTTACACATATACTAAAATGAATTAAAATAATGTTTAATGTATACAGTGGCGCAGCCAAGGGGGGTTTGAGGATCGAAACCCACCAAATTCTTTATCATACACATTTTTAAGCACCCACCATAGAAAATTAAGATGAACAATAAGGATTCCGGAAGAACAGATCGATAACTGATGCCCTGTTTATAGTAAGACAGGTGAAAGAGAAAGCTATCGAATTCAACCGCCCCGCCTACGTTTGCCTTAGTAACCTAACAACGGCCTTCGACAGGGTGCGACTGCCCGATATACTGGACATATAAGGAAGGAAACAAATATCGTCACTGATAATAAACATCATCAGCAAACTGAACACCGATAACACTGTGGCGACCCCGAAAAAGACTATACGAGATTTTACTCAAGTTAACATAAATATGGAATAAATTTTAGAATAAAATTAAAATAAAATTTTTATTAAATATGAAATAAAATATTATCAGATTAAGAAAAATTTGGAAACTTTTATATATAATTAATGAAGGAAAATATTTAAAATAAAATTAAAAATAAATAAAAATTATTTAAATAAATGTCAAATTGTTTAAATATTTAAATAGATTAAAATTTTTATCAAAATTTAAATTAATAAAATCGGAATTATTCGAAAATATCAAGAAATTTCTTTAAGTCCAGAAATCGGAGAAAAATCACAATAAAATTCCAGAAAAATTCGGAAAAATCGGGAAAAATCAAATTAACGCGGAAATAATTTATAGAAAAATTTTAGAAATTTTTAAAATAAAAAACTCACGACTTAATCCAGAAATTACATAACACTTCAATTTCCACCTTATCATTGCACTTGACCAAATGAATCGATTAAACGCGATCGCGGACATAACGTAACTGAATCGGAAAAATTGCGCGATGACCAACGAAGCCTACCCCCTCTCCCCAAAAGAAAGGATTTTCACCCCATTTTAGAACACGTACACACGGAAGTAACCGGTTGAATCTGGAAACGGTCGACCTAAAATCGCAGGTGTTCGATAGGGGGTCTGATGATACAACTCTATGACTCATTGCCTCCCAAGGAGGACGCGTGGGTCGGTTCCTAGAAATAAAGGGGAAAATGAACACCTGTGACCTAAAAGAGGTGAAATTGAGCGACTTTCGCTCTTAAAGACCAATAAATAACCGAAAAATGACACTTATTCCGGGAAATAAGATGAATCATAGGCAATAAAACTGTCACAGGGGGATTTTGGGATGGAAAAGTGGGCTGAAAACGGTGTATTTAAGCCGGGAAATTTGTTAGGAACTTTAGTCAACGACAAATGTCAAAGGCGGAAGCGGAATCTATGGAGTAACGCGAAACGGTGTATCAAGTGAAAAGTGTTTTAAGTGGCATAAGAAAATAATGCCAGAAAGCTTATTGTGAATTAAGTGACGGAAAATTGTGATTTTTGATAGAAAAGTATTTTAATTGGAAGTAAGTGTTTATGGCCAAAAAGATAGTTGAATCCGTTGTAAGAAAAGTTTTAAGAATAAGTTGACTCCGTAGTAGTATTAATACTTTGATGTCAAAAGGTATTAATGTTTTACCGAGATAGTTTGTCGAGGGTGTCGTCTCGTATCCGGTAAATCATAAATTGAGAAGAGATTGTTGTGAAAAATTAGTATGAAATAAAGCAAGTGTATGTTAAAACTGAATAGTGTGTTTTTGATTGATAAGGAGATCAGGATTAAATAATCTCGAGTTGATAGCAATTAAATAGGCAAGTTCAAATGATAATTCCATTTTTAAAGAATAAAATAAAGAAACGTAGTCAGGTATGCCAGCACAGGAATCTTCCGAATCCCGCAAAAGTTTTCTATTATAGCCACCACCCTGTATTAAGAAATTAGACCGCTCGGATTTCAACAACAACCTGCGATATCGTACGTTGCAACTGGCAACAGGTGCACCGCTGATATCGTTTCCCTTTTAGAAAATACAGAGTGCGCCCAATAACAAGGACTGGTGACGCTAACGGGTGGGCTGGGTGCTATAACACAATAAGAATAAAAATGGGCAATCAAACGACAAATGATATACCAACACTAAGAGGAATAAGATAGGGGGATAGTCTCAGCCCTTTCCTTTTCAATCTCGTCATGGACGAGATCATACACGAAGTGACAACAATGAACAACGGATACAGATTGAACCACAAGCCAATCAGTATGGTGTGTTATGCGGACGATGCAGTGATCCTGTCAGAAATGGAGAACGATTTACAGAGGCAAATACATAAGTTCTATCAGACGGGCGAACAATACAACATGTTAATTTCCATTGATAAAACAAAATGTATGACTTTCTCCAAGGAGCTCGTAAGATGTAAACTCGTGATAGTCGAAAGATCAATTGAACAAGTAATGACCTTCCGTTATTTAGGAGCGGATACATCAAGTAGCCACAATCCGACAAACGACATAAAAACTCAAGTCAGCAAGGCCTCGGCAATGTCCGGTTGTCTAAGAGATGTCATCTGGAAAAACAACTTTATGCACATCGACAGTAAAGTGCGGATATATAAATCTTGTATTAGACCAGTACTAACCTATGGCATTGAGACTCGAGCTGACACAAATAAAACAAAGAGCATCTTAAGAACAGAAGAGATGAAGACCTTAAGAACCATCGCAGGAAAACACTTAGAGACAGAGTAAGAAGCAGTGACATAAAAGCAACGTGTAAGGTGGAGGATATAGTTAGATGGGGAAGGAAAAGAAGGAGATATTGGCGTGACCATGTAGATAGGATAAACCAAGGTAGACTAGCATACATCGCTAAGGACGGAAAACCAGCAGGCCAACGACCATTAGGAAGACCACCCAAGAGATGGAAAGACAGCTGGAACTCCATTTCACAGGAAAACCAATAATACCGGTGAAGCCTTCGCAATTAACAGACCTTAAGGTCTACTTGAAGATTAAGAAGAAGAAGATTTGGAAGCAAATTTAACATATAACTATATATTCATATAAACCACAAATTTAATAAACCCCCCAAATTTTTTTGTAAAACCCCCCGAAAGAAAATTCTGGCTGCGCCACTGAATGTGTGCACTTTTTGATTTTTCTTGTACTCACCTAAAGATTATTTTATATTTTGACGCTTCGGTCTGAGTTTGACTTGATTTTAGAGTTATGTTTACGTTGTTAACTTGTGTCTATTGTATTTACCAATAGTTTCAATAAATAGAGCACTGCTAATAGAGCTAATATTAATTTATTTGAAACGTCACATTGCTGTAACAGAGTACCCCCCTAGAGGGGTACAGTGTTGCATTCGACATGCGTAGAGATAATAATTTCATATAAAACAATATATACATTTAATGCAACAAGGACTCGGGAAATCTGTTGCTATTGTATCAATAAACCTATGCAAAATAAAAAATATATTTTAACTTAATATATGAAAAAAAGTCTAACAAAAATAAAATCATCGGAAGTGACAGATACGAGAAAATGTACTCATTAAAAAGATCGGCTTCTTTTATAGCGAGTATCAATGTTTCAATAAGCATCTTCTTTAGTTCCAGTGAACGACTCTGTTTGTTATGAAAATTACACTTACCAACAAAATAAGATCAGATAAAACTGTGGATGTAGCAGGTATAGATTTCAGATTATTGATAATTTTTCTGAAACGGCCTTCCTCTAAATTTGTATCCTCATCATTTTGGTCGAGTGCCTCATCTTCTCTTCGACTAGTACCGCTTGGTTGTGTTTCTTGTAATGCGAAATTCTCGGTAGCTCTGTTGCCACCTGTAAAAAATAATATTCACAAAAAAATTCTAATTGGTTCGATTTACACAACTTCTATGTAGCCATATCAAGAGAATAATAACAAAAGTAAAGTGCCACTGCCACTGCCACCGCCACTGTCACGGCCACTGCTACTGCCACCGCCACTGCCACTCAACGCCATCTACCGGTAACTTACTCACATACAAAAGAAATATTAAATATTACGCTGTAACAATGTCCTTATAACCAAATTAAAAAAGCTGCCTTGTGCCACTGCCACGGCCACTGCCACCGCCACCGCCACTGCCACTCCACGCCATCTAGCGGTAACTTACTCAAATACAAAAGAAATATTAAATACTACGCTATAACAATGTCCTTATAACCAAATTAAAAAAAATTTTCTATATGTAGCTGTAAGAATATCAATAGAACTTATATTATACAGCAAACTGATTCTGTAAGCTGCCTTGTTGTAAATGCTCTTATACAACTTCCATGTAGCTCTATCCAGAGAATAATAACAAAAGTAAACATTATAGAACCGGATATAGTCATGGACGGACACGCAATCCCACTGGCTTCATCTATTAATTTGCTGGGCGTCAATCTAGGAGGAAATATGTCTTGGCATAACCACATTGTGGCAATCGCCAAGATAGCTTCTCAGAGACTTGGTGTACTCTTCCGAACCAGAAAGTTGTACACACCTCAACAACTTTTGACACTATACAAAGCCCAGATTCGGCCATCACTAGAGTACTGCTCTCATGTTTGGAGCTCTGCACCCAAACATACTCTTCGGCTACTGGATTCCATCGAAAGGAGGGCTATTAGTCTGATTGGAGACCACGAGCTTACTAAGAATCTCGATAGCCTAGAATATCGAAGACAGGTTGGGGATTTCACTCTCTTTTACAGATATTTTCATGGAAAGTGCTCGGCTGACCTTGCCCTCATAATCCCGCCCAAAGCGGCGCGAATGTCAGAAATACACGATGAACCACTGCCGCCCATCCATATGTGGTTAAGCTTGATGCATATTTTGAAAACCAACAGAAATAATTTTATTCTTATGAAATATTTAGTCACACAATTCACACACAGTCCACATACTATATATTGCCAATACGAACGTTCCAAAATACAAAAGTGTCCCCGCTATGGGAGGTGACGCGGACCTATTGAGTTTGCGCAGTAGGGTGGAAATTTTATCGACCGCGTCAGAGCCAGCCCGACATTATTTGTTTGTTATTATTCGTCGCCATCTTTGGTTCTGGATGCTTTTTCAAATTACAGAATAAAAAGTGGTTCATCAACATTGTTGTCGGTATATTAGTGCTTATAAACTTTCATTACCTAACAACAATTTTTGTAAAAGAGTTTTTAATTTGAGGTGATTTGATTCGCTGTTTGGTAGGTTAGTGACTTGTTTTGTTTAAGATGAAAGGACACAAATGCATGGTGCTTTTTGCAAAAGTCGTAGATCAATTCCAGGTATAAAGTATTTCAGGTATGTACATAAATACAGTGAGTCCCAGAAGAAATGTCTAAATTCATTTAAAATTCAGCGGTAAATTTTTTCAAAAAACGCTCGTACCCGTCGATTTTGATTTTTTAATTTTTTTTTTGTGGTAATTTCATGTATACAGGGTAGCTCAAAAATAAGTTACGACCATCAATTTCATTTTTTCAAATGAAAACATATTTTTTATTTCATTTTTGAATTTTGCATTGAATTCTAAGCATGTTTCATGTACCATGTCCTATACATAAACTCAACAGATATTGAAAAAATTAGGATTGAACATCTCTATAAGTAAGACCTGTTTATTAAAAAAAAAAACAGAACAAAATCAAATTAAATGTTGAAAATGTGCGCCATTTACGGCTTGACAATATCCAAGACGATCAATAAACTCTCTTCGCACGTTTCTATTTGAGTACGTGTTTTATCACCAAACCCAACCATGCATAGAATTTCAATTTTTTCCCGTTCAGTTAACTTCACCATTATTGTGAAAACCGCAACTTTGAAACTACGCTTGACAATAATTATACTTATTTGAAATAAAATTGTCATACAGTTTCTATGGAAATAAACGGTGACAGTGAGACAGTACACTCTTACTTATTATGGAACCCAAAATGGCATATTGCCAGAAGATTTGATAGATCGTTGGATTCCCTAAATGATATGTTCATCAATCCTAATTTTTTCAATAACTGTTGAGTTTATGTATAGGACATGGTACATGAAACATGCTTAGAATTCAATGCAAAATTCAAAAATGAAATAAAAAATATATGTTTTCATTTGAAAAAAATGAAGTTGATGGTCGTAACTTATTTTTGAGCTACCCTGTATACATGAAATTACCACAAAAAAAAATTAAAAAATCAAAATCGACGGGTACGAGCGTTTTTTGAAAAAACTTACCGCTGAATTTTAAATGAATTTAGACATTTCTTCTGGGACTCACTGTAAAAGAAAAAATATTTTACTTATCACATTATCCGATCTTCGGAACCGAATTTCACTAAAAATCTTGTAAAAAAAGAAGACAGTGTCACTCATATACAATATAATATATATGTGATCACTACCTAACCTTAAAATTAATGTATTTTTAATTTGGTGCATAAGTAGCTGACAATAATTCTCAAGATAGTCACTCATTCTTAATTTTTGGTTTAGAAAATAGTGATGTTAAGGAACATACGACGTCGGATGAAAGTTAAAATAAAACTCATCGTATCGATTGTTACAAATATTCGGACAGAATTTGACACCAAAAGTTTACACCAATCAGGGCACCGTCGGATCATCATATCGTCAGAAATCGTATGCTTGGAACGCTGTCTTAAATCGAACTAATCGAAATTTTGATTGCAATATTTTTCCTAACTAACCAATGAAATTTAGATTAAAAAAGTTGAAATTCGGTCCTGTCGAATGTTTACTTTCACAAGGAAATTTCCGAACTGCTCAAACTCACAATGCCCTCGTCAATGCCCATAGCGGGGACATAATTGCAGATGGTATTAGCAATATCCTGTTTATATACAGGGTGTTATGGAAATGACGTATTATATTTAAATGGGTGACTCCTGGGGTGTCCTAGAGAAGCGCTACATATATTTTTTTTCAAATCGAACGTTTAAAAAGTGGGGTAATTCACCCATAAACCCACACACAACTCCTCGGCACAGTCACATTACACTGAGCAGCTGTGTAATACAGATGTTCTGGCGCAATGTTGCCAAATTGTTCGTGTAAAACTTTAGATTCTTATAAAAATAAATATTTAGCTACCTAGTATCCAAATAGAAGTGAATCCAGGTGCCAGTATACTAGCAAGTAATCCAGGGCACATAAATCTTCAGTTTTTTTGGTTTTAGTGGGTAAAGATTATACCCCACTAAAACCCCTTCGCCGTTTTTCTTCCAATCTCAGAACATGACCCTGTATATCGTCAGAGACACAAAACAAATAGTGAAACACTGAACAAATTACCATAAATCACTTAAAGAAACACACACATGTTTCAAATTAGTTTTTTTAAGATAGGCCCTTGTCACACAAAATCGTTACACACTAATACATTCTTTAACAAACACACAAATAGGACACAATTGGCACTTTATAAACTAAAACCTTCAGCAATTGTTTTATCTGCTGCATCCAATATCTTATATCGCAACTGATCCATATCTTCGACTTTATCAACTATTTCTTTATTCATCGTACCCCATAGAAAAAAATTGCATGATGTAAGATCCGGTGACCTTGCGATTTCCAGTCTCTTACTAAAGGAACATTTTCTAATATGCCTTCGACTTGATTTTTCTGTATGTACTAAACATTTTCCCACTTATTCGCACTGTACAGTTGATTAAATATTCCGAAAAAACTCTGTCGCGCGAAGCCGCTTGTTGTCAAGCAAATGTCAACTTCTATCCTGTCGATTTATACTAGAGATGTGGCTGGTTTTAAAATCCCGCTGTGAAACGATCGATTTAATTTTTTTAAGCTTTTCGAATGAAATAAAGCACCAGAGCAGCGATTAACAAGTTTTTTAATCTTTATTGGTATCTACAGCAGTGAAGGAAAACAATAAATAAGTGCTGTAGATTATTATAATTATTTATTTCAACCTTTTTTGGTGAATGCGCAGGAATCTACCGGAAAACATGCATTTGCATTAATACATTTCTAGTTTTTGACAGTTCGTGTTTTAAATGCGTCATTTTTAGTTCAAATAAAATGTTATTTACATTTTACAATGTGTTTTATAATTAAAAACAAAAGTTCATACAAATCTAGGCGAGACAACCCAATGTTAATAAAAAACGATGTCTCCAAGTGAATTTTGTGTGTGTTTTGGCCAGTGTTCATGTGAAGTTTTCCGATTATGGGTTATGTGATGTGCCGGTTTCTTTACTAAAACGCTGTATAAGTTTTTATAGAAGTTGACATTAATTTTTAAATAAGACCGACAAGGTAAGGGTATGTGTGTGGCCTAAATAAAATTACATTAAAAATTCAATCAGCCAATCAAAAGTCAAAAGATCATTGACATTTGACCTAGTTACGTAGTTGGGTATTTCAAACTTAAAGAGTGTAAGGTGTAATTCTGACAACACCGGTGAGAATTCGGATGTGCCGCAGTGCGGTACAGAGGTATTCCTGGTTTGACGTCAGGTCATTTTTACCGCTAAATGAATTGAAAGCGCCATTTAAGGATATTTTTCTTCAATTTGTATTCATCTCGGGTTTGTTCGGGTTTGTTCGGGTTTGAATATAATACGTCATTTCCATAACACCCTGTATATGTGACACAGTCACAATTATTTGTTTAATGGTTAGAAAGAAGACTTTCCTAGTTAAAATAATTAAATTTTTTAAGATTGATAACGGAATTGATAAAAAGGGCTTTACGGAAAGAGAAGCTTACAAAAACATGTCATATACTTTCCCTTACAATTTTTTTATTTCATATTAAAGTTCTCTATGGATAAGCTAAACCTAATATTCACTATGATGAATTTATTTTTTACCTCTTGATAAAGAAAATTGCTGGAATAATTTCTTCTTGGAAGGAGTCGTTGTCTCGTGATTCTCAGTCACCTTTTCCTGTGCCATGATTTCTTCCCAAGTGGGAGGAGCCACAAAGCCATTGAAATCTATAAATAATAGTTAAACGTCAATGATCTTGGTATAATATTGTTTGAACGAAAAAAACTGATTACTTATTACATAATCTGCCGTCCTGACTACAAATTTACTTTTATATTCGGTTCAATTATGTTCGGAAATACTATACAGGGTGTCCATATTTCGGTGGTTTTACGGAGTATCTCCATTATTAGTAAAGATGGAAGGATGCGGTTTTCGCAGCACTGTGCTACCTTTTTGTGAAACAAAAGATGACCAATTGGAATTTTTCTAGGCCTCCTCGTATTTGATACTGAGATACTGTATTGAGAATTTTACATTTTGGAACACTTCCATATTTCGGTTAACCTGTAACTTGAAATATATAAACTGTCCTCTTTGTAGTTTTTACATAGAATCCAGTGACGTACTTTCCGATTCTTTCTACGTTCAATAGGGTTCACGAAAAAAACAAATTAACTTTTTTTTAAATGGGTCACCCTGTATATTTTTCAATAATGTTCCATTTTTCGACAAGCTTCTCGGAAATATATAACGCGTTATTTTTGGTCTTAACGTGATGCTCGAAATTTACGTTTTTTAAAAAATATAGAAATTCTTTAGTTGTCCATGAAAAAACCAACGAAAGAACACAGTGAATTATGTCATAATGAAAAATTCTTCTGTTTCTGTTAGAATATTCAGGTTCTCTAAGTTATTTTATAATTTCGAATTAATAGTAAAAATCAGTTCGTCCTAACTAAAATATGACATGCTCGTTTACTATATCCAGTGGCGTCCTGAAAGGGTTTGGACTAGACATTTTGGAAAAATATTATGTACGCCACTGCTTTTTTTCAAGATAAAAATTATTTTTAAAACACTCAGTCATTTAAGGCCACATTTAATATCTTGCCTTTTTATCGTCCGACAAACAGTTTCCGACAAAAAAAATAAAAGGCATTAAATGTACATTCGCTATGTGCCTATGGTTTATTTTTAAAAATTAAATTAAAACAACTAACATTAATAACGTGTGACTAAAAACGAAAATAATTTAGATTAGCTGTTGAAAGTGGCCACCACCTGCAAGAATGCATGCTTCAGCTCTTCTCCTCATTGAGTCTCGTACCCTTTGAAAAATTCCTGGAGTATTCCTGATAGTGTCGAAACAAACTATTATGCGGTTTCTCAACTCGTCTTCAGTATTTATTGGGATGCTGTAAACCAACGTTTTCAGATGTCCCCACAGGAAAAAATCTAGACTGTTTAGATCAGGGGATCTAGGTGGCCACGATTGTGTTCCTCTGCGCCCTATCCATCGATTACGATAATGTTGATTTAGAAACTCTCGTGCTAAGAGACTGAAATGGGCAGGTGCACCATCGTGCATAAACCACATACGATGTCGGGTAAAAATAGGGACGTCGTCTAGCAAATTTGGTAAAGTGTGTTCAAGAAATTGGCGATAATTGATTAAGTTCAGTCGGACTGGAAAAAAATAAGGCCGAATTAAATAATCACCAATAATTCCAGCCCAAACATTTACAGAAAATTGCTCTTGGTGGTGGATTCCGTAATGGCATGTGGGTTTTCTTCTACCCAGAAGTGATTGTTATGAAAATTTTGTATGGCGTTCCTGGAAAAATTAGCTTCGTCCGTGAACACAATTTTTTTCATCAAATTGTTGATTTTCGGTAACCATTTGAATAAACCATTGGCAGAAATTGATGCGTAATGAAAAATCCCTAGGAAGTAGGGCCTGGACCCGTTGAATATGGTACGGATATAACAAATAACTTTGAAGAATTCTCCAGACTAGGACATGAGTAATATTTAAAATATTCCCAATTTTTCTGGTACAAAACAGCTTCTTCGGTTTCCGGTGTTCGTGTAGTTTGGTGTGCCCCTTTTAAGTAGTTTTTTGTTTCAAAAGATCCCGTTTCACATAACATTCTGTGAGTTCCTAAAATCGTTCGTGCATCCGGAACTATTCTATTTGGATAACGCTCTTGGTATAATCGTCTGGCTTCGAATGCATTGACGTCAGCAAGCCCGTACCGGTAATGCATATCCGCAAACTCGACATTTGTAAAATTTACCATGATACTTATAAGTTTAAAAAGTATTACGTTTTTAAAATTTAAGTTAAGTGGAAAGCCGTGTACATAAATAAATAGATGCCAAACTATTATTAAATATTGCATTATTGTCATTGTTTCCTTAACAAAGTTCATAGCCTACTAGTCAGAAACCATAGGCACATAGCGAGTGTGCATTTAATGCTTGTTATTTTTTTTGTCGGAAACTGTTTGTCGAACGATAAAAAGGCAAGATATTAAATGTGGCCGAAAATGAATGAGTATTTTAAAAATAATTTTTATCTTGAGAAAAAGCAGTGGCATCTGTGTGGATGGAGCGCCCGCTCACAATGCCCTAATTGTAAGGGCCTACCTACATAATAACTTCCCAGGTCGCTGGATTGGAACTAATGGACCTGTAAGATGGCCACCAAGGTCACCCGACTTGTCTGTTTTGGGATTTCTTCTTATGGGGATACCTTCAAAATAAAATTTATTCCATTCAGTACCAAACAATGGCTGATTTAAGAATTGCCATTGACAGAGCTTTTAGGGAGTTACAAACGCGGCCGTATATTATTTTTAATTCATTAAGGCGAATAAAAACCATGTGTGAAACATGTCTAAGGCATAATGGAGAACAATTTGAGCAATATTTATGAGGGAGTTCAATAAATTTTCAATTGTGACTAATATTTAATCAAACCACTATTTTTCTTTAATATCCGTTCTGGCCTACTAAAAACATAAAAATTTTTGAAAAACGTATATTTCGGGCCTAATACTAAAACTAAAAATAAAGTGTTATATATTTTTGAGAAGCTCGTTACTAAATTATATTGTTAAAAAATATATAGGGTGACTCATTTAAAAAAAAGCAAATTTGTTTAGTTTCCTTGAAAACGAATGTAGCGAGTACGTCACTGAATTCAACATAAGAACTACAAAAAGAACATTTTAATTCTTTTTGATATGTTACGGGGTAACCGAAATAGGGGGGGGGTGTCCCAAAATGTGATAACGACATATCGCCTCGGAGAGAACCAGATTGATAAATTGAACAAAATTAATAATTCTCAAAATCTATGGTATCATAATATAACTAAAAATCATCAGATCTACAATAAAACCCACAAGGGTTACAACAATAAAACTTTATACGATCGAAACCAACCCGACTTGGTTATAATATACAGAATAGCCCTGTTATTAATTCTTGGTGAGTTCAGTAGGTGTAAAAATAATAATTATAAAATTAGTATTCTTCTCTTATATCGGACCACAGTCCAGCAGGTTTGTTAATTTTTAGAAGAGAATCTTTATTTCTATTTAAATTTGATCAAGGAATAAAAGTTCAAAATTACTAAGGCAGGGGAGAACACGCGCGCTTATTTGACATATTCATCTTTATGATGAAATTTGAAATCCTACTAAATTCAATAATACATACCATGTTGGTGCCACCCTTTTTGACTATACATTTTTAAACCTCACGTTCTTAACTCACGTCTTTAAAGGCAGGACTTTAGAAAACCTTTATCATTGACGAGTTATATACGCCATTGTGATTTATATGAATAAACCCTAAAAATATCAATTTTTACCAGGATCATCTGCATTGCAAATTATTGGGTTAGATATACTAATTTTCTTTGTCCATAAATTCTATTAATAATAGACGAATTTTATACTTAGATTATTATACAAATAAACATACTTTTTTAACAATTTCGTACTTATATTTAAAAAAATATTATTATTACATATCGATGAAACTGCTATCAATTGCTGGTACTGTGTATGCAAATTAAATAATTATATACAGGGTGTTATGGAAATGACGTATTATATTTAAACCGGCAATTCCTGAGATAAAGACAAATTGAAGAAAAATACCCATAAATGGCGTTTCAATTCATTCAGCGGTAAAAGTGACCTGACGTCAAACCTGAAAAATACCTGTGTGGCACTGCGATACATATAAGCAATCAAGGAATTCTGGCCGGTGTTGTCATATGTACACCTTAAACTCTTCAGACAAAATAAAATAATTTAAACACTTTTCCATTCTGTAATACCTTTTTGTACAATTAATTGAAGAATATTTACGATGAACTATGTTTTAAAAAACCCGAAAAAACGTATGGAATAGTAATAGCCACGTACGACATTAGGTCAAATGCCAATGACCTACTGACGCCTTACATCGGCTGAGCGAAGTAGTTTCATATAGCGCCATACGCTTACGTTTGTTAGTTGAAGACCAACCAGCGGCCGGATACGTTGTGTCTCGTCGATCACCAACACATTCTCAGCAATCCGCTCTGTTTTTTCGATTTACGCGTGTATCTTGCCATGGAAATCATCTTTGAATATTGTTTTTATTGACGCGTTTCTTCTGGACGTCAAGTTTCGTCGCGTGTGTAATAAAATCTAATAATCTGTAGTATAATCTGTATTATTGTATTTTCAAAAGCTAACTATCGGTTCTGATTCATTATTAATGTATGTACATAAAGTGATTCCAGGAGTGTTTCCTTAAAAAAAGAAAAAAACTGATTGTGTTTGTGCCTGGATTTCCTCGCTCTTTAGGTATAAGGATAAATACAAGTAGGTAGAAAATAATTTATTTTTATACTTTTATATGGAATTTCAGTTTAACATTAAGTTTGGCAACATTGCCATTGGCTCTGGGTGAAATGTTGCACAGTAGCGCGTAGTGAGTAAGAGTGTTTATTACCTCACTTTTAAAACGGTCGCTTTAAAAAAAATATATATATTGCTTCTCTAGGATACCCAAGGAGTCACCCATTTAAATATAATACGTCATTTCCATAACACCCTGTATATTCAATGATTACTATTCGAGTTACTATTCTCACTTAAAGAGTCACAGTGCTTGATTGCTTTATCACCACGATATCACAGATTATCGATATGACAGATTGCTCCTGTTGTGATTTCACAATTTTCAGCTAGAGTCTTAAAATACCCTACATATTTAATATAATTCTTGTTCGCCATTTTTTAAGTTATTTACAGAAGTATTTAGCCTGACTGTCGAAAAAAATATCCAATGACAGACTATAAATACCGGTTGACTGAGACTTTTTTTAATATTTACACCGGCAAATCCTGAGAGGAAAAGACAAATAACCATAAATGTCGTACCTTACACCATAGGGGGCACGTGAATGGCGTTGTCAAGCACACAAAATAATATAATTTTAATACTTTTTCATGCTGTCATACCCGGGGTTTTTCTTTTGTCTCTCGTATTTTTATTATTTATTGGCAACAATAATATTTGAGTCGGCGATTAGATCGTTCTCCTAAGTCAAAAATAGATGTCGCCACCAATTAGCCGATTTCTTCACTTCAGTTTGAACATTATACCAATTCAATAACCATAGCCTCCAGAGCAATACAGTATTCTGAAGATCGACGGGAATTCGATTGTTCAGCTACTTACTTTCAGATGGCGCCAGAGATGCAGTATTTTCGATAAAATGAGCTCTGCTGTGAATATCGACATGGGCTCACTTTGATGGCATTCAGAGGACTTTTATCGTTGTCCGTTGTGATAAAAAGTTCTAAGCATCTTTATATTTAAAGAATTTTGAAGCCGCATTCGCTAAAGGGGTTTAATTTGACAATTTGGTGTTTTACGTCAAATGGACAAATGGACTCAACTAACAGACCTTTATTTATAAGATTTGTATGATTTGTAACCAGCTAACCAGTTTTATACAACATCTCGATTTGTAAATTTGTTCGGGTTTGAAATTTTTACTTTTAGGGTTAAAATACAATATTATATTGTAAGAAGAATGTTCTTACATTCAAATTAATTATAACACTTTTTGAAAATGTTCTGTAAGCTGTAAGTAATCAAATAGAATTTACATTACACGACAACATGGTTTTGTAAGTTTTTTTTTTGAAGATGTAAAGAAACTCATAGTCTGCTCCACTTAATAACGATAGTTTAAATTTCATGGAAATGATGGTGGAAATTTTTTCATAATTTATTTTATAAATAAGGAAACACATTTAAATACATTCTGGCCACCATATAACTGAATATATTTTGGCTACCACATTCTAACACAATTAGGTACATATTTACAAAACAAATAAGTCCTAAAAATAATACTTATAATAAAACATAGGTAGATAATATATTTAAAATTAATTGAAAGAATGGCTTGCACCTAACACCCTTGGCGTAGCAACAGTTTTTATTTCTAAACCGAGGTTAAATTTTAAACCGATTTAATTATTATTAGAGGTTTAAAGTAGATAAATTCGCGAGCTTTTGGGTGATTTTACAGGGTATCTCCGATATTATCGGATACATTTGGTCCACATATCGACTTCATTGTTAACAAAACTAGTAAATTACTGGGATTCATAACTAGAGTGTGTAAAATGTTTAAGTCTGAACAAGCAATTAAAACCTTGTATTATGCTTATATTTATAGTATGCTAAACTTTGCATGTCTGGTTTGGTCTCCTTATTATCACATTCATATACATAGATTGGAAAGGATTCAATCACGTTTTCTCAGATTTTTAAACTTTAGAATAAACGGCGTTTATTTAACTCTTCAAGTTAGACGTATGCAATCCTGTTTACAGTTTTTATACAAATTGCTTAACAATTTTATTGATTCACAAACATTAATATCAATTATAACTTTTCACATTCAACCTAGAGAAACGAGAACTCATCAATTATTTGATATTAATTATCAAAGAACAAATCTTGGGCAAAATTCACCTTTAGTAGGTAAGAATGTGCACAATTTATAATAACAATTGTGAAGATATTGATATATATTCAATACAACTCTGTTTCCTTTTAAAAGGCAAATAAAGGGATTGAATCTTTGACCGGTCGAATCTATTGCTTTTTGGATTTTATAATTTATAATTTATTAAATTTTGAATGGTTTCGCATGACGCCGTGGTTGGTGTATGGGAGTGGTCCCGAATAATTTGTTCATATTTAGATTTAGTTAGGACATAGCTTATAACGTACTTGTACACGTAACTAAAAATTAGTGGGTTAATTTTTGGGTCAAATCGTAAATAAATAAATAAATTATCGAAGATGCGGTTTTCGCGGACTGTGCTACTTTTTTATGAATCAAAATATAGGTAGCCCAATTAGAAATTTGCCTCCTCGATTTTGATATATGGGACTTTTTTGAGAATTTTACATTTTTGGACACCTCCCCATATTTCAGTTACCCTGTAACTTAATAAAATGTTTTTTTTTGTAGTTTTTTACGTAGAATCTAGTAACGTACTCAATTTTTTTTCTACTCTCATTAATTTTGAAGAAAAAAATAAACTTGCTTTTATTTAAGTGGTTCACTCCATATATTTTTTAATAATGTAATTCAGTTTTTAACAAACTTCTCCGCAATATACTGAGTGCGGCAAAAGTTTGGAAAGGGTCCGATATTTTTCGTAAAAAAAGTTTGGGACCGAAGTTGTTTGGTTTTTAGTTTGCAATCGATTGGCCACGGCATCATCCCTCAACCCCTCACCCCCCACGTGGAGGATGGGGGTGACTTTGAAATTTCAAATGGCGACCCCAATTTTTTTTGAGGATTCGAGTTCAGAGAGTAAAAGTAGACAAGTTTTGTCCGAAAAATTTTTCGAGCCGGATCATCCTTCATGAAATTGCGAACAAAGCGAATTTGGAGTCCGGAGGGTGGGGGATGATCCGGCTCAAAAAATTTTTCGGACCAAACTTGCCTACTTTTGCACTCTGAAGTCGAATCCGCGAAAAAAATATTGGGGTCGCCATTTGAAATTTCAAAGTCACCCCCATGCCCCACCTAGGGGTGATGGGTTGTTCGTGTGTGTGTATTTGACTTTTGTCCCAAACTTTTTTTTCGAAAACCTAACCACGGTTTCCAAACTTTTGCCGCACCCTATACGCCGTGTCCAAGATAAGGAGGGCCAGTATAGGGATCTCGGAAACCGTAAGAGATACAAAGTCGGTTAAATAGAGGTAAAGTTGCGCATTTACGTGCCTAATAATATGTCGTTTAGAAAGTTTTAAAATTCCGAGTAGGTCCGGAGATATCCGGAAAAACCGAAATTCTGAAAAATCGTTTTATTTTTTCCTGTTTTTTTTTTAGATCGAATTCTAAAGTAAATTGCACTTTTACATTGTCACTTTTTCCGCTCTATCTAACAGCGCTAATTGTTTTGTAATCCGGAAAGGACCCCGCAGAATCCTCATGGAAAATGACTCCCGGTCAAATTGGCCCAAACTTTCGTCACTAATAGGGTTCGGTGAGTAGATAAAAAGTGTCCATGGGCGCCCAGCATAAAAAAATCCCTGTCGAGAGATATCTTCGTCCGAAACTAGGTTCTTTTTCGCTGCCTAGTGTCCTGCAATACTCTGCCAGGCTTCCATAGTTCCTATACGAATTAACTTACGAATTTCATTCATATGCCGATTTATACTGTATTATAGGGTTCATTTCAGGAAAATATATTTAAATGGGACATCCAGTATTTTATTACATGATTAGGTTCGTATTAGTGTCCTTTATAACTGCCTAAAGTTTTATTTCAATTGGTTATGTAGTTTAAGAGTAATAAATTAAAAACTAAAAAAAAAGGTTTGCAGTATTAGAAAAAAGGAAGTGGGAGTCTTAGAAATAAGGAAACTGTAGTGGCATATGAAAGATGCTCAAGAGTACGTTCATTTTTCATTTTAGATACAATTTTCATTTGTAGAGGTTGTTTAGAATTAAAAGTTATGTCGTCACGGCCTTCATTCAAAATTTTTTTAAAAATAGTACCTACTTATTTTCTTGCCTTAAGCCATCTTGACAGTATTTGATCTGAAATATTGAGGAATGTAAATAGATCATTTGTTGAGCGTATTAACTTGTGTTCAGATCAACATGGTAGGCATTTTGAACATTTACTGTAGTTTATAATTATTAATCTAATCGCCTATGCATAATTTTCTTTTCATAATAAAAACTGTATTTAAAGAACATAATTTATGGCAATATTTGGAGAACGGCTGGAAATAACTTATATGCATCCATTACAAAAAAATAACTATTATGAATTCTACATCCAACAGCCAAATAGGGGTGTTCCATTCGAAAATCTGGAGAAAAATTATTTTGAAATGTGTCGTATTTGAAACCTAATTATAAACACCCTGTATAAAATAGATAAACGCTATTATATTCACAATATCTCTAGACCTCTTGTATTAAATTCCGCTCAATGCCTTGGTTAAAAAAGTTATTTTAGGTAGGTTTCTTGAATTTTTTTCTAAAATTCCGAACCTTTTTTTTTTAGTTTTTAATTTTAACTAGTATTTATTTAATTACTATTAAACTACGTAACCAACTGAAATAAAACTTTAGGCAATTATAAAGGACACTAAATACAAACATAATTATGTAATAAAATACTGGGTGCCCCATTTAAAAAAAGACAGCATTTTATTACCATACATTTTTGGACCACCCTGTATATTTAAAAATATTTTCCTGAAATGCACCCTATAATACAGTATAAATCGGCATATGAATGAAATTCCTAAGTTAATTTGTATAGGCGCTATGGACGCCTGACAGATTATTGCAGGACAATAGGCAGCGAAAAAGAACCTAGTTTCCGACGAAGATATCTCTCCACAGAGATTTTTGACGCTGTGCGCTCATGGACATTATTTATCTACTTACCGAATCCTATCAGCGCGGAAAGTTTGGGCCAATTTGACCGGGAGCCATTTTCCATAAGGATTCTGCGGGGTCCTTTTGGAATACGGTCCTGTATTTCTCCTAATTTTATAAATAATATGTCATAAGTAAGCTCTAAATTTTTACTTTAGTTCAATAAATAACAAATAATTTAATAATAAACCACAAATATGTGAACAAAAAATAATGTAATTAATAAACAACAATAGTGAGCAAAAAACATACCAAAACAGTAATAAAGCGAACAACGAAAAAAGTAAGCAACTACATAATCAGGTGTTCAAATGATTTCCCTTATTACCTAAGCACAAATAACATCTTCTAACTGCCCCATGCCGTTATTTTGGTTGTCTCCTTTCTGGACACTTCTCCAAATGCATCCGCTCTGCCACATATCAGTTTTTTGAGATAAAATAAAACACAATAATATCAAACTTTTCAGCATTTGTAAAATTATGTTCCATATTTTCTATAAAATACAAAACCTCTTAAAACGCTTTCAAATGTTGACAACGATCACGATAGGAATGTCAAGTGAAACAAATCACGCGTCATCATCTTAATTTTTTGTTCCAAACGCATGTACTTTCCTTTTAAATCTCGAATCAACAGAAGTTTGAAATAATGTTTCTGTATTTTGTTCACTTATTTGTGGTTTATTATTAAACTATGTGTTATTTATTGAACTGGTCCAACATAAGTAAAAATTTAGAGCTTACTTATGAGATATTATTTATAAAATTAGGGGAAATATCCTGATGTTGTTCAAAAAACCCTCGAAACGCCATTAAACCACAATGTGTCATACATCGTTGCATTCGGGAGAAAAAAAACCTCTCAAATTCCAATATCAGGAAAACACGACCGTATTTAAAAAAATAACGTTTCTAATGGTCCTTCAAAGACGACTCGTCGGATTACAAAACAATTAACGCTGTTAGATAGAGCGGAAAAAGTATCAATGTAAAAGTGCAATTTACTTTAGAATTCGATCTCAAAAAAACTCAGGAAAACAATAAAACGATTTTTCAGAATTTCGGTTTTTTTCCGGATATCTCCGGAACTACTCGGAATTTTAGAATTTTCTAAATGACATATTAGTAGGCACGTCAATGCGCAACTTTACCTCTATTTAACCGACTTCGTATCTCTTACGGTTTCCGAGATCCCTGTACTGGCCCTCCTTATCTTGGACACGTTGTATGTCGACAAGAATTTAAAAAATTATTTTTTACGATCATGCATCCGGTTTTGTTCTGGTTTGTTAAAAATAATATCGAATTGAGGTTATATTGAAATCTAATCTTAATATAGTTTTTCATTTAAAGAAAACATCAACGGAATATCCTCTTAAACATAACGCTAATAGTTAAAGCGATATAAAGCAAAAAGAGTTTAGACCTTATTAAGCTAAACTGTGGATCGTTTGCGGCTTTGAACTGAGAAAACTTCGCGCGTTGCTAAGATACAAAAGGGAGGGGCTTAAAAGGAGAAACTCCCCAGGCTGTTCGTTTCCTTCAGAGCGAAACTCTCGAAACGAAACGCTGGCTGGAAGTTGGCACTGAAGGAAATACTTCAGAAGTGTAGGAACTGAAATTACGATAGAATATAGTGTTAGTAATAATTGCTCTTGCATGCCCAGCCGTTTCTGAGCATCGGAAGATATGTGAGCAAATAAATAGGATATGCCGTTGTTTTGTAAAAATCGTTAACAGAAAAGAATCATGCAATTTCCAATTAGAAGAACTAAACTTACCAGTATCCAGTAATACAGGGTGTTCCTTAATGACGTGACAATATTTCAGGGTGTGATTCCTTAGGTTATTTTATAAAGAAAAGTTCATATGAACATATGTCCGCTTACGGCCTACGGGCTACAGGGTGTTGATTTTTATTTTTTAAATGGTTATTTTTTAATATCTCCGAAAGTACTTTAGATATTATTTTCAATTTTGGTATGTGTTAATAGGATATAGTACCACAAATTTTAGTTAGAAAATTTATTCAATTATTCAACCAGTGGCGTCCTTGCAAACATGTCCTCTGATATTTTTTACAAAAAAGATGGTACGCCACTGACATTTTTCCATTTAACTATTCGCTCTCTTAAATCTTCTAAAGTGTTAATTGGAGCTTCATACACCAGAGTTTTAAGATGACCCCACAGAATGGTGTTTGTTCGGCGGAATGGAACATGGGCGGAATAAGGGCTATAGATGAAGGTGACCATATCCAACAATTTTTATGGAACAACATTTATCATTAGATAACAATGTTAACAGTCTTGAGTTTCAATTTGAATTTGAAGAAAAACACATGCACAGCCCACTTTTTTCGTAAAAATACCAGGGAACATGTTTGCAGGGTGGATCGACAAAATAATAAAATTATTCTAACTAAAATATATGCTTATTAACCACACATATACAGTCCCAGAAGAAATGTATAAATTCATTTAAAATTCAGCGGTAAGTTTTTTCAAAAAACGCTCGTACCCGTCGATTTTGATTTCTTAATTTTTTTTTTGTGGTAATTTCATGTATACAGGGTAGCTCAAAAATAAGTTACGACCATCAACTTCATTTTTTCAAATGAAAACATATATTTTTTATTTCATTTTTGAATTTTGCATTGAATTCTAAGCATGTTTCATGTACCATGTCCTATACATAAACTCAACAGTTATTGAAAAAATTAGGATTGAACATATCTATAAGTAAGACCTGTTTATTAAAAAAAAACACAACAAAATCAAATTAAATGTTGAAAATGTGCGCCATTTACGGCTTGACAATATCCAAGACGATCAATAAACTCTCTTTGCACGTTTCCAACCATTTCCGGAGTTATGACACGCACTTCTCTTCGGATCCATTCTTTCAACTCCTGCATATTGTTTGGCCTGTTAACAAATACTTTTGATTTGAGGTAACCCCACAAAAAAAAGTCCAGCGGAGTTAGGTCTGGCGACCTAGCAGGCCATTCGATAGGTCCTCTCCTTCCAATCCACCCATTGGGAAAGGTTTCATCCAAAAATGTGCGCACAATGGCCGCATAGTGCGGAGGAGCACCATCTTGTTGAGTCTGGATCCAATGGATTCGGAAATAAAGCCACTAATGCTGGAATTAATTCTAGTTGGAGAAATTCGAGATATACTTGTCCAGTTAGACTGTTCAAAGAAAAATGGACCAATTACTCTTTCGCGTACGATTCCACACCAAACATTTATTTTCTTAGGGTACTGGCTGTGAACCTCTATCATCCAATGCGGATTTTCTGTTGCCCAATATCGACAATTTTGTCTGTTCACATTACCATTCAAATAGAACGTAGCTTCATCCGAAATAATAATATGTTTTACTAAATTATTATCTAGATTGCACATATTTTGCATGCGTCCGCAAAACTCACTTCGCCTATCGAAATCATCTTCAAATAACTCATGCACTGGAATAACTTTGTATTGGTGATATTTGTGCTTTGAACGACTCGGTGAACAACAGATTTCGGCATGTGTAAATCGGCCCCAATGTGTGACAGGGGAGTACATGGATTCTCTTCCAAGGAAAGCAAAACGTCAAGTTGTTCATTTTCATCTCGAGTAGGACGACCAGATTTAGGAAAATCTCTAACATAACCGAATTCTCTAAACTTAGCCTATATCCTACTCACCATCTTTTGACATATGGGAGGACGATCAGGATGGATTTCATTAAATAATTGGGCTGTTTCTATTTGAGTACGTGTTTTATCACCAAACCCAACCATGCATAGAATTTCAATTTTTTCCCGTTCCGTTAACTTCACCATTATTGTGAAAACCGCAACTTTGAAACTACGTTTGACAATAATTATACTTATTTGAAATAAAATTGTCATACAGTTTCTATGGAAATAAACGGTGACAGTGAGACAGTACACCCTTACTTATTATGGAGCCCAAAATGCCATATTGCCAGAAGATTTGATAGATCGTTGGATTCCCTAAATGATATGTTCAATCCTAATTTTTTCAATAACTGTTGAGTTTATGTATAGGACATGGTACATGAAACATGCTTAGAATTCAATGCAAAATTCAAAAATGAAATAAAAAATATATGTTTTCATTTGAAAAAATGAAGTTGATGGTCGTAACTTATTTTTGAGCTACCCTGTATACATGAAATTACCACAAGAAAAAAATGAAAAAATCAAAATCGACGGGTACGAGCGTTTTTTGAAAAAACTTACCGCTGAATTTTAAATGAATTTAGACATTTCTTCTGGGACTCACTGTATAAATAGTATATTGCTAATACCATCTGCAATTATGTCCACGCTATGGGCATCGAAGGGGGCGTTGTGAGTTTGCGCAGTTCGGAAATTTCCTTGTGAAAGTAAACATTCGACAGGACCGGATTTCATCTTTTTTAATGTAAATTTCACTGGTTAGTTAGGAGAAATATTGCAAACAAAGTTTCGATTAGTTCGATTTAAGACAGCGTTCCATGCATACTTTTGCCAAATTCCGTCCGAATATTTGTAACAATCGATACGATGAGCTTTATTTTACACACACTTTTTTCTAAACCAAATATTAAGAATAAATTACTATATTGACTATTTTGGGAATTATTATCAGCCACTAATGCACCAAATTAAAAATACATTAATTTTAAGGTTAGGCAGTGACTACATATATATTATATTGTATACGAGTGACACTATCTTCTCTTTTTACAAGCTTTTTAGTGAAATTGGGTTCCGAAGATCGGATAATGTGATACGCAAAATATTTTCGTATACCTATATGTACATACTTCAAATACTTTATACCTAGTATTGACCCACGACTTATGCCAAAAAGCACCATGCACTTGTGTCCTTTCATCTTAAACAAAACAAGCCACTAATAACCTACCAAACAGCGAATCGAATCAAAACAAATTAAAAACTCCTTTACAAAAATTGTTGTTAGGTAATAAAAGTTTATAAGCATCCAGAACCAAAGACGAATAACAACAAACAAATAATGTTGGGACGGCTCTGACGCGATCGATAAAATTTCCTTATTTGTGGTTTATTGTTAAATTATTTGTTATTTATTGAACTAGTCCAACATAAGTAAAAAATTTAGAGCTTACTTATGAGATATTATTTATAAAATGAGGACAAATACAGGACCGTATCCCATCATTTCCTGATGTTGTTTAAAAAACCCTCGAAACGTCATTAAACCACAATGTGTCATACATCGTTTCATTCGGAAGAAAAAATATCTCTCAAATTCCAATATCAGAAAAACAGGACCGTATTTAAAAAAATAAAGTTGATAATGGCCCTTCGAAGACGACTAGTCGGATTACAAAACGATTAACGCTGTTAGATAGAGCGAAAAAAGTGGCTATGCAAAAGTGCAATTTACTTTAGAATTCGATCTGAAAAAACCCAAGAAAACAGTAAAACGATTTTTCAGAAACTCCTAATTTTAAAACATTCTAAACAGCATATTATTAGGCACGTAAATGCGCAACTTTACCTCCATTTAACCGACTTCGTATCTCTTACGGTTTCCGAGATCCCTGTACTGGCCCTCCTTATCTTCGACACGTTGTAGATACAACTTCGATTAAATGGGGAAAAAGTATAGCAATCAAAGGACGGATAATATGCTGTACAAAATGAGTTGATAAGATTTTTAAGTTTTCAGTTACTTAAGAAAAACTGAAATTTTGAATTTTAAATTAAATTTGTTTTCGACGTTAATGTTAAAGTTAGAGCAAACTGACAAAACATTCTTACAGCAACTTTTAGTGAACTCTACAAACACATAAACACATAACAACACGGCTCTGATTTTATTATGTCAAATTTTAAGACTTATTTTATTATAAATTCAATGATGTACCACATATTATCGTTTAATGAGGTTTCGAGTCTTTTTAATAATCTTCATGAAATTCTCAGGATATGGACCTGTATTTTCAACAACTTTGTAAAAACAGTTCAATAGAAAGTACTAAAATGAATATTTTTAAAATACCTTTATAATAATGCACTACATAATAATCATAAAACAAGATAATTTATTAACAATAACAAAGCAGTAAGCATGAAAAAATAAACAACAAATAGGTACATCGGCAAGAAAACATTAATTAAAGTAAAACAAACAGTAGATTATTAGAAATTAATTTTCTAAAAAGTGTACGAAACAATTTCCGTCACTTTCCAGAGACCTTAGATGACTAGTAAAGTGATTGAAGCCTTTCAAAGCATAAGTACACAAATGATAATGAATGAATTTGGTTCGTCGTGTATTTCTGCTATTCGCTGATCTGGGCGGAATTAAGAGGGCAAAGCCAGCCGAGCACCTTCCATGAAAATATCTGTAAAAGAGAGTCAAATCCCCAACCTGTATTCGATGTTCTAGGCTGTCGAGGTTCCTCGTCAGCTCGTGGTCTCCAATCAGACGAATGGCCCTCCTTTCAATGGAATTCATTAGCCGAAGAGTATGTTTGGGTGCAGAGCTCCAGACATGAGAGCAATACTCTAGTGATGGTCGAATCTGGGCTTTGAATAGTGTCAAAAGTTGTTGAGGTCTGTACAACTTTCTGGTTCGGAAGAGTACACCAAGATTCTGAGAAGCTATCTTGGCGATTGCAACAAAGTGGTTATGCCAAAACATATTTCCTCCCAGATTGACGCCCAGCATATTAATAGATGAAGCCAGTGGGATTGCGTGTCCGTCCATGACTATATCCGGTTCTGTAATGTTAACCTTTTTAGAGAAAACTGCTGCCTGTTTTTTTTTAGCGTTAAATTCGACTTGGCTACTGTCACCCCAAGCCAAAATTTGGACCCTTGAGGAACACCGGCATTGATGGTGAAAGTGTCTGAGAGAAATCCGTCAATAGCCACTTGCAGAGAGCGTTCCTTAAGGAAGTTAGACAACAATGCACATAATCGACTGGGCATACCATACGATCGAAGTTTACTTAGAAGTCCCTCATTCCAAACACGACCAATGGCTTTGGAAATATCCAGTGCAACAGCCCGAGACTCCCCATGATGTTCGATTGCGTTGTTCCAAAGATCGGTGACATAGGCTAGAAGATCTCCAGTTGATCTGGTCTTCCGAAAACCACATTGATGATCGCTGATAATGTTGAAGCCTTCCAGGTACTTTAGAAGATGTTGGTTAATAGCTTTCTCCATTACTTTTGATATAACTGAAAGCAATGCGACTGGTCGATAGTTGCTAGGCAGGGTTCTCTTACCTTCCTTTCACTGAATGAATTCTGCAATTTTAAGACGCTATTTGTTTGAAGATCATTTCGACCAGCTTTTCGAAAATAATTTCTAATAATCTATTGTTAGTTTTACTTTAATTAATGTTTTTTGCCGATGTAACTATTTGTTGTTTCTGTTTCCATACTTACTGTTTTGTCAATTGTTAATTATTGTTATGTACTGTAAGGTGGAATTGCCCAAGCGGCATCGTCTGCTCTTAAAACTTCAAAAAGAATTGAAAGGTGAAAAAGTGCGCATCATCATAAAAATTGCATTAAAAGCAGCGTCACGTAGCGGTAGTTATTCCTCGTTAGAAGACCAGCAAGCGCCTTTGATAACGCTGATTTACTCCAGAAGCCTGGAAAATATAGATAATGTAATGGAAAAATATGGAGGAGACGTGAAGATTTGAACGCGGCGTCATTAATAAATTATTGGATGAGTTTGTTTTCGAGAAATGGAAAAGCAAGTGTTTTGGATTCGTTCATATTCCTTGAGCTTCAGTGACTTGTCCATAATATCAGATAATTTAATTAATCAACTCTGTAACGAAATTTTTCTACTCCTACATTAGTAAGAACCTATATACGCAGTGGCGGCTCGTGACCTATGATAGAGGGGGTTCACAAGTATGGTGAAATTTTTGTAGACGTTTTAAATGTAGGAAGAAAAAAAGGAATAAGAAAATGCGTTGGTAAAGCATATTTTTATTTATTTGTTAATTTTACACAAGGAAATACAACTTTTGGAAAACAAGAAAGGTTTTCTTAGTGTGTATAGCTCTCGGATCTTAACGTCGTCGCATGCAACCCTCATAACAATATTTATACAGTCCACTACTAATACTACTAAAGCCATCTACGAGCTATCAAGAAAACCGAATGATGTCCAATACTACTACCGCCATCTGCGAGTTATCAAGGAAACCGAATGATGTCTAATACCACTACGCAATCTAGGGCTACGTCATTAGGCACAACCAAGACGAGAACAATAGTTAACTGTTTTATGACGAGAACGAATCGAGCCACGAGACTGACAAGTTGGTATTCTTCATATTTTCAATGTTTTTTAGTTTAAATCCTTAAATAAAATGGTTTAAATCATATCGAGTATCATTTATCGAAATACACAACATTTATCGACCCTACACAATAGTGCTTAAACGAAAAGTCCATTCTTCAGTTCTTAATTGTAGAAAATTGATCGATAACAGCTTCATTAAAGTTTGGAAAACCCTCTACCATTTTTTTTCATATATTTAAATTTTAAACTTTCTAATAAAGTCCCTAGATTTATCCTTTGTGGCCTGCGTTAAATTAATTTCGGGTTTAGGTGTTCCCGCATTCTTCACTTCAATTTTTTGCTCCAAACTCAAAGATCTAAAGTGATTTCTTAAATAGTCCACCGTCAACTATTCATTTTAACTTAATAAATATATAATATTAAGATATTAAAACATACAGGCTCGAATTTCTAACTAGATGCACGAACAGACAACAGCGCGGTGCACACACAAAAACTGTGTGCCTTTTCCAGGTTAAATCGCCATAGCCCCCCTATCCCCCGCTGCCACCCGCCACCTTGTTACTACAGATAAACTGCACTACTTAATCGCAAGTGCGAGCAAGTCTCGTCATAATCGTCATTTACCTCGACCGAGGCACGGTTGCCGGATCTATAGTTTGGTTTGACGGGATGATAAAATATTAGGGAGGGTCGGACTTTTTTAGTTTGACGGTACGATAAAATATTAGGGAGTGTCGGACTTTATACGATAAATAATATTAATGAATATAAATTAATACTCTTTATTCGTTTTGTTTTGGGGGTGCACGTGCGCATTTGCTCCTGTGGAATAACCGCCACTGTATATACGCACTGTCATGTAATATATACAGGGTGTCCCAGAATATGTGGGCAATCTCCCGGGTTCAGATAGATAACAGGAGAAGTACCTATAAATTTTTAACGGACGTCCCTGGGAATCGTTGTTTCTTAAATAATTTTCTAAGTACTAGATGTAATTTAATAATTTTTTAGTATAATGGTTACTAGATGAGTCACCTTAAAATTCGCCCTTTTAAATACATTTGGCTTATTTAGTTTGCCAGGGACGGACTATAGATGTAACACAAAAATGTTTTTTTTTGTACACCTTGTATGATGAAGGAACGACAATAATATGTTTGGATACTCTAAATCTTAATCTGGAAAAAGGTACTCTTGATATCGATTAAATGAACCGCTTTCGAAGAAGGAAGATATTTTTGTTCAATAAGATTTATATTCAGTGTACGTAAATTCCATTACTAAATTAGTAACTAATAAGACAAAGGAGAAAACCCCCAAATTTCAAGACACTGCCATAAACTGACACTGACATAAATATTCTTATTTAAATCGGTACATGTGAAAAAAACCGTAACAACAATGAGGGAATTTTATGAACATAAAACAACAACTAATGCAAAAAACCATATTGAACAAAAATATTTTTTTCTCGAAAACAGTTCATTTTATCGACATTGATCAAGAGCACCTTTTATTCAGCTTAAGGTTTAGAGTATCCAAAAATATTATTGTCATTCCTTCATCATACAAGGTGTACAAAAAAAAGCATTTTGTGTTACGTCTAGTCCGTCCCTGGCAAACTAAATAAGCCAAATGTATTTAAAAGGGCGAATTTTAAGGAGAATCATCTACTAAGCATTATACTAAAAAATTATTAAATTACACCTAGTGCTTAATAAATTATTTAAAAACCACGATTTCCCGGGACGTCCGTTATGGACCCGTATCTCCGTAGTGCCGGGTTTGTTCGTAGGCCGTAGGAAGAAAAATTTATAAGAACTTCTCCATTTTTAAGTGTTTTATCTGAACCCGGGAGATCCAGGGGGATCGTGGGGGTGATGACCCGAGGCCCCCCTCCCTCCAAACCATCAATTTAACATGAAAAATACCATATATACCGGTTTAACTCACGCGGCAGGGTATTACTTTTCCATGCATGACCCCCCTCCCCAAATGGAAATTTGACCCCCCCCCCCCCCCCCCCAAAAAACGAAGTTCTGGATCCGCCGTTACTCCGTAAGTTGGAACCATATGGCAAACTTTTTATTATTAATTTTACGACAAAAAGTTATTCTTCATAAAAAGTTCTGCATGTTGTTGTTATACCATTAATTAGCGGACATCCTGTATATCTAATATAAAATGCAGCAGCAAGTTCTCGCACACCAAACAATAATCTCCCATAAGCGAAAACTGAATTCCCCAATAATAGCATTTCGATTTGTTCGACCAAATTCCGCGTCGATTACTATCAATGCAGCAGAGCCCGCAATTCATTATCGGGAGGTCCCAAGGGGGATTCCCACAGGACTCTGACGCCACAAATCACCCGATCCCGAACAGACGGACCTCAATAATAATCTGGTGCGGGCGCGCCCCTTATCTGATTGAGGCACATATGTGCTGGATTACGTCGCTGCGAGATCATCTTTGGGACTCTTTTTCGGGACTATACATATAAATTTTGTTTTAGATGCTTTTAATGATCTAAAATGAATTGATGGGCAATGACCGATGTGTACATAACAAATGCATAAAGCAATACTTAACTATTTTCACGACCGGGAAATTTAAGACAACGAGCCGAAGGCGAGTTCCATAATTTCGTATGTGAATAAAGTGACTTTATGCAAAAATTTCACACAATATTTTTTTCATCGTATCAGTTTTCTTGTTCGAAATTAAAATGTATCTTTAAAATTAACAATTTCAGTGCTTTTTTCTGATAACGTTGATTAGTGTTTTCTTTACGTAATGTTATTAAAGTTATTGAAAGGCTATTTTCTAAAGCAGTGTTTTTCAAACTGGAGTCCACGGGCCTCCCTTACTTAGGGGTCCGCGAATCACTAAACAAAAACAAAATAAAGTAATCGACTTAGGGCCGGTTGAATAAAACAATTCTGAATTTAGGTCCAATGGAACGTCGATCAACCTGTGAACTACGTTCATTCAATATTACGTTGATCAATATAAATTGAACTTTAGTTCAGCTGAACTAAGATCAGTTTATGTTGGCATTACTATTATTTAGTTACTTTTATATAGATTTTTTACATAAAATATAACCTTTTATTTGATTTGGGGTTTGGCGGGCTTTCTTTCCAAGCTCTTGTAATTGGTGTGCTGATAAAATATTATTAAAAATTAAAAATTTTATTTCCTGGTGATAATACAGGGTGGCCAATTAGTGCGACAAAGCTCAATATCTCTTTTACCGCTAAGGATAGCGGAAAACTTTTTCACGGAAGGTATTAAGAGTTAAGAGGTGCAGCTTATAAAATTATTTTCAACCATACAGGGTGCTCCAAAAGGGCGGTGTTATAAATTCATATTCATATTTTTTAAATGGGACACTATGTATATTTTTACATATTTTAATTCACCGTAAAATTCTGTACACATTTTTGCATCGTAAATAGATTGGAAAATTCCTAAAATTTGTGCAAAAACATGGTTCAATGAAATGTGTAATATTTCTTAACTTATAATAATTTGAAATAAAATATTTTTATGTCGAAAAGAGGAATGTTGACAGAAGTCCCATATAATAACACATATCAATATTTTTATACAGGGTATTTTCTATGGATATGCCAACATTACGAACTTGAACCTGAGATCCGTAAGGTTTTTAAATGAAACACCCTGTATATGATTACTTTATCTTGTAGATATTTTAATCCTCTCTAATTTTTATTAAGGTCTATATACTTTAGTATATACTTGATTTTACTAAATTTACTACAGGGTGTCAGCTAATTAATGGTGCAAAAAAAAAAACCACAGGCTCCTTACGTAAAAATATTAGGATTTAATTATGCTTACCTATATGCGAAAGTTGATATTAACTGAGATACAGGGTGTTAAAGTTAAAACTTTTTGTTTTTCCCTAATAACTTTGAGAGGAACCAACGTTTCTTTACAAAATTTGGCAATTATGCTTTTCTTAGGACGAGAAATTGAGTTTTTGTGAAATTTTAATGTACAATTTTCACACTTGTATTAGGATAACTGTTTTGTGCCAAAATGTATTTAAGTTTTTAATGAAAATAATACTTTTCTCATATTTACTACGTGAAAAAGGTATACTAAGTTCAGGTTGTCCAGAGTTACTGTTTCGGGTTTGTTAGAATTTAAATTGTTTAGTGCACCCTTCCCAATTATTATTAATTTGCAAACAAAATTTTTTTCTTAAAGTAACCTATGAGAAAACAAATGAAAAGAGATGAAGTTGCTATTAAACCTCCATATTGTTTGATGATTATTGTAAGATAGCTGTGTGAGGAAATGTTTCATTTTTGAGTTTATCATGAGTTAAGTAACAATGCCGAGACACAGTTTGTTTTCAAACGCAGAAATGCGGGATATGTTGTGTGTATACGCGTAGGAAAATTTTAAGGGGGTGCCCAGAGACGATATTCGGAACTCCATCTAAATTGACGACCTGATTTTAAGATCTTCAAAAATATTTACGACCGATTAAGCGGAGCAGGTACCTTTCGTCCTAAATGGGATTAATCAATTTCTCGTTCTAAATAAACCACAATTGCCAAATTTTGTAAAGAAACTTTGGTTCCTGTCAAAGATATTAGAGAAAAACAAAAATGAAGTTTAAACTTTAACACCCTGTATCTCAGTTAATATCATCTTTTGTATATAAGGTAAGTATAATTAAATCCTAATATTTTTACGTAAGGAGTCTGTGGTTTTTCCATGTACCATTAATTTGCGGACACCCTGTATAATAATTTTACTATAGTATTTTTTCCGTGTAGACTAACAATACTAATTCACTGAAACTCTTTATTTAATTAATAAACGTATTATAATAAGTATTCCTTCCTATGTAAACAAATTTGACCACCTGACACATAAACTCCTACATGTTTAAAATAAAAACATTTTTTTTATTGCCAATATTTGGTCCTCAATATTTATTTATTTATATTTACTATATTCCTTCTGTAAACTTGTTTGGATTTTTCAAGCAATAAATTTAATTCTTGAAAGACTTGTATATTTAACAATAACTTTAAAATGTGCCTCTTGAGGTTCCGTATAATTCTACATAATAAATTGTTAGTAAAGATTGTTTCACGAAAAATGGATACCACTTAATGATTTCCTGGGTCGGTCCCATTGTGTCGACAAGAGCTTGGCAATAAACAAGTGAAGTATGAAGGGACGGACTAAGGAAAACAAGTAATGATATGATTATATTAATGTAATCAAATGAAATAACATTTTTTTTAAATATTACTAGTCATATTTATTTACATTTATAATGTCATTCTATAGATAGTTCTGTTTCGCTATCGCTATCCTCATCAAAATTAATTATAATTGGATTAATTATACGATCCAGACTAATATACGAATTTTCTACAGTTATAACGTGACGGACAGAATTTTTCCAACTACCTGGGGGAATATCATTAAAGCATTTTCGTATTAATTCTACAACACTAGAACTTAAAGTCGGAGAAATATTTTCAGACCTAACCAGTGATTTTAACTGGTGCCACATATGCTCTATGGGGTTAAAAATGCAATAATAGGGTGGGAGCCGTAGCACTGTATGTCCAATTTCTTCTGCCAATGTGTCACAAATATATACTTTTTTTATACAAAATATCTTTAAAACTTCTAAAAGATCACTTTTTTTATAACATGCTTCAAAATATATATCATTCGCCGCCATGTAGTTCTGAATCTCCAATTTTGTATTATTTGAGCTTGGAGCTTTATGTAATTGGCGACTGTGATAGCTCGCATTGTCCATTACTATCACGTTATTCTGAGGAATGTTTGGTAAAAGACAATTCTTAAACCATTAGTCAAAAACTAACAAATTTTACCACAAAAAGATATTTAAATATAAATTAAGCAACCTAACCTACCTGATGTGCCTTTATTTAATTATAATTATTACAATCCGGTCCTCTCCACATAATAATAACAAACGGTCATAAATAATGGGATGGCCACAGGTACTTTTACTGCAGTCATTAAGTTATATCCATTTTTCGTGAAACAATCTTTACCTCTAATCATAAAGTAGTGAGTTTACTTTATCGCATTATTTGTACCCCTGTCTATATTGCCTATAATAACGAAGTAACTAATTTAAAAAATCAATCATCGAAATACAAAATAAAAGTAACCTTCCTGTTCGGATCAGCGTTAATTTTGGATTAGCGAATATCCGGATTATCAAAATTCCATTGAATACGTATTATAATATCCTATAATATACCGTATACCTGTATAGTGTACATAAACCCTTGACATATCTCTCTCACTTATCTGTTGAAAATGCCCTGTAATGCAAAATCCGTGTCCTGCATGGAGGAGCGCGCTTTCCGCCAAAGCGCTGTGCTAAACGACCAGGATTATGGCAGGATGATTGCAGGCACTTGACTGAAGCGACATGCAGTGGTATGTATTACAAAAAATAACGAACTAAACCGTAAAACCATTACATATTTATTCAGGTTTAAGGTTTTGTCGTCGTGATTTAACTCTCTTTTAGAGATATTTTGATATTGCTCGCTTAATTCCTCCTAGAGCAACGAATAGCAGGAAATCCTCAACGAACCACTGTGTCGCAAATCCATATGTGTTTCAGCTTAGTATTCCTCGAACTTCATTGTTGACGAATTCCTTCCTCTGATGAAGGGAATCGCTTTAATCGTATACGCACCACTTGCCGAGCGGGCCGCTTACACTAAAGGAGAAAATTAAAATTTTATTCTACATTTACTACTATTTACAATGTGACAAAAGGGGGGGGAGGGGGCGTTTTTAGGTATATTTAAGTGCTTGCGAGAGTAAATGTTAGTCTTTTCTCTAAATTTTTTTGTTATTTGTCTCTTTATTTTTAACAGTTTTAAAGATATATCGCTTTTCTCAAACATTACATTTTATTTAGACCTATTCATATGTATGTAGGTATACTTACATGATGCGACAACTTATCTTTGTCGCATTAAAGACCATAGAAAGTTTATTAATAAAGATACGATCTAAGAATATCTCCAACAACATAATCTATAAACTAACAACAAGAATACATATTAAGTTAAACAATACAAAAGTTAATAAAAAACAAAATGGAATAAATAAATAATCATAAATCATTCAGTGTGTTTATGATATAGTCATGGCAGGACACGCAATTCCAATAGCTTCATCTATTAATTTGTTCGGCGTCAATCTGGAAGGAAATATGTCTTGACATAACCACGTTGAGGTAATCGCCAAGATAGCCTCGCAGAAACTTGGTGTACTCTTCCGAACCAGAAAGTTGAATACACCTAAACAACGTTTGACGCTATACAAAGCCCAGATTCGAACATCACTAGAGTACTGCTCTCATGTCTGGAGCTCTGCACCCAAACATACTCTTCGGCTACCGATTCCATTGAAAGGAGAGCCATTCGTCTGATCGGAGACCACGAGCTTATAAACAGCCTCGAAAACTTGGAACATCGAAGACAGGTTGGTGATTTGAATCTCTTTTACAAATATTTCCATGGAAAATGCTCAGCTGCGAAATTGCGGTGAATAGCAGAAAAACACGACGGACCACTGCCGCCCATCCATATGTGGTTAAGCTTAGTACTCCTCGAACTTCATTACTTAAGAATTCTTTCATTTGAAGGACATCATCTTTATGGAACGACCTTCCCAAGGTCGTGTTTCCCTACGAGTATAACCTCCAACGATTCAAAACCAACGTGAATCGCTTTATGCGCACACGCACCACTCCCAGAGTGCTTTAAAGGATTTTCCTATAGTGCTCGTGTTTGATCATAAAAAAAACAATGATCTGGGTCCAAGTCAATTTTGATTAAAAGTGTGTGATATTAAAATTTGTTTTTTAGTGCCTTTTAGTGTTTTCAGGAAGGATTTTTTCATTATTTTCTGTTTATTAGACATTTTGGTAGTATATTGTTGGACTTTGTGTACCAGTAAAGTTTTTTTTTATTAAAAATAAGTAAACATATTTTATTTGCTCAACTGTTTCTTTCAATTACACAAACATGTAACCACAAAAAATTTTATAGGAATGATATGTTTTGAGTTGTATATTAATTTGTATATTATGAATCGAAAGTTTTTCAGTGGAAAAGCTTATAATTTCTACCGGCCCTCATGGTTCTTCTGCTCTTCTTTATGGCGTTGGCTGCTCTAGGCTCCATTCGCCAAAAAATGTGATGGTTACATAAACGGAATATTACTAGAAATTACTATATGTCAAGAGCCGCCATTAAAATCTAAGGTGATATCGACTATAGGAGTTCCATCCACATGTATATAAACAGTATATTGCTAATACCATCTTCAATTATGTCCCCGCTATGGGCATCGAAGGGGGCGTTGTGACTTTGCGCAGTTCGGAAATTTCCTTGTGAAAGTAAACATTCGACAGGAACGGATTTCAACTTTTTGAATGTAAATTTCACTGGTTAGTTATTGACTATTTTGTGAATTATTATCAGCTACTAATGCACCAAATTAAAAATACATTAATTTTAATGTTAGGTAGTTACCACATATATATTATATTGTATACGAGTAACAGACACTCTTTTCACTTCTTTTTTTACAAGCTTTTTAGTTAAATTCTGTTCCGAAATCGGATAATGTGATAAGCAAAATATTTTCGTATATATGTATGTACATACCTGAAATACTTTATACCTGGTATTGATCCACGACTTTTGCAAAAAAGCACCATGCACTTGTGTCCTTTCATCTTAAACAAAATATACCACTAACCTACCAAACAGCGAATCAAATCAGCACAAATTAAAAACTCCTTTACAAAAATTGTTGTTAGGTAATGAAAGTTTATAAGCACTAATATACCGACAACAATGTGGATGAACCACTTTTTACTCTGTAATTTGAAAAAGCATCCAGAAACAAAGATGGCGACGAATAACAACAAATAAATAATGTCGAGCCGGCTCAGACGCGATCGATCAAATTTCCACCCTACTGCGTAAACGCAATAGGCCCGCTCCATCTCTCATAGCCTGGAGACTTTTTGTATTTTGGAACGTTCGTATTGGCAATATACTGTTTATTTATAGGGTTGCCCAGAAGTCCGGAATAAAATTAATATAGACTTAACCTGTAACTTTTGGGAAAACGCGCGAACACGTCAATTTAGTTTTATATCTGCTCACATTTTGACGTTATTCGTTTGTTTTTTTATAGACACTTGTCAAAGATATGACGACATCGGTCTTTTTTTTAAATAGAAACATACAGCTTGTGATACATACATTTGAAAGCTAATATCTCGTACAGTATGCTCATAAATTTTAGCGTGATTCTGTCAAGCTATTTCAAAATGTCGATTGTTAAAAGGTTTTAAAAAATCTCTATTTAAATAAGCGAAAATGATAAATCATTGATGATTTTTTACCTTTCAAGGTAAGAAATCTTCATTGTTTCACGTTCACGACATTTTGTGACTTAACAATAGTTATGGTTTATTTGTTATTTATTTTATAAGAAAAAATAATAATGTAACGAACAAAAAGGTGGTTGGCAAATGCTGGAAATGTCCTCCATCTACTTGGCATGCTCCCAGCTGATGATAAAATCCGTCGACGGAATTCCGAATGGCTTCAGCCGGTATGTTCTGTGTCTCCAATCTAATTTTGTATTTCAAATCTTCAATATTATTTGGCCTATTTTGGTAAACTTTTCCATTTAAATATCCCCAAAGAAAATAGTCTAGAGGCGATAAGTCTGGGAACCTCGGTGGCCATTCAATTGTACCCCGTCGTCCAATCCAGCGACCTGGAAATATCTCATCAAATATCTTCTCACATTGACAGCAAAATGCGGGGAGCACCAAATTGCTAGAACCAAATTGTTTCATTAGGTATATCTGGATCTACTTCGTTGGAGAAATTACAGCTAGAGCAGGTATCAACTGAAAAAACCATAACTATTGTTAAGTCACAAAATGTGAGAACGTAAAACAATGAAGATTTCTTACCTTGAAAGGTAAAAAAACCGATCAATGATTTATTATTTCCGCTTATTTAAATAAAGATTTTTTAAAAACAGTCGCCATTTTGAAATAGCTTGACAGAATCGCGCTAGAATTTATGAGCATACTGTATAAGATATTAGATTTCAAATGATATATCACAAGCTGTATGTTTCTATTTAAATAAAAGATCGATGTCATCATATCTTTGACACATGTCTATAAAAAAACAAACGAATAACGTTAAAATGTGAGCATATATGAAATTAAATTGACGTGTCCGAGCGTTTTCCCCAAAAGTTAGAGGTTAAGGCTATATTAAGTTTATTCCGGACTTCTGGGCAACCCTGTATATGTGGTTCCATCCACCGTCCTTCAAATATCATATTTTAAGGTTGAACTTGTTTTTTACATTTCTACCCACTGTACAACACCTTATGGCAGCACTGTGTTTTTAAAATTAATACGCTGTTTTGGTCGCTTGTGTTTCACGCCGACATTTTCATTTTCCTTATATTACATGATAATTTAATTAAGTGGGCTCGAGTGTTTTTCAGATTATTATTTTTATTACGAAGGTAAATATTAGGATTTGGTAATTACCAGATAAAGGCTTATGATCGGAATATTAAAAGGCCATCAAAACAACAATGAATTGGCGGAGTTCACTTCTTATTAATTTAAATTTTTTCCGATTCCGATAGAAGTTATACTGCAACGATTATTGTTGTAAAATTTCCAGAAATCAATTTTTTGGAAATAATTCCGGAAAAATTTGAAATACACTCGCCGACACAAAATTCCGCTTACCTGAAATTTTGGCCAAGTTTGATATTTTATAACTTTTTTATTTTTTATACGATTTTCATAATTTTGTTATCAGTTTGTAGATCCATTTATCGTGTTTTTCCTTAATTATTTTATAAAGTAACATTTTTCGATTAAGCTACAGGGTGTTATGGAAATGACGAATTATATTTAAATGGGTGACTTTGGGTATCCTTGAGAAGCGCTGCATATTTTATTTTTTTTAAATGGACCGTTTTAAAAGTGGGGTAACAAACACTCTTACTAACAGGCCAGTCCGCGCCACTGTACAACATTTCACCCAGACCCAATGGCAATGTTGCCAAACTTAATGTAAAACTGAAATTCCATATAAAATTATAAAAATAAATTATTTTCTACCTACTTGTATTTATCTTTATACCTAAAGAGCGAGGAAATTCAGGCACAATCAGTATTTTTTCTTTTTCATGGAAACACTCCTGGAAACACTATATTATTATGTACACACAGTAATAGTAAAACAGAACCGATAGTTAGCTTTTGAAAATACAATAATACAGATTATACTACAGATTATTAGATTTTATTACAAGCGACGAAATTTAACGTTCAGAAGAAACGCGTCAATAAAAACAATATTCAAAGATTATTTATGGACGGGCAAGATACACGCGTAAACCGAAAAAACAGAGCGGATTGCTGAGAGTGTGTTGGTGATCGACGAGACACAACGTATCCGGCTGCTGGTTGGTCTTCAACTAACAGACGCAAGCGTGCGGCGCTATATGAAACTACTTCGCTCAGCCGATGTAAGGCGTCAAGAGATCATTGGCATTTGACCTAGTGACGTACGTGGCTATAACTATCCCATGTGTTTTTTCGGGTTGTTTAAAACATAGTCCGTCGTAAATGTTCTTCAATTAATTGTACAAAAAGGTATTACAGAATGGAAAAGTGTTTAAATTATTTTATTTTGTTTAAAGAGTTTAAGGTGTACATATGACAACACCGGCCAGAATTCCTTGATTGCTTACATGTATCGCAGTGCCACACTGGTGTTTTTCTGGTTTGACGTCAGGTCACTTTTACCGCTGAATGAATTGAAAGCGCCATTTATGGCTATTTTTCTTCAATTTTTCAAAACTCCCAAACCTGAACGTGGATTTCGGTCCTCTTTTATAATTTAGACAAAAAAATTCAGGCCTAAAGACGAAATTCCGCATGAAAGATCTGATAATGCCATCTTGTGGAGAATAAAAAGTAGCAATCAGAAAATTAAATTTATTTTTGAACATCTCTTCGAACAAAGTCAGGAAAAAATAAAAACCAAAACGCAAAATTTTAGATTTTTTCAGATACTTTAAAACCTCCTGTATTGATATTTTAATTTGTTGCGGCATATTATTGGGCTCATAATTATGTAACTTAGCCCCAACTTAACCGACTTCGTATCTCTTACTGTTCCCGAAATCCCAAGGGTGAAGGCCGAATTTGTAACACCCTGTGTGTCGACCTCTTCGAGAAGTTATAATGCAGTTTTTCTTTAAAATGTACAGGTAGCCAATATCCAGTCACCTCAAAAATTGAATGGCATCCACCCGGTATATAAAAGCAGCATCTTTTAAAAAAAAGATGATACTTCTTGCTTGGACGCCACATTATTATTGTTACCTTACAAATGTCAATAATATTTGAAAACATCAAAAATGGAACGAATTCCGAAGAAGAAAACTTATTTCAATGTGTTACCGAGGAAATAATTAATACTGCCAATGAAGCAACATAAAATTTATTGCTTGATTTTTTTTAAATGGCATTGGACTAAAAGCAAGTGAAGAATTTCAGCGAACGGGTATTGTTAGGGTATTTTCAAAAAAAGGTAAAACATTTATGGGAAATGCTATTCCAAGCTAAAATCAACATTAATTCTGAATAATCAAATCGATATAAGCAAATATCCCAAATTTATTACATTTCTAAAGTGGCAGTCAGTTGGTGTATACAGGGTGTCCCATAACTAATGGTACACAGGAAAACTGCAGATTCCTTGGGTAAAAATACTGCGATTTGGCAATACTTAGTTTAGTTCAATAGCTGGTGATAACCGAGATACAGGGTGTCCAAGTAAAAATTTAATTTTCAATTTTCCTAAATAACTTATTTCTGAATCAATATTTTTTCACAAAATTTTGGGACTAGGGTTTTTTGGGGGAAAAGAATTTGAATTTGTTAATTAATAATTTTGATGTAGATTGTAGGGGGCGCTCTTTGCGGTACTCTGGATACATAAAAAGAAGTGTAACTTTCTTGGGCCTTAGTATAATTATGTTTCTATTAAAAATATCAGTTTTTCCGTCATTTTTAAGCAATAAAGGTATACTTTATAAATGTCGCTGCGACTAACCGTTTTCGAGATATTTTCAATTACAATTTCTAATGCGCCCGTTTAAATTTTGATTTGTAAATGTGAAATTTGTTACAGTAGGCTTTGGAAAAAACAAATACAATAGAAGCACTTTGAAACCTCATTTCTGTCTAAGTTTATTTTCATTTGTCAGCATTGTGGGTGTTTTTAAGGAGTTTTTGAAGATACTGTTATCAAAAATTAAACTAAAAATGCCGCGACATAACTTGTTTTCTAACAGAGAAATGCAAGACATGGTATGCTTATACGCACAAGAAAATTTTAACAGACGCGGGGCACATCGGCGATATTTGGAAATGTATCCAACTAGAAGGCAGCAAGATTTTGAAATTTTTAGAAGCCTATACTACAGACTGGGAGAAACAGGATCCTTGCGTCCAAAACGTAATAGTGGAGGATCCTGTTTCTGCCAGTCTGTCGTATAGGATTCTAAAAAATTTAAAATCTGGCTGCCTTCTATTTGGATTCTTGTGCGTATAAACATACCCTGTCTCGCATTTCTCCGTTAGAAAACAATTATGTCGCGGCATTTTTAGTTTAATTTTTGACAACAGTATCTTCAAAAACCCCTTAAAAACACCCACAATGCTGACAAATGAAATAAACTTTGACAGAAATGAGGTTTTAAAGTGCTTTCATTGTATTTGTTTTTACCAAAGCCAACTGTGACAAATTTCACTTTTACAAATCAAAATTTAAATGGCGCATTAGAAATTGTAATTGAAAATATCTCGAAAACGGTTAGTCCGAGCGACATTTACAAAGTATACTTTTATTGCTTAAAAATGACGGAAAAACTGTTATTTTTAATAAAAATATAATTATACTAAGGCACAAAAAAGTTACATTTCTTTTTATGTATCCAGAGTACCGCAGAGAGCGCCCCCTATAACCTACATGAAAATTATTAACAAATTCAAATTCCTTTCCCCCAAAAAACCCTAGTCACAAAATTTTGTGCAAAAATATTGATTCAGAAATAAGTTATTTAGGAAAATTGAAAATAAAATTTTTACTTGGACACCCTGTATCTCGGTTATTACCAGCTATTGAACTAAACTAAGTATGGCCAAATCGCAGTATTTTTACCCAAGGAATCTGCAGTTTTCCTGTGTACCATTAGTTATGGGACACCCTGTATATGTTAAATATCAATGAATGGAAAAATTATTATTTCCCAGACCACCGGATGAAACTTTATGCAATAAGGGCGTATTTTTGTCTACACAGTAGCACTTTAAAATAATATTTCAGATTGAATGGCACTACCAAGAAAAGGAAACATGTCCTATTGATAGGAGGTGGTGACATCCTATCAATTCAATCTGAAATATTATTTTAAAGTGCTACTGTGTAGACAAAAATACGCCCTTATTTTGTATAAGGTATCATCGGGTGGTCTGGGAAATAATAATTTTTCAATACATTGGTATTTGATATTAATACCACCTGAAAAGTATAGACTTTAGTATGAAACTTAGGCATATAGTTACTTTCTTCACGAACGGGCAATCTCGGATAACAATAATACTTTTTTCATTTGTTCATAAATAACTATTTTTATTGAAAATAAACGTTATTCTCTTAATTTCCATAACCGTAAGTCAGAACTGTATATATCTACCATATTCGTCATCTTTTATAAAAGAAGCATTATTTAAATTAACCAACCTCTAAAACTATTTACAAATTCACGCCAAACAACCTCTAGTTTACCAAGTTTTAACTTGCAAATGCTCGAAACCGAGCGCGACTACATTATACATATTATTATTTTATTATTTAAATTGCCTTTCTAAAGTTAGTTCGCAGTGTGAGCTTATGCCGCCAAAGAGACTCTTACGCTAAGTGGTTTCCATAGCAATTTAAGCGAATTTCATTTAAATTGTCGGTGTCGTTGAGACCGTGGTGTGTTTGAAATGGCAAATAGTAAATTGCTGGAGATGTATAGATTAAAAGGGCATAGTCTTACTTATCCTTTTTCCCCAGGCGACGATATAATCACCAAACATAGAGCTGCCGCTAGGAGTTTGTGTTTGTTCGGGTTTCTTCCCAATGACTTTTTTTACCAGAACTTAATTTCCATCCACTGGTTCCTTTTCCTGAAACAATAATAGTTATTTATATATCAAGGGTACTAAGTAGATGATTATGCCCTGAGGGCGATAGTCTTACGAAGCCGAGGACCTCTGGGCCGAGGGTTCGTAAGTCGCCCGAGGGTATAAGAGCCCTGTCTCAGTGAAGTTGGCCCAACGCCCCAAAACATGATATTTATGAATTTATAAAAAAAGTGATCAGTCACTTACATTTAAAAGGCCAAAATACCTCCCAACTCACTGACAGTGTTAATAAATCGATGTTAATACGGTTCGAAATATTATGAAATTGTTCAAAACAACTGGATCTGTGGCTCAAAAAAAGTCGCCCGCGTTATTCCAATACTAACTTAAGAGCCTTAAAACGGATTATCAAGGAAAATCGGCATGCTAATTATAACGAATTGAAAATATTATGGAATTACGCAACCACAAAAAAGTTTTCAAGAGCAACTTGTCACAGGGCTGCCCAAAAACTGGGATTTAAAACTTACTTAAGTTAAGCTTAAATTATTTTTTCATTATTCGTTTTTAACTCAATAATTCTAGGCTAAAGAGAAGCCCTCACGGAAAAAGATCCTGAAGGAAAACAGACCAGCATGGGCCAAAAAACAAAAATTATGGGCTCCGAACCAATAGAACTCCATTATTTGGAGTGATGAAGCCAGATTTGAAGTATGCGTTGGTGATAGTAGGAGTCGTGTCATAAGAACTAAAGAAGAAGCATTTCAGAATTACTGCCTTACAAAAAGTTTTCGCTGCTGTTATGATTTGGGGATCCATGTCAGCAAGTGGAGTGGGAAACTTACACTTTGTGGAAGGTAATATGAATGCTGATAAGTACATTAATGTGCTTCAAAATAACTTAACACCCCACATTGAGCAAATGCGCTTAAACCATATTGAATGTATCTTCCAACAAGATGGTGCCGCTTGCCATATGGCTAAAAAAGTAAAAGATTGGATGTTAGAAAACAATATTCCAGTTTTAAAATGGATGTCGAGTAGTCCAAATCTATCGCCGATTGAAACATTGTGGCATATCATGAAGAAAAAGCTCCAATCGAATCCCGCAAGAACCGTTCCAGAATTTTGAACCCGTCTCCAAGAAATTTGGCTCGGCTTGGGCCTCCACTTAGCAACAGAGAGTCCAGGAATATGGCTTTTCCTACGAGGTAAACATACTATTTTTCCGAAAATCGTTTAAAAATCGACAGATATTGATTAATTTTGAAAAAATCGTAAATAATTTTATTCGCAAATAAATGGTGCTTTGAAATTCGTAATAAAATTGGTTGCGTTACTATGAAAACGTATTAATGTTAAATTGTCAAACTTGACGCATATAAATTTAATTGTTGGTATTTCCGAAAGCAAAACAGTATAAAATGATAAGTGATGATGAAGTTTCCATTTCTGGGACTCCTCCAGAGCTGATTGAGGCAGTGAATACTGCTTCATTAGACTTATTGCCAAAGAAATCAAGAGAAAAGTACGAATATGCATATAAACGTTGAACTTGATAGATCCGACAGAATATACTGGTCACTGCTTTCGTCGGTCTTCTGCAACAATATTGGTTGACTCTGATGCCAACATAACTATTAAAGAGGCATGGCGAATGGAAGTCATCAAACGTTGCTGAAGCATATATTGAAGAATCTTTTAACAATAAGATTGAGGTGGCCAATAAAATTTTCACAGTACAAAATATTCAACAAAATAACCCTACTACCTCGCATGTTGTCCAAAATGTTTCTCATAGTTCTAATAATGTTCCTCCAATTTTCAATAATTGTACTAACTGTCAAATAACTGTAAATATAACAAACTAATTTCAAAATATATTCTGCAATGCATTGAGGTCTTCAAATAATAAATTAATTCCTTATGAACAACGTGTTTTCAATCATTTATGTAGAACACTAACAACTACGGTACGGAATTGAATATTTCCTAACAGTTAGTTTCCGTTGCGTATCAACGACTAAGTGTAGGGAAATATTGACTTTTTCAAAAATGTTATCAAAAATGTCAATATTTCCGAACGATTTTCATAAATTTTTGATAATTTGCTGGATTTTCTCTAATCTTCTCATATTTTGAAATTTAATATCTCCAGTTGTACTGATCGATATCGGTCTTTTTATTTTACACTTTGTTACGTTAGCTTTCGAAGTGTATTAAAAAAAACTTGTCATTGTGAACAAATGCCAAATAATAGCAATTTAATTGTTTAAATACAAACCCATCTTAAATTAATTTAAAAAATACCGTTTTGTTTTTTTTACGAAAAAGTGGTACCTCTATTAGTTCGGAAGTTATTAAATATGTTCAATCGCAAGTCGAGGAGAGAGCGGAGAATGCACTAGCGCGACGTGTCGAGGAGTATACAATCAAGCTCGAGGTAGTGCGAATCATTAATATTTTCATTTTTGCGTCGTTTAAAAACGTGCTTTTACCACTCTTGGACTTCGCGATAACCATTCATATCAAGGTCCCTTGTTATGTTGTTAAGTTGTATTATAGCCTCCTGTGAATTATCTCTCTCTGAACAAATCCGAACAAAACAGTGTTTTAACTATCCCATGGTTGGTATTGTTTGAATGGTTTAAGAAGGCATAATTAAGGTATTGTTCTGTGTGAGTTTGTTCGTTTTATATACCGATCTTTGGATGGTATTGCTGTTTTTCATTATGGTAACATCTAGAAACGGTAGTCTGTTATCATTTTCTTTTTCCATAATAAACTTAATTGGAAGCGCCAGGTTGTTCATGTATTGTAGGAAAATTTGGAGCTTCCATTTCAAATAATGAATGTATCGTCAACTTAGCGGAGCCATAGTTTTATTTTTGCCTTTTCAATCGCTTGATCCTCAAACCATTCCATGTAAATGTTGGCTGTTGTTGGTGAGAGAGATGATCCCATCTGCAATCCATCCATTTGTCTGTAGAATCTATCCTTTTCTTGAAAGTAGGAATTATTTAAGCAGCATTCTATTATGGCATTGATTCCTCGAGTGTCTGGTCTTTCTCAAGTTTTTGTCGGATAATGTGAAGTGTTTCCTTTACTGGAACATTTGAGTAGAGGCCCTTCACATCGAAGCTGACAAAGCGATCTTTTGCTTTATATTTACTTTTTACTTGTTATATCTACGAAATGTTATAAGATATAACGCGCTCTCGTAGTTTTGTAAGTTATTCAATATGGATCTGAAGGCGACTGGAGACATTTACCAGTCGAAACGTTGCATTACAAAATAAATAAAGACAATGGAAGTCCAAGATACGTTTATCATTCAGGCTGTATCGATGCATCACCTTTCCAAGTTCCTGATGAATCACCTAGTGGCTCTAAAAACATCCCAACGATTTTCTTGAAGGCACATTACTATAAACAAATTGAAAGAATTGGAGAACAACTCTATTTTGGCACGAGACGCACAGGAAGGTAAGCGGATTTTGTGGTTTTTTTCTTTACAACTTTTAACATAAATCTATTCTTACGGCACTACACGATTATCCCTCCTAAAATCCAATTAAAATTATCACCAGAAATATCAAGAGGCACTAATAAAATCCCCCAATTTGCCGCTTCCATTAAAACAGCCCCCAAATTCAAAGTAATTCAGTGGGATTTAATTTAAATTAGTTTTCTCCGCGGTCGCTGCGGAACTGTAACCGTGATGTTCAATATAGAAGGGATTTAGGGGGCATTTGAACATGTCGAGTGTTGACTGTGAGGGAAAAAAATTACACCACGCGACGTTCTGAGATGACTTGTGAAGATTCTACAATGCTTTCTATGAATATGTTATGATTTACTAGTGTATTATGTTGTGAGTGATGTATTTAATTATAAAACGAGATGTAGACGCGGTCACTACTCACAAATAGAGAAAAGAGCATAGCAAAATCTATACAAACCACCAAATAAATATAGAGCGGATTTAGGGGCATATGATTTAATAATCTACAGGGTGTCAGGAAAGGATGAGAAAAAAAATTAGAGGATAATTGTAAACCGAAAATAAATTCTACCTCTTCCTGTAACATTTTTCGAAAATTGATTATTAACGGAGTTACAGGGTGTTAAAGTTAAATTTTATTTGCAGTTTTTTTGCAATACTTTTTGTCACATTCATAATATTTTGACGAAATCTCCTATATGGAGCTTCCTCGGGATGAGGAATACAAATTTGTGCAACAAACCCTTTTTTGCATTCTATAGAGGGCATCACATACGACGTCATACTTTAATTTGAATGGTTCCAACTTTTTACGCTACTCTGTATGCGCATCTTGACTTCAACCTTAAACATAGCATGCTTTGGAAACATGCGCCGTTGCCGTACGAACAAGTTTGTGAAGATTTAGTTTTGACAGTTTGTAATTTTGGACGCGGTGGGTTTGTACAGTGGGCCCCTAGATCCCCTGATTTAAACCCAATATGGATTTCATTTTTTGGGGCTATCTGAAAAGGTCTGGTGGACACATATGAATAGCGTCGAAGAGATGAGATAATGAAATGTTGCTAATTGTGAGGTAATTAAGCAGAAGGAAGCAATATTCTATAGAGTTCGTCGGAATTTTTTAAGAAGAATTAATTTATGCATTGAAGAGGAAGCACGTCACTTTGAACCTTTGAATGTTTAATTTATTGTTCTAGTAACTTATGTATTTTAACCTTATGATTTTGTTAATAAACCACAAATAAATAAATAAAATAAATTAAAATGATTCCGTATTCATCAGATGCAAGCAATGTTATTTTAACGTTTTTCTCGAAAACGGTTAGATTTATCGAAACAAAAGTAGTATACCTTTTTTATGTCAAGACGTTAGGAGAATAAAAATATTCAGTCAAAATGCGCATACAGTGGAGCACAAAAAAGTTGGGACCATTCAAATGAGAACTAGAGAACCAGTTCGAATTGAAAGAAATGATAAAAATTTGAAAGTTTATTTTTAAAGGTTGCTCGTCGGTTGTTTTGCGCACAATGTTGTCTCCGTCATATCGGCAACTCCGCTGGATTGGTGTCGGTTTGGTTGCCAACCAACGACGTGTACCAACGACGACCGTCCAGAACCAACGACTGTTGGGATGTAACGATATTAAAAATCTATCGATACGTGGACATAGATACCAAAATTAATTCTAAAAGTGGCTTTTCTGTGATGGTCGCAAGGCCTTCTTTTATGCGATAAAATAGATAGACCAGTAAAGAAGGTATTGGTATTAAAGAAGATAAGTGGTAAGAAATAAAAAGTCTATGCTTGTATTAATATCAAATACCAATATGGAAAATTATTAGTTCCAGACCACCCGATGATCCTTATACAATAAGGGCGTATTTTTGTCTACACAGTAGCACTTTAAAATACTATTTCAGATTGAATAGTACTACCAAGAAAAGGAAGCCCTCTCTATTGATAGGATGCAACCACCTGTAAACCGGTTTCGAACTTATTTGTTCTCGTCAGTACACGATAGGTGTACATACCTATCATCAGAGAGGATTTTAACTTAACGCCGTATTATCGACGGTAGTCGACAAAATACAGCGCGCAGCGCCATCTCTTAGTAGTCCCACATAATCTGAACACACGTTATTTGATTAAATCAAATTTTAAAAATCCATTTAAGAAATAAAAAGTCTATGCTTGTCAGGTGGTATTAATATCAAATACCAATATGGAAAATTATTATTTCCAGACCACCCGATGATCCTTATACTTTTAAAAATCCATCTAAGAAATAAAAAGTCTATGCTTGTCAGGTGGTATTAATATCAAATACCAATATGGAAAATTATTATTTCCAGACCACCCGATGATCCTTATACTTTTAAAAATCCATCTAAAAAATAAAAAGTCTATGCTTGTCAGGTGGTATTAATATCAAATACCAATATGGAAAATTATTATTTCCAGACCACCCGATGATCCTTATACTTTTAAAAATCCATCTAAGAAATAAAAAGTATATGCTTGTCAGGTGGTATTAATATCAAATACCAATATGGAAAATTATTATTTCCAGACCACCCGATGATCCTTATACTTTTAAAAATCCATCTAAGAAATAAAAAGTCTATGCTTGTCAGGTGGTATTAATATCAAATACCAATATAGAAAATTATTATTTCCAGACCACCCGATGATCCTTATACTTTTAAAAATCCATCTAAAAAATAAAAAGCCTATGCTTGTCAGGTGGTATTAATATCAAATACCAATATGGAAAATTATTATTTCCAGACCACCCGATGATCCTTATACTTTTAAAAATCCATCTAAGAAATAAAAAGTCTATGCTTGTCAGGTGGTATTAATATCAAATACCAATATGGAAAATTATTATTTCCAGACCACCCGATGATCCTTATACTTTTAAAAATCCATCTAAAAAATAAAAAGCCTATGCTTGTCAGGTGGTATTAATATCAAATACCAATATGGAAAATTATTACGATCAGTACGAGTACACAAAGAAGAAACTATCCCTTCTAATAATTTGCCTTTGGCAAGGAAGGAAAAGCAAAACATACGTTGTTTTATTTATTTTGTTAACATTTACTTCTTAAGTATTTTCCACTGAAGCTGATGAGGGTATAATATGTCTTCGAAACATGTATGGAAATTAAAATATTGTTTATTTAGCTACTGAAGCAGACTATGAGTTTATTTACCTCTTCATAATTTTACTCCACTGAGAGACTATGGACTATTTAAAAAAATATTTTAATTTGTTGACTACTTAGGTCATATTTTAGCTTTAATCATTGTTGTATGTTCATGAAATAAATATATTTAAATACCATGAGATTATTCTTTCATTTCACATACCATTAAATCCGTAAAACCTTTTAATTAAAACGGCGTCAGAGTAAAAAGAGTACGAAAAAAAAAATGTTATGTTACTTTCCTATTAGATGGGGGCCACATTCAGATTGAACATAAATTTCATATGGAGAGCACCATAACAAGAATGTTAAAAATTGAATTGTTAAAATAGTAATGTATATATTACAATTCTAAAAGACTGGCAACGCTGTGTCAAAGCCAGCAGTGATCGCCGAGCCGCTTTCGGCATGCTTCGGATATCGTCGGCCGGCTGAAATGGCGGCAAAAATTTGTCGGAATCTTGTCTTTTTTTAGTAGTATTTGTGTGTCATATTTCTATGAAATTAATATACGTAACTACTTGCCATATATTATTCTTTCATTTCATATACCATTATATGCGTAAAACCTTTTAATAACTTCAAAAATAGTTAGAAACACTGACAGCAATGTAAACCTCCATAGAAAATTTAAAAATTACTCTACAGATGACGTCACTGCGCACGGCAGAAGACGAAATTGTGACGGTTAGATATCTTACCTTTAGTTTATTGTATCATGGGTGGTTGCATCCTATCAATGGTGAGGGCTTCCTTTTCTTGGTAGTACCATTCAATCTGAAATAGTATTTTAAAGTGCTACTGTGTAGACAAAAATACGCCCTTATTGTATAAGGATCATCGGGTGGTCTGGAAATAATAATTTTCCATATTGGTATTTGAAGTACTGTCCTGTTCGCCGGTTAAGCTGAATAGTCGGCATTGCGCATGACATCTGACGATCAGCTTTATTGTCATGAGCTAGGCCCTAAATTTGCCACTTTTGCTTTTAGAGTTTGACTATCCATAGACATAGGTCGGTGGTAGGACCTGGTTATAAGTTCGTTGATGTAGGACGTTACTGGTACACACGTCAACCTTATAATATTATAGGTCAGTTTGCAATAACTTTGGCAGAAAACTTTTTTAATTTGCACTTTCACGGCACAAGACCTATTGTCAACTGTTCTAAACGGTGTGCAGATGTGATTGTCAGGGATGGGTTACTCTAGTATTATTTCTTGGTGGTAAATTTGAATTGTCCGGAGGTGCTCTTTGTTCTGACCTGCCCCCTGCGGATTAATTAACAATATTATTTTTCAACATAATATCTATGAAATATATGGATATTTAAAATATTTTTTAATAAGAATTTATATTCCATTAACAATTAAAACTGTCGTTTCCCTGCATCTCCCCCTTTTCTCACTTTTTAAAGACCCCGCCATTACAAGTGATCTTATCGGAACCATTACGGAATTTAAAGTAATTTCTTTTCGAGTTCTTTATACAGAGATCGTTTTTCATACAGCGTTGTGACACATGTCAAGAACCGTTTTATGTATGATTTATTTATGCTAATGTAACCTATTACATATTATTACCAGGAATATCGCTTTAAAACGGAAGATCGGTTATAGGAAACTGTTGTTTTAAATTTGCATTTAATTTTATACTATGCGTCGTTCTTGGTGATAGATATGAGATGAATTATTTACTGGTATCTATTTCAATATTCAGTTATTCTTTCTTTTAAATATATGTTCCTCGACCAGTGCACCGACATATTTTAAGTTTAGTAGGGGAATCTAGGGTATGGCCCTTATTGGCGCCAATATTTATGTTTAGTCTGTACCATCCAAAAACATTTAATTAATAAATAGACAGTATTGTTTTTATTCTGTCAGAATCATACAAGGTTTTGAACAGTAATCAATGATGCCACGTCTGTACTGAGAGCCCTAAATCTACCGCCTGCATTTGAAACCGAAAAGCATAATATTATCCCAACATCAAATTGCAATGTTTTAGGGAAATCAGAGTGGCAACGCTGTACAGGGTGTTCATTTTCCGTTATTAGTATAGATAGAAGGATGCGGTTTTCGCAGCAATGTGCTACTTTTTTGTCAAACAGAAGATGCCGTAATCAGAATTTTTCTAGGCCGCCTTGTTTTTTATATACGGGATGTTTTTGAGAATTGTGCATTTTGGGACACCCCCTATCTCTCGGTTACCCCGTAACGTATCAAAAAGAAATAAAACGTTCTTTTTGTAGTTTCTTACGTAAAACCCAGTAACGTACTCAGATTTTTTCTACATTCAACAGTTTTCAAGGTAAATAAACAAATTTGCTTTTTTTAAATGGGTTGCCCTATACAGGGTGATTCACGACGAGCGTGCATTAGAACTTTATGGAGAACTACTGAATATATGTTCCTGAAACTTTGGGGATTTGGGTTTATCCATATGCTCTCTTTAACTAAAATATTGACATGTTTCTGTCATTTCCGGTTATACCGGAAGTGGCTGCCAACTTTCGTTTTTTAAATACAACATGGTAATTTTTATTACATTTTTCGATTAAGCATTAAATATTAAGCACATTTTATAGAAAATGTTTCTGTCAGACTCTATTAGTTTTTGAGATATCTGGACTTTTTGTAATTATTTGGCAAATGCATGACGATGAAATAATCCATATAATTTTTTTACCTTAGCGCTTGGACTAAAATTTTTTTCTCGCCGAATAGCTAGAAGATCATCAAGTCTCAAAAATATTTCAAATTCGGCATAAAATGTACAGGGTGGTCACAATTCAAGCCTCATTGTGAAAGAATTCAACCATTAAAAACATTCTTATTTTAAATGGAACACCCTGTATATTTTTATTTAATTTGATGACAAATTAGTTGTTCTATATAAATAGTATTTACTGTCCTATACCTATATCAAAGCGTTTTCTCAAAAAATCCAATTTTATTCCGAAAACACTATTTGTTCAAGTGTGTTATGAAAACAATAATTGTACTTAGAGGCTGTATACTGATGTCTATACGGAGGAAAAGTGATTGATTGCTGGAAAATACAATATTCTAAAGTGTTTCTTAATAATTTATAAATAAAATGCAGTTGGTTGTTTTAAATTTAATGGTTTAAATATTATTTTTTTAAAAATAGCAAGGAAACAAGTTTATAAACTTTAAATTCTTTAATTAAAAATGTGTTTGAAAATTATACCTAATATGTTTTGATTATATTTTTAAAATATGTTCGAAATGATTGCCATTTACTTCCAAGCATTTATGTATTCTTTTCATCATGTTATTTCTTGTAGCATTCCTAATTTCTTGTGAGAGATTGAAATGCTGCCTTCACCCTTTCAATTAGATTTTCCTTCGTGGTGATGGGACGCGCGTAAACTTTATCTTTAGTGGTTCCCCAGATGAAAAGTCCAGTGGAGTTAAGTCTGGCGAACGAGCTGGCCAGTGGAAGGGACCTTGGTTTGCGATCCACTGGTCATGAAAAAGTCTGTTTAGGGCTTAACAACTTGGGCGTTGTGTGCTGGAGCCCCATCGTTTTGACACCAATCACTTTTCCTCCGTATATACATCAGTATACAGCCCCTAAGTACAATTGTTTTCATAGCACACTTGAACAAATAGTATTTTCGGAATAAAATTGGATTTTTTTAGAAAACGCTTTGATATAGGTATAGGACAGTAAATACTATTTATAAAGAACAACTAATTTGCCATCAAATTAAATAAAAATATACAGGGTGTTCCATTTAAAATATGAAAGTTTTTTATGGTTGAATTCTTTCACAATGAGGCTTGAATTGTGACTACCCTGTACATTTTATGCCGAATTTGAAATGTTTTAGAGACTTGATGATCTTCTAGCTATTCGGTGAGAAAAAATTTTTAGTCCAAGCGCTAAGGTAAAAAAATTATATGGATTATTTCATCGTAATGCATTTGCCAAATAATTACAAAAAGTCCAGATATCTCAAAAACTAATAGAGTCTGACAAAAACATTTTCTATAAAATGTGCTTAATATTTAATGCTTAATCGAAAAATGTAATAAAAATTACCATGTCGTATTTAAAAAACGAAAGTTGGCAGCCACTTCCGGTATAACCGGAAATGACAGGAACATGTCAATATTTTAGTTAAAGAGAGCATATCGATAAACCCAAATCCCCAAAGTTTCAGGAACATATATTCAGTAGTTCTCCATAAAGTTCTAATGCACGCTCGTCGTGAATCACCCTGTATATGTTTTAATAATATAAATTAGTTTGTAACAAGTTATTGAACTCCCTCATAAATATTGCTCAAATTGTTCTCCATTATGCCTTAGACATGTTTCACACATGGTTCTTATTCGCCTTAATGAATTAAAAATAATAAACGGCCGCGTTTGTAACTCCCTAAATGCCCTGTCAATGGCAATTCTTAAATCTGCCATTGTGTGGTACTGAATTGAATAAATTTTATTTTGAAAATAAGAAGAAATCCAAAACCGACAAGTCGGGTGACCTTGGTGGCCATCTTACACGTTCATTAGTTCCAATCCAGCGACCTGGGAAGTTATTATCTAGGTAGGCCCTTACAATTTGGGTATTGTGAGCGGACGCTCCATCCTGTTGAAGATGCAAGTTATTGAGACCAGCTAAGGGCACATCTTATTTCTGGCACAACGTTTTCCAGAATTTACAAATATTTATTTGCATTAAGGCTTCCTTCAAATATATTATAAACTATTTTGCTATTCAGTGTAAAGCATGAAACGCTAACGCCAAAACTGCCTTGCCGTTCGATTGGAAATATTACATGCTGATTTTCCTGAGACCGAAACCTCGTATTCTGTCGATTAAACATGCCAGCACTGGTAAAATGAGCCTCATCAGACCATATAACGGGTTTTTCAAAATTGTTTTCCCTGTTCAGATTTTATAAATACCAATTTCCAAAACTCTATACGGCGCTGTGCATCACCAGGATGTAAGTTTTGTACACGGTGGAATTTATATGGCTTAAAATTGTGTTTTTTATGATTGTTTGCACTCTTGATTTAAATATTCCGACCGAACCTTCAACAACAAGCTAACACATTTATTTCATCAGTGTCGCGATGATCCTTGTGGTAGATTTTAGGGCGAGGTTTAGAAAATGAACCGTGTTCAATTAAATTTGATTTTCTTCTTGAAAAAATTCGTTTATTCGGTTGTCGTCTTTCGGAATATCTACAAGTAATTTTAGAAAATTTATAAATTTCATAGAATTACTACATAAGGGCTTATATTTACATATTCAAATACACTTCTAATGCTCCATCTGCATTTTCGTTACACTGGATATAACAAACGAGCATGTCGTACTTCTCAAAGTTTACATACTGAGGAGAAACTGATTTTTAACTATTAATTAGAAATTTTAAAACAACTTAGAGAACCTGAATGCTCTGACAAAATTAGAAAATTTTATTATTATGACACATAGGACTGTGTTCTTTTGTTTGTTTTTAATATCCGTCATGGCCTACTAAAAAAAATTGTATATTTTTGAAAATCGTATATCTCGGGCCTAATACTAAGACTAATAAAGTGTTATATAATTTTGAGAAGCTTGTTATAAACTAAATCATATTATTAAAAAATGGTGACCCATTTAAAAAAAGCAAATTTGTTTATTTTCCTGGGAAACTATTGAAAGTAGAAAAAATCTGAGTACGTCACTGAATTTTACGTAAAAAACTACAAAAAGAACATTTTATTTCTTTTTGATACGTTACGGGGTAACCGAGATATGGGGGGGTGTCCCAAAATGTACAATTCTCAAAAACATCCCATATATCAAAAACAAGGCGGCCTAGAAAAATTCTGATTACGGCATCTTCTGTTTGACAAAAAAGTAGCAAAGTGCTGCGAAAACCGCATCCTTCTATCTTTACTAATAACGGAGATATCCCGTAAAACTACTCAAAAATGGACACCCTGTATACTCATTTGTACCTACTAGTGTAAAATTGACCCTAAAGTTTATTATTTTTATTCATCTTAGTGGGCAATGTTGTTATTATTTTATCGCTTCTGCTATTGTGATTGTCTATTGTGTTTTTGGATTAATTTTTTGTGTTTTTTCGAACGATTTATTAGCCATCTACAATGGTTCGTCAGTGCGTGGTGTGTAAGAAATTCGACTATTCTAACGCCGGATTAATATTTCGTCGACAAGGGCCTTAGATTCTCTTCGCACGTTAGCAGTTGTGTTAAAAAAGCATTTGGCAATCTGAAATTAACTTATGGTCAGAAAAAACTACTCAATGTTTCGCTGAAAAAGATGTTGTGCGAGTCCCTGGTCTTGTCACATTTTAACTATGCAGATGTTGTATATGGTTCTTGTCATTTGGATGATAATGCTCGTCGTATTCAATTAGTACAGAATTGTTGTGTAAGGCTGATAGGTGGCATTAGAAAGTACGATCGTGGTGTTACTGATAGGTCGCGTGAAGTTGAATTGCTAAGAATGGATGAAAGACGGGTGTTGCATGCACTCACTCTATATAATAAAATTATTTGTAAAAAGTGCCCAGACTATCTCTACAACAAAATTAAATTTCGATATGACTCGCATAGTTTGGATCTGCGTCATAAACTCATTATTACCCCACCAGTTTATCGTACAAATTATTTCCAAAGATCTTTCTCATATAATATAGCGAAATTATATAACAAAGTTGATTCAGAATTAAAATTATGTTCAGATTTAAAATTTAGTAGGCTAATTAAAGCCTCTATAGATAGATTCATGTAGTTTGTAGGGATATTCATCCTGATCTCTCTAGTTTAGAATTTAGTGTGCTTGTAAGGGTGTGAAAGTGTCAAAAATTGTAAATTTATTTATTTTTTTTTCTCTTTATAATTCTATTGGGTTTATTTTCTATGTAGGAGTCGGCCAGAAGAATATGAATTATACTAATTTACCATTTTCCTGTTGTTTTATATTTTCTTATTTATTTTTCTTATTTTTTGTTGTTTTGTATTCCTTCTTTTTTTATTACGCTCTGACTGCTTGCTGTATTCTGTATTTTAAGCGTATAGTGGGCAGTTAGAGTATATCAACTTATAGGGTCTATTTTAATCTGTATATCGGGCTGAGCTAGGAGGCTCGGTCTCAACTTCGCCATTTGTAATCTTTTACAATAAAGTGATTTATTATTATTATTACTATTAATTGCAAAGGTAGTGTAGGTATTCACACATCCAACGCTGAAAACCGACATTTTTCTGAAAAAATAAAAATATTTGGAATACTATATATAACATATAATAATATATAACAATATAAATAATATAAAAAAATTCAGAAATTAATGCATAATCTAAAAGTTAATATAAATACAGGGTGTTCCATTTAAGCCAAATTTATATTCGCCACGTATTTATGGACAACTCTGTATGCTCCTATATAATTTCAGAATGTGCACCGTAATGATCTCCACAACTTTTTTATTTTGAATTTTTGTCTAATTCCAAATGTGACGAAAGTGGCCTATTAGAAGTATCTCGAGAACTAAATGAGATCTTATTTTGGAAATATGGCTGTGGCTATAAGAGATGGTTTTCTACGTTTATAAAATATTTTCGATGGTGCGGTGTTGCCGGATCATACCGAAAGTGGTAGCAACTTCGAAATTTTAAATGAATTACCCTTTATATTATATTTTTTTTGGCATCTAGGTAAAAATCTAGAACAGTTTTCTGTATAATATCATATACCTATCTTTAAGAGTTTTTGAATTATAAATAATTTTGTGATTTTTTAACGCCGTATCGGGACTTGAAAAGAAAATCGTATCTTTTTAGCGGTTACAGCTAGAAAGCTGAAATTTTTACAATAGTTTCACAATACCATCGCAATTTTATAATTTTGAACAGTATTTAATTAGTTTTATACAGGGCGTCTCCATAACAATATTTCTGAGGCAGTAGAATCATTGCAAAAATCTTCTTTTTCTTCTCTTCAGACACCCTGTATTTGATATGTTTTGCTAATGGAGGATCGAATTTTCTATCTAATGATATTAAGTATTCCTATACCTATCTTTAGTATTTTCGGACTTATAGCGAAATTTAAAAAATTATCTTATATAAATATATTTTTCGAATAATTCATCTGCCTCATAAATATTGTTATGGAGACGCCCTGTATAAAACTAATTAAATACTATTCAAAATTATAAAATTGCGATGGTCTTGTGAACCTATTGTCAAATTTTCAGCTTTCTAGCTTTAACCGCTAAAAAGATTCGATTTTCTTTTCAGGTCCCAAATACGGCGTTAAAAAATCACAAAATTATTTATAATTCAAAAACTCTTAAAGATAGGTATACGATATTATACAGAAAACTGTTCTAGACGTTTACCTAGATTCCAAAAAAAATATAATATATAGGGTAATCCATTTAAAATTCCGAAGTTTCTACCACTTTCGGTATGATTGGCAACACCGCACCATCGAAAATATTTTATAAACGTAGAAAACCATCTCTTATAGCCACAGCCATATTTCCAAAATAAAATCTCATTTAGTTCTCGAGATACTTCTAATAGGCCACTTTACTTGGGGCACCCTGTATATGTATACAAATAGGAGAATACTCTTCTTATAGCCACTTATGTTCCTGTTTCTAGCAAACCGAATTCGATGTGATTAAGCCATTATGTCAATAATCTATCGGCACCAAATTACACAGCTTAGAAATGTATAATTTAATGGTTCTGCCATGCCTCTTAAACACCCCATTATGGTTCACAAGTCGATGAACCGAGTCTATTTAATAATTTTATATAATATTATACTAAAGCTGTCTTTATATATACCAAGTGACCACGTTCAAAATTGTGTAAAGTGTACATTATACACATCGACTTGAAACAAATATAGACTCGGTACTCGAACAAACCCGAACAAACATAGACTTGGTATGTCTATCTGCTTTGTCTATGTCAATGTGATTCCTATGATTACGAAAATAAACACAACATAAAAGAGATTGGGATTCAATCTGTTTGATCCCCACATCATCTTATTTTCTGTCAGTTTCTGTTTTGTTTGATATAACTTGGTTAGGAAAAGCAAACAATCGACGGACGTGACTCAAAAGTCTATATTTTTATCCAGTTTATGGCAGACTTGGCACAGTCTTACCACATTTAGTTAAGAATTACTATTTTTTCCACAAACAATACTTAAATTTAACACACAAACACTGAAACAACAAAGAATTTTATTGAACAATAACAACAAATATGACAGTTGTTAAACCGGTCAAATGTGAAATCAAAGTATGAAAGACGGTCGTTCCAAGGAAGGCTTTATAAAAAGTACGTCCCGAACGCTCGAAGGTTGTCAAATTAACAGAAAACTCCCCAATTGTTTTTCTGGAAAGTTGTTTACTACCTGAGAATGTGAATTGTTTATTCTTCAAAGACTGTGAACCAAAGCAGTATCCTTCTTGATGTAAAATCATTGATTGTACATAATGTGTGGGCTTAAGTCCTTTACATACAGAACGAGTAAAGACGCAAATATCAGATAGTGAGACATAAGTAAATAACACTGGTCGACACATAATTTGTTGCCGGCAATTTTGTTACTGTTCCTAGGAAATTTGGGTGTGTTAAACCTAAGAATATCGTCAGATTTGCTCGTTTACAAGAACTAGGACCATAAGCTATATTTTCATTATATATTATGTATTAAAGGAATGGAAGACAAATGTTTATTGTACACCACAATAAATACAAAAATCATCTGTCAATAACATTAACTATATTATCTTAAGTTATTAATTTAAATTAACCTAAACTAATAGATAACCTGCATCAGCCAAAAACTTCCTTTTATCAGATTTTCTCGCATGAGATCGAAAAGAACAGTCACGTTCAAGACTCTGGAGGCAAGTAACTCGGCAGACTCATTTGGGAGGTTTAAATCTCTGACAAGGCTACTTACACTCCTCCTGAGTAGAGCGTTCGGGACTTGTTAAATCTCCTGCAAAATCGCTGTCCTGTTTTTCAAATCGGTCACTCGGCAGTTCATCAGATGACGTTTCGACTGTGTCCTCTGGTAACGTAGACAGGCTGCTATATGTTGGAATTGGTTCTTCAGAATGCTGAACAGGTATTCTTGCTGACTCCAGGTTAGGACAGTTCCACTTATGCCGATTTTGTTCCCTCCATACCATTGGAAAACCAAACTTTAAACACTTTCTTTGTCCTTATGTCCATTGTCGCAGGTGTTCGATACAGGGTTTGCATACAACATGAGGAACCCAGGGTTTATCTTGGTCTCCTATGTGAACACCAAAATATTTCCCCGACTTTAAGTTCTAGTGTTGAAGAATTAATAATGCTTTAATGATATTCCCCCAGGTAGTTGGAAAAATTCAGTCCGTCACGTAATAACTGTAGAAAATTAGTATATTAGTCTGGATCGTATAATTAATACAATTATAATTAATTTTGATGAGGATAGCGATAGCGAAACAGAACTATCTATAGAATGACATTATAAATGTAAATAAATATGACTAGTAATATTTAAAAAAAATGTTATTTCATTTGATTACATTAATATAATCATTACTTGTTTTCCTTAGTCCGTCCCTTCATACTTCACTTGTTTATTGCCAAGCTCTTGTCGACACAATGGGACCGACCCAGGAAATCATTAAGTCGTATCCATTTTTCGAGAAACAATCTTTACTAATACCCTAGGGCATAAGCCAAGTTAACGAATTAATTTATGAGGCTTACTGTATACAATTTCATTCTCTTCTATTGCCTTCTAATGTATATTTTGTGCTAATTGCAAATACGAAAATAAGAAATCTGCAGGTGCAAAAAAACTCAAGGAAAAATTATTTCTTATCTGTAATAATTATATGGCCACCTAAATAAATGTCATCTAAAAATAGGTTCCTCTTAAACTTTTAAAAAGTTTGAAATGTCAATATTACATTCATGGTTGTAAATAAACAATATTTTGTGTAGAAACTGGTTTTTCTTCAATGCATCAAGACATAAAGTAGATACAGCTAGATCGGAAAAAGAACGAACGTTCCACATAACTTCACAGTAAAATCAAATATCTGTTATTTTTAAGGTATTTTCGTTTCATCAGTTATTATTTGTTTTGTGTGGTTCACAAATTTTACAAATTTCTAAACGAAAGAGCTAAATAGAATTTAGTCATCGAAATCATTTGATAATTAGTTGTATTGATATTAGTTACAAATTTGTAACACATAACAACCAGTGCTGAGAACTGAGAGTGTCTAAGGTCCCATTGGTAAGGATAAACATTTCATCTCTAAGAGCTTGGTTTCCATGAGAATATTTTGAAAATCGCAAGAGTATTCACGAACGTGATATTATTTTTCTAGATGAATCGTTGATCTATTCCCAGGTTAACGAAACATTTTCTTGGCATACTTTATTACCTTTATCAAGAATTATTATTATATTTTAAACAATAAATCATATTTGAATTGATATAATTAAATCAAATTTAACATCCACTATTTATTTATCTTTTAACTTACTCTAGAGGTAGATTGTATCAGCGCAGGCGAAGCCGTAGTGCCAGCCGCAGGATCGCAGAATAATGACATAAATATAAAATGTAGATAACTCATTTATTTAAAAATAGCTCAATTATTAAATGATGATAATTAAAATTTGCTACAGAAATACGAACATTTTAAATAAGTACAGCCTTGACAGCCATATTGATTCAGAACAAATTTTTCTCAGCGGACAACGCTCCAAGTTCGCTTGGGTTGCTTCAAAATATAATTACTTGCATGCGCTAGTGCGATATAGAACTGCTTTCTTCACATAAATCAATGCGATAAGTAGGTGCTTATTACACGGTTTAATACACCGTGTTAAAATATCGAACATGACAATTTAAATGGTCACTCTGTATATAAATCTTCTCATGATTTAAGCACTTCGATAGTTTTCATATCATTATTATGATTATACGATGATCATGGGCGTTATAATTCTATGATAGTGTGTAAACAAATTGCCGCATTTACATAGACTATGGTTAAATAAATTTCTCTATTTTAAAGTTCTCGGATTATATAATAGTACAGTTATTGATCTGAGACTGTCCGCAAGTGAGCTATTTTGATGCCTGTGTTATTAGCACTATATGCTTACTGCCTTGCCAATAAAAGTTTATTGTTACGGCGTAGACAGTTTCTTGGATTTGGCACATCTGTCATTCAGCGGCTAGACAGATATAGAGCTACTTCAATGCCTCTACAACGTGTTTTAATTTAAATAATATTTTGACCAAATAATTATTTTTGAAAAAAATAATTGAAAAAATTTTGTACTTAATGTGAAAATAAATTGAATGCCTTGCCTGAGTCTCTGCTGTTAAACTCCAGGTGGGGTTTTAAATGCTCTACCTTACTGCATAGTTAAAAGAATACCTGTGTTCTCACACTGTCAGTAAAAGAGCTATTTTTCTGCTCTATAGGTAGAGGCGCGTAGTAAACTTTTACTAACTACACGGGGAAAAGACTATAGTAAAATTATTATAGTAAAGATTTTAATGTAAAATTTCCTATAAAATACAGAATTAATTACAATTTTTATTAGCAATTCATACCAAAATAATATTGTAAACATAATTTACAAAAAACTGTAGTTAGAATTTCTAATAAATTCAGTAAAATCAATTAAAATATATTGTAAATGAATGTAAGCTAAAATAATTTATTTATAACTCCAGTAGGTAAATATTTTTAAATGTAGGTATAGTACATTTCACTGACTACCATTATTGAGGAGTCATTTTTCAAAAGGCCATATTTCCTTTAGAGATAAATTTTCAGAAACCGCATATTTCTGTAGATGGTGGGAAATTATAGTGTTAAAAAAAATTTAAAATGGGATCAATGTAATACTACTTACAATAATACAATAATTATTTGGAAATAAGACCTTTTGTTCGATACTACAGGAAATAAAACCTTTTGTAGGAAATTTAATAAAAAATTATAACACTTGGCGCGGCACAGTACATTCTTACCACGAAAGATTCGACTACGTTCCACGACTAGCGTTTTCTATGATCAATGAATCGAGTTTTATTGTTCTAACATAATGTAAAGGAAATATGACCCTTTGTTCAAGTTACTGTATGACCATCTTAGAAATTATTGAGGAACTGTGGCGTATTGTTTCAAATTTAGTACCTAACAAACTAAATGAACCAATTGTGTAAACCATTTGTGGATATATGTCTTTTTGTATGAAATTTCTATTTAGATATTGCTTTCTTCATAGTTCTATCGCCGCACGCTGGCGAATTTCGACAGAATCATGGCCAACAAGATTATCTTGATAACATGAGACAAAAAATGTTTTTAATTGTAAGAAACCGTTATAAATATGGTAACATTGCAGTTTATTTTTAATATCTTACATTTTTGCCCCCTCCACACCCCTTTTTATGGTTATTAAATTATAAAAATTGGAATAGACAAAGGTGGTTCTTATTTTTACGATATTATCATTGAAGAAACATTTATTTTATGTTTTTTAATCTCCCCCCAGCACCCTCGAGCCACTTCGCACTCTTTGTCTGTCCGCGGCCGCCCAAAGGAGAGTCCGCCTAAGAGAGGTTGATTTTCATGGAATCTCATATACCTAGTTCCGGACTATGAAAAAATGCCCGCTTAATAGAGATGTCCGCTTATTAGGGGTGTCCGTTATGAGAGGTTGCACTGTACTTTAATTCTCCAACGTTTTTGGAAAATTACAAAATGCTTGAGAGGATCTCACTTTTTTAAGCTAAGATACTTGGGGAACTAGAAAAATTTTCTCTCTCCCAAACAACGAAACAAAATAAAGGTCATATTTTAAGAAATTGTGTCAATTTCTTGAAATATTTTAATGTGGAACTTACCTTGACTTAATTAAACCGCAACAATATAGGGCTACCTTAAATTGTAAATAATACAACACCTCATTAATTTACCGTCTCTTGGGGTGAACTGAGGGTGGATTTTTACATCTGTGCATTGCCCATCTCTAGAAGTTGAATAAGTATGTATATTATTTTGAAATTCGTAACAGCGGCGGAGGTATATTTCAAGTACCATATGGAATTTTATATCTTTAGAGGTGTTCCACGCCGGGAACTGCCTCAATCTACAGGGTGTTATGGAAATGACGTATTATATTTAAACCGGCAATTCTTGAGATAAAGACAAATTGAAGAAAAATACCAATAAATTGCGCTTTCAATTCATTCAGCGGTCAAAGTGACCTGACGTCAAACCAGAAAAACACCTGTGTGGCACTGCGATACATGTAAGCAATCAAGGAATTCTGGCCGGTGTTGTCATATGTACACCTTAAACTCTTTAGACAAAACAAAATAATTTAAACACTTTTCCATTCTGTAATACCTTTTTGTGCAATTAATTGAAGAACATTTACGACGTACTAGGTTTTAAACAACCCGAAAAAACATATGTAATAGTAATAGCCACGTACGTCACTAGGTCAAATGCCAATGACCTCTTGACGCCTTACATCAGCTGAGCGAAGTAGTTTCATATAGTATAGCGCCGCACGCTTGCGTCTGTTAGCTGAAGACCAACCAGCGGCCGGATACGTTGTGTCTCGTCGATCACCAACACACTCTCAGTAAACCGCTCTGTTTTTTCGGTTTACTCGTGTATCTTGCCCGTCCATAAATAATCTTGGAATATTGTTTTTATTGGAGCGTTTCTTCTGAACGTCAAATTTCGTCGCGTGTAATAAAATCTAATAATCTGTAGTATAATCTGTATTATTGTATTTTCAAGAGCTAACTTGTTTCACTATTACTGTGTGTACATAAAGTGTTTTCAGGAGTGTTCCCATGAAAAAGAAAAAAAACTGATTGTGTTTGTGCCTGGATGTCCTCGCTCTTTAGGTATAAGGATAAATACAAGTAGGTAGAAAATAATTTATACTTATAATTTTATATGGAATTTAAGTTTTACATTAAGTTTGGCAACATTGCCATTGGGTCTGGGTTAAATGTTGTACAGTAGCGCGGACTGACCTGTTAGTAAGAGTGTTAAAAGTGGGGTAAACTTTTAAAATGGTCGATTTAAAAAAAATAATATGTAGCGCTTCTCTAGGACTAGGACACCCAAGGAGTCACCCATTTAAATATGATACGTCATTTCCATAACACCCTGTATATATGAAAAGCTATACATAATAATTTTGAAAATTGGCCAGTATGCCAATGTTGATGGGGGCAACTCAGCTAAAATATTGTCAATATGGCGGCACTTCCGGTTTACCGGAAGTCGGTGAAAACGAGCTTATTTTAAATGGAACATCCTATACAGGGTGTTACAAATTTGGTCTTCACGGAAACGGTGAGAGATACGAAGTCGGTTAAATTGTGGCAAGGTAGCGTAATTATTGGCCCAATAATATGCCGCAAAATAATTGAAAATTGTTCTGACTTTGTTGGAAGAGATGTCAAAAAGTAAATTTCACTTTCTCATTGCTACTTTTTATTCTCCACAAGATGGTATTATCAGATGTTTCATGCGACGTTTCGTCTTTGGGTCACCTTCATCTTAATTTCTTTAAATACGGGCCTAGGTATTTTTGTTTAAATTATGAAAAAGAACAGAAGTCTACGTTCAGTGGTATACAACACATACTGGTTTTCCGACGTTTTGTTCTTAGAGTGAACATCTTCATTAAAATACACCTAGTACGTCCCTGTAATTTTTTTTTTAATTCGAAAATGTAAAATTCAATGCCTCTTTTAGTCTTAAGAAAATGCTGGCTTAAAGAGTCAAATTGTATTTATCTTAATAAACAGTAATAGTATGTAGTAATAATAACAAATAAAGACAGAAATAACAATAACAATTTTAAAATATGCAGTTTTTTTAAACAATAGTAAATTACAGGAACGTACTAGGGGTATTTTAATGAAGATTGACAAAACGTCGTAAAACCAGTAAGTGTTACCACTGGACGTAGATTTCGGTTCTCTTTCATAATTTAAACAAAAAAATCCAGACCCGTATTTAAAAAAATTAAGTTGATGATTGTGACCTAAAGACGAAACGTCCTATGAAAGATCTGATGATGCATGCCGTATTGTGTAGAATAAAAAGTAGCAAAGAAAATGAAATTTATTTTTAGACTTCTCTTCGAACAAAGTCAGGAAAAATAAAACTGAAACGCAAAATTTTAGATTTTTCCAAATATTTTGAAAGCCCCTGAATTTATTTTTGACTTTTTGCGGAATATTGTTGCCCTATATACCCTGTATATTATTACATTTTTGGATTCTACGCAAGACTCTAGGCATATTTCATATATCATATCCTATGCTTATGTCGAATCATGTTTGATATAATATCTAAGATTCTATGTTTAAAATGATGTTTGCAGACCTTTACCTTTTTCTGAAGGTACGGTTATTATAATGATCCACTATTTCACAAACTACACATGAATACCCCATGATTGTTTATCATAAAGACGATTTTTCACCAATAATCACAAAAAAACAAATCAACCAAAATATATAACAAACCGTTAAATCAAAGAAAAAACATCGCAATGTAAGATTAGTATTCATTCATCTTTTGCTTATCTTTTGGGTCCGAATCGTAGTAAAATAGAAATAGATGTTGCCAGAGCAGTGGAAGCTCGTGAACTTATTTTCAAAAATTTATTTTTGTGTAATGACTTTCTAGGCGTTTTAAATGTAGAAGTAATAAGAAAATGCGTTAGGTAAAAACTTTTGGAAAATAAGAAAGGTTTTCTTAGTGTGTATAGCTGTCGGATCTTAACGTCGTCGCATGCAACCCTCGTAACAATATGTATACAGTTCACTACTAATACTACTAAGCCATCTACGAGCTATCAAGAAAACCGAATGATGTCCAATACTACTACCGCCATCTACGAGTTATCAAGAAAACCGAATGATGTCTAATACCACTACGCCATCTACGGCTACGTCATTAGGCGCAACCAAGACAAGAATAATAGTTAACTGTTTTATGACGAGAACGAATCGAGCCACGAGACTGACAAGTTGGCATTCTTCATATTTTCAGTATTTTTTAGTTTAAATCCTTAAATAAAATGGTTTAAAATCATATCGAGTATCATTTATCGAAATACACAACATTTATCGACCCTACATAATAGTGCTTAAACGTAAAGTCCATTCTTCGATTCTCAGTTGTAGAAAATTGATCAATAACAGCCTCATTAAGTTTGGAATACCCTCTATAAATTTTTTTTCATATATTTCATTTTTAAACATTCTAATAAAGTCCCTAGATTTACCCTTTGTGGTCTGCGTTAAATTAGTTTCGCTTTTAGGTGTTCCCGCATTCTTCACTTCAATTTTTTGCTCCGAACTTAAAGAGCTAAAGTTATTTCGTAAATAGTCCACCGTCAACTATTCATTTTAAGTTAATAAATATATAATATTAAAATATTAAAACATACACGCTCGAATTTCTAATTAGATGCACGAACAGACAACAGCGCGGTGCACATAAAAACTGTGCGCCTTTCCCATGTTAAATCGCCATAGCCCCGCTATCCCCCGCTGCCACCCGCCACCTGTCACTACAGAGAAACTGCACAACTTAATCGCACGTGCGAGCAAGTCTCGTCATAATCGACTGACCTCGACCGAGGCACGGTTGCCGGATCTATACAGTTTGGTTTGACGGGATGATAAAATATTAACTTTTTTAGTTTGACGGTACGATAAAATATTAGGGAGGGTCGGACTTTATACGATAAATAATATTCAATGAATATTTTTTTATTCGTTTTGGGGGTGCACGTGCGCATGTGCTCCTGTGGAAGAACCGCCACTGTGCCAGAGTGCAATTGGATTAGTTCAAGTTTCATTTGATACTTTTAAGTATAATAATGTTTTTTTTTAAAGAATCTCTCATCGCCTTCTGACAGTTTATGTAAAATTATTGGGAAATAAATTTATTTTAAGAGCAATTGCGGATTGATCTTAAACCAATTGTATTTGCCAAATTAACAAATTTTTAATTGGGATTTTGCAAGATACTTTTGCGATAAATATGTCCATCTGTCTATGCTGCAATAATGACCGAAAGAGGTGGGAAAGACTGCTTACAGTCGTTGCGCAGGCTAGAAATGTACATTTTTTCCATATGTAGTCTGTAATATCTTTGGTTTCAACACATCCTTGACTAAAATGCACTTTACAAGGATCAAGTCGTACGACCCAGCCGCATGGATCTGGCGTCCCGACGGGCCGCGGGTTTGTTCGGGTTTGTTCGCCTGGAGGGAACCCTACCTTAAAAGTTGCCTCAGTGGAATTCCGCCTTTATGTATATTATTGAAAACCCCCTTAAGCCGACGTCACTGTTACTCGATTATTTTAAATTACACCAACCGCGACATACTGGATGTCATTACAATTTCATGAAACGTGTCATTGATTTTCATCGCTGCCGCATCGGCACAAACAGTAAGTGCCAGGGGAGTTGCCTTGTGGTCGTATGGGGGAGGTATTCGTCATATTTTTTGGCAATACATATTTCTATAATTTGTCGACATATCTTATCCAAACTGGCGGGTACGGTTTCAAAAATCAATAATATTGTACATTCAGTGCCAAAAGCGTTCATAACTTATTTTATTGGTTGTACAGGGTGTCCCAATTTCGACACTTTTATAGGGTATCTCCGTAATTGTTAGTGCTATCAAAAAAGTAATGTATTGTAGGTGTCATGTGCACTTTTTTTGTCAAACTTAAAATGGTTAAATCAAAATTTGAAAATTTTCGCTCGCTTAAGAGATACGGGGGGAAAAAAAAATAGTTAGAAGATATACAAAAAAATGCTTTATACAAAAGTTTCTTTATAATGATTGTTGAATAATCTGCCGTTTTCAGAATACATATATGGGGTCAGGTAAAAAAGTTCGAACTTAACCTAATTTTTTAAATGGACCACCCTGTATATTTTAATCTAAAATAATAGCATTTTAAATTATCTTTTCAAATATATAACACACCTTGGATAATATTGGTTTCCTATGCGATTTATTTAAGCTTTTCTTCATTTTCCTGGGATTCTTTATTATTTCAAGTTTTTAATCTCGGCATCGTAAAAGAGCCGTATATTTTTAAATTATGTTCCAGTCATCGGAATATGTCTTTAAATGGTTGCCGCCTTTCTGGTTTTAGCGAACAAAATATAAACTTTTCGCCATTTATGCGTTTTTTCCATTTTCAATATAAACTGATATCGTATCAAATTTTTCAAAATGTTGATAAGTCATTTTCACAACTGAAATTGACGTTAAATGTTAATAACAACTAGAATGTCAACATAGTTGTTTCTAGGATATTAACTTTTGTTTCATGGCCTACTGTGGTTTAAAGTAATAAAGTTATAGTAGTAGTAGTAAAATCATCCATGGTGTGTTATATATTTGAAAGGAGAATTTAAAATGCTATCTGTTTAGATTAAAATATACAGGGTGTTCCATTTTAAAAAATGAGGTTAGGTCCGATAACTTCTCTACCTGACCCCGTATACTTATTCTGAAAACGGCAGATTATTCAACAATGATCATAAAGAAACTTCTTTATGTATCTCTTTTAACTAAGAAAATATAATGTAATTTTGTAATTGTCAATTTTTTGATTTTCCCCGTATCTCTAGGCAAGCGAAAATTTTTAAATTTTGATTTTACCATTTTAAGTTTGACCCAAAAAGAGCACATGATACCTACATTACTTTCTTGATAGCAATAACAATCAACGAACAAACCCGAACAATCCCGTATTTTCTTTTTATTGTATTACAGATCTGTGAACCATATGTAGCAGTAAATTGGTATATTTATCACCAAGCGTACTATATAGGGTTTGTTCGGGTTTGTTCTATACAGGGGACCTCCGATTAAGTCAACCAATAGCATTAAAACAAAGCACCAAAAATTTTATCGATAAAAAACGAGCGCTTGTTATATTAGGTACCTTTGCACATGCCATTTTGAATGAAACCATTAATTGTGATCGATTTTAAGTGATCCGTTTGAGGAGACGACAAATCTAACTCATCTGAAAATAAACGAGCATTTTAATTTTAGTGCGGAATTACGAAGGCGTAGACGGGCCACAATTTTAAAGTTACACTCAAATTCCGAGTTGTAACTTGGAATTCCGAGTTGCATCTCAGATTCCCGAGATGCATTTTGGAATTCGGAGTTGTAAACATCAACCTGTGTGCTGGTGTGGCCTTTTTTAGTAGATACGTATTTATTCATTTAAGGAACAAACATTCCTCCTCACATAACTTAACCTTCAAATTACGAGGAGACCCACGTGTACTGTTTGGTAGTAAGTACATTAAATTAAATATGTGTGAATTAAATATGTGTTTAATTGTTATATGAAAGTGTAATTAACGTTAAAAAATTCAGAAATATGGAATATTAAAAAAATCTTATGAGAAAAGAAACTATTATTATTAAATTAAATACGCTTCATTAACGTGGTGGTTTATACAGGGTGTCCTGGAAAATGTGGGAAATCTCCTGGATATGAAGAAAGTAAGTGAAAATAGTACTACAAGTTCAAATAATCTTCTTTCGTATAGGCATCCTCTTCGGACTCACAAAGAGCTCCAATGCAATCAAGTTTTTTACACATATTTATTGAACCACCAGGTACATTAAATTTTTTTTTAATATGATGTATCCAGGTAAGACCCTTCAAACTACTATCCAAGAACGGGTTGTGAATTACTCACAGCTGTGACACTCATGGCCGATTTTTTTTAACGCCCTGTATGATAAGAACAATGAACAACGGTTTTTACATACCTTTAACTCTTCGCTAAAAATTAAGTAATCTTCATTCATGTCGCTAATCCTAACCGTTTTCACAAAAACGGCATTTCATATACATCATGTATTTGGCGTATTTCAATATAAGATACATCTTTGTTCCGATCAAATATTCAACATTCAAACTTCCGGTTTTTGCTATTAAACCCGTGAGAAGTGTAATATAATTACGTTTTTTCGAAAACGGTTAGGATTAGCAATATGAATGCAGATTACTTAATTTTTAGTCAATAGTTAAAGGTATGTAAAACCAGTTGTCCAGCTGCTGTGAGTAATTCTCAACACTTTCTTGGATAGTAGTTTGAAGGGTCTTACCTGGTATATATCATAACCTGGTGATTTAATAATAATGTGTAAAAAACTTGATTTCATTGGAGCTCTTTAGGAGCCCATATCTCCGAAGAGGAGGCCTATTCGAAAAAAATTTATATGAACTTTTAGTACTCTTTTTCATTTGTTTTCTTCATATCCGGGTGATTTCCCACATTTTCCCGCATCCCCTGTACATATGAAGTTTTTACACTGCATCAAGATTGCCTAGATTTACGGTCTTTATTTTGTGTACACAAATGACAACGTCCACTTGTAGGTCTTTCGCGAGATGTTTCTTTTTGGATCGGTAGCGATGCCAATTCTGGAACAAACTTGATGCACCATAAGATGTAAGCGTTCAGGGAAGCAATGTCCAATAATTGTCGAAAAATGGCCATTGGCCATCGATTGCATAATATTCTACGTTCCGAGTATTGTTCCCTTTCTTATCTGTGACGATTGGGATTTTCTTATTCAAATTAAATCCATAAAAGCGACCAAGGCCACGACTAATATAGTGACCACCATCAATATCTATTGTGTATAAATAGGACTTATTGGAAACACTACATTTTGCGTTCGCAAATAAGGACGTTACAGAGTATCAAAGTTTTGCATGCCATCATACCGGACTCTGCCCAACTAAACAAGGCCAAACATATTTAAATTTACAGAATTCCTAGTTAGGACTCAGAATTCCGAATTGTAGCTAGGAACTCCGAGTTTTAAATCACAATTCCGAGTTGCATCTCGGAATTCCGAGATACAACTCGGTCCTACTAAACTCGGAATTCCGAGATGCAACCCAGAATTTAAATGGAAAACAAATGTTTAAAATTGTGACCCTATCGTACGGAATTAACAAAGACAAAATGTATACAGGGTGTTATGGAAATGACGTACTATATTTAAATGGGTGACTCCTTAGTTGTCCTTGAGAACCGCTACATATTTTATTTTTTAAATCGACCGTTTTAAAAGTGGGGTAATAAACACTCTTACTCACAGGTCAGTCCGCGCTACTGTACAACATTTCACCCAGCAATGTTGCCAAACTTAATGTAAAACTGAAATTCCATATAAAATTATAAAAATAAATTATTTTCTACCTACTTGGATTTATCCTTATACCTAGAGAGCGAGGAAATCCAGGCACAAACACAATCAGTTTTTTTTTTTCAGTTTCGGTTTACTGAGAGTGTGTTAGTGATCGACGAGACACAATGTATCCGACCGATGGTTGGTCTTCAACTAACAGACGCAATCGTGAAGCGCTATGAGTATATGAAACTACTTCGCTCAGCCGATGTAAGGCGTCAAGAGGTCATTGGCATTTGACCTAGTGACGTACGTGGCTATTACTATTTCATATGTTTCTTCGGGTCGTTTAAATCATAGTCCGTCGTAAATGTTCTTCAATTAATTGTACTAAAAGGTATTACAGAATGGAAAAGTGTTAATTATTTTATTTTGTCTAAAGAGTTTAAGGTGTACATATGACTACACCGGCCAGAATTCCTTGATTGCTTACATATATCCATGGTATAAGTAACTATAGGTATGATTGCACGCCGATGATCACGTGGCTTGGCGAGTAAGTTTTAAATCTCTTATGAAGGTTTACATTGCTGTCATCGATTTTAACTCTTTTTTGAATGTATTAAAACGTTTTATGCATGTAATGGTATATGAAATGAAAGAATAATATATGACGAGTATTTACGTATATCAATTTCATAGAAACATAACACACAAATACCACTAAAAAAAGAAAAGATATCGGAGAAATTTTTCGCGGCCATTTGAGCCGGCGACAATAGCCGAAGCATGCCGAAAGCTGCTCGCCGACCACTGCTGGTTTTGAAACAGTGTTGCCAAACTTTTACAATTGTAATAGATCCACTAGTATTTTAACATTCTTGTTGTGTGGCTCCCCATATGAAATTTATGTTCAATCTGGAGGGACCACCTCCAGATTGAACATAAATTTCATCTAATAGGAAAGTAACGACCCTTTTTTTCGTACTCTTTTTACTCTGACCCGTTTTTTACTATTCCTATTAGGTTTCGAACCGGCACTCTATTTCTTTCGATAACGGATGTCTGGCAACACTGCTGCATGGTTGCCGTAGTTTTTGGTGGACATTTTGTAAGTTTACCAGAACGTTTTCTTATAGTCTTGTGTTTATTAAAAAAAATATCATAATTTTCATAAAATGAGGTGCGCTATGTTCGGTTGTGATATGGATAACCAGGCAAAGACATTTAATAGAAATATAAGGTTTTTCCGCTTTCCTAAAGATAAAAACAAACAATTAAAATGGATACAGTTGTGTAAGCGGAAAGATAATTAGGTCGTATTTTAGCTTTAATCTTTGTTGTATGTTCATGAAATAAATATTCCTAAATACCATGATATTATTCTTTCATTTCACATACCACTAAACGTAAAAACTTTTAATTAAAACGGCGTCAGTGTAATAATAGTACGAAAAAAAGGTCGTTACTTTCCTATTAGATGGGGGACCACCTCCAGATTGAACATAAATTTCATATGGGGAGCCCCACAACAAGAATGTTAAATAGTAGTGGATCTATTACAATTGTAAAAGTCTGGCAACACTGTTTCAAAACCAGCAGTGGTCGGCGAGCAGCTTTCGGCATGCTTCGGCTATTGTCGCCGGCTCAAATGGCCGCGAAAAATTTCTCTGATATCTTTTCTTTTTTTAGTGGTATTTGTGTGTTATATTTCTATGAAATTGATATACGTAAATACTCGTCATATATTATTCTTTCATTTCATATATCATTACATGCTTAAAACGTTTTAATACATTCAAAAAAGAGTTAAAAACGATGACAGCAATGTAAACTTCCATAAGAGATTTAAAACTTACTCACCATGCGCACGGCAGACGAAATTGGGACGGTTAGATATCCTACCTTTAGTTTATTGTATCATGACATATATCGCAGTGCCACATAGGTGTTTTTCTGGTTTGACGTCAGGTCATTTCTACCTCTGAATGAATTGAAAGCGCCATTTATGGGTATTTTTCTTCAATTTGTCTTTATCTCAGGAATTGTTTAAATATAATACGTAATTTCCATAACACCCTGTATTTGAAATGGGCACGAGCCAGCACTGCATAAAAGTTCCATCACCATTTCTACGTGCAATTGTTGGTACATATTAACTGAAAATAAGCGTGTTTGCCATTTGTAAAATTAAGCAAGCTGTTGGTTGCTAAAACGCTCTCTAGATTTAAGCATCCAATTAACACCAGCCGCGTTGTACGTTTTAGGAGCCAATATCTACTCTATAAAGAGCTTAAATACTTTGCTTACAACACTGTTTATCATATAAATTGACCCTCTTAGATACAATACAGGGTGTCCATCTTTCGGTTGTTTTACGAGGTATCTCTGTTTTTAGTAAAGATAGAAGGATGCGGTTTTCGCCGCACGGTGTTATTTTTTTGTGAAACAAAAGATGCCCCGATTTTAGTTTTTATAGGCCACCTCGTTTTTCATATACGGGATGTTTTTGAGAATTTTACATTTTGAGACACCCCACATTTCGGTTACCCTGTAACTAACAAAAAGGAACAAAATGTTCTCTTTGTAGTATTTTACGTATAATTCAGTAACGTACTCAGATTTTTTTCTACGTTCAATAGTTTCCAAGAAAAGAACAAATATCGTTTTTTTTAAATGGGTCACCCCATATATTTTTTAATATATAAACCTCGGCCTAAAATCTACCGTAAGGAAAATCGCGAGACTGATGAAATAAATTTGATGTTGCTTCAATAGAAAAAATCCTATTATAATAATAAATAATGACTACATATGTGTGAAACAAGCCTTAGTCTGTGTTCAGAACGGCGCACCGCCCCTCTCCCTTAGCCTGGCACCATAGCACAGCCTCGCTTGAGCTTCGCACAGTAGTCCCTCGACATCGAGATATAAACATGGACTGTGCGTATATGATAATGCATATAGATATTTTTGATTATATCATTACTTGGATTTTATGTATGACAACACTATTCAAAATAACAATAAAAATGTTAAAAATTATTCCAGTATATCTTATTTTTTTCTAACTAATTAATTACGACCCTGTTTAAGCATATTTTTTAATGTGACATTCTGTATATTAACTGATTTTCCAATTTCACGTCAAATTCTGAACATATACCACTTTGTTATATAAGTGTCTAAAATAATATCTTCTTCATCGGAAGAAGATGACAACGCACAGTCCATGTTTATATCTCGATGTGGAGGAAAGGCAATGAGCTACGCGCGGTGCGTCATTGTGGACACTACTGTGCGGTGCTAGTACCAGGCTATGGGCGAGAGCGCTGTGCGGTGCTCCGTTGTGGTCATACACTAAGGCATATAGGAGAACAATTTGAGAAATATTTATGAGAAAGTTCCATAAATGTTCAATTTTTGTTTCTTATAAAACCCAGGCAGCAGTGTCCTCTAAAAAGATTAACATTACAGAACCGGATATAGTCATGGACGGGCACGCAATCCCACTGTCTTCATCTATTAATTTGCTGGGTGTCAATCTGGGACGAAATATGTCTTGGCATAACCACATTGTGGCAATCGCCAAGATACCTTCTCAGAAACTTGGTGTACTCTTCCGAACCAGAAAGTTGCACACACCTCAACAACTTTTGACACTATACAAAGCCCAGATTCGACCATCACTAGAGTACTGCTCTCATGTCTGGAGCTCTGCACCCAAACATACTCTTCGGCTACTGGACTCCATCGAAAGGAGAGCCATTCGTCTGATTGGAGACCACGAGCTGACGAAGAACCTCGACAGCCTAGAACATCGAAGACAGGTTGGGGGATTTGACACTCTTTTACAGATATTTACATGGAAAGTGCTCGGCTGATCTTGCCCTCTTACCGCCCAGAGCGGCGAATATCCGATATACACGACGAACCACTGCCGCCCATCCATATGTGGTTGATCTTAGTACTCCTCGAACTTCATTATTTAAGAATTCTTTCACCTGGAGGACTTCATCCGTATGGAACGATCTTCACGAGGTCGTTTTTCCCAATGAATATAACCCCAAACGATTCAAAACCAACGTGAGTCGCTTTTTGCGCACACGCACCACTCCCGGAGTGCCATAAAGGATTTTTCCTATAGTTCTTGTGTTTGATCATAAAAAAAAATACTCCAGTAAGTCTGTTTTCGTATAATAATAATAATAATAATAATAAAGCCAATGAAGCAACACAATATTTATTGCCTAAAAAATAGAGAGAAGCTTACAAGCAGGAATATAATACTTTAATTAAATTGCATTGGACCAAAAGCGAGTGAAAAGTTTCAGCGAAAAGGGCATTGCTAAATTATTTTCATGAAAGGTAAAACATTTTTAAATCTTCGACTTTATGGTTATGCTATTCCAAGCTAAAATCGGCATTAATTTTGAATAATCAAATAGCCCAATCTTATTGCATTCCTAAGAACCGAACATGCGCAGAGCGCCTGGAACGAACCTAATAATAGTAATATTAATGATTCATCTTCTAAACGGATAACAACACCTTGATTTTTGTTTTCTAACATGTCGGGCAAATCTCACATGTTCGTTTAAACCGGAAGTTAACATTTCAGTGCTTTAGGTGTACCCGAATATTTGTTACAAATTTATTACAACTTTTAACCGATTGCGGAACAAACTCACATCTGTTAACGTCCAGTTTTTTGCCTTTAGTCGAGTAAATTCCCATTCTAACTGTAATTTGTCTAAAATAATGTATATCCGGGGCAAAAAAGCCTTTTTGGCCGTGTATCAAGCTCCTCCGGCGTGCGTGTTCGTTTTATTTCGGTCACACACGAGTGTCCCGTTGGGATTTTGGACAGTGACAGTATTTTATATTATATGACCGACCAATAGTTTACTGCGAATTTATATATCTATTTTGATGATCTATTACAGCGTTTGGGGAAAATTACCTTTATTGTTCGCCGAATTTATGGCTCGGCTAAAAATAGTAAAAAAATGTGGATTTAGTAGAGGAGTTTTAAGTGCTCGTTTACGTGGGCTTAACGGCGTTTTGAGGCCTGTTTTTTATTTTCAAAAATAAACAGAAGATAACGAGGAAATACCTTGATTCTTCACACCGTTACTGTACAGGGTCGTTCACGGTGAATGGCTTATTAGAAGACCTCAGGAACTAAAAAAGACATTTTTGTGAAATATTGGCAATCCGTATAAAATATGCTGATCTTTTTAATGAAGATATTTTGACGTATCGTGACATGACTTCCGGTTACACCGAAAGTCGATGTTAACTTGCATATTTTAAATTGAATACCTTATACAGGGTGTTTCAGAATAAGATGTTGATCCTTAACGTTGTGAATCCTTAGGTGATTTTAAGAAGAAAAGTTCAAATTAACATATATCCTTAACCTATCAACTTTCGAACTACAGGGCGTTAAAGTTTTAAGAAAAAAATCGTTTTTCTATCATAACTTTAACAACTTTCGAACTATTTTTATGAATTTTTCACACATGCCCTCTAAGCATCAATAGCCTTTTTTGGTGTAGAAAATTTTTAAAAAATTTTAACCAGTGGCGTATTGAAAGGGTTTGGACCAGACATTTTGGAAAAATATTATGTACGCCACTGCTTTTTCTCAAGATAAAAATTATTTTTAAAATACTCATTCACTTTAGACCACATTTAATATCTTGCCTTTTTATCGTCCGACAAACAGTTTCCGACAAAAAAAATAAAAAGCATTAAATGCACATTCGCTATGTGCCTATGGTTTATTTTTAAAAATTAAATTAAAACAACTAACATTAAATAACGTGTGAACAAAAACGAAAATAATTTAGATTAACTGTTGAAAGTGGCCACCACCTGCAAGAATGCTTGCTTCAGCTATTCTGCTCATTGAGCCTCGTGCTCTTTAAAAAATTCCTGAGTATTCCTGATAGTGTCGAAACAAACTATTATGCGGTTTCTCAACTCCTCTTCAGTATTTATTGGGATGCTATAAACCAATGTTTTCAGATGTCCCCACAGGAAAAAATCTAGAGTGTTTAGATCAGGGGATCTAGGTGGCCACGATTGTGTTAAGAGACTGAAATTGGCAGGTGCACCATCGTGCATAAGCCACATACGATGTCGGGTAAAAATAGGGATGTCGTCTAGCAAATTTGGTAAAGTGTGTTCAAGAAATTGATTCCGTTCAATCGGGCTGGTAAAAAATAAGGCCCAATTAAATAATCACCAATAATTCCAGCCCAAACATTTACAGAAAATTGCTCTTGGTGGTAGGATTCCGTAATGGCATGTGGGTTTTCTTCTGCCAAGAAGTGATTGTTATGAAAATTTTGTATGGCGTTCCTGGAAAAATTAGCTTCGTCCGTGAACAAAATTTTGGCATCAAATTGTTGATTTTCGGTAACCATTTGAATAAACCATTTGCAGAAATTGATGCGTAATGGAAAATCCCTAGGAACTAGGGCCTGGACCCGTTGAATATGGTACGGATATAACAAATAACTTTGAAGAATTCTCCAGACTAGAACATGAGTAATATATTCCCAATTTTTCTAGTACTTATATTAGGATTTTGTTCCACTAAATTTAAAACAGCTTCTTCGGTTTCCGGTGTTTGTGTAGTTTTTTAAGTAGTTTTTTGTTTCAAAAGCTCCCGTTTCATATAACTTTCTGTGAGTTCCTGAAATCGTTCATGCATCTGGAACTATTCTATTTGGATAACGCTCTTGGTATAATCGTCTGGCTTCGAATGCATTGCCGTCAGCAAGCCCGTACAGATAATGCATATTCGCAAACTCGACATTTGTAAAATTTACCATGATACTTATACGTTTAAAAAGTATTAAGTTTTTAAAATTTAAGTTAAGTGGAAAGCCGTATACATAAATAAATAGCTGTCAAACTATTATTAAATATTTCGTTATTGTCATTGTTTCCTTAACAAAGTTCATAGCCTACTAGTCAGGAATCATAGGCACATAGCGAATGTGCATTTAATGTTTTTTTTTTGTCGGAAACTGTTTGTCGGGCGATAAAAAGGCAAGATATTAAATGTGGCCTAAAATGAATGAGTATTTTAAAAATAATTTTTAACTTGAGAAAGAGCAGTGGCGTACATAATATTTTTCCAAAATGTCTAGGTCCAACCCCTTTCAGGACGCCACTAGTTAAAATTTTTAAAAAATTTTCTACACCAAAAACAAAAACAACATATACATACATATTGATGCTTAGAGGGCATGTGTGACAAATTCATAAAAATAGCTAGAAAGCTGTTAAAGTTCTGATAGAAAAACGATTTTTTTCTTAAAACTTTAACGCCCTGTAGTTCGAAAGTTGATAGGTTAAGGATATATGTTAATTTGAACTTTTCTTCTTAAAATCATCTAAGGATTCACAACGTCAAGGATCAGCATCTTATTCTGAAACACCCTGTATATCATGTCCTATAACTATGTCTAAACATGTTTGACATTTAAAGAGTTATGTCTAAAATAACATTTGCGGACCTTAAAATAGTAATTAATTTTTCCTATACAGAAACTTTTATTCTTTAATTTGGATTGGATTCCGTGTTGAAAACGACCTCCTTTATTTCTTTTTGATACGTTACGGGGTAACCGAGATATGGGGGGGAGGGGGGGGGTCCCAAAATGCACAATTCTCAAAAACATCCCGTATATCAAAGACAAGGCGGCCTAGAAAAATTCTGATTGCGGCATCTTCTGTTTGACAAAAAAGTGGCGTAGAAGTGCTGCGGAAACTGCATCCTTCTATCTTTACTAATAACGGAGATACCCCGTAAAACTACCCAAAAATGGACACCGTGTACTAAATTAAAATACAGAATTAAAACAAGTCAGGAATACAATTAGCAAAAATTAAACAGGAAGAAAAAAGACGCGCTGTGACTATAAATCGTCATTATAAAATTCCTGAAGGGTATAGTATGGTCTAGTGATTAGTTTCCTCTTCAATTTTTAAAAATAACACTAACAAAAATTATATACTATACTAAATATAAATATAAACACAAATATACAGATTCAAACTAACAACAAAATAACTATAGTCAAGAATAATTGAATAGTTTAGAAATTCTTAATAAAACAAATATGTAAAAATTAATACAAAACATAGTAAAAAACACATTAAATCTTTTAACAAACTAGTGACTAGAGGATATCATTATAAAACTCCTGAAGAGAGTAGTATGGTCTCGCAATTAATTGTTTTTTTAAGTTTCGTTTGAAAATCTTGCTGTCCAGTACTGTTCGAAAAGTTAGTGGTGGTTATAACTATATTTTGATAATCTCAAATATTAGAGAATTCTTTGTCAGAGTTGTTTTCGGAATTGGAAGAGGTACATCATTTCGATTACGCGTGTTATACGAGCTGATGAGTGTTTGTATTTTTTATGAATTAAGCAAGCCGTTTCAAGAATTATTTGATTGTCTTTCAACGCCGTCATAGCCAACTATGAGTAATTGTACTTAAAATCCTCCATATAAAACGATTAAGATGGCAATATTTCGTAAACTACAAATTTTCGAAATAGACAACCTTACACAAACTTACCCTTATTTATGCTAAATGGAAAATAATTATTAAATTTGGGGATTTTCATTTGAAAAAGTTGATTTTTTAAAGTTTATTCAAGTTCATTTTCAATCTTATTTTTTGAACACAATGTATATACATATTAAAAAATAGTACATTACGTATCAAGGGCCGAGAAGAGGCTTTTACGGACGAGATGCGGAAAAGCCTCCGACGACCCGAGATATGTACCGTATTTTTTTACAAGTGCTCCGAAACTTTGATGCCAAATAAATAAAGAAATTCTTCAGACAGTTTTCCTGTCTACATGACATGAAAACACTCGCGCATGGAGAATGTAAATATCTATTTATTATTTTTGACAAATAGGCTCGGTGGCCTAGTGGTATAGCGTACGCCTTGTGATCTGAGAGTCCCGGATTCAAATCCCGCACTCGGCATCTCTGGTTTTATTTATTTTTTTATAAGTGCCCGAGTCTTTGAGGCTATATAAATAAAGAAATTCTTCAGACATTTTTCTAAAATATCTTTGAAAAATTAACTGCCAATTTAATTTATATATAATCCGCTATTTATTATCGCTTGTAGTATGGCTTGGTGGGTAGTGGGTCTGGCGATCTGAGGGTCGCGGGTTCAAATCCCGCACCGACAATTCTGGTTTTATTTATTTATGAGCACATGGTGACTCGAAGCGGACGGGAAAAATCTTTCCCGTCCCCTCTCTTGGAAAACGACACTTTCGGTGAAGATAACATGCATGAAAAGAGACACTTTCGGGGCACATGTAAAAAAAAATCTATTAAGGCAAGTCCTTTTCCACAAGTAATCCAACCCAAATTAGATAAAAAAGGCTTATAGAAAAATTAATAATTATTTTAAGGTCTGCAAACGTAATTTTTGACATAAAACCCTAAATATGTCAAACAGGCTTATGCTTATTTATGGGTCATGATATACGAAATCTGCCTAGAATCTTGCGTAGAATCCAAATATATAATAATATATAGAGTATTTCATCTAAAACAAACAAGTTGACACCGACTTCCGGTGTAACCGGAAGTGACAGATACGTCAAAATATTTTCATTGAAAAGATCGGCATCTTTTATAGCGAGCGGCAATATTTATTGTATGATGTTCTGCTATAAATCTCTCGTAACCAAATCTTATAAGGGTAGGGCTTCAATTAGACGGCGATGGGGTTTCCACCTCAAAACATTGTTCGATTTAAACCTGCATTAGGTTTGTATTAAATAAATGGGGCATGCTAAACAGAATTTTACTTCTCACAAGAATTTTAAATATTCGATAATATCATCTCCGCGAAAAAACCATTTAAGTAGGCATTTTAAAACAAGTGCACAGCGGCGCCTATAAAGAACAAAAGAATAGCGTTCGCGGGCGAGATTCCGGTGACAGGTCACTTTACGGTATGATTGATGTCACTTGTTTCGTGCTGAATATTTATGGGAGCATAACGAGACGGATTCAGACGTAACATTTATGACGTTCGTCCTAGAGGATCAATAACAGATTCGAAAAGTTTGGTTAAAAATAAATGATCTTGTTTTAATATATAGCTACAGGGTGTTATGGAAATGACGTATTATATTTAAATCGCCAAATCCCGAGATGAAAATAAATTGAAGAAAAATATCCATAAATGGCGCTTTGAATTATCAAGTGAAATATACACTTTATATAAAATCTCAAAATTTACGTGGCCGCTCCTGAGGCCCTTCGCAATCAATATTTTATTGAGGCAGTATCGAGGTTCAAAATAGGTTAGCCCATTATAGGCGATGTTGTCAGATTGCAACACAGAATTCTAAACGCACGTGTTCAGTTTTTCACAACACGTCTTTGACGGGCTTCTTTTTCAAACTTTTTAGACAAATAAAACTACAGTTTTAAGGTACATACTCTCTTACCTTCGATCTTATTTTAAAATTATTAGTAGATAATATCACACAAATTTGAAATCACATCACAACATTTCTTATTATGAATTATTTCACAACAAAAAAAAATTGAGCAATACAACTAACAAAACATTTAAAATTCGTATATGTCAAGCACGTGGAACCCTTGACACGACGTCATTCCACTCCCGCGTCTCGAAACATACTGAAGTATGAAGGGCGCGCGGTAAGTATTGAAGCAAGAGCGAGACACGCGGTGTGATCTGAACACTGTTAGTATACTCTAGTGACCCACATTGTTGCTAAGTGAATCCAAATGGGACGGCGCGACAGTATGTGGGTAAAAATGGTTTTTACCTTAGTATTTAGATATTCGATTTAAAAAAAAAAGTATGTCGACTTTCTGTAGGACTCCCAAGGAGTCACCCATTTAAATATAATAAGTCAATTCCATAACACCCTGTATACTTCCGTGTTAATTCAAACGGGCGTAACTACTGAAAATTTAATTGTGAAATATATCATTATTTAGCATTCAAAGGACCCCGCAGTTTTTAAATGGAAATTGGGTTTCACTCAAATTTACTAAAAAGTATTGCATCATACGAATTGTATTATCCTGATAAAATGTCTCCATGGGCGCAATGAAAAATAATTACAGGATTTCGAGATACGAGCCATGCAAGGTGGTGATGTTTCAAGTCCAAAAGTCGTATCTGACCGGTACGTATTACGAATAATGATCAATATATTCACGTATATTCTCATTCTCGGGTGGCTTCTCGGGTGGCGTTGAATCCGAAAATCTCGTGTATGTGTGCATATACATGAAGAGGGTAGATATCTATCTATATTTATATGTACGATGTTTATGAGAATATACGTGAATATATTGATCATTATTCGTAATACGTACCGGTCAGATACGACTTTTGGACTTGAAACATCACCATGGCTCGTATCTCGAAATCCTGTAATTATTTTTCATTGCGCCCATGGAGACATTTTATCAGGATAATACAATTCATATGATGCAATACTTTTTAGTAAATTTGAGTGAAACCCAATTTCCATTTAAAAACTGCGGGGTCCTTTCAATTATGCCCATATTGGTAGTTACAAACGTATTAATAATTTTTGGTAGCATACAGGGTGTTATAGAAATGACTTATTATATTTAAATGGGTGACTCATCGGGTGTCCTAAAGAAGCGCTACATATTTTTTTTTCAAATTGACGGTTTTGAAAAGTGAGGTAACACATCCTTACCCTCATAGGTCACTCCGCGGCACTGTATCATATTACCCTGTGTAGGTATGCCATAAACACATGTTCCGCGCAATGTTGCCAAACTGTGTAAAAATGTAAAAGTTCAGTTATAAATATTAAGCTTACCTTAGTATCCAAATAGAAAGTAAATCGAGGACACTGACACTAGCAAGGAATCCAGGGCACAGACAACTTCACTTTTTTATGGTTTTAGTGGATAAAGCTTATACCCTACTAAAGCCCGTTCGGCGTTTTTCTTTCAATCTCAGAACATTACCCTGTATATCGTTAGAGACACAGAACACATAGTGAAACACTGAACAAATTACCCCTTAAAGAAACACATACATGTTTCAAATTAGTTTTTTGAAGATAGGACACAAATTGGCACTTTTATAAACTATTTCTTTCATGGTACCCCGTAGAAAAAATCACACTGTGTAAGATGAGATGACCTTGGGGGCCAATAAGCAACGTGTCCAATATCTCCTCCGTTTTGAGGACGGTTTCGCCCAATTCACCTTTGAGGGAAATTTTCGTCTAAATATTCAGTGGCAATGCGTAAACTGTAGTAAGGAGCGCCATCGTGCAAAAGACACATTCTCTTACCCTAGTTAAAGAAACATTTTCTGATAGTTCCGGGAGGTCGTCTTGCAGGAATGCCAAATATCCTTCTGAATTTAGCCTTGCTGGCAGGATATGTGGTAATATTAGGTGATTGTCAATAATACCTGCCGATATTTCCAAGAAAAACCTTATCTGGCTGTTGGTCTCTCTCGTATGGGTTTTCCATCCTCCATAATGACTTATGCTGATTAACTATTCCATCTCGGGTAATCTATCCATGTATGTACAAGATCTAGTACGATAAATTAAATATGTGTGTCGAAGAACAAAAGTGCTTAAGTCAAAAAAAAAAAAAAATCGGAAACGCTAAAGTTTAGATTTCTCGAAATACTTTGGAAGCCCCTGTATTTATTTTAGATTTTTTTGCGGCATATTGTTGTGCCTATAATTCTACAGTTCCCGAAATCCCAATATTGAAGGACGAATTTGTTACACCCTGTATACAACCATGTTAATCCAAAGGGACGTATCTGCCAATGTCGTCAAAAGTTACTTATACCGTTCAGGTTCAAGCAACGTTCAACAATGAATGACGTCATCTAAAATGCCTGTTATATCGATAGTCGTCGATATCGATACTAGCTTATGCTCCCTACTATAGGCTTCAAATAGTACTGAATAGTAGTGAATGGTACTCGGCCTACTTGAGAAACGCTTTTTAAAATATTCTGGACCAATGAGGCTGTTTTATCAATTCTAAGGAAGATGAAAATTTTAGCAAAATAATTTCGTGCAATTGGTGTAAATGAAACAATTTGATTGGTTGAAATAGTAAATAGACAGGTGATGGAAATAATTGCTTTAAAACAGGATGTACACCATCGTGCCGATAAAAAACTAGGATAGCAAAATTTCTTATTTTCTTCTTTAGGTCTATTAGGAATTATTTACTGTCGAGTCTGGTACCAGTAAAATATCATATATAAATTTTACATGTCAACATAGATTATCACTTTATCATTAACTTGTAAAGCACATTTTTCTTTTAAAAATATGCCACAATTAAAACCCCCCAGCAAAAGGCTATTCTATAGTGGGTTGCGAGATGGTGCTTTTATTAGAAATATTGCTGGCGAACTGGGAGTAAACAGAAATACCGTGTGGTTGGCAAAACGACAAATAGCAAGGCATCGAACTATTATTAGAGGCAGTTTCAGGTTCCCCTAGAATCTTTGCTAAAGATGAAAATAGAAGAATACTAATTATCAAGAAGTATTAAACAGGAATGTTCTATGACTAAATATTAAAAAAAATTTGTTCCTACGACAAATTTTGTGTTTGTATCTTTATAACTTTCTGTTAAATTTTTTTTATTATTTAGTTTTATTTCCATTTTTTGGCGACATTAAATACACCTACTTTAAATAAAACATTTATTTTTTTCTTAATAAAAAATGCCTAATACATTTAGTTCCTCCATATAAAGTTCCGCTCAACTTCATGAAACAAGTAACATTTTGATGCCACCTCGTATCGCAAAATACAAACCTTAAATTATGTAACCTAGATTACTTTTTTTTTTATGATCAAACACAAGCACTATAGAAAAAATCCTTTAGGACACTCTGGGAGTGGTGCGTGTGCGCAAAAAGCGATTCACGTTGGTTTTGAATCGTTGGGAAAAACGACCTCGGGAAGGTCGTTCCACAAGGATGATGTCCTCCAGATGAAAGAATTCTTAAATAATGAAGTTGGAGGAGTAATAAGGACACATATGGATGGGCGGCAGTGATTCGTCGTGTATTTCTGCTATTCGTCGCTCTGGGCAGAATTAAGAGGGCAAGATCAGCCGAGCACCTTCCATGAAAATATCTGTAAAAGAGAGTCAAATCCCCAACCTGTCTTCGATGTTCTAGGCTGTCGAGGTTCTTCGTCAGCTCGTGGTCTCCGACGAATAGCCCTCCTTTCAATGGAATCCAGTAGCCGAAGAGTATGTTTGTGGTTGTGTCAGAAGTTGTTGAGGTGTGTACAACTTTCTGGTTCGGAAGAGTACCCCAAGCTTCTGAGAAGCTATCTTGGCGATTGCCACAACGTGGTTATGCCAAGACATATTTCCTCCCAGATTGACCCCCAGCAAATTAATAGATGAAGCCAGTGTGATTGCGTGTCCGGCCATGACTATTTCCGGTTCTGTAATGTTAACCTTTTTAGAGAAAACTGCTGCCAGGGGTTTTTAGCGTTAAATTCGACTTGATTACTATCACCCCAAGCCAAAATTTCTTCCAGGTCTTTGTTGAGGCGTGATACTTCATGCTGTCTGCGAAGATGTGCGTCGGCAGCCGATGTTTGCGTATTCAAAGAGAAAGATGAGATAAGTGTGCTATCGTCAACAAAACTAAATATCGGTTTTCACTAGAAGGTCGTTAATGTAGAGTAAGAAGAAAGTGGGAGACAATATGGGCCCTTGAGGAACACCAGCATTAATGGTGAAGGTGTCTGAGAGAAATCCATCAATCGCCACTTGCAGAGAGCGGTCCTTAAGAAAGCTAGACAACCATCCACGGAATCGACTGGGCATACCATAGGATCGCAGTTTACTTAGAAGCTCCTCATGCCAAACACGATCAAAAGCTTTAGAAATATCCAGTGCACGAGACTCCCCATGATGTTCGATTGCGGTGTTCCAAATATGAGTGACATAGGCTAGAAGATCTCCAGTTGATCTGGAAACCATATTGATGGTCGCTGATAAGGTTGAAGCCTTCGAGGTACTTTAGTTGGTTGGTTAGTTGGTTAATAGCTTTCTCCATTACTTTTGATATAACTGAAAGCAATGCGACTGGTCAATAGTTGTTAGGCAGGGTTCTCTTACCTTTCTTTGGAATAGGCTGGACTCGCGCCGTCTTCCAGCAAAATGGAAATATTCCTTTTTTGCAGGATAAGTTGAAAAGTCTACAAAATACTGGTGTTAGTTCATCGGCGCATCTTTTGAGAACTATAATAGGAATTTCGTCTGGACCAGTAGCTTTTTTGACGTCGAGTCCTTTCAGGATTCGTTTGACGGGACGCTGACGGAACACGATTTCGGTTATTTCGGATTGAACTGCAGGAATGTCGGGTGGTACTTTCTAAAAGTTAGCTGTTTTTACCTTTACAGCTGTCGAGCACCATTTATAGTCTATGAGATATGTATTTCCGTTACCAGTTTTGAGATTTTGCTCTCCTAGGTTTTTATCGGCACGATGGTACCTTTTTTATCGATGTCAAAGTGACAAAAATAACATATTTAAATAGACATTTTATTACTTGAGTGGATTTATCTTATCTAAACAAAATGTATTTAAAAAATGTTAGTGTATGCATTGGTATATTTCATAACGAGGGAAATAATCTTAATAAAACGATGCTTTTTACAATGCTAATAATTTAAAATAACCAAATTTAAAAATTCATGTTGCATTAAAAAGTCGAAAAGTAACTTTAACATAATTAATTATCTCCTAAAAGCTCCAAATGAAAACAATTGCTTTTAATTAGTACATTTTGTTCCGCAGAACAAAAAGATGGAGATAAAAAGTAAATGGAAAAATCTGCCGGGGAGCATAATTAAGTCGCATCAGTCAAGCTGGATGAAGTGGAACGCACTGCTGTCTAGATTTATCGTTACAGTTTTCGGGCGACCCAAAAAGTTACTCCTGGCTCGCATTTATTTAATGCGATGAAAAGTACGCGGTGAGAAAATAAAATTACTGAATTAAATCGATACGTTGGCGATAAAATGTTTTCATTTAAATTTAAAAAAATTATGTTCTTTTCTTATCATATGCATTGTCCATATTAAGTGATATCACTATTTTCAAATCGCTTTTAATAGTATATTAAGATACAAGCTTCATAAGACATTATCTTAGAGCACGCGTTAAATTTAGTAAACGACCCACGAGACGGGGAGTTTTCTAAAGTACCTACAAATGCTCTAATTGTCTCATGAACCGTGTATTTTATAATACTTTTTCTATTTGGGTCTTTAAATTCTGAAAAACTTTAAAAATATAGTAGATTTTTCCATTTCAATTAATATTTTCTTTTTAGGTTGGCAATACTTTAACAAAATGTTAGAAGTATCAAATATGCCATGATAGAAACAATTGAACACAACAAAGCTTCTTTCCATCCGTCAAAATTAAAAATAAATATAGGTACCTGTTATTAAAGTTAATAAAAATGTGTCAGGAAGAAAGTTGTACTCCGTCAGAAATACGAGAGATTGCAGAAAATAATCTAGATAAACTTTTAAAAAGAATATGAAAAACTTGAGTTATGGTGCGAGCAGAACAAAGTTCAAAATATTGAACAAAATGATAAATAATACTATTGAACACAAATATTGTGTCGACATAGAATCTGACAGGAATAACAATTAATGCCTAGGAAATGTATACAGTAACTATAAATATGTGTATATAAAGTAATATGTATAATACTATATTGAATTAAAAATAAAAATAGTACTTTATTGAATAAAACTTTAGAAATAGAGCATAAACTGGAAGATATTTTTATTATTTTTAGGTTATGTTGTTTTATAGTTGTGACTAGAAATTAGTTGACGTACACCGTCAGCATGTTATACAGCCTGTACCAAGTTAAGTGCGCACTATTGCTAACTTTTTTTATTATTGTAGATACGAAGTCGGTTAAATTAGCAAAGTAGTAGCATTTTTTCTGCTAATTAAGATGGTGAGAACAGAAAAAGAATTGAACATAGGGTTTTCAAATAAACGAGAAAAATGCAATTTTTTTAAACGGAACACCCTGTATATTTTTGACTGCAAGGTTTGTAAATTATTTACAGAACAAAAAAGTTCATATGCACTATTGGCCTAAAACTGGAAATAACCGAATTATTACCATATTTATTTTTTAGACAAATTGGCTGTGTATTTTCAAAATAAAAGCTTTATTCGATGTGTCATTAGATTATTCTGCTGTCAATAAGAGCCAAGCATTTTTGGTAATTGTTGCAATAGTTATTGGATGTTTTCTAGCTATAAAAATAATATAAAATGGCGTTCACGCATTTAGGAAAATGCGATATGTTAGAAGCATATCTTGTTTGCAAAAAAAATAGTTTCCGAGCACTAGAACAATATGGTCAAACGTATCCTAAACGTGATCAACAGCCAACTTGTCTAAAAAATAAATATGGTAATAATTCGGTTATTTTCAGTTTTAGGCCAATAGTGCATATGAACTTTTTTGTTCTGTAAATAATTTACAAACCTTGCAGTCAAAAATATACAGGGTGTTCCGTTTAAAAAAATTGCATTTTTCTCGTTTATTTGAAAACCCTATGTTCAATTCTTTTTCTGTTCTCACCATCTTAATCAGCAGAAAAAATGCCACTACTTTGCTAATTTAACCGACTTTATATCTACAATAATAAAAAAGTTAGCAATAGTGCGCACTTAACTTGGTACATGTTGTATAGGTATTTCAGATAAATATCTAGTAAAAATGATCTATTTGCAGGTTAACGGTTAGTATTTTAAAGTTTTCTACCTGTATTTTTTGCACAATTTGTATAATGCATCTGCACGTCTCTCTGAAGTTCGAAAGGTATCTGGTATGTACACCAATTCTGAGCATGAACAGTTCTATGTCTAAATAAAAGTCTGACGAAATTTTAATAAGCTTTACCTCAACAATTCATTCCACAATTTCTACAAAGATTGCAATAAAAAATGTATTTTCTGCAAACAAGCTTATACGGATATCAAATATAAAACAATCGGTAAAATTTAAAACATTTATTTATTTAGCAATGGTTAAAACTATTACGCTTGCGATTTTAAGGAAATTAATCTAGCGTGGCGACGTATAGCCGCTTTTAAGTCTTTAGCAGCACTGAAGCCTCGTCTCTCGCTATTCGATTGATCTATAGCGAGTGGGAAGAGTCGTGGAGGAAATCCCCTCGCAGTGGGTTGGCAACCTCGCAACACAGTGTCACCATTCTTAAGGCGACTTATGTCGTAACTTTAACAATGGCAGAATTTGTTATCACAATCCGAATTGGGCTTGGATAAAATTTGTCATAACTAAATGAAATATGACCCACTTTTCTTAAGGCTCAAGTGGAAATCTTCACACGATTACCAAAAATTTGTGTTGAAAATTACTTTCTACTATTGCGGGGGGATTTTCGTCTGACCGTACATAAAAGTGAGAGTGATATTAATGCCGTTACGGGTGAATGTTATTTCATCCATAAAAAGTATGCGAGTAACAGCGCAACAATTATTATTTATTTACTCTCAAAATTTCATAGGCGTAGCATAATCTTTGAATCATTTATAAGAACAGTCGATCAAAATTTCTAGTTACTCTAATGAGTTTTTACCATTATTTTCAAATATATAATACGCTTCTGGAGTTTGGTTCATTCCTTCCGACCCACCCTGCTGTATAATCCTGATCCGCTTTTCTTAAAAAAAAAACTACGATTTTAAGGTACATACTCCCTTACTTTCGATCTTATTTTAAAATATCCGTTTTATAATTAAATTCCATAAAAACACAAAAGTTTGTTTTGCAACAGAACCCACAGTAGATAATATTACACAAATTTGAAATTACATCACAACAACTATTATTATGAATTATTTCACAACAGAGAGAAAATTGGGTAATGCTACAATTAACAAAACGTTTAAAATTCGTATACATCACGCACGCGGAACCTTCGGCAACGTTGTGGCAACACCGAGTATCGGTACTGAAGCAACGATACTGAAGGTTAAACATATCAATAAGCGCGCGGCGGTTATCCAAGCAAGGGCGACCACGCGGTGTGATCTGGCATCACTGTGGTTTACTCTAGTAGCCTACATTGTTGCTAACTGAAACCAGATGGAGTGCCGCGACAGCATGTAGGCAAAAAGGGTTTTTACCTTATTATTCAGATATTCGATTAAAAAAAAGTATGTAGAATTTCTCTATGACACCCGAGGAGTCACCCATTTAAATATAATAAGTTATTTCCATAACACCCTGTATTATGACACACATATTAGCAATAACATAAATTAACATCACATATGGAAATACGATTCACATCTCTTAATCCTTAACTAAGCTGACTTCCGATCAGTTGACATAGTCCACCAATTGACGTCGGTCAATTCATTTTTGCAATAAAAGAAAGAAGCTATTATTATTAAAAGTGGAGAATATGTACAGGGTGTCCAATTTTCGACACTTTCATAGGGTATCTCCGTAATTGTTAGTGCTATCAAAAAAGTAATGTAGGTGTCATGTGCTCTTTTCGGGTCAAACTTAAAATGACAAAATCAAAATTTTGAGATACGGGGGAAAATCAAAAAATTGACAATTTCAAAATTACCCTATATTTTCTTAGTTAAAAGAGATAGAGAAAAACGTTTTACACAGAAGGTTCTTTATATTGATTGTTGAATAATCTGCAGATTTTAGAATAAGTATACGAGGTCAGGTAAGAAAGTTATCGGACCTAACATAATTTTTTTAAATCGAACACCCTGTATATTTTAATGTAGAAAACATTCATTTTAAATTCTCCTTCCAAATATATAACACATCAGGCGATTTATTAAACTTTATTACTTGAAACCACAGTAGACCATGAAACAAAAGCTAATATCCAGGAAACAACTATGTTGATATTCTAGTTGTTATTAACATTTAACGTCAATTTCATTTTTACATAGTCATTTGCGAAAATGACCTATCAACATTTTGAAAAAGTTGATATGATATCAGTTCATATTGAAAGTGGAAAAAACGAAGAAATGGCGGAAAATGTATATTTTGCTCGCCATCCGGAAAGACGGTAACCATTTAGGGACATACACCGAACATTTGCGATGATTCCCGTTATTTTTTACCTCAATCTGAATCTTTTATTTCGTTTTAAAGTAATACAGTTTAACTAAATCGCCTAGGAAACCAATATCATCCATGGTGTGTTATATATTTGAAAAGAGAATTTAAAATGGTATCATTTTGGGTTAAAATATACAGGGTGTTCCATTTTAAAAAATGAAGTTAGGTCCGATAACTTCTTTACCTGAGCCCGTATACTTATTCTGAAAACGGCAGATTATTCAACAGTCAATATAAAGAAACTTCTGTATAAAACATTTTTCTGTAGCTCTTTTAACTAAGAAAATATAGGGTAACATAAGTTTGACCCAAAAAGAGCACATGACACCTACATTACTTTTTTGATAGCACTAACAATTACGGAGATACCCTATAAAAGTGTCGAAAATGGGACACCCTGTACATGTACATGTATTTAGGTTCTTTCAACTCCTAATAAAAAAATCAATTAAACCAGTTGATATATTGCTGTCTATTTGTGGTAAATAAATTTCCTCCGTAAGAATTTGAACCACCAGGACAGGAAGGCGTTTGACATGACAAGTTCTTTTAATAAAACAATTTTACAATTTAGAAATGTAAAATTGATGTAAATAAAAGCAATTTAACAAACGCGCTGTATAAGTGGTAAGAAACTTGAGCAAGGCATCATCCCTGTCTCTCGAGACACTCTCGGGCCTAAGCATCGCAGTTACCATGACGATACGAACCGAGACATTCGCTTGTTTTAATCAAGGCTGTCATGGCAACCGAGATCCCGCCATTGGACAATTCATTTTGTAATTACGTTGACGACACCCTTGGCGGCCATTTTGAAATGAACGCGTTGGCCCAGAGGAAAACTGAGCTGGTTTTTCCGAATGGCAGGAGGAAAAGTGAACAGCGCCGCTGGGCACGAGCCTGGAAAAGCGGCGAACTAATACAATTAACGGGAGACAAGTGAAACTCGGCGATAGTAACTTAGAACGCGATGCGAGACAGTTCGTTTGTCTCTGTTGCCACAGTTGACAGGACCGGGTGGTTAAGGGACAAAATTTTACATTCTGTTTTCCAGTAATTCCAGTTTTTGCAACAGTAAAATAATAAGATTTGGAAAGGAAAAAAAGATTTTTATTTGATGGAATAGTGCTTGGAAGTGGAAGATTGTAATGTTTAAAAATAAAATTTTAAGTATTTCTTATTTTTTAGGGAGAAGAAGTTAAATTCGCTGTTCTGAAATATTTTAAACCATAGGCTTTCCCAGGACCAAATTTATCAAGAAATTGTTGAAAATGGACAAGAATCATTCTTTGTGATAACATGGTAGTTTTAGCAAAAATTACCAGATTTTTGTGACATTTCTATCGAGTTTCTAAGACAAGCGGAGTTAAAATATCCCTTGGAAGCTTTTTACCGATAAGCTTATCAAATTTTATTTAATGTATATTAATGTTGTCAAAACACATTGTTTTTTTGAGAAACGAATAATAGACATCTATATAAAAGTGCAGGGTATTCGGATCAATGTATCCAACGAATACTTATAAACAGGAAGAAGACAAACAGCCGTGTTAACAAATCGAAGCAAGTATGAACAAACGAACAAACCCGGCATCCATTACGTCTGGCATCAGCTGACAAACGCACGTGCTTTTCAAATGTCACTTTTGTCCAAATGTTTATTATTGTCAATATTTTGAAGTGACATTTAACCAACAAAAAACATTCAAAATCCTTTTATTTGATTTACTAAGTGGTGAAAATCAATGTTAGGATTCTGACATGTTTTAAGCTGTAAATATCACTTTAAAATAATCCTTACACACTCTTATATCATTTTTTGAACTAGTAACGTAACTACAAATGAAAAATTAAACTTCAGAAATAAGCTTGTAAGTAGTTTTATTAAAAAAAGTAAATCATAATTTATATAAAATGTCTCAACGGGCTCTAGGTCCTAGCAAATATTTCAAGCTTCAAGTCCGAGCATATTTTTGGGCCCCATATGATTTAGGAAAATAAATTATTATTGATGCTGACTCTCAGTAAAGATGACTAAATGAATATTTCAATTACAAGTTACTCACATGCACCAAAAAGGAAACGACGTTTTTCGTGAATAGAAAATTAAAAATTATTTTAAAGTTAAAGACCCTGTCCACCATCCTCCACCATTTTAAATGACATCAGATGTTGCTTGATTTTCATTTCCGTCAGACGAAGGAAGCTAGCTTGTTTAATAATTCGTGCTGTTCGCATTCTATGTCTTTCTCTGTCTGTAGCAGCCTTCCCTAATTCAGTAAAGTGAGACAAATATAACCAGGATCAAGTCGCCTGCATAAACAATCACTTTTTGGTATTCATTTTAACTCTACGTCTGATATAGACGCTTGACGCTGAGTGAAACAGATAGATAAAAGTAGGTTACTTATGAGCATATGGAGCAGTTTCAAGGCCTTCTTACGTGAACTATCAAGCTTATATTTGGTACAGAGACTAAGTTCAACGACTTCTGTTATAAAATTGGTTATCTACTGTACCACGAGAGGCCACTTTACCTAAAATTCAAATTGAATTTTAGCATATCTTCTTTATTTTGACAGTTGTTAGAAAAGTGGATATGTCATTTTAAGAACAAAAATGGTAAGTACTATTTATTCACTTCAATAAACCAGGCCGTGTAGGCGCAAAACTGGAATTAAAGTTTTTATTAGCAGTTTTTTAAATGGAACGGAAAAGAAATTATTATAGTTTTCTACTTTCTGTTATATCGCTCAATGTCTGCTATTATGCGACACTAAGAATATGAGGAAGATATAATAAATATCTACTCGGTTTTCAACGAACTGTAAATTAAATAAATAATTTTAAAAGCCAATCATGTAGAGGTATATTGGCCCATTGGTTCATCAAAGTCAAAATGTAATAATGCTATCATCTCTAGAACAGGTCCCAGGTAAAAAAGAAAAATATAACACCATAACTTGGTTTGATTCCTATATAGAGTTGAAAAAGAAATCCGATCCAACTTTCTATTGTTTCATACATTAATATTAGTTTAATCATATCGTTATTTTAATAAATGTTCAAAGTTATCGCCCTTCAATTCTGCTTCATCTACGAATGGTACATGTTGCTCGCGTGATTGCGTCAAGTCTTTCTTTAATACCGACTGCAGTATACGTCGAATAAGAGTAGGGGAGACCAAGGAGAATTGTGACAGAGTAGAGTTGTGACAACGACGATTTCTCGGAATCTATGGCCGTGAGCGAGCTGACAACAGCGCACGATTGTTTGTTTATAGACGCGTTACTTGACGTATTACGCGCCATTGCCCACGATAAGCGATTGCGTGATTACAACGTCTGCATGAAAAAACAACCGAAAAGTAAATTTTTTATAAAATTTTGATTGTATTTATATCATGATATATTACATTCACGTGGTCATGCTATTTTTTCTTATATTGTGTGGGTTTGGAGTTTCAAAGCGTGGCATTGTCTTGCTATGTTTGCATCTTGTTTCGAAATTACGAATTTTTATTCTGATCAGATCACGATTTTTGGCACTTAGGAGAGTTGTGTCACGCTGTCACAACTCTCCTATTAAATGTTATTTTCTGGTTAGCTTATTTTACACGCTTTTTGCAATGTTTTTTTCTGTTTATTTCTGGTTTTTGTTCGTTTGCTTTGGTCAATTCTACAACTTAAGTTTGATATAATGATGCCATCACTACTATATACAAGAGTTAATACTGTTATGTTAATGTTTCATGTTATTGCAGTTAATACAATTATGCCAAATGATAATTAACGTAATTTTATGCAAATACGTGTGTTTTGTATATAATTCATATAAAAGTAATTTTATCTCCTAAATATAGTCTAGATACACAGCTGTCACAACTTACCTTGGTACCTGTCACAATTTACCTCGGTGTTAGGAGAGTTGTGACAAAGGGAGTAGTTTCAGTTTTCGTGGTTTTTGTCAGAAACCTTATAACTTTTATTGACTTTGATGACTGTTTTTAAAAGAGTAAGGATTGAGCTAAATTGCGGCATACAATTCATAATGGTGGCATGTTCCTTTATTGAGCAAACATTTTGTAACATCAAAAGCCCTTCGTTCAAATGTTGCTTGTCCTGATAAGTAAAATGTGCAGGAACTCCATTGTGCTGATAATACAGTTGGATTCTGATATTTACAGGAACATCTGCTAATAGTCGTTGTAATTCATCTTGTAAATTAAAAATTTGGAAATTAAAAATTAAGTAGTGATCTCCAAAATGAAAAGGCCAATTAAATCCACACGTTTACCGAAAATTTGCGCTGAAAATTACTTTCCCAAGTTTTTAATTGCGCTATAACTTGAAAACAGATGAAAATCAGACAAGGACGAATGAGTTTTTTTACATTATTTTCACGTACACAATATGTTCCTGTGACTTGGTCAGTTCGTTCCGACTTATGCTATATAATTTGTGTAACTTATTTTAAAAGTACGCAAGGCTAATGTTCATCCCTTAAGTGATTCTGGATACTATCAAACATTTGTCCAGACCAACGTGAATTTCCCCCCCACTGTGCGTAGCTTGTGCCCCAGGCACGACCCGACGACTCAAGTTGATTAAAACAGATTGAATGTTTCAAGTTTATGCGGTTACTTTATTATAGTTTCATTAGGTACTTGGAAACTTTTCGGAGGCGAAACTTTATTATATGCCGGGATTAAGAAGTTTTATTACTTGTTGGCTTAAGGATTTTTGAGTAGGGAAACGTTCGTGAAATACCGTATTACATGATTGTCTTAAACGAATTTTTCTACTGTCATTGTTCTTTGTTTAGTATAAGAGGGGTTATTAAAAAGTATTATTACTTTCTCCATAACATTACTAGTAATAAGATTTTTTAAAATTTCTATAAATTAGTTTCAATTTGAAGACTGTGGAATAGTATATTACGTACCGAGGTGGAAACTGTTTCATTCCTGTCGAGAAATCTCGAGACAGTAATGAAACTTGTATACTATTTTATTTACAACCACATCTAACATCAACTTCTTATTATTTTGAATTAAAATTATTAAGAAAAGATAAATGTCATTTTGACTTTTCCATTGAAAAATTAGACAGAAATTTCAAATAACCGCAGGTGGTAAAATAACGTAGGTAATAATACACATCAAGATGGCAAATATCATTTTTTGAATATGGTTTCCATGTCACTAAACGATATATTATTTTAACAACAGAAAAAAGGTATCAGATGAGAAATTTGATCAGCCCGGTGAGACCGCTTATGGCGGGGATCGAAGCATATAAGTAGGCCGTGCAAGTGACGTCACAGCCAGGCAGGTTACTCCATACGTTTATCCTTTTGTGTCGATCGTTCTGTGTCAATATCAGCCTTTGGGTTTGTTCGATTTATTCTAGGCCATATTTGTCTCCCTTTATTGAATCGGAGAAGGTTGATGCAGACAGAGACAGACATAGAATGCGAGCAGCACACGTTTTTAAATTATTTCACAACCCAACATCCTTCATCTGGAAGGGGATAAAATCAAGTAACATATGATTTATAATGTGATTGAAAATGGTGGAGGAAGCGTCATTAAATTCTAAAATAATTTTTAATATTCTATTCTTTTCACGAAAACGGACGTTTTCGTTTTGTTGCAGGTAAGTAATTTATGATTGAAATATTTTTTAACTAATTTTTATTCGTTATTTTTATTTTACATTATAAAATTGTCCCATTATGTCCCAAACTTCTCACGCAAACTAGCAACAAACACATTTACTTGGTTAGTAGCTGTACATATAGTATTGTATTTACCTTGATTTGTTTGAAGTTGAAGATGGTAAAATATTTTATGTAAATTATGATTTATTTCCTATTTTTTAATAAAACTAATTACAACCTTCAATCTCTGAATTCTTTATTTCTAGTTTCGTTGCTAGCTCAATAATAATATAAAAGTATGTAAGGACAATTTTAAAGCGATATTTACAGCTGAAAACCTATGTCAAAATTCTAATATTTGATTTTCTCTACTTAGTAAATCAAATGAAAGGGTTTTGATGTTTTCTTTGCTTGAATGTCACTTTAAAATATTGACAGTAATAAAAATTTGGACAAAAGTGACATTTGAAAAGCAGGTGCGCGCCAGGCATAATGGATGTCGCCGTATCATGCCTGCTTCGATTATTTAACACGGCAGTTTGTCTTCTTCCTGGTTATAAGTATTCGTTGAATTTGATTTTGCTGCTACTCCACCAGAAATTCGAGAAGCAGCAACTTTGCTTCATGAATTAGAGTCTACGTATAAAATACATACAGTGCGTCAATAACGTCACGTCAATTAGTATTTTAACGTAAAACATTAGTACATGTCAGGATGTCCTAGTCCTTAGTAATAATTTTTTAAACGAGTACTGGACACTCGATTTCAATAATCGAGCGATTTCACTCGAAATTTATATTCATCAAGCGATGACGGTTACAGGTATTATAGCTAGGGTTGCCAAATGTGAATAATCAGCCAGAAATCCCGTAGATCATCAGCAATTCCTGATGAAAACAAAATTTGTCCCCGATAACTCTGAAGACAAGCTGCCAACCATAATAATTATCGGATGCCTTCGTCGACGATTTTCGCTTGTATTAATTACTCGAGTAGTCGGTTTTTAAAATCACTTGAAATTCCGATTCATCGAGCGATGAAAAGGCATAAGTGACGATTATCGCTTGAATTTATAACTCAAGCAGTATTTTCAATAATCGAGAGATGTCGGTTATTTCAATAATCGAGTACTCGAGCGGTTTTTCATTAGAGCGATTTCAACACTGCGCAGTATATTATATCAATACCGAATTATGTGATAACAACTTTGAAAAGTTAATTTGAAGGTATAGCAACAATTAATTATTAATTATTGCAACTATGCTGATTTATTTCAATTAAATCAAATAATGAAATCGGGGACAATATTCCCTATTTAATCCTCAAGAAACGCGAACCACTTTCACTAGAGGACTGGTCGCACTTTCCTCTTCTGGCGGTAAAATCAACTAAATAAATATGTATTAGTCTCTAATAGGATTAAGTAACATTTCTGAAAATAAAGAAGCTCCATTAACAGAAGAATAGTCATAAATATCAGTAAACTTTAATTTAATGTAACAAGATTTGAGGAATTCTTTTGTAAGAAGCCATGTTACCTTTCTGCATGAGAAGGATTTTTAAGACGACAGACGGGTACAATTAAATATAAAATTACAACGGGATTATCAAAATAGGGACCATTTGCGTTACTAAGATACCATAACCGTACACGTAAATTGAAAAGGGGGTAATTTTAATACACCATGTAAGTTATTAATGGCCAAAAATTATTTTTATAATTTAACATTTTAACAGTAAACTTATCTCGCATCGGTAAACACTACAGAAACTTCACGGAAAAAGACTATAGTAAAATTCGTATAGTAAAGATTTCATTGTAAGATTTCCAGTATTAACTACATTTTTTATTAGTAATCCGTACAAAAATAATACTGTAAACATAATTTACAAAGAACTGTATTTAGGATTTCTAATAAATTTAGTAAACTCAAGTAAATCCTAAAATATATTGTAGGTATGTATGTACACGGAACAAACACTATAGTAAAATTATTATAGTATAGATTTTATTGTACGATTTCCATAAAATATTGTTTTAATTACAATTTTCATTATTAAACCGTAAAAGTTTTTATTAAATTTTACAAAAGATTTTGGTAAATTTTACAAAAATTTTCGGAGGTAATTACACTATTGCCTAAAAATTATCTGAGAATTTTTATGCACGAGTGTAATTTAGGGAGAAAACTACTCGAATAATGGTTAAAACAACTTTATATTACAAATTTTAAATAAAGAACTAAAAAAATTAGTAATTATTAATAACGCAATAGTAATAATATTTAATATTTGAGTTTTTTTAAACGTCAAAAAGTGTCATTATATTTGTCAATAAACAATAAAAACTTGGCGGGTTGTTTTCGATAGCTAGAGGGGTTGTTTTCGATGTAATCAATCGAAAACAACACCTCTAGCTTAATGTATGAGGGTAATTTTCGTATAAATGGCTGACGAAATATTTTTGTAATTTTTAGTAAAAATGTAAATTTTATAATAAAAGTTACTCCAGTCACATATAGAACCATAAATTATGTTTTACAAGTTTTATAGTAAATTTAACTAAATTTTTCTTTCCGTGTTGTACTATGTTACGATATACCCTATTCGGGGTGTAACAGAATATGTGGGAAATCTCCCGGCTTCAGATAGAACACTTAAAAATAACAGGAGAAGTTCCTATAAATTTCTTTTCCTACGGCCTCCCCTACGGAGATACCGGCCCATAACGGACGTCCCTGGAAATCGTGGTTTTTTAAATAATTTTTTAAGTACTAGGTGTAATTTAATAATTTTTTAGTATAATGGTTACTAGATGTGGCTCCTTAAAATTCTCCCTTTTAAACACATTTGGCTAATTTAATTTGCCAGGGACGGACTAGACGTAACACAAAATCGCCTTTTTTTACACCCCGTATGATGAAGGAACGACAATAATATTTTTGTATGCTCTAAGCGGAAAAATAGATACTCTTGATCAATATCGATAAAATGAACTGTTTTCGAAAAATATATATTTTGGTTGTAGTTTTATGTTTATAAAATTCCCTCATTGTTGCTATGGATTTTTTCACATGTACCGATTTAAATAAGAATATTTATGCCAATGTCAGTTTATGGTAGTGTCTTGAAATTTGCGGTTTTTCTCCTTTGTCTTATTAGTTACTAACTTAGTATTGGAATTTACGTATACTGAATATGCCGAGATGCATTTAATGTATTGACAAAAATTTTTTTTTTTCGAAAACAGTTCATTATATCGACATTGATCAAGAGTGCCTTTTCTTCAGCTTAAGGTTTAGAGTTTCCAAAAATATTATTGTCCATCCTTCATCATACAGGGTGTAAAAAAAAATATTTTTGTGTTACGTCTAGTCCGTCCTTGGCAAACTAAATAAGCCAAATGTGATTAAAAGCGCGAATTTTAAGGAGACTCATCTAGTGACCATTATACTAAAAACTTATTAAATTACACCTAGTATTTAAAAAATGATTTAAAAAACAACGATTTCCAGGGACGCCCGTTATGGGCCCGTATCTCGGTAGGGGAGGCTGGACGAACAAACCCGAATAAACCCTAGTATTTAAAAAATGATTTAAAAAACAACGATTTCCAGGGACGTCCGTTATGGGCCCGTATCTCGTTAGGGGAGGCTGTGGGAAGAAAAATTTATAGGAACTTCTCCTATTATTTTTAAGTGTTCTATCTGAATCCGAGGGACTGCCACATATTCTAGGACACCCTGTTATATCAATCATGATTGTGTAACTGGTTCGATGACTATTGTAAAATTGTTGTGGATAAAATTCAGTATCAGCACCAGCGGAACAAATATTGTGATAAAATTACTGTATTACCGTGTACAGATACAATATACGAGAGAAACTAGAAAACTTGTCCCTTACATCGAAATAACTTGATTATTTTTGCGCATAATTTGCTTCAACTTCCACACACTGCAGTGGCGGTTCATCCATAGGAGCATATGAGTACTTGCACCCCCCCCCCCCAAAAAATAATTTAAAAATTAATAAAATATAAATTTATTTTCATTTAATGTTTTTTATCGTATGAAGGCCAAACCCTTCTAATATTTTATCGTACCGTCAAACCAAACTTATACGCAGTAGCTCTAACGGTGGTGTGATCTGTGCGCTGGTCGTTAGATTGATGACGAGGACTGGTCGCATATGCGCTCATGTAGACGGGACTTAATGCAGCTTCCCTTTACAAGCAGGCGGCGGGGGATAGCGGAAATATCGAGATTTTGAATGGCAAAGGCGCACACTTTTTTAGTGCGCATTTGCCCGTTTGCACGTGCATATATACCGTAATTCGAGGTGCTTTTATTTGGACCAATGTTTTATTAAGTTATTTCGTTAAAATGAATAGTTTAATGGTGGAATATTTAAAAAATAACTTTAGCCCTTTTGAGTTTGGAGCAGAATATTGAAGTAAAATGGCTGTTATTGATACATTTTCTGCAACGAAGAATGAACTTTACATTTAAGCACTGTACACACTGAAAAACCTTTTTGGATTTCTAAAAGTTTTTCTTATGTAAAATTAGAAAATAAATAAAAATATGTTTTATCTGACGCTTTTCCTTATTACTTTTCTTTGTCTTTCTACGTTTAGAATGCCTAAAAAACATTTTACGCTACTAGTGAACCTCCTACTAGTGAACCTCCTCCATGCCACGAGCCACTGAAGCACTGGCGCCGACTGTTCTGCAACGGTTGTTCATGACGTAATGGTTTATAGGAGTTTATTTTTTCAAAATTCGTAGAAGTCTGCTTCTTCGTACACCGCACGGCAAATTAAAATTATACGGTGACGTTATTAAGGGTTACTTTGTAGGTCCCCAATTATATATAAAACTTAAGTAGCAGCTTAACATAAATAATCAATGGTCGAAATTAAACTGGAAGCGTTTAAGGTTGTCAGCTACTCGCTTAAGCTTTATAAAAAGATAAAAATTAATTGTTTTGTTTATTCAAATTTTCAAAAAAAGAATCCGAGCAACAACTCATTGACAAACGATAGTCGGTTTTGGTGAATAACATTCCTACGTTTATCTTCAAGAAAGAATAGAAAAATTACGAATTATTTGAACATTTTAACTTAGGTACCTGGTTGTATATAAAAATAATAGCATTTCTCCCATTTGTTACGTTAATTATAATGTACAGTGTATAAAACGTGATAGTTTCTGATTTTTTAAATAGATTTTTTACGTTTTACATGAGATTTGCTTAAAACAATATTCAAATTATTATAAGAACAAAAATAATTACATAAATCACGTTTACTTACCCTGTATTGATATTTAACATTTATTTGTTAACATTTTTAACATTTTAACATTTTTAATATATACTTAGCAGAAAAAATAACGCACAATCAAAAATTATGCTCAATTTCAAACTTGATTTTCTGTAACTGAACTGTAACTTCTTTCTTTGGTAATTGCACTGTGATAGAATTTTTTTTATTCAGATTTCAGTTTCAGGCTTGACAGGGTGCAAAAATGAGAATAGCTTCGTACGTTAAATTTGAGACATCCTGTAGTGAGCATTAGCAATAATAACGGATGTATGATGAAATCATACTTTCCTTTAATTTCTCTGATATCTATAATATCAAAGAAAATACACAGTTTTCGGTTCGCGAGAAAATCAAGTTTGAAATTGAACATAATTCTTGGGTGTGCGTTATTTTTGCTGCTAAGTGTACAATATAATGAATAGCAAAAACCAATAATAGACACCTAGGTGCAAAACACCCGTATGTGTCGAAATCTAAAATTAGACATAATATGTATATTATTATTTAGTATTTTATTTATATAATCTATATTATAATCCTATGTGACACACTTTACTGACACATGCCCACAATCCTTATTGATTTAGTTAATTACTGAAAAAGTATTGAAAACTTTTCTTTATTCCGGTAGACACTGATTACACTTTTTACTAAGTTCCTATATTTTTAATTGATTTTATATTATCTGGGAGTAAATTTAATGATTTTGGTGCTAAGTAATCCATAAACTTTTTATTGGCGGTTGTAAAATATTTTGGTAATTTAAATTTATTATTAGATTTAGTCCTTGTTTCGGTAGAGTGATAATTGATAATTGTAGAAAATAAATCGGTACTTATCCCTTTCTATTTTACGCAAGCAGTTTTTATTCTTTTTATGTGCAATATTGCTCTACTCCTCTTTACCCCGCGTAGCATCCAAATTCATTCCACGGGCCCCGAAAATTTGTTATTTTTTAAATAAACAATTTTAGTGTCAAATTGGCATCACCTAATACAATACATTGACTAAATTAAAACTTTTTGAGTTTAAAATATTTGTATGTAGATACTCTTTAAAAAGTAAAAATTACATTTTTGAATTTGATGTGGAATTTTATTGACCATATAGGTCTAAGATGAAATAGTTTGCTTAATGGGTTTCAATGAGTACATCAATTATTATTATATAATTCATAAATTATTATTATGTAATTCATAAAACTATATTAAAACTATTTGTTCCAAAATTGTTTGTTTGAAAATCAAATTGCTAACTCATCCTTCAACAAAGCAAATTAGTTATAAAGTAGCCATTGTCACGAGTATTATAAAACCAGTATAAAATCAATAGGTCATATAGGAGCATATAGTTTTTTTTTACTTGAATTTAAAGAGTGTGTAAATCCTTTGCATAAGAATAAGTGGTCTTTAAGAATTAAGAATATTTAGTTTATTTTAAGTCAACTTTAAAACTAAAATATTTTTATTGAACATATTAAAGCACTTTTAAACCATAAATAAATCAAAAGCGTCTTACAATTGTTACAAAAAGGCCAAAACCTGAAAGTAACATTAACAGGTGGTGGGTCAAAATTTTTTTACTGGCAACTTTCAATCGGATTTTAAAAATAAATAATCTCAAAAACATCTGATGTTAATTTTTTAATAGGTGTCTTATAGTCTCTAATTAGAGGAATTATATATATCCGCGCAAAAGATCATCGTCACAAAGATCTTGATCTATAGCATTGATTTTTTAATATTTTAACGCCCGTCACATGGCTAATTTTACTCTTCTGAATCATATAACGCCAATATTTTTAACTGAGTTATTTCAATCAGTCACTATAACCATTTTCCTTATTATTTATACCAGCTCTGTCTTATATTGGCTTAAAGTTTTGGAATGTTCCTTATAGAATGTTTAAATACTAAGAAAATTACTCATATTTTTAATCTACCTAAGGTGTAAACGAAACTTGCACATCAAAATGGTTTATAAATGGTTAATAAAAAAATATTGTATGTAGCTTCGGATAACAAATCGTCACATCAATTTATCTCCAGTAACATACAGCAACAACTTACCTAAACAGGAGCACGCTTCATACAAATTCAAACACATACCGTCATATTTGTAAAACTATTAGGAGAATGAGCCGACCTGTAGTTGCGTTATTTATAAGCAATTTCTGCCGTGACCGGCGATACATGCAGCTGCGGGGACTTATTGTTAATAATTGCGCTAGAGAAACTAAACTATTATTCTTGAACATTATTTTCTCAATACAAATTGTAGTAGGAGTGTAAATTATTTATACAGGGTGTGTCAGTAAGGTGTCTGGTTTCGATAGCGCCTAAACTCTTAAATATAGATAAAATCGTTCCATACAAAAGATAAATGGTTTACTAAGATGCATAACCTGAAAATATTTTGCAATCTATAGGGTGGCCCCAAAAAGTGGCACGGAATATTTTATAATTTTTTTTAACTGAGACACAAGGTATCTTTTTCCACATTTTGATTTAGCAGACCAAGAGCGTTACAACCGTATTTAATTTTTTTGAACTGAAATGCAGCGTTGTCAAGTAATTAATTTTTTTCTGAAATTTTTGTTCTTTTTAATGGTACGATATAAAAATCATATCAACCCATTGGTACAACCTGAACAAATGCGGGTACCCTAAAGTGCTTTATATCGATTTATGTTAGTAATTTTTAATTCTCTTATACAAAGCGTTCGTTAGATCTTGGACAATTTAGGGATTTTAAATATGCTTTAATTTATTTTTTTTAAATAGGACACCCTACATATTTTTAGGCATGGATTTATCTTGCGAATACCATTTTTTTAAATATGTCCTATACCTAAATCTTATAATTTCTGAAATATTTTAAGATTTGTCTTAATTCAGGTAAAAATTGGAAGTTCTGTTTCCAAAATTTAGTCAGTGATCATTGGATAGGTCGAGGAGGACTAATATCGTGGCCGGCAAGATCTCCCGATCTGACCAAGCTTGATTTTTTTTATCGGATACGTAAAAGATAAAGTGTACGAAGCTGCTCCCACAACAAGAGAAAACATGCAAGCATGAATTACGGAAGTTTTTCACACACTTACTCCGAATATGTTGAGAAATGTAGGCGAATCTTTTGAAAAAAGAATTCGGGCTTGCATTTTAAATTTAGGAGGTCATATTGAACATAATTTATAATATTTTTATTATTATTCTTATTTGTTTCTTGTCAGCGAAATACTGACAAGGTCTTGTAAATATTGTTAAATTTGATTCATTAATTTAATTTCTTAGCCTTAGCTTATCCCAGAATCCTAGGTGCACTTCTTGTTTATCAGCTTCACAGTCAGTTCATTTGAAAATAAATGACTTTGTTTTTGTTCCAAGGCTATCTTGACTAAATTCTGTAATCAGAACGTCTAATTTTTACCTGAATTAAGACAAATCTTAAAATATTTCAAAAATGATAAGATTTAGGTATAGGACATATTTAACAAAAAATACCGGTATTTGCAAGATAAATCCATATGCCTAAAAATATATAGAATGTCCTATTTAAAAAAATTAAATTCAAGCATATTTAAAATCCCTAAATTGTCCAATATCTAACGAACGCTTTGTATAAGAGAATTAAAAATTACTAACATAAATCGATATAAAGCAATTTAGGATACCCACAATGTAAATCGCATTTGTTCAGGTTGTACCAATGGGTTGCTATGATTTTTATATCGTACCATAAAAAAGTACTAAAATTTCAGAAAATAAACAATTACTTGACAACGCTGCATTTCAGTTCAAAAAATTAAATACGGTTGTAACGCTCTTGATCTGCTAAATCAAAATGTGGAAAAAGATACCTATAGTGTCTCATTTAAAAAAATTATAAAATATTCCGTGCCACTCTTTGGGGCCACCCTGTAGATTGCAAAATATTTTCAGGTTATGCATCTTAGTAAACCATTTATCTTTTATATGAAACGTTTTGATCTATCTTTAAGAGTTTAGGCGCAATCGAAGCCAGACCCCTTACTGACCCACCCTGTATATAAAAGTAACTTTAGTAAAATAATGTGAAAGGGTAAAGTAAAAAATTATTGACTGGGAACACGTGACCGTCGATACATTTTTTTAATTCAAATTTGAATACTGCAGCTATAATCTAAAGAAAATTTTTAAAATTGCTTTCTAATGCAGGAAGTAACATATATTTCGCAAATTATAATCGTTTCTACAGGCAAATAGTTTATTTTAGTAAGTTATACAGTGAGGACGTAAAGTAAGGAATAAATTCATTATCTCGCAAACTACAATTTTTTTAAAAAATCGCTCGGACCCTTCGATTTTGTTTTTCGAACGCGCATATTCGGTCATAAAATGTGGATATACAGGGTGTTGCAAATAAGAGTGACACAAAATTTTTTTTTTCTTAAATAGAACCCACTGTATATTATTGCATGTACGGATTCATCGGAAAATCCTAAACATTTTTCATGTAGCATGTGCAATACCTTAGCCCAAGCGTTTTGGAGTTATTCTCATTCAAAATTTGAAAATCAGATATTTCGCAATCAATCAAGACTTGCATTGATTCATGCACGCTGAGGAAAACCTGTAGTCAGCATGCGTGAAGCGCAAGAAAAGTCAAGTAGGCTTTGGAGTTATGATGCAAGAACCAAAAGAATTAATGTCAATAGTTACTGTTATTGTCAGTTTTATGTGTATTTTCCTAACGTTTTACTAGTTTTCAAAAGACTCATTTCGTTTTTTCATAACTAAATTAAATTAAAATGCGGCTCACTGAGAAACAGCGCATAGAGGTTTTGATGATGATGGGCTACGGTGATAGGGTTAGAACACAGCAAGAAACGTGTGAGTTATTTAATCAAAAATACCCCAATCGTCCGCCAAAATCACAATCAACAGTGTGCTGGCGTTGTCGATGACATTGTTATAGGGCCTTCCTTTTTTGACGGAAATTTAACTTAGATACTTAGATACTTGAGTTTTTAGAACAAGAACTTGTTCCAGCCCTGGCCACCCTTTTTCCTGAGTTAGAACGTCCCGATTTGCCACATCATAATATCTGGTTGTAACAAGATGGTATTCAAAAGCCAGCCTGCAAATTTAGATGATTTAAAAGATCGCATCCGGCAAGAAATTCGACAAATTACACCCCAAATGGTTCGAAATGTTCAGCGAGAATTTGTAGATCGGTTAGGCTATTGTGAGTTGACCAACGGAAGACACTTCGAACATTTACTTTAGAAAAATTATTTTTAAGTTCCCTAACTGTTTTTTCGATAAATAAGACATTTTTAAAATAATTTTATTCTTTGTTTTCTCCATGACTTTTTCCACTTTTCAAATTTTGAATGAGAATAACTCCAAAACGCTTGGGCTAAGGTATAGCACATGCTACATGAAAAATGTTTAGGATTTTCCGAAGAATCCGTACATGCAATAATATACAGTAGTGGTGGAATACTATCGATAGTCGGCCCTATCGATAGTTTCCGATAGTCTAAAGAGTTACTATCGATAGTATCGATAGTACTATCGAAACTATACCAACCTTGATACGTGGTAGAGTTGTTGAGTAATACATTTTACTTATGGTTGACATATTAAGTTCCCACCTATACCCCATAATAATATTTAAAATAAAAAAATATACATATATAAAAAACAAAAAATAATTATATATTATCAGGAACAAATATAGGAACAAATGATCAAACAATATTAACTAATAATGATCTTAATAATAAGCGAATAAACACAAACGAAAAAGAGAGAAAATTTAAAAAATTTAAAATAAATATTTATTATGCTGCAAAAAGATAAGCATGTCCAAATTTTCTGCTTTTAGACGGTTTCTCTTCTTTAAAACAGATTTATGATCTAGTGCTGAATTTGGTATATTTTTAATTTAAGTTTTTTAAATCGAATTCCGTGAACTTAAATTTAAGAAATACTAATATCATGCGAGTTTAAACTATCGATGATTACTTAAAACAATCGATAGTTTTCGATAGTAACAAACTATCGATAGTATCGATAGTGCCATCGATAGTATTCCGCCACTAATATACAGTGGGTTCTATTTAAGAAAAAAAAAATTTTGTGTCACTCTTATTTGCAGCACCCTGTATATCTACATTTTATGTCAGAATATGCGCGTTCGAAAAACAAAATCGAAGGGTCCGAGCGATTTTTTAAAAAAATTTTAGTTTGCGAGAGAATGAATTTATTCCCTACTTTACGTCCTCACTGTATGCTAAGGACTGAAAGTTACCTGTAAAAATTTTTTGACCCTGGTAGATTCCTACATTACACACAAATTGCACACACATGCAAATGGTGTAATTGCTTGGTTGGTTAGTTGGTTATAGGCGGGGGTCGGTTTAAAGGCCCGAACTTCTATCACTTCAGCCTTCCGGCTTATTGTGTACCCCGATCTTGTTAGACGATGTTTGTTCCTTCTATGAGGTCCAGTAACCTTCTACCAAGTTTGTCATGTGGGAGGTTGTCACCACATTGTATGTTCCCGAAGATATTTTGTCTTCTACGAGACAGTGCTGCGCAGCGGTATATTATGTGTGAGGCGGTTTCATCCTCTTCGCCGCAGAGTCTGCATTCAATGGATCCGTTGTTTATACCCATCCGTTGAAGGTGTTTTCGCAAGTGGCAGTGACCTGTTAGCAGACCCATCACTTGTTTCAACTGGGGCCGTGTTAGGGCTAGCATCCCATTCGATAGTATCCTCGATGGTTTTCCAAGGCAAGGTAACCCTTGCCATCGAGATAGGTGTTGTTTTTTCGACCATCTATCTAATGTTGTTTTCGTTGCCTGTTTTGATATCCCAAAGGCCGGTTCGGGGCCCCTTCGGGGCCCCTGAGATTTTGGGCGGATCCGGCTCTCGCTAGTTCATCCGATTTTTAATTTCCTAATATCCCAGAGTGACCAGGGACCCACAAGAGCTCTATCTTGTTCCCCCTGGCCGCCAGTACTTTTAGGTTGGTATGGCACTCCAGTGTAAGTTTGGAAGTAAACCGATTGGAGTTCAGAGCCTTAAGAGCAGCTTGGCTGTCCGACAGGATGTAAATCTTTTGGTTGCGGTAGCCCTTTTCAAGATTTTGGAGTACGCATGCTTGTATGGCATGAACTTCCGCTTGGTATACTGTGGCGTAGGTCCCCAGAGGAATGCTTATGTCCATCCTGGGTCTTTCCCCAAATATACCTGCGCCCACACCGTTGGCGGTTTTTGATCCATCGGTGTACCAAACTAGACCCTTGTCAAACGACGGGGATGCACTGTTTGTCCATTTATCAAAGTTCCAGTCAATCTTGAAAGGCTTTGTGAAATCGTATGTTGCTTTCATACGATCAGATTGCATATCCAAGAGCTCATCGTTGATTAGATCCGTGGCTCTTGTGTGTCCAATTTTTACGGGGTGTTGTGTCCATTCCCCATTGGTGATCATCCTTGAGGCGCTACAGTTAGCCTCCATTCTGATGAGTATGTCTATAGGGGCATTAGTCCCAGTATGACTTCCATTGCTGCAGTGGGGGTGCTTCTCATCGCCCCACTGATACACAGGAAGGCCAGCCTCTGCAAACTGTTGAGTTTGTTCGCTGTCGTAATCTGCTGTGTTTTTGTCCACCAGACTACAGACACGTATGATATCAGGGGGTCTGATAACTGTGACATAAAGCCATTGCATCATCTGGGGCTTGAGTCCCCAGGTATTCTCAACCATGGTGTAATTACAAGCGAATTGGCAATAATGGTTAACGAAGGCGTGAAGGTTGCAAATACTATTGATAAGCGTCCCCTTTCAGAATAAAATTGACGTGTTTTTCCGATTTTTAATACCATTTACGGGAAGCGGGATATAAAGGATGGGAAGTTTTCAAATTGTCACCCTGTTCTTACACTATAACCGATGGCTTTGATTAATTTATTTTTACTAAAAATCAATACTGTGACATAAATGTTCAAAGTGCCGGAAATGACACCTAATACCTCGGGGGCACACGTCAAGGAGCGCCCGAGACTCATCGAACGGCAAACTGCCGCTAAAATTGCAGGAAACGCGCCACTCAGAGTGTCTGAAGTTCATTTCCCCGCCATTTGAGGACATAAAAGAATAAATATCGGCCGATACATTTCGGTAATCGGATGACAAATGTAATTCTATATTATTACTTTATGAGGGGAACACCAGAAGTGCTAATTTAAGATCAAGAATAATGGAAATGGGACGAGTGAAGAGAGTAAGTAGCGGAACTCGGGGCACTTTGGGTATTTTTCGCCTAAAATGTCTATAGATTTGGCCATAAATGCTTTGCACTCACGGTGTAAATAACTAAGAGGTATGAGTCCACGACGATGGAGGCGTGGGTTGTGACGTCAATGGGCGACTGATTTTTAAATCTTTTAGTCAGCGTTTTTAACTCCCTTTTAAAGGTATTAATAGTACATTATACATCTAGGGACTAAAGTGGTATTTTAAATCCCGAGACAAAAAGTTTATAGCCCGACCAACGGGAGGGCTATAATTTGTCAAGGGATTTAAAAATACTTTGGTCCTGAGGTGTATATACTATTTTATGTACTTTAGGATAGGTAAAACGTTAAAAAAATTAAATGCCATCATCGAAGCGGCATATCAACGACCAAATGACAAGTTATGACAAGTAACTAAGTAAAACAAAAGTCACTCGATAAATATTAGTCAAACACGCTACATCCACTGAAAGACGTTTATCGCGATGGAACAAATCGAAAAGGCAGCTCAAGAGGCTGTAGGCTAATTATTACCAAGAAAATCTGGAGAACAATATAAAAAACAGTTATCTGAGTTTATCAAATGGTGCAAAGAACGGAAGAATTTATAGAAGAAAAGGTATTTAGGCTATTAGCATATTTCTTAGAAAAGTCAAAAAAGATTAAAGCATCGTCACTGTGGAGTGTATATTCGACTATAAAGGCCACAATTGCAATAGACATGGGCGTCGACATTAGCAAATTCTGCAAACTAACCGCTTTTTTGAAACGACAAAATGAGGGCTACAAACCAAAAAAGTCGAAGACACTCGATGTTGACAATATTAAAGAGTTCCTGGAAAAAGCACCCGACCATGAATTTTTGGGGCAAAAGGTAAGATACACATTTTTTTTCAACCAATATTTTGTCCCAGTCTATATGTCTGTGTGTCTATATATGTTATTCAGACGCTTTTTGGAAAATAAAGTAGGTACCTATTTATTTTATTTATACTTACTTTGTTCCAGGTAGTTCTAGTCATGGGAGTGTCAGGAGCTTGTCGAAGCAAGGAGCTCTGCCAGCTTGACAAAACCGATGTCCTAGACTATGAAACGTTCATTTTGGTCAATTTACGAGATACCAAGACAGAAAAAGACCGATCTTTTGTTATAAAACGGTCAAAGGAAAACTCCACAGATATAGTACGAGCAAGAATACGATTGGACAACTGCCAACCAAGATTGCCGAATATTTAAAGCTTCCAGATGCAAAATTGTACACTGGTCATTGTTTTAGAAGGACGTCAGCATCGCTACTAGCCGACTCTGGAGTAACGATAGATCAGCTTAAAAGACATGACGGCTGGAAGAGTAGCACCGTCGCTGAGGGATATGTGGAAAATTCCTTATACCAGAAAAAAAGTATGGCAGATCATCTTTTTTCTGGTACTTCCACCGAAACGTCTTCAGATATTTCGATTCCTATTGTACAAAATGAAACACCAACGACATCGTCGGTGCCACCGACGACGACAACGGCTACAATTTTCAAAAACACTTTAATTAATAAAAATAACAGCTGCAATAATGATAATTTACCTTTTTTCACTTGGCTAATTGAAGTGGGGTAAACATAACTGTTAATGTTAATAGAAATTAAGTTATTTTTTATAGTTTAATATATTTCTAAACACGTTACACTTTTGTTGCATCCATGTCATGTTATATTATCTAATAAAATTATTGAAAATAAATTTCGAAATTTATATTTTATGCAAAGAAATTTACTTTAAATCCCTAGGGATTTAAGGTACCACTTTTTTCCCTGAAAATAGGGATTTAAAGGGTATTTTAAATCCCTAAAGTTCATAAAAGGTTTTACGAATTTAATGATAATTTACCTTTTTTTCACTTGGCTAATTGCAGTGGGGTAAACATAACTGTTAATGTTAATAGAAATTAAGTTATTTTTTATAGTTTAATATATTTCTAAACACGTTACACTTTTGTTGCATCCATGTCATGTTATATTTTCTAATAAAATTATTGAAAATAAATTTCGAAATTTATATTTTATGCAAAGAAATTTACTTTAAATCCCTAGAGATTTAAAGTACCACTTTTTTCCCTGAAAATAGGGATTTAAAGGGTATTTTAAATCCCTAAAGTTCATAAAAGGTTTTACGAATTTAATGGTATGTGAAATGAAAAAATAATATCATGGTATTTAGATATATTTATTTCATGAACATACAACAAATATTAAAGCTAAAATACGACCTTAGTAGTTATAAACAAATTAAATTATATTTATAATTAAAAAACGTATTGCTTTTTAATGCTTCAAGTTATATTAGAGTTATCTCTATACAGGGTGTTATGGAAATGACGTATTATATGTAAATCGGCAATTCCTGAGATGAAAACAAATTGAAGAAAAATATCCAAAAATGGCGCTTTAATTTAATATGCCTTGTACATGACCTTATGTCAAACCAAAATGACAATCAAAAAATTAATTGTTAATTTGAAAATTACCCTATATTTTCTTAGTTAAAAGAGACACAGAAAAATGGTTTATACAGAAGTTTCTTTATATTGATTGTTGAATAATCTGCCGTTTTCAGAATTAGTATACGGGGTCAGGTAAAAGAGTTATCGGACCTAACCTCATTTTTTTAAATGGAACACCCTGTATATTTTAATCTGAATGGATACTATTTTAAATTATCCTTTCAAATATATAACACACCATGGATGATATTGGTATCCTAGGCGATTTATTAAACTTTATTACTTTAAACCACAGTAGACCATGAAACAAAAGCTAATATCCTAGAAACAACTATGTTGACTATTAACATTTAACGTGAATTTGATTTTTACCTATTCATTTGCGAGAATGACCTATCAACAATTTGAAAAATTTGATATGATATCAGTTTATATTTAAAGTGGAAAAACCGAAGAAAAACGCAAAATTTATAATTTGTTCGCTATCCGGAAAGACGGTAACCATTTAAGGACATATTCCGAACATTTGCGATGATTCCCGTTATTTTTTACCTTGACCTGAATCTTTTATTTCGTTTCAAAATAATAAAATTTAAATAAATCGTCTAGGAAACCAACCATCATCCACCATCATCCATGGTGTGTTATATATTTGAATGGAGAATTTAAAATATTATTTTTTAGATTAAAATATACAGGGTGTTCCATTTAAAAAAAAAAGAGGTTTGGTCCGATAACTTTTTTACCTGGCCCCGTATTACTCATTCTGAAAACGGCAGATTATTCAACAATCAACATAAAGAAACTTCTGTATAAAACATTTGTCTGTATCTCTTTTAACTAAGAAAATATAGGGTAATTTTGAAATTGTCAATTTTTTTATTTTCCCCCGTATCTCGGGCGATCGAAAATTTTCAAATTTTGATTTTACCTTTTGAGTTGGGACACCCTGTACATATACAGTTTTTAATTCAAAGAGTTCTACTCGTACTTTACCGCCTTATTTAGTTTGAAAGTAATCGTAAGCGGAATTAATCCTTCTCGTCCTATCTACTCATCCGGTATAACCTTTCGAGTAACGCCGATAAATCTTAAACTTTTTAAATTGGCTTAAGCCATTGCCCGAAACCAACGACAAGCCGACATTAACGAGCATATATTAATTTTCATTAATAATTTAGCCTAAAAAATGGCGTCAATTTAATATAACACAAAATTAATCTGGGTTACTTAAATTCCCTTAAGTTGAAAGTGACAAATGGGCGAGGTGTCGTAAATAAAAATTATAGTGTAACTCTTACTGAAAGTAAATTAATCTCTTTGAAGATTACTAGCTTTTTAAGGAGGCGATATTAATAATTTCGACACCATTATTACGAGGGCGGCTCAGAAGTACATACTAGGTACAGGGTGTTATTGAAATGTTTAAAAGTTTAAAAAAGCAATTTAGACTTTAAAAAAATATCTCAACGTGTATTGTTTTCAGTTATCTCTGAATGTTTACAGTGTCAAGTTGCCATGAAAACACCATCCGCGTCTTTCATTGTCCGGGCGCCGCATTGTTATTGCAAGTGTCAATACTATTTGAAAACATCCAAAATCGAACGAAATTATTCCGATTCCGAATTCCGATTCCGAAGAAGAAAACTCATTTCAATTCGCCCCAGACGAAGTAATTAATAAAACCAATAAAGCAACACGAAATTTATTGCCTGAAAAATCGAATGAAGGTTACAACGAGGAATATGATGCGTTAATTAAATTGCATGGGACCAAAAGCAAGTAAAGAGTTTCAGCGAACGCCTATTTTCAATGAACGTTATAGTATATTACGTACCGAGGTGGAAAGTGTTTAATTCCTGTTGAGAGAGTCGGTACATCGACAGAATGAAACTTTTCACCGAGGTTTGTATATTATTTTATTTACAACCACATCTAACATCCACTTCTTATTAGCTTGAATTAAAATTATTAATAAAAATAATTGTCATTTTGACTTTTCAATTGAAAAATTAGACAGAAATAACCGCAGATGGTAATATAACGTAGGTAATAATACGGATCAAGATAGCAAATTTCATTTTTTGAATATGGTTTCCATATCACTAACCAATATATTATTTTAACAACAGAAAAATGCTATCAGATGAGGAATTTGATTTTACTGCTACTACACCAGAAATTCGAGAAGCAGCAAAAATAGTAGAAGAAGATCTTCTGCCAACTAAAAGCCGCCTGAGATATGACAAGGCATATAACTGTTACAAAGAATGGTGTACGGGAAACAAAGTTCAAAATCCTGGTTCTGAGTGGGCGCTACTAGCTTATTTCAGTGAAAACGCCAAGACAAAGAAGATATCAACGATTTGGTCACAATATTCAATGCTGAGGACCACTCTATCAATTAGGGAAAAAGTAGACATATCGAAACATGCAAAGCTATTAGCATTTTTAAAAAAGTATGTTCGCATATTATTTTGAGATATCGATTTTCTTAAAAATTACAAAAAAATAATTTACTTTCCACCAGGGTGGAAAGTAAAAGTAAAAAAACGTCAACTGTCCAGCTTTTAAAGATTTAGTGATATAAATATCATTATTACTTGCATGGTTATAAATAAAATATGTTATTAACCGTATTTCATCAAATTTGACGTCCTTTTTTTTTGTCAAACACAAGCACTATAGGAAAAATCCTTTAGGACACTCTGGGAGTGGTGCGTGTGCGCAAAAAGCGATTCACGTTGGTTTTGAATCGTTGGAGGTTATATTCGTTGGGAGAAACGACCTCGGGAATGTCGTTCCATAAGGATGAAATCCTCCAGATGAAAGAGTTTTGAAATAATGAAGTTCGAGGAGTACTAAGCTTAACCACATATGGATGGGCGGCAGTGGTTCGTCGAGTATTTATGATCTTCGCTGCTCTGGGCGGAATTAAGAGGGCAAGGTCAGCCGAGCACTTTCCATGAAAATATCTGTAAAAGAGAGTCAAATCCCTAACCCGTCTTCGATGTTCTAGGCTGTCGAGGTTCTTTATCAGCTCGTGGGCTCCAATCAGACGATGGAATCCAGTAGCCGAAGAGTATGTTTGGGTGCAGAGCTCCAGACATGAGAGCAGTACTCTAGTGATGGTCGACTCTGGGCTTTGTATAGTGTCAAAAGTTGTTGAGATGTGTATGACTTTCTGGTTCGGAAGAGTACACCAAGTTTCTGAGAAGCTATCTTGGCGATTGCTACAACGTGGTTATGCCAAGACATATTTCCTCTCACATTGACGCACAGAAAATTAATAGATGAAGCCAGTGGGATTGCGTGCGTCCATGACTATATCCGGTTCTGTAATGTTAACCTTTTTAGAGAAAACTGCTGCCTAGCGTTAAATTCGACTTGGTTACTGTCACTCCAAGCCAACATTTCTTCCAGGTCTTTGTTGAGGCGTGATACTTCATGCTGTCTGCGAAGATGTGCGTCGGCAGCCGATGTTTCTGCATTTAAAAAGAAAGATGAGATAAGTGTGCTATCATCAGCAGAACTAAATATCGGATTTTTCGTTTTCACTAGATGGTTTGAGTAAGAAGAGAGTGGGAGACAATATGGACCCTTGAGGAACACCGGCATTGATGTCTGAGAGAAATCCGTCAATCGCCACTTGCAGAGAGCGGTCCTTAAGAAAGCTAGACAACCATGCACAGAATCGACTGGGCATACCATAGGATCGCAGTTTACTTAGAAGTCCCTCATGCCAAACACGATCAAAGCTTTAGAAATATCCAGTGCAATAGCCCGAGACTCCCCATGTGTTCGATTGCGTTGTTCCAAAGATGGGTGACTTAGGCTAGAAGATCTCTAGTTGATCTGGACTTACGAAAACCATATTGATGATCGCTGATAATGTTGAAATCTTCCAGGTACTTTAGAAGATGTTGGTTAATAGCTTTCTCCATTACTTTTGATATAACTGAAAGTAATGCGACTGGTCGATAGTTGCTAGGCAGGGTTCTCGTACGTTTCTTTGGTATAGGCTGGACTCGCGTCGTCTTCCAGCACGATGGAAATATTCCTTGTTTGTAGCATAAGTTAAAAAGTCTACAAAATACTGGTGTTAGTTCATCGGCGCATCTCTTGAGAACTATAACAGGAATTTCATCTGGACCAGAATCTTTCTTGACGTCGAGACCTTTCAGGATTCGTTTGACGGAACACAATTGCGGTCATTTCGGATTGAACTGCAGGAATGTTGGGTGGTGTTCTTCCCTGGAAATCTACCTTGGAATGCGAAGAAAATAGTTCAGCAACTAAGTTTGCTTTGTCTCCGGCTGTGGATGCTATGGTACCATCGGAAAGTGTTAGAGGTGGAATAGTTGATTTGGAAAAATTTTGTCTGACGGCCTTTGCGACTGACCAAAAGAACCTTGATCCATTTGGACTGTCAAGAAGTTTATTTTTGATCCTCACGTTGTGGGCTATATACACTAAAACAAAAACTTAATTACTTTAATTTTATTTCTTATATAGTTCCGTAGTATATAGTGTATATAGTTTCTTATATAGTATCGCCGTTAAAACGTATAGAAATTTGTTTTCACAGTGCCATGAAACGCGGAGAGGAAATTTTGTGTTTATTACACCGGCGTTCGCGTTTTGCTAATATTGTTTCCTATCAATTACATGATTACATTTAAAGAATCAAGCAAAATAAATCGTGACAAATATTTATAACGTATGTAAAGAAGAAGGGACCAATAATTAAACAATAATACCTGTCAGAAGGATATTTTGAGGAAAAAGAACTGTAGTTTTTAATTTTCAGGAAGAATCAAAGTACGAGATCAATTCAGTATATTTATTTATTCTCCACTTAATAAATTATTGTTTGAGCATCCTATGGCAAGACACTTTCTAGCATAGTTTTTATACAATTCTCTCCCCTCGTTCTTCATGCGGAAATGTTCAAATACCACTTGGCAAACAATACACCCAATAAAATTTTTAAATATGCACCAACGTTTGATGTGCATATCGATTGTGCAACTAATAAAAAAAAATTATTGCACACCTAATGAACCAAGGATCACTCTCTACAGGGTGTTCCTTAATGACGTGCTAATATTTCAGGGTGTGATTCCTTAGGTTATTTTATAAAGAAAAATTGCTTCATTTAGCAGTATTGACGAATAATTTTTGAACACATACATCTAGTAATCCTGGAATAAATGACGTTTTTACAAACATCATTTTCCAAACAATACTTGTTGACATAAAGTTAGTTGTTGATGTTCAAAACCATCTCATAAGTATTATTTCTTCGATTTTTAGCGTTTCATCGAATTTATTTTATTTTTTCGCTGTTGGTGGGCAATTCGATGAGAAGATGGGCGGAAACATACCTTTTAAGTGAAGGTGGACATCTCCAACAATTTTTATAAAACAAAATTTATAATTAATTGGTGCGTCTGACGAGAAAAACCAAAGAGACCGTTTTCAAATAGAATTGATCAGGCTAATCGGAAAAGATATCCACATGGAAAAATGTCAGTGGGGTACCATCTTTTTTGTAAAAAATATCAGAGAATATGTTTGCAGGGACGCCACTGGTGGAACAATTGAATAACTTTTCTAACTAAAATTTGTGGTTCAATATTGTATTAACACATACCAAAATTGAAAATAATATCTAAAGTACTTTCGGAGATATTAAAAAATAGCTGTTTAGAAAATAAAAATTCAACACCCTGTAGCAAAAAATTTAGGCCGTTGCGGACATATGTTCATATGAACTTTTCTTTATAAAATGATCTGAGGAATCACACTCTAATATATTAGCACGTCATTTGTATATTTTATAAAAATTCTTATTTCTTCCAACTCCGTCTCACTAGTCTAAATTCTTTGCGATCATAGTACATTTTCGGCAACCGAGCGAACCCTAACTCACTGTATATAAGGCCATCGCGCCCCTCCGGGACCTCGTCGATCTTTATCTAGCAGCCAGTTCTTTTATTGTGCTAGGGCTTTTGATGAAGCGAGGTTTATATTCGGAGATTATAGAGCACAATGTTATCTAGATCTGTTTTGGTATGATTATTATTGAAACATTATGCTAAATCTCGTGTGGCACTTTATATGGACGATGAAGGGAATGTGAACGGACTGTCATGTCTTTATGAATGAGAATGACTATGATAAAGTTTCCTTTTTTGTAAATCGTTTAGCTTGATGTTGAATTTGATGATGCATGGATGGCACTATTAGACTTTTAAAAAGTGTACGTCGTTATTTAATAAATTTAGTGTAAAAGTATCACCTAGAAAGATTTGTGTTCATATAGGGCGATAAAGAAATGGTTTATTATATTAAATGGGCGACTCCTTGGGTGTCTACATATTTCTTTAATAAATCGATCGTCTATAAACTATTCATACCACATAAACACTTAATTGCCAACACAGATTTGTCCTTAAAAAGAAACGCTGACTTTTTATGTTGCTAGCTTCCTCGTGGAATTTTTTAGAAAGTCTTACATGGTATAAAATTAGGATTCTAATTATAATTATTATTAGGTACTCTTTATTAGAGTCCATAAACCATCATTTAGAAGCAAAGTGAAATGGAAAGTTTCTGTTAGCAGTAATAGGGTCAAAATTTTTTTACAGGCAACTTTCTAAAATATACTATTTGCCTGTAGAAACGATTACAATTTGCGAATATATGTTACTTCCTGCATTAGAAAACAATAAAAAAAAATTTTAGATTATAGCTGCAGTATTCAAATTTGAATTTAAAAATGTATCGCCGGTCACGTGTCCCCAGTCAATAAGTTCTTACTTTACCCTTTTATATTTCACGTAATTTTACTAAAGTTACTTTAATATATAAATAATTTACACTCCTACTACAATTTGTATTGAAAAAATAATGTTCAAAGATCAACAGTTTAGTTTCTCTAACGCAACTATTAACCAGAAGTTCCGTCCCCGCAGCTGCATGTATCGCCGGTCATGGCAGAAATTGTTGATAAACATTGTTTCACGAAAAATGGATATAACTTAATGACTGCAGTAAAAGTACCTGTGGCCATCCCATTATTTATGACCGTTTGTTATTATTATGTGGAAAGGACCGGATTGTAATAATTATAATTAAATATAGGCACATCAGGTAGGTTAGGTTGCTTAATTTATATTTAAATATCTTTTTGTGGTAAAATTTGTTAGATTTTGAGGAATGGTTCAAGAATTGTCTTTTACCAAACATTCCTCAGAATAGCGTGATAGTAATGGACAGTGCGAGCTATCACAGTCGCCAATTACATAAAGCTCCAAGCTCAAATAATACAAAATTGGAGATTCAGAACTACATGGCGGCGAATGATATATATTTTGAAGAAAGTGATAAAAAAGTGATCTTTTAGAAGTTTTAAAGATATTTTGTATAAAAAAAGTATATGTTTGTGACACATTGGCAGAAGAAATTGGACATACAGTGCTACGGCTCCCACCCTATTATTGTATTTTTAACCCCATAGAGCATATGTGGCACCAGTTAAAATCACTGGTTAGGTCTGAAAATATTTCTCCGACTTTAAGTTCTAGTGTTGTAGAATTAATACGAAAATGCTTTAATGATATTCCCCCAGGTAGTTGGAAAAATTCAGTCCGTCACGTAATAACTGTAGAAAATTCGTATATTAGTCTGGATCGTATAATTAATCCAATTATAATTAATTTTGAGAACTATCTATAGAATGACATTATAAATGTAAATAAATATGACTAGTAATATTTAAAAAAAATGTTATTTCATTTGATTACATTAATATAATCATATCATTACTTGTTTTCCTTAGTCCGTCCCTTCATACTTCACTTGTTTCTTGCCAAGCTCTTGTCGACACAATGGGACCGACTCAGGAAATCATTAAGTCGTATCCATTTTTCGTGAAACAATCTTTAAATAACGCCACTACAGGTCGGCCTAATAGTTTTATAAATTTGACGGTATGCTGTGCTCCTGTTTAGGTAAGTCCCTTATTATGTTTAATTAGGTATAAACTAGAACACTGCCTACTTTTTACCAGGCGTATGTTTTTATGTTGTATCGCTGGTCACAGGGTTAACTCAGACCTAGTAGTCTTAATTAAGGGGAAAATAATACACGAAGTCATTCTCTTGAGTGCAGATACTCATTTCAGTATTTAAGAAATAGCTTGCCCTGTTATCCACGAACTTGTGCATTTTTGTATCGCCGGTCACCGTATCGCCGGTCACGCGTGTAAATGTTACCGGAGCTACATTGATGTGACGGTTTGTTATCCGAAGCTATATACAATATTTTTTTATTAACCATTTATAAACCATTAAGGAAAAATATATTTTGATGTGCAAGTTTCGTTTACACCTTAAGAAGATTAAAAATATAACTAATTTTCTTAGTATTTTAACATTCTATAAGGAACATTCCAAAACTTTAAGCCAATATAAGACGAAAATGGTTATAGTGACTGATTAAACTAACTCAGTTCCAAATATTGGCGTTATGATTCAGAAAAGTAAAATTAGCCATGTAACGGGCGTTAAATTATTAAAAAATCTATGCTATAGACCAAGATCTTTGTGACGATGATCTTTTGCGCGGACATGCATAATTAGATACTATAAGAAACCTATTAAAAAATTATTTGAGATTATTTATTTTTAAAATCTGATTTACTGAAAGTTAGCTGTAAAAAAATGTTGACCCAATATCAGTTTTTCAAATGAAAGCAAAACAAAATTTCAGTTTTCGACCTTGTGTTATGCTACTTTTATTTTAACATGTAGAATCCCCTCTCCAAGCATCCTGATGCTTTGTCCGAACACCCTGTATTTAATAGGAAATATTTACGTTAATCTTCGTTGACCCTTCTAAAGAACACACTATGTGTCAAAACAATTATCATGGTACAATAACAATTTAATGAAGATTTCTACAGAATGTGGTATTATTATTTTTTTGTTTATTATCCGTTTATGCCAGGAAATTCCATCTAATTTTTGAGGTGGCTGACTCTCTGTACATTTTATAGAATAACTGCATTACAACTCATGTGACGAGTTTGAATACATTTTGGTGAGCCAATCCTAAGCTATTCAATTCAACGTGATGGCAAAGCCACGAAACTCTCATAGTTCAGGAAATACAGTAAACATCAACAATTTAAATTTTGACATTGACAAAACGAAAAATAGTGTCAGTGACAATAGTTTCATTATTCGTTATATTCAGCTTTACTAACATTTTTGGCAATAGAGTCATAGATATTATGACTTTGAGAGTTGCGTGGTTTTGCCGTCACGATTAATTGAATAGCTTTAGATTGGCTTACCAAAATATATTCAAACTGGCACATGAATTTACCATGTCGGTCTCTTCAAGAAGTTGTAATTCAGTTTTTCTATAAAATGTGCTGGGAAGCCTATATTCAGCCAACTCAAAAATTACATGAATTTTCTATGTTTAACTCAACGATTATTCACTCACAATAACATAAATACGATAACAATATGAATTAATTTATACAGGGTGTTATGGAAATGACGTATTATATTTAAATAGGTGACTCCTTGGGTGTCCTAGAGAAGCCCTACATATTTTTTTTTTCAAATCGAAAGTCTTAAAAGTGGGATCCAGCCCCATAAACCCACACCTCATCCGGTGTTTGTTCGGGTTTGTTCGTCATATTACCCTGTAGTGACATATCAGAAAAAGGTGTTACGTGCAATGTTGCAAAACTGTGTAAAAATGTTAAACTTTAGTTTCTTATAAAAATAAATATGTAGCTTATTTAGAATGTAAATCCACGCTGACAGGAGTAAGAAATCCAGACATTTTCAGTTATTTTTCTATGGGAAAAGCTTTATGCTCATCACGTGCCCTGATGATAGTGTGCAACTGCATAATAACAAACACGACGAGCATACGAACAAACCCACTAAACCCCATTGGGCCTATTCTTTATAATCGCTCGGAACATAAGCGGCATATCGTCGAGAGAAAGAAACACATAGTGAAACACAACAAATTGTACTAAATCACTTAAAGAAACACACAGCCACCCACGAGTTTCAAATTAGTTTTTTAAAGATATGCACCTATTATCAGATTATACGAAAGCACTAAACAGTAACGCATAATTACACTTTACAATAACACTATCGCACACATAGAACAACAGCACTTAATTATTTCGCAATAGGAATAATAAAAACTATAATAAAAATTTCTATGGGCCATTAACCCTTTACTAGACATCAAAACAGTTATGTGGACATAGGATTTACCCTTTGAAATAAATGGTCGAGTTCAAGGTGCTTCCTTTCTCCGAAAACTCATAGCGCGGTTACCATTTCCGAGACTATAATTATACAGGAAAGTAATATTATAGAAGGAAATTCCGCAATTTATGAATATAATCTTATAAAACATCGAAAGTGGCAACGCTGTATTTTTACCGATGAGCTTAATATAATAAACCCTAACAGACAACCTCAACACGCGAATAGGCTCAAAGTTGTTATTTAGTTTCAACATTTTTAGATGTCAAATAAATGTGTGGAAAAATTATATTATTTCCTAGACCAACAGCTGATGATACCTTATACAATAAGGGCGTATTTTTGTCTACACAGTAGCACTTTAAAATACTTATTCAGATTGAATGGTACTTAGATGTGTTCATGAGATCCGCGATAACTAATGTGCATTTGTGTGACTTTGTTTTGGTGTTTTGTGACGGTTTTTGTTCGGGTTACCTGGTGTTTTTTTATAAATTAAGTTGGTTTTAAATAAGGCCGAAAAGGTAAATAAATTTGCATTTTTTTCTTCTAAAGGGCATTTCAGTTGTTCAGATCCGATGGGTGTCGTTCGAATCGAACAAGTGAGAACATACCTGACCATTATAAACTCCGCGGCGGTTTGCTCGAGTCAGTTCAAGTTTATAAATCAGAGATTATTTCCCAGTGAACTGAACTGAACGTAAAAGTTTATAATAATGTACCCTGAAAAATAAACTACTTGGAATCTGTCAAACGGTTAGACTTTCCAAAGAGTAGATATGACAACACTGTTCAAGATCCATTGACGTTTTTCGCGATATGTTGCTTTGTTTAACTTCCTGGCAGGGGTATCACATGGTCATTTTTGGTTTGACATAAGGTCATGTACAAGGCCATATTAAATTAAAGCGCCATTTTTGGATCTTTATCTTCAGTTTATAGTAAAATGGAAATACATTTATTTTATGAGCAATTGCGGCTTAATCATAAACCAGTTGTATTTACCAAATTAACAAATTTTTAATTGGGATTTTGCAAGATACCTTTGCGACAAATATGTCAATCTGGCTATGCTGCAGTAAAGACCGAAAGAGGTGGTAAAGACTGTTTGCAATTGTTGCGTAGGCTAGAAATCTAGATTTCTCCATCTGTAGTTTGTAATATCTTTGATTAGAATAGTGGTTTTTAAATAATCAATTTATATATTCTTCTAAATTTAGAAGAATTTAGAAGAATTTTCATTTTTTTGCTATATTACTTTTAATTTGATTTTTTTAAATGGTCAATGTTTCTGGTATTATCATAAAATAAATTGCGGAGGCATTGGCCTTTCAACGATATAATAGGCCCGGTCATAACAATATATCGTCCCCTAAGCCGAAAACGATTTTCTAAAATAATCAACCGCAAAAAATAATGTGAAATTTATTGAAATTCGTGTTATCTCTTTTGCCTCCGGCCTACCTATTTGGCCGCTCGAGACATATGGTCTATATTTAAGCCAATATTTTATCTAAATATTAATAGTCTGCAACCAATTGGATGAAATGGCTCTTTTTATGGTAAATATGGCATGAAATTATGATATTGGGGGTGTTTTAAGGTTTAAGAATTGTAGACAAATCATGGCGGGATGGTCTCTAGGTATCATTGGAATTTACTGTATAGCTTGTCGTTTGGATCTGTGGCTACGCGGTATCCGTAAGGGGGAAGGAAGCCAACAGGTCAAATGGACAATCCATGAGCGTGCTACTATTATTTCAAAATTAAATATAAAAATACTAAAATCTATAAAACAATGTTGTTTATTAATTAAAAGTCTAAACAAACCGGATTTTATTTTTGTGAAGAATGGGTTTTGGTCTTAAAATCAATCATAAAGAATTTTTCCCCTTGGCACACTGTATATATATTTGACGATAGGCCTTAATAAATTCATGTTTTCTTCTTAATTCGGCATTTAATTTGATAATCGTAATCGTAACAGTTATTATTTGCAAGTAGTACAAAGTATTTTATTATATATATTAATTAAATTTCCATACCTGTTTTAAACTCTAGATATAACTTTTCGATAATGCGTCTTATTACATTAAAGTCAAATTTTAATTTGTCTGTAACTGATAAACGAAGCCCTTTCTTGTCGGTAGACGATAACAACTTTTCAGGATTATTTGCTTTGTTTCATCTTCCCTATGAATTTTTTTAATCATGCTAATACCAGCTCCTATAGACATGGAGACCCTGTCCAAATTTCGTTTTAACGGCAAATTAAATGCATAATTTCTGGCTTCCTCATCACAAGCATTATAAAAATTAGCAATAATTTCCCAAGATTGGCCCTGCAAAGTTTTTCCACGAATATATGCCATTGCAATACAAAGAAAAACGGACAGAAGTTTTTTTTACTATTTGCGCCATTAATTATATAATACACGTAACCTCCACCACTTGCTGCCGCTGGTCAAAAACCATAGCACGTCTGCGCATAGCAGTGCCATGTGTCTGGCGTATGCCTGCGGAGGCGTGTCCAAATCATTCGCATATTATATTTTTGTCTCTGTTTAATGCTGTGAAACAAAATAGAGGCGGAAGTGATCCTATTAATCGACTAAATGTTTGGAGTAAATGCGTATTCACATGTTGTCAGATTTGCTATTAAATAGATAATTCAATTAATATTTTAATTCCGTGCGCTAATTAAAATTAATGAGGTGTGAAAATATTAATTAAAACTCAAAATACCTCTCAGCTTTTCAGTCTGACTAATAATATTTTCTAACTTTTTAACGATTAGGTTAAGTTCTGTATTCATAGGAGGTGTAAATAATAAATTTCATAAAACTTGAGATTTTTGGTAAGTAATTTGACAACATCGATAATATTTCGTATGCATTCTTTAAATAGTTTTGGTAGCCGCAGAACGAAACGACAAGCTGTAGTAGCTAGTTTAGACCAGTGGTCTCCAACCTTTTATTCCGACGGACTGGTATATCATTAATACTTTTGATAAACTTTCACTGCCGCATAACCCCACTATTTAGCTACATATTAGCGTAGCAAAGTTCTTTCCGTTGAGTTAATTTAATATACGGAATAAAATAAAAAGTATATTTGTCATTTTATTTTTAATAGGTTTAAAGTTATATCGCTGTTCCGGAATATTACATTTTATGCATACCAACCTACTCATACGTACGTACAGGGTGTCCATTTTTGGGTATTTTTACGGGGTATCTCCGTTATTAGTAAAGATAGAAGGATGCGGTTTTCGCAGTACTGTGCTACTTTTCCGCCAAACTGAAGATGTCGTAATTAGAATTTTTTTAGGCCGCCTTGTTTTTGATATACGGAGAATTGTACATTTTGGAACACCCCCATATCTCGGTTACCCCGTAACGTATCAAAAAGAAATAAAATGTTCTTTTTGTAGTTTTTACGTAGAATCCAGTGACGTACTGAGATTTTTTCTACATTCAATAGTTTTCAAGGAAAATAAACAAATTTGCTTTTTTTAAATGGGTCACCCTATATATTTTTTAATAATATAATTTAGTTCGTAACAAGCTTCTCAAAAATATATAACACTTTATTTTTTTAGTCTTAGTATATATAGTACAAAATCTGAACAGGGAAAACAATTTTGAAAAGACCGTTATATGGTCTGATGAGGTTCATTTTACCAGTGCTGGCATGTTTAATCGACAGAATACGAGGTTTTGGTCTCAGGAAAATCAGCATGTAATATTTCCAATCGAACAGCAAGGCAGATTTAGCGTTATCGTTTCATGCTTTATACTGAATAGCAAAATAGTTTATAATATATTTGAAGGAAGCCTTAATGCAAATAAATATTTGGAAATTCTGGAAAACGTTGTGCCAGAAATAATAATAGGAAATGTGCCGGTAGCTGGTCTCAATAACTTGCATCTTCAACAGGATGGAGCGCCCGCTCGCAATGCCCAAATTGTAAGGGCCTACCTAGATAATAACTTCCCAGGTCACTGGATTGGAACTAATGGACCTGTAAGATGGCCACCAAGGTTACCCGACTTGTCGGTTTGGATTTATTCTTATGGGGATACCTTCAAAATAAAATTGATTCCATTCAGTACCAAACAATGACAGATTTAAGAATTGCCATTGACAGAGCTTTTAGGAAGTTACAAACGCGGCCGTTTATTATATTTAATTCATTAAGGCGAATAAGAATGTGAAATATGTTTAAGGTATAATGGAGAACAATTTGAGCAATATTTATGAGGGAGTTCAATAAATTTTTAATTTTTGTGTCTAATATTAGGGTGTCCCATAACTAATGGTACACAGGAAAACTGCAGATTCCTTGGGTAAAAATACTGCGATTTGGCCATACTTAGCTTAGTTCAATAACTGGTAATAACCGAGATACAGGGTGTCCAATTAAAAATTTAATTTTCAATTTTCCTAAATAACTTATTTCTGAATTAATATTTTTGCACAAAATTTTGTGACTAGGGTTTTTTAGGGAAAGGAATTTGAATTTGTTAATAATTTTGATGTAGATTATAGGGGGCACACTTTGCGGTACTCTGAGCACATAAGAAGAAATGTAACTTTTTTGTGCCTTAGTATAATTATATTTTTATTAAAAATATTAGTTTTTCCGTAATTTTTAAGCAATAAAGGTATACTTTGTAAATGTCGCTCCGACTAACCGTTTTCGAGATATTCTCAATTACAAATTCTAATGCGGCCGTTTAAATTTTGATTTGTAAATCTGAAATTTGTCAAAGTAGGCTTTGGTAAAAACAAATACAATAAAAGCACTTTGAAACCTCATTTCTGTCAAAGTTTATTTTCATTTGTCAGCATTGTGGGTGTTTTTAAGGAGTTTTTGAAGATACCGTTATCAAAAATTAAACTAAAAATGCCGCGACATTACTGTTTTCTAATGGAGAAATGCGAGACATGGTATATTTATACGCACAAGAAAATTTTAACACATCGGCGGTATTTGGAAATGTATCCAAATAGAAGGCAGCCAGATTTTAAAATTTTTAGAAGCCTATACGATAGACTGGGAGAAACAGGATCCTTGCGTCCAAAACGTAATAGTGGACAATCTTCATTAAATTGTTATTGTACCATGATAATTGTTTTGACACACAATGTGTTCTTTAGAAGGGTCAAACGAAGATTAAGGTAAATATTTCCTATTAAATACAGGGTGTTCGGACAAAGCATCAGGATGCTTGGAGAGGGGATTCTACATGTTAAAATAAAAGTAGCACAACACAAGGTCGAAAATTGAAATTTTTTTTGCTTCCATTTGAAAAACTGATATTGGGTCAAAATTTCTTTACAGCCAGCTTTCAGTAAATCGGATTTTAAAAATAAATAATCTCAAAAATACCTGTTATTTTTTAATAGGTTTCTTATAGTATCTAATTATGTATGTCCGCGCAAAAGATCATCGTCACAAAGATCTAGGTTATGGCTAATTTTACTCTTCTGAATCATATAACGCCAATGTTTGGAACTCAGTTAGTTTAATCAGTCATTATAACCATTTTCCTATTATTTATAACAGCCCTGTCTTATATTTGCTTAAAGTTTTGGAATGTTCCTTATAGAATGTTAAAATACTAAGAAAATTAGTTATATTTTTAATCTACCTATGGTGTTAACGAAACTTGCACATCAAAATATATTTTTCCTTAATGGTTTGTTTCTAAATGATTAATAAAAAAATATTGTATATAGCTTCGGATAACAAACCGTCACATCAATGTAGCTCCGGTAACATTTTCACGCGTGACCGGTGTTACTGTGACCGGCGATACAAAAATGCACAAATTCGTGGATAACAGCTAATACAAGCTATTTCTTAAACTTTGTTAGAATGACATGAGTATCTGTACTCAAGAGAATGACTTCGTGTAGTATTTTCCCGTAATTAAGACTACTAGGTCTGAGTTAACCCTGTGACCGGCGATACAACATAAAAACATCATGTTCTAGTTTATACCTAAATAAACATAATAAGGAACTTACCTAAACAGGAGCACACTTTACACAAATTCAAACACATACCGTCATATGTGTAAAACTATTACGCCGACCTCTAGTGGCGTTATTTATAAGCAATTTCTTCCGTGACCGGCGATACATGCAGCTGCGGGGACGGAGCTTCTGGTTAATAATTGCGTTAGAGAAACTAAACTATTGATCTTTGAACATTATTTTTTCAATACAAATTGTAGTAGGAGTGTAAATTATTTATCTTATATAAAAGTAAATTTAGTAAAATGGCGTGAAATATAAAAGGGTAAAGTAAGAAATTATTAACTGGGGACACGTGACCGGCGATACATTTTTAAATTCAAATTTGAATACTGCAGCTATAATCTAAAAAAAACTTTTAAAATTGCTTTCTAATGCAGGAAGTAACATATATTTCGCATATTATAATTGTTTCTGCAGGCAAATAGTTTATTTTAGTATGTTATATGCTGAGGACTGAAAGAAAGAAATTTTTAACCCAAGTAGGTAAATTGTATATTTGTATTAGGGGCTATCGAAACATGTTGCAATGTTAGGGATTTTTTAATAAAATATTATTTACAATAGAATTGTTAGATATAAAATAAATATTTGAAAAACAAGTTAATTTTTAAAGAACTATTTTATATTATTATCCTGGGATTTGAGGGCTTAATCCCGGAATTTTCGAGATTTATTTATCCTTGACATTTCGGGATTGGCACCCTATTATTATGAACTTTTTTATATCTTCTTTTTCTGTGTGTGCATGTGATAAAACAACCATTACCTGTGTTAACTACATGAGTATTTTAAGTAAGGGCGAAAACAATGCGAATTTAAAATATTAATTTTACAACACTGTTATCTACTTATTAAATACAAAATATTAATAGAATACTATAAAAAATAATATAAAATATATAAATATAAATATAAAATTCGAATAACTAAATGAAATTTATATGTAATTTCTATCCAATAAATTTTTAAAATAAACATGTTTTATTTTAATTTAAATTAGAAATGTTACTATGAATTATAAATACATGGCGTGTGATGACAATAATGAGAAATTTTACAATTTCAACATTAGTTCGACACTGTTCTCAACGATACAAAAGACAAATGAAGAAACATCCTCCCCCATTGGTGAATTCATATAGGCTAAATTACATTACAATATTTGGGCATTAATATAATTTAGTGTATCTACAAATGGTATTAAAAGGAAACTTTTTAACGCTTGGTGTCCGTGTCTAAAATGTAACTTGTTCTATTTGGATTTCATCATGGCTACGTTGAAATGCAAAAAAATTGAATAACCTGCCACTTTATGAAACTGAAATTTTATTTTTTTTATGTTGGCAGCACGTAGGGTTCGAATTTTAGGCTTACTTCGATTTCGTTAAAATTATTTTCCTAGTCATTATGGATTCGACAAGAAATTTTTATAGAAAACTTTTTAACCAAAAACTACTTCACCCCCTTTTACCCTCTGGCCCCCGGGGTCATCCCCTTAAAAATTTTAAATGACAAGGGGTAGCAAGTAATAGCTTGTTTGAAAGGTCTTTCAAAGTGCTTTATTTTGACGTTTGATTTTTTAAAATCGGTCGATTCGTTTTCGAGAAAATTAGAAAATTTTTTGCCGCCTTCTTTTTATCAAAACAGATAACATGGGCGAACTGTTTTTTTTCTTATACCTATTTAGTTTTTTATACCTGTTTAGTTTTTTGTAGTTGCTAAGGGAAAGAAACAATTTAATTTGCTGTCAGTTACCTTTGTGACAATCTTGGGATAGTGAAAATTAATTTATTGATTCAGATTTTACTTCCAAAATGTTTTACACACTAGCGGAAAGAGTGGAAATGATTCTAATTTATGGTGCCCAAAATCAATGTACTCGGCAAACTGCCGATACATTTAACGCCAGATATCGGGAAAAGATAACTTCGCATAGGTATGTTTAGGACCTTGTTACTATATTTACTCAAACTGGATCTGTTGCAAATAAATAACGTAATCATCGTAGAGTTTTGGATGAAGCCGCTCAAGTTGAAGTTTTGGGTCATTTTGCCATAAATCCTAATACTTCATTACGCAAAATTGTTGATGCGACTGGTATTTCATATAGGCTCTGTACACACAGTTACTAAATTACATAAATTTCATCCATTCAAAATGAAAATATTGCAAGAGTTAACCGAAGATGATTTCGATAGGCGAGTTGAGTTTTGTGAACAAATGACTGCAGCGATTAATGATAATACCATTCATGTAAAGAATATCTGCTTCAGTGATGAATGCACATTTTATCTAAATGGATTTGTTAATAAGCATAACTGCAGATATTGGAGCAATGAAAATCCTCATGCTTTTATAGAAGGGCATACTCAGTACCCCCAAAAAATTAATGTATGGGCAGGCATTTTAGGAAACAAAGTGATTGGGCCATTGTTTATTAATGGGAATTTAAAGGGAGGCATTTATGTAGATATGTTGGAAAATACCACCAATCCGCTTATCACTGAAACCATTGAAAACAAAATCGAAGACGATGGAAACTCTATACTTGATGAGGCTGAAATATATTTCCAGCAAGACGGCGCTCCTCCTCACTATGTTCTTCCGGTTCGGCAATGGCAAGACGACGCGTTTCCAGGTAAATGGATAGGGCGAAGAAGGCCTATAGAATGGCCTGCTAGATCTCCTGACTTGACGCCATTAGACTTTTTTCTATGGGGCCATTTGAAAACTATTGTGTTCACTCCCCAACCTAACAGATGAACTTCGTCAATGCATCACCGAAAGCTGCCATGATCTCCCACAACATGTTTTTGAAAATGTCCGTCAGGAATTTGAAAATCGCCTATATCATTGTTTAGCCAATAACGGGCAATATTTTGAACACTTATTGAAATAAAAAGTGATATCTTCGTGTGCTTTTTTTTCTATCTGAACAAATTAAGATAAATAAAGATTTTTCTAATTTTCTCGAAAACGAATCGACCGATTTAAAAAAATCAAACGTCAAAATAAAGCACTTTGAAATACCTTTCAAACATTATTACTTGCTTCCCCTTGTCATTTAAAATTTTTAAGGGGATGACCCCGGGGGCCAGAGGGTAAAAGGGGGTGAAGTAGTTTTTGGTTAAAAAGTTGTCCCCTTTGGCAAATCTTTTGACGTGTCTCGGCGTTTTTTTTTTAATCATTGGTTTTCGATAAATCCGTGGTGGGAAGTTTTCAAATGAACACCCTGTATATGTACATATTTATAGTTACTGTATACATTTCCTGGGCATTAATTGTTATTCCTATCAGATTCTGTGTCGACACAATATTTTGTTCAATGGTATTATTTATTTTGTTCAATATTTTGAACTTTGTTTTGCATATTCTTTTTAAAAGTTTTTCTAGAATATTTTCTGCAATTTCTCGTATTTCTAACCGAGTACAACTTTCTTCCTGACTCATTTTTATTAACTTTAATAATATATTTATTTTTAATTATGACGGATGAAAAGAAGCTTTGTTGTGTTCTATTGTTTCTATATGAAAGTATGTGTGATTCCCCGACAGCAGTCCGCCGTTTATTTGTGAGTTGTAAGGTTAAAATCGTAAACAATTGCACAAAAATGTCGCGTTTTGAGTCTGAAAGAAAATATTGATGTTGTGGAACTTTGTAATTTGATAACCATAATTTGGGCGAGTTCATTAACATTGATAGCAATGTGCTATTAGAAGACGATAGTGACCCCATTCCTACCGATTATGTAGCCCAAACTGAAACCACATCACTATCTGATGACTATGATGAAGAAGTTGAATTCAGTAATCAAACAAATGTCACCAATTATCAACAAGCCATTAGTATGGTAAAGTAATTATAAGAGTATGCAATGAAGAGAGGTGAGCTGTATGTTGTATAGTATATCTTATTAGCTATTTTAAAAAAGTAATTTTGATTGTTAGGAAAAAATATCCTTTCAATCTCCAATTATTCTAATTATTTATCTTATACACGTAAAATTCCATAATAAAATATTGAATTTATTTTTAGGACACGCTGTATACGACTGAAAGAAATAAGTGGTAATAATAAAGACATCACCAACACCAATCCGAAGAGAAGATATGCGAGAAGCGGCATTATGACAAAGAGGTGTTACAATGATTAACGTCAGAGTGAATATATTAAATAATCCGAAGGGGGCAGGTGTGGGTTCCCTGTCGAGCCCCAAGGGGGGCCCTCCGACTAACAATCGGTACCGCAGAAAAGCTTGACCGAATAAGGAACGTCGGGCTGGTTTTATAAATCGATTTGAAACACTTAATAATGTTGTTTAATTAGGAATGTTTTGTATGGTATATTAATTATTATTTTGGTAGTGAGGTAATATGGTAGTACAGGTCAGGGCTGCTATTGTCGCAGAAAAATTGAATTTAGTAGTTATGTAGTTTAATTAAGTTAAATTATCTAACGTAGTTAACACTGAGTAGTTAACTCCTTTCAGGATGGGTTTATCATTGGATTGTTAAGGTCATTTAGCTTAGAGCTAGACTATAACTCTGAGAGCTAAACTGTTTAATCCATGTCCGTGTTCTACCAAGGTGTGTTAAAGTTTCAGTGCGTGAAAGTGCGTGTTTTGAAGTTGATCCTTGGGTTATTTTTAAAATTGGGGTTTCTTTTTTTATCCTCAGCCATATTAATATAGTCTTATGAATAGATTCTGTGATTCTTCACCAAGACGCAGATTTATAATCTTCGTTTGTCAAACTTTGCTGGTTTACAAAAAACACCTGGATAAACACTTGTTGTAAAACTAGTTTTTTCCAATTTAAGAAAATTATGAGAATTTTCCATTACATATTAAAATTGGCGATATTACAGATAATGTCGACCAGTTCTTAAACACATATTCAAAATTGTAGTTAATAGGTTAAATAATTCCTGGGTGGGAGAATACACCTTCTGGAAGAAGCCAAGTTGGAACAAAATTAAAATTCAAAATTGGCCATCGGGTTATCAAAAAACGCCTTACGTGAAATTCGCAGATAAGGAGAACGTTTAGAGTTACCTATCATTTATTAAGCTCAAAACGGACGGACGTTTCGGGCTACGTACTCAACTCATATTATGGTATAATGTACGTACGTTCCACTTGAAAAAATTGCTTTGTGTCTTTTTCAAATTCGGGGACACACTTTCACTGGTAAAACCAACTTTGATCCAGAGCTAACGATAGCTCAGGGCTAAAGTTAATACTCCGCTGATAATTAAAACCAATTAATAACGAATAGGGAGGTAAAGAAACTCACAGTCTGCTCCACTAGTTTAATAAAAAATGTATAAAGTAAATTATCCAAACATGTTTCGAAGACCCAAGTCTTCATCTTCAGTGGATTGTAAAAACATTAAACAAAGAAGGGTACCTTTGACATTGTAGTGACTGTAAATAAAAAAGATAAGTTAAATTGGTTGAGTTTAAGAGAGGTGATTGAATAAGAAAAACTAAATTAAAAGATTATTGTTGGTTCCTTACCTAGTTTAGCAGGAAAGAAAAACTTTTTTGAAATGTAACAAATTTCGAGTAAAAAATAAAATAAATTTATATATTCTAAGTAAAAGCATCATTTGAAAAATATTCATTTAATAGAATAAAAGAAAAAGAAAAACGTCCTTTGAAAAGAAGGAACTAATTTTAATTTTAGATTTTAGGTAAAAAACGTTCTTATTTGAATTTGAAAGAAAATTAATAACGAATATTTCATGCAGACTTAAGTAATCGACTATATCTACCTACTAAGAGAAATATGAGTAGGGGTAGAACAGTTTTATGAAGAAAGTAGTTAACTGCATAGTTAACTATTTTCGTAGTTAACTACTGCATAACTCTGCCCTTTACAAACTTTTAGGGAATGAAGAATCATTGTATAGTTGTTGCATAATTATACCGTTGACTCTTACTGCCATAAATCAACTACCTGATTAAACCCTATTTTATACGCCTGAACCTCTTCAAAGCTCAATAAATGGGATCAGGGCCGGCTTGAAAATGTAAAATAATGATAACAATTAATGATAATTGAAAATAATATATAACTATTAGGATAACAAGTACAATAAAAATTAATTAAACTCTAAGAAACTATAATAATTTATTCAAAATTTAACTCTGTATCACTATCACTATCTTCATCTAAGCCTAAACTTATAATTAAGGGTTGAACATTTGTAATCATACAATTGTAAGAATTTTCTACCTTAAGTACATGCTGTACACAGTTTTCCAGCTATCTGCAGAAATTTTTCTTACTTCGTTTTTAATTAATTCTACTACATATGCATTTAATGTAGGAGAAATATTATTTCTCCTAATATTGGATTTTAATTGGTGCCATATTAGCTCAATAGGATTGAATATACAATAGTACGGAGGAAGACGTAACACTGTATGTCCATTTTATACTGCAAATTTGTCACACTCGTATTCCTTATTTATTTTAAAAGCTTTAAATACTTCTAGAAGTTCTCGTTTTTTGTAAGTTTCTTCAAAATATAAATCAGTTTCAATCATAAAATTTTGAATTTCTGCTTTTGTATTATTAGAATTGGGCATGATTCTTGCTTGCCAACTATGATAACTAGCATTGTCCATTACAATGACGCTATTTTCAGGTATATTTTTAAGGAGTTTATGTTTAAACCAATTTTCAAAGAGTTGTGCGTCGGTATCTTGGTGGTAATCAAAAGAAGAATCTGCTATGTTTTTTGCTGAAAGCAATAGACAATTTGGAACAAACCCGTTCTCTGAACCAGCATGTAATATTGTGATTCTTTTGCCTTTATTTGATGGTGCCTTGGTTTGATATTTTTTGGAAGAATCATCCCAACCTTTTCTTAGAGTGTCATGGGTATCGAACCATATTTCGTCAAGGTAAATAATTGGACGTTTTCTCTAAATTGTTTAACAGCTGTTAAATATTTAAGCCTCCATTCCCGTAAACGTTGAGATTCCATTAATGTTTGTCTTTTATCAATGCTTCGGTATTTAAAACCCATTTTACGCAATATTTTCCTAAGGCTTCAAAGGCTTCAAGAGATATTTGTTTCGTCTTTAATCAGCCACTCTTTAAGGGCAATCAAAGTGGGTACAGTTTGTGCCTCATACACTTGGTAAATCTTTCTTCTTAATAAATCAATGTCATTTTTGTCAATGCTTCTAAATGTGCTAGAATCACTCCGATTTTTTCTAGGATTAATAGGTTTAAGTACTATGTCTCTCACCGAAGATAAAGGAGTTTTTGTCAAAGTAGACGTCCTCTGCTAAAGCAACCATCGAATTAAAATTTCTACTCAACAACGATTGATACAAATTTTTAATTGTTACTTTGGCATCGGTAGATAAATGCTTTCTTTTAAAAATGACACTTGAAGATGCCCCCCTATCAGCACAATTCCAAGGACGCCACATTCTACCACTAATAAGCCTAACTAAAAATTACTCGCCGGAAAACCACTAAAGATTAAAATTATTAAAAATCACTTTGTATTTATATATGCATCAGGCATAGGTATAAATTGAATTTGTTTACCTGGTCCGGCTCTGCTCGAAAAGTTTTTAAAATTTGGAATTTCCTTATTTATTTTATGGTGGAAGGGATAATGAGGTTTTATTGCATTCAAAAGATCAACGGTATAATTATGCAAATACTATACCTGTAGACCCTCGATTGGTACAATAAAACAAACCCGTTATTGTTTATCAATAAAACGACCGATCTGAAGGACATAATTTTATATTTTACGTTAAAAGCTTATCGATGTTTCCATAGCTTTTGTTCCAATTTTGAACCGAATTTATACCCTTGATTTATGACACCGAAAAAATAAACATATCAGAAAGCACTTTAAAAACGATGTACTCAAAATGCACCTCGCTAATAAATTTTCCGGAAAAAAAATGCAAAAATATAATTCATTTTAATTTGGCGATATAAAAAATGTGAGGCATTAATTCGAATTCAAAAATGTGCACAATATCCCCGGGCACAAAAACGTCATAAATTATATTAATTAAAGTTTACAAGCGACGACAAGAGGACCAAATAAATGGATATTATTAATGTTCGCGCCTAATTTGGGACTAAAAGCATTTTTGTTAGTCCCGACGCTTTACACGGTTTTTAAATTTTTGATACGTGTTGCTGGCAATCAAAATGAATAGGTTTTCGTGCTTGTTTTTAACTTCATTCGGGGGGTGCTTTTGAATTAATTCTAGGCTAAATTTTGTCTTTATTTTTTTGGTCTTATTAAATTCTGTCGCTGGACATTTACTGAACAATAATAAAGCCTTATATTAATGTCAAAAAAAATTTTCACAGGCAACTTTCAGTAAATCGGATTTTAAAAATAAATAATCTCAAAAACACCTGTTCATTTTTTAATAGGTTTCTTAAGGTATCGAATTAGAGGAATTATATATGTCCGCGCAAAAGATCATCGTCACAAAGATCTTGGTCTATAGCATCGATTTTTTAATAATTTAACGCCCGTCACATGACTAATTTTACTCTTCTGAATCATATAACGACAATATTTGGAACTGAGTTATTTTAATCAGTCACTATAACCATTTTCCTATTATTTATAACGGCCCTGTCTTATATTGGCTTAAAGTTTTGGAATGTTCCTTATAGAATGTTAAAATACTAAGAAAATTAGTCATATTTTTAATCTACCTAAGGTGTAAACGTGCACATCAAAATATATTTTTCCTTAATGGTTTATAAATGGTTAATAAAAAAGTATTGTATATAGCTTCGGATAACAAACCGTCACATCAATTTATCTCCGGTAACATTTTCATGCGTGACCGGTGTTACACAGTAACAAAAATGCACAAATTCGTGGATAACAGCTAATATTTCTTAAATTTTTTTAGACTGAAATTAGTATCTGTATTCAAAAGAATGACTTCGTGTAGTATTTTTCCCTTAATTAAGACTACTAGGCCTGAGTTAACCCTGTGACCGGCGATACAACATAAAAACATACGCCTGGTAAAAAGTAGGCAATGTTCTAGTTTATACCTAAATAAACATAATAAGGAACTTACCCAGGAGCACGCTTTATTTATACTTATATAAATAGTTTTAAAATTGCTTCCTAATGCAGGAAGTAACATATATTTCGCAAATTATAATCGTTTCTACAGGCAAATAGTTTATTTTAGTAAGTTATATAAGGACTGAAAGTTGCATGTAAAAATTTTTTTACCCTATACTGGTATGCAAATCTACAAACATTTATACAAGGTTCAGGGACGTTCGGGTTTATTAATACAGAGTGTTTCTTAATAACACCTATGTCCTAAGCGTCTTAACTTTGAAGATACCAGGTATTAAAAATTTTCATGTATTTTTAATATGTAATATGCTAAGATTAATAGGATCACTCTTAAATATTTTCAAAATTACATTTTTCTCTGGACGAAATGGATAATTTTATTTTTAAAGCTCCTCTTCACTAACGGCGAATGTGTATAATATAGTTTTATAATTATAATTCACTTCTATCGTCATTTGTGATAATTTTCACTCCTCAAGCAGAACTGACATAAATAACTGTCAAATCACAAATCGCTTTTTAAATCCGATGGAAAAAATGGCGTCCGATTTCCCATCGATTTTTTTTAAGTGCATTCAGCAGATGATTTCTAATCGCTTACAAATCGATGGGCTCTGCTCAATGCACTAATATGATTGCGTCATAGAAATTATTTCCTTGTGCTCTATTATCTGAACTAGATTCGCGGTTTTGCCATCGCGTTTAATTCAACAGCTAGAATCGGCTCGGCATATGGGTTTAACAACTCTTCAAGAACTTATAATGCAGTTTTTCTATAAAATGTACAGGGGAGTCAATATCTAGTTACCTCAAAAATTATATGAGATTTTCTATGGTCAACTCAACGACGCATCACCCGGTATATGTATAGGTATCCTTTTTTCATTAAAGTGATATAAGTCTGCCTTATTTTCTTACGTTTATTTAGGGATAATGATTAAAAGCAATGAACGAAAATGAATATTGAAAGTAACTCTATACACTCCCACGATAAGAATAATGTAGAAAAATAAATTATTGTTATTTAACAACGATTTTTAAACAAAACGCCGTATGCGACAGAATATTTCAAATCTCCCACGCCTGAAAACGTCTATATTAATTTTAAATGTTAACGTCAATTGCACAAATCATATCAAACAATTTAATTATTGTTACTGATACAAACGCGATGTAAATTGTCTATATGTACTCTTATAAAAATGCGTCGGTAAAAACATTTAATTAATAAATAGAAAGAATTGTTTTTAGTCTGTCAGAATCATACACATACATCCACCCTGGTGGAAAGTAAATTATTTTTTTGGAATTTTTTTTAAAATCGATATCTCAAAATAATATACGAACACACTTTTTTAAAAATGCTAATAGCTTTGCGTGTTTAGATATTTTTTTCCCTAATTGATAGAGTGGTCATCAGCATTGAATATTGTGAGCAAATCGTTGATATCTTCTTTGTCTTGCCATTTTCACTGAAGTAAGCTAATAGCGCCGACTCAGAACAAGAATTTTTAACTTTGTTTCCCGTACACCATTCTTTGAAACAGTTATATGCCTCGTCATATCTCGGGCGGCTTTTAGTTCTACTATTTTTGCTGCTTCTCGAATTTCTGGTGGAGTAGCAGCAAAATCAAATTCCTCATCTGATTTTTCTGTTGTTAAAATAAAATATTGTTTAGTGACATGGAAACTATATTTAAAAAATGATATTTACCATCTTGATGTGTATTATTACCTACGTTATTTCACCACCTGCGGTTATTTAAAAGTTCTGTCTAATTTTTCAATGGAGAAGGCAAAATGACATTTATCTTTTATTAATAATTTTAATTCAAAATAATAAGAAGTGGATGATAGATGTGGTTGTAAATAAAATAGTATACAAGCCTCGTTGAAAAGTTTCATTACTGTCTCGAGATTTAGATTAACTACCGACTCTCTCCGTTGCCCAACACTCCATCACTCGACAGTTCATCACACGACAGAGATTTAGATTAACTACCGACTCTCTCCGTTGCCCAACACTCCATCACTCGACAGTTCATCACACGACAACTCATCGCGGACACTTCATCACGGCGACATCTTAACACAATGACACTCCATCACATCACATTTAATCTCTACGCCAATTCACCACACACAATTTCATCATAAAATACATATATACATACATAAACCAAAACAAATATGACACTGTTCTGAGAAACATCATTAAATAAAACCACCGAAAGTAATTAGGATTTTAAGACCTCAATGATAGAATAATTATATTGGGGAAAAACGATTTGCTGAAATATTTAGAAAGAAAAACCTGCTGGTTAGCCGATGACACTTTTAAAGTTTGTTCAGACTTATACTTTCAGCTGTACAGTATTCACGTACAGGAAGAAAGCACCTCGTGGCCTTCGTTCTGGCATTATTACCAGGAAAATCACAGGCAATATATTCAAGGCTATTTATTGCTCTGAAGAGTTTAATACCAGAGGCGGCTCCAACAAGAATTCTTACAGACTTCGAGATGGCAGCAAGCCTTCCAAGAAGTATTCGCTACAGCACAAATGTCTGGATGCTTTTTTCACCTGTCCCAAGCTGTCTTAAGAAAAGTTGGAGCGCTCGGATTAAAAAATATGTATGAAAGCAACACGGATGACATAGCCACAAGTGTCAAAATATTATGTGCCCTATCACTCCTTCCAATGCAAGAAATTGAAGATGCATTGATGGAAGTGGCAGAGGCGTTCCCAGATAACCGCCAGGATGTTGCAGACTTAATCAGTTATTTTGAAACTACGTTTATCCGTGGTCGCCAACTGCGTGGAGAAGAAGAGACGTTTTATTTCCAAGGCAATTATGGAATCAACGAAATGCAGCTGCGGAAGGAATTGCCAGAACAACCAACTGTGTTGAAGGGTGGCATAATGGCTTGCAGTCGCTTTTTCAATGCGCACATCCTACAATGTGGACATTCCTAAATGGCCTTGTGAAAGAAACTGAATTATCACACGCACAATATTTACAACACATATCTGGACAACGCATCCCAATGAAGCCGAGATACAAATCGTTAAAACTTAGGCTACAGAATATCATTGCCAATTATGAAACACAAAATCGCCTCATGTTTCTCAGAACAGTGTCATATTTGTTTTGATTTATTTATAACATTTCCTCTATTTTGTTTGTAATAATTGCAATTTTTATCACAGAAATTATACTTTGTATATTAATTAATGTAATATATCTGTCCCTACTATTTTCTATTCTTTTAATATATTTTTGTCAAATGATATTTGGTTGTTTTATTTAATAAATAAGATATAAATAAATACTATGGAATTCTATCTTGATCGCAAGAGGTAATTCTATACTACTTTTCGAATTGATGTGATGAAATTGTGTGTGGTGAATTGGCGTAGCGATGAAATGGGATATGATGAAGTGTCGTAGTGATGGGATGTCACCGTGATGAAGTACCCGGAATGAGATGTCGTGTGGTGAACAGTCGAGTGATGAAGTGTCATGGATTCGACTCTCTCGACAGGAATGAAACACTTTCCACCTCGGTACGTAACATACTATTAATGTTACCAATATTTTGACACATGGCAAATAAATGTAGTAAATGAGTAAGTTATTTGAAGACCCTTAATATTATTTAATTTATTGATCACAAGTCAATTTTCCCAATATCCCTAAAAGAGAAACGTGACCAGATCCGAGTGCCCCAGTACCATTTTCACATGACTTCTATTGGACGTCTTTGAAAGCCGCTAGCAATCAATGATATGGCATGTTATTAAGACATGTCTATGAGGCAACATAATAATTTAATCATTCGGTATACTCATAAAAGAACGCCATAACAACGTATCGTATTAATACTTATTACCGATCATCTATCACTAAGGAGATAAATAATGGTGTGAAGGCACCTATCGGGATTTATTCGGTGTACAGGGGCGTCAAGGCGGCTCTGAAACTAATTATAATATAATAGGATTTTTTGGGAAATTAAATAGACGAGTAATTCTGGTAAGTTTCCTATAATGGATACCGCGCGTATGAAATATTTCGTATAACTGTTTCTTCTTGTTTTTTTAATAACTTAACATTTATTTTTACGTAAGAAAAGCTTTGGGACTGGGAAGTTGATGACGTACACTCCCCGACAATAAATTCCGGACAAATATTGTTGCAATGAGCAGTGTAGACTTGTGTCTTGGAATGAACAAACCCGAACAAACATGAATTTTAGTTTTCAAAAAATACTGACTGATCATTATACGGGCAGAAATAAAAGTTATTTTTTCTCCTTAATTTCTGGACGCCTTGTGGAAAAATTGACCAGTAGAATTTAGCTTCAATGTGTTTTGTTTTGAACCATATACATATACAGGGTGAGTCGGGAGGAACGGACCAAATTTCAGGAGTGTATTATACACGCGAAAACAATGTAAAAAAACGCATATGTTCTTATCGGATATTCATTTGTTTTCAAGTTATAGCGCAATACCAAATAAAGAAAAGTTCATATATTAACGGTTTCCTAATCATAGCGTTCTTTTAATAAATGTTCAAAAATACCGCCATTGACTTCTAAACATTGCTCTTCTAATTGTTTCATTTCTTTCTTCTTTAAAATTGGCTGCAGTATTTCTAATACGTCGAATTAGTGCATCCCGAGTGTCCACTTTTACTTTGTACACTTCATTTTTAAACCAACCCCATAAACAATAGTCTAGTGCTGTGAGGTCTGGAGATCTTGGAGGCCAATTAATAGGACCACCGCGACCAATCCAACGCCCTGGAAATGTTTCGTCTAAATGTTGCTTGACCTGACGAGCAAAATGTGCAGGAGCTCCATCGTGCTGGTAATACATTCGCCTTCTGATATTTACAGGAACATCCTCTAGTAGTCCTTGTAACTCATGTTGTAAAAAATGTAGGTAGTTGTCTCCTGTGAGGCGATTCTCCAAAATGAAAGTGCCAATTAAATAGCTATCGAGCATACCACACCACACATTAACCGAAAACTTATGTTGAAAATTACTTTCAACTGTTGCGTGGGGATTTTCGATTGACCATACATGAGAGTTACGAGTATTATTAATACCGTCACGGGTGAATGTTGCTTCATCTGTAAAAAGTATATGCGATAAAACACGATGATTATTATTTATCCACCGACAAAATTCAATACGATTAGCATAATCTTCCGGTTCTAGGTGCTGTACTCTCTGTACATGGTATGGATATAAGCCTTGCTCGTGGAGTGTGTTTAATACTCTTTTTTGTGAAATGCCCAATTGAGTACCAATTCTTCTTGAGCTGGTCGTTGCATCTTCTTCTACTAAATCCAGAATATTTTCTACTTCTGCTAAACCTTGTCGAGTAGCTCGTTCAGATGTAATGTTGGCACTGGCACTGGGAAGATTACCATTCTCACACAAATTACTAAACACTCTGATAAACACGTTTCTAGTCGGATGTCTGTGATGTGGATACCGTTGACGATATTCTTCAACAGCAGCTGTAGCACTGCCATTACAAAAACCATAAATAAACACCATATTTGCATATTCTAAATTTGAATAAACATTTGGCATTTTGTATCACTTTAATCACTCAAACTTGAAAATAAACGTTTAATTACTGCCACGATAGACTGATACATTGTCAAGACAACATCAGTGTCAAATAGTTTAGAATCCTGAGCATGGCATACTCTAATTATGTGAAAATTTTGATAAAAGTGGAACGTAGAAAAAATATTGGATATTGCGCTATAACTTGAAACAAATGAATATCCGATAAGAACATATGGGTTTTTTACATTGTTTTCGCGTGTATAATACACTCCTGAAATTTGGTCCGTTCCTCCCGACTCACCCTGTATATAAACAGTATATTGCTAATACCATCTGCAATTATGTCTCAGCTATGGGCATCGAAGAGGTAATAGTGAGTTTGCGCAGTTCGAAAATTTCCTTGTGAAAGTAAACATTCGACATGACCAAATTTGAACTTTTTTAATGTAAATTTCACTGGTTAGTTAGGAAAAATATTGCAATCAAAATTTCGATTAGTTCAATTTAATACAGCGTTCCATGCATACGATTTCTGACGATATGATGATCCGACGTTGCCCTGATTGGTGTAAACTTTTGGTGCCAAATTCCGTCCGAATATTTGTAACCATGGACACGATGACCTTTATTTTAACGTGTTCTCCGACCAAAATAAACATCTTTTGTCCGAAAAATTTTTTTATTCGGGCCCATCCTTCACCAATAATCCCCATGAGAGAGACAAATCAGAACCGTGCGAAAATCAAGTTTTATCCCGGAAATATTCTTTTTCTCTGTCTTGTACTAAAAAATGCCCGTGGAAAAAATTGTTTGTATTCCACGGGTGATTAATGGTGAAGGATAGGCCCGAATAAAAAAATTTCTCGGACAAAAGAATTATTTTTTTTTGGACGGAGAACACGATAGGCCGATAAAAAATATGGGGTTCCGTTTGAAAATTTTAACTTACCCCCACCCGCGCCAGGGGTTGAGAGGCTGGGGGGTGGTTTAAATTGCAAACTATTCCTCCTTCAAAACAAAAAACTTTTTTCCCAGACATTTTCCGCTGCAATGCGATGCCCCGGAATTATTCCTGGGTACTGACCTATTTTCAACACCCTATATATGAAAATATTTTGCTAAGTATCACTTTATCCGATCTTCCGAACCGAATTTCACTAACAAGCTTGTAAAAAAAGCAGAGAGTGTCACTGTATACAATATAATTGTATACAATTTAAGGTCACAACCTAACCTTACATACAGGGTGGCCAATTAGTGCGACAAAGCTCAATATCTCCTTTACCGCTAGGGATAGCGGAAAACTTTTTTCACGAAAGTTATTAAGCGTTAAGAGGTGCAGATTTTAAAATTATTTTCGACTATACAGGGTGCTCCAAAAGGGCGGTGTGATAAAAATTTCATATTTTTTAAATGGGACACTATGTATATTTTTACATATTTGAATTCACCGTAAAATTCTGTACATAGCACCGTAATTATTTGTACACAGTTTTGCAACGTTGCCAAATATATTGGAAAATTCCTAAAATTTGTGCAAAAACATGGTTCAATGAAATGTGTAATATTTCTTAACTTATAGTAATTTGAAATAAAATATTTTTATGTCGTAAAGAGGAATGTTGACAGAAGTCCCCTATGATAACACATATCAATATTTTTATACAGGGTATTTTCTATGGATATGCCAACATTACGAACTTGAAACCTGAGTTTCGTAAGTTTTTTCAATGGAACACCCTGTATATGATTACTTTATCTTGTAGATATTTTAATCCTCTATAATTTTTATTAAAGTCTTTCTATGCCTATCTCTACCAATCTTAGTGGTATTTCAATTTTTATTTAAACTCGAGCAAAAAAAAGTGAATGCATTTTACCATTGTCCTTTTTCTAGTCACCTATGACAAAATAAAAACAAAATGATGTAATTTAAAAAAATATATTTATTCATACGGGAGTATACGACACAAAAATATTTTAACGATTCAAGCTTGTGGACAATTTCTAAAGTAAATTATTTATTTGTTCATATAGTGACCCCCACTAACTTGAACACATAATTCAATACGTTTTTCAAAAGAATGAGTCATGTTTCTACATATTTGGAACTGTTTTCAAAGTATTGCCTAATTATTTGTTCATAGTGACCCCCATTAACTTTAACACATATTCAATACGTTTTTCAAAAGAATGTTTCTAGACATTTGCCGAGTAATACTTTGAAAACAGTTGAAAATGTGTAGAGACATGACTAATTCTTTTAAAAAACGTATTGATTTATGTGTTCAAGGTATTGGGGGTTACTATATCAACAAATAATTAGGTAATAATTTACTTTAGAAATTGTCCACAAGCTTGAATCGCTAAAATATTTTTGTGTCATATCCTCCCGTATGAATAAATAATTTTTTTTTTAATTACAACATTTTGTTTATATTTTGTCGTAGGTGACTAGAAAAAGGACAATGGTAAAATACATTAACTTTTTTTGCTCGAGTTTAAATAAAAATTGAAATACCACCACGATTGGTAGAGATAGGCATAGAAAGATTTTAATAAAAATTAGAGAGGATTAAAATATCTACAAGATGAAGTAATAATATACAGGGTGTTTCATTTAAAAAACTTACGAAATTTAGGTTTCAAGTTCGTAATGTTGGCATATCCATAGAAAATACCCTGTATAATAATATTGATATGTGTTATCATAGGGGACTTCTGTAAACATTCCTCTTTCCGACATAAAAATATTTTATTTCAAATTATTATAAGTTAAGAAATATTACACATTTCATTGAACCATGTTTTTGCACAAATTTTAGGAATTTTCCAATCTATTTGGCAACGTTTCGAAAATGTGTACAAATAATTACGGTGCTATGTACAGAATTTTATGGTGAATTCAAATATGTAAAAATATACATAGTGTCCCATTTAAAAAATATGAAATTTTTATCACACCGCCCTTTTGGAGCACCCTGTATAGTCGAAAATAATTTTAAAAGCCGCACCTCTTAACGCTTAATAACTTTCGTGAAAAAAGTTTTCCGCTATCCCTAGCGGTAAAAGAGATATTGAGCTTTGTCGCACTAATTGGCCACCCTGTATATACGAAAATATTTTGCTTATCACATGATCCGATCTTCGGAACCGAATTTCACTAAAAAGCTTGTAAAAAAAGAAGAGAGTGTCACTCGTGTACAATATAATTGTATACAAATTAAGGTCACTACCTAACCTTAAATTTGTATTTTTAATTTGGTGCATTAATAGCTGATAATAATTCCCAAAATAGTCAATATAGTCATTCACTCTTATTTTTGGTTTAGAAAAATGTGAGGTTAAAAAATATACGAAGTCGGATGAAAGTTAAAATAAAGCTCATTATGTTGATTGTTACAAATATTCGGACGGAATTTGGCACGAAAAGTTTACACCAATCAGGGCACCGTCGGATCATCATATCATCAGCAATCGTATGCATGGAACGCCGTCATAAATCGAACTAATTGAAAATTTTATTGCAATATTTTTCCTAACTAACCAGTAAAATTTACATTAAAAAGTTGAAATTCGGTCCTGTCGAATGTTTACTTTCACAAGGAAATTTCCGAACTGCGCAAACTCACAACGCCCCCTTCGATGCCCATAGCGGGGACATAAATGCAGATGGTATTAGCAATATACTGTTTATATACAGGGTGTCCGGGAACATGTGGGAAATCTCCCGGATATGAAGAAAACACGTGAAAAGAATACTATAGGTTCATATAAACTTCTTTCGTATCGGCCTCCTCTTCGGAGATAGGGGCTCCCAAGGAGCACCAATGGAATCAAGTTTTTTACACATAATTATTGAACCACCTGGTATATTTCAATTATTTTTTAATATGATGTATACCAGGTAAGACCCGTCAAATTACTACCCAAGAAACTGTTGTGAATTACTCACAGCTGCAGGGACGGACTAGCTGTAACACACATGGGCCCATTTTTTTTACGTCCTGTATGATAAGAACTTTGGACGACGTTTTTTACATACCTTTAACTATTGACTAAAAATTAAGTACTCTTCATTCATGTCGCTAATCCTAACCGTTTTCGAAAAAACGGCATTTAATATACATCATGTGCTTCGGGTATTTCAATAAAAGATACATCTTTGTTCCGATCCAATGTTCAACCTTCAAGATTCCGCCTGTTCATATTTAGCCCATGAGCAGTTAGGGGACTCAGTGTAAATAAAATGACGTTTTCTCGAAAACGGTTAGGATTAGCGACATGAATGAAGAGTACTTAATTTTTAGCCAATAGTTAAAGGTATGTAAAAAACATTGTCCAAAGTTCTCATCATACAGGGCGTAAAAAAAATGGGCCCATGAGTGTTACAGCTAGTCCGTCCCTGCAGCTCTGAGTAATTCACAACAGTTTCTTGGGTAGTAATGTGACGGGTCTTACCTGGTATACATTATATTAAAAAATAATTGAAATATACCAGGCGGTTCAATAATTATGTGTAAAAAACTTGATTCCATTGGTGCTCTTTGGGAGCCCATATCTCCGAAGAGGAGGCCGATACGAAAGAAGTTTATATGAACCTATAGTATTCTTTTCACGTGTTTTCTTCATATCCGGGAGATTTCCCACATGTTCCCGGACACCCTGTATATGTGGGTCAGCATTATTCGTGACATTTTAGGTGATTCCCCTTGAATTTTTGGGGATTTACCGTTTTTCTTTACTTTACGAGTTGTTCTTTTTGAGTTTGTCCGAGGCAAATTTCCGTTTCTTGGGGGGGGGGGGGGGGATACTATCCCCTGCCCCCCGCATATCTACGGCAGTGATCCCTTGGGTTTTCCTATATAGAAATAGGTATTTTTTTTATCAGGAAGGTTATATTATCTCCAACTTTAATAATTTATTTCCCACGACACCTCAATTTGACCGTATAACTCGTAAAAAATAAATATACATAATTTTATGTCTGTTACACAATGTACTATTTAACTTTCTAAGCAAGACTAACTCTTATTTAAATATTTGCACAGTTAGAGTACCTACATCGAACGATTATCTTATAAAAATAAATCCAACGGGTAAGAAAAATAAGGTCAATGTATCTATAGGATAATCACGTTTTAAAAAGATAACAATTACTTAAATTTTATATAAATATACAGGGTGGTCGGTAATAAATGCGCCATAGATTAATCAAGGATTCTTCACATGAAAATAATAGGTTTGAGCTAAACATGCCTCGCATATCGCATATGCGAACATCTCTCGTCATCAACGACGTCAGCAACGACTGGCGCGACGCCGGAACGCGCCACGGTGGGAGATATATACAGCTTGGTTTGACGGTACGACAAAATATTAGGGAGGGTCGGACTTTATACGACAAATAATATTAAATGAATATAAATTAATAATTTTTAATTCGTTTTGGGGGTGCACGTGCGCATGTGCTCCTGTGGAAGAACCGCCACTGGTAAAAATGTTGGTCTTTAATGAGATACAGGGTGCTAAAGTTTAATTTTTAAGTTAATTTGTTTCTTGCATAACTGTTTTTGGGATATGGACATGAAACTTAGTTACTTGGTGTTTTTTGAGGGCGAGTAATATTAATATATTCCTGTTTCTAGCTATCCCCCATCAACCATATGACGCCCAAAATTTTTTGCGCGGGTAGTTCGGAAACGGATTGATTTAACAAACAAATGAAGTATACATTTTCTCTCGCTTTTCGCTCTCTACAAGTAATTTTTAAAACAATAATAGATTCATATTCTTCTTCTTCAGGTGCCATCTCCGCGACGAAGGTTGGCAATCATCATGGCTATTCTGATTTTGGAGGTGGCTGCTCTGAACAGTTCATTTGACGTGCCTCTCTACTATTCTCTCAGGTTGCGCAGCCATGAAATTCTTCTCCTTCCTACATTTCTCCTTCCCTGGATCTTTCCCTGCATGATCAACTGCAGCATGGCGTATCTCTCACCTCGTGTGACATGTCCCAGGATTGCAGTTTCCTGGTTTAGACAGTCTCTATGGTTTATCTTTCTTTGCCCATTCTTCTCATAACTTCGTTGTTCGTGACACGGGCTGGGCTGTCCATGATATCTTTAGCATTCTTCTGTATACCCATAATTCGAATGATTCAAGTTTTTTGATAGTTTCGTTCATTCAAGGTCCAGGCCTCTACACCGTAAAGCAGAGTTGAGAAAATATAGCACCTCGTCAGTCGTATCCTTAAGCTCAACTTTAAATCCCTAATGTAAAGTACTTTTCTGACTTTGTTGAAATTTGTTCTGGCCTTTTATATCCGAATTCTAATTTCCTTGCAGTGGTCACCAGTGGGTTTGTTCGGGTTTGTTGTACCTAGGTATGCGTAGGTCTGGACTCGCTCGATCGTGATGCCATTAATTCTTAAAGCCTCGTCGTCTCTCTGAATTTTTGAGATCTTCATAAATTTCGTTTTATTTTGTATTCATGGTTAGTCCGTATTCTTGGCTACATTCGACTATTCTGTTCATCAGTCTCTGCAGATCTACGATATTTTCTGGCAATATAATGGTGTCGTCTGCGTACCTAATATTGTTGATTAGTTGCCCATTGCCCTTTATACCGACTATTTCTCCCTCGAGGGCCTTTTTCAGAATTTCTTGAGAATATGCATTGAAGAGTCGTGGAGACAATATACACACCTGTAGCATGCCTCGCCTAATTATGATCTCTTCCGACAGTTGATCGTCTATGCATACTTTTGCACTATGTCCATAATATAGATTCGACAAAATGCGAAGGTCGTTACAGTTTATCTGCTTTGATTTATGGACATCCATTAGTTGTTCGTGGTGCACTTTGTCGAAAGCCTTATTATAATCGATGAAACATTTTTTTTTTATGATCAAACACAAGCACTATAGGAAAAATCCTTTAGGGCACTCTGGGAGTGGTGCGTGTGCGCAAAAAGCGATTCACGTTGGTTTTGAATCGTTGGAGGTTATGCTCGTTGGGAAAAACGACCTCGGGAAGGTCGTTCCACAAGGATGAAGTCCTCCAGATGAAAGAATTCTAAAATAATGAAGTTCGAGAAGTACAAAGCTTAACCACATATGGATGGGCGGCAGTGGTTCGTCGTGTATTTCTGCTATTCGTCGCTCTGGGTGGAATTAAGAAGGCAAGATTAGCCGAGCACCTTCCATGAAAATATCTGTAAAAGAAAGTCAAATCCCCAACCTGTCTTCGATGTTCTAGGCTGTCGAGGTTCTTCGTCAGCTCGTGGTCTCCGATCAGACGAATAGCTCTCCTTTCGATGGAATCCAGTAGCCGAAGAGTATGTTTGTGTGCAGAGCTCCAGACATGAGAGCAGTATTCTAGTGATGGTCGAATCTATCTTGGCGATTGGCACAACGTGGTTATGCCAAGACATATTTCCTCCCAGATTGACGCCCAGCAAATTAATAAGTGAAGCCAGTGGGATCGCGTGTCCGGCCATGATTATTTCCGGTTCTGTAATGTTAACCTTTTTAGAGAAAAGCTGCTGCCTGGGTTTTTTTAGCGTTAAATTGGACTTGGATACTGTCACCCCAAGCCAAAATTTCTTCCAGGTCTTTGTTGAGAAAGATGAGATAAGTGTGCTATCGTCAGCAAAACTAAATATCGGATTTTTAGTTTTTACTAGAAGGTCGTTAATGTAGAGAAGAAGAGAGTGGGAGACAATATGGACCCTTGAGGAATACCGGCATTGATGGTGAAGGTGTCTGAGAGAAATCCGTCAATCGCCACTTGCAGAGAGCGGTCCTTAAGAAAGCTAACAACCCTGCACAGAATCGCCTGGGCATACCATAGGATCGCAGTTTACTTAGAAGTCGCTCATGCCAAACATGATCAAAAGCTTTAGAAATAACCAGTGCAACAGCCCGAGACTCCCCATGATGCTTTGATTGCATGATTGCGTTGTTCCAAATATGGGTGACATAGGCTAGAACATCTCCAGTTGATCTGGACTTCCGAAAACCATATTGATGATCGCTTATAATGTCGAAGCCTTCCAGGTACTTTAGAAGATGTTGGTTAATTGCTTTCTCCATTACTTTTGATATAACTGAAAGCAATGCGACTGGTCGATAGTTGTTAGGCAGGGTTCTCTTACCTTTCTTTGGAATAGGCTGGACTCGCGCCGTCTTCCAGCAAGATGGAACTATTTCTTTTTTGTAGGATAAGTTGAAAAGTCTACAAAATACTGGTGTTAGTTCATCGCCGCATCTCTTGAGAACTATAACAGAAATTTCGTCGGGACCAGAAGCTTTCTTGACGTCGCGCCCTTTCAGGATTCGTTTGACAAGACGCTGACGGAATATCTTGATTGACATCTAGACATCTCTACGTCAATACATTGAGCGAGAAGAGAGCCTCATATTACTCGCCCTCAAAAACCCCGAACTACAAATTTTCATGTCTATATCTCAAAAACAGGTTGAGCTATAAAGAAAAAAATTATTTAGAGCAAATTCATTTCCTGAAGGTAGACACTATCGGAATATAAAAACCACTGCATAATTACTGCTTAAATTACGTCTAGTTATAGTAAATTAATAGTCAAGAAATCCTATTTATCTTAAACATTTTTAATCGTACTTCCAAACTGGCTGTTTCAAATTTAACCCCGTGCACGTCTCGGTTTATCCAGATAGGTTGTTCTTGACCAGTCAGTAATGTCATGCAAATAAGAGTGTACGAAGAGCTCTAGTACCTTGCCACAAAAACGTGATTTCGGATAAGCAAAAATATAAAAGTAAAGAGACGAAATATTATTTTATTTTGTTGTTTCATGTCGAGCATTGTGTTCCAAGGATTTCAAAATGAGGAATCGACCAAACACCCCGAGTTCAAAATTAACATATGAAAATAAACTTATAAATACATATGAACCATACAATTTATATTTGAAATGTTCAAAATGATTTCATATAAAAAAACATGAACAAAAGCCTTTGTTTTAATCTTTAAAACACACATTACTTGATATATACAGAAAACAATAGATATTTGCCACCTTGTGGTTTACAAGCACATACCATATTTATATATATGTATATATATAAAGCGTTTTTAAAATATATTTATTCAGAAAAAAGTGCTCCATAGACATTAATAAATTTAATTCAGTTTTAAAAAAAAAAACTAATGTCTGTAAAAATATTCTTACTATTAGCAATAACAAAATTATGCTTTGGGTATGTGTGCATATCATGCAAAAATGATTTGCATCGAATTCAAGATAAGGACACTCAAAACGTAAGTACCAATTTAAAAGTAGCCATACAAGAACTTCCAGGAGGAAGCGTAGGAGCTAGAAATATAGATTTTCCTATAAATCTTAACAGTACTAGCACTATTTCGACAATAAGCCCTGAATGCACAAACAGCACCTCATCGTCTACAACTTCAGTAGATCCGCGAAGCACCACACCTGTCATATCTCCAACTACATCGACAGTGACAACAGCAGGCACGAAGAGCACTCCATCATCTACAACCCCTGTAATTACTAAGAGTACCACACCAGTCACATATTCAACTAAATCGACAGTAACAACAGAAGGTACGAAGAGCACTGCATCATCTACAACCCCTGTAGTTACTAAGAGTACCACACCAGTCACATATTCAACTAAATCGACAGTAACAACAGAAGGTACGAAGAGCACTGCATCATCAACAACCCCTGTAGTTACTAAGAGTACCACACCAGTCACATATTCAACTAAATCGACAGTAACAACAGAAGGTACGAAGAGCACTGCATCATCTACAACCCCTGTAGTTACTAAGAGTACCACACCAGTCACATATTCAACTAAATCGACAGTAACAACAGAAGGTACGAAGAGCACTGCATCATCTACAACCCCTGTAGTTACTAAGAGTACCACACCAGTCACATATTCAACTAAATCTACAGTAACAACAGAAGGTACGAAGAGCACTGCATCATCTACAACCCCTGTAATTACTAAGAGTACCACACCAGTCACATATTCAACTAAATCGACAGTAACAACAGAAGGTACGAAGAGCACTGCATCATCTACAACCCCTGTAGTTACTAAGAGTACCACACCAGTCACATATTCAACTAAATCGACAGTAACAACAGAAGGTACGAAGAGCACTGCACCATCAACAACCCCTGTAGTTACTAAGAGTACCACACCAGTCACATATTCAACTAAATCGACAGTAACAACAGAAGGTACGAAGAGCACTGCATCATCTACAACCCCTGTAGTTACTAAGAGTACCACACCAGTCACATATTCAACTAAATCGACAGTAACAACAGAAGGTACGAAGAGTACTGCATCATCTACAACCCCTGTAGTTACTAAGAGTACCACACCAGTCACATATTCAACTAAATCGACAGTAACAACAGAAGGTACGAAGAGCACTGCATCATCAACAACCCCTGTAGTTACTAAGAGTACCACACCAGTCACATATTCAACTAAATCGACAGTAACAACAGAAGGTACGAAGAGCACTGCATCATCAACAACCCCTGTAGTTACTAAGAGTACCACACCAGTCACATATTCAACTAAATCGACAGTAACAACAGAAGGTACGAAGAGCACTGCATCATCAACAACCCCTGTAGTTACTAAGAGTACCACACCAGTCACATATTCAACTAAATCGACAGTAACAACAGAAGGTACGATGAGCACTGCATCATCTACAACCCCTGTAGTTACTAAGAGTACCACACCAGTCACATATTCAACTAAATCGACAGTAACAACAGAAGGTACGAAGAGTACTGCATCATCTACAACCCCTGTAGTTACTAAGAGTACCACACCAGTCACATATTCAACTAAATCGACAGTAACAACAGAAGGTACGAAGAGCACTGCATCATCAACAACCCCTGTAGTTACTAAGAGTACCACACCAGTCACATATTCAACTAAATCGACAGTAACAACAGAAGGTACGAAGAGCACTGCATCATCTACAACCCCTGTAGTTACTAAGAGTACCACACCAGTCACATATTCAACTAAATCGACAGTAACGACAGAAGGTACGAAGAGCACTGCATCATCAACAACCCCTGTAGTTACTAAGAGTACCACACCAGTCACATATTCAACTAAATCGACAGTAACAACAGAAGGCACGAAAAGCACTGCACCATCAACAACCCCTGTAGTTACTAAGAGTACCACACCAGTCACATATTCAACTAAATCGACAGTAACAACAGAAGGTACGAAGAGCACTGCATCATCTACAACCCCTGTAGTTACTAAGAGTACCACACCAGTCACATATTCAACTAAATCGACAGTAACAACAGAGGGTACGAAGAGCACTGCATCATCTACAACCCCTGTAGTTACTAAGAGTACCACACCAGTCACATATTCAACTAAATCGACAGTAACAATAGAAGGTACGAAGAGCACTGCATCATCAACAACCCCTGTAGTTACTAAGAGTACCACACCAGTCACATATTCAACTAAGTCGACAGTAACAACAGAAGGTACGAAGAGCACTACATCATCAACAACCCCTGTAGTTACTAAGAGTACCACACCAGTCACATATTCAACTAAGTCGACAGTAACGACAGAAGGTACGAAGAGCACTGCATCATCAACAACCCCTGTAGTTACTAAGAGTACCACACCAGTCACATATTCAACTAAATCGACTGTAACAACAGAAGGTACGAAGAGCACTGCATCATCTACAACCCCTGTAGTTACTAAGAGTACCACACCAGCCACATATTCAACTAAATCGACAGTAACAACAGAAGGTACGAAGAGCACTGCATCATCTACAACCCCTGTAATTACTAAGAGTACCACACCAGTCACATATTCAACTAAATCGACAGTAACAACAGAAGGTACGAAGAGCACTGCATCATCTACAACCCCTGTAATTTCTAAGAGTACCACACCAGTCACATATTCAACTAAATCGACAGTAACAACAGAAGGTACGAAGAGCACTGCATCATCTACAACCCCTGTAGTTACTAAGAGTACCACACCAGTCACATATTCAACTAAATCGACAGTAACAACAGAAGGTACGAAGAGCACTGCATCATCTACAACCCCTGTAGTTACTAAGAGTACCACACCAGTCACATATTCAACTAAATCGACAGTAACAACAGAAGGTACGAAGAGCACTGCATCATCAACAACCCCTGTAGTTACTAAGAGTACCACACCAGTCACATATTCAACTAAATCGACAGTAACAACAGAAGGTACGAAGAGCACTGCATCATCTACAACCCCTGTAGTTACTAAGAGTACCACACCAGTCACATATTCAACTAAATCGACAGTAACAACAGAAGGTACGAAGAGCACTGCATCATCTACAACCCCTGTAGTTACTAAGAGTACCACACCAGTCACATATTCAACTAAATCGACAGTAACAACAGAAGGTACGAAGAGCACTGCATCATCTACAACCCCTGTAGTTACTAAGAGTACCACACCAGTCACATATTCAACTAAATCGACAGTAACAACAGAAGGTACGAAGAGCACTGCATCATCTACAACCCCTGTAATTACTAAGAGTACCACACCAGTCACTTATTCAACTAAATCGACAGTAACAACAGAAGGTACGAAGAGCACTGCATCATCTACAACCCCTGTAGTTACTAAGAGTACCACACCAGTCACATATTCAACTAAATCGACAGTAACAACAGAAGGTACGAAGAGCACTGCATCATCAACAACCCCTGTAGTTACTAAGAGTACCACACCAGTCACATATTCAACTAAATCGACAGTAACAACAGAAGGTACGAAGAGCACTGCATCATCTACAACCCCTGTAGTTACTAAGAGTACCACACCAGTCACATATTCAACTAAATCGACAGTAACAACAGAAGGTACGAAGAGCACTGCATCATCTACAACCCCTGTAGTTACTAAGAGTACCACACCAGCCACATATTCAACTAAATCGACAGTAACAACAGAAGGTACGAAGAGCACTGCATCATCAACAACCCCTGTAGTTACTAAGAGTACCACACCAGTCACATATTCAACTAAATCGACAGTAACAACAGAAGGTACGAAGAGCACTGCATCATCTACAACCCCTGTAGTTACTAAGAGTACCACACCAGTCACATATTCAACTAAATCGACAGTAACAACAGAAGGTACGAAGAGCACTGCATCATCAACAACCCCTGTAGTTACTAAGAGTACCACACCAGTCACATATTCAACTAAATCGACAGTAACAACAGAAGGTACGAAGAGCACTGCATCATCAACAACCCCTGTAGTTACTAAGAGTACCACACCAGTCACATATTCAACTAAATCGACAGTAACAACAGAAGGTACGAAGAGCACTGCATCATCTACAACCCCTGTAGTTACTAAGAGTACCACACCAGTCACATATTCAACTAAATCGACAGTAACAACAGAAGGTACGAAGAGCACTGCATCATCTACAACCCCTGTAGTTACTAAGAGTACCACACCAGTCACATATTCAACTAAATCGACAGTAACAACAGAAGGTACGAAGAGCACTGCATCATCAACAACCCCTGTAGTTACTAAGAGTACCACACCAGTCACATATTCAACTAAATCGACAGTAACAACAGAAGGTACGAAGAGCACTGCATCATCTACAACCCCTGTAGTTACTAAGAGTACCACACCAGTCACATATTCAACTAAATCGACAGTAACAACAGAAGGTACGAAGAGCACTGCATCATCTACAACCCCTGTAGTTACTAAGAGTACCACACCAGTCACATATTCAACTAAATCTACAGTAACAACAGAAGGTACGAAGAGCACTGCATCATCTACAACCCCTGTAATTACTAAGAGTACCACACCAGTCACATATTCAACTAAATCGACAGTAACAACAGAAGGTACGAAGAGCACTGCATCATCTACAACCCCTGTAGTTACTAAGAGTACCACACCAGTCACATATTCAACTAAATCGACAGTAACAACAGAAGGTACGAAGAGCACTGCACCATCAACAACCCCTGTAGTTACTAAGAGTACCACACCAGTCACATATTCAACTAAATCGACAGTAACAACAGAAGGTACGAAGAGCACTGCATCATCTACAACCCCTGTAGTTACTAAGAGTACCACACCAGTCACATATTCAACTAAATCGACAGTAACAACAGAAGGTACGAAGAGTACTGCATCATCTACAACCCCTGTAGTTAGTAAGAGTACCACACCAGTCACATATTCAACTAAATCGACAGTAACAACAGAAGGTACGAAGAGCACTGCATCATCAACAACCCCTGTAGTTACTAAGAGTACCACACCAGTCACATATTCAACTAAATCGACAGTAACAACAGAAGGTACGAAGAGCACTGCATCATCAACAACCCCTGTAGTTACTAAGAGTACCACACCAGTCACATATTCAACTAAATCGACAGTAACAACAGAAGGTACGATGAGCACTGCATCATCTACAACCCCTGTAGTTACTAAGAGTACCACACCAGTCACATATTCAACTAAATCGACAGTAACAACAGAAGGTACGAAGAGTACTGCATCATCTACAACCCCTGTAGTTACTAAGAGTACCACACCAGTCACATATTCAACTAAATCGACAGTAACAACAGAAGGTACGAAGAGCACTGCATCATCAACAACCCCTGTAGTTACTAAGAGTACCACACCAGTCACATATTCAACTAAATCGACAGTAACAACAGAAGGTACGAAGAGCACTGCATCATCTACAACCCCTGTAGTTACTAAGAGTACCACACCAGTCACATATTCAACTAAATCGACAGTAACGACAGAAGGTACGAAGAGCACTGCATCATCAACAACCCCTGTAGTTACTGAGAGTACCACACCAGTCACATATTCAACTAAATCGACAGTAACAACAGAAGGCACGAAAAGCACTGCACCATCAACAACCCCTGTAGTTACTAAGAGTACCACACCAGTCACATATTCAACTAAATCGACAGTAACAACAGAAGGTACGAAGAGCACTGCATCATCTACAACCCCTGTAGTTACTAAGAGTACCACACCAGTCACATATTCAACTAAATCGACAGTAACAACAGAGGGTACGAAGAGCACTGCATCATCTACAACCCCTGTAGTTACTAAGAGTACCACACCAGTCACATATTCAACTAAATCGACAGTAACAATAGAAGGTACGAAGAGCACTGCATCATCAACAACCCCTGTAGTTACTAAGAGTACCACACCAGTCACATATTCAACTAAGTCGACAGTAACAACAGAAGGTACGAAGAGCACTGCATCATCAACAACCCCTGTAGTTACTAAGAGTACCACACCAGTCACATATTCAACTAAGTCGACAGTAACGACAGAAGGTACGAAGAGCACTGCATCATCAACAACCCCTGTAGTTACTAAGAGTACCACACCAGTCACATATTCAACTAAATCGACTGTAACAACAGAAGGTACGAAGAGCACTGCATCATCTACAACCCCTGTAGTTACTAAGAGTACCACACCAGCCACATATTCAACTAAATCGACAGTAACAACAGAAGGTACGAAGAGCACTGCATCATCTACAACCCCTGTAATTACTAAGAGTACCACACCAGTCACATATTCAACTAAATCGACAGTAACAACAGAAGGTACGAAGAGCACTGCATCATCTACAACCCCTGTAATTTCTAAGAGTACCACACCAGTCACATATTCAACTAAATCGACAGTAACAACAGAAGGTACGAAGAGCACTGCATCATCTACAACCCCTGTAGTTACTAAGAGTACCACACCAGTCACATATTCAACTAAATCGACAGTAACAACAGAAGGTACGAAGAGCACTGCATCATCTACAACCCCTGTAGTTACTAAGAGTACCACACCAGTCACATATTCAACTAAATCGACAGTAACAACAGAAGGTACGAAGAGCACTGCATCATCAACAACCCCTGTAGTTACTAAGAGTACCACACCAGTCACATATTCAACTAAATTGACAGTAACAACAGAAGGTACGAAGAGCACTGCATCATCTACAACCCCTGTAGTTACTAAGAGTACCACACCAGTCACATATTCAACTAAATCGACAGTAACAACAGAAGGTACGAAGAGCACTGCATCATCTACAACCCCTGTAGTTACTAAGAGTACCACACCAGTCACATATTCAACTAAATCGACAGTAACAACAGAAGGTACGAAGAGCACTGCATCATCTACAACCCCTGTAGTTACTAAGAGTACCACACCAGTCACATATTCAACTAAATCGACAGTAACAACAGAAGGTACGAAGAGCACTGCATCATCTACAACCCCTGTAATTACTAAGAGTACCACACCAGTCACTTATTCAACTAAATCGACAGTAACAACAGAAGGTACGAAGAGCACTGCATCATCTACAACCCCTGTAGTTACTAAGAGTACCACACCAGTCACATATTCAACTAAATCGACAGTAACAACAGAAGGTACGAAGAGCACTGCATCATCAACAACCCCTGTAGTTACTAAGAGTACCACACCAGTCACATATTCAACTAAATCGACAGTAACAACAGAAGGTACGAAGAGCACAGCATCATCTACAACCCCTGTAGTTACTAAGAGTACCACACCAGTCACATATTCAACTAAATCGACAGTAACAACAGAAGGTACGAAGAGCACTGCATCATCTACAACCCCTGTAGTTACTAAGAGTACCACACCAGCCACATATTCAACTAAATCGACAGTAACAACAGAAGGTACGAAGAGCACTGCATCATCAACAACCCCTGTAGTTACTAAGAGTACCACACCAGTCACATATTCAACTAAATCGACAGTAACAACAGAAGGTACGAAGAGCACTGCATCATCTACAACCCCTGTAGTTACTAAGAGTACCACACCAGTCACATATTCAACTAAATCGACAGTAACAACAGAAGGTACGAAGAGCACTGCATCATCAACAACCCCTGTAGTTACTAAGAGTACCACACCAGTCACATATTCAACTAAATCGACAGTAACAACAGAAGGTACGAAGAGCACTGCATCATCAACAACCCCTGTAGTTACTAAGAGTACCACACCAGTCACATATTCAACTAAATCGACAGTAACAACAGAAGGTACGAAGAGCACTGCATCATCTACAACCCCTGTAATTACTAAGAGTACCTCACCAGTCACATATTCAACTAAATCGACAGTAACAACAGAAGGTACGAAGAGCACTGCATCATCTACAACCCCTGTAGTTACTAAGAGTACCACACCAGTCACATATTCAACTAAATCGACAGTAACAACAGAAGGTACGAAGAGCACTGCATCATCAACAACCCCTGTAGTTACTAAGAGTACCACACCAGTCACATATTCAACTAAATCGACAGTAACAACAGAAGGTACGAAGAGCACTGCATCATCTACAACCCCTGTAGTTACTAAGAGTACCACACCAGTCACATATTCAACTAAATCGACAGTAACAACAGAAGGTACGAAGAGCACTGCATCATCTACAACCCCTGTAGTTACTAAGAGTACCACACCAGTCACATATTCAACTAAATCGACAGTAACAACAGAAGGTACGAAGAGCACTGCATCATCTACAACCCCTGTAATTACTAAGAGTACCACACCAGTCACTTATTCAACTAAATCGACAGTAACAACAGAAGGTACGAAGAGCACTGCATCATCTACAACCCCTGTAGTTACTAAGAGTACCACACCAGTCACATATTCAACTAAATCGACAGTAACAACAGAAGGTACGAAGAGCACTGCATCATCAACAACCCCTGTAGTTACTAAGAGTACCACACCAGTCACATATTCAACTAAATCGACAGTAACAACAGAAGGTACGAAGAGCACTGCATCATCAACAACCCCTGTAGTTACTAAGAGTACCACACCAGTCACATATTCAACTAAATCGACAGTAACAACAGAAGGTACGAAGAGCACTGCATCATCTACAACCCCTGTAGTTACTAAGAGCACCACACCAGTCACATATTCAACTAAATCGACAGTAACAACAGAAGGTACGAAGAGCACTGCATCATCAACAACCCCTGTAGTTACTAAGAGTACCACACCAGTCACATATTCAACTAAATCGACAGTAACAACAGAAGGTACGAAGAGCACTGCATCATCAACAACCCCTGTAGTTACTAAGAGTACCACACCAGTCACATATTCAACTAAATCGACAGTAACAACAGAAGGTACGAAGAGCACTGCATCATCAACAACCCCTGTAGTTACTAAGAGTACCACACCAGTCACATATTCAACTAAATCGACAGTAACAACAGAAGGTACGAAGAGCACTGCATCATCTACAACCCCTGTAGTTACTAAGAGTACCACACCAGTCACATATTCAACTAAATCGACAGTAACAACAGAAGGTACGAAGAGCACTGCATCATCAACAACCCCTGTAGTTACTAAGAGTACCACACCAGTCACATATTCAACTAAATCGACAGTAACAACAGAAGGTACGAAGAGCACTGCATCATCTACAACCACTGTAGTTACTAAGAGTACCACACCAGTCACATATTCAACTAAATCGACAGTAACAACAGAAGGTACGAAGAGCACTGCATCATCTACAACCCCTGTAGTTACTAAGAGTACCACACCAGTCACATATTCAACTAAATCGACAGTAACAACAGAAGGTACGAAGAGCACTGCATCATCTACAACCCCTGTAAGTACTAAGAGTACCACACCAGTCACATATTCAACTAAATCGACAGTAACAACAGAAGGTACGAAGAGCACTGCATCATCTACAACCCCTGTACTTACTAAGAGTACCACACCAGTCACATATTCAACTAAATCGACAGTAACAACAGAAGGTACGAAGAGCACTGCATCATCAACAACCCCTGTACTTACTAAGAGTACCACACCAGTCACATATTCAACTAAATCGACAGTAACAACAGAAGGTACGAAGAGCACTGCATCATCAACAACCCCTGTAGTTACTAAGAGTACCACACCAGTCACATATTCAACTAAATCGACAGGAACAACAGAAGGTACGAAGAGCACTGCATCATCTACAACCCCTGTAGTTACTAAGAGTACCACACCAGTCACATATTCAACTAAATCGACAGTAACAACAGAAGGTACGAAGAGCACTGCATCATCTACAACCCCTGTAGTTACTAAGAGTACCACACCAGTCACATATTCAACTAAATCGACAGTAACAACAGAAGGTACGAAGAGCACTGCATCATCAACAACCCCTGTAGTTACTAAGAGTACCACACCAGTCACATATTCAACTAAATCGACAGTAACAACAGAAGGTACGAAGAGCACTGCATCATCTACAAACCCTGTAGTTACTAAGAGTACCACACCAGTCACATATTCAACTAAATCGACAGTAACAACAGAGGGTACGAAGAGCACTGCATCATCAACAACCCCTGTAGTTACTAAGAGTACCACACCAGTCACATATTCAACTAAATCGACAGTAACAACAGAAGGTACGAAGAGCACTGCATCATCAACAACCCCTGTAGTTACTAAGAGTACCACACCAGTCACATATTCAACTAAATCGACAGTAACAACAGAAGGTACGAAGAGCACTGCATCATCAACAACCCCTGTAGTTACTAAGAGTACCACACCAGTCACATATTCAACTAATTCGACAGTAACAACAGAAGGTACGAAGAGCACTGCATCATCAACAACCCCTGTAGTTACTAAGAGTACCACACCAGTCACATATTCAACTAAATCGACAGTAACAACAGAAGGTACGAAGAGCACTGCATCATCTACAACCCCTGTAGTTACTAAGAGTACCACACCAGTCACATATTCAACTAAATCGACAGTAACAACAGAAGGTACGAAGAGCACTGCATCATCAACAACCCCTGTAGTTACTAAGAGTACCACACCAGTCACATATTCAACTAAATCGACAGTAACAACAGAAGGTACGAAGAGCACTGCATCATCAACAACCCCTGTAGTTACTAAGAGTACCACACCAGTCACATATTCAACTAAATCGACAGTAACAACAGAAGGTACGAAGAGCACTGCATCATCTACAACCCCTGTAATTACTAAGAGTACCACACCAGTCACATATTCAACTAAATCGACAGTAACAACAGAAGGTACGAAGAGCACTGCATCATCTACAACCCCTGTAGTTACTAAGAGTACCACACCAGTCACATATTCAACTAAATCGACAGTAACAACAGAAGGTACGAAGAGCACTGCATCATCAACAACCCCTGTAGTTACTAAGAGTACCACACCAGTCACATATTCAACTAAATCGACAGTAACAACAGAAGGTACGAAGAGCACTGCATCATCAACAACCCCTGTAGTTACTAAGAGTACCACACCAGTCACATATTCAACTAAATCGACAGGAACAACAGATGGTACGAAGAGCACTGCATCATCTACAACCCCTGTAATTACTAAGAGTACCACACCAGTCACATATTCAACTAAATCGACAGTAACAACAGAAGGTACGAAGAGCACTGCATCATCTACAACCCCTGTAGTTACTAAGAGTACCACACCAGTCACATATTCAACTAAATCGACAGTAACAACAGAAGGTACGAAGAGCACTGCATCATCAACAACCCCTGTAGTTACTAAGAGTACCACACCAGTCACATATTCAACTAAATCGACAGTAACAACAGAAGGTACGAAGAGCACTGCATCATCAACAACCCCTGTAGTTACTAAGAGTACCACACCAGTCACATATTCAACTAAATCGACAGTAACAACAGAAGGTACGAAGAGCACTGCATCATCAACAACCCCTGTAGTTACTAAGAGTACCACACCAGTCACATATTCAACTAAATCGACAGTAACAACAGAAGGTACGAAGAGCACTGCATCATCAACAACCCCTGTAGTTACTAAGAGTACCACACCAGTCACATATTCAACTAAATCGACAGTAACAACAGAAGGTACGAAGAGCACTGCATCATCAACAACCCCTGTAGTTACTAAGAGTACCACACCAGTCACATATTCAACTAAATCGACAGTAACAACAGAAGGTACGAAGAGCACTGCATCATCAACAACCCCTGTAGTTACTAAGAGTACCACACCAGTCACATATTCAACTAAATCGACAGTAACAACAGAAGGTACGAAGAGCACTGCATCATCAACAACCCCTATAGTTACTAAGAGTACCACACCAGTCACATATTCAACTAAATCGACAGTAACAACAGAAGGTTCGAAGAGCACTGCATCATCAACAACCCCTGTAGTTACTAAGAGTACCACACCAGTCACATATTCAACTAAATCGACAGTAACAACAGAAGGTACGAAGAGCACTGCATCATCAACAACCCCTGTAGTTACTAAGAGTACCACACCAGTCACATATTCAACTAAATCGACAGTAACAACAGAAGGTACGAAGAGCACTGCATCATCAACAACCCCTATAGTTACTAAGAGTACCACACCAGTCACATATTCAACTAAATCGACAGTAACAACAGAAGGTACGAAGAGCACTGCATCATTAACAACCCCTGTAGTTACTAAGAGTACCACACCAGTCACATATTCAACTAAATCGACAGTAACAACAGAAGGTACGAAGAGCACTGCATCATCAACAACCCCTATAGTTACTAAGAGTACCACACCAGACACATATTCAACTAAATCGACAGTAACAACAGAAGGTACGAAGAGCACTGCATCATCAACAACCCCTGTAGTTACTAAGAGTACCACACCAGTCACATATTCAACTAAATCGACAGTAACAACAGAAGGTACGAAGAGCACTGCACCATCTACAACCCCTGTAGTTACTAAGAGTACCACATCGACAGTAACAACCGAAGGCACGAAAAGTACCGCTTCGTCCACTACACTAGTAACATATCCAACCAGATCGACAGTAACAACCGAAGGCACTAAAAGTACCGCTTCATCCACTACACCGGCAACATATCCAACCAGATCGACAATAACAACCGAAGGCACGAAAAGTACCGCTTCGTCCACTACACCAGTAACATATCCAACCAGATCGACAATAACAACCGAAGGCACGAAAAGTACCGCTTCGTCCACTACTCCGATAATTACTGAGAGTACCACACCAGTCACATATCCAACCAGATCAACAATAACAACCGAAGGCACGAAAAGTACCGCTTCGTCCACTACACCAGTAACATATCCAACCAGATCGACAGTAACAACCGAAGGCACTAAAAGTACCGCTTCGTCCACTACACCAGTAACATATCCAACCAGATCGACAATAACAACCGAAGGCACGAAAAGTACCACTTCGTCCACTACTCCGATAATTACTGAGAGTACCACACCAGTCACATATCCAACCAGATCAACAATAACAACCGAAGGCACGAAAAGTACCGCTTCGTCCACTACACCAGTAACATATCCAACCAGATCGACAGTAACAACCGAAGGCACTAAAAGTACCGCTTCGTCCACTACACCAGTAACATATCCAACCAGATCGACAATAACAACCGAAGGCACGAAAAGTACCGCTTCGTCCACTACTCCGATAATTACTGAGAGTACCACACCAGTCACATATCCAACCAGATCGACAATAACAACCGAAGGCACGAAAAGTACCGCTTCGTCCACTACTCCGATAATTACTGAGAGTACCACACCAGTCACATATCCAACCAGATCGACAATAACAACCGAAGGCACGAAAAGTACCGCTTCGTCCACTACACCAGTAACATATCCAACCAGATCGACAATAACAACCGAAGGCACGAAAAGTACCGCTTCGTCCACTACACCGGTAACATATCCAACCAGATCGACAATAACAACCGAAGGCACGAAAAGTACCGCTTCGTCCACTACACCAGTAACATATCCAACCAGATCGACAGTAACAACCGAAGGCACTAAAAGTACCGCTTCATCCACTACACCAGTAACATATCCAACCAGATCGACAGTAACAACCGAAGGCACTAAAAGTACCGCTTCATCCACTACACCGGTAACATATCCAACCAGATCGACAATAACAACCGAAGGCACGAAAAGTACCGCTTCGTCCACTACACCAGTAACATATCCAACCAGATCGACAGTAACAACCGAAGGCACTAAAAGTACCGCTTCATCCACTACACCAGTAACATATCCAACCAGATCGACAGTAACAACCGAAGGCACTAAAAGTACCGCTTCATCCACTACACCGGTAACATATCCAACCAGATCGACAATAACAACCGAAGGCACGAAAAGTACCGCTTCGTCCACTACACCAGTAACATATCCAACCAGATCGACAGTAACAACCGAAGGCACTAAAAGTACCGCTTCATCCACTACACCGGTAACATATCCAACCAGATCGACAATAACAACCGAAGGCACTAAAAGTACCGCTTCATCCACTACACCAGTAACATATCCAACCAGATCGACAGTAACAACCGAAGGCACTAAAAGTACCGCTTCATCCACTACACCAGTAACATATCCAACCAGATCGACAATAACAACCGAAGGCACTAACAGTACCGCTTCGTCCACTACACCAGTAACATATCCAACCAGATCGACAGTAACAACCGAAGGCACTAAAAGTACCGCTTCATCCACTACACCAGTAACATATCCAACCAGATCGACAATAACAACCGAAGGCACTAACAGTACCGCTTCGTCCACTACACCAGTAACATATCCAACCAGATCGACAATAACAACCGAAGGCACTAAAAGTACCGCTTCATCCACTACACCAGTAACATATCCAACCAGATCGACAATAACAACCGAAGGCACTAAAAGTACCGCTTCATCCACTACACCAGTAACATATCCAACCAGATCGACAATAACAACCGAAGGCACTAACAGTACCGCTTCGTCCACTACACCAGTAACATATCCAACCAGATCGACAATAACAACCGAAGGCACTAAAAGTACCGCTTCATCCACTACACCAGTAACATATCCAACCAGATCGACAATAACAACCGAAGGCACTAACAGTACCGCTTCGTCCACTACACCAGTAACATATCCAACCAGATCGACAATAACAACCGAAGGCACGAAAAGTACCGCTTCGTCCACTACACCAGTAACATATCCAACCAGATCGACAATAACAACCGAAGGCACTAAAAGTACCGCTTCATCCACTACACCAGTAACATATCCAACCAGATCGACAATAACAACCGAAGGCACTAACAGTACCGCTTCGTCCACTACACCAGTAACATATCCAACCAGATCGACAATAACAACCGAAGGCACGAAAAGTACCGCTTCGTCCACTACACCAGTAACATATCCAACCAGATCGACAATAACAACCGAAGGCACGAAAAGTACCGCTTCGTCCACTACACCAGTAACATATCCAACCAGATCGACAATAACAACCGAAGGCACGAAAAGTACCGCTTCGTCCACTACACCAGTAACATATCCAACCAGATCGACAATAACAACCGAAGGCACGAAAAGTACCGCTTCGTCCACTACACCGGTAACATATCCAACCAGATCGACAATAACAACCGAAGGCACGAAAAGTACCGCTTCGTCCACTACACCAGTAACATATCCAACCAGATCGACAATAACAACCGAAGGCACTAAAAGTACCGCTTCATCCACTACACCAGTAACATATCCAACCAGATCGACAATAACAACCGAAGGCACTAACAGTACCGCTTCGTCCACTACACCAGTAACATATCCAACCAGATCGACAATAACAACCGAAGGCACGAAAAGTACCGCTTCGTCCACTACACCAGTAACATATCCAACCAGGTCGACAATAACAACCGAAGGCACGAAAAGTACCGCTTCGTCCACTACACCAGTAACATATCCAACCAGATCGACAATAACAACCGAAGGCACGAAAAGTACCGCTTCGTCCACTACACCAGTAACATATCCAACCAGATCGACAATAACAACCGAAGGCACGAAAAGTACCGCTTCGTCCACTACACCGGTAACATATCCAACCAGATCGACAATAACAACCGAAGGCACGAAAAGTACCGCTTCGTCCACTACACCAGTAACATATCCAACCAGATCGACAGTAACAACCGAAGGCACTAAAAGTACCGCTTCATCCACTACACCAGTAACATATCCAACCAGATCGACAATAACAACCGAAGGCACTAACAGTACCGCTTCGTCCACTACACCAGTGACATATCCAACCAGATCGACAATAACAACCAAAGGCACGAAAAGTACCGCTTCGTCCACTACACCAGTAACATATCCAACCAGATCGACAATAACAACCGAAGGCACTAACAGTACCGCTTCGTCCACTACACCAGTAACATATCCAACCAGATCGACAATAACAACCGAAGGCACGAAAAGTACCGCTTCGTCCACTACACCAGTAACATATGCAACCAGATCGACAATAACAACCGAAGGCACGAAAAGTACCGCTTCGTCCACTACTCCGATAATTACTGAGAGTACCACACCAGTAACATATCCAACCAGATCGACAGTAACAACCGAAGGCACTAAAAGTACCGCTTCATCCACTACACCAGTAACATATCCAACCAGATCGACAATAACAACCGAAGGCACTAACAGTACCGCTTCGTCCACTACACCAGTAACATATCCAACCAGATCGACAATAACAACCGAAGGCACGAAAAGTACCGCTTCGTCCACTACACCAGTAACATATCCAACCAGATCGACAATAACAACCGAAGGCACTAAAAGTACCGCTTCATCCACTACACCAGTAACATATCCAACCAGATCGACAATAACAACCGAAGGCACGAAAAGTACCGCTTCGTCCACTACACCAGTAACATATCCAACCAGATCGACAATAACAACCGAAGGCACTAACAGTACCGCTTCGTCCACTACACCAGTAACGTATCCAACCAGATCGACAATAACAACCGAAGGCACGAAAAGTACCGCTTCGTCCACTACACCAGTAACATATCCAACCAGATCGACAATAACAACCGAAGGCACGAACAGTACCGCTTCGTCCACTACTCCGATAATTACTGAGAGTACCACACCAGTCACATATCCAACCAGATCGACAATAACAACCGAAGGCACGAAAAGTACCGCTTCGTCCACTACACCAGTAACATATCCAACCAGATCGACAATAACAACCGAAGGCACTAAAAGTACCGCTTCATCCACTACACCGGTAACATATCCAACCAGATCGACAATAACAACCGAAGGCACGAAAAGTACCGCTTCGTCCACTACACCGGTAACATATCCAACCAGATCGACAGTAACAACCGAAGGCACTAAAAGTACCGCTTCATCCACTACACCAGTAACATATCCAACCAGATCGACAGTAACAACCGAAGGCACTAACAGTACCGCTTCGTCCACTACACCAGTAACATATCCAACCAGATCGACAGTAACAACCGAAGGCACTAAAATTACCGCTTCGTCCACTACACCAGTAACATATCCAACCAGATCGACAGTAACAACCGAAGACACTAAAAGTACCGCTTCATCCACTACACCAGTAACATATCCAACCAGATCGACAGTAACAACCGAAGGCACTAAAAGTACCGCTTCATCCACTACACCAGTAACATATCCAACCAGATCGACAGTAACAACCGAAGGCACTAAAAGTACCGCTTCATCCACTACACCGGTAACATATCCAACCAGATCCACAATAACAACCGAAGGCACGAAAAGTACCGCTTCGTCCACTACACCAGTAACATATCCAACCAGATCGACAGTAACAACCGAAGGCACTAAAAGTACCGCTTCATCCACTACACCAGTAACATATCCAACCAGATCGACAGTAACAACCGAAGGCACTAAAAGTACCGCTTCATCCACTACACCAGTAACATATCCAACCAGATCGACAATAACAACCGAAGGCACTAACAGTACCGCTTCGTCCACTACACCAGTAACATATCCAACCAGATCGACAATAACAACCGTAGGCACGAAAAGTACCGCTTCGTCCACTACTCCGATAATTACTGAGAGTACTACACCAGTCACATATCCAACCAGATCGACAATAACAACCGAAGGCACGAGAAGTACCTCTTCGTCCACTACACCAATGACATATCCAACCAGATCGACAATAACAACCGAAGGCACGAAAAGTACCCCTTCATCCACTACACCAGTAACATATCCAACCAGATCGACAATAACAACCGAAGGCACGAAAAGTACCGCTTCGTCCACTACTCCGATAATTACTGAGAGTACCACACCAGTCACATATCCAACCAGATCGACAATAACAACCGAAGGCACGAAAAGTACCGCTTCGTCCACGACTCCGATTATTACTGAGAGTACCACACCAGTCACATATCCAACCAGATCGACAATAACAACCGATTACACGAATAGTTCTACATCTACATCGACAACCCCAATAGTTACCGGACCGCCCTATACAAGTTCGACAGAATCTACAACTACTGAAGTAACTACAAGTACTGAAATTACTGGAAGCACGGGAACGGTTTCAAGCTGTACGGGAACATCAGTTTCAGGTAATTGCCGATGCTCTTAAAGCTTTATATGATCGATTAACGCCATAAAAAAATTATAGCTTCCTCTTGCTGCCCAAAAAGAAGTTCCCCAAGGCTTTGCTGCGAATCTGACGTTGTACTATATCAAGCAGTGATTAGCAAAGTGAACTTTTTAAGTGCTTATGTTCTTTGTAAGAAAGCCGGGATGGATTTGGTTACCATTGTTTGCCCAGAAGAGGAAGTATCATTAACTCAATACTTGAAAACCATCCAATTGCCAGGTAATATTTTTACTTCCTTAATGTACTGTGTGGCCGACGTTTGAACCTAAATTTCACTATCATCAATATCCAATCATAAGCTATTTAATTAAACGTGATGGCAAATCTATGAACTCTCATAGTTCAAGTAATACAGCCAACACAACACCAGCAAATTTACTTTTTACATTGACATGACGAAAAACTAGTGTCAGTGACAATATTTTCATTATTCGTTACGTTCAGCTTTACGTAAATTTTTGACAATAGCGCCATAGACATTATTTGCTGGTGTTTGCAGTATTAACTGAACTATGGGAGTTTCGTGGTTTTTGCTATCACGTTTAATGAAATAGCTTAGGATTTGCTCACCAAAATCCATACAAGCTGGTCACATGGGTTTACCATGTGCACTTCAAGAGGTTATAATGTAGTTTTTCTATAAAATGTACATCTAAAAAGTACTTATATTCTTGTTTTAGAAATATATTTATAAAAAATAGACCCAACTTTTTCAAGTTCATTTTGTTATTGTATGAAAAAGGAAATACTTTTATTAATAGTAATAATTATTAACTGTTATTTTAGAAGGAATATCTGACGGATACTGGATTGGTGCACGGAGAATGGATACCGATCAATATTATTGGCTCTCAACAGGTCAATCTTTAAATTACGACGATTTTCATACAGGTGAACCAAACAACTATTTGGGAAATGAAGAATGTCTACAATGGTACAGGAAAGGCGATGGTACACATACGACCGGATGGAATGACATCAATTGCAGTACTAAACTGAATTATGTTTGTCAGAGTAAAAGGGACTGTGTTAAATTATTGTAGTATTTATTTATATTATTTACATCATTATTTCGTTTTAGAAATTATCTAATTAACTTTTAATTCAGTAAAAAGGAAATTTTATATAATATGTCAATGTAGGACATTATTAAATTTATAAATTAAAATGTTGCTATCTGTGAAAAAAATATCGATTCAATTATAAGCGTCATACCCCATCTATTCGTATCTAATTACAGGGTGTCCCATTCTCGCCACTTTCTGGGAGGTATTAGAAAACATAGAATGTTGCGGCTCTCACTGTAGCATCCTACTTTTTAACGAAACGAAAGGTTCCGATATTAAATTTGTCATGGCTTCAATCGCCAAGCAGTTGCAGTCCTGTTATCCTGTACACAAAAACGTTGACCTCAGCAATCTAAATTCAGTGAAATTATTCAGCCTGCTGTCGTCTCACACATTCACAGAGGGGGAAATTCTTGCTAAGGTTTTGACACCAAGGCCTTGACAGCCCTCTACAACGGTTTGGTGCGTAGTGTTCTGGGTATTGTTCAGTAATATGGAGCCCTATTTATCAAGTCCATATTGGCAGACTGGAAAGGGTACAGAATAAGTTTGCAAAGTATCTACGATTCAAGCTCCGTTTCCCATATGATGGCGTTCCTTATGACACGAGGCTGCTCCTGTGTGGTTTGCAATCACTACAATATCGGAGAAGAAAAGCACTTTTGGTTTTCTTATACAAACTGGTCAATGGTCTTATGGACTGCGAGTGGCTGCTACGTTCAATTACATTTCGTGTCCCAGTGAGGATAACCAGGCATAACCAATTGTTTGTTGAGCGTAGACACAGAACAAACTATGACAGACGCGCTTTTGTGGAGAGGATGTTGAATAACTACAACAGACATTTCACTGATTGTGATATTTTTAGAATTTAGTCTAGCAGTATTAAAGAGACATTGACAGTGTTCTTTCTTATTTCTTATTTTTGTTGGAATGTTTATATCGTTTTATGATATGTACCATTTAGGATTTTTAATTCTGTAGTGTACTATGGCTAAATAAATAAATAAATAAAATTAAAACCATCCACATTATGGTCCCAGTACTCGATGCTGAAGAGTACGATAATTATTAAAAACTGTGTTGATCTATCAAAATAGGTAAGTAAAACTACGCGCATTTTTGAAACGACAATCGGAAAGATATATTCCAAAACAGTCAAAACCCTTAACTCTAAAAGATGCACCTGATGAAAAGTATTTGCTGGTAAAGGTGTGTTTAAAAAAAATCTCATGGAAGATTGCATTTTTGGTTTTAATTTGATGCTGCTTTAGCTATTGGCCTTACAGGGGCATGCCTTTGTGACAAACTTCGAAAATTAAGAATTGGTGACATGGAAGATTTCAATTCGACTCTTTTAATAAAATTACTCGATACTGAAACCAAAGTTCCTAAAAATTTCACAGTCACAGGAGAATTCTACTAATTTTATAAAAAATATGCAATGCTTTGACCATGCACGGACGAGACACGCTTTTTTTTAAAGTAAAAAAATGGCAAATGTACAAAACAGCCCGTGGGAAGAAATAAATTTGGCACCATGGCGAAAGATATAGCGAAATTTTTGCAATTACCGAATCCGCAATTATATACTGGTTTCCGAAAGTCATCTGGGACTATTTTAGTTAATGCAGCAGCAGATCTTTTAACTTTAAAACGCCATCGGGGTTGGAAATCCAACAATGTTGCAGAATCCTATATCGATAACTCCATGGCTAACAAAATGAAAATATCAAAACTTATAGTAGAATTGATTCAGCCTCCAGCGCCACTCGCCTTTGGCTCGTTCCCACAAACTTCTACGCTCGGGAGAAATATGTAATTTTTCTCACTTGTTGTATAATATACTATTTCAACCGATATCTCCGGTTAGAAAAAAGATAGGAACTTGCGGTTTTCACCGCTTGCTCTGGCCTTTATTCGACTTTGAAACGCTGTGATAACATCTTTACTATCGCAGTTAGGTATTTCAGGAAAAACATAATATATTTTAAATCTGTAAAAAGCGCCGTGTAGCGACTACAGTAAAAATGACAGACATCGCTTGTATTGTACCTGATAGAGCAAGAATATCTCTTTTAAATTACACTAACGTTAATATTTTCCGATAAGGCGTTCCTGAGATATTAAATTTTTGCCAAATCCATATTCGCGCTACCCCCACCACTTTATTTGACGGGTTAGAGAAAAAGCTTATAAACAAACTTGATCATGAGTTTGGCGTTTCTCCCGACTCACCCTATACAGGGTGATTCATTCTTAATAACATGCTAATATTTAGAGAGATCATTCTTGGGTCCATTTTCAAAAAAAATTCATAAAACTTTTGAGATAAAGATTTTCAAAAAATCTCCTTTTTTATAAATATCTGTGAAAATGCTCAGGATAATTTTGTGAAATTTGATACACACTTTCTATTCATCAAGAGGCATTTTATGATAACATGTTTTTTTATTCCGACCAGTGGCTTTAGTGCGGAAATTGGCGTCGGAATTTTTGAAGAAAAGAATGGCACGCCACTTCTTTTTTTTTAAATAAAAAATATTCTTGAAATTCTCATTCCTTGCTGAGCAAATGTCGTCTCTTGATTTTTTGTCGTTTGGCGTACAGTTTTCGTATAAAAAAATTAAATTCAGTCATTTGCACTCTGTAATGAAATTAGGTATTAAAAGGTAAAAAAGGATCTAGTAGGCAGCAGATTTTGTTTTGTAAGCATAACCAGTTTTGACAGTTGTCTACCTAGTCTAGTTGTCACACATTTAAGTCTGTATCTCATAAGTTAAGACGTTTAGGACATATTTTCATATGAAGTTTTTTTCTGAAAATGGACCCAAGAATAACCTCCTTACATATTAGCATGTTATTAAGAAACACCCAGTATAATGATACCTGTTTTTACCAGCCGTGGTTCATTTTCTGCTGGAATTCGAATTTTTTTTTATTATGATCAAACACAAGCACTATAGGGAAAATCCTTTAGGGCACTCTGGGAGTGGTGCGTAAAAAATTAAGATGACAAAGAACAAACCCGAGCACTTTCCATGAAAATATCTGTAAAAGAGTCAAATCCCCAACCTGCCTTCGATGTTCTAGGCTGTCGAGGTTCTTCGTCAGCTCGTGGTGTCCGAACAGACGAATGGCCCTTCTTTCGATGGAATCCAGTAGCCGAAGAGTATGTTTGGGTGCAGAGCTTCAGACATGAGAGCAGTACTCTAGTGATGGTCGAATCGGGGCTTTGTATAGTGTCAAAAGTTGTTGAGTTGTTCTTTTTATTTACAATTTCTATGTTATTTTTGAGAAGTTTTCTCGAGTTTAAAATAAAAATTTAAAAATTATATCCTTCAATTTTTTAATAATTATAATCGGAGACCTAAACTAAGCCGCTGGCTAGCCAGTTAAAACAAAACTTTACAAAACCCATGTCGCGATGGCTCCGCTAAGGGACTTGGCATCCTTTTTGATATGCACCTTCTCGTTTATGTGCCTTTAAGAAAGACGTATGTCGTGTACCTGCTCAGCGTCAAACTCGAACGTCGCCAATCGAATGGCGCTGCGCGTAGACCGAAGGTCGTGTATCAAGTGACAGGCGATATTTTTCGGTTTTTCGCCTGAATTTATAACAAGAGTATTTCCTATCGAGCGAAAAACTGTTCGAATATACTAGCAGTTTTTTAACTCGATCACACTACAGCGGTACATTTCCGCCGGCGTCAAGCGAAGCTCGGGTATCGAGTGAAAGATAATAAGTGACGGGCGACGGTTTTCGCCTGAATAGATAACTCGAGCGGTTTTTTTAATAATGGAGCGATGTCGGTTATTTCAATAATCGAGTGATCAAGCGGTTTTTCGCTCGAGCGATCACAGCACTAAAAAAGACTTCCCTTATTTAAAAAAATTGATCAAATAAATATGTTAGGTTTAATTAGGCTTGGAAATGCTATACCAAAATTGAAGCAACAGAAAATTCATGAATCTTTTCAGTACATGTTTGTCATTTTTGCTATTTAACCATATGTAATACCCGATTCTTGAGTTTATTACGTTATTTGCAAGGAAAACCTCTCTATTTTGTATAACACAATATTTTTAACAAATAAATATAAACCGTTAAGAGAATCTAATTATATCAATGATCAAGGATTTATGGGTCACATCAAAGATCATTTTAAAAATTATAGCTTGTCAGCTGTCAGAAAGTAGGATGCAAAACTAAGTTAGAGACTTTTTGCATAGTAACTCTTTTTATCGATACCGCTAACAATCCGAAAATTTTTTTACAGGCAACTTCCAGTAAATCGGAATTTAAAAATAAATAATCTCAAAAACAACCGTTAATTTTTTAATCGATTTCTTATAGTATCTAATTAGAGGAATTATATATGTCCACGCATCGTCACAAAGACCTTAGTCAATTTTTGTATAGCATCGATATTTTAATAATTTAAAGCCCGTCACATGGCTAATTTTACTCTTCTGAATCATATAACGCCAATATTTGGAACTGAGTTATTTTAATCAGTCACTATAACCATTTTCCTATTATTTATAACAGCCCTGTCTTATATTGTCTTAAAGTTTTTTCAGGATATTTAATCAACTGTAACAGTGCGAGTAAGTGTGAAAATGTTTAGTACATACAGAAAAATCAAGTCGAAGGCATATTAGAAAATGTTCCTTTAGTAAGAGACTGGAAATCGCAAGGTCATCGGATCTTACCCCATGCAAGTTTTTTTCTATGGGGTACGATGAATAAAGAAATAGTTTATAAAGTCGAAGATATGGATCAGTTGCGATATAAGATATTGGATGCAGTAGATAAAATAATTGCTGAACGTTTAAGTTTATAAAGTTCCAATTTGTGTCCTATCTCCTATTTGTGTGTTTGTTAAGGAATACATTAGTGTGTAGCGATTTTGTGTGACAAGGGCCTATCTTCAAAAAACTTATTTGAAACAGGTGTGTGTTTCTTTAAGTGATTTATGGTAATTTGTCCAGTGTTTCGCTATGTGTTCTGTATCTCCGACGATATACAGGGTCATGTTCTGAGATTGGAAGAAAAACACCGAAGGGGTTTTAGTGGAGTATAAGCTTTACCCACTAAAACCAAAAAAACTGAAGATGTATGTTCCCTGGATTACTTGCTAGTGTACTGGCACCTGGATTCACTTCTATTTTAATACTAAGTAGCTAAATATTTAATTTTATAAGAATCTAAAGTTTTACACTAACAGTTTGGCAACATTGCGCCAGAGCATCTGTTTATTACACAGCTGCTCACTGTAATATGACTGTGCCGAGGAGTGACCTATGGGATTATGGGTGAATTACACCACTTTTTAAAGGTTCGATTTGAAAAAAAATATATGTAACGCTTCTCTAGGACACCCCAGGAGTCACCCATTTAAATATAATACGTCATTTCCATAACACCCTGTATAAATACTCCGTTAGAACACAGCACCAACGCTGTAATTTTTATATTCATAGTTTTGCTCTTGGGTCCTAGCGCATAGTAAAATAAAAATAGATGTTGCCAGAGTGCAGTCGGATTCGTTCAAGATTCGTTTGATACTTTTAAGTATAATAATATATATATATCTCTCATCGCCTTTCACAGTTTATAGTATAAATATAGGATAAATATGACAACATGGCTATGCTGCAATAATGACCGAAAGAGGAGGAAAAAACTGTTTGTATTCGTTGCGTAGACTAAAAATGTAAATTTTTCTATCTGGAGTTTTACAAGATCTTTCGATAATTCTCTTAGGTTTGAAATAAAGTTACAGGAAAATCCTTGTGCTTTGCGCAAAGTGTCCATATCCGACATGAAAAGGGTCAAAAAGGTCAGCATTGATAAAGCCCGCTGTAGAAATTATCTAAAAAGCAATAAAAATCCTGTAATTACTGATTTAACGGCTTTCGATTAATTGATTGAAATAAATTTCGACGAGATAGGACCAGCATCAATTAAAAATTGTGATTGTTTTTATATTTCAATTTATATGGGTGATGTAATCGACTAAAACAGAATTTATCGAAATATTCTGCTGAGTAATTATCATCGACCTATAACTACGGATACGTACAACCTATGGGGTGCGACCTAAAAGTGACCTAGTAAAAAAATAGGTTGGTGCGCACGGTTTACCGGTCATATTTTTAAAGGTTGCTCGTCGGTTGTGTTGCGCACAATATTAGGTTCGTTCCAACCCTCTAAAAATCGTACAATGTACGGTCACGCACATGTGTAGAAGTCGAAAGCCGTTCCAACCGACACAAAACGGTGTATCGGGCGATCCCGTTCTTGTTCCAACCAGTTCTTGAACGATGAAAACGATACATGGACAAGAGCAGGAACCGTTTGTACTGACTTGCACCGTAAGAATTGTAACAGTTATATTTGTATTCCTAGCATTCATGCAGCTCTTTTAGCCTTGTTTTGTAGGAGTTGTTGCTTAACCCCTCGTTAATATTCAGATTATTTAATTATATTCTTACGATTAAACACGTTATTCTCTTCCATAATTATTAAATACAACAAAACGTAACGACAAAAGATAATACTCAAGAAATTAAGCAACAAAAGTAGGGTTATGATTTATGATAATTATTAACTAACCTTCTTTCCTTGTCTAAGAACTAATCAGACAGGCGATCAGGAGCAGCTGTGATTTTTACAACGAATGGTCATAAAAACGTACCAACCTTGCGTCTCTTGTACAGCGGCAACAAACAGTGCAAAATTAACGCCTGCGCACAAAATCGATCCCAACATTTTCGTGACGGTTCTAGAACGATACAAAAATAGGGTGTTGGAACAAACCTATTGTCGCCGTCATATATGCAACCCCGCCAGTATTGGTGTCGGTTTGGTTGCCAACCAATGACGTGAACCAACGACGACCGTCCAGAACCGAAATCAGTCGTAGGGATGTAACAATATTAAGAACAATGGATATCGAAAATAATTCTAAAAGTGGCCTTTCAGCGATGGCCACAAGGCCTTGCTTCATTCAAGAAAATAGATTGTTTACTTAAAAGTAAAGAAGTTCTTGGATGTGCCAAAATATTGCCGTGTAATCATTTCATTAAGGGCGAAGTACGGTCCTGTTCGCCGGTTAAGGTCAATAGTTTGTCAGTCGGCATTGCGCATGACATCTGACGATCGCTTTGTTCACATGCGCGAGACCATAAATTTGCCACTTTTGCTTTTTGGAGTTTGACTATTCATAGATATAGGTTCGTGGTAATTATGTAATTTCAAAAAAATAGGACGTGTTTTACACAAACTTAATAGTTTTAATGAATATACAGATTCATTCCTATTAAAAGATCTCGGGAACTAAAAAATATATTAGTGTGAAATATTGGTACTCACTATAAAAGATGCCGGTCTTTTGACGGATCTATCACCTCAGGTTATATTGGAATTTATGCTACACACAACGTGTACAAAATAAGGAGGGCCAGTACAAGGATCTCGGAAACCGTAAGAGTTACGAAGTCGGTTAAATGGAGGTAAGGTTGCGCATTTACGTGCCTAATAATATGCCGTTTAGAAAATTACATATGATGTGCAGAAAAACCCGAAATTCTGAAACATAGTTTTATTGTTTTCCTGGATTTTTTAGAGATCGAATTCTAAAGCAAATTGCACTTTTGCATTTCCACTTTTCCGCTCTATCTAACAGCGTTAATTGTTTTGTAATCCGACGAGTCGTCTTCGAAGGGCCATTATCAATATTGGAATTTGATAGCTTTTTTTTCTTCCGAATGCAACGATGTATGACACATTGTAGTTTAATGACGTTTCGAGGTTTTTTTTAACAACACCAGGAAATTTTGTGATACGGTCCTGTATTTCTCCTAATTTTATAAATAATATCTCATAAGTATACTCTAAATTTTTACTTATGTTGGACTAGTTCAATAAATAACAAATAATTTAATAATAAACCACAAATAAGTGAACAAATTACAGAAATATTATTTCAAACTTCTGTTGATTCGGGATTGAAAGAAATGTAGGTGCTTGAAATAAAAAAATTAAGATGGTGACGCGTAATTTGTTTCAAGTGACATTCCCATTGTGATCGTTTGAGAGCGTTTTAAGAGGTTTTCTATTTTCCAGAAAATATGGAACATAAATTTACAAATGCTGAAAAAATTGATATTCTATCACATGTCTTATTTTATCTCAAAAAATTCTTATGTGGCAGTTAGAAGATGGGATTTGTGCTTAGAGAAGAACGGAAATCATTTTGAACACCTGATTATGTAGTTCCTTACTTTTTTCGTTGTTCGTTTTATTACTGTTTTGGAATGATTTTTGTTCACTTATTTGTGGTTTATTATTAAATTATTTGTTATTTATTGAACTAGTCCAACATAGGTAGTAAATTTAGAGCTTACTTATGAGATATTATTTATAAAATTAGGAGAAATACAGGACCGTATCACAAAATTTCCTGATGTAATTTCCTATAGATATTGCCAACCATTTTTAATAGTTAGAGAGACGGTGACAATAGGGAGTCCGTGAAGGGGAATATCAGTAATTTGTTTTTTTTGTGGAGTTTAGGTCCCCCTCTACAACTTGTATATTTGATGAAATGCCGTAGATCGCTGCTGAGGGGCGCTGTACCGCTTTAGATAGAAAATTCTCATTAAATTCATAATTATATCGAGCCATGTCTGAAAGTGAATTTACAGCATCTGCGTGACCCCAAAGTCACGGAAAATACATTTTCTGACAAGTCAACCATTGCATATACTTTTCCGAGCGTGTCAAAAAAAATGAACGGAAAAATTATAAAGTCTCAAGTGACATGGGTCCAAGTGGGCTTAATCGATTTGTATTCATATGGAGATTACTCGTAAACAATTTTCTGATAAAAAGAATATTGAGAATCACTTTTCCCGTCATACAACTGAACGATACCTGCCTTCCGGTATCTCTGCGTAATATTGTCAGATTTCCGCCTAGCTAGGTGCGATTTTTCTGAATTTTTTTTTTGCACAATATTTGGGTGTCAAGGAAGGTAGTGTGGCAATTTTCTGACATGTCACGATCGTTTTCCGAATTTCCTCCGAGGAGATTTTAAAAAAATTCCAAAAATTAAACGGCGAGACCTGGAATCTTTAACATATCTAGAAAGTTTCAACTTCAAATTCGCTTTTTTTCTTTTTTTTTTTAATTTTCATTTTTTTTGACACGCTCGGAAAAGTATATGCAAGGGTTGACTTGTCAGAAAATGTGTTTCGCGTGACTTTGGGGTCACGCAGATGCTATTGAAAATTTTCTATCTAAAGCGGCACAGCGCCTCTCAGCAACGCTCTACGGCATTTCATCAGATATAAAAGTTGTAGAGGGGGACCTAAACTCTACGAAATAATATTGTCACCGTCTCTTTAACTATAAGAAATAATGCATTCAAGGAATTTTTTTAAAAAAAGACATGTCAAAGGAAATGTCATTTTACTTTGTAACTAATCCTTGATTTTAAAAAAAATGAGATAATTTAGAGGAAGAAGACAATTATTTCATAAAAATACTAGCCTTTTTATACAGGGTGTTTTAAAAAATATACTTTTCTGGTATAATACAATAAATACTCAAGTCCATTTTCTTTTAATGGCACACCCCTTATTTCACTTTAAAAATATTTGTAGAATTATATTCTTTATCTTAGTGTTCAGTATAAAAAAACGTCTTAAGTAGGTTTTACGTAACGAAATTGAAGTTTACACAAATGCAATAAAAAAATACGGGTTCCTATTTTAAAAGAGAAACCTTGCGATGACCTGACCTGATGATCTAAAAGACGAAACGTCTGATACGAAATCTAAGAACACTGCTTTATAGAAGATGGAAAGTGGCAATGAGAGTGTAACGCTCATTTTACATAATCTCTGTAAACAAAGCCAGAAAAAATTTGGAACCAAAATGGCAACTTTCGGATTTTTTACGAATATCTTCGGAAGTATTCGGAAGTTTCCTAATTTTTTCATGGCATATTGGTCCGCTGTGAAGTACGCACTCAGCACCAATTTAAGCTTTGCTCTTATGAAATTCCAATTAGTGTTGGAAAAAACCGATGATTTTAATAATCGAATACTTGATACTCGAGCGATTTTAATAATCGAGTGAATCGCTCGAGTGAATCGCTTGAAATTCCAATTCACCAAGCGATTACGTCACCGACTGCTCGACCGGCAGCCTAGTCGTTTACATGTGATCAGGTAGGGTATTTAGCAGGCACGTAACTACGGGCGGGCACAGGTTTAGCTTAAAAATTGTAGTAGCCACCAAAAAAATTCCAGAAATTTATTTATTTGTGAATAATGAATTTTTACCACGTGTCTCGATACCAAACAAAAAAATGCAAAAAAAACACCCAAATATGTATTTATTGTTCGGGTTTATTCTTGTGCTTTTTTAAAACAAAAAGTATTACCAAGAGTTATTTTTCTTCACATCTTTCTCAATCTACGAGCATAAAATAAGTAGATATTTAAAATGGCTTGTCAAATTCTTCCACTTTAAATTATCAGCACTGTGTGCCCTTCAAAAATGTAAGCTTAGTTACGCGACTGGCAAAATAAGAAAATAGGTGATTATTTTTTAAAATTCATGTTTATAGTTACATAAAAGTTCCTGTTTAAATTTAAGAATGTTTATTTTTGGTTACAAAAAAATTTGTCGATACCTATGTTTTGTTAACTATTTTGCTCGTTTCCTTATTTATCATTAACATTTTCTATAATGTATGTTATTTTTAAGAAGTCTTCTTGAGTTTAATAATAAAAAGTTCCTGTTTAGACTTAAAAATTTTTACTATAAGATTACCAACGATTTTTTCTATATATTTTGTTAGCCATTTTGTTCGTTTTGTTATTTTTATTTACAATTTCTATTATTAAGTTATTTTTGAGAAGTTTTCTCGAGTTTATAGTAAATAAAAATTTAAAAATTATATCCATTAATTTTTTAATATTTACAATCGGAGACCTAAACTAAGCCGCTGGCTAGCCAGTTAAAACAAAACTTTACAAAACCCATGTCGCGATGACTCCGCTAAGGAATTTGGCATACTTTTTTATATGCAGCACCTTCTCGTTTATGTGCCTGTAAGAAAGACATATGTCGTGTACCTGCTCAGCGTCAAACTCGAACGTCGCCAATCGGATGGCGCGGCGCATAGACCGAAAGTCGTGTATCAAGTGATAGGCGATATTTTTCGGTTTTTCGCCTAAATTTATAACTAGAGTATTTCCTATCGAGCGATCTGTTCGAATATACGAGCAGTTTTTTAACTCGATCACGCTACAGCGGTATATTTCCGCCGGCGTCAAGCGAAGCTCGGGTATCGAGTGAGAGATAATAAGTGACGAGCGACGTTTTTCGCCTGAATAGATAACTCGAGCGATTTTTTTAATAATCGAGCGATGTCGGTTATTTCCATAATCGAGTGATCCAGCGGTTTTTCGCTCCAGCGATCACAACTCTAATCCCAATGGTGAACATCGAATTTTGGACGCTCTGTATACACTCCTGTGTGCCTAACCCAATAATAAACGACTTGTCAAGTTATTTTTTTTGTACCCCCCTCGCCATCTCCCTTAGTCCGGCACTGAATGTAAAGGACCTAAATATTAGTCGCATGTTACAATACCAGGGAAGTAATTGACAGGTTGTTTATTACTTTTTTAACCAGTAATTAATAATAATTAATATTTTGAAAATAAACGTTATCAAATAATTTGTTCTGTGACGAGTCAAAACATAAGGCCAATAAAAATAGTGACAGAGTATGAAACACTGTCTTATCCTTACAAGATAAAATTTGATTGCGCTAACACTATTTTGGTAACAAACAATATGTCATGGCTAATTTTGGAAATAATATCAACACTTTATAATATCTATTTTATAGGCTATTTCTTAAAATAATCATTATTACGCTATTTTAAAAAATATAGTACTCATTATTTATCGGTAGTAAATAATAATTCATTACCATCATTCAAAATGATAGTTTTCTTATATGTGAGTTAATGAACCTATAAGGAAGGAAGCTGTATCGAAATAATTTATAAGGTCTCCAAGCAACCTAGCAAGCAGAGGCACGTCGTATTGACGTGATTCCGGTGTTGACGACAGTGAACCAAATATCGACGACATAATAACGTCTCATAAATTACCGCAAAATAACGATTTTTTCATTACCTCATTAAGAATTCCATTTCACGTGATATTTACGTCATCCTGCTCGTCATCACTTGTCAGTAGATGGTCATTTGTTGACGTAATTTTCACGTGTCATTTGTTGACGTAATTTTCACTGGGAACTCGTATGGCTTTTGAGTACGAGCGACCAGCGGACAAACAAATACCAAAATCGAAAATTATATTTGCAGTACTTCGGAGATACAGTTGAACAGGGAAAAGATGGACGTGTGTCATCATCTGTAACAGTATGAATAAAATCCAGATTATGTAGATCAAATCAGACAAATCTATCATAGCAGCTAATTGACGTGATTAACATTATGAACTAACTACTAAAGTAAAAAGTAACATTTTAAAATGGTAGTTGATGTGAATATTATTTAATTATATTAATTCATATATGATTTATTGTTTAAAATATATCTTTATGTATATATTTCTCCAGATCAACTGGATACCTTCTAGCCTATGTCACCCATCTTTGGAGCAACGCAATCGATCATCATGGAGACGCTCACATCGAAATATTTTCAGCCGGAACAAGAGTCCCCCCCCCCCCTCCGTTTTCGAGGATGCTGAACACGATGGCTGCGTCAGAATTTCTCTTTGGGGTTTGTTCCACCTCCCAGAGGGGTTAGACGCGCTTCAAGAGGTTTCCCTGCAAAGAAACACACTTTCCTCCCGTTTTCGATGCTGAGCACGGTGGTGGTGTTGGATATCGCGTCCGACCCCCCCCCCCTCTACCCCCATTTCCGAGGATGTTGAGAATGGGAAAAATAGTTGTACTTCTCTTTTCGGTTGTAATGGTCTCTCATTCCGGTCCAACTGAAAAAATATAATCAAATAGTTTGCGCGAAAAAACGCCAAGGCGTGGTGTGGTCAGATTATTTAAAATTTTTTTTTTAAATTTCAATTAAAGAAAAAAATCATAAAACAGGAAGGTAATTTAAAAAAAAAAAATTTTTAAACACTTTTTTTTTATTAAAATTTATTAAAAGGTAATGTCGTTCTATAATGGGGGCGAGCATTGGCCGGTGGAGGGGTTGGAAGGGGTCGGACGCAATATCCAATACCACCACCGTGCTCAGCATCCTCGAAAATGGGGGGGGGAAAGTGTGTTTCTCTGCAGGGAAACCTCTTGAAGCGCGTTTAAACCCTCTGGGGGTCGTCGATGCTACTCTTGTTCCGGCTGAAAATATTTCGATTTTTCGGGGTTTTCTTCGACTCGCAGATGCCACTATTTAGCATGAGAGGCTTTTAAGTAAAGTGCGATCTTATGGTATGCCCAGTCGATTCTGTGAATAGTTGTCTAGCTTTCTTAAGCAAGGTGCGATTGACGGATGTCTCTCAGATACCTTCACCATCAATGTCGGTCTTCCTCAAGGGTCCATATGGTCTCCCACCCTCTTACTCTACATTAACGACCTTCTAGTGAAAACTAAAAATCCGATATTTAGCTTTGCTGCTTGCATCTTCGAGGACAGTATGAAGTATCACGGCTGAACAAAGAATTGGAAGAAATTTTGGCTTGGGGTGACAGTAACCAAGTCGAATTTAACGCTAAGAAAACCCAGCAGCAGTTTTCTCTAAAAAGGTTAACATTATAGAACCGGATATAGTCATGGCAGGATAAGCAATTCTACTGGCTTCATCTATTAATTTCTTGGGCGTCAATCTGGGAGAAAATATGTATTGGCATAACCACGTTCTGTCGCAAAATTTATGTTTTTTGACAAACCTCTTATACGACTCAAAAAATTTAACATCTGATGCATTTTAGGTTTTGGACTATGCAGAACTTTTTATAAACAATTACGTTTTTTCGTAAAATTAATAATAAAATGGCGCCAACTTAAAGGAGGGAAAATAATAAATCAAAGAAACTGGATCGACTATAATATCACAAACTATCTCAGGGCACCCTGTACACTTAACCCCAACTCCAAATGGAATATCCTCCTGTATCTCCACGTTAATTACATCACTTGATTTACTCATGCACAAGGCAACTTGATTTATGGTCCCCAGGTCCCCCGCCTCCTCTGACCTAGCGTAGTTTCCGCTATCAACACTCCTGAGACCGTACTGTTAATTACAAATCTGTTAGACGGCTGTACAAATAGATAGTTCTAAGTCTGGATAGAAATTAGTTTAAGAGGATCTGACCGGCCCTGAAATCCGATAGTTTCTAGGCGTTTTGTGAGCCGAATCAGAAAAATACTAAGGAAAATATTGCATTGTTGTCATCGATGGAAAGTTGGTATCCGTGTGGAATTGCGAAAATTATTTTTATGCAAAAATAAATAATTCGAAGAAGTTGTCCATTCTTTCTCTAAAGTCGGGCTCAGACTTGGCCAATATTTGTTCCTGATGGCATATACAGGGTGTTATGGAAATAATTTATTATATTTAAATGTGTGACTCCTAGTGTGTCCTAGAGAAAGTCTACATACTTTTTTTTTAAATCGAATATCTAAATACTAAACCCTTTTTACCCACATACTGTCGCGCCGTTCCATCTGGATTCAGTTAGCAACAATGTGGGTCACTAGAGTCAGACCACACCGCATGTATCGCCCTTGCTTGGATACTTCCGCGCGCGACTGTCGTTGCTTCAGTATGTTTCGAGACTCGGTGATGCAATGACGCTATCGAGGGTTCCACGTGCTTAATGTATACTAGTTTTAAACGTTTTGTTAGTTGTAGCATTACCCGATTTTTTTTTGTTATGAAATAATTCATAATAAGAAATGTTTTGCTGTGATTTCAAATTTGTGTGATATTACCTATTGTTGGTTCTGTTGCGAAACATACTTTTTCTGTTTTATTTTTTAATGGAATTTAATTATAAAACTGATTATAAGATCGGAGGTAAGAGAGCATTTACCTTAAAATTGTAGTATTTTTTTTATAAAAAGTTTGAAAAAGAAGTGATAACGCAGGTTGGTGTCAAAAACTGAACACGTGCCTTTACAATTCTGTGTTGCAATATGACAACACCGTCTCAATAAACTATCGATTGCGAACGTCCTCAGTACCGGCCAAGTAAATTTTCAGACTTCATATAAAGTGTATATTTCAAAGCGCCATTTATGGTTATTTTTCTTCAATTTACAATAATTCAACGCGCCATTTATAGTTATTTTTCTTCAATTTATTTTCATCTCAGGATTTGCCGGTTTAAATACAGGGTGGCCCATCGAAAACGAAACAGAGACATTTACTGGCAGCTCAGTTCATTTTTGGAAAAACACTCAGACCCGTCGTTTTCGAGGGGGACACAAAATTGGAAAAAAAATCACGTCAACAAGTGCAACCCCCTGGACGGGGGTGGCACCACCCCTAAAATCTTAAATGGAAAGGGGGGTCGAGTGATACCTTATTTTAAAGGTCTTTCAATTCCCTTTATAATGATGTAAAATTCACAATACTTCAGTTCAGTAGTTTTGGAGATTTATTGATTTTAAGCTTACAGTACACTTTAATAGGTACATCTGATTAGTTTGTTCGGGTTTGTTCAGTTTCAGAAGAAATTTGAGTAAAGGCAGTTACTTATTAATTTAATGCTTTTCTTCACTACGCCCATGGTTTGATTATCATTTTGGTGTTCAAAATAGCGATTGGAGCGGTTTTTGTCGCGAAAAAAGTGGTTTATTGAAGAAAGATAAGCAGGGAATGTCTCGTACTTATTTTAACTAGGAATTTGTACATAGTTTGCGATTGATTCGACCAAACTTTGTTGTTAAAATACCTTTTACCGCTTTATTCATAAATTAACCATGGTATATTCCACGGCAGAAAGGATTGAAATTATCGAAATATTTTTCGGAAATAATCAGTGCGCTAATAGAACAGCACACATATTTAATGAGCGACATGAGAACAGTAACGTGCATCGAAAATATGTCCTAGAACTTATAGCTAAATTTCGGGACACTGGATCAGTGGCCAATAAAAAACGCAACATTGAAAATCCCATAAGGAACGAAGCAATAGAAGTGGGGGTTTTAGGGCAAGTTTATGTAGATCCTACGTTAAGTACCCGCAAATTGGATACTGTGTGTGGTGTTAGTCGATGTAGTATCCAACGGATTCTGAAGGCCCATAGTTTTCATCCGTATAAAATTCACCTTGTACAAGAACTTAATGAAGACGATTTTGATCGGCGATTACAATTTTGTGAAGATATGAGTGAACGAATTATAAACGATGAACATTTTCTATTCAACACTTGCTTTTCCGACGAATGTTCCTTTTTCTTACATGGCCTTGTGAACCGTCATAACTGCCGATATTGGTCAGATGCTAATCCCAGAGTTTATCATGAGGTACACACACAGCACCCACAAAAATTAAATGTTTGGGCTGGTATTTTTGGCGATCATTTAGTTGGTCCTTTTTTCTTGCCTGGAAATTTAACCGGTGAAATGTATTTGGAATTACTGCAAGACGCCATAGATCCTGCATTAACAGCCATAATTGAAAATGGGAATGATCGGCGCTACATTGCGAATAGGTTGATGTTCCAACAGGATGGTGCCCCACCACATTACGCATTACGTGTTCGACAATATTTAGATCAGACGTTTCCAGATCGATGGATTGGTAGAAGAGGTGCCATTGAATGGCCCCCAAGATCGCCAGACTTATCACCTTTGGATTTCTTTCTGTGGGGTCACTTAAAAAGCAAAATCTATGCTACTCAACCAACATCGTTAGAAGATTTGCGACAAAGAATTGTGAATGAGTGCCTTCAAATTACTCCTCTAATATTGCAAAATTTGCGGCAACGTTTTGAGCAAAATCTTTATTACTGCATGGAGAGTCATGGTGGTCATTTCCAACATTTACTTTGCTGACGGGTCAGTTCATTCTTAATTTTTAAAGTACTTTGCTACCAAATGTATTGATTTCCACTAATGATGTAAAGTCTGTTTCGTTGCCGTTGATAGCTCGATACCCTCATTAAAGATTCAAAACAAGGGCCCGGTGGCCTAAAATATTTTACCTATAAAATGGTCTTTTTACGTACATCTAGCATAAAGATGAAGAAATTTTGACCTATTCCACCGGGTAACAGATAAAGTAACAATAGAGCCATAAAATGAAATGAAAGGATAATGATTAAAACGGCCCATCATGGTCGGAGAGTTGGGTTTTTAATGTAACCGCTTATTATTTTATTTAAATGTAATAGATTTTATGATTTTATGAATTTATTTACAAGAAAACTAATTTATTTACAGATCAAAAAATATTGACAATTTCAATAATTATAACTCGATAAAATGGTCCTCAGAAGAATCTGAAGAGTCATCATGTCCTACGCTTATTACTAAAGGCTCAATTTCCATAGTTGTGTCAATTACGTTGTCAAGTTCCCACATTTTTTGTTCCTCTACTATAGCATGTTTTATGGCGTTTTGCCAATTTTCTGATGACACATTTGCTAAAGAATGAAGCAAGAGGTGTCGCACTTCTTGCATTTTAAAAGTTTTGTTATTTCTAGCAACATATCCTTTTACTTGAGCCCATATTAATTCGATAGGATTTAGCTCACAATGGTAAGGTGGTAAACGGAGCACTATAATACCTCGATCTCTTGCCATCTCGTCAATAACATACTTTTTATACTGTGATTTATGTAGCCTAACAATATCCAAAAGTTCTTTTTTTACCATGGTATTATCGTAACTCAATTCCTTTCGTTGTAACCAGTTTACGATTTCCGCCTTTTTCCATGAAGTTGTGGGAAGATTCTCTTTTAGCCTAGAGTGATAGCTGGCATTATCCATCACTATTACAGAATTAGCGGGAATGTATTCTATCATTTGCTTAAAATATTCCTCGAAAACATCAGCAGTCATTTCTTCATGATAGTCTTTAGTAGAATTCGACTGGAATTGTAATAATCCTTGATCCAAAAAGCCATTTGAACTTCCTATATGAGTTATAATAAGTCTGCGTCCCTTTCCAGATGGTGGTCTAAGTCCTGTTGACCAGCCTTCCATGACAGCTTGTCGAGAACTTAGGACATTTTTATCTTGCCAAACTTTAGATACGGTGTGCCCTTCGTTCAGCCAAGTTTCATCCAAATAGAAAATGTTTTTGCCTTCGCTGCGGTATTTTCGGATGGACCTTAAGTATTGACGTCTCCAGCAAATAATATCTGCTCTATCAATAAGAAAAGATTTTCTGTTTTGCTTCTCCCATCGAAAGTTCATATCATGAAGTATTTTCCATAGTTTCGTTCGTGATAGCTGTGGTAAGTCCTCGTCGTAGTTAATGGCTTGTAAAATTTTGTCTATAGTTGGTATTTCCTTGGCAAAATAAAAACTATGTACTTTTCTTCTAATACCATTTTTAATGAAATTGTCAATTTCTAACGGTTTCTTTCCTGGGAGTGGTTTTGGCTCACTGAGGTTCTTAGATTTTCTTTCACGCAAGAACCTATATATAGTAGCCTCTCCAACTCCTACCATATTGGCACACTCTGCAATGATGCTACGAACATCACTTGCAGGTTTCTGGTACACTAGAGCATCATGCACGTTTAATATTAATGTCTTTTCTCGGAGAGAATATGCACTCTTGCTAATTTGACGAAGACACGTTGGCGAAAAACTTGAAGCCATTGTTACAAGTATAGGAAATAATTCAACTTTGAGATAATGCAGTATCTAAATACAACTAAATACATAGTTTGACAAACGCACATCAAATGGCGTAATAACATCCTAAAGCAGGCAAAAATAGGTAAATTAATTACCCCTGTTGTACCTACTTTAACCCTAATCCTACTTAACAATGGACAGAGGCCAATTTTCTTATTAAATAAGGTAATTACTATTGGCAACGCCTATGGTTTACGGTTGTTTTATGGCTTCAACCCTCGATATGAGCTATCAACTGCAACAAAACGGACTTTATTAAAGTTTTATTTAGGTTTAAAATCAATAAATCTCCACAACTACTGAACTGAAGTATTATGAATTTTAGATCATTATAAAGGGAATTGAAAGACCTTTAAAATAAGGTATCACTCGACCCCCTTTTCCATTTAAGATTTTAGGGGTGGTGCCACCCCCGCCCAGGGGGCTGCACTTCTTGACGTGATTTTGTTCCGATTTTGTGTCCCCCTCGAAAACAAAATCGACGGGTCTGAGCGTTTTTCCAAAAAAGAACTGAGCTGCCAGTAAATGTCTCTGTTTCGTTTTCGATGGGCCACCCTGTATAATAAGTCATTATAATGGAAATGACTGATGCCTGTATTATTCACACAACTTGGAAAGTATACGCCAGTGATAAATATTGGCTAAGTATACTGAAATAGTAAGTGATTTTGTATCTTCTATTAGATTCATATACACACTATGTCATAAACATCTGACATCATAAACTGTCTTCCCTGACCGTCGCTGTCGGTCTCAATTATAATTCGCGATGTAAAGTCGGTCAAACTTACAGGCCGGTTCCAAATATATTCGTTACCGTCTATTCCATATAAAGGTTGAAATGTAGCACAAGAAGCGCATGTCGATTCTGAACCTCTACAGGGTGTCTGCTAATTAATGGTACATGGAAGAACCACGTAAAAATATTAGGATTTACTTATACTTACCTATATCCGAAAGTTGATATTAACTGAGATACAGGGTGTTAAAGTTAAAGCTTAATTTTGTTTTTCTCTAATAACTTTCCGAGAAACTAATGTTTTTTTTACAAAATTTAGCAATTATAGTTTTTTTAGAACGAGAAATTGATTTTTCTATGAAATTTTAATGTACAATGCAGGGGGCGCTATCTGCGGCTTTATTTGCAGATTTATTAGGTCATAACTTTTTTGTGCCTCAGTGTATTTAAGTTTTTAATGAAAATAGTACTTTTCTCATATTTATTGCGTAAAAAAGGCATACTAAGTTCAGCTCGCCCAGAGGTACCGTTTCGAAGATATTTGCATTTAAATTGTTTAGTGCACCCTGCCCAATTACTATTAATTTGTAAACAAAATTTTTTTCTTAAAGTAACCTATGAGAAAACAAATAAAATTTAGAGATGCAGTTGCTATCAAACCTGCATGTTGTTATTCGTTTGTTGATTATTGTAAGATAGCTTTGTCAGAAATTGTTTAATTTTTGAGTTTATCGTAAGTTTGTGTTTTCATTGCTATTGATTTCTTTCGACACGATATGTTCTAGGGTCAAAGTTATTTTAAATAAAGTAAGTTAAAGAACAATCCAAATGTTGTATTTATTATTCCCAATTACCATTACTAGAACATTCATTATCATGTAAAAGTTAATTGGTAAGAAGTAACAAACAAAATATTATTTGCTTGCCTGAGCTAAAGCATTAAACAATTTAAATGCAAATATCTCCGAAAATGTAACTCTGGGCGAGCTGAACTTAATATACCTTCTTTACGTAATAAATATGATAAAATAATTATTTTCATTAAAGACTTAAATACACTGAGGCACAAAAAAGTTATGACCTTATGAATGTTTGAAAAATGCCGCCGATAGTGCCCCCTACATTGTACATTCAAATTTCACAAAGAAATAAATTTCTCGTCCTAAAATAAACCATAATTGCTAAATTTTCTAAAAAAACGTTGGCTCCTCTCAAAGTTATTAGAAAAGAACAAAAATGAAGTTTTAACTTTAACACCTTGTATCTCAGTTAATATCAACTTTCGAATATAGGTAAGTATAATTAAATCCTAATATTTTTACGTAAGGAGTCTGTGGTTTTTCCATGTACAGTACGTTTCACGAAAATTGGATACGACTTAATGATTTCCTGGGTCGGTCCCATTGTGTCGACAAGAGCTTGGGATTAAACAAGTGAAGTATGAAGGGACGGACTAAGGAAAACAAGTAATGATATGATTATATTAATGTAATCAAATGAAATAACATTTTTTTTAAATATTGCTAGTCATATTTATTTACATTTATAATGTCATTCTATAGATAGTTCTGTTTCGCTATCGCTATCCTCATCAAAATTAATTATAATTGGATTAATTATACGATCCAGACTAATATACGAATTTTCTACAGTTATTACGTGACGGACTGAATTTTTCCAACTACCTGGGGGAATATCATTAAAGCATTTTCGTATTAATTCTACAACACTAGAACTTAAAGTCGGAGAAATATTTTCAGACCTAACCAGTGATTTTAACTGGTGCCACATATGCTCTATGGGGTTAAAAATGCAATTATAGGGTGGGAGCCGTAGCACTGTATGTCCAATTTCTTCTGCCAATGTGTCACAAACATATACTTTTTTTATACAAAATGTCTTTAAAACTTCTAAAATATCACTTTTTTTATAACTTTCTTCAAAATATATATCATTTGCCGACATGTAGTTCTGAATCTCCAATTTTGTATTATTTGAGCTTGGAGCTTTATGTAATTGGCGACTGTGAAAGCTCGCATTGTCCAAGACAATTCTTGAACCATTCCTCAAAAACTAACAAATTTTACCACAAAAAGATATTTAAATATAAATTAAGCAAACTAACCTACCTGATGTGCCTATATTTAATTATAATTATTACAATCCGGTCTTTTCCACATAATAATAACAAACGGTCATAAATAATGGGATGGCCCAGGTACTTTTACGGCAATCATTAAGTTATATCAATTTTTCTGGAAAAATCTTTACCATTATTTATTGGACAGAGTGTATAGGTAGTTCTCTAAAATTAATTTTTTTTTAAATTTCTATATGTTGTAAAAAATTAACCAACATACAGGGTGTAACAAAGTCGCCCTTCACCCTTGGGATGTCGGGAACGAGAGATACGATGTCGGTTAAATTGGGACAAAGCTGCGGAATTATGGGCCCAATAATATGCCGCAAAGAATCAAAAGTAAATACAGGGGTTTTTGATATAGTTGGAAAAATTTAAAATTTTGCGTTTCGGTATTTATTTTTTTCTGACTTTGCTTGAACAGATCTTCAAAAAGAAATTTCACTTTCTCATTGCTACTTTTCATTCTCCACAAGATGACATCATCAGATCTTTGATGCGACGTTTCGTCTAATTTTTTTAAGGGCTTTGTATAGTGTCAAAAGTTGTTGAGGTGTGTACAACTTTCTGGTTCGGAAGAGTACCCCCAAGCTTCCGAGAAGCTATCTTGGCGATTGCCACAACGTGGTTATGCAAAGACATATTTCCTCCCAGATTGACGCCCAACAAATTAATAGATGAAGCCAGTGGGATTGCGTGTCCGTCCATGACTATATCCGGTTCTGTAATGTTAACCTTTTTAGAGAAGCCTGGGTTTTTTAGCGTTAAATTCGACTTGGTTACTGTCACCCCAAGCCAAAATTTCTTCCAGGTCCTTGTTGAGGCGTGATACTTCATGCTGTCTGCGAATATGTGCGTCGGCAGCCGATGTTTGTGCATTCAAAGAGAAAGATGAGATAAGTGTCCTATCATCAGCAAAACTAAATATCGGATTTTCCGTCTCCACTAAAAGGTCGTTAATGTAGAGTAAGAAGAGAGTGGGAGACAATATGGACCCTTGAGGAACACCGGCATAGATGGTGAAGGTGTCTGAGAGAAATCCGTCAATCGCCAATTGCAAAGAGCGACTGTTAAGAAAGCTAGACAACCATGCACAGAATCGACTTGGCATACCATAGGATCGAAGTTTACTTAGAAGTCCCTCATGCCAAATACGATCAAAGGCTTTAGAACTATCCAGTGCAACAGCCCGAGACTCCCCATGATGTTCGATTGCATTGTTCCAAAGATGGGTGATATAGGCTAGAAGATCTCCAGTTGATCTGGACTTCCGAAAACCATATTGATGATCGCTGATTATGTTGAAGCCTTCCAGGTACTTTAGAAGATGTTAGTTAATAGCTTTCGCCATTACTTTTGATATAACTGAAAGAAATGCGACTGGTCGATAGTTGCTAGGCAGGGTTCTCTTACCTTTCTGTGGTATAAGCTGGACTCGCGCCGTCTTCCAGCACGATTAAAATATTCCTTGTTTGTAGGATAAGTTAAAAAGTCTACAAAATACTGGTGTTCATCGGCGCATCTCTTGAGAACTATAACAGGAATTTCGTCTGGACCAGAAGCTTTCTTGACGTCGAGCCCTTTCAGGATTCGTTTGATAGGACGCTGACGGAACACGATTTCGGTCATTTCGGATTGAACTGCAGGAATGTTCGGTGGTGTTCTTCCATGGAAATCTACAGTGGAATGCGAGGAAAATTGTTCAGCAAGTAAGTTTGCTTTGTCTCCGGCTGTGGATGCTATTGTACCATCGGAACGTATTAGTGGTGGAATAGTTGATTTGGTAAAATTTTGGCTGACGGCCTTAGCGACTGACCAAAAGGACCTTGATCCGGTTCGACTGTTAAGAAATTTGTATTTGATCCTCAGGTTATGGGCTTCTTTGCTTTGATATATTGTTAGCTTACATTGGTTTCGAGCAGTAATAAAGATGGTACGATTCTCAGTGGTAGCGTTTTTACGCCACAGTCGGTAAGCCAGATTTTTTGATCTGACAGCACGCTCACAATCCTTGATAAAAACCATGGCTTGCCGATGGAAGGGCGTTTTTTGGAGAAGGGGATAAATGCTTCCATGCTAGTTAGAATGATGTCGGAGACCTCCCCAGCACAGATGGATGGATCATTAGAAGAGAAGCATACGCTCATCCAAATAAAAGTACGAAAATGGTCTTTCAGGTCTTCCCATTTGGCCGATGTGTACTGCCATATCTTGCGAGGTTTAGGAGGTTATTCCGAATTAATTGGTAGTTCGCTTAGAGTTGAAACAAGTTTGTGATCGGAAGATCCTAACGGAGGATGTACGGAGACTGTATATAGTACTATATAGATAGATCTGGATTTGATGTCAAGGAAAGATCCAAAAGACTAGCAAAATCTCCAGCTCGGTCTGAAATCCTCGTTTGTTCTTCTACGAGTTGAGTTAGACCAGAACTGATCGCAAAGGATTCGGCCTCGCGGCCTTGCTCATCGTCTGTATTTGAATATTTAAGTAGGTAGTTAAGCTTCCAGAAAAACAATCGGGGAACTCTGAAAATTAGTATAATTTTTCTTTGTCGTTTCCTGTTAATTAGACAAAGGCATTATGTCGCCTTCGAACGTGCGGAACGTATTTTTTATAAGGCCCTTATTGGAAAAGACGTCGATGGATTAATAACTGTCATATTTGTCGTTATTGTTAAATATAATTGTTGTTTTTGAGTGTGTTAAAATTTAAGTATTGTTAGAAAAAATAGTAATATGATAAGACTGTGCCAAGTCTGTCATAAACTGGATAAAAATATAGGTTGAGTCACGTCCATCTATTGTTAATTTTTTCTAACCAAAACAAATCAACCCGATCAGAGATTAGAATGAAGACAGAAACAGACAGAAGATAAAAAGTGATGGAGATTCTACAGATAGATTCCCCATCTCTTTCTTGATGTATTGTGATGTGAAGCATATAGAAATCCAGGGTCCATGTTTGTGCTATAGAAAACTGCCTTAACTCTTATGAATTGACGATCTGTAGGTAATAGATACATATTTAATGGGTAGTATATCTCTAAAATAGCAACACATTCTATAATAAACCGCAGAGAATATAATAACAAAGGGTGTCACATGATTAATATTTAGATTCTCAGGGGAGCCACAAGTCACCAACAAGTCCCATATGTTGTTTTCATCCCTTCATACAACGATAATGCGATGTTCTTTTATTCTATTATGATCTTTGCCACCGTACGAAATCTGTTCAATGGGGGAGCATTGAATTTAAAAATGGTCATTTTATTACGGATAAGGGCCTGAATCTGATATAGATTTTTTCTTAATTTGATGTCACCTTCGTGTTTTACAATTCCGATTTAGTCATACTGACTAATGAATAATTTAAATTTAACCAAACTGGTCCTAATTAACCTAAGGTTTCCCTAACACCGTTCCTTAGATTATAATACGTTTTTTCTACTTCTATATGTTCTGTCTACTTTATCAGTAAGAGCCTATAACATACATCTATAATGTTACAATTCAAGCGCTGTGCATAAGGACTGTTACGTAATCTAATATATAGGGTGTTGAAAAAAGGTCGGTACCCCGGAATAATTCCGGTGCATCGCATTGCTGCGGAAAATGTCTGGGGAAAAAGTTATTTGCTTTTGAAGGAGGAATAGTTTGTAATATAAACCATCCCCACCCCCTCAAGCCCCGGGCGCGGGTGGGGGTAAGGTAAGATTTTCAAATGGAACCCCATATTTTTATTGGCGTATCGTGTTCCCCGACCAAAAATAAACATCTGTTGTCCGAAAAAATGTTTTATTTGGGCCCATCCTTCGCCGATCAGAAAGACAAAATCGGAACCGTGCGAAAATCAAGTTTTATCCCAAAAATATTCTTTTTCTCTGTCTTGTACTAAAAAATGCCCGTGGAAAAAGTTGTTTGTTTATTTTTGGTCGGGGAATACGGTACACCGATAAAAAATATGGGAAAAATATGGGATACCCACACCCGCGCCCGGTGGTTGAGGGGGTGAGGGGTGGTTTAAATTGAAAACTATTCCTCCTTCAAAACCCAACACCTCTTTCCCTAGACATTTTCCGCTGCAATGCGATGCACCGGAGTTATTCCGGGGTACCGACCTTTTTTCAACACCGTGTATATACAGTGAAACCTCTCTTAGGCGGATACCTACGGGACCGTCTAAATGTGTCCGCCTAATAGATGTGTCCGCCCATGGGAAATTTGTTATTAGGTAATATGTAAATACCAAATTATTACTATGTACCTATGTACAAATAAACATAACATAACAAAAATACACTAGTTTTAGTTAGGATGTGGTACTAAAAAATCTAATAACGTAGTTTGACGTGTTTTATACTTGCAATCTAGCAAATGTAATTCCAAGTCTGATAACAATTCTATTGCTGTAGTCACCTCTATTCGTTGCATACTCTTATAATTACTTTACCATTCTACTGGCTTGTTGATAATTGGTGACATTTGTTTGATTATTGCATTCAACTTCTTCATCAGAGTCGTCAGATAGTGATGTGGTTTCAGTTTGGACTGCATAATCGGTAGGAATGGGGTCACTATCATCTTCTAATAGCACATTGTTATCAATGTTAATGAACTCGCCCAAATCATTGTTATCAAATCACAAACTTCCACAACATCAATATTCTCTTTCAGACTCAAAACGCGACATTTTTCTGCCATTGTTTACGATTTTAACCTTACAACTCGAACAAACCCGAACAAATAAACGGCAGACTGCTGTCGGGGAATCACACATACTTTCATTCGGCGAAGTTATTTCGTGCTGCCACGCATACGCGATTGGTTGCCGGTCTGTCTTCAGAGAGTTCTTGCACCGTACTTATTCGTTTCCCAAATACTTTTAAAAATTTAATGTCCGTTTAAAGGAGGGTTTTCCCACTCTTTGTATGAAAACAGCCTGTCCGTGTCCGCCCAAAGGAGAATCCGCCCAAGAGAGGCTGATTTTCATGGAATTTCATATACCTAGTTCCGGACTATGAAAAAATGTCCGCTTTATAGAGATATCCGCTTTTTAGAGGTGTCCGTTATGATAGCTTTCATTGTATTACGTAACAATAGATTTTGCTCAAAGTTGGCTGTGTATTGTATCGCGTCGCCTTGACAACATAAATGTAATATATTAAAAAAGACACTTTTAAACGTCAACATTATTAAACTGAATATTATTTTTGGGTATATTAGTAAAGTATGAGTGATTGCGGTATTCAGATTGACGGAACGCCCTCAAAAATTACAAAATCCAGGGAGAAGTATAAATGTATCAAAAATTTATTGAGTGGTGTACTGATAACCATGTGAGTACCTGTCCGAAAATGTTGTATTGGCATTCCGATAATTTAACATAAAAATAAATATGAAATCGTAGAAAAGGCATAATATACAACTCGAGTGGTAAGCCTATTACACACTCTTTCGAAGTACGGTACTCGCCACTTACCACCCTTGGTATGTAATATTAATATTATTGTAAATAATGTCCAATAAAAAAATTGTTTTAATATCAACCACAGTATAAATACAACAATAAAAACAAAAATATTTTCATTCAGGTAATTACTTGCATTGAAGATGAGTAGTCCGAAACGCCTAATAACTGGGTGTGATATATCGTTGGATTTAGAATATAAAGTGGAGTTCATAAGCATAAAATAAAATAGTACTTCGATTTTAAAAAACGAATGATGATGATGGTTCCGATAAAACGCAACGTCGGATTGAAAATTTATCTCATAGAGCAGAAAAAGTGGCAATGAGAATGTAAAATTAACTTTTGCATATTTCTTCTAATAGAATCAGAAAACCAGAAGGGCGAGATCGTAAGTGGTCACAACGGCGCACCGCACAGCACCCTCGCTCATAGTCTGGTACCATAGCACCGCACAGTAGTATCCACAAGGGCGCACCTACCCTCGCTCATTGCCTTGCCTGTCGATTAGTTTGTCTCTCGACATCGATATATAAACATTAACTGTGCGTTGTCATCTTCTTCCGATGAAGAAGATATTATTTTAGACGCTAATATAACCAAGTGGTATATGTTTAAACCGAAATCAAGATTACCAGTGCATCCTATTGAAGCAAAGCGAAGATTCTATTGAGAATTTTATCACCTTTATAAAGATCTAAGGAAAGATCCCAACGCTTTTGTGAATATATGAGAATGAATATAAAGTAGTGTTGGAAAAAACCGATGATTTTAATAATCGAGTACTTGAAACTCGAGCGATTTTAATAATCGAGTGAATCGCTTGAAATTCCAATTCACCAAGTGATGACGTCACCGACTGCTCGACTGGCTGCCTAGCCGTTTACATGTGATCAGGTACGGGTGGGCACAAGTTTAGCTAAAAAATTGTAGTAGCCACCAAAAAAATTCCATTCCATTTATTTATTTGTGAATAATGAATTTTTACCACGAGTCTCGATACCAAACAAAAAAACTGCAAAAAATCACCCAAATATGTATTTATTGTTCGGGTTTATTCTTGTGCTTTTTTAAAACAAAAAGTATTACCAAGAGTTATTTTTCTTCACATCTTTCTCAATCGACGAGCATAAAATAAGTAGATATTTAAAATGGCTTGTCAAATTATCCCACTTTAAATTATCAGGTGCCCAATGTGTGCCATTCAAAAATGTACACTTAGTTACGCTACTGGCAAAGTAAGAAAATAGGTGATTATTATCGAGTGAAAAACTGTTCGAATATATGAGCAGTTTTTTAACTCGATCACACTACAGCGGTACAATTTCGTCGGCGTCAAGCGAAGCACGGGTATCGAGTGAAAGATAATAAGTGACGAGCGACAGTTTTCGCTTGAATAGATAACTCGAGCGGTTTTTTTAATAATCGAGCGATGTCGGTTATTTCAATAATCGAGTGATCAAGCGGTTTTGCGCTCGAACGATCACAATACTAATATAAATACAACTTTTGTTTAAACATATAAGTACCACTTTATTATATTAGGGTCTAAAACAATATCTTCTTCATCGGAAGAAGATAACATGTTTATATCTCGATGTCGAGGGACATACGAACAAACCCGAACAAACCAGACTAAGAATTCGGTTTTGCCCAAAATATCTTAGGAAATAGGTATTCAGAGTTTTTTAAATATGACATTGCAGAACTTACTTAATGAGCTTCTCTAATTTAATCATTTCGGTATGTTGTATGTTCGGTATTGTTTATCATTAAAAAGTCAAAGAAATAGTCCATTTCTCCAGAGACCTGTTTAATAATTATTAACTAGTTCACTTCATGTTTATCATTAAAGCTGTAAATGCGGGTAGCTTTGTAATCATTTTAGCTTAAGTCATATAAATACAAAAATAAATACGTTTGAATTTTTAAAAGAATTCACTCGACTATCTATATCATAAGGAAAGGTGGGAATAACAATTATGTTATAAATTACCTGTGAAACCCCCATTAACCTGTAAAATTTTGGCAAATTAATACCATGTTAAAATTAATAACAGTGTATATTAATAACAAGCATCAAAATGTGGCCGATTGAAATCTTTTTTGGCCAATTTAAAAATTCGTCCACTATACAAAGTTCGATACCATCTGCACCAATGGCGATGAGTTCAGTGAAATATACTGGTATTGGACTCCTGCTTGATCCCAAAAAACGGTGGCTATGCGCTTTTCAGCTGACGATGAACAGTTTTGAAATAACATGTAACTGTGTAAGTGATTTATTTCAGTACTCCTTACGCTAAAAAATTATAAAAGCGTAACTTTGTCTATGGAAGAACAATAAGAATTTCATGAATGATGGGACTAGAATGGGGGAAATAGCGCAGGTTATCATTAGAAGGATGCTGTTAAATAATATTTGCACCCCTGGGAGGGATTTCCCTTAAAATCTTAAACTATAAGGAGATGATGTGGCACATCATTTTCAAGGGCCTTTATCTCTCATCATCTCTTTCCAATAATACATTTTAATTAATTATTTTTTGTGTAGATAGTTTCTAAGAAATCGCATTCCAATAGTAAGATCAAACACAAAATTATTGACATTCAACCAATAATTGACATGTTTTATAACTTGCCATAATTTAAGACATCTTTATATCTGACCTAAAAATTAAACTTTATTACTTTAAACAACAGTAGACCATGAAAAAAAAGCTAATATCCTACAACAACTATGTTGACTATTAACATTTAACATATTCATTTGCGAAAATGGCCTATCAACATTTTGAAAATTTTGATATGATATCAGTTTATATTGAAAGTGGAAGAAACGAAGAAATGGTGCAAAAATGTATATTTTGCTCGCTGTCCGGAAAGACGGTAACCATTTAAAGACATATCCAGAACATTTGCGATGATTCCCTTTATTTTTCACCTTAATCTGAATCTTTTATTTCGTTTCAACTTAATAAAGTTTAAATAAATCTCCTAGGAAACCAATATCATCCATGGTGAGTTATATATTTGAAAGGAGAATTTAAAATAGTATCTTTCAGATTAAAATATACAGGGTGTTGCATTTAAAAAGTGAGGTTAGGTCCGATAACTTTTTTACCTGACTCCGTATACTTATTCCGAAAACGGTAGATTATTCAGCAATAAATATAAAGAAACATATGTATAAAACATTTTTCTGTATCTCTTTTGACTAAGAAAATATAGGGTAATTTTGAAATTGTCAATTTTTTGATTTTCCCCCGTATCTCTTAAGCGAGCGAAAATTTTCAAATTTTGATTTTACATTAAGTTTGACCCAAAAAAAAGAGCACATGACACCTACATTACTTTTTTGATAGCCCTAACAATTACTGAGATACCCTATAAAAGCGTAGAAAATGGGAGATCCTGTACTACCTATTTGATGATGTTTTAAATTATACTATACTACCAATATTCACCCTTTCCTTTTTGGTTATTGACCTTAGTCTATGTTACCCTATTTTAATTTTTTTTTCTCATTGGCTTAAAAATTAAATTTTTTCTTAATTTGCTTGTTTGATGCTTTTTTGATAAGCTTCTTGTTTAATATTTTTATGCTTTTTAGGCTCTTTTTTTTCAATTTTTTGCGCTTTTTTATCTTGCGTACAAAGGAAATGGCATCGTTCGGTTTCTATTGTATACATTGGCCAACTGGACACTGTTTCCTTTCAACATGTAATATAAAGTTACTCAAACTTTGCTAAAATAGTATATTAAGATACAAGTTTCATAGGACATTATCTTAGAGCACGCGTTTAATTGAGAAAACGACCCGCGAAGCGGGGAGTTTCCTAAAGTAAAAGTGCTCTAATTGTCTTATGAACCATGTATTTTATAATACTTTTTCTATTTGGGCCTTTAAAGTCTACAAAACTTTAAAAAATATAGTAAATTTTTTTCATTTCAATTAATATTTTCTTTTTGGGTTGGCAATACTTTTACAATTTAATAAAATGTTACAAGTATCAGATATGCCATGATAGAAACAATTGAACACAACAAAGCTTCTTCCCATCCGTCATCATTAAAAATAAATATATTATTAAAGTTAATAAAAATGAGTCAGGACGAAATTTGTACTTCGTCAGAAATACGAGAAATTGCAGAAAATAATCTAGATAAACTTTTAAAAAGAATATGCAAAACTTTGTGTTATGATGCGAGCAGAACAAAGTTCAAAATATTGAATAAAATAATAAATAATACCTAGTATTGAACAAAATATTGTGTCGAAACTGAATCTGATAGGAATAACAATTAATGCCCAGGAAATGTCTACAGTAACTATGAACATATATATATAAAGTAATATGTATAATACTATATTGAACTAAAAATAAAAATAGTACTTTATTGAATAAAACTTTAGAAATAGGGCATAAACTGGAAGATATTTCTATTATTTTTAGGTTATGTTCTTTTATAGTGACTAGAAATTAGTTGACGGACACCGTCGGCATGTTATATATTTCCGAGTATAGGTATTTCTGATAAATATCTAGTAAAAATGAACTATTTGCAAGGTTAAAGGTTAGTATTTTAAAGTTTTTTATAAAAAAAATTTTTCTAGTCCATAATTTTTTAAAGCCTAAAATTCGAACTCTACTTGCTACCAACATAAAAAAAATTTCAGTTTCATAAAGTGGCAGGTTATTGAATTTTTTTGCATTTCATAATGTAGCCATTATGGAACCAAAATAGAAAAACGTTTTAATCTGTTCTTCTAATTTTGATGCAGATGGCCAATCTCCATTAAAGAATCCATCCCGGCATTTTCTAAGAACAGATATCCACGGATATATTAATTACCAGCTTTTCAAGAGCTCTGACAAGGGTTCGAACGCCCAACAACAAAATATTATTAACCGATATTAAGAGCGAAGACTCTTTCTATTATGTCCCGAGAGGTGTTGATTAAAATTTTAGATTGTTTTTCTTTCAGATGCAAATCTACAGGCCGCGCTCGTTAGGAATGGGTGTCGAATATTTTTTGATCAGGTGTTTCGAGGATCAAGTCGAGTGATGACCCGACCGGCAAAAGGATTTCAGATAATTGATTATTAAAGGTACCTACCTACCTATCTTGCGATTCTATATGATTTAGTTCAGGTTATTATTATCAGAATTTATTACTCTTTAAATAAAGTTTTCATTTTATTATTTATACAATTTTGTTTTTTTTCTCTAAATTTTTTTTAATTGATTTATTTCGAAGAAGGTATTTCTAACGAACATTTCCTAAATATTTGTCTTCTTAAAAATGAAAAATTAAGGTAGTTTACTCTTAGAAAATATCAATATTTTTTTTAAATTTTGACATCACTATACAGGGTGTTATGGAAATGACGTATTATATTTAAACCGGCAAATCCTGAGATGAAAAAAAATTGAAAAAAAATAACCATAAATTTGAATTATTAAGCGAAATTATACACTTTATATGAAATCTCAAAATTTACATGGCCGCTACTGACGACGGTCGGTGTTGTCATATCTACACGGTAAAACTCTTTAGAAAATAAATTATAATTTTAACAATTTCTCATTATATCATTTATGAACAAATATGATTCCAGAAAACCGACGGCGAAAGATGTTTTGCAAAACAAATAATGGTAATATTACACACAAATTTAAAATTCGTCACAAGCACAGGAAAGTAAATAGGTCAAACGTCATTGACCTTTCTATTATTTTTCAAACTCTTTAAAAAAAATGCTTTTACTTATTTAAATACAATTATTAATTTCATTTGTTTCACAGAAACCACACAGAATCTAAGTTTTAGGAATAACCTCACAAATAGCAGCAATTCATATGGAAAGAATACACGGGAAAACTGTTTTAATTTTGGTCCTTTTTTCTCGCTTAGATTTATATATTTAACTAATTTAAAAAACATACATTTTAAATACAATTCTTTCAATTTAAGAATGACATTTTATCTACGAACGAACGAAATGGCACGTGCAAAACTCGGAATAGAGATGGGCAATATTTGACACTTTGATATTTCACGGTCACGGTAATTGAATCCTAATAATAGGCGTTACGGGACGGACTAAGATCGCTTAAATGCGTTTTTTATGATGATAAATGAGATTCTTCCCTGAATGGAATAAAATGATAGTAGTGATATATCCATTAATTAAGGTAAGGGATAATACTGCGACTGTACTTGAGAAGCTCAAAAAATTAAATTAGCTCAGCTCTACTCGAAATGACAAGACCGACGAAGATTTAATTTTCTTTCTCACACCGCCATCTCTCCATCTCTTTCACACAATCCACTGGGCGCCGGGGCAACGTAAGTCTAGGCGTACAAGCGTGCGTCCTGCAAGTGTCAGTATTAGAAGATATGCGTTAAAATACGGTCGGTTCTGTTGCTTACCATTTACACTCTCGGCTATCCGCTTTGTTTTCAGAAGGTACGCGTATAATAATTGTTTTGTAATGAATTTCGGGCTACGCGTCCAAACTTTGTATATAATTTTACATTGTTTTTATTGACGAACCTAAAACGAGTTGTTTGTTTTGGACGTTTGTCTTGATGGAATATTCCGAGCATAAAGTGTTTTCAGGAGTGATCCCATGAAAAAGGAAAAAAAAACTGACTGTGTTTGTTCGTGGATTTCCTCGCTCTTTCGGTATAAAGATAAATACAAGTAGGTAGATAAATAATTTATTTTTATAATTTTATATGGAATTTCAGTTTTGCATTAAGTTTGGCAACATTCCACGTAACACCTGTTTTCTGACATGCCACCACAGGGTGACGTTTTACATTAACGTCTGATGAGCTGGGGGTTTATGGGGCTGGACCCCACTTTTAAAACGGTTGATTTAAAAAAAATATATGTAGCGCTTCTCTAGGACACCCATGGAGTCACCCATTTAAATATAATACGTCATTTCCATAACACCCTGTATACAAAAACTAAATTTTTTAATGATAAATATTACTTTATCTACCTATCTTTTGCTTCTATATGATTTAGTTCATGTTATTATTATCAGGATTTATTAATCTCTTTAAATAAAGTTTAATTTTTTCTTTTTTGTTACTGTTTTTTTTTTTTCTTATTTTTTGTAAATCTTGAATTATTATGAAGAATGAACACTTCCTAATGGCATTTTTTTTTTAAAAATGTTAGTTTACTCTTAGATAAAATCAATATTTTTTAAGATTTTGACTACCATATACGAAAACTAAATTTTCTTATGGCAAATCTTAAATTACCTATCAATCTTTTGTTTCCATATGATTTAGTTCATGTTATTATTTTCAGAATTTATTAGAACCTTTAAATAAAGTTTTAATTTTATTTATTGTAAATCCTAATTTACCTACCTATCTTTTACTTCTATATGATTTAGTTCAGGTTATTATTATCAGGATTTATTAAATTCTTTAAATAAAGTTTTCATTTATTTTTTATTATTTTAATAATTTTGTTACTGATTTTTTCCTTATTTTTTTACATCTTGAATTATTACGATGAAGGTAATTCTGACGAATATTTCCTAATGCCATTGTTCTTACAAATGAAAAATTAAGGTACTTTACTCTTAGATAAAATCAATATTTTTGTAAGATTTTTTTTTATGATCAAACACAAGCACTATAGGAAAAATCATTTAGGGCACTCTGAGAATGGTGCGTGTGCGAATAAAGCGATACACGTTGGTTTTGAATCTGAAATATGGATGGGCGGCAGTGGTTCGTCGTGTATTTCTGCTACTCGTCTCTCTGGGCGGAATTAAGAGAGCAAGGTCAGCCGAGCACTTTCCATGAAAATATCTGTAAAAGAGAGTCAAATCCCCAACCTGCCTTCGATGTTCTAGGCCAGCGGTTCTCAAACTTTTTGGGTGACGGAACCCTTTTGGGAAGCAAAATACTTGACGGAACCCTACAATAAAACAATAGTTTTTAAAAGTGTATTCTTTATTAATAAGCATAATAAAAGTACAATGTAACAGTTACTAATTATTACTTACTTTACCACATGGCAAGTACAATAACAGAAGATATTAAAAAAGAAAAAATCTAACTAATGGGAGGTATGAAACTGTTTTTTATTTTTCATCAATTGGTTGATATCAGGTTTGATAGAAGACAGTTGAAGTCTCATATCAGGTTCGGCGTCCAGTCTATTGCGATATTTTGTTTTCGTGGCTGCATAGGTTGAGAATCCTGTTTCGCACAAATATGTTGTTGGGAACGGGAGAAGAATATTCAGAGCCATTTTGCCAAACATTGGATATTCATCACGGATTCTGCACCAAAAATCGTTGAGAGGCGTCGTTTTGAACAGTGACTCCATACTTGTGTCTGATGACATTTCTAAAAGAGATTCATATATCTCGTTTGACATACTTTCGGGCTTTTCCAAGTTGGGTAAAAAAGGATTATGAATCCATGAATTCAGTTTCATTTTTGTATTCTGTTCTTCGGGAAAATACTTTTCAAAAGATGCGCGCATCGAACTGAGATATTGGACCAATTCTTCAAACACATCATCTTGAAACATTTCTGAGTCGTTATCGCTAACAAACTCACTGAGTGACGTAAAGCTTTCTATTTCTTTCTTACCAACGCAAATAATCCAAAAATCTAATTTTCTTTTGAATGCAGTTATTTTGTTATAGGCCTGAAACACTGTTGTCTGTTTACCTTGCAATGATAAATTCAATTCGTTCAGTTTTTGAAAGATATCCGCCATAAAAGACAATCGGAACAACCAAGTTTTATCATACAAACGGTCCTTCAAATTAAAAGAAGTATCTGCTGAAAGAAACATTTGTAACTCGGCTCTAAGTTCAAATAGCCTTGTTAAAGTTTTACCCCGAGACAGCCATCGCACTTCTGTATGGAGCAGCAGTGTTTTATGTTTGCTGCCATAATCTTCACACAATAATGAGAACAATCGGGATTGTAGTGGTCGTGATTTGATAAAATTAATTATTTTTACCGCTTCATCCATAACTAATTTTAGATTTGACGGCATTTGCTTCATCGCAAGTGCTTGTCTATGCAGAATACAATGGCTGGAACTACAATTAGGCGCTTTATTTTTTATTCGTGACACTGCTCCTGCTGTTTTACCTGTCATCGCCTTGGCCCCATCTGTACAAATGTCAATGCAATTGTTCCAACTGAGATTATTTTCTTCAAAAAATATATTTATTTTATTAAAAATTTCTTCCCCGGTAGTGTTTGTGAGCAGCGGTGAACACATAAGCATGTCTTCTTCAAAAGAACTTTCATATGGATATCTCACGATAACCAGCAAGATAGCCAAACCAGCGACATCAGTTGACTCGTCCATTTGCAAGGCGAATCGTGTTTTTTGTAGACGTGTAACTAGTTCTTGTTTGACGTAGCTTGCCAGATCATGGATTCGCCGTGAGACAGTATCGTTTGATAGCGGCACAGTAGAAAGATGCTTTGCGGATTTTTCATCGAGCATACATTTTGTTATGTCTAATACACATGGCTTTATTAAATTCTCAGCGATAGTGTGCGCTTCACCTGCTTGTGCAATGCGATAGCTAACTAAATATGATGCCTCCGTAGCCTTTTCGTTGATAGTTTTTGTTACATGCATCATATTTTTTTGACTTTCCAATAACTGATCTTTTTTACGAACAAAAAATTCTTTATTCTTGTCTTTAGACTCGGGGTGTACAGTTTGTAAATGTCGGCGCAATTTGGCAGGTGCCATGGAACTATTAGGAAGCAGTTTACTACATAGCATGCAGAGAGGTGAGCCCTTGGAATCAACAAATCCGAAACTGATATATGATTCATCATACTTCCTTTTTTTCGTCTTTGAAACCGTCGAGCTTGAGGTCGTGGCATCATCGTCTGGATCGGTGATTGCTATATTCTCCGCGCGTACTGCTTTTGAACATTCAGCGTCATTAGAAGATGTTGTTGCAACACGTTTAACACCTTTAAGCCAACGTTCCATTCTTCTTTATTTATAATGTTACACGTCAGGCTGGTGGGGTCTAAATAATGCACAATCGTTACTGCGTATAAGAGACTAAGTTTAGTACAATGAAGAAATGTATAAAACTGAGACAACAGAATACAGCAGGCAGTAGAACAATGAACACTAGTTTCTCGCTAGCGAGCTTGTAAGTAGGTAGGTAGGAACTTATCGCTCCGAACGCTAATCGTCAACTGACTGACGAGGCGCGACGCGCGATCGCCGCTTTTATACTTAGTCCTAGAGTCGATCTCGAATATTCTCGAAAATACTCGAGTCGGCGCCTTTGATAAACAAAAAGCAAAAATAAAAAGGGAAATATAAAAATTGCGTTGTAAACAATTCAGAGGCGGCTTTTATCAAAAGGACTGCGCGCTCACAAGTATACAAGTATACATGTTGATACCAAACTTATGAGATATTGTACCAGCTATTGTAACACATGTTTATACAAATACAAATAAATAAATAAATATACCTACGCCGCGGCCGCGGAGTCAAAACGTTCGACCAGAGAGAGGTGTTTTGATTTTTTTTCTAAATTCTTGAGGAACCCCTACAGAGGTATCGCGGAACCCTAGGGTTCCGCGGAACACACTTAGAGTATGGCTGTCTAGGCTGTCGAGGTTCTTCGTCAGCTCGTGGTCTCCGATCAGACGAATCGCCCTCCTTTCGATAGAATCCAGTAGCCGAAGAGTATGTTTGGGTGCAGAGCTCCATACATGAGAGCAGTACTCTAGTGATGGTCGAATCTTGGCTTTGTATAGTGTCAAAAGTTGTTGAGGTGTGTACAACTTGTTGGTTCGGAAGAGTACACCAAGTTCCTGAGAAGCTATCTCTGTGCGCACAACGTGGTTATGGCAAGACATATTTCCTCCCAGATTGAGGCCCAGCAAATTAATAGATGACTATATCCGGTTCTGTAATGTTAACCTTTTTAGAGAATACTGCTGTCTGGGTTTTTTAGCGTTAAATTGTTATTAAATTGTGTAAAATCCCTGTGTACAGAAACTAAATTTTCTAAAAACAAATCTTAATTATTTATCTACCTATCTTTTACTTCTAAATGATTTAATTCAGGATATTATTATCAGGATTTATTAAACTCTTTAAATACAGTTTTCATTTTATTTTTTTTTATTATTTATACAATTTTGTTACTGTTTTTTTCCTGGGAACCTACAGCTTAACGTGTGCTTCGAACTATACACTACATTATTCTCGATCATACGCTGCTCCCCTAAGGGCCACCAACTATTGGTTTCTCGCATAGCGGTATGACCTACCGATTGGCGAGTGCGTACTATACCCCACGATATATACGTTCTCAGCCAAGATTTCTTTCTATATAACGGTTCTTAGAATATTCTTACGGTAAAGATTTTGAACTTCGAGGTGTATAAATATTCCCTGTGACCGTTTTAAAAACCACTTAAAGAGAGCTACAATTGGAAAAACTCCAGATTTGCTACATACAAATTGTGTAACAGTATTTATGAAACCGAAACAACCCTGTAATGCAGCAAAAAATCTTACAAAACAATTTGTCAATTTCACGACGTTCATATCTTGCTTCCAGTGGTAAACATCGGAAAGACAAGTCAATTTTAATGTGAATAGGGATGCTTTTAAAGAATATTTGCAGTTTTCGTAGTTTAACCCACTGGTAGGAATAGAGGTTACCCTTAAAATATTAAATTGGAAGGGGGTTCAAGTGGCAGATAATTTTAAATGTCGTTTAAATCGTTTCAATAAGACTATAATTTATTATATTTTGAGTAGTAATTTCTAAGAAATTACACTCCGACTGAGGGGAGCGGTGGGGAATACCGCACACCTAAGGGAAAAAAGTGATTACTTCCAGATTGTAAATAATTAAGAGACTTGGGTTACCCCACACGATTATGAAAGTTGGCAATAAAATTCATAAAGCCATGCATGTACGGAATTTACCAGACAGTTTCGTATAATACCGTACAAAAATCCCGTATATTATTTTTGAAGACATTAAATAACTAAAATCTAACTTAGCTTTACTATATCCTTTATTTCTAAATGATCTTTGGTAGAAAAAAAAATAAATTAAAAAACCCTTAATTTTCTAACGAATACAAAACGTTATTCAGGAACTAGAACAAAAATCATGAACACATTTTTCTGCGCAATCATATCCGCTACAAAGGGAGTGCATCCGTAAACCGCAACGCGTACATCTGTACCACAGCTTCTCCCAAATTCTCCTCATATATCATTGTACGAGCTTTACTTGATTTTACTTTTAAAAAGAAAAATTAAAATATAAAAGAAGGAAGAACTTTTAAGAAAAGAAACCTACATTAATAAAAAATAACATATCCAGGTTTCAAAATTTTTCAGCTAAATTGAATTATATCCACTTATAGCTGGTTTTCTAAGCAACAGTGTTAATAACAGAAAGCACCATAACCAGCAGCAACGACAACATGCGAGCGACTAAAGTCGGTACGGTATATGAAGTCCGCTAAGCAACAAAACCTTTTGAGCAGAGTAGTCGGTGGCTCTCAAACAATAAGTTATATTTTAGGTATTTTCTAAATAAAATAATTTAAAGTAAATAAAAAATTAGTTTAACTAACCACTCTCTTAATTCTTCCTTTTTCCAGCTGCTTGTAGGAAATTTCTCTTCGAGTCTCGTATGGTAAGAGGGATTGTCTAAAATAATTAAGGAAGAGTTTTCTAAACTCTTGAAAAGTGAACAAACCAATTCTCAAAAATTTCAGCATCCATTTTGCCGTGATAATCATCAGTATTTTTGTTGATGAAAATATGGCACTGACATTTGAAACAAACCCTTCTTCATTACCAGCATGTATTATTATATATCTTTTTCCATTAATGGCACGAGTACTGGAATAGCAATGTTTCGAATCATCCTTCCAAGACGATTTTGTTGAAGTTCCGTTTGCATATATCCATGTTTCGTCAAGAAAAACAACTTGCCTTGAGAATTCCGATTTTTTGTTTCTTAAATATTCCCTTAAAAATTGTCATCTTTTTGAAACATTATTGGACAGCTCGCAAAGCACTTTTCTGTTGTTCGTTTTTTTGTATTTGAAGCACAGAACTTTTAAAATGCATCGCAAAGTTCTTTCTTCTTTATCTTTTATGATAACATATTTAGCTTTGATGATAACATATTCCTTGGCTTTATAAATATCATAAACAATATTTCTAATCGATACCTGAACATTTTCAATAACTTTGCTTTATAACTGCTTTTAATTCACACACAATGAGAAACAAACTAAAGCAAAAAGCATAACTACTTATTTAAAAGGGTATCATTTAACTGGTTAGCAAAATATTCTTATTTTTGCGAACAGTAAATCGGTCAGCGAAAAAGGCTAGTTGGTCAGCAACTTATGGACAGCAAACATTTCTGAATCGTGATAGTGTCCTGGGAAAACAAGTGAAAACCCGCCCCCGCTACACCTTTTTTTGTAGCCGATTTCTTTCTGTATTCGGCAAAAGAAAACACAAGAAAGTTACAAAAATTGACAGTACCCTGGGACCTCTGAAGTAAACTGCTTCTAGACATGTTTGTTTCTACTGACCAATTGTAAACTATTGCTGGCCAAGTAATCATTTCGCAGCTTGACTGTTAATAACGGCAAACCATTTAATTACTTCTCTTATCTAAAAATTTTATTATTTTAATTATTTCTTGGAAAATAGTGATTATTATATAGATTTAACTATAATTATCCTAAAATAGCTAAATTCTAGGGAAAGGTACCTGATAAAACCATTAACTTAATGACGCAAAATGTTTTTCATTTGATAAATAAAAAAAACTATGAGTGAAAAATAAACAAGATAAAAATATTTATCTCGGTACATAATTCTAAGATGCTTTTGTTTTGGAACCGCTGATTTTGCTCAGCCGACTACAGTGAACCAGTGGAATGTTCGGTACGATCAAGTATAGCGAAGGTATTGTTAACTTAACCGTCTTACTGTTGAAAGTGTTTTAATACATTAATCCGATATCGGACTTCATAAAACGAACCGACTTTAAGCCAAGGTTTTGCTGCTGAATGTGGAAGAGGTTCACTAAACTGAGAGAACAAGTAAATGTAGTTATTTTTCTAGCAAATATATTGTGTGCGGTATTATACGCTGTACGGTATTACCCAGCACTCCCCTATTTATGTAAATTTTTAGGCGGTGACTTTGCTCGTGGTAATAAACTGAAAAGGAACTATACCTACGGTGCCTAATCATTATACCAAAAGAGGAAACTACACAATAATATTTCTAAAAACCATAAATCACATTGTATAGGCAAGTTTTAATTACGATTAATTTTGGAACATGATTTCTTAGAAACTACTACTCAAAAATTAATAAATTCCCGTTTAAAAGTTTTCAAAATGTGTGGTTTTTCTTAAAGGGCTGGTCAATACTACTTTAGTATAAACTTATTTATGCTCCGCACGAATATTGGCAAATTGTAGTGATATATTTTTTGATCTATTAGGAATATAAGTTAGGCGATCCGATTTATCTAGGTTCGGTTTAAAATTCCTGCCAAATTTAAATAATCGGAGTGTTTTTCTGGTCGTTTCTTTCTGATGGATCGCAATGAATACGCAACGTGATACTATTTTTAAATAAAACGACGTGAACCAGCGAGAACATTTTAGTTGGATTACATAAGTTTGGACATCAGGAAATTATTTTATTTTTGACCTTTCGCAGCCTGACAAATTGTAATACGTTTCAATTTTTAAATATCAATATTTCCGTTAAATATACAGGGTGGCCCTTCAAAAACAATCCAGCAAGGTTTACAGTTGTGTACGTGAGAATTAAAAAAATTCTCGGACCCTTAAACTTGTGTTTTCAGGGGGACACGTTTCACTATTAATTTCATCCCTGTAACCTCAATCCCCCCTAGCGGGGGTGGCTACTGCCCTTGTTTTTTCAAATGGGAATGGGTATGTTGTGATACATCTTCTTAAAGCGCATTAAGTTTTCTTTAAAATGACGCTTCGTTTTGTAAATTTAAGCTACGCGCCCCCGAGCAACGGAATTTGAAATATTTCACTGCACCTGTTATCAAGTACACAGGTTTGTGCGTAATCAATTTTTTTTTAAGTAATAAGTATCAGTCAATTCAACTTTATCTTCAGTAAAGTGGTTAATCCAGATCTACATACGTTATTTCTGCGCTATTATTTTCTTTTGATTTGATCGTGACATAAAAAATGATTTATTCTATTGAGAGAGAGTGTTAAAACGCAATTTCTCGGCGACGCGTAGCTCAAATTTACAAAACAAAGCGCCATTTTAAAGAGAATTTCCCTTTAAAAAGATGTATCACAACATACCCATTCCCATTTGGAAAAACAAGGGCAGTAGCCGCCCCCGCTAGGGGGGTTGAGGTTACAGGGATGAAATTAATAGTGAAACGTGTCCCCTGAAAACACAATTATTAGATTTTATTACACGCGACGAAATTATATGTCCTGAAAAAATGCGTCAATATAAATAATATTCAAAGATTATTTATGAACGAGCAAGATACACGCGTAAACCGAAAAAACAGAGCGGATTGCTGAGAGTGTGTTGGTGATCGACGAGACACAACGTGTCTGGCCGCTGGTTGGTCTTCAACTAATAGTCCGTGAGCGTGCGGAGCTATATGAACACAGCCGATGTAAGGCGTCAATAGGTCATTGGCATTTGACCTAGTGACATACATGCCTATTTCAAACTTATTTAATACTATTCCATATGTTTTTTCGGGGTGTTTAAAACATAGTCCGTCGTAGATGTTCTTCAATTAATTCTACAAAAAGGTATTACAGAATGGAAAAGTTTTGGAATTGTTTTATTTTGTCTAAAGAGTTTAAGGTGTACATATGGCAACACCGGCCAGAATTCCTTGATTGGTTACATGTATCGCAGTGCCACACAGGTGTTTTTCTGGTTTGACGTCATGTCACTTTTACCGCTGAATGAATTGAAAGCGCCATTTATGGGTATTTACCTTCAATTTGTCTTTATCTCAGGAATTGCCGGTTTAAATATAATACGTCATTTCCATAACACCCTGTATAAACATACAAATTTTCAGAACTCTTGGAAAAGTGTGCATAATGAATATTATAATTATTATTAATATTACTAATTACATGTAATTTAACTAAATTAGTTAAATTCCGAATTTAAAGTAAGAATTTAGTTAAATTCCGAGATAAAGGTAAAAAATTTAGGAACGTTCTTAGCTTGTCTGCATGGTATAAACTATAAATTTTGTTAGAATTATCCTATTTCTGTAGGTAGATATATTTATGTGGTAACAGCAACCGAGAAAAGACAATCCCGCCCGGATTTCTTCGATGGTTCAAAATCAACCCCTATTTTGATGTAAATATAAGCAGAAACATCAAGAAACCACCGACTACGGCAGCGTTTTCTTTGAGCCGCGTCAGCCGAAATAAATCGAATAAAGATACGTGAGGACTTATTTAAATTTGAACAGACACCAATTTACAAAAAACGTAAAAAAATCCAGAAACAAAATTGGGAATCGGGAATATTGAGTAGAGTCCAAGTGTGCTCCTGAATATTAACAATTTCGTAAAATTTTGAAAAGGTTGCGAAAAAATAAAGCTGTTCGAACGACCATTGGGGAAACGTTCTCTGACCTAGGATGTTCCGTTTAAAATCATAATAGACATCGAATCGCTAATCGACGACTTAAGTCACTGTTTAACCAGTTACTGTGTGGTCGCTGTCACCGGGATACCGGTGACTTAGGAGTCACTGCTAAGATCATCCCTACTCGAAACAATAAACTCGACTATAAATACAGACTAGACCAAATAAATAAGGTATTTATTTACAACCATGCATGTATCAATGACATTTCATCTATCCCGGGTGGAAAGTAAATTATTTTTTTGCAATTTTAAAAAAAATCGATATCTCAAAATAATAGACGAACACACCAACATACAACTCATTACACAAATTTAACGATAATGAAGTTCTTAAAAATTTTTAAAATAAACCTAATGACATTTTAGTGGAGTCGATCCGGTTTACGAAAATTCATTGACAAAATGTAATTTTTTTTCTCCACAATCGATACAGTAGGATGCTCTCGATATTCTGCCATAATTTGTAGGGGGCGCCGATGGGGGGGGGGGGGGGTCACGCCCCGTAAATCTAACCGACAACAGATTTTCCTAAATAATTCAGCCGGTTCTAATGCTACAAAAAATGTGAAAGGTAAAATTGAAGAGCTTGGCAGAGCGCGTAAGCTCGAACAAACTTGATCCCGATATCTCAATGAGTTCGCGATAACTGCAAAAACAATAAGATTTAATTAATTATATCTCGAAAAGGGGCGGAGTTGGGGCATCAATTTTTCGTGAATCAACGGGTGACATCGAGTACCTTGATGGGCCGGAGGCTGGGGATGGTTGTGCAATTAGGAGGGGAGTTATGGGAGGGGAAAATATTACATAAATGCTAATAAGTAGTTTATTAATCGACCTACGGGGATCAGGCCAGATTCAATTTGTTCATTTTTTTATCAGCTACGAGGGGGGATTGGCGAAAATTTTTTATTTTCCCAAATGCGCGCCTGGCGCGGCCATACAAGAAATTGCCACTTTTTAATATATCCGAAAATACTTTAGATATTATGTTCAATTTTGGTATGTGTTAATAGGATACAGAACCACATATTTTAGTCAGAAAAGTTATTAAATTGTTCCACCAGTGGCGTCCCTGCAAACATGTCCTCTGATATTTTTTACAAAAAATATGGTACGCCACTGACATTTTTCCATGTGGATATTTTTTCTGATTAGTCAGACGCATGGAATTGCCCACTTCAACAATTTTTATGAAACAAAATTTGTCATTAATTACACTGGGGAACAGCAAAAATGTTTCCGAGACCAAAATAGCAAAATCTTACTTATTTTATTATACTAATTAACAATCTGTCTTGCAAAAGGCTCAGTTGGCTCCGGTTTTATAGATCCATCCCAATTATGATAATTTACCTACCTGCCCTTAATATATGGGAAAATTTCACCATTAAATGAGAAATACCTGGATTTATTATAACAGGTGTACTTTATAAGGGGTTTAAATACATATAATATAAATCCTAAATTGTTAGTTAGTTGTATTTCAACCACCAGTTGATCGAGAGCTGTTCGTATTTGAGAAATTAGAGAGTTTTGAGCAACATGTCGCGAGTTTGTGTAAATAAGCCGGATCATTTTTGTTATATATGTGGTGAAATGACTTTTGTGAAACAAAAACGTACGCTTAGCCCTTTAATAAAAAAGGCTTACCACTTGTATTTTGGCTGCAAAGTTGGAGACCAGGATAAAAATTGGGCTCCCCATATCTGCTGCTACAAATGTGCGTCCAACATTCGCGGCTGGCTAAGTGGAAAAAACCGTAAGATGCCCTTCGCTGTTCCTATGATCTGGCGAGAACCGAAAGACCACGTTACTGACTGTTACTTTTGTTTGACACCTCCCATCAAAAAAGGCTTTTCAGAGAAAAAAAGGTCTGCGATACAGTATCCAAATTTACAATCCGCCATACGCCCGGTGCCTCATAGTGACGAGTTGCCTATACCTAATCCACCTCAGGAATATACCCTTCATTCTGATGATGATCAAGAGGATTCAAACGGTAGTGTACCGGAAAATGTCGCCGGCCCATCAACCTCGCAAGACTCCGATTTTGTCTGTGAACTTCCAAGTAAAAAGCCTCACAAAATAAGTCAAAGTGAATTAAGTGACCTTATAAGGGATTTGGAACTGCCCGAGACAAAAGCAGAACTATTGGCCTCTCGATTGCAACAATGGAATTTACTTGAAGATGAAGTAAAAGTTTCTGTGTACCGAAGCCGTCAGAAAAACCTAACACCATTTTTTAACATGGATAACAATTTGGTAGCCTGTAGGGACATTGAGGGATTAATGGCAGCTTTAAATCTGGACTATGATCCAAAAGACTGGAGACTTTTCATAAGTCTTAAAGCTGTGTTACTCCATAATGGAAACAAATTGCCTTCAGTCCCAATTGGTCATGCAGTCCATATGAAAGAAACATATAGCAATTTGAAATTGTTACTTGAGACCATACAATATGAAAGATATAAATGGCAAATTTGTGGGGATTTAAAAGTTGTGGCGATCTTGCTTGGAATGCAGCTAGGTTATACCAAATACTGCTGCTTCCTCTGCGAATGGGACAGTCGAGCACGATCGGATCACTACAGAAAGAAAATTTGGCCACCGAGAGAGTCTTTTGAGCCAGGAAAGAAAAATGTGACCAGCGCGCCATTAGTTGCCCCAGAAAAGATTTTACTACCGCCACTTCATATAAAATTGGGACTTATGAAAAATTTTGTGAAGGCAATGGACAAAGAAGGCCGTGCTTTTAGTTATTTAAAAGAAAAGTTCCCTAGAATCAGTGACGCTAAAATTAAAGAGGGAATATTTGTGGGTCCCCAGATTAGGAAACTTTTCGGAGATGCGCAATTCGATTCCATACTTGAAGGCAAGGAAAAAGACGCTTGGGATGCCTTTAAAATGGTTGCAAAAAATTTCTTGGGAAACATAAAAGCAGAAAATTATAAAGACCTGGTTGCCCAACTTCTTTTGTGTTACCAAAACCTAGGGTGTAATATGTCGTTGAAAATTCATTTCCTGGATTCTCATCTGGATTACTTTCCGGAAAATTGTGGTGCTGTAAGTGACGAACACGGTGAGAGGTTCCACCAGGATATTTCGAACATGGAAAGAAGATATCAGGGAAAATGGAACTGTGAGATGTTAGCCGACTACTGCTGGACTATTACGAGAGATGCCCCAGAGGCTGCTTTCAAAAGGCAAGCTAAGAAGCGCAAAATGAGTGTCTAAACTTTGGATTCAATGATAAAAATGTGCTATTTAGTTGCTTTTGTTGAACCAACAATATATTGTTATCTGTATTTTGTATGTCCATTGTATATGCCTATGAATTAAAATTTTGTAACAAATAATTGAGATTTTTTTTTTTGCGAGCCAACTAAAATCTTTAATAGGTATTTTTTAGTTACTTGGGTACAGTTGAATCCAAAAAAATAGGTTTTGTTCAGGAAACAAAAAAAAAGTTGAAATTTGTTTCCCAGTGTTATTTTATCAATATTGATAATAATGAGTTTCAATATGAATTTAGTGGTTTTAATCAAGAACGGTGCGTCTGACGAGAAAAACTCAAGAGTCCGTTTTCCTGTAGAATTGACCAGGCTAATCAGAAAAAATATCCACATGGAGAAATGTCATGGTCATATGTACCAAATAGCCATTTCTTGTATGCCGCGACAAGCGCGCATTTGCGAAAATAAAAAAATTTCGCCAATCCCCCCCTCGTAGCTGATAAAAAATGAACAAATCGAGTCCGGCCTAATCCCCGTAGCTCGATTAATAAACTACTTATTAGCATTTATGTAATATCCGCCCCCCCCCCCATAGCTCCCCTCCTAATTCATCCAGCCTCCGGCCCATCAAAGTACTCGGTGTCTCCCGTTGATTCGCGAAAAATTGATGCCCCCACTCCGCCCCCTTCTCGAGATATATTTAATTAAATTTTTCAGTTTTTGCAGTTAAAAATCGCATTTTTCTTGTAGTATCACAACCGGCTGAGTTATTTAGGAAAATCCGTTTAGATTTACGGGTTTGTTCGTTGTTCGTTCCAAAAAAATTTCAATATTCTCCATAGACAGTGTGCTTGCTCGATGATGTGATTTTTTCGGCTTGTATCCTTTGTTTTGCTTTTTTAAAAATGCTAATAGCTTTGCGTGTTTAGATATGTCTACTTTTTCCCTAATTGATAGAGTGGTCCTCAGCATTGAATATTGTGAGCAAATCGTTGATATCTTCTTTGTCTTGGCATTTTCACTGAAATAACCCACTAGCGCCAACTCAGAACCAGGATTTTGAACTTTGTTTCCTGTACACCATTCTTTGAAACAGTTATATGCCAGTCATATCTCGGGCTTTTAGTTGGCAGAAGATCCTGTCCTACTATTTTTGCTGCTTCTCGAATTTCTAGTGGAGTAGCAGCAAAATCAAATTACTCATCTGATAGCATTTTTCTGTTGTTAAAATAATATATTGTTTAGTGACATGGAAACCATATTCAAAAAATGATATTTGCCATCTTGATGTGTATTATTACCTTCGTTATTTTTCCACCTGCGGTTATTTGAAATTTCTGTCTAATTTTTCAATATAAAGGTCAAAATGACATTTATCTTTTATTAATAATTTTAATTCAAAATAATAAGAAGTGGATGTTAGATTTGGTTGTAAATAAAATAGTATAGAAACCTCGGTGAAAAGTTTCATGTCTGTCTCCGGATTTAGTTAACCTTGCCGCTTCGCGCCTCGGTTAACTACCGACTCTCTCGACAGGAATGAAACACATTCCACCTCGGTACGTAATATACTATTAAATATTGCTTTTTAAATTATAATGAAAAAATCGTCTAAATTTCTATTAAGTTATCTGAATTCACTCCTTATCGCATTGGTTCATAAATACCATTATTATTACTATAAAATTTAGAAACAATTCGAAATTTTTCAAAAAAAGTACTGAAATATTTAAAAGGCACCAAAAAGTTCATATTTTCGTAGACAGGTTTTCCATTAAGGGAAAATAATATTTAATAGAATATTTTCTACAGCATATCTTAATGCGATAATACAATAAAAATTATGGGAAAAATTGGGGATAGTCCGTGCTTGCGTGCTTTTTCCCAATTTAAAAACGGAATCAAAAATTGCCCTTGCGAAATATTACTTAGATAAAACGAATTTGTGAATAGTTAGATTATAGATATTTGATTATTGGGGATACAGGGAGGACACAATTTATTCAAAAGGGAAGTAAAGCAGAATCGACAAAAATAAATTAAACAAATGCGGCGGGGGGCAATCACAACCCCCCCCCCTCTTTCGCCACCTGCATACGTGATACCGCTATACAATAGATATATCTTTATCCGACCTCAACCTTGAGAATTTACCATTACGGCCAAGAAATACTGGTAAACGAAAGAATTCACAATATGTCACTCCTAGACTATTATGAAATAGTGTATTACGTACCGAGGTGGAAAGTGTTTCATTCCTGTCGAGAGAGTCGGTAGTAACTAAATCTCGAGACAGTAATGAAACTTTTCACCAAGGTTTCTATACTATCTTATTTACAACCACATCTAACATCCACTTCTTATTATTTTGAATTAAAATTATTAATAAAAGATAAATGTCATTTTGACTTTTATATTGAAAAATTAGACAGGAATTTCAAATAACCGCAGGTGGTAAAATAACCTAGGTAATAATACACATCAAGATGGCAAATATAATTTTTTGAATATGATTTCCATGTCACTAAACAATATATTATTTTAAGGGTATCATTTAACTGGTTAGCAAAGTATTCTTATTTTTGCGAACAGAAAAATGTAATCGGTCAGCCAAAATGGCTAGTTGGTCAGCAACTTATGGACAGCAAACATTTCTGAATTGTGACAGTGCTCTGGGAAAACAAGTGAAAACCCGCCACCGCTACACCTTTCGTAGCCGATTTCCTTCTGTATTCGGCAGAATAAATCACAAGAAACATAAACATAAATTGATGGTGCCCTGGGAGCCCCCTGAAGTAAACTGCTTCTAGACATGTTTGTTTCTACTGACTAAGTAATCATTTCGCAGCTCGACTGTTAATTTAATTACTTCTCATATATTAACAATAGAAAAATGCGATGCAGATGAGGAATTTGATTTAGCTGCTACTCCACCAGAAATTCGAGAGGCCGCAAAAATAGTAGAAGATATTCTGCCAACTAAAAGCCGTCCGAGATATGACAAGGCATATAACTGTTAGAATGGAAGAATGATATACGGGAAACAAAGCTTAAAATCCTGGTTCTGATTTTTTTTTAAATTACAAAAAAAATAATTTACTTTCCACCTGGGTGGGGTGTCTGGTAGAACGTGTAACAAATGGGATATTTGTTTATCCTTTAGTTTATTGAAAAAAGTCACTCTACGGCCAAAAAGTTTTGCTCGATTGAGAACCTCCTTAGCCATAGTCAAATATCCGAAATATTGTGCAGAGTGGCCAAAAATGTGAAATTGATCTAAGAATAAAATATCCTTATTTGTTAAAATATTAGAATTATATTCTCTCTCTAAACATGCTGACGAGAATCAGCCACCTATGAGATATAATTTGGTCGAAATAAAATCGTGTTTCCAGGCGAAACATAAAAACAATGAGCTAGATTACCTAAGAAATTATATACTTACATAACTTACGTTAAAAAAAATTCCAACTGTATAAAACAACTGTCAAATTTCCTCCGAGGTTCCATCATTCTCGATACATCAAGTATGCCAAGTCCCTCAATGGATTCATTGCGACATGGATTTCGTTTTGACTGGCTAGCCAGCGGCGATTGTAAATTTTTTTAAAAATTAAAGGATGTATTTTTTTAAGAATCAGAATCAACTGTTCTTCCTTAATAAAAGCTCTAGACTAAACTTCTAAAACTTACAAAAACAACCCCTGGTGTTTTATCAACACATTCTTCTTAGTCATAATAATTTCAAGTGACTAATCGCTCGAGCGATTCACTCGATTATTAAAATCGCTCGAGTATCAAGTATAGTTGTTGCAGAATTATACCGTTGACTCTTACTGCCATAAATAAACTACCTGATTAAACCCTATTGTATATGCCTCAACCGCTTGAAAGCTCAATATATGGGATCAGGGCCGGCTTGAAAATGTATACCACACCACATGATTTATTTTTATAATTAATTCTATTACAGATGCATTTAATGTAGAAGAAATATTATTTCTCCTAATATTGGATTTTAATTGGTGCCATATTAGCTCAATAGGATTGAATATACAATAGTACGGAGGAAGACGCAACAATACTGTATGTCCATTTTCTGCTGCAAGTTTGTCACACTCGTATTCCTTATTTAGTTTAAAAGCTTTTAATACTTTTAGCAGTTCTCGTTTTTTGTAAGTTTCTTCAAAATATAAATCATTTCAATCATAAAATTTTGAATTTCTGCTTTTGTATTATTAGAATTGGGAATGATTTTTGCTTGCCGACTATGATAACTAGCATTGTCCATTACAATGACACTATTTTCAGGTATATTTTTAAGGAGTTTATGTTTAAACCAATCTTCAAAAAGTTGTGCGTCGGTATCTTGATGGTAATCTAAGGAATAATCTGCTATGTTTTTAACTGAAAGCAACAGACAGTTTGTGCCTCATACATTTGGTAAATCTTTCTTCTTAATAAATCCATGTCACTTTCGTCAATGCTTCTAAATGTGCCAGAATCACTCCGAATTTTTCTAGGATTAACAGGTTTAAGTACTATGTCTCTTACCGAAGATAAAGAAGTTTTTGTCAAAGTAGACGTCTCTGCTAAAGCATCCATCGAATTAAAATTTCTACTCAACAACGATTGATACACATTTTTAATTATTAGTTTGGCATCGGTAGATAAATGCTTTCTTTTAAAAATGACACTTGAAGATGCCCCCCTATCAGCACAATTCCAAGGACGCCACATTCTACCACTAATAAGCGTAACTAAAAATTACTCGCCGGAAAACCACTAAAGATTAAAATTATTAAAAATCACTTTGTACTTATATAAGCATCAGGCATAGGTATAAATTGAATTTGTATACCTGGTCCGGCTCTACTCGAAAAGGTTTTAAAATTTGGGATTTCCTTATTTATTTTATGGTCCAAGGGATAATGAGGTTTTATTACAGCCAAAAGATCAACGGTATAATTCTGAAAATACTATACTCGATTATTAAAATCATCGGTTTTTCCCAACACTAATGTAAATGACACACGCTGTACAGAAAAGCAAGTGCATGCAGAATTTTGGCTGCCAATAAACTTTTTTTCCTTCGAATTTATCGACTAGAACTATCGTACTTTTCTATTTGCGGTTTTATTCTTTTTTCGAAATTCATTACTTATTTAATAGTGTTCTATTTTCTTTCGAGGTCGCCATTTAAATGTTTCTTAGTTTTATTTCGTTTTTAAAGCGAAATAGCGGGTAATGGGTTTCTAGACAATAAAACTCTATTAAAAAGTTTTGCAAACTTTTTTATTTGCTTTTATTTGCGAAACCTGCGGGACTCGACGTCATATTTCGTATAAACAGGGCGTTATTATTAGTTCTTCCTACATAATATAATATTTACCAGGGATGTTGCTTTGGAACAACCTGTTCTTTTCGAAACAGGTTTTTATGTGGAACAGGTCGAACCAGGTTTGGGTCGATATGTTTTCCTGTTCCGCTGAAGCCGTCTGGTTCGCTGAACCAGTCTGCTTCGTCGGAACAACTTGTTTAGCGGCCGGAAGAACCTGGTTCTATGAAACAGCTTCGAATGCAACGGAGAAGCAGATAGCAGCGAAAGGCGATGTTTAATATTTTTTGGAAATACGAGAAAAAATTTAAACTAAATATTTATCAAAAATTCTTCTTATAAGCCCAAAATATATACCGTGAAACCTCTTATAACGAACCTCTAATAAGCGGACATCTCTATTAAACGGACATTTTTCACAGTTCGGAACTAGGTATATGAAATTAAAATCAACCTCTATTTTATACAAAAAGTGCGAAAACCCTCCTTTAAACTTTTCAGCATTTGTAAATTTATGTTCCATATTTTCTGGAAAATAGAAAACCTCTTAAAACGCTCTCAAACGATCACAATGGGAATCAACGAATACTTATAACCAGGAAGAAGACAATCTGCCCTGTTAAATAATCGAAGCAGGCATGATACGGCGACATCCATTATGCCTGGCGCGCACGTGCTTTTCAAATGCCACTTTTGTCCAAATTTTTATTACTGTCAATATTTTAGAGTGACATTTAAGCAAAGAAAACATCAAAACCCTTTCATTTGATTTACTAAGTAGAGAAAATCAAATATTAGGATTTTGACATAGGTTTTCAGCTGTAAATATCGCTTTAAAATAGTCCTTACATACTTTTATATTATTACTGAACTAGTAACGAAATTAGAAATAAAGAAATCAGAGATTGAAGGTTGTAATTAGTTTTATTAAAAAATAAGAAATAAATCATAATTTTCATAAAATATTTTACCATCTTCAACTTCAAACAAATCGAGGTAAATACAATACTATATGTACTAACCAAGTAAATATATGCACCATCATTACGATTATGGGCTTCCAATTTGTTTGTTTTGTAGCATACTCCTGGCAACATTAGTGATCGAAGTCCTCTTTAATGTTCAGTCATTATGGGATTCTCAATTAAACTATGAAAAGAAAGAATTATTATAATAATATATTACCGGACTTATCAAAATTCTGGCTACGGGTAAATATAACTAAGCTGTAATTATTATGTTGTAGCTTTTGACTTCTGGATTGTAAAATTTAAGTAAAATTCTTTAAAAATGTGTTTGTTGCTAGTTTGCGTGACAAGTTTGGGACATAATGGGACAATTTTATAATGTAAAATAACAATAACGAATAAAAATTAGTAAAAAAATATTTCAATCATAAATTACTGACCTGCAACAAAACGAGAAGGTCCGTTTTCTTGAAAAGAATAGAAAATTAAAAATTATTTTAGAATTTAATAACGCTTCTTCCATCATTTTCAATCACATTATAAATCATATGTTACTTGATTTTTATTCCATTCCAGACGAAGGATGTTCGGTTGTGAAATAATTTAAGAACGTGTGCTGCTCGCATTCTATGTCTGTCTCTGTCTGCATCAACCTTCTCCGATTCAATAAAGGGAGATAAATATGGCCTAGATTAAATCGAACAAACCCAAAGTCTGATATTGACACAGAACAATCGACACAGAAGGATACACGTATGGAGTAACCTGCCTGGCTGTGACGTCACTTGCACGGCCTACTTATATGCTTCGATCCCCGCCATAAGCGGTCTCACCGGGCTGATGGGAATGTCAAGTGAAACAAATCACGCATCACTATCTTAATTTTTTTGTTTCAAGCGCCTACTTTTCTTTTAAATCCCGAATCAACAGAAGTTTGAAATAATGTTTCTGTACTTTGTTCACTTATTTGTGGTTTATTATTAAACTATTTGTTATTTATTGAAGTAGTCCAACATAAGTAAAAATTTAGAGCTTACTTATGAGATATTATTTATAAAATTAGGAGAAATACAGGACCGTATCCCAAAATTTCCTGATGTTGTTCAAAAAACCCTCGAAACATCATTCAACCACAATGTGGCATACATCGTTGCTTTCTGAAGAAAAAAAGCTATCAAATTCCAATATCAGGAAAACAGGACCGTATTTAAAAAAATAAAGTTGATAATGGCCCTTCGAAGACGACTCAACGGATTACAAAACAATTAACGCTCTTAGATAGAGCGGAATAAGTAGCAATGCAAAAGTACAATTTACTTTAGAATTCGGTCTCAAAAAAACCCAGAAAAACAAGAAAACGATTTTTCAGAATTTCGGGTTTTTCCAGATATCTCCGGAACTACTCGGAATTTTAGAACTTTCTAAACGGCATATTATTAGGCACGTAAATGCGCAACTTTACCTCCATTTAACCGATTTCGTATCTCTTACGGTTTCCGAGATCCCTGTATTGGCCCTCCTTATCTTGCACACGTTGTATAAAGATATGCCTTAATTCCGTATTATCACAAATTCCTCTCAAGAACTTATTTTCAAAGCCGATTAATTAATTATTTATACCACGAACCAACGTCATAATTTAATAACCCCACAACCATATGCCTCTTATTTTAATATAAATTAGGTTTTTATAGATTTTCCTATCAAAAATACCGTAATAGCTTAATAACTACCTAACCAGGCTGCCTTTGTCGTTAGCCCATTAGAATCTTTTACAGTACATTAAATTTTAACGTACAATAATTATACATCATTGGACATCAACTCTATTAAATTCAGGAAGCCATAAAATGTTTCAGTTAAACCCATTTGTGGGATATTGAAGTGGTTAGTACATTTTTGATTGGGTAAATTTAAAATTTTTATTTTTACTTATAAAACTTAGCGAAAGTGTGACCAGTTTGTGTTAATAAGCGATCCGTCAGCAGGCTGTTAGGTTTCAATATTAAATAACTTATTATATGAGGAGATCATCATCACAAGAACATATTTTTAAAAATATGGTACTAAAGATGTGCGATATATATACACAGTGTCCTACCCTGAACCGCCTCGATTTATACCAGGTGATGCATTGTTGAATTGGACATAAGAAATCCCATGTAATTTTTGAGGTGGCTGAATATTGGCTCCCCTGTTTATTTTATAGAGAAACTGCATTATAACCTCCTGACGAGATCGACATGGTAAAGCCATGTGCAAAGTTTGAATAAATTTTGGTGAGAAAATCCTAGGCTGTTTAATTAAACGTGATGGCAAAACCACGAAACTCTCATTGTTCATTATTGGGGTAAAAAAATTTTTACAGGCAACTTTCAGTCCTCAGCATATAACTTACTAAAATTTTGCCTGTAGAAACGATTATAACTTGCCAGATATATGTTACTTCCTTTTTTTTTCTAGATTATAGCTGCAGTATTCAAATTTGAATATAAAACCGAACAAACCCGAACATACCCTACTTTAACGTCTTCAACCCTCCCGCTTCAAACCCAAATTACGTTACTCCTCACCCACACCACCATACTCATATCTCTGATTACTATATACCCTTCTCCACAATAATTATCAAAACAATTAAAGAACTTCCAAATAAAGCTGCTGGTGAGGATGGCATACCAACAGTATTTCTTAAAAACTGCGTGAATGAAATATCTCAACCACTATATATAATATTCAATAAATCTCTAAAAGAAGGCCACTTCCCATAGATTTGGAAGTCAGCCCTAATTGTCCCAATTTTAAAATCAGGCAATAGGTTCTTGGTGGAAAATTATCGTCCGATTTCTAAATTATGTCTCATAGTTAAACTATTCGAATCAATTATATGCGACTACCTGAACAACATGGTCCGAAGTGGACTAGACCATTATTTCAAAGGGTAGTTCCTGTCATGAAGAAACGTTCTGTCGAGAGCAACTTGTTTCTTTATTCGCAATACCTACTGGATAGCATGGACGAGGGTTTCCAGGTGGACGCCGTTTATACTGATTTTAGCAAGGCATTTGATAAAATTGATCATAACATACTAATTGACAAACTTGCTGGGGTTGGTATTCACGGTAGCCTGCTCAGATGGATCTCTTCCTATATCACTAACAGAATGCAAGCTGTTAAAATCGGTGCGTTTAAATCAGATTTTAACGAAATTAGTTCAGGAGTGCCACAGGGGTCGCACTTGGGACCACTGCTTTTCAATATTTATGTTAACGATATTGTGAGTTGCTTTGAATTTTCTCGTTTTCTAATATATGCCGAAAATTATATCTTAAAATCACGAATTTGTCGGACATGCTGCTTATTCAACATGATTTAGACAATCTCTTTTCCTATTGTATCTAAATTTGAAGAAATGCCACACTATCACGTTTTCTAGAAATATAAATAAAACATTATCTGTTTATACAGTCAACACTACACCATTAGCTAGAGTATCTGTTATTAAGGATATAGGGGTATACTATGACTCTAAAATGTTGTTTGATCACCATATCCAATACATAACTACAAGGGCAAGAAAGTATCTGGGTTTTATTAACAGAACCTGTAAAGGTTTTAAGCATATAGAATCGATACGTACATTATATAAATGTCCTATGTTAATAGTACGCTTTGTTTTGGATCGGTCATCTGGAACCCTCAATACGACGTATATATTAATAAAATTGATAGAGTACAGGATAAATTTATAAAATATTTAAACAATAAGTTCTTTGACCCTCTTCTCGACAACTCTGCTTTAATTAAAAAAGATTAGCATTACTATCACTTCAAGATAGAAGAGAAATGTATGACATAAAGTTTACACACAAAATCGTCAATAACATGATCGATTCAATGGCAATTACTCACTTAATAGGTATAAACATTCCATCCTACAATACAAGAAATAGCAATTTTTTCCGTATCAAACCAAGCACCACTAATTATCATTTAAACGCGCCTTTGCAGCGCTTCCTAATCTATATAGATCTGGATGTTTGTTTCTTTTCCCTGGCGAGTCTTGGTAGTGCGCTAAGACTTTTGTACCTAAATCACTTAGTCTAACATTATACATGCGCTTGTTTTGTTTATAATTTAAAATAAAATTAATAAAGAATAAATAGCATACTTTGTTAAAACCTTACTTTAGATTATACTTATGTTAAAATTTGTTAGTGAATACTGTCTCTGGGTTAGTCCCGTTTTATATTCCTTAATGGTAAATAAATAAATAAATGTATCACCGGTCACGTGTCCCCAGTAATAATTTCTTTTTTCTTCCTTCTAGAGGTCGGCCTAATAGTTTTACAAATATGACGGTATGTGTTTGAATTTGTGTAAAGGGTGCTCCTGTTTGGGTAAGTTCCTTATTATGTTTATTGAGGTATAAACTAGAACATTGCCTACTTTTTACCAGGCGTGTTTTTTATGTTGTATCGCCGGTCACAGGGTTAACTCAGACCTAGTAGTTTTAATTAAGGGAAAAATACTAAAAAAAAACTGAAAGTTACATGAAGTCATTCTCTTGAATACAGATACTCATTTCAGTCTAACAAAGTTTAAGAAATAGCTTGTATTAGCTGTTATCCACGAATTTGTGCATTTTTGTATCACCGGTCACAGTAACACCGGTCACTGTCGTGGCGTGTTTTTTTATGTTGTATCGCCGGTCACAGGGGTAACTCAGACCTAGTAGTCTTAATTAAGGGAAAAATACTACACGAAGTCATTCTCTTGAGTACAGATACTCATTTCAGTTATCCACGAATTTGTGCATTTTTGTATCGCCAGTCACAGTAACACCGGTCACGCATGAAAATGTTACCGGAGATACATTGATGTGACGGTTTGTTATCCGAAGCTATATACAATATTTTTTATTAGCAATTTATAAACAATTAAGGAAAAATATATTTTGATGTGCAAGTTTCTTTTAAACCTTAGGTATATTAAAAATATGACTAATTTTCTTAATATTTTAACATTCTATAAGGAACATTCCAAAACTTTAAGCCAATATAAGACAGGGCTGCTATAAATAATAGGAAAATGGTTATAGTGACTGATTAAAATAACTCAGTTAAAAATATTGGCGTTATATGATTCAGAAGAGTAAAATTAGCCATGTGACGAGCGTTAAATTATTAAAAAATCGATGCTATAGATTAAAATCTTTGTGACGATCATATTTTGCGCTGACATACAGGGTGTTATGGAAATGACGTATTATATTTACACCGGCAATTCCTGAGATGAAAACAAAAATTACCACGTTATGCCCCTGTTCGGAAGGTAAACACACCAACATATGGCGGTGAATCTTGAACAGTGTTGTCACATCTTCAGGGTAAACTCTTTAGAAAGTCAATAACCGTTTGACAGATTTCAAGTTGTTTATTTTTCTGGGTACTTTATTATAAACTTTTACGTTCGCTGGGAAACAATCTCTGATTTATAACCTTGAACTGACTCGAACGAACTGCCGCGGAGTTTTTAAATGGTCAGGTATGTTCTCATTTGTTCAATTGGAACGACACCCGTCAGATCTGGATAACTTAAAAGTTTATAAATGCCACTTACCCTTTAGAAAAAAAATGCAATTTTATTTACCTTTTCGGACTTATTTAAAACCAACTTAATTTATAATAAACACCAAGTACTCACATCACAAAATCACATTAGTTTTCGTGTCACAATACATCTAAGTACCATTCAATCTGAATTAGTATTTTAAAGTGCTACTGTGTAAACAAAAATACACCCTTATTGTCTGCGAAATAATAAATTTAACATCTAAAAAAATTAAAAATAAATAAGACGTTGGTTCTCTCGATCGATATCGGCCGGCTTCTTTAAACAGCTGATTGTGGACAATCGGGCTAATATTTAAAAATACAGCGTTGCCACTTTCGATGTTCTATAAGCGACTATCATAAATTGCCGAATTTCCTTCTATAATATTACTTTCCTGTATAATTATAGTCTCAGAAATGGCAACCGCGCTGGCTCTAGTAGCGGAGAGTTCTCGGAAAGAAAGTTCGACGACTGGTCCGAAGTGGACTAGACCAATATTTCAAAGGGTAGTTCCTGTCAATTGTTAACATAATTGTTTCATTTTATCTTTAGTAAAGGGTTAATGGCCCATAGAAATTAGCGTTTTTATTATTTCTATTGCGAAATAATTAAGTACTCTTATTCTATGTGTGTTATTGTAAAGTATAATTATGCGTTAGTGTTGGGGTTTAGTGATAAGCTTATTATGCACTCCCACACTATCATCAGGACACGTGATGAGCATAAAGTTCTTCCCATAGAAAAAATAACTGAAAGTGTCTGTGCCCTGGATTCCTTAATCGCGTCCTGGATTTACTTTCTAAGTAAGCTAAATATTTATTTTTATAAAAACTAAAGTTTTACACTTTTAAACATTTTGACAACATTGTGCTTGAACATCTGTTGATTAATCAGCTGGGCAATGTAATATGTTCATATATGAATGTGCCGAGGAGTGTGTGGGTTTAAAATCCGATTAACTGAAAGTTACCTGTAAAAATTTTTTGACCCAGTTAACAAAAGACGCATGGTTCCATTTAATTATGTCATTTTTGGTCATTATTGAAACAAAATGTTATGGCGAAGTCAAAGTTTACCTAAATCGAACAATACATATTTTCCCCATATGGTTCCAACTTTAATGGTGGCATTTTATAAACGAGAAAACTAAAAATTAAATCGATCTCCTATATTTCTTTCACCAATATAATATGTTTTTCGTGGACGAAGCAGCCAACAAGATATTTTATATCCCCTCAATAAATCTGCCCAAAGCCGTCTAGATCCAATTGAGTCCTCAAATCCGCCAAACAATATAACATAAAAGCTGCCCTTATTCGGCACTAGAAAATTATAAGTTATCGCCTTTTATAAGCGAATTTTCTTCGGCTTATTTTATCGCGCGGTGTTTCGCTCACACGTCTAGATTTGTGATTTGTTCTTGTTAAGGACACCCTCTCTTGAATGGCAGGGCAGTATTTAGGATTAAGGATTAGGAAACAGGTTCCACCAAATGCCAGGGTGCATGGGGTGTTCTTAATTACCATAAGTTTAATAGACTATATATAGATAGATTTTATTTCACTATTTTTGTAATTTTATATATCTTACCTCAAATCAATAATAGTTATTTACCAAGGTCGTTAAGTAGACTATAATGCCCGGAAGGCGATAGCAACTAGCCCAAGGGCTTTGGACCTGGCAAAAAAATCCAAATAGACTTGTGCAGTTACTCGTGTTTCAAAAAAATAAGGACCAATGACATAGTTTCCAACTATTCCACCGCACGCATTTAGTGACCATCTAGTTTGACTCTGAGTTCTAATAAAATGTGAGTTAGCTGTTGCATAATCATGGAAATTATGCCTATTGACATTTCCATTTTTATGAAATGTAGCTTCGTCAACGAACAATACATAATTAAAAAAATACCTGTCTTGGTGTATTTTTTGTTGAGCCCATTCAGTAACTCTGGTTCCATAGTCCTGATCGTTCAGCTCTTGCATCAGTTGAATGTGATATGGGTGCATTTAATTTTTAGTCAAAATATTTTGGACAGCCCAACGTTTTACATCTGTTCCATTGGAAATTGTTCTTTGGGAGATATGGGGATTTTCAGTACTTTCAGCAGCACGGGGTCCATTTGAAAAAATCGAGTAATATTTATCTAAAGATTGCTACATTTGTACCGATGTAAAAAACACCCTGTATACGATATTGATGCTTTTTTTTTAGTAAAATTATTCGGACACCTCTAAGGTTTATAAAAATATAAAAGTTTCATTTTTAGTTTAAATTAGTAATATTTTAAAATAATTTTTTTAATATGATGTTTTTCGAGAAAAATTTAGGAAAAATTGAATAATCTGGCAACGTCGTATAAATAACCAAAAATAAAATAGCATATCTTATGTAAAATTTTATGCCGAATTCGATGAGACAAGAAGAAATGGGGGGTACTATTTAAAAAAAATTACTTATATGATGTCCCGTTTTTTTTCGAGCATCCTGTATATCCAAAAATATCTATAAAATGTGCGCTTTTATTTATCCTAGAACCTTTGTATTTAATAAATTTCGATATTTTTAAGAACAACGGAGATATTTGACTTCCTCGCACTAATCAACCACCCTGTATATACATATTTATAGTTACTGTAGACATTTCTGGACATTAATTGTTATTCCTGTCAGAGTCTGTGTCGACACAATATTTTGTTCAATGGTATTATTTATTATTTTGTTCAATATTTTGAACTTTATTCTGCTCGCACCATAACTCAATGTTTTCCATATTCTTATTTAAAGTTTTTCTAGATTATTTTCTGCAATTTCTCGTATGTCTGACGGAGTATAACTTGACTCATTTTTATCAACTTTAATAATATATTTATTTTTTATTATGGCGGATGGGAAGAAGCTTCGTTTTGTTCCATTGTTTCTATCATAGCATATTTGATACTTGTAACATTTTATTAAATTGTAAAAGTATTGCCAACCCCAAAAAAATATATCAATTCAAATGGAAAAACCTACTATATTTTTTAAGTCTTTAAGACTTTAAAGGGCCAAATAGAAAAAGTATTATAAAATACAAGGTTCATAAGACAATTAGAGCACTTGTACTTTTGAAAACTCCCCGCTAAATTAATCGCGGGCTCTAAGATAATGTCTTATGAAACTTGTATCTTAATATACTATTAACTGTTTTCGCTAATTTTTAGTATTTAGTGAGCTTTGATCGGTTGTCATAGAATAAGATTGACGGTTGCTAAGGGTAGTTTATTTTAAGCGCCTTTTACGTTTTATAAACGAAAATATGGAAATTCCACAAATTATTTTAGAAAATGTTGAAGAAGCTAAGGAAAACTTATTACCGGCAAAGTCTAAAGTTCCGTACAACAAGGAGTATGAAAATTTACCACAATGGAAAGAAAAAATAGCTATTTGTGTATTAAGAGCGCAAAGAGCTCTATCGAGATAGCCACGCTCCGCTACGCGTCGCGCGTCAAACGTCTCGCTGAGGGCGGGAATGTTACTTTGCGCTCGAATTACACACATGATTTTTTCTACAACCAGTGTTTTTATAAAAATGTTTGGTAAAAATTAATAATTAAAAGCTTTGTAATAAATTTAAATAATACAATTAATATTAATTAAGGTTATAGGTTTTTTTAATAACACTATATCTATAAACTATAATTTTTCCTATTATTTACAATATTAAAGTTAAATGTACAATTTTCGCAATTTTTAATGATGATTTCAGAGGAAGTTTCTGATGGTAAATGTATCGGGATGTTTTCAGAATTTCTCGCTTCCACAAATATGGGTGATTTATTTATCGTTGGTGACGGTCCCAAAATTTTTTCAGACGTAGCAATTTTCTGAGCAAGACATTCATCTATATAGCCTTCTGCTACGTTAGTACTCTTCCATTCTCCATGTTTTTTTAATTGAGTGATGTTGCCTCCTCCATTAACTAAAAGAGTGGCAGAAGTTCTCCTAAAGCAATGACCTGGTTCTGGAAGTCCAAGGTACTGTGCTATATCTTTTGGTACTTTTGCAATAGAATTCATTCCTACTACTTGATTATGGCATGTACCATTCGAATATTTTAAAAATAATCTACGGTTCGTACAATTTTTGGGCCTGAGGCTAATATATTTTTGATAGATTGATAAATAGTTGAGTGGTGCGTTATTTGTCACAGTGAATGTTCTGCTATTGTAGGTCTTAGAATCAGGTATGTTTACAATAAGGATTGACTCTTTATCCTCAATGTCGTCCACTACCATTTTGACAAGTTCGTCCCTCCTACATGCCCCGGCGATACCCACAATTAAGATCACTTTTTCAGTAAATATATCTTATCAGGAGCTTCTTCAAAAAAGGTTTTCACTTCATCAAAATTTAAGGTTTTTGATTTTATAGGTTTTTGGCCAACAGCTTGACGTTTTAAAAAAGCTAAGAGTTTCTTGTATTCGCTGATGTTTATATCATATTTTGCTGATATCGTAGCTCTTAGCATTGAGTACATTGACCAAAGTGTAGAGGATTTCATTACCTTCGCTTTTTCGGCAAAATATGCAAGTAAAATATTTTCTGATATCTTGTTGGTTTCTTTGATTCGCACCATTTACTAAAAACTTCATACTACTTTTCATATTTGCTTCTCGACTTCTCTGGCAGTAAATTAAGAGTAACTGAAAATTACGCTTTGGTCACAAAATTGTCGACATCTGTCAAATAGCATCAACGCCTACTTTTGTGTCAGAAGTTCCAGGCACACTAGACGTTTTCTTTGTTATGGTTTCCTTGGAAACCAAGCGAGCATTTTGGCTACTTTGTCGCTCGCGCGAGCGACAAAGTATGAATACGCTCGCTCCTCGAAAAAGTGCAACTTTGCGCTTTCTTTTGAAAGCACAAATTTGTACTTTGCGCTCGGTTGTAGGAAAAACAAATTATGGTGATTATTGAAACAGTAATGATTGCTTACTTTCAGGAATTGGTAAGTAATCCTTTTGCTCATGGGTAATAACAGTTTTTAATTGTTTTTACTTTAATTTAGTCATACAAATATATCCCCTTGGACAATATATTCCCAAGTGAGGTCTGAACTTATAGCAAAGGAAAACATTAATATTTCAAGATATTGTCTATTAATAACATTTTTAAAAGTTAAATCAAAGGAATATTTTAAAGTCAAAAGTTCTGGAAGGTGAGCAAGTTTTAACTGCTGCATAAATTGGCACTCGTAATGAGACTAAAAATTACCATTGATGATATTGAAGATAAGAGACCTGTTATGCTTGTCAAGGTACTAGAAACTAAAACTGCTATGCCAAAAAGTTTTACTATAATCGAAGAAGACCAAACAGAAGCCTTAAAATTGGTTAGACAGTACCTTGCATTAAGGCCAAAAGGAACTAAAGAATGCAGATTTTTCCTTACCAAATGATTTTGTATTTATAATATTGAGTAAATTAATTAAATAAATAGATAATCTGGTAGCAATCTGTATTATAGACTTCGTGTTTGTTGAAATTATTTTTAACGCTTTTTCATAATAATATCTATTCACCATGGAGAAAGAAGACAACAATCAACTACCTTTCCTAGATGTCAATGTAAAGAAAAATGGCAACACCATCGAAACTTCAGTGTACAGGAAACCTACTCATACAGGTCAATATCTGAATTACACATCAAATCACTCAAACAACACAAAACATGGGATAGTAAGAACGCTTGTGGATAGAGCAATCACCATTTGCAACTCAAATGAAGCATTCAAAACAGAAACTGACCACATCAAGACCGACCTCAACAAAAATGGCTATCCCACGAAATTAGTTGATAAAATTTTGGAAAATCGTAAGACTCGGCCAAATACACCAAAAGGAGAGACAAAAGAGGCTCAACCAATACTCAACATTCCATATGTCAAAGGAATATCCGAGAGAATTAGAAGACTAGGACCACGATACAACATCAGAACGGTATTCAGCTCGAGCGACACCTTAAGAAGCCATCTAACGAAGACGAAACCAACTAGCCAGAAAGATAGGAAAAACTGTGTCTACCAGATCCCCTGCGAATGTGGCCGATCGTATATTGGAGAAACACTGCGGCCACTGGAAACAAGGATTAAAGAACACATAAATAACACTCAAAAAGGAGGAACGGAAAAATCAGGTGCAGCTGACCATGCCTGAACACACGGCCATCACATCAGGTGGAAAGAAGCCGAAATCCTGCTCAAAGAACCACACTGGAGGAAGAGGAAGTTCAAGGAAGCTGCTACCATACACCAGAACCCTGGCTGTTATAGTAAACCTTCATTAGATTTAAGAAATATCTGGAAGCCCTTGTTAAGTAGATGTAAGCTTAGAATTACTAATAGCGCCCAAAACTGAACGCACGACTGCACCCATCTCAATTATGGTTCAGTACACATAGCTAGTATAAATAGACCTGTAGTTACTTTTCTTATTTAGTATTCACCTGAAGACGACTGGAGATACTTACCAGTTGAAACGTTGTGATATATAACAAATAAAGACAATGCAAGTCCAAAACTTTTCTGTTATTCAATATCTATTCAGTTAAAATGAAAATTACTAAAATTGATTCATTATTAACGAAATAACAGTTTGTTACTTAGGACGTGAATTTTTGAATATTCGATAATTAATTGGCTTATTGTATGATAATACGCAATTGAAAAAATGAACATGTAATATTTAATTTATGGGCTAAGTCCAACCCTTGACTTTTTGAGAGATCTTTCTTAAACGGTTTTCCCCAATGAAAATGTTTTTTGGGGGATTATTTCTAGCACGCCAGGGCGAATTAGCCATTTTTTATGGCTGTAACTTTTAGTGGCAGCGGTGTGTCCCTTTTATTTTGTCTTTAGGGGAAAATATGCTCTGGAAGGGATGATATTTCTGACAGAATTATTGGTTATAATTCTAAAAATTGCATTTATTTAATGACTCCTTGTAGCACAGGTGGCGCAATGTGCGTAGAAAGAGATTATGTCGAAATAATTCATTTTGAGTCATAATCATGGCCTCAATAAAAAAATGTCCGATAATATTCATCCCTTCTATCGATTTCGGCGATATCATAGTGGAAATTTTCTGTCATTTAAACGTCAAAATGATGATGCAAAAACTGGAAATATTTTATCTATGCTCCAATTTAAGAAATTTTATTATTAAAATTAAATGTTGTTTCACCACCATTAATAAGAGTTAATAAAAGAAGGAAGTACAAATTACTTTGCAGTTATTTGAAAAGATTTCATCTGTTGAGATGTTATTGCTATTCTTTTCACTAAGAAATTTGGCGTATTATTTATATCATTCAAGTAAGAATTACCTAAATTAATTCACAAAAATAAATGATGTTCCACGGAAATATGTAAATTCAATTTGAAAAAAGATGAAAATATAAGATAATATAACCAGTGGCGTACCTATGTACCCGTATCCGAACAAACCCTCAATAGACGCGGTTTTTTTTTATAAATATTATATCAACTGAAGAAACTTATTGAAGGCCTTGCTCTCAAGTCTGGGCGCTTCTTCATATCAATAAATATATTTTTTTCACACAATTTTTTTTTATCCAACCCCCCCCCCCTTTTTAAGTTTGGTTTTGTAGTTTCGAAGAAATAAATTTAAAACTAAAAAAAAAGTTTTGCAGTATCGAATAAAAAAATTTAAAAAAACAACCCAGAACTATTCTTTTAACCTCGGCATTGGGTGAAATTTATGACAGGAGGTCTAGAGATACTATGAATCTAATTGCGTTTATCTATTTTATATAGGGTGTTCATAATAAGCTTTCAAAAACCCCACATTTTAAAATAATTTTTCTCAAATTTTTCAAATGGAACACCCGGTATATTATTTGGCTATTTGACGTAGAATTAATAGACAATCTTTTTTTGTAATACAAGCAGGTATGTTATATCCAGTCGTTTTCGAAATAATTGTAAATATCGTAAATTACGTTGTTTAAATAGAGTTTTTTATTGGGAAATGTTGTTATAGGCGACTAGACTAATAATTGTAAACTAAAGTAACTGTTCAAAATAGCTTCCTTTTATTCTTAGAGTTTACGGTATTTTAGTTATTTCGATATAAATTTCAAAAGCCTACATTTTTGCTACTTTTCCTTAAAATCTAGCGGTATCTTTTTAATGGTTTGCATTTGTTATGCATGAGTTCATTTTCCTAATACTATTTTAATAACCTATCATTCAATAATATTCCTTATTTTTATTTTACTATCCCTTATTAGGTGGTAAATCGGACAATCTAAATAAAAAACAATCATGGCAACTCGATTAAAAATAAAAAATAAAATTAAACAATAGCAAAAATGTAGGCTTTTAAAATTTATATCAAAATAACTAAAATACGGTAAACTCTAAGAGTAAAATGAAGCTATTTTGAACATTTACATTAGTTTAGAATTATTAGTCTAGTCGCCTATAACAAAATTTCCCAATAAAAACCATATTTAAACAACATAATTTATGATTTTTACAATTATTTCGAAAACAACTGGATATAACTTATATGCTTGTATTACAAAAACAAATTGTCTATGAATTATACATCAAATAACCAAATGATATACAGGATGTTAAAATTGAAAAACTTCAGAAAAATTATTTTAAAATGTGGCGTTTTTGAAAGCATATTATGAACACCCTGTATAAAATAGATAAACGTAATTAGATTCATAGTATCCCTAGACCTCTTGTCATAAATTCCACTTAATGCCGAGGTTAAAAAGGTAGTTATGGATTATTTTTTTTTGATTTTTTTATTCAGGACTGCAAAACTTTTTTTTTTAGTTTCTAATTTATTTCTCCGAAACCACAAAATCAAATTAAATAAAATTTAAAGCACTTATAAACGATACTAATACGAACCAAAATATGCAATAAAATGCTGGGTGTCCCATTTAAAAAATATATCTTTATGCTGTCACACTTTTTTGGGCCACCCTGTATAATGTAACATATTTTTAAAACATGCCGCGTTAACGATTTAATTTTCCGTCCCCGCTTTGTTGGCGGACACGGTATTTTCAACGAAACTATACCTAAACTAATTATCATGATTAATCAAAATAAACATGCCAACGAAATCTACAAAACGAAGCTTATCGTGACCATGAAAAATTGTATCGATGAAAAACGACCTCTTGTTATATTTACTACCTATGAAGAATTAAATTATCAAAAAAAATTACCCCTAGGTTTAGTTAGGTTTAGTTTAATCGCCAAATAGACGACGATCGCAAATCCGAGGACCCCTAAATCTGACTCAGTGGGTTGACATCCATCTATTAAATCATCACAGCGTTTGGCAACTAAGCATTGATGCCGGCGACGAAAAATTAATGGCTATGAATATTTGAGTCTAATTTATCAGATATGTCATAACTAAACCAAAAAATAAAATAATTCTAATGAAATTAAAAATCTCTACGTTTTTTTAAAGGTTGTTATTTTAGTTTAGGGTGCCAATTTGGAAATTAAAAAAATATAGTATAAATTAAATCACGATTTATCAGGATGAAAACGCAGCAATGTCTCAAAACAGCAAATTTTTTATCCGCATTCTTTTCATTAAGACCGTGAGGTGGACAATACAGGGTGTTATGGAAATGACGTATTATATTTAAATGGGTGACTCCTGGGGTGTCCTAGAGAAGCGCTACATATATTTTTTTTTAATCAAACGTTTAAAAAGTGAAGTAATTCACCCCTAAACCCACCCGGTTACTCCTCGGCACATTCATATATGAACATATTACATTGCCAAGCTGTGTAATCAACAGATGTTCAATCCCAATGTTGCCAACTGTGTAGAAAATAATATAATAATACTTCCTTATAAAAATAAATATTTAGTTTACCTAGTATCCTAATAGAAGTGAAACCAGGTGCCAGTACACTAGCAAGTAATCCAGAGCACAGACATCTTCAGGTTTTTGTTTCTTTTTCTATGGGAAAAGCTTTATGCTCATCACCTCATGATAATGTAGAACTGCATAATAAGCTTATACCCACTAAACCCCATTCGGCCTCTTATTTCCAATTTCTCGGAACATTTGCACTAAATCACTTAAAGAATCACATAGTTTTCCAATTTTTTTTTTTTGAAGATATGCACTTATTATTAGATTACAACACAAAAGCAATAAATACCTACTAACGCATAATTACACTTTACAATAACCTACCGTACACATAAAACAACAGCACTATAGGATACAAATTATTTCGCAATAGAAATTCAGAAATAATAAAAACGCTAATTTCTAATGGGCTAATCAAATTTATTAATCCTTTACTGAAGAAGAATGATGAAATAATTATGTTGATAGACCCTTCCATCCCTTTAAAATAAATAGTCCGTCTATTTAGCGCGGTTGCCATTTCCGAGACTATTATTATAAAGAAAAGTATTACGTAAGGAAATTCTTCATTTTATGAATATAACCTTATAAAACATCGAAAGTGGCAACGCTGTATTTTTAAGTATCAACCCGTCGCGTAAATATGCAACCCGTTTCTGCAAACATCAGCTGTTCCTCCAAAATTAGCCGGCCGGTTTTCTAATACTGTTTCAAGCAGATTTGTGTGTTAAATTGTATGTTAATACTTAAATCCGAGTTTAAATTATTAAGTTATTTGTTCTTTTCGCGACGGCAGTGCCCCAGTCCAGCAGTAATATTGATCGACGGAACCAACGTGTTATTTAGACAATAAGGGCGTACTTTTGTCTACACAGTAGCACTTTAAAATACTATTTCAGATTGAATAGTACTTAGATGTGTTGTGACGCGAAAACTATGTGATTTTATGATGTGAGTACTTGGTGTTTTTATAAATTAAGTTGGTTTTAAATAAGTCCGAAAAGGAAAAGTTACATTTTTTTTTCTAAAGGGTAAGTAGCATTTATAAACTTTTACGTTGACCAGATCTGACGGGTGTCGTTCGAATTGAACAAATGAGAACATACCTGACCATTTAAAAACTCCGCGGCGGTTCGTTCGAGTCAGTTCAAGTTTATAAATCAGAGATTGTTTCCTAGCGAACTGAACTGAACGTAAAAGTTTATAATAATGTACCCTGAAAAATAAACAGCTTGCAATCTGTCAAACGGTTATTAACTTTCTAAAGAGTTCACCCTGAAGATATGACAACACTGTTGACATATGTTGCTTTGTTTGCCTTCCTGACAGGGGCATCACATGGTCATTTTTGGATATTTTTCTTCAATTTGTTTTCATCTCAGGAATTGCCGATTTAAATATAATACGTCATTTCCATAACACTCTGTATATGGATTTATTTTTATGTGTGACACACCAATAAGTAAACAAAAAATACTGCTACGCGTACAAACGACTTTTAATGCAAGTAAATATTGAAATAAAAACTATAATTTTTCAAAAATAAATAAACTATATATCAGAAAGCAATTATCTTTAAAGAAGTTGTCAAAAATACCAAAGTAAAACGATTCGAGCTCGGTATACCTGTATAATGAACGTGTATATGTAATAAACATGTAAACTGTCAAATAAATCTGCTCAAGGTGCGAAGAACACTAACAACTAACGTTTCAATCAGGCTACTCATTTCGTTTAAAATTAAATTATCTTCTTGTTTTCTCGTCCTGATTGTTGGTCGGTTTTTGTTCCACGTTGATGGTTATTTTTATTCGTTTTGTTTTGATGTTATTGCGTGTTAAGTTCTGATCTTTTAATTTAAAAGTTTTTAATTATACAGGGTCCGCCAACGAACCGGGGACGGAACATTAAATCATTATCGCCGAACCGCGGCAAGATATTTTACATTATACAGGGTGGCCCAAAAATGTGATAACATAAAGTTGTATTTTATTGCATATTTACGTTCGGTGTCCTTAATAATTGCCTAAAAATTTAATTCATTTGGTTCTGTAATTTAATTTAAAAACTCAGTTTTGCACTATAAAAAAAAACAAAGAAACAATCCAAAATTATTCTCTTAACCTCTGCATTGAGTGAGATTTATGACAAGAGGTATCGAGATTCGATGAACATAATAGCCTTTATCTATTTTATACAGGGTGTTGATAATAAGCTTTCGAAAACGATATATCTCAAAATAATTTTTATCAAAATTTTCAAATGGAACACCCTGTATAGTATTTTGCTATTTGATGTAGACTTCATAAGCAATTCTTTTTGTAATACAAGCATATAAGGTATTTTCAGCCGTTTTCGAACTAATTTCATAAATTATGTCTTTTCAATAATAGTCTAGGCGACTAGACTAAAAATTCTAATCTACAGTATAGTATTTGCAGAATTATATTGTTGATCTTTTGACTGCAATAAAACCCCATTATCCATTCGACCATAAAATAAATAAGGAAATCCCAAATTTTAAAACCTTGTCGAGCAGAGCCGGACCCAGGTATACAAATTCAATTTATACCTATGCCTGATGCATATATAAATACAAAGTAATTTTTAATAATTTTAATCTTTAGTGGTTTTCCGGCGAGTAATTTTTAGTTAGGCTTATTAGTGGTAGAATGTGGCGTCCTTGGAATTGTACTGATAGGGGGGCATCTTCAAGTGTCATTTTTAAAAGAAAGCATTTATCTACCGATGCCAAACTAATAATTAAAAATGTACAGTACAGTGTTGCGTCTTCCTCCGTACTATTGTATATTCAATCCTATTGAGCTAATATGGCACCAATTAAAATCCAATATTAGGAGAAATAATATTTATCCTACATGCATCTGTAGTAGAATTAATTAAAAACGAAGTAAGAAAAATTTCTGTAGACAGCTGGAAAAACTGTGTACAGCATGTACTTAAGGTGGAAAATTCTTACAATTGTATGATTACAAATGTTCAACCCTTAATTATAAGTTTAGGCTTAGATGAAGATAGTGATAGTGATACAGAGTTCAATTTTGAATAAATCATCAATAGTTTCTTAGAATTTAATTAATTTTTATTGTACTTGTTATCCTAATAGTTATACTTTTAAATTATATTATTTTCAATTATCATTAATTGTTATCATTATTTTACATTTATTATAGGTACCTAAAACTAAAAATACCTATCTATTTATTTTAAATTATAAAAATAAATCATGTGGTGTGGTATACATTTTCAAGCCGGCCCTGATCCCATTTATTGAGCTTTGAAGAGGTTCAGGCTTATAAAATAGGGTTTAATCAGGTAGTTTATTTATGACAGTAAGAGTCAACGGTATAATTCTGCAACAACTATAAATATTGATCTAAACATATTCTTGAGAAATCTGTTTAAATCCCTTAACATGTAAGGTGATCTACTATCACAAGGGTTCATTAGTACTGATTGAGCATAAAAACTATATCAGGATTTGATATAAAATAGATATTCATTTGTTTATTATAGGTTGACTAGTTCTTTAACGAAAAAAAGTTGTTTTAGGTCGATTAAAATATAATAAGAAATCAAAACGGATTTTATTGATCCGTTGATATGATCTTTGTATTTGGTGGGAGCGCAAAAAATTATTTATTAGCAAGGAGTCATTTTGCATATGTTATCCAAAACTTGACTTTTTATGGTGGTAGGTAACTAAACTATTTATGAAGTTCCGCCTCCAACTGCTATTAACATGCAGCAAAGCCTAGGATACGTATTTGCTAGTTTTTCACCTAACATGTAAACAGATTTTTCAACAACGTGTTTACTTATGCATAGATCAGAATGGAAGACATTTTGAACATTTACTGTTGTTTACAATTATTAGTCTGGGCGCCTATACTATTTAAGCAACATAATTTATGAAAATTGGAATTATTTCGAAACGGCTGGAAATAACTTATATGCTTGTTTTACAAAAAATAATTGCTTATAAATTTGACATCAAATAAATAAATAATATACATAAAACATATAAAACATATAATATGTTCCGTTTGAAAATCTTGAAAAAAATTATTTCGAAATGTGTCGTTTTTGAGAGCTTATCATGAACACCATGTATAAAATATAATTCCAAATCTGATAACAATTCCATTGCTGTAGAGTCATCTCTATTCTTTGCATACTCTTATAATTCCTTTACCATACTAATGGCTTGTTGATAATTGGTGACATTTGTTTTTCCGTTTAAAGGAGGGTTTTCGCACTCTTTGTATGAAAACAGCCCCTCAGCGTCCGCCCAAAGGAGGTTGATTTTCATGGAATTTCATATACCTAGTTCCGGACTCTGAGAAAATGTTCGCTTAATAGAGATGTCCGCTTATTAGAGGTGTCCGTTAAGAGAGGTTCCACTGTATTTAATGCATACTGTACATAATAAAGTAAGATAAATACAGAAAAGTTCAGTTTTTTTGCTTAGCGTTATCTGGAAAGTGACCACATAATTTTAAAATTACATTTTGCTAATTTGACACTGTGAATCGATATATCCATTAAACTCTCCAAACTGTATCTAATGCTCTCAATAGAAACCACTTAGTTCCACAAACACGGGCGCACGTTCCGTAATAATCTTTTCGAAATCTTCATCCATAAATCATTGGGCGACATCTATCAGAAAGTGTCACGTGACACGCGCGCGGTCACGTGGCGGATTAGGCTAATAGTGTTGTTAATCCGAAAAGAGGTGCGACCACCCGGCCTTGAGAATGGGCCTGAAATTTACCACCAGTTTAGGGGTGAAATGTGAGATGTGTATGTTAAAGGGGGGTGATGAGGTTAATAAAGTTATTGGTAAACCTTTTTAATTACTGATCATTCGGGTATATTATCGATTAATGAAATATTAGAATTTTTCCAGAAAATGTTATTGTTACACGGAAAGAAAAACATAAAAGTTAAAAAGTTAAATTTACTATAAAAATAATAAAACTAACCATAATTCATGGATCTAACAACACACAACGAAGAAATGGTGTGGCACCTGCAGTTGCTAACCAACCCAGAACTAGCAACTTCAAAATTGATTTCTGCAATATTAGAGGGCTTAACACGAACATCAATTCAGTCCACCAGCACTTACAATCTTCCAAGCCCTCATGTACTCGCACTGACCGAGACAAAGGTCAGATCGTCAACAAACACCATCAGCTATTTATACCCTGGATACGATTTTCATTTCCGATTCCGACGCAACTTCGGCGTATGTCTTTTTATTCGAGATGATCTCTGCTGCCAACGAGAACCTACACTGCAGCCGAAAGACTTTGATGTAATGTGGTTTAAAATATCAACGCCGAAAATCATCAAGTTTATCTGCTGCCTTTACCGTCCTCCAAGTGATACCGATTACAGAAACCTTTTCTCATCACTAGCCAATACAATCGACTTCTTGCAAACCAACCATCCAAATGCCGATATTGCTATCTTTGGCGACTTTAACGTCCACAATGTGAACTGGCTTAACTATTCAAATACAGACGATGAGCAAGACCGCGAGGCCGAATCCTTCGCGATCAGTTTTGGTCTAACTCAACTCGTAGAAGAACCAACGCGAATTCCAGACAGAGCTGGAGATTTTGCTAGTCTTTTGGATCTTTTCTTAACGTCAAATCCCGATCTATATACAGTCACCGTACAGCCTCCGTTAGGATCTTCCGATCACAAACTTATTTCAACTCTAAGCGAACTACCAATTAATTCTGAACAACCTCCTAAACCTCGCAAGATATGGCATTACAGATCGGCCAAGTGGGAAGACCTGAAAGACCATTTTCGCACTTTTCCTTGGATGAGCATATGCTTCTCTTCTGATGATCCATCCGTCTGTGCTGGGGAGGTCTCCGACGGCATTCTAACGAGCATGGAAGCATTTATCCCCTCCTCCCAAAACCGCCCTTCCAACGGCAAGCCCTGGTTTAGCAAGGATTGTGAGCGTGCTGTAAAATCAAAAAATCTGGCTTACCGACAGTGGCGTAAAAACCCTACCACTGAGAATCATACCATCTTTATTACCGCTCGAAACCAATATAAGCTAACAATAGATCAAAGCAAAGAAGCCCATAACGTGAGGATCAAAAACAAACTTGACTGTCCAAACGGATCAAGGTCCTTTTTGTCAATCGCTAAGGCCGTCAGCCAAAATTTTACCAAATCAACTATTCCACCTCTAACACGTCTCGATGGTACAATAGCATCCTCAGCCGGATACAAAGCAAACTTACTTGCTGAACTATTTTCTTCGCATTCCACTGTAGATTTCCAGGGAAGAACACCACCCGACATTCCTGCAGTTGAATCCGAAATTACCGAAATCGTATTCCGTCAGCGTCCCTTCAAACAAATCCTGAAAGGACTCGACGTCAAAAAAGCTACTGGTCCAGACGAAATTCCTATTATAGTTCTCAAGAGATGCGCCGATGAACTAACACCAGTATTTTGTAGACTTTTCAACTTATCCTACAAAAAAGTAATATTTCCATCTTGCCTATTCCAAAGAAAGGTAAGCGAACCCTGCCTAACAACTATCATTCAGTTATAACAAAATTAATGGAGGAAGCTATTAACCAACATCTTCTAAAGTACCTGGAAGGCTTCAACATTATCAGCGATCATCAATATGGTTTTCGGAAGTCCAGATCAACTGGAGATCTTCTAGCCTATGTCGCCCATATCTGGAACAACGCAATCGAACATCATGGGGAGTCTCGGGTTCTTGCACTGGATATTTCTAAAGCTTTTGATCGTGTTTGGCATGAGGGGCTTCTAAGGAAACTGCGATCCTATGGTATGCCCAGTCGATTCTGTGCATAGTTGTCTAGCTTTCTTAAGGACCGGTCTCTGCAAGTGGTGATTGACGGATTTCTCTCAGACACCTTCACCATCAATGCCGGTGTTCCTCAAGGATCCATATTATCTCACACTCTCTTCTTACTCTACATTAACGACCTTCTAGTGAAAACTAAAAATCCAATATTTAGTTTTGCTGACGATAGCACACTTATCTCATCTTTCTCTTTGAATGCGCAAACATCGGCTGCCGACGCACATCTTCGCAGACAGCATGAAGTATCACGCCTCAACAAAGACCTGGAAGAAATTTTGGCTTGGGGTGAACTAACCCAAACATACTCTTCGGGTTTGTTTTGTGCCACGCACCACTCCCAGAGTGTCTTAAAGGATTTTCCTATAGTGTTGTGTTTGATCATAAAAAAAATAGCTATAAATTAGTATGATATTATATGATCGATATGCATCTAAACTTTCTATGAGGTTTAGTTAGGTATATTTCTTACCATTTGCTATACATAGTCGCAAAATCAAAAACGAATTCATAAACCCTGTATAACATTCATATTAAATAAATCTTGTCATACTCGACAAAATCGAAATATTAATAACATCGTAAATCCCGAATGAAATCTCGCACCTCATCGTATTTTTCATAATTCCATTTCAATTCGAAATCCAATATTTCAAGGGATCGCCCGAAAACCAATAAAATAAATAGAAAACCCAATAAAATAAACGAAACAAGCAGGCTTTGGACTCGGAGCGATTGTATTCTGACGTGACAATTGAGTGGCGAATTGTGGCTTTATATCGCCATTTTATTTCGAATTCTTTTTCAGGAAAAGTTTGGCTTAGGTTGCAGAAATTTTATTAGCTTTTCGGGATTGGATTCGGTTTGCATTTTTATAAAAGTTATGTATACGCTTAAATAAATTTATTTTTCTAAAACTATTCGGTAATACAGAGTCTGTCGTGGCAGAGTGTTAATTTAATAAACTTTTTCTATTTGGGTTTCATAATGGCTACATTTGAAATGCAAAAAAATTGAATAACCTGCCACGTTATGAAACCGAATTTTTTTTTATGTTGACAGCAAGTAGGGTTCGAATTTTAGGCTTACTATGATTTCGTTGAAATTAGTTTTCTAGGCATTATGGATTCGACAACAATTTTTTATAGAAAACTTTAAAATACTTACTTTAACCTTGCAAATAGATATATCAATTTTACTAGATATTTATCTGAAATACCTATACTCGGAAATATATAACATGCTGACGGTGTCCGTCAACTAATTCTAATCAAAACTATGAAACAACATAACCTAAAAATAATAGAAATATCTGCCAGTTTATGATCTATTTCTATTTATTCAATAAAGTACTATTTTTATTTTTAATTCAATATAGTATTCTACATAGTAGTTACTGTAGATATTTCCTGGGCATTAATTGTTATTCCTGTCAGATTCTGTGTCGACACAATATTTTGTTCAATAGTATTATTTATTATTTTGTTCTACTCGCACCATCACTCAAAGTTTTGCATATTCTTTTTAAAATTTTTCTAGATTATTTTCTGCAATTTCTCGTATTTCTGACGGAGTACATCTTTCTTCCTGGCTCATTTTTATTAACTTTAATAATATATTTATTTTTAATTATGACGGATGGGAAGAAGCTTTGTTGTGTTCAATTGTTTCTATCATGGCATATTTGATACTTGTAACATTTCATTACATTGTAAAAGTATTGCCAGCCCAAGAAAAAAATATTAATTCAAATGGAAAAAATCTACTATATTTTTTAAGTTTTTCAGACTTTAAAAACCCAAATAGAAAAAGTTTTATAAAATACACTGTTCATAAGACAATTAGAGCACTTGTTCTTTAGAATTAGCGTGCTATAAAATAATGTCTTCTGAAACTTGTATCTTAATATACTATAGGCCTTGTCGCCGAATTGTAAAAGAAATTTGGAAATTTTGAACGATCGGTGCGTACGTACATCATACTATGATATGAGTGGAGTACGTAGCCCGAAACGTCCGTCCGTTTTGCGCTTAGTAATTGATAGGTAACTCTAACGTTACCCCTTGGTTTTATTTTTGAATTTAATTTAATCTGATAATTAGCTAGATGGCAATTTATGGAATTTTAATTTTGTCCCCTGTTGGATTCTAACCAGAAGGTGTAATCCCCCACCCAGGATTTGATTATTATTGCCAAACTAACTATTGAACCATTTAATTTGGAAGATGTAAGAACTGGTCGACACTATCTGTAAAGTGGCCAGTTTTAGCAAGTAATGAAAAAATCCACCGCAATCTGAAGGCTACTTAAGGCTACTTAATTATTTTCGTACACGATTTAATTTTCGATTTTTCGGTCGATTCTTGTATTGTCCAGGGATGCCAGGCATAATGCCATTGCCGACTTGACACGCACGTGTCAGTCGGTCTTGGGTGGGCCCACCACCTTTCCCCGCTAACTAGAAGCTGTCAGCGGTCCACCAGCGCAATTGAAGAGATGAGGGCAAATTTGTCATAAGAAAGAATGAATGATTTTAATTTAAAAGTATAGTTTGTCGAACGTAGGACGAGGCCTAACTGATGTTCAGACTATACTTCTGATTTATTAGCACGGGCGCGTCCAATTAAATATAACAACAATGCAAGTTGGTTATATTGGAACACGGAGGGCTATTTTTATTTCATTTTATGTCCTTGTCTTTGAGGGTGAATTTAAGGGGCTGTTCTTGCGTATGTCGAGTAACGCGACCCGAAGTACTCGTAGTTAGTTATGTACAATTTATATTTACAGTAAAAATTATCCTATACTAACATTCTGCGTTTCAAACCAACCTATCATTTTTCTGTCACGTACTCCCATTTCAAATTAGTTATTTACAGTATTTACAATGTAAAATAAACATAACCATTTTGTTTTTGAACTAAAGAGAGTCTGAACTACCCTAATAATTTCCGAAAGAAAAATTATGACTCGCGGCAGTGACTACTAACACTAGCTTAAGATATTTTATTTCACACTAATAAATTTTAATGTCTCAATCGGGACTTTTTTTGTTACCATCACTTATTGTTACATCATAGGTATAGCAAAGTTCGTAGTGACCGTTACATTTTTTTTTTAATTTAAGGGGTATTAATTTTTTCCGTCACTCAGGCCGGACGTCGCCCTCAGTTCAGGGACAACGCTGCCTTTGCAACCGAGCTATGGCTGTTTGTTTCTCTACCTATAGCTTCCACTGTCAAAACAGACGCTATTTTACGAACGCATGAGAAAACAAACTAGCCTGACACCGCCGAGATTTTAAGTCTTCAGGGTTTTTTCAATGATGGCTTCATTCTTGGCCTTTTCACTTACTAAATATTAGCGCTATTTAGCAAGGCTGGCGACTCAACATTATTGCCCTAGGGGTTGTCGACGTAATGGAAGGACGCCCCAGTGAGAAATATTATCAAGCCTGTACAGCGCCTTTTAGATTAATCCGCCGGTATATAGGTGATACCTTGCAAAGAAAAATCTATCAGGCCCGCACTGAAATCGCGGGTGGACGCGAACTGGGATTGCCCACCAGTCTGCTTTTCCAACGGCGAGTCTCTGGAAATGTTGAACGTCAATCGATGGTGCTCTTTACTCTGTATTAATAAATACAAGTTTATCTCCCACGTTGCGTTAACGAATTTCTTTTCTAGATTTATTTATACTCGCTCCAAAATACACGAGTCTTCGAAGATAGTTTTGGCTTTTATTTATACTCGCGCCAAGACACGAGTGTTTGAAAACAAAATCCACTCAGGGAAAGGTCCGCATTTGACTTTTCTGGGCAATTTCGGCGACGAACGCTCTAAAGCCTGTAGCCAAAACGTCGGACCCCCGGCTCGTATTAGATGGGACATACGGAAGCTCTAGGCTTTAGTGGTACTCCTTTGGGTTTCAATTGCGAACTGCATACGAGGCGTAAACATGGTATTAATAACTAAGAGGTATGATTTCACGCCGATAGAGGCTTAGCTTGTGACGTCAGCGGGTGAGTGATTTTTAAATCTTTTATGGGGATTTAAATTGCTGTCAGCGTTTTTAACTCTCTTAAGGTTTTACGCATTTAATGGTATATGAAAGGAAAGAATAATATCATGGTATTTAGGAATATTTATTTCATGAACATGAAAAAAAAGTAGTTATAAACAAATTAAAATATTTTTTAAAATTGAGTCAAATTATGAAGAGGTAAAGAAACGTATAGTCTGCTCCAGTAGTTAAACAATCAATATTTTAATTTCCATACATGTTTCGAAGGCATATATCCTCATCAGCTTCCGAAAATACTTAAGAACTAAATGTTAACAACATAAATAAAACATATATGTTATTCAATCATATGAACACATACCAAAATTTTGAAAATGTTGTCTAAACTACTTTCATTTCATTAAAAATATCAACTTTAAAAAAGATATTTTAACACCCTGTAGCGAACAATTCATATGAACTTTCCTTCATAAAATGACCTAAGGAATGACACTCTGAAGTATTATCACGTTATTAAGAAACACCCTGTGTATTTCGTTATTGAATGGGTTTCTAACCTTAAATATCCCCAGTTTCTCTATTTTCTTTAATTAAGTCAGCTTTTATTTTTAACACACTCCGAGTAAAGCCCTTCCGACAAAAAAACCTACTCTCATATTTAAATTTTCCTCCAATAATAGACACTTTCGATGCGCCAATCCCTCCGCAAAAGATTATTTCTCAATAGACTCGCATAATTCTTGGGTCGACTCCTTTTCTGGCCCTTTTCACAATATTTCGCCCAAATTAGCCTTTTTCTAGTCTCCGCACGTTTCGATCAAAGTGTGCGAAGGGTGAAACGGGCGCAATGGTAATGCATGGCCAACTAAAATGCGTTCTGGGGGGCTCGTCGTTTGTTTTATTGCCCGCAGAGCCCCGAGGAACTGTCCCGGCAGAGCGTGTGAATTGTCTATAGATTTAATATGAAATTCCGAATATCTACTTATAAGGTTAAGGAAGATATAGAGACGGTACGGAGTTACACAGATCTGGATGTAGAAACCAAACACATATGCAACTCAACGTGGTCTAAGTACGGTAATTACCTAGCCACTAGCTCAGATTATATGAGTGTCAGTCGCGTAGCTACGGGGGTTGCCAGAATAGAGCGGCTTCAGAGTTTTCAGGGACAACATTTTTCTTTCCCGAGAATTGAGGATGATCTCTAGGATTTCTGGATGAATAATATAAATAAACCTGTACATTAAAAAAAAACGTATCAATGTTACCTTATGCCTAACTGACCATAACAATATCTACAAGAAAAAAAGGTTATGTAAGCAGCTCTGCATTCCGGAATTATAACGAAGCTATCCAGGACCGGGGAAAATGTTTGTATTCCGGGAAATCCCGGCCACCTATCAACCCTAGTTTGGGGGACAGGTTCCCCAACCCCTATGATGAGATATCGCCATAGCCTGGAGAATAACTGTCTTATACGAGTATAAGATATCTTCAGGTATAGTTAGGAAATGATTTCTTCCATTCATATTTATACAGTGTGTGTATATAGTCTGGAAACGGCATATTAACTTTTGACCCGCTGGTGTGGCTTATAGGGGAAGATAAACTACTTTTTGATGGAAGATGAGTACTGTCAAAATGGCGGATTGATGCAATCTTGGTAAATAGAATTAAATAGGAAGAGGGATTTTCTGATATATTATTTTGAAGATTCTATCGAGTACTTTACGACGCCAGAATATTACTTCTCTATTCGTAACGAAAACAAAATGGCGGCGTTTTAAAAATTGAATAGTAATTACCTCTTTTTTTTTATTTCATTTTCCCATCTTGAACAAAAATTGAATATAAGGCCGGGACATGCGATACACCATTTTAAAGGTCCTATCGAGTACTTTTCGATCCCAAAATATTGTGTCCCGATCCGTACCCAAAACAAAATGGCGGCTTTTTCAAAAATAATATTGCTATTTTAGATAAAACAGTTAATATCAGTCAGCTGATAAATTGAATTTCTACTAAAATCTAAACTAGAATAGCAAAAGAGAACAATAGTAGAAATATTATTTTTTAAAAAGCAGCCATTTTGTTTTGGGTACGAATAGGGATACAATATTCCGGGATCGTAAAGTACTTTATAGGACCTTAAAAATGATGTATCGCCACTTCTTATTCAATTTATTTTATCAAAATGCTCCATCCGCCATTTTGAATTTGAGCCTCATAAAATGTGCAAGAAAGTGTGATTCCTGATTCCTACTACACTATGCCAAGTTGTATTTATTTTTCTAAGACGTGATATAAAATAGAGGATAATAAAATAATAACTACCCAACTTTTAAAATGCCGCCATTGTGTTTTCGTTGCTAATAGAAACGTAATAGTCTGGCATCGTAAAATACTCGAAAGTACCTACAAAATGATGTATCGCAATCGACCTCTCGTCCTATTTAATTTTCTTTACCAAGATGATGCCCATCCGACATTTTGACAGTTAGCATTGTCGTCTTCTGATAGGGAACAGATTTTAGAGTTTAGGACAGAGTAGTTTCAGTCCTCGTACGTTTTGCACGGGGTACGTAGCGCATAAGATATAGATGAATGTAAATTTCCAAAAATTTAAATTTGACATATCTTACATGAAAATTGAATTTATTTTATTTTTTGAACTAAACTAATTACAGAAGATTAGTCACTGGTCCAAAAATGTGGCCATACCACTTACCACGCAGTTATTTAATTGTTGAATTTATTTGTATCGTTAGTTTCGAATTTTAAATGTTCAGGAAATTAATAGATAATTGCGTAGCAATCTACAGGGTGTTATGGAAATGACGTATTATATTTAAACCGGTAATTCCTGAGATAAAGCAAATTGAAGAAAATTAGCCATAAATGGCGCTTTCAATTCATTCAGCGGTAAAAGTGACCTGACGTCAAACCAGAAAAACACCTGTGTGGCACCGCGATACGTGTAAGCAATCGAGTAATTCTGGCCGGTGTTCTAGGATCTGTTTTCTATCAGTTAAGAAAATGTTAAATTGGTTCATTCTTAACGAAATAACAGCTCATTAATTTGCACGTGCATTTTTCAATATTCGATAATTAATTAGAGTAGTGTAGGTATACCTAAAGCCATGTGAATGGTTACTTGCACCAGTGACGGTTCTTCCACAGGAGCACATGCGCACGTGCACCCCCAAAACAAAACGAATAAAAAATATTAATTTATATTCATTGCATATTATTTATCGTATAAAGTCCGACCCTCCCTAATATTTTATCGTACCGTCAAACTAAAAATGTCCGACCCTCCCTAATATTTTATCATCCCGTCAAACAAAACTGTATAGATCCGGCAACCGTGCCTCGGTCGAGGTAAATGACGATTATGACGTTACTTGCTCGCACGTGCGATTAAGTAGTGCAGTTTCTCTGTAGTAACAGGTGGCGGGCGGCAGCGGGGGATAGCGGGGCTATGGCGATTTAACATAGAAAAGGCGCAGTTTTTGTGTGTTCGTGCATCTAGTTAGAAATTCGAGCGTGTATGTTTTAATATTTTAATATTATATATTTATTAAGTTAAAATGAATAGTTGACGGTGGACTATTTAATAAATAACTTTAGCTCTTTGAGTTTGGAGCAAAATATTGAAGTGAAGAATGCGGGAACACCTAAACCCGAAATTAATTTAACGCAGACCACAAAGGGTAAATCTAGGGACTTTATTAGAAAGTTTAAAAATGAAATATATGAAAAAAAATTTATAGATAGTATTCCAAACTTAATGAGGCTGTTATTGATCAATTTTCTACAATTAAGAACCGAAGAATGGACTTTACGTTTAAGCACTATTGTGTAGGGTCGATAAATGTTGTGTATTTCGGTAAATGATACTCGATATGATTTTAAACCATTTTATTTAAGGATTTAAACTAAAAAACACTGAAAATATGAAGAATGCCAACTTGTCAGTCTCGTGGCTTGATTCGTTCTCGTCATAAAACAGTTAACTCGTTTTGGTTGCGCCTAATGACGTAGCCGTAGATGGTGTAGTGGTATTAGACATCATTCAGTTTTCTTGATAACTCGTAGATGGCGGTAGTAGTATTGGACATCATTCGGTTTTCTTGATAGCTCGTAGATGGCTTTAGTAGTAGTAGTGCACTGTATAAATATTGTTACGAGGGTTGCATGCGACGACGTTAAGATCCGACAACTATACACACTAAGAAAACCTTTATTATTTTCCAAAAGTTGTATTTCCTTGTGTAACATTAAAAAATAAATAAAAATATGTTTTAGCTAACTCATTTTCTTATTACTTTTTTTCCTTCTACATTTAAAACGCATAGAAAGTAATTGTTTGGTCGTTACACAAAAATAAAATTTTAAAAATAATTTCACCATAATTGTGATGAACAAACCCCTCTATCATAGGTCATGAGCCGCCACTGACTTGTATTACAATAATAATTATTGGTTGGCTCGTATTGGGTTCTTATCCCTAGTTCATAACTATTAAGCAGCATATTTTTTCTTCCCTTTAGATAAGTTTCCAGGCAATCCCATAACAAAGCGTTTCGTTTTTATCTGTATTTCCGCATTATTTGTACAAAACTCGCCAACACCAATAATGGAAAACAAAAAAAAACGGTTTCGATTCGTGACAAAGAGTAATGATAGCAGGAGTCGCCTGTGCTGCGCACCAATTTCCTGCTAATTCAATGTCTTTCAATCCAAAGATACGGCGTGATTGATTGCTCTAACAGTCACGCCCACTAGCGGCTCTTTTTCGCACGAGCAGGCTCGAATTAATTCTCTCGGATTTGGGCTACTTGATTATTTTCAAATCAAAATAATATGATTTAAATTGGATTACTGTGTAAAAAATTTAAATTATGGTGTTAATTAAGATATAGGGGAAGGTCGCCCTTGATGGCGTACTTCCTATGATGGCACACCACAGATATCTTTGGAATAAACCGTTTTTTCGTCAACCCGCATAGTTAGTCGGGCGCGCGGTATCGGCCGTTCAGTTGCGAGTCGAATTTCAGCCGTGACGGACGTTTCTATGTAAAGTTATTTAATAGAACAGAAATGGGTAAGTGCCGAAGTATTATTAGCCAGTTTTTAAACCAAAAGTTTATTATGTTAGGTGCATTAAATTAGAATTCACGATTTTTTCCGATAAATATAGGATATTGACGTTATTTTGCTATGCTTATTTTAAATCTAAGTTGTGGTTTTATTTTTTTATAATTTATTTACTAGAAGTATGACATATTCCTAAGATGGCATATCCATTGGTTTCCTATGATGGCATACCAATAAATAGGTATGCCATCATAGGATGGCGCTACATTTACTTTTCTTTTTGATTTTTTTTAGATATGTCACCAAATAAAAAAGAAATTCCTTCGAAAAGGCAAACATGGGATGAAAACGCTATGCGGGAGGCTATACAAGCTGTTAAAGAAAAGAAAATGGGCTGGAAGATGGCTGCTCAAACTTATAATGTTCCTGCGACAATTTTACGTAGGAGGTTTACATTTACGCCTGTTCCTGTGGCTTCTTTTAAACCAGACGTTCAAAAAAAAAGGAAACGTGGAAATACTGGGTTATTGAATTCCACCCCAGATCTGATTGAATTGAAAGAAAAAAAGGAGGAAAAAGATATGTTGGAAAGACAGAAATTGGCAAGAAAGGCAAAGAAAAAAATTATGGCTGAAGAAAGCAACAACAATGACGTGGAAAATCAGCAATGGGATGATTTTGAAGACTATGATTCAGATGTGGGTTGTTTATATTGTAATGAGCTATATTCACAATCGCGAAGGAAAGAGCAGTGGGTCCAGTGTCAAAAGTGTCGTTCTTGGTGTCATGCGGAATGTGCTGGAATCGAAAGAAAAGTGAAACAGTTTGTATGCGAATTGTGCAATTAAAAGGTGTTTTTGATTTATCGTATAAACCTGTTTTTTGCTCTTTCTTATTTTGTTTTATGTTCTTATAAAAAAATGTTTATTAGTTTTTATTGGTTACTTACCTACTGTAAAGTTTTTTAATATGTTTAGATTGTACTTTCCTGATAATGTTTTTATTATCTTTAATAAAAGCTTTAAACATGTTTCTTAGAACGTAATATATTATTTTTGAGTTTTTTTAAACAGTTTTCTATGCTTGAATTTTTTAACAATTAAAATGTGCAATCTGTAACAAAAATATTCCTTTTACATTCATGCGTCAATCAGATTTTTGCACTTTACTGAAGTATGCCATCATAGGTAATGCAGTTGCCTATGATGGCATATTTGGTGATTTTTTCTTTCCTGTTTTTTTATTAAAAAAATAGTTTTTGTATATTTTTTAAAGTTTTATAATGAATATTTAAGTAGTAACGAATATTTTAACATGATTAAATGGGTTAAAACCTTTGAAATAAAAAATATATTAGGTGTTAAACTAAAAGGTGCCATCATAGGCGACCTTCCCCTAGTTTTAATTTATCGACTTCGTGCCAAGTTCGGCCGAGGATGTTTAGGTCACCTGACTCCGGAGCTATTGGTTATAGGTTAAGTTAAAAGTGAGTGGGATACTTATTTGGCACTCCACTACGACCAATCGATCTAATGTGATTTGTGAATTACAACCAAGATTAAACTTCTTAGATCCAGCTTCTCAATGCAGCAGGGAGAAGACTTTCTGATTTTGATGGGCATGCGAAATAGGACAACCCTGGTGCAGGATAACTATTATTATACTAAACAGTGCATGTTCTGCAATGGCGGGTTTGTTCGGGTTTGTGTGGGTGGTGAGGCCTCACTACGTATTTATTTCATAAAATAAAATTTTTAGATAATCAAAAAATATTTCTTTCATTTCCCTATAAAATAATTGATTATACAGGGTGTTATGGAACTGACGTATTATATTTAAATCGGCAATTCCTGAGATGAAAACAAATTGAAGAAAAATATCCAACAATGGCGCTTTAATTTAATATGCCCTGTACTGTATGTCAAACCAAAAATGACCATGTGATGCCCCTGTCAGGAAGGTAAACAAAGCGACATATGTCAACAGTGTTGTCATATCTTCAGGGTAAACTCTTTAGAAAGTCAATAGCCGTTTGACAGATTGCAAGTTGTTTATTTTTCAGGGTACATTATTATAAACTTTTACGTTCAGTTCAGTTCGCTAGGAAACAATCTCTGATTTATAAACTTGAACTGACTCGAACGAACCGCCGCGGAGTTTTTAAATGGTCAGGTATGTTCTCATTTGTTCAATTCGAACGACACCCGTCAGATCTGGACAACTTAAAAGTTTATAAATGCCACTTACCCATTACAAAAAAAATGTAATTTTATGTACCTTTTTGGACTTAGTTAAAACCAAGTTAATTTATAAAAAACACCAAGTACTCACACACAAAATAACATAGTTTTCGCGTCACAACACATCTAAGTACCATTCAATCTGAAATAGTATTTTAAAGTGCTAGGTACTGTGTCGGCAAGAGTACGCCCTTATTGTCTAAATAACACGTTGGTTCCGTCGATCAATATTGAACTGTTGGACTGGGGCACTGCCGTCGCGAAAAGAACAAATAACTTAATAATTTAAACTCGGATTTAAGTATTAACATACAATTTAACACACAAATCTGCTTGAAACAGCATTAGAAAACCGCCAGGATAATTTGGGAGGAACAACTGATGTTTGGAGAAACTGGTTGCATATTTACAATACTTTTCTTTATAATGATAGTTTCGGAAATGGCAACCGCGCTAAATAGACGAGACTATTTATTTTAAAGGGATGGAAGGGTCTATCAACATAATTATTTCATCATTCTTCTTCAGTAAAGGATTAATAAATTTGATTAGCCCATTAGAAATTAGAGTTTTTATTATTTCTGAATTTCTATTGCGAAATAATTTGTATCCTATAGTGCTGTTGTTTTATGTGTACGGTAGGTTATTGTAAAGTGTAATTATGCGTTAGTATTTATTGCTTTTGTGTTGTAATCTAATAATAAGTGCATATCTTCAAAAAATAATTGGAAACTCGTGGGTGTCTGTGTGTTTCTTTAAGTGATTTAGTGCAAATGTTTCGAGAGATTGGAAATAAGAGGCCGAATTGGGTTTAGTGGGTATAAGCTTATTATGCAGTTCCACATTATCACCACGGTACGTGATGAGCATAAAGCTTTTCCCATAGAAAAAGAAGCAAAAGCCTGAAGATGTCTGTGCTCTGGATTACTTGCTAGTGTACTGGCACCTGGTTTCACTTCTATTAGGATACTAGGTAAACTAAATATTTATTTTTATAAGGAAGTATTATTATATTATTTTCTACACAGTTGGCAACATTGGGATTGAACATCTGTTGATTACACAGCTTGGCAATGTAATATGTTCATATATGAATGTGCCGAGGAGTAACCGGGTGGGTTTAGGGGTGAATTACTTCACTTTTTAAACGTTTGATTAAAAAAAAATATATGTAGCGCTTCTCTAGGACACCCCAGGAGTCACCCATTTAAATATAATACGTAATTTCCATAACACCCTGTATCTTCTTTACAAAAAAAAACATTAACATTCGCTCAATCAGATAATTATTGCACATTCATATACTTTGTTATGGTTATTAAAACATTATTTGTGTAATTAAGGTCGTAAGTGCAATAACACACGTCGGCGACAGCCATTTCGCCTCAAAATGTATATTGCCGATGATGCGTTTTCAGACCGGGTGCGACGGTACATTTCCATCTCATGCATGCATTTTATTTCGTCGCGGAGGCGACGATAATTTCGCTTCTTAATTTCCATTGTTATTCGGCAAGGTTAAATAATAAAATTATATTTTATATCAATTTTTTAATAATGTATTGAATAATATATACCGGGTCCTGCATTAGTGCGTTGGGCATCCATAGCGTCCTATTTACAACAGTAGAAAAAAAGTTTAATACAAAAGTTGGGTTGATGCATATTTTAAAAATATTTGTAAATATCAAAACAGTAATAAAACAAACAACGAAAAAAGTAAGGATAATCAGGTGTTCTGCAACACCATGGCCAGCACGTTCGCCTGATATGACACTGTTAGATTTTTTCCTATAGGGGTATGTCGAAAATTATGTTTATAAACACAACTTCGGCCGACGACGAACGAAGACGAACTTAGAGGTTGGTGCTTGGAGCCTTTCAAAGTATTACGCCAGAAATGTTGTCAAATTTTTTAGAATCGACATCGACAGTTAGAAGATTTTATTTGTGCTTAGAAAATAACGGAAATCAGTTTGAACACCTGATTATGTAGTGCCTTACTTTTCTGTTTTGGAATATTTTTGTTCACTAATTGGTGTTTAGTATTGAATTATTTTTTGTTCACTTATTTGTGGTTTATTATTAAATTATTTGTTATTTATAGAACTAGTCCAACATAAGTAAATATTTAGAGCTTACTTATGAGATATTATTTATAAAATTAGGAGAAATACAGGACCGTATCCCAAAATTTCCTGATGTTGTTCAAAAAACCCTCGAAACGTCATTAAACCACAATGTGTCATATATCGTTACATTCGGAAGAAAAAAAGCTCTAAAATTCCAATATCAGGAAAATACTACCGTATTTAAAAAAATAAAGTGGATAATGGCCCTTCGAAGACGACTCGTCGGATTACAAAACAATTAACGCTGTTAGATAGAGCAGAAAAAGTGGCAATGTAAAAATGGAATTACTTTCGAATTCGATCTCAAAAAAACCCAGGAAAAGAACGATTTTTCAGAATTTCGTTTTTTTCCGGATATCTCCGGAACTACTCGGAATTTTAAAACTTTCTAAACGGTATATTATTAGGCACGTAAATGTGCAACTTTACCTCCATTTAACCGACTTCGTATCTCTTACGGTTTCCGCGATCCCTGTACTGGCCCTCCTTATCTTGGACACGGTGTATATTATCTATATCTTCAGCATTAAATTTGTCCGATAACATAATAAGAATATTAAGAATTAGACTGTGCCTAATAACAGTTTTTATTAAATTAATTGGATTTATACAAAAGAAAGAACGCAAATAAGTGAAACAAATGATATCCTATAGTTAGTTATCAGTCTTATCAACATCTTACATTATTTATATGATGTATTTCAAATGAAAGTTCTAATTAACAATATTAACATCTGGTACTGATGTTTTGTTATCTGCATCATACTACATTAATAACGTCGCTCATTCAGACATATTGATAACAACCGGTTTCTTTGATCGTATTAATTTTTATGGTAAATAGTTTTACTATATTTAATATAAATACATACGAAAATGTTATAAGAAAAACCAATGAAATTATTTATATAATATAATAATTAATTTATAAAATTATGTACATAACTTGTGTGAAAGTGACTTTCTCAAACTCGGCGGATTTCCGCACTCGACTGGTGCCTCGTGCTAAATACCTCCTCTCTTGAAATCTACCACATTCAACACTCGTTATGTAACATACTATTTTGCCCTTTTTGATAAAAATAGAAAATTTTCTTCGTGTATTTTCCAGAAGTAGTTTCTGATTTATTAAGTTGTAAATACAGGTTCCGGTTCCGTTCCTGGATCCGGCGTTGGTTCCTGTATCCGCTATTTTAAAAAAGTGGATGCGGTGGCATTATAGTGGCTTCTGTGAGTAGGAAAAAACCCCGAAAAATCGAAATATTGTCAGCCGGAACAAGAGTATCCCCCCCCCGGCGTCAGAATATCTCATTTGGGTTGCGCAACCCCTCAAAACGGCCAAAAACCAGCCCCCAGAGGGGTTAAACGCGCTTCAAAAGGTTTCCCTGCAGAGAAACACACTTTCCCCCCGTTTTCGAGGATGCTGAGCACGGTGATGGTGCTGGATATCGCGTCCGCCCCTTGCAACCCCTCCGCCGGCCAATACTCGCCCCTGAAAGGGGTGAATTTTTTTCAAGTATCAGCCGCAAATATATATATCCCCCCCCCACACACAAACCTGAACACGATGGAGCGTCAGAATATCTCATTTGAGTTGCGCAACCCCTCAAAACGGCCAACCCCCCCCCCCCCCCATTTTCGAGTATGCTGAGCACGTTGGTGGTATTGGATATCGCGTCCGACCCCTTCCACCGACCAACACTCGCCTCCATTATGGAACGACATTACCTTTTAATAAAAAAAATATGGAAAAAAATGACAAGTGTTTAAAAAATTTTTTTTTAAAATTACTCTTTCTGTTTTATGATTTTTTTAAAAAAAACTTTAACTTAAAAAAAAAAAATTCAAATTTTTCTAAAAAATAAAAAAGACATTGACCACGCCTTGGCGTTTTTCGCGCAAACTATTTGATTATATTTTTTCAGTTGGACCGGAATGAGAGACCATTACAACCAAATAGAGAAGTACAACTATTTTCCCCATTCTCAACATCCTCGAAAACGGGGGGAGAGGGGGGGAGGGGTCGGACACGATATCCAATCCCACCAACGTGGTGCGCAGCATCCTCGAAAACGGGGGGGGGGGATATATATTTGCCGCTGATACTTGAAAAAAAAAATTCACCCCTTTCAGGGGCGAGTATTGGCCGGTGGAGGGGTTGGAAGGGGTCGGACGCGATATCCAACACCACCACCGTGCTCAGCATCCTCGAAAACGGGGGGGAATATATATTTGCCGCTGATACTTGAAAAAAAAATTCACCCCTTTCAGAGGCGAGTATTGGCCGGTGGAGGGGTTGGAAGGGGTCGGACGTGATATCCAATACTACCACCGTGCTCAGCATCTTCGAAAATGGGCGGAAAGTGTGTTTCTCTGCAGGGAAACCTCTTGAAGCGCATTTAACCCCTCTGGGGGGGGGGGGTATTTGGCCGTTTTGAGGGGTTGCGCAACCCCAAAGAGAAATTCTGACGCCGCCATCGTGTTCATCATCCTCGAAAACGAGGGGGGGTTAAGGTAATCCGGCTGAAAATATTTCGATGTTTTTCCGGCTCACTGAAGCCACTATTACTATTAATAATAGTTATGTTTAAAGAATAGAAGGACATCGGAAGTACAATAGGAACCGAATATAATTAATTATTGATATTTGGGAATAAATCCGCCGCTGGCACGGACCCCTAATGTATGATAATTCTCCAACGATTTATTAGATATCACACAGATAACGGGATTATAAAGATGTCCCGGCTTAGTAATGCACGGTTGCAGCATCTCTAAATACGATCGCCTTTTTTTCGGGCGCGCGTGGGAATTATTTTTACACGCCTATCGCACCCTGATGCGATAGATAAGGAAGTAATAATAAACATTCTTTATTGCAAAATTACATTATACAGGGTGTCGATTTCGATCGAAAAAATTGTGATAGAACACATATTCTGGAGTTTAGGGCATAACGCATAAAATCAAGATGCATGTAAATTTCCTAAAATTTAAATTAACTAAAAACAGATATGTCCTCTTACATAAAAATTTAATGTATTTTTTTTAAACAAATTAGGGATATACAGGGTGTTATGGATATGACGTATTATATTTAAATGGGTGACTCCTAGCGTGTCCTAGAGAAGCGCTACATATCTTTTTTTAAATCAAAGTTTAAAAAGTGGAGTAATTCACCCATAAACCCACAGGTCACTCCTCGGCACAATCATATATGATCATATTACCCATGCCCAGCTGTGTAATCAACAGATATTCAGGCACAATGTTGCCAAACTGTGAAAAAAATATAAAACTTTAGATTCTTATAAATAATAAAAACGCTAATTTCTATAGGCCATTAACCCTTTACTAAATCAAAAATAATTTTAAAATTTTTTAGATGTTAAATACATTATTTCCCAGACCACCCAGACAATAAGGGCGTATTTTTGTATACATAGTAGCACTTTACAATACTAATTCAGACTGAATGGTACTTAGATGTGTTCATGAGACGAGAAAACTAATGTGAATTTAAGTGATTTTGTGACATTATCAATCGCGTATGCGCGGCAGCGCGAAAGGACTTCGCCGAATGAAAGTATGTGTGATTCCCCGATAGCAGCCCGCCGTTTATTTGTGAGCTGTACGGTTAAAATCGTAAACAATTGCACAGAAATATCGCGTTTTGAGTCTGAAAGAGAATATTGATGTCGTGGAAGTTTGTAATTTGATAACAATGATTTGGGCGAGTTCGCTAACATTGATAGCAATGTGCTATTAGAAGATGATAGTGACCCCATTCCTACCGATTATGTAGTTCAAACTGACACCACATCACTATCTGACGACTCTGATGAAGAAGTTGAATGCAGTAATCAAACAAATGTCACCAATTATCAACAAGCCATTAGTATGGTAAAGGAATTATAAGAGTATACAAAGAACAGAGATGACTCTACAGCAATGGAATTGTTATCAGACTTGGAATTACATTTTCTAGATTGCAAGTTTAAAACGCAAACACGTCAAACTACGTTATTAGATTTTCTTAGTACTGCATCCTAACTAAAATTAGTGTATTTTTGTTATGTTATGTTTATTTGTACATACATATACATAGTAATAATTTTACATTTACATATTACCTAATAACAAATTTCCCATGGGCGAACACCTCTATTAGGCGGACACATTTACACGGTCCCGTAGGTGTCCGCCTAAGAGAGGTTTCACTGTATATATCCGGGAAAAAGTAATTCTCATCATTTTTTTCCCGGGGAAAAGAATAATTTCATAAAAAGTGACATTTTGTTACCTGTCAAAGAAAAAAAAGTCAAACATTTTTCCCTTCACCGAAAAAAATTATTCAAAGTATCAAAAAGTGATTTATGGGGTGTCGTTGAATTTGGAATGGTGTTCTAGATCGATGTATACGGGGGGTTCCATTTAAAAATCCATAGTTGAGGTCCTTTTCGGTAAAACCGGAAGTAAAATGCAAAATAATATCAAATACAACGTCACCATATGTAATTTCTGTAATTCAAACAATAAAAAAGTTATAGGGGTGAGCGTTCCTCCCGAAACACCCGATTAACGTATTTAGAAGGATTGGTAATTTTTGCGTCACCTAGAGTGGCATGGCGATACTTTTGGGCCATTGCTTAATCCAGATCTAGTAGGTATCTATAATTTGATTAGTTTAAAAAATGAATTAAATTCACTTTTTATCTAAGATAGTATGTCAAATTTAAATTTAGGAAATTTACATGCATCTAGATTTTATGCGCTACCCTATACAATGAGACGTATCAAGACGTAAACTATTCTGCCCTAAAATATAAAATTTGTAAAATTGTTCCATTATTAAGGAGATAACAGCTCGTTATTTGGACATCCCTCTTTCAATATTCGATAATTAATTATGTCCATATGAGATTTTCACTTATAATCGTGTACGAGGAAAATTTCCGTACTTATATTAATTCAAGAACGAGGAAGATTCGGTAAGAAAATTTCGCACTAAATTACTAATTTGAAGATCGAAAAAATGAGCATGTTAGTTCGAAGAGCAATAATTTCCTATTTGCCAACTTTGCCTGAAATTGTTATTGACAAAGTAAGAATGGTTTAAATTTTTATTTCCATATTTATTTAACTTACTAAAGTTGGTAGAAAATAAGTTCTTTTACCATATAAAGTTATCTTATACAGACAGTCTTCCAGCTTATTGTAGTTAGTGTTGTGATCGCTCGAAAAACCGCTTGATCACTCGATTATTGAAATAACGGACATCGCTCGATTATTAAAAAAACCGCTCGAGTTATCTATTCAGGCGAAAACCGTCGCTCGTCACTTATTATCTTTCACTAGATACCCGCGCTTCGCTTGACGCCGGCGGAAATGTAGCGCTGTAGTGTGATCGAGTTAAAAAACTGCTCGTATATTCGAACAGTTTTTCCCTCGATAGGAAATACTCTAGCTATAAATTCAAGCGAAAAACCGAAAAATATCGCCTGTCACTTGATATACGGCCTTCGGTCTACGCGCCGCGCCATCCTTCGAGTTTGACGCTGAGCAGGTACACGACATACGTCTTTCTTAAAAGCACATAAACGAGAAGGTGCATATAAAAAAGTATGCCAAATCCCTTAGTGAGTCATCGCGACATGGGTTTTGTAAAGTTTTGTTTTAACTGGCTAGCCAGCGGCGTAGTTTAGGTCTCCGATTGTAAATATTAAAAAATTAAAGGATATAATTTTTATTTACTATAAACTCGAGAAAAATTCTCAAAAATAACATAATAATAGAAATTGTAAATAAAAATAACAAAACGAACAAAATGGTTAACAAAACATAGGTATCGACAAATATTTTGGTAACCAAAAGTAAACATTCTTAAATTTAATCAGGAACTTTTAGGTAACTATAAACATGAATTTAAAAAAATAATCACCTATTTTCTTATTTTGCCAGTCGCGTAACTAAGCCTACATTTTTGAAGGCACACAGTGGGCACCTGATAATTTAAAGTGGAAGAATTTGACAAGCCATTTTAAATATCTACTTATTTTATGCTCGTAGATTGAGAAAGATGTGAAGAAAAATAACTCTTGGTAATACATTTTGTTTTAAAAAAGCACGAGAATAAACCCGAACAATAAATACATATTTGGATGATTTTCTGCAGTTTTTTTGTTTGGTATCGAGGCACGTGGTAAAAATTCATTATTCACAAATAAATAAATTTCTGGAATTTTTTTGGTGGCTACTACAATTTTTCAGCTAAACCTGTGCCCGCTCGTAGTTACGTGCCTGCTAAAAATAATACCTCATCACATGTAAACGACTAGGCTACAGGTCGAGCAGTCGGTGACGTCATCGCTTGGTGAATTGGAATTTCAAGCGATTCACTCGAGCCATTCACTCGATTATTAAAATCGCTCGAGTATCAAGTAGTACTCGATTATTAAAATGATCGTTTTTTCCCAACACTAATTATTGTAGTCGTCCATATAGGAGGTCATGGAATCCATGTCAAACGCCGCGCGCTGTCTCCCGTAGCCCCGATTACTGACAGTAGTTAAATGTAAAAATGGAACGGTTTGAGAAGTTCCCGCCGTGTAAGTTTTGTAAAGAATTGAGTGAAACTAAAATGTATCATCGGAATTTAAAGTTTCTAACGTATTTATTAGAAGAATGTGGGTCAGACGTCTATTCCTCTAATTTGTTTAATATAATTAAATATCGTCTCCTATTGGTTCCAACCCAATACAGACTTCTTCGTGGACGGCAGCAAAGCAAAATTGTTTCGAAGTACTACATTTATTTCAACAAACATATAAAATATATAAATTTTGATGACTGTGTGCTCCCTTATTCCCCATTAAAAAAGAAGTGGCCAAAGAATTTCAAAAACATTTTTTCTTAGTTGCCATGGTAACGGAACAAATAGCAAGCTCTGATTGGCTGAAGAATTTTAGTGAGAAATTTTCTTCATAAAATGCCTTAAGGAACCATCCTAAGAAATATTGGCACACCCTGTATATTATTATACCACTTCCGATTCGTTATTATGCAGAAAAGTTTCTCAGTGTCCGTCGTAGTATAGTTGTACCAAGAACTAAGTCTTATTTACTATTCGTAGAGCCGAATTAAAATTTAAATGTTTCTTAAGCTTTTCTCGGAACAAAATATTTATTAACTTGGAATTACCCAGGATTCCTTGATGTAATGATGTACAAGAAGCAAGAATCATCAATAATGAATGCTAAAAAAAACGTAGGTATTTAAATAACCAAAAAACACAAAGGATTTTTCAATATACCCAACATTTTAATTTACGATCTACGAAAATAACCCGTGACGAATAATCTTGATTGAAAAAATTCCACCCATCGCATTATTAAAGAAATTTTAAATTACATTCTATTAAAAGCTGATGTATAAGGCAAATAATTTAAAAAATACGTCTACTGAAAAAGAAAGCTGTCAGATGTGAAACATATTAATAATGTCGGGTAATTGGCATCAAGCCAATAGGAAGTGTGAATAATTTAGTTAGGTTTTTTATTTTTTTTTGTCTCGCTCAAGGAAAAAGTTAATAAGGTGTGGAAATAATTTTTATATCATACCGTGTACGGGGACTAACAAACTGCTTGGGATGAGTTATATTTTATTTATGATTTATGCACCTGACCTGAGCTCAGTAACAACATTTTTCTACTCCTATATTAGTAAACATTGTTTTACGTACAGTTCACTCTATGCGTAAATCCATGGTATAAATAACTAAGAGGTATGATTCCACGCCGATGGAGGCGTGGCTTGTGACGTCACCGGGTGAGTGATTTTTAAATCTCTTATGGAGATTGATATTGCTGTCAGCCTTTTCAACTGCCTTTTAAAGGTATTAAAAGGTTTTACGCATTTAATGGTATGTGAAATGAAAGAATAATATCATGGTAATTAGGTATATTTATTTCATGAACTTACAGCAAAGATTACCTATTTTAAATCTAAAATACGACCTAAGTAGTTATAAAGAAATTAAACTATTTTTTTAAAATTGAGTCAAATTATGAAGAGATAAAGAAACTTATAGTCTGCTCCAGTAGTTAAATAAGCAATATTTTGATTTCCATACATGTTTCGAAGGCATATACCCTCATCACCCTCATCAGCTTCAGTGGAAAATACTAGAAGTAATCTAATTTTTATGGGCCATTAACCCTTTACTAAAGATAAAATAAAAAAAATTATGTTGACATAGGAACTACCCTACGCGGTTGCCATTTCCGAGATAATTATACAGGAAAGTAATATTACAGAAGGAAATTCCGCAATTTTTGAATATAATCTTATAAAACATCGAAAGTGGCAACGCTGTATTTTTACCGATGAGCTTAATATCGATCGATCGACCGAGTAAACCCGAACAGATAACGTCAAGACACGAACAGGCTCAAAGGTGTTATTTAGTTTCAACATTTTTAGATGTCAAATATGAATGTATGGAAAAATTATATTATTTCCCAGACCACCTGAGGATGAAATCTTATAGAATAAGGGCGTATTTTTGTCTACACAGTAGCACTTTAAAATACTAATTCAGATTGAATTGTACTTAGATGGATTCATGAAATGCGCGATAACTAATGTGAATTTATGTGACTTTGCTTTGGCGTTTTGTGACGGGTTTTGTTCGGGTTTTGTTTATAAATGTGTTTTTTTGATAAATTAAGTTGGTTTTAAATAAGGCCGAAAAGGTAAATAAAATTGCATTTTTTTCTTCTAAAAGGTAAAGCGGCATTTCAGTTGTTCAGATCCGAGGGGTGTCGTTCGAATTGAACAAGTGAGAACATATCTGACCATTATAAACTGCGCGGCAGTTTGTTCGAGTCAGTTCAAGTTTATAAAGTACCCTGAAAAATAAACAACTTGGAATCTGTCAAACGGTTATTGACTTTCTAGTTAGTTAGAGTTTACCCTGAAGATATGACAACACTGTTCAAGATTCACTGACATTTTTCGCCATATGTTGCTTTGTTTACCTGGCAGTGGTCATTTTTGGTTTGACATGAGGTCATGTACAGGGCATATTAAATTAAAGCGCCATTTTTGGATATTTTCCTTCAATTTGTTTTAATTTCAAGAATTGCAGGTTTAAATATAATACGTCATTTCCATAACACCCTGTATTTCTATGAAATTAATATACGTAAATACTTGTCATATATTATTCTTTCATTTCATATACCATTACATGCGTAAAACCTTTTAATACCTTTAAAATAGAATTAAGAACGCTAACAGCAATATAAATCTCCAAAAGAGATCTAAGAATCGCTCTCCCTGTGACGTCACTGCGCGCGGTAGACGAAATTGGAACGGTTAGATATCTTACCCCTTTAGTTATTGTATCATTGAGTAAATCCATTCTTACGCACAACTGTGCGTAATACCAAGAGTGGTCAGAAGCCTATTACAAATGATTTCGAAACTCGAAAGAGAGCTTACCACTCGAGTTGTGTACTATACTTTTTTTTCCATGTGCCCCGAAAGTGCCTCTTTTCATGCATGTTGTCTTCACCGAAAGTGGCGTTTTCCAAGAGAGCGGGCGGGAAAGTATCGAAGCGGGCGGGAAATATGCACCATGTGCTCATAAATAAATAAAACCAGAATAGTCGGTGCGGGATTTAAACCCGCGACCCTCAGATCGCCAGGCGGACGCTCTACCCACCGAGCCATACTACAAGCGATAATAAATAGCGGATTATATATAAATTAAATTGGCAGTTAATTTTTCAAAGATGTTTTAGAAAAATGTCTGAAGAATTTCTTTATTTATTGGCCTCAAAGACTCGGGCACTTGTAAAACAATAAATAAAACCAGAGATGCCGAGTGCGGGATTTGAACCCGCGACTCTCAGATCACAAGGCGTACGTTATACCACTAGGCCACCGAGCCTATTTGTTAAAAATAATAAATAGATATTTACATTCTCCATGCGCGAGTGTTTTCATGTAGACAGGAAAACTGTCTGAAGAATTTCTTTATTTAGTATTTGGCACCAAAGCTTCGGAGCACTTGTAAAAAAATTACGGTACATATCTCGGGCCGTCGGAGGCTTTTCCGGACTCGTCCGTAAAAGCCTCTTTTCGGCCCTTGATACGTAATGTACTATTTTCTACGCCTTCATATTTTCTTTTATGTTAAATTATCCATACTCCATTCCATAAATTTTTGTTTCATATCTATCTTTTGATTTTTGCAGCAGAATATTCTCTATGGCGAAATATGCTAATAGCATGTTTTTAGTCGGTACTCACATGGTTTGATGTACCTACTGATGTAGGTACACCAATCAATACAATTTTGATACACTTTTTCATGCCACTCTCTTGATTCTTCTAATAATAAATTATTTGCTGCGGAAGCAGCTTATAATGTAATCTCCCCTGGCGTTCCAATCTGAATATCGTAGTCACTTATACTTTACCCAAAAATATACAAATTAAAAATGTTGACTTTTATAATTTCTTGACATTTACATTGTCAAGACGACACGATGGAATTCACAGCCGACTTTGCATAAAATCTATTGGAAATACTTATTGACGGTTTTGACATATCACGGGTAACGTGGTTTGTGGAACTGTTACGTAATCTATATATATATATATTTCGTAATAGTCATTACGTAACAGTAGATAGCAAACAGTAAGCAGGTTCTTATTAATATACTCGTAGGATTAAAAAATAGTATATTAAGATACAAGTTTCATAAGACATTATCTTAGAGTACGCGTTTAATTTAGAAAACGACCCGCAAAGCGGGGAGTTTTCTAAAGTAAGAGTGCTCTAATTGTCTTATGAACCGTGTATTTATAATACTTCTTCTATTTGGGTCATTAAAGTCTGAAAAACTTTAAAAATATAGTCGATTTTTTCCTTTTAAATTTTCTTTTCTTTTTGGGTTGGCAATACTTTTACAATTTAATAAAATGTTGCAAGTATCAAATATGCCATGATAGAAACAATTGAACACAACAAAGCTTCTTCCCATCCGTCATAATTAAAAATAAATATATTATTAAAGTTGTACTCCGTCAGAAATATGAGAAATTGCAGAAAATAATCTAGAAAAACTTTTAAAAAGAATATTATGCAAAACTTTGAGTTATGGTGTATAAATTGGAAGATATTTCTATTATTTTTAGGTTATGTTGTTTTATAGTTGTGACTAGAAATTAGTTGACGGACACCGTCAGCATGTTATATATTTCCGAGTATATAGGTATTTTAGATAAATATCTAGTAAAAATTATCTATTTGCAAGGTTAAAGGTTAGTATTTTAAAGTAATAAAAACCCAAAAAAATTTCTGTCGAATCCATAATGCCTAGAAAACTAATTTCAACGAAATCGAAGTAAGGCTAAAATTCGAACCCTACTTGCTGCCAACATAAAAAAAATAAAATTTCAGTTTCATAAAGTGGCAGGATATTCAATTTTTTAAAATTCATAATGTAGCCATTATGAAACCCGAATAGAAAAACATAAAAACGCAAAATTGTGCGTTATGATGCCTAGTATAACAATCATGTTAGCCTTGAACCACTCAAATCGTGACATTTATCTATCTTTCATTTTGAATATTTGCCAGTGACATTGTCACTATTTGAGATTTGAAGTTCAAATCGATACTTTATCAATTATTAACAGATCTTTAATTTATTACTATTTTTTGTATATCTAACAACATAACCAACCCCGATATTGAAATAAGTGCAGAGCCACCGGAAGTTATTCTTCAGGCTGCTTCTGCTGTAGAGAATAATCTGTCGCAAAAATGAAACGATAGATATATAGGCTTATCAAAAATTTATGGATAAGTATGGATAATTTAAATAAAAGTAAATATAAAGTGGTAGAAGAAGTATAGTACACAACTGGAATGGTAAGCCTATTACACATCGATTTCGAAACTTCGAAGTTCTTCTTACCACTCTTGGTATGTAATATACTTATTTACGGTATAGTGATCGTGGTAATATTATAGTCTTTGCAGCGAACCGTTTTTCGACAGTTGACATCAGCAATATGCAATATGACATCGATCAGCTTAATCAAATACTCCAGTTTTATAGGAACCGCATTGAGCGTGTTGTGTTTTTATATTTTTCCCGGTTGATTGGTGCTAATAAGTTTTAAAAGTGTATTTCCATCGTTTTAGTATAGTTTATTTTGTTTTGAAAACTTTGATTAACTACATATTGAGTTGTTTGTATATCAGATAAACCACAGTGAGTACCAATCACGTAACGAAAAATTTATAGGTTAATAATTTATTATTATCTGTTTTTAGGCGAAAATAATAATTATGCATAATTATTGTCTGCCTTCTACCTCAGCTGATGCTACCGTTAGAGAAACTAAGTTGAATTTTAATATTAATAAAAAAAATTCTTGATGTTTTATTTCTTTCCGAGTGAGTTGAGATTTATTTCAGATTTTGTGTTGGGACTTGAATGTAGACAGTTTGGTTAGCTGGGAAAGTAGGAAATATCTGCATGATATAATATATGTCTTATATGTAACCTACGTATTTGCAGTATACGTAGCCTATACGTATACAGAAGAAGGGTGCATATAGAATTTGCTTGTTATGATACTATACACATATAAGTTACTATTGAACATTAAAGTTAAACCAGAGGTAACAAGAGTGGACGACCTGTAAGCAAACCGTATATTTAGTTTTTTAATACAAAAGCCTTTCCTTAGAAAAGGTCCATAGCTATGTTCAGAAATGTTTTTTTGTGCATCCGGTACACGAACATGGAAATTTTTCCAAGTGATTTGTATTTATACAACAGGGAAAAAAATTATCCAGGATAACTTTTTCGAAAAATTGAAGATACAATTTTTTACAGGTATAGGTAAGTCCATGTGTAGACACACCATATAAAGTTTACAGTAGGTAAAGATGACATACATGTAGATATATACGTACTTCCTAGAAGGTACCTACTAGACATGTAATTATAGATATAATGACTTTATTTTATAAGTAGGTATATTTGAATAAATAAATAATAAAAAAATACAATGTGTTTGTGTGTTTTATTTCCTATAATAAATAATAATATTTAAAAATATAAATAGACTCGATTCATTTTTAAGATAAACGTACGTACTATTTTAGTACGGTCCTGGAATTTCATACAAACCTAGGCAAAATAAATAACCAGAAATAAGCAGGCAAGACATTAATGTCACGTGACACTTGACATATCTGGCGAGAGGGTTAGCTGCAACAATATATATCTAAGTACCTACGTCAAACTTCGAGCACTGTAAAATGAATCGCACGGTTCTCGTAAAATAAATCGCACGATAAACAAGGTCGCATTATTTATTTTCAACAAAGGTACACGTTGCGTAGCAATGCCCTGTTCTCAATATGGACTTTTTAAAGAATAACACGAGAGTCTTAGGCGGCTGCTATCACAGACGCTATAGGGAAAAAGACAAATCCACTAGCCTTTTTAAACGTCATGTTATTAATGCTACGATAACACTTTGACAGTTTGCTGAAAAATATTGCTGAAAGAAATATTAGAACCTAATTGTGTTTTAATATTAATAAATATGATCGGAGGTAAAGTACGGTACGTAATTTGAGTTGTAACGGAATTACGCACTGATAGAATTGGTCACTCGATGCTATGCGTTTCCATTAGTAACTTTTAATATAATATTAATGTTAATATACTAATAACATAACAATACCATTAACACAGTCACCAAGCATAGGTAACCAATAACATTGGCAGGATAAATGCAAAAATAGATGGATATATTTCGATTTTGGCAGCAGACGAAACTTTTATCATAACCATTATGTCTGTTCAGGGGCGGAAGTTAATGAATTTAAAAACAGAATAGATATGTTTCGATTTTGCCAGCAGACGAAATTGTTATCAAAATTATTACGAATTAACCATTATGTCGGTTCAGGGGCGGAAGTTAATAAATTCAAAAACAGGAAGATATGATTCGATTTTGTCAAAATTTTATCAAAATTATTAATAATTAACCAATATGTCGGTTCCGGGGCAGAAGCTAATAAATTCAAAAACAGAAAAATATGGTGCGATTTTGCCAGCAGACGAAACTTTTATGAAAATTATTAAGAGTTAATCATTATGTCGGTTCAGGGGCGGAAGTAAATGAATTTAAAAACAGAATAGATATGTTTCGATTTTGCCAGCAGATGAAACTTTTATCAAAATTATTAAGAATTAACTATTACCTATGTCGGTTCAGGGGCAGAAGTTAATGAATTTAAAACCAGAATAGACATGTTTCGATTTTGCCAGCAGACGAAACTTTTATTAAGAATTAACCATTATGTCGGTTCATGGGTGGAAGTTAATAAATTCAAACAGAAAGATATGATTCGATTTTGACAGGAGACGAAACTTTTATCAAAATTATTAAGAATTAACCATTAAGTAGGTTCAGGGGCAGAAGTTAATGAATTTAAAAACAGAATAGACATGTTTCGATTTTGCCAGCAGACGAAACTTTTATTAAGAATTAACCATTATGTCGGTTCAGGGGCGGAAGTTAATAAATTCAAACAGAAAGATATGATTCGATTTTGACAGTAGACGAAACTTTTATCAAAATTATTAAGAATTAACCATTAAGTAGGTTCAGGGGCGGAAGTTAATGAATTTAAATACAGAATAGACATGTTTCGATTTTGCCAGCAGACGAAACTTTTATTAAGAATTAACCATTATGTCGGTTCATGGGCGGAAGTTAATAAATTCAAAAACAGAAAGATATGATTCAATCTTGCCAGTAAACGAAACTTTTATCAAAATTATTAAGAATTAACCATTAAGTAGGTTCAGGGGCAGAAGTTAATGAATTTAAAAACAGAATAGACATGTTTCGATTTTGCCAGCAAACGAAACTTTTATTAAGAATTAACCATTATGTCGGTTCATGGGCGGAAGTTAATAAATTCAGACAGAAAGATATGATTCGATTTTGACAGGAGACGAAACTTTTTTCAAAATTATTAAGAATTAACCATTAAGTAGGTTCAGGGGGCGGAAGTTAATGAATTTAAATACAGAATAGACATGTTTCGATTTTGCCAGCAGACGAAACTTTTATCCAAATTATTAATAATTAACCATTAAGTAGGTTCAGGGGCGGAAGTTAATGAATTTAAATACAGAATAGACATGTTTCGATTTTGCCAGCAGACGAAACTTTTATTAAGAATTAACCATTATGTCGGTTCATGGGCGGAAGTTAATAAATTCAAAAACAGAAAGATATGATTCAATTTTGCCAGTAGACGAAACTTTTATCCAAATTATTAATAATTAACCATTATGTCGGTTCAGGCCCAGGGGCGGAAGCTAGTACATTCATAACAGAATAGATATGCTTCGATTTTGCCAGCAGGAGAAAATTTTATCAAAATTATTAAGAACTAACCATTATGTACCGTATCCACCGGTAAGTACAAGCTACCTCCATATGACATGATGTCCTTAAATTCAGTTAAATTCCTATTTACTGATATCAATATAAATTAATATTTTGAATATGTATAGGAAAGCTGTAAAGAATTATTATTATTGGAAAAACCACATGAATATTTTGGAGGCACCTTGCCATATTAGTTATTTGCAGGATCGGTTTATTTAGGTGCAAATAAATTTAATAGCTATACCCGAATACCAAATCTAATAATATCTAATTATACTAAACGTGTAACCTTTGCTCCATAAATTTTATGTTAACCCATTTCACTGCTAATAAATTTCCATATCCTAATAAAATAATTAATGGTCCGATATTAAATTAAATACCCAATTATATAAAGTGCCTCCCCTCCGCCCCTTCCCCACCGTACCCTAGAAAATTGTAATTAACCGCGCCTCGGGCCAAAAACCGTCGCGTCACATCAATCCATCAAAAAATAATAAAGGCTAAATTTCAACTACCACCAAAAAGCTCCATCAATTTACCCGATAAATAACAAAACATATTGACACCACCTTATATTTTTCCGTAATGATATTCAACTGTTATGGGCGTGGCCAAACCATAGGCGTCCCTCGTTCCCGCCAATGAGAATTCGAATTTACGCGCGAGAGCTCACAGTGCCGGCCCCTGTGTTTCGTCGATGTGAACCAGCGGTCTGTTACGAGGAATACATGTTGCCAGTATAGTCTGAAATAGTTATACGAAATGCTCAGAGATTGAACATTGAGTTTGACGCGAGGTTTATTTTATCGCGATTTTTCCCTCGATAGGTGACGGAATTCTGGAACAATATTACACAATTTGAAAACGCGGGTGATTTGTTTAGTGAATTATAACCAAAACTTGATATAGATGAAGATATTAACACGCTAAACCACCGTGCGATAAGTTCTCTCAAAAAGAGCACGTGGTAATTCCAATATTGAACATAGTTCACTGGGAAATAACAATTTTACGCTGATTAAGTTGCATAAGCTCGAATCTGGACCTCTCCAGGACAAAGTGAAATGTCAATATATGTGTCAAACACTAGTGGCTAACAGTGCTCAATACTTCACCGCCAAAGTGTCAGAAGAACTGAATAGAATGGTGCTTGAGTCGGGGGTGTTGCCTCCGCCTCTACAACTTTATGCCGCAGCAGCGGCCCATTTGGCGCCCAGGCCTCCGTGGGCGCCGTTCTTACAATTTCCAGGGGCTGCTGCCCAACTTCTGGGAATGCAAGGGGCCTTTTCTCCGTTAAATAGACCAAGGTATCCCCATGGATTGGGGGTTGGGTTGAGGGCCCCTCCCGGGCCTCCGTCGGAAGATTCTGGAAGTGAGTTGAATGGTAAAGGTAAGTTAGTTAGTTTGCTTGGGAATTTTGTCGTACTTTGATAAACAATTTATCAAATAATAGTTTATTTTTGAGAAGATTCTTAAAAATGTTATCTACATTTATCAGAAAATACTACTTTTAGTTTAACATGGATAACATACTCACAGAAGCTGACCAATTTCATGGCATAATATGCTTTTGTAAAGATTGTTTCACGAAAAATGGATACGACTTAATGATTTCCTGAGTCGGTCCCATTGTGTCGATAAGAGCTTGGCAATAAACAAGTGAAATATGAAGGGACGGACTAGGGAAAACAAGCAATGATATGAGATATGATTATATTAATGTAATCAAATCAAATAACATTTTTTTTAAATATTACTAGTCATATTTATTTACATTTATAATGTCATTCTATAGATAGTTCTGTTTCGCTATCACTATCTTCATCAAAATTAATTATAATTGGATTAATTATACGATCCAGACTAATATACGAATTTTCTACAGTTATTACGTGACGGACTGAATTTTTTCAAGTACCTGGGGGAATATCATTAAAGCATTTTTGTATTTATTCTACAACACTAGAACTTAAAGTCGGAGAAATATTTTTAGACCTAACCAGTGATTTTAACTGGTGCCACATAATATGCTTTATGGGGTTAAAAATGCATAATAGGGTGGGAGCCGTAGCACTGTATGTCCAATTTCTTCTGCCAATGTGTCACAAACATATACTTTTTTTATACAAAAAGTCTTTAAAACTTCTAAAAGATCACTTTTTTATATCTTTCTTCAAAATATATATCATTCGCCGCCATGTAGTTCTGAATCTCCAATTTTGTATTATTTGAGATTGGAGCTTTATGTAATTGGCGACTGTGATAGCTCGCATTATCCATTACTATCACGCTATTCTGAGGAATGTTTGGTAAAAGACAATTCTTGAACCATTCCTCAAAAACTAACAAATTTTACCACAAAAAGAAATTTAAATATAAATTAAGCAACCTAACCTACCTGATGTCTCTATATTTAATTATAATTATTACAATCCGGTCCTTTCCACATAATAATAACAAACGGTCATAAATAATGGGATGGCCACAGGTACTTTTATTGCAGTCATTAAGTTATATCCATTTTTCGTGAAACAATCTTTACCACAATATTGTGCGTAAAGCAGTCTTATTTATAAAAGGTAGTTTTGGCCTTGGCATTTTTGTTCCATGCATATATAAACCCGTTTTCTCCCTTTACTTGAAATCTTCTGCTTAAGATACCTACATATATTTGTTTTTAACTCACGTTTTAAAAAAATTAGACTACCTTAAATAATAATTGCGCTCTTCAAATTATTCGTTTCCAATATATTATAATTGTTTTGCTAAAAACATTTTAAATAAAAACTATTTTTACAAATATTATAGGGTTTACGCAGCAAAAATAGAGAGAACTGTCATAACAAATAAAAATAAGTACTTGTTTGGAGGTGAAGGCAGGGCCGGCTAAACCCGGGTGCAGAGGGTTCAAAGCACCCGGGCGGCTAAACATGAGAGGCGGCAAAACGGAGCTGAACTCGAAAATGGGCATCAATCAGTAAAAGTAAAAAATCAGCACACCATACCTTCAACCCATGCCTTCAACCTCCACTATTCTATTTGTTGATTCATCATCATCATATAACAGCTTGTCTCGTCCAGTGCTGGACATAAGCCTCTCTCAACCTAGACTGTTGATTGCAATATATTATTTAGGTATAATATATTATCCGGGCGCGCGGCGTATTTTATAAAAACACCGACGATCGATGTTGGTCGAGATTTAAACACTTTTTAGAACGAGCCGCTCCACTTTTATCTATGAGGCTTTGAAGCCAAGTCGGTAAAATTAATAAATCACTTTCTAGCAATCGCTTGTTTTTTCTCTTGGAACTCATGGACGTAAATACATATTATGGAATTGAAATTGTTGGCTTAGCATAGGCGTTTAATATAAATTAGATTTTGTGAAATAAGTAAGGCACATTTAAAAAAATGTAATTTTGTTTACCGAGGTAGGAGATTTTAGTTTTGTTTTTAAACTTGCTTTCATGCTTTCAACGTATAATTTTCTTAGTAACGAAATTCATACTTAGTTCAAAACAGTCATCGTTTTGAATTAAAATTGCATTTTTAATGGTACGTCTTATGTATATTTGATTATGTACAAGGCGATTAATTTTTCACTCATGCCGTAAGTTGCGACACAAAGTTTTTGTTTTAAAAAATACCTGGGAAGGTCATGAAATCATAAAAAAGTGTTGTTTTACTATAATAATAAAACGTCAATGCTAAATTTCTATATACATAAGCATAACATCATCATACTTTGCTTTTATTAGTTGTGTCCTATGTTAATATAAACGCACATATAGTAAAACTGAAAAACTCTTGTCACACCCGGGCGACAAATATGTCCGAGTCGGCCATGGGTGAAGGTGTTAAAATAAACAATTCCAATAAAATTCAATTAAACTATGTATCTACATAATATATATAGAAACTAGAAAGTAACGCTAATTTTAATGATTTAATATACAACTTGTCCAAGATAAGGAGGGACAGTACAGGGATCTCGGAAACCGTAAGAGATACGGTTAAATGGAGGTAAAGTTGCGTATTTACGTGCCTAATAATATGCCGTTTAGAGAGTTTTAAAATTCCGAGTAGTTCCGGAAATATCCGGAAAAAAACGAAATTCTGAAAAATCGTTTTATTGTTTCCTTGTTTTTTTTTTAGATCGAATTCTAAAGTAAATTGCACTTTTGCATTGCCACTTTTTCCGCTATGTCTAACAGCGTTAATTGTTTTTTAATCCGACGAGTCGTCTTCGAAGGGCCATTATCAACTTTATTTTTTTAAATACGGTCCTGTTTTCCTGATATTAGAATTTGATAGCTTTTTTTCTCCCGAATGCAACGCTGTATGACACATTGTGGTTTAATGACGTTACGAGGGTTTTTTGAACAACATCAGGAAACTTTGGGATACGGTCCTATATTTATCCTAATTTTATAAATAATATCTCATATATAAGCTCTAAATTTTTTACTTATGTTGGACTAGTTTAATAAATAATAAATAATTTAATAATAAACCGCAAATAAGTGAACAAAAATCATTCCAAAACAGTATTGAAACGAACAACGAGAAAAGTAAGGAACTACATAATCAGGTGTTCAGAATGATTTCCGTTATTCTCTAAGCACAACTAACATCTTCTAACTGCCACATAACAGTTTTTTTGAGATAAAATAAAGCATGCCATAGAATATCAAACTTTTCAGCATTTGTAAATTTATGTTCCATATTTTCTGGAAAATAGAAAAACTCTTAAAACGCTCTCAAACGATCACAATGAGAATGTCAAGTGAAACAAATCACGCGTCACCATCTTAATTTTTTTGGTTCAAGCGCCTACTTTTCTTTTAAATCCCGAATCAACAGACGTTTGAAATAATGTTTCTGTATTTTGTTCACTTATTTGTGGTTTATTATTAAATTATTTGTTCGGGTTTGTTGAACTAGTCCAACATAAGTAAAAAATTTAGAGCTTACTTATGAGATATTATTTATAAAATTAGGAGAAATATAGGACCGTATCCCAAGATTTCCTGATGTTGTTCAAAAAAACCCCGAAACGTCGTTAAACCACAAATGTGTCATACATCGTTGCATTCGGAAGAAAAAAGCTCTCAAATTCCAATATCAGGAAAACAGGGCCGTATTTAAAAAAATTAAGTTGATAATGGCTCTTCGGAAGACGACTCGTCGGATTACAAAACAATTAACGCTGTTAGATAGAGCGGAAGAAGTGGTAATGCAAAAGTGCAATTTACTTTAGAATTCGATTTAAAAAAAAAACAGGAAAACAATAAAACGATGTTTCAGGATTTCGGGTTCATCCGGATATCTCCGGAACTACTAGGAACTTTAAAACATTCTAAACGGCATATTATTAGGCACGTAAATGCGCAACTTTACCTCCATTTAACCGACTTCGTATCTCTTACGGTTTCCGAGATCCCTGTACTGGCCCTCCTTATCTTGGACACGCTGTGGAAATGGCCGAAAACCAGCACTGGCTGGATTACCATCATAATATTTTATATTGTGAAGATTAGGAAAAGCTTCGTAGCAAAAATCATATAAATTAATAAGTTTAACAAGGAAAAATATTTCCTCTATATTTTAGCTAATCGAAGTGTGACTATTAAATTGAAGAAGAGGAGAAAATGCATTTAAAAGAAAATTGACTTAACCTAGCAATACTAAATTCATATCATATCATACATATTATTGTCTTTTTAAATCAGTAGTAATTGACTTAAGGTTTAAATACTTATCTAAGAAGAAAACTAACCATCTAGTACTTAACCGTAAATGCATATCACATATTTTAATTGTGTTAAAATCAGTAGAAATTTAATTAAACGAATAAAATTGTTGTTAGTCGAATCATGAAATGCGTGTTTGTAGTATTTAACATTGTGGAGCTACAAGTAATGTTGCAAAAATAATATTTACTAATATGTTTAACACAAACATTTATTTCCTTTATCGTTTAGTTACTCGAAACCAGTAAATTATTTATTCACAATTCCCAACTGATATGCAGGATTAAGAAATATTTTTATACAATAAGACGGGGGCTCTCAAAGTGCGCGCCGTGGCGCCTTGGGGCTCCGTGAGTAAACAGGGGCTCCGCGAGGAGCTCATGTTTTCTCTTCTCCGGAAACTATTATATTCGAACTATAGCTCCGTGATAAAATATTAAGGTAAAAAAAAATTTATAGGCCACAATTTTCAGTCCTTAGTATAGGTATAACTTACTAAAATAAACTATTTGACTGTAGAAACGATTCTAATTTGCGAAATATATGTTACTTCCTGCATTAGAAAGCAATTTTAAAAGTTTTTTTTAGATTGCAGTATTCACATTTGAATTTAAAAATGTATCGCCGGTCACGTGTCCTCAGTCAATTATTTCTTACTTTACCCTTTTATATTTCACGTCATTTTACTAAAGTTACTTTTATATATACTTAATTTACACTCCTACTACAATTTGTATTAGAAAAATAATGTTCAAAGATCAACAGTTTAGTTTCTCTAACGCAATTATTAACCAGAAGTTCCGTCCCAGCAACTGCATGTATCGCCGGTCACGGCAGAAATTGCTTATAAATAACGCCACTACAGGTGTGGTTTGTTCGGGTTTGTTCAAACATTGCCTAATTTCTACCAGGCGTACGTTTTTATGTTGTATCGCCGGTCACAGGGTTAATTCAGACCTAGTAGTCTTAATTAAGGAAAAAATACTACACGAAGTCATTCTCTTGAGTATAGATTCTTATTTCAGTCTAAAAAAGTTTAAGAAATAGCTTGTATTAGCTGTTATCCACGAATTTGTGTATTTTTGTATCGCCGGTCACGCATGAAAATGTTACCGAAGATACATTGATGTGACGGTTTGTTATCCGAAGCTATATACAATATTTTTTTATTAACCATTTATAAACCATTAAGGAAAATATATTTGATGTGCAAGTTTCGTTTAAACCTTAGGTTGATTAAAAATAGGACTAATTTTCTTAGTATTTTAACATTCTATAAGGAACATTCCAAAACTTTAAGCCAATATAAGACAGGGATGTTATAAATAATAGGAAAATGGTTATAGTGACTGATTAAATAACTCAGTTCCAAATATTGGCGTTATATGATTCAGAAGAGTAAAATTAGCCATGTGACGGGCGTTAAATTATTAAAAAATCGATGCTATAGACCAAGATCTTTGTGACGATGATCTTTTGCGCGGACATATATAATTCCTCTAATTAGATACTATAAGAAACCTATTAAAATATTAACAGGTGTTTTTGAGATTATTTATTTTTAACACCCGATTTACTGAAAGTTGCCTGTAAAAAATGTTTTACCCTTATATTCGAACTATCGCTCCGTGATAAAATACTAAGCCCAGTGCACTCCAAACTATAAAAGATTGGGAACTCCTGCATTATGATATTAGAGTATACTTAAATACTTATAGAAAAAAACTAACCAAAAATCAACCATCAATGCATATCACATATTTTGTTTTTTGTTAAAATTTGTAGAAATTTAATTAAAAGTATAAAATTGTTGCCAGCCGCATGGTGAAATGCGTGTCATAGTATTTAACATTGTGGAGCTTTAAGAAATGTTGCAAAAATATTATATTTAACACAAATAATTATTTTCTTTATGGTTTAGTTAGAGTGTTAGACGAAATCAGTAGAACTAAATTTATTTATTTACTGTTCCCCAAGCTACAGATTTGACAGACAGGATTAAAAGAAAATTTACACAATGGGATGATAAAGGATACTTAAATAATAAAAAGGAGGAACCCTAAATGGATATCACATGTTGCAATTTTATTAAAATCACACGGAAAAAATATTATACATAGTAAAATTATTTGAGTAAAGTTTTTATTTTATTTCCTATAAAATATTGTATAAATTACAATTTTCATTAATAATATTGTAACCATAAGTTATAAGAAAGCAGAGTTAATATTGCTAATAAATTTAGTACAATCAAGTGAATAATAAAATATATTTTAAATTTTACAAGAAATGTAAGCACGGAAAAAACACTATAGTAATATTATTATAGTAAAGATTTTATTGTACGATTATAAATATAGTATTAATTTCATTTTTCATTAAGAAACCGTACCAAAATAATATTGTAGATATAACAAAAATAGTTAGTATTTCTAATAAATTTAGTATACAATCAAGGAAATACTAAAATATATTTTAACAACAAATGTAATTGAAAATATTTATTTATAACTCAAGTAGTTAAATATTTTAAAATATATATTACCTTTCACTTAATATTTTTTTATTGAGAAAATTTCCAAGTTTAAATTAAGTTGTTGTAAAAATGTAGAGATAAAAATATTTTCTTCGTAAATGGTTGTTATTTATATTTTGACATTAAATTTGATTCTTTACAAACTTTTTTCTAATACATTTTTTTGCATCATGTAAATTAATGTTACTCTTAGCATTTTTCAGTTTCTTATTTTTACCACCCTGTACGTTATATTTTTTCAGGGATTGGGAGTTTTCAAGCTAAGCAAGCCTTTTTATGAAGAATAGTTTTTTTTTTAAATCACAGGTAAAAAGTTTTACATATGGCGTCAATATTTTCACACACGCTATATAAGTTATCTACCATATAAAACGAAAATTAGAACTTCAGGGATCCATACACCTGATTTAAGTCATTTCTTCTTGTGAAAAGCGTTTTTACAACACTTTGTCATTTTTACAATAAATGACACAGCCCAACAAAAAATTTTTTGTCTTAGTGCCGAAGAAAAACAACTGATTCTAGTTATTTTGAATGCGGTGATTCCAAAAACACTTAGCTTTTCTTCATATCAGCTTTAGTTTTTGAGATAGCCTACTCATAGTAAATGGTAATATTAATATATTTGACAATTATAATAGTCATAAATTTTACCAAAAATTTAACTAATTCCAAGACTCATGCCTTTTGAATTATACCTATTTATTCATAAATCACTGGAAATTCCTAACATTATATTGGCAAAAGGCCATATAATTATTACAGATAGGAAATAATTTTTCCTTGAATTTTATTGCACCTGCAGATTTCTTATTTTCGGATTTGCAATTAGCACAAAATATACATTAGAAGGCAATAAAGGAGCCTCATAAATTAATTCGTTAACTAGGCTTGTGTCCTAGGGTATTAGTACATAATATATAATTCCCTTATGCGGAATATTTCCCGCTTGCATTTGCAAAATTTAGTTGAAACTTGAGTTTCATTGCAAGAATGTGTTTTTTGAAAAATCGTATATAAACATAGTACAGTAGGCGTAGTTGCGTAAACCATCCGGACGTTTTTTGCTACATATGTGGCGAGTACATTTTAAAAGAAAGCAGAACAGTGATTTGTGACTTTGTGAAAAAAGCTTATTTGGCCTATTTTGGTATTCACTTAGGAGACCAAGATAAACCCTAGGCTCCGCAAGTTGTATGCAAAACCTGTGTCGAACACCTGCGACAATGGACAAAAGGACAATGAAAGTGTTTAAAGTTTGGTATTCCGATGGTATGGAGGGAACAAAAAAGCCACATTGACGATTGTTATTTTTGTCTTTTGAAGATAAAGGGCATTAATCGTAATAACAATCGGTATAAGTGGAACTATCCTAACCTGGAGTCAGCAATGAGACCTGTTCAGCATGCTGAAGAAATACCAATTCCAACATATAGCAGCCTGCCTACGTTACCAGAGCAGAGGATACAGTCGAAACGTCATCTGCCGAGCTGCAGAGTGACCGATTTGAAAAAGAGGACAGCGATTTTGCAGGAGATTTAACAAGTCTCGAACGCTTTACTCAGGAGGAGCTAATTGACCTTATCAGAGATTTAAACATCCCAAAAGAGTCTTGCCTCCAGACTAAATGAATAGAATCTTCTTTATCCAGGCACCAAAATTTAGTTATTTGTTGATACAGACTAGCTCATCTTTATTTATTAGTTTAGGTTAATTTAAATTAATAACTTAAGTTAATATTGTTGATGTTATTGACAGATGGTGTTTGTATTTATTGTGGTGTACAATAAACATTTTTCTTCCATTCCTGAGTTGTTTTTTTGGTGATAGCAGTAATACATATATAATTATGCGATATAAAATACCCTTAACCTCGAAAATATATCTTATGGCCCTAGTTTCTTAAAGCGATCTGACGACGCAAATCTGAGGTTATTTTTAGGTTTAGCAATTATCTAGAAACAGTAACAAAATTGCCTGCACCAAATTATGTGTTGACCAGTGAAATACTTAAAGTAAAATGTACCAAACGTTTTAAAATTTTAACTCCTGGAGTTAACAACATTTACAACATATTTTAGTACTCATACTCGTACTCGTACTCGTTAGGCTTCTTGATTAAAACCACTAAATTCATATTGAAACTCATTATTATTAACATTGATAAAATAATTAATGATAAATTTTATTTAATAAAAATTGCTGGAGTGGGCAATTCGATGCGTCTGACGAGAAAAACTCAAGAGACCGTTTTCATGTAGAATTGACCAGGCTAATTAGAAAAAATATCCACATGGAAAAATGTCAGTGGCGTACCATCTTTTTTGTAAAAAATATCAGAGGACATGTTCGAAGGGACGCCACTGGTGGAACAATTCAATAAATTTTATAACTAAAATATGTGGTTCTATATCTTATTAACACATACCAAAATTGAACATAATATCTAAAATATTTTCGCCATAAAAAAATGAACAAATTGAATCCGGCCTGATCCCCGTAGCTCGATTAATAAACTACTTATTAGCATTTATGTAATATTTCCCCCCCCCCCATAACTCGCCTCCTAATTGCCCCACCACCCCCAGCCTCCGGCCCATCACAGTACTCGGTGTCACCCGTTGATTCGCGAAAAATTGATGCCCCAAACCCGCCCGTTCTCGAGATTTGTTTTTGCAGTTAAAAATCGCGATAATTCGCGAACTAATTGAGATATCGGGATCAGGTTTGTTCGAGCTTACGCGCTCTGTCAAGCTGCCGGCTTAGTTATTTAGGAAAATCCCCTACCAATCATGTCAGAATGTCGAGAGGATCCTACTGTATCGATTGGAAAAAAAAATTACTCAATTTTGTCAAGGGATTTTCGTAAACCGGTTCGACTCCACTATTTATTACCTTTGACAAGTTTTTTAATAAAAGATTCATTTAATGAATTTTATATTAAAAACGATTGGAGATAGAAATCGTTGACAAAATTTTACGTAGAATCGAAAAATGCAAGAACATACAGGGCATTCTATTAAAAGTAACAAGGTTAGGCCTAACATGCGATATAACCTGAAGTGATGGATATATCAAAATGATGGATATATCAAAATATATTCATTAAGATGGTCGGCATCTTTTATAGCGAGTACCAATATTTAAAACAAATATCTTTTTAGATTCCAAGATCTTTTAATATGCCACTCACCGTGAAAGACCCTGTATAATATACTCTCATTTACTAAGAAAAACTAAAAGTTTCTTTATTATGCATTACCGTTATATTAACGAGATACTCTCGCGACCGGCGTATTATTTCTTCGTCTACTTAGGATTCAATTTACACTTTGTTTACACAAGTTGATAATTTTAATTTCACGCTATATATATTCTAAGATATCCAGAAAACCGCAAGGTAATCATCCTCCATTCACTTTTTATATAAAAAAATTGTTTTATAGAATACATGCTCTTGATAATTTATGTTATACAATGTATCAATGTGTGCAAAAGTAATGTCTGGTGGCAAAGCATAGTGTCTAGTTACTGTATAGAAAGGGAGTGTCGACAGAAAAACGACTATAGTAAAATTATTATAGTAATGATTTTATTATAAAATTCCCTAATAATTACATTTTTTATTAGTAATCTGTACTAAATTTATATTGTAAACATAATTTCTAAGAAAGGATAGTTAGAATTTCTAATAATTTTAGTAAAATCAAATAAATACTAAAATACAGTGAAACCTCTCATAACGGACACCTCTAATAAGGGGACATCTCTATTAAAATAATAAAATCAACCTCCATAGGGCGGACGCAGAGAGTGCGAAAACCCTCCTTTAAACGGACAAACATTTTTTAAAAGCATTTGGGAGACGAATAAGTACGGTGCAAAAACTCTCTGAAGATATACCGGCAACCAACCGCGTATGCGTGGCAGCGCGAAAGTACTTCGCCGAATGAAAGTATGTGTGATTCCGCACGACAGCAGTCCGCCGTTAATTTGGAAGTTGTATAAGGTTATCGCGTTTTGAGTCTAAAAGAGAATATTAATGTTGTGGAAGTTTTCAATTTGATAACAATGATTTGGGCGAGTTCATTAACATTGATAGCAATGTGCTATTAGAAGATGATAGTGACCCCATTCCTACCGATTATGTAGCCCAAACTGAAACAAAATCACTATCTGACGACTCTGATGAAGAAGTTGAATGCAGTAATCAAACAAATGTCACTAATTATCACAAGCCATTATTTAAAAAAAATTGAGTTATGTCAAAAAATGATATAACAATATAATGAAAATTATGAATTAAAATCATTTCAACAACGTAATTCACGATAAGGAAGGATTTTATTTAAAGCAAGCGCGTATCCCGGGGGGGTCAGGGGGTCATGACCGCCCCTCCCCAAAACCATCAATTTAACATGAAAAATACCATATATACCTGTTTGACTAACGCGGCAGGGTATTACTTTTCGTAACTTTTCCAAATATGACAAAAAAACTGAATTACAAATTTTTATATCTACATATAGGTATCTCAAGAGCAGCTTTTAAGATGTAAAAAAATAATTTAAAAATTAAACTTTAACACCTTGTATCTCGTTGAGGACCAACATTTTACTAAAAGTCGTATTAGAGTCGGCAATAAAAATTTTCGGCGCAATAGCAATTATAATTGCACGAATTCATGCGCAGTAAACCGTTCTCGATCAGCTGGCGCATTGCCTACAGCCAGAACAGCAGTTATTAGTGTGGAAATCCCTAAAATACCCCCAGAATTAGAGATGGGCAAACATGTTCGTTTTGATTAGCAGTTAAAGCAGCTACTGCTACTTACAAATGGCAGTTCAAAAAAGTTGCTACGAATTAGCAGTACATATGCTTAATAAAGAATGTGAACTGTTAATTTAAGTACCAGTGGGTTTAAATAGCCATTAGATGTTCATAGCTGCTTTGACCAACTAATAAACATTTAAAAACAGAAGAATAATCCATCTCTACCCAAACTTGCACCGGCAATGGCAATGAAAGTGGCGCGTGTCCCATTTTTGGCAATGCGAGACAGCTGATCGAGAACGATGTACTGCGCATGAATCCGTGCAATTTTAATTGCCAGAAGAATAGAATTGCCGACTGTAATACGGATTCCATTCTCGCATTGCGCCGGCAATGCGAGCAGTATTGGGCCAGCTGATCGAGAATGGTTTAGTGCGCATGAATACGTGCAATTATAATTGCCATTGCCGGTGCAAGAGACAAAAATTGCCGACTCTAATACGGCTTTAAGGCATGTTTAGCTCAAACCTATTACGTATTACCATGTGTAGATTGTGTTTTTACTCTATGGCGTATTCATTACCGACCACCCTGTATAAATTGTCAACAACTCTCACAGCACGAACAAAACAAAAACTTTTAATTTAACTTCCCGCTTGACAAAGGTCCATAAATCCCTGTTGTTTCCCGAATCTCTAGCGTATGTATTCGGTATATAGATATAGATGCCCCTTCTGGAAGGGAATCTTATCTAAACCATATATCTTGGTCCCGGCAATTTCAAAAATTGAATAAATCAAAAGATAGAAGTTGGGCCAAGATGTTTATAATCGAGATGCACAGAGTCGTATTTCTGTTTATTGAAAAATATGGAAAATACAATCTCAGACAATCTATGTCTATTAAATAATGATAGTGTACTAAAATTCGTGAATATAATGTCAGATATTCTTTTGGATATTGAATAAATAATCTTACGACATATAGAATTTGAGGTAAATTTAATCTTATGCTCCAGAGGGCCGGTTGTATAAACACTTTGAACTGTAGTTCACTCTTGAACTCTAGTTCAAAGTGAAAAAGTTGTACAAACAGTATTATATTTACAACCATGCATGTAATAATGACATTTCATCTATCTTTGAAAGGCGGAAAGTTGACGTTTTTTTACTTTTACTTTCCACCCGGGTGGAAAGTAAATTATTTTTTTGTAATTTTTTTTAAAAATCGATACCTCAAAATAATATACGAACACAATTCTTAAAAATGCTAATAGCTTTGCGTGTTTAGATATGTCTACTTTTTCCCTAATTGATAGAGTGGTCCTCATCATTGAATATTCTGACCAAATCGTTGATATCTTCTTTGTCTTGGCATTTTCACTGAAATAAGCTAGTAGCGCCGACTCAGAACCAGGATTTTGAACGTTGTTTCCCGTACACCATTATTTGAAACAGTTCTATGCTTTGTCATATCTCGGGCGACTTTTAGTTGGTAGAAGATCTTCTTCTACTATTTTTGCTGCTTCTCGAATTTCTGGTGGAGTAGCAGCAAAATCAAATTACTCATCTGATAGCATTTTTCTGTTGTTAAAATAATATATTGTTTAGTGACATGGAAACCATATTCAAAAAATGATATTTGCCATCTTAATGTGTATTATTACCTACGTTACTTTACCACCTGCGGTTATTTGAAATTTCTGTCTAATTTTTCAATGGAAAAGTCAAAATGACATTTATCTTTTATTAATAAAATTCAAACTAATCAGAAGTGGATGTTAGATGTGGTTGTAAATAAAATAGTACACAACCTCGGTGGAAAGTTTCATTACTGTCTCGAGATTTAGTTAACCTCGCCGCTTCGCGCCTCGGTAAACTACCGACTCTCTCGACAGGAATGAGACACTTTCCACCTCGGTACGTAATATACTATTACATTGAGCTCAGTTCAAATCAGTAATTCACGTGAACGTCCAGTTTTGGAGGTTGAGAAGTTGAACTCTCGATCTAAGTGATTTTCTAACCTTAAATTTTTATTTTGTGTAGGTGAGTGCCATATTATACAATACAGTAAATTATTCTCGTTATTTTATTATTTATAAACATGTAGGAATTTAATGAAATTATAAATGACGATGAAGATTTTTGCGATCATTGCGATCTCCAAGGTCGCTTTAAAACTATACAATAAAACAAACTTAACTTCGACAGCCTGAGGACTACTATAAAGCTTCTAGCCAAAAAGGCTCATCCTAAAAGGATCTTCAAGACTAAATTTTAAAACTACATTAAAACCGTATTAAAACTCATTGCATTTAAAATATACTTGCAGTCGAATAAATTACCTTGACAATCATTATACTTAATCCTGAAAGAGTTTTATTGTGTTTACTATCGTCGGACAGCTTCTGTGTGAAATAGAAATTAATATGAGGCGATCATAAATAATGTTCAAATGGAAACTATTCTCGTAAAGAATATACGGATCGCACTTTTCTGATAAAATATGATAAAAAAAAGTTATACTTTCCATCTAAACATCTAAATGCACTTATTTATTAAATTGCATGTTTGGACACACCGTTCTACAGTTATTTAAGAGGATGTAATGCTCATATATTTCAATAATAAATGTCCATCATGGCTATAAACCATGGCGCGATCTAGATTAAAACTGATTGCAAGTTTATAGAACATTTTAAATCTTACTAGACTTAAAATGCGTGTTATCTACCACTTTAAGTACAACTATTCTCGCAGACGTCTATTTACTCTTCATTTTAAAACCGAAGTTGCTTTAATATGTCCAAGCTCGTGTCCTTAATGATTTAAAGCGGTCTGGCGCGCGAATGAAATCTTAACCTTACAAATTGTACCTGTTTTGGTGGCATTTCTTTTAACTAAATTGATTAAATTAAAACCTTTGAGTTTTAAAATATTCTTAATATACTTAATTAATATTTTTGAATTTAATGTGGAATTTTATTCAGCACATAGGTTTAAGATGGTTTTTACTGAGTGCATCAAGGGTACTGCATAAAACTACAGTAAAACTCTTTGTTCCAAAATTTATTGTTTTAAATCGAACTCGCTATTTAATCCTTTAAAAAGGCAAATTAGTTTTAAAATGGCCAATGTCACGAGTATCATAAAACCAGTATAAGACCAATAGGGCATTAAGAGCAAATAGTTTTTTTATTTTAATTTAAAGAGTGTATTAGCTGCTTTGCATAAGAATAAGTGGCCGTTACGAAGTTTTAGTTTATTTTAAGGTAACTTTAAAACCAACGTCTTTTTATTGAATATATTACAGCACTTTTAAAACATAAATAAATCAAAAGTGTCTTACAATAAAATTGTTACTTGTGGAATAACCTATACAGGGTGTTCCTTAATGAAGTGCTAATATTTCAGGGTGTGATTCCTTAGGTCATTTTATAAAGAAAAGTTCATATGAACATATGAACAACAGCTTAAATTCTTTGCTACAGGGTGTTGAATTTTCATTTTTTAAATGGTAATTTTTTAATAGCTCCGAAAGTACTTTAGATATTATTTTCAATTTTGGTATGTGTTAATAGAATATAGAACCACAAATTTTAATTAGAAAAGTTATTAAATTTTTTCACCAGTGGCGTCCCTGCAAACATGTCCTATGATATTTTTTATAAAAAAGATGGTACGCCACTGACATTTTTCCAACAATTTTCCAACAATTTTTATAAAACAATATTTATCATTAATTATTTTATCAATGTTAATAATAATGAGTTTCAATATGAATTTAGTAGTTTTAATCAAGAAGGGTGCGTCTGACGAGAAAAACTCAAGAGACCGTTTTCATATTATAGAATTGACCAGCCTAATCTGCAAAAATATCGATATGGAAGAATGTCAGTGCGTACCATCTTTTTTGTAACAAATATTAGAGGACATGTTTACAGGGACGCCACCGGTGGAACAATTGAATTGCTTTTCTAACTAAAATTTGTGGTTCTATATCCTATTAACACAATGACATACCAAAATTGAAAATAATATCTAAGGTACTTTCGGAGATATTAAAAAATAACAATTTAAAAAATAAAAATTCAACACCCTGTAGCAAAAAATTTAAGCCGTTGCGGACATATGTTCTTATGAACTTTTCTTTATAAAATGACCTAAGGAATCACACCCTGAAACATTAGCACGTCATTAAGGAATACCCTTTATATTATAATATTTTTGGATTCTGCCAGGAATAATGAGTATCTTAACTACATTAAATATATTTATATAGTTTTAGTACCGATTTTTCCGAGTGCAATTATTTTCGTCGTCGTACTGTTCATGTCAATTAACATGTTTTACTAGGAAATGTCATTTTCGACCCTGAAACAAGGGTGGAAAATGGTTCTTTTCCTCCAGGTTAGTACTTTTTTTTCTTCGTATAAAAATGTTTGTTAAATTAATTTGTGTTAAAACTTTTGGTGTAGATTCCATCCCTGCTACTATCGAAAATAATAAAACCGAGTCAAATTCTTCACGTCCGCCTGGAAGATTCTATTTTCCGAGACGAATTGATTCTATTTATCATATTTTATTTCCAGCAATTGTCGACGATATGAAATTATATAGTTCTCCCTCTATCTCTGCGTATGTCCTCTTATCTGCCGTATTCAATATAGCGAGCCAAATTGGATTGGCAATCGAATGCGTTTTATTGCATTCTAAAAGGTACTTACGATGCGAGTTTTTAAATTGATAGACTATCACAAGTTTACTTAGATTTATCGATTTCTTCCGTACGAGAAATGTTTCCAGCGCAGATAAAAATAATTGTATTAACGGCGGGGCGTTACCAAAAGGTATAGCTTAAATTAATTTTGGATCCTATGTATACAGGGTGTCCCACCGGGAATGGCCTCGATCTATACAAGGTGTATAACAAATTCGTTCTTCGCCTTTGGAATTTCGGAAACCGTAAGAGATAGGAAGTCGGTTAAATTAAGGCAAAGGTGCGTAATTATGGGCCCAATAATATGTCGCAAAAAAATTATAAAAAATAAATACACGGGCTTGAAAAATATTTCGAAAAATCTAAAATTTTGCGTTTCGGTTTTTATTTCTTCGTGACTTTGTGCGAAGTGATGTCAAAAAATAAATTTCACTTTCTCGCTCATATTTTTTATTCGTCACAAAGCCTGGATTTTCTTGTTTAAGTTATGAGAACTTAAATCTACGTTTAGTAGTATACAATAATTACTTGTTTCCGACGTTTTGTTTCTTAAATTGACCATCTTCATTAAAATACCCTTACTACATTCCTGTAATTTACTTCTGTTTCGAACAAAGAAAGAAGATTTCTAAATTATTATTGCTATCTCTGTCCTTAATTATTATTATTACGTACTACAACTACTGTTTTTATTTCAAACTAATAGTTGCATCAAATTTCTACTTCGCGTAAGCACAACTAGGTAATTTATTTTTTTCTATTTGGTTTCATAATGGCTACATTATGAAATGTAAAAAAATTAAATAACTTGCAACTTTATGAAACTGAAATTTTATTTTTTTCATGTTGGCAACGAGTAGGGTTCGAATTATTTTAGGCCTACTTGGATTTAGTTGAAATTAGTTGTCTAGGCATTATGGATTCGACAACAAATTTTTATAGAAAACTTTAAATTACTAACCTTTAACCTTGCAAATAAATCACAAATCCGAACAAACCCGAACATACTGATGGTGTCCGTCAACTAATTTCTAGTCACAACTATAAAACAACATAACCTAAAAATAATAGAAATATCTTCCAGTTTATACTCTATTTCTAAAATTTTATTCAATAAAGTAGGTAGTATTTTTATTTTTAATTCAATATAGTATACATATTACTTTATATATACATATTTATAGTTACTATAGACATTTCCTGGGCATTAATTGTTATTCCTGTCAGATTCTGTGTCGACACAATATTTTGTTCAATAGTATTATTTAGTATTTTGTTCAATATTTTGAACTTTGTTCTGCTCGCACCATAACTCAAAGTTTTGTATATTCTTTTTAAAAGTTTTTCTAGATTATTTTCTGCAATTTCTCGTATTTCTGACGAAGTACAACTTTCTTCTAAATTGAACGCGTGCTCTAAGATAATGTCTTTTGAAACTTGTACCTTAATATATGATTATTAATTAATACAAATAAAAATTTTTGACTCTTAAGAGTTCTTAAGACTTTTCATCTTTCTGTTTGAATGCACAAACATCGGCTGCCGACGAATATCTTCGCAGCCAGCATAAAGTATCACGGCTCAACAAAGACCTGGAAGAAATTTGGGCTTGGGGTGACAGTAACCACGTCGAATTTAGTGCTAAGAAAACCCAGGCGGCAGTCTTTTCTAAAAAGGTTAACTTACAGAACCGGATATAGTCATGACAGGATACGCAATATTCTGGGCGTCAACATGGAAGAAAATATGTTTTGGCATAACCACGTTGTGGCAATCGCCAAGCTAGCTTCGCAGAAACTTGGTGTACTCCTCCGGGCCAAAAAGTTGTACACACCTCAAGAACTTTTGACACTATACAAAGCCCAGATTCGACCATCACTGGAGTGATTCTCTCATGTCTGGAGCTCTCCACCCAAACATACTCTCCGGCTACTGGATTCCATGGAAAGGAGAGCCAGTCGTCTGATCGGAGACCACGAGCTGACAAAGAGCCTCGACAGCCTGGAACATCGAAGACAGGTTGGGGATTTGACTCTATTTTACAGATATTTCCATGGAAAATGCTCGGCTGACCTTGCCCTCTTAATTCCGCCCAGAGCGGTGAATAGCAGAAATACACAACGAACCATTGCCGCCCATCCATATGTGGTTCGGCTTAGTACTCCTTGAACTTCATTATTTAAGAATACTTTCATCTGGAGGACGTCATCCTTATAGAACGACCTTCCCGAGGATGTGTTTCCCAACGAGTATAACCTCCAACGATTCAAAACCAACATGAATCGCTTTATGCGCACAAGCAACCACTCCCAGAGGGTCTTAAAGGATTTTCCTATAGTGCTTGTGTTTAATCATACAAAAAAGGCCTTTAGTTTTACATTTTCGAATTATACCGAATTTAAAAAAAAAGTAAATTACATTAACGTCCTAGGAATATTTTAATGAAGATGGTCAATTTTTTATGAGAGATATTGTCAAATTAAAATTTTAGGAAATTTATATGCATCTAGATTTTATGCGGTTCCTGGTAAAGATTGTTTCACGAAAAATGGATATAACTTAATGACTGCAGTAAAAGTACCTGGGGCCATCCCATTATTTATGACTCTTTGTTATTATTATGTGGAAAGGACCGGATTGTAATAATTATAATTAAATATAGGCACATCAGGTAGGTTAGGTTGCTTAATTTATATTTAAATATTAGTTTTTGAGGAATGGTTCAAGAATTGTCTTTTACCAAACATTCCTCAGAATAGCGTGATAGTAATGGACAATGCGAGCTATCACAGTCGCCAATTACATAAAGCTCCAAGCTCAAATAATACAAAATTGGAGATTCAGAACTACATGGCGGCGAATGATATATATTTTCAAGAAAGTTATAAAAAAAGTGATCTTTTAGAAGTTTTACAGACTTTTGTATAAAAAAAGTATATGTTTGTGACACATTGGCAGAAGAAATTGGACATACAGTGCTACGGCTCCCACCCTATTATTGCATTTTTAACCCCATAGAGCATATATGGCACCAGTTAAAATCACTGGTTAGGTCTGAAAATATTTCTCCGACTTTAAGTTCTAGTGTTGTAGAATTAATACGAAAATGCTTGAATGATATTCCCCCAGGTAGTTGGAAAAATTCAGTCCGTCACGTAATAACTGTAGAAAATTCGTATATTAGTCTATCTATAGGATGACATTATAAATGTAAATAAATATGACTAGTAATATTTAAAAAAAAATGTTATTTCATTTGATTACATTAATATAATCATATCATTACTTGTTTTCCTTAGTCCGTCCCTTCATACTGCACTTGTTTATTGCCAAGCTCTTGTCGACACAATATGACCGACCCAGGAAATCATTAAGTCGTAGCCATTTTTCGTGAAACAATCTTTACAATTAGACGTATAGAGACGTAGATTATTCTGGCCTAAACCACCGCTGCTTTTTTAACACTTTTTGTCTAATATTTTTATGCCTTTTTAAACACTTTTTTTCAGTATTTTTGCGTTTTTTTCTCCAGTCTCTACTTATAATATCAATACGAACACAATTTCTGTTCAGAAACCGATTAAAATCGGAACAAGCGAATTAAAATCATTCAAAAGATTAACCCCAGAACGTAAACTCTTCCTATCGCGATCCGAACCTTGAATTTTTATATCGAAACTTCACGCATATCATTAGGCGTGTTTTCGAAATTGATTATATAGTCAGTCTCTAAGAAGAGATCCGCCTTGTCTTGTTTATCAAGACCTCTTCGTGTTTTTCAGGATTTCCATTATCCTTTTGAATAATGTATAAGGATTAAACGTCTTTTTATTAAATTTATTTTTCTGACGGCATCTGTAATCAATGTGACAGATAACTCTGTTTTTTTTTTAGTGTGCTAAATTCTTTTAGGACTAAATTAAATCTCTCATTCATTATATCGTTTTTATGGAGAACCCACATCCGCAGGCTTCTTTGATGTCGGTTTATAATAAAGTCCTACATGGATTCTCTACGTAATTTAAGAAAAAATATTTCAACATGCGTTGGCATTTTTGTAATTACGTTCAAACTTATTTTTTTATTTTTTTTTATGTACAAACACAAGCACTATAGGAAAAATCCTTTAGGGCACTCTGGGAGAGGTGCGTGTGCGCAAAAAGCGATTCACGTTGGTTTTGAATCGTTGGAGGTTATATTCGTTGGAAAAAACGATCTCGGGAATGTCGTTCCGCAAGGATGAAGTCCTCCAGATGAAAGAGTTCTTAAACAATGAAGTTCGAAGAGTATTAAGCTTAACCACATATGAATGGGCGGCAGTGGTTCGTCGTGTATTTCTGCTATTCGTTGCTCTGGGCGGAATTAAGAGGGCAAGGTCAGCCGAGCACCTTCCATGAAAATATCTGTAGAAGAGAGTCAAATCCCCACCCTGTCTTCGATGTTCTAGGCTGTCGAGGTTCTTCGTCAGCTCGTGGTCTCCGATCAGACGAATAGCCCTCCTTTCGATGGAATCCAGTAGCCGAAGAGTATGTTTGGGTGCAGAGCTCCAGACATGAGAGCAGTACTCTAGTGATGGTCGAATCTGAGCTTTGTATAGTTACTTAGTTTAGTTACGTTTATAATAAGATGTTATTTCGTTAGTAATGAACTAATTTTATGAATATTTGTTTTAACTGATAGAGAACCGACCTATAACTGATACGTACAACTTATGGGGTGCGCAGTAAAAAGTTAAATTTTATAAGTGAAAAAAATGGGTTTGTGCGCACGGTTTACCGGTCATATTTTTTAAGGTTGCTCGTCGATTATCTTGCGCACGATGCTGTCGCCATCATATCGGCAACCCCGTCAGTATTGGTGCCTTGTATAATAAACAAATTAATTCGTATAATAAACAAATGAATTCTTATTTTATTTCAAAATCTACCATGGTTTTTAGACATAACCATCACTAATGAGCCGTCTTGCTAGTATTTCATCTGAAATGTTGAGGAATGTAAATAGATCATTTGAAGAGCGTATTAACTTGTGGTCAGATCAACATGGTATAGGCATTTTGAACACTTACTGTACTTTATAATTATTAATCTAGTCGCCTATGCTTAATTTTCATAATAAATACTGTATTTAAACAACATAATTTATGAAAGGAATTATTTCGAGAACGACTAGAAATAACTTATATGCTTCCATTACAAAAAATAAAGAAAATATATAAGCCAAAATCTGGAGAAAAATTATTTTGAATTGTGTCGTGTTTGAAACCTAATTATGAACACCCTGTATAAATAAACGTTATTATATTCACAGTATCTCTAGACCTCTTGTCTTAAATTCTACTCAATGCCTTGGTTAAAAAGTTATTTTAGGTAGTTTTCTTGAATTTTTTTCTAAGACTCCAAAACTTAATAAATTATAATAAATCGGCATATGAATGAAATTCCTAAGTTAATTAGTATAGGAGCCTGACACACTATTGCTAGTGCATTTGCTCATTTTTACTATTTTGATTTCGATGAAGGTAGCTCCCCGGGATCGCATTTTCGGACCTCGGGCCCATGGAGACTTTTGATCAGCATCGACTTTTGGATAATATCCCCGAGTATCAAAGTTTTTAACCGAGGGCCGATTCCCTTACGTACCGTGCGGGTTCCTTTGCCATTTTGCTTTTAGAGTTTGGATATCCATAGACATAGATCGGTGGTTTTACCTTATGCAACAATATTTCATTCTATACAGAAACAGCAGCATTTTGCTTCCCGATTTTTCGCGCGAACTCTCTTAATACTTAATCTCTGGCAATCTGTATACAAGCCCGGTTCGATGAAGATACCTCTATTAATATTCAATAGCTTATAAAAGCAAAACACTTAAAAGGACTTAAGTATGGTAAATGCTGTGAAGAAATTATAAAATAATTCTAAACCCCGGTAACCTGCGTAACTGGTTTTGGGCTAAACGCGAAACAAGTAAAATAAAAATGAAACGAGAAACATTCAATTATTAAAGTATTTTATAATGTGAAAATACTAAAATCTACAGATTGTCTTCTTGACGCGGCAAAGATGGGAATGTTGTTGATGAGAGTTCGCACGTTTTCGCCGTTGAAATATTTAATTCGGCCATTATTGTTGATAGTATAGGTTACAGTGCCATAGATAGCTTTGTTTCCTGGGGGGGAAGTGGGACTGGTATGGCCACCGTCACCATATTTCATTTTACGGTTCCCATAAACTTTTCGGGAGGGTGGGTACTAATATGGCAACCTTTACTTTATGGTTCGCATTTCGAGGCAAATTCCCGCCTTTGGGGGGGAGGGGGGGACTGTACCTTAGTACCATCCCCTTATCTACGGCGGTGATAGGTCATAAATCAATGTGCAAGCATTTTGAATTTGTAAGAGACATTTGTAATGTTATTTTATTATGGATCTCGGAAACCGTAAGCGATGCGAACTCGGTTAAATGGAGGTAAAGTTGCTCATTGACGTGCCTAATAATATGCCGTTTAGAAAGTTTTAAAATCCCGAGTAGTTCCGGAGATATCCGAAAAAACCGAAATTCTGAAAAATCGTTTTATTGTTTGTCTGGGTTTTTTTGAGATCGAATTCTGAAGTAAATTGCACTTTTGCATTGACACTTTTTCCGCTCTATCTAACAGCGTTAATTGTTTTATAATCCGACGAGTCGTCTTCGAAGTGCCATTATCAACTTTCTTTTTTTAAATACGGTCCTGTTTTTCTGATATTGGAATTTGATAGCTTTTTTTCTTCCGAATGCAACGATGTATGACACATTGTGGTTTAATGACGTTTCGAGGGTTTTTGAACAACATCAGGAAATTTTGGGATACGGTCCTGTATTTCTCCTAATTTTATAAATAATATCTCATAAGTTTATTGTGCAAAATATACACTTTATATGAAATCTCAAAATTTACGTGGCCGCTACTGAGGACGTGCGCAATCAATAGTTTATTGAGGCAGTCTCGAGTCTCTAAAGAGGTCAGCGCATTATAGGCGGTGTTGTCATATTGCAACACAGAATTGTAAACGCACGTGTTCAGTTTTTGACAACACCGACGTCTTTGACCCGCGTTATCACTTCTTTTTCAAACTTTTTAGAAAAAAAAATATTACAATTTTAAGGTACAGTTCTGTTCATTGAAAACCCGTACAAGTCTTATAATTAGTTTCTCTATTATTTAAGATATTTAGAACAGGCTTTTGTGACTGATTATTATTGTTAGGTTATCATTTATGTTAAAGGTTAGATTATGCCAAAAATGCAAATTTGGATTATAATATGAAGTAAATAAAAGAAAAACGTAACAGAAACTAAAATTATATTAAACAAGAATTATAAAAGATTTAAAAAATTAATATTTGGTCATTGAACCTTCTTTTTCGATCACCTGTGCCAATCTATTAGGCATAGAGTTTATTAAATTTCTTGCAATATTTTGGTCAAGTTCTTCCCAGCATTGATGTATAATTTCCCACAATTCATTAGAATTATGAGGAAAAAAAATTCCGATGATAGATTTTCTTTACGATTATAGCCCATACATTTTCTATCGGATTAATATCCGGACTGATAGAAGGCCAAGGTAACACTTCTACATTATTGTTGTGAAACCAGTCCTTCACAACATTTGCAGTATGCACTGGGCAATTATCCTGCTGATAAATAAAATAATTATTTGGATAAATGGAGCGAACAGATGGAAGCATAATATGTTCTAGAACTTGACGATAATTTTCAGCATTGAACCTTCCCTCCAATTTCCAGCATACCCCAAGCCCATAGTAACTTATCCAACCCCATACATTGACAGAAAAGCGCCCTGGTCTAAAAGCAAGATCACTGGTATAACGCTCTTCAAATCTTGTTCGGTCTGGTCGATACACTCGAATTGATCCATTGTATGTAGATTGGAAAGTCTTTTCATCCGTGAATATTACCCTATTCCAAAATTGAGGTTCGCGATATATATAATTTAATGCCACGCGGTTTCTTAATTCTGATTTATTGACTCTTCTACTGGCCGTAGGTCGAGAGCCAGGAAATCCTGTGGCATTCATAGCTTGCCTCACCATTTGAAAGGGATTTTCTCTTAAGTGGCCTAGAAACAAAGCATCTTCTTCAAGACTGGAAATTCTAGGACCTCCAGAACCCTCTCGTCGGTCGAATGACCCTTCTTGTTGCCAGCGCTTCTTAATTTCTTGGATTGTGCTCTTATTTCTGCCATATAATTGTGCTATGGAACGAATTGACCATCCGTCTTGGATTCTTGCTACTATTTTTGCCTTCTCTACAATAGTTAATTGACGAGGCATTTTAAATGTTTGACTTTTAGACGTCTAACAACAATTGCCACCATGCAATTTTAAAAGTGTATGCCAAAAATAAAAACGAACGACTTACACCGGGACAAATTAGATGTACGGGTTTTTAATGAACAGAACTGTACATACTCTCTTATCTTTGATCTTATAATCTGTTTTATAATTAAATTCCATAAAAAAATAAAATACAAAAAGTATGTTTTCCAACAGAATCAACAATAGGTACTATCACACAAATCACATCGCAGTATTTCTTATTATGAATTATTTCACAACAGAAAAAAGATCGGGTAATGCTACAACTAACAAAACGTTTAAAATTCGTATGCATTAAGCACGTGGAACCCTCGACAGCGTCATCCCATCCCCGAGTCTCGAAACATACTAAAGCAGTGATAGTCGCGCGCGGCGGGTATCCAAGCAAGGACGAGACATGCGGTGTGATCTGACTGACTGTTAGTATACTCTAGTGGACCACATTGTTGCTAACTGAATCCAGATGGAACGGCGCGACAGTATATGGGTAAAATGAGTTTTTACCTTTCTCTAAGACACCCCAAGAGTCACCCATTTAAATATAATAAGTCATTTCCGTAACACCCTGTATGGTCCACAAATGTAATTTTGGACATAAAACCTTAAATATGTCAAATAAGCTGATAATTAGGTATAGGATATGATATACGAAATCTGCCTAGAATCTTGGTAGAATCCAGAAATATAATAATACAGGGTCCGCAAACGAAGCGTGGACGGAAGATTTAATCGTTATCGAAGAACTTATCAACAATACTGAAACAGCTTCAGATATTGGATTAAAAGCGGCATGTTTTAAAAATATTTTACATTATACAGGGTGGCCCAAAAAAGTGTGACAGCATAAAGTTATATTTTTTTAAATGGGACACCCAGTATTTTATTGCATATTTAGGTTCGAATTACTATCGTTTATAAGTGCCTCAAATTTTATTTAATTTGGTTTTGTAGTTTCGGAGAAATAAATTAAAAACTAAAAAAAAAAGTTTTGCAGTCCTGAATAAAAAAATCAAAAAAAACAATCCAGAACTATTTTTTTAACCTCGGCATTGAGTGAAATTTATGACAAGAGGTCTAGAGATACATGAATGTAATTGCGTTTATTTATTTTATACAGGGTGTTCATAATAAGCTTTCAAAAACACCACATTTTAAAATAATATTTCTCAAGTTTTTCAAATGGAATACCCTGTATATTATTTGGCTATTTGACGTAGAATTCATAGACAATTCTTTTTTGTAATACAAGCATATAAGTTATATCCAGCCGTTTTCGAAATAATTATAAATATCATAAATTATGTTGTTTAAATAGAGTTTTTATTGGGAAATTTTGTTATACGCGACTAGACTAATAATTGTAAACTAAAGTAAATGTTCCAAATAGCATCCTTTTACTTAATTTAATGATTTTCCTCTACTGCCAACAGAACTCTTAATTCTTTTTCTTCATTAATAACGGGTTTATTGATTATTATCCTTTTTGTGTACGCAGTGCTTCCTGTTGCTACAAATTTTTGCAACAACTTCTCGAAGGTTTTTGCTATCGGCTTTCTCTCAATATATGGATATCTTTCAGCATACACTCGGCTCGCGAGAAGGCAATTTCTTGCATATTCATCCAGTATAAAAATCATATTTACCATTTCTAAAATTCGACATTTTGTGTAAGTTAGTACTTAATTTCGACGACTGAACAAATGTAAATAATTTTATTTAACTGTCATAGTGACAATCTAAACAAAAAGAAATTATGGCAACTCGATTAAGAATAATAAATAAAATTAAATAATAAAAGTAGCAAAAATGTATGCTTTTAGAATTTATATCGAAATAACTAAAATACGGTAAACTCTAAGAGTAAAAGGAAGCTATTTTGAACTTTTACTTTAGTTTACAATTATTAGTCTAGTCGCCTATAACAAAATTTCCCAATAAAAACTCTATTTAAACAACATAATTTATGATATTTATAATTATTTCGAAAACGGCTGGATATAACTTATATGCTTGTATTACAAAAAAGAATTGTCTATGAATTCTACGTCAAATAGCCAAATAATATACAGGGTGTTCCATTTGAAAAACTTGAGAAATATTATTTTAAAATGTGGTGTTTTTGAAAGCTTATTATGAACACCCTGTATAAAATAAATAAACGCAATTACATTCATGTATCTCTAGACCTCTTGTCATAAATTTCACTCAATGCCGAGGTTAAAAAAATAGTTCTGGATTGTTTTTTTTGATTTTTTTATTCAGGACTGCAAAACTTTTTTTTTTAGTTTTTAATTTATTTCTCCGAAACTACAAAACCAAATTAAATAAAATTTGAGGCACTTATAAACGATAGTAATACGAACCTAAATATGCAATAAAATACTGGGTGTCCCATTTAAAAAAATATAATTTTATGCTGTCACACTTTTTTGGGCCACCCTGTATAATGTAAAATATTTTTAAAACATGCCGCTTTTAATCCAATATCTCAAGCTGTTTCAGTATTGTTGATAAGTTCTTCGATAACGATTTAATCTTCCGTCCACGCTTCGTTTGCGGACCCTGTATATAGGGTAGTCCATTTAAAGCAAGCAGGTTGACGCCGACTTCTGGTATAACCAGAACTTATAGAGACGTCAAGATACCTTCATTAAGAAGACCGACATCTTTTCTAGCGAAAACCAATATTGCAAGCAAATATATATGTTAGTTCCCGGGATCTTTCAATAGGTCACTCACCGTGAATAATCCTGTATAATTACCTCGCCACGTATCCTAATGCATCATCCGAACACCCTGTATAAGCATGGATCTAGGATCTCCGCTATTCCGATTTTTGGGAAAATAACCCAGACCTTTTCGGAACAAACCCCCAGAATTTGGTATATTATTCGATTAAAACGTGTAAGGCAACTTACAACTCGAGAACGCTTAAAATATGCGGAACGTACATAATTACACGAACTACATAATAAAGTAAGTCGGTTTCTTCATCCATAAATAAGCGTTAACTGTTAAATATGGGAACATTTCGATGGGTTGATTATAACCCAGGGGCTTAAGTTTTCTCCGGCCTATGTCTTTATTAAGCACCGAGTAATTTTGCTTACGGAATATTTACATGATATCTTTATTAATGCTGTGTTGCTCTGATCGCAAGAAAATATATTTGATTTAATAAATTTTAATAACGGGGGTTTAAATAAAAGTATAGCTGTCAAGTTGAGCGCATATTTAGACCGATGTAGTCAAGCTACAACGTAAAAACAAATGGTTTGTTAAAGACATTTTCTTTATACAGGGTGTTTCTTAAAGGCGATGATGTCTTAAAAACGGTGTAATGAAATTTTGGTAATGGGTATATGGAAGACCACATTTATTAGTATAGATAACCAGACTTAAAAAATTAGTTTCAACCTCAAAATTGTTTCTGATTTCATTTTGCCATTTACTTTGTCTGAGTTCAGGATCGATTCGAATAAAAACATGTTTGGGACGAAAGTTGCTTGTTTTTTAATGAAGGTTCGGAACCTGCGAGAAAAAAACGTTACTTATTTTTAAGCAGCGCCTATTGAATCGGCGCAACGCCGCGCTGACTTTATTCAATAAATTATGATCGGCCGACTGAAATATGCATTGTTGTATATGAGAGTTGCATTAAGTTTGTGTCCTGTCACAAACTATTTAGTCGGCCGTTTTTTCAGTTGCATGTGAGCGCGGCTATTTTGTTCTAACTTATGGACCTAAATAATCGGTCGACTGACGATTGCATGTCGGCGCCAGTCCTAAATGTATAATTTAAACACCTTTCTAGCTCAAGCTGGTGACCTGGTTTGCTTACAATCACCCTCATATATTTATATCAATTATTGTTGACAATCTCGTTACAGACTTATAACGTTTGCATTTCTTTCCCTTTGAAATCCAATGTATATGTCGGCGTCAATTAGTGAAATCCGTCATTCCCAGAAATGCCTAGTCATTTCACGTATTGCCTGTGTAACTCTACGTTTGGTACACCGTTTGCCTAAGAGTATCAGGCATTCTCTGTAATGACGAAATTCTTTCAGTCAAACGCTGTACTTAACTAAATGATTTAAGTTACCAAGTTTGCCGGTTTTAGTCGAACGCTGTAATTGTTGTTAACATTCTAACGCAAGCTAGTGCTGTTTTGCTTACTATCCATCCTAATATATTTATATCAATTATTGTTGACAGACTTATTAATTTGCATTTATTTCCCTTTTAATTCCAATGTATAGATAATGCCCTTCTTTTTTATAATCTAAGTCAAAATGTGCAGTTTGTACATCTCTCTAACGCAAGCTAGTGCTGTTTTGCTTACTATCTATCCTAATATATTTATATGTTATTGTTGACAATCTCATCAACCCCTTATAATACTTGTTTTCCCTTCCCTTTTAAATTCGATAAATCATACCCTTTTATTTTTACCTAATCTGGATAAAAAGGTACAATTTAACCACCTTTTTAGTTCAAGCAAGTGACAAGTTTTGCTTAAAATCCATCCTAATATATTTATTCGTTTTTATAGTCTGGATGGAAGTTTGAGCATCGTTCTAACTCAAGCTAGTACTGTTTTACTTACAATCCATCCTCATATACTTATTTATATAAATTATTGTTGACAATCTCATCAAACCCTTAGAATACTTGCTTTCCTTTCCCTTTTAAATCCGATAAATCACTCCCTATTTTAACCTAATCTAGATGAAAATGTGCAATTAAACACCTTTTTTGCCTAAGCTAGTGGCCTGTTTTGCTTACCCAGCCATATATTTATGTCAACTATTCTTGACAATTTCCTTTAAAGAGTATAAAATTTGCTTTTTCCCGTTTAAATCCTATGTTTAATGCACTTATATTTTAACATAATAAAGATCAAAATGAGCTTTGTCAGCCCGCCTAAATAACTTTTTACCCTCAATTCATTTATCAAAGCTATAACGAGTACGCGTAGACAAAATCCTCAACTAATAAATATCATTAAAAGTGGGACCGGCGTTGTACAACGTTACAAATGGGGTGTATTTACCGAGGCAAATAACCTTAATTTCTATTCCACGGTCGTCTGTACGCGGCAGAAGTTAAGTGGAAACTCCCCCTAACTCCCTAAAACACGAAGTTGCGGTGATAATCCCACCATAACAGTTTCTCTTGAATCCCTAAGTTTGTTTTAGCTTCCTCTCCCTTTGTAAAGTAAATCCCTTTTTGTTATTTTGTTTTACACTTAACTGAAGGGTATCGTTAACGGAATGCTTAAATAGGTTTACGCGGCGTGAAATTTCTGTTTATTGGACGGGAAGGTGAATAAACGGAAGTTTATATTTTAAGATTTTGTGTCCACTTTATGCACGGTCCTGCAATAGTGTGTCAGGCTTCCATAGCTCCTATACGAATGAAGTTAGAAATTTCATTCATATGCTGATTTATATATATAGCATGGGGTGTATTTCAGGAAAATATTCATCCATATACAGGGTGGCCCATATACAAGGTGGGTTCCTATTAGTGTCCTGTAAAATTACCTAAAATATTATTTGATTTGCTTGGGTAATTTAAGAGCAATATTATTAAGGCCGTATTAGGCAATTTTTCTCTTGCGCCGGCAATTATAATGGCACGTATTCATGCGCAGTAAACCGTTTTCGATCAGCTGGAGCATTGTCAACGGTCAGAACAGCAGTGGGTACTGTCGAAATCCCTAAAATATCCCCAGAATTAGAGATGTGCAAACCTGTTCGTTTTGATTACCAGTTAAAGCAGCTACTGCTGCAAAAAGTTGCTGAATTACCAGTCCATAAGTTTAATAAAGAATGTAAACTGCTAATTTAAGTACCAGTGGGTTTAAATGGCCATTACCTGTTCATACCTGGGTCGGCCAAATAATAAACAGTTAAAAATAACAGAATAATCCATGTGTACCCAATTGCGCCGGCAAGGGCAACTAAAATGGCGCCTGCCCCATTTCTGGTAATGAGAGACAGCTGATCGGGAACAGTGTACTGTGCATGAATCCGTATCCGACTTGTAATACGGCCTTTATTAAGTAATTAGGAACTAAAGTAGCCCCGGAAAGATAAATCAAAAAAAATTTCTATTTTCTTTAACCACGGGATTAGGTGAGACTTATAATAAGGAGTTTAAAGATATAATATAATTTTATCTATTTTATACAGGGTGTTCATAATAAGGTTCCAAAAATGACACATTTCAAAATTATTTTCTCAAGATTTTAAAATTTTAAGTATATTATTTTGTAGATTTCACAAGCAATTTTGTGTTGTAATACAAACATATACGTTATTTCCAGTTGTTTTCGAAAGAATTAATTTAATACATTTATATAGTTTGATAATTATTAATACAGGGTGTTCAAACAATAAAATTAAAAATGAAATTGAGAGAACTGTAAAAAGTACACATTTATTTTCAAACGAAAACTCCCAAATTTTATAATTATTTTCAATTTAGCATTAAAAAATAAGGGTAAGTTTGTATAAGGCTGTCTATTCCGAAAATTAGTAGTTTTCGAAATAATTCCAATTTAGTATTTTTATATAGCGGATTTTATGTTCAAGTTCTAAATTTTACTGATTGAGGAAAACAATAACCAGTCAGATAGTTATAGTTACTGCGCGCCGTTTACTCGCTGTCGATCGAAAATTTGCTCCTAATAATTTTAAACAAGTTAAACAAGTAAGTAATTGTAATTTAAATTAATCAATACAAGAAAGTACACAAAGTGCCACAAGAAGTAATAGCTAGTAATTAAGTAAAAGAAATTAGGTTTGTTCGGGTTTCCCAATTTCTATGAGGTTGAAGAAAATATATAATGGTAACAAAAAAAAGATTAATTAAAACTGCGTAGAAAAACAACGATTCCTGTTTTTCTACGCCAGGGCGCTTAAATTATACAAAAGATGATTATTTAAACTTACCTATTATTTGAGTCTGTGTGTTGTTCTCCTCCCATTATTTGTTTACCATACATATAAAAATGTTTAACTACTGTAGTTATAAATAAATTATTTTCATTCATTGCTATTTCTGTCTTTAATTGTTATTGTTACTACGTACTACTACTGTTTTTTTTATTTCAAACTAATAGTTGTATCCAATTTCTACTTAGCGTAAGTACAAGTAATTGATTTTATTAATACAAATAAAATTTGACTCTTAAAGCCAGCACTTAAAATTTTAAAACACGCTTTGAATTTTACATTTTCGAATTATACCGAATATAAAAAAACGTAAATTACAGGATCATACTAGGGTTGTTTTAATGAAGATGGTAAATTTAAGGAACAAAACGTCGATAGTATACAATTGAATGTAAATTTCGGTCCTCTTTCATAATTTAAACAAGAACATCCAGGTCAGTATTTAAAAAAATTAAATTGATGATGGTGACCCAAACACGTCGCATTAGAGATCTGATAATGCCATCTTATGAAGAATAAAAAGTAGCAATGAGAAAGTTAATTTGTAATAAGTAAGTAATAATTTTTTAAAAATCGATATCTCAAAATAATATACGAACACACCAACATACAACTCATTACACAAATTTAACGACAATGATTTTTTTTTAAATAAACCTAATGACATTTATAAAAAATTAAAAATTAACTTGGTTTCTGTTTTAGCTATTTGGATTAAAACTTACATTGACATTATTGTAGGCAGTCACTGATATGTTAAAGCATTGAATATTGTGACCAAATCCTTGGTATCTCCTTTGTCTTGGCATTTTCACTGAAATAAGCTAGTAGCGCCGACTCAGAACCAGGATTTTGAACTTTGTTTCCCGTACACCATTCTTTGAAACAGTTATATGCCTAGTCATATCTCGGGCGGCTTTTAGTTGACAGAAGATCTTCTTCTACTATTTTTGCTGTTTCTCGAATTTCTGGTGGAGTAGCAGCAAAATCAAATTCCTTTTCTGTTGTTAAAATAATATATTGTTTAGTGACATGGAAACCATATTCAAAAAATGATATTTGCCATCTTGATATGTATTATTACCTACGTAATTTTACCACCTGTGATTATTTGAAATTTCTGTCTAATTTTTCAATGGAAAAGTCAAAATTACATTTATCTTTTATTAATAATTTTCATTCAAAATAATAAGAAGTGGATGTTAGATGTGGTTGTAAGTAAAATAGCATACAAACTTCGGTGAAAAGTTTCATACTGTCTCGAGAGTTAGTTAACAAGAACAAACCTGAACAACCGACTCTCTCGACAGAAATGAAACACTTTCCACATCAGTACGTAATATACTATTTCCATACATATAAATAACATTTCTTTAGTTTACTTTTATACCGTTACCTTACAAGTAAAAATCTATAACATACCTTTACCCCATATTTTGTAAAAAATGATAATATAATGGTTTATGCACCAGACCATTATTTCCAACACTAACGCGAAATAAATTTAAACTTTCCATTTAGCTCCAAGACAGATCTTATCGGCCACCAACCACACGTAAAATTCAAAATCCTGAAATAATGAAGCCATAACGTCCCAACTCGCCCGTGCAAAATCACGGTGTTTAAAGGAAAATTACAGACATTCGATTTTTTCAATTACCCCATTTGCTGTCGGATATCGATAGAGAGTTACAGCTTTTATCCAAACACATACATTAAGGTGAAATTAAAATATTTTCATTTGATGGGGTGTATTTTTGATGAACTGGAACGATACGTGAAAAAAAGTTTATGTAAGATTGCCACAAGTCATAACCTTCACCGGTGATACGAGGTACCTTTCGCTAACAATGAAACGAGAAAGCGTTGAGATTTTTTCGGTTTTATTTTTCAATATAATCTTAAATAAATAAAGGGGGACCTTGATGCGTATTTTTTTTTGGGTTTGGCAGGTCTGCCATTCGGCCAGTCGCTAATTGGTTTATTGATTCGATCGTTCAAACATTTAGATTAAGGTAGTTCAATTTAAACTTATTCCCTGACAGGAAAAACACAAGGTCACACTCTTCTCGCTCTGGACCGATCAGAGCATTCTATAGACAAACAGGAGGGCCCGGGGAAAACACATAACAAAGGGAAATAAGGATATCTAAAGTATTTTAAGAATTTTATGTTATTTTGATGTAGAAAGGACATTATGGTCTTCTGTATATTGGCATCATTCAATTTGGATAAGACATGCAATATGTTAAGAGGAGCCGATAAATGGCAATCTTTTATTAAATCATTATATATATTGTTGGAGTATTGGGTGCATTGGAAAAATATGTGGTCCAGATCACATAAAACAGCACAGTGTTCACATAGATCTGATTCGATAACATTAATTTTTTTTAAAGTGGGTAGGGTAAGATGCATGGCCAAATTTTATTCTTATTAAGGTTGTTATATACCTTCTTGGGACCTTAAGGTTGGAATGCCAGAAAGTCCTAGGGATAATTGGATGAATCAGTGACAGGCTTGTATTTCGGTTTATTCTATATCTATCCCATCTATCTTGCCATTGTACTAGGCTTTTATTTTTGGAAATAAGATAGGAGTCTGATAAGTTCATAGGATAGTCCTTAGGTATACCATGGAGTATGGCATCTTTCGCAAGTTTATGCACAGCTTCATTGTATGATTGACCTGTGTGGGCCTTGATCCATATGAATTCCACCACTTTATTGTATTGATTAATCTTATTTAGTGCCTGTTTTATATTGAAAAGTATTGGACACTTGCGATAATCCCAGCTATTCAGGTTTTTTAGTGCTTTCAAAACCGACATAGAATCGGATAGGATAAGGAATTTATTGTGCACTGAGGTAATACAAAAATTGATAGATTCCAGGATAGCGATTGCTTCGCAAGTGAAAATTGAAAAACTGGAATTTAATTTAAATTAATTTTCGAAGTTGATTTTGGGGATATAAAAGGCCCCACCAATGATTCGTATTTGGAAGGCCAACAATAATCATTCTTCTCTGAAATTCCGGAGCAAGTTCGGTTTGTGGGCGCGTTTCTAACTTGCTGCTGTTTTTTGTCTCTGTGAACGGGTACAAATGCCAAATTTTCAACTGTCTAATCAGAGGATTGACTTCATTTGTCTTTAGAAACGATTATAATTTGCGAAATATATGTTATAGTTTTTGCAGAATTATACCGTTGATCTTTTGACTGCAACAAAACCTCATTATCCCTTGGATCATAAAATAAATAAGGAAATCCCAAATTTTAAAACCTTTTCGAGCAGAGCCGGACCAGGTATACAAATTCAATTTATACCTATGCCTGATACATATATAAATAAAAAGTGATTTTTAATAATTTTAATCTTTAGTGGTTTTCCGGCGAGTAATTTTTAGTTAGGCTTATTAGTGGTATAATGTGGCGTCCTTGGAATTGTGCTGATAGGGGGGCATCTTCAAGTGTCATTTTTAAAAGAAAGCATTTATCTAGCGATACCAAACTATAATTAAAAATGTGTATCAATCGTTGTTGAGTAGAAATTTCAATTCGATGGATGCTTTAGCAGAGACGTCTACTTTGACAAAAACTCCTTTATCTCCGGTGAGAGACATAGTACTTAAACCTGTTAATCCTAGAAAAAATCGGAGTGATTCTGGCACATTTAGAACCATTGACATGGATTTATTAAGAAAAATGATTTACCAAATGCACAAACTGTACACACTTTGATTTCCCTCAAAGAGCAGCTGATTAAAGACGAAACAAATATCTCTTGTATCCTTTCAAGCCTTAGGAAAATATTGCGTAAAATGGGTTTTAAATACCGAAGCATTGATAAAAGACAAACATTAATGGAATCTCAACGTTTACAACGCTTCTTACAATTGTATGATTACAAATGTTCAACCCTTAATTATAAGCTTAGGCTTAGATGAAGATAGTGATAGTGATACAGAGTTAAATTTTGAATAAATTATCAATAGTTTCTTAGAATTTAATTAATTTTTATTGTACTTGTTATCCTAATAGTTATACTTTTAAATTATATTATTTTCAATTATCATTAATTGTTATCATTATTTTACATTTATTATAGGTACCTAAAGCTAAAAATACCTATCTATTTATATTAAATTAAAAAAATAAATCATGTGGTGTGGTATACATTTTCAAGCCGGCCTGGATCCCATTTATTGAGCTTTCAAGAGGTTGAGGCGTATACAATAGGGTTTAATCAGGTAGTTTATTTATGGCAGTAAGAGTCAACGGTATAATTCTGCAACAACTATACTTCCTGCATTAGGAAGCAATTTTAAAAGTTTTTTCTTAGATTATAGCTGCAGTATTCAAATTTGAATTTAAAAATGTATAGCCGGTCACGTGTCCCCAGTCAATAATTTCTTACTTTACCCTTTTATATTTCACGTCATTTTAGTAAAGTTACTTTAATATATAAATAATTTACACTCCTACTACAATTTGTATTGAAAAAATAATGTTCAAAGATCAACAGTTTGCTTTCTCTAACGCAATTATTAAGCAGAAGTTCCGTCCTCGCAGCTGCATGTATCGCCGGTCACGGCAAAAATTGCTTATAAATAACGTCACTACAGGTCGGCCTAATAGTTTTACAAATATGACGGTATGTGTTTGTGTAAAGCGTGCTCTTGTTTAGGTAAGTTCCTTATTATGTTTATTTAGATATAAACTAGAACACTGCCTACTTTTTATCAAGCATATGTTTTTATGTTGTATGTCCGGTCACAGGGTTAACTCAGACCTAGTAGTCTTAATTAAGTAAAAAATACTACCCGAAGTCATTCTCTTGAGTACAGATACTCATTTCAGTCTAAAAAAGTTTAAGAAATAGCTTGTATTAGCTGTTATCCACAAATGTATGCATTTTTGTATCGCCGGTCACAGTAACACCGATCACGAACGAAAATGTTACCGGAGATACATTGATGTGACGGTTTGTTCGGGTTTGTTTGAAGCTATATACAATATTTTTTTTAACCATTTATGAACCATTAAGGAAAAATATATTTTGATGTGCGCAAGTTTCGTGTACACCTAGGTAGATTAAAACTATGACTAATTTTCTTTTTATTTTAACATTCTATAAGGAACATTCCAAAACTTTTAGCCAATATAAGACAGGGTGTTATAAATATTAAGAAAATGGTTATTTAAAATAACTCAGTTCCAAATATTGGCGTTATATGATTGAGAAGAGTAAAATTAGCTATGTGACGGGCGTTAAATTATTAAAAAATCGATGCTATACAAAAATAGACCAAGATCTTTGTGACGATGATCTTTTGCGCGGACATATATAATTCCTCTAATTAGATACTATAAGAAACCTATTAAAAAATTAACAGGTGTTTTTGAGATTATTTATTTTTAATATCCGATTTACTGAAAGTTGCCTGTAAAAAAATGTTGACCATTTTAAATGTTTAATCTTTTTTGAGCAGTTTTTAGTATGTTGACATTTTAACTTTCAATATTCCTTGATTTTAAGTGGTTATTAACCCAAATTTTATTTTTTTAATGAAGCTGTTTGTATTTATGCAATTGTTCGTATTGTGATGTTAACGGTTATTTTAAAAACAGCATGCGACTACACTCTATCTTCCATCGAAAATTGACTGTTTCGTCATAATAGAGATGTTATATAGTTATATGGTAATGACTATTGCCGTATCTGGTTATTTTACATTTCAAGATCGTTCAAATTGATATAAAGCAACGGCATTTGCCTAATAACACTGTTTAGAGCGTTGTATGGATTTTGTTAAACAAGTCATTTTTAGAGTGTGTTAACCTATCGGAGGGTTAAACTACAGATTAGTGAAGAGTTATTTAATAGTGTATTTGATTGATTATATGAATTAATGTTATTGGGCGCGTCTAATAAAACATTTTAACCAATCGCAGACTTTACTTATTTTTGACTTTAGGAGAAAAATGTTTCGCTAATTGGGGAAATTACACTTAAATGAAACATTTTGAGCTAACATATACGGGATGCAAAAAAATGTGTAAAATAAAATAAACAGAAAAACTACAATCTTAACTTCTCTTACGGTCTTATTCAAAAACAAATCGTTTAAAGAATTTAAAAAAAAAGATACAGCACGAAATGTATGTTTTGCAATAACGTACTGGAGGCATATATGGGTCACCGTAAAATGTATTTTAAGTTAATACCTGAAAATGATATTATACATTTTTATACTACAACAACAAGTCGCATATAGAGTATTACTACCAACATTGATTTATCTATCAAGAATTGTTCCTGTAGGAAATAATTTAAAACATGTCATATCTCCCTTTGACTCATATTACTACTTGATGGGATTATATGGGCCATTATTAAATGTTACACAAAACCCATGACAAATTTAGTGTTTTTAGTTTACTGAAAGCTGAAAGTTAAAATTAAAATATTGAGTAAAAGGAACATAACTTAAAACCACCATTATAAAAAATGTTATATATTTAAATAAACTAACATAGAAAATTCAATAAAATAAATTTAAATAATTAGATGTTTAACGTAAATTAATTGAAATTAACAGCACTGCAAATCATCGGTTGTTATCATCAGGCTCAAGATCTACACATACATCATGATATTAAATCATGATGTATGATCATCAACTTTTGACACTATACAAAGCCCAGATTCGACCATCACTAGAGTACTGCTCTCATGTCTGGAGCTCTGCACACAGACATACACTTCGGCTACTGGATTCCATCGAAATGAGGGCCATTCGTCTGATTGGAGACCACGAGCTGACGAAGAACCTCGACAGCCTAGAACATCGAAGACAGGTTAGGGATTTGACTCTCTTTTATAGATATTTTCATGGAAGGTGCTCGGTTGACCTTGGCCTCTTAATTCCGCCCAGAGCGACGAATAGCAGAACTACACGACGAACCACTGCCGCCCGTTGGTTCCTCAACCTGCCTTCGATGTTCTAGGCTATCGAGGTTCTTCGTCAGCTCGTGGTCTCCGATCAGACGAATAACCCTCCTTTCGATGGAATCCAGTAGCCGAAGAGTATGTTTGGGTGCAGAGCTCCAGACATGAGAGCAGTACTCCAGTGATGGTCGAATCTGGGCTTTGTATAGTGTCAAAAGTTGTTGAGGTGTGTACAACTTTCTGGTTCGGAAGAGTACCCGAAGCTTCTGAGCAGCTATCTTGGCGATTGCCACAACCTGGTTATGCCAAAACATATTTCCTCCCAGATTGACGCCCAGAAAATTAATAGATGAAGCCAGTGGTATTGCATATCCGGCCATGACTATATCCGGTTCTGTAATGTTAACCTTTTTAGAGAAAACTACTGCCTGGGTTTTTTTTGCGTTAAATTCGACTTGGTTACTGTCACCCCAAGCCAAAATTTCTTCCAGGTCTTTGTTGAGGCGTGATACTTCATGCTGTCAAGATGAGATAAGTGTGCTATCGTCAACAAAACTAAATATCGGATTTTTAGTTTTTACTAGAAGGTCGTTAATGTAGAGTAAGAAGAGAGTGGGAGACAATATGGATCCTTGAGGAACACCGGCATTGATGGTGAAGGTGTCTGAGAGAAATTCGTCAATCGCCACTTGCAGAGAGCGGTCCTTAAGAAAGCTAGACAACCATGCACAGAATCGGCTGGGCATACCATAGGATCGCAGTTTACTTAGAAGCCCCTCATGCCAAACACGTTCAAAAGCTTTAGAAATATCCAGTGCAACAGTCCGAGACTCCCCATGATGTTCGATTGCGTTGTTCCAAATGTGGGTGACATAGGATAGAAGATCTCCAGTTGATCTGGACTTCCGAAAACCATATTGATAATAATCGCTGATAATGTTGAAGCCTTCCAGGTACTTTAGAATATGTTGGTTAATAGCTTTCTCCATTACTTTTGATATAACTGAAAGCAATGCGACTGGTCGATAGTTGTTAGGCAGGATTCCCTTACCTTTCTTTGGAATTGGCTGGACTCGCGCCGTCTTCCAGCAAGATGGAAATATTCCTTTTTTGTAGGATAAGTTGAATACCTATACCGTTATTAGTTATGTTACGTTGAGTAAAAAATATGTGTTATCACAGAGAAATATTTTTGCGTAAATTTAACTAATTTATTACATTTAATTAGATTATTTTATTTTGTTTAGCGACGCAAATGCTTATTGCTTATAACCTCAAAAACAATAAATCAATCAGGCAAGCCCGATTTACGTAAATATGGCAAAATCAGTCCTAAAACTTGTCCCCCATTTTCAATGAATACAACTGTACTTACTGCGATTATTCGATTCGATAAGCGTGAACCAATCACAAAGCAATATTTTTACCAGTTCAGTTAATTAAATTAGGAGTAGGTAGGTACCTACAGTAATAAGTATACAGGTGGTTCGGATAATGCATCTGAGGTGATTCTACATGTTAGAAAAGGTAAAGTAATGTATAGTTGTTGCAGAATTATACCGTTGATTCTTACTGCCATAAATAAACTACCTGATTAAACACTATTGTATACGCCTGAACCTCTTCAATGCCCAATAAATGGGATCAGGGCCGGCATGAAAATGTATACCCCACCACATGATTTATTTTTATAATTTAAAATAAATAGATAGGTATTTTTAGTTTTAGGTACCTATAATAAATGTAAAATGATGATAACAATTAATGATAATTGAAAATAATATAATTTAAAAGTATAACTATTAGGATAACAAGTACAATAAAAATTAATAAAATTCTAAGAAACTATTGATAGTTTATTCAAAATTTAATTCTGTATCACTATCACTATCTTCATCTAAGCCTACACTTAGAATTAAGGGTTGAACATTTGTAATCATACAATTGTAAGAATTTTCCACCTTAAGTACATGCTGTACACAGTTTTTGAAGCAGTCTGCAGAAATTTTTCTTACTTCGTTTTTAATTAATTCTACTACAGATGCATTTAATGTAGGAGAAATATTATTTCTCCCAATATTGGATTTTAATTGGTGCCATATTAGCTCAAGAGGATTGAATATACAATAGTACGGAGGAAGACGCAACACTGTATGTCCATTTTCTGCTGCAAGTTTATCACACTCGTATTCCTTATTTATTTTAAAAGCTTTTAATACTTCTGGCAGTTCTCGTTTTTTGTAAGTTCCTTCAAAATATAAATCATTTTCAATCATAAAATTTTGTATTATTAGAATTGGGAATGATTTTTGCTTTGATTTTAACTAGCACTGTCCATTACAATTACGCTGTTTTCAGGTATATTTTTAAGGAATTTATGTTTAAATCAATCTTCAAAAAGTTGTGCGTCGGTATCTTGACGGTAATCTAAAGAAGAATCCGCTATGTTTTTAGCTGAAAGCAACAGACAATTTGGAACAAACCCGTTCTCTGAACCAGCATGTAATATTGTGATTCTTTTGCCTTTATTTGATGGTGCCTTGGTTTGACATTTTTTGGAAGAATCATCCCAACCTTTTCTTGGAGTATCATGGGTATAGAACCATGTTTCGTCAAGGTAAATAATTGGACGATTTTATTCTCTAAATTGTTTAACAGCTGTTAAATATTTAAGTCTCCATTCCCGACACTTGAAGATGCCCCCCCATCAGCACAATTCCAAGGACGTCACATTCTACCACTAATAAGCCTAACTAAAAATTACTCGCCGGAAAACCACTAAAGATTAAAATTATTAAAAATCACTTTGTATTTATATATGCATCAGGCATAGGTATAAATTGAATTTGTATACCTGGTCCGGCTCTGCTCGAAAAAGTTTTAAAATTTGGGATTTCCTTATTTATTTTATGGTCGAATAGATAATGAGATCTTATTGCAGTCAAGAGATCAACGATATAATTCTGCAAAAACTATAATAAGAAGTCGAAACCTCTAACTATACTTTTTCTACTAATAGTCCGTCAGAGTTCAAGTCTTTTATTACGATCTTATTACATCTTGCTATTAGTTGTTGTTCTTTTTATGACCATTTAACACAAAAAATCATTTAAGGCACTCTGGGAGTGGTGCGTGTGCGAATAAAGCGATTCACGTTGGTTTTGAATCGTTGGAGGTTATACTCGTTGGGAAACACGATCTCGGGAAGGTCGTTCCATAAGGATGAAGTCATCCAGATCAAAGAATTCTCAAATAATAAAGTTCGAGGAGTACTAAGCGTAACCACATATGGATGGGCGGCAGTGATTCGTCGTGTATTTCTGCTGTTCGCCGCTCTGGGCGGAATTGAGAGGGCAAGGTCAGCCGAGAACTTTCCATGAAAATATCTGTAAAAGAGAGTCAAATCCCCAACCTGTCTTCGATGTTCTGGGCTGTCGAGGTTCTTCGTCAGCTCGTGGTCTCCGATCAGACGAATGACGAATTGTTAAACTATCTAGCTGATATTTGGCACATAGACTACGCTTAAAGACTTCTATCTTCCAAATGTTTCTCTACTGGGCCACCAGATGCCACTTTACGTGAAATTGAAATTTAATTTTTGGAATTTTTTTTATTTTGATAGTTATTGGAAAAAATGGTATGTCATTTTAAAGACAAAGGACCATAAACCACAACATTTAAGCGCAAAACTGGAATTGAAGTTTTTGTTAGCAGTCAAATCAGTTTTACAAAAGGAAGTAAGTTTTGTTTCTTTGACCGTGTTTTTTCAAATTATAGGTAGTTTGTTTTTGGGTTTCGGTCACTTTGAAATGAAATTCCAATATTTGGTTGACGTTTCAGTTTATTATACTAAACCATCGTCAGAACTATTTGTAACAAAGAAAAAAGGCGTATAAATAAAATAGAAAGAAGCAATATTTTTGACGGTGTTAGTGACAAAATTCTAATTTTATGTTAATATTAGCTGGTATAGAATGAAATGAAAAAATATATAAATGAACATACCTTGTACAATTCTCACTCACTTGCACTAAATCTGGTAACATTTTGTCTTGTTATTGGAGGTAGGTTATTATTTAAATACAATAAAATAAAAGGTATGCTATGCTTATTTAACATTATTTACATTTTGGGTATTTGGTTTGTTCACATTTTTACAATGGTGGTTATAGAAAGGATTTGGGAAATCCTATATTAAAACTATTTAGTGCTATTATTGTTTATTTTTATGATGGTAAAGATTTGCATTTAGTGTGATGTAATTATATTATTGTAAATATTTCTAAGGTTATCTGTATCAATTCTAAAATTAATCGCATTATTGTTTTTTATATGAAAATACAGGGTGTTATGGAAATGACGTATTATATTTAAATAGGTGTCCCAGAGAAACGCTACATATTTTTTTTTAAAATCGAACGTTTAAAAACGTCTAAACCCACACACAACTCCTCGGCACATTCATATATGAACATAGTACGTTGCCCAGCTTGGTAAACAACAGATGTTCAGGCACAATGTTGCCAAACTGTTTACAAATGTAAAACTTTAGTTTCTTAAATAAATATTTAGCTTACTTAGAAAGTAAATCCAACGCGATTAAGGAGTCCAGGGCACAGACACCTTCAGTTCTTTTTTCTATATGAAAAACTTTATGCTCTTCACGTGTCCTGATGATAGTGTGCGAGTGCATAATAAGCTTATCACTAAAACTCATTCGGCCTCTTATTTCCAGTCTCGGAATATAACCGGCATAAAGTCGAAAGAAAAAAACACAGTGAAACAGAACAAATTGCACTAAATCACTTAAAGAGACACACAGACACCCACGAGATTCAAATTAGTTTTTTTGAAGCTATGCACCTATTATCAGATTACACGAAAGCACTAAACATTAAGGCATAATTACACTTTAAAATAACACTACCGCACACATAGAACAAGAGCACTTAATCATTTCGCAATAGAAATAATAAAAACGCTGATTTCTATGGGCCATTAACCCTTTACTAAAGATAAAATGAAACAATTATGTTAACAATTGACAGGAACTACCCTTTGAAATAAATGGTCCTTGGACTTTCTTTCCGAGAACTCTCCGCTACTAGAGCCAGCGCGGTTACCATTTCCGAGACTATAATTATACAGGAAAGTAATATTATTGAAGGAAATTAGGCAGTTTATGAATATAATCTTATAAAACATCGAAAGTGGCAACGCTGTATTTTTAGATAGACAACAGACACGTGAAGATAGCAACAGGTTCAAAGGTTAGTTTCAACATTTTTAGATGTGGAATACTTGAAATCAGTCAAACGGTTGTTGATTTTCTAAAGAGTTAGCCCTGAAGATATGACAACACTGTTCAAGATTCACTCACGTTTTTGGCAATATGTTCTTTTGTTTACCTTCCTGGCAGGGGCACCACGTGGTAATTTTTGGTTTGACATAAGGTCATGTACAGGGCATATTAAATTAAAGCGCCATTCTTGGATATTTTTCTTCAATTTGTTTCCATATCAGGAATTGCCGGTTTAAATATAATATGTCATTTCCATAACAACCTGTATTAACATAAAATAAGAATTTTAAAAATATTTCTTCCTTCTATTTTTCTTTGTTACAAGTGTCCGAAAAACAAACTACCTATAAGAAGTAAAAAGGTATTTAGTTTTCGACTTTTTGTTATATGACTTACTTTAGTACCTTTATACATACACATACATACTACATGTAGAATCGCCTCTCCAAGTATCCTGATATATTATCTGAACACCCTGTATATTGTGGAATTATTACCTATTAATCGTTCAATTGGATAAAAACGTACTTGTTTGTGAAGCCTATTCCAGAGTTATTACCAATTATTGTCGATACTTAACCTTCAAGCAATGAAAATAACAAGAGGTAATATTATCCTGAATAAGAGAAAGGCATAAAATATATTGGAAAAGATCATATTCAAGTTATTACCACAAAATACATAAAAGAGCATTTAAAAATTAATGAATCCTTTATACTTTAAGAGTTTTTAATGGTAAGCATTAATTTATTGTTTTTACCTTCTGGCCAATTGCCAAAAACTCTCGATTTGTAAATTTATTTGATAAAGGTATCCCGTAATAATGTTTTTAAAGTTACCTACACAAAAGGAAAAACGAGAGGTTTCTTACATACAGGGTGATAATATTAAAAATTTTAAACAATACTTTTACAAAAATATTTATTAAACCATTTACATGAAGAGTTTTTGCAAAAAATTTACTAAAATTTTTTGCAAAATTTACTAAATATTTTTATAATATCTTAAATTCTTGTAAAATAATTATCACAACACTTCATTTTAAACTTGGTAATTTTTATAATAAAAATACTTAAATAATATACTGTGAAATTACCATACATTATTTTCACTATACAGGGTTCCATTTTTGGGTAGTTTTACGGGGTATCTCCGTTATTAGTAAAGATAGAAAGATGCCGTTTTCGCAGCACTTTTTTGTCAAACAGAAGATGCCGTAATCAGAATTTTTCTAGGCCGCCTTGTTATTGATATACGGGATGTTTTTAAGAATTGTGCATTTTGGGACACCCCCCATATCTCGATCAAGGTTTGCATTTTCGTTACACTGGATACAACAAACGAGCATAATTAGGACAAACTAATTTTTCATTATTAATTAGAAATTTTAAATTTTAGAGAACCTGCTCTGACAGAATTAGAAGATTTTATTATTATCACACATAGGACTGTGTTCTTAATATCCGTCATGGCCTACTAAAAAAAAATAATATATTTTTGAAAAACGCATCTTCTGTTGACAAAAGAAGTAGCAAAGTGCTGCGAAAACCGCATCCTTCTATCTTTACTAATAACGGAGATTCCCCGTAAAACTACCCAAAAATGGACACCATGTACATAAGAAAAACTGGTAGAAAATCAAAAAGGTTTCTTTAGTGTGTACTACTGTGCTTAAAGTTCATTCTTAGGTTTTCATTTGCAGAAATGTATCAATAACGGCCTCAATTTTACTAAAATATTTTTCTCCAAACAAAATAGCTAAAGTTATTTTTTAAATATTCCACCATCAACCTATTAATTTAAATGAAAAAACGGTACAAGCAAAACGCACCTAGAATTACTGCATATACAGTGAGGACGTAAAGTAAGGAATAAATTCATTATATCGCAATACAATTTTTTAAAAAAATCGCTCGGACCCTTCGATTTTGTTTTTCGAACGCGCATATTCTGACATAAAATGTAGATATACAGGGTGTTGCAAATAATAGTGACACAAAAAATTTTTTTCTTAAATAGAACCCACTGTATATTATTGCATGTACGGATTCTTCGGAAAATCCTAAACATTTTTCATGTTGCATGTGCTATACCTTAGCCCAAGCGTTTTGGAGTTATTCTCATTCAAAATTTGAAAAGTGGAAAAAGTCATGGAGAAAACAAAGAATAAAATTATTTTAAAAATGTCTTATTTATCGAAAAAACAGTTAGGTGAACTTAAAAATAATTTTTCTAAAGTAAATGTTCGAAGTGTCTTCCGTTGGTCAACTGACAATAGCCTAACCGATCTACAAATTCTCGCTGAACATTTCGAACCATTTGGGGTGTAATTTGCCGAATTTCTTGCCGGACGCGATCTTTTAAATCATCTAAATTTGCAGGTCTTCCAATCCACCTGTTTGGAAAAGTATCGTCCAAATATGTACGAATTCCCACAGCGAAATGTGGGGGAGCACCATCTTGTTGCAACCAGATATTATGATGTGGCAAATCGGGACGTTCTAACTCAGGAAAAATGGTGGCCAGGGCTGGAACAAGTTTTTGTTCTAAAAAACTCAAGTATCTCTCGCCTGTTAAATTTCCGTCAAAAAAGAAAGGCCCTATAACAATGTCATCGACAACGCCAGCCCACACATTGATCTTTTGATTAAATTGTGTGTGTCCTTCCCTCATCCAGTGGGGATTTACATCGGACCAATATCGATAATTTTGGGTATTTACGTCACCATTCAAGCAACATGTTTACTCATCGGAAAAAATTATATTTTTTACAAAACTTCTGTTTACGAAACACATATCCTGTAAACGCTCACAAAATTGAAGGCGCCTCTCAAAGTCCCTTTCCAAAAGTTCTTGGAGAACTTGCATTTTATAAGGATGGTATTTATTTTTATGCAGTATTTTAAGAACTGTTGTTTTTCCAATATCCACGTCACTTGCTACCTGCCTAGACACCACATGCTAGTTATCTTGAACGGCCAGTAAGACTTCTAATTGTTGATTTTCATCAACTTGAGGACGACCAAATCTAGGGACATCTCTTACATGACCGAATTGCCTAAACTTGTACTCAATTTTGCTTACTGTTGATTGTGATATTGGCGGACGATTGGGGTATTTTTGATTAAATAACTCACAAGTTTCTTGCTGTGTTCTAACCCTATCACCGTAGCTCATCATCATCAAAACCTCTATGCGCTGTTTCTCAGTGAGCCGCATTTTAATTTAATTTAGTGAAAAAACGAAAGTCTTTTGAAAACTAGTAAAACGTTAGGAAAATACACATAAAACTGACAATAACAGTAACTATTGACATTAATTCTTTTGGTTCTTGCATCATAACTCCAAAGCCTACTTGACTTTTCTTGCGCTTCACGCATGCTGACTACAGGTTTTCCTCAGCGTGCATGAATCAATGCAAGTCTTGATTGATTGCGAAATATCTGATTTTCAAATTTTGAATGAGAATAACTACAAAACGCTTGGGCTAAGGTATAGCACATGCTACATGAAAAATGTTTAGGATTTTCCGAAGAATCCGTACATGCAATAATATACAGTGGGATCTATGTGGGAAAAACCGATGATTTTAATAATCGAGTACTTGACACTCGAGCGATTTTAATAATCGAGTTAATCGCTCGAGTGAATCGCATGAAATTCCAATTTACCAAGCGATGACGTCACCGACTGCTTAACGGGCTGCCTAGCCCTTTACATGTGATCAGGTCGGGTATTTAGCAGGCACGTAACTACGGGTGGGCACAGGTTTAGCTGAAAAATTATAGTGTCACCAAAAAAATTCCAGAAATTTATTTATTTGTGAATAATGAATTTTTACCACGTGTCTCGATACCAAACAAAAAACTGCAAAAATCACACAAATATGTATTTATTGTTCAGGTTTATTATTGTGCGTTTTTAACCCGAACAAAAAGTATTACCAAGAGTTATTTTTCTTCACATCTTTCTCAATCTACGAGCATAAAATAAGTAGATATTTAAAATAGCTTGTCAAATTCTTCCACTTTAAATTATCAGGTGCCCACTGTGTGCACTTCAAAAATTTAGGCTTAGTTACGCGACTGGCAAAATAAGAAAATTGGTTATTATTTTTTTAAATTCATGTACTCATGTATTCATAGTTACCTAAAAGTTCCTGTTTAAATTTAAGAATGCTTACTTTTAATTACCAAGAAATTTGTCGATACCTATGTTTTGTTAACTATTTTGCTCGTTTTCTTATTTTCCATTAACATTTTCTATAATGTATGTTATTTTTGAGACGTCTTCTTGAGTTTAATAATAAAAAGTTCCTGTTTAGATTTAAAAATATTTACTATTAGATTACCAACGAATTTTTCTATATATTTTGTTAACCATTTTGTTCGTTTTGTTATTTTTCATTAACAATTTCTATTATTATGTTATTTTTGAGAAGTTTTCTGGTCTTTATAGTAATTAAAAATTTTAAAATTATATCCTTTAATTTTTTAATGTTTACAATCGGAGACCTAAACTACTCCGCTGGCTAGCCAGTTAAAACAAAACTTTACCAAATTATGTCGCGATGACTCCGCTAAGGGATTCAGCATACTTTTTTATATGCACCTTCTCGTTTATGTGCCTTTAAGAAAGACGTATGTCGTGTACTTGCTCAGCGTCAATCTCGAACGTCGCCAATCGGATCGCGCGGTGCTTAGATCGGAGATCGTCTATATTTTTCGGTTTTTCGCCTGATTTTTAACTAGATTATTTCCTATCGAGCGAAAAACTGTTCGAATATACGAGCAGTTTTTTAACTCGATCACACTACAGCGGTATATTGCCGTCGGCGTCAAGCGAAGCTCGGGTATCGAGTGAAAGATAATAAGTGACGGGCGACGGTTTTCGCCTGAATAGACAACTCGAGCGGTTTTTTAATAATCGAGTGATGTCGGTTATTTCAATAATCGAGTGATCAAGCGGTTTTTCGCTCGAGCGATCACAACACTACCTGTAACCATTTCAAATCAACTGCGCATGCCTGTGGCAGTTTATAACTATTTCTGCTCTGCGAACCTATTACTTTTGATTAAGAAATTAATGAAAGCCTAGGCCGCACGGGTACTTAGTCCCATAAACATTCCAAAGTAACTTTTTATAATACCCCGTAAACTTTAAGTCGAAAATCCTGCTTTACGATGATCCACGGATTATAGCAACACAATTATGAATTATTTAGGAGCATTCAGCTCTCATAATAGCCATTTAGATGCTAATAAGTACATTCACTCAGGGTTATTAAATTCGTAAATATATTTACTGTTGTATTTTCAGACAATTTCGCTGTGAACGTAATGCGCAACGATTAAATTATACTCAGAAATTAGTGAAATAACTACGAAGGAATTATTTCTAGATTTTACAGCATTTAATAAAGTTTTTTGATCCCTTATTACGTGGACATTAGGTTTGTTCCAACATCCTATTTTTGTATCGTTCTAGAACCGTCACGAAACTGTTGGAATCGATTTTGTGCGCAGGCGTTAATTTTGCACTGTTTGTTGCCGATGCACAAGGGAGGCAATGTTGGTACGTTTTTGTGACCATTCTGTGTAAAAATCTCAGCTGATCGCCTGTCTGATTCTAGGAAAGAAGTTTAGTAATTAGTTAATTATCATAACATTCATAAATCACAACCCTACTTTTGTTGTTTTGATTTCTTCATCTAAGCTTGAGTATTATCTTTTTTCGTTCCGTTTTGTTGTATTTAATAATCATGAAAGAGAATAACGTTTAATGTTAAGAATATCTTGTAGGTTTGGGAACCGGATTATACAAATTTAATAAGAATAAATTAAATAATCAATTTATTAAGCAACAACTCCTACAAAACAAGGCTAAAAGAACTGCATGAATGCCAGGAATACAAAAACAACGGTTAAAATTCTTAGGGCGCAAGTCAGTACAAGCGGTTCCTGGTCTTGGCCATGTATCGTTTTTACCGTTCAGGAACTGGTTTGCGAACGATCACAATTTGGTTGGAACACCAAAGGGATCACCAGCTACACCGTTTTGTATCGGTTGGAACGCCTTTCGACTACTACGCATGTGCGTGACCATACATTGTACGATTTTTAGGGTGGTTGGAACGAACCTATTATGTTTGCTGTTTTTGTAGATTATTTTTTTCCATGACTGTACTCGGCTTAAAGATGCATATAAATATGACGAGACGAGTCCGAGTGGCGCCTGAGCCGTGCCAATAGCAAGCCTGGTTCGTCATATTGGTGCGCGCTGCGAGCCTCGGACGCGCTTATCACTAGCCTCTCGAGGAAGCTCGCAGCGATCCATTTTCACACACAAAGGGATTTGGCGCGTCTAGTGAAACGCAGCCCGGTGAGACTGCTTATGGGGGGGATCGAAACACGTAAGAAGGCCTTGGAAGTGATGCTAAGCCTACTCTGCTCCATACGCTCACAAGTAACCTACTTTTATCTATCTGTTTCACTCTATCATTTAAGCGTCAATATCAGACTTACGTAGAGTTAATATGGAATGCCAAAAACTGAGTGTTTATGCAGGCGACTTGATCCTGGTCATATTTGTCTCACTTTACTGAATTAGGGAAGGTTACTGCAGACAGAGACAGTCATAGAATGCGAACAGCACGAATTGTTAAACAAGCTAACTTCCTTCGTCTGGCGGGCATGGAAATCAAGCAACATCTGATATGATTTAAAATGGTGAAGAAGACGCATCTTTAAATTTTAAAATAATTTTTAAAATTCTAATCTTTTACGAAAAACGTCGTTTCCTGTGAGTAATTTGTAATTGAAATATTCATTTAGTCATCTTTACTGAGAGTAAGCATCGATAATAATTTCTTTCCATAAATCATATGCGGCCCAAAAAATATGCTCGGACTTGAAGCCTGAAACATTTGCTAGGACCTAGAGCCCAGTTGAAGATGGTAAAATATTTTATGTAAATTATGATTTACTTCCTATTTTTTAATAAAACTAGGTACTACTATTTCTGAAGTTTAATTTTTCATTTGTAGTTACGTTACTAGTTCAAAAAATAATATAAGAGTGTGTAAGGATTATTTTAAAGTGATATTTACACCCTTAAAACATGTCAGAATCCTAATATTTGATTTTCACTACTTAGTAAATCAAATAAAAGGGGTTTGAATGTTTTTTGTTGGTTAAATGTCACTTTAAAATATTGACAGTATTAAAAATTTGTACAAAAGTGACATTTGAAAAGCACGTGCGTTTGTCAGCTGATTCCAGACGTAATGGATACCTGGTTTGTTCGTTTGTTCATACTTGCTTCGATGTGTTAACACGGCTGTTTGTCTTCTTCCTGTTTATAAGTATTCGTTGGTGAAACGGGATTATGGCTGGCTTTTCGTAAACACGAAAAATTGTATCGATAAAAAACGAGCTCTAGTGATATTACCTTTGAAAAAACCTCAAAAGGTGATCATTTTCCAAAAAACTAGTTCTAGTGATTGTATAGGGATAAGCCATATTTAACCTTCTATTAATTTTAAAAATAATATAGAGCGGGTTCCATTCCACAAAGAAAGCTGCCATTTACCGCATTTAAGGAACGTAAATAAACATAATTGTAATGATGATGGCGAAAACTTGGGTTCTATTTTTTTCTATTTGGGTTTCATAATGGCTACATTATGAAATGCAAAAAAATTGAACAACCTGCTACTTTATGGATATGAAATTTTATTTTTTTTTATGTTGGCAGCAAGTAGGGTTCAAACTTTAGGCTTACCTTGATCTGAAATTAATTTTCTTGGCATTATGAATTCGATTAAAAAAATTTATAGGAAACTTTTAAATACTAACCTAATAGATCATTTTTACTAGATATTTATCTGAAATATCTATACTCGGAAATATATAACATACTGACAGTGTTCGACAACTAATTTCTAGTCACAACTATTAAACAACATAACCCAAAAATAATAGATATATCTTCCAGTTTATACTCTATTTCTAAGTTTTATTCAATAAAATACTATTTTTATTTTTAATTCAATATAGTATTATACAAATTACTTTATATACATTTATATATTTATAGTTGCTGTAGACATTTCCTGGGCAGTAATTGTTATTCCTGTGTCGACACAATATTTTGTTCAATAGTATTATTTATTATTTTGTTCCATATTTTGAACTTGTTCTGCCCGCACCATAACTCAAAGTTTTGCATATTCTTTTTAAAAAATTTTCTAGATTATTTTCAGCAATTTCTCGTATTTCTGACGGAGTACAACTTTTTTCCTGACTCATTTCTATTAAATTTAATAATATATTTATTTTTAAATATGACGGATGGGAATCAGCTTTGTTGTGTTCAATTGTTTCTATCATGGCATATTTGATACTTGTAACATTCTATTATATTGTAGAAGTATTGCCAACCCAAAAAGAAAGCATTAATTCAAATAGCTATATTTTTTTAAGTTTTTCAGACTTTAAAGACCCAAATAGAAACAGTATTATAAAATACACGGTTCATAAGACAATTAGAGCACTTGTACTTTAGAAGACTACCCGCTTTGCGGGTCGTTTTCTAAATTATACGCATACTCTAAGATAATGTCTTATGAAACTTATATCTTAATATACTATTATCATAAGAGTAGATATTATAATCAAACCTCGGCCGCCATTTAATTCGCTTCCGAAATTCGATGTTTTCATAATCCACTTTAAAATCATGAATACATCCATTTGACGGACTTTAGCCTTAAATTTCCGACCTGTCATGACATGACTTTACAAAATTAGTAACAAATGTCCATAAATACTTACCGAAAACATAAAAACCCACATGAAATAGCTCTGAAAGAACTGTTTTAGGATTATATTCAACTTGAAGGCACAAAAACTTATAAAAATCAATAAACTGACACTCGATTGACATATCAAAATATAATCAAAAAAGTAATCGTTATCAGCTGGCATATTTTTAATAGCTACAAATAATATTCAACAACGATTGTAACTTTTGTCTTTGTCTAACATGTCATTGAATTCAAAACGTATTGCCGAACCCCGCGGACGCTCAATTATGTTTGTATCCCTTTTTAAGTTTGTGATAAATAAAGATGGAGAGTTTTATATCACGATGGCCCTTAACCCTGTAGCTGTAACGCACGTGCAAATTTATAACATACAGTACTTTATATATTCTACATAATTTCAGTGGCGACTCGTGACCTATTATAGAGGGGGTTCACAAGTATGGTGAAATTTTTCTAGGCGTTTTAAATGTAGAAAGAAAAAAAGCAATAAGAAAATACGTTATGTAAAACATACATTTTTTAATTTTACACAAGGAAATACAACTTTTGGAAAATAAGAAAGTGTTTCTTAGTGTGTATAGCTGTCGGATCTTAACGTCGTCGCATGCAACCCTCGTAACAATATTTATACAGTCCCTTGTCTAAGTACAGTCCACTACTAATAATACTAAAGCCATCTATCATCAGCTATCAAGAAAACAGAATGATGTCCAATACTACTACCGCCATCTACGCGTTATCAAGAAAACCGAATGATGTCTAATACCACTACGCCATCTACGGCTACGTCATTAGGCGCAACCAAGACGAGAACAATAGTTAACTGTTTTATGACGAGAACGAATCGAGCCACGTGACTGACAAGTTGGCATACTGTTTTATGACGAGAACGAATCGAGCCACGTGACTGACAAGTTGGCATTCTTCATATTTTCAGAGTTTTTTAGTTTTAATCCTTAAATAAAATGGTTTAAAATCATATCGAGTATCATTTATCGAAATACACAACATTTATCGACCCTACACAATGGTGCTTAAACGTAAAGTCCTCTTCGGATTGTAAAAAATTGATCTATAACAGCCTCATTAAGTTTGGTATACCCTCTATAATTTTTTTTTCATGTATTTCATTTTTAAACTTTCTAATAATGTCCCTAGATTTACCTTCTGTGGTCTGCGTTAAATTAATTTCGGGTTTAGGTGTTCCCGCATTCTTCACTTCAATTTTTTGCTCCAAACTCAAAAAGCCAAAGTTATTTCTTAAATAGTCCGCCGTCAACTATTCATTTTAACTTAATAAATATATAATATTAAAATATTAAAACATACACGCTCGAATTTCTAACTAGATGCACGAACAGACAACAGCGCGGTGCACACAAAAACTGTGCGCCTTCTCCATGTTAAATCGCCATAGCTCCGCTATCCCCCGTTGCCACCCGCCACCTGTTACTATAGAGAAACTGCACTACTTAATCGCACATGCGAGCAAGTCTCATCATAATCGTCATTTCCTCGACCGAGGCACGGTTTCCGGATCTATACAGTTTGGTTTGACGGGATGATAAAATATTAAAGAGGGTCGGACTTTTTTAGTTTGACGGTACGATAAAACATTAGGGAGGGTCTGACTTTATACAATAAATAATATTCAATGAATATAAATTAATATTTTTTATTCGTTTTGTTTTGGGGGTGCACGTGCGCATGTGCGCCTGTGGAAGAACCGCCACTGCATAATTTTGGTACGGAGAAATTTATTTTTCTATTGGTAGACTGTAAATTACATGAAACAAATCATGGCTCCATATTTTTATACAGCTATACCTAACAAATTAAAATTCTATATAAATTCGTTATGCCGATCGCTTTCGACAATGCAATTTTGAAAATTTAATTACAATTCATTGAAAATTCAAAGCGTGTCGCCATGACACTTTGTGATTTTTCCCAAAACGGAAATTGGGATTTACGGTATTGTCAGTTTAGTTAATGTTTTTACAAACAAGGTCATTTTTACCGTTATAATTATAAATCAATAGAAAGCATATTCTATATCTATTATCTATTGTATTTTATTGTGATTCATGAATATAGGCTTTAGTTTTGCAATGTTTCCTTTTTGCCCGACGATACTTTCTGCATTTCGTATTTTGTGTAGGAGTATACATTTTTTAATAGAAAATAGGGCTTTTGGCATAACTTAGACTTTGATGGTAAGAGCAACAATCGCCATTCCATGATTTAACTTAAGATTCCACCTGCAAAACCAAGCGCCGAAAATTATGTTCTCTCCCTAGAAGTTAAAAGTAGGTCAGAAGTCAACAATGTCGGTAAATAGGAAAATACATTACAAATAAATAGTATATATTTTTAATTAAATCCTATCTTTAAAGTAGTTTTCCGTTTTTCACGGGTAAATACTGATGAAGATTTCGGGTTTGTTCGAATTCTTCGGCCAATAAGAAGCTTGCTTTTCGTTCCTTTACAACGACAACTAAGAAAATTTCCGGAAATTTTTCTCCTCCTCGAGGCAACAGGAAGTGATTACAGTGGAATTTTTTTGACGTTTGTGTATAGAATGACATTTTGCTTGACTGAACCTGATAATTTAATTATTTTATATTTATGATTATTCTAAACCTTTTACTAGACATTATTATATAAATTAAAAACAAATAAAATCAGCAAATTATTGTTATTTATTATAGTTTACAAGTAAAGTACGTTTCACGAAATTTGGATACGACTTAATGATTTCCTGGGTCGGTCCCATTGTGTCGACAAGAGCTTGGCAATAAACAAGTGAAGTATGAAGGGACGGACTAAGGAAAACAAGTAATGATATGATTATATTAATGTAATCAAATGAAATAACATTTTTTTAAATATTACTAGTCATATTTATTTACATTTATAATGTCATTCTATAGATAGTTCTGTTTCGCTATCGCTATCCTCATCAAAATTAATTATAATTGTATTAATTATACGATCCAGACTAATATACGAATTTTCTACAGTTATTACGTGACGGACTGAATTTTTCCAACTACCTGGAGGAATATCATTAAAGCATTTTCGTATTAATTCTACAACACTAGAACTTAAAGTCGGAGAAATATTTTCAGACCTAACCAGAACCGAATGAAAAATTAAACTTCAGAAATAAGCTTGTAAGTAGTTTTATTAAAAAATCGGAAGTAAATCATAATTTACATAAAATATTTTACCATCAACTGGGCTCTAGATCCTAGCAAATATTTCAAGCTTCAAGTCCAAGCATATTTTTGGGCCCATAAGAAATTATTATTGATGCTTACTCTCAGTAAAGATAACTAAATGAATATTTCAATTACAAATTACTCACTTGCACCAAAAAGGAAACGACGTTTTTCGTGAAAAGATTAGAAAATTAAAAATTATTTCAAAATTTAAAGATGTTGCGTCTTCTCCACCATTTTAAATTAAATCAGATGTTGCTTGATTTTCATTCCCGCCAGACGAAGGAAGTTAGCTTGTTTAACAATTCGTGCTGTTCGCATTCTATGCCTGTCTCTGTCTGCAGCAACCTTCCCTAATTCAGTAGAGTGAGACAAATATGCCCAGGATCAAGTCGCCTGCATAAACAATCACTTTTTGACATTTCATATTAACTCTACGTAGGTCTGATATTGACGCTTTAATGATGGAGTGAAACAGATAGATAAAAGTAGGTTACTTGTGAGCGTATGGAGCAGAGTAGGCTTAGCATCACTTCCAAGGCCTTCTTACGTGTTTCGATCCCCCCCATAAGCAGTCTCACCGGGCTGGATTTAAATAAGAATATTTTTACCAGTGTCAGTTTATGGTAGTGTCTTGAAATTTGCGGTTTTTCTTCTTTGTCTTATTAGTTACTAATTTAGTAATGGGATTTACGTCTACTGAATATAAAGCATATTGAACAAAAATATATTTTCTTCCAAAAAAAAACCAGTTCATTTTATCGACATTGATCAAGAATATGTTTTTTCCAGCTTAAGGTTTAAAGTATCCAAAAATATTATTGCCGTCCCTTTCATACAAAGTGTACAAAAAAAAGCATCTAGTCAGTCTCTGGAAAACTAAATAATCCAAATGTATTTAAAACGGCGAATTTTAAGGAGACTCATCTAGTAACAATTATACTAAGATATTATTAAATTACACCTAATACTAAATTATTTAAAAAACAACGATTTCCAGGGACGTCCGATATGGGCCCGTATCTCCGTAGGAGAGGCCGTAGGAAGAAAAATGTATAGGAATTTCTCCTATTATTTATAAGTGTTCTCTCTGAATCCGGAAGATTGCCCACATATTCTGGGACATCTTGTATATCAAATCAATCCTTCTGTACTTCAACACTGCGTACTTGTCAAATAATACTAACTATTTTGGTAATATGACAGATACCTATTTAAAAATGCCGGCGTTGTTATTTAACAATGTGTACATTGTATATTTGAAAGTATAAATTCCACGTTTACAACCTACGGTAATTTTTTGCATTGTTAATTTATCACTTATCGCCTCGAATATTTCTGCAAGTAAAAATAAAAACTAAATAGCATTGACGTAAACAAGCATAAAATTTAATCAATTGGCAGCACTGGCACTAATACTTTGATTTGTAGTTCCTGTAAATGGAAATTACAGAAGTCGACACCAGTTTACAACTATTTAATTAAGTGTCTGGTTTTTAGCAAAGTTTCAATTAACTAGGTATGCAAATCTGTAGTTTGGTTTCTCCTAGACGTTCTCTAATGGCTAATAATCCATACGTACAGATTATTTACTATTCGAAAATATATGTTAAGTTGTTATTTCGTTAATAATAAACCAATTTTAATCATTTTTGTTTTAACCGATTGAAATCAGATACCAGAGTTTAAGAGGATGCCAGAGTCAGTCGAGATCTCCGATTTGGCCCCTGTTCATTTCACGCTTTGAAAGCACGAGGCGAATTGGATCTTCCCTTGCAGTTAGAAGAATACGTCGAGCGTCCGCCCGTAATCGGTACGCCGACAGAAGCAACGATAATCGAACGAAAGAGACAAAACGTGATCGGGGTCTAGACTTCAATTTTCTACGCTGAAAAAGGGAGTTTTCGCTTCCAATGAAAACGGTACATTTAAAAAAAAAGTATTTTAACGAAAGATGTCTAAGTTTTATGAACAACTCGAGGACAGTCCATCATTTTTTTCTATATGGAGCAGTAAAAAAAAATTAAATCTAAAAATCCTTCGAAACAAAAAATATAGACTTTCCGCGACTTCTAGTTCTATTACAAAGTTTTTTTTTCTTTTGATATTTTTTTTCCTAAAAAAGGAATAAACGCTTGGGAAGAAAACTCGTTTACAGGCAGATACTCTGGAATCCTGTTAAGGCAGAGTAGTTTACATCCTGATACGTCTAACTGTCCTCGTAGTACATACAATTGTGATGCAGGTAAATTTCCTAAAATTGAAGTTTGACATATTTTTCATAATTAATTTCATTCATTTCATCATTTCATTTCATAATTCTCATAATCGAATTTAACGCTAAGGAATCCCAGGGCAACAGTTCTTTTTAAAAAGGTTAACATTACAGAACCGGATATAGTCATGGCATGACACCCAATCCCACTGGCTTCATCTATTAATTTGCTGGGCGTCAATATGGGAGGAAATATGTCTTGGCATAACCACGTTGTGGCAATCGCCAAGGTAGCTAACATTAAAAATCGCTTATATATCGATCGGTTCTGATGAATACGGCCTTTGTAGAATGTACCAAATTCGGTACAAAAGTACGCCTGGAACAACCTTGCGTTCAAAACGACGAAATGACTCGGCTACATCGAGTCGGTTCGGTCGCCGTAGCGGGCTTGTCAGATATTTTGTTAGTTTCAGACGGACTGCGTTGGGATACGGTTGATCTTATTTTATAACCAATACATGCACGCACGTGTGTTTGTTATAAGTGTAATGATTTAGTGTGACAAGTGCCTATCTTCAAAAAACTAATTTGACACATGTGGTGATTTATGGTAATTTGTTTAATGTTTCTGACGATATACAGGGTAATGTTCTGAGATTGGAAGAAGATGTTTGTGCCCTGGATTACTTGCTAGTGTACTGGCACCTGGATTCACTTCTATTTGGATACTAAGTAAGCTAAATATTTATTTTTATAAGAATCTAAAGTTTTAGACAATTTGGCAACATTGCGCCCGAACATGTGTTTATTACATAGCTGGGCATTGTAATATGATTTTGCCGCGTAGTGACCTGTGGGTTTATGGGTTTATTAAACGTTCGATTTAAAAAAAAATATGTAGCGCTTCTCTAGGACACCCCAGGAGGTCACCCATTTAAATATAATACGTCATTTTCATAACACCCTGTATTAGTTGTTGGCAAGAGAAGGCGTATTCTTCCTATTCATAGACGAGGGTCTCATCTGACACTAAATTACACCTCTTTATAATGATATAAGCAATTTAATAAAATAAACCATTCCTTTTAAGTAACTTCATCACAACAACCTCTTACCATCAAAACAGCCGTTAGCAACGAATCTTTTTAACTGTTTATTGTAGGCGCTAATCTCGTCACATTCATAATAGCGGTTTAGATGTAACGAGGGGATAACATAATAATCGATCGTATCGATCATACTAACTATTGGGTATCTATACAAACAAGGTAAGGTGTTATTATAGACAAACTTAGTGGATATAAGATTATTTTCTTCTTTGCTATCGCAATTATTATCTATTATTATTCGCAATTTGTCACTGATTTTTTTCTTTATTTACATCTGACTAAACTACAGAAATATCCGTTATCTGTGTGTGTAAAAAGTCTGTAAAGTATACATTTTACAGGTCGACAAGTAAATCTGTGTCTCCGACGTATCGGTAAGGAGGAAGCAATAGCGTTTAAAACATGGTCTAGTCATGGGCGTGCTATTATTATTTTACATAATTGTTTTTTTTTTGTTTTAAGGTAGCTAACTATTTTTATCAAGTTTTAAAAAATTACTTTTTACAAGATGTAAATTTTTCAACATGGAAAAAAAACAGCTAGGGAAAAGTGCCCTATGATGGCACCTCTAAGAAAAATTGAAATTTAAAATCTGTAGTTTTATGCTACAAGGATAGCCGTAAATCATATAATTGGCTGTGTTTAAACACTATTAGTGGAAATTAATAAATTTTAAATCAAGTAACAAACATTTTTTTTAGACTAGATTTTTTTATTTTTTCCATTTGAGCCATCATAGGATGAATGTTCCTATGATGGCACGATACTTGTGCCTATAATGGTATATACACACCGATTTTTAAAAATTGCCATTTTTCTATTGTATGTTTATTTTAAAAAAAGTAACAAACATACGAGGGCGGTTTGATAAGTCAGTGACTTTTTGAATAAAATATATCTTTTTCGGCAAAAAAAGTTTTATTTCTCTACATAATCTCCTTTTAACTCTATACACTTAGTCCAGCGTTTTTTCCAATTTTTTTATTCCTTCCAAATAATAGCTTTTCTCAAGACTCTCAAAATAGGCGTTTGTTTCTGTGATGACCTCTTCATTGACCCAAACCTCTTACCACCCAGCCATTTCTTCAGGTTTGGAAATAGAAAATAGTCACATGGGGCTAAATCTGGAGAATATGCGGGATGGGGTAGCAGTTCGTAGCCCAATTCATGGATTTTTGCCATGGTGACACGTGTGCACCCGTGCATTGTCTTGATGGAACAACACTTATTTCTTCGCCCAATACGGTCGTTCTTGCTTCAAATCAATATCAAATCTGTCCAAAAGCTCTGAATAATATTTACCGGTGATCGTTTTACCCTTTTTGATGTAATCGATATGAATTATACCGTGTGCATCTCAAAAAACTGTAGCCATGACTTTGTTGGCTGACAAACACAATTTCGCCTTTGGTGCACATTCACTTTGAGAAACCCACTGTTTTGATTGTTCCTTGGTCTCTAGTGTATTGTAATGTATCCATGTTTCGTCAACGGTTATGAAACGGCGCAAAAACTCGTTCGGATTGCGGCTGAACATCGCCAAACAATCCTTTGAAGTGGTCACACGGTTGCGCTTATGGTCGAGTGTGAGCAATCGCGGCACCCATCGTGCGGATAGCTTTTTCATATCCAAATATTCATGTAAACTGTGATGTACCTGTTCAGTTGAGATGCCTACCGCCTCAGCCACCTCACGCACTTTCATTCTCCGGTCATCCAATATCATTCCAATGGATTTTATCGGTGATTTTCGGTGTAACGAACTCTTTTGGACGACCTGAACGTTCGGCGTCACTTGTGCTGATAAGACCATAAAGGAACTCAGTAAACCACTTCTTAACCATTGGAATTAATGGTGCAGTGTCCCCATAGTATTCATCAAGCCTTTCCTTGGTTTCGGTGATGGCTCTTTTATGCAAAAAATAATGCTTAATCAGCACACGAAATTCACTTTTTTCCATTTCTGTTAAAAGTCAAGAGGTTGTTGGTATCGGCGCGGGAAATTCAAAAAGTCACTGACTTATCAAACCGCCCTCGTGTAATAAAAGTGACGAAGTAACTAAAAATAAGTTAGGAACTTGCATTAAGCAAAAATAGGAACTAAAATAATTTTAACTATAAACATTATTAAAACATAGTACATAATATCGATATTATTTAGTCTAAACAATGTTAACAAGTAAACATCCTTGTTTTTTAACTACGTCTACACCCTCAGCATGGCACCACTGTCTGCAGAGTTGACACCTTATCCAACACTCTCCACCTAACTTAAACATTTCATTGCAGTAAATACAGGCTGCATCAGAATCATCATCGCCATCTTCTACTGCGAAATAATTTTCCTCGGTTTCATCTTCTTCCTCGTATAAAATGGGTTTTATAGATTTCGTTTCTCTTTTCAAATATAGCCTTTTCTTCTCGACATTTTTGGTCATATTTTCATTATCGAACAATACTTTCCTTTTTATTTGTCTGGCTGAAGAAACACTTGACAAAATAATAATAAAAAATAAATATTCGAATCAACGAACATAATATGGAAGATCTATTATTGGATATCCATCTAGTATGAGGCTAGAAAAAGAAAATAAATGTCTCATAAAAATCCGAACTATACCAATCAGAAAAACATTACAAAATTAGATCAGCACTCACAGAACCGCTTACACCCTCGCCAAACTTTGTCTTCATACTAAACATACTACACATACTATCGCCACTATAAAAAAAAGTTTCGAAAATGCATGGATGGGGGGAGCAGGGCTGGTATGCTATCATAAGCAGGGCACCTTCCCCTACATGTTTAATTGATTAATAATGATTTTTCAATATTGGTCGTAATAATGCCCTGTTTCTTGATTTTTGATTCCTCTTCACATACCATATAAATATTTGCAGTAACTTCACTAGTCTGACTGTGAAGGTTTTTACCAGGAGTATACTCATTCACTTATTTATGAAACACAATTTAACAAAATACAATAACTATTGCCCTTCCTATCACTACGCAACTGGGTGGGTACATCCACTTTGATCAAAAAAAATATACTATTTTGCATTTAAGTGTCAAAATAAATAGCATGAAAAGAAAGTTTTAATAATATTAAAACTACCCTCCCCGGCACAAAATTCTGTCACCTTGAAATTTTGGTAAAGTTTGATATTTTGTAACTTTTTTATTATTTATGCGATTTTCATGATTTTGTTATCAGTTTGTAGATCCGTTTATTGTGTTTTTCCGTAATTATTTTATAAAGTAACATTTTTCGATTAGGCTATATTATACAGGAGTAAATCAAACTGTTGTTTTTTGTCGTAATTTCAAAACACCCTGCAGGAAAATTGAGGTGGATAATTTTATTTACATACTGTTTCTTGTCCTCTTTGAGGTATTCTAAACATTCCGTTTCTTGATTCATACTATTATCCCATTTCTGCTGCGAGCTGCAAAATTTTAAATGAATGAAATAATTTGAAGCCATTTTCATTAAGAAAAACAAATACTAGGTATGTCATAAAGTTAATTATCAAAAATAATTTTAATATCGTGTATCTCCTCCTCTCACAATAATGACAGCTTACAGTCTTCATGATATCGAACGAATAAGGTTACTTACCCTTTCTTGAGGGATAGCTTGATATTTTTGAACGTTTTAAATCTTCGGAAATTGTACTTAAAAAGGAAAATCTGTTGCCACACATCGACATTATGGGCGTGAGGGTGAGTTTTGACTACTTTTCGATATTATTTTTTGTTGTCTATATACCCCCACCGGTTACTTTGAATGATCTTGATAACCTTCTTGAGTTTTTTGTTGTTTCTTTTCCTGTATTTGAAAAGAATGTCTGTATTTTGGGTGATTTGAATTTGCCCTCATATTCTGATTTTGTGGATAATGGCGTGGCGAATAATTGTATAACTGCCTTTAATTACTTTTTGATTTACATGAAGTTAAAGCAGGGTAACTATGTAAGGAATTTCAACAACAGAATCTTGGACCTAATATTGCATAATAATAAAAAATGTATTGTTGAGGGTGCTTTGGATGTGCTTGTAAGGGAGGATGAGCATCACCCTGCCCTTTCTGTGTCACTGGAATATTCTCATCCAGTTAATCGCAAGCGTGATTTCGCATTGAATCTTGAAAACAGCTATAATTTTCGTAGAGCAAATTTTCCGCTAATGTATAATATGTTTTCAGATATTAATTGGTATTTTCTTACATCATTTGATAGTGTAGAGACTGCGTGTTCTTCTTTCTATACAAAATTATTTGAGATCATTGACTTATGTGTACCTCGATATAAGAAGTTTCCGAATAAAAAGTATCCCCCGTGGTTTACTTCAAATATCATACAAAATATAAAAAAGAAGGACAGGTTCCATAGAAATTTCAAAAGGTCAGGATGTCTTCAGTCGTTGCAGGATTTTAAATCTATAAGATCTATTGTTAAAAGGGACATTCAAATTTCTTATAATGGTTATTTGCGGAAAGTTGAGATTGATATAAAACGGGATCCCAAAAGGTTCTGGGCTTTTATTAAGAGCAAGAGGGAGACCTGCAATATTCCAAACGTCATGTCTTTTAATAATAAAGAACTAAATACCCCTACTGATATTTTGAGTCATTTTGCAACTTTTTTTAAACAGTCTTTCTCTGATGTTACTACCAATCATGTAATAATTCATGAATCCCCCTATGCACAGGACATTAATATCCACTACTTTTCTGAAGCTGATGTTGTGAATGCCTTAAAAAGTATTAAACCGAAGTTTACCACTGGACCGGATTCTATTCCGGCATTTTTAATCCATGACTGTCGTTTTGTATTGGCGAAACCGCTCCAGATCATTTTTAACTTATCTTTGAAATGTCAAACAATTCCTCAGCTGTGGAAAATTTCTAGAGTATGTCCTGTACACAAAAAGGGCGACAGATCGGAAATAACAAACTATCGACCAATATCAATTATTTGTAATTTTTGTAAAGTGTTTGAATTCTTGCTCCGCAATTCTATCTTTCCGCTTGTCCAAGGACAAATAATTCGGCAGCAGCATGGATTCTTTAAAGGTAGATCAACAACAACAAACTTGCTTAGTATCTCACAAAGCCTTTCGGAATCGATAGATGAGGGTCTGCAGACTGATGTAATATATTTGGATTTCTCAAAGGCGTTTGACCGGCTTGATCACTCTATTTTAATTTCAAAGCTTAACAGATACGGTTTCTCACAGCCTTTAATAGCGCTTATCAGGTCATACCTTTCTGACCGCCGTCAGTATGTAGCTCTTCACGGTTATAACTCTGGTAACTATACAGCCAGTTCTGGAGTCCCACAGGGTTCTGTACTGGGGCCGTTACTTTTTATTCTCTTTATAAATGATATTGGCTTAGAGCTAACTGTTGAGTTCTTGGTATATGCGGATGATATTAAAATATTCAAAGTGATTAGAAATATCAATGACTGTATTATTCTTCAAAACAACTTAGATCTAATTAATAATTGGTGCTTGAAAAATAATCTTCAGCTAAACATTGAGAAGTGCAACGTTGTATCATTCACAAACAAACTTTCTGTCATTAAACATGACTATGTACTTAAAAATACAGTTATCTCCCGCTGCGACTCATTCTGCGACCTGGGAGTAGTTTTCGACTCAAAACTTTCTTTCGTCCCTCATATAAATAAGGTAGTGGGCGAATCTCTGCGGGGTTATGGGTTTATTGTGCGCTGCACAAGAGATTTCAATAATAGTGATGTCTTGAAGACATTGTACAATTCATATGTACGGTCCAAGTTAGAATATGCTGCAGTAATCTGGGCTCCTGAGTACAGTGTTCATATTAATGCCATTGAAGGTGTTCAAAGAAAATTCTTAAAATATCTTAGCTTTAAGAGAGACGGAATATATCCCATCCAGGGTTTTCCTCAATCCAGGTTACTTGAGGAATTTAATTACGGATCTCTCAGTGATCGCCGTGATTACCATCTTTTGATTACTTTGTTTAAATTATTAAACAATCAGTTGGATTGTATGGACATTTTGACGAAGCTTAACTTCAACGTGCCGCGCTTAGGTTCACGGCAAAACATAACATTCTATTTGCCATGTCCAAGGACAAATATTTTGAAGTTTTCTCCTATTTTTAAAATGTGTGACAAATACAATAAACACAATGAATTGGATTTTTTTAATTGCTCGATAAACATAGTTAAAAAGCTGGTGCCTCACTAAACTGCTTTTCAATTATATCATACGGTTTGCATATTTGTTTTGTTTATTGTAAGACTAAATAAGTTTTCAAATTTGTAATATAATGTAATGCAATGTAAATTTATCTTATCTTAAGTTCAATTAAGATTATGTGCCTATATCTTTTGCCCTGCCTTGTAGTTGGGAAATGTTCCTGTAAGGCAGGTAAAGTAAATAAATAAATAAGTAAATAAATAAATATTCTTCGGTCAGTACCAGTGGTAAGTCTTGCAAGGTTTATGGTTGTACAGGACGACGACGAACCGACCTTTTAAGTTGATCCCAAAGATGTTGGATTGGGTTGAGATCCGGGTTACATGCGGGCCATTTCAATCTTGGAAGTCCAACTTCATCCAGATATTCGCTCACTACATGTGCAACATTAGGTCTAGCATTATCATGCATTAATGTAAATTGGTTCCCAATGAAAGGAGCAAATGAAACAACAACTTCTTGGAGGACTTCCTCAATGTAACGGTGGGCGATTAGAGCTCAACAAATACAAGATTGGTGCGTGCTTCGGTAGAAATGCCCAAGACATACATTTTCTAAAAATAATATCGTTTCATTTAAAATTTTGCAGCTCGCCGCAGAAATGAGATAATAGAATGAATCAAAAATCGAAATGTTTAGAATACATCAAAGATTACAAGAAACAGTATGTAAATAAAATTATCCTCCTCAATTTTCCTACAGGGTAATTTGAAATTACGATAAAAAACAACAGTTTGATTTACTCTTGTATAATAATATAGCCTAATCGAAAAATGTTACTTTATAAAATAATTAAGAAAAAACACAATGAACGGATCTACAAACTGATAATAAAATCATGAAAATCGCATAAAAAATAAAAAAGTTATAAAATATCAAACTTGACCAAAATATCAGGGCGGCGAAATTATGTACCGGCGAGTATAGTTTGATTCTTTAAAGCTGGGTACTGACTTGAGCAAATTTACGCACACGAACGATTTGCGCGTAAAAAAAGATTTACGCGCAAAGATGTTTGTTCGCGAAAATTATTTGTTTGTTAAAATGTCGCATAAAAGACGTAATTTAATTATTGCAAGTGCCTCCTTCCTACTGCTGCATGAGGCAGAGAAAAAGAAGAAAAAACCTAAGCGATGGTGGATTACAAAATTGTATGAAAGCAGGCCGGCATACAGTGGCTGTAATTTATTAACCGATATGAGGCTGCAAGAAAACAGTGGCCACTTTAAAAATTTTAGTCGTATGTCATCTGTTCATTTTTTGTTTTACATCCAAAACATTCAGGTTTAAAATGGTAGCTATGGTATTCCACGCATCTACCTTCTTGTGTCTGTTAAGGCCGTATTAGACTAGGCAATTTTTTCTCTTGCGCCGGAAATTATAATGGCACGTATTCAAGCGCAGTAAACCGTTTTCGATCAGCTGGAGCATTGTCAACGGTCAGAACAGCAGTGGGTACTGTCGAAATCCCTAAAATATCCCCAGAATTAGAGATGTGCAAACCTGTTCGTTTTGATTACCAGTTAAAGCAGCTAGTACTATTTACAAATAGGAGGTGCAAAAAGTTGCTGAATTAGCAGTCCATAAGTTTAATAAAGAATGTAAACTGCTAATTTAAGTACCAGTGGGTTTAAATGACCATTACCTGTTCATACCTGGTTCGGCCAAATAATAAACAGTTAAAAATAACAGACTAATCCATGTCTACCCAATTGCGCCGGCAAGGGCAATTAAAATGGCGCCTGCCCCATTTCTGGTAATGAGAGACAGCTAATCGGGAACAGTGTACTGCGCATGAATCCGTGTCATTTTAATTGTCAGAAGAGTAGAATTTCTGACTGTAGTACGGAGAACGGTGTACTGCGCCTGCATCCTTGAATTATAATTGCCATTGCTGGCGCCATAAAAATTCCCAAGTGTAATACGGCCTTTAAAATGCAAGGCATTTTTTGGATCCCATAACACGGTACATTTTTCGTACTCATTTATTAATTTAAGGGACAAGTCGTTATTCCCTTCCATTTTCGACGCATAACAATAACTGAACGCAGCTACGTCCACACTGAGCATTTTATGCACACGAAAACCCTTTGATCTTTGCAAAAGACCGACAGACGCCAGGACCTGTGTGTGCGGGTATAAAATGTACACGCACGCACATTCGTGGCAGGTGGCGCCGTACTCATCTGATCTTTTTTACGCGCAAACCGCTCGTGTGCGTAAATTTGCTCAAGTCAGTACCCGGCTTAAAAAATCGTATCTGAAATTAATGTATTTAAATGAACCAAAAACTAAAATGTTAAGAACAATGTCACTTGATAATTAAATGACAAAATAAAAAGCTTTACATTTCCACTCTACAGAGTGACTTAAAGTTTGAGTTGAATATCAGTTTTGGTTTCAACCTGTATATTATGGATATAGTCTTAATTTTCTTAAAATCTCACACATTTGCGAGATTATCGAATAAATTTCCCCACAATATAAAAAAGAATAATAAAAGTAGGAATTAAAATAAAACAATTACTTACGATCAACGTTCATCCAATTTAGATCGATTATTTTTGCTGTTAGCGTATATCCGAAAGTACTTTAGCTATTATTTCCAATTTTGGTATGTGGTAATACAATATAAAAACTCATTGTACGACACCTCGCAACAAGAATTTCAGACTGATCACGACCTAAAGGTTTTTGGTGATTTAATATGGACTTGAGAAGGAAATTAACAAGAACGGACATTGGCAACGTTGCGAAATCATTGAGAATCATCTTTACATACGTAAAAAGAAGTGGTCGTAATAGTTATCGCGCCTCGTCCGTTCTTTTTATTTTTTGACTCAGAGTGATGTTTTTGAGGAGATGAAAATAGTAACTGACATTTTCCGTGCGGTAAATAGTTGTGGTTTGAGAAAAATCGAAATTTGTTTACAGCGGAGAATTTAACTTATCACGCCTCGTCCGTTTTACTTGTCGGATGTTATTTTTCGTTATTCGTGACCGTAGAAAAATGAGAAAGGACATTTTCATCGACGCGGAACCGCAGTTTTGGATCTTAGGTATGTCATTTTTTGAACGTTGTTCGAGTTATTGCGCGTCGTCCGTTTTCAAGCAGAAATCGTGTATTGTGGCTCGGAAAATATGGGAAAAATATGATGACTGACAGTTTTACACACGCATTTTTTAGCAAAACCGTTTTCAGTCAACACAGCACGTGTATCAATAATAATGCAATATGGGGACAAAGCTGATGAGTTGTTATAGACAACCAAGCCACACAGCAACCAGTCCCATGCGCGCGCCGTGTACCGCGATCATCAATTATACAGATACGAGATCCCCCTGCCGCTGCGCAACACGGGAAATGTCCTTTGACTCGATTTTCTAATTTTTTGAGTGTTATCAACAATTAAAAAAAATTGACCCGGGAGCTGTAACTTTTTGATACCCCTTTTTCTTTACATCTTTTATTTAAACTATGGAATTTTTGCAACACTCAAAACGTCCGTTGTCGATGAATTCACGTTTTTTTTTAATATTTTTAATATGACATCATCAAGAACAGATAAGGTGTAGTAATAAAAAGACGATCTGCTTTCTTACGGACTATAATCACTCTGACGGGTGAGCGCAGCGTTGCCGAACTTTTTCGCTCGAGTAAAACTTTCTTATTTTTATTAATCTAGCCATTAGTCATTGACTAGATGAAGGCATAATAACAGGACATTTTGGTTACGGGCTGTCGTTCTATCATATTTTAGTTATAAAAGTCATTCTATCGATCCACCAACAAACAACATGACCACTGATTTTGAAAATAAAAATGATACGCCACTGTCATTTTTCCATCTTGATTAACACAATTAAATTATTACAGCTCAATTATTATGCTTATAAAGTAAAGCAAAATCAATGTTAATAATGATACAAAAATGTTTTCAATCATAAATTAATAAAAGTGTGTAACATAGAGTTCCCCAGAGAAAGTTCATTATTTACATAAACGACCAATTTTCAAAGAATAACCCAAATTCGAACCCCCTCTTCGGGGATTAAAAGTCCCACAGGTTTGTTCCTCTATCGAGGGTTGTTTCTGTGGTAAATATGTTGTTGTATTAGCTATTGATGATGTTCTGGAGATTTGATTTTAGCCAGGGGATGATTCGATAAGAGGGTGTAAAGTTAATGACAGATTATTGGATTTTCTGGTGGCATTAGTAGTATTTGCTACAATTATGGCGTAAAAATAGTACCAACATATAAAACAAGATTTGATAGAAAAATCAAGACAGTAATTTTTCATAACTGAGTGTAAACATACGAAAAGGAACAATAGGCCTGGACCTAAAGCAATGCTTCCTTCGGTGTTACAAGTAAATTAAAGTTCTTACAATTTAGAGTCCACAATATTTTCCGAAAAGTAGAGCCGATGAAATTTGGACAATGAAGCAATGGAGCTAGAATTGAACATTTCCTTAGTAAAAAAGCCAACTGAGAAGTATAATTTGAGGGAACGTGATTTGAAGTAATTGCTTTAGTATAAATAATAGTATGTTACACTCAAAGTTGCTTTAAGAAAAATGACAAATTTTTAATATGACAAGAACAAGTATTTGACAGTAACCAAGTCGAATTTAACGACAGCAGTTTTCTCTAAAAAGGTTAACATTACAGAACCGGATATAGTCATGGCACGACACGCAATCCCACTGGCTTCATCTATTAATTTGCAGGGCGTCAGTCTGGGAGGAAATATGTCTTGGCATAACCACGTTATGGCAATCGCCAAGATAGCTTCTCAGAAACTTGGTGTACTCTTCCGAACCAAAAAGTTGTGCACACCTCAACAACTTTTGACACTATACAAAGCCCAGATTCGACCATCACTGCTCTCATGTCTGGAGCTCTGCACCCAAACATACTCTTCGGCTACTGGATTCCATCGAAAGGAAGGCCATTCGTCTGATAGGAGACCACGAACTGACGAGGAACCTCGACAGCATAGAACATCGAAGACGGATTGGGGATTTGACTCCTTTTACAGATATTTTCATGGAAAGTGCTCGGCTTACCTTGTCCTCTTAATTCCGCCCAGAGCGGCGAATAGCAAAAATACACGTCGAATCACTGCCGCCCATCCATATGTGATTAAGCTTAGTACTCCTCGAACTTCATTATTTAAGAATTCTTTCATCTGGAGGACTTCATCCTTATGGAACGACCTTTCCAAGGTCCTTTTTCCCAATGAATATAACCTACAACGTTCAGTTCTTTTAAAAACAGCCTTCGGATCTGGATAATTTTCAGAATTTCCGGATATAATTTGCCGTCTAGTGGTATTACTAGTGACAATTCGACTGCTTTTATAAATTCTCTAAACGATTGAAACTTTTCACGTCTACTATGTTATTGTTAACGTGTATATTATTATGTTTGCACTTGTTATCTAATACAAGATACAAGAAGCAGAGGAAGAAGACTCATTTCTTGGTTAAATAGCTCTAGACAATGGTACAACTGAGATATTTAGAGCTGCAGCATCAAAGATGAGAATAGATGATGATATTCAACCTTCTCAGAGGAGATGGCACTTGAAGAAGAAGAACACTTGTTTTTATAGAACTTGTCTCGTCGCTGTCTAATGTGGATCGATTCGTTAAAGTTAATTTGTGAAAATAAAAAAGCGGAACTCTACTTTAAAAAAATGAAGGAGGTGAATCCCCACCTTACCCTAAGACGAAAATGTAGTATACAAGTTTTTCGCATGTCGCTTCGTTTTCGAAATACAGGGTGTTAAAAAAATATATTTTCTTTTTCATTTTATTAATTAATCTGAATCCATTGGATTTTTATTTCTGGGGTAACCTTAATCCAATCGTTTGTACTACTCCTATTGAAACTGAAGAAGACCTTCGACTGCGTATTATTGATGGTTTTAATAGGATTCGCGCCAACACGTAAGAGACAATTTAGCACGTCGTGTACATGGGTGTTTACTGGCTCATGGAGGACATTTACGGCAGTTTATTTGACTTTTGTTCATTATTCAAAGTTTTTAAATCATATACATTATCAAATCATTGGCATTAAATTAATAAAATGAAAACTACAATATTTTTTTAACACCATATATTTCGAAAACGAAGCGACACGCGTGAAGCTTTTATATCACATTTTTGTCTTAAAATGAGATGAGGATTCACCTCCTTCATTTCTTCTGAGCGGTTAGGAAACACCCTGTATAAAATAGAAAATATAATTTCTTTTTAAGTGTGTACAGCAAATGAATCAAACGTATCAATTTGTTTGAAAATGCAGTAATGAGGTCCTTTTAACCCTCGATATACTTTATTTTCAAGAAGGGTCAGTAAAAGTCCCATCCAGCGATTGTATCTTCCGAATTTGGCCACTACTGACTGTCCTTTATTTAAAATAAAAAAGAACCTCAAAAATAGTATATTAAGATACAAGTTTCATATGACATGATCTTAGAGCACGCGTTTAATCTAGAAAACGACCCGCGAAGGGGGTAGTTTTCTAAAGTACAAGTGCTCTAATTATCTTATGAACCGTGTATTTTATAATACTTTTTCTATTTGGGTCTTTAAAGTCTGAAAAACTTTACAAAATATAGTAGATTTTTTCCATTTCAATTAATATTTTCTTTTTGGATTGGCAATACTTTTACAATTTAATAAAATGTTGTTTAAAAAGTATCAAATATGTCATGATAGAGACAATTGAACACAACAAAGCTTCTTTCCATCCGTCATAATTAAAAATAAATATACCTATTATTAAAGTTAATAAAAATGATTCAGGAAGAAAGTTGTACTCCTTCAGAAATACGAGAAATTGCAGGAAATAATCTAGAAAAGCTTTTAAGAAGAATATGGAAAACTTTGAGATATGGTGTGAGCAGAACAAGTTCAAAATATTGAACAAAATAATAAATAATACTATTGAACAAAATATTGTGCCGGCACAGAATCTGACAGGAATAACAATTAATGCCCAGGAAATGTCTACATTAACTATAAATATGTATATATAAAGTAATATATATAATACTATATTGAATTAAAAATAAAAATAGTACTTTATTGAATAAAACTTTAGAAATAGAGCATAAACTGGAAGATATTTCAATTATTTTTAGGTTATGTTGTGTGTGACAAGAAATTAGTTTACGGACTAGTACAAATGATTTATTTGCAAGGTTAAAGGTTAGTATTTTAAAGTTTTCTATAAAAAAATTCTGTCGAATCCATAATGCTTAGAAAACTAATTTCAACGAAATCGAAGTAGGTAGGCCTAAAAATCCAACCTTACTTGTTGCTAACATGAAAAAAATTAAATTTCAGTTTCATAAAGTGGCAAGTTATTCCATTTTTTTGCATTTCATAATGTAGCCATTATGAAACCCAAATAGAAAAAAAATTGTTTTTGATACTAAAATGTGTTTTTCATACTCTAAAAGGTAAAGTATTGTTTTTGGATTTATAAATAATGATAAATTAGAGAATAACCCCTTAAAATATTACTTAACAAAAAAATAATATATTTACTATCTAATTTATGTTATTTCTATTATCTGTCATTGTTTCACAGCAAGAAAAGTATTATCCCATAGAATTTTGCATAGAAATTTTAAAAGCTCTTGAATTATTTAATTGTATAACCAAAATTATGAAATTGCGCTTTTGTTTGGGATCTAATGTTAAAATAATTAGTTTAAATAAATATACAGGGTGCATCCAATTAGTAAGTCCGTAATATCGCTAACTCTGTTATTATTAAAGCTACGATGTTGGTTAAATTAGTAAACTAGTAGCATTTTTCCGTTAATGAAACTGGCGAAAACAGAAAAACAATTGAACATAGCGTTTCTGCACTATTTGAATGGAACACCCTGTATACTTTTCTCAATATCGGTCGTAAATATATTTTTGACAATTTATAAACTAAAAAGGTAGGGGAAAATGGGGGAGCTAGATTATGTATAATTGATAAAATATTAGTCTTTTGATATAAGTAAATAGAGTAGAAGATAGCCTGACTCATCCACTAGTGATTAGATCAAGAAGCGATAGCGCGCGTCAAAGACGTCTTGTTGTCAAAAACTGAACACGTGCGTTTAGAATTATGTGCTGCAATATGACAACATCGCCTATAATGCGCTAACCTCTTTTGAACCTGGAGACTGCCTCAATAAAATATTGATTGCGAAGGGCCTCAGGAGCGGCCACGTAAATTTTGAGATTTCATATAAACTGTATATTTCGCTTAATAATTCAAAGCGCCATTTATGGTTATTTTTCTTCAATTTATTTTCATCTCGGGATTTGCCGGTTTAAATATAATACGTCATTTCCATAACACCCTGTATGTATATCGACAAAAAATAAAGATGAACATATTCTGACAAGTGCTGTTACTTTCTGTCAATCATTATTACCTAAAAAATACCAGTTTCTGACGCTAGATAGTTTGGAATTCATAAACAATAAAAAACTGGTTCTTGCTATAAACACTATAATTGTTTTATTCTACCCTCTTTCCGAAGAACAACCCACAAAAACCAAAAGACCATCGTTTTTATTTACCAATGATTTATTTCCGTTATTAAGCCACTCTAACAGAGCTAACCTTTTGATTTGTTCTATACAATAATAATAGAGCCTGCTGTGGTACGAGCCCCCCGGGAGTAATATCTCAAGCTCGAGCTCTAAGCATACATTATTTCCTAAACCAAGCCAGTCACAAATTTTACAGGCATGTTCGGTTGCCAGATGGGCGCTGTTACGATTGGTGGACTCGTGAAAGTTCTATAAAAGTTTTGTTTTGTATTAAATTTTTAATTTTTATTGCTATTTTTATAAAGGTTTAAAAAATTACTTTTTACAAGATGGAAATTTTTCAACATGGAAAAAAATAGCTACATGATTAATGATTAATTTTCAGTTTTGGTCGTATTTATGTCCCTTTCTAACTTTCCCTTAAGTGGCAATTTAAATATATTGATTTATGATTCCTCTTCACCTACCCTATAAATATTTGTAATCATTTCACGGATCTGACTGTGTAGGTTTTTACCAGGAGTAGGTATAGGTACTCATTTGTTATCACAAAGTTCAAAATTTTAAAGTAACACCCTAACTAAAACACGACACAATGAACACGTATTTATAGAACACAACTTAACACAATACAATAATTATTGCCCTTTCTGTCACTGCGCAACTGGGTGGATACATCCATCAAATACCGGACATCGCCGAACAATCCCATCGGGTGTCTCACGAGACGCATGCGCTATCAACTGTCTGGTATATACCCAATCAAATTAGCTCTAGCTACCTGTAACCATTGACAACGCATTATGTTGCCATATTTTTAGATTAAAAGTACTTTAATCAAGAAAATGTATTATTTTGCATTTAAATATTAAAATAAACAGAATGAAAAGAATGTTTTAATAATATTGTAATTATATTATAATATTGGTTTCTTATACAGGGTTTTATGGAAATGACGTATTACATTTAAATGGGTGACTCCTTGGTGTCCTAGAGAAGCGCTACATATTTTTTTTTTAATCGACCGTTTTAAAAGTGGGGTAATAAACACTCTTACTCACAGGTCAGTCCGCGCTACTGTACAACATTTCACCCAGAGCCAATGGAAATGTTGCCAAACTTACTGTAAAACTGAAATGCCATATAAAATTATAAAAATAAATTATTTTCTACCAACTTATATTTATTATATTATTATATACCTAAAGAGCGAGGAAATCCAGTCACAAACACAATCAGTTTTTTTTTCTTTTTCATGGGAACACTCCTGGAAACACTTTATGTACACACAGTAATAGTAAAACAGAACCCATAGTTAACTTTTGAAAATACGATAATACAGATTATACTACAGATTATTAGATTTTATTACATCCGACGAAATTTGACGTCCAGAAGAAACACGTCAATAAAAACAAGATTCAAAGATTATTTATGGACGGGCAAGATACACGCGTAAACCGAAAAAACAGAGCGGATTGATGAGAGTGTGTTGGTGATCGACGAGACACAACGTATCCGGCCGCTGATTGGTCTTCAACTAACAGACGCAAGCGTGTGGCGCTATATGAAACTACTTCGCTCCGCCGATGTAGGAGTCAAGAGGTCATTGGCATTTGACCTAGTGACGTACGTGGCTATTACTATTCCATATATTTTTTCGGGTTGTTTAAAACATAGTCCGTCGTAAATCTTCTTCAATTAATTGTACAAAAAGGTATTACAGAATGGAAAAGTGTTTAAATTATCTTATTTTGCCTAAAGAGTTTAAGGTGTACATATGACAACACCGGCCAGAATTCCTTGATTGCTTACATGTATCGCAGTGCCACACAGGTGTTTTTCTGGTTTGACGTCAGGTCACTTTTACCGCTGAATGAATCGAAAGCGCCATTTATGGCTATTTTTCTTCAATTTGTCTTTATCTCAGGAATTGCCGGTTTAAATATAATACGTCATTTCCGTAACACCCTGTATACCTATTACAATTTATTGTAAATGCGTAAATGTAAATTTAGGTTTTTCTCGGTACGAGAATATTAAATTAAAATTTAATATATGTGACAACAGCGTAAACCCCACAACTTGTCGACCTGTACACTTCCGGATAATCGGTTGTGCTTTGTCCAGTTGATGAACCTGTGCATTGTCGTGAAGAAGAAGGACATTCTTCCCGCCGTTGCCTGGTAAAGTAATTTACAAGTGTACTAATTTTAACAAAATCTAAAAATTTCCTCTATCCTTAGTACTTTTAATACAATTAGACAACGCGCAGTATTGTGACTGCCACGAGGCAGTTGCTAGTGTAGGCAGAGGGGGCGGCCCCTTCTCAATTTGACGCTACATTATATTCGGCGCTTTGGTTAAAAGTTGCCTTGATGCCAGGGTGAATGTTAATGTAGGGACGTAAGGTGTTTTTTTTTGCTTTGACTGAGATTTTTTTTTATAATGACTTTTTATGGTCCACGTAATTTTTGGTTGATTTAGAGACGCCGTGTTAGTTCTGGGAAAAATAACGGTGAGAAAATCGTGGGCAGAAAATATATTTTCATTTGTGGGAAGGAATCGAAATTTTTAGAGATTCGGAAGGTCGACTAATATTTTGTATGAAAATAGTCCATTCCACCTCAAAATATTGCATTAATCGGACTAGATCGCGCATCACCGTAAAAGCACGACGCAGACGGCAAAAGACCCTTCCGTTCGCAAAACTGAGTAAGATGTTAAAGGTCGTTTAACTGTTACGCTTTTAACAGTTTTAACGGAGTTACAGGACGAACCACGTGTCAGTTACTTCTTCGACCATACAACGTGTCCAAGATAAGGAGGGCCAGTACAGCTTGTCGTTTCGTTCTGCGGCTACCAAAACTATTTAAAGAATGCAGACGAAATATTATCGATGTTGTCAAATTACTTACCAAAAATCTCATGAGTTTTATGAAATTTATTATTTACACCTCCTATGAATACAGAACTTAACCTAATCGTTAGAAAATATTATTAGTCAGACTGAAAAGCTGAGAGGTATTTTGAGTAATATTTTCACACCTCATTAATTTTAATTAGCGCACGGAATTAAAATATTAATTGAATTATCTATTTACTAGCAAATCTGACAACATGTGAATACGCATTTACTCCAAACATTTAGTCGATTAATAGGATCACTTCCGCCTCTATTTTGTTTCACAGCATTAAACAAAGACAAAAATATAATATGCGAATGATTTGGACACGCCTCCGCAGACATACGCCAGACACATGGCACTGCTATGCGCAGACGCGCTATGGTTCTTGACCAGCGGCAGCGAGTGGTGGAGGTTACGTGTATTATATAATTAATAGCGCATATAGTAAAAAATACTTCTGTGCGTTTTCTGGGAAATAATTGCTAATTTTTATAATGCTTGTGATGAGGAAGCCAGAAATTAGGCATTTAATTTGCCGTTAAAACGAAATTTGGACAAGGTCTCCATGTATACAGGAGCTGGTATTAGCATGATTAAAAAAATTCATAAGGAAAATGAAGCAAAGCAAATAATCCTGAAAAGTTGTTATCGTCTACCGACAAGAAAAGGTCTCGTTTATCAGTTACAGAAAAATTAAAATTTGACTTTAATGTAATAAGCCGCTTTATCGAAAAGTTATATATAGAGTTTAAAACAGGTATGGAAATTTAATTAATATATATAATAAAATACTTTGTACTACTTGCAAAAATAATAACTGTTACGATTACGATTATCAAATTAAATACCGAATTAAGAAGAAAACATGAATTTATTAAGGCCTATCGTCAAATATATATACAGTGTGCCAAGGGGAAAAATTCTTTATGATTGATTTTACGACCAAAACCCATTCTTTACAAAAAAAAATCCGGTTTGTTTAGACTTTTAATTAATAAACAACATTGTTTTATAGATTTTTATATTTAATTTTGAAATAATAGTAGCACGTTCATGGATTGTCCATTTGACCTGTTGGCTTCCTTCCCCCTTACGGATACCGCGTAGCCACAGATCCAAACGACAAGCTATACAGGGATCTCGGAAACCGTAAGAGATACGAAGTCGGTTAAATGGAGGTAAAGTTGCGCATTTACGTGCCTAATAGTATGCCGTTTAGAAAGTTTTAAAATTCCGAGTAGTTCCGGAGATATCCGGAAAAAAACGAAATTCAGAAAAATCGTTTAATTATTTTCCTGGGTTTTTTTGAGATCGAATTCTAAAGTAAATTGCACTTTTGCATTGCCACTTTTCCGCTCTATCGAACAGCGTTAATTGTTTTGTAATCCGACGAGTCATCTTCGAAGGGCCATTATCAACTTTCTTTTTTTAAATACGGTCCTGTTATTCTGATATTGGAATTTGATAGCTTTTTTTCTTCCGAATGCAACGATGTACGACACATTGTGGTTTAATGACGTTTCGAGGTTTTTTTGAACAACATCAGGAAATTTTGGAATACGGTCCTGTATTTCTCCTAATTTTATAAATAATATCTCATAAGTAAGCTCTAAAATTTACTGTACTGGCCCTCCTTATCTTAACACACATTACTAAAATATAGGCTGTGTCTCACACAAGCTCCTCAAATAAATTCCTTCTTAATTTACTGCCGAGAGAAATAATAGAAGCAATTTCCATAAATATAATTTTTGTTTTAAATTCTAAAAAGCCAATGATCGTTCTGTATAACTATCGTATCGTATGATGAAATTCACACCTGCATTATTTTTTACAATAATTTTAATTTAAATGTACAATTTATGTTTTTAAATTGTATTTAAGATTGTCAATGATCAAATAAAAAAAAAAACCGTTTTATATAAAAGGAAGTCATAATTTACGATTAAAATGCCTATGACAGCAGAAGGTAGTTAACGTTGTCGTAAAGGATCGTGGCAAAGGAACAACGCATTTTTAATTTAGACATAATTTTGACACCTGCATACTCAAGAAGCAATTAAGACTCGTAAACATGTCATTATTTCTTGTAAAATTATTTTAATTATTTTAATGGCGAAGATAAATTCATTTCCCCTAAAAATGCCAACTAAGCAAAACAGTTTTACTTCTAGATAGCTCTCAGATAGCTTTCAGTTGTATAAGCTTGGAAATAATATATTATATAACTTGTATAAGCTTGGAAATAATATATTACATAACGAGTGTTAAGAGTTTTCGATGAGAAAATCACTTTTACACCAACTGTGTATAAAACTTTATAGTTCATAGTTAAAAAAAATCGGAAATAAATTGATACTTATCCCATTTCTACTTTACCCAAGTAGTTATTATGTTTAATGGGTTGCCTAGCAATTCTCGGTTACTTATTTTTTATATTTATCATAATAAACCTAAAAGGATCGACACAATCGTTAAAAAAGAAGACAGATATAAATATGTATTTTTGATGTGTAGTATTGTTCTGACGCCCATCCAGCACCCCAATTCACTCCGTTATGAGTCCCCGAAAGTTTGCTATTATTTAAATAAACAATTTTATTGTCGAATTGGCAAATGAAAGTAGTAGTAGTTAGTAAAAACTGTAACTCGAGTAAGAAAAGGTAGGTAAGAAAAATATGTCATATTCTAAAACGGGTTTTTCTATTTTTGTTTTATAACGGCACATTATGAAATGCAAAAAAATTGAATAACCTGCCAGTTTATGGAACTGAAATTTTATTTTTTTATATCGGCAGCAAGTAGGGTTCGAATTTTAGGCTTACTTTTATTTCGTTGAAATTAGTTTCCTTGGCATATTATAGATTCGACAAAAATTTTTTATAGAACACTTTAAAATCCTAACCTTGCAAATAGATCATTTTTACTAGATATCTATCTGAAATACCTATACTAGGAAATATATAACCCGCTGACGGTGCCCGTCAACTAATTTCCAGTCTAGTATAAAACAACAATTATAAAACATCATAACCTAAAAAAAATAAATATCTTCCAGTTTATGCTCTATTTCTAAAGTTTTATTCAATAAAGTAGTTTTTATTTTTAATTCAATATAGTATTATACATATTTATAATTACATTTCCTGGGCATTAATTGTTATTCCTGTCAGATTCTGTCTCGACAGAATACCTATATTGTTCAATAGTACTATTTCTTATTTTGTTCAATATTTTGACCTTTGTTCTGCTCGCACAATAACTCAAAGTTCTGTATATTTTTTTAAAAGTTCTTCTAGATTATGAAATGCAATTTCTTGTCTTTCTGACGGAGTACAACTTTCTTCCTGACTCATTTTTATCAACTTTAATAATATATTTATTTTTAATTATGACGGATGGGAAGAAGCTTTGTTGTGTTCAATTGTTTCTACCATGGCATATTTGATACTTCTAACATTTTATGAAATTGTAAAAGTATTGCCAACCCAAAAAGAAAATATCAATTCAAATGGAAAAAATCTACTATATTTTTTTAATTTTTCAGACTTTAAAGACCCAAATAGAAAAAGTATTATAAAATACACGGTTCATATGACAATTAGAGCACTTGTAATTTAGAAAACTCCCGGCTTACACGCGTGCTCTAAGTAATGCCTTGTGAAACTTGTATCCTAATATACCATTTAGATGGATCATACTTTTGATGGCGAAAATGATTGGGAGGGGGGGTTTGTTTGTTCGGATTTGTTCCTAAGTTGGCAGTAGAAGGTTTAAAATGACAACTGTAAGAATACATATCACAAACCCGAACCAATTTTGTATATATTTTTTTTCTCAAAGTTCTGATGCAAAAAATATTTGAGGATGTGATGTTATCAATAGACCTAAAACAACCTAATTCTGGTAAAAATATTCAATGGAAAAACAAATAAACCGGAAAAATAGTAGAATAAGCTTAAAGCTCACCAGCAAATAAATATACAAATCATCACGACATTTTCATTTGCTTAGCAAATAATGATTGCGAAACGATCGAATCAATATTGTTAAAAGCATCAACCAGCAAAGCTAACAAAACTATTAGTCTAGTTAATGACATGGTGCTAGAACTAATCGTTACAAATTGATAAAAGCCTAGAATTAGCAAGTAAACACATTGATTTGTTCATGGCACGGCGAAATGTGTGTAGAGGAGCGGAGTTTACAGTAACAAGCGTATGTTTTGTTTAGTTTTGCCACAAAATACTATTAACTGTCATTTAATTTGAATTCATGAATTACTATGACGGCAAACTTTTTGCTCTTAATGCCCTATTGCTCTTATACTGGTTTTATAATACTCGTGACATTGGCTATATTGAAACTAATTTGATTTTTTAAAGGATTAATTAGCACGCTGGTTTTAAAACAATTCATTTTTGAAGCAAACAGTTTCAATGTAGTTTTATGAAACACCCTTAATGTACTCATTAAAACCCATTAAGAAAACTATTTCATCTTAAGCCTATATGCTTAATAAAATTCCAGATTAAATTCAAAAATATAATGTTTACTTTTAAAGAGCGCGTTAAGAATATTTTAAAACTCAAAGGTTTTAATTTAGTCGAAAAACTGCAAAAAATCACCCAAATATGTATTTATTCTTCGGGTTTATTCTTGTGCTTTTTTAAAACAAAAAGTATTACCAAGAGTTATTTTTATATCTTTCCCAATCTACGAGCATAAAATAAGTAGATATTTAAAATTGCTAGTCAAATTCTTCCACTTTAAATTATCAGGTGCCCACTGTGTGCCCTTAAAATTTTTTATCTTAGTTACGCGACTGGCAAAATAAGAAAATAGGTGATTATTTTTAAATTAATTTTTATAGTTACCTAAAAGTTCCTGTTTACTTTTGGTTACCAAATAATTTGTCGATACCTATGTTTTGTTAACTATTCTGTTCGTTTTCTTATTTTCCATTAACATTTTCTATAATGTATGTTATTTTTAAGAAGTCTTCTTAAGTTTAATAGTAAAAAGTTCCTGTTTAGATTTAAAAATGTTTGCTATAAGATTACCAACGAATTTTTCTATATATTTTGTTAACCATTTTATTCGTTTTGTTATTTTTCATTATTAATTTATATTATTATGTTATTTTTGAGCAGTTTTCTATAGTTTATAGTAAATAAAAATTTTAAAATTATATCCTTTAATTTTTTAATATTTACAATCGGAGACCTAAACTACCCCGCTAGCTAGCCAGTTAAAACAAAACTTTACAAAACCCATGTCGCGATGACTCCGCTAAGGGATTTGGCATACTTTTTTATATGCAGCACCTTCTCGTTTATGTGCCTTTAAGAAAGACGTGTGTCGTGTTACCTGCTCAGCGTCAAACTCGAACGTCGCCAATCGGCATATATCGGATCACGCGGCGCGTAGAACGAAGGTCGGGTGTCAAGTGACAGGTGATGTTTTTCGGTTTTTCGCTTGACTTTATAACTAGAGTATTTCCTATCGAGCGAAAAACTATTCGAATATACGAGCAGTTTTTAACTCGATCACACTACAGCGGTACATTTTCGTCGGCGTCAAGCGAAGCACGGGTATCGAGTGAACGATAATAAGTGACGAGTGATGGTTTTCGCCTGAATAGATAACTCGAGCGGTTTTTTTAATATCAATAATCGAGTAATTAAGCGGTTTTTCGCTCGAGCAATCACAACACGACATTAAATCCTCTTAAATAACTGTAGAACAGTGTGTCGAAACATGCAATTTAATAAAAAAATATTGATAATAGATGTTTAGATGGAATATAATGTAGAAGTTCTTTATTATATTTTGTCAGGAAAGTGCCATCCGTTGGTAAATTCTTTACGATAATAGTCTACATTTGAATATTTTAAATGCAATGAGTTTTAATACATAAATTTAAAGGTGTCTTGAAGAACTCTTTAAGAATTAAAATTAAAAATAAATGGTTTTAAGGTAGTTTAAAAATTTAGTCTTGAAAACCCTTTTAGGATGGGCCCTTTTTCGCTAGAAGTTGCTTTATGGTAGACCTCAGACTGTCTTGACGTTCATTTGATTTTATTCGAAATTTTATTGTACACAAAACAAAATGGCGTCATTTTAAATATTGCATAGCTACTATTTTTTATTATCCTTCATTTCATTTATCGCCTTAGAAAAACAGATAGAACTTGGCATAGTGTTCTGGCATAGTGCTCCAAATCAAAATGGCGGATGTTGTAAACCGCCATACCTCCAACTCTTAATAGTGTTTGTCAGAAATAAAATTATTCAGTTATTCTTGAAAAACTACACGCGAAACATGTCGATTTTGTAAAATTCTTAAATGCTTTAAGAAAGTGGAACTGTGCACAAAATGTGTTTATTTTACCGACCATATTAAAATGAAGTTCCGCCAAGTAAAGGCCCAATCCCGCGTTTTCTTTGAAATGGAAAATCCGGAAAATGGTACTCCCCCTCTCGCTTCTACTGTTCTACAAGAACCAAACAAGACTGAAATGTTATAAGGAATTATATAATTTAATTCATAATGAGCCCGAAGTTACAGTAAATAATCTACAAAAACATTGCCCATTGAGACATAATGACTACATTATGAAATGCAAAAAAATTGTATAACCTGCCACTTTATGAAACTGAAATTTTATTTTTTTTATGTTGGCAGCAAGTAGGGTTCGAATTTTAGGCTTACTTTGATTTCGTTGAAATTAGCTTTCTAGGCATTATGGATTCGATAAAAAAAATTTATAGGAAACTTTAAAATACTAACCTTTAACCTTGCAAATAGATCATTTTTACTAGATATTTATCTGAAATACCTATACTCAGGAATATATAACATGCTGACGGTGTCCGTCAATTAATTTCTAGTCACAACCATAAAAGAACATAACCTAAAAATAATAGAAATATCTTCCAGTTAATGTCTTATTTCTAAAGTTTTATGCAATAAAGTACTATTTTTATTTTTAATTCAATATAGTATTATATATATTACTTTATATATACATATTTATAGTTACTGTAGACATTTCCTGGACATTAATTGTTATTCCTGTCAGATTCTGTGTTGACACAATATTTTGTTCAATAGTATTATTTATTATTTTGTTCAATATTTTGAACTTTGTTCTGCGCGCACCATAACTCAAAGTTTTGCATATTCTTTTTAAAAGTTTTTCTAGATTATTTTCTGCAATTTCTCGTATTTCTGACGGAGTACCTATTTTCCTGACTCATTTTTATTAACTTTAATAATATATTTATTTTTAATTATAACGGATGGGGAAGAAGCTTTGTTGTGTTCAATTGTTTCTATCATGGCATATTTGATACTTGTAACATTTTATTAAATTGTAAAAGTATTGCCAACCCCCAAAAAAAGTATTACTTCAAATGGAAAAAATGTACTATATTTTTTTAAGTTTTTCAGAGTTTAAAGGCCCAAATAGAAAAAGAATTATAAAATACACGGTTCATAAGACAATTAGAGAACGTGTACTTCAGGAAACTCCCCACTTCGCGGGTCGTTTCCTAAATTAAACGCGTACTCTAAGATAATGTCCTATGAAACTTGTATCTTAATATACTATTGAAGTTGTTAGTAATATTGCATTTATTGAGGAAAAACAGAAATGTAACACCCACGATGAATTTTTATCATGTAGAAGAAAAATGCAATCAGAAAGAGCTCCAAAATTTGTTAATAAAAGAACAAAGACATAATATTTAAAAAATATAATTACAAACTTTAACAGCCATCGATCAGGCTATTATATTAAACAGCAAAAAGCTTAAGAGCTATGAAAATACAAGGAAGTAATAAACTTTATAGTAAATATCTACTTGCAAGAATGGTACAAAAACATTTTGATGATGACACACGCATTGTTTACTTTCCTGAGACATATGTAGACTGCCATCGAAATGAATTCAAATACCTTACCTAGCTTCTATTTATTTAATAAACTTCTTTAATAGATTTTATTTTTTAAAATATATTATTTTAATTTACTTCCCCATCCCAGAGGTTTCTATACGAGATCACAGTCATAACTAAAACATCGCTTTGACAGTATATTAATTATACATATTAATATAAGTGGCGGTTCTTCCACAGGAGCACATGCACACGTGCACCCCCAAAACGCCCACCCCCACCTGCCAATTGTTACTACAGAGAAACTGCACTACGTAATCGCACGTGCGAGCAAGTCTCGTCATAATCGTCAGTTACCTCGACCGAGGCACGGTTGTCGGATCTATACAGTTTGGTTTAACGGGATGATAAAATATTAGGGAGGGTCGGACTTTATACGATAAATAATATTCAATGAATATAAATTAATATTTTTTATTCGTTTTGTTTTGGGGGTGAACGTGCGCATGTGCTCCTATGGAAGAACCGCCACTGGGTGCATATAAGCATTAAAGTACTAATATTTTATAAACGGTTGAAGATAGGTATAGGACATGATTTATGAAAAATGTCTAGAATTGATTGCAGAATGTAAAAATATACAATATGTTGCGTTTAAAAAATTTAAGTTGATACAAGTAGCATTTTTATGATTTTATGTATAATAAATATATCTGTTTTCTAAAAAAAACGCATTTGAAAAAAATTAATTTGACGGGTGCGAGCGATTCTTGATTAAGTGGACGGCGGTATTCTATATAAAGGCCTGATCCGTTTCTTTATCATAACCCTGTATATGTCGTTATAAAATTACACTGTTTTTCAATCTAAATTTCCTCTCTACTAAAGACAATTCGTTCGCAAAATGGCAACGCGATAGCCGACTAACCAATCGCATGCGATCATTTAACGACCGTTATAAATCAAGTAACAATTGAAACCTATTCAATTGCCGGAATTGACAGGGGTATTAATGCGGCTATTCCGAAGAGTACACGTACATTTTTTTTACGGAAATTGCAGAAAGAAAATTCGATTTTATATTTTAATTTTGAGCTAAATACCAAAAAAAACTAAAATACAGTGGAACCTCTCTTAACGGATACCTCTAATAAGCGGACATCTCTATTAAGCGGACATTTTTTCATAGTCCGGAACTAGGTATATGAAATTCCATGAAAATCAACCTCTCTTGGGCGGACTCGCCTTTGGCCGGACGCGGACAGGCTGTTTTCATACAAACAATGAGAAAACCCTTCTTTTAAACGCACAAAAAAATATTAAAGTATTTGGGAAAGGAATAAGTACGGTGCAAAAAGTCTCTGAAGACAGTCCGACGACCAATGGCGTATGCGTGGCAGAGCGAAAGGACCTCGCCGAACCGACAGCAGTCCGCCGTTTATTTGTGAGTTGTAAGGTTAAAATCGTAAACAATGGCACAAAAATGTCGCGTTTTGAGTCTGAATGAGAATATTGATGTTGTGGAAGTTTGTAATTTGATAACAATGATTTGGGCGAGTTCATTAACATTGATAGCAATGTGCTATTAGAAGATGATAGTGACCCCATTCCTACCGATTATGTAGTCCAAACTGAAACCACATCACATCACTATCTGACGACTCTGATGAAGAAGTTGAATGCAGTAATCAAACAAATGTCACCAATTATCAACAAGCCATTAGTATGGAATTATAAGAGTATGCAAAGAATAGAGGTGACTCTACAGGAATGGAATTGTTATCAGACTTGGAATTACATTTTCTAGATTGCAAGTATAAAACGCAAACGCGTCAAACTACGTTATTAGATTTTTTTTAGTACTACATCCTAACTAAAACTAGTATATTTTTGTTATGCTATGTTTATTTGTAGATACATATACATAGTAATAATTTTGCATTTACATATTACCTAATAACAAATTTCCCATGGTCGGACACCTCTGTTAGGCGGACACATTTAGACGGTCCCGTAGGTGTCCGCCTAACCTACGGGACCGTCTAAATGTGTCCGCCTAAGAGAGGTTTCACTGTACTTCATAGCGGATGTTCTATACGCGAAATACTTAACTTTGCGGTAATGAATGAGACGACGCTGCTAGATTTTGTATCCGCGTTGTTGAAATAATAACAATTGGTAACTTCTAAACCATGTTATCTTATATGATTAAAACTATACGATTTTAAGGGAACCGTAGTAGACGTCACGTCTCGAATAACACTGAACACCACCATATCGAGCTTGACGTGTATGTATTTGACCGTACTAGACCGCGGCAGCGAACGACCGAAGGTCGAAACCCGCGGAGCGATTTGACAACGCAACACGAAAGTGCGGTGTCGTCGCAGGTGGAATAATTTTAGGAAATTTTACCCAAGGTCTCAAACGGGTGATTTAAAAAAAAGTATACAGGGTGTCCGCTAATTTATGGGACATGGAAAAACCACAGACTCCTTACATAAAAATATTAGGATTTAATTATACTTACCTATATCCGAAAGTTGATATTAACTGAGATACAGGGTGTTAAAGTTTAAACGTCTTTTTGTTTTTATCTAACAACTTCGACAGAAACCAACGGTTTTTTTGCAAAATTTGGCAATTATAGTTTTTTTAGGACGAGAAACTGATTTTTTGGTGAAATTTTAATGTACAATGTAGGGGCGTTGTCTGTGGCATTTTTTGCACAGTTATTAAGTCATAACTTTCTTGTGCCTCAGTGTATTTAAGTTTTTAATGAAAATAATACTCTTCTCATATTTATTACGTAAAAAAGCTATACTAATTTCAGGTCGCCCAAAGTTACTGTTTCGGAAATATTTGCATTTAAATTGTTTAGTGCACCCTGCCCAATTACTATTAATTTGCAAACGAAATTTTTTTCTCAAAGTAACCTATGAGAAAACAAATGAAATTTAGAGATGTAGTTACTATGGAACAGAAAATGTTTAATTTTTTGAGTTTATCGTAAGTTTGTGTTTTCATTGCTGTTGGTTTCTTTGGACGCGATATTTTCTAGGGTCAAAGTTATTTTAATTAAAGTAAATTAAAGAAAAATCCAATTGTATTTATTATTCCCAATTACCATTACTAGAACATTAATTATGATGTAAAAGTTAATTGGTAAGAAGTAACAAAATATTATTTGCTTGCCTGAGCTAACTTACTAACCAATTTAAATGCAAATATCTCCGAAACGGTAACTCTGGGCGACCTAAAATTAGTATACCTTTTTTACGTAATAAATATGAAAAACTTAAATACACTGAGGTATAAGAAAGTTATGACCTAATAAATGAAGAGTATACTTTCTATATGGTCTAAGTGCCATTTTCTGTTTTTTCGAGATTTTTACATTAAATGGGTCTATGTGCCAACGCCAATGTTGCTGTAAACGCGCTAAGTGCCAACACTGTTTTGTGACTTGCAGGGGCGCTGGAAAGATGGCGCAATCTGCAAATACCAGGGATTGTTAATATTGAAATGGTCTATGTGCCACGTATACATATTCTGTGGTTGTTGTTATTATATTTAGTCGGTATGTAACCACTATTTTGTGCGTGTCGTTGCGTGTTTTTTTTCGTTATGCAGGAAGAAAATCAACAAAAACGAAGGCCTAAGGGTAGTGAAAGTGTAGTAAAAGAACGTAAAAGACTAAAAACAAGTGGTTCTGAATACAAAAATTATAAAGGCAGGGTGATTCCGGCAAAAAAAGAACCTTCACGAGACGTAAGTTGTTTTGATTTTATGGCATGAACTGTTGGATTCTAATTTAAAATTATTGTTATAGGTTCGCTGTAATTGCAAGTGGAAATGCAATAACCTTACATTTGAGCAGCGGCTTAACCTTTTTCATTCTTTCTATGAAACAGCCGACGACGTCAAACGAAGCACCTACTTACTTGGCCTAATGCAGGTGGTTGAAATAAATCGTAGACGTCATGGAACTTACTTAGATCCAAGGGACAGCCGTCGTCAAACAACTATGTGTTATACGGTTCCTAATGGAAAAGGACAGCACCTGCAAGTATGCCGCAAGGTATTTTCCGAGATTTTTGCAATTTCTCACCATAAAGTACAAGGGTTAGTGAAAAGAAAAAAAATAGGCCAAAATGTGTTCAAAGATATGAGAGGAAAAACAAATGGCCCCCGAAAATTCACTGAAGATATCGTTCAACAGGTTACCGCTCACATAAAAGAATTTCCAGTAGAAGAGAATCACTACAGTAGAGAAAAATCAAAGAAACATTGCTTGAGTGCTGATTTGAACATAAACAGATTATTTAAAGCGTTTAAGAAGAGGCATCCGGAGACATGCGTTAACTACCGATTTTATGCTGCAGTTTACAAAAAACACTTTCCGAATTTAAGATTTGGTAGGCCTAGATCGGACACATGCTCTACCTGTGACCTCCTTAATAATAAGATCAAAGCAGATCCGGGAAATCGCGATCTTTCCACGAAACTTGATTGGCACCATCGAAAAGCAGAAGCTGCTAGAAAAGCTATGCAAGACGACAGTGTTGAATCACAACAGCCCGGTAGCAATACTATGGTCTTATCTATGGATTTGGAACAAGTTATATCTATTCCCACGTTGACACATTCAGAAATGTTCTACAGTAGACAGCTGTCATGTTACAACTTTGACATTCATATTGCTGACAATAATAAAGCAACAATGATGTTATGGAATGAATCAGTGACAGGCAGAGGGGGTAACGAGATAGGCTCCGCGCTTTTAAAGTTTTTGCTGTCCGATAATTTGGCCGTCAAGGAGAATCTCTGCATCTGGAGTGACAATTGCAATGGTCAGAACAAGAACAGAATGATCCTCATAACAATGATATATCTTGTTGCTTGTGGTAGATTTTCACAGATAGATCAAAAATTTCTTATATCTGGGCACACATATCTTCCATGTGATAGAGATTTTGCCCAGATAGAGAGGCGCAAAAGATTGACTAAACTGTATGTTCCGAAAAACATTGAAGCAATGATCAAAGACAGTTGCCACAAAAGCCCATATAATGTTGTACACATGGAAAAACCTGACTTTAAAGATCTGCACCGTTTCGCCGATGCATACATAAATATTTCAAAAATAAATATTTCCCAAGCATCCTGGGTAAAAATTTCAAATGATAACCCTTTCGTGGTAGCTGTTCGCAAAAGTTTTAGTGATGTAGCACCCTGGGAAATCTCCAATGTTCTGAAAAAGGGAAAACAACTTGTCACTTTTAGATCAGGGCCTATCCCATTATTGGAATGCAAAAATCGCATCACAAAAGCCAAAATAGACAATTTGAAGTCTATGTTAGATTACATTCCTTTGGCATATCTTGGTTTTTATAAAAATTTGATTGCAGAAACCACCGAACAAGATTTGCCTCAAGAAAACCCAGATCATGAGGGTACTTAGACTGGTAGTTAGACCGTTTAAAAATAAAGTTATATTTGGCACTTAGACCATTTACTAAATTTTCAGACATTTTGTATTTTTTCACCAAAAACTTGTTATTTTTTTTAGTTTTTATTTCATTAATAATGTTTGTTTGGGTTTCCAGAAATAAAATAAAAATAAAAAGCAAACTAAATTTGTTTTAATTTAAAGATATTCAGTTTTTATTGATTCTCTCGTTTCGTGATTTTTGGCACTTAGACCATATAGAAATTATACTCTTCAAATGTGCAAAAAATGCCGCAGACAGCGCATTGTACATTAAAATTTCACCAAAAAATCGGTTTCTCGTCCTAAAAAAACATAGTTGCCAACTTTTGTAAAAAAACCGTTGGTATCTATCAAAGTTATTAAGAAAAACAAAAATGAAGTTTTAACTTTAACACCCTGTATCTCAGTTAATATCAACTTTCGGATATAGCAAAGTATAATTAAATCCTAATATTTTTACTTATGGAGTCTGTGGTTTTTAAATGTCCCATGAATTAGCGGACACCCTGTATAGGTTTTTTCTAGGACAACCAAGAAGTCATCCTTTGAAATACATCCATCAGAAAAACTAATTTTTCTGACTATCCGAACAAACCCCGTATTTATTTTAGATTTTTTGTCGACATATTATTGGGCCCATAATTACGCAACTTCGTATCTGTTACCGTTTCCGATATTCCAATGGTGAAGATCGAATTTGTAACACTCTGTATGTAAAAATTAAGTCTTTGTTTAATTAATAATATTGGCCACCGAGTATATTTTTTCTGTAAAACACTTGCGGTACGTATTCTATGGATTAGCGGTATTCTATGGATTAATATTAATTTTCGAAAGGAAATTGCCTATAAATAAACCATTTTTTTTGGTTCTATTACAGGTGGAGCGGGAAGTAGTGGTGAAGCAGATTGTGAATCGGCAGCTTCGAAGAGACGACGAAGTCGAACGAATTTCAATAGTTGGCAGTTAGAAGAACTAGAAAGAGCTTTTGTAGCGCAGCATTATCCAGACGTGTTTATGAGAGAGGCGTTAGCGATGAGACTGGATCTTAAAGAAAGCAGAGTAGCAGTAAGTACTTTTTCTTATGCGGTAACTAGAGAGATACATGTATAACAATGACCGGTTTCAGTAAATAAAAGGTAAGTACACGCTGCAATTCTGACAAGTGGCAGCCCCGGAGGATCTCAACCAAGTCAGGCACAGTCCTATTCGGTTTCACTTTTTATTTCAGACAATATTCTTGAAAATTATCTGAATTTTTTGTGACTGTAAATTTGCTGTTTTCTTTAGATTAAAACTTTCGAGGCACTGCATTCCCTTTAAATGATGAGTGAAGTTTATCAGTTTATTAATAATTTTCGGCTATACAAAGTGATTAATGGTGGATGGCCTATTAAAGGTTTATGAAGAACTAGTTAACTTTGAAAATTTGGGAGCTCATAGAAGTTGGCGTGGCTCTTTCTTTTCAAAATATTTTCAGCCGTACAGTATTGCCGCTTCTACTGGAAAGTATTAGCGATGATGATGATTGATAATTTAAATAGAGCACCCTGTCTATTATAATTTTTTAGAATCCCTATTAATTTATTTATAACTTTCCTTAACATTTTCCTATACCTATATCGTTCTGGAGAAAATAATTAATTTCACTTTTTTTCAAAAAATGTAGATATAGCAATATTACACCTAGAAAAATAGAAAATTTCAAGAGCTTTTAGAAGCGCAAATAAAATTCAAGGTGTTTCATTTAAAAAACATACTTTTTATCATTTTTCCAAACAATCAAAATATTTGTATTTTGAAACACCCTGTACAATTATAAATAATATTGGGGAAACAGAGTGGCAGACCTCTGGGCATTACCTGACTACCAACAAAATTTCATTGCGATAACTTGTGAAAAATATCATCCCTTTTTGACGGAAATATTTTCCAAAAAAAAAAGTTAAATTATATTACCTTAAATTAGACCTTAGCGATGTTTGTGCATTCAAAGAGAAAGATGAGATAAGTGTGCTATCGTCAGCGAAACTAAATATCGGATTTTTCGTTTTCACTAGAAGGTCGTTAATGTAGAGTAAGAAGAGAGTGGGAGACAATATGGACCCTTGAGGAACACCGGCATTGATGGTGAAGGTGTCAGAGAAATCCGTCAATCACCACTTGCAGAGAGCGGTCCTTAAGAAAGCTAGACAACCATGCACAGAATCGACTGGGCATACCATAGGATCGCAGTTTACTTAGAAGCCCCTCTTGCCAAACATGATCAAAGGCTTTAGAAATATCCAGTGCAACAGCCCGAGACTCCCCATGATGTTCGATTGCGTTGCTGCAAAGATGGGTGACATAGGCTAGAAGATCTCCAGTTGATCTGGACTTCCGAAAACCATATTGATGATCGCTGAAAATGTTAAAGCCCTCCAGGTACTTTAGAAGATGTTGGTTAATCGCATTCTCCATTACTTTTGATATAACTGAAAGCAATGCGACTGGTCGATAGTTGCTAGGCAGGGTTCTCTTACCTTCCTTTGGTATAAGCTGGACTCGCGCCCTCTTCCAGCATGATGGAAATACTCCTTGTTTGTAGGATAAGTTAAAAAGTCTAAAAAATACTGACGTTAGTTCATCGGCGCATCTCTTGAGAACTATAACAGGAATTTCGTCTGGACCAGAAGCTTTCTTGACGTCGAGCCCTTTCAAGATTCGTTTGACGGGACGCTGACGGAACACGATTTCGATCATTTCGGACTGAACTGCAGGAATGTTGGGTGGTGTTCTTCCCTGGAAATCTACAGTCGAATGCGAAGAAAATAGTTCAGCAAGTAAGTTTGCTTTGTCTCTTTGCTTGTAAGCTATTCTAAACCAGAAAGAATATTTCTGTCAACTAAATAGTACTTTAATTAAACATACCGGGTGATACATCGTTAAATTGAACATAGGAAAGCCCATGTAATTTTTGAGGTTGCTGACTATTGGCGTCCTTGTACATTTTATAGAGAAATGCATTTAATCATCTTGAAGGAGCTTTCATGATAATCCCATGTGCCGAGTTTAAATACACTTTGGTGAGCCAATCCTAAACTATTCAATTAAACGTGATGGCAGAACAACGAAACTTTCATGGTTCAGGGAATACCTCAATAGCAACCTCAAAAATTACATGATATTTCCTATGTTCAACTCAACGATTCATCGCCTGGTATAAACGCAATCTTAAATATTATTTCATCGTCTGTTCCCGTAATTACACATATCTAAAACAATTTAATTCGAAATAAAATTCAAATTCAAGGCATTAACTACCAACCACTTTATTGGCAAAATAAATCGCGAGTTGCCTTACAAGTTGCCAAGTGGCCGCCTTGATTAATATCTTATTGGTTTCTCCATTGAAAGTCGTTTAAAGCTGCTCGCAATTTGTTGCCGTATTTATTGTATATTGAATTTTAAGCAGCCCGTATTAATGATTATAAATTGCGCCACTGAAAATTGCGGTTTAAAGTGTTTGCGAGATTAAAAGGTTCAGTGCGTAGGTTGAATATAATATCTTCATTGCAAACTTGTTGCAAATTTGATTTAATGGGAAATAAATATGTAAAAGGAAATTTAAAACGGTGATCATAATTTGGTAATGTACTGCTTAACGGACTATAATTTACCGAAACCCGCCCGGTAAAATTACAACTAATTTTATAGCAATAAGAATATGAAGAAATTATTACCAGTGGCACTAAACTTCGCTAAATTGTGGAAAATAACCTTATTCTTATTACGGCTTTACGGAAAATAATTAAAATTACAGGAACTAGTATTACTGAAATACGTTTAGCAGAATAATTGCATGGCGAATACTTTAAAATTCTTAGAATGGAATGCATTATGCATCTTTCACAGTGAGCAAGGTGTTACGCGAGCAATCGATGACGTAGTCAGTTGATGCTTTAGACTAAAGTTTTTACGATACGTGTGTGTTTCATTATTTATCAATTATGTTGTGAGAATATTATTAGTTATTGCTCTTTCCCTAGGAAAAAAAGTTTATCTTCGACTAGTATATAATGTAGTTTTATACTTCTGGTTTTTACAGTATAATGCTATATATTATTCCCTTATTAAATAATGATGAGAGATTATAGTCCATATACCCGTTTGCACTCCATTAAATAATACCATAGAACCAAATCGAAAAGTGCCAATGTCAAACGCGTAGCGTCAGTGTTTTTGTATTAACATGAATAGATGAAAATGAATAGTCTTTTACTTGTACACCTCCAAATATTGTACAACTAGCTGCAGTAACAACATCTACCTTAATACCGGAAACATCGAAATCCATTTAAACAAATGGCGTCTTCGAAAAAACGCAAGCTCATTTTCAGAAAATATTCTGCTGGCCTATTTCGCTGAATTAAGTGGAATTACAAACCATCTTCATTTTATTCAATAATTAAATCTACGTTGAGATTATTCTCCATGACGGTGATCTGGAAAAAGCGTTGTTAAAAAGAAAATCTGAAGGATCTCAAGCAAAGAAGTCTTCCACTCCGATCTCGGAACATAGTAGAACATTTATTGACAAAGCTCCTGATGAAATTTTTCTGTTGCATCAGGTAAATATGCATATTAAATCTGATCTATTCAGAAGCTCATATTCTTATGTATCTAAGGTTATATTAATTATTGGAATTATGGGCGCATGCCTCTCAATCGAGCTTTATCAAGTGAATATAGAAGAGGTGAATGACAAATAGAGTTATTGATAACAACAATACCTAAGACTAAAATCAAAATTGTACGAAAATTCACCATAAACAGTACGTTTCACAATATTGTAAAGAAGTACATCGATCTCCGTCCGTCACATGTAAAAAATCAATGCATTCTTTCTAAATTATCATAAATCCAAATGTACAATACAACGGAAATAGGAAAAACAAATTTCCAGATATTGGTAGACAATATTAACAAACCCGGACAAATAGACAAATATTTAAATTTACCAAACCCTCAAAGTTATACCAGCAATTGTTATCCCAGATCATCTGCAACACTGTACATTGATGGAGGAGGCGATATAACTAGATTAAAGCGTCATGGAGGATAGAGATCTACACAGGTAGCTGAAGAATACATTGATCGGTCTATGAGAAACAATACAACTACAGTAAATACTATTCCTAAATAGATTGAAGGCAAAAGAGGGATCGGAAGGAAGAAGATGTCTTGGCTGAGAAATATCAGGCAATGGCCAGGAATACACGATGTTCAGTCGCTGATACTACATACCGCAAGAGACAGGTAAGGAATGGAAAGTGTTATCGCGAACATCCATTAGTGGATATGTACCAGAAAAAGAAGAAATAGATATACAGCGTGTATCAGCCAAATCAGCCAAATGGAATAACTTCTATAATAACTAAATGGGGTAGTGTGCGAAAAAACGCTCGGACACGTCGATTAGTATTTCTAGTTGCGCATTTTTTTCAATAATAACTTTTCATACAAGGTATGTCATGTAACAGTGGCCAATACCAACTTTGTTATTTTAAATGCAACACCCTGCATATTATTCAACTTTTGGATCCCTCAGAAAATTATAGACATATTTAATGTACAATATCCTATACCTATCTTCACCTGTTTCGGAAATATTAAGTGTTTTCAGATTTATTGCATTTCAGCGTTTCTTTTTACTAATATGAAATTAAAAAAAGTTATAAATAGTTTTATTTACTTATGTTTAAAACGCTTGACCTTAGCAAATTGTTGTCTTTCTGCATGACGGTAGTTGACAATGTTATAGTCGTTTGAATTTCGTTAACTGCATTTCAGAAAAATCGTTTATTTAACAGAAATGCATCAAAAAACAATTCTACAGATGATTGGTTATGGAGATAAAACACGGACACAAATGGGCGTTGTTCGCTTATTTCATGAAAAATTTCCTAATTTACCGCCTATAACTCAAGGGATATTAAGTAAAATAGAAAAGCAGTTTCGTCAGCTTGGACATGTAAAGCAGATAAAAAAAATTAGCTGCCAATGCAATAAGTGATGATACAAAATTAGATATTATGCTTGAGTTTGAGGGAAACCCACATACTTCTAGTCGAGAAGCAGCACCAATATTCGATGTCAGCCATTCATCGATTATTCGAACATTACAAGAAAATAAAATGTATCCCTATAAAATGATACCTACTCATGAGCTCCTGGAAGACGATTTTGATAGGAGAATGTATTTTTATGAACAAATGATGTCAATGTTAGAGAACAATGTGATCCAATTAGAACATGTTTTGTTTTCTGACGAGTACACCTTTACACTTCACGGTCTTCTTATGGGGTTATGTCAAAAATATTGTATACAAAACTAAACACCTGACTTAAAAAGACGAATAACGATCGGTCACGCCTGAGATGTTCAGTAACGTTAGAAGAAATTTATATTTAAGATTAGGATGTTGCAAAGACGTTCGCGGCAGTTTCAACATCTCCTACATTAATGTTTCTTACTTTATCAAGAAATAAACAGTATTACTTGTTAGTTTTTGGGTGTGTTGTTAATTTTTGCAATAAATCTAAAAAACACTTTAAATTTCCGAAACAGTTGAACATATTGTACATTAAATATGTCTAAAATTTTCTAAGCGATCCAAAAATTGAATAATATAGAGGGTGATATATTTAAAATAAGAAAGTTGGTATTGGCCACGGTTACATGACCCTATATGAAAGGTTTCTATAGAAAAAAATGTGCAACTTTCTTACGTGTGCTTTTAAACGTATTTAAAAAAAATTTAATTGTGGACAAATGAAAAACAATAGCAATTTAATTGTTTAAAAAGTCTTAATATGCTCCTTACTCATCTTAAATTAATTTTAAAAAATACCATTTTGTTCCATACCGTTCTGTCATCTACAAGATCCATTTTACGAAAAATTGGTACGTCTTTTAGTTCGCAAGTTATTAAATATTTTCGATCGCAAGCCACCCAGATCGCGTAGAGCGAAGCTCGGCGACGAGTCGTGGCAACACAACGCTTTTGAATGACGCAAAGAATAGAAATATTAATGATTCAGACTGCACCGAGCTCGATTGTACATGCCTCGACCCGTCGCGCTAGTGTATGCCCCGTACGACTTACGATTGAACATATTTAATAACTCCCGAACTAAAAGAGATACCACTTTTTCGTAAAATGAGTTTTATAGATAAGAGGACGAAGAACAAGATGTTATTTTTTAAAATTAATTTAAGATGGGTTAAGAGCATGTTAAAACTATTTAAACAATGGAATTGTGATTATTTTTCATTTGTTCACAAGAACAATTTTTTTTAATACATTTCGAAAGCAAACGTAACAATAAAAAATAAATTTAAAATTTGAGAAGATTGGAGAAAATCCAGCATATTTTCACAAATTTATGTGTGGATATTTTGTAAAAAAAATTTTTTCAGCAACATCCTGAACTACGTGTCAACTCGGACGATTCTAAACTGCCAAGGTTAAAAAGCGTGCGATTTGTAAAGAAATTACTTATATGGTAAAATTGGTTGCAAACCAAGCTTCGTCTCCAGGTTGCAATTGGAAGGACCTTTATATGGAGCTGGTTTCGATTCCTAGTAGCGTCATAAAACTTTTAATTTGTAGATTGGTGACAGTAACCACGTCGAATTTAACGCTAAGCAAACCTATGCAGCAGTTGTCTCTAAAAATGTTAACATTACCGAACCGGATATGGTCATGGTAGGACACGCAATTCCACTGGCTTCATCTATTAATTTGCTGGGCGTCAATCTGGGAGGAAATATGTCTTGGCATAACCACGTTGTGGCAATCTCCAAGATAGCTTCTCAGAAACTTGATGTACTCTTCCGAACCAAAAAGTTGTACACAGCTCAACAACTTTTGATCCTATACAAAGCCCAGATTCGACCATCACTAGAGTATTGCTATCATGTCTGGAGCCCTGCACCCAAACATACTCTTCGGCTACTGGATTCCATCGAAAGGAGGGCCATTCGTCTGATTGGAGACCACAGAAGAGCCTCGACAGCCTAGAGCATCGAAGACAGGTTGGGGATTTGACTCTCTTCCACAGATATTTCCATGGAAAGTGCTCGGCTGACCTTGCCCTTCTTAATTCCGCCCAGAGCGGCGATAAGCAGAAATACACGACGAATCACTACCGCCCATCCATATGTGGTTAACCTCGAACTCGAACTTCATTATTAAAGAATTATTTCATCTAGAGCACTTCATCTTTATGGAACGACCTTCCCGAGGTTTTTTTCCCTACGAATATAACCTGCAACGATTCAAAACCAACGTGAATCGCTTCATGCGCACACGCATCACTCCCAGAGTGCCTTAAATTATTTTTCCTATAGAGCTTGTGTTTGATCATCAAGACTTATCTGCATTCCGCTAACAACCTTTTCATGTATATTTAATTTCAACAATGATTATCAGGCATAAAGATAAAAAAGAAATAACTCCATATAACAAAGGGAATGACATAAACCCCAAATTCACAGCATAAATAAGCCATAACAATTTAACGCTAGACTCATAAATTCGCCAATCAATTTATATGTATATCACTCAATTACCGTCGGCTTCTGAGGTAGAACGGAGTTCTATCGAGCTATAAAATAGAGCTGTAGGTGCGAGCAGGCTAGCCACTACACGCCATACAAACTTATTGCCAACATAACGCCCCCAAATTACCATGTTAATTACGGTACGGTCGTATCGGGGCAGGCAAGTCGAGCAGGAACGGATTTATCCTAAAAAGTTGCAAAAAGAGGACAAATCACAAGAACTAAATGGAAACTAAGAAAAATATTCATTTTCTTTTTCACACGGATTGAAAATTGGTATTTATTTGAGGAAGGAAAAAATCGAATGTAAAAATATAAGACAATGGGAACCTCTAAAAATGACTTAATCGTAAGTAAAGTAAAAATATTATACTAAATATGTAAGTATTTTTTAAATTTTCTACTCGTAAAGTTATTTATAGTTTCCCAACAACATCAAATTGCAATGTTTATAGAAATTACTGTAACAACGCTGTATAGCCCATTATACCGATAATAGTACCTACACATGACCCTGAAGTTTAGGATTTTCAGTCATTTCTCGGCGGCGGTGTTGTTTGCGCTTATTGCTTACTGCTTTTGTTATCTATTGTGTTTTTGGATTAATATTTAGTGTTTTGTCGAACTAAAACTATTTAGAGTTATTTATTAACAATCTAATGGTTTGTCAGTGCGTGGTGTGTAAGATATTCGACTATTCTAACCTCGGATTAATATTTCGTCGATAAGTGAGGTTGTGTTTTTTAGGTAAAACAGTGGTGTAGCTAATTCTATATTTTAAATAAATATTGCAAAAATATGAATTATTTCTTCATATTATCTGAATGTCATTAAAAAAATACCTACAACGATTTATAACTAATATTAGATCTATTATATAAACGCGTAGTATCTTATTACAGCATTGCGATTTTTTAACGCCATCTTCTTTTAACTTATTTTAAACTGTAGAACCTGTGTATGATTGTAAATAAATGGTGTTTTATGGATGGAATATTTGGTCTCCCCTTTTATCTTATATGTCTAAGGCTTCTACCATGTATGTGTATTCACAAAGTCCGCCCCTGAATTCTTACGTGCAGGCAAGCAATATTGGCCAAACAAGTAGACTAATTTTCATTAATTTTTTCGACGGTCGGTGTCTTGTTCTCTCTGTTTCACCGCTTTAATGGAAGCAGTTATGTTAATGGGCAAGATAAAGACATCATAGCACTCGCTCTAATGACGAGGAACTTCGGCGAAACCGAGACGGAGTTGAAAATGAACAGGTGCCAAAATTAGCGTTAAAATATTTTTATGGCTGATGTCTATCAAGTTTTTCTCAGTTCAACGTAATGAAGGTATAGGGCGGTGGAACCATTCCATTCCACAGTCATATTAATATCTAAATTTATTTTAATTTCTGGACAAATGTTGTAATACTAAAATAAATAGAGATTATCCCGAAAATTTCGGGATTGGAACCAAGCTTTGGGACTGGCACCCATAGATTAGACCACATATTATATATAAAATATATTGCTAATGCCATCTGCACTTATGTCCCCGCTATTGGCATCGAAGGGGGCGTTGTGAGTTGGCGCAATTCGGAAATTTCCTTGTGAAAGTAAACATTCGACAGGACCGAATTTCAACTTTTTTTATGTAAATTTCACTGGTTAGTTGGGAAAAATATTGCAATCAAAATTTCGATTAGTTCGATTTCAAACAGCGTTTCATGCCTACGATATCTGATGATATAATGATCCGATGGTGCCCTGATTGGTGTAAACTTTTGGTGCCAAATTCCGTCCGAATATTTGTAACAATCGACACGATGAGCTTTATTTTAACTTTCATCCGACGTCGTATGTTTCTTAACCTCACTTTTTTCTAAACCAAAAATGAAGATTGAATGACTATATTGACTATTTTGGGAATTGTTATCAGCTACTAATGCACGCAATTAAAAATACATTAATTTTAAGGTTAGGTAGTGATCACATAATATATTATATTGTATACGAGTGATACTCTTTTTTACAAGCTTTTTAGTGAAATTCGGTTCCGAAGATCGGATAATGTAATAAGCAAAATATTTTCGTATATGTTGTACATACCTGAAATACTTTATACCTGGTATTGATCCACGATTTTTGCAAAAAAGCACCATGCACTTGTGTCCTTTCATCTTAAACAAAACAAGCCAGACCTACCAAACAGCGAATCGAATTACCACAAATTAAAAAATCCTTTACAAAAATTGTTGTTAGGTAATGAAACTTTATAAGCACTAATATACCGACAACAATATGGATGAACCACTTTTTATTCTGTAATTTGAAAAAGCATCCAGAACCAAAGATATTATTGCTTTGTTATAAAATTAAACAACTTTTTTTACATGTGCCCCGAAAGTGCCTCTTTTCATGCATGTTCTCTTCACCGAAAGTGGGGTTTTCCAAGAGAGCGGGCGGGAAAGTATCGAAGCGGGCGGGAAAGATTTTTCCCGCCCGCTTTGAGTCACCATGTGCTCATAAATAAATAAAACCAGAATTGTCGGTGCGGGATTTGAACCCGCGACCCTCAGATCGCCATGCGGACACTCTACCCACCGAGCCATACTACAAGTGATACTAAATAGCGGATTATATATAAATTAAATTGGCAGTTAATTTTTCAAAGATGTTTTAGAAAAATGTCTGAAGAATTTCTTTATTTATATGTCCTCAAAGACTCGGGCACTTGTAAAAAAATAAATAAAACCAGAGATGCCGAGTGCGGGATTTGAACCCGCGACTCTCAGAACACAAGGCGTACGCTATACCACTAGGCCGCCGAGCCTATTTGTCAAAAATAATAAATAAATATTTACATTCTCCATGCGCGAGTGTTTTCATGTCATGTAGACAGGAAAACTGTCTGAAGATTTTCTTTATTTATTTGGAATCAAAGCTTCGGAGCACTTGTAAAAAAAAATACGGTACATATCTCGGGCCGTCGGAGGCTTTTCCGGACTCGTCCAGAATGTCACTTTTTCATAATAGCATATAAATAGGTAAAAGAATCGCGAGCCCGATTACAATCACTTCATCTAGATTACATAACAATTAAAAGCTTTCAGTACGTGACAATTGAACAACCGTAAAAGGCAAAACAATAAATAAAATTGGTTATTAAAGATTGATATCAATAAAATTTTGCTCGGCTAATTAGTTTCATATCGATTATAAGTTTCTAATTATTATGTTTTAATTGATTTTAGCCGCCGCAGGAATATATTTTATTTCGATTTTGACACATAAGTCATAATGTTCCTGTAAATATTAATTAAGTATTTCATTCATTGTTATAAATTATTTCACGGTATATAAATTATTTATAATTTGCCTATTAATTAAAAAAGGTTAAAAAATGGATATATCCATATTACAGCCGTACTATAGAAACATTTTTAAATACATGATTGTTTTATTATCAGGCAATTAAGATCGATTTTGCAATGTTTAATGAAAAACTGAATGCTTTATTAATAGTCTCTAGTACAGGGTGACTCAACGATAGAGTAAAGTTCATTTTCTCCGTTACTTTAAGAATTAGATAAAAAGCCGAGTATACAGGATGGCCCATAAAGACGTTGCAAATGTAGCTTAGGTTTTTTAAAAGGAATAAACTATATTTATATTAATTTTTGGATTCTGAATATTTTTTTATATATAATATTATAATATCTAAATCTTCTAGTTTTCCAAATATTTTAATTTTTTCCGAAAAATGCCAGTCTTCAGCGTTGGATTTAATTGCGAGGACCTACACTACCTTTGCAAATTAATGATTCATATTTGGTATGGGGATTATAAGAGTTAAGGCAAATAAATTATGGAAACAAATTGACATAAGATTTTACAGGGTGTTTAAAATAATTTTTCTAATTTAAGTATAACTTTAAGCTAAAAAATATCTGTTTTTCTTAAATAGCACAGCCTGTATATTTATATTATTTTCTGGTAGAATATGTAATTCTCTTTAACTTTTGGTATCATATGCTTAATTTTAATACTTTTCGACATATTTTACGTTTTCTGTATTTTTCATTGTTCATTTCCTATATTTATGTTATAAGTTGCAAGTTGCAATGAAAAAAAAAAACCTGTATAGTCCTCAGAATAAAACCAAAAAAGGTGTATTTTCAAAAGATGTCATGTAATAAAAATGGTAGTAGAAATAACAACGACAAACTTGTGGCAAAAAACATTTACAATTTTATTTTTTTAATTGTGTAATTTTCTCGTAATAAATGATAATGTATATCCCCCCCCCCCCCCCCCCCTAGTACTGAATATATATATTTAGTCGATTTATTAGGTTTTGATTCACACTCCTTAGTAAATTTTTTTTTTAAACAGTTTATTTATCAATACATTATTACAAATTTATACATAATCTAATGATCCTCTAATCAGTGTTCTAGAACACTGGCAACAAGGATAAATCATATAATAAGCAATCAGTGTATCAGAATCAATTATTATATATAAACAGTTCATAATTATTTTTTTATTCATATTATATAAGAGAAAATAAGAGAGTAATGAAACAAAAACAAGAAGCACGAGTTGACTACTTCTTCCGATTAGTATGAATCTATGTACAATATGATCTATACTTCGTGATATTTTTAATATTATCTGGAAGTTTATTAAATGCATCAGAGGCCCGAAAAATAGGGTTATATAGTCCTTTATTGCTCCTTATTTTGGTATGAAATATGTGACCCGACGACCTGGTATAGTAAGAATGAATATCCCGAACATACGCAACTTCAATATTTGTCTTGTGAGCTTTATTCATCACTTTATATATAAATTTACATTGTTCCAGGCGCAGTATGTTATCCAATTTCCACACCCTCAAATCCCTATATAGGTCCTCAGTGTGTGTCAATCGACAGCAATTACTGTCAATTTGTTGTTCAATTGAACAAAACCTTCAAGGCTTTATTTTGCCATATCTGCATCGAACTTAGATTTATCACTCCACACGTGCCCCACATAGGAATTAGATATCTGAAGTGTGTTAAGAAAAAAAATTATATATATCAAGCTTGCTTTTATATGGAAGATAATCCCTGTTCCTATACACGGCACTAAACATTGGCATCACTTTACCAGATATATACTCTATATGTTCTGTCCAATTAAGTTTATTATCGATGTACAGCCCAAGATATTTTATGCTAGTCACATGTTCTATTTGTTTATTATCCAGCCTCACATTCGGAACCTCCACATTTTTATTTTTTTGCTTAAATAGCATATATTTTGTTTTATTTATCTTAATTTTTAAGTTATTATGTAATAACCAATCTGTGTAACGTTTAAGGTCCACATTAACAATATTCTCAAGCTCCAATATATTATCCAAACTATAAATCAGGACAGCATCGTCAGCATGTATAATATCTTACGACCAGACCAACAATTTTTAAACTCAATACATATAAGGAATAAAATAGAGGTCCAAGAACAGTATCACCATTTATGCGAGGGAGAGTGAAGTAAAACATAAAAAAAACGACTAAATATATAATCATTTATTACAAAACAATTACAAAATGAGAAAAATAATAATTGTAAATATTCTTTGCCACAAGCTTGTCGTTATTTGTTATTTCCACTTCCATTTTATTACATGTTTTGAAAATATCTCTTTTGATTTTGTCCATATATTATTAATTATTATTATAACATAAATGTAGGAAATGAACAATGAAACATACAGGAAACTTAACATATGTTGAAAGGTATTAAAAATAAATATACAGGGTGTAATATTTAAAAAAAACTGAGATATTTTTGTTTCAAGTTACTGATATTCGAGAATTTATAGATAATAATAACAAACACCCTGTAAAAACTGAGTTTTCCATAATTTATTTGATTTAATTCCATGTAATCTCCATGCCAAATATGAATGTTTAATTTGTAAAGGTAATGTAGGTATTCACAATTAAATACCACGCTGAAAACTGGCATTTTTCGGAAAAAATTAAAATATTGGGAAAACTATAAGATATAACATTATATCTAAAAAAAATATTCAGAATCTTATGCATAATCCAAAAATTGATATAAATATGGGATGTTCCATTTAAAAAACCTAAGTTGTATTCACCACGTCTTATGGACCACCCTGTATACACCAATATAATTTTAGAATGTGCACCTTAATGATCTCTACTACTTCTCTATTTCGAATTTTTATCGAATTCTTAACCTAAAGGAGAAAATAAACTTTACTCTGTCGATGACTCACCCTGTACATTCCGTTGTTTGCACATAATTAGTTTTATTTTTCATAAGATTAACAAGCCTGGTGTAGAAGTTGATATCTGCTATTAAAACTTTATTTATTACATTAATTATTATTTATATTTAAGTGTTACGTCTCTTTTGGACATATGTTAAAAGATTGACAAGTCACGAATGATTTTATCCATTCATTTAGGTTATTAATAATTTTGATCTTTTATAATATACAGGGTGTCCCAGAATATGTGGTCAATCTCCCGGGCTCAGATAGAACACTTAAAAATAACAGGAGAAGTATCTATACATTTTTCTTCCTACGGCCTCGCCTACGGAGATACGGGCCCATAACGGACGTCCCTGGAAATCGTTGTTTTTTAAATAATTTTTTCAGTACTAGGTGTAATTTAATAATTTTCTAGTATAATGGTTACTAGATGAGTCTCCTTAAAATCAGCCCTTTTAAACACACTTGGCTTATTTAGTTTGCCAGGGACGGACTAGACGTAACACAAAAATGCTTTTTTTTTCTACACCTTCTGTGATGAAGGAACTACAATAATATTTTTGGATACTCTAAACCTTAAGCTGAAAAAAAGGTACTCTTGATCAATGTCGATAAAATGAACTGGTTTCGAAAAAAAAAATATTTTTGTTCAATATGATTTATATTCAGTACATATACGTAAATTCCATTACTAAGTTAGTAACTCATAAGACAAAGGAGAAAAATGGCAAATTTATTTTTGGACTTATTTAAATCGGTACACGTGAAAAAAACCATAACAACAATGAGGGAATTTTATGAACATCAAGCAAAAAACCATATTGAACAAAAATATTTTTTTTTCGAAAACATTTCACTTTATCGACACTGATAAAGAGTACCATTTTTTCAGATTAAGGTTTAGAGTATCCAAAAATATTATTGTCGCTCCTACATCATACAAGTTGAACAAAAAAAAAATTGTGTTACGTCTAGTCCATCCGTGGCAAACTAAATAAGCCAAATGTTTAAAAGGGCGAATTTTAAGGAGACTCGTACTAACCATTATACTAAAAAATTATTAAATTACACCTAGTACTTAAAAAATTATTTAAAAAACAACGATTTCCAGGGACCTCCGTTATGGGCCCGTATCTCCGTAGGGGAGGCCGTAGGAAGAAAAATTTATAAGAACTTCTCCTGTTATTTTTTAGTGTTCTATCTGAACCCTGGAGATTGCCCACATATTCTGGGACACCCTGTATACCATAGAAATACAAGCTTATTATTATTATTATTATTATATGCGGCTTCTGTGGTATTGTGCCTAATATCTTCAGCTTTTCAAAATTTCTCGTTAATAATTAAACTTTATACAACGTGTGTGAAACTATTGGCAACATATGGAAAACTTTTTATCTGTGATTTTAGAAAAAACTATACTTCATTAAAAGTTTTGCTTGCCTTACAACTCCTAATCTGCTAAAGAAAGTTGTAAATATAAGTTACAGGGTGGTAAAAAATTAATAAAATGTATAAAATGTTAAGAGTAGACTAATATATTTTACATGGTACAAAAAAATGTACAAGAAAAAGTTGGTAAGAATGAAATTTAATGTGAAAATACAAACAGCCATCTACGAAGAATAGTATATTATACACCGAGGTGGAAAGTGTTTCATTTTTGTCGAGAGAAGATGATGTTTTTTGTGACATTTCCCGACATTGACATATTCTCCACAAAACGTCGAAAAATGACATTATTGATCGATATCTAAAAAAATGTATTTAGAAAAGTTGTTTGAATTGTAATCTTATGCTCACATACCAAATTTGAATCACATATGAAAATTTTTGTTTTCTATCTGATTTTGGCCAATATTTATTTTCATTGAAAACGGAAGTCGGCCCTACCACCGTAAATCTTTTAATTTATACGATACTCATCGGGGGTAAGAGTGCTTAAAAAATTTCTAAAAATTTGTATGTAGTGTGGAGAAATTACTCGAATTTAATGCAATAATGTATTATATATTTTACTTTAATAATTATTAATATCGCAGTTGTAATAATTAATATTAGAATTTGACTCGGTATTTGAAGAATCTCTTAAGGTTGGTTTCGACACTTTCGAGCAACTAGGTTGCCCATCTATTTCATCCGTTCTCATTTGTTGAATAACAAGCTTATGGTTCCTCATCCATTTGTAGATATGACGAAATTGATTTTGTGTTCGAATGTCTCGCGACTTTATAAGCTGCTGCTCGCCAACCCTGCTTGGCTAGTTTTGAAACAGCTATTGCACGTAAAGAATGCGTTGGTTATTTTTATGTTTTTTGTATCTACACACATTTTCTTGGCCTGGCTGATGGTCCATTGACCTATGGTATTGTTGCCAACTGGAGTGTTCCTATACCAGTTTCCTAATGTTTTCCAGAATGGGGTTTCTGTTAAAAATAATCGTTCATTATTAATCTGGCTTCTTTTTTTGTATAAATTTGTATAGGACAAATATCAGGACTCCTCGTATTTGAAACTAATCATTTAGAGCTTGTACAGAGTTTATCTCCTCCCTGTGCGGTTTTCGAAAAAATAGGATTGTACGCCCTGTGTTGTCCCCACTACTGTTAGTTTCCTGTTTAAAATATCTTAATTGACAGCGATTTCCTTCACCTCCGCCCCTTCACCTCTTCTCCAAGCCCACTCATAGGATCGCAACTATCAACAATTCTTTTAAATTTATGATATTTTAAAAAAGCTGAACTTACTTTTCTCCTTCCTGGTGATATTGCACTCTTCATAAACTAAATATTCGTAAATGGATCAAACCTGATTTGGTACTCGTTATAATACATTTGCTGAAGCATCTTGGCTGTTTAATTCCATATTGTTTTTATTGTAAAATCTTTGTTTTCCTCACCGTTTTGTTTTTCATGTTGTAAGCCCAGTCTTGAAGTATGTCCGAAAGCTTTTTAATCTGAGTCTCCTTGCTAAAAATATATCTTCGCTCTTCACAAAACATCATAAATTGACGCCAGACATATTGCTTGCTATTTTCAATGTTTTTTGGGGCACTCTGTGCGATCTTTTCTTCAATTACTTCGATTGATTCCTTTCCAAAACGTGACATTTTTTAAACAATGAGAATGTCAAACTGACATATTATTCCAATAATGGCGTTGTAAGACGGTTACTATTGTTTTGTGTTCAATAGCTAGAGGGGTTGTTTTCGATAGCTAGGGGTATTGTTTTCGATGTAATCAATCGAAAACAACACCTCTTGCTTAATGTATGAAAGTAATTTTCGTCTAAATTCATTCTTTATACCAAAAATTCTTCCAAAATGTTCATTTTCCTCAAGAAATTAAATTACACTTTAAAAATGTTGCCATTTGTGGAGCAAACTCCTCATAAGTTTAAAGATTTAACCAACGTAGAGGAGCATCTTGTTTTTTAAATAATAAATACGTTGAAAATAATGGACATATTAGAATAATAGCGCCGTTGTTTATAAGTACAGTGGTAGGGTCGACTTCTGTTTTCAATGAAAATAGATATTGGCCAGTGATTGAAATTTGGCGTGGCGCTGGCATAAAATTACAATACAATAGTATATTACGTACCGAGGTGGAAATTGTTTCATTCCTGTAGAGAGAGTCGGTAGTTAATCGAGACGCGAAGCGGCGAGACAGTAATGAAACTTTTCACCGAGGATTGTATATCATTTTATTTACAACCACATCTAATATCCACTTCTTATTATTTTGAATTAAAATTATTAATAAAAGATAAATATCATTTTGACTTTTCCATTGAAAAATTAGATAGAAATTTCAAATAAACCGCAGATGGTAAAATAACGTAGGTAATAATACACATCAAGATGGCAAATATCATTTTTTGAATATGGTTTCCATGTCACCAAACAATATATTATTTTAACAACAGAAAAATGCTATCAGATGAGGAATTTGATTTTGCTGCTACTCCACCAGAAATTCGAGAAGCAGCAGAAATAGTAGAAGAAGATCTTCTGCCAACTAAAAGCCGCCCGAGATATGACAAGGCATATAACTGTTTCAAAGAATGGTGTACGGGAAACAAAGTTCAAAATCCTGGTTCAGAGTCGGTGCTACTAGCTTATCTCAGTGAAAATGCCAAGACAAAGGAGATATCAACGATTTGGTCACAATATTCAATGATGAGGACCACTCTATCAATTAGGGAAAAAGTAGACATATCTAAACGCGCAAAGCTAAAAATAATTTAGTTTTCACCCGGGTGGAAAGTAAAAGTAAAAAAACGTCAACTTTCCACCTTTCAAAGATAGATGAAATGGCATTATTACATGCATGGTTGCAAATAAACAACTTTTCTAATTACATTTTTTTTTAAATGCCATTTTTCGACATTTTGTGGAGACACTGTACAAATTTGACAGTTAACAAAAGCCGCATGGTTCCATTTAATTAAATCAATTTTGAATTCTAATTTTACCTAAATCGAACAATACATTTTTCACCATATGATTCCAACTTTAATGGTGACACAGTATTTTCTTTCAAATCAATGCTTTGTGATTTTTATTAAATCAAAATCTCTCCTTTCTACTAAAGAACGATCCAGAGAACACAATAAAACTTGCTGATGTAATTCTCAACTTTCTAAATTTTATCTACACACTTCCTTAGAAAAACTTTCGCCCGGCCATCAATTCAAAAACAATAGACATATCGAAAAGGGACTCTTCCCCGATTTCCAGTCAATATTGGAAAGTTAGCGTGTATCAACGACCGATCTTGTGGTCTAGCCAATCGATCCTTCGGGAACGCCAGTCTTTTGCGGCGTTCATCCCTATTTTCTGGGGCTGTTTAACCCCCGCTCAACTCCAAGCTGACCTAAAGACTTTTCGGCTTTTTGAAGAGTCAGTGTCGTAGTTATGCGTAAATGGTCCGGCAAGATTACAGAAAAAAATATAATATATGCAGTGCGCAAATATTTCAAACACTACTGAAATAGTATATTACGAACCGAGGTGGAAAGTGTTTCAGTCCTGTCGAAAGAGACGGTAATGAAACTTTTCACCGAGGTTTGTATACTATTTTATTTACAACCACATCTAACATCTTATTATTTTGAATTAAAATTATTAATAAAAGATAAATGTCATTTTGACTTTTCCATTGAAAAATTAGACGGAAATTTCAAATAACCGCAGGTGGTAAAATAACGTAGGTAATAATACACATCAAGATGGCAAATATAATTTTTTGAATATGGTTTCCATGTCACTGGTCAGAATATTCTGAGGACTACACTATCAATTAGAGAACAAGTAGACATATCTAAACGCGCAAAGCTATTAGCATTTTTAAAAAAGTGTGTTCGTATATTATTTTTAGATATCGATTTTTAAAAAAATTACGAAAAAATAATTTACTTTCCACCCGGGTGGAACCCATGATACTTTGAAATGAAATAAAAGATTCAGATTAACGTAAAAAATAACGGGAATCATCGCAAATGTTCGGAATATGTTCTTAAATGGCTACCGTCTTTCCGGAGAGCGAACAAAATATAAATTTTGCGCCATTTCTTCGTTTTTCCACTTTCAATATAAACTGATATCATATCAAATTTTTCAAAATGTTGATAGGTCATTTTCGCAAATGAATATGTAAAAATGACATTGACGATAAATGTTACTAGTCAAAATAGTTGTTTCCAGGATATTAGCTTTTGTTTCATGGTCTACTGTGGTTTAAAATAATAAAGTTTAAATAATTAGAAATCCTAGAAAATCAATATTATCCATGGTGTGTTATATATTTGAATAGATTATTTAAAATGCTCTATTTTTACATTAAAATATACAGGGTGTTCCATTTAAAAAATGAAGTTAAGTCCTATAAGTTTTTTACCTGACCCCGTATACATATTTTGAAAACGGCAGTTTATTCAACAATCATTATAAAGACACTCCTATATGAAACATTTTTCTGTATCTCTGTTAACTAAGAAAATATTGGGTAATTTTGAAATTGTCTATTTTTTTTGTTTTTCCCCGTATCTTTTAAGCTAGCGAAAATTTTCAAATTTTGATTTTACCATTTTAAGTTTGACCCAGAAGGAGCACATGACACCTACATTACTTTTTTAATAGCACTGACAATTACGTAAATACCCTATAAAAGTGTCGAAAATGGGACACCCTGTATATAAACTACTAGTATTTTTTACCTTCCCTATACGCTGATGAAATATTGCTTTATACGTACCATACACCCTGTATACTAATCGTCTTCATCCCTTCTATTTTACGGCATTTTTACAGTTTCTAAAACCATAATGACTGTGTTACGAAGACCAAACGTCTCCTATAATTTAGCCAAAAATAATTACACCACTTTATTATAGTCCCAAAAACTATAATTACAGTGCTCCAAACTACCGCAACCATCAACTTTCCGTAAAAACAAATTAATTTTATTTTTAAAAAACCTCAAGTATAATACCTGTCATTAAAAAATTGTTAGGCACAATTCCGTGTGTTTTAGAGACGAAATCTGAGCCCAAAATCGAGCTAACGACCCTCATAGGTTTAACGTAATGAAGTTATTTTGAAAGAGCTTCACAGTGGGACGAATTGACGAAAGATTAGGAAAAGATAAACTTATTGCGGGTTTGATCGGATAATGCGTCAGGATACTGAAGAAGCGATTCTACAGTAGGTCATAATATACACAAAGTCGAAAGCTCAATAATTTTTATTTTCTTTCATTTGAACAACTGATTTTATTTACAACCATGCATGTAATAATGACATTTCATCTATCTTTGAAAGGTGGACAGTTGACTTTGTTTACTTTTACTTTCCATCCGGGTGGAAAGTAAATTATTTTTTTGTAATTTTTTTAAAAATCCACTCTAAAAAATGCATTGGTACCTATCTAACACTAATTTTATCTTGCTGTTATAGTTTAATCTTATGCAAAAGTAATTTTCGGTTTAACTGAATTACTATGAATAAAATGATCTAGTTAACAGAACTAACTCTTATTTTTAACTACTTCTTAGTTAACATAACTACATTTCATGTTGAAAACAACACCTACCTAGCTCCCTATACTAATTTACCTAGTTATTGCTATTGGCCAGATAGAGGTAGTAGTAATAGGTAAAGTACGATGTGAGACCTGACGTCACAGCAACAGCCGCCATTTGCTGCTAAGAGATGGCGCTGAGCTTTATATATTCTCGACTACCATTTTGATAATACGGCGTGAAGAGAGTTTTCTCTGACGATGGGTACTATGTGCACCTACCCTGTACTGACGAGAACAAAGGAGTTCGATACCGGTCTGCAGGTGGTTACATCCTATCAATGGAAAAGGCTTCCTTTTCTTAGTAGTACCATTCATTCTGAAATAGTATTTTAAAGTGCTACTTTGAAAACAAAAATACGCCCTTACTGTATAAGGTATCATCGGGTGGTCTGGAAAAATAATAATTTTTCCATACATTGGTATTTAATATTTCTTTGCTCTTTTGACAATAAAATGGGTAATAATTAAGAAACACAATTGTTGAAACAATATGATGTTGCTCCTAATAACTAACTATATTGGTTACCGTAAGAATATTTATTCTTTCGGGTACTAGAAGTACTTGGTCGACTTAAAAAGAGCTATTAGTGACTCAACTAGAACAATCGCAGCAATACAATTTGTCCTTCGATACTAAATTTCATCTTATCGCCAGTTTCACTAAATTTTCTTGATATTGAGACTAAGATCTTGGTATCCTAAACTAGACCTCTTTAGAGTGTCGATATCTCAAAATAATATACAAACACACTTTTTTTAAAAATGCTTATAGCTTTGCGTATTTAGATATGTCTACTTCTTCTCTAATAGAGTGGTCCTCAGCATTGAATATTGTGACCAAATCGTTGATATCTTCTTTGTCTTGGCATTTTCACTGAAATAAGCTAGTAGCGCCGCCTCAGAACCAGGATTTTGAACCTTGTTTCCCGTACACCATTCTTTGAAACAGTTATATGCCTTGTCATATCTCGGGCGGCTTTTAGTTGGCAGAAGATCTTCTTCTACTATTTTTGCGGCTCCTCGAATTTCTGGTGAAGTAGCAGCAAAATCAAATTCCTCATCTGATTTTTCTGTTGTTAAAATAATATATTGTTTAGTGACATGCAAATAATATTCAAAAGATGATATTTGCCATCTTGATGTGTATTATTACCTACGTTATTTTACCATATTCAAAATAATAAGAAGTGGATGTTAGATGTGGTTGTAAATAAAATAGTATACAAACCTCGGTGAAAAGTTTCATTACTGTCTCGAGATTTAGTTAACCTCGCCGCTTCGCACCTCGGTTAACTACCGACTCTCTTGACAGGAATAAAACACTTTCCACCTCGGTACGTATAATATACTATTACTGCTTACAAAATTTTAATTCGAGTTTTGCGCCTAAACGGTTGACTTCAGTATGGCATATATTCTTAAGCAATTAATGTCGAAACAAAAAAGGTAATCCGAAAATTAAATTTGAATTTCAGGTAAAGTGGCAGACAGAATGATATAAATCGTTGAGACTAGTCCATGTGCGGAATATAACTTGTCGACTTTATTTTAACATGTAGAAGCACCACTCCAAGTATCCATTATCGCTAATGCATTAACCGAACATTCTGTATTTAAAAAAGAATCGACGAGGGACGCTATAACATTTTCTTATCTAACAATGAAAGTAAATATAGAAATTTATTGTTTTTATAACCAATTAATTACTGAACGGTTAAAGGATGCATACTTAAAATAACTGGTCATTGCATTAAGGCTACAAAAATGCGTTTCCATCTAGAATTGTCCAGGAAAATCATTAAAAATATCCACATGGAAACATGTCAGTGACGTGTTTTTTTGTAAGAAATTATAGGATTGCCGGGATGCCACAGGTGGGTCAATAGAATTAGTGTTGTGATCACTCGAGCGAAAACCGCTTGATCACTCGATTATTGAAATAACCGACATCGCTCGATTATTAAAAAAACCGCTCGAATTATCTATTCAGGCGAAAACCGTCGCCCGTAACTTATTATCTTTCACTCGATACCCGCGCTTCGCTTGCCGCCGACGGAATTTACCGCTGTAGCGTGATCGAATTAAAAAACTGCTCGTATATTCGAACAGTTTCTCGCTCGATAGGAAATACTCTAGTTAAAAATCAGGCGAAAAACCGAAAAATATCGTCGGTTATCTGATAGACGATCTCCGGTCTAAGCGCCGCGCGATCCGATTGGCGACGTTCGAGATTGACGCTGAGCAAGTACACGACATACGTCTTTCTTAAAGGCACATAAACGAGAAGGTGCATATAAAAAAGTATGCTGAATCCCTTAGCGGAGTCATCGCGACATGATTTGGTAAAGTTTTGTTTTAACTGGCTAGCCAGTGGAGTAGTTTAGGTCTCCGATTGTAAATATAAAAAAATTAAAGGATATAATTTTAAAATTTTTAATTACTATAAAGACGAGAAAACTTCTCAAAAATAACATAATAATAGAAATTGTTAATGAAAAATAACAAAACGAACAAAATGGTTAACAAAATATATAGAAAAATTCGTTGGTAATCTTATAGTAAACATTTTTAAATCTAAACAGGAACTTTTTATTATTAAACTCAACAAGACTTTTCAAAAATAACATACATTATAGAAAATGTTAATGGAAAATAAGAAAACGAGCAAAATAGTTAACAAAACATAGGTATCGACAAATTTTTTGGTAATTAAAAGTAAGCATTCTTAAATTTAAACAGGAACTTTTAGGTAACTATGAATACATGAGTACATGAATTTAAAAAAATAAAAACCAATTTTCTTATTTTGCCAGTCGCGTAACTAAGCCTAAATTTTTGAAGTGCACACAGTGGGCACCTGATAATTTAAAGTGGAAGAATTTGACAAGCTATTTTAAATATCTACTTATTTTATGCTCGTAGATTGAGAAAGATGTGAAGGAAAATAACTCTTGGTAATACTATTTGTTCGGGTTAAAAACGCACAATAATAAACCCGAACAATAAATACATATTTGTGTGATTTTTTGCAGTTTTTTGTTTGGTATCGCGACACGTGGTACAAATTCATTATTCACAAATAAATAAATTTCTGGAATTTTTTTGGTGACACTATAATTTTTTAGCTAAACCTGTGCCCACCCGTAGTTACGTGCCTGCTAAATACCCGACCTGATCACATGTAAAGGGCTAGGCAGCCCGTTAAGCAGTCGGTGACGTCATCGCTTGGTAAATTGGAATTTCAGGCGATTCACTCGAGCGATTAACTCGATTATTAAAATCGCTCGAGTATCAAGTACTCGATTATTAAAATCATCGGTTTTTCGCAACACTAAATAGAATATTAGGGTAACTTTTCTAACTAAAATATGGAGCTTTATATTTTGTTAACATATACCAAAATTGAAAATAATATATAATTTATTTTCGGAGATATTAACAATTAAAAAATATTCAACACCCTGTAACCAAAAATGTTGTGTACATCCTAATAACTGCATATGACCTAGTCATGGGTAACACCCTAATTCTTCTGGTGTCAATATAATGACGCTGACACCGTTTATTGTATCGACACACTGTATCAACACAGTATATAAGCACGTCGCTCCAAGTTGTGCAGTTTCGGTTTCGAAGTCATAACACCGTAAAATGACACTGACACTGCTTTTTACAATTGCCTCATATGGCACAGTGTCTCATGGTATCAGTCGGAGTTTCGGTTTCACGTTTTCTGAAACAGAAACATGACAGATGATCTGAAGCACTTCGCACGGTATTTTTCAGCGGTGGATCCAATCAGATAAATAGTAAATCGAACAAACCCGACCATTACCCTCATAAACAAATATAAAAATAATGAGATCTTAGCTCAACCATAGGCAATCCACAATACATGTATATTGTGTATCATGAGTTGTCTAAATATTAAATATGGAGAAAGGCAATTTTTATGCTGATCAAATAATTTAATGGCTATTTTTTGCTGCGAACCAATTTTAATAACAGCAAACCATTTAATTACTTCTCTCTCATACACAAATACAGAACTCCCTTAACATTATAAGGACAGAGCTTGATTGTTTAATATGAAATGCCGTTATGATACAATGTATAATGAAACGCCGCCATGATACAATGTATCATGAAACGTCGCAACACCCACCGGAATATGTCATTGTATCATATGAGACAGGCATGATACCTGTAACTCTTTTTCACTGAGACGTGTAAAATATCATCAGTATGATTTTTTAGGTTAAGGCTTGAAGCGTTGCTTGGTGTGTTTCGGTTATAGCTCTTAACCCTTTCTTATTTGAATTTAATCAAATAAGCAAGTTTTAAGAGCTCCGTTAACATACTGGTTGTAGAGGTAGAGGGGTAGTTATTGTAATTGTTTACAGAGGCGTATATTGTGCGCGTAGTGTTCGCGTACCCTTATTTTATACAGAACAAGTTCTTAAATAATTTGGAATGTGGATTTAGCGAGTGATCCAGTCTTTGGGCATTCTGTGTTTGTGATGCGGCAGTCTGTGTATGTGTGATGAGGTTATATTGTCGTTGTTGGCCAAGTTAGCCTTGGTGTGATATTTCGCGATTATTTTATCGAGAAACTCCGAACTTGTTTCAATTTGGAGGTCTCGATGTATGACGTGAGTTCTGGTATATCTAGGTGTATTCAGTATTCTTTTAAGTATCTTATTCTGTATTACCTGTAGTCTTTGTAAGTCCTGCTTACCCAGTGTGCACCATGTCGGTGCTCCGTATGTGAGCATCGGCCTGATGAGCACTTTGTACATCATGACTTTTGTCCTGGTTGTTAGCTTGCTCCTACTGTTGAGCAGCGGGTATAGAGTGCTCAGTTGGGCATGAGCCATCTTTCTCCTGTAGGCTCTATTTACTTTCCAATTGAGACGTTTGTCGAAGTGAAGTCCCAAGTATTTTACGCTTGGGCTCCAATCGATTGGTTTGTTTCCTACAGTGACCTTGCTTTCCGGTCTTCTGAACCTTGATGAGTTCTTGGTAAAGTAAATTGCCTGTGTTTTCTCTGGATTGATTTTTATTTTCCACTTGCTGAATCATATGAGACAGCAAAGCTGTTTCAACATTTGTGACACCCGGGCAGGTGTCAATACAATAGTATCATTCAACACAGTGTTACCCTAGTACGGCTAATATGACCATTTTTCATAAAAGAGTCTTGAGAAATCACAGTCTCAAATATTAACACGTCATTAACGACCACCCCGTATAGGATTTAGATTTTTTTTCGGAACTTCCATTACGATAAAAACAATTTTCTAGAGAATTTGTCAGAAGTAGTTACAAACGCGTACTTTTCCAAAAGTAGAGGTTATACACACCTGAACAACTTTTGATACTATACAAAGTCCAGATTCGACCATCACTAGAGTACTGCTCTCATGTCTGGAGATCTGCACCCAAACATACTCTTCGGCTACTGGATTCCATCGAAAGAAGGGCTATTGGTCTGATCGGAGACCACGAGCTGACGAAGAGCTTCGACAGCCTAGCACATCGAAGACAGGTTGGTGAAGGTTGCAGGTTGCAGATAGTTTAATAAATTTTTCATCTGGAGGACGTCATCCCTATGGAACAACCTTCCTGTTGAATCGTTTTATTCGCACAAACACCACTCACAGGCTGCCTTAAAGGAGTAAAAAAAAAATAATTTTGACCACAATATAAAATTGTTAAACCACTGTATAATGAAATAAATTAAAGCCTAGTGGCCGTGTCAAGACCAACATTATAATATACAGGGAGTAATACGAAAATAATTACATACCGAAACGGCTTTGCCAGGGCAAAAAATTGTTGTATTAATAATACTAATATGCTGACAAAAATGGGGTAATATCAGAATAATAAGTCATTTAAAATCCATTTTCATGAAAGGGCAGGCACATGGAAACCCGCGTGATATGCTAATAAAAAGTTTTTTTATTTTCTCATGTACAAGATTTTTCATTAAAATATAGGATTGTAATAAATTTCTTTAAATGATGTGAGAAAACTGTGATCCAGGTCATAGGTAAAAGGCCCCCTGGAGGGGGGGATAAATGTCAAAAATATTTTAAAATTTGTCCGACAACCTCCATATTGCCTGCTTATAATTTGAATAAAATATTTAAAGCGGTTTTTCAGATATTGCATTTTAAAGTTTGTTTTACATGCTGACCTACATGAAGCAAGAAATCTTACCCCGATGCATGGGCAGTTGCGACCCAGCTGATCTGGTCCCAAGCCTTTTGCACTTGCCGCTTATCGGGTTTGTTCGATATTTCTGCAAGTGCAAGACCAATTTTTGGGGGAAAAATTTAATAATTTCCGTCTTGCCAAGACCCTTATACACCCCCGATGATTTTAATAATCGAGTAGTTGATACTCGAGCGATTTTAATAATCGAGTGAATCGCTCGAGCGATTAATTACTTGAAATTTTTATGACTAAGAAGAATGTATTGATGAAACACCAGGGGTTGTTTTTGTAAGTTTTAGAAGTTTAGTATAGAGTTTTTATTAAGGAAGTTGATTCTGATTTTTTAAAAAAATACATCCTTTAATTTTTTTAATAATTTATAATCGCCGCTGGCTAGCCAGTCAAAAAAAAACCATGTCGCGATGAATCCACTAACCGATTTGGCATACTTTTTTATATGCACCTTCTCTGGTTTATGTACCTTCAAGAAAGACGTATGTCGTGTCAGCCATCTGAGCGTCAAACTCGAACGTCGCCCATCGGCACATTTCGGGTGGGACTCGAAGATCGGGTATCAAGTGAAAGGCAATGATTCGATTTTTCGCCTGAATTGTTAACTAGAATATTTTCTATCGAGCGAAAATCCGTTCGAATATACGTCGGAGTCAAGCGAAGCTCGGGTATCGAGTGAAAGGTAATAAGTAACGAGCGACGATTTTCGCTAGAATTTATAACTCGAGCTGGTTTTTTAATAATCGAGCGATGTCGGTTATTTCATAATCGAGTACTCAAGCGGTTTTTCGCTCGAGCGATCACAATACTACTTATAAGTATTATAATCCCAGTATGCTTGACAGCCAGTAACGATGTTGAGAGCTGATAGTTTATCACCACTTAAGCGAAAGCTAGAAAGGGACACTAATACGACCAAAATTGAAAAATCATCATTAATCAATTAATCATGTAGCACGTTGAAAAATTTACATCTTGTAAAAAGTAATTTTTTTAAACCTTGATAAAAATAGCTACCTACCTTCAAACATAAAATGCGTTTACTGAAGAATTTCCTATTTTCTTACATTATTTAAAATAACAATAGAACGCCCATGACTAGATCATGTTTTAAACGATTTTGCTTTCCCCTTACCGATACGTCAGAGACACAGATTCACTTGTCGACCTGTAACTTTTGTATCTAATATTTATTTGTATTTCTTTTGACAACTGACGAAACGGACATGTTTCGAGAGAGAGAGAGGGCGCGTATATAATCACTCCCCCGATACGTACCTCATTGTATTTTACATGATTGACGCCAACTCTAACATCTAATTGACATTGACGGTGCCGATTTTGAAATTGGCTAGCAATAAAACAATTTATGGAATAAAGTATTTGCATCATAGATGGCGCCAATGCGTATTATTATTTTTACAAAAAGTAATTCACTTTTTCTATTTGGTTTCATAATGGCTACATTATGAAATGCAAAAAAATTGAATAACTTGCCACTTTATGAAACAGAAATTTTATTTTTTTCATGTTGGCAACAAGTTGGGTTCGAATTTTATGCCTACTTCGATTGAAATTAGATTTCTAGGCATTATCGATTCGACAGCAATGTTTTATAAAAAACTTTAAAATACTAACCTTTAACCTTGCAAATAGATCATTTTTACTAGATATTTATCCGAAATACCTATACTCGGAAATATATAACATACTGATAGTGTCCGTCAACTAATTTCTAATCACAACTATAAAACAACATAACCTAAAAATAATAAAAACATCTTCCAGTTTATGCTCTATTTCTAAAGTTTTATTCAATAAAGTACTATTTTTATTTCTCATTCAATATAGTTTTATACATATTACTTTATGTATACATATTTATAGTTACTGTAGACATTTTCTGGGTATTAATTGTTATTCCTCTCAGATTCTGTGTCGACACAATATTTTGTTCAATAGTATTATTTATTATTTTGTTCAATATTTTGAACTTTGTTCTGCTCGCACCATAACTCAAAGTTTTGCATATTCTTTTTAAAAGTTTTTCTAGATTATTTTCTGAAAATTCTCGTATTTCTGACTGAGTACAACTTTCTTCCTGGCTCATTTTTATTAACTTTAATAATATATTTATTTTTAATTATGACGGATGGGAAGAAGCTTTGTTGTGTTCAATTGTTTCTATCATGGCATATTTGATACTTCTAACGTTTTATTAAATTATAAAAGTATTGCCAACCCAAAAAGAAAAATTCAAATGGAAAAAATCTATTATATTTTTTAAATAGTATTGATTCCTGACCGTTTGTTCAAATATATTTGTTCTTTGGGTTTGTTCGAGACACAAATTCTTGACCACGAATCAAACTATAAGAGACGAAACATTAAAGAAATGATTCATATAAAAAAAAATAATACAAACACATTAAATTTCCGTACCGACACTGATAATCTAAGTTGTAACTATAGTAACTTAATTAAATAATAAAATGCAAATTTTTACCATCAAAAGAAAGCCATAAACCGCCTGGAAAACCCATAGATTAAGAAACACCAAGAACACAGTAAAGTAGTTTAAAATAGAAATTAGTTACAATTATACCTAGGGTGATACAACATCTTCATAATAAGTAAATATGTTAAAGTGATTGTGATAGTGCAATTACATAAGGTATGTTTTTATTATAATTAGATTGCTATAAACTAAATGTTTTCCCATCATATTTCACAAATCATGTCCTTAAAAACCAAAGAAATGTTTTCCTTTTATTGTAGTCTGATGATGGTTTAAAATGAAATAAACCGAAACGTCACAAATTTGATAACTCGCTTTATTAAGAATTGATCGAAAACCCAAAGAACAAATATATATTTTTTACAGTTTTTCCGACATTAAAGACCCAAATAGAAAAAGTATTATAAAATACACGGTTCATAAGACAATTAGAGCACTTGTACTTTATTACTAAATTAAACGCGTGCTCTAAGATCATGTCTTATGAAACTTGTATCTTAATATACTATTATTGTTAGAGACAAATCATTTCTACTGTCTCTTTAAAATTTGTTACTCGATACTTAAAAATAACACCCGTTTTTTATTTTCAGGTATGGTTTCAAAATAGAAGGGCCAAATGGAGGAAAAAGGAGCACACCAAAAAGGGACCCGGACGACCTGCTCATAACGCTCACCCCCAATCTTGTTCGGGCGAGCCAATTCCCCCAGCAGAATTAAGGGCGCGGGACAGGGCGCGGCGTAGGAAAAAGTTACAGAAGGCATTGGAGAGACAAGCCAGGAAACTTAGAGCTAAAGGTACAAATGTTTAAAATCTAGTAAAGCAAAAAAATTAAAATATCTATAGTTTCCTCGGATATACAGTATGTTCGTGTAATGCACCAAGATACTTGGAGAGGTGTTTCTATATGTTAAAATAAAGATAGTAAATTACATATACAGGGTGTTATGGAAATTTTATATTTAAACCGGCAAATCCTGAGATGAAAATAAATTGAAGAAAAATAACCTTAAATGGCTTTGAATTATTAAGCGAAATATACACTTTATATGAAATCTGATAATTTACGTGGCCGTTACTTAGGACGTTCGCAATCAATAGTTTATTGAGGCGGTGTTGTCATATATTGCAACACAGAATTGTAAACGCACGTGTTCAGTTTTTGTCAACAACACATCTGTGACCCGCGTTATCACTTCTTTTTCCAACTTTTTAGGAAAAAAATACTACAATTTTAAGGTACCTACATACTTCGATCTTATAATCCGTTTTATAATTAAATTCTATAAAAAAATAAAACACAAAAACTATGTTTTGCAACAGAACCAACAATAGGTAATATCACACAAATTTGAAATCACATCACAATATTTCTTATTATGAATTATTTCACAACAGAAAAACTATCGTTTAATGCTACAACTAACAAAACGTTTGAAATTAGTATTAATCAAGCACGTGTAACTCTTTATAGTGTCATTTTAACCACGAGTCTCGAAACATACTGAAACAACGATAGTCGCGCGCGGCAGGTATCCAAGCAAGAGCGAATCATGCGGTGTGATCTGACAACACTGTTAGTATACTCTAGTGACCCACATTGTTGCTAACTGAATCCAGATGGAACGGCGCGACAGTATGTGGGTAAAAAGGGTTTTTACCTTAGTATTTACATACTAGACATTCGATTTAAAAAAAAGTATGCAGACTTTCTCTAGGATACCCTAGGAGTCACCCATTTAAATATAATAAGTCATTTGCATAACACCCTGTATAACAAAAAGTCCTAAACTCCATATTATTCGAGTTATGTCAAAAAACATTGTTTTTTTCTTATTTTTAACATCTTGAAGTTAGCTTTTAAACTAGAGTATAAAAATATTCCAATTTACCTGAAATTCTAATTTAATTTTTTTGCATATCTTTTTTGTCTTAGCAGTATTGGAACAAAGGATACGTCATTTTAAAGAAAAATAGATACTATTTCTTCGAGTGGATAAATTATCCCGTTTAGGCGCAAAACTGGAATTAAAGTTTTTGTTAGCAGTAAAATTAGTTTTTCACATACACAGTGTCGCCATAAAAGTTCTTAAAAAATATATTTTTCGATTTAGGTAAAATTTGAATTTACCAGCAGTTCTTGTTTCAATAAAGACCACATATAACTGTAAAAATTGACATTTTCTTCACAAAATGTCGAGAAATGTCATTTATTGATCGAATTTAAAAAAATTGTATTTGGAAAAGTTGTTTGCATTGTAATTCTATGCCCACATACCGAATTGGAATCACTTATGATAATTCTTGTGTCCTACTTATTTTTAATAAATATTTATTTTAATTTAAAACGGAAGTCGACCCTACCACCGTAAATTTATTTATTTATACAATACTCATCGTCTAAATTCTTTCTGAACACACAGAACGCCCTGTATATCGAGTACAGTTGCCCTTTATTAACTTTTCTATTTTTTTCAGGAATATCAGTGGACTTTGTAGCCTTAAAGCGCGAGTACTTAGCTCAGCGAGGTGCCGATGGCATGGATAGTGACAGTGACATTGACGTAGTAGGTGATTCGGGCGCCGAATCGGAAAACTTCGCCGAAAATTCGATGTTCGAGTCGTCCATTACCGACAATAGTGACCACGGAATGGACCTTACGTCGAGCAGTCACGAGCACGACGAGAAAAGTCGACAAAGACCGAATCCGTTTAGTATAGATTCGTTACTCAATAACAACACCTGAAAGTAAAATGGACAAGTGCGCGAATAGTTGTTCGTTGAAAAACTGTATATAAATTCGTGGTTATGTTCGGGCATTGTTGTTTTTAGGCTTAAGTAGAGTTTTATTTTTTTTTTCATTTAGTTTAAGGATTCTTAATTGTTTCACTATTTTTTACAGTGCGACCTTCATTATACCTACCTATTTGGTTAAAGCATGCCATTAATCGCTCATTTGCGAGAATACCGACAAAACTCAGAAATTTATATTTTTCAGATTTATATTTGGTGACACAATGGCATTTTTGGTTTTCGTAGTTATAGTGGTTTTCGAGAGATGGCGCTAATGCCGTTGTCTCATCGCAGGATTCGGCCTGTCCCATTTATCAAACAGTGACACATCTCAGCTGTGTTGAGTGCCTTGAGGTAAATGTTTTTATTGTCAGACAGAGTGGCGCATCTCAAAAAATTTCGTTCTTGGTCAGGATTTTTTCCACAAATACTGAAACATTTTGATGATACGCTGATATTAGTATAGAGTATGTAAACCCACGGATGGGGTTTACAAGAGAACAAATGGACTAGAAATTGAAAGATACGAAAAAAAGTCACTCTTAATAAACGTTTTTGCTTGTCTAGAAAATACGATTCATCATAAGAAACTTCAATTGTTTTATACAGGGTGGGTAAAAACTGCTAAAATGTTATTTATCCTTAAGACTAAACATACTTTATTTTGAAAGATACGAAAAAAAGTCACTCTTAACAAACGTTTTTACTTGAATAATGAATAGGTGATACTTGTTATCAATGTCTTTATTTAATGAGGTAATTATAATAATAATAATAATAATACGAACATTTTTATTAACATGAAAAGAATACGATAACGATTTCATAATTCAAAAACCCCACCCCCATACTCGACACATTTTTCTAATTGATTTCTCAAATAAGTGAAAGAATTTCTGATTTCTTCCTGAGATATCGATTGGACAGCCTGGATAATTCTGCCCTTTAGTACTCCAATATCATTTGGTATTGCGGTTGCAAAAACAATTTGTTTTAAACCTCCCCATAAAAATATATCGGCCAAGGTTAAGTCGGGACTTCTTGGTGGCCACAAAACTGGGCCATTCCTGCCAATCCACCTTGGACCAAATCTGCGGTCAAGCCATTCTCTAATCTCACCAGCGAAATGGGCTGGACAACCATCTTGCTGAAAATACATATTTTGTCGAAAATTTAATGGCAGATTTTCGAGTTCATCATTGAAAAATGTATCCAGCATTTCTAAATATGATAATCTATTGCACATGTTATCAAAAAAATATGGCCCTATAATGCAATGGATGGATATCGCACACCACACGTTCACTTTTGTGAAATATTGTCTTGTCGTCATAATTCTGAATTCGGGATTTTCTAAAGACCAGTACCTAACGTGCTGGGTTGCAACGGTTCCATTTGTTGAAAATGTACTTTCATCAGAAAATATGATACATTTAGAAAAATCAATATTTCCACTTAAAATTTTGTCTCCTATCCACAGGCAAAAATCAAATCGTTTCGCGTCGTCTCCCTCTTCCAATCTTTGATTAAATGCGGTTTATACGGATACAATTTATTTGCTTTAAGGATCTTCTGAATTTGACTTTTTTTCACAACTTCCAACTGAGCAACACGATTTCTAAAGGACGTCATAGGATTTTCTTCAACAGAATGAAGAACTAAGTCTGTAGCAGCATCATCAACCGAACCAGTACTCTAGAACTTTTTTATTAACTTGCAGATTGCCATCCTAGTTATTGGGATTCCTACAAATTTCTCGGTAAATTGTTCCATGACGTAGCGGTATGAAACTTGACCATCCCCATAACATTGTATTATAAACACTCTTTGTTCAGTAGATAGCATTTCTACTTAAATAATAACTTCATTAAATAAGGACATTGACAACAAGTACCTATCACCTTAAGTGTCATTATTAGTTTAACTAGGTTCACCAGTCAGAGGTGTGCCAGAGAATACTTTTTGGGAAATAATTTTTACATAGGTAAACCTTTTAATGAATTGTTCTACTTCGGTTTGTTGTGTAGAAAACACATTCATTAAGAGTGACTTTTATTCGTATCTTTCAAAATAAAGTATGTTTACTCTTAAGCAAAATAACATTTTTGCAGTTTTTACCTACCCTGTATAAAAAAAATTGAAGTTTCTTATGATGAATCGTATTTTCCAGACAAGCAAAAACGTTTATTAAGAGTGACTTTTTTTCATATCTTCCAATTTTTAGTCCATTGGTCCTCTTGTAAACCCCAGCCGTGGACATACTGTATAAAGCATTACAAATAACGACACAACTCAAAATTACAATTAAAAACCTATGTAACTTTTTTTTCTTTAAAAATTCAAAAATTAATTTATTATAATTATAATCTTTATTATAATAGAAAGTGCAGTTAGAAATTTTGCAGTTGCCGATGGGCGCCATCTTGTCACAGAAAATTAAATAGGAAGATGGGTCTTGCGATAAATCATTTTGAAGGTCATATCGAGTACTTTACGATGCCAGAATATTACTCCTCTATTCGTACACCCAAAATAAAATGGCGGCTTTTTAAAAAATAATATTTACTATTTTTTTTATTTTAGGTTAAAGTACTCGATAGGAGCTTCAAAATGATGTATCGCAAGACTCCTCTTCCTATTTAATTTTCTTTATCAAGGTGGCGCCCTTCCCTCATTTTGACAGAACTGTCATTCTTACGTTAAAAGGTAATTTACCTTATTGGCCACATTCAAAATTAGCAGAAAGAACCGCACTGTATATTTTAATATGTTTTTTTTCAATTTGGTTAAATTTAATTTTTTGACACATTATGCTGTTCTTCCTAGAACCATAGAAAGAAATAATGGTTATGTCAACTATCACTTACGTAATTAGACTTAAGAGAAATAACAACTTTCAAATAAAAATGTTTCCGAAATTTTTCTTCGATTTCTTTTATGAAAATACACAAATATCTGATATCGTCAAAATCGGTCTTTTCTTGGTACTTTGGCATTTCCTAATGCAAAAATGTAAAATGAAAAGAAATAGCGTAATGGAGGTTCTTACCAGTGGCGGCTCGTGACCTATGCTATGAACCCCCTGTATATACTATGCCTATAGAGGGGGTTTGTTCGCGGTTCACAAGTATCATGAAATTATTTTAAAAATTTTTATTTTTCTCTAACAACCAAATAATTATATTCTTCGGCGTTTTAAACATAGGAAGAAAAAAAGGAATAAGAAAATGCGTTAGGTAAAACATATTTTTATTAGTCTTAGCTTTTCTTCATTCATAGAACTTCGCAAAAATGTTTTTATTCGTTTAAATGTTGAAAAACATCGTTCACCTTCGGCAGTGGTCGTTGGTATGGTTACAATTATTTATTTGTAAAAGGTAAAGGTGGCAGAAAATATGCTCTAAAGATTATTTCTATTCCATTTTTTGTCCAGGCAGGCTCCGCAACGCCTGGATCCACAAATCCAGTTATTTTTTTCTATATTTCATTTTTAAACTTTCTAATTAATTCCCTAGATTTACCCTTTGTGGTCTGCGTTAAATTAATTTCGGGTTTAGGCCTTCTCGCATTCTTCACTTCAATTTTTGGCTCTAAACTCAAAAGCTAAGTTATTTTTTAAATAGTCACCGTCAAACTATTCATTTTAACGTAATAAATATGTAATATTAAAATATTGAAACATCCGCGCTCGAATTACTACATACAGGCGCGAACAAACAGACAAAGGCGCACACCAAATTTGTGCGACTTTCCCATGTTAAATCGCCATAGCCCCGCTATCCCCCGCCACCTGATACTAAAGAGAAACTGTATTATGTCCCGTCTAAATAATCGCATATGCGAACATCCCTCGTAATCAACGACGTCAGCGACGACTTGCGCGACCGGACGGAACGCGCCACGGTAAGAGATATATACAGTTTGGCTTGACGGTACGATAAAATATTAGGGAGGGTCGGACTTTATACGATAAATAATATTCAATGAATATAAATTAATATTTATTTATTCGTTTTGTGCGTGCACGTGCGCATGTGCTCCTGTGGAAGAACCGCCACTGGTTTTTACGTCCTCAATCTAAAAGATCAAATTATTTTCAATTTTTGAGTGATTGCTTATTGTTCTACAATTACGATCCGGTCATACTAAGCAATTTAATATTGAACATGACTGACCTGAATAAGACTGATTTTGATTATAGCTAAATTTTTTGACAATAACATTCTCTGATCTGATCGGGAAGGTCACCAAAATGTCGTTTTGGATTGACTTATGGGTAACTGCCGGTTAGGTCCTGTTTTCATCTACAGTTAAATGTGTCTATTAGATAAATTACAACGGTTGTGCCACGAACAGAGCTGGCTGGGAAAAGGTAGTAGTAAAGATAACCAACCACCAACAAGATTAAAAAATCGACCTTTAGCAATGATGTAGATAAATATCATTAATTCCTATTTAATAAAATATGTTTAGATTTATTTGGATAATTGCCTCTAATTAACTGTTTCAAAAATATATCAATCAGAGAAATTGATAACAATAATTGTGCAATAACTATTATACTTCATTTTGTGATATAACATTTTTCATCATTTCATAATAAAAGTAATCATTTTATTATTAAAGATTTTCTTTAATCTTAAGTCTTAAATAGTAATAATTTAAAGCATTCTTGTAGAGTTATTTCCGTACTTGAAAAACATTTTTGTAAAAAATGTAAAATATTTTTATTTTGTGATACTTCCTCGTGTAACATATTTCAGTAAAATTGTAAATATATTGTATACATATCTTTAGATAAACGAAAGTCGTTATAGTCTATTCATTAATTTATTTGATTGTATATATATCATTAAATATCCCTGTGTAAAATCACCCATAAGTATATTGCGGAAGAAGTATTTTGTTTAATTTGTTTTCAAATGATTTAGAATAAATAATAATCTTCCAAGATTCGGCGCATGTAAATTAATTTTTTTAAATTGCATTTCAACTAACATAAAAATATCAGCATCAGCAGGTTTATTGAAATATCGGTTTTCAAATAATGCGTCTACACAAAATATTAGGAAATATGATCTCATAAAACAATTTTTAATTCTAATGGAACCATTAATGATAATATAATACCTTACCACATATATATAAACAGTATATTGCCAATACGAACGTTCGAAAATACAAAAAATGTCCCCGCTATGGGAGATGGCGCGGGCCTATTGAGTTTGAGCAGTAGGGTGGAAATTTTATCGATCGCGTCAGAGCCGGCCTGACATTATTTGTTTGTTGTTATTCGTCGCCATCTTTGATTCTGGATGCTTTTTTCAAAATAAAGAATAAAAATTGGTTCATCCACATTGTTGTCGGTATATTAGTGCTAATAAACTTTCATTGCCTAACAACAGTTTTTAAGATAAAAGGACACAAGTTCATGGTGATTTTTTGCAAAAGTCGTGGATCAATACCCGGTATAAAGTATTTCAGGTATGTACATATATACGAAAATATTTTGCTTTTCATATTATCACATCTTCGGAACCGAATTTCACTAAAAAGCTTGTAAAAAAAGAAGAGAGTGTCACTCGTATACAATATAATATATATGTGGTCACTACCTAACTTTAAAATTAATGTATTTTTAATTTGGTGCATTAGTAGCTGATAATAATTCCCAAAATAGTCAATATAGTCATTCATTCTTAACTTTTGGTTTAGAAAAAAGTGAGGTTAAGAAACATACGACGTCGGATGAAAGTTAAAATAAAGCTCATCGAGTCGATTGTTACAAATATTCGGACGGAATTTGGCACCAAAAGTTTACACCAATCAAGGCACCGTCGGATCATCATATCGTTAGAAATCGTATGGATGGAACGCTGTCTTAAATCGAACTAATCGAAATTTTGATTGCATTATTTTTCCTAACTAACCAGTGAAATTTACATTAAAAAAGTTGAAATCCAGTCCTGTCGAATGTTTACTTTCACAAGGAAATTTCCGAACTGCTCAAACTCACAACGCCCCCTTCGATTCCCATAGTTGGAACAGGATTGCAGATGATATTACCAATATACTGTTTATATATACGTAAGTGTACCGTACCCAATTTTATAATTAATAAAGTGTATATCATGATCTTAAAGATTGCATTACAAATTTAATTAAGCACTTTTTCAAATATATTTTTTCAATAATAATTAATAAATCGTTATTTCGTCAATAATGAACCAGTTTTAAGCATTTTTTTTAAACGAAATAGAACAGATTCTAGAGTTTAAGGCAGAGTAGTTTATGTCTTGATACGTCTAATTGTACGGGGTAGCGCAGAAAATCTAAGAAATGTCCTAAAATATAAATTTGACATATCTTACATTATAATTGAATTTAATATATTTTTCACTAAATATTAGATATATATCTGAGTTCCCGTCCTAAATCACGCAATAGAACCCAGGGCTACAAGACCAGTTAATTATTCCTAATTATATTATCTCTTTACGTTTCCTTTTCGCCCCTTTTGATTTTTCGCCCCTGGCGATCGCCCATTCCCGCCTTATGGTTAATTCGCCCTATATAATAGGTTACAATTGCAAGTGAAAACAGTTGCGCAATAAAAAACTACAAGTGCGCTAGAGCTCTAATTGTATATTATTATTACGTTTTTGTGATATACAGGGTGTTTCTTAATGACGTGCTAATATTTCAGGGTGTGATTCCTTAGGTCATTTCAAATAGAAAAGTTCATATGAACATATGTCTGCAACGGCTTAAATTTTTTGCTACAGGGTGTTGAATTTTTATTTTTTAAATGGTTTATTTTTTTTAATATCTCCGAAAGTACTTTAGATAATAGGATATAGAACCATAAATTTTAGTTAGAAAAGTTATTCAATTGTTCCACCAGTGGCGTCCCTGCAAACATGTCCTATGATATTTTTTCCCAAAAGATGGTACGCCACTGACATTTTTTCATGTGGATATTTTTCTGATTAGCCAATTTTACATGAAAACGGTCTCTTGAGTTTTTCTCGTCAGACGCATCGTTCTTGATTAAAACCACTAAATTCATATTGAAACTCATTATTATTAACATTGATAAAATAATGAATGATAAATTTGGTTTTATAAAAATTGTTGGAGTGGGCAATTCGATGCGAAGACGGGCGGAAGCATGCCCTTTTAAGTGATGGTGGCCATTTCCAACAATTTTTATTAAACAAAATTTATCATTAATTATTTTATCAATGTTAATAACAATGAGTTTCAATATGAATTTAGTGGTTTTAATCAAGAAGCGTCTGACGAGAAAACCTTAAGAAACCGTTTTCATGTAGAATACACCAGGCTAATCAAAAAAAAATATCAACATGGAAAAATGTCAGTGGCGTACCATCTTTTTTGTTAAAAATATTATAGCACATGTTTGCAGGGACGCCACTGGTGGAACAATTGAATAACTTTTCTAACTAAAACTTGTGGTTCTATATTCTATTAACACATACCAAAATTGAAAATAACATCTAAAGTACTTTCGGAGTTATTAAAAAATAACCATTTAAAAAATAAAAATTCAACACCCTGTAGCAAAAATTTAAGCCGTTGCGGACATATGTTCATATGAACTTTTCTTTATAATATGACCTAAGGAATCATACCCTAAATTATTAGCACGTCATTAAGGAACACCCTGTATACATTAAATTTGGAACCATATGGGGTAAATATTTATTTTGGATTTAGGTAAAATTTAAATTTACCATTAGTTGTTGCTTCTTTAAAGATCAAAAATGACATAATTTAATAGGATGCGGTTTTTGTTAACTGTCAAATTTGACATATTTTTACAAAATGTCGAAAAATGGCATTTATTGATCGAATTTTAAATAAAATTATTTAGAAAAGTTTTTTGTATTGTAATTTTATGCCCACATACCAAGCTTGAATCACTTATGGTAATTATTGTTTTCCGTCTATTTTTGGCCAATATACAGGGTGTCTGCTAATTAATAGTACATGGAAAAACTACAGACTCCTTACGTAAAAATATTAGGATTTAATTATACTTACTTATATCCGAAAGTTGATATTAACTGAAATACAGGGTGTTAAAGTTAAAACTTCATTTTTGTTTTCATCTAATAACTTTGAGAGAAACTAACGTTTTTTTACAAAATTTGGCAATTATGGTTTTTTAGGACGAGAAATTGATTTCTTTGTGAAATTTTAATGTACAATATAGGGGGATGTCTGCGGCATTTTGGGCACATTCATACGGTCATAACTTTTTGTGCCTTAGTGTATTTGAGCTTTTAATAAAAATAATATCTTTCTCATATTTATTACGTAAAAAAGGTATACTAAGTTCAGGTCGCCCAAACTTACCGTTTCGGAGATATTTTCAATTAAATTGATTAGTGCGTTAGTTCAGGCAAGCAAATAATATTTTATTACTTCTTACCAATTCACTTTTACATGATAATTAATGTTCTAGAAATGGTAATTGGGAATAATAAATACAACAATTGGATTGTTCTTTAACTCACTTTAATTAAAATAACTTTGACCCTACGAAATATCGTGTCGAAAGGAACCAACAGCAATGCACAAACTTACGATAAACTCAAAAATTAAACACTTTCTGTTCCATAGCAACTGCATCTCTAAATTTTATTTGTTTATCTCCGAAACGGTAACTCTGGGCGACCTGAAGTTAGTATACCACTTTTACGTAATAAATATGAGAAAAGTATTATTTTCATTAAAAACTTAAATACACTGAGGCACAAAATAGTTATGACAAAATGAATGTGCAAATAATTTCATAAAAATCAATTTCTCGTCCTAAAAAATCCATAATGCAAATCCATGCAAAGTTATTAGAGAAAAACAAAAATGAAATTTTAACTTCAACACCCTGTATCTCAGTTAATATCAACTTTTGGATATAGATAAGTAGATATAATTAAATCCTATAAACTTGGTGGAGTCAAATTTTACCTAAATCGAACAATACGTTTTCCACATATGATTCCAAACTTTATTGGTCACTCTGTACCTAGGTCACCAAATCTTGGAAGCAATTTAATAATAACCTACAAATACATTTACTATAGAAAATACTTCTCTTCCATAATGTACCTACCCTAAAAGTACCTTTTAGTATAAATCTAGTTTACTCATAAGGATCTTATTACATGGTGTACCTATTCCAATACACACACATAGAGATAAAAAAAAAACATTTTAAATTTATGCAGGAAATTTGGTAACAGGATTGACAGTGAAAGCCAAAAGTTTTACAAAATGATTTAAAAATGTAGATTTCTGTAACCTTTGTGACCGTAGCAATTTTTTTATTATCAAACAATTCTAGCAGGATATACCGAGTGTTTCAGGTTTCAGTTACACCCATATAACTTTTTTATTGTTTAAATTACAGAAATAAAATTCGGTAAATGTGTATGTGATATCATTTTGAATTTTGCGAGAGGAAGGGTTCCATTTCGTCACTTCCGTTTTAACCGGAAACTACAAAACCTTTCGATTTTTAAATATACCACCCAGAACGCCATTCCGAATTCAACTACACCCCATATGTCACTTTTTGACACATTAAATCATTTATTTTTTTTCATCAAGATTGCTATGAACTCCCCAAAATGGTTTGATTCTGCCAAATGATGGCGGATTTTCAATTTGTAACTATGTTCATTTGTTTTTTAACATTATGGCAACATGTTTACCTAGATAAATGCAATTATCTCTCCTTTTTCGACTTGACATAAGGGTGTGTGATATCAAATTATTGCAAAAAAAAGTGCTCCATCTTCTTGTCCGTTTGAGCCAATATGTTTCCATTTGAAAAAATAAGAATTCTGGGAAAAACCTTTCTTAAAAGTTAAAAAGTGTGTAAAAAATTGAAAACACAATACAATTTGAAAATTGCATTTTTATCAACAATTTGGCTTAGAAGTAAGCCATTTTAGGTAGTTCATAGCAATCTAGATGAAGAAATAAGAAAACTAATTATTGAAAGTGTCGAGCGGTGACGTATGGGGTGTTGTTAAATTTGAAATGATATTCTGAATCGATATCGCCGAAAATATGGGTGTCCCATTTAAAAATCCAAAGTTGACGTCATTTCCGGTTAAACCGGAAGTGACAAAGTGAAGTCCGTCATGCCATAATGTGCAAAATAATATCACATTCAAAGCCACCAAATTTTATGTCTGTAATTGAAACAATAAAACAGTTATACACAAAACTTATCGGATTTTTACTATTTTTTATTATTAAAACCTTTTGTTTTCACTGTATGTAAAGCAAGACTCAGGCGACTGATGTACTTGGTCAATATTTGTTAATGGCGTATACTGGCCAACTCGTGTGAATGATTTTTAGTACAATTATTGGTTTGTGAGCTGACTTACTTGCCAAGTATATCAATATTGGCATATTTGATAAGTACACCAGTCGTCTGAACCAGGCTTTAGATGAGGTTATTTTCATATTGTTTTTCCCGATTTGTCTTTTGTGTTAAATACAGGGTCGTTAGAAAAGAGTACACCAAATTGAAAACTATTTTCATCATTAATTTGCCAGAAAATGTTAATCTTGATAAAACTACTTATTTTTAACCACAAAATATTATATTGCCGTCGGTGATTTATGGGTGATAAGATGGAAGTTTAAAAAAATTATTAGGTATAGTTAAATTATACCCCTCTTTTAAAAATGTTAAATGAACCCACTGTTCTGACGATTCTGTATTTTTATTCATATTTGCATTATAATTTAGCTGGCAGAGTTGTGATTTTTTTGTAATTATACAACGAATAGCCAATATCATCGTTATCAAATTTTAGAAATATGTTGTTTACATTGTATTTCCGCCGCAACTACAAATAAAATAGCATTAAAAATAAATACACTATTTATTCGATAAAATATGTCGTTTTATTGACTTGGGAAACAAAACTTCGAAACAGCTTGTTTAAGGGCAACTGTCTTACCTGCAGGAAAATGTATTTGGATCATTTGACCAAAAAAAGGTTAGGTCTAACCCAACGTTCAACTTGGACATTCACGCAACCACCAATTATTTCCTTATAAAGCAGTGGCGCCTCGTCAGAATTATTGCACATTCGTATATTTGGTTATGGCTTTGAATTTCGAATTATAAGAACTACGGATAGATAGCCAATTCATAATGCGATGAACTCCCAAATCGACATGACTTCAGCGAGCGTTTCATTTTGCAGCACGCGGATATCCAACACGGTATGTCTGAGATAGACTGAAATCCGTATAAACCAGGCATTTGTCTCCCAATATAAGCTGTTAGATTCTTTACATTGGTCCGTTTTTCTTTAACCTTCGATATTCAAAGGTTATGGTATGAACACAAATGCTACAACTATTCTTTAAGAGCGTCCTACGTCACAATAAAATTAACGTAAGTATATACAGGGTGTTCCTTAATGACGTGCTAATATTTCAGGGTGTGATTCGGTAGGTCATTTTATAAAGAAAAGTTCATATGAACATATTCCCCCAAGGGCTTAAATTTTTTGAATTTTTATTTTTTAAATGGTTATTTTTTAATATATCCGACAGTACTTTAGATATTATATTCAATTTTGGTATGTGTTAATACGATATAGAACCACAAATTTTAGTTAGAAAAGTTATTGAAATGTTCCACCAGTGGCGTCCCTGCAAACATGTCCTCTGATATTTTTTACAAGAAAGATGGTACTCCAATGATATTTTTCCATATGGATATTTTTTTTGATTATCCTGGTCAATTCTACATGAAACATATTGAATATTGAATGAAACTTAACATTGATAAAATATTAATGATAAATTTTTTTTTTTTTTTAATTTCAATATTTGAACGAGTAGGCAATTCGATGCGAAGAGTTCAGACAAAAACTATAATGTCATGTCCCATATCAAGCTCGAGCTGTACAAACCGGTATTCCTTAAAACCTTTTGTGTGGGGCCAAAAAAATTTTACCAATTCCAGCAAAGATTTTCACTTACATTTATTATTAATTGCTTCTTTTCTCAAAGGGACCTTCCTTGGTATGTTTATATTCTCTAATTATTTCTATACTTGGTATTAATAAAACATATCGCAATAACAACTGGTTCTTGCGTTCATAAAGACCCAGACGGGTTTGTGTTCGGATTCTGCTCAGATTGTATGAGACTACTATTGCGTTCCAACAGCTAAGCTTCATAATACAGAATACAGCTTTAAGTACATATATAACTAACTGATGGTAAGGTATATATAACTACCCTGTACTGCTTGAATAACGGTTTCCAATGACCAAGGTCGAGGCACGCTTTATAATCTGATATCACCAGTGGCCTACTGACCTAGATACACTTGCTAAGTGAAAATAGATGGGTATGGCGTGGCAGCATGGGGGGTAATTTTAGGGATTTTAAATTACCACTTAAGCGATAGCTATAATTATTTAAAATATTAATAGCACTAGACCATGTTTTAAACGATATTGATACGTGGGAGACACCGATCCACTGTAGTTCAAGTTTGCACTTGCAATCAGTTAGAGAGGCATACTAACCGATATATATGTTAAAAATTTTGGCTTGGGGTGACAGTAACCACGTCGAATTTAACGCTAAAACCCCAGGCAGTAGTTTTCTTTAAAAGGGTTAACATTACAGAACCGAATATAGTCATGGACGGACACGCAATCCCACTGGCTTCATCTATTAATTTGCTGGGCGTCAATCTGGGAGGAAATATGTCATGGCATAACCACGTTGTGGCAATCGCCAAGATAGCATCTCAGAAACTTGGTGTACTCTTCCGAGCCAGAAAGTTGTACACACCAACACCTGACACTATACAAAGCCTAGATTCAACCATCACTAGAGTACTGCTCTCATGTCTGGAGCTCTGCACAAACATACTCTTCGGCTACTGGATTCCATCGAAAGGAGGGCCATTCGTCTGATTGGAGACCACGAGCTGACGAAGAACCTCGACAGCCTAGAACATCGAAGACAGGTTGGGGATTTGACTCTCATTTACAGATATTTTCATGGAAAGTGCTCGGCTGACCTTGCCCTCTTAATTCCGCCCAGAGCGGCGAATATCAGAAATACACGACGAACCACTGCCACCCATCCATATGTGGTAAAGCTTAGTACTCCTCGAACTTTATTATTTAATAATTCTTTCATCTGGAGGACTTCATCCTTGTGGAACGACCTTCCCGAGGTCGTTTTTCCCAACGAATATAACCTCCAACGATTCAAAACCAACGTGAATCGCTTTTTGCGCACACGCACCACTCCACCAGAGTGCCCTAAAGGATTTTTCCTATAGTGCTTGTGTTTGATCATAAAAAATAACAATAGTTGGGAACTCTAGAAGGTTTATGGGTTCATATCCTCTGGCTGGCAAGGCACTTCACTCCGGGTGAATTTGAGTAAAGTATCATGGCGATATTGTCCGTGGCCACGCCAAAATAGTACAACCCCCGATAACAAGGCCAGATAAGATCGGATATATCATCGTGCGAGGATACAAACTCCCCAATCGATAGGCCATACCCACATGCGTAAAACGCATCGTGATTCGGAGCCTACGTTAGGTCCCCTCTGGAATGGCCATGGCAGTGATCGAAGATCAAAAATTGAACAAGAAATATCCTTGGTGCAAACAAGCCAGGTCCATTAACCCTCCTATACGAGAATCAGGTATAAATTGAGTCCAAACTTGGGCGTGCATATAATTCTATTTTAAAGCGAGGTGAATAGTAAATTAATCTTAATTTAATCTTGCTGCCTTTATAAGCAAAATTATGGCTTGTTAATTATAGTCTACAATAAATTTATTATTTTAACGGCAAGAATATGGAAGAAATACCACAAAAATCTTTTGTGTGCGAGTATTATTTCACCGATAGTTACGAGTAAGCATGCAAGGATTTTCAATGGGGGAATTTTATGATTAATGTGAGTTAAATGTTGATTTTGAACACTTTGTTTCAATCCGGTGATTCGGTAATTATCGCGAGCTATAATTTCAACGTTCTATACAGGCACCTAGCGGCAGGCCGAAATTATATTTTCTACAATTACTAAATATGTTTTATAACAATCAACACACCATCTATCTGTCTGTCACGATGGCATGTCTATTGTCTAGTTTTAGAGTTTTTAATGTTCTAAATACACAACAAAAATTGTGTTCTGGAATTGCGTTATTATACAGCGTGTATACAGTGAGTCCCAGAAGAAAGGTCTAAATTCATTAAAATTTAACATTCAGCGGTAAGTTTTTTCAAAAAACGCTCGTACCCGTCGATTTTGATTTTTTAATTTTTTTTTGTGGTAATTTCATGTATACAGTTTATCTCAAAAATAAGTTACGACCATCAACTTCATTTTTGCAAATGAAAACATATATTTTTTATTTCATTTTTGAATTTTGCATTGAATTCTAAGCATGTTTCATGTACCATGTCCTATACATAAACTCAACAGTTATTGAAAAAATTAGGATTTAACATATCCATAAGTAAGACCTGTTTATTAAAAAAAAACACAACAAAATCAAATTAAATGTTGAAAATGGTTGGAAACGTGCAAAGAGAGTTTATTGATCGTCTTGGATATTGTCAAGCCGTAAATGGCGCACATTTTCAACATTTAATTTGATTTTGTTGTGTTTTTTTTAATAAACAGGTCTTACTTATAGATATGTTCAATCCTAATTTTTTCAATAACTGTTGAGTTTATGTATGGACATGGTACATGAAACATGCTTAGAATTCAATGCAAAATTCAAAAATGAAATAAAAAATATATGTTTTCATTTGAAAAAATGAAGTTGATGGTCGTAACTTATTTTTGAGCTACCACAAAAAAAAAATTAAAAAATCAAAATCGACGGGTACGAGCGTTTTTTGAAAAAAACTTACCGCTGAATTTTAAATGAATTTAGACATTTCTTCTGGGACTCACTGTATACGAAAATATAGGCACTATGGAAAAGGCTTAATAACTTTTGACCTGCTTTTTTTTACAAAATTTGGATGTGGCTTATAAGGGAAGGTAAACTACTTTTTGAAGATTGACGAGCAGCAAATTGATAGACGAAGCCGCCGTTGAAATTGCCTGTCCCGCAAATACCTCAATATGTGTGGAACAAAATGCAAAATATCTCTGTCGAAGTTAAATGATTTGTTACCGACTTCGCCATCCTAGTCTCTCCGACTTTACTTTTAGTTTAAACTAGAGTGAGAACGTTTCTTATTTCGATTTAAATTATTTTTTTATAAGTAATATTTCTTGGTTCAAATTATATTTGCAAAGAAGCATTTAAAGAGAGTTACTGACCAACCACCGAATACTAATATAGAAAGAACATGCCAGGTGGTACCACATATTATATATAAACAGTATATTGCTAATACCATCTGCAATTATGTCCCCGCTATGGGCATCGAAGAGAGCGTTGTGAGCTTGCGCAGTTCGGAAATTTTCTTGTAGAAGTAAACATTCGACAGGACCGGACTTCAACTTTTTTAATGTAAATTTCACTGATTAGTTAGGAAAAATATTGCAAACAAAATTTCTATTAGTTCGATTTAAGACGATTTGATGATCAGATGGTGCCCTGATTGGTGTAAACTTTTCGTGCAAAATTCCGTTGGAATATTTGTAACAATCGACACGATGAGCTTTATTTTAACTTTCATCCGACGTCGTATGTTTCTTAACCTCACTTTTTTCTAAACCAAAAATTAAGAATGATATTGACTATTTTGGGAATTATTATCAGCTACTAATGCACCAAATTAAAAATACATTAATTTTAAGGCTAGGCAGTGACCACATATTATATATTATATTGTATACGAGTGACAGGCTCTTCTTCTTTTACAAGCTTTTTAGTGAAATTCGGTTCCGACGATCGAATAATGTGATAAGCAAAATAATTTCGTATATATGTACATACCTGAAATACCTACTTTATACCTGGTATTGATCCACGACTTTTGCAAAAAAGCACCATGCACTTGTGTGCTTGAAAAAGCATCCAAAACCAAAGATGGCGACGAATAAAGACAAACAAATAATGTCGAGCCGGCTCTGACGCGATTGATAAAATGTCCACCCTACTGCGCAAACTCAATAGGCCCGCGCCATCTCCCATAGCGGAGACACTTTTTGTATTTTGGAAAGTTCGTATTGGCGATATACTGTTTATATAATATATGTATCCCATTTTCTATGGTCAAAATTATTTTAATTAAAGTAAGTAAGTTAAAGAACAAGCCACTTGTATGTATTATTCCCAATTACCATTACTAGAACATTAATTTTCATGTAAAACTTAATTGGTAATGAGTAACAAAATATTATTTGCTTGCCTGAGCTAACGCACTAAATAATTTAAATGAAAATATCTCTCTGGGCGACCTGAACTTAGTATAGCTTAGTAAATATTGTGTGGGAAGATACCAACAGCAATGAAAACACAAACTTACGATAAACTCAAAAATGACACATTTTCTGTTCCATAGTAACTGTATCTTTAAATTTAAATTGTTTTCTCATAGGTTAGTTTGAGAGAAGAAATTTGTTTGCAAATTAATAGTAATTGGTCAGGGTGCACTAAACAATTTAAATGCAAATATCTCCGAAACGGTAACTCTGGGCGACCTGAACTTAGTATAGCTTAGTAAATATTGTGTCGGAAGATACCAACAGCAATGAAAACACAAACTTACGATAAACTCAAAAATGAAACATTTTCTGTTCCATAGTAACTGTATCTTTAAATTTAAATTGTTTTCTCATAGGTTAGTTTGAGAACAGAAATTTGTTTGCAAATTAATAGTAATTGGTCAGGGTGCACTAAACAATTTAAATGCAAATATCTCCGAAACGGTAACTCTGGGCGACCTGAAATTAGTATACTTTTTTACGTAATAAATATGAAATAAGTATTATTTTTATTAAAACCTTAAATACACTGAGGCACAAAAAGTTCAGACCTAATAAATGTTCAAAAAATGCCGCAGACAGCGCCCCCTACATTTTACATTAAAATTTCACCAAAAAAACAGTCTCTCGTCCTAAAAAAACCATAATTGCCAAATTTAAAAAAAAAACGTTGGTTTCTGTCAAAGTTATTAGAGAAAAAAAAATTAAGTTTTAACTTTAACGCCCTGTATCTCAGTTAATATCAACTTTCGGATATAGGTAAGTATAATTAAATCCTAATATTTTTACGTAAGGACCCTGTGATTTTTCCATGTCACATAAATTAGCTGACACCCTGTATATAAAAACTATTTTGAAAAACGATGGGACAACCCAGTTAAGAGATCTCACCCGGTATAATTTTAAAAAATACAATGTCCGATGTCACGATCCCGATTCTTTGAATTCTATTATCAAATACATCGTGTCATTAATTCAATCGATGGCCTAACTCATTCATATCCGCGGCCTTATCTTTTAAAACAAGTTATTGCTTTTAATTAAGATCAAACGTCTCTAATATAATGATAAAGTAATAAATCAACGCGACAATTATTACTAACAGTAGTTAATTGTTAATGCCTTGTTATTTCCATTAAACAAAACGTTTCCTGTCTTTGACAAATGTTCAAAGATTCAGTTATCTCGACATGTCGGCTTTGATTTTTAACCGCCTTATCTCCTTATTAATATAATTAAGTAATATTATTTGTGTTGTAATTTTTCATTGAAATTCATATAGAAAATCAATTCTTCTTCGATTATTTGATAAAATAATCGTTGTTATTTAAGTTGTTGAAGATTTTTATTTTTGATTTTGAAAATAAATAAAGTACGTTTCACGAAATTTGGATACGACTTAATGATTTCCTGGGTCGGCCCCATTGTGTCGACAAGAGCTTGGCAATAAACAAGTGAAGTATGAAGGGACGGACTAAGGAAAACAAGTAATGATATGATTATATTAATGTAATCAAATGAAATAACATTTTTTTTTAAATATTACTAGTCATATTTATTTACATTTATAATGTCATTCTATAGATAGTTCTGTTTCGCTATCGCTATCCTCATCAAAATTAATTATAATTGGATTAATTATACGATCCAGACTAATATACGAATTTTCTACAGTTATTACGTGACGGACTGAACTACCTGGGGGAATATCATTAAAGCATTTTCGTCTTCGTTTGTCAATTTTGCGGTATCTGAATCCCATTTCCGACAAAACTCTCCAAAGGCTAGTGCGGCTACAACTTATTTGGGTTTCATCATTGGTGAGCCGTTGCTTCAGAGAATCTAATGTAGGTACGCGTTGCTCTTCGTACATGGTGTAGATTTTTCGCCTTATCAAGTCCTTGTGGCTTTCGTCGAAACATTTGGTGAAACCGGCATCTTTACGCTTCTTTCTAGATTTAATGGGATTTGACGCGGTTCTTTTCACTGTAGTCAGAGGTATCTTAGTCAAATCAGACGTTTCAGTCGCAGCAGCACTAGCATAAAGTCCTCTGTTGAGTAAAGAAGTATATACTCTTTTTACAATTTCCCTAGCATCGAGAGATAAATGCATTTTCTTCACTGCAACACTAGAAGAAGCACCATCAGTGTTTTTCCATGGACGCCACATACTGTTTTTTTATACGTTTGGTAAAATAATATCGGTAATACAACTAAACTCTTCCAGCAAGAAATAAAAACTAACAAATTTTACCACAAAAAGATATTTAAATATAAATTAAGCAACCTAACCTACCTGATGTTCCTATATTTATATAATTATTACAATCCGGTCCTTTCCACATAATAACAACAAACGGTCATAAATAATGGGATCGCCACAGGTACTTTTACTGCAGTCATTATCTTATATCCATTTTTCGTGGAACATACTTTACTCTTAATTCTCCGGTTTAATCCATTACAGAATAATATTTCTATTAGTCACTGGTCATGCAACTAATAGGATAGTTATAATTAAACGAATACATTTCTAACGGTCTAATTATGGTTGCTATTATTATGTACAATAGAAACTAGTAAATTAGTACAACTAAGTAAAGTAGTACGTTTTTCCGAAGCAACTCAAACACGCTTAGACTTATCTGAATGATATCTGAATAATGAAATCCGCCTAGAATCTTACGTAGAATCCAAAAATGCACTAACATATAGGATGTTTCATTTAAAATGAGCAAGTTGACACCGACTTCCGGTACATCCGCAAGTTCCACCGTATTGAAAATATTTTAGCCGAGTGGCCTCCATCAATTATATATATAATCATTAGCACACTTTGTACTTCGTCGAATGAAAGTATGTGCCCCAAGTATCATTTTTAGACACAAATTGGACACAAACACTTTGCTGAGAAGCATTTTTGATTCAAATTATAAAGTTGTATCGAGACACATGTGTTACGAAACTTTTGCGACACATTTTCGAATCCAGTTACTAGAAACACTTAAAGACGTGTTTGTTTCGAAATATTTTACAAACCATAGTGTCGATATATTAACGACACGCGAAGATAAATTCTATCGAAACATTTTTAGTTAAAATTATAAAGTTTTGGTAAGACACAAGATTGCATTGAATTTCCCATAAGAGATTTTTTAAAGCATCGGTGTACGTTTATTAGCGATAAATAAGCAACTTCTTGATATTATTTATATTTTAGGTGTTATTATCCATTCTCCATCCATTATCCATTTTCCATTTTCAACCACAGATTGAGGTAAGTGTTTTAGGTAGATTTTTAATGACCATCTGAACAAGTTTGAGGTTATGTTATTATTTGGCGAGATTTAAATTGTTATTTTTCTTTAAAAAAAGGCTTACTGTACTGTATTTATCAACATAAAGTATGATGCTGTTTTTAACAGAAAAATAACAATTCAAATCTATGCAAACAATAATAACAATATGGTGATTAAAAATCTTCAAAAAACACTTACGTCAATCTGTTTCTGAAAATGAATCAATAATAACATCTAATATAAAAATAATATCAGAGAATTGCTTATTTATTCCTTAAAAACGTGTACCGATGCTTTAAAAAATCTCTGATGGGATTCTAGTTTGTTTGGAAAGGTTTTTCCTCTCGTGACGTCAGACTTAGGATGTCCATACCCAACCTTTGTTTTCTGTGCATACAAGGAAACCTTTTTTTTGTGGCATTCACCCCTAATAAACCTTTTATTTTTCTGTGGATCATACGAAACATTATAGAAGTCAAAGACTAGAATTTGTGTGTTGAATCCATTTGGGACCAGAATAATGTATTGCTTTCTAGCGGCCATTTTGTAAAATGAATTTTTATTTTGTTAAAATGAGTTTTAATGGAATTCCTGCATCTTTTGATAAGCCAAAAGTTGTTACATAAGTTCTATTTTCCTAGCTAAGTCGATTTATAAAAGAAATAAATAAAATTTTGAAAATATTTTAATTTTTATTTTTTTGATAAAGTATATTTTTTCTGTAAATGCAAATAAATCGAGGACACGCTAAAAATATAAAGTTAAATTAATTACCAAACTGCACGATAAAATTTACTGCGACAATGATTTTTTGGTTCTTATGTGCAATAACTAGGTATATGGAATAAAATAACTTATAGGAAATATACTTATAACGAATTCATCATGACGAAATTATTGTTTCATATTGTTTTTCTTTTATTTTACAACAGTGAAGGTATCCTAATTGTTTTGTGCATGGTTTAACATAGACCCGCCCTTCTATACTGTCATTTGTGAATAAACAGAAGTAACACTTTAGAAATATTTTTGAATATTTTCGAAACATTTTCGATAAAAGTTTCCATTGTGCATCGAAACAGCGAAAGTCACAGCTAATACCAACCACTTGGAAACACGTGCAAATGTGCCATTTAAAATGTATACGTCTCGAAAATATTTCCATTTTTGCTGCCAGCAGTTTTCAATTTTGATCGGAAACAGAAACGATAGTTACGATACATTGGCCATAATGTGTCTAAAAATGCTACTTGGGGTGATTCCCCGACAGCAGAGTTGTAAGGTTAAAATCGTAAATAATTGCAGAAAAATGTCGCGTTTTGAGTCTGAAAAAGAATATTGATGTTGTGGAAGTTTTTAATTTGATAACAATGATTTGGCCGAGTTCATTAACATTGATAGCAATGTGCTATTAGAAGATGATAGTGACCCCATTCCTACCGATTATGTAGTCCAAACTGAAACCACATCACTATCTGACGAAGAAGTTGAATGCAATAATCAAACAAATGTCACCAATTATCAACAAGCCATTAGTATTGTAAAGGAATTACAAGAGTATGCAAAGAATAGAGGTGACTCTACAGCAATGAAATTGTTATCAGACTTGGAATTACATTTTCTAGATTGCAGGTTTTAAACGCAAACACATCAAACTACGTTATTAGATTTTTTTAGTACTACATTCTAACTAAAACTAGTGTATTTTTGTTATGTTATGTTATGTTTATTTGTACATACGTATACATAGTAATAATTTTGCATTTACATATTACCTAATAAAAAATTTTCCATGGGCGGACACCTCTATTAGGCGGCCACATTTAGACAGTCCCGTAGGTGTCCGCCTAAGAGAGGTTTCACTGTATTATATAGTAATTACTTGATTTTACTAAATTTATTAGAAATTCTACTATACTTTTTTAGAAATGATGTGTAACTACCAGAGCTGGGCAAATACTTTTTAAAAGTATTTAAATACTAAATACTAAATACTTAATTAAATTCAAAAGTATTTAAATATTAAATACTTTTTGAAGTAATGAAGTATTTAAATCTTAATTACAAAAAGTATTTAAATACTTTTTAGGTTTAAATACTATATTTAAATACTTTCTAAGTATTTAATTACTTTTAAGTATTTATAAATACTTTCTGAGTATTTAATTACTTTTTTTTTAAATATTTATAAATACTTTTAAGAATGAAACACAAAATTTAAATACTTTGTAAACAATTACAGTCGAACCTCTATAACTCGAACCTCTCTTTAACTCGGACTTTTTAGTGGTTTTTGTACATTTTCCAAGATTTCTATGTACATATTTTAATGGTACATAGACATAATGTATGTAATAAAAAAAATGTTTTGGAATATTCATGTGGTTTTCCCTTCTCTCTTCCAACTCTCTGTAACTCGATCTTTTTTGGTTGTCCCTTCAAGTTCGAGTTATAGAGGTTCGACTGTAATTACTCTTAAAAATATTTAAATAGTATAGTAGTATTTTTGTCTCCTCTAAGTAGGCAGTTGAATAGGTAGGTACCTCAATCCTCAAAATATTTTAGAATCAAATAAGATCTAACAGCAATGAAAAGTGTGTTTTGTAATATTTTATTGGTATTGACAGTAAATTTTAATTAAAAATCCACGACAACATAAACTTAAGGTTACAGGAATAAAACAGGAATTGTCCATATTTATCGAAATCGAGATTACTAGCGCAACCTGTTGGCACATGTGTTACTTTCCATGGTCAAAATATTAGCCGAATAAACTAGGAACGTCTGTAGAAATTAGAGTCAAAGTTCTACTGTACTGAAATAAAACTAGAGATGTCCATACTAAAAAATGCATTTTATCTCAAAACTCTGATTTTCTGACAATCCTTATTTTATCCCTGTATTCTTCAACTGATAACATAACAAAAGACTTTCTACCTAAACCTAATTACTCAAAATTTGTAATGGAAGAATAATAATTTATAATGTAATGTTTTAAATCTTCGATGCGTTAGCTTTCATAAGAACAAGATTTTCGAAATTATCGTCTGATAAAGCATGTCGTCGTGGCGTATTAATGAATGTTGCAAATGAAAACATTCTTTCAACTGGGGCAGATGAGGGAATAGTAGTGTTATATTTCAAAAATAATTTGTTGATAATGGGATATTTTCTCAGCATTTCTATGTCTGTTTGTGAGTCTTGCATATATTGTGAATGCTTCCAAAGTGGGGACAATTTGCTTCCGTGAGAGAAAATGCAATGTAGTTAGTCTTTTGTACATTAAGTACATTCTTTTGTGATATGATAAAATTAAGCTGCAAACTTGAAGCTGAATTATATTTTTAAAAAACACACTTTAATAAATACAAAATACATTAATAACTTCGTATATTACGTAACATGTGCTAAGATTATCGTATTTTTTTTAATTACTTTTGCCTGATTTCTCCAGTTTTTTTTTCTGTTTCATCGTATATGGGGGGTAATTACAACCAAGGGCCCCCCTCCTTTTATACGCGCCTGCATGACCTATTTTCGAGATTCCTACGCCATTGATCAGGATGAACAGCTATGATTTTCGGTCCAGAATCATTTGATTTCTGACCATCAAAGCTATCATTTCGTTCCTTCCACTTGTGTCGGCATCGTACGGAAACTATCTTTCGCTTCCTGACACGCGTGACAAGTGCAAACTTAGAATTTTCCACATGAACCATATTTAAATAGAAAACAGTACTTGAATAGTAAAAAGTATTTAAATACCCCAAAAAAGTATTTAAATACTAAAAAAGTATTTAAATACTCCAAAAAGTATTTAAATACTCCAAAAAGTATTTAAATACTGAAAGGAATATAAAAAAGTATTTAAATACTAAATACTTTTGCAAAGTATTTGTAATATAAATACAAATACCTATTATAAAAAAGTATTTAAATACTCAGTATTTAAATACAAAAAAGTATTTAAATAAAAAAAAGTATTTGTGAGTACAAATACTGCCCAGCTCTGGTAACTACAATATTATTTAGGTACGGACGTCATCCTTATAGAACGATCTTCCCGAGGTCGTATTTCCCAACGAGTATAACCTCCAACGATTTAAGACCAACGTGAATCGCTTTATGCGCACACGCACCACTCACAGAGTGCCTTAGGGGATTTTCATATAATGCTTGTATTTGATCATAAAAAAACTAATTAATAATGAAAATTGTTGTTAATACAATATTTTATAGGAAATTGTACAATAAAATCTTTACGATAATAATTTTACTATAGTGGTTGTTAAAATTAACTATATATTTTAGCATTTTCTTGATTTTACTAAATTTATTGGAAATCCTAACTATAGTTTTTTTAAAATTATGTTTACAATATTATCTTTGTATGGATTACTAATAAAAAATGTAATTAATGCTATATTTTATAGGAAATTTTACAATACAATCTTTACTATACTCACCGGCACAAAATTCCGCCACCTTGAAATTTTGGTCAAGTTTGATATTTTATAACTTATACAGGAGTAAATGAAACTGTTGTTTTTTGTCGTAATTTCAAAACGCCCTGTAGGAAAATTGAGGTGGATAATTTTATTTGCACACTGTTTCTTGTAATCTTTGATGTGCTAAATATTTCGTTTCTTGATTCATTCCATTATCTCATCTATGCTGCGAGCTGCAAAATTTTAAATGAAACGATGCTATTTTTAGAAAATGTATGTCATTGGTATTTCTACCGAAGCACGCACCAATCTTGTTTTTTGTTGAGCTCTAATCGCCCACCGTCACATTGAGGAAATCCTTCAAGAAGTTGTTGTTCCATTTGCTCCTTAATGCTAATGCTAGACCTCACGTTGCACATGTAGTGAACGAATATCTGAATGAAGTTGGACTTCCAAGATTGGAATGGCCCGCATGTAGCCCGGATCTTAACCCAATCGAACATCTTTGAAATCAACTTAAAAGGTCCGTTCATCGTCGTGCTGTACAACCATAAACCTTGCACGACTTACTACTGGCGCTGACCGAAGAATATAAGGCTATCCCACAAGAAAGGATAAGTAACCTTATTCGTTCGATATCACGAAGACTGCAAGCTGTCATTGCTGCGAGAGGAGGAAATACACGATATTAAAATTGTTTTTTGTTAATTAACTTTATGATATACCTAGTATTTGTTTTTCTTAATGAAAGTTCATTTAAAATATTGCAGCTCGGGTTTGTTCGGTCGTTGAATGAAGGAATCAAAAATCAAAATGTTTAGAATACATCAAAGATTTCAAGAAACAGTACGTATACCACTAAAATCCACCTAGTGCCAATCGGTTTACCGGTCGTGGGGTTTGAACCTACAAACTATAGTTCTATAGTTCCCAGTGACTGTCGCTTTAACCACGGAGCCACCAGAACCGTTCCATTACTTGATATTTAATTAAATTATGCATACTTCTTGATTAAGTAGTTGTGGAAGAAGAATACTATTGTAATCACGGTAATGATCACTATATATCTGGATGATTAATGATACTCGCTCACAGTTAGTTGAAGTCGCAAATTTCTTTCTCATTAACGATTAGTGATGAGCGATATCGTGATTTTTCAATCACGTTGTGAAACGCGATTGTTATTTTTTGATATCAGTGAAATTAAAGCGTAACGTGATCACGGTTTATAAATTTTTATCACTGCTAAGCGAGATATTAACTAGATAATATACGTAAGAAAATATTGGAAGCATCGTAAAATAATTAGTGGGTGATGGTCGATGGATTTAAATTATTTGTTATGCATACTACTTTACTACTAAAAGAACTGTAACAAAAGAAAACTAAAATCTGTAATAAAATATTACACAACATTGATAACAAACAAAAGCAACCGGTATTTCTATACCTAGAAAGTAGCCCAAGTAGCATTTTTAGACACATTATGGTCAATGTATCGTAACTATCGTTCCTGTTTCCGATCAAAATTGGAAACTGTTATCAACAAAAATGGAAATATTTTACGTATACATTTTAAATGGGACATTTACACGTGTTTCTAAGTGGTTGGTACTAGCTGTGACTTTCGCTGTTTCGATGCACAATCGAAATTTTTATCGAAAATGTTTCGAAAATGTTCGAAAATATTTCTAAACTGTTACTTCTGTTTATTCAAAAATGACAGTATCAAGGGACGGGGCACTGTTAAACCATGCGCAAAACAATTAGGATACCTTCACTGTTGTAAAATAAAAGAAAAAAATATGAAACAATCATTTCGCCATGATGAATTCGTTATAAGTATATTTCCTATAAGTTATTTTATTTCATATAACTAGTTATTGCACATAAGAACCAAAAAATAATTGTCGCAGTAAATTTTATCGTGTAGTTTAGTAATTTATTTTGCATTTACAGAAAAAAATATGCTTTGTCAAAAAAATAAAAATTAAAATATTTTCAAAATTTTATTTATTTCTTTTATAAATCGACTTAGCTAGGAAAATGGAACTTATGTAACAACTTTTGGATTTTCAAAAGATGCAGGAATTTCATTAAAACTCATTTTAACAAAATAAAAATTCATTTCACAAAATGGCCAGTAGAAAGAAATGGACTCAAAACACAATTTCTAGTCTTTGGCTTCTATAATGTTTCGTATAATGCACAGAAAAATAAAAGGTTTATTAGGGGTGAATGCCGCAGAAAGAAGATTTCCTTGTATACACAGAAAACAAAGGTTGGGTATGGACAGCCTAAGCCTGACGTCACGAGAGGAAAAACCGTTTCAAACAAACTAGAATCCCATAAGAGATGTTTGAAATCATCGGTACACGATTTGAAGGGATAAATAAGCAATTTTCTGATATTATTTTTATATTAGATGTTATTATTGATTCATTTTCAGGAACAGATTGACGTTAGTATTTTTTGAAGATTTTTAATCACCATCTTGTTTGAGGATATGTTATTATTGTTTGCATAGGGGGATTTGAATTGTTATTTTTTTGTTAAAAACAGCGGCATACTTTATGTTGATAAATATAGTAAAGTAAGCTTTTTATAGTGAAAAATAACAATTTAAATCTCGCTAAACAATAACATAACCTCAAACTTGTTCAGATGGTGATTAAAAATCTATCTAAAACACTTACCTCAATCTGTGGTTGAAAATGGATCAATAATAACACCTAATATATAAATAATATCAAGAAGTTGCTTATTTGTCGCTAATAAACGTACACCGATGCTATAAAAAATCTCTTATGGGAAATTCAATGTAATCTTGTGTCTTACCAAAACTTTATAATTTTAACTAAAAATGTTTCGAAAAATATTTATCTTCGCGTGTCGTTAATATATCGTATGGTTTGTTAAATATTTCGAAACAAGCACGTGTTTCTAGTAACTGGATTCGAAAATGTGTCGCAAAAGTTTCGTAACACATGTATCTCGATACAACTTTATAATTTTAATCGAAAAAGTTTCGAAACGTTTCTCAGCAAAGAATGTGTGTCCAATTTGTGTCTAAAAATGCTAATTGGGAAAATTATACCTTTAAAAAAAACTATTATGAACTAAGCACTGTATACTTTACAACATTGCTATTGATTCATGCAAATACGCATGGTTGCTTAATTATTTTGTGGGTATTGTATATTATCATTTAAGAATAGAATCATTAATCATTTGAGTTTTCTTATTACTTAGCCTGTTTCTTTTAAAAAATGCCCAGAGCTCGCTAGTCTTTCGAATATTACTACTCATTTTCATTCATTCACGGTTTCAAGTTCAAGATTCAGAAGTCACAGTCAAGTAGTACTTCACGGAATCATATTTTAAATAATCGGTCTATATGAGATGTGATTTGAGAAAATCCACCAAAAAGCAATAAAGCACGAAGTCTAGTAAAGATTGTTTCACGAAAAATGGATACGACTTAATAATTTCCTGGGTCGGTCCCATTGTGTCGACACGAGCTTGGCAATAAACAAGTGAAGTATGAAGGGACGGACTAAGGAAAACAAGTAATGATATGATTATATTAATGTAATCAAATGAAATAACATTTTTTTTGAATATTACTAGCCCTATTTATTTACATTTATAATGTCATTCTATAGATAGTTCCGTTTCGCTATCGCTATCCTCATCAAAATTAATTATAATTGGATTAATTATACGATCCAGACTAATATACGAATTTTCTACAGTTATTACGTGACGGACTGAATTTTTCCAACTACCTGGGGGAATATCATTAAAGCATTTTCGTATTAATTCTACAACACTAGAACTTAAAGTCGGAGAAATATTTTCAGACCTAACCAGTGATTTTAACTTGTGCCACATATACTCTATGGGGTTAAAAATGCAATAATAGGGAGCCGTAGCACTGTATGTCCAATTTCTTCTGCCAATGTGTCACAAACATATACTTTTTATACAAAATGTCTTTAAAACTTCCAAAAGATCACTTTTTTTATAACTTTCTTCAAAATATATATCATTCGCCGCAATGTAGTTCTGAATCTCCAATTTTGTATTATTTGAGCTTGGAGCTTTATGTAATTGGCGACTGTGATAGCTCGCATTGTCAATTACTATCACGCTATTCTGAGGAATGTTTGGTAAAAGACAATTCTTGAACCATTCCTCAAAAACTAACAAATTTTACCACAAAAAGATATTTAAATATATATTAAGCAACCTAACCAACCTGATGTACCTATATTTAATTATAATTATTACAATCCGGTCCTTTCCACATAATAATAACAAACGGTCATAAGTAATGGGATGGCCACAGGTACTTTTACTGCAGTCATTAAGTTATATCCATTTTTCGTGAAATAATCTTTACCCACCATGATATTCTTATGGTCATATTATGCTTACATGACTTTTAATGCTTGTTATTCTAACGGTGATATGCGAAAATGGCATTTATTAGTTTAACACAATTGGTATTGGTACACCACAATAAGGCCGGTAGCCGATTATGGCAAATGTAATAAATGTATTTCTAATGATGTTACAACAAATAAAATTTTAAACGAAACGATAGGTTTAATGATTAGTAAAAGTGAAATACGTACGCAAAAGTGATTTGTTTAAACTGTGATCACATCACGCTTTTTATTGTTGCTAAGGATAACTTTCATTGTTCTGTTGAGTAATAAACTATTATTGTCGATAACTTCAATTTCATACCTACCTAAACTTTCCTATATCATACCGACATCGTGTGAATAAGTTTGTTTTTTCCTAAATCAAACAAAGGAACACGCAAAGCTCGTTTAAATTGAAATATTGTGTGCCTTATAATTAAGTATCCGAACTAGTCCATAATTATCTATAATAATATTATTATTCCTGAATAAAATTGAATAATTTATAAATGCAGCTTGTTTTGTTTTGGAAGCAAGAACGGTGTGTGATAAGTGTGTAAATTTTTATCATAATAATTTTTACAATTTATTTATTAGAAGAATTATTCTTCTTATTGTAATAACTTATACAGGACGTTAGTTAATGACGTGCCAATATTATTTCATCGTCTGATTCGTTAGGTCACTTTATGAAGAAAATTACCCTCATACATTAAGCTAGAGGTGTTAGTGGCGTCTGCGAGTCGGATAAAACCCCGAAATATCGAATTATTTTCAGCCGGAACAAGAGTACCTCCCTCCCCCCCATCCTGTTTTCGAGGATGCTGAACACGATGGTGATGTCAGAATTTCTCATTTGGGTTGCGAAATCCCTCGAAACGGCCAAAAACCAGCCCCAGAGGTTTTAAACGCGCTTCAAGAGGTTTTCCTGCAGAGAAACACACTTTCCCCCCGTTTTCGAGGATGCTGAACACGGTGGTGGTGTTGGATATCGCGTCCGACCCCTTCCAACCCCTTCACCAGCCAATACTCGGCCCTGAAAGGGGTGAATTAATTTTTTCAAGTATCAGCTGCAAATATATATAAATATATTCCCCCCTTTGTTTTATGATTTTATTTAATTGAAATTTAAAAAAAAAATGAGCTTAGAAAAAAAAATTTTTTTCTAAAAAATTTAAAATAAACTGACCACGCCTTCGCGTTTTTTTTCGCGCAAACTATTTGATTATATTTTTTCAGTTGGACCGGAATGAGAGACCATTACAACAGAAAAGAAAAGTACAACCATGTTCCCCATTCTCAACATCCTCGGAAACGTGGGGTGAGGGGGGGGGAGGGGGGGTCGGACATGATTTCCAACACCACCAACGTGCTCAGCATCCTCGAAAACGGGGGGGAATATATATTTTCCGCTGATACTTGAAAAAAAAAAATTCACCCCTTTCGGGGGCTAGTATTGACCGGTGGAGGCGTTGGAAGGGATCGGACGCGATATCTAACACCACCACCGTGCTCAGCATCCTCGAAAACGGGGGGAAAGTGTGTTTCTCTGCAGGGAAACATCTTGAAGCGCGTTTAAACCCTCTGGGGGGGGGGGGGGGCGTTTTTAGGGGTTGTCCTCTTGTTCCGGCTGAAAATATTTCGATGTTCGTCCGACTCACAGACACCACTATGTTGTTTTCGATTGATTACATCGAAAACAATACCCTAGCTATCGAAAACAACCCCTTAAGCTATTGAACACAAAACCATAGTACCCTTCTTACAACGTCATTATTGAAATCATATGTCAGTCTGACATTCTCATTGTTCCGAGTTTAGTTTCAAAAAATGTCACGTTTTGGAAATAAATCAATCGAAGTAATTCAAGAAAAGATCGCACATAGTATCCCAAAAAGACACTAAAAATAGCAAGCAATATGTCTGGCGTCAATTTATGATGTTTTGTAAAGAGAGAAGGTAGGTTTTTAGCAAGGAGACTCAGATTAAAAAGCTTCCGGACATACTACAAGACTGGGCTTACAACATGAAAAACAAAACGGTGAGGAATACAAAGATTTTACAAAAAAAAACAATATGGAATTTAACAGCGAAGATGCTTCAGCAAATGTATTATAATGAGTACCAAATCAGGTTTGATCCATTTACGAATATTGAGTTTAAAATGGCTCGTGAGACGCAAAACGCAAGCAAGTGCAGTATCTACCAGAAAAAAGAAAAGTATATGATATATAATACATAAAATATATAAAATATGATGAATTTAAAAGAATTGTTGGTAGTTGCGATGAAAGTACTCCCAATGGCCTAGAAAAAAATATATTTTTTATACTATCCTATAAGCTGACTTATAGAGGAGGTGAAGGAGCTCGCTGTCAATTAAGATATTTTAAGAGGTAAACTAACAGTAGTGGGGACAATACAGGGCGTATACAGTACAATCCTATTTTTTCGAAAATCGCACAGGGAGGAGATAGACCCTGTAGAAGCTCTAAATGGTTAATTTCAAACAGGAGGAATTCTGATATTTGTCCTATACGTCTTTCTGATCAATTTATACAAAAAAGAAGCTAGATTAATCATGAACGATTATTTTTAACAGAAAAACCATTCTGGAAAACATCAGGAAACTGGTATAAGAACACTCCAGTTGGCAAAAATACCATAGGTCAAGGGAAAATTGGTGTAAATACAAAAAACGTAAAAATAACCAACCATTCCTTACGAGCAACAGCTATTTCAAAACTAGCCAAGCAGGGAGTTGACGAGTAGCAGCTTAGAAAAATCACGGAACATTCGATCACATATCCATTTCGTCATATCTATAAATGGATGAGGCGCACCATAAGCTTGTTATTCAACAAATGAGAACGAATGAAATGGATGCCCAACCTAGTTGCTCGAAAATGTGGAAACCAACCTCAAGAGATTCTTCAAATTCCTAGTCAGCTTCTAATATTATTAATTATTAGAACTGCGTTATTAATAATTGATAAAGTAAAATATATAATACATTATTCAGTTGTATGACGGGACAAATTATTCGCAATATTCTTTTTATCAGAACATTGTTTACGAGTCATCTCCATGACTTGACCACTTGAGACTTTATAATTTTGGCATTCATTTTTTTTTTGACACGCTCGGAAAAGTATATGCAAGGGTTGACTTGTCAGAAAATGTATTTCCCGTGACTTTGGGATCACGCAGATGCTGTAAATTCAATTTCAGACATGGCTCGATATAATTTTGAATTTATTGAGAATTTCCTATCCTACCAGCAACGCTCTACGGCATTTCATCAGATATAAAAGTTGTAGAGGATGACCTAAACTTCACGAAAAACCAAATTACTGATATTTCACTTCACGGGCCCCCCTATTGTCACCGTCTCTCTAACTACACTAATTAACACAAAAATCCTCTTTATAAAAATATCTTGTATTTTGTAACATTTGGACTTAAACTAATATACAACTGACCCTCAAATGTTTATATTGGCCTCAGATTTCTTGGAAGGGTCGAATAGGCCCATTAATAGGTAATAAACGGTCGCCCCATTGTTATTTGCAGCTTATTTGGATCTATGCTTGAAATATCCCTTTAGTCGTTACTATAAAATATAATCATTTAGTAAACATCTATTAATATTTTCGCTTAGATCTACGTGCGTGGTAAAACGGTACCAAAAATGTCGATGCGTGTTTGCGTTAATAAAGCCGATACCTTCTGATATATTTATGGCGAAGTTACCGCGAAAGCGTACCAAAAACCGATATCTTCATTAGTAAAAAAGTCTTATGAACTGTACTTTGGATGCAAAGTTGGCGATGAAGGTAGGTCTTGGGCCCCAAAAATGTGTTGCAGTTCGTGCTCGAGAACATTGACTGGATGGCTGAAAGGTACTCAAAAATCTATGCCATTCGCAGTTCCAATGGTTTGGAGGGAACCTCGTAATCACGTAGATGATTGTTATTTTTGCATGACGAATATTAAAGGAATTACTAGCAAAACCAAGCGTAGCATTCAGTACCCCAATATTCCTTCTGCAATGCGACCAGTGCCCCATGACAACTCATTACCCATTCCCCAGCCACCTGAGAGTTACACGCTTGATTCCGAATCAGACTCCGGAAGTATTTCACCAGAAGCCGGACCAAGCTACATCCCTAGTTCTCATGATTTGCCTGATACACCTCATTTAATCACTCAAGGTGAATTAAATGACCTTGTTCGTGACTTGGACTTACCGAAAACAAAAGCTGAACTTCTCGGATCCCGCCTGCAGCAGTGGAAGCTCTTGGGAAAAGGAGTGAAGGTGTCCATCTACAGGAAAATGCAATCTACTCTCACAATTTTTTTTGCAGTGGAAGGTGATTTATTATTTTGCCATGACATACCTGGCCTAATGACCGAACTGAACTTATCATATACTCCCGATAAATGGAGACTATTCATAGATTCGTCTAAAACAAGTCTAAAAGCTGTTTTACTTTTTAATGGAAACGAGCATCCATTGGTTCCTATAGGTCATTCGGTAAATATGAAAGAAACATATGACAATCTTGAGATGTTATTAAGATCTGTAAAGTACGAAAATCACAAATGGAACATATGTGCAGATTTAAAAGTAGTGGCGTTACTGACAGGGCTGCAAGCAGGCTATACAAAATACTGTTGCTTTTTGTGTGAATGGGACAGCCATGCAAGAGACAAACATTATAAAATTACGGTTTGGCCTCCACGTGACACAATACAAGTTGGCGTTAAAAATTTGACCCGAGAACCATTAGTTCAGAAAGAAAAAATATATTTACCTCCACTTCACATTAAGCTGGGTCTGATCAAAAATTTTGTTAAAGTACTGGATAGAGAAAGAAATGCTTTCAAGTATTTAAAAGACAATTTTCCACGTATCAGTGAGGCCAAAATTAAATAAGGAATTTTTGTTGGTCCCCAAATTAGGCAATTGTTTAAAGATGCGAACTTCAGGCAAATTTTAAGTGAAAATGAAAGGAGGGCATGGAATGCATTTGAAAGTGTTTGCAACAATTTTCTTGGAAATAATAAATCAGAAAATTATCGTGAACTCGTGGAAGAACTACTCATGGCCTATCATATTTTAGAATGCAACATGTCACTAAAACTTTACTTTTTCCATTCTCATTTGGACTTTTTTCCTGAAAATTTAGGAGCAGTATCAGATGAGCATGGAGAACGATTTCACCAAGATATTGCCTCCATAGAGTAAAGGTATACAGGAAAGTGGAGCCCGAATATGTTAGCCGACTATTGCTGGACCCTAATACGAGACACATCCAGGGGTTCTTATAAAAGAAAGACGTTTGGGAAGTAAATATTAAATCGTAAATTATTTATAAATGTTTATAATGTACCTACCTAAGCGAAGTGTTAATAAAATATATTATAGGTTTTTAATTGTTCAAATCATATGTCCCTCCCTTATCATTGGAGGCTGATATCGAAAATCTGAGGCCAGATCCGGATTCAGCAGGCCAAAATATATAAAATCCAGCCAAAATCATTCCAGGGAGGAAAATTTTTTTTTAAATGTTCGTCAGTAGCTATCAGTGTTTGTGTGTTAAAATAAAATTAATTGTTTGTGGAATTCAACAGATATAATTTTTTTTGCAATGATTTTACTGAATAAAATATTGAAATCATTAATAATATTTGTAAAATCTTAGGCTACATCTATGTAGATTCACAAAATATACAATTATTAAAAATATTTAATTATTTCCCAAATAAGATTTTTATTCTTTTGCTGCACATCTTAAGTGATACGCTTACTAAACTAGCATAACTGTATTATAATAAAATATCATTTAACAAAAATGTATCTAATAATAGGCCACTTTCCCCTACTTCTTTTCCTAGGAAAGCAAACAAGAGTTTATCTTCCACGTTCACCGAGAACACTTCCCCAGTAACGTTCTGAATAAGTCATAAAACTATTTCCAATATTAATTTACGTCTGCACTTCGACACAAAAAATGATTCTTACCAAAAACACGCCATGTAGTAGCGTGTGAATACCACGGGCACAACAACCAATTTCTTATCAGATATCTGATAGGGCAGCGATTTTTGAAAGAACCTAATGACTCAATTGCGAGTCATATTTCTTTTATAGTTAGAAAATGATAGGTTAGGCCGAAGTTATAGAGTTAATGAGCGGTTTTTTAAAATAATCAAGGAAAAGGGGTTTGAATTATTAGGCAGATAATTTGGAACTGGGGTTTAATAAAGTGAATGTGAAATAAGTGGCTTTAAGGTCATTATATGGGTGAAAATGTGTGGGTATAAAAATATTTCCTTTAAAGGCGATAGATTTTTTAAAATTAAATAAATTCAACAAATTGTTTCGTCCTCACATTCTGTATATGTATACAAGGTGCCCCATAACAGGAGCAACTGGAGGTACTAAATATCAAACTAGACCTATTAAGTCATATAAGTGTTGCCAATTAGCATGATTTATGCCACCTCTTCATTGCATTGTGTGTAATTTTTATGCAGCAAAGGTGTGTGTAATTTGCCCCCACCTAAGGCCGTTCAGTTTTGTTGACCATTTTTGCGCATATACATCAGAGCCCACATAATGTACCATCGTGCCGGTAAAAAACTAGGACAGCAAAATTTCTTATTATTTCCTTGACTATTAGGAATTTTTTACTTTCGAGTCTGGTACCAGTAAAATGTCATTTACAAATTTTACATGTCAACATAGATTGTCAGTTTATCATTAACTTGTCAAGCAAATTCTTCTTTAAAAAATGTGCCACAATTAACACCCCAGCAAAAGGCTATAATCTACAGTCGATTGCGAGATGGTGCTTTTATTAGGGATATTGCAGACGAACTGGGAGTAAACAAAAATACCGTGTTGTTGGCAAAACAAAAAATAGCAAGGCATGGGACTATTATTAGGAAAGCAGATTCAGGTCCCGCTAGAATTTCTACTGAAGATGAAGATAGAAGGCTAGTTAATTATCTAAGGGATCATACATTCGCAACTGCAATACGCCTTTATTGCAGAAGAGACGAGCTTTCCAGGTTCTGCAAATACTGCTAGAGAAAGGGTTCGAATTTCCGATATACGAAGTCGTTGTGCTACTAATAAAATATTTTTAATGGAAAGAAATAAACAAGGTAGGTTAGAATTTGCACATGAATATTTTTAAATCGGAATATTTTCTGGGAAACAGTTATATTTTCTGACGAGAAAACTTTTCAATCGTGTAATAATGGAAGAATTCGAGTGTATTCGAGTGTATACACAAAACAAACCAAAGCGGGCGCTTCTCTATAAATGTCTGTGGTTGGATTAGCGCTAAAGTTCCAGGAATTTGCCTAATCGTGGAAATTTTACATTTCAGCATAATTCTATGATAATTTTTTCTTAGAAAATAATATAGCAGTTCTTCCCTGGCTTTCGAAGAGTCCCGATTTGAACCCGATCGAAAACATTTGGGGTAAAATGGTGAAATCAATGTATAAACATGATTTTCGGTCACGAAATAGAGATGAATTACGCCACAGGATAAATGAAGCTTGGGATGAAGTAACAGGCGAATTATGCAGAAACCTAGGTATGCCGCAAAGGCTTCAAGAAGTAATAAATAGGAATGGTTCTATGACTAAATATTAAAAATGTTTTGTTGCTTCGACAAATTTTGCGTTTGTATTTTTGTAACCTTCTTTTAAATTTATTTTATTATTTAGTTCGTTTTCATTTTTAGGCGACGTTATATATACCTACTTTAAATAAGGTATTAGACTTTTTCTTAATAAAAATGACCAATATATTTACTGCCGCTCAAGTTTATAAAAGAAATAAGATCTTTTGATGCCACCTCGTATCGAAAAATATAAAACGTTAAATTATGTAACCTAGGTTACTTCCTAAAAGTTATGTGATTTTACCTTACAACTATCGAGCACCTTTTATAGTCTGAGATATGTACAAGTACGCACAGGGGATCTTTACCCTGACGTCATCGCTTACACGTCATAAAAATCGTATGAATCAAATCAAAATTACGTGGAAGAAAAGTTGTCAAAACAAAAACTAATTTCATAACATTTTAATTGACGTAAATAACGTTCCCATATACGGATTTTTAAAAATTTCTTTAAAACTCCGAATCAAAATTTTGAGTCGGTCTTACATAAAATAGATTGTTAGGAATATGTAGGTATAAATTTGATATTCTTGAATTTTTACTGGCAGTTATGTACCTACTTCTTATTTGACAAAATGATAAACTCGGTTTGAATATGACATTTTGATTACACAGATTAAAAAAACATCAAAGAAAGTTTAATTTTTGATTTGACCAACAGAGATCATTTGAATTAATTTATTAAAAAGTGCAACACCGTGCAATTAGATTTACAATGAACACATCTTAGAAAATACACCGTGCAGATACTATGAGCAATAATGATCATGCACTGTCTTGGACAAGACACAGTACAATTATTAGAATTACAATGCGCCGGCGGGTTAATCCGTGTACAAAAATTCCTTAAATTTTTATTTTATTTATTTAAATCAAAGTTAGAGTTGACAAAATTAACAAAGAATAGGTACAATAAGTTCTACAATTTACCTACCTATCATTGAAAAACTTAGTCTTAAAGCTGGTTTACTTATTTTAAATTTAAATTACAAGTCATCATCGCATTCGGAATCTGAACTTTCATCTACATTTATAATCAATGGTTCGACTTCAATATTTACTAAATGTTGTTCTCGATTGAACCATTCTTCAATTAACTTTTCAGTATGTTCTACACAATTTTTCCAAATTTCTGCAGAACATTGGTCCAATGCTTCATTCCACATGCTTAGAACTTTATCATCACCATATCCATCTCTACCAATGTGTTTGTTATAATACGATTTAGCATGGGCCCAAATTAATTCTATAGCATTAAAGTCACAATGGTAAGGTGGAAGCCGTAACACTTCATGGCCATGCTCCCGTATCAACTCGTCAATTACATATACATTTTCTTTTCTATTATTTTTTGCTAACTGTAATAGTTCTGGTTTCAAAAGTTGTTCATTATAAGTTATATTATTGCTTTCTAACCAAAAAATGATTTGTGCTTTTGTGGAAGCAGTAGAGGGTTGTTTTTCTTTAAGCAAACTATGATATGGCGCATTTTATTGAACTGTCATATTTGTATTTTTCGACCAATTTTTACCACATTTTGAGACGAGATTGTGAACTTAATTTGGCGATTTCAGATTTGATTTTGCCCGAAATACGTTCTGTAAACCTTCTAGTTTCGATACATATACAGAGCGTTTGGAAATTCGGGCGATTTTACTTATTTTTTTCGAAACTAAAAAAACATGTTTTTACGTTTTTGGGATGGCAAAATAGCGGAGCGGAGACTTATCCACAATTTTTAGGGTTAGGAATACTTTATTACAATAAATAAATAACAATAAATATCAATATGTACTTACCACTAACACAAAAAAGCGATACCAAAAGCTCTGAAAAGAACTGTTGGCAGGAGTAAATGAAGTTTTAATGCACAAAAATGTATAAACACGAAAAAATTGTGAATCAATTGTCACAATGACGTTTTTGTAATTTGTAGTACTGCGTAAGTCAAAATAATTATTTGGCAACTCTTCTTTATAATTCTTTCTCTGTCTAACACGTTTAATTCCGGACGACGTATAATATACAATTTTATTCGCCTTTATGTCTGTACCAAACAAAGATGCAGAGATATGAAATATGTCGGGATATCTATTTGTTAGCGATGACGTCAGGGTAAAGATCCCCTGTGCGTACTTCCGTTCCCAGTTTTGTGATTTTGTTGTCCTAGTTTTTTATCGGCACGATAGCACATTAATTTAAGTTTTTGCCACCTTTTTTTACAAGTAAGGGCCCAACAGTACCTGTAATACTCCAGTTATCCTGTTTTTACCAGGAAAGTTGTGGGGTGATTTGGATTTTTCTAATCTACACGTTTTTGGGGTGCTTGGTTTCTTGCTTATATCTCGAAAATTATCAACTTTTCATAAATAGTCTGCTAAATCATAATGATAGTAAATAAAATGTCCTAAAAATTATATTACTTAAGTTTTATCTGCGACCAACCATTGGGGCTTCAACGATAGTTGAAAATAGACGTATTTCGGATATCTCGGCAAAAACCCACTCTTTACACTCTAAAACTCGAATAATGAAATTTGTAGAAAATTGTATGTTTTTTTAATTTGTGAAGATGCGTTGCAGAATTGCGCCACTTTTGTCCAATTTGCTCATTTCTGTGTGTTCTATGGTTAAAAAGATCCCTGTGAGTGCTTTCTTATCCGGGATATCCATGGTATAAATAACTAAGAGGTAAGATTCCACGCCGATGGATGCATGGCTTGTGACGTCACCAGGCGAGTGATTTTTAAATCTCTTATGTCTCTCTCTCTTAAATCTCTAATATTGCGGTCAGCTTTTTTAACTATATTTTAAAGGTATTAAAAGGATTTATCTACTCCTATTAAATTATATATTAATTATTCAACTGCTTTTGAGTAATTAATATTACCTATAAACAAATAACATGAGTTATAACAACTCACTACTATTTATAACTCACTATAATAAATCGGAAAAGATTCTTGAAATTATTTACAAACCGAATATCAAGGTTGCTCCGTACCGCTCTGTACAAGCCGATTGGCTGAAAGGGAACAGCCCTTTATTGTTATTGAGTGGAGTAATGTCACTTGAATAATTTTGACGTTTTCAAATTAAGTTAATACCGAATTATTATCAATTTTGGGCTGAAAAAGATTAATTCAGATAGTGAAGATGAATTATTATGTACACCCAGTGGCGTAGCGCTACTACCGCGAACCCCCGCAGTCGCGGGGGGCCCCGAAAGCTTGGGGGGCCCGAAAGCTTCGAGTGCCGATAGAGCCTATTGCTAATTATCAAATCTTTCAAATAAATACCAATATTACCAATGTCCACCTGATCTAGATTTTGTCACACTGTGTCCGTAATTATATAAATTTGAAGAATGAAGCAATTGGTATATCAAGATCATGGAATATAAACTCGGAATTTGAAGATAAAAGACAATTAAAACCAAAAAAACACTTTGATGAAGCCAATACAAATTATCTATTTTCTAGTTGAGAAAACTATTTTAGGATAAATATATATTACAAAGTATTTGATATTGTAATTAACCAAATAGGTAACCGTTTTGAGGGAATGGAGTTATTTGTTAATAAATTTAGATTTCTATGTCCCCAAGTTCTAGTAACTTTGCCAGAAAAAGAATTATTTATGTCTGCAGAAACACTACAGCAAACATATTCCAGCGATCTGTCTGCGACTTTTCCTTTAGAGATAGCCGCGTTGTATATGCCGTTAAAGGAAAAAATTGCTTCTCTTCAAAGTATTAAAGACTTTGCTGTATTTTTAATTGTGGAAAATAACACTTTATCATCAAATTTTCCAGAGGTAACAACAGCCTTATTATTATTTTTAACTCTTCCAGTAAGTGTTGCTACAGCTGAGAGATCCTTTTCCAAATTAAAAATCATTAAAAATTATTTACGAAATAGTTCCTCTCAGACAAGGTTAACCAACTTGGCTATCCTGTCTATAGAGGCACAAGAGGCGGCCAAAATGGATAATAACCATTTAATAAAAAATTTTACGGAGGCAATAGCTAGAAAAAAACAATTTACCTCCTGAAAGCAACAATATAAGAATAATTTTACAATATAATAATTAAAATAGGCAATTGGCCAATTGCCTCGCAATAACTATTGAGATACCTATAATATTATATTCAAGATTTTGTTGCTTAATTTTAAATACTTTTGGTTTTATCTCACTGTAACTTTCAAGTATCGCTACCTTAGCTCGGTACCTAAAGAGTTTTTTCGTGTTTGTTCCTTTTAGTTTTAAAGAATGTTTTTTGTTTTCTTCTTGTTGTTCAATAATTTTATTTCTTGTAACGTTCTCTACATATAGGTTTGTAGTTTATATAATAAACAGTATTATCTAATTTTGTTTGTTTATATGTTTATATATGTATATTCTTAATATAGGGTAGGGGGCCCTAACTCAATTTTTCGCGGGGGGGCCTATAATTTGTCGCTACGCCACTGGTACACCTCCAGAAATAAGACAAGTAGCTAATGTAACCATACAGAATTTATTGCCCGAAAAATCCAAAAACAAATATAAAGGTGTATACAAAAATTTTTAAGATTGGTGTAACAGTATGAACATAAAGTCATCGTTTACAGAAAATGTACTTTTCGCATATTTTAGAGAACTTAGCAGTAAATATAACGCATCGTCTCTATGGACGTCCTACTCCGTGCTAAGAAGCAAACTCAACATAAATAATGGAATCAAAGTAAAGAATTAACGTCAATCAGAGAAACATGTAGCTAAAAAGGCAAAAACTTTTACGCCTGAACAACTTAATAATTTCATAAACGAAGCTCCTGATGAGAAATATCTGGCGACAAAGGTAGTAGATCTCACAATAATGCAATCGTTCTTATCATCTAGTCAATTACATATTTTATTTTAGGTTGCTTTAATAATGGGCATTATGGGTGCTTGTCATGCAGCAGAATTGCGCTCTATGCAAATTACAGATTTAGAAGATCATGGATCTATTTTTATGGTCAGTGTACCAAATACAAAAACAAAAATTGCCAGAAAATTCACTGTTACGGGAAATTCGTATACCATAATTAATAAATATTTAAATCTGCGTCATACCGATATATCGCAAGCGATATTATTCTTTAAATTTCGAAATAAAAATATCACTAACAAGGAATTGGCATTAATAAATTTGGAGCAATGGGGAAAGACATTGATACATTTTTAAAATTACCAGACTGTAATTTATATACAGGGCATTGTTTTCGCAGCTCGTCGGCAACTTTATTAGTAGATGCTGGAGGGGATATAACTGCACTGAAACGCCATGGCGATTGGCGATCAACTACTGTAGCTGAGGGGTACGTTGATGAATCCGAAAAGAATACGACAGATACTGCAAATAAAATATACACTGCAACCAGTTAGTACATCAACAACATACAGTGATGGGCTAAAATATGGAACAAATTCATTTAAAAATCAGGTTTTATTTTTTTGTAAAAACGCTCGGACACGTCGATTATAATTTTTTCTTCCGGAGTTTTTGCCTCAAAAAGAAATTATACTGGGTGTGTCAAAAAGTAGATGTTGAAATTTTTTTTTGTATTTTAAATAGAACCACCCTATTTTTACTTATCACATAAATTCTACGTCAAATTCTGAGCATAATTCATGTAGCATACTCTATCCTTATCTCTAACGGTTTTAGAGAAAAATTACATCTTAAAAAAGAAATTTCTTTAAAAAAAGGTACATGTACCTACTTAAAGGTAAACAGGTAAATTTAAATTAATTGTTACTACGATAGCAAGTCATGTGTCAATCAAAAAGAATTTTAAGTATAATTTTGAAAAAACGGTGATCATGGTGCATTTAAATGAAACTGAAAGAATCGAAATTTTAATTTTAATTGGATGTGGAGACAAAACAAGAAGTCAAGAAGAAGTTTGTAACTTATTTAGCGCTAAGTATCCAGAACGACGGATTACAAGATCTACAGTGAGGAAAATTGAGAAAAAATTCAGGGAAACAGGGAATGTAAAGGATCGTCTACGGCCAGGTCGTCCAAAAATTAGTGAAAACACAAAACATTTTGTTAGAAGTTGAAGATAATCCCCATAGTGCATCCACTGAAGTAGCCCTTAATAATGATGTTAGCCGACGATCTGTTTTGCGGGTATTGAAACAAGAAAAGTACCATCCGTATAAAATTAGGTTGCTGCACGAGCTAAACGAAGATGATCCCGACCACCGACTACAGTTTTGTGAAACTATGATGGAAATTTGCAACTTAAATCTATTTTTCCATCGCAGCGTACTTTTTAGCGATGAAGCCACGTTTTGTTTGAATGGTTCAGTAAACAGACAAAATTTTCGGTATTGGAGTACAAATAATCCCCGTTGGATGAGAGAACAGCATACGCAATACTCACAAAAAGTAAATGTTTGGACAGGGATATTAAATGATAGAATTATTGGACCTTTTTTCTTCGATGGAAATCTTACAGGAGACCGGTATTTACAATTTCTTCAAAATGAATTAATTCCCACACTAGCAGCGGATTTTTCAAATTCGAATCAGCCTAATCTACCAGAGCGTCTATTTGGTTTCAGCAGGATGGTGCTCCGCCTCATTTTGCTCGACAAGTACGAGAGTATTTGAATACTATTTTTCCCGAACGATGGATAGGTAGAAGAGGACCCATAGAATGGCCTGCAAGATCTCCCGATCTTACACCAATGGATTTCTTTCTTTGGGGTTATTTGAAATCAAAACTGTATAAGGATAAAGCACAAAATTTGGAAGACTTAAAATTTAAAATTAGATATGAAATTAGGCAAATTAATGAAAATACTGTAAATAATGTTTTAGAAGTGTTTTTAAGTAGATCGGCATATTGTCAAGAAGTTAATGGTTTGCATTTTCAACACTTAATAAAATAAATTTTCAAAATTATACCTACATCTACTTTTTGACATACCCAGTATAATTTCTTTTTGAGGCAAAAAATCCGGAAGAAAAAATTATAATCGACGTGTCCGAGCGTTTTTACAAAAAATTAATACCAGATTTTTAAGTGAATTTGTTCCATATTTTAGCCCATCACTGTATATGCAACAAACACAAAAAGAAACAATAAACATGCATAATTCAGTCCCACATATTCAGTTTATTGATTATTCAAACTTTACAGTTATTTTTAATAATAAACAAAATGAGAAATTACAACTTAAATTTTTTTGCATTGTTATAGGTAACTATTAAGATTTGTGAATAAAGTTCTTCCTCTGTACTTGTATCTTAGTATTTATTGTTATAGTCGTAGATAAAGTATAGTATTCAACTTGCGGTAATGGTCATAACTCACTTGATGAATTTTAGCACTCGCCTGCGGATCGTGCTACAAACTTCATCTGCCTGCGTGAGTTATGACCGACATTACCGCTCTTTAAATAATATACTAGTATGCATTTAATAGTAATGTGAAATGAAAGAATAATATTATGATATTTAGGTATATTTATTTAATTCATGAACAGACAACAAAGATTAATCTAAAATACGACCTAAGTAGTTATAAACAAATTAAGCAATTTTTTTAAATAGTCCATCTCTCAGTGGAGTGAAATTATGAAGAGGTAAAGAAACTCATAATCTGCTTCAGTTAAATAAACAATAGTTTAATTTCCATATATGTTTCGAATGCATATACCCTCATCAGCTTCAGTGCAAAATACTTAAGAAGTAAATGTTAACAAAATATATAAAACCGTATCCATTCTAATTTTTTGTTTTTATCCTTACGAAAGCAGAAACACCAGCGGCGGCTCCTCCATTAGGTCATTGGGTCAATGACCTCCCTATAAAAATTTAGGAAATAAAACTGTTTTTTAAATTAGAATTTACTACAAATGTACCTACTATAATAATTTACCTATAATATTTGAAACGCCCCCGTAAACGCAAGCGTGTAGTACGATTCAAAATCGGGCTGGACCCAGGAATTGACCACGATAGCTTAAATGGAAACGAATTTATCCGAGCTCTGACGATTCCGGCAAGCGGGAGAAAAATACGTGAAGTTAACCGCCGCTGGGTCAACAGCCCGGTTTATTGAAAATCTGAATAAGATGTACCTATGAACCTATGTCGTCTCATCATTAGTAATTATTAAATGCTTGGAAAAGAGATGGCAGGTTCCAGGTTGGACGTAGGTCGTAGGTCGCGCAACATTTTCATTTAGTCTACTTTAATTTTGGTTGTAATAATTTGTCTTAATACGAATAGAAAAATCATTTATAAATAGTATTGCTAATTTTAATGAGCGTGTTATAACTCATTTTGCAAATGTTAAAGACCGAAGGGTTGATCTAAAATTTAAAATAGTTTAAAAAAATAATTTTTTCTATATTGGTATCAACTCCAAGCTAATTCGATGCCGTTTTTAGTATCGAACTGAGCTTGTCTCGAAACCATTTTTTTTCTTTTTTAAAGGTTGGTAATTTAAGGTCATATATTTTATGTTTGTTTGCAGAAATAATTTCTAAAGTAACGTCACACCTGTCAAGTTTACTTTCTTTGTAAAGCTGAACACAGCACTACAATATTTTACAAATTTAAAGCTTTGCAATTTCCGTTATCTCAGGAGGATTAAAATCATCTTGGTTCATATTGTTTAATTATTTAAGAAAATTTTCAGTTTTGCGAAATAATGATAGACATGGATAATTTATCAAATTCTATAAAATCATAATTTGATAGTACATATCACCAACATAAAATTTTCACATAAATATTTACGAAAGTTATATAAGTATAGCATGTATTTTTTTAATATGGATTTTTCTTTAAGAAAACTTAAAATAGAAAAAATAGTACCTATAAAGTACTTGTACTTTAATATACTATTCTTGTATCGCATATAGCGTAATGACCCCCCAATGAGATTGACCACGAGCCGCCACTGAGAAACACCGTATATTTCTATCAAATTAAAACGCTAACACCGTATAAATCTCCATAAGAAATTTAAAAACACTCTCCCTGTGACGTCAGTACGCGCGGCAAATGAAATTGAAACGGTTAGATATCTTAATTGAATTATTAAAGAACCATTATTTCCAGAACCGTATAAAATTACTTAAAGAAACGGTTGTAGATTTTACATAATATTACTTACAAACTAGCTGAATATTTGTTCGTGATCAAATACCATTAGGTTAAGCTACCTAGGCCTTTTCAAAGGCAGTTTAAATTTTCATAATGACTTTATTTAGACCACAATCTATTGCCGCCAGTTTAAAATGCAGGTATACACGTAGGTACACAAGAATTTTACTGAAATTAAAAAGAAGCATATCTACCCGGTATAATGATCAAGCTCAGTCACAAAAGGGGATATTTATACGGCAAGTAGAACGTCGAATTGCAATCAAGCTAATTACATACGGACGGACGACCTATTAGACATTTATGAAGACCTAGCCAACGGATCAGTTTGAAAATTTGATGGCTTATACAGGGTGCCCCAAGTAAAGTGGCCTATTAGAAGTATCTCGAGAAATAAATGAGATTTTATTTTAAAAATTTGGCTGTGGCTATAAGAGATGGTTTTCTACGTTTCTAAAATATTTTGGATGATGCGGTGTTGCCGGATCATACCGAAAGTGGTAGCAACTTCGGAATTTTAAATGAATTACCCTATATATTATATTTTTTTCGGAATCTAGGTAAAAATCTAGAACAGTTTTCTGTATAATATCATATACCTATCTTTAAAACTTTTTGAATTATAAATAATTTTGTGATTTTTTTAACGCCGTATCGGGACCTGAAAAGAAAATCGTATCTTTTTAGCGGTTACAGCTAGAAAGCTGAAAATTTTACGATAGTTTCACAAGACCATCGCAATTTTATAATTTTGAACAGTATTGAATTCGTTTTATACAGGGCGTCTCCATAACAATATTTCTGAGGCAGATGAATTATTGCAAAAATCTTATTTTTTTTAAATGGGACACCCTGTATTTGATATGTTTTGATAATAGAGGATCAAATTTTCTATCTAATGATATTATGTATTCCTGTACCTATCTTCACTATTTTCGGACTTATAGCGAAATTTAAAAATTATCTTATAAAAATATATTTTTTGGTAGTTGGCTGTTTATTCATAGGAACAAAATAATAAAAAATCCTAGTGACGTTATGTCTGTATTATTGTAAAAAAAAATGGTTAACCAATAAGGAATTTATTAATAAATAAATAAACAAAATGAATATTACGCAACAACACCAATAAAATAACTAAAAACTAAATTGTTTAAAATAGTTGGCTCTTAAACATTCATAAATTGTGGTTATAACATGTTCATTTGTCACCTCTTTCATTTCTTTCTCTTCTAGAGACCCGAAAGCTGTTCGTACTCGATTTTCTAAATCTTCCCTTGTTGTGACGGGTGTCTTGTATACTATTTCTTTAATCCTATCTCATAGATATAATTCTAGGGGGTAAGATCCGGAGACCTTGGGGCCATTTCCATGGACCGCCTCGGCCAATCAACTTTTAGGGAGTCATAGGAGCTGCATCAGGATGCAGTTCATTAAATTTTCTGCAAGTTCTAGATAAAACTCTACCACACTCCCCATGAATATAAAATAAACTTAAAATATCTAAGCTCGAATAATGTGAATTAGCCATTTTTATTACAATAACTCAGACATAACGTCAAATGGATTTTTCATTATTTTGTTTCTATGAATCCATTCCACAGCCAACCACACTATCAAAAAATATATTTTTATAAGATAATTTTTAAATTTCGCTATAAGTCCGAAAATAGTGAAGATAGGTATAGGAATACATAATATCATTAGATAGAAAATTTGATCCTCTATTAGCAAAACATATCAAATACAGGGTGTCCCATTTAAAAAAAATAAGATTTTTGCAATAATTCATCTGCCTCAGAAATATTATTATGGAGACGCCCTGTATAAAACGAATTCAATACTGTTCAAAATTATAAAATTGCGATGGTCTTGTGAAACTATTGTAAAATTTTCAGCTTTCTAGCTGTAACCGCTAAAAAGATACGATTTTATTTTCAGGTCCCGATACGGCGTTAAAAAATCACAAAATTATTTATAATTCAAAAAGTCTTAAAGATAGGTATATGATATTATACAGAAAACTGTTCTAGATTTTTACCTAGATTCCAAAAAAAATATGATATATAGGGTAATTCATTTAAATTCCGAAGTTGCTACCACTTTCGGTATGATCCGGCAACACCGCATCATCCAAAATATTTTAGAAACGTAGAAAACCATCTCTTATAGCCACAGCCAAATTTTCAAAATAAAATCTCATTTAGTTCTCGAGATACTTCTCATAGGCCACTTTACTTGGGGCACCCTGTATAAGTGGACATATTCTCTATGTTCAGCCGTGTAGCGCTGCTGCTTCTACTAGAAAGACTTAGTAACTTTAATAATGTAGATGGAACACCCTGTGTATTATTATTTTTTTTAAATCACTATTAATTTCTTAATAACTTTCTTTAAGATTTTTCTATGCCTATCTGTTATCGTTCTCCAGATAATAATTAATTTAACTTCCTTTTGGAAAACATTACAAAAACATGATCTTTTTTAACTCTGGCCAATTAGCGCACTGTAATTTGGTTGGAAGTCAGTGGTCCTTCACTCTGTTGCCAAATATTAGTTTTAGTAGTACAGGGTGTTTCAAAATAAAAATATTTTGATTATTTGGAAAATGATATAAAGTATATTTTTTTAAATAAAACGACATATATTTTATTTTTGGTTTCTCTTGAAATAGTCTATCTTTCTATGTGTAATATTACTATATGTATATACCTATCTCGAATAGTTTTTGACTTATGAGCATTCATTTAACATTTTTCTGTTTATTTTTTTTAAGAACTTTTAATAATTTTGAAAGTCAGAAATAGTATATTACGTACCGAGGTGAAAAGTGTTTCATTCCTGACGAGATATGAATAAAAAAATGAAGAATGTACACTTATGTATATTTACATATATTACAAATTATATTTACAACCGACTAAAATGGGGTTCGGCATTGGCTCTCAGAGTGTCGCGTGTACCGATGGCTAGCTGAGATCGACTCACTAGCGTTTTATGTTTTGCCTTTTGGAAAGTCCCAAAAAGGCAATAATACTCTTCTAAGAAATGCCCTGATAATTGTTTAGTTTTATCCCTGGTCGAAGGGTTCAGACGCAACGGACCGTCAAAATGCAATGCAAATGTTTTATTGCCTTTTCTCGAGCACGTACATTGAATTGATTATCCACAAAATACTTGTTAATCTTTATATTATATCAGCTACATATACTGTTTTATTTACAACCACATCTAACATCCACTTCCTATTATTTTGAATTAAAATTATTAATAAAAGATAAATGTTATTTTAACGTTTCCATTGAAAAATTAGACAGAAATTTCAAATAACCGCAGGTGGTAAAATAACGTAGGTAATAATATACATACATCAAGATTGCAAATATGATTTTTTGAATATGGTTTCCATGTCACTAAACAATATATTATTTTAACGACAGAAAAATGAGAGATGAGGAATTTGATTTTTCTGCTACTCCACCAGAAATTCGAGAAACAGCAAAAATAGTAAAAGAAGATCTTCTGCCAACTAAAAGCCGCCCGAGATATGACAAGGCATATAACGGTTTCAAAGAATGGTGTACGGGAAACAAAGTTTAAAATCCTGGCTCTGAGTCGGCGCTACTAGCTTATTTCAGTGAAAATGCCAAGACAAAGAAGATATCAACGATTTGGTCACAATATTCAATGCTGAGGACCACTCCATCAATTAAGGAAAAAGTAGACATATCTAAACACGCAAAGCTATTAGCATTTTTAAAAAAGCAAAACAAAGGATACAAGCCGAAAAAATCGAACACACTGTATGTTGGTGTGTTCATATATTATTTTGAGATATCGATTTTTTTTAAAAATTACAAAAAAATAATTTAATTTCCAGCCGGGTGGAAAATAAAAGTAAAAAAGCGTCAACTTTCCACATTTCAAAGATAGATAAAATGTTATTATTACATGTATGGTTGTAAATAGAAATTATTTGTATGTCGCATTGTAAGTAACCTTAAGTTCTACGAATTGATTTATGATTGTTATTTGTAACAATTTTGCTCATAAGTCAAAACCTTTTCGATATCGGTATAGCAACATTATACACATAGAAAAATAGACAATTTTTTCAAATAATCAGGGTGCCAGGGGATTGCCGTTTGCGGCAAGATGATCTTAATGCCTTGGTAAGATTCTGTGAAAGTCAGAGATTATTTCTTAATCTAGGTAAGTGTGTATCGATTACGTTTACCAGAAACAAGAATGTACACAATTTTCGTTATACTGTTAATAATAGTGATCCCGAATCAGTTAATGAAATACGCGATTTGGGTGTTATAATGGACACTAAGTTAATTTTTAGCTCTCACATTGAACAGGTTATCAATAAGTGTAATCGATTTTTGGGATTTATTATAAGAAATAGTTTAAATTTTAATAATCCGCAAACAGTTCTAAACTTGAATTATGCGTTAATATTTAATAAACTTAATTCTGCATCGGTTGTTTGGAACTTTCAGTACGCGGTTTACCAGCGAAGGCTGGAAAGTATTCAAAACAAATTTTTACGGTTCTTATCACGAAAAACAGACATAGCTATAGTGCTATAGTCAATAGCAACTATAAGCCTATAATGGGAAAAATTTCTGTAATGCCACTTACTGAGAGACGAATAGTTTCCGATTTAGTTATGATCTACAAGAGATACAAGAAATACAAATCCTGGAAAAAATTCTCCTCTCTGTAGGGCGACTAGGGCGTGTAATAGGCTTTCTTTAGGGATGGAAATGTTCGATATGTCTATAATTAGATTTAAAAAATGTGTAAAATCAATGCTATAAATGTTCATCAATTTTAGGTTAACATAATTTATTGTATATTTAATTTAAGCATTAATAACTCCCACTTGTCAATACCACAACGTGGATGCTATATTGGGGTCAGTGCCTGTTGTATCCCTATTTTTGTAAACAAATAAATAAGACCACAGATAAAATACATGATATTTCATTTAAAAAAAAATACTTTTATCATTTTCAAATCAAATTCAAATATTTATATTTTGAAACACCCTGTACTATTATAACTAATATTTCCCCCCCTCAACCAAATTTCAGTGCGCTAATTGGGCAAGTTCAAAAATGTCAGCTCTTTTTGGAGGATATGCTTTCCATGCCCCTGTCCATGTTCACTTATTTAAACGTTTCAAAGTGATTCGTTAACTAGTTCTTCATAAACGACTTATAGCCACCCATGGATTATTATTTCGACTGATCCCAGAAAGTATTACAAAATAAAACGCACACCACTGTTTTTTGGTTAATTCTGAAGCTGACTAGCCAGCGTTATTTTTTTATGATTTTGTTTGGTAGCGCCGCGTCGATCAATCAGAACTTGATTAAAATTTTATTGGATCCGTCAACAAAAACACCGAATTTTAATTTCGGCCGATCTAAATTAATATCTGATGGCCCGTTTGGAACGAAAACTATTAAAAACGCCCCGTTATTATCCCACCATATATTTTAATAAAATGCTGGGGATATTATTTTGTTTGGTAACAGGTAGAAAAGGATTTCGGATCATCATCGAGGCAGATGCTTACGGTCCACATTAGGAAAATTATAATAAAAAGAACAAATCTATTCGACAGTAATTAATAAGAATGTGCTTTTACAAAAGCAAGCAAACGGGAATATTTCTTACCATATTCTTAATATGACAATATGTGTAGATAGCCAGACAAATATTAAATTAAAATACAGTGAATCCTCACTTAGGCGGATACCTACGGCACTGTCTAAATGTGACCGCATAATAGAGGTGTCCATGAAAAATTTGTTATTAGGTAATATGTAAACAAAAATACACTAGTTTTAAAAGTAAAAAGTCTATACTTTTCAGGTGGTATTAATATCAAATACCAATGTATGGAAAAATTATTATTTCCCAGACCACCCGATGATAACTTATACAGCACCGTACACAGTAGCACTTAAAATACTATTTCAGATTGAATGGTACTACCAAGAAAAGAAAGCTTTTCCATTGATAGGATGTCACCACCTGTAGGCCGGTTTCGAACTCTTTTGTTCACAGGATAGGTGTACATACCTATCACCAGAGAAGTCTCTAATACTTAACGCTGTATTATCCTCGGTAGTCGAGAAGATACAGCGCGTCGCGCCATCTCGTAGTAGTAGAAAAGCTGTCTTTTCTTGGTGGTACCATTCAATCTGAAATAGTATTTTAAGTGCTACTGTGTAGCCATAATTGTATAAGGTATCATCGGGTGGTCTGGGAAATAATAATTTTTCCATACATTGGTATTTGACACTAGTTTTAGTTAGAATGTAGCACAAAAAAATCTAATAACGTATTTTGACTTGTTTGCGTTTTATGCTTGCAATCTAGAAAATGTAATTCCAAGTCTGATAACAATTCCATTGCTGTACAGTCGCCTCTATTCTTTGCATACTCTTATAATTCCTTTACCATACTAATGGCTTGTTGATAATTGGTGACATTTGTTTGATTACTGCATTCGACTTCTTCATCAGAGTCGTCAGATAGTGATGTGGTTTCAGTTTGGGCTACATAATCGGTAGGAATGGGATCACTATCATCTTCTAATAGCACATGGCTATCAATGTTAATGAACTCGCCCAAATCATTGTTCTCTGCAGCCTCAAAACGCGACATTTTTCTGCCATTGTTTACGATTTTAACCTTACAACCTGTCGTGGAAATCAAACATACTTTCATTCCGCGAAGTCCTTTCGCGCTGCCACGCATACGAGATTAGTTGTCAGTTTGCCTTCAGAAAGTTTTTGCACCGTACTTATTCGTCTCCCAAATAATTTTTGTCCGTTTGAAGGAAGGTTTTCGCCCTCTTTGTATGAAAACAGCCTGTCCGCGTCCGCCCAAAGGAGAGTGCGCCCAAGACAGGTTGATTTTCATGGAATTTCATATACCTAGTTCCGGACTATAAAAAAATGTCCGCTCAATAGAGATGTCCGCTTATAAGAGGTACCGTTATGAGAGGTTTCACTGTATCTCATATTGTTGGGTTGTGCGCTAAATCGCTTCTATTTAAAACCATTTTTTCAGAGGTAATATTTAAATTACTCATATTTTCGTTTTAATTTGAACAAATATTTTTATTTTGAGTAACATAAAAACGTTTTCAGAGTTATAGCTATTTGCCTTTTGAAACAAAAAATTATTTTAATTTAGATTATCAGAACAAAAATATAATTAGTATATTCTCAAAATCCGAAATAATTTCTTCATTTTGAAAATTAAAGTATTACTTAATTTAAATATTTTGGTCCCCTATTGTAGTTATTAAAAATTCTTACTTCACAGAAAGCATATTTCTTTGCGTATGTACAGGGTGTCCCATTTTCGACACTTTTATAGGGTATCTCTGTAATTGTTAGTGCTATCAAAAAAGTAATGTAGGTGTCATGTGCTGAGAGATAAGGGGGAAAATCAAAAAATTGTCAATTTCAAAATTACCCTATATTTTCTTAGTTAAAAGAGATACAGAAAAATGTTTTATACAGAAGTTTCCTTATGATGACTGTTGAATAACCAGCAGTTGAATTAGTATACGGGGTCAGGTAAATAAGTTATTGGACCTACCTTCAATTTTTTAAATGTATATTTAATCGAGAATGAGAGCATTTTAAATTCTCTTTTCAAATATATAACACACCATGGATGACATTGGCTTCCTAGGCGATTTATTTAAACTTTATGACTTTAAACCACAGTATACCATGAAACAAAAGCGAATATCATAGGAACAATTATGTTGACTTTCTAGTTGTTATTAACATTCAACGTCAATTTCATTTTTACATATTCATTTGTGAAAATGACTTATCAACATCTTGAACACTTTGATATGATACCATGCAGTTTATATTGAAAGTGGAAAAAACGAAGAAATGGCGCAAAATGTATATTTTGTTCGCTCTCCGGAAAGACGGCAACCATTTAAGGACATAACCTGAACATTTACGATGATTCCCGTTATTTTTTATATTAATCTGAATCTTTTATTTCGCTTCAATATAATAAAGTTTAAATAATTCGTCTAGGTAACTAATATGTGTTATATATTAGAAAAGACAATTTAAAATGCTATCTTTTTAGATTCAAATATACAGGGTGTTCCATTTTAAAAAAATGAGGTTATGTCGGATAACTTTTTTACCCGACCCCTTTTGATTTTCCCCCCTGTCTCTTAAGCGAGTGAAAATTTTCAAATTTTGATTTTACCATTTTAAGTTTGAGCCAAAAAGAGCATATGACACCTACATTACTTTTTTGATAGCACTAACAATTAAGGAGATATCCTATAGAAGTGTCAGAAATGGGACAATCTGTACACTATTAATCCGATAGTGTCAAACGTGAAAGCAGGTATGAAAGACGGCCGTTCCAATACGGGCTTTATAAAAAGTACTTTCCGAACGCTCGAAGGCGACGTCATGTCTTTGTCTAATTCACAGAAAACGAGAAAGAAAAATTATATTAGTTTTCAGAGCTCCCCGATTGTTTTTCTGGAAAGTTGTTCACAAGCTACCTAAGAATGTGAATTGTTTATTCTTCAAAGACTGTGAATCAAAGCCGTATTCTCCTTGATTAATTCTAATATTTTTTAAAGGAATAATTTTTCCAAAAATAAATATTGACATTTCTATTAACATTTTTGAAAGAAAAAGCGTCTCTGCATTATTATTAACATGGCTACAAATACGATATACAGAATCGCAAAAGTATGTGTGCCACAGAAAACCTGATATTTAAAAAATGTTTCTTATTAAATGCCAGAATTAACTAAGAATTACAATTCTCGCGAAATTATGTGTTAATAATAACCATAAACAATATCATGAAATTTGCCGCAAAGGTAATAAATAACGAATACTCTGAGAAAGCATTTAATTTCGGAAATTGTATCAGCACAGGTTCGGCTTCAATATTTCAAGTGAAATAATTTTTACAAAAAAAAATTCCAAAGTCTATCGATACGCCAAGCTTCCTATTACGCAGTAAATATACAATCTACTTAATAAGTAAAACGTCAGATAAAACCTTATATTAGACCCTGTCCACACCTAATATTTTAACTGATACGTCTCACTCGAACAAATCAACCGTCAGGTACAAAATCAGGTAAAACCTCAGATATTGCAACCTCCAGATAGAAAAATGTACATTTCTAGCCTACGCAACGAATACAAACAGTATTTCACGCCTCTTTCGGTTATTATTGCAGCATAGCCAGATTGACATATTTACCGCAAAGGTATCTTGCAAAATCCCAATTAAAAATTAGTTAATTTGACAATTACAACTGGTTTAAGGTTAATCCGCAATTGGTATTAAAATAAATTTATTTCCCAATAATTTTACTATAAACTGTGAAAAGGCGATGAGAGATTCTTTAAAAAAATATTATACTTAAAAGTATCAAACGAATCTTGAACTAATCCGACTGCACTCTGGCAACATCTGTTTCTATTTTACTACGCGCTATGAATGAATACTAAACTCGTAAACACTACAATGTTGTCGGTGTGATCCCAGGATTGTTTATATATTTTGGTTTATTTGTTTGTGTTTTTTTGTGATTATTGGTGAAAAATCGTCTATATTATAAACAAACATAAATAAAGATTTTTCTTTTCATCGGTAAGTATTGTTATGTTTTAATATTTAACCATCTGATATAACCAGACTTCAACATTGTTGCCATTCAGCGCACACACATGTACAGCTTGACAAGCTAGTCTATAGCTACGCGGTATCGGTAAGGGGAAAACAATATCTTTTAAAACATGGCCGAGTCATGGGCGTGCTATTATTATCTTAATAATGTAATAATATATATTTTTTCATGGCATGAATATATTTGTATCACCAGTGCAATATATTAGGCCTTCCCATTAATATTTTTCGCTTATTTTGGCATTTTCGCCAATAAAATCCATTTGATTTCAACCTGCACCACAAAGTTTCACGGGGAAACGGAGAGTTTATGTCACTTCTGCTGCTGTAGCAACTTTTTTAAGGTTGGGGAACCACTTTTGTATTGTTCTCCTAACAATGCCAAAGTCGAAGCCTTCGATTTTTTCGATAGCACAAAGACGAGCCCTTTTTTGACAGGAGATGACAACAATTGATCCTTGTTATTTTCTTTCCATTCCGTATCTTCTTTGTGAATGTTTTTTACTGTACCCATGCTTACTCCCGTATACATTGCGACCCTTCCTAGCTCTCGCTTAAGTGGCAATTTAAATGTATTAATTTGTGATTCCTCTTCACACACCCTGTACACACGGATTTGACTATGAAGGGTTTTACGTATATTCATTCATTATCACAGTTTTAAAACAAACCCTACCGCTACGCCACTGGATGAAGCATATTGGACATCTCCGAACAATCACGCTGGCACAATAGGCGTGTCACCAGACGCGTGTCGTCATCCTCTGTCTGGGATATAATCTATCAAATTAGCTCTAGCCACCGGTTACCCATGGTTCCCATTGATATTGCACCATGTTGCCCTATTTTTAGATTAGAAGTACTTTAATAAAAAAATATTTTATTTTGCATTTAAATATTGAAATAAATAGTATGGAAAGAAAGTTTGAACAACATTGAAACTGTAATAGAATATTAGTTTCGTATATACTTATGACAATTTACTTTAAACGGGTAAATTTAATTTTAGCGTTTACTTGGTAACATGTTATTAAATTAAAATTTAATATAGTGAAAACATTGTTAACCCAAGAAATTTTCTTGCCCGCATTCCTTTTGTAGCTACAGATAAAGTTGTCGACCTGTAGTTCTCTCTTCCATCCTTTACTGGTTTTCAATATCATTTCACACAATCACAGCTTCACTTTCCAAGAGTTTTATGATTGGATTATGGGACCTTAGAATAATATGTAGGTTTGTAGTGTCAACTGGTACGACTTACTTCATAAGTAAAACGTTAGGTACTTACAACTTTATGTGTGGACGGCACTTTAAAGAAAGCAAATAGAAGTCACCTCCTAACTAAAAGTTATTCGAAAATCTTCAAGTCCAGATCTGTTCCGAGTGGCCGCTCGAAAAAAACCGAGAATGTCTTAAATCTAAAGGGGCCTTAATTAAAAGAAGAAATGGGAGTTTCAAAAGCCGAACACTAATTTTGTTCCGATGGTTTATGAATATACACCGTCCGGTTTGCTACGCGCAATTTACCTGTCAAACGGCGTTATTAAGATATCTCTTTCCGAGCGTGGCCGCTATGTCTGTCAGCTGAACTTTGGCTGCCTTTAAAACACCTTAAGAGAAAACGTGCTCAGCTTCGCTCGGGTTGTGATTATTTATTATTTTATAAAGCTTGAAATAATGTGTCAGGTAATAAACACTATGTTTCTGTTATTAAAAAACTGTTAATTTAAACTTGGGTTGCCTTCAGCTGGAGCGATATAATTAATACCTACGTAGATTCGTAATCGAAGCTTACGGTGGTTCTAATTTTATTGTTGAAAACAGTTGGAGGATAATTTAATGTATACAACGTTTGATGAAATGTGGATGATGAGAAGTAATTATTTTTTTTTGTAGTTGCTAGAAAATGCAAATAAGAAAAATAACTGATTTCCAATATACTATTCGCCAAGTCAAATCAGTATCCATATATGTAAACATTTATACATCAAATTAACGTCAGGTTGACCTATACAGGCTGCTGACATGGAAAGCCATAAAATTCTTATAACAAGGCGACAAGGTTTTATTATATGTATGCATATCTTCTTGGATGCATCTATAAAGGTATGTGAGGTAGAGCTTGTTTCGTAGTTTAGTGAATGTATTTCGTATACAACTATCATTAGGTACTTGGTAAATTAAGAGTTATCATTTAGTAATTTGAAAACTATAATCAGGAATAAGTAACATGCATTAATGCATGGGCGATCTATCTATACCATACCGATGAATATCATCGTCAGCTTTACTATGACCTTAATGAATGTATTTCGTCTACGTCTATCATTGCTGGATTGGTTGGTATGTTAAGAGTTATCATGGAATTTGCAGACCATGATCAATAATAAGCAACATGAATTAATGCATGTTGCTTATTATTGATCTTATCTACCTATATCATACATATGAAAAATCATCATCAGGTTTACTACGTTCTTTCAGACTGCTCTAAGGCTCTTGACATGGTAAACCATAAGATTATTATATCAAAACTAAAGGGTTTTGGTGTGAATGACTATCTCGTTGGATGCATTTATAAATGTATGTCAGGTAGAACTCAGTTCGTAAAGTTTAATGAATGTATTTCGTCTACGCCTACCATTGCTGGATTGGTTGGTATATTGAAAGTTATCATGGAATTGGCAGACCATAATCGATAATAAGCAACATGAATTAATGCATGGGATACCTACCTATATCATACCGATGAAAAATCATCGTCAGCTTTACTACGTTCTTTCAGACTGCTCTAAGGCTCTTGACATGGTAAACCAAACGCCAAAAACTACCGCCCCATCAGTCTTCTGCCAGCTCTGGGAAAAATAGCGGAAACCGTCATCCTCAATAAAGTCAAAACAAGGGCGGAAACCCTTCGCATCATCCAACCAGAACAATGCGGTTTTCGCCCTCTCCACTCAACCACGCTGCAAACAGCCAGGCTCGCCGAGATGATCATCCAAGCCTTCAACAAAAAAGCCAGCCTTGGAGCAGTCATGCTAGATGTCTCCAAGGCCTTCGACAATGTCTGACACGAAGGGCTCATTCTAAAACTAATAAAATTCGGTTTCCCCCCACACATCACAAAGATCATCGCATCATTCATAAAGGACAGAACCTTCAAGGTGAAAATTGATGAAGCCCTATCGACCACAAGACAGATGAGGAGCGGGGTACCGCAAGGATCACCATTATCCCCAGAACTGTTTAAAATATTCATAGCAGATATGCCGGAGGACCCTGAGACGGAAATCGGGTTATATGCAGACGACACCACCATAGCAGCAGAAAGCAGGGACCCAGACTTAATCCACCGAAGACTCCAGAGACACCTCAACAAATTATTGAACTGGTCAGATAAATGGAGGATAAAATTAAACCCTGAAAAAACCCAGGCAATAATATTCAGCACCAAACACAGACCACCAGAGGCACAACAGCTATCCATAAGGAACACCCGCATAAACTGGCTCCCAGCAGTCAAGTATCTAGGACTAATTTTTGATAGAAAACTAAGCTGGGAAAACCAAATCAAAGCCGCCACCAAGAAAACAAACTACGTGATCAGCAGACTCCACCCACTCCTTAGAAACAGAAAGATGTTCCTAAAAAATAAACTCACACTGTTCAAGACAATCATAAGACCGTCACTCACATACGCAAGCCCCGCCTGGATTCAAATAACAAAAACCAGAAGAACCAAATTACAGGCCATACAAAACAAAACACTAAGGATCATCACCAGAGCCCCATGGTTCATGAGAAACTCGCAAATCCATAGGGACCTGAAAATAGAAACTCTAACCCAGCACCTGAACACAACCGCAGTCAAGTTCATAGCCACCATGACAACCCACCCAAACCACAAAATAAGGCAAGCCTTTAGACCATTAAACAGGAGAATAAGGAGAACCCGACCAAGACCTAGCGACCCGCCACCACCTGCCATAGAGTAAACCCCACCGCCACCACCACGCCACCCCGTGGATAAAAACACCCGACATATATTTAAGTTTATAAACATTGTAATTTAATAAAAGTAAGAGGACCTAGTCCTAGCTTAAAGACAAATAAAGAAACCAGAAACCATAAGATTATTATAGCAAGCCTAAAGGGTTTTGATGTGAATGAATATCTCGTTGGATTCATTTATAAATGTATGTCAGGTAGAGCTAAGTTGGTAAAGTTTAATGAATGTATTTCCTCTACGTCTACCATTACTGGATTGGTTGGTAAGTTGAGAGCTAGCATGGAGTTTGCAGACCCTAACAAAATTAGGCAACATGAATTAATGCAAGGGAGATCTCTATCGATGAAAAATCATCGTCAGCTTTACTACGTTCATACAGGCTGCTCTAAGGCTTTTAACGTGGTGATCCATATGATTATTATAGTAAAACTGAAGAATTTTCATGTGCATGGATATGTTATCGAGTTGATGCTTAGGTTGCCAAATGTAGTGATGTATTTTCTACGATTGTCATTACTTAGTTGCTTGATAACTCGAAAGTTGGAATTTGAAAACTATAATTAATAATAAGCAAGCTGAATAAATTATAAAAGGGAAATCGACGGCTTCCAAACTCGCCTTTAGCATTTCATTGTATGTCTCTGTAAAACAACATCGTCAGCTATACTAAGATTTTACACACTGTGTAATATGGTTCCTCTAATAGAGCTTATAGAAACAGAACAATGTCTTTGGGACAAACCAAGAAAGACTTGCCAGAAATTAAAAAATATTAGTGAGCAACTTGAAAAAATTAAGACAGAGTTAGAAAGAAACAATATTAGATTAGAATTGATCAGCTGAAAAAGGAAACTTCACGTAGGTTGAAGAAATTAAAAGCTTAAAGCTATTAACTTGTCATAACCATTCAGGAAAAGAATAAGATCATTAAAACTCACTACATCTTGAATCAGAACAGAACTTTATTAGGACAACAAAATAAACAAAAACATGAATAAAATTTACCAAGAGTGTGAAAAATGATTGAAGAGTTAACTAAATAACTTGAAAGAGTTTTGCATTTACTTATTTCGCCTTTTGCAACGTAAATACAACCAATAAAACAAATATAATTTTTCTGTTTTTGCAATGGCACAACCCGACTCGACACTTCAAAAATCGGGAATGCTGCCGTCTGCCGGTATCGTGTCGGTGCCGTATCGGTGTTGTATCGATAAGTGTGAAAGGCTCAAACTCAAGACGTTCAGACAACATTGGGACGATCTGTTTCTTCATCCCCCACATACAATTCATTTTTCATCAACGAATCGTTTTGACATTCCCCTCGTTGTTTGACATAATGTAGATTTATATGCAGATCTTTGCCTAATACATAGAATTTAATAGACCGGCGATAAGGTGGGGTAACGTATGCCCGCTAGACACTGTTAATACCCTTATCTTTGAATGGGGAAGGTATAGGGTGCAATTTATCTTGTTCTAAAATGTTATGGAGTAAGGGAGCCTATAAAAACATGTATGTATTTTAAAAATGTGAATGGCATCATTTCAGAAGTTTTATTTATTTCTATTGTTATACAGGGTCATTCACGGTGAGTGGCCTATTAAAAGATCTCGGGAACTACTAAAGAAATTTGGTTCAAATCTTGGTACTCGCTATAAATTATGCCGATCTTTGAAATGAAGATATTTTTACATATCTATCAATTCCGGTTAAACCGGAAGTTAGGCTTAACAATGTTACTTTAAATAGAATACCCTGCAGTAGAGAATTTACCCCTCGCCCAGGGGATCCGCGCAACTCCCCGAGAATTATGTAACTTAATACCTAATAAGCGCAGTATAAATATATGTATTTTTCATTAGCCAATCCTCATTAGTAGAGGAACTGGTCCTAATATGGGCCCCCATTTTATTTTTTCCTTCTGATGATAAGTAAAAAGGTTCATGTACGTTGTAAAAACCGCTGGTTCGAAAGTTGATAGGTTAAGGATATATGTTAATTTGAACTTTTCTTCTTAAAATCACCTAAGGATTCACAACGTTAAGGATCAACATCTTATTCTGACACACCCTGTAGAATTATATTTTTATATAATTGCCCAATACGTAGATGTTCGTATCTTAACTTATTTTTAAGTTAAAAAATGTATGACATTATACCAGAAACTTTTAAAATACGCTATATAAAAATTGTCTAGTATTTTTATGAAATAAAAAGACCCATAAATTTTCTAAATTTTCTCAAATTGGTAATTTTTTAACTTTGTTTTGTTACTGTGCATGAAACTATTAGCCAAAAAACAGGCAAAAATTTTTGGATAGTTTAATCCATTAATATTTATAGGTCGAGTAGATAATTTCCTGAATAACTTAAATTATAGCCAACAACAAAGAATTTTATTGATAGATAGTAAAATTTGTTGGGTCTCGGGATCTAATCACTTATTATAAAATTTATTTAAAAAATTACGATATCTGATTGGTCTATTTCATAATTACGAAAATAATCATAAGATACTATATTACCTATTGGAATCGTTCCCCCTGTTCTTCACTAATTAATGTTGGTACCTGGATAAAGAAGATTCTTTTCATTTAGTCCGGAGGGTAGTAACTCGGCAGACTCTTTTGGGAGGTTTAAATCTCTGACAAGGTCACTTAGCTCCTCCTGAGTAAAGCATTCGGGACTTGTTAAATCTCCTGCACAATCGCTGTCCTCTTTTTCAAATCGGTCACTCTCCAGCTCGTCTGATGACATTTCGACTGTATCCTCTGGTAACGTAGGCAGGCTGCTATGTTGGAATTGGTATTTCTTCAGAATGCTGAACAGGTCTTCTTGCTGACTCCAGGTTCCACTTATGCCGATTGTTACGATGAATTTCACAAATAGCAATCGTCAAAGTGGCTTTCTTGTTCCCTCCATACCATCGGAACATCAAACTGTAAACACTTTCTTTGTTCTTTTGTCCATTGTCGCAGGTGTTCGACACAGGTTTTGCATACAACATGCGGAGCCCAGGGTTTATCTTGGTCTCCTAAGTGAACACCAAAATAGGCCAACTAAGCTTTTCACAAAGCCACAAATCACTTTGCTACTTTCCTTTAAAATGTATTCGCCACATAGGTAGCAAGAAACGTCCGGATGGTTTACGCAACTAAGCCTACTTGTAAAAGCCATGTTTAAATACGATTTTTCAAAAAACACACTCTTGCAATGAAACTCAAGTTTGTGAGTGATTTATGAATAAATAGGTATAATTAAAAAGGCATTACTCTTGGAATTTTATAATTGCCAAATAAATTAATATTACAATTTATTATGAGTGAGCTCTATCTCAAAAACTAGAACTGATACGAAGAAAAGCTAAGATATTTTTGGAATCACCGGATTCAAAATAACTGTTTTTTCTTATTTTTTATTCAGATGTAATGTTACGACAGGTATAAATGTTAATATAATTCTAATAACTGACCATTATGATTTTATTATAAACAAACTATATTTCATATTCTTCTCTGGTATTCCATTGTAATTAAACCTCATAATCATAATGTATTTCCGGAGATACGCGTATAATAGTAATTACAATTTATTTTGTAAGAAATGGAAAAAGAAATTTCCAATTACTTTATTATTTACCGGCATGCGTCAGAAATTACTTACGACTAATACTAATAGCATTTTATTAAGTCGCAATTTTTTTACGTTTAAATATTATCGTAATTCGTAATAAAACAGCTGTCGAGCGCATGCAATTTTTGGCATTCTATAACATAACTGGAAATTATAATCTAAATTAATAATTTCTGTAACAATCTTTACGTAGAATGCTTCCAGTCGTACCCGATAGAATAAAACTGTACAGGGTGTCCCAAGATAGAATTTTACGGTTTTCACTTTAATGCGATATTTTTAATAATTTACGTGACTTATCACAGTAGGCCATGGTCAATTTATTAGGAACAAATTCAAAATGTTGTTATAGCTATTTTAAATGTTAATTGGATTATATAGAACATGCCAACATACAGTGGCGGTTTTTCCACAGGAACACATGCGCACGTGCACCCCCAAAACGAATAAAAAAAATATTACTTTATATTCATTTAATATTATTTATCGTATAGTCCGACCTTCCCAAATATTTTATCGTACCAATCTATATACACATTTTGTTGATTTCGACCTCCTCAGATGATTTTCGTAGTTTTGAGAGGGAAATCGAATGGCGCAGGTTTTTTTCACCTGCGGTGATCAGGTGGCGCCCTGCGTAGGGCAACTTTTTTTTTAAATGGGAACCCGTTTTTTTTCTCGCAGGTTCCGAACCTTCAATAAGCAATTTTCGTCACAAACATTTTTTTATTCGAATTGATCCTGAACTTTTCAACGACGAATTGTTACACTACCAACAAGATGGAGCCCCGGCTCATTTCACGGTACCTGTTCGCCAATGGTTAAACGATCATTTTCCTTGACAGTGGATCGGGCGGCTCGGCCCCGTATTATGGCCAGAAAGATCACCAGACTTAACGCCGATGGATTTCTTTCTCTGGGGGTTCGTCAAGTAGATTGTGAGTCGTATGAGGACGTAGAATCTTCAGGAGTTGAGACAAAAAATCACCGCTGCCTGTAGAGAAAATATGACCCCCGAAATTTTAGAACGAGTGCGAGAAGGGTTTCAGAGTCGTTTGTACTTTTGTATGGAAAGAAACGGAGAGCATTTTGAACATTATTAAAATAAGAAAATTAGTTTCAACCTCAAAATTGTTTCTGATTTCATTTTGCCACTTACTTTGTCTGAGTTCATGATCGATTCGAATAAAAAATTGTTTGGGACGAAAGTTGCTTGTTTTTTAATGAAGGTTCGGAACCTGCGAGAAAAAACACCGGTTCCCATTTAAAAAAAAAGTTTCCCTGCGCAAGGCACCTGAACACCGCAGGTGAAAAAAACCTGCGCCATTCGATTTCCCCCTCAAAACTACGAAAATCATCTAAGGAGGACGAAATCAACAAAATGCAATCTGAGCGAGAAAAAAGGGTGTTCGGATTTTAAAAAGACACCTTGTATAGGCGGCTCTCACGGTGGCGCGATCCGGCCGGCGCGGCGCCCTAGTCGATAGATTGATGACGAAAAATTCTCGCATATGCACTCAAATAGGCGGGACATAACGCAGCTTCTCTTTAGTATCAGGTGGCGGGGGATAGCGGGGATATGGCGACTTTACATATTTTGGAGTGCACCGTTGTCTGTTTCTTCGCGCATGTCTGTGGTAATTCGAGCGTGGATATATATATAATATTTTAATATTAAACATTTATTAAGTCTAAATGAATAGTTTGACGGTGGACTATTTAAAAAATAACTTTAGCTCTTTGAGTTTGGAGCAAAAAATTGAAGTGAAGAATGCGGGAAGACCTAAACCAGAAATTAATTTAACGCAGACCACAAAGGGTAAATCTAGGGACTTTATTAGAAAGTTTAAAAATGAAATATACGAAAAAAAATTACTGGATTTATGGATGCAGTACAAGTAACCGTTTGTTTTTCCTGTTTTTTGTTTAGCCGCAGCGTTGCGGAGCCTGCATTGACAAAAAATGGACTAGAAAATAATATTCAGAGCATATTTTCTGCTACCTTTACACTTTTACAAATAATTGTTACCTTACCAATGACCACAGCCGAAAGTCAACGATGTTTTTCAACATTACAATGAATAAAAACATTTTTGAAAAGTTCTATGAATGAAGAAAGGCTAACAGCCCTAGAAATGCTATATATTGAAAAAAAAATGTATTGAGGGTATTCCAAACTTTAATGAGGCTGTTATTGATAAATTTTCTACAATTAAGAAGCGAAGAATGGACTTTACGTTTAGGCACTATACAGGGTGGTCATTTTTGGGGAGTTTTACGGGGTATCTCCGTTATTAGTAATATTAAAAACAAACGAAAGAACACAGTCCTATGTGTCATAATAATAAAATTTTCTAATTCTGTCAGAGCATTCAGATTCTCTAAGTTGTTTTAAAATTTCTAATTAATAGTAAAAATCAGTTTGTCCTAATTATGGCAGAGCATCTAAACTTTGAAAAGTACGACATGCTCGTTTGTTATATCCAGAAAATGCAGATGGAGCATTTGAATCGGTAACAAGCCCTTATGTAGTAATTCTATGAAATTTATAAATTTTCTTAAATTAATTGTAGATATCCCGAAAGACGAGAACCGGATAAACGAATTTTTTCAAGAATCAAATTTAATTGAACACGGTTCAATTTCTAAACCTCCCTAAATTCTACCACAAGGATAATCGCGAAACTGATGAAATAAATATGTTAGCTTCAATTGAAACAAATTCAAGTAGTTCTTATAGAAAAGTTGAAAGTTCGGTCGGAATAATTAAATCAAGAGTGCAAACAATCCTAAAAAAACACAATTTTAAGCCATATACTATAAATTCCACCGTGTACAAAACTTACATCCTGGTGATGCACAGCGCCGTATAGAGTTTTGCAATTGATATTTACAAAATCTGAACACGGAAAACAATTTTGGAAAAACCGTTATATGGTCTGAGGCTCATTTTACCAGTGCTGGCATGTTTAATCGACAGAATACGAGGTTTTGGTCTCGTCAGCGTTTCATGCTTTATACTGAATAGCAAAATAGTTTATAATATATTTGAAGGAAGCCTTAATGCAAATAAATATTTGGAAATAATGGAAAACGTTGTGCCAGAAATAATAGAAGATATTATGCCCTTAGCTAGTCTAAATAACTTGCATCTTCAACAGGATGGAGCGCCCGCTCACAATGCCCAAATTGTAAGGGCCTACCTAGACAATAACTTCCCAGGTCTCTGGATTGGAACTAATAGACCTGTAAGATGGCCACCAAGATCACCCGACTTGTCGGTTTTAGATTTCTTCTTATAAAATAAAATTTATTCCATTCTGTACCAAACAATGGCAGATTTAAGAATTGCCATTGACAGAGCTTTTAGGGAGTTACAAACGCGGCCGTTTATTATTTTTAATTCATTAAGGCGAATAAGAACCATATGTGAAACATGTCTAAGGCATAATAGAGAACAATTTGAGCAATATTTATGAGGGGAGTTCAGTCAATTTTCAATTTTTATGTCTAATATTTAATCACACCAGTATTTGTTTTAATACCAGTCATGGACTACTAAAAAAGATGGTATATTTTTGAAAAACGTATATTTCGGGCCTAATACTAAGACTAAAAATAAAGTGTTATATATTTTTGAGAAGCTTGTTACTAACTAAATTATATTATTAAAAAATATATAGGGTGACCCATTTAAAAAAAGCAAATTTGTTTATTTTCCTTGAGAACTATTGAATATAGAAAAGATCTGAGTATGTTACTGGATTTTACATAAAAAACTACAAAAAGAACATGTTATTTCATTTTGATACATTACGGGGTAACCGAGATATGGGGGGGTGTCCCAAAATGCACAATTCTCAAAAACATCCCGTATATCAAAAACAAGGCGGCCTAGAAAAATTCTGATTACGGCATCTTTTGTTTGACAAAAAAGTAGCAGAGTGCTGCGAAAACCGCATCCTTCTATCTTTACTAATATACTAATACGGAGATACCCCGGTAAAACTACCCAAAAATTTTTTGCATAAGTTAAGAACTTTTAGTTTATTTTAAGGTAACTTTAAAACCAACACTTTTTAACAAAAACTAAATCAAAAGTGTCTTACAATTGGTATTTGGGTAGTCTTAGGAAAAGGATAACTAATAAAACTTGCGCTAATGACTATCTACTACACTAATTTGTGAGAAAATCATTTCTGCCGATGTGAATTATGACACAGTAAAAGCTGACGGGTTAGTTAATTCTTGATTAGAATATTTCTGCACCACGATAAATAAAGGCATACGTATTAAAAAGGAATAATTAATATATGAATTTAAAAACAAGTAGCGCTATTGATTAATAACTAATTAATTTTTTATTACGTCATGCCTTCTATGTCTGAGAACTCAAAAAAAATTTTACAAAATCTGCTAGTCACGAAGTTAATTATGAAAATGCTGGGAATGTGATAACATAAAGTAAAGAAGTTACAACCATTTGGCCACCAGGCACATTTATCAAATATTCAATTCTATTAGGTAAATATATTTGAAGGATACCTCTTTAGCTTCCAGGACCCCCGCGAGGACTAAAGCTGCCCGCGTGCCATTCCCTATTTTGGCTACCCCTAGTTAGGGTTAGTAGTTAAAGTTAAGAACAATTTTTTCGGAAATTCCCAACAATTTTTTTTCTTAATGTTTTCTTATTTAAAATCAAAGTAGACAAAACAAAAAATTTAACTAAATAATAATTGGTTTAAAATATTTTATTTATATCTATAAATAAGCCTAACAAGTAATATCAAAACATGATACAAAAGAAATAAAACTTTCTTAATTCTCGAAAACCTTCTGAGATAACTGATTAACACTACATTAACTGAATATATATAGACAGGGTGTTTTCTAACCTCTCTGAAAACTGAAGAATATGAATCCGCACCTTAATTTAAGACGAAAATGTGGTATAAAAGTTTTTTGCATGTCACTTCGTTTTCTAATTGGTTTAGTTTAAAACATAAATAAAATTCAATTTTTATGTAAGATATGTCATTGAACTTTTAAGAAATTTGCATGCAACTAGATACAGCTAGATGCCGTTAGAGCAATAACAATGATAATCACAAGAAAGAGACCGAACGTGATCGGGGCCTAGAGTTTAATTTTTCGCACTGAAAACCCGAGTTTTCTCTTTTTATGAAAACGCTACATTTAAAAAAAAAGTGTCAAACAAAAGATGTCTAAATAATTGGAGGAAAGTCCAGAATTTCTTTCTACATAGAACAATAAAGAAAATTAATCTTCCGAAGCAAGAAAATATATACTTTCCTCCAATTTTAGTTGCATTACAAAGTTTTTTCTCTTGAACATTTTTTTCCTAAAACAGATATAAACGCTTAGGGAGACCACTCGTTTAGAGGCACTCCGGAATCCATTTAAAACTATTTTTTGGAATAATACTATGTCAGTCTGACATTCTCATTGTTCAAAAGTCACAAAGTTTCAAAAATGTCACGTTTTGGAAAGGAATCAATCGAAGTAATTCAAGAAAAGATCGGACAGTGTTCCAAAGACACTAAAAATAGCAAATAATATGTCTGGCGTCAATTTATGATGTTTTGTGAAAAGAGAAGGTATGTTTTTAGCAAGGAGAATCAGATTAAAAAAGCTTGCGGACATACTTCAAGACTGGGCTTACAACATGAAAAAACGGCGAGGAATACACAGATTTTACAATAAAAATAATGTCGAATTTAACACCGAAGATGCTTCAGCAAATGTATTATAACGAGTACCAAATCAGATTTGATCTATTTACGAATATTGCGTTTAAAATGGCTCGTGAGACAAAGAGCGCAAAACGCAAGCAAGTGCAGTATCTACCAGAAAAGAGAAAAGTAAGTCCAGCTTCTTAAAATATGATGAATTTAAAAGAATTGTTAATTGCGATGAGAGTACTCCCGATGGCATTAAAAGGGAAATTAACAATAGTGGGGACAACACAGGGCGTATTGAGTACAATCCTTTATTTCGAAATCGGCACATGGAGGAGATAAACCCTGTACACGCTCTAAATGGTTAATTTCAAACACGAGGAATTCTGATATTTGTCCTATACGTCTTTTTGACAAATTTATACAAAAAAGAAGCCAGATTAATCGTGAACGATTATTTTTAACAGAAAACCCATTCTGGAAAACATTAGGAAACTGGTATAAGAACACTCCAGTTTGCAAAAATACCATATGTCAATGGAGCATCAGCCAGGCCAAGAAAATGTGTGTAGATACAAAAAACATAAAAATAATAAAACCATTCTTTCCGCGGAACAGCTGTTTCAAAACTAGCCAAGCAAGGAAGTTGGCGAGCAGCAGCTAATAAAAATCAATCAAATTTTGTATTTAAACTCCTCCTTCGGACTCGGGCTATTTCGCCAATATAAGAAAATAAAATCATGTAGTTTTTAGGCAATAAGCTGCAAAATTACCGAAAATTTTTAAACACTCGTGTAATTAGCCCCGAAAATACTATTATACGTCAAGAGAAAAGTTTACGGTAGGCTTCGGTATCTGTCAATAAATTTGAAATGTCATTTCAAAAATGACATAACATGGCATAACTTGTCTGCTCGGCAGGTCCAGTACAAACAATTCATTTAACCAAAATGAGACCACGAAGAGAAGAGTCTAGTTTAAATATATCCACTGATCAGCTTGCGTCTAAATTAATGAGAAATCAAAACCTATGTGAAAATTTAACACACGATTTGAAATTGTATTTGGATGAATCCCGTTTTTCAAGAAAAATTTTATTTGGAAAAAATTGCTCATCTTTGGTACATGAGTACTATGAAGATGCCAAGAAAGTACTTAATAATATAAATTTAAAGGAAGAAGAATTGCATCCTATATTTGAAAGACTAGATAAGTCACGAAAAAATTATAAAATACTTCAGGGTACAGTTCAAAAGTATCAAAAGTTTGGAAGTAGCATTGTATTGTTATCAAAGGAAATACCTTTGTTAAAGACCGAAAGTGATTTAAGCGCTTATGAGATTAATAAAAGTACTTTAAGAAGTAGAAGCGACTATGTTTTCACCTCGACGCCCTGTTAATTTATTCATTGTAAATTAATTTATTGCTTCAAATAAATTATCTTATTTATTTTTAGTCTTTATATAATAATAATAAATCGTATTTATTTATTAGTGCACACACAGAAAAGGCGAAGTATAGCTTCAATAGCTACATGGACCAGGTATTTTTATCTGCTTTGTACACGTCAATATGACACTTGTAATTAAGAAAATAAACACAACAAAACATAAATGGGGGTTACACTATTCGGACACACTAATTACTTGTATTTTTATGTTTTTTTTTGTTTAATTTTGTAGTGTTGTGATCACTCGAGCGAAAAACCGCTTGATCACTCGATTATTGAAATAACCGACATCGCTCGATTATTAAAAAACCGCTCGAATTATCTATTCAGGCGAAAACCATCGCCCGTAACTTATTATCTTTCACTCGATACCCGCACTTCGCTTGCCGCCGACGGAATTTACCGCTGTAGCGTGATCGAATTAAAAAACTGCTCGTATATTCAAACAGTTTTTCGCTCGATAGGAAATACTCTAGTTAAAAATCAGGCGAAAAACCGAAAAATATCGCCGGTTATCTGATAAACGACCTCCGGTCTAAGCGCCGCGCGATCCGATTGGCGACGTTCGAGATTGACGCTGAGCAAGTACACGACATACGTTTTTCTTAAAGGCACATAAACGAGAAGGTGCATATAAAAAAGTATGCTGAATCCCTTAGCGGAGTCATCGCGACATGATTTGGTAAAGTTTTGTTTTAACTTGCTAGCCAGTGGAGTAGTTTAGGTCTCCGATTGTAAATATTAAAAAATTAAAGGATATAATTTTAAAATTTTTAATATAAAGACGAGAAAACTTCTCAAAAATAACATAATAATAGAAATTGTTAATGAACAAAATGGTTAACAAAATATATAGAAAAATTCGTTGGTAATCTTATAGTAAACATTTTTAAATCTAAACAGGAACTTTTTATTATTAAACTCAAGAAGACTTCTAAAAAATAACATACATTATAGAAAATGTTAATGGAAAATAAGAAAACGAGCAAAATAGTTAACAAAACATAGGTATCGACAAATTTTTTGGTAATTAAAAGTAAGCATTGTTAAATTTAAACAGGAACTTTTAGGTAACTATGAATACATGAGTACCTACATGAATTTAAAAAAATAATATCCAATTTTCTTATTTTGCCAGTCGCGTAACTAAGCCTAAATTTTTGAAGTGCACACAGTGGGCACCTGATAATTTAAAGTGGAAGAATTTGACAAGCTATTTTAAATATCTACTTATTTTATGCTCGTAGATTGAGAAAGATGTGAAGAAAAATAACTCTTGGTAATACTTTTTGTTCGGGTTAAAAACGCACAATAATAAACCCGAACAATAATTACATATTTGTGTGATTTTTTGCAGTTTTTTGTTTGGTATCGAGACACGTGGTAAAAATTCATTATTCACAAATAAATAAATTTCTGGAATTTTTTTGGTGACGCTATAATTTTTTAGCTAAACCTGTGCCCACCCGTAGTTACGTGCCTGCTAAATACCCGACCTGATCACATGTAAAGGGCTAAGCAGCCCGTTAAGCAGTCGGTGACGTCATCGCTTGGTAAATTGGAATTTCAGGCGATTCACTCGAGCGATTAACTCGATTATTAAAATCGCTCGAGTATCAAGTACTCGATTATTAAAATCATCGGTTTTTCCCAACACTATAATTTTGTAATATCAATACTTTAAGTAAAATTAGATGCGGAAAACACACAGTAATTCATAAAATTTGAGTTTAAATGTAAAAATGGTCGTAAAATTGTTGTTTCTTAAAATTTACGCTGCGAACATGTAGTTTGCACAATTCGGTATCTTAATCAGTATTGCCACATAGAAATGCTTCCTGCAATAATACAGTTTTTAGGTTGTTCGGGTTTGTTCGAAGTTTATTGGCAATGTAGCTATGTCACGACTAAGCAATATTTTTTAAGAGGGTTAACTGAGATAGAAAGGCCCAAAAATATCCGTTTTTGTGCAATATTTTTTTCCTATGTAGCTAATAAAAGACAACTGGCAACTCTGTTGAAGATGTCACTTTTAAGTCGAACACAAATTTGACATTTCATTGCACTGTTGCCAAGAACAGTTATATTTTGGCGTTGAAGGAAAAGAAAAGAACAAATCAAAATAAAATTGGAAATAGCAAATATAGATAATGTTTACGCACTTACAAACAAGTATGATGTGGATTCTTGCAAAATATTTACAATACATAGGATTGATTAGAGATAATTTCAGATGAAATTGTCATCTCGTATGCACTATTAGGCAGAAACTTAATGCAAATTCCTTGAATTCCTGCTTTTATTGTTGCAATTGCCGGAAAGATAATCCCTTGTTTTCGGGATCTTCCTTTCAAAATATAAATATTCTCGTTAAGCAGATATTTAAATTACACCGGTGGCGACCACAAAGCCTGGCTGATCGCAAACACTGCCACGCCACCGGTGGCCGCTACACGCTGTGATCACTATGTTGTACACAGTTCTTATGGGCTGAGGGCTGGCGTTTTCAGTGGCTCGGTTGAGCTGCACTGAGCCCATATGAGGCGCGTGGCGGAATGAAAACGGCTCCAAAAGGTGTAGCGGGGAGGATTTTCACTTATTTTCCCAGGGCACTGTCAATTTATGTAACTTTCTTGTGTTTTCTCTTGCCGAATTCAAAAACAAATCGGCTACAAAAGGTGTAGCGGGGGCGGTTTTTACTTGTTTTCCCAGGGCACTGTCAATTTATGTTACTTTCTTATGTTTTCTTTTTCTACAACCATACCTTTCCATTGCATTTTCGAAAAAATGGCAAATTCCGTGGGTGCTCAAGTGCAGTCATTACAAAACTTTACATTTTATTTTTGTTATAAATTTATAAATCCGGCAACATCGCTAACATTTTGTTGTCAAAACCTTGTTAAAACACTCAAAAACCATAAAATCGGGATTTTTATTAATTAGTTTCTTAAAAACTACTGAGTATTCCCCAAATTTCTTTATTATTGAACATTACTAGTAAAATATAAAATAATGTCCGAATAGTGCAACGGACCCGAACTGGGTATTATATCTAGAGAATCCCCATCTCCTTTTATATTCTGTCTCTTCCTGTCTTGGTTACGAAAAACAAACAATAGACCGACGTCATTCAAAAGTCTATATTTTTATCCAGTTTAAGGCAGACTTGGCAATGTCTTATCATAATGAGTTAAGAATTACTATTTTTTCCACAAACAATACTAAAAATTCAACACAAACACTGGAAAACAACTAAGAATTACATTTAACAATAACGCCAAGCATGACAGTTGTTAAACCCGGAAGTATCAAACATAAAAGCAGGTATGTAAGACGGCCGTTTCAATAAGGGCTTTATAAAAGTACGTTCCGAATGCTCGGAGGCGACGTAATGTATTTGTCTAATTAACAGGAAACGACAAAGAAAAATTATACTAATTTTCAGAATTCCCCGATTGTTTTTCTGTGAATTGTTTACAGCCTGTCTAAGAATGTGAATTGTTCATTCTTCAAAGACTGTGAACCAAGGCCGTATCATCCTTGATTTAAAATCCTTGTCTACTCCTATAACACTTAACCTAATCTGCATGAGACAGAAAATCAATAAATCATATTTAAATTATATCTAATTGAAAACGAAAGAGATACGATTTGTAAATCAATAAAATATAAAAAGTAAATATAGGGTGTCTCAACGCAAAGCAATTCAATCTGTATATGGAAATATATACATTTTTACATATTTTAAAAGGAACATCCTATACAGGGTGTTACCTTCACCATGAGGATTTCGGAAACGGCGGTTAAATTGCGGCAAATTGCGTAATATCAAAAATATTCAAAATATTGCAAAAAATCTAATGTTTTGGTTTTCAGTTTTTATTGTTTCCTGACTTTGTGCGAACAGATGTCCAAAAAGAAATTTCATTTTCTCATTGCTACTTTTTATTCTCCACAAGGTGCTATCATCAGATCTTTCACGTGACGGTTCGTCTTTAGGTCACCATCATCAACTTAATTTTTTTTAAGTAGGGGCCTGGATTTTTTGTTTAAATTATGAAAGAGGACCGTGATCTACGTTCAGTAGTATACAACCATTACTGATTTTCCGACGTGGTGTTCCGTAAATTGACCATCTTCATTAAAATACCCCTACTACGTTACTGTAATTTACTTTTATTACCAAGAAACAGAAGATTTTAAAATTATTATTGAGATTTCTGTCTTTAATTATTATTTTGTTATTATTACCTATTACTGCTGTGTTTTTTTTTTAAACTAATAGTTGTATCAAATGTCTACTTATCGTAAGTGCAACTAATTTATTTTATTAATACAAATAAAATTTGACTCTTAAAGGCAGCACTTAAGACTTAAGACTTTTAAATAAGGCATTGTGTTTTATATTTTCGAATTAGACCGAATAAAAAACAATAAATATATTTTTCTTCAGTTTGCTACCATCTCCTATCTTTCCATGACACCCTGTATAATGAATAAGCCTGAAGTTATAAGGGTGACTTGACGAAACACTCTTTTTTCTATTTTGATTTCATATCAAAGCTAGTTCGATAACTGAGCTTGTTTCGGAACCATTTTTTCTTTCTTTTTTAAATGGTTGTTATGCGCCCATGTATGTTTGGTTGCAGAAACAATTACTAAACTAACCTCACATCTATCAAGTTTTACGTTGTTTTTAAAGCTGAACACAGCACCATAATATTTTAGAAATATATCTATTTCAAGCTTTGCAATTTCCCTTAACTCAGGAGGAGTTAAAATTATCTTGGTTTATATTGCTTAATTATTTAAGAAAGTTTTCAATTCTCACGACAAAATGGCAGACACGGGTAAATTATTAAAGACTACTTTGATAAAATCGTAATTTGATAGTGTTGCCCATGGTATAAATAACTAAACAAATAAAATTCCACGCCGATGGAGGCGTGGCTTGTAACGTCACCGGGTGAGTGATTTCTAAATCTCTTATGGAGATTTGTATTGCTGTCAGCATTTTTAATTCTCTGTTAAAGGTATTATTACGTTTTACGCATTTAATAGTATTTGAAATAAAAGAATAATATCATGGTATTTAGGTATATTTATTTCATGAACATACAGCAAAGATTAAAGGTAAAATACGTTTATAATATTATAAACAAATTAAACTATTTTTTTTAAATAGTCCATCTCTCAGTGGAGTGAAATTATGAGGAGGTAAAGAAGCTTCAGTAGTTAAATAAACCATATTTTAATTTCCATACATGTTTCGAAGGCATTGTCGCCGAATTGAGAAAAAAAACGTAGCGGAACGTACGTACATTATACCATGATATGAGTTGAGTACGTAGCCCGAAACGTCCGTCCGGTTTGCGCTTAATAAATGATAGGCAACTCTAAACGTTCTCCTTATCTGCGCGTTTCACGTAAGACGTTATTTTATAACCCCTGTATAACCAATTTACCCCTTATGGAATTTTAGTTTTGAATCTTATTTGACCAGAATTTTGTTAGATGGCAATTTAGAAATTTTAATGTTGTCCCATTATTCTCCCACCCAGGAATTGATTATTTAAAGCCTATCTAACTTCTAAGCCTTTTTAATTCAAATTTTGAAAATATAAGAACTGGTTGACACTATGAGTAAAATGGCCACCACCACCCGCATTCTGAAGGCGTGCTTACTTAATTAGTTTTTACGAACGCTGTTCTTTACGATTACGATTTCGATTATTTTTGTAATATCAGGGATGCTAGGCGTAATGCCATTGCTGACTTGACACGCACGTGTCAGTTGGTCTTGGGTGGGCCCACCATCCTTTCCCCGCTAACTGGAAGCTGTCAGCAGTCCACCAGAGCGCATGAAGAAATGAGGGCAAGAATTTTGTCTAAGAAAGAATGAATGATTTTAATTTGAGGTATAGTGGTTTGAACATAGGACAAGGCCTAACTTTTGTTCAAGGTATACTTATTGTTGTATTCGCTCGGGCATGTCCAATGAATACAATAACAATGCAAATTATTATATTGAACACGTAGGGCTTTTACTTATTTAATTTTATTGTTGTCATTAAGGGTTATTTTATGGGGTTAGTCCTTTCGTACGTTGAGTAACGCGACCCGAAGTACTCATAGTTAATTATTTACAATTTATATACAATCAGAATTAACCTGAACTATCATTCAATTGTTTCAACCAACCTATCATTCATCTGTCACGTACTCTGTTTAAATTTAGATTTAGTTTCATTATTTACAATATAAAATAAACCTAAGCTAGCATTTTGTTCCCAACTAAAGGGATCTCAACTACCCTAATAATTTCCAAAAAAAAATTATAACTCGCGGTAGTTACTAATACTAACTTAAGATATTTTAACACTTACTTTTGATGTCACAATCGGGTAATAAGATATCGCAGCACGGACAGCTACGAGTTTTCGTAAATCAATTTTAGTTGTTATTTAGACTCGCACTAAAATTCACGAGTGTTCGAAGATATTTATACTCTCACTGAAACATACGAGTGTTTGAAGAGATTCTAGAGTTATTTACACTCGCACGGAAACTACGAGTGTTTAATGACAGTAGGCGAAGATAAAAATTTTCTCAGGGAAAATCCGCCTTTGACTATTCTCGGAATTCTTTATGTAAAAACAGGCTGAAACCTGTAGTCACCATTGCGGCTCCCGTTTTGAAAAAATAAAATCGCGAGTGAGACTGACTTCTAAAACAATTTTTTTTTTCATCCTTCCAAACGCTACATTGCGTCATTCTTAAACCATCTAATATCTTGCCGTCGACGCCCGTAAAGCCGTTCTCATAATTTTTGCTGACGATGCCTATTGAAAGATTACGTCAACCTTCGATCCATTTTCGTTATTAAATTATTTAGAATAATTTGATGGGAAAAAAATTAATTAATTTTCTGAAATTGGAAAAAAGGCATTTTTACAACAGCATATACCCTCATCAGCTTCAGTGGAAAATACTTAAGAAGTAAATGTTAATCAAATAAATAAAACCATGGATACGGTTTTATCGATCGATCGAATCGAATTTTTTGTTTTTATTCTTAGGAAAACGGAAACACTTTATATTTCTATCAAATTTATTTGCCTGGTTATCCATATCGCAACCCAACACAGCGCACTTCATTTTATAAAAATTCGGATATTTATTTTAATAAACTCACACGACTAAATAAGAATAAATTCTGGCGAACAAAATTTCCATCGAAAACTACGACGAACGGCACTACGCGGCGACCAGTGTTGTCAGAAATCTTTGATCAAAAGTAATAGGTTGACGGTTCGAAACCTACCAGAAAAATAAAATGGATTTTTTTTTATTAAAAAAACATAAAATAGAAAACTAGTATACATTACAACACTTGTCACCGTAGCAGCTCGTTTCCTAACATGGACGCGTGCTAAAATTTGATGCTATATAAATGGGGAATATACTATTACGTTGGCTGATAAATTAGTTTTCCAATCAGCTTTTATTTTATCGTTCAAGAAAAGACACGCACTGTAAAACGGTTGATTACACTTAAAGTTCTAAAATTACACATAAAACTTCTTACTAGCTGGATTAATATAATGAAAATTGCATTTAACACTTGTGTAATCGATAAAAAGCTTGCCGAATCGCACGTGACTTCACAACTAGTCACGACTCTGTAACGATATCATCTCTTCCGACACCTTCATGCCTGAAAATTTTCATGAGAAGTTATCCTGGTGGTCTTTTATATTACAAAATATGGAGATTTTTTCGACCGTAAGACAATAAAATAACAACATGAAAATACAGTGTGTGTATACAGGGTGTCCGGGAACATGTGGGAAATCTCCCGGATATGAAGAAAACACGTGAAAAGAATACTATAGGTTCATATAAACTTCTTTCGTATCGGCCTCCTCTTCGGAGATATGGGCTCCCAAAGAGCACCAATGGAATCAAGTTTTTTACACATAATTATTGAACCACCTGGTATATTTCAATTATTTTTTAATATGATGTATACCAGGTAAGACTCGTCAAATTACTACCCAAGAAACTGTTGTGAATTACTCACAGCTGCAGGGACGGACTAGCTGTAACACTCATGGGCCCATTTGATTAGTTCAATATTTTTTAAATGCAACTTAAATGTTAGTAATTAACTATTATCCTTATTATTAAATAAGGGTATTATTGACCAATTGACCAATCCAACGACCTGTCAAATAAAATTTTTTAGGTTATCTGGTGGGCAAACAAAGGTCGTGTCCATATGTTTACTGTTAACTTCATAGCGTTTTTGGAGCGTTTTACTGTGATTGTGTGGTCTTTTGTTAACAAATTTATTGTTAGAATAGATTAATTTAAGTGTATATAATAAGTATTTGTGGAAGAAAAATGCCGACAACGTGTATTGTGGTTAAATTGTGGAAGCCGTCGTGGTCGCGACCATTTCCTTAGTTTCTTTTGATTCGCAGTAAAAAAGACTATTCATTACCCACAAATAAACGATTTATCAAAGAAAAGGCGGGATATGTGATTAACAGAGCAGCTATCAAGAGGGAAGATCTTACAGAATCAATTTTAAGAAACCAGAGAGTGTGTAGTTAGCTATTCAAATGGCCCTATTCGAAGAGAACTTTAAAATATTTTTTCCTATCACTTTATCTACTTAAGTTTTATAATAATTAAAAATATACTTACATAGTTTTAAAACATATATTTTGAATCTTGTAGAACATATAGTACATACAATTTGTAAATAAACCCATTTTGATAATAAGTATTTTTAAAAACAATTCATGTTAAATTAGGATATTTAGTATAAGTACTTATATTTAAATGTTTGATACGAACTGAATTATATATATATATAAATAAAACAATACATTTAATATAAATAATATATTTATCAAATGGAAAATATGGAAACAAATTATTATTAAATAAAAATAAGTAAGCAAGGTTTCGAGTTCATATTTGAATAAATTTACCATCCCTTCTTTGAACACTGAAGGTAAAGCCACCTCTGTCTTAACGAACCAGAAACTGTGTCGAAGTTCATATTTGCAATTGGGATAATGGGCAGTTCCGTGGAAAATAACGGCAGGTATATCGGTACAAAAAATCATACCTTTATTTCTGTTGATATATTCTACAGCAAAAATTGGTTTAGCACTGGCTTTTTGTGAATGCTTCACCTGAAAAAGAATATTATATGCATTAACATAAAGTATTGCATTCCGAAAATTGAGTGACACGCCTTAAATTTTTTTATTTCAAAAGTGAAAGATCTTATAAAAAAGTTGGTCACTCCTGCACTAGGTATCAAACACTTGAAGTAAACAACAATAATTACCTTTCCAAGCATGACATAGAACTCATTTACAACCTTCGTTCCAAGATTTATAACGGAACTGGGTAAAAAATATTAATGAGCTTCAAGGGTTTTGTAGGCTTTCATCTGCTCATGTGAATAAAAACTATGTTAAGGCTACAAAAATCGAAATACGAGATGATAGGCCACTGGTAGAATCCCATTAATGGTGTAGTCCAAATCAACAACTGCCATGGTAGAAAGATCCAAATCCTTTATTAATTTCAGCTTCATTAGAAATCTAAAACAAATTATAATTTTATATCATTTGAATATGATATTCAAGAATAGAATTTTACTATTTAAATGAGAAAAATGCTCATGAATCTTAAATTGAAAGTATAATCAAAATGTAAACAAACATACCTCTGGTCTACGTCTGAGCATTATTGCAATAATTTCTTCAAATATGAACTCTGCATGATAAAACACACTGGTACGTTTTCACAATTAAATGGTCTTAACAGAACTAGCCAGAACCAGCAAATATTTAGAATTTATCTAAATCAATGCAAACAATGGGTTTGTTTGCCCACCAAGGAAATTTTGACAGATGAAAAGTCACGTGGTTTGGATTGCCTAATTATCTTTTGTCGTTCCGTTTTGTTGTATTCAATAATTATGAAAGAGAATAAATTGTTTAATGGTACGAATATCTTGTAGATTTGGGAACCGTATTATACAAATTTAATAAGACTAAATTAAATAATCAAAATATTAAAGAGGGGTTATGCAACTAGTCCAACATTATGGTTGACAAGACTGTTACTATCAGAAGTCTCAAAATGCCTCGCCATTTAACAGAACTTGAAAAAGTTGAACTACCAGCTAGAATTGAAGCTGGGCGATCAATAGGGGCACTAGCAAATTTTTTACAGAAAAGGCAAGAACACAATTTTAACAGTTAGCAACTTTGGGAGCAAGATGGATCTTTGAAAAGAAAATCTGTTACTGGTCAGGCCCGCATGTTCTTCGTCAGCTCGTGGTCTCCGATCAGACGAATAGCCCTCCTTTCGATGGAATCCAGCAGCCGAAGAGTATGCCTGGGTGCAGAGCTCCAGACATGAGAGCAGTACTCTAGTGATGGTCGAATCTGGGCTTTGTATAGTGTCAAAAGTTGTTGAGGTGTGTACAACTTTCTGGTTCGGAAGAGTACCCCAAGCTTCTGAGAAGCTATCTTAGCGATTGCCACAACGTGGTTATGCCAAAACATATTTCGTCCCAGATTGACGCCCAGCAAATTAATAGATGAAGCCAGTGGGATTGAGTGTCCGGCCATGACTATTTCCGGTTCTGTAATGTTAACCTTTTTGGAGAAAACTGCTGCCTGGGTTTTTTTAGCGTTCAATTCGTCTTGGTTACTGTCACCCCAAGCCAAAATTTCTTCCAGGTCTTTGTTGAGGCGTGATGACATCATTCGGTTTCCTTGATAACTCGTAGATGGCGATAGTAGTATTGGACATCATTCGGTGTTCTTGATAGCTCGTAGATGGCTTTAGTAGTATTAGTAGTGGACTGTATAAATATTGTTACGAGGGTTGCATGCGACGACGTTAAGATCCGACAGCTATACACACTAAGAAAACCTTTCTTATTTTCCAAAAGTTGTATTTCCTTGTGTAAAATTAACAAATAAATAAAAATAAGTTTTACCTAACGCATTTTCTTATTACTTTTTTTCTTTCTATATTTATAACGCCTAGAAAGTAATTGTTTTGTCGTTACATAAAAATAATTTCACCATACTTGTGAACCCCTCTATCATAGGTCACGAGCCGCCACTGATCAGGACGTAAGCTACTGGTTCCTAAATGCTAAAATCTTTCAGTTGTAAAAGAAATTCTCAAAATTGGTTCATTATAATTATTAACGAAAGACTTATTAATTGAGGATGTGTATTTTTAAATAGTAAAATTGAAGTCTTCAATTTGAAGTAAAGGGTTTATAGTTGTGTTGTGATCGCTCGAGCGAAAGACCGCTTGATTACTCGATTATTGAAATAACCGACATCGTTCGATTACTAAAAAAACCGCTCGAATTATCTATTCAGGCGAAAACCGTCGCTCGTCACTTATTATCTTTCACTCGATACCCGCGCTTTGCTTGACGCCGACGGAAATGTACCGCTGTAGTGTGATCGAGTTAAAAAACTGCTCGTATATTCGATAGGAAATACTCTAGTTATAAATTCAGGCGAAAAACCGAAAAATATCGCCCGTCACATGATAACGGACCTTCGTTATACGCGCCATCCGATTGGCGACGTTCGAGTTTGACGTTGAGCAGGTAATACGACATACGTCTTTCTTAAAGGCACATAAACGAGAAGGTGCATATAAAAAGTATGCCAAATCCCTTAGCGGAGTCATCGCGACATGAGTTTGGTAAAGTTTTGTTTTAACTGGCTAGCCAGCGGCGTAGTTCAGTTCTCCGATTGTAAATATTAAAAAATTAAAGGATATAATTTTAAAATTTTTATTTACTATAAACTCGAGAAAACTTCTCAAAAATAACATAATAATAGAAATTGTTAATGAAAAATAGCAAAACGAACAAAATGGTTAACAAAATCTTATAGTAAACATTTTTAAATCTAAACAGGAACTTTTTATTATTAAACTCAAGAAGACTTCTTAAAAATAACATACATTACAGAAAATGTTACTGGAAAATAAGAAAACGAGCAAAATAGTTAACAAAACAGGTATCGACAAATTTTTTGGTAACCAAAAGTAAACATTCTTAAATTTAAACAGGAACTTTTAGGTAACTATAAACATGAATTTAAAAAAATAATAACCAATTTTCTTATTTTGCCAGTCGCCTAACTAAGCCTAAATCTTTGAAGGGCACACAGTGGGCACCTGATAATTTAAAGTAGCAGAATTTGACAAGCTATTTTAAATATCTATACTTATTTTATGCTCGTAGATTGAGAAAGATGTGAAGAAAAATAACTCTTACTACTTTTGTTCGGGTTAAAAAAGCACAATAATAAACCCGGACAATAAATACATATTTGGGTGATTTTTTGCAGTTTTTTTGTTTGGTATCGAGACACGTGGTAAAAATTCATTATTCACAAATAAATAAATTTGTAGAATTTTTTTGGTGGCTACTGCAATTTAACTAAACCTGTGCCCACCCGTAGTTACGTGCCTGCTAAATACCCTACCTGATCACATGTAAACGGCTAAGCTGCCGGTGGAGCAGTCGGTCACGTCATCGCTTGCTGAATTGGAATTTCAAACGATTCACTCGATTATTAAAATCGCCCGAGTATCAAATACTCGAAAATCATCGGTTTTTCCCAACACTAGTTTAGAGTAGCTCCCATATTTAATAAGAACTGATATTACTGTGGTTTTACCATCCCAAAAATACCATGCGTTTTCGAAAAAATTAATTTTCATTGTACAATAACAATTTAGTTAAGATATCTCTACACATTAGTGTATCTATTATTTAAATAGAAAATGGTGTTTTAAAAAAGTTCAACAGAAAAATCATATTACAATGACCCTCGTCAAACACCATTTGCCAGTACATTAAAATAATAATATGTGAATACCTTCTTCGTAGGTCTCGGTGAGGTCGTATCGAATCCTAGCTAAATGTCAATATCAGCAAATTTATGGTTACTAATTCAATAATAAACAATTTATATAGCTGGGCGTGATTCCCGACGCTCATAAATAACTATAAATCGACATGATAATTTCAAATAAAGGAGTTGTTTGAAATGGAAAATGTAAAGGTTGATGATCTAAACTTACGATTAAAAAGAGTTTAAATTTAGAAAATTTAACGTAAGGCGTAGATAATAAAATTCTAAAAATAAATACTTAGATAATAAAGAGGTGTACAGGGTGTCCCAAATTCGTTGCTCAGCATTGGGATCTCGGAAACTATAAAAATATACACGAAAGGTTAAATTATTGCTGAATTTGCATACTTCCGGAGATATCCGAAAAAACACTGAAAAGTCATTTTCCGTTTCTACTTTTTTATGGCGTTATTTATTAGTGTTGTGATCGCTCGAGCGAAAAACCGCTTGAGTACGCGATTATTGAAATAACCGACATCGCTCGATTATTAAAAAAACCGCTCGAGTTATAATTTCCAGCGAAAATCGTCGGTTGTTACTTATTACCTTCCACTTGATACCCGAGCTTCGCTTGACGCCAACGTATATTCGAGCAGTTTTTCGCTCGATAGGAAATATTCTAGTAGTTATAAATTCAGGCGAAAAATCGAATCATGCCTTTCACTTGATACTCGACCTTCGCGCTCCACCCGAAATGTGTTATTAAAATCGCTCGAGTATCAACTACTCGATTATTAATTCATCGGTTTTTTCCAACACTATTATTTATAAATATAGTTTTGTTTTCTTGACCGTTTTTTAACAAATTATAGGCAGTTTGTTCCTGGGTCTCGGTTATTTTTTAAATGAAGATCCAATTTTCAGTTAACGTTTCGGTTCATTTTATTTAAACCATCATCAGAACTATTTGAACAAAAATAAGAAAGGCGTATAAACAAAATTAAAAAGAAGCAACATTTTTTGATGTGGTTATAAGCAAAATTCCTATTTTATGTTAGAGTTAGTCATGTTTAGAATGAAAACAAGAAAATATATAAATGATAGAATGAACATACCTTGTACAATTCTCACCTACTTACACTAAGATAGCATTGAAATTAAAAACATTTTGTCACGTTGTTTAATGGATGTGAACTAAACTATTTTAGCAGTAGGGGTTTGGCCTGTTTATACCCAAAATGTAAATTATTTAAATATGCGTACCATTTTAAAATTCCTTTGTTACCCAAAATATTGCTTATGAATATCTTTTTATCTGGTTTGAGTAGTATATTTTTCAAACATAATATCAGGACCGTATTGCAAAAAAAATTAAGCTGATGTATTTTGGGTTCAAAACGGTGAAATTTTGGTAAATTGTTTTTGGTTTATGTCTTGGGGGAACAAAATAATTCAAAAAGTAATATTTAAATTTCAGGTTCGTATACAAAAATTTTGACCTGGCGGCGATATCTGAAAACCGAAAAGTCCTTTTTTAAATTAGAAACTAACTTTAAATAGATCGTAAAAGATTTTCGATCTTTTTCGGATATCTCCGTCGGAATTTCTCATCCTCATTAACTTAAGCTCCAAATCCTGCATCTTTGCACAATTTAACCTTTCATGTATCTTTTATAGTTTCCGAGGTCCCAATGGTGAGCATCGAAGTTGGGACACCCTGTATACGGGAAAAGCTGTTGCCGCAAAATCTTTGATAGGATTATCTTAGCTAGGATAGAATATGTTCTACCAGCAAAATTGATTAGTTGTTAGAAGAAACTTTAGTATTTTAAAAATATTTACTGTATAGCGACAATTAAAACGATTTAAAAATATTATTTTCTGTCATTAATCTTTATACAGTGTGTACATAAAGTAAGGAATAAATTCATTATCTAGGAATCTAAAAATATTTCGGAAAAATCCTCGGACACGTTTATAATAATTTTTAATGGCGCATTTTTTCCCATACAAACTTAATATACAAGGTGGCTCATGTAGTAGATATAACATTATCGACGATTTTTTTAAATGGGAACCCCTATATTTTAGTTCAGATCTGTAATCTCCAAGAACAGCTGATTTCAAAAACATAACACACTTAGGGCCTAAAATTCATAGTTTCGTTACTACAGGGTAAAACAAATAATTTTATTTAAGATATTTTTAATTTAAAAAATGTAAAAAAATTAAATAAGCTATTTAATTAAGTGTTGAAATTGTCCTCCTTCTGCTGCCTGACAGTACCCCAAGCGATCAATAAATTCTTGTTGGACTTTTCTTATGGTTTCTTCTGAAATGTTCCTGCATTCTGTTGTTATTCGATTTTTTAAATCTTCAATATTTGGCAGGTCTGACTTTATAAACAACATTATTCAGGTGACCCCACAAGAAAAAGTCCAGTGGTGTAAGGTCTGGAGACCTAGGCGGCCATTCAACAGGCCCACGTCTTCCAATCCACTTGTTCGGAAAAACTTGGTTTATGTAATGGCGCACTACTGCTGCATAATGTGGAGGTGCGCCGTCTTGTTGGTACCACAAATTTTCATCTAGAATTCCTGGATTATTTCTACTAGGGTATAAGTTAACTAGCGTAGGGATAAGAAAGTTCTGAAGAAAATGAAGTTAATTTAGCCCGTTTACATTGTTGTCAAAAAAATATGGCCCAATAATTTTGTTTTTCACAATACCAGCCCAAACATTAATTTTTTGAGGATATTGAGTATGGTGCTCACGCATCCACCTGGGATTTTCTTTTGCCCAGTATCTACAGTTTTGCCGGTTCACTTCTCCATTTAATTTAAAGGTAGATTAATCCGAAAATAGGATATTTTCAACAAACAAAGGATCTAAGTTACATCTTTCCATTAATATTTGACAAAACTCCATCCTACGATCTGGATCATCTTCATTCAACTCATGAACCAATCGGATTTTAAACGGATGCCGTCAATAGGTTATGAACGGTCATAGCAGCCGCCCCATGATCAATGCTAATCTGGCGGACGCTGTTGTGGGGATCTTCTTCCATAGCCAATAAAATATCTAATTTCTTATCATCCGGAATAGTTGGACGGCCTTTTCTGGGAATATCTTCCACTGAACCCGTTTCCCGAAATTTTATTTCAAGTTTACTCACAGTTGATCTAGTAATTGGTATTGCTGGATACTTAGTGTTAAACAAAATGCAAACTTCTTGTTGAGTACGGATCCTATCACCATATCCAATCATCATAAGAATTTCTATTCTTTGTGTTAAAGATAAACGCATAGTAACTCAATATGTTTTAAAATAAAATTTATTACTTCTAATAAACTTACTAGAAAAATACAATGTAATGACAATGACATTATCTAAATACCATAGTTACATAACAGCAAATAAGCCTACTTGAGGAAAAATATAAGTAACAGCAAATGATGGTGCGTCCATTAATTACGTAAGGCTTTCAGGTAAAATTGGGTGATGGCGGAATGGGCCAAATGTCACGAAATCTTTTATTGGGGGAAGGGGGGTTGAAAAATCGCTAAAAACGCCTCACGTAATTAATTGATGCCTCCCAAGCCAAAAAAAAATATCTTAAATAAAATTATTTGTTTTACCCTGTAGTAACGAAACTATGAATTTTAGGCCCTAAGTGTGTTATGTTTTTGAAATCAGCTGTTCTTGGAGATTACAGATCTGAACTAAAATATAGGGGTTCCCATTTAAAAAAATCGTCGATAATGTCATATCTACTACATGAGCCACCTTGTATATTAAGTTTGTATGGGAAAAAATGCGCCATTAAAAATTATTATACACGTATCCGAGGATTTTCCGAAATATTTTTAGATTCCTAGATAATGAATTTGTTCCTTACTTTATGTACACACTGTATATAATAATATGCTGAGGAAGGAAAGCACTTTACTATAAGATTTTTTTTATAAAATTTTTCTATTGGCACGATAAATATTTTAATTAAAAAACTACCTTCTCGGCTTCTTTCGGAGTCATCCGTTATACGCTACGTCTTGCGTCGACATAAAGTTGACAATCAAAATACAACACGACCCTATGATGTCGGTGACAGAGGAGCAGACACGGATTTCAATTGCATAGCGGCAGTTTACTACAGAATTTTATTTATTACCATTTTTAAACAGTAAGTAATTTTGTTGCATCTCGAAATGTACAAAAGTCACGTGGTTCTCAGTGAGAGCATCCAAAACATGGTGACATTTGTTTGATTACTGCATTCAACTTCTTCATCAAGTCATCAGATAGTGATGTGGTTTCATTTTGGATTACATAATCTGTAGGAATGGGGCCACTATTATCTTCTAATAGCACATTGCGATCAATGTTAATGAACTCGCCCAAATGATTGTTATCAAATTACAAACTTCCACAACATCAATATTCTCTTTCAGACTCAACACGCGACATTTTTGTGCCATTGTTTACGATTTTAACCTTACAACTCACAAATAAACGGCGGACTGCTGTCGGGGAATCACACGTCATACTTCCATTCGGCGAACTCCTTTCGCTCTGACACGCATACGCGATGGGTTGCCGGTCTGTCTTCAGAGAGTTTTTGCATCGTACTTATTCGTCTCCCAAATACTTGTCCGCGTCCGCCCAAAGGAGAGTCCGCTCAAGAGAGGTTGATTTTCATGGAATTTCATATACCTAGTTCCGGACTATGAAAAAATGTCGGCTTAATAGAGATGTCCGCTTATTAGAGGTGTCTGTTATGAGAGGTTTCTCTGTATTATAATTAAATAATAATACCCGTCAGAACGACATTTTAAAAAGAAAACTATAGTTTGTACCTATTTATCTATTTATTTATTTTCCACTTAATAAATTATGTTTTGAGATCGCCTATGGTAAGACACTTTCTAGTATGGGTTTTCCCCTCGCTCTTCATAAGGAATCGTTCAAATACCACTGGGCAAACAATATGACGGCGTGATTCGGAACCCACGTTAACCCGCAGCCCATGAAGGGGAAAAATTTTACTCTACAAATTATCCATAACAAGATTTTTACCTTAATACTTAATTAGAGGTCATTATAAATAAAATTTATTTTGCATCAACTTTCCCGTCTTCTCTACGACTAGTATTTCTTCCATTTTTACGAGAGGTGCTTCCGGATTATGAGCCATATAACGGCTCCAGTTATAGAATCAATTGTCGAAAAAGATAATTAAAATATTTCCTAATAAAGCCATAACGGTCAGGTGTAGCAACTTTAAACCCGAACACAAAAGGAACAAAAAGAAAACCGCTCCGGTCGCCTCAAACCAAATCGAGGCGAAGATTAGGTTATTATATTATGTTATTAGACGCCATGACAGTTTAATGTGCTGTGAAATATGACCGAAGGAAGGTTCTAACAGCCTACCATCATTTGTGTTCACCAGTTTAATCTTCAAGTATGCATATAGAGATTTATACAGAGTGCGCCTTTATGATTTGATATTGTATTGTCTTATTGTATTTGATATGTTAAATGCATTTTGGAAAAATATCATATACCTACTACATCAATTAATTATCTAAAATTGAAAAATTCATGTCCTAATTAATAAGCTGTTATTTCGCTAATAATGAACCAATTTTGAGATTTTTTTTTAACTGATAGAACAGTTTGCGTGCTGATGTGTGCTGGGCGTGAATTCTGGAATGTTCGATAATTAATTGAAGTAGTATACAGGTTGTCCGCTAATTAATGGTACATGGAAAAACCACAGACTCCTTACGCAAGAATAATAGGAAAATTGATATTAACTGAGATACAGGGTGTTAAAGTTAAAAGTTCATTTTTGTTTCTATCTAATAACTTTTGCAGGGAGCCAATGTTTTTTTACAAAATATAGCAATTATGTTTTTTTTTTCATCATAACTTTTTTGTGCCTCAGTGTATTTAATGTTGTTTTTAATGAAAATAATACTTTTCTGATATTTATTACGTAAAAAGGGTATACTAAGTTCAGGTCGCCCAGGGACACCGTTTCGGAGATATTTGCATTTAAATTGTTTAGTGCGCCCTGCAAAATTATTAATTTGCAAACAAAATTTTTTACTTAAAGTAACATATGAGAAAACAAATAAAATTTACAGATGCAGTTGCTATGGAACAGAAAATGTTTCATTTTTGAGTTTATCGTAAGTTTGTGGTTGCATTGCTGTTTCTTTCGACACGATATTTTCTAGGGTCAAAGTTATTTCAATTAAAATAAGTTAAAGAACAATCAAATTATTGTATACCTTTTTTACATAATAAATATGAGAAAAGTGTTATTCTTATTAAGAACTTAAATACACTGAGGCACAAAAACTTATGACCTAATAAATGTGCGAAAAATGCCGCAGACAGCGGACATTGTACATTAAAATATCAATTTCGCGTCCTAAAAAAACTATAATTGCCAAATTTTGTAAAAAAACGTTAGTACCTCTCAAAGTTATTAGAGAAAAACAAAAATAAAGTTTTAACTTTAACACTCTGCATCTCACTTAATATCACCTTTCGAATATAGGTAAGTATATTTAAATCCTAATATTTTTACGTAAGAAGTTTGTGGTTTTTCCATGTACCATTAATTAGCGAACACCCTGTATATAAAAATTTGGAGGTTATAAAATTTGCTAATTGAACCCTTTGACTTCTGCTGCCTCCCTCAGTGAATTAGCAATTTTAATGTTTGTGAATAGTTACATTTCTTATTTTTACTTTATTAAATTTAAACACAGCAGCACTCAAAAGTCATGAAACAGTAACCCTAAAATATCTTCTGTTTGTAACTGCGTTATTAGTATAGACCTACCAATCCTCTGTGGTACCAAGAAAGTACGACGTTGTCAAGTTGTGAATTATAAATAATAGGTTGGCCCGCGGCGTTTCTGTCTGCTCAGAAAAAAAGTAATATAGCCGCTTGCGCTGTTGATTTTTGCTGTTATATTTAGTACGACTTTCCGGATACGTAGTCTATTTATAACTCGGCCACTTGTAGCTACCATGATATAAATAACTGAACAGGTAAGATTCCAGGTCGATGGAGGCGTGACTTGTGACGTCACCGGGTGAGTGATTTTCAAATCTCTTATGGAGATTTATATTGCTGCCAATGTTTTTAACTCTCTTTTAATGGTATTAAAAGGTATTACGCATTTAATGGTATGTGAAATGAAAGAATAATATCATGGTATTTAGGTATTTTTATTTCATGAACAACAAAGATTATAGCTAAAATATGACCTAGTAGTTATAAACAAATTAAACTATTTTTTTTTTAATATCAATGAAGTGAAATTATAAAGAGGTAAAGAAACTCATAGTCTTCTTCAGTAGTTAAATAAACAATATTTTAATTTCCATACATGTTTCGAAGGCATATAGCCGAAAACAATGCAGATGAACCACTTTTAATTCTGTAATTTGAAAAAGCATTCAGAACCAAAGATGGCGATGAATATCAACAAATAAATAAGGTCGGGCCGGCTCTGACGCGATCGATAAAATTTTCACCCTACTGCGCAAACTCAATAGGCCCGTTACACACTTAAGAAGTAAATGTTAATAAAATAAATATAACTGTATCCATTCTAATTTTTTGTTTTTATACTTACGAGAGCGGAAACATTACATGGCGACCAGTGTTGGCAGAAATCATTGATCAAAAGTAATAGGTTGACGGTTCGAAACCTAATAGAATAATAAAAAAGTGTCAGAGTAAAAAGAGGACGGGAAAAAAGGTCGTTAATTTCCTATAATATGGGGGCCACCTCCAGATTGCACATATATTTTACATAGGGCGCCCCACAAGCCACAACGAGAATGAACATCTCAAAAATTGTTAAAATAGTAATGGATATATTACAATTGTAAAAGACTGACAACTCTGGTGGCAACGAGAAGGGGTCGCCGTGCAGCTTCGGCTATCGTCGACCGGTCCCAAATAGAATTAAAAACGCATAACACCGTGTAAATCTTCATAAGAAATTTAAAAATCACTCTCCCTGTGACGTCACTGCGCGCGGCACTAAATTGGAACGTGTATAATGGACTATACTTTCCTATCACATTTTAGAACCAATAGGGTGTAGGGTATTGATATTAACAATGGAACGCCACTGGATAAAGAACCTAAAATAAAGCCATTTTCTCCACCAGCAATAATAAATTGAGGGGTTTCAGCTGTGTCGGTTCAGAGTGCAGGCCAGAGTCGTAATTTTGACTCGGAATCAATTTTTATTTGTCCGTGACCATTTTGACTTGCTCACGGCAGGTTTACGGCGCATAATACTCTGGTGTTAAAAGTAACGTCTTCGTTCTGTTATAATTTACATGAATTTATCACTTAATTTTTCAAGGCATCGAGACGGAATGATTTCGTCTTTTCCTGAGTACATTGTTGCAAGCTACCATATGGCTCCATTATGAACAAAAGTTTTTTGAATTTCCGTTGTCTATTTTCTCGTATCTAATCTCGTAATCTAAAGATTTAAGGTGCCGCAACATTTGTCGTAAGGAGACCCAGACCAGTTTTTATGCAGGGCTTAAAGAGGAAGGTCACGCTACACTGTGATGATCATTTTATTAAATCATATAGACTTCACAATTTTGTTGGTTATGTCATTATAATCAAAAGGAATATGCACTTTGGCAAATTTGTAAACAAACCATTATGTTGCCAATTATACCCGTTATTTTTTCCCATAAGTTCAAACTCTAGAATCATTTTAATAAGTTCTTAACTCAACAATTCCTTGTACGATGTCAATAAATATGGAGACAAAAATGTATTTCTTACAAACAGTGGGCGGTTCTTCCACAGGAGCACATGCGCACGTGAACCCCCAAAACAAATAAAAAAATATTAATTTATATTCATTGAGTATTATTTATAGTATAAAGTCCGACCCTTAATAATATTTTATCGTACCGTCAATTATCGTATAAAGTCCGACCCTCCCTAATATTTTATGATACCGTCAACCAAACTGTATATATTTTCTTGAAGTAGTCCATCTCAAAGTGGAGTGAAGTTATAAGGAGGTAAAGAAACTCACAGTCTGCTCCACTAGTTTAATAGAAATGTATAAAAAATTTATAATCCAAACATGTTTCGAAGACTCAAGTCTTCATCTTCAGTGGAAGGTAAAAAACATTAAACAAAGGGGGGTACCTGTGACATTGTAGTAACTAGTTAAGCAAGAAAAGAAAACAAGCTAAGCTAAGCTAGGATGAACTAATTTTCAAAAAAGTTTTTTACATCAAATTTAAAATTAAAATTAGAGCCCCCTTTACAAAGGAAGGTTCTCTTTTTCTTTTGTTTTATTGAAAGAAAAAAAAAATTTTACATGATTTTTCTACCTAGAATAAAAATTTACTTTATTTTCATGCTTTATTTTCGTTACTTGTAATTTTTTACATATTTAAAATGTTTTATTTTCCTGCTTAACTAGTTACTACAATGTCACAGGTACCCCCTTTGTTTAATGTTTTTTACCTTCCACTGAAGATGAAGACTTGAGTTTTCGAAACATGTTTGGATTATAAATTTTTTATACATTTCTATTAAACTAGTGGAGCAGACTGTGAGTTTCTTTACCTCCTTAAAACTGTATATTATAGGCTCTCGATCCGGCAACCGTGCCTCGGTCGAGGTTAATGATAATTATGACGAGACTTGCTCGCATGTGCGATTAAGTAGGCTGGGCATAATGCAGTTTCTCTGTAGTAATAGGTGGCGGGAGACAGCGGGGAATAGCGGGGCTATGGCGATATAACATGGGAAAGGCGCATAATTTTAGTGTGCGCCGCGCCGTTGTCTGTTCGTGCATCTAGTTAGAAATTCGAGCGTGTATGTTGTAATATTTTAATATTATATATTTATTAAGTTAAAATGAATAGTTTGACGATGGACTATTTAAAAAATAACTTTAACTCTTTGAGTTTGGAGCAAAAAATTGAAGTGAAGAATGCGGGAAGACCTAGACCCGAAATTAATTTAACGCAGGCCACAAAGGGTAAATCTAGGGACTTTATTTAGAAAGTTTAAAAATTAAATATATGAAAAGAAATTTATAGAGGGTATTCCAAACTTTAATGAGGCTGTTATTGGTCAATTTTCTACAATTAAGAACCGAAGAACGGACTTTACGTTTAAGCACTATACACACTAAGAAAACTTTTCTTATTTTCAAAAGTATTTTCTTATTTTCCAAAGTATTTCCTTGTGTAAAATTAAAAAATAAATAAAAATATGTTTTACCTAACGCATTTTCTTATTACTTCTTTTCTTTCTACATTTAAAACGCCTAGAAACTAATTGTTTGGTCGTTACACAAAAATAAAATTTTAAAAATAATTTCACCATACTTGTGAACCCCCTCTATCATAGGTCACGAGCCGCCACTGCTTACAAACGAGATAATCAGAAGAACACAAGTTTCAAATAAAAAGCACATATCTACAGGATTAGACTGTTGAATAAGAAGATATCAAAGAAACGAAGAAAATGCCTTAAATTTACCCTTCAGTGATATTTTTAAAATACTATTAGGTATTCTTAAGAATTATGGTAGCTTTATTAAATCGAAACCTCGTGAAACATTTAGAAAAGTAAAACCCCTTCACATTACTAAGGCTCCAAGATCGGTTGAAAAGCATTGTCAAAACTGTATTGATAGCAATGAAGGGACATTTGAGTATATTTTTATTACGGTTTATTTGTTTCTTACGTCATAATGCACGGCCTACTACAGATTTAATATAAAAATTGAAATTATTCACTTATTTACATAATAAAATACATTATATGCTATACATGGTGTTTTCTAACCTCTCTGAACAAATAAAGATGGTGAATCCTCACCTTATTTTAAGACGAAAATGTGGTATAAAAGTTTTTCATTTGTCGCTTCGTTTGCGAAACACCGGGTATTAAAAAAATATTGTATTTTTCGTTTCATTAATTAATGCCAAACGATATTCTAATGATATTTGTGAAAGATAAAGGATTAGAGCACTTTACTTTTGGTCACTTTTAAATTTTACAATTCATTCATTTGCGGGGATCTGGGTAAAAGACTACCTTAATTTTTAAGTTAGTTTCGTATTTTTATCGTCAAATTATACTAGTAGACTTTGCTGCGTTCCATGGCAACTGCATTTGTTTTCTCCGTGGCATTTATCTCCTGTTTAACATCTTTCAAATAATATCCTTTTGTAGCATTAATTAAAATAAAATAAAAAACACAATATTTTTTAACGCCCTGTATTTGGAAAACGAGGCGACATACGAAAACCTTTTATACCACATTTTCGTCTTAAAATAAGGTGGGGATTCATCTTCTTCATTTTTACCAAGATTCCAAGAGGTAAGGAAACACCCTGTATATTAAGGAAGAGAAATAAAAATGCAATTTCTTTGATTAAAAATATACGGGATGTCCCGTTTAAAATCAGAACGTTAAATCCAATAACGTTTTGACCTGACGCGGTAGATACGATTTTTAGGTGGCATCATATTCTGTTTAGAGCACAATGAAACTTTTAATTGAAATATTTTCTTCTATTATTAGTAATGAAAAAAATAGAGGACATTGTTTCTATTGTCTGTGTAGGTAAAATGCCTCTTCTTCACAAAATATGGAAAAATTTTATTAAGAAAACTTGCTTACAACTCTAAATCATGCGAGCGTACCGAATTTAATGACAATCAGCCTACATACTGCGTAAATTCTGCCTGTCGCCGTATAATTCACAATTTTGCACAGTATGATTGCTACTTTCCTAAATTATACAGGGTGTTATGGAATTGACTTATTATATTTAAACCGGCAAATCCTGAGATGAAAATAAATTGAAGAAAATAACCATAAATGGCGCTATGAATTATTAAGCGAAATATACACTTTATATGAAATCTGAAAATTTACGTGGCCGCTACTGAGGACGTTCGCAATCAATAGTTTATTGAGGCGGTGTTGTCATATATTGTAACACAGAATTTATTGTAAACGCACGTGTTCAGTTTTTACAACAAGACGTCTTTGACCCGCGTTATCACTTCTTCTTCAAGCTTTTTAGAAAAAAATACTACAATTTTAAGGTACATACTCTCTTACCTTCGATCTTATAATCCGTTTTATACTTAAATTCCATAAAAAAATAAAACAAAAAAGTATGTTTTGCAACAGGACCAACAATAGGTAATATCACATAAATTTGAAATCACATCACAATATTTCTTATTATGAATTATTTCACAACCGAAAAAAAATCGGGCTTGTTCCTGTACAACTAACAAAACGTTTAAAATTCGTATACATCAAGCACGTGGAACCCTCGACAGCGTCATCCCCCCCCCCCCCCCCCCCCACCACCAGTCTCGAAATATACTAAAGCAACGATAGGCGCGCGCGGCAGATATCCAAGCAATGGCGAAGTATGCGGTGTGACCTGACAACACTGTTAGTATACTCTAGTGACCCACATTGTTGCTAACTGAATTCAGATGGAACGGCGCGACAGTATGTGGGTAAAAAGGGTTTTTACCATAGTATTTAGATATTCGATTTAAAAAAAAATATGTAGACTTTCTCTAGGACACTCTAGGAGTCACCCATTTAAATATAATAAGTCATTTCCATAACACCCTGTATACACTTCACAATGTTGTAGACTATGATCGTCTTTTTATAAATAAAAAATTGACAGTTCCTCATTGTTATAACAAAATGGCTTTTCAAATATTTCAAAGAAATTAAATAAAATACGAGGCTAATAAACCTATTCCCAGCTGAAATTTTAATTCAAGCAATGTCATAAACTGCATCCGAACCGAATTTCCCTATCTGGATGGATGTAATTCGATTGGGGAGACCATTTAAGCCTGGCTACAATTAACAGGGGGTCAAATTGGAGCCTAGAGCAATAGATAACGCTGAATGCAATTGGCCAATCCTCGCAGGATGGCTCGCAGGACAGCGTAGTGTTTTTGCTGCTAAATTTAATGCGACACTTGCGACGCATAAATATAATTGGAATGTGCAATAAATTCGTATTGTTTATTGAACAATTTTTTGGTTTTTACTTTTTTGGTAATATATTATGCTGTTAAATGTATTATAACCAGCACAACGATTGTCTGTTTATAATTTATTGAAATCGTATTCAAATAAATACATATGGAGTAGTTTCTTTGTTAATCTTCTTTCAACCATTTTTCAGTGTAATACAAGCATGTTGGGGTTTAATTCTTGGTGGTTTAACAGTTTTTCACCTTCATCAGATCAAAGAGGACAAAGGAAATAGACTCAGGTATATTTGGAGAAATACCTGGAGAAACAAGGCCACGGCATACTAAACAGTGTAAAATAAGCATGTTGGGATTTAATTCTAGGTGGTTTTTCATCATCAAATAAAGAAGCAAATGCCGTAGACCCAGGTATATTTGGAGAAATACCTGGAATGAAAATCATCCTCCTGAGAAATAACGCTACAGTAAACCGTGCAATACAAGGATGTTGGGGTTTAATTCTAGGTGGTTATTTCATCACGTCAATAACGACAAAGGGACTAAACTCAGGTATATTTGAAGAATTATCTGGAACGAACATAAGCATCCTCCTGAGAAATAAGCGCAGTGTGAAACAAGCATGTTTGGGTTTAATTCTAGGTTGGTTTTTCACCATCAGATAAAAAAGCAAAGGCCATAGACCCAGGTATATGTGGAGAAATACCTGGAATGATCATAAGAATCCTCCTGAGAAACAAGCGCAGTGTGAAACAAGCATGTTTGGGTTTAATTCTAGGTGGTGTTTCACCATCAGATAAAAAAAAAGCATAGGCCGTAGACCCAGGTATATTTGGAGAAATACCTGGAATGAAAATCATCCTCCTGAGAAACAACGCTACAGTAAACCGTGTAATACAAGCATTTTGGGTTTAATTCTAGGTGGTTATTTCATCAGACCAATAACGATAAAGGGAGTATACTCAGGAATATTTGGAGAATTGTCTGGAATGATCATAAGCATCCTCCTGAGAAACAAGCGCAGTGTGAAACAAGCATGTTTGGGTTTAAATCTAGGTGGTTTTTCACCATCAGATAAAAAAAAGCTAAGGCCGTAGACCCAGGTCTATTTGGAGAAATACCTGGAATGAAAATCATCCTCCTGAGAAACAACGCTACAGTAAACCGTGTAATACAAGCATGTTGGGGTTTAATTCTAGGTGGCTATTTCATCAGGTCAATAACGACAAGGGAAGTAGACTCAGGTATATTTGGAGAATTACCTGGAATTATCATAAGCATTCTCCTGAGAAACAAACTCAGTGTGAAACAAGCACGTTTGAGTTTAATTCTAGGTGGATTTTTACCTTCATCAGACCAGAAATTACAAATCCTCCTGAGAAACAAGGCAGAAGGACAAGCAGGGCAAAACAAGGATGTTAGGATTTAATCCTAAATGGTTTTTTTAACAGTTTTTCACCTTCATCAGATCAAAAACGACAAAGCGAGTAAACTCAAGTATATTTTTAGAAATACCGAATATAAAAAACAATATTATACAAGAATGCGTTCAAAAAATACATCCGTCATAACAAAAACATATACAACAATACACATTTTGTCTGTCATTAACGCTTTAAACTCTTATCGATTTGTATCGAAAATTATTGTAATAAAATCATATCACTGAATTGAACTACTGTAGGTTTCTGGTCACTCGAAAATGGAGGACGAGAAAGCATATGAACTATAGCTGAAGCTGACACCTGTATGTCGAAATTAATCACTAAGGATATAATGAGCTAATGAACAGATATGTCAAACAACATCCATATAGATTTGACACTGGCCAAAGACCAGCTAGAACCACAATTGATAATCCTTCCAGGAAATGCTGCTACTTCTCGCCCACAACTATGTGTGTAAATATTTTAACAAATTTTCAGTCCTCATAAATTGTGTTCTAATTACGCAACAGAATTTTGACAGCAACAAATTGCCCAAGTCATTAACCGCATCATTGAAAAAGTGTGAGTAAATTAGATTTAATTAAAGAAATATAAGTAATTTAAAATGCGATTAAGGGTAATGATGTGCCAGGAAAAATTTGTTAATGATATATACTGCCTAGTGTGATGATATTATTACATTCCCTTAGATATGAAAAAATAGCCAATTACGAGAAGAAATATTATTTAGGAATGTTGTAGAGTAAGGTCGTTAAGTTTAATAATTGACAAATATTCGGGTTTTCTGTTACCATATATTCGTTAGACTAGTTCTATGTCTCACAAAAATATAAGGAGATATTTTCAAATACTTTTACAGTCTTTTATAAGCAACGCGGCTTATTGTGTGTCCAGTGGTATTTGAACGTTTTCGTATGAAGAGCGAGTGGAAAAAATGTATAATACCCATACTACAGGTCGACAACTTTATCTGTAGCTATAAAAGGAATGCGGCCAAGAATTTTTTTTGGGTTAACAATGTTGTCACATATATTAAATTTTAATATAACAATATGTTACCAAGTAAACACTAAAATTAAATTTACCCATTTAAAATAAATTGTCATAAGTATGTAAGAAACTAATATTCGATACACGAGTAAATTAAACTGTTGTCTTTCATCGTAATTTCAAAATACCCTGTAGGAAAATTGAGGTGGATAATTTTATTTACATTCTGTTTCCTGTAATCTTTGATGTATTCTAAACATTTCGTTTTTTGATTCATTCTATTATCTCATTTGTGCTGCGAGCTGCAAATGAAACGCTGATTTGAAGCCTATTTTTACTAAAAAAACAAACATTAGGTATATCATAAAGTTAATTAACAACAACAATTTTAATATCATGCATTTCCTCCTCTCACAGTAATGACAGCTTGCAGCCGTCGTGGCACGAATGAATAAGGTTACTTATCCTTGCCTGATATTCTTCGGCCAGGGAAAGTTGTAAGTCTTGCAAGGTTTGTGGTTGTACAAGATGACGACGAACGGCCCTTTTAAGTTGATCCCAAAGATCTTTGATTCGGTTGAGATCCGCGCTACATGCGGGCCATTCCAATCTTCGAAGTCCAACTTCATCCAGATATTCGCTCACTTCATGGGCAACATGAGGTCTAACATTATCATGCATTAATGTAAATTGGTTTCCATTGAAAGGAGCAAATGGAACAACAAATTCTTGGAGGATTTCCTCAATGCAATGGTGGGCGGTTAAAGCTCCATTTTCAATAATTACAAGATTGGTGCGTGCTTGGGTAGAAATACCCGCCCAAATCATGACTGAACCGCCAAGATATGAGATTCGTTCTGATATGATACAGTCAGCGTATCTTTCATTTCTCAAATCCTGTATTCAACAGTGATTAATATATAAGAATATTGCCACTGTCAAGTATTCTGTCACAATAATCGCGTACTTAGCCAACGTCGATAATTTTTAACCGAAAGATTGACATACATTTTCTAAAAATAACATACTGGAATGAATCAAGAAACGAAATGTTTAGAATAAATCAAAGATGACAAGAAACAGTATGTAAATAAAATTATCCACCTCAATTTTCCTACAGGGTGTTTTGAAATTACGACAAAAAACAACAGTTTGATTTACTCCTGTTTAACATAGCCTAATCGTAAAATGTTACTTTATAAAATAATTAAAGGAAGTACAATAAATGGATCTACAAACTGATAATAAAATCATGAAAATCGCATCAAAAATAAAAAAGTTATAAAATATCAAACTTGACCAAAGTTCAGGTTGGCGGAATTTTGTGCTGGCGAGTATACTATATTTGTTTTCTCAAAATGTTTTTTTAACGGGTATTATTATTTAATTCTTCTTTACAAACGTTATAAATATTTCTTACGATTTATTCTGCTCGACTCTTCAAATATATATTGTGTTTGACTGATCCATCACGTAATTCTTAGAAAAAATATTAGCAAAACTCCAACGCCGCGCCGGTATAATAAACAAGCACAAAATTTCCTCCCCGCGTTTTACGCCACTGAAGAGACAAATTTCTTTGCGTTTTGACGGCGCTACGAAGAGCGGAATTACATAAGAAATAAAATGAAAGTAATGAAGTTCTGGTTTTAGTGCATGATGTCACTTTTGATAAAATCAATAATGATATATTTTATGAAGCCTATAATAAGTCGGTAGGTACCTGATATTAAATATTGAAATTTTGAATAAACTAATGAATAATAAATGTTTTTTAAATGTATTAAAGGTAAATAATCTCGAATTTTAAATAATATTCCAATGAGTGAGTGGTGATACCCTTTTTGGAAGGTTTTCAACATGTTTTCTCCAATTTAAATTTTCGTCTATACAGGGTGTTATGGACATGACGTATTATATTTAAATCGGGTTTATTCGAGATGAAAACAAATTGAAGAAAAATATCCAAAAATAGCGCTTTAATTTAATATGCCCTGTACATGACCTATTGTCAGACCAAAAATATGCACGTGGTGACACTGGGAGAAAAGTAAACAATGTATGACGGAAAACGTCAGTGAATTTTGAGCAGTGTTGTCATATTCTCATGGTAAACTCTTTAGAAAGTCAATAACCGTTTGACAGAATCGAAGTTGTTTATTTTTCAGGGTACATTATTATAAACTTTACGTTCAGTTTAGTTCACTGGGAGACAATCTCTGATTTATAAACTTGAACTGACTCGAACGAACCGCCGCGGAGTTTATAACTGGTCAGGTATGTTCTCATTTGTTCAATTCGAACGACACCCGTCGAATTTGAACAACTTAAAAGGTAGGTAACCCGAACAAAAACCGGCAAAATAACCACACAAAAACACATAAACTCACATTAGTTTTCGCGTAGATTTGTATGCGTCTCATGAACACATCTAAGTACCGTACCATTCAATATGAATTAGTATTTCAAAGCGCTACTGTGTAGACAAAAATACGCCCTTATTGTATAAGGTTTCATCGGGTAATCGGGAAAATAATATAATTTTTACGTATGTATTTGACAAGAATTTTGAAAGTGAAACACGTTTGAGTCTGGTTGGCACGTTCGGGTTTACTCGGTCGATCGATATTGTGCTACCTTAATATCTAAAAATACACGGTTACCACTTTCGATGTTTTATAAGAATATGTTCATAAATTGGGGATTTCCTTCTGTAATATTATTTCCTGTATAATTATAGTCTCGGAAATGGCAACCGCGCTAGTTAGTTAGTCATTTTCCGAATATACACGAAGCATTCTACCCTTGGACGCGTCTATAATCTATATGAAAGGGAGGTCCTGTCTGTCAAATTATTTCATCATTCTTCAGAAAAGGATTAATGAATTTTATGTAGACCCATCCATTAGAAATTAGCGTTTTTATTATTTATGAATTTCTATTGCTGCTGTTCTATGTGTACAGTGTTATTGTAAAGTGCAATTATGCGTTAGTGTTTAGTGCTTTTGTGTAATCTGATAATAAGTGCATATCTTCAAAAAAACTAATTTGAAACTCGTGGGTGTCTGTGTGTTTCTGATTTAGTGTAATGCAGTCCCACACTATCATCAGGGCACGTGATGAGCATAAACCTCTTCCCATAGAAAAAAGAACTAAAGGTGTCTGCCCTGGATTCCTTACTCGTGTCAGCGGCCTGGATTTAATTTCTTAGTATGCTAAATATTTATTTTTATAAGAGACTAAAGTTTTACATTTTTGCACAGTTTGGCGACATTGCGCGTAACAGGTGTTTGTGATACACTGCCTCAGGGTGTTAGGATTCATTACCGTGGAGTCACCTGTGAGTAAGAGGGTTTGTTACCCCACTTTTAAAACGGTCGATTTGAAAGAAAAAAAAATATGTAGCGCTTCTCTAGGACACCCAAGGAGTCACCCATTTAAATATAATTCATTTCCATGACATCCTGTATACTATAAGCCTAAAAACTTTACTGATTTTACATACTTAATTTCGTTTCCATTAAAAATTATTGGTGAAATATTCCCAATTGCACATTTAGACATAAACGTGAAAGATGACTTTTGAAAGTTTAAAGATTTATAGGATTTCAGCCATGAAAGTATAATTTTCAAATCATTAGTAATATCAGTTTGAATATTGGAAAAAGACTCGCCAAAATATAAAATTGTAGTATCATCCGCAATAATACTAAACATGTTCATTTAAACGAAAAACAGTAATTTTTTTTAGTCGATATTTCAAGCTCCACAGTCAAAATGATGGAGCTTTCTAAAATGAATTTCATCCCCAAGCCGTATATTTCATAATTAGTTTTGACGGATATCTCTTTAAAACAACAAAAAAGTCCCGACATTTTTTAATTTGTTCTCGCTTGCTGTGCGCGATGGTAATTTTATTTTTTCGCTTGTGTTCATTTACAAAACAAATTTAAAATTAATTTCTGTTAATGAAAGGGGTAAAAAAGGGTATTTATGATGACATTTTCGTCCCCAACGTTTTACGTTTAGTAAATTAAAGACGGTACAATTTTTAGATTTTGAATGAATGTTGTTTATGTTTCGTTGCACATTGACGAATATGTTAATGACAAATAGATATTCTCTTGATTTTCTCTTCCCTTATTACCAGGGTGTCCCACTCATAATGGAACCAAGCTTATATATTCGGCATGTCTGAATTGATTGTTTTGAATTTTGGTATGATTGCGTATGATTTTAAAGCGCACTTTCCTATAGCCTAAAATTTTAGTTGACTCATTAGCGTGAGGATTTAAAGGGGATTTAAAATAATAATTATGTATTATTCAAAACTAATATCAGAAGTCGAATTGACATCGCTCAAAACGACCAAATACAAAATTTCAAAAAATTACACGAACAGTGACGTACGTATTATCAATTTTTTTTATTTCTTCTTAAAAATATTTGCATCTAAAATACGCGCTGGTAAAGAACAAGTAATTACCAAAAATGTTAACTGCTTCGTCTAAAGAAATACTATACGTTAAGAACAGTGACTTTTTTTTATGATTAAACACAAGCACTATAGGAAAAATCCTTTAGTGCACTCTGGGAGTGATGCGTGTGCACAAAAAGCGATTCACCTTGGTTTTGAATCGTTGGAGGTTATATTCGTTGGGAAAAACGACCTCGGGAAGGTCGTTCCATAAGGATAAAGTCCTCCAGATGAAAGAATTCTTAAATAATGAAGTTCGGGGAGTACTAAGCTTAACCACATATGGATGGGCGGCAGTGCTTCGTCGTGTATTTCTGCTATTCGTCGCTCTGGGCGGAATTAAGAGGGCAAGGTCCGCCGAGCACGTTCCATGAAATATCTGTAAAAGAGAGACATAGGACATCTAATAAGTTAATCTCGTAATGTGAAAAAATACAAAAGAATCAAACGGGCATAAATAAGAAATTTTGAATCAGAAGAAAATCCCCATACGCGATAGAAGGGGAAAGCAAGCGAATTAAGATACGACAAGGAAAATTTCCTCTTTAATTAATTTATAGCTGGTATATTGAGTTCCCTTTTCTGCCCGTTAGGTATCTAATTGTAATAGTTGTTTGCCAAACCTGTATATTCGCAATGGCTTCAATTTTTTGCTCTAGGGTGTTGTACTCTTTCTCACTACAGTTGTAGTGTTAGGGAAAACTGATGATTTTAATAATCGAGTGAATCGCTCGAGCGATTAATCACTTGAAACTTTTATGACTAAGAAGAATGTGGTGCTAAAACACCAGGGGTTGTTTTTGTACGTTTTAGAAGTTTAGTCTAGAGTTTTAATTAAGGAAGAACAGTTGATTCTGATGGTACTTGTGGCGCACGAAGATCGGGTATCAAGTGAAAGGCAACGATTTTTTGCCTGAATTTATAACTATAGAGTATTTCATATCGAGCGAAAGACTGCTCCAATATATGGCGACCCGAACAAGCGACGATTTTAGCTTAAATTTATAACTCGAGCGGTTTTTTTAATAATCGAGCGGTGTCGGTTATTTCAATAATCGAGTACTCAACCGGTTTTTCACTCGAGCAATCACAACACTATACAGTTATATTCATTAAAAATGGGGACACTAAGTTTGTTATAATGTAAATCGGTCTTCATTGATTTTGACTTCCTTGAAAGTTTATGGTTGACAAAGCCAATCACTGTCAAAATTCGCAAAATGCCTCGCCATTTAACAGTACTTAAAAAAGTTCAAATAGACTAGCTATTTGAATCTGGCTACTATATGAAATAGTAGCCAGAATTGAAGATGGGTGGTTAATATGGGCACTAGCAAATTTATACGGATAGGGCAAGAACACAATTTTAACATTTAAGCAACTTTGGGGACAAGGATGGTCTTTGAAAAGAAAAACTGATGGTTCCGACCCAAAGGAATCGGAGCTAAAAACTACGTAAAATAATAATGTTCACAGATGAACGTAGACAGTCTCTGATAGTTTTCCGCGACTGTCAGTTGTGGAATGCGGCAGTGCTTACTGACGAAAAGGTTTTTCAATCTAAATATAGATAATAAATTCGGATACCCAGACGTTATTAGTTATACGTTGAGTAAAAAATATGTGTTATTACAGAAATTATTTTATACATTTATCACATTTAATTAGATTATTTTAATTTGTTTAGCCACTCCAATGCTTATGGCTCATAACCTTAAAAACAATAAATCAATTAGAAAAGCCTGATTTACGCAAATAGGGCAAAACTAGTCATAAGACTTGTTCCCATTTTCTATGAATACAACTGTACTTTACATATTATTTCAATTTTGATAGGTACAGTTGTATTCATTGAAAACTGGGACAAGTCTTACGACTAGTTTTTGCCATATTTGCTTAAATTAGGCTTCCCTGATTTTTTTTTAGGTTAAAAGCATTGACGGCGCTAAATAAAATAAATTCTAATTAAATGTGATAAATGAGTTTAATGTATAAAAATATTTCTGTAATAACCAAACATTTTTCAATTAACGTAACAACTAATAACAACTACAAAGAGTATAAAAATAACAATAATAATTATCCAAACTTAGTATTTGGTCATATGACCTTGTTTTCGGACTATTTCAGCCAGTCTGTCTGGAATCGAACGAATGCAATTTACAATAAAATTTTGATCAAGCCCTTCCCAGCACTCATGGATGACTTCGAGTAAGTCATTAGAATTACGAGGTCTAAAATTTATCTTGTATATTTCTTTTACAATCAGACCCCAGACGTTTTCTATGGGATTAATATCGGGACTATAAGCAGGCCATGGCAAAACTTCCACATTATTAAATTCAAACCACCTCCTTACTGCATTTGAGGTATGGACCGGGCAATTATCCTGCTGAAAGACGAAGGAGTTATTTGGATATATTTGTCCAACAGATGGGACGATTATATGTTCCAAAACAGACATATAATGTTCGACGTTTTCCTTCCAATCGCCATAAGACATCGGACCCATAAACACAATTCCAACCCCAGACATTCACAGAAAATCGTCCAGATCTAAAACTAAGATCGCTCGTGTACCTTTCGTCGAATCTTGTGTTGTCTGGGCGGTATACCCGAATTTGTCCGTTATATGTAGACTGAAATACCTTTTCGTCAGTAAACACTACCCTGTTCCAAAACTGAGGGTCGCGGTATATATAATTTAAGGCGAAAATAACCCGAGACTGTCTACGTTCACTGACAACATCATTTTTTCGAAGCTACACGGTTTTTAAGCTCAGATTCTTTTACTCTTCTGCTGGCGGTAGGTTGAGACCCAGGAAATCCTGTATCAATAACAGCGTCTCTTGCAGTTCTAAAAGGATTTGTCCTTAGATATCCCAGAAATATGCCATCTTGTTCGGGGTTGGAAATGCGGGCCGGACCAGTACCAATTTTTCTTTTCAAAGACCCCTCTCGTTCCCAACGTTGTTTAATACTTAAAATCGTATTCTTGCTTTTCCGTACAAAAATGCTAGTGAACGTATTGACCACCCATCTACACGCTACTATTTGAGGTTTTTCAAGTTCCGTTAAGTGACGAGGCATTGTGATAATTTTGGCCGTGACAAGTGTTGTCAACCTTACCATTTTGAAAACGTCAAAAGTTAAGACCGATTTAATTTTGGCAGTGACAAGTCTTGTCAACCTTACAATTTTGAAAACGTCAAAAGTTAAGACCGATTTACATTATAACAAATTTAGTGTCCCAGTTTTCCATGAATGCAACTGTATGTGTACCCGAGCAAGTTTCCCAACTCAGATGCATTACCCAGCAACATCATGAATTGCATTTTTAGATAATGTAGTACATTAAAGTAAGACTTTCTTAAATTAATAATATAATAGTATATTACATACCGAGAGTGGTAAGAAGCCCATTACACACGGTACCTTACTTCGAAAGAGTGTTTAATAGGCTTACCACTGGAGTTGTGTACTATACTTTATATTTACTTTTATGTTAAATTATCGAACTATAACTAAAACTAAACATTTTGAATCGGTATTCACATCAATTTGAGTCTGATCTTGCCAGGGCCGTTTATAGAGATTTCGTAGGAGGAGGGGGGGGGGGGGGGGGGGGGGGCTGGTGTTTGTACCCAAATATTGATGAGCAAAAAAAGGCAAAATACCGCGTGGCCTGGGTTATAAATAATTGGGTCAAAATATATTGGAAGGGGGATTTGAACACCCCAACCTCCCTCCCTCTATACGGCCCTGGATCTAGCTGATGAACGATACATTTTAGCTGCCTTTCTTACGGTTTCTATGGTTAAAATAACTTTATTTAAAGGGAAATTACAAATTTTATGTAGTGTAGCAGCTGTAAAACAGTCGATTTTATGGTGTTAAGATTATCTTGAAGTCTACAACATGAAGAATCGGAAACAGTTGTAAATTCCATTTTGTTTACAAATGATCTTAATGCGTTTAAATATGCATTAAAATAAATAACATAAATTATATAATTTTTGAAAATTATGTTCTAGCGTTCGCAACTTCACAATACTGTATACCTACTATTGTATATTGAATTAAAATTATTAAACATATTTACGTTATTTCTTTCTTATGCGGTATTGCACGATATTTTAGTGGTGTTTCTTCTTTTAATTGATCTTTATTTAAAAAATAAGTTTTTTTGTAACGATTTAAACTTATTTGTAGTTTTTTAAACATACCAGAATTCTGTGCCTAATTTTTTTTTATGATCAAACACAAGCACTGTAGGAAAAATCCTTTAGGGCACTCCGGGAGTGGTGCGTGTACGCAAAAACATTGGTTTTGAATCGTTCAAAAGTTGTTGAGGTGTGTACAACTTTCTGGTTCGGAAGAGTACACCAAGTTTCTGAGAAGCTATCTTGGCGATTGCCACAACGTGGTTATGCCAAGGCATATTTCCTCCCAGATTGACGCCCAGCAAATTAATAGATGAAGGCAGTGGGATTGCGTGTCCGTCCATGACTATATCCGGTTCTGTAATGTTAACCATTTTAGAGAAAACTGCTGCCTGGGGTTTTTAGCATTAAATGCGACTTGATTACTGTCATCCCAAGCCAAAATTTCTTCCAGGTCCTTGTTGAGGCGTAATACTTCATGCTGTCTGCGAAGATGTGCGTCGGCAGCCGATGTTTGTGCATTCAAAGAGAAAGATGAGATAAGTGTGCCCAGCAAAACTAAATATCGGATTTTTCGTTTTCACTAGCAGGTCGTTAATTGCCGAGTAAGAAGAGAGTGGGAGATAATATGGACCATTGAGGAACACCGGCATTGATGGTGAAGGTGTCGGAGAGAAATCCGTCAATCGCCACTTGCAGAGAGCGGTCCTTAAGCACAGAATAGACTAGGTTTACCATAGGATCGCAGTTTACTTAGAAGTCCCTCATGTCAAATACGATCAAAGATTTTAGAAATATCCAGTGCAACAGCCCGAGACTCCCCATGATGTTCGATTGCGTTGTCCCAAAGATGGGTGACATAGGCTAGAAGATCTCCAGTTGATCTGGACTTCCGAAAACCATATTGATGATCGCTGATAATGTTGAAGAATGCCAGGTACTTTAGAAGATGTTGGTTAATAGCTTTTTCCATTACTTTTGATATAACTGAAAGCAATGTGACTGGTCGATAGTTGCTAGGCAGGGTTCTCTTACCTTTCTTTGGTATAGGCTGGATATTCATTAATGTTTATTATTTTGTTAATTTGAAAGATAATAACTGTGTTAGTAAGTAATGTTTCTTACTACTATTTCTTAAAACTATTTAAATTTTTTTACTGATAAAAATTAGATTCTAGATTCTAGAGTTTAAGGCAGTCTTGATACGTCTAATTTTACGAGGTACCGCATAAAATCTACATGCATGTATATTTCCTAAAATTTAAATTTCACATACAATTCTACTCTTGTGGTAATTAAAAACCGAATCATGCGCAGTACACCGTTCTCGATTAGCTGTCGCAATTAGTCTTGCATTACCAGAAATGGGTCATGCGCCATTTTAATTGTCTTTGCCGCTGCAAGTCTGGGTAGAGATGGGTTACTGTTATTTTTAACTGTTTATTATTTTGTCAAAGCAACTATGAACAGCTAATGGCTATTTAAACTAACTGGTACTTAAATTAGCACTTCTTCATTCTTTATTAAGCATATGTACTTTTTATAAGTATCAGTAGCTGCTTTAACTGCTAATTAAAATAACCAGGTTTTGCCATATCTAATTCAGCAGTTATATTAGGGATTTCGACACTAAAACTGCTGTTCTGACTGTTGGCAATGCGCCAGCTGATCGAGAACGGTTTACTGCGCATGAATACGTACAACTATAATTGCCATTGCAGGCGCAATAGAAGAATTGCCGAATCTAATACGGCTTTTAAAAGGTTTTTCCGACAGTGTTTGATCATAAAAGAAAACATAAATTGTCGAAATGGACAACAGGCGATTATTTATCACATTTGTTTTATACGCAAAATGTTTAAAACCTTACCAAACCATGCAATTTAACAATTCCTAATACTGGCGTATCTAATTCCTAGTCCTAGTCCTAGACAGTAATTGTTAATTGGTTCCCTCCGAAAAGTATTATCAAGCAACAATAAATTCTTTACACCAGGCGATAACAAGATAACATTTATAAATTCCCCTGTTAATATCTCAAGACAAGTAGCACAAAAGCTAATAAATACTAACCCTGGCCATAATGTATTCATGACTTTATCAAGAAAAACATTTTGTTTTGATACCCTATTAATAGACGTCCCGCTGTGTATACCACAAAATTACAGCTGTTGTTATGCATGATACGCCTAATTTTCTTTTATACCAAAAGTTGGTAAAGACATTAACGGACATGCAAGTCATTGCGGAATAAAGATTTTAAGAATAAGACGTTGTGTATGTTTTTACAAGCAGTGATATTTTAATTTATAGGAACATTAATAAATACTAATTACACTGACGAACATTTTTTTAAAAATTTTTCCTCCCTGGAATGATTTTGGCTGCATTTTATATATTTTGGCCTGCTGAATCCGGATCTGGCCTCAGATTTTCGATATCAGCCTCCAATGATAAGGGAGGGACATATGCTTTGAACAATTAAAAACCTATAATATATTTTATTAACAGTTAGCTTAGGTACATTATAAACATTTGTAAACAATTTAAAATTTAATATTTACTTCCCTAACGTCTTTTTTTTATAAGAACTCCTGGATGTGTCTCGTATTAGGGTCCAGCAATAGTCGGCTAACATATTCGGGCTCCACTTTCCTGTATACCTTTTCTCTATGGAGGCAATATCTTGGTGAAATCGTTCTCCATGCTTATCTGATACTGCTCCTAAATTTTTAGGAAAAAAATCCAAATGAGCATGGAGAAAGTGAAGTTTTAGTGACATGTTGCATTCTAAAATATGATAGGCCGTGAGTAGTTCTTCCACGAGTTCACGATAATTTTCTGATTTATTATTTCCAAGAAAATTGTTGCAAACACTTTCAAATGCATTCCATGCCCGCCTTTCATTGTTACTTAAAATTTGCCTGAAGTTCGCAACTTTAAACAATTGCCTAATTTGGGGACCAACAAAAGTTCCTTCTTTAATTTTGGCCTCACTGATACGTGGAAATTTGTCTTTTAAATACTTGAAAGCATTTCCTTCTCTATCCAGTGCTTTAACAAAATTTTTGATCAGACCCAGCTTAATATGAAGTGGAGGTAGATATATTTTTCTTTCTGAACTAATGCTTCTCGGGTCAAATTTTTAACGCAACTTGTATTGTGTCACGTGGAGGCCAAACCTTAATTTTATAATGGCTGTCCCATTCACACAAAAAGCAACAGTATTTTGTATAGCCTGCTTTCAGTCCTGTCAGTAACGCCACCACTTTTAAATCTGCACATATGTTCCATTTGTGATCTTCGTACTTTACACATCTTAGTAACATCTTAAGATTATCATATGATTCTTTCATATTTACCGAATGACCTATAGGAACCGATGGATGCTCGTTTCCATTAAAAAGTAAAACAGCTCTTAGACTTGTTTTAGACGAATCTATGAATAGTCTCCATTTATCGGGAGTATATGGTAAGTTCAGTTCGGTCATTAGGCCAGGTATGTCATGGCAAAATACTAATCACCTTCCACTGCAAGAAAAATTGTGAGAGTAGATTGCCTTTTCCTGTAGATGGACACCTTCACTCCTGTTCCCAAGATCAAGAGCTTCCACTGCTGCAGGCGGGATCCGAGAAGTTCAGCTTTTGTTTTCGGGAGGACCAAGTCACGGACAAGGTCATTTAATTCACCTTGAGTGATTAAATGAGGTGTATCAGGCAAATCATGAGAACTAGGGATGTAGCTTGGTCCGTCTTCTGGTGAAATACTTCCAGAGTCTGATTCGGAATCAAGCGTGTAACTCTCAGGTGGCTGGGGAATGGGTAATGAGTTGTCATGGGGTACCGAATGCTACGCTTGGTTTTGCTAGTAATTCCTTTAATATTCGTCATGCAAAAATAACAATCATCTACGTGATTACGAGGTTCCCTCCAAACCATTGGAACTGCGAATGGCATTGATTTATGAGTACCTTTCAGCCATCCAGTCAATGTTCTCGAGCACGAACTGCAACACACTTTTGGGGCCCAGGACCTATCTTCATCGCCAATTTTGCATCCAAAGTACAGTTCATAAGCCTTTTTTACTAATGAAGATATCGGTTCGCATCGACATTTTTGGTACCGTTTTAAAACGCACGTAGATATGAGCGAAAATATTAATAGATGTTTACTAAATGATTATATAGTAACGACTAAAGGGATATTTCAAGCATAGATCCAAATAAGCTGCAAATAACAATGGGGCGACCGTTTATTACCTATTAATGGACCTATTCGACCCTTCCAAGAAATCTGAGGCCAATATAAACATTTGAGGGTCAGTTGTATATTAGTTTAAGTCCAAATGTTACAAAATACACGATATTTTTATAAAGAGGATTTTTGTGTTGATTAGTGTTATTTTTTTCAAAAATGACCTGAATCGTAAACTAATAAAACGATGGAGACGTTCATTCTAATAGACTTGTTAATGGTATGTAAAACCCATTGGTTTTATTTATCGGACCATTAATGAAAGACAAATTGTATTAATGTAATCACAACGATTAGGAGAGAGTATTCGAAGATGACGCACCTAAATATAATCATGGATTATCTTCTTCGTACCTTGTTAAAAAAAATGTCGAACTAGACGCAATAGATAGATCATCATAAATTGAACATCATGGGGAGTCTCGGGTTGTTGCACTAGATATTTCTAAAGCTATTGATCGTGTTTGGCATGAGGGGCTTCTAAGTAGACTGCGATCCTATGGTATGCCCAGTCGATTCTGTGCATGGTTGTCTAGCTTTCTTAAGGACCGCTCTCTGCAAGTGGCAATTGATGCCCTCATACACCTTCACCATCAATGCAACGACCTTCTAGTGAAAACTAAAAATCCGATAGCACACTTGTCCCATCTTTCTCTTTGAATGTACAAACATCGGCTGCCGACGCACATCTTCGCAGACCGCATGAAGTATCACGGCTCAACAAAGACCTGGAAGAAATTTTGGCTTAGGGTGACTGTAACCAAGTCGAATTTAACGCTAAGAAAACCCAGGCAGCAGATTTCTCTAAAGAGCTTAACCGAACCAGATATAGTCATGACAGGACACGCAATCCCACTGGCTTCATCTATTAATTTGCTGGGCGTCAATTTGGGAGGAAATATGTCTTGGCATAACCACGTTGTGGCTATAGTGCTTGTGTTTGATCATATAAAAATAAAATATATTTTTCAAAGTTATGATAATATTCTTGTGTCTCTCCAAGGCTAAACTTACTAAGCAATTTTAAAAAGATGCGATGCGTCATCTTTTCGGTGATGCGAGGTAAGATGACCAACTTGGGATAATTGAAAAACGATTATTCAAAACTCATAAACCGAGTGATAAACTAAATAGCATAATATAGTTGTATTGTTAGCCCAATCGTTAAATGTAATAATTCTGATCTTAGTTACTAAAAAACAAACCTTTATTTTAAAACATCTACATTAGAAATATATTATAATAGAATATTACATAGTAAGAGTGATACTTGATACTCGAGCGATTTCAATAATCGAGCGAATCGCTCGAGCGATTTCACTCAAAATTCATATTCATCATGAACCACATATGGATGGGCATCAGTGGTTTGTCGAGTGTTTCTGCTATTTGCCGCTCTTGATGGAATTAAAAGGACAAGGTCAGCAGAGCAGTTCCCATGCAGATATCTGTAAAAGAGAGTCAAATCCCCAACCTGTATTCGATATTCCAGGCTGTCGAGGCTCTTCGTCAGCTCGTGGTCTTCGATCAGACGAATGGCCCTCCTCTCGATGGAATCCCGTAGCCGAAGAGTATGTTTGGGTGTAGAGCTGCAGACATTAGAGCAGTACTCTAGTGATGGTCGACTCTGGGCTTTGTATAGTAGTGTTGATTTTTTAGTTCGGACGAGTACACCAAGTTTCTGAGAAGCTATCTTGGCGATTGCCACAACGTGATTATGCCAAGATATATTTCCTCCCAGATTGACCTTAACCTTTTTAGAGAAAACTGGGTTTTCTTAGCGTTTTCTTAGCGTTAAATTCGATTTGATACTGTCACCCCAAGCCAAAATTTCTTCCAGATCTTTGTTGAGGCGTGATGCTTCATCTTATTTTTTTTTTTTATATGATCAAACACAAGCACTATAGGAAAAATCCTTTAGGGCACTCTGGGAGTGATGCGTGTGCGCAAAAAGCGATTCACGTTGGTTTTGAATCGTTGGAGGTTATATTCGTTGGGAAAAACGACCTCGGGAAGGTCGTTCCACGTGTTCCTGTCTACGAAAATCCAGTAAACACAAACTAGTCCCAAAGACGTTCCAGGGACGTACGCACGGGATGTATGAATCAACGAACAAACCCGAACAAACCTGAGCGGGATCTAATACTGACGTTTCTTGTGTCCAATCGACGTCCCAGAGACCACCAGTTCAATTCATCCCATTTCTGGGACGTTTGGATCTATATGGGGCATCCCTGGGATGTTTTATGTTTACTGGGAATGTGCGTCGGCAGCCGATGTTTGTGCATTCAAAGAGAAAGATGAGACAAGTGTACTATCGTCAGCAAAACTAAATATCGCATTTTTAGTTTTCACGAGAAGGTCGTTAATGTAGAGTAAGAAGAGAGTGGGAGACAATATGGACCCTTGAGGAACACCGGCATTGATGGTGAAGATGTCTGAGAGAAATCCGTCAATCGCCACTTGCAGAGAGCGGTCCTTAAGAAAGCTAGACAACCATGCACAGAATCGACTGGGCATACCATAGGATAGTACAACTATTATTAACTGATGGAATAAAGTCATTCCAGCATAAGTGGATTGCTGAAGAGAACTTTTCCAGTGCTTCTACAATATCCTCAAACATATTCGAAAATATTTACATTTCTATTGAGAGTATAATGGCATCACAAAGTGGTAGTTTTTGACAATAATTGCAGGAATGTGGTCTCAATTTTTCGCGGGTAAATCATCATATTCCAAAAAGTAAAACATTCTTACTATAATAAGTAATAATTAGATTATTTAGAAGCAATTAACATGAAAAGTCTTCGAGCCGTCAAGACGAGTTTTTGTATATTTCAAATTTTTAATTAATATTTCCAATTAGCAACAGGCAATAAAAGATTATTAAACAATTTATAGCCTTTCAAAATGCAAAAGAAATCTCCGAGTTTACAACTCATAAATTGAAAATTCTAAGGAAAAAAGAGATCCGTGCCAAATTACAATTGCCGGCCTCAACAGAAAAACAATAAAATCTTAATGTCTTCATTATCTTTGAAGATTCTTTAGTGAAGACACGAAAAGTTAATGAACTAATAGTCCTAGGAACCGAGCGAGGAACATGACGGGTAAAAGCGCGATTTTTTTTTTATCAAAGCCCTCCTCACGATTTTCAGGTTCCCTTTAAACACCACACCTTCGATGGTGAATGAAATTACAAACCGATATCAATTTTTTTTTACATGTGCCCCGAAAGTGCCTCTTTTCATGCATGTTCTCTTCGCCGAAAGTGGTGTTTTCCACGGGAAAGATTTTTCCCGCCCGCTTCGAGTCACCATGTGTTCATAAAGAAATAAAACCAGAATTGTCGGTGTGGGATTTGAACCCACGACCCTCAGATCGCCAGGCGGACACTCTACCCACCGAGCCATACTACAAGCGATAAAAATAGCGGATTATATATAAATTAAATTGGCAGTTAATTTTTCTAAGATGTTTTAGAAAAATGTCTGAAGAATTTCTTTATTTATATGGCCGCAAATCTCAAAGACTCGGGCACTTGTAAAAAATAAATAAAACCAGAGATGCCGAGTGCGGCATTTTAACCCGCGACTCTCACATCACAAGGCGTACGCTATACCACTAGGCCACCAAGCCTATTCGTCAAAAATAATAAATATATATTTACATTCTCCATTCGCGAGTGTTTTCATGTCATGTAGACAGGAAAACTGTTTGAAGAGTTTCTTTATTTATTAGGCATCAGAGCTTCGGAGCACTTGTAAAAAGAAATACGGTACATTTCTCGTGCCGTCGGAGGCTTTTCCGGACTCGTGCGGTGGCCTCCCTCACCTTCGGCTCGGTCGCCTAGTGCATCTCGTCCGTAAAAGCCTCTTTTCGGCTCTTGATACGTAATATACTATTTTAATAACGTTTTAAAAATGAAATTTGCCTTAAAAGTGTTACTAGTGCCTTAATAGTATATTAAGATAGAAGTTTCATAAGACATTATCTTAGAGCACGCGTTTAATTTAGAAAACGACCCGCGAAGCGGGGAGTTTTCTAAAGTACAAGTGCTCTAATTATCTTATGAACCGTGTATTTTATAATACTTTTCCTATTTGGGTCTTTAAAGTATGAAAAACTTTAAAAAATATATTAGATTTTTTTCCATTTGAATTAATATTTTCTTTTTGGGTTGGCAATACTTTTACAATTTAATAAAATGTTACAAGTATCAAATATGCCATGATAGAAACAATTCAACACAACAAAGTTTCCTCCCAACCGTCATAATTAAAAATAAATATACCTATTATAATTTAATAAAAATGAGTCAGGAAGAAAGTTGTACTCCTTCAGAAATACGAGAAATTGCAGAAAATAATCTAGAAAAACTTTTAGAAAGAATATGCAAAACTTTGAGTTATGGTACGAGCAGAACAAAGTTCAAAATATTGAACAAAATGTTGCGTCGACACAGAATCTGACAGGAATAACAATTAATGCCCAGGAAATATCTACACTAACTATAAATATGTATATTATAAAGTAATATGTAAGTAGTTATAGTTAGTTTATAATACTATATTGAATTAAAAATAAAAATAGTACTTTATTGAATAAAACTTTAGAAATAGAGCATAAACTGGAAGATATTTTTATTATTTTTAGGTTATGCTGTTTTATAGTTGTGACTAGAAATTAGTTGACGGGCACCATCAGTATGTTATATATTTCCGAGTAGTATTTCGGATAAATATCTAGTAAAAATGATCTATTTGCAAGGTTAAAGGTTAGTATTTTAAAGTTTTCTATAAAAAATTTCTGTCGAATCCATAATGCCTAGAGAACTAATTTCAACAAAATCGAAGTGGGCCTAAAATTCGAACCCTACTTGTTGCCAACATGAAAAAATTAGAATTTCATTTTCATAAAGTGGCAAGTTATTCAATTTTTTTGCATTTCATAATGTAGCCATTATGAAACCCAAATAGAAATAGTATTTTTGTTGAAATTAGTTTTCTAGGCATTATGGATTCGACAGATATTTTTTACTTTAAAATACTAACCTTTAACCTAGCAAATAGATCATTTTTACTAGATATTTATCTGAAATACCTTAACTCGGAAATATATAACATGCTGACGGTGTCCGTCAACTAATTTCTAGTCACAACTATAAAACAACATAATCTAAAAATAACAGAAATATCTTCCAGTTTATGTTCTATTTCTCAGTTTTATTCAATAAAGTACTATTTTTATTTTTTATTCAATATAGTATTATACATTTTACTTTATATACAGGGTGACAATTTAAAAACTTGAAATGGCCATATATTAGAAACTAAAAACTGAAGAAAAAAACGCAAAAAACAGTTTCTATAAAACGAAGGGGGAACAAAAACAAGCGTATTAGCCCACCCCTATCTGCAACCCCTTGGACAGGGTGAGATAAACCCTTAAAATCTTAAATAGAAAGGGGGTCGAGTGATACATCATTTTGAAGCTCTTGAAAAATGCTTTCCAATGGTACCATAGAAAGGTACATTTCAGGAAATTATTCTCTGTTTATTAAGGAAAACAATAAATGAAAAGACAATTTTGAAATTTTTTATTATTAGTTAATTAAATGTTCAAAATGATTTCCGTTGTTTTGAAGACAATAATAAAGCCTACTTTCAAATTCTTCACGTACATTTGCAAAGGTTTCTCTGGATATAGCACGGCATTCCTGAACTATTCTATGCTGAAGTTGCTCTAGTGACTCAGGTTGCGTTTTAAAAAACACAATTTTAGGTGACCCACAAAAAGAAGTCAAGAGGTGTTTTTCCGGGGATCTAGGTGGCCATTCAACAGGACCTCTTCTTCCAATCCACTGGTTGGGATAATTATCATCTAACCACTGCCTAACGGGAACTACATAATGCAGAGGTGCTCCATCCTGTTGGAAATGTAGCGTTCTTCTAAAGATAAATTTCCGAGTATGTCCCTCTGACTTTCTAATTCTCGCACTATTAGTGGTTCGATAGACCTCTGTAGCATTTCAGCATACCTGTCGCCATTTAAATTTCCTTGTATAAATATTGGGCCGATAATACCATCTCCCAATATACCAGCCCAAACATTAATTTTCTGGGGGTACTGGGTATGCCCTTCTCTAAATACGTGGGGGTTCTCGTCATTCCATTAACGACAGTTTTGCTTATTAATATGCCCATTTAAATAAAAGGTACACTCATCACTGAAGCAAATATTTTTAACTAGTCGAGGTTCTGCCGTAATTCTATCTGTCATTATTTGACAAAACTGTATTCTTCTGTCAGGGTCGTCGTCACCAAGTTCTTGCAGTATGTGCAGTTTATAGGGATAAAACTTATGAATTTTAAGTACCTTTCTTATTGCTTGACGAGTTGATAAAGTTGAATTCATTGCAAACTGTCCCAGAATTTCAATTTGCGCTGCTTCGTCGGCTAGTCTCGGTTGATTTCTCTTTATATTCGCGACAGAACCAGTTTCTTTAAATTTGGCTACTAGTTGGCGAACATACTCCGGGCTTACATTTTGACCTGGATGCCTTTCGTTAAAACGTTGAGCTGTTCTTAAAAAACATTGATCCTGGGAACCATAAATGAAAATAAGTTCTACCCGTTCAGCTGTGCTGTACACCATTGTTAAAGATAAGAAGTGCTGCTTTTCGTTTAAACTGAACCGAAAGTTAAGTGTTCTTAAAATAATAATACTAGTAGAAGTTACCTTTAAGGTAAATTCTGTGATAATAAAATGCGAACATTTATAAACAAATTTTTTTTGTTCGACAAAAAAAAATAGCAAATAAACAAAAACGAAATACCGAGGCTTAAACTGTTTAGAATTCTTAAGAGATATCTCTTAATATGCCAGGATATTGGTAGCAATAATTTTGAACATTTAATTAACTAATAATAAAAAAATTCAAAATTGTCTTTTCATTTATTGTTTTCCTTAATAAACAGAGAAGAATTTCCTGAAATGTACCATTGGAAAGCATTTTTCAAGAGCTTCAAAATGATGTATCACTCGACCCCCTTTCTATTTAAGATTTTAAGGGTTTATCTCACCCTGTCCAAGGGGTTGCAGATAGGGGTGGGCTAATACGCTTGTTTTTGTTCCCCCTTCGTTTTATAGAAACTGTTTTTTGCGTTTTTTTCTTCAGTTTTTAGTTTCTAATATATGGCCATTTCAAGTTTTTAAATTGTCACCCTGTATACATATTTATAGTTACTGTATACATTTCCTGGGCATTACTTGTTATTCCTGTCAGATTCTGTGTCGACATAATATTTTGTTCAATAGTATTATTTATTATTTTGTTCAATATTTTGAACTTTGTTCTGCTCGCACCATAACTCAAAGTTTTGCATATTCTTTTTAAAAGTTTTTCTAGATTATTTTCTGCAATTTCTCGTATTTCTAACGGAGTACAATTTTCTTCCTGACTCATTTTCTTAACTTTAATAATATATTTATTTTTAATTATGACGGATGGGAAGAAGCTTTGTTGTGTTCAAATAATGTCTTATGAAACTTGTATCTTCTATTTTGGTTCCATATCGACACTGGTTCGATATGGTTTACTATATCGAACTAAGCTTTTTACGAAACCGTTTTTTTTAAGGTTGGTCATGTATATTTAGTTGCAGAAATATCACTAAGCCTTTGAATATCGAAGGTTAAAGAAAAACGGATCAATGTAAAAATCGAACACCTTATTTTGGGAATACGAGCTGGATATCCAGGCGCTACAAAAAGACACGCCCGCGAACAAAAATGCCATTAAGAAATATGCTTAAAATTTTCTGAAAATTTTTATGCAGGAGTGTAATTTTTGAAGAAAATTACACGAATTGACAAAAGTTAAGTGCAATAATGTATTATATATATTTTACTTTCATAATTATTAATAACGCAGTTGTAATAATTAATATAAGAATTTGACTCGGAATTTGAAGAATCTCTTGAGGTTGGTTTCGACATTTTCGAGCAACTAGGTTGGCCATCTATTTCATTCGTTCTCATTTGTTGAATAACAAGCTTGTGGTATTCCTCATCCATTTGTAGATATGACGAAATTGATTTTGTGTTCGAAAGTCCCGTGATTTTTATAACTCCCTGCTTGGCTAGTTTTGAAACAGCTGTTGCGCGTAAGAATGGTTGGTTATTTTTACGTTTATTGCATCTACACCCATTTTCTTGGTCTGCCTGGTGGTCCATTGACCTACGGTATTTTTGCCAACTGTAGTGTTCTTATACCAGTTTCCTGATGTTTTCCAGAATGGGTTTTCTGTTAAAAATAATCGTTTATGATCAATCTGACTTCTTTTTTTATATAGATTTGTCACAAAGACGTATAGGACAAATATCAGAGTTAATCGTGTTTGAAATTAACCATTTAGAGCTTGTACAGGGTTTATCTCCTCCTTGTGAGGTTTTCGATTGTACCCTATACGTCCTGTGTTGTCCCCACTACTGTTAGTTTCCTGTTTAAAATATCTTAATTGATAGCGAGCTCCTTCACCTCCTCTCCGAGTCAGCTCATAAATACTATAAAAAACAGTTTATTTTTCTAGGCCATCGGGAATTCTATCATCGCAACTATCAACAATTCTTTTAAATTCATCATATTTTAAAAAATCTCAACTTATTTTTCTCTTTTCTGGTAGATACTGCACTTGCTTGTATTTTGCGCTCTTCTCCTCACGAGCCATTTTAAACTCAATATTCGTAAATGGGTCAAACCTGATTTGGTACTCGTTATAATACGTTTGCTGAAGCATCTTCGCTGTTAAATTCCATATTGTTTTTATTGTAAAATCTTTGTATTCCTCGCAGTTTTGTTTTTCATGTTGTAAGCCCAGTCTTGAAATATGTCCCCAAGCTTTTAAATCTGAGTCTCCTTGCTAAAATTATACCTTCTCTCTTCACAAATCATTATAAATTGACGCCAGACATATTGCTTGCTATTTTTAGTGTTTTTTGGAAGACTCTGTGCGATCTTTTCTTGAATTACTTCGATTCATTCCTTTCCAAAACATGACATTTTTGAAACTAAACTCGGAACAATGAGAATGTCAGACTGACATATTATTCCAATAATGGCGTTGTAAGAGGGTTACTATGGTTTTGTATTCAATAGCTAGATGGATTGTTTTCGATAGCTAGGGATATTGTTTTCGATGTAATCAATCGAAAACAACACCTCTAGCTTAATGTATGAGGGTAACTTTCACTTATAATCTTCTTAGTACTTGAATTATTGTCGGAAATTTTTCGACCACACGATTTTTTGAAAATTATCCGTCGAAGACGAGGGATAAATTTCTCAAAAAAATCGTGTACAAGGAAAATTTCCGTATATTAATTCAAGAACGAGGGAGATTCGGTAGGAAAATTTCGCACTAAATTATTAATTTGTAGGTAAAAAAAAATGAAGATTGCGTTAGTTGTTAGTTCGAAGAGCAATAACTTCTTATTTACAAACTTTAGTTGCATGAAATTGATATTGACAAAATAAAAATAGTTAAAATTTTTATTTTTATTTATATTCAACGTACTAAAGTTGGTGAAACTAATATTATTTAAAAAAAGTTGTGTTACGAATTTAAGAACTGATGACTTATGCTAGTTGTTAGTTCGAAGAGCAATAATTTCCTATTTACCAACTTTAGTTCCATGCAATGGTTATTAACAAATTAATAATAGTTCAAATTTGTATTTTTATTTATATTTGATCTACTAAAGTTGGTTGAACATATTATTTAAAGTAAGTTGTGTTCAGTCAAGCAAAATGTCATTCTATAGACAAACGTCAAAAAATTTCCACTGTAATCACTTCCTGCTGCCTCGAGGAGGAGAAAAATTTCCGGAAATTTTCTTAGTTGCCGTGGTAACGAAACAAAAAGCAAGTTCCTGATTGACTGAAGAATGTTAAATTAGTGCGAAATTTTCGTTAGAATTACCTTTTTCGTCATAATTCAAGATTTAAAGAAAATTTATTCTTTGTCTAATAAATCAATTTTCTCTCGGTTATTATCAACTTTTGAACTAAAACTTGAAGCCAAATCGCAAAATTTGTATATTCTATTAGTTTTGCGTTGTATAGTACTATCGGTCTAATATACAAGAATACACAAGATTGGTGTTAATTATATTACAAGTTAATTACAACAACTGTCGATCAAAACTAGTAAATTACTTCCTAGTGGTTGGATAGTTTTTAATATAATAGATCATATTAGAGCAAGAGAGAGAATAATTTGATGTTAGTTGCCCTAAGGGTAATTAGAAAGGTAATTATGGTAAATGAAACGTCTTTTAAATTTTTTTTATCGCTATATTTCATTGAATAAATTTTATTTTTATTATATAACATATTAATGGCTTAATATTTGTCAATGCCGGCGAAGACAGACGTTTTTAAACGTAGCGTTAGCTTAAATATGACGTTCTACCTGACGTTTTACGTGTTCAAGTAAAACGTATCAGTTAAAATAGTATTATTTCTCATTTAGATCTTTGCAAGCCATCGGGGCTTCGGGCGACGTCCTACCGCTCCGATAGTACTTTGGAAGTAAAGATTGTTCCATGAAAAATGGATATAACTTAATGACTGCAGTAAAAGTACCTGTGACGATCCCATTATTTATGACCGTTTGTTATTATTATGTGGAATTGACCGGATTGTAATAATTATAATTAAATATAGGCACATCAGGTAGGTTAGGTTGCTTCATTTATATTTAAATATTTTTTTGTGGTAAAATTTGTTAGTTTTTATTTCTTGCTGGAAGAGTTTAGTTGTATTACCGATATTATTTTACCAAACGTATAAAAAAACAGTATGTGGCGTCCATGGAAAAACATTGATGGTGCTTCTTCTAGTGTTGCAGTGAAGAAAATGCATGTATCTCTCGATGCTAGGGAAATTGTAAAAAGAGTATTATCTCTCGATGCTAGGGAAATTGTAAAAAGAGTATATACTTCTTTACTCAACAGAGGTCTTTATGCTAGTGCTGCTGCGACTGAAACGTCTGATTTGACTAATATACCTCTGACTACAGTGAAAAGAATCGCGTCAAATCCCATTAAATCTAGAAAGAAGCGTAAAGATGCCGGTAATGTACGAAGAGCAACGCGTACTTACACTAGATTCTCTGAAGCAACGGCTCACCAATGATGAAACCCAAATAAGTTGTAGCCGCACTAGCCTTTGGAGAGTTTTGTTGGAAATGGGATTCTAATTAATTTTTATGAGGATAGCGATAGCGAAACAGAACTATGTATAGAATGACATTATAAATGTAAATAAATATGACTAGTAATATTTTTAAAAAATGTTATTTCATTTGATTACATTAATATAATCATATCATTACTTGTTTTCCTTAGTCAGTCCCTTCATACTTCACTTGTTTATTGCCAAGCTCTTGTCGACACAATGGGACCGACCCAGGAAATCATTAAGTCGTATCCAAATTTCGTGAAACGTACTTTACAAGAAAAGATATAAGTACGAGAGACGTTGCTATTGTAAGGAAAAGTATTAAAAGTATTAAGTAGCCCAAGTAGCATCTCTAGACACAAATTGGACACACATTCTTTGCTGAGAAACGTTTCGAAACATTTTCGATTAAAATTATAAAGTTGTATCGAGACACACGTGTTACGAAACTTTTGTGACACATTTTCGAATCCAGTTACTAGACACACTAAAGGCGTTAAAATTATAAAGTTTTCGTAACACACATGCGCTTCCAAATTGTAGCGATACATTTTCGAATTAAGTTGGTCAAAACAAATTGCGATTTTTTGCTTCGAAATATTTACCAAACGATGGTATTCATTCATTCATTTACGAAACTTGTGACGAAAATAGTTTTCGAAACTTCCAGAAACAAATACTCAACCTTTGTTTTCTGTACATACAAACAAACCTTTTTTTTCTGTGTCATTCACCATCACCTAATAATCCTTTTATTTTTATGTGCATCACCTTGCCATAATAACCTATAATTTTTGCATTTGCCATAATAACCTATAATTTTGCACAGCTGTTAACACCAACAGATTTTTTTTCTTTAGTTGCAACTACGGAGTACATTTTTAGTTTCGGTTCAGAACAGTTAAAAAAATATATGAATTTTGGTTTTAGGTTATGTATGTGACGGTAAAATTTACTTTAGCTACGTTTGTTTCGCACTCGGTCGATACATTATCGAAACAGTGTTTATGTTTCGACACATTTTCTATAAATTATAGCTACATCTTTTGAAAAGCCAAAAGTTGTTACATAAGTTCCATTTTCCTAGCTAAGTCGATTTATAAAAGAAATAAATAAAATTGTGAATATATTATAATTTTTTTGGCAAAGTATATTTTTTCTGTAAATGCAAATAAATCGAGGGCACGTTAAAAATATAAAACCAAATTACGAAACTGCACGATAAAATTTACTGCGACAATAATTTTTTGGTTCTTATGTGCAATAACTAGGTATAGAAATAAAATATACTTATAACGAATTCATCATGGCGAAATTATTGTTTTTTTTTTATTTTACCACAGTGAATGTATCCTAATTATTTGTTTCCTTATTTTGTCCATTTTGACATATCAGCCACACTTGGAGACAATTTTGTTGCGCATGCTTTAACATAACCCCGCCCCTTTTGCCAACAACAGTCTGATACGTGCATCACACGTGCATTCAGAGCCAAATACATGTTATAAACTACCTAAAGACTGGATCAGTCGCAACCGCGACTGATCTAAGAATAAGGGTCCCAAAAACAAAAATATAGGGCCTTGATTGCTGAACCAAATTCAACCACAACCTCAAAAAGGACAGCCTACGCCTACCCACTACGCCTACCCTATAAGTTCGGAGCTCCTGAAAGTTTGTTCATTCAATTAACTTCTAATGGAAAAAATTACAGGAGCTGACACCAAACAAAGCGCATAGCTTAAAAGCTAGATACAGAGACAAACATACACGATTGCAGACAACACTATCGAGTGAATATGAGTCAAAGGCTAATTGCCTCACTCCGCGGTGAGTTTAGTCGGTCGGCCTGCCCTCGTTAACCTACGAGGATGTTCTTTTCCTTCAGAAAAGATGATGTTGAACGGGCCATATAATTCCCCCAAGTTGCCAAACCCGACACTACCCTGCAGCCGCGTCTGCAGGGTGTCTGTCTGCAGATTCTCATCGCCAGTTATCCAAAAAAAAAAAACTGTCATTTAAACAGATAAAGTAACAGGTTCGAAATATTTTCGAACATTTCCGAAACATTTTCGATAAAAGTTTCGATTGTGCATCGAAACAGCAAAAATCACAGCTAGTGCCAACCACTTGGAAACACGTGCAAATGTGCCATTTAAAATGTATACGTCTCGAAAATATTTCCATTTTTGTTGCCAACAGTTTCCAGTTTTGATCGGAAACAGAAACGATATATAGTAACTGTAATTGAATGACACGTAGTTTTGTGGAAATGCTCTTTTTATCCTCACACCACAGTTGGTTTTAGTCGGATGAAGTTGATCACGATTTCTACCTCAGATAATTTATACTTGTATGTAATGTATTTTAAAATGAAATATTTTAAAAACTGAAATCACAAAATAGCTGATTGCATATAAAATATTATATTTCTTATTGGTGCTGATATCCATAACCAACCTCGAACTGATGCCGATGTATGGCTTAATTCACGTAATGCGGTGTTTTCTCCTTCGCGCCGAATGGGGTTCCATCAATCATGGAGAATAGAGAGGTGTAAATTACAGTATCATTAATAAATCGGTTTGAATAATAACTTAATATAAATAAAGAACCAGGGCTGGATTGTTCAGAAAAACTGCTTTTTGGTGTCTCGGTCGATAATGGAACCTTTATACAATCAGAATTATTGTATGTTCATATTATCATATGCCAGCGACTCGATTAGTAATTGTAGTTAATGTTTCTTCAAACGTACCAATAGATTCAGCAAAAGATTGACGAGGACTGAGATACGGTTTAACTTGTTCCTATATTTATACGAAGAGGAGTTTCTTGGCGCCGTACTCGACCCAACGACGGGAAGGTATCTAAAAATTTAGAATACATTTTCAACAACCTAGATCAATGCCAGGAGTAGCAAAATATTTACTTGTCACGGTTTGTTGTAAATAACCATAAATATTTAAATAATAAATAATACATTATTAGAATTAAAAATAATAGATATTTAATGGTTCGTTGGTTGGTTAAAGGCGGGGATCGGTTTAAAGGCCCGAATTTCTATTACTGCAGCCTCTCGGCTTATTGTCTACCCCGATCTTGTTAGAAGATGTTTGTTCCTTCTATGAGGTCCGGCAACCTTCTGCCAAGCTTGTCATGTGGGAGGTTGTTGTTTGTTCCCCAAGATATTTTGTCTTCTACGAGACAGTGCTACGCAGCGGTATATTATGTGTGAGGCAGTTTCATCCTCTTCGCCACAGAGTCAAAAACCCGTTGAAGGTGTTTTCGCAAGTGGCAGTGGCCTGTTAGCAAACCCATCACTTGTTTTAACTGGGGCCGCGTCAGGGTTAGCATCCCATTCGATAGTATTTTCGATGGTTTTCCAATTACGGCCCGTGCGTGTATTTCACCAGGTAACCCTTGCCATCGAGATAGGTGTTGTTTTTTCGACCACCAATGTTTTTTTGTTGCATGTTTTTATATTCCAAAGGCGGGTTCGGGGCCCCTGAGACTTTGAGCGGATCCTGCTCTCGCTAGTTCATCCGCTTTTTCATTTCCTAATATCCCAGAGTGACCAGGGACCCACAGGAGCTCTACCTTGTTCCCACTGGCCGCCAGTACCAGTTGGTTGGTATGGCACTCCAGTGTAAGTTTTGAAGTAAACCGATTGGAGTTCAGAGTCTTAAGAGCAGCTTGGCTATCCGATAGGATGTATATCTTTTGGTTGTGGTAGCTCTTATCAAAATTTTGAAGAACGCATGCTTGTATGGCATGAACTGTGGCGTAGTTCCCCAGAGGAATGCTTATGTACATCCTGGATCTTTTCCAAATATTTAATAATAAATATTAAACAATATTTTAATTGATGCTATTAAGTAAAATTTAAAATACGTATAATGCAACAATTCTGGGCTTTAGTACAATAATGAACTGTTTTACATCTACTGTCTGTTATGTTATTGTTGTCTTAACTCTCTGGGCAATCACTTTAAAAAAATATCCTTCTCAAAAGTCATTCATTGCAGTTAAAATGGGCATTCCGTTTTAGATAATAAAATGACTATGTGTGGCGCAAAACTGGGAAATGTGGCAACATTGCCGATATCATTGATCAATTTCGCATGCCCAGAAAGCCCCAAATGCTAAATTTTGTAAAAGCAGCTTTAGCGGTTTTGAAGATATTTCACTGTTCCGTTGGTTTTTTTATTGAAATGCGGTTTTGTCATATCTCTGCAACTAGTAGAGATAAAATTTCTAAAATTTAGGATCTTACTAAATTTTAGACACCAAATTTATTGCATTAAAAATAAATGAGGCATTCCGTTTAAGATAACAAAACGACTTCGTGTAACGCAAAACTGGGAAATGTGGCAACAGTGCCGATATTATTATTGAATTCCGCAAGCTCAGAAACCCCCAAATACCGAATTTTGTAAACGCAGCTTTAGCGATTTTGAAGATATTTAAGCGTTCCGGTACTTTCTACTAACCCTGTATGTCGCATAGCTTAAAGCGAGATTGAAATAGTCGCCTTTAGAGCGGTCGATTGATATATTTTATGAATCCGTCTCTGAAGTGTATAACACAAGCCTTTATGTCGGTCAAATTACCTGAGCAAGAAATCAGCTCTGGCTGATAATCGTCTTAATGTCAACATCATTTTTCAGCTGTCTAAAGTCGTGCTCCCATTTGTCACGCTCTGTTTGGAGAAAATAATATGGAATGCGATTTATTCCATTTAAAAATTATCTGGAAGGTTACAGTGGAGGAGACTCGTTAAGATATGCCCATATGCGTATAAATAGTTTATATACAGGGTGGCCAATTAGCAAAAAGTCCAGATCTCTTCAGAAGCGTTATTAGGGTTAAGAGATGCATCTTCTAAAATTGCTGCTTTACATTATCCCATATCTTGTGCAATAAATTGTACAATTTCTTATGCAATAAATAGACAAAATATTGTTGAGATGGTAAATAATTTGTAGTGTTTCTAAGCTGGTTTGCATTATCCCATATCATGTACAGGGTGTCCCATTTTCGACACTTTTATAGGGTATCTCCGCAATTGTTAGTGCTATCAAAAAAGTAATGTGGGTGTCATGTGCTCTTTTTGGGTCAAACTTAAAATGGTAAAATCGAAATTTGAAAATTTTCGCTCGCTTAAGAAATACAGGGGTAAATCAAAATATTGACAATTTCAAAATCACCTTATATTTTCTTAGTTAAAAGAGATACAGAACAATGTTTTATACAGAAGTTTCTTTATAATGATTGTTAAATAACCTGCCGTTTTCAGAATAAATATAGGGGGTCAGGTAAAAGAGTTATCGGACCTAACCTCATTTTTTTAAATAGGACACCCTATATATTTTAATCTAAAGAGATAGCATATTAAATTATCTTTTCAAATATCTCACCATGGATGATATTGGTTTCCTAGGCCATTTATTTAAACTTTATTACTTTAAACCACAGTAAACCATGAAACAAAAGCTAATATCCTAGAAACAACTAACATTTAACGTCAATTTCATTTTTACATATTTATTTGCGAAAATGACCTATCAACATTTTGAAAAATTTGACATGATATCAGTTTATAATCAAAGTGAAAAAAACGAAGAAACGGCACAAAATGTATATTTTGTTCGCTATTCGGAAAGACGGTAACAATTTAAGGACATATTCCGAACATTTGAGATGATTCCCCTTATTTTTTACCTTAATCTGAATCTTTTATTTAGATTCAAATTAATAAAGTTTAAATAAATCGCCTAGGAAACCAATATCATCCATGGTGCGTCATATATTTGAAATGAGAATTTGAAATAGTACCTTTTTAGATTAAAATATACAGGGTATTGCATTTAAAAAATGAGGTTAGGACCGATCACTTTTTTACCTGACCCCGTATACTTATTCTGAAAACGGCAGATCATTCAAAAATCATTATAAAGAAACTCCGCACGCTTGCGTCTGTTAGTTGAAGGCCAACCAGCGGCCGGATACGTTGTGTCTCGTCGATCACCAACACACTCTCAGCAATCCGCTTGTGTTTTTTTCGGTTTACGCGTGTATCTTGCCCGTCCATAAATAATCTTTGAATATTGCTTTATTGACGCGTTTCTTCTGGACGTCAAATTTCGTCGCGTGTAATAAAATCTAATATTCTGTAGTATAATCTGTATTATTGTATTTTCAAAAGCTAACAATCGGTTCTGTTTCAATATTACTGTGTGTACATAAAGTGTTTCCAGGAGTGTTCCCATGAAAAAGAAAAAAAACTGATTGTGTTTGTGCCTGTATTTCCTCGCTCTTTAGGTATAAGGATAAATACAAGTAGGTAGAAAATAATTTATTTTTATAATTTTATATGGAATTTCAGTTTTACATTAAGTTTGGCAACATTGCCATTGGCTCTGGGTGAAATGTTGTACAGTAGCGCGGACTGACCTGTGATTAAGAGTGTTTATTACCCCACTTTTAAAACGGTCGATTTAAAAAAAATAAAATATGTAGCGCTTCTCTAGGACACCCAAGGAGTCACCCATTTAAATATAATACGTCATTTCCATAACACCCTGCAGTATTATACATATTACTTTATATATACAGAAATATACTGTAGACATTTCCTGGGCATTAATTTTTATTCCTGTCAGATTCTTTGTCGACACAATATTTTGTTCAATAGTATTATTTATTATTTTGTTGACTATTTTGAACTTTGTTCTGCTCGCGCCATAACTCAAAGTTTTGGTTGTTAAAAGTTTTTCTAGATTATTTTCTGCAATTTCTCGTATTCATGACTCATTTATATTAACTTTAATAATATATTTATTTTTAATTATGACGGATGGGAAGAAGATTTGTTGTGTTCAATTGTTCCTATCATGGCTTATTTGATACTTGTAACCTTATATGAAATTGTAATAGTATTGCCAACCCAAAAAGAAAATATTAATTCAAATGGAAAAAATCAACTATATTTTTTAAAGTTTTTCAGACTTGAAAGACCCAAATAGAAAAAGTATTATAAAATACACGATTCATAAGACAATTAGAGCACTTATACTTTAGAAAACTCCCCGCTTCGCGGGTCAATTTCTAGATTAATCGCGTGCTCTAACATAATATCTTATGAAACTTGTATCTTAATATATTATAAAGAGAGGATGCAATGCAATTCTCTAATTTATAAATAATATACCCAAGAAAAATTCGATAGAATTTACTGAATTCCGATAAAGCCTTAAGGCGCGTTCTCAGAGCTACGTACTGTCGCCCGCGACACCAAGACGTCATTACCCCTCATCCCCACGCTGATCTAGCGGTGTTGCCAGGTATCTGGTGAAATTTCACCAGATCTGGTGATTTTTTGTGATTTATAAAATATACCGCCCCCAACACGAAACTGGTAACACCAGAAAACAGACTTTTTTAAAAAGATTTTCATGGACCACCGGATTATTCATAAAATCACAAAAAGATCAACAGATCTGGTGACATTTCACGAGATACCTGGCAACACTGCGCTGTAGTATTATTAATTTTTTATTTTGTTTTGAAATTTGAACCTCAGTTTTCCGAAATAAGTATTCGTTGTTTCCGAACAAAGGTAATTACTAATTATTTGGTCCTTCCTAAAATATTGTGAACAGTATGTACTTTTGCTTTTAAAATTTATTTGATCATTACCTACCTAAATCCCACAAAATATTTAAATAATTTTTAATTACATTGGTTCATTTTTTACTAACCAGAATAAATATACATATTTTGAGGAGTAGAATACGAAAATAAAAATCAAATTTGACGCTGTCATCGAACAAATCTTTTAAAAAACAAACCTATAACCTCCGAGAGGGGAAAATTTTAATCCAACATCCGCATTCCACATACTCACACCCTTAAAAAACGTAAATATTGGCCTGCTGCAATCGGAAGAGATTAAGAAATGTGATAAGTTCAAGTTTAAAACATTAAATTTTAGGTTAAGCGAAAACCATAATATGGATGTGGACACAAATTCAAATTATATTCCTGTGGAAATTCTTCACTGTTCTGAAGCTGAATTTAGAATAAAGTTTGTCTACAGAAGAAAGTGCAAGAGTTAATAATACTGGTAAAACATCATTTTGAATTAAAATTGTAAACTGTTTTTAAGGTCACAAGGTATTTTGTTAGCCCTACTTTTGGCAATTTCGTAATGTTATATAAAAATTAGTTTTGTAGCTCTATAGATGCCTAAATCTTATAATATAAATATTTTTAGATTATTGTAGATACAGATTACAAAGGGCAAGTATGCTCTGCACGAAGATGGCTTTGTATCTGCTTGGAGTAAAGATATAGAGGAGACACAAGCTAGTGAGGATAGTAGCCAAGCTATTGAAAGCCTGCTTATTACAATTAGTACAACGAGACCTAGGGTGTGGAATATGAATGATGAGGAGACACTGTCGGAAGGACCATGACTATGCTTTTAGACTTCCTTATTGGATGGAATTATATTAGAATGAAATGGTTCTCCTACCTACCTACTTAACAGTGGTTAATAAAAACTACCTAATAAGATATGTAAATGTATTTGTTTTTCTAGTGCATCGTAGCCTAAATACAGTAGAGTCTCGATGTAGTGCACGCGTGTGCTACTCTACAATTTTAAGTTTATAATAAAAAATACAGGAATAAAACTAGGCGGTTTTCATTACATTTATATTTTGAGCTCTAAAATGCACAAATTAGTTAATTTAGTCCGTTTTTTTGGCTTGTAACGTTTTTTAACGAAATTAGCTCTTTAGTCTGGAAGAATAGTCATATTAAAATACACTGCCAGACATTATTCAAAGATTTCGTTGCTTCGCCGCTTTCATTATCAGACTCTCAATCAGTATGATAAATTATTCAAAACGAAATTTGTACAAAACAAATTGTTTCGATTTAAAAAACAATAACAAATTATTGTAAGGTTAGGTTTCACCCGAATGACAAGTGACAGACGTCACCCCCTACAAAAGGAGTGGGGGACTGTCGCTGCGACACGTCGAAGCTCTGAGAACGCGGCTTTAACTATTAACGGATTATATTTAAAATTAATTTAAAATATGGTCAACGATTTAAATTTAATAATCCGGACTAAAATCATAAATAAAATTTTATTACCTGCATGCGGCGACTACTATAATGTTACCAGGCAAAAGGATGCTTTCAAAGAAGTAAATTAAAACATCTAAAAACGGACGGTAGTTTCTGGTCGGATAAATGGCCTATACGAACTCCTAAAAGCTCAATTCAGGTAAGACGGCCATTAAAAAGGGATTAAAATTATTAAATTTCTTAATTTATGAACTTATACGTACACCTGCTAATCGATTATACAGGGTGTATCGTGTCTCAATCTGCTAATCGATTATACAGTGTGTATCGTGTCTCATTCAAGAAAAATAAATGTGTTATCAAGGAGGGTACGGTTTGGTTCACAGTCTTTGGAGAATAAACAATTAATTCACATTCTTAGATAGGTTGCAAACAACTTTCCAGAAAAACAATCGGGGAGCTCTGAAAATTAGTGTAATTTTTCTTTGTCGTTTTCTGTTAATTATACTAAGACATTACGTTACCTTCGAGCGTTCAGAACGTACTTTCTATAAAGCCCTTATTGGAACGGCCGTCTATCATACCTGCTTTCACGCCTACTCTTCGGCTACTGGATTCCATCGATAGGAGGGCCATTCGTCTGATCGGAGGCCACGAGCTGATGAAGAACCTCGACAGCCTAGAACATCGAAGACAGGTTGGGGATTTGACTCTCTTTTACAGATATTTACATGGAAAGTGCTCGGCTGACGTTGCCCCCTTAATTCCGCCCAGAGCGGCGAATAGCAGAAATACACGACGAACCACTGCCGCCCATCCATATCTGGTTAAGCTTAGTGCTAGTCGAATTTCATTATTTAAGAATTCTTTCATCTGGAGGACTTCATCCTTATGGAACTGCCTTACCAAGATCGTTTTTCCCAACGAATATATAACCTCCAAAGATTCAAAACCAACGTGAATCGCTTTATTCGCACAAGCACCACTCCTAGAGTACCTTAAAGGATTTTCCTATAGTGCTTGTGTTTGATCCTAAAAAAAAAAGTATTACATAAGTGAAAAAAGTTGTTACACCATATAATTTATAATTTTACCGAAAGAAAAGTAAAATTTAATATTATCTCTAGATGCTCATAATAATTATACTTATCGTAAATAAATTATAGTACCGTATAATAATGTATGAAGCAGATAAAGAAGGAATCTCTCAAATACACGAAACTTGAAACGTAAGCAGATTATTTACGATAATCAAAACGAGAAATAATTTAAAAAATTAAATTTATTATCATGAATATAGAGTATACAGTGAGTCCCAGAAGAAATGTCTAAATTCATTTAAAATTCAGCGGTAAGTTTTTTCAAAAAACGCTCGTACCCGTCGATTTTGATTTTTTAATTTTTTTTTTGTGGTAATTTCATGTATACAGGGTAGCTCAAAAATAAGTTACGACCATCGACTTCATTTTTTCAAATGAAAATATATATTTTTTATTTCATTTTTGAATTTTGCATTGAATTCTAAGCATGTTTCATGTACCATGTCCTATACATAAACTCAACAGTTATTGAAAAAATTAGGATTGAACATATCATTTAGGGAATCCAACGATCTATCAAATCATCTGGCAATATGGCATTTTGGGCTCCATAATAAGTAAGAGTGTACTGTCTCACTGTCATCGTTTACTTCCATAGAAACTGCATGACAATTTTATTTCAATTAAGTATAATTATTGTCAAGCGTAGTTTCAAAGTTGCGGTTTTCACAATAATGGTGAAATTAACAGAACGGGAAAAAATTGAAATTCTATGCATGGTTGGGTTTGGTGATAAAACACGTACTCAAATAGAAACAGTCCAATTATTTAATGAAATCCATCCTGATCGTCCTCCCATATGTCAAAAGATGGTGAGTAGAATAGAGGCTAAGTTTAGAGAATTCGGTCATGTTAGAGATTTGCCTAAATCTGGTCGTCCTACTCGAGATGAAAATGAACAACTTGACGTTTTGCTTTCCTTGGAAGAAAATCCATGTACTCCCCTGTCGCACATTGGGGCCGATTTACACATGCCGAAATCTGTTGTTCACCGAGTAGTTCAAAAGCACAAATATCACCCATACAAAGTTATTCCAGAATCCAGTGCATGAGTTATTTGAAGATGATTTCGATAGGGGAAGTGAGTTTTGCGGATGCATGCAATATATGTGCAATCTAGATAATAATTTAGTAAAAAATATTATTTTTTCGGATGAAGCTACGTTCTATTTGAATGGTAATGTGAACAGACAAAATTGTCGATATTGGGCAACAGAAAATCCGCATTGGATGATAGAGGTTCACAGCCAGTACCCTAAGAAAATAAATGTTTGGTGTGGAATCGTACGCGAAAGAGTAATTGGTCCATTTTTCTTTGAGCAGTCTTTAACTGGACAAGTATATCTCGAATTTCTCCAACTAGAATTAATTCCAGCATTAGTGGCTTTATTTCCGAATCCATTGGATCCAGACTCCCCTGACGAAGAACTGATATTCCAACAAGATGGTGCTCCTCCGCACTATGCGGCCACTGTGCGCACATTTTTGGATGAAACCTTTCCCAATCGGTGGATTGGAAGGAGAGGACCTATCGAATGGCCTGCTAGGTCGCCAGACCTAACTCCGCTGGACTTTTTTTTGTGGGGTTACCTCAAATCAAAAGTATTTGTTAACAGGCCAAACAATATGCAGGAGTTGAAAGAAAGGATCCGAAGAGAAGTGCGTGTCATAACTCCGGAAATGGTTGGAAACGTGCAAAGAGAGTTTATTGATCGTCTTGGATTTTGTCAAGCCGTAAATGGCGCACATTTTCAACATTTAATTTGATTTTGTTGTGTTTTTTTTTAATAAACAGGTCTTACTTATAGATATGTTCAATCCTAATTTTTTTCAATAACTGTTGAGTTTATATATAGGACATGGTACATGAAACATGCTTAGAATTCAATGCAAAATTCAAAAATGAAATAAAAAATATATGTTTTCATTTGAAAAAATGAAGTTGATGGTCGTAACTTATTTTTGAGCTACCCTGTATACATGAAATTACCACAAAAAAAAAATTAAAAAATCAAAATCGACGGGTACGAGCGTTTTTTGAAAAAATTTACCGCTGAATTTTAAATGAATTTAGACATTTCTTCTGGGACTCACTGTATAAGGTCATTAGATGATATCGGGAACTAAGAAAGGCATTTGCGTGAAATATTGGTACACTCTATAAAGGATGCTGATCTTTTTATAGAAGATATCTTGGCGTACCTCTCACTTCCGGTTATACCGGAAGTTTGTGTCAAATTGATTATTTTAAATAACACTCTATGTATTATTATATTTTTGGATTCTACTCAAGATTCTAGACAGATTTCGTATATCATGTCATATATCTAAGTCTAAGTATTTTTGACATATTTAAGGTTTCATGTTAAAATGGCGTTTGCGCACCTTAAAATAATTATTAATTTTTGCTATAAGGGAGCCTTTACTATTTAATTTGGGTCAGATTCCTTGTCGAAATGGACCTGTTTTAATAAATTTTTTATAATATTTTTAAACTATTAATAATTCAAAAAATAAAATTAAAAATGAAAGTGAGAAAACTGCAAAAAATTTGCTTTTTCAATTTGGGTTTCATAATGGCTGCATTATAAAATTCAAAAAAAATTTAATAGCTTCCCACTTTATGAAACTGAAATTTTATTTTTCTCATGTTGGCAACAAGTAGGGTTCGAATTTTAGGCCTACTTCGATTTCGTTGAAATTAGTTTTCTAGGTATTATGGATTAGACAGAATTCTTTTATAGAAAACTTTAAAATACTAACCTTTAACCTTGCAAATAGATCATTTTTACTAGATATTTATCCTAAATACCTATACTCGGAAATATATAATATACTGACGGTATCCGTCAACTAATCTCTAGTCACAACTATAAAACAACATAACCTCAAGATAATAAAAATATCTTGTCGTTTATGCTCTGTTTCTAAAGTTTTATTCAATAAAGCACTATTTTTATTTTTAATTTAATATAGTATTATACATATTACTTTATATACATATTTATAGTTACTGTAGACATTTCCTGGGCATTAATTGTTATTCCTGTCAGATTCTGTGTCGACACAATAGTTTGTTCAATAGTATTATTTATCATTTTGTTCAATATTTTGAACTTTGTTCTGCTTGCACCATAACTCAAAGTTTTGCATATTCTTTTTAAAAGTTTTTCTAGATTATCTTCTGCGATTTCTCATATTTCTGACGGAGTACAACTTTCTTCCTGACTCATTTTTATTAACTTTAATAATAGGTATATTTATTTTTAATTATGACGGATGGGAAGAAGCTTTGTTGTGTTCAATTGTTTCTATCATGGTATATTTGATACTTGTAACATTTTATTAAATTGTAAAAGTATTGCCAACCCAAAAAGAAAATATTAATTCAAATGGAAAATATCTACTATATTCTTTAAAGTTTTTCAGACCTTAAGGACTCAAATAGAAAAAGTATTATAAAATACCAACTCATAAGACAATTAGAGTACTTGTACTTTAGAAAGCTCCCCGCTTCGCGGGTCGTTTTCTATATTAAACGCGTGCTCTATGATAATGTCTTATGAAACTTGTATAAATGGAAATCCCCAAATTTGACTCGATACCCGAGCTTCGCTTGACGTCGACGTATATTCAAACAGTTTTTCGCTCGATAGGAAATACATACGCTAGTTATAAATTCAGGCGAAAAATACGTTTTGAATTCAATAGCGTGTTAGACAAAGACAAAAGTTACAATCGTAGGTGAATGTTGTTCGTTGCCATTAAAAATGTGCGAGCTAATAACTTACTGTTGCTATTTTGATATGTCAATCAAGTGGTTTTTATAAGTTATTGTGCCTTCAGGTTGAATTTAATCTTAAGAATAGTTCTTTCAGAGCTATTTCATCGTACTTTTTTGTGTTTTGGTAAATATTTATGGACATTTGTTACTAATATAACCTTGTTTTCTAATGGCATGTCATAACATGTCGAAAATTCATGGGTAGTGGCTGACGTTCCGTTAAATCGCGTTCTTGCTTTCGCCATTTCTAAAGCGGAATAAATGGCGACCAAGGTTTGATTATATTCTCTTATGATAAGAAATAGAACGCAACTTTTTCGCCGGTCATCATTTCAATTTTGGTTTCGAAATAATAAATTATTTTCCAGAATACTTATATCGGAACACCAGACACGTCTATTATAAGGTTTATGAAATCAGTCTTTGTTTTGATATTCTTATTCCGCGTGATTTTTATTTATTCGTATGATTCTTATGACGTGACGCACGGGTAAACATCACATATATAAACAGTAGATTGCTAATACCATCTGCAATTATGTCCCCGCTATGGGCATCGAAGGGGGCGTTGTGAGTTTGCGCAGATAGGAAATTTCCTTGTGAAAGTAAACATTGGACAGGACCGGATTTCAACTTTTTTAATGTAAATTTCACTGGTTAGTTAGGAGAAATATTGCAATCAAAAGTTCGAGTAGTTCGATTTCTGACGATATGATAATCCGACGGTGCCCTGATTGGTGTAAACTTTTGGTGCCAAATTCCGTCCAAATATTTGTAACAATTGACACGATGAGCTTTATTTTAACTTCCATCCGACGTCGAATGTTTCTTAACCTCACTTTTTTCTAAACCAAAAATTAAGAATGAATTACTATATTGACGATTTTGGGAATTATTATCAGCTACTAATGGACCAAATTAAAAATACATTAATTTTAAGGTTAGGTGGTGACCACATATCATATATTGTATACGAGTGACACTCTCTTCTTTTTTTACAAGCTTTTTAGTGAAATTCGGTTCCGGATAATGTGGTAAGCAAAATATTTTCGTATATATGTACATACCTGAAATACCTTATACCTGGTATTGATCCACGACTTTTGCAAAAAAGCGCCATGCACTTGTGTCCTTTCATCTTAAACAAAACAAGCCACTAACCTTAAACCTACCAAAGAATCACCACAAATTAAAACTCCTTTACAAAAATTGTTGTTAGGTAATGAAAGTTTATTATAAGCACTAGTATACCGACAACAATGTGGATGAACCACTTTTTATTCAATAATTTGAAAAAGGATCCAGAACCAAAGAAGGCGACGAATAACAACAAACAAATGATGTCGGGCCGACTCTGACGCGATCGATAAAATTTCCACCCTACTGCGCAAACTCAATAGGCCCGCGCCATCTCCCATAGCGAGGACACTTTCTGTATTTTGGAACGTTCCTATTGACAATATACTGTTTATATGTATATATGTGGTGTACATACACTGTGACTACTTTATGTTCATTTAAACTTTTCTTCATAAAATGGCATAAGGAATCACACTCTGAAAATTAGCACGTCATTAAGGAGCAAACCCGCATAAACCAGACGTTTTCTCGTTTATAGATTTGCTGTAGAGGCACCTTTTGTGGCAATCGCCCAAAAAATTTTCATTTTATTTTTAATACCTCTTTAATAAATTTTAAAATCTTGACCTGTTATTTAGAATGTTCTACATTTCTGCTTATAATTCTATCGTGACAAAACCAGAAGCAATTTAATTCTCCAAAAACGCTTATTGGAAACGTCTGCCAGGATTAACAATGAAATGTTAATTGTAATTAAGCTGGCACGAAACTGGAAGGAAATTTCATTATTAATGTCTTTATTCGAGCCGAGTAAGGGCGGCTGTTTTGAAAATTATGCCCGATAAAACGTCGCTTTTAATTTATATTTCATGCTATCGCCATCGGGGCTTTCTCAAATTTCTTATTTTTGGTTGTTTTGGCACTTAAATTGGATTACTAGTAAATTCAGTGGGTGTGTTAAGATGATCGGATTTGTTCCGATTTTTTATAACAAATCTGGTAAAATTTGCATGTGTGCTGAATAGTGCCCACTGACCTATAACTATGGATTAGTGTTGGGAAAAACCGATGATTTTAATAATCGAGTACTTAATACTCGAGCGATTTTAATAATCGAGTGAATCGCTCGAGCGATTAATCACTTGAAATTTTTATGACTAAGAAGGAGGTGTTGATAAAACACCAGGGGTTGTTTTTGTACGTTTCAGAAGTTTAGTCTAGAGTTTTTATTAAGGAAGAACAGTTGATTCTGATTTTTTTTTAAATTACATGCTTTAATTTTTTAAGAATTTACAATCGCCGATGGCTAGCCAGTCAAAACAAAACCAACGTACCGATGAATCCACTAAGGGATTTGGTATACTTCTTTATGTGCCCTTAAGAAAGACGTATGTCGTGTCAGCCTTCTGAGCGTCAAACTCGAACGTCGCCAATCGGCACATTTCGGATGGCGCGCGAAGAACGAAGGTCGTCTATCAAGTGACAGGCGATATTTTTCGGTATTTCGCCTGAATTTATAACTAGGGTATTTCCTATCGAGCGAAAAACTGCTAGAATATACATCGGCTTCAAGCGAAGCTCGGGTATCGAGTAAAAGGTAATAAGTAAGGAGCGACGATTTTCGCTTGAATTTATAACTCGAGCGGTTTTTTTAATAATCGAGCGATGTCGGTTATTTCAAGCGGTGTTTCGCTCGAGCGATCACAACACTACTATGGATAGCCAAACTCTAAAATCAAAAATGGCAGCGAACAGGACCGTACTTAAAATGTATTTTACTTACTTTTTCACTATTAAACAGTATTTCTTAAGGTCTTTGCAGCTGTATAAAATCTTGGTAGTAATTTGCACCAACTGAACAGAATATTTACGACTACACCGCAATATTTTGGCACAAGACCTTCCTCAATGGTCATTAGACAATTGATTATATCGCATAAAAGAGGGCATATATCCATTGTCGACATATCAATAGATTTTTAATATCGTTACATCCCTACTCTGTATGATGGCCTTTGGCTGACTGGCATGGGTGCAAGGGAGTTGCCTAAAAGCCGTATTACAGTCGGGAATTTTTTTGGCGCCAGCAATGGCAATTATAATTCAAGGATTCATGCGCAGTACACCGTTCTCCGTACTACAGTCGGAAATTCTACTCTTCTGACAATTAAAATGACACGGATTCATGCGCAGTACACCGTTCCCGATCAGCTGTCTCTCATTACCAGAAATGGGGCAGGCGCCATTTTAATTGCAATTGCCGGCGCAATTAGGTAGACATGGATTATTCTGTTATTTTTAACTGTTTATTATTTGGTGGCAGCAGGTATGAACAGCTAATGGCCATTTAAACCCACTGGTACTTAAATTAGCAGTTTACATTCTTTATTAAACTTATGGACTGCTAATTCAGCAACTTTTTGCACCTCCTATTTGTAAATAGCAGTAGCTGCTTTTACTGGTAATCAAAACGAACAGGTTTGCCCATCTCTAATTCTGGGGGTATTTTAGGGATTTCGACAGTACCAACTGCTCTTCTGGCAGTTGACAATGCTCCAGCTGATCGAGAACGGTTTACTGCGCATGAATACGTGCCATTATAATTGCCGGCGCAAGAGAAAAAATTGCCGACTCTAATACGGCCTTAAGGAATAGCGATGGCGACAACAATGTGCGCAAGATGCAGAACGCGCTGATTCCCGAACATTATATTTTATGTATCCCTACCAAAAACATTTAATTAATAAATAGAAAGAATTGTTTTTATGCGGTCATAATCATACAAAGTTTTAAACAGTAATCAATGATACCAAGTCTGTACTGAGGGTCCTAAATCCGCCCGCGTTTGAAACCGAAAAGAATAATTTTAATGGGTATCATTTAACTGGTTAGCAAAATATTCTTATTTTTGCGAACAGAAAAATGTAATCGGTCAGCCAAAATGGTTAGTTGGTCAGCAACTTATGGACAGACAAACATTTCTGAATCGATCAGTAATTAATGTCATACTAGAGTGCCCTAAATTATTTTGGTACGCAAATTAAATATATAAGCTGCTATGAGCGATCCACTTTTAATCAGATATTACTAAGCAACCAGCGGGTAAGCAAATTATTTAATCTTGGTTATCAAAAAAAAAAGCAATAAAACGTGAAATAGTGACAGTGCCCTGGGAAAACAAGTGAAAATCCGCCCCCGCTACACATTTTGTAGCCGATGTCCTTCTGTATTCGGCAAAAGAAAACACAAGAAAGTTACATAAATTGACAGTGCCCTGGGAAAACAAGTGAAAACCCGCCCTCGCTACACCTTTTCGACCTTGACTGCTACACCGAATGAAAACACACGCACGCAATTAGCTACTCGTATCACGCGACTGCTTTCGCACCGCCCACAATAACGAACTTTGCCGATTATTCAAAACAAACGCAATCCAATTATTTATATTGATAACCATTCTTTTAATATGCAAACCTCTGAAGTAAACTCTGCTTCTAGACATGTTTTTTTTCTACTGACCAATTGTAAAATCTTGCTGACCGACCAAGTAATCATTTCGCAGCTCGAATGTTAATTAAGCGAACACATAATATTACAAGCGTACTGATATCGGTTAAATTGTTGACAGTTTGTAGCAATTTTTGCAGAACTAGTGTTGCAGTCTGATTTTTATTTATTGCGAGCAAAAACTTTTTATGCTGATCAAATGATTTAATGGCTATTTTTTGCTGTGAACCAATTTTATGAACGGCAAACCATTTAATTACTTCTCAATACTAATTATATTGTATGTACTTCTCATGTGTGCGTATTAAGTAAAAATATTGTAGTACTTAAATATGTGTGTATTTTTTAAATTTTCTACTCGTAAAGTTATTTATATACTATATCCCAATAAACATCGAATTGCAATGTTTTAAGGAAATCATACTGGCAATGCTGTATGATCATTTTTACCTGCTAGTGTAAAAATGACCCTGCAGTTTACTATTGTCATTTATTTTCGCCGGCGATGTTGTTACCGGTTAATCGCTGCTGCTTTTGTGATTATTTGTGATCTATTGTGTTTTTAAAATAATTTTTAGTGTGTTTTCGAACTAAAACTATTTAGAGCAATTTATTAGCCATCTACAATGGTTCGTCAGTGCGTGGCGTGTAAGAATTTCGACTATTCTAACCCCGGATTAATATTTCGTCGGTAAGTGAGAATAATGAGGTTATTTTTTTTAGGTAAAACAGTGGTGTAGCTAATATAAGTAAAGTAAATTTTGCAAAAATATGAATTTTTTTTATATTATCTGAATTTCTGTAAAAAATACCTACAACGATTACCTGTTTATGACTAATGTTAGATCGAAATTATCAGAACGCGTACCGGCGTTTGGATTTTTTAAAGAAGCCATCTTCTTCTAACTTATTTGAAACTGTAGAACTGTGCATGACTGTGATAGAGAATATCTGAGGTTATTTTTGATTTCTGCATCCCAAAATTACATGTACAGTGAAACCTCTCATAACGGACACCTCTAATAAGCGGACATTTTTTCATAGTCCGGAACTAGGTATATGAAATTCCATCCGCTCTCTTGGGCGGACTCTCCTTTGGGCGGACGTAGACATACAATTTCATACAAAGAGGGTAAGAGAGAATTTTTTTAAGTATTTGGGAGACGAGTGAGTAGGGTGCAAAAACTCTCTGGACAGACAGACAACCAATAGCGTATGTAAGCAAGAGCGAAATGACTTCGCCGAATGAAAGTATGTGTGATTCCCCGACAGCAGTCCGCCGTATATTTGTGAGTTGTACGGTTAAAATCGTAAACAATGACACAAAAATGTCGCGTTTTGAGTCTGAAAGAGAATATTGATGTTGTGGAAGTTTGTAATTTTATAACAATCATTTGGGCGAGTTCATTAACATTGATAGCAATGTCCTAGTAGAAGTTGATAGTGACCCCATTCCTACCGATTATGTAGCCCCAACTGAAACCACATCACTATCTGACGACTCTGATGAGGAAGTTGAATGCAGTAATCAAACAAATGTCACCAATTATCAACAAGCCATTAGTATGGTAAAGGAATTATAAGAGTATGCAAAGAATAGAGGTGACTCTGCAGTAATGGAATTGTAACAGACTTGGAATTATATTTTCTAGATTGCAAATATAAAACGCAAACACGTCAAACTACGTTATTCGATTTTTTTAGTACTACGTCCTAATTAAAACTAGTGTATTTTTGTTATGTTATGTTTATTTGTACATACATATACATACATAGTAATAATTTTGGATTTAGCGGCAACACATCGCGAGACAATACATCGAACGACAATTCATCGCCGACAATTCATCGCAGAGACAATTCATCGCAGAGACAATTCATCGCTACGACAATTCATCGTGCGACAATTTATCGTTGCAATTTATTACAATAATACAAATAAATGGAACAAAAATAGACGTTTAATAGCGATTAAATAATCATAATCATCATAAGCATCAATCATAATAATAACCAAGTAGTTGAAATAATAATATATGCATATGGAAATGCATACAATAACTTAATTAATATTTCCGATTTCCTTCTGTATTCGGCAAAAGAAAACATAAAGAGATACATAATTGACAGTGCCCTGGGAAAACAAGTGAGAACCCGCCCCCGCTACACCTTTTGTAGCCGATTTCCTGTTCGGAAACAGGAAACATAAGAAAGTTACATAAATTGACAGTGCCCGAACAAACCCATTAGTTTTACAAATTTACATTCGCCTTATTCAAGAAAAACACTAATTACTTTATTATTAAATAAGATAATGGTCATCCATTATATCTAGGAAAATACAAACCCGAACAAACCCCTTAAGAGGATTAGGTAATTATAGTATTAACTAATTATAGTATTAAGTAATTATAGTACTCAACCTAACCCAAAATGAATATATAATTTTGGTATTTCAAGGAAGAGGATTAAGTCATGAAAAATATAGAAGGATTTTCGACGAATTGACGCACGATGAATTATTGTCGTAGCCATGAATTGTCGCACGCTGAATTGTCGGCGATGAAAAGTCGTGCGGTGAAATGTCGTACGATGAATTGACGGGACACCATAATTTTGCATTTGCATATTACCTAATAACAAATTTCCCATGGGCGGACACCTCTTTAGGGGAACACATTTAGACGGTCCCGTAGGTGTCCGCCTAAGAGAGGTTTCACTGTAATCACTTTTAAAAACCACCGGCAACAAACTGTATTGAACAGTGCATCAACAATACATCCAATTTAATCTTTTTCATTTATTCCACCAAGTAAAACTCCGATTGAAACGTTTTGTTTAAGATAATATATCTATTTTAATTTTCTCGGACTCGATTCCATTCGACAAGTAATAAAGCCGTCTTCAGGTGTGCCTTGCCCGAAAAAGCCGAAGGTGGTTGGAGCCCCAGGAGGTCGACACCTCGGCGGTGTAAATCACACCGCTATTACCACCCGGAGATACCGGGCACCCCACGATATGAGAACCGACGTCTGTGCCGTGACCGTCGCAATTTGGCGCGTTGTCATGTCGTTTGAAAAATACTACAATAAGAGTAATTTAAAGATTTTGTTTGTATTGCACGCCCGGCCGTTTTTGAATATCAGCAGGAATGCGAACGAATGTGTTGTAAAAATCGTTAACAGAAGAGAATCATGTAATTTCCTATTAGAACAACTAAACCTACCCGTAATATTAATCAAAAGTGAAGATGTGTAAAAATTATCATTTTCCACAGTATTTAAATGAATAACATAAATCTCTATTGATTGTCTTCAGATATATGGCAACGCTGTGGCCGTGGCGTTTTTGCTAAGCGGCGAAACCATGCAAGATTTTTCCGTAGCCTTTCATTAAGCTAACAAGAAATAATTAGGTCAAAGATTGACTCAAATGTAAATAAATTCAAGATAATTATTTGTTATACTGACACATCCTACTTTTCATGAAATACCGGGTATTTCAGGCGGAACGCTCACCCCTATAACTTTCTTATTGTTTAAATTACAGAACTAAATTTTGGTGGGTTTGTATGGGATATTATTTTGCATATTATGAGGTGACGTACTCTATTTTGTCATTTCCGGTTTAACCGGAAATTACCTCAACTTTGAATTTTTAAATGAAATGCCCAGTATATCTTTGGCTATATTGATTCAGAACATCATTTCAAATTCAACGACACCCCATACGTTAATTTTCACTTTAAATTATTTTTTTTTATTTTTTCATCTAGTGCTATGCACTCACTAAAATGGTTTACAAAATGATGGCGGATTTAAAATTTTTAATTATGTTCATTTGTTTGTTAGCATTATGGCGTCATGGGTACCTAGATAAAAGTCGTTTGCGCCCTTGATTGAATTTTTTGTCATGAATTGGTATTTTTTATAAATTATCTCCTTTTTTAACTTAACACACCGGGGGTGCGATATCAAATAGTTGGAAAAAAAAGTGCTCTCTCTTTTTACCCGGGTGACCAAATGTTTCAATTTGAAAAAATTGAGTTTTCTGGGAAAAAGCCTTCTTAAAAAATTAAAAAGTATATAAACAATTTAAAACACACAAACAGTAGTTCATAGCAAACTAGATGACAAAATAAGAAGACAAATTATTGAAAGTGTCAAAAAGTGACGTATGGGGTGTTGTTAAATTTGGAATGGTATTCTGACTCGATATAGAAATATACTGGGTGTTCCATTTAAAAATCTAAAGTTGGTTAAACCGGAAGTGACAAAATGGAGTCCGTCCTCTCATCATGTGTTTTATCAAATTTGAATTCCTACACTAAAACGAAAACTTCATTGCGTTAATTTTATTTCTTATGTAGCTCCGCTCTTCGTAAAGCCGTTAAAACGCACAGAAATTTGTCTCTACAGTGGCGTGAAACGCGGAGTAGAAATTTTGTGTTTCTTTATTATACCGGTGTTTTGCTAATATTTTTTTCTATCAATTACGTGACGGATCATACAATAATTATAAATAAATATTTGAACAGTCAAGTAAAATAAACCCGTGGCAAATATTTATAACGTATGTAAAGAAGAGGGGACTAATAATTAAATAATAATACCCGTCAGAAGAACATATAAAAAAAAAACTATGGTTTTGAATTCTCAAGAAGAATCCAACTGCAGAATCAACACAGTGTATTTATTCATTTTTCACTTAATAAATTCTTGTTTGAGCAAACCTATATTAAGAAGCTTTCTAGCATGGTTTTTTTGCCCCGCTCGCTCTTCAGACGTAAATGTTCAAATACCACTGGGCAAACAATACCATGTGATTATACTGCTCTCAGAGCAATCGACTAGCGACGATCGCAACATTAATTTTCCTTTGAATAGTTGGGATGGGACATACCGTCAACCGCTTGTCGCGGTATGTACCGTCGCGCTACACAAGAATACCGCGATGAAATACCGCCACTAAAAATACCGTTAGGGAGAAAGAATAATATGTACCTTGAAGAAAATACCTACTTAACTAGCAACGTTCTTCACACTACATGACCTTTTTTTTTAGAAGTTCCTATTCAATATACCTTGAAGAAGAATACCTTTAGGTATACCCTGAACGAAAGTACCGCTAGGGTTTACTCGGGTTTGTTCAAAAAATACCCACTACTACTACTACTGCATGACCTTTTTTTAGAACTTCCTATTGAAAATATAAAATAACTTATGTCATTATGTAAACGAACAAACCCATACAAAATATATACCTTGAGGAAAAATACGACGGTATTGAAAAATATCGCGACAAAATAGCGGTACACTGATACCGTCTTACCTCTATTGAGTACTAGTTCACTATAATCGCCTATCATAATCGCCCCGAGGATACTACAACTTTATTAAACTCAGAATTAGATGAACTTGATTTCAACCCAAATATTAAGCGTAAAATTACATAATTATTTTATAATTATATCACATATGCGGAACTTGCTGTGCTCATCAGGCATGATTAATTGAGAAAGATTCCTTTAGAATCTACCCGCCCATGATAGAAATAACTAAAGGTAAGATATCTAACCGTTCCAATTTCGTCTGTCGCGCGCATTGACGTCACGAGGAGAGTGATTTTTAAATTTCTTATGAAGATTTATATGGTGTTAGCGTTTTTAATTATATTTTAAAGGTATTACAAGGATTTACGCATTTAATGGTATAGTATTTGCAGAATTATACCGTTGATCTTTTGACTGCAATAAAACCTCATTATCCCTTCGACCATAAAATAAATAAGGAAATCCCAAATTTTAAAACCTTTTCGAGCAGAGCAGGACCAGGTATACAAATTCAATTTATACCTATGCCTGATGCATATATAAATACAAAGTGATTTTTAATAATTTTAATCTTTAGTGGTTTTCCGGCGAGTAATTTTTAGTTAGGCTTATTAGTGGTAGAATGTGGCGTCCTTGGAATTGTGCCTTCAAGTGTCATTTTTAAAAGGAAGCATTTATCTACCGATGCCAAACTCATAATTAAAAATGTGTATCAATCATTGCTGAGTAGAAATTTTAATTCGATGAATGCTTTAGCAGAGACGTCTACTTTGACAAAAACTACTTTATCTTCGGTAAGAGACATAGTACTTAAACCTGTTAATCCTAGAAAAAATCGGAGTGATTGTGGCACATTTAGAAGCATTGACGAAAATGACATGGATTTATTACGAAGAAAGATTTACCAAATGTATGAGCCACAAACTGTACCCAGACTTAAATATTTAACAGCTGTTTAACAATTTAGAGAAGAAAATCGTCCAATTATTTACCTTGACGGAACATGGTTCGATACCCATGACACTCCAAGAAAAAGGTTGGGATGATTCTTCCAAAAAATGTCAAACCAAGGCACCATCAAATAAAGGCAAAAGAATCACAATATTACATGCTGGTTCAGAGAACGGGTTTGTTCCAAATTGTCTGTTGCTTTCAGCTAAAAACATAGCAGATTCTTCTTTAGATTACCATCAAGATACCGACGCATAACTTTTTGAAGATTGGTTTAAACATAAACTCCTTAAAAATATACCTGAAAATAGTGTCATTGTAATGGACAATGCTAGTTATCATAGTCGGCAAGCAAAAATCATTATCAATTCTAATAATACAAAAGCAGAAATTCAAAATTTTATGATTGAAAATGATTTATATTTTGAAGAAACTTACGAAAAACGAGAACTGCTAGAAGTATTAGGAGCTTTTAAAATAAATAAGGAATACGAGTGTGACAAGCTTGCAGCAGAAAATGGGCATACAGTGTTGCGTCTTCCTCCGCACGTACGTATGTGACGTTATTCGTTTGTTTTTTATAAACATTTGTCAAAGATATGACGACATCGATCTTTTTTTTAAACAGAAACATACAGCTTGTGATACATCATTTGAAAGCTAATTTCTCTATGCTCATAAATTTTAGCGCGATTCTGTCAAGCTATTTCAAAATGGCGACTGTTAAAAGTTTTTAAATAATCTCTATTTAAATAAGAGGAAATTATAAATCATTGAGTTTTTTTTACCTTTCAAAGTAAGAAATCTTCATTGTATCGCGTTCAGAAGATTTCTTATCTTGAAAGGTAAAAATACATCAATGATTTATAATTTCCGCTTATTTAAATAGGGATTTTTTAAAATCATTTAACAATCGCCATTTTGAAATAGCTTGACAGAATCGCGCTAAAATTTATGAGCATACTGTACGAGATATTAGCTTTCAAATGATGTATCACAAGCTCTATGTTTCTATTTAAAAAAAGATCGATGTCGTCATATCTTTGACAAATGTCTATAAAAAAAAAACAACGGAATACCGTCAAAATGTGAGCATATATGAAACTAATTTGACGTGTCCGAGCGTTTTCCCCAAACGTTACAGGTTTAGGCTATATTAATTTTATTCCGGACTTCTGGGCAACCCTGTATATTAATTTCATATAAATATAACACACATTACAGCTAAAATACCACTAAAATAAGGAAAGATTCCGACAAACTTTTAAAAGATCCGTCGCGCCATTGGAACCGGTCGACGATAGCCGAAGCTGCTCGGAGACCCCTCCTCGTTGCCACCAGCATTGTCAGTCTTTTACAATAAAATTGTAATATAGCCATTATTATTTTAACAATTTTTGAGATATTCATTCTTGTTGTGGGGCTCCCCATATGAAATTTATGTTCAATCTGGAGGTGGCCTCCATATCATAGGAAAGTAACGAACTTTTTTTTCGTACTCTTCTTACTCTGACACCGTTTTTTATTATTCTATTAGATTTCGAACGGTCGACCTATCACTTTTGATCAAAGATTTCTAGCAACACTGGTCGCCATGTAGTGCCGTTTGCCGTAGTTTTCCATGAAAATTTTGAAAGTTCACCAGAATTTTTTCTTATTTAGTCCTGTGTGTTTATTAAAATAAATTTCTGAAATTTCATAAATTGAGGTGCACTCTGTTCAGTTGGGACATGGATATCCAGACAAAGAAATTTTATAGAAAAGGTGTTTTCGCTTTCCTAAGGATAAAAACGAAAATTAGAATGGATACGGATTTCTTTATTTTGTTAACATTTACTTCTCAAGTATTTTCGACTTCGAAACATTTATGGAAGTTGAAATATTGTATATTTAACTACTGAAGCAGACTATGCCTCTTCATAATTTCACTACACTGAGAGATGGACTACTTAAAAAAAAATAGTTTAATTTGTTTATCACTACTTAGGTCCTAATTTAGCTTTAATCTTTGTTCATATATCTAAATACCCACGAAATTATTCTTTCATTTCACATACTATTAAATGCGTAAAACTTTTTAATATCTTTAAAAACGCTGATAACGATATAAATCTCCATAAGAGATTTAAAAATCACTCTCCTGGTGACGTCACCAGCCACGCCTCCATCGGCGTGGAATCTTACCTCTTAGTTATTTATACCATGATGCTACCTGCCTGATGAATAGCAGAGGAGCTGACAACATAGCGTAACTTCTAGCAAGGCAGTTCAATCTGTTACCCTCATGCTTTAGACGATAATGACGATAGTGAATCGGTCATTTTGCCGAATTGGCTATATTTTCTAAACAATTGGGAAAGTACTTTCTGTTCAGGCATAAATATGTACATTTATTTACTGTGAATTTACCTAAAAATTCCTGATGTTATCGCCTACAAAATTACAAAGATATTACAAACTACAGATGGAAAAATATACATTTCTAGCTTACGCAACGACTGCAAACGGTCTTTCCAACATCTTTCGGTTATTATTGCAGCATAACCAGACTGATATATTTATCGCAAAGGTACCTTGCAAAACCACAATTAAAAATTTGGTAATTTGGCAAATACAACTGGTTTAAGATTTTTTTTTTTTTGATCAAACACAAGCACTATAGGAAAAATCCTTTAGGGCACTCTGGGAGTGGTGCGTGTGCGAAAAAAGCGATTCGCGTTGGTTTTGAATCGTTGGAGGTTATATTCGTTGGGAAAAACGACCTCGGGAAGGTCGTTCCACAAGGATGTGGTCCTCCAGATGAAAGAATTCTTAAATAATGAAGTTCGAGGAGTATTAAGCTTAACCACATATGGATGGACGGCAGTGGTTCGTCGTGTATTTCTGCTATTCGTCGCTCTGGGCGGAATTAAGAGGGCAAGGTCAGCCGAGCACCTTCCATGAAAATATCTGTAAAAGAGAGTCAAATCCCCAACCTGTCTTCGATGTTCTAGGCTGTCGAGGTTCTTCGTCAGCTCGTGGTCTCCGATCAGACGAATTAATCCGCAATTACTCATAAAATAAATTTATTTCCCAATAATTTTATTATAAACTGTAAAAAGGCGATTAAATATTCTTTAAAAAAATTATTATACTTAAAAGTATCAAACGAATCTTGAACTAATAATGCAAATGCACTCTGGCAACATCTATTTCTATTTTACTACGATTCGGACCCAAAAGATAAGCAAAAGATGAATGAATACAAATTTCGTAAACATTGCGATGTTTGTACTTTGATCTAACGGATTATTATATATTTTGATTGACTTGTGTTTTCTCGTTATTGGTAAAAATCGTCTTTAATAAACAATCATGATGCATTCATGTGTAGTTTGCAAAAGAGTTGATCATTTAAATAAGAATTTATCTTTTCATCGGTAAGTATGGTTATGTTTTAATATTTAACCATCTGATATAACCAGACTTCAACATTGTTGCAATTCAGCCAAAAGAAATGTAGTTCTCTCTTCTACCCATTACTGATTTTCAATAACATTTCAAACAATCACAGCTTCATTTTCCAAGAGTTTTATGAATGGATTAAGTGATCTGTAGTTTACAATACCTTTGACAAAATTAAGTTCACCGAGATGCTGTTTCAAAGAGAAGAAGCAGAAAAATACCAAGACAATACAAAAAATAGTTCTGACAGTAAAATTGATTTTGCTGAGTATATCATTGCTGTAGTTCTAAAGTCGTGCAGATACAGCAAAGGGAAGTTATTATGCTTGCCACTGACTGAAAAGAAATTTTGCTGGGACAATAATAGCTATTATTTGTGTATTAAGAGCGCAAAGTGATACATTGCCGCTCTGAGCGAGAAGTCTGACGCGCGACGCGTAGCGGAGCGCGGCTATCTCGAGAGAGCGGCAATGTTACTTTGCGCTCGAATTACACACATGATTTTTTCTACAACCAGTGTTTTTATAAAAATGTTTGGTAAAAATCAATAATAAAAAGCTTTGTAATAAATTTAAATAATACAATTAACATTAATTAAGGTTTTTTTAATAACACTATATCTATAAACTATCATTTTTCCTATTATTTACAATATTAAAGTTAAATGTACAATTTTCGCAATTTTTAATGATGATTTCAGAGGAAGTTTCTGATGGTAAATGTATCGGGATGTTTTCAGAATTTCTCGCTTCCACAAATATGGGTGATTTATTTATCGTTGGTGCCGGTCCCAAAATTTTTTCAGACGTAGCAATTTTCTGAGCAAGACATTCATCTATATAGCCTTCTGCTACGTTAGTACTCTTCCATCCTCCATGTTTTTTTAATTGAGTGATGTTGCCTCCTCCATTAACTAAAAGAGTGGCAGAAGTTCTCCTAAAGCAATGACCGGTATACTTGCATGGTTCTGGAAGTCCAAGGTACTATGATATGTCTTTCGGTACTTTTGCAATATAATTCATTCCTACTAATTGATTATGGCATGTACCATTCGAATATTTTAAAAATAATCTACGGTTCGTACAATTTTTGGGCCTGAGGCTAATATATTTCGATAGATTGATAAATAGTCGAGTGTTGCGTTATTTGTCACAGTGAATGTTCTGCTATTGTAGGTCTTAGAATCAGGTATGTTTACAATAAGGATTGACTCTTTATCCTCAATGTCGTCCACTACCATTTTGACAAGTTCGTCCCTCCTACATGCCCCGGCGATACCCACAATTAAGACCACTTTTTGCAGTAAATATATCTTATCAGGAGCTTCTTCTAAAAGGGTTTTCACTTCATCATCAAAATTTAAGGTTTTTGATTTTATAGGTTTTTGGCCAACAGCTTGACGTTTTAAAAAAGCTAAGAGTTTCTTGTATTGTATTCTTGTATTCGCTGATGTTTATATCATATTTTGCTGATATCGTAGCTTTTAGCATTGAGTACATTTACCAAAGTGTAGAGGATTTCATTACCTTCGCTTTTTCGGCAAAATATGCAAGTAAAATATTTTCTGATATCTTGTTGGTTTCTTTTGATTCGCACCATTGACTAAAAACTTCATACTGCTTTTCATATTTGCTTCTCGACTTCTCTGGCAGTAAATTAAGAGTAACTGATTTTGCAGCTTGTGCAATTTCCGGCGGTGTGCACGAAACTTCACTAATTTCATCGATTTCCATTGAATTTTCACGGAAAGACATTTTTATTTTACGAGAATGATCGAAAATCACGCGTTGGTCACAAAATTGTCGACATCTGTCAAATACCATCAACACCTACTTTTGTGTCAGAAGTTCCAGGCACACTAGACGTTTTCTTTGTTATGGTTTCGTTGGAAACCAAGCGAGCGTTTTGGCTACGTTGTCGCTCGCGCGAGCGGCAAAGTATACATACGCTTGCTCCTCAAAAAAGTGCAACTTTGCGCTTTCTTTTGAAAGCACAAATTTGTACTTTGCGCTCGGTTGTAGGAAAAGATATTTTCTTACGAACAAACCCGAACAACATACAGAGTGGCAACTATTTAATTGTTGACTATGGGTATCTTTTGAACGGAGTTGGTTAAATTAGTGAAAAAATATGAAAAAATGCAGTTTTTTAAGCTTTTTTAGAATCCAGTATCGACGTTGCCGAATTGTTTTTGATTCATAAGATACAGAGCGATTTATTAAAAACCTCTAAAATTAATTTCTTTAATAACTCGAAAATCGCTCTAAAAATAAAAGTTTTATATTTTTTTTTTTTTTTTTCGAACAAGCTCAAGGTCACGGTCTCACGAATTACATAGACAGGGTGTCCGGAAATTACGAGCAAAAAATTTAGGGAGTAATTGTAGACTGAAAATAAATGCTCCCTCTTCCTATAACATTTTTTCGAAAATTGATTATTAATGTATAGTTACAGGGTATGAAAGTTAAATTATATTTGTAGTTTTCTTGCAATACTTTTTGCCATGCTCGTAATGTTTTGACGATATCACGTATTTGGGGCTTTTTCGTGATGAGGAATACAGGACACCTATGAATAGCTGAGAGAAAGAATTGTTGCTAATTGTGAGGTAATTAAGGAGAAGAAAGGAATATTCCATAGAGTTCGTCGGAATTTTTTAAAAAGAATTAATTTATGCATTAAAGACGAAGGACGTCATTGTGAACCTTTGATTTGAATGTTTAATTTATTGTTTTAGGAACTTTTTCTAGGTCTTTTAACCTTATGATTTTGTTAGTAAACCAAAAATAAATAAATTAAAATGATTTCGTTTTTATCACATGGAAGCAATGCTATTTAGCGATTTTCTCGAAAACAGTTGGAATTATCGAAACAAAAGTACCTTTATTTACAACCTACATATAACTAATAATGATTTTGTTAAAAATCGATATATCAAAATAATATACGAACGTACTTTTTTAAAAATGCTAACAGCTTTTCGTGTTTAGATATGTCTACTTTTTCCCTAATTGATATAGAGTGGTCCTCAGCATTGAATATTTTGACCAAATCGTTGATATCTTCTTTGCCTTGGTATTTTCACTGAAATAAGCTAGTAGCGCCGACTCAGAACCAGGATTTTGAACTTTGTTTCCCGTATACCATTCTTTGAAACAGTTATATGCCTTGTCATATCTCAGGCGACTTTTAGTTGGCAGAAGATCTTCTTCTATTATTTTTCCTACTTCTCGAATTTCTGGTGGAGTAGCAGCAAAATCAAATTCCTCATCTGATTGCATTTTCCTGTTGTTAAAATAATATATTGTTTAGTGACATGGAAACCATATTAAAAAAATGATATTTACCATCTTGATGTGTATTATTACCTACGTTATTTTACCACCTGCGGTTATTTGAAGTTTCTGTCTAATTTTTCAATGGAAAAGTTAAAATTACATTTATCTTTTATTAACAATTTTAATTCAAAATAATAAGAAGTGGATGTTAGATGTGGTTGTAAATAAAATAGTATACAAACCTCGGTGAAAAGTTTCATTACCACCTCGATACGTAATATACTATTTTTATGTCAAAAGGTTAGGAAATAAAAATATTCAGTCAAAATGCACATACAGTGTAGCACAAAAAAGTTGGGACCATTCAAATTAAAGTATAGGTTTGTATGTGGCGCCCTCTACAAAATGCGAAAAAACGATGGGAACGCTTGTATTCCTCATCCCGAGAAAGCCCCATATACGAGATTTCATCAAAATATTATGAGCGGCGTGGCAAAATCTACTGCAAAAAGACTGTTTGTATTTTAGCGAAGTGTTAAAAAGGTTACATGTTTCGCCCAACTGGGCATCATCAGACCATAAAATAAAACACAAACAAACATAATACAAACTGCAGAAATACAAACAGCTACATTTTAAAAATAAAATATGGGCTCATTAATACCCACTTAAAATCATTGGAATTGAAAGTTAGAATGATGTATTTGATGGTGTTAAAGTGATGATTTTAAGTGGGTATTAATGAGCCCATCTTTTATTTTTAAAATGTAGCTGTTTGTAATTGTGCAGTTGTTTGTTTGTATTGTGGTGTTGATTTTATTTTAAGGTCTGATGATGCCCAATTGGGCGAAACATGTAACCTTTTTAACACTTCGCTAAAATACATATATATTATTCGTGAGATCGTGACTTTGAGTTCACTTCTTAATAGTTAATAGATATCATGGTCAACTTTAATTTTTTAAATACGGACCTGGATTTTTTTATTTTATTTTTGCCAGGCAAACGCCACTCAATTTTTTTTGCCTTAGTTTCGGTACAATTTATACATCATCGGGGAATTTTTGGGAATTTTCTCATTACGGGTGTGATTTTTTTAAATAATACATACATGACATTTTCATTTGATCTAGCTGTAATTGAGCTAAAATTAAAACTAGTAAAAATCTTCAATTTTTAAAAAGTAATAGTTCAGTAAAAATTCAAAATTTCAGGTTTTCTTAAATAACTCAAAACTTAGAAATCTTACCAAAACTTTTTATACGGCATATTGATCGCGCTTTGATTGCGATACTTTTTCCCAATTTAATCGAAGTTGTATCTGTTACCATTATCGAGATCTCCATAGAGGCCCTCCTTATTTGGGCACCCTGTATAACGATAATGACAGAAAATAATTTTTTTTTTAAGTTATTAATTTGTCACTATAAGGTAAATATTTATAAACTATCAAAGTTTCTTCTCCTAATCCTAGCAATTGCGTTGAAGATGTATTTCCTTCCACTGCTGGTAAGGAAACTAACAAGTGCTCCTCGTAACTTAAAGCAATAGATATTACCAAGAATAATGAAATGACATTGCGGTATATATTTTAATAATAGCTAGCTAATTACTTGCTTAATCATTATTATTTTATATCTGACTTCCTTATTATCTTATTAAAGAAGCGAAGAATTTTATCTACTATGATTCTAAGAAGTTGTCTAACAGATTTTAACAACATTTTCTGAATTCCTTCTGATCAAAGGGAATTTAGGTAGAGGTAAACGCAGTCAATTTCCCACATTATCAGCTGTCTCTGCCAGGAAAGGACTTACGCATAGGGTACATAAGCTGCAGCATATCGACCCGCACCACCAGGTCGCGCGCTGCCCTATACCAAATACAGGGTATTATGGAAATGACGTATTTTATTTAAATGGGTGACTCCTGGGGTGTCCTAGGGCAGCGCTACATATATTTTTTTAAATCGACCGTTTTAAAAATGGGGTAAACGCCCATAAACCCACAGGTCACTCCGCGGCACTGTATCATAATACCCTGCGGCGCTGTCTGACAAACACATATTCCGCGCAATGTTGCCAATGTAAAAATTTAAAACTTTAGTTCCTTATAAAAATAATTATTTATAATAGTGTGGGACTGCCTAATAGCTGTTAAGAAGTAAACTCAAAGTCACAGTCCCTTCGGCCTCTTTTTTCCAATCTCGGAACATGACCGGCATATCATCGAGAGAAAAAAAACACATAGTTGAACAGAACAAATTGCACTAAATCACTTAAAGAAACATGCAGACACCCACGAGTTTCAAATTAGTTTCTTTGAAGATAGGCACTTATTATCAGATTACACAAAATCACTAAACACTATACCGTACGCATAGAACTGGTACTTAAATATTAACAGTTCACATTCTTTATAAAGCATATGTACTGCTAATTCGTAGCAACTTTTTGAACTGCCATTTGTAAGTAGCAGCGGCTGCTTTAATTGCTAATCAAAACGAACAGGTTGGCCCATCTCTAATTGTGGGGGTATTTTAGGGATGTCGATACTATCAACTGCTGTTCTAACTGTTTGCAATGCGCCAGCTGATCGAGAACGGTTTACTGTGCATGAATTCGTGCAATTATATTTGCCATTGCATCGGAACCTTTTTTTGCCGACTCTAATACGGCTTTTACAAATTAGTTTTTATTAAATCTCTGACTCATGTTTTGTTTTGACAGATGTAAACAAATAAAACTATGGACAAATTCGTTTTTGTCTCTCGCATTATGGCTGCGCCCCCCCTCCCTTTGAGGTCCAATTGTTTTTTATGACAATAGCGAGGCCCATAAAACATTTTTGAGGACATGTTTTCGGATTCTAGAAAAATGTTATTCCCAGAGCCACTATACGCAGCGTTCCGTTTAAAATCCCCACCCCGTATAATGATTATGAACATAAAATATATTGTTTTATATATAAATCTTAGTTATTTACCCTCAATCCATTTATTAATCCCTTTTTCCCCAAATCCCCATGCACCCCATGCAAAAACCATCTGGTCAGCCGCATACACACGGGTTATCACGATAAACACATCTCCCTTCCTGGGGCCGCAGTGAGCCAGCAAAATAACGACTTGTTAGGTACAAAAAATCTACACTGTAAAAAAATAACAATGAATATTTCCATCACCTGTCAAATAATACTGTTTCGACCAATCAAATCATTTACACCAATTACATGTAATTATTTTGATAAATTTGTCATCTTCCTTACAAGTGATAAAACGATGTCATTGGTCCAAAGCAGTTTAAAAAGCGTTTCTAAGTAGGCCGAGGACTAGAAAATGACTCTTGTTAAATGTCAAGTTTGAATTACTTTTTCTTTTAATATAATGCATATTTTGTTAGATTTTCATTATTGCTTACCCGTTATAAACGGAAAACTACTTGAAAGGTAGGATTTCAGCAGTGGCGGCCCGTGACCTATGAGGGGGTTCACAAGTATGGTGCAATTATTTTTAAAATTTTGTGTAACGACCAAACAATTACTTTCTAGGCGTTTTAAATGTAGAAAGAAAAAAAGTAATAAGAAAATGCGTTAGGTAAAACATATTTTAATTTATTTTTTCATTTTACACAAGGAAATACAACTTTTGGAAAATAAGAAACGTTTTCTTAGTGTGTATAGTGCTTAAACGTAAAGTCCGTTCTTAATTGTAGAAAATTGATCAATAACAGCCTCATTAAAGTTTGGAATACCCTCTATAAATTTCTTTTCCTATATTTAATTTTTAAACTTTCTAATAAAGTCCCGAGATTTACCCTTTGTGGTTCTGCGTTAAGTTAATTTCGGGTTTAGGTCTTCCCGCATTCTTCACTTCAATATTTTGCTCTAAACTCAAAGAGCTAAAGTTATTTTTTAAATAGTCCACCGTCAAACTATTCATTTTAACTTAATAAATATATAATATTAAAATATTAAAACATACACGCTCGAATTTCAAACTAGATGCACGAACAGCCAACGGCGCGGCGCACACTAGAATTGTGCGCCTTTCCCATGTTAAATCGCTATAGCCCCGCTATCCCCGCTGTCTCCCGCCACCTGTTACTACGGAGAAACTGCATTATGCCCAACTGATCGACTGGAGCCCGAGCGTAAAATACTTGGGACTTCATTTCGACAAACGCCTCAATTGGAAAGTAAATACAGCCAAAATACTGAAGAAAGCCAATGCACAACTTGGCACTATATACCCGATGCTTAGCAAAAGAAGCAAGTTAAGCACAAGGACGAAAGTCACGATGTACAAGGTGTTGATCAGGCCGCTGCAATCATACGGGGCAGCGTCATGGTGCACACTGAGTAGACCTGACTTAAAGAAGATACAAGTAATGCAGAACAAGGTACTTGAAATAATACTGAATACACCTAGATACACTAGAAATGACATTATACACCGAGATCTCCAAATTGATACAATTTCGGAGTTTCTCGACAAACTAATCACAAAATACCATACTAAGGCGAATCTGACCAATAACGAGCCGCATCGCACATTCCTAAACTACCACACCACACACACAAAATGCCTAAAGACTGGATCACTCACTAAAATCCAAACTCAAAATTATTTAAGAACTTGTTCTGCATGCAACCACACGATACACAAAACACTACACGACTATTGTAAAAATACACCGCCTACCACACACCTACCGCCAACATGTTAGGAGCCCTTATATCTTGCTCATTTGATTAAATTCAAATTAGAAAGATACTAGAGCTGACACCAAACATCATCAGCAACGCCTAAAGGCTTAACCCAAAATCATACATATGATAGACAAAAATAACACGTCGAGTGAGAAAGGAGTTAATGGTTTTATACCTGACTCACACGGTGAGTTTAGTCGGTCGGCTCGTCTCTGAGAAGCGGATCGTTTCCCTCAGGAAAGATGATGTTGATGGAGGTATAATCCCCACAAGTTGCTAAACCCGACACTACCTTGCAGCCGCGTCTGTAAGGTGTCTGTGTGCAGATTCTCATCGGCTGTCAAAAAAAAAAAAAAAAAAAAAAAGAATGCCTATTTAATCGCACATGCGAGCAAGTCTCGTCATAAACCTCGACCGAGGCGGTACGGTTGCCGGATCAAGAGCCTATAATATACAGTTTGGTTGACGTTGACGGTCCGATAAAATATTAGGGAGAGTCGGACTTTATACGATAATTGACGGTACGATAAAATATTTGGGAGGGTCGTACTTTATACAATAAATAATATTCAATGAATATAAATTAATATTTTTTATTCGTTTTGGGGGTGCACGTGCGCATATGATCCTGCGGAAGAACCCGCCACTGGATTTCAGTATAAAAATACGTACTTACTGTTTATTTGCAATATATTTTCTTCTTTACCGATATTGTTGATATCCTTTCTATTGAAATTATAGTCACATAACCTTAAAATTACGGAACGTCAAAAGGTTTCAAGTCTAGAGTAGAGAGCATAAGCTAGTATCGATATCGAGGACTATCGATATTGCATAATTAAAAGTATTTCTCGAATTATTATAATATTTAATTTAGGTTCTAGAAATAATCTTATCAAATATGACTTGAGCGTTCTTTTAAGTATCGATAAAAAAAATTTATTGTAACACTCAAAGTTTTGTTTTTTTTGAAATTGTACTCAATGATCGTTTGGGCATGTTTATTTGTTGTTTTTCTTGTACAGTGGTGCCATTACATTCCGCTCGACGTTTTGAGTGGCCTATCAAAAGATCTCTGGAACTAAAAAAGACATACTACTATACTTCCTCGGCTGGCCTTGCCTTCTAAATTCCGCCCAGAGCGGTGAAGAGCAGAAATACACGACGAAGCACTGCCGCCCATCCATATGTGGTTAAGCTTAGTCCTCTGGAGGACTTCATCCTTATGGAACGACCTTCCCGAGGTCGTTTTTCCCAACGAATATAACCTCCAACGATTCAAAACCAACGTGAATCGCTTTTTGCGCACACGCACCACTCCCAGAGTGCCCTAAAGTATTTTTCCTATAGTGCTTGTGTTTGATCATAAAAAAAAATATATGCTGATCTTGTTCATGAAGAAATTTTGACGTATCTATCGCTATACCGTAAGTCGATGTTAACCTCCTTATTTTAAAACACCCTAATGATAGGTTTGTTCCAACAGTCTATTTTTGTATCGTTCTAGAACCGTCACGAAACTGTTGGAATCGATTTTGTGCGCAGGCGTTAATTTTGCACTGTTTGTTGCCGATGCACAAGGGAGGCAAGGTTGGTACGTTTTTGTGACCATTCTGTGTAAAAATCTCAGCTGATCGCTTGTCTGATTCTAGGAAAGAAGTTTAGTAATTAGTTAATTATCATAACATTCATAAATCACAACCCTACTTTTGTTGTTTTGATTTCTTCGTCTGAGCTTGAGTATTCTCCGTATTTAGGATTTAATTGGGATTGGTAAATCCGGATTAGTTCAATCTGACTTATTTGTTATGCACCGTAATCGGTTTTGGGAATCCAAGTTAACAAATTGGCAACAGTGGATTTTCAACAAATATGACGTGGAAAATGGGGTTGACGCAAGAGATAACCCTACTTTCGTTTGACCTGACGGCAAACTCTGTTCTGACGTGCATTAAGAAATCATTGAAATTCGCGATTTATAGCCTTTAAAACAGAATTTTCTTCAAAGTTTTGTGAGTTTTTGGAAACAATGGTGTTTAATATATTTTTAAGATGCAGAGTGAATATTTAAAGACATTATCATTGCAATATTGATTGAAATCCGCGAGAGGTAAGCTGAAAAATCTCATTTGCCTTTGTTTACGAAACATTGGCAGTTTCTTTTCCCTTTTTATGAAGTAAAATATTTGTTTACAGATATCAAACGAAGCTAAACTTAATACATAATATGGACCCCCTTACACTGAACTTTCAATATCTATAATTTAATTCATGGAGTTCCACCTATTACAAAGGATTGATATTTTTTCATATTTATTGCTAGAAGTAGAGAGGAAATAAAGGCCCACAAAAGATAGCCCACAAAGATGGAAGCATATCAACAGTGCATTGCCATGTATAGCTGGAACCAACGACTCTTGCAGTCGCGAGGGTGCTATTTTATTTGCAGCTGAATATACTTTCGTGTTAAAGATCAGTTGATCTTTCGTGTTAAAGATTATTTCTCGAGCTCGTTTTAGGTACTTATGTATGTTCCAATACCAATAATAAATTGTTTCTAATTTTTTGTGGCTAAATAAAAGAATGTTTTTATGATTGAAATATATTAAAAAACAATGTGTATTTTTTGAGGTGGTATTAATATCAAATACTAGCAAGAAATCTCTCCATTGATAGGATGTCACTACCTACAGACCGGTTTCGAACTCTTTTGTTCTCGAGTACGGTTGATAATACAGCTTGAAGTAGTAGAGACTTCTCTGATGGTAGGTATGGACACCTACCCTGTACTGACGAGACCAAAAGAGTTCAGAACGTGTCTGCAGGTGGTGATATTCTATCAATGGAGAGGGATTCCCTTCCTTGGTAGTATCATTCAATCTGAATTAGAATTTTAAGCGCTACAATATTAGACAAAACTACGCCCCGCGGTTCTTCAGGTGGCTAGGAAATAATTTTTAGTATATTATTTTATGAACAGTACAAGCTGTCTTAGTTTTGATTCTTCATTTGACAAAAATGGCAACATAAATACTTAATAATTTGGCTTGTAATATTAGATTCAATTTTAAAAGTTATTTGTTGCTTGAAAACAGTTTTAAATTGCAAGCAAATTCAAAAAAAAATTGAATAAAGTACTAAAACTGTTACATTACAAAAACGAATCTTATATTACACCAAAAACTATTTTTAAGAGCAACATTTATGATGACTAACATCTCCTAATCATCTTCAATGAAAATTTTCTCTTCAATTTTGATATTAACTACTAATTTCCAAACATGACACAAGAAAATTATGTCAAAGTCAAACACGGAAACACGTGTTTTAAGATTTAATTGAGATTGGTAAATCCAGCTTAGTTGAATCCGGTTTATTTGTTATGCACCGTAATCGTTTTCGGAATCCGAGTTAACAATTTGGCAATACTGGATTTTTATACAATTAAATGAGAAGTGTAGTTTCAAAGTGGACAATCTCCATGTTTCCTAAATTCTCAGTAGAAGAAAAAACTAATAATTCATTAAATATAAACAATTAAGATAGTTTTCCCTTTTTATTGCATTTACATCACATATACTAATTTTTTTTCTTTTAAATGTTTGAAAAACATAAGAGTTGTTTTGAAAAAATATTTGAAGATTATACGTTATAAAAATAACAATCGAAGTTGCTTGAAGAAGCTTTGAAAATAATGCAAGATAATTTTTCTTTAATTATTTTTATTCATATAAAAAAAATAAAAAAGACTTTAAATTCAGTAAAAAAAATACAAAGAAGAAATAGCGGATGGAGGTGGGAAAAAAATTCAAAAACAGTTAATAGACTTTGACTTTCTCACATAGTGTCGTTTCATCATCGACGGTTTCGTTTTCTGGAACTGTGTTCTTTTCTATGACGCATTTGTAAAAGACGTGGATCATTTTTCCACTCATCTCCGAAATGATGCACTAATAAATTATTCACATTAACCTTTGTGTTGTTCTTCACCACATTTTGTTTCCAAATTTTTGCAGGATTTGTTATACTCATTCATTCTTTTTATTAACAAAACTAGTAAACAAACTTTACTGCTTTCGAATCACACGCAACTTAAAAAATTAATAATGTAAAATCAGAATGGTTTTAGCGAGAATTATTATTGACAAGTCTGTACGTTATTTTTTTTAGTATTTCTTAAAAATGGGTAATTCCAAAAAAAGTAGCCGAGTAAACATAGAGGAAAAGAGCCAGGTATGGACACAAAAGTTTAATACTGAATGAAAATCATTTCGAAAAAGTTTCGAACAAACCCGAACAAACCCGTTTTATAAATCCCATTTCACAAGGACGAAAACGATAGAAAAATCAATCGGAGTAGCAAAGTTCTAAAACAAGCGTTGTTTTGCCATTCGAAAATGATTTTTCTGTTCAGCAATCCGGCTGCTGATAAAAAATTACCTGAAAATAGCAAACAAGTATTTTTAACAGGCGGTGGCTCTCCATTCGATCTTAAATAACCAATATAAAATAATATAATGTAATAAAAACTCGCTTAAGCCAACAACTTTTCCGGATTACTTTAATCTCAATTAGGGACGTCAAATGTTGACGGTGCATAGCAAAAATATGATCTAAGCGGGATTGAGCATCTAATCTGGATCAAATGCAATATTTCAACCTTGACGGATTACTTTAATCTCAATTAGAGACGTCAAATATTTACGGTGCATAGCAAAAATATGATCTAAGCGGGATTGAGCATCTAATCTGGATCAAATGCTTACGGAGAATACCGGCGTTATACCGTAAGTCGATGTTAACCTCCTTATTTTAAAACACCCTAATGATAGGTTTGTTCCAACAGTCTATTTTTGTATCGTTCTAGAACCGTCACGAAACTGTTGGAATCGATTTTGTGCGCAGGCGTTAATTTTGCACTGTTTGTTGCCGATGCACAAGGGAGGCAAGGTTGGTACGTTTTTGTGACCATTCTGTGTAAAAATCTCAGCTGATCGCTTGTCTGATTCTAGGAAAGAAGTTTAGTAATTAGTTAATTATCATAACATTCATAAATCACAACCCTACTTTTGTTGTTTTGATTTCTTCGTCTGAGCTTGAGTATTATCTTTTTTCGTTCCGTTTTGTTGTATTTAATAATTATGAAAGAGAATAACGTTTAATGTTAAGAATATCTTGTAGGTTTGGGAACCGGATTATACAAATTTAATAAGAATAAATTAAATAATCAAAATATTAAGCAACAACTTCTACAAAACAAGGCTAAAAGAACTGCATGAATGCCAGGAATACAAAAACAACGGTTAAAATTCTTAGGGCGCAAGTCAGTACAAGCGGTTCTTGGTCTTGGCCATGTATCGTTTTTACCGTTCAGGAACTGGTTTGCGAACGATCACAATTTGGTTGGAACACCAAAGGGATCGCCAGCTACACCTTTTTGTGTCGGTTGGAACGCCTTTCGACTACTACGCATGTGCGTGACCGTACATTGTACGATTTTTAGGGTGGTTGGAACGAACCTATTAGTACATTTTTGGACAACCCAAGATTCTACACAGATTTCGTATATCATGTCATATAAGCGTGTTTGACATATTTAAAGTTTTATGTCTAAAATTACTTTTTCCTTAAGGCCTTTATTATTTAATTTGGGTTAGATTGTTAGGTTCCTTCTTGAAATAGATCTGCTTCATAGATTTTTTATAATATTTTTAAACTATTATTACAAATATTCAAAAAGTAAGATTAAAAATGCAATTGTGAAAACTGCGAAAAGTCTGGATCAAATGGAAACCCCCCAAATTTTCTATTTAGCACTAAAAATAAGGGTAAATTTATAAGGTTGTCTATTCCGAAAATTTTCAGTTTTCTAAATACTGCAAATTTAATATTTTTATATGGCGACGATCTTGCTGCGGATTTTAAGTTAAGTTACTCAGAGTTGACTATATGACGGTGTTGAAAATCAGTCAATTGCCCAAGAAATAAATTTGTCACATTTTCTTGTTATTACTTTATCACATTCTCCATAATTTATTGGTTGGTTGGTTTGTTGGTTAAAGGCGGGGGTCACTTTAAGGGCCCGAACTTCTATCACTGCAGCCTTCCGGCTTATTGTCTACCCCGATCTTGTTAGAATATGTTTGTTTCTTCGATGAGCTCCAGTAACCTTGTACCAAGCTTGTCATATGGGGGGTTATCACCGTTGTATGTTCCCGAAAATGTTTTGTCTTCTACGAGACAGCGCTACGCAGCGGTATATTATGTGTGAGGCGGTTTCATCCTCTTCGCCGCAGAGTCTACATTCAATGGATCCGTTGTTTATCCCTATCCGTTGAAGGTGTTTTCGCAGGTGGTTAGTTAGCAGACCCATCACCTGTTTCAGCTGGGGCCGCGTCAGGGTTAGCATCCCATTCGATAGTATTTTCGATGTTTTTCCAATTACGGCTTGTGCGTGTATTTGATCAGGTAACCCTTGCCATCGAGATAGGTGTTGCTTTTTCGACCATCTATCTAATGTCGATTTTGTTGCCAAAGGCCGGTTCGGGGCCCCTGAGACTTTGAGCGGATCCGGCTCTCGCTAATTCATACGCTTTCTCATTACCTAATAACCCAGAGTACCAAGGGCCCACAAGAGTTCCACCTTGTTCCCCCTGCCTTAAGAGCAACTTGGCTGTCCGACAGGATGAATATCTTTTGGTTGTGGTAGCCCTTTTCAAGATTTTGTAGTACGCATGCTTGTATGGCATGAACTTCCGCTTGGTATACTGTTGCGTAGCTCCCCAGAGGAATGCTTAAGTCCATCCTGGGCCTTCCCCACATATACCTGCGCCCACACCGTTAGCGGTCTTTGATCCATCTCCATAATTAGAACCGAAGCTAATAGAAAATAATTATAAAATTTGGAGGGTTTCTATTTGAGAATGTAGAGTTTTTGAAGTTTTCCCTATTTCATTTTTAATCTTATTCTTTGAACACCATGTATTTAATAGTTTGAAGATATTATAAAAAAATCTATTAAAACAGGTATTTTTTAACAACAATTCCGACCTAAATTAGATAATTAACTCCCATATAGAAAAAATTAATAATTTTTTTAAGGTCATCCAACGTCATTTTAGACATAAAACGTTAAATATGTCAAACATGCTTAGACTTAGGTATAGGACATGATATATGAAATCTACCTAGAATCCTGCGTAGAATCCAAAAATATAATAATAAATTCCATTTAAAATAGGCAAGTTGGCACATACTTCCGGTATACCCGGAAGTGACAGATACGTCAAAATATATATATTAAAAAGGTCAGTGATTACCAATATCTCACACAAATATATTATTTAGTTCCCGAGATCTCCCGTGAATACACATATGTATTTTTTACAGTGTACCTACTACTCGTCTAGAATACTTCTCAGGACCGCTGTAGAATATTAACAGCCTCTACCGCCCACAACACTAAATAACCAGGCCGTAATCGAATTCATTTTTGAAAAAAAAGGTGTTTAGAGACTCCTCGGTTATTATTTATGCCCTGAAATTGCTGTATGTGGTGTTATCGTTTTCAATATAATCATACGGTATCGATGTTCGTCAAAAGAGAACCAGTGCGGCAATTTATTTTCTTCAATAAGGGATTGATTTATTTATCGATTGGATTAAGAAACTTATTACACAACGAGCTAAAGTTAAACGCTATTATTTAGGAGGAGAAACTTTGCTTTGATAGATATACAAACAAGATGTTCCAAAAAAACATTTGACATCACTCATGTGGTTATTCCTTACCCAAAAATAAGATAGACAGACAGTGAAGGATCTAAGGGGGAGGGGGGGGGGGGGGGGGTCTGGAATGGCTATAGCGTGTTATTACATCATATAGTTATATTCAAGTATTCAGTGTCATACTTTCTAAAATTTATCAAAAGAAAACATGCACGGTTTAACTTCATTATATTCAAGTGAAGATATGAGTATCACACCTTCAACAATTTTTCAAAAGCAAACATGCGTGTTATAACTTCATATAGTTATATTCAAGTAGAGACATGAGCGTCATACTTTCTACAATGTTTCAAAAGAGAACATGCGTGTTATAACTTCATATAGTTATATTCAAGTAAATACATGAGTAGTATACCTTTAACAACTTTACAAACACAAAAATGTGCGTTATAACTTTCTATACTACGTTATAACTTCATATAATTCTATTTAAGTAAAGACATGAGTGTCATACTTTCCACAATTTTTCACACGCAATTATGCGCGTTATAACTTCATATCATTATATTCAAGTACAGATATATGAGTTCCACACATTCTACAATTTTTCAAAAGAAAACATGCGCGTTATAAGTTCTACTAATATTATGTCCATGTATGTATACAGGGTGTCCGGGAACATGTGGGAAATCTCCCGGATATGAAGAAAACACGTGAAAAGAATACTATAGGTTCATATAAACTTCTTTCGTATCGGCCTCCTCTTCGGAGATATGGGCTCCCAAAGAGCACCAATGGAATCAAGTTTTTTACACATAATTATTGAACCACCTGGTATATTTCAATTATTTTTTAATATGATGTATACCAGGTAAGACCCGTCAAATTACTACCCAAGAAACTGTTGTGAATTACTCACAGCTGCAGGGACGGACTAGCTGTAACACTCATGGGCCCATTTTTTTTACGCCCTGTATGATGAGAACTTTGGACAATGTTTTTTACATACCTTTAACTATTGGCTAAAAATTAAGTACTCTTCATTCATGTCGCTAATCCTAACCGTTTTCGAGAAAACGTCATTTCATATACATCATGTGCTTCGGGTATTTCAATAAAAGATACATCTTTGTTCCGATCCAATTTTCAACCTTCAAGATTCCGCTTTTTCATATTTAGCCCATGAGCAGTTAGGGGACTCAGTGTAAATAAAATGACGTTTTCTCGAAAACGGTTAGGATTAGCGACATGAATGAAGAGTACTTAATTTTTAGCCAATAGTTAAAGGTATGTAAAAAACATTGTCCAAAGTTCTCATCATACAGGGCGTAAAAAAAATGGGCCCATGAGTGTTACAGCTAGTCCGTCCCTGCAGCTGTGAGTAATTCACAACAGTTTCTCGGGTAGTAATTTGACGGGTCTTACCTGGTATACATCATATTAAAAAATAATTGAAATATACCAGGTGGTTCAATAATTATGTGTAAAAAACTTGATTCCATTGGTGCTTTGTGGGAGCCCATATCTCCGAAGAGGAGGCCGATACGAAAGAAGTTTATATGAACCTATAGTATTCTTTTCACGTGTTTTCTTCATATCCGGGAGATTTCCCACATGTTCCCGGACACCCTGTATAAGTATCATACTGTCTACAACTTTTCGAAATAGAATATATGCGTCATATATTCTACAATTATATTGAAATAGCAACATGACCATTTGTGCAAAGGAAAATATTAGCGTCAATTATTAAAACCATTCGTTTTTTTAGAAATTTGCTTTAAAACAGGGAATAAGGATTGGAATTGGGAACACGTATGGGTGGTTCATCCTGAGACCTCCTTATTAATACACTAGATTTGTTGTAAAATTGGTTTTTCTCGTTTTCGGTCAAGGGGACATCCCACATACTTTCCATGTATCGCCACTTCATGTATTTAAATTGTGTAAGCATAAAACCCTATATATAGGTACATATTGATTCACGGTTAATTCAAATCAAAACAGGAGAAAACGAAAGAGCATGCGACTGAAAATTGAAATGCACGCACGCGATTTTAACAGCGTGATACATTGAACAGCAGGGGCGCCTTGTAAGTATTAATGGCACATGCGGATAGATTTATTTTTACATGATAAGTCGCAAAACATTGTACGATCGTCCGTGCAGTGGCTTACCTGGATTCTTTGGCTCTGGTATTAGACTGTAAAAGATATTTGACAAAGATATTTTATAAAAGATATTTTATGAAATGTTTGACAGTGTAATAAGAGTTCTTTTATAAAATATTTATTTTATAAACAACAGACGATTATCTTTGATTTTAATTTTATAGTTGATTGGTAGTAACCTTATTTTCTGACAATAAGGTATATACCGTGTCCAAGATAAGGAGGGCCAGTAAGGGGATCTGGGGATCTCGGAAACCGTAAGAGATACGAAGTCGGTTAAATGGAGGTAAAGTTGCGCATTTACGTGCCTAATAATATTCCGTTTAGAAAGGGTTAAAATTCCGAGTAGTTCCGGAGATATCCGGAAAAAAACGAAATTCTGAAAAATCGTTTTATTTTTTTCCTGGGTTTTTTTGAGATCGAATTCTAAGTAAATTGCACTTTTACACTGCCACTTTTTCCGCTCTAACTAACAGCGTAAATTGTGTTGTAATCCGACGAGTCGTCTTCGAAGGGCCATTATCAACTTCTTTTTTTTAAATACGGTCCTGTTTTCCTGCTTTTGGAATTTCTGAGGTTTTTTTCTTCCGAATGCAACAATGTATGACACATTGTGGTTTAATGACGTTTCGAGGGTTTTTTGAACAACATCAGGAGTTTTTGGGATACGGTAATGTATTTCTCCTAATTTTATAAATAATATCTCATAAGTAAGCTCTAAATTTTTACTTATGTAGGACTAATTTATTAAATAATAAATAATTTTATAATAAACCACAAATATGTGAACAATATATAGATACATTATTTCAAACCTCTGTTGATGTTCAATATTTGTCCAAAGAAAATCCGCATTTATACAAAGACACCAACATCGGTTTGGATTTAATATGTGGGATGGAATTTTAGGTACAAAAATTATGCCCATTTTTTTACTATAAAAATTTTACTTCTGAGCGTTACCTAAACTTACTCCAAATCGATTTAGAGAAAGCTCTGCATAATAATAATAATAACGGAAATCATTTGGAATGTATGTAGCTCCTTACTTTTTTCGTTGTTCGTTTTATTACTGTTTTGGAATGATTTTTGTTCACTTATTTGTGGTTTATTATTAAATTCTTTGTTATTTATTGAACTAGTCCAACAGAGTTAAAAATTTAGAGCTTTCTTATGGGATATTATTTATAAAATTAGGAGAAATACAGGACCGTATCCCAAAATCTTCTGATGTTATTCAAAAAACCCTCGAAACGTCATTAAACCACAATGTGTCATACATCTTTGCATTCGGAAGAAAAAATGCTCTCAAATTCCAATATCAGGAAAACAGGACCGTATTTAAAAAAAGAAAGCTAATAATGGCCCTTCGAAGACGACTCGTCGGATTACAAAACAATAAACGCTGTTAGATAGAGAGGAAAAAGTGGCAATGTAAAAGTGCAATGCCGACTTTGCATAAAATCTAGTGAGAACATTGACGGTTTTGGCATATCACGGGTAATGTGATTTGTGGAACTGTTACGTAATATACAGGGTGCGAAAGATAAGAAGGGATTCTATGAGGATCTCATTAATGGTAATAGATACAACTTCGATTAAATGAGGAAAAGCATCTGCATCAAAGCATGAACAATATACCGTACAAAAAGTTCTCGTAAGATTTAAAACTTAGAGCTATTTAAGAAAAACTAAAATTTTGAATTTTTAATAAAAATTTTTTCTGACGTTAAAATTGAAGTTAGAGCAATGACAAAACATTTTCTTTTAGTGAACCCTAAGAATGCATAACAATTTTTTAATACGACGTTTCGTTTTCAAGCAATCATCATCAACTTTATTTTTCAAATATGGCCCTGATTTTATAACGTCAAATATTAAGACTTTTTTTATTCTAAATTATTGGTACCACACATTATCGTTTAATTACTTTCTTTTTACTCATCTTCATGAAATTTTCAGACTTTGGACCTGTATTTTCCATAATTTCGTAAAAACAGTTTAATGCAGTAGGTACTAAAATGAATATTTTTAAAATTACTTTATAATAATGCACTACTTAATAATCATAAAACAAGATAATTTATTAACAATAACAAAACAGTAAGTATGAAAAAATAAACAACAAATAGGTACATCGGCAAAAAATAAGTAAGTAAAACTAACAGTAGAGTATTAATTTTCCAAAAGGTGTACGAAATGATTTCCGTCATTTTTCAGAGACCTTAGACGACTAGTAAAGTTACTGAATGAAACATTTCAAAGCGTAAGGCCATAAATGCTAATGGATGTTTTAAATCCTGCAATTTTAAGATGCTATTTGTTTGGAGACCGACGAAAATTATTGCGACCACGTTTTGGAAAATTAATTTCTAAAAATTTACAGTTAGTTTTACTTTAATTAATGTTTTTTGCCGATGTACCTATTTGTTGTTTATTTTTTCATATTTACTGTTTTGTTATTGTTAATAAATTGTCTTTTTTATGACTATTATGTAGCGCATTATTAAAAATATTCATGTTAGTACCTACTGCATTGAACTGTTATTACAAAATTAAGGAAAATACAGGTCCGTATCCTAAAAATGTCATGAATGTGATTAAAAAACTCGAAACGTAATTAAATGATAATATATGGTACATCATTGAATTTAAAATAAAAAAGGTCTTAAAATTTGACATTATACAGGGTGTTATGGAAATGACGTATTATATTTAAATGGGTGACTCCTGGGGTGTCCTAGAGAAGCGCTACATATTTTTCTTTTAAATCGAACATTTAAAAAGTGGGGTAATTCGCCCCTAAACCCACACACAACTCATCGGCACATTCATATATGAACATATTACATTGCCCAGCTGGGTAATAAACAGATGTTCAAGAACAATGTTGCCAAAATGTTTAAAAGTGTAAAACTTTAATTTCTTATAAAAATAAATATTTAGCTTACTTAGAAAGTAAATCCAGGACGCGATTAAGGGATCCAGGGCACAGGCACTTTCAGTTCTTTTTTCTATGGGAAAAACTTTATGCTCATCACGTGTCCTGATGATAGTGTGGGAGTGCATAATACGATTATCACTAAACCCCAACACTAACGCATAATTACACTTTACAATAACACACATAGAACAAGAGCACTTAATCATTTCGCAAAAGAAATAATAAAAACGCTAATTTCTATGGGCCATTCATCCTTTACTAAAGATAAAAATTAAACAATTATGTTAACAATTGACACGAACTACCCTTTGAAATAATGGTCTAGTCGGACCAGTCGAACTTTCTTTCCGAGAACTCTTCGCTACTTGAGCCAGCGCGGTTGCCATTTCCGAGACTATAATTATACAGGAAAGTAATATTATAGAAGGAAATTCGGCAATTTATGATAGTCGCTTATAAAACATCGAAAGTGGCAACGCTGTATTTTTAAATATTAGCTCGATTACCCACAATCAGCTGTTTAAAGAAGCAGTCCGATATCGATCGAGAGAACCAACGTTTTATTTATTTTTAAAATTTTTAGATGTTAAATGCATTATTTCCCAGACCACCCAGACAATAAGGGCGTATTTTTGTCTACACAGTAGCACTTTAAAATACGAATTCAGATTGAATGGTACTTAGATGTGTTATGTGATTTTATTGTGCCGGTTTGTTTTTGTTCAAGTTACATAGGTACTTAGTGTTTTTTTATAAATTAAGGTGCTAAATAAGTCCGAAAAGCTAAATACATTTGCATTTTTTTTCTGAAGGGTAAGTGGCATTTATAAACTATTAAGTTGTCCAGATCTGACGGGTGTCGTTCAAATTGAACAAATGAGAACATACCTGACCATTTAAAAACTCCGCGGCTGTTCGTTCGAGTCAGTTCAAGTTTATAAATCATAGATTGTTTCCTAGCGAACTGAACTGAACGTAAAAGTTTATAATAATGTACCCTGAAAAATAAACAACATCTGTCAAACGGTTATTGACTTTCTAAAGAGTTTACCCTGAAGATATTACAATACTGTTGACATATGTTGCTTTGTTTACCTACCTGACAGGGGCACCGCGTGGTAATTTTTGGTTTGACATAAGGTACAGGGCATATTAAATTAAAGCGCCATTTTTGGATATTGTTCTTCAATTTGTTTTCATCTCAGGAATTGCCGATTTAAATATAATACGGCATTTCCATAACACCCTGTATAATCAGAGCCGTATTAGAAAAAATTAATTAAGTTGATTGATTGAAAAAGAACGTTGTATAAAAAATATATTATGTATTCTTAGAGTTCACTAAATGATATGAAAACATGTTGTCAGTTTTGCTTTAACTTTAATATTAACGTCGAAAAAGAAATTTAATTCAAAATTCAAAATTTAAGTTTTCCTTAAATAACTCAAAACTTAAAAAGCTTAACAAAACATTTTGTATGGCATATTGTTCGTGCTTTGATTGCGAAACTTTTTCCCCATTTAATCAAAGTTTTATATGGTACCATTAAAGAGATCCTCATAGAGGCCTTCCTTATCTTGGGCACCCTGTATATACAGGGTGTTATGGAAATGACTTTTTATATTTAAACCGGCAAATCCTGAGATGAAAATAAATTGAAGAAAAATAACCTTAAATGACGCTTCGAATTATTGTACGAATTATACACTTTATATGAAATCTGAAAATTTACGTGGCCGCTACTGAGGACATACACAATCAATAGTTTATTGAGACGGTGTTGTCATATATTGCAACACAGAATTGTAAACGCACGTGTTCAGTTTTTGACAACAAGACGTCTTTGACCCGCGTTATCACTTCTTTTTCAAACTTTTTAGAAAAAAAAACTACAGTACATCCTCGCTTACCTTCGATCTTATGATCCGTTTTATAATTAAATTCCATAAAAAAATAAAACACAAGAAGTACGTTTTGCAACAGAACCAACAATAGGTAATATCACACAAATTTGAAATCACATCACAATATTTCTTCGTATACATCAAGCACGTGGAACCCTCGACAGCGTCATTCCACCCCAGAGTCTCGAAACATACTAAAGCAACGATAGTCGCGCGCGGCAGGTATCCAAGCAAGGGCGAAATATGCGGTGTGATCTGACAACACTGTTAGTATACTCTAGTGACCCACATTGTTGCTAAGTGAATCCAGATGGGACGGCGCGACAGTATGTGGGTAAAAAGGGTTTTTACCTTAGTATTTAGATATTCGATTAAAAAACAAGTATGTAGACTTTCTCTAGGGTACTCTAGGAGTCACCCATTTAAATAATATAAGTCATTTTCATAACATCCTATATATTACGTAACAGTAGCGTAAGTAGTTTCGTACTAATAAGAAAAAATAATAAATTATGATATAATCGGAAGGAGATTTAAATGGCCTTTAAAATGATCATGATTATAAATTGAGGGTGCGTCGTAATAATAAGCCTGTATTTTTTTATTTTTAAGAAATATTAACATAATCATAATTTCAATTTAAATTCTTTATTACCACGAACGAGCTATTTGTATTATTAAAGCGTTTAATATGCATTGAAGCACTATTAGCAGAAATAAAGACATCCTGCTATTAGTGCTATTATTTTAAATCCATTAATCTTGAACCGCCTCATGTTCAATTGGGTATTTAGGAGTGAGTATGACAAAAATACACAATGGTGAGTAACACCTGGAAAGTAAGTAATTTTGTCGAATATCTGATAACAATAATGATAGCACAAATTCATTATAAGATGGGCATTTGAGATTAGCACGTAGATACATCTATGGTGCCAGAATTAATTCAAATTTTAATTTCATGTGCCTCAGGAAAAACTAGAATATTTTCATTGATACGTCACACGTGCAACAAGTAGGGGAGAGTGGGTAGACAATGGACACAGGGAGACAGTGGACACATCATAGCTACTATAAAATAACATCAGGTCGTACGTTCAAATAAGTAGTTTAGAGATAAAGGGACTTATAATATTGGAAAATTTCAAAGTACAATATTTTTTGTTTTATGTGCAATATAACTACACTCGCCGGCACAAAAGTCCGAAACCCTGAAATTTTCTTCGAGTTTGATAACTTTTTTATTTTTTATGCGATTTTCATGATTTTGTTATCAGTTTGTAGATCAATTAATTGTGTTTCTCCTTAATTATTTTATAAAGTAACATTTTTCGATTAGGCTATATTATACAGGAGTAAATCAAACTGTTGTTTTTTGTATTAATTTCAAAACACCCTTTAGGAAAATTGAGGTGGATAATTTTATTTACATACTGTTTCTTGATTCATTCCATTATCTTATTTCTGCTACGAGTATGGGTCTTTCTACCGAAGCACGCACCAACCACCTTTCAGTCAAACGATCTACTTAACTAAATGATTTAAGTTACCCTGTTTGCCGGTTTTAGTCAATTATTGTAATTAGAACAGTGTTTTGAGGTTATGTTTGAACTCCTAAAGAATTCTCTTACCTCCGTCAATTCCGTAATATTTCAAGGTTTTTTCTTACTTTGATTGGAGTAATAGTCTTCTTATAAAACCATTCTGAATGCTTCAATATTTCATTTTCAAAAAAAAAACACTACACAGATGTTAACAACAATTACAGCGTTCGACTAAAACCGGAAAACAGGGTAACTTAAATCATTTAGTTAAGTACGGCGTTTGACTGAAAGAATTCCGTCATTACAGGGAATGCCTAATACTCTTAGGAAAACCAAACGTTGAGTTATATTATATATTAGTTATACAACATATGACGCTGACATATACATATTTATAGTTACTGTAGACATTTCCTGGGGATTAATTGTTATTCCTGTCAGATTCTGTGTCGACACAATTTTTTGTTCAATAGTATTATTTATTATTTTGTTCAATATTTTGAACTTTGTTCTGCTCGCACCATAACTCAAAGTTTTTTTAGATTATTTACTGCAATGTCTCGTATTTCTGACTGTGTACAACTTTCTTCCTGACTCATTTTTATTAACTTTAATAATATATTTATTTTTAATTATGACGGATGGGAAGACGCTTTGTTGCGTTCAATTGGTTCTATCATGGCATATTTGATACTTGTAACATTTTATTAAATTATAAAAGTATTGCCAACCCAAAAAGAAAATATTAATTCAAATGGAAAAATCAACTATATTTTTTAAAGTTTTTCAGCCTTTAAAGACCCAAATAGCAAAAGTATTATAAAATACACGGTTCATAAGATAATTAGAGCACTTGTACTTTAGAAAATTCCCCGCTTGGCGGGTCGTTTTCTAAATTAAACGCGTGCTCTAAGATAATGTCTTATGGACCTTGAATATACTATTTTGGTCTTTATTGAAGCAAAAACTTAGAGTGTAGGCAAATTATACCTAAATCGAACAATACATTGTTTCCCAATATGGTTCCAACTTTAATGGTAACGCTGTATATTTATCGCCGTCCTTTCAAATTTCGGAAATAATTGTTCAAAAAGATATGACAGAATGAAAAAATGTTAAGATTATAGTATTTGACGTGTAAATATGATAACATGCATCGGTCCACATTCATTGACGTTTTTTGAGACATGACCTACCCGATTAGCAGTGGAGTAACTTCAAAAAATTAGTGCAAGGTCCGCTTTGTAAATACAGACAGGGGCGACTACCACAAAAAAAAATTAGTTACTTTAATATGGGGGCCCTTTGAAGACACAGGCGGGCGCCGACTACCAAAGAATCGAATGGAAAGCATCTAAACAGAAGGTCGCCTATGGTGCCTTCTTTCTTGGGGCCTCGTACAAGGAGGTCCATAAGGGTCCTCTAAACCTTGCGACCCCCCCCCCCCCCCGGTAGTTACGCCTCTGCCTATTAGATTGTTGACATTTCTTGTCAGTGCCTTCGACGTGGTTTTTTAACATAAGGTGACTTATCTCGCTTATTAATTCAAAGTGTCATTTATGGTTATGCATCTCATAACACCCTGTAGGTTCGCTAACGATAACCGACCTAAATCTATGAATATCCAAACTCTAAAAGCAATGCCAAATTTATGACCTCGCGCATGTAAACAAAGTTGATCGTCAAATGTCATGCGCAATGTCGACTGATAAACTATTTACCTTAACCGGCGAACAGGACCGTACTTCGCCCTTAATGAAAATGATTACACGGCAATATTTTGGCACATCAAGACCTTCTTTACTGGGCAATAAACAATCTATTTTCTCGCATAAAAGAAGGCCTTGTTGCCATCACTGCAAGGGCACTATTAGAATTAATTTTGTATCCATTGTCCATGCATCGATAAATTTTTAATATCGTTACATCCCTACGACTGATTTCGGTTCTGGACGGACGTCGTTGGTTGGCAACTAAACCGGCACCAATGCCGGCGGGGTTGCCTGTGTGCGCAAGACAAACGACGAGCAACGTTTAAAAATATGATCGGTAAACACGTGCGCCCAAACCCATTTTTTCACTCATAAAATTTAACTTTTTAGTGCGCATCCCATAAGTTGTACGTGACCATAGTCAGTTATAGGTCGATGATAACAATGCGATAGCTGTCGGATACAACGGTGGGGTTAATAAATGTTTAATGTACTGCGACTATGCTATGGTTTTGATGTTTTGTGAAGTATAAGCATTAAATGTCATGATTCTCGGTCGCAAAACTGTCTGGATAGAAAACATTCTAGGACTGTATCATTGGCCGCTATTCAGAGGAAGTAGGGGAAGTGCCACTTCCTCGCCTTAGGCGTAAATTATATTGACGCGTCTGTGTGTTTAAGGATATTTTTGCTTTATATTGTGTTATTTATTTATTTAGTGTAACGAGTAATTTATATTAACCCAATTTGATGGTGTAAATTCTAAGTAACATAAAAACACATTTTAATCGTCGTATAAAGGAACCCTTAGACTGGAAGAACAAACAAACAAAAACTGTCTTAACATCTTCCTTTGTTACTACCCCTAATACGTGAATGTTTCGTATTTTGGTCGAAAGAAGTGATACTTTCCTCGCCTTTTTTCTATTTTTCTAGTTAAATAAATTGTTTCTCCCTTATTTTGTACGAACAAACACTGAGCGTTATTCGTAAGGAAAGTGATTAAATTGGTATCAGTTTTGTCGTTTAAAAGGAAGTTGTATATGAAAATACGATAGTAAATATGGTGTTTAAAAGAGAAACAACTTTTAAATCGCAGTAGTATGTGTATGCAATTGGTTTCCAATTAAATTAATAAGCTTGTTGTCATGGGCGTAGAAAGTTTGAGAATTCAGTAATTTTATAAGCTTAAAAACCAGGATACCAGCGTCGTTAGAAAGATTTGTAGGGGGGGGGGGGGGGGGCAATGATAAAATGAGTAATTTTATAAGCTTAAAAACCAGGACATCAGCGTCGTTAGAAAGCTTTGTGTGGGGGGGGGGGGGATGATAAAATGAGTAATTTTATAAGCTTAACAACCAGGACGCCGGCGCCATTAGAAAGTTGGGGGGGGGGGGGGCAATGATAAAATGAGTAATTTTATAAGCTTAAAAACCAGGACATCAGCGTCGTTAGAAAGCTTTGTGTGTGTGGGGGGGGGGGGGGTGTGATAAAATGAGTAATTTTATAAGCTTAACAACCAGGACGCCGGCGCCATTAGAAAGTGGGGGGGGGGGGGGGGGCAATGATAAAATGAGTCATTTTATAAGCTTAAAAACCAGGACACCAGCGTCATTAGAAAGTTTTGTAGGGGTGGCAATGATAAAATGAGTAATTTTATAAGCTTAAAAACCAGGACACCAGCGTCGTTAGAGAGTTTTGTGGGGGGGGGGGCAATGATAAAATGAGTAATTTTATAAGCTTGAAAACCAGGACACCAGCGTCGTTAGAAAGTTTTGTAGGGGGGGGGGCAACGGTAAAATTAGTAATTTTATAAGCTTAAAAACCAGGACACCAGGGTCGTTAGAAAGTTTTGTAAGGGGCAATGATAAAATGAATAATTTTATAAGCTTAAAAACCAGGACACCAGCATCGTTAGAAAGTTTTGTAGGGGGGGGGCAACGGTAAAATTAGTAATTTTATAAGCTTAAAACCCAGGACACCAGGGTCGTTAGAAAGTTTTGTAAGGGGCAATGATAAAATGAATAATTTTATAAGCTTAAAAACCAGGACACCAGCATCGTTAGAAAGTTTTGTAGGGGGGGGGCAACGGTAAAATTAGTAATTTTATAAGCTTAAAAACCAGGACACCAGCGTCGTTAGAAAGTTTTGTAGGGGTGGCAATGATAAAATGAGTAATTTTATAAGCTTAAAAACCAGGACACCAGCGCAGCGGTTGCAACAAGGGGAAAAAGTTCGCTGCGAACGAAAGCGCCGCCGGCGAAATTATTTATGGACCACGCCCCACGAGCAAACCCAAAATACACATCTAAATTTAGTCGATAATTTATAGTAAATACGAGAAAACCCGAGCGGTAAGGTCAGTAAGGTGTTCTCATTATACTCAATTTATAAAGCGCGACATTTTTACATAAGTTACAGCAGACGAACAAAAGTAACTTTTTTTTTTCAAGAGAGAGGATTTTTCAATATTTTTAAAATGATCCCGATTTTACGAGCTATATACAAAAAGAAACAGCGGAAAACAAACCAAAAAATAGCTCCATACCTATTTATTTTAAGTAACATTGATTAGTATGCTTATTTGTATTTTTATGGTATTCTACGGTTGTAATGCCAAATATGCAATAATTTCATCGTAAATTGCTTCAATGTCAAATAGTTCTTGCGGAAACAAATGTGAATCGCATTAAAATTATTTTTGGTCAATAAATCGAAAAAATTTAATCCACTGATGTCCGAAAAGCTAGATTTAATTTAAATAATAACGGTGTCACAAATTTCTTTATAAATTTGTTTATACACACATGGATATAAAAAAAAATTGCGAATTTTACTCAAGAGGAACCTTTATTTTTGACAATACAGAAGAATGTTATGAAGAAAAGTTATTTTGAATTAAAAGTTAAATTCAAATATGCAATTACAGTTATTTGGCCTGAAAATTTAGGTTCTGTGATTATTTACTAATCATTCCGTATTAATTGTTAAAACAATTTCTATTTTCTCTTCACAACTTAGAAAAGCTACCATTTCTAATGTATTTTATAAATACCAACGCACTATGATACTCCGTGTCAAATATTTCTTATCAGTGCATCCTAGATTACGTTAAATTGTATCAAGCCAGAATAATGAATACGGAATGATTAATAAATAATCACAAAACATAAATTTTCATGCTAAATAACTGTAATTGCATATTTGAATATAACTTTTAATTCAAAATAAATTTTCTTCATAACATTCTTCCGTATTGTCAAAAATAAAGGTACTTTACTCTTGAGCAAAATTCGTAATTTCTTATATACCTCGTATATGACTAGGAAATTTTGATAACTGAAGGTTGCATTTTGAGTTTTAGACCATGCAGAACTTTTTATGAAGAATAACTTTTATTCATAAAACCAATAATAAAAAAGATTTCCATATGGTTCCAACTTAAGTAGACACACTGTATAGCAGCTTCGGATCCGCTATATTAGAATTTTTCTTCGTTTGGCTTTAGACTTTAAAAATACGTACCAAATTTGGGAAAAAATAGAAAAACCATACTATCTTTTCCGCTAACGAAATAAAAGATTATTGATGTATAATTTTGACATTAGGCGACAACCACGCATGCTAAAAAGCCCGCTATGTTTAGGACAAACCACATAATGTGGGACGAACGCCGATGCAATAGCAACTATCAAATTTAAGAAAAAATAGAAAAAACATACGAACTACCGACCTTTTCCGCGAACGAACTAAAAGTTTTTTGATGTGTTATTAAGTTATCAAATTTCAGGGGGGGGGGGGCAACTGCCCCCTCTTGCCCTTTATAAACGACGCCCATGCTTGTTGTCTTAATTATTAATTTTATTTCGTGTACAATTATTGGATTGGACATTGGACTAGTTTGGTTCTTCCTCTATGTTTCCGTCATGAGCCGCCTCTGGACTGTATAGAACATACAGGATGCTATGGAAATGACGTATTATAATTAAATCGGCAATTCCTGAGATGAAAACAAATTGAAGAAAAATATCCAAAAATGACGCTTTAATTTAATATGCCCTGTACATGACCTTATGTCAAACCAAAAATGACCACGTGGTGCCCCTGTTAGGAAGGTAAACAAAGCAACATATGGCGAAAAACGTCACTGAATCTTGAACAGTGTTGTCATATCTTCAGGGTAAACTCTTTAGAAAGTCAATAACCGTTTGACAGATTGCAAGTTGTTTATTTTTCATGGTACATTATTATAAACTTTAACGTTCAGTTCAGTTCGCTGGGAAACAATCTCTGATTTATAAACTTGAACTTACTCGAACGAACCGCCGTGGAGCTTATAAATGGTCAGGTATGTTCTCATTTGTTCAATTCGAACAAACCCGTCAGATCTGGACAACTTAAAAGTTTATAAATGCCACTTACCCTTTAGAAAAAAAATGCAATTTTATTTAGCTTTTCGGACTTAATTAAAACCAACTTAATTTATAAAAAAACACCAAGTACCTAGGTAACCCGAACAAAAACAAACCGGCACAAAAATCTCACAAAATTGCGTCTCATGAACACATCTAAGTACCATTTAATCTGAATTAATATTTTAAAGTGCTACTGTGTAGACAAAAATACGCCCTTATTGTCTGAGTGGTCTGGGAAATAATGTATTTAACATCTAAAAATTTTACAAATAAATAACACGTTGGTTCCGCCGATCGATATTGAACTGCTGAACTGGGCCACTGCCGTCGCGAAAAGAACAAATAACTTAATAATTTAAACTCGGGTTTAAGTATTAACACACAATTTAACACACAAATCTGCTTGAAAAGACAGTAGGATACCGGCCGGCTTCTTTAAACAGCTGATCTTGGACAATCGAGCGGGTTGCCTATTCTTTTCGCGACTGCACCGGCTGGGGTTAATATTTAAAAATACAGCGTTGCCACATTCGATGTTTTATAAGGATATATTCATAAAGTGCAGAATTTCCTTCTGTAATACTTTTCTGTATAATGATGTCTAGGAAATGGCAACCGCGCTAGTTGAACGAGACTATTTATTTTGAAGGGGTTGTCCTGTCTATCAACATAATTATTTCATCATTCTTCTTCAGTGAAGGATTAATAAGTTTGATTAGCCCATTAGAAATTGGCGTTTTTATCATTTCTGAATTTCTTTTGCGAAATAATTTGTATCCTATAGTGCTGTTGTTTTATGTGTACGGTAGGTTATTGTAAAGTGTAATTATACGTTAGTATTTATTGCTTTTGTGTAATCTAATAATAAGTGCATATCTTCAAAAAATCTAATTTGAAACTCGTGGGTGTCTGTGTGTTTATTTAAGTGATTTAGTGCAGATGTTCCGAGAGATTGGAAATAAGAGGCCGAATGGGGTTTAGTGGGTATAAGCTTATTATGCAGTTCCACATTATCATCAGGGTATGTGATGAGCATAAAGCTTTTCCCATAAAAAAAACACCTGTAGATGTCTGTGCCCTGGATTACTTGCTAGTATACTGGCACCTGGATTCACTTCTATTTGGATATTAGGTAAACTAAATATTATTTTTATAAGAATCTAAAGTTTTACATCTTTTACACAGGTGGCAACATTGTGCCTGAACATTTATTGATTACACAGCTTGGCAATGTAATATGATCATTTTTGAATGTGCCGAGGAGTAACCGGTGGGCTTAGGGGTGAATTACCCCACTTTTTAAACGTTCGATTTAAAAAAAATATGTAGCGCTTCTCTAGAACACCCCATTTAAATATAATACGTCATTTCCATAACACCCTGTATATTTTTTGAATAATTTCTAATTTCAGTCCTTATCACAGAATTTAAATTCAGTTAGAGTGAAAAATATCATTTTACCGCCGACAGACGCACGATCGAATCAAAATTCTCTATTCTAAGAGGGGTTCGCTTTGACGGAACATTAATGTATATATAATAAATATATGGGAACTATTAGTTTTTAAATTATATGTTTATATTTTAATTTAGCAAGAAAATAAATGCAACGGTTTATTTTTAAATTATCATAATAAAAATCTTATTTTGTAATTTTTAATTATACTATTATATCTATATATTTTTATAGTTATTATAAAGCTAATGAAAGACAGTTCCAGTGGTGTAGCACGTACTATAGTTTCTCCGGATGGCGTATATAGGAATTTGTTTCGGGGGGTTCTTACAAAAAAAACATTTTTTGAATCAGTATTTCGTTACTTTTTAGTTTTATCCAAAAATCCTAAAGTTTTAAAATTTCTGAATAAAAAATTAATTGAAGCAGGAAACGAAATTTCTGCAAATTGACAAAATTTCGTTTCTTGCTTCCATTAATTTATTAATTAAAAAAATTTCTACCTTAAAATTCAGGTAATTGGTCCTTAAAAACGAGTAGTTAACCGCTTTCAGGATAAAACGAAATATTGATCAAAAAACAAAATGGTGAATTCGTCACTAGCTCTGATTTAATTATTAACTGAACAAAAAATATACTGAGCGTTTAAACAACAACGAACAAGACAATCATCTACTAAAAACAAACATCTATTAAAATCAAGATTTACATTTTTCCTAGCGAATGCATATTTGAATAAATTGGTTAAAAATATGAACCAATTTTCTAGAAAAGCCGAAATTTCAAAACGGTTCAACGTATCTTATCGAAAGTTGGCCGTAGGATGTTTTTATGAGTAATTAATGAAAATTTGTAGAAATGGGGTTTAATAAATCTGCGTGTGTGAGCTATTTTAAGAAAGAAAACATAATCTTTAAAAAAGTTGTTGCAAGTTTTTTTTTGTTATGGTCAAACACAAGCACTATAGGAAAAATTCTTTAGAGCACTCTGGGAGTGGTGCGTGTGCGCAAAAAGCGTTCACGTTGGTATTGAATCGTTGGAGGTTATATTCGTTGGGAAAAACAACCTCGGGAAGGTCGTTCCATAAGAATGTTACAAGTTTTATATTAGTTCCATGTTATATTAACCTTCGTTTGAGCTATGATTTATATTGGTTGTATTTTACCACTTCGTTCATATAATTTTCGTTTTTAGTGCTTAATTTGTAATATATTTAATTTTAAAGATTTAAATGTAAAGATATAAATAACCCTAAACAGGAAAACGGTATATTGTGCTGAAGTCTTGTATATGTATATTGTAGTGTTGGGAAAATCCGATGATTTTAATAATCGAGTACTTGATACTTAATAATCGAGTGAATCGCTTGAAATTTCAATTCACCAAGCGATGACGTCACCGACTACTCGACCGGCAGCCTAACCGTTTACATGTGATCAGGTACGGTATTTGGCAGGCACTTAACTACGGGTGGGCACAGGTTTAGCTAAAAAGTTGTAGTAGCCACCAAAAAAATTCCAGAAATTTATTTATTTGTGAATAATGATAACTCGTAGATGGCGGTAGTAGTATTGGATATCATTCAGTTTTCATGATAGCTCGTAGATGGCTTTAGTAGTATTAGTAGTGGACTGTATGAATATTGTTACGAGGGTTGCATGCGACGACGTTAAGATCCGACAGCTATACACACTAAGAAACCCTTTCTTATTTTCCAAAAGTTGTATTTCTTAGTGTAAAATTAAAAAATAAATGTTCTCGCATTCTCTCTCTCGCATTTTCTTATTACTTTTTTTCCTTCTACATTTAAAACGCCTAGAAAAATTTCACCATACTTGTGAACCCCCTCTATCATAGGTCACGAGCCGCCACTGAATTTCATGGGTCTTAACTGGTCTACATCATATTAAGAAAAAACTGAAATATACCTGGTAGTTCAATAATTATGTGTAAAAAACTTTCTTCGATTGGAGATCTTTGGGAGCCCATATCTCCGAAGAGGAGGCCCATACGAAAAAAAATATCCCGGAGATTTTCCACATTTTCCCGAACACCGTGTATAATAATATTATCACAGCCTTTTATTTATTTTTACTGCGTAAAAACAACTTCGCATGTCTATGACTACTCTCAGAACTCTATTTTTCTGCATATTTCTCTCGACTTCAGGCGTCGACGTCGCCAACATAGATCCGTGAGACCAATGTAAAGTCTAAGGCTACGCCACTGGTGACAAAAGATAATAATTATTCTTCGTTGCCAAATCGATTCTGTTAATTAACACATACAACTTAATTATTTAGACGCTTAAGTCAAAAGCCTAAAATAATTGAAAAGCTATAACAAAACCTATAAGCAATTACTGTCACTTTTAATTAAGACCTGCCTTAATTGACTAGAATAATAAGAAAAAAGTCATTAATACTTGTATTAACACAAAGAAATTTAAATTAGTTTTTGAGATATAAATAAATTATGGCGAAGGTATTTTTTATGGTCCAGGGTTATTGAGTATCTCTTGTTGCGTCGCTCTAACTTTTCTTTTTATCTTAGTAGTTAGAAAAGCGATTACTAAATAATAGGAGAATATGAATAATAATAATATAGTTTCTCACGACGTAGAATACCGGGTGTTTCAAAAAGTTACGACAAACAAAAGTTAAATAACGTTTCGTGTGGTAGGGCGAAGTGGGGGAATCCCAGTCAGGTGGGAAATTCCGGTCACTTGAAGTGCCACGTCCAAAGTTAAATGCATGTGGTTTCGCTGTGCAGTGGCGGCTCGTGACCTATGATAGAGGGGGTTCACAAGTATGGTGAAACTATTTTTAAAATTTTATTTTTCTGTAACGACCAAACAATTACTTCCTAGGCGTTTTAAATTGTAGAAAGAAAAAAAGTAATAAGAAAATACGTTAGGAAAAACATATTTTTATTATATTTTTTAATTTTACATAATACAACAAAATAAGAAAGGTTTTCTGAGTGTGTATATCTGTCGGATCTTAACGTCGTCGCATGCAACACTCGTAACAATATTTATACAGTCCACTACTAATACTACTAAAGCCATCTACGAGCTATCAAGTAAACCGAATGATGTCTAATACCACTACGCCATCTACGGGCTACGTCATTAGGCGCAACCAAGACGAGAACAATAGTTAACTGTATTATGACGAGAATGAATCGAGGGATGAGACTGACAAGTTGGCATTCTTCATATTTTCAGTGGGTTTTAGTTTAAATCCTTAAATAAAATGGTTTAAAATCATATCGAGTATCATTTATCGAAATACACAACATTTATCGACCCTACACAATAGTGCTTAAACGTAAAGTCCATTCTTCGGATTGTAGAAAATTGATCAATAACAGCCTCATTAAGTTTGTCTTACCTTTTATAAATTTTATTTCATTTTTAAACTTTCTAAGAAAGTCCCTAGATTTACCCTTTGTGGTCTGCGTTAAATTAATTTCGGGTTTAGGTGTTCCCGCTTTCTTCACTTCAATTTTTTGCTCCAAACTCAAAGAGCTAAAGTTATTTCTTAAATAGTCCACCGTCAACTATTTTTAACTTAATAAATATATAATATTAAAATATTAAAACATACACGCTCGAATTTCTAACTAGATGCACGCCTTTTCCATGTTAAATCGCCATAGCCCCGCTATCCCCCGCTGCAACCCGTCACCTTTTACTATAGAGACACTGTACTACTTAATCGCACGTGCGAGCAAGTCTCGTCATAATCGTCATTTACCTCGACCGAGGCACGGTTACCGGATCTATACAGTTTGGTTTGACGTGATGATAAAATATTAGGGAGGGTCGGACTTTATACGATAAATAATATTCAATGAATATAAAATAATATTTTTTATTCGTTTTGTTTTGGGGGTGAACGAGCGCATGTGCTTCTGTGGAAGAACCACCACTGTCGCTGTGATCACCCCATTGTAATGGCCACAATTGAATCTCAGCGTGTTTGCTCTCTTTTGCTATAACTTTCAGGTGAATCGAAGCATGCCCTTATATCGTACTTTCCCGGAAGTAATTGGTCTAATGGTTACTGCGTTTGTAACTATCTAAATCACGAGGTTTAATTTTAGGATTAGGATTTTTATTGCAAGGAGCTTTCGGGTATTGCCGGTCAAAACATTGGGACAACACCAGTCATGTTTTATTTGCGAAGAATACGGAAAATGGGATGAGCTTGGGTATCGCTGTACGATGTGTCGCCATTGGATTCATTAATTATGCAGAGTGGGTGGGTCCTGAAAACTATAAATGCGATATTTGTTTAAGAGAGTAGGACTGTTCCCTTCTTTTTCTATTTTTTTCAGTTTATTATCATTTAGATCATGGGTGGGCAACGTCCGGCCCGCGGGCCGGGCCCGGCCCGCTGTATGATTTGATCCGGCTCGCGAGACATTTTGAAAAATCTTAAAAATTATATTAAAAAATTAAAAAATAAAATTAAAAATATTACACGACTTACTCATACTCACGGAAGCAAGTGAACGAGCAAGCCGAGTGGCGGCGATCATCAAAGAGTGAGGCGGCAAACAAACATCAAAGCCTTTGATGTTTGCCGCCTCACTGGCGGCGCAACAAAAGAATGTTCTACACTAGACAATTCTAGATCATTCCTTCATTTTGTCTATATAAGCGGGTGAACTTTAGTTCAGTTCTATTTGAGCTACCGAGGTGAGACTTCGACAAGCGATATCCTAGCGAACTGCTAGTGACGTCAATTTGCTTTGTGACTGTGTGCATCTTGAGTGCTTACTAATTATATTTTGTTATTAAGTTTATCGAACGAAAAGTAAACGAAAATGATGTCTGGTGGAAAGAAACGAAAAGTAGATGCAGAGGGTCGCCGTTTCAAGAAAAATGGACTGAAGAATTATTTTTTATCTTGCACAATGGTAAGCCTATTTGTTTGCTGTGTAATGAATCCATTTCAGTGATGAAAGAATGCAATATAAAGAGGCATTACTCAACTAAGCATCCTATGGTGCACTCACTGACAGGACAAATAATAAGAAATGACAAAATCCAGAAGCTTACCGCAAATTTGGAGAAACAGCAGCAAATGTTTCATAAACAAAGAACACAACTTGATAATGTTGTGAAAGCTAGTTTTATAGTTAGTTCTAAATTGGCAAAGTAATCAAAACCATTTGCCGAAGGAGAATTTATCAAGGAGTGTATGTTAGAAGTTTGCAGTGTTTTGTGTCCTGAAAAGAAAAATGAATTTGAAAAAATTAGTTTGTCAAGACGAACTGTTGTCCGACGTATAGAAATGATGGCTATTGATATAAAAACAACATTGACTGACCGTATGGCTGGTTTTGAATCATTTTCCATAGCATTAGACGAGAGCACCGATTTGTCTGACACAGCTCAACTGGCTATATTTATTCGAGGTGTTGATAAAGAGTTCACTGTTACTGAGGAATTGCTTGCTTTACAGCCGCTAAAAGGAACCACTACAGGAGAGGACATTTTGAATGAAGTTCAAAAGGTATTCACAAGTTTTGGCTTGCCATGGTCAAAATTAGTTGGAGTATGCACAGATGGTGCACCTTCTATGGTCGGCTTACGTAAAGGTTTCATCGGAATTTTGAATGAAAAAGCAGCTGAATTAAATGTGCAAAAAGATGATTTGATAGTCCTTCATTGTATTATCCACCAACAGAACTTGTGTTCTAAGTCCATTCGACTCCAGAATGTTATGAATGTGGTAGTAAAAACCATCAATTTTATTCGATCCCGAGGGCTTAACCATCGTCAGTTCAAGGCGTTTTTGGATGAAATATCAGCCGAATATGACGACGTGACATATTATTGTGAAGTCAGATGGTTACGCAGAGGGAAAATGCTGAAACGGTTTTACGAGCTTAGAAATGAGATAGCAGATTTTATGCAAATAAAAGATAAACCACTATCTGAATTGAGTGACCCAAAATGGATATGTGACTTAGCATTTCTGGTCGACCTTACAGGCTATTTGAATGATTTAAATTTGAAACTTCAAAAACAAGGACAGTTAGTAAATGATTTGTACAGCCATTTGAAAGCGGTTCAGAACAAAATCCGCTTGTGGGAGGCACAGATGCTGTCTGGTAACAGTTACCATTTCACCACGCTCTCTGCGTATGAAAATATTGCTTATGCTCAATACGCTGAAGAACTCAAGTTACTATCGGAGCAATTTTCGAACAGATTTAGCGATTTCAAAAACATGGAAGACTGTTTCAATTTATTTGCTACACCAACAAAAAGTAATGTACAAAATGCTCCAATACACTTGCAAATGGAGTTGATCGAGATTCAAGAAATCTGACTCCTAAAATCTAAATTTGAAGACGTGGAGTTGTGCGATTTCTACAAAAAATACCTCGAAGAAGACCATTTTCCGCAGCTTAGAAAATTCGCAAGAAGATTGATTTGTGCCTTTGGCAGTACTTACAAATGCGAACAGTTCTTTTCAATGATGAAAGTTAATAAGTCAAAACATCGTACAAGGCTGACTGACGATAATTTGGAAAATTCCTTACGTCTTTGTATTAGTGGAATTAATTCAAATATCGATGGATTAGTTTCCCAAATTCAAGCTCAAGTGTCTCATTGATTTCGGTGTCGCTATTTAACATTATATATTTTTTTATAATATATTTATGTTTCTTTTATATTTATCTATTTATTTTAATAAATAAAATTAAATATTTTTGTATCGCAATTTTTTCACTCATCTCGGGGTTTTTTTAATTTATTTATTTACGGGACTAGCCCATTTTCGTAATAACAATGTTTTTCAGAAAGTTTTTTTTTCGGAGAAAATATTTTTGTATCGCAATTTTCTAACTTTTCATAAGAGCGCTTGACCTTGAAAATTTCAAAAAAATTCGCCTATGGCGCTAATTGGAAACGGCACGCTTCGCTCGCCTGCGGAGGGTGTATGGTGTGCCACAGAAATAATCCCGTGTGGCCCGCTACCCATTTTACATTTATTATGTGGCCCTTTAGCCCAAAAGGTTGCCCATACCTGATTTAGATGAACTTAGTAAAAGGCTTAATGATATATTACTTTATTATAAATGAATATGCTTTATTTTTATCTTATTTTCAAAAAAAAATCCTAAAGTTATTTTTTGTTATAAAGAAGCATTAAGAATTACCCGCAGGGTGGGGGAATACTGGTCAATGACACCTCATTTCTCAGGTCCTGACGTCTTCTTTAAGGTTAATTATTTTAATTTGAATGGGAAATCAGGATCTCGTGGACGAGTCAGGCTATCTTCTACTATATTTATTTATATCAAAAGACTAATATTTTATCAATTGTACATAATCTAGCTTAAGTGACTGCCATTCCCCCATTCTCCCCTACACGGAAAAAAGACTATAGTAAAATTACTATAGTAATGATTTTATTGCAACCTTTCTTATAAAATAAAGATAATAATTACATATTTTTATAAGTAATCCCCACCAAAATAATATTGTAAACATAATTTACATAAAATTATAGTTAGGATTTAGTAAAATCAAGTAAATACTAAAATATGTTGTAAATTTTACAACGAATGTATGTGCACGGAACCTATAGCGAAATATTAGAGTAAAGATTTTATTGTACGATTTTCTAAATATTGTTTTCTGGTGATTTTTCATATTTTTTGTTAACAGGATGACCCAAAATGTGCTTAGGCATCACTTTCCTTTTTTTTGCTCATCAAAACTACTTTTGGGTACGGTTACGACCCTTTTTTTTGTTCATCAATTTTTTTGGCTGGATGAGAATCATATATCGGCTGTAACCTTTTTTTTTGTTAATTTGGTCATAAAGATATATGCTGGATCCTCTTTTTAGAAATCTACCATCCAAGTTTTACTTTCAATAGTATATCACTAGTCAGAGCCCGATATACTTTCAGTTGTTGACTCTTTTTTTTAGAAATCGGAGCCGAATTACCCCTGTACACTTGTTTTATACAAAATATGAAAATATATAAAAATCGTGTATTTGTGAGACTAAAAGCGTGTAATTTCTTAATCTAATTGTGTAATTTCACAAATTCAGATTGGCAAACTGCTTTCAAGTTCAGCGTTCAACGAGCTTCTCGGAAATGCCACACAGTAAATCAACAAAGAATAGCTAAAACCCTTGAAGTAATATTATTAGGTCTTGCAACAACATCCACAAAACAAAAGAAGGAAAACGTCCAATAAAATCACCTGCTCCAAGCATAATGTGCCTGCTAACAGCCGATTAGCAATAATTTAATAGATAATGCCGTGTGATTGGCCAGGCAGGCGCATTATCTAGTCTATTATATTAAACACGTACGTTTTTCAGTTTCACACCGAAGTGTCTGTAAATGTAGGTTTAATATAAAAGGCTAAACAAAATCGTGAAGTCGATACGATCGTAGCGGGCCCTGGTAAAGCCCGCGTGCAGCAGTATTGAAAACTGTTATCGGGAACCGCATCGCGGTTTAAAAAGGCGGTGTTAATTTTAACCCCTGTTATCTCTTAACAAGTGTTTTTAGTCTCGGGGCTTTAAAAATTATAATTAAAAATTTTCTGAGGATTTATCTGCCCTCAAAAAATTGCGTGGTAAACATATTCGAGAGATTTATGGTATCGAAAGCCATTGAGCATTGCGAAGAAGATATTTTATGGGTTTAATGAACCAATAAATAACTCTGGTAATTATGTAAACTTAAATAATTAGATTTGCGTAATAAACTTAATTTAATGAGTTCTAGTATCTTTTTCTATTGGTGTCCATTCTTCTCCTATAATTATCATGAATAGAGGAAAACTTTAAATATAAATATTTTTGGACTGTTGAAGAGGTATATCTTAAAAATATTTTGAAATATACGGCGTGTTTCATAAAATCGGGACCATTAAAACTTTATTTTTTTTTTATAGAATGCCCTATATTTTTACTCGGAATTAGTGCCCCTCGTTATTGTTTAATCAAAATTTTTTTTGCCAATCTGTTGCAGTGTTGCCAAGATATTAATTATTTTCCTATTTTTATGGCTTTGTACGATCGCAATAAATATGCTACAGATTCTTTATTGATTTTAATTTGATCAAAAATGTGACAGAATTTACATCTACTATTTATAAAATTTTACAAGATTTTTTTTATACAGGGTGATTTAATTTTTCTTCCAAATTTTGGAAAGTTGGGATTAAATTTACTCAAATTTACTCTTTCACTGTTTACACAAAATGTTTTATTAAGAATTGAAACTTTTACTAACTCCAAAATATTTTTATTATTGTATGCAGCGTTGCCAAGCGTATCTTTCACTTAGTGGCCCATCTGTCTTCTTCTATCCGCGGACATACTGTATGTATTGGTATTAAAATCAAAAACACAATTATTTGAATCAAAAAGGAAAGTATTTCAGTTAAATAAATATATTTGTTAAAAGTAAACAAAAAGTTTGTTAAGCTAAATATACTTTATTTGGTTTAAATAATCTAATTTACTGGATTTAAAAATTCTTTATTTACTGCAACAATATAATGTATTCGTTATTAGAAACAGTCTTCTTTAAACGGACTAAATAATTTTTTTTTTATGATCAAACACAAGCACTATAGGAAAAATGCCTTAGGGCACTCTGGAAGTGGTGCGTGTGCGCAAAAAGCGATTCACGTTGGTTTTGAATCGTTGGAGGTTATATTCGTTGGGAAAAACGACCTCGGGAAGGTCGTTCCACAAGGTTGTAGTCCTCCAGATGAAAAAATTCTTAAATAATGAAGTTCGCGGAGTATTAAGCTTAACCACATATGGATGGGCGGCAGTGGTTCGTCGTGTATTTCTGCTATTCGTCGCTCTGGGCGGAATTAAGAGAGCAAGGTCAGCCGAACACCTTCCATGAAAATATCTGTAAAAGAGTCAAATCCCCAACCTGTCTTCGATGTTCTAGGCTGTCGAGGTTCTTCGTCAGCTCGTAGTCTCCGATCAGACGAATAGCCCTCCTTTCGATGGAATCCAGTAGCCGAAGAGTATGTGTGGGTGCAGAGCTCCAGACATGAGAGCAGTACTCTAGTGATGGTCGAATCTGGGCTTTGTATAGTGTCAAAAGTTGTTGAGGTGTGTACAACTTTCTGGTTCGGAAGAGTACCCCAAGCTTCTGAGAAGCTATCTTGGCGAATGCCACAACGTGGTTATGCCAAGACATATTTCCTCCCAGATTGACGCCCAGCAAATTAATAGATGAAGCCAGTGTGATTGCGTGTCCAGCCATGACTATTTCCGGTTCTGTAATGTTAACCTTTTTAGAGAAAACTGCTGCCTGGGTTTTTTTAGCGTTAAATTCGACTTGGTTACTGTCACCCCAAGCCAAAATTTCTTCCAGGTCTTTGTTGAGGCGTGATACTTCATGCTGTCTGAAAAAGAAAAACAAAAGTAACAACAGTTAACAATCAGACTGAAATATCCTCAAGTGCTAACCTAATTTTCAACAGTGTAAACATATAAGATTAAATTACATAAGATTAATAATGTAATCCACCCTGTATATAAATATAGGAAAATCCCATTAAGGACCTCTCAATGTAATAAACCCAATTTTAAGTTAAATACTATTTACAACTCACCTTAACCATAGCATAAATACATCTGTAAAATCTTCTTTTAAAATAGTCTTTATACTCCTTTGAAAATGAGAAGACCGAAACCCGTGTCAGGAAACTGAATAAAAATTGTGAAATATTACAATTCTTAATTTCTCCTACATAATGGAAGCCCGGTTTCACCAAGTATGTAGCCCAACTCAAATTAATTATAAAGTAAGAAAGTACTTATTATGATACTATACAGTCTATTACGTTGAAGAGGTGAAATAACCCATGAACATTACTAATCTAATTTAAAAAATCAGAAACTATAAAGTTTTATCCATAGTACATAATAATTAACGTAAGCAAATAGGAGAAAAACTATTATTTTTATTTATAACTAGGTAAGTAAGTTAAAATGTTCAAGTAAGTAAATAAGTTACGTTCTCAAACTCGACGGATTTCCGCACTAGGCTGGCGCTTCGTGCTAAACCTCCTCGTTTGAAATATACGACTTTCAACACTAGTTATGTAATATAGTATTGTGTCACTTCACACTTAGGTACTATACCGCTGTTTACATCGTAAAAGTCGTTGGAATTCCCAAGCTATCTTAGGACTTAATGATGATTGGCGGGTTTAAATATAATAAGTCATTTTACATTTTACTAGGGACGGGTCGTTATTTCAATAACGTTATTTAATAACGTTATTTTCAGTAGCGGCCCGTGACCTATGATAGAGGGGGTTCACAAGTATCGTGAAATTATTTTAAACAACAGATGTATCATCTCTAACTGAGCATTGATATGAGCTTGAGTGTTTCCATATTTTTTTATTTTTTTGTGTTAAATTTTTTGTCCAAGCGGGCTCCGCAATGCCGCTACGAGACAACAAACAGGAACAAAAAAGAACGGTTAGTTGTGCTTCATCCACAAATCCAGTTATTTTTTTCGTATATTTCATTTTTAAACTTTCTAATAAAGTCCTTAGATTTACCCTTTGTGGTCTGCGTTAAATTAATTTCGGGTTTAGGTATTCACTTCAATTTTTTGCTCCAAACTCAAAGAGCTAAAGTTATTTCTTAAATAGTCCACCGTCAAACTATTCATTTTAACTTAATAACAGTTCAGTTCACTGGGAAACAATCTCTGATTTATAAACTTGAACTGACTCGAACAAACCGCCGCGAAGTTTATAATGGTCAGATATGTTCTCACTTGTTCAATTCGAACGACACCCGTCGGATCTGAACAACTGAGATGCCCCTTTACCCTTTAGAAGAAAAAATTGCAATTTTATTTACCTTTTCGGCGTTATTTAAAACCAACTTAATTTATAAAAAACACCAGGTAACCGAACAAAAACCGTCACAAAACACCAAAACAAAGTAACATAAATTCACTTTAGTTATCGCGCACTTCATGAACACATCTAAGTACCATTCAATCTGAATTAGTAATTTAAAGTGCTACTTTGTAGACAAAAATACGCCCTTATTGTATAAGATTTCATCAGCTGGTGGTCTGGGAAATAATATAATTTTTCCATACATTGGTATTTGACATCCAAAAATGTTGAAACTAAATAACACCTTTGAGCCTGTCGGTGTCTTGACGTTGTCTGGTCGATATTAAGCTCAGCCGTAAAAATACAGCGTTGCCACTTTCGATGTTTTATAAGATTATATTCATAAATTGCGGAATTTCCTTCTGTAATATTACTTTCCTGTATAATTATAGTCTCGGAAATGGCAACCACGCTAGCTCCAATTAGTTTTCTTAATGTGCAGAAAGAAAGCCCCTTGGACTCGACCATTTATTTCAAAGGGTAGTTCCTATGTCAACATAATTGTTTCATTTTATCTTTAGTAAAGGGTTAATGCTCCTTAGAAATTAGCGTTTTTATTATTTCTGAATTTATACTGCGTGTCTGTGTGTTTCTTTAAGTGATTTAGTGCAATTTGCACGTGATGAGCTTAAAGCTTTTCCCATAGAAAAAAGAACTGAAAATGCCTGGATTTCTTACTCCTGTCAGCGTGGATGTACTTTCTAAGTAGGCTAAATATTTATAAGAAACTAAAGTTTTACATTTTTACACAGTTTGGCAACATTGCACATAACACCTGTTTTCTGATATGCTACGACAGGGTGACATGACGAACAAACCTGATCAAACGCCGAATGAGGTGTGGGTTTAAGGGGCTGGACCCCACTTTTAAAACGGTCGATTTAAAAAATATATGTAGCGCTTCACTAGGACACCCAAGGAGTCACCTATTTAAATATAATACGTCATTAACACCCTGTATATACTTAATATTAAAATATTGAAACATCCACGCTCGAATTACTACACATGCAAGAACAAAAAGACAAAGGCGCACTCCAAAATTGTGCGACTTTTCCATGTAAAATCGCCATATCCCCGCTATCCCCCGCCACCCGATACTAAAGAAAAACTGCATTATGTCCCGCCTATATGAGCGCATATGCGAGCATTTCTCGTCATCAATTTAACGACAGGAGCGCCGGCCGGATCACGCCACGGTGAGAGCCTATAATATACAGTTGGATATGACGGTACGATAAAATATTAGGGAGGGTCGGACTTTATACGATAAATCATATTAAATGGAAGAACCGTCACTAGTTATTTTATTATAACGTACCGCAACGTTAGCAACTTCGCGTGTATCGCGCTATTAAATAACGTTTAAATTACCTTTTTGGTAATTGTTTCACATAGCTATTTCTGCTAATATTGAGAATTTTACAATATTGCTTTTACTAACCTGTTACGGCGTTAATTATGGACATACCAAAATTGAAAATAACATCTAAAGTACTTACAGAGATATTAAAAAATAACCATTTAAAAAATAAAAATTCAACACCCTGTAGCAAAAAATTTAAGTCGTTGCGGACATATGTTCATAAGAACTTTTCTTTATAAAATGACCTAAGGAATCACACCTTGAAATATTACTATATTTTATCCAGTTTACGACAGACTTGGCACAATCTTACCATATTGAGTTAAGAATTTCTATTTTTTTCACAAGCAATCCTTAAAGTTAACACACAAACACTGAAAAACAACAAAGAATTTTATTTAGCAAAAACGACAAATATGACAATTGTTAATCTGGTAGTGTCAAACGTGAAACCAGGTATGAAGAATGGCCGTTCCAATAAGGTCTTTATAAAAACAATTTTCCGAACGCGCGAAGGCTGCGTAATGACCTTGTCTAATTAACAGAAAACGACAAAGAAAAATTATACTATTTTTCAGAGCTCCCCGATTGTTCTTCTGAAAAGTTAAAGTTTTTTTTTATGATTTGATTGATTTCAACGCTAGATTTGAAATATGATTTTCAACACTAGTGTAATATAAGACACTTTCTAGCCCAGTTAGTCGTGCTTTTTCTCACTTTCGTAGGTGGTCGGGTTTAGAAAAAAATCATTACAAACTTAAAATCATTACCTAATGCACGAGGAGACCAGCAAATCCAAAAGAAAAAAGGCGGACCACAAACACAATTAATTATCATTTTACCTGAAAAAGATGTAATTACTTTATTAATCTGATCGTGGCTTATCGGATCGGTTCGATCGCCTTAAGCGGCCTAATCGATCGGTATCAGTTACGCGTACCCAATTCTATTATAGCTGATCTTATTAGGTTGATAAGTAATATCGTTTTACCAGACCGTAACAAAAAGTAGAATACGTGCTTGAAAATGAATTGTGCTTGATTGTTGTTTTAACTCTTCCAATACGGATTATCCCTCATAGTTTTGAGGCAATATATATTTTATATCTCTAACATTAAAATATTTCGTTATTTCACAATTTGTACAGAAATTTTCTCTTGCGATGCATATTTCTCTCTCTTTGTAATTTATCAATATTTGTAAAGTTGAACTTTTATTTTTTGAGCGGATTTACATAAATACGAATAAAAATTCTCTTCAAAATTTTTTTACGAGGAATAAAACAGTCGGCGCCCAGTGATTTAGGTGTACACCTTCTGGACAGTGCCAGGTGGTCCGATATCAGATCAAACCATTGACCTATACCTACGGATAACCAAACTCTGGAAGCAAAAGTGGCAAATTTATAGCCTCGGGCATGCAAACAAAGCTGATCGCAATGAGTCATGCGCAATGCCGATTGACAATCACTGAAAAGCCATTTTTCGAATTAATTTTGATATCCATTGTCTACGTATCGATATATTTTTAATATCGTTACATCATTACGACTGTTCTCGGTTCTGGATGGTCGTCCTTGGTTCACGTCGTTGGTTGGCAACCAAACCCGGCATCAATGTCGGCGGGGTTGCCTAAGAAACAGCATATGACGGCTACAATATTGTGCGCAAGATGAACAACCAGTCACCTTTAAAAATATGACCGTTGAGCCCTGCGCACCAACCCATTTTTTACTCATAAATTTAATTTAAAATTTACTCATTTAAATGACAAACAGCCGTGTTAAAAATCGTTCAGCCCCCTTTTATTGATATACTAAGTAGTGAAAATCAAATATTAGGATTCCGACATGTTTTAAGCTATAAATATCACTTTAAAATAATCCTTACACACTTTTATATCATTTATTGAACTAATGTAACTACAAATGAATAATTAAATAAACGAACAAACCCGAACAAACCCGAAATAAGCTTGTAAGTGGATTTATTAGAAAATAGGAAGTAAATCATAATTTACATAAAATATCTTCAAATATTTCAGGCTCCAAGTTCGCATATTCTTGGGCCCCATATGATTTCTGAAAAGAAATTATTATTGATGCTTACTGTCAATACACTTTATTCAATTTTTGTTTAAAAATATTATTTTTGTAGTTTGTTTACTTAGGTTTACATTTCGTTCTTAAGTTATTTTTAAATTTGCCGAATTTACAACTGAAAAAGCATACTTTAGAAAAAACTATAAGTATATCCTTGTATTTTTTTTATTTTGGTGTTGTAATTTCTGGGCCCTATTTCCCATTGACCCTCTGACTTTACGATGTAAAATTATGTGAGATACTCATCCAATAATCAAAAAGAGGACCTCGAAGAGAATCAAGAATATTATTTAAAAATATTTAAAAGAGTTCTGGCTACAAGTTAATATGATAACGCTGTTGTTGCATGGTTTAACTTTTCATATCTAGATTGATAAATTATTAACTAAAATTTACGAAAAATTCTTTAAAAGGGTGTTTGCTACTCAGAAATACACAACAAATTTTTTTAACTGTGGCCATTTTATAATCTAAAATAACAACTATATTTCAATTACAAACTACTTACCTGCAACAAAAAGAAAACGACCTTCCTCGTGAAAAGATTAGAAAACCAAAAATTATTTTATAATTTAAACTTTACATATCATTATTCATATGTTGCTTGATTATATTCCATGCCAGATGAATGAAATTGACTTGTAAAATTATTTAACAACTCGGCGTGTTCGCATTTTATGTCTGTCTCTGTCTGCATCAACCTTTCCCGATTCGATAAAGTGAGACAAATATGGCCAAGATCAAATCGCCTTCATTAAACACGCTCACTTTATGTCTTCCAGATATAACTACGTAAGTCTGATATTGACAGATAGAGATGTTTGACACACATGGAAAACGTAGGTCTTAGCGGCGATAGACATGGTATGACGTCACTTGCATGGCCTTCTTACGTGTTTCGATCCCACCCATAAGCAGGCTCACAGTGCTGAGTAATATTGTCACAACTATTAGATATTTGGAATATTATTTTATTCCTAACGATATTTCCATTACAGAATATTAAAAAACTATTAACAGAATAATATTACAATATTTTCGAGTGTAAAGTGGTAAAGTATGTCATTTTAACTGCGACACACGAGTTTTATAATTATTTTTGCATTTGAACCAAACTTTAATGTTAGTATACAAGACATGTTATTTAATATGCCCGGTAATGGGTTTTAAACGCTCATTGAGAATGAGAGTGAGAATTATTTTAAAAGACTATTTTTTAATTTTAAATTCGATCAAAACTTATGATAAAAAAAAACTTTATTTTTCTCATCCTCGCTCCAAATGTATAGGTACTAGGGGCATTAGTCCCGAAGCTTTGTTCCAATCCCGGGATTTTCGGGATAAAGAGTATATAACCCCGGAATCCCAGGACTAATCACAAAAAAAATAACATGGAAGATTAAAGATTGTGTTTATTAAATAGAAATCTTACCTACTGTTAACAAAATGAAAAAACAACATTAAAGATTTTTAAAAAAAAGAACATAAAAAAATCAGTGAATCAAGTGTGTCGTCTCCTAAAGTTCGTATTTATTGCGACTATAACCAGCTGATGAGAAGCAGCGTTCTGTTTCCCCCCTCAAAATGAGGGATAAAAAAATGTAATCCTTGGGGGATTTTTAAAAATTTAATCCTTAAAAGTAAATGAAATTTAATTTATTTAAAAATTATTTTAAAGCTCAATTTTCCCTATTTTAAAGTTCATAAAATAGTATATAAGCCACGTGACTAAAGTCCCTAGGTTTATACTGCCGTGTTAATTCAAAGGGACGTATCTACAAATGTCGTCAGAAGTTACTTATACCTCAACTTGCCATGAATGAGCTAATCAACTGTCTGATGTCAAATTCGAAACAAATTCTTTTTTTTATATGATCAAACACAAGCAATTCGTACAAATATGGGCATAATTGAAATTTAGAAGCTAAATAATCGATGTATTTCACAGTTAAATTTTCAGTAGATATGCCCCTTTGAATTAACATTGTAGTATAATGCACTGTTATAAGCACGGAAAAAATGGTTCGACGTTAATTAATTCTCTTTTTTAGTGATCTCTGAAAATCGGCGCTAAAAAATTACATTATTTTGTAAATTGTATATTTGGGTCTATCGAAACATGTTACCAAGTTATGGATTATTTAATAAAATAGAATTTACAATAAATTTTTAGTTTTAAAATAAATATTTAAAAAACAATTAATTTTTAAAGAACTCTTTTACATAATTTATCCCGGGATTTGAGGGCTTAATCCCGGGATTTTCGAGATTGATTTTTCCTCGAGGTTCCGGGATTTCCCCGGGATTTCGGTATCCCGGTATTGACACCCCTAATAGGTACCGGTTAATTTATCTGGTAACTGTCTTAACATTAACATATTTTTCCCGATAATAAGAAAGACGTTACTTTTCTCATAAGTTCAAACTCTAGAGAATATTGTTTTTTTTACATGTGCCCCGAAAGTGCATGTTCTCTTCACCGAAAGTGGCGTTTTCCAAGAGAGCTGGCGGGAAAGTATCGAAGCGGGCGGGAAAGATAAATAAAATAAAACCAGAATTGTCGGTGCGGGATTTGAACCCTCGACCCTCAGATCACCAGGCGGACACTCTACCCATCGAGCCATACTACAAGCGATAATAAATAGCGGATTATATATAAATTAAATTGGCAGTTAATTTTTCAAAATGTTTTAGAAAAATGTCTGAAGAATTTCTTTATTTATATGGCCTCAAAGACTCGGCCACTTGTAAAAAAATAAATAAAACCAGAGATGATGATGATGATGGAGACTTAAATATTTAGCAGCTGTTAAACAATTTAGGGAAGAAAATCGTCCAATTATTTACCTTGACGAAACATGGTTCGATACCCATGACACTCCAAGAAAAGGTTGGGATGATTCTTCCAAAAAATGTCAAACCAAGGCACCATCAAGTAAAGGCACAAGAATCGCAATACTACATGCTGGTTCAGAGAACGGGTTTGTTTTAAATTGTCTGTTGCTTTCAGCTAAAAACAGCAGATTCTTCTTTAGATTACCATCAAGATACCGACGCACAACTTTTTGAAGATTGGTTTATAGTCCGTTTTGTTGCAGTTGATAGCTCATATCGAGGGTTGAAGCCATAAAACAACCGTAAACCATAGGCGTTGCCAATAGTAATTACCTTATTTAATAAGAAAATTGGCCTCTGTCCATTGTTAAGTAGGATTAGGGTTAAAGTAGGTACAACAGGGGTAATTAATTTACCTATTTTTGCCTGCTTTAGGATGTTATTACGCCATTTGATGTGCGTTTGTCAAACTATGTATTTAGTTGTATTTAGATACTGCATTATCTGAAAGTTGAATTATTTCCTATACTTGTAACAATGGCTTCAAGTTTTTCGCCAACGTGTCTTCGTCAAATTAGCAAGAGTGCATATTCTCTCCGAGAAAAGACATTAATATTAAACGTGCATGATGCTCTAGTGTACCAGAAACCTGCAAGTGATGTTCGTAGCATCATTGCAGAGTGTGCCAATATGGTAGGAGTTGGAGAGGCTACTATATATAGGTTCTTGCGTGAAAGAAAATCTAAGAACCTCAGTGAGCCAAAACCACTCCCAGGAAAGAAACCGTTAGAAATTGACAATTTCATTAAAAATGGTATTAGAAGAAAAGTACATAGTTTTTATTTTGCCAAGGAAATACCAACTATAGACAAAATTTTACAAGCCATTAACTACGACGAGGACTTACCACAGCTATCACGAACGAAACTATGGAAAATACTTCATGATATGAACTTTCGATGGGAGAAGCAAAACAGAAAATCTTTTCTTATTGATAGAGCAGATATTATTTGCTGGAGACGTCAATACTTAAGGTCCATCCGAAAATACCGCAGCGAAGGCAAAAACATTTTCTATTTGGATGAAACTTGGCTGAACGAAGGGCACACCGTATCTAAAGTTTGGCAAGATAAAAATGTCCTAAGTTCTCGACAAGCTGTCATGGAAGGCTGGTCAACAGGACTTAGACCACCATCTGGAAAGGGACGCAGACTTATTATAACTCATATAGGAAGTTCAAATTGCTTTTTGGATCAAGGATTATTACAATTCCAGTCGAATTCTACTAAAGACTATCATGAAGAAATGACTGCTGATGTTTTCGAGGAATATTTTAAGCAAATGATAGAATACATTCCCGCTAATTCTGTAATAGTGATGGATAATGCCAGCTATCACTCTAGGCTAAAAGAGAATCTTCCCACAACTTCATGGAAAAAGGCGGAAATCGTAAACTGGTTACAAATAACTGGTTGTAAATAAATTCATAAAATCATAAAATCTATTACATTTAAATAAAATAATAAGCGGTTACATTAAAAACCCAACTCTCCGACCATGATGGGCCGTTTTAATCATTATCCTTTCATTTCATTTTATGGCTCTATTGTTACTTTATCTGTTACCCGGTGGAATAGGTCAAAATTTCTTCATCTTTATGCTAGATGTACGTAAAAAGACCATTTTATAGGTAAAATATTTTAGGCCACCGGGCCCTTGTTTTGAATCTTTAATGAGGGTATCGAGCTATCAACGGCAACGAAACAGACTTTAAACATAAACTCCTTAAAAATATACCTGAAAATAGCGTCATTGTAATGGACAATGCTAGTTATCATAGTCGGCAACCAAAAATCATTCCCATGGTATACATATACGTATACAATAGGGTTTAATCAGGTAGTTTATTTATGGCAGTAATAGTCAACGGTATAATTCTGCAACAACTATACCATGCCATGGACTAAAAATATTATTGAGACATTCCGCGCGGGGGTCGGCCTCCTACAATATAGTCAAGCGATATGATGAATAGGTATAGCAGAGAATAGCCCAAGATGGAATAGATTGCGGGACGTCTATGTACAACTTATGTGATGTGAAGAAAAAAGTTAAATTTTATGAGTGAAATAATGGGTAGATGCGCACGGTTTACCGGTCATATTTTTAACCGTAGCTCGTCGTTTGTCTTGCGCAAAAATGTTGTCGCCGTCATATAGGCAACCTCGCCGTATTGGCGAGGGTTTGGTTGCCAACCAACGACGTCAACCAACGTCGTAGGTAGGGAATCCAATCCCGCAAACCTGCCGGATCCGCGGGATTTGCGTGATAGCAAACAATGAACTGCGATATTTTTGGTCGACGCGTAGGGGATTCCCCGCCATGCTTTGCTATTTGAATATAATACATGGAATTTAAACAGCAATCACAAAAATGAGTGTCAGTGTAGTTTACAAAGATAATAAAGGTTCAAGTTTGGAATTATTTTTTAAAGTCTGAAGATGGTCTTACAGCTAAATGTAAGTTATGCCCTAGCATTATCAAAACCTCTGCTCGTTCCACCAAAGGTAGACACACCCACTTACAAGCATAATATTAATTTGAAAGTCCAGAGCAGCAGCGGTAGTGTTGATATTGATAAAATAACACAGGAAATGAAAGCTTGTACCAGCAGTTCGTGTAGTTCGTTTAGTTCTATTGCTAAGCGCTCAGATGTTAGTGATTCTTCTGTGCTACCTAAGAAAATGAAAATTACAGATTTTTTTTCATCTGAGAAAAAGTTTCGATGGAGGAAAGAGTGTCTCGAATGGTAGCTAAAGATGATATACCCTTTGGAAAGTTTATCACATCGACCGATATGCGCCAACTATTCGAATCAGAGGGCCTTACACAAATTGTGTAAAATCTATTCCGCCGATAAGTGTCGAAGCTGAACGTGCGCTTTCAGCCGCAGGATACATGTGCAATAAAATAAGATCAAATCTAAAAGATGAAACATAAACACGTTATCTTTTCTCCGAAAATACTTTCAAAATCAATGTAACATGTAACCGTTAAAATAGTCGTACTATTGTATTGTACCTATATGCAATAAATATTTTCCTGCTATTCTATTCTGTTTTTAATTGCATGAAACCTTTTTATTAACATACAGCACCCACATCGAGTTCCGCAAATCCCGCGAATCCCGCATAAATTTGCCACTTTTGCTTTTACAGTTTGGCTATCCATAGATATAGGTCGGTGACCAGTAGACCCATATGGCTGTTTGATGACGATGAACAATTCGGGTATGGTATTTAAGGGGTTTCATATTTATTAACAGGAAATTTGAGCACTAAGTCCACCATTTTAGCCAGTTAACTTTTTAATATTCCCACGTAACATAAACTGATCTTATTAGCTAGATAAGATACGAGGTATTAATAAGATTGTATTGTACCTATATAATTCGTGTGGGTATACACAAGATGTCAAGAATTCCCAGCTGGAGTTGATTGTAAGTGATAAAGAACAGTTTTGTATGGTGTCTCTATCACGGTTATATAAGATAGTTATTATTATATTATTGTGGCTGTGTGGGAAGGTATTTTGACATAAAGTAACAGTCATGGTGAACCTAATTGTTTTTTTGGCAAATCAGGTTGTGAAATTTAAAATCGGTGCATGTAAACACGCCGAATGCGTATCGCGAAATCTGTTCAACAACATGTGGAAACAACATGAAGCGACATGAAGCACACTTCTTTCAGTCTTGGCGAACAGAACAATATCGCCACTAGGGATGATTGGAACAGGTGCAACCTGTGTCGGTTTTAAAAAATACCTATTTCAAGAAACCTGTTCCAGTTCCAAATTGTTTCGAAAGGTTCGCTGCTCTTCTGTTACATCGCAACGTCGCGTCGACGTTGCATTCTGATAAAGCGGGGTTGCCGGTTGTTCCATTAACAGAAGAGTTAGCTTTTAGGGACCTTCCCCAGATCTATTTTTATTTTACTAACAAGTTTATCAACACGAAATAAAAGTAACCCGCTTTGGGACTTTATACAATAATAGATAAAACAAACTCAAAGTGTAATATACAATGTGTACATAAAGTAAGGAACAAATTCATTATCTAGGAATCTAAAAATATTTCGGAAAAATCCTCGGACACGTGTATAATAATTTTTAATGGCGCAACTTAGTATACAAGGTGGCTCATGTAGTAGATATGACATTATCGACGATTTTTTTAAATGGGAACCCCTATATTTTAGTTCTGTTCAGATCTGTAATCTCCAAGAACAGCTGATTTCAAAAACATAACACACTTAGGGCCTAAAATTCATAGTTTCGTTACTACAGGGTAAAACAAATAATTTTATTAAGATATTTTTTTTTGGCTTGGGAGGCATCAATTAATTACGTGAGGCGTTTTTAGCGATTTTTCAACCCCCCTTCCCCCAATAAAAGATTTCGTGACATTTGGCTCAATCCCTTCCGCCATCACCCAATTTTACCTGAAAGCCTTACGTAATTAATGGACGCACCATCATTTGCTGTTACTTATGTTATTTCTCAAGTAGGCTTATTTGCTGTTATGTAACTATGGTATTTAGATAATGTCATTGTCATTACATTGTATTTTTCTAGTAAGTTTATTAGAAGTAATAAATTTTATTTTAAAACATATTGAGTTACTATGCGTTTATCTTTAACACAAAGAATAGAAATTCTTATGATGATTGGATATGGTGATAGGATCCGTACTCAACAAGAAGTTTGCATTTTGTTTAACACTAAGTATCCAGCAAGACCAATTACTAGATCAACTGTGAGTAAACTTGAAATAAAATTTCGGGAAACGGGTTCAGTGGAAGATATTCCCAGAAAAGGCCGTCCAACTATTCCGGATGATAAGAAATTAGATATTTTATTGGCTATGGAAGAAGATCCCCACAACAGCGTCCGCCAGATTAGCATTGATCATGGGGCGGCTGCTATGACCGTTCATAACCTATTGACGGTAGAAAAATGGCACCCGTTTAAAATCCGATTGGTTCATGAGTTGAATAAAGATGATCCAGATCGTAGGATGGAGTTTTGTCAAATATTAATGGAAAGATGTAACTTAGATCCTTTGTTTGTTGAAAATATCCTATTTTCGGATGAATCTACCTTTAAATTAAATGGAGAAGTGAACCGGCAAAACTGTAGATACTGGGCAAAAGAAAATCCCAGGTGGATGCGTGAGCAGCATACTCAATATCCTCAAAAAATTAATGTTTGGGCTGGTATTGTGGAAAACAAAATTATTGGGCCATATTTTTTTTACAACAATGTAAACGGGCTAAATTATCTTCATTTTCTTCAGAACTTTCTTATCCCTACGCTAGTTAACTTATACCCTAGTAGAAATAATCCAGGAATTCTAGATAAAAATTTGTGGTACCAACAAGACGGCGCACCTCCACATTATGCAGCAGTAGTGCGCCATTACATAAACCAAGTTTTTCCGAACAAGTGGATTGGAAGACGTGGGCCTGTTGAATGGCCGCCTAGGTCTCCAGGCCTTACACCACTGGACTTTTTCTTGTGGGGTCACCTGAAAAATGTTGTTTATAAAGTCCGACCTGCCAATATTGAAGATTTAAAAAATCGAATAACAACAGAATGCAGGAACATTTCAGAAGAAACCATAAGAAAAGTCCAACAAGAATTTATTGATCGCTTGGGGTACTGTCAGGCAGCAGAAGGAGGACAATTTCAACACTTAATTAAATAGCTTATTTAATTTTTTTACATTTTTTTAAAAATATCTTAAATAAAATTATTTGTTTTACCCTGTAGTAACGAAACTATGAATTTTAGGCCCTAAGTGTGTTATGTTTTTGAAATCAGCTGTTCTTGGAGATTACAGATCTGAACTAAAATATAGGGGTTCCCATTTAAAAAAAATCGTCGATAATGTCATATCTACTACATGAGCCACCTTGTATATTAAGTTTGTATGGGAAAAAAATGCGCCATTAAAAATTATTATACACGTGTCCGAGGATTTTTCCGAAATATTTTTATATTCCTAGATAATGAATTTGTTCCTTACTTTATGTACACACTGTATGCAATTTTACCAAATCAACTATCCCACCTCTAACATGTTCCGATAGTACAATAGCATCCACAGCCAGAGACAAAGCAAACTTTCGCAGTCCACTGTAGATTCCAGGGAAGAACACCACCCAACATTCGTGCAGTTCAATCCGAAATGACCGAAATCGTGTTCCGTCAGCATCTGGTCAAACGAATCCTGAAAGGGCTCGACGTCAAGAAAGTTTCTGGTAAAGACGAAATTCCTGTTATAGTTCTCAAGAGATGCGCCAATGAACTAACACCAGTATTTTATAGACCTTTTAACTTATCCTACAAGGAAGGAATATTTCCATCCAGCTGGAAGACGGCGCGAATCCAGCCAATTCCAAAGAAATGTAAGAGATCACTGCCTAACAACTATCGATCAGTCGCATTGCTTTCAGTTATATCGAAAGTTATGGAGAAAGCTACTAACCAACAAATTCTAAAGTACCGGGAAGGCTTCAACATTATCAGCGATCATCAATATGGTTTTCGGAAGTCCAGATCAACTAGAGATCTTCTATCATATGTCACCGATCTTTGGAACAACGCAATCGAACATCATGGGAAGTCTCGGGCTGTTGCACTGGATATTTCTAAAGCTTTTGATCGTGTTTGGTATGAGGGGCTTCTAGGTAAGCTGCGATCCTATGGTATGCCCAGTCGATTCTGTCTATGGTTGTCTAGCTTTCTTAAGGACCGCTCTCTGCAAGGGGCGATTGACGGATTTCTCTCAGACACCTTCACCATCAATGCCGGTGTTTCTCAAGGGTCCATATTGTCGCCCACTCTCTTCTTACTCTACATTAACGACCTTCTAGTGGAAACTAAAAATCCGATATTTAGCTTTGCTGACGATAGCACACTAATCTTCCTATCGCCTTTCGCTACTGTCTGCTTCTGCTCCGTTGCAACAGACAATGTTCGAGTATTCGAAACTGTTTCATCGAAACAGGTTGTTCCGGCCGCTCCGATGAAATAGGGTATTTCAGCGAACCAGAAGCCTCCAGCGAAGAGCAAGACAAACTGTTCCAGCGAAACAAGAGAATCTATCGACCCATATCTGTTCCACATAAATACTTGTTTCGAAAAGAACAGATCCTGTTCGAAAGCGGCATCCCTAATCCAATAGTCAGCGGACTGGTGCGGCTTGTAACCGACGACATGGAGTGGAATACTGAAAAAAGATTATCACAATTCCCTGAAATTGTGAAATAATAAAACTGAGTATAAAGATAACAAATTGAAAAAGGCTGAAACTGTTATCCGGTAAACTACGAACGTTAGGTGATCGAGGTTAGCAGTGATGCCATATCACAGCGCGTGCCTCGACCTTGGTCATTGGAAACCGTTGCACAAACGCTTCAGTCTGTTTTGATATGCGAGAGGTGCTTAATAAATAAGGCATTAAAATTCCTAATTGTAGCATTATTGTTTTTTTTTGTTGTGAAATAATTTATAATAATAATTGTTGTGATATGATTTTAAATTTGTGTGATATTATTGTTGGTTGTGTTTCAAAACATTGAAGAATTGTTCAAAAAGGTATGACAAAATGAAAAAGTGTTAAAATTATATTATATTCTAAAGAGTTGAAGTGTAATTATGACCAAGCCGGCCACTGACGTCTTTTGAGAAGGTAGTATAAACTACCACATTGATTAATTACATCTCTCACCACTGAGTACCACGTGGTTTCATGAATTTGATAAAAGATGACTTATCTCACTTATAAATTCAAAGCCAAATATGGTCATTTTTCCAATTTATTTCCATCTTAGGATTTTCAGATTTAAATAAGTATAATAAGTAATTTCCATAACACCCTGCATAATTCTCTCCTCCAACATGTTGGCTCCACATATACAATACATTATATTGCCAATACGAACGTTCCAAATTACAAAAAGTGTCCCCGGTATGGGAGATGGCTTGGCACCATTGAGGTTGCGCAGTAGGGTGTAAATTTTATCGATCGCGTCAGAGCCGACATTATTTGTTTCTTGTTATTCGTCGCCATCTTTGGTTCTGGATGCTTGTTTTACAGAATAAAAAGAGGTTCATCCACATTGTTGTCGGTATATTAGTGCTTATAAACTTTCATTACCTAACAACAATTTTTGTAAAGGAGTTTTTAATTTGTAGTGATTCGATTCGCTGTTTGGTAGGTTACTGGCTTGTTTTGTTTAAGATGAAAGGACATAGGTACATGGTGCTTTTTTACAAACGTGGATCAATACCAGATATGAAGTACACATTTCAGGTATGTACATATATACGAAAATATTTTGCTTATCACATTATCCGATCTTCGGAACCGAATTTCACTAAAAAGCTTGTAAAAAAAAGAAGAGAGTGTCACTCGTATTCAATATAATTTATATGTGGTCACTACCTATCCTTAAAATTAATGTATTATTTATATGGTGCATTAGTAGCTGATAATAATTCCCAAAAAAGTCAATATAGTCATTCATTCTTAATTTTTGATTTAGAAAAAAGTGAGGTTAAGAAAGAACATACGACGTCGGATGAAAGTTAAAATAAAGCTCATCGTGTCGATTGTTACAAATATTCGGACAGAATTTGGCCCCAAAAGTTTACACCAATCAGGGCACCGTCGGAGCATCATATCGTCAGAAATCTTATGCATGAAACGTCGTCTTAAATCGAACTAATCGAAATTTTGATTTTTTTAACTAACCAGTGAAATTTACATTAAAAAAGTTGAAATCCGGTCCTATCGAATGTTTACTTTCACAAGGAAATTTCCGAACTACGCAAACTCACTATTACCCGTTCGATGCCCATAGCGGGGACATAATTGCAGATGGTATTAGCAATATACTGTTTATGTATACGTGGTCTGCTCTGCCCCTCTGTCATCGACGCCATGGATACGGTCTCGTTGTGTTGTGTATGGACGCAAGGCCCAAGCCGCAACGTATAAGAAAATTGGTTTGCTGAAACGGCTAAATCCGAAAATGGCCGAGAGCCACGAACGTCACTTCCTAATCAAAATATTTACTGTGCCAGTGAAAAAATGTTCACCAGAAAAAAAATGTTTTTTAACCACAGTTAGGTAAGTACATTCCTTCCCCAGCATATACCTATAAAGATTAATGACAGAAAATAAAGAATTATTTAATTGTCAATAGTAAATATTTCTAAAAGAGGAAAGTTCCTTCTAACAAAAATTTAAAAAATATCCAGGAAAATGGTTTCTACTGTCACAAGAAATCAATTTTGCGGTTACAGATAGAAAATATTCTATCCCAACTAAAATAATCCTTTTTTAATAGCTTTTCTCAGTGTTAAAACATAGTAACTACATTGAATACCCACAGTAATTATCAGCCATAAAGTAAACGTAATAACATTTGCGTATTTAGAAAAATTTCCATTTAAATCAAGAATGTGTAGTTAGTGTGCATGCACTTCAACCATCCCGTTTATTAATAAAAGATCATCATCTGATATCTATAATAATAATTCCACCGCAAATGGTTTTTTAAGCTACTGCGATGAAACAAGTTTGAGAAACACGATACCACATATGTTATTAAAACGCCTATATACATACCTATTTATTTAGTTAAAAGAGAGTTTATGTAGAGTATTCTGAAGAAATACCCCGAGTTTCCAGTACTATATCTTCACTGATTGAAGATACTATGAACATTCTGTGAAGTCATTCGCTCCATTTGTGCCGGGTGATGCATCGTCGAGTTGAACCACATATATATAAACAGTATATGGCTAATACCATCTGCAATTATGTCCCCGCTATGGGCATCGCATCGAAGGGGGCATTGTGAGTTTGAACAGTTTCACAATTTCCTTGTGAAAGTAAACATTCGACAGGACCGGATTTCAACTTTTTTAATGTAAATATCACTGGTTAGTTAGGAAAAATATTGCAATCAAAATTTCGATCAGTTCGAGTTAATACAGCGTTCCATGCATACGATTTCTGACGATATGATGATCCGACGGTGCCCTGATTGGTGTAAACGTGTGCCAAATTCCGTCTGAATATTTGTAACAATCGACACGATGAGCTTTATTTTCACTTTCATCCGACGTCGTATGTTTCTTAACCTCACTTTTTTCTAAACCAAAAATTAAGAACGAATGACTATATTGCCTATTTTGGGAATTATTATCAGGTACTAAAGCACCAAATTAAAAATATATTAATTTTAAGGTTAGATAGTGACCACATATACAGGTTGTTATGGAAATGAAGTATTATATTTAAATGGGTGACTCCTGGGGTGTCCTAGAGAAGCGCTACATATTTTTTTTTTCAAATCGAACCTTTTAAAAGTGGGGTAACACGCCCTTAAACTCACAGGTAACTCCGCGGCACTGTATCATATTTACCCTGTGTAGGGATGACATAAACACATGTTCCGCGCAATGTTGCCAAACTGTATAAAATGTAAAACTTTAGATTCTTCTATGGGAAAAGCTTTATGCTCATCACCTGTCCTGGTGATAGTGTGGGACTGCCTAATAGTTATTAAGAAGTAAGCTCAAGGTCACAGTCTACTCCTCGCTTGCTTATACCCACTAAAACCCCTTCGGCCTCTTCTTTCCATTCTCGGAACATGACTGGCATATCATCGAGAGAAAAAAACACAGAACACATAGTGAAACAGAACAACTTAAACTAAATCACTTAAGGAAACACACAGACACCCACGAGTTTCAAATTAGTTTTTAAGCACTTATTATCAGATTACACAAAATCACTAAACACTACCGTGCACATAGAACAAACGCACATAGGAGATAGGGCACAAATTATTTTAACACGAGGCCACACAAGGGACACAGAACGCATAGTTAAACAGAACAAATTAAACTAAATCACTTAAAGAAACACACACTCGTCAGTTTTAAATTAGTTTTAGCACAAGACCAGTCCGATTGAAGTTCTTGGCATTTTGAAGTAGAATAGCAAATTTATATTAGAAAATAATTCAATTTATCTAAATTCGTACTCGCACTTCTGGTAAAATACCAGGAACGGTTGCGCTGTTGTCTAGAACTAGAACGTCGAAATTTGCGCGCCAAAACTTTAAATTGAAAATTTGATTAAAAAATATGAATTTTGTCTAAAGCATGAAAGAAAATTATACAGAAAAGTAATATATAGAAGCAAATTACATAATTTATGAATATAATCTTATAAAACAGCAATTTATAAAAATAAACCAGCAGGTGGCGACATTGTAGTGTTGTTGTGTAGGTGACGCCCGACAGAAAAAGAAGAAGAGCGAAAATGTCAAGTCAACTGTCAAACGGCCCGAACGTTTAGTTATTTCAAAACACAAATGGATGAAAGTTCTACTATGTAACATCAAACTAATTTAGAGAAAATTGAGTTTAAAGTTTTTTTGTCTGGCACCATCATCAGTACATATTATCCTTCACCAACTTGTATATCTGTTATTTACCACTAGAACAATATTGGAAGTAGTTGTAACGAATTTTATGTACATAAATCCTTCATCCAAAATAAAAAAAATTATGGGAGTATTTTCTAACCAGACAAAAGTGTACGCGAGAATTAATGTGAATTTATGTGTTGTTTTAAATAATACCGAAAAGGTAACAGAGCTTATATAAAAAAAAATTTTCTCCAAAGAGTAAAGGGGCATTATAAACTTTTAAGTTGTTCAGATTTGACGAGTGTCGTTGAAGAAATGTAAACCTGACCACGCGGCGGTTCGTTCGCGTCAGTTCAAGTTTATAAATCAAAAATTGTTTCCCAGCGAACTGAACTGAACGTAGAAGTTTAGAAATGTACCTTGAAAAATAAACATCTTCTGTCAACCGGTTATTGACCTTCTAAAGAGTTTAAGGACTAACACCGACAACACCGCTCAAAATTCACTGACGTTTTTGGCCATAACCTATCTCAATATTGCTTTGTTTACATAATTTACATCTGTCACAAGTTTATTTATATTTCTCCCAGTGCTATGACGTGTTTTTTCTGGTTTGATATAAAGCGATATAATTCGGTTATTAAGTAAAAGCGCCTATTATGGTTATTTTTATTCAATTTGTTTTCATCTCAGGAATTGCCGGTTTAAATATAATACGTCATTTCCATCACACCCTGTATATTATATTGTATACGAGTGACACTCTCTTCTTTTTCTACAAGCTTTTTATTGAAATCCGGTTTCGAAGATCGGATAATCTGACAAGCAAAATATTTTCGTATATATGTATATACCTGAAATACTTTATACCTGGTATTGATCCACGACTTTTGCAAAAAGCACCATGTACTTCTGTCCTTTCATCTTAAACCAAAGAAGCCACTAACCTACCAAACAGCGAATCGAATCACCACACCACAAAACTCCTTTACAAAAATTGTTGTTAGGTAATGAAAGTTAAGTAAGCACTAATATACCGACAACAATGTGGATGAACCACTTTTTATTCTGTAATTTGAAAAAGCATCCAGAACCAAAGATGGCGGCGAATAACAACAAACAAATAATGTCGGGCCGGCTCTGACGCGATCGATAAAATTTCCACCCTACTGCGCAAACTCAATAGGCCCGCCCCATCTACCATAGCGGGGACACTTTTTGTATTTTGGAACGTTCGTATTGGCAATTTACTGTTTCTATATATGTGAGTTGAACATAGAAAATCCCATGTAATTTTTGAGGTGGCTGGATATTGGCTCCCATGAACTAACAGGTAAGATTCCACGTCGATGGAGGCGTAGCTTGTGATATCACCAGGCGAGTGATTATTAAATCTCTTATGGAGATTGATATTGCTGTCAGTGGTTGTTAACTCTCTTTAAAAGGTATTAAAAGGTTTTACGCATTTAATAGTATAAGAAATGAAACTCGCCCAAATCATTGTTATCAAATTACAAGCTTCCACAACATGAATATTCTCTTTCAGAGTCAAAACGCGACAATTTTCTGTTATTGTTTACGATTTTAACCTTACAACTCACAAATAAACGGCGGACTGCTGTCGGGGAATCACACATACTTTCATTCGGCGAAGTCCTTTTGCCCTGCCACTCATACGCGATTTGTTGCCGGTCTGTCTTCAGAGGGTTTTTGCACCGTACTTATTCGTCTCCCAAATATTTTTAAAAAATTGTGTCCGTTTAAAGGAGGGTTTTCGCACTCTTTGTGTCCGCGTCCGCCCAAAGAGAGGTTGATTTTCATGGAATTTCATAGACCTAGTTCCGGACTATGAAAAAATGTCCGCTTATTAGAGGTGTCCGTTATGAGAGGTTTCACTGTAATTACAGAAAGTCTAGATATCTCAAAAGAGTCAGACAAAAAGATGTTCTATAAAACTTACTTGGAATTAAATGTTTAAAACGAAAGTTGACAGCTACTTCCGGTATAACCGGAAATGACAGGAACATGTGAATATTTTAGTTAAAGAGCGCGTATCGATAAACCTAAATCCCCAAAGTTTCAGAAACATATGTTCAGTAGTTCTCCATGAAGTTCTAATGCAAGCTGGTCATCAATCACCCTGTATAACAATGTTCTTATTTATTTTCTTAAGATGAACAACAGGAATATACCCATTTATTTTCCGTACGCATACTGCTTTAACTCTTCTTGCAGGCGTACGCGCGGATTTAATTTAAGTAGCTTATTGGAAACCGTCTCAGAAAATTTATCGGCGTTTTCTAATTATTCGAATCGACTCATTATTATTAACTGATAATTAGCACTTTCCAATAGTTGGCCAAGTGATTTATTGCATGCCGTAGAGCACGCACCCAGTGTTATTAGGGATTAGTCGCAAACGAACTCGATATAATGTAAACGTTAACTGTATGTTGTAAAAAGTGGCCATCTCTCCAGCCGATGGGCAAAATTTAATATCTATGCTATTTATCGTATCGAAAAGTAAACTTGTCCAATCGTTTTGAAGACAATTTCTGAAAAAGAAAACAGGCAGATAAAATGAGTGAACAAACCAGATATACTACTACTTTTGACGAACTGTGTTTCGTTCCGAATTAGTTGGATTATCCCTTAGGTGGATATTGATGACCAGTGTCGGACTGGTGTGGCAAACTGGGCAAATTCCCTATGGGACAGATTTAAGATATCTTCTATGCTATTTATCGTAATGAAAAGTAAACTTGTCCATCGAGGAATAATTTAATTTAGATGGAGGTGAATCTGCTTAGTCCGCGTGGACTTACAACAAGAATGCACCACACGATGGTGGAGTAAGGCGAAATCTAGACTAGACATATTGTTTGGTTTTTATAGTGATCAGAGATCTTTTAGTGATTTTTTACTGCGTTTCCATGTCTTTAGTGAATATTTGCTGCGTATCCATGTCTTTTAAACAGCCCTATTTTTTTAATATTTTTTCTTACTCTGATCATTTTAAAACATTTTTAGGTATCAGTCATCACTGGTATCAGTTCAGTAGTTTTTAAATTACTAAGTAATTAAAAAATTTCTGGATCCATTTAATGTTTACTGGGTATCCAAATAAAAGGACTGCTTATCCAAGTGGAGACTCAAAAGTACGTTAAAAGATGCCTTGTCAGAGATACGAAACATATTTGACGTTGTTGATTTTTGTTCTTCGCACAATTTACATAAGCGAGGTGTTTGGCAGTTAGTGTATGGCCACAACGGCGCACCGCACAGCGCCCTCGTCCATAGCCTGGTACCATAGCACCGCACAGTAGTGTCCACAACGGCGGACCGACCCTCGCTCATTGCCTTGCCTGTCGATCAGTTTGTCTCTCGACATCGAGATATAAACATGGACTGTGCGTTGTCATCTTCTTCCGATGAAGAAGATATTATTTTAGACGCTAATATAACCAAGTGGTATATGTTTAAACAGAAATCAAGATTACCAGTGCATCCTATTAACGCAAAGCGAAGATTCTATGGAGAATGTTATCACCTTTATAAAGATCTAAGGAAAGATCCCCAATGCTTTTGTGAATATATGAGAATGCATATAAATACTAGATTTTTGTTTAAGCATATAAGTACCACTTTGTTATATTATTAGACTCTAATAAATTTGCCGGTGTTAAACACATAAGAAACATACCGCAATGATTTCGAAGTTATTTAAATGAATTCAATAAACCTTTGGCTTCTAAGCTTGTCTGTCTGTGTCTACAAGGGCGCACCGCCCCTCGCCCATAGCCTTGTACACAGTAGTCCCTCGACATCGAGATATAAACATGGACTGTGCGTTGTTATATTCTTTCGACGAAGAAGATATTGTTTGAGACTCTAATTACACTAATCAACACAAAAATCCTCTTTATAAAAATATCGTGTATTTTGTAACATTTGGACTTAAACTAATATACAACTGACCCTCAAATGTTTATATTGGCCTCAGATTTCTTGGAAGGGTCGAATAGGCCCATTAATAAGTAATAAAGGGTCGCCCCATTGTTATTTGCAGCTTATTTGGATCTATGCTTGAAATATCCCTTTAGTCGTTACTATAAAATATAATCATTTAGTAAACATCTATTAATATTTTCGCTTAGATCTACGTGCGTGGTAAAACAGTACCAAAAATGTCGATGCGTGTTTGCGTTAATAAAGCCGATACCTTCTGTTATATTTGTGGCGAAGTTACCGCGAAAGCGTACCAAAAACCGATATCTTCATTAGTAAAAAAGGCTTATGAACTGTACTTTGGATGCAAAGTTGGCGATGAAGATAGGTCCTGGGCCCCAAAAATGTGTTGCAGTTCGTGCTCGAGAACATTGACTGGATGGCTGAAAGGTACTCATAAATCTATGCCATTCGCAGTTCCAATGGTTTGGAGGGAACCTCGTAATCACATAGATGATTGTTATTTTTGCATGATGAATATTAAAGGAATTACTAGCAAAACCAAGCGTAGCATTCAGTACTCCAATATTCCTTCTGCAATGCGACCAGACGCAACTCATTACCCATTCCCCAGCCACCTGAGAGTTACACGCTTGATTCCGAATCAGACTCCGGAAGTATTTCACCAGAAGCCGGACCAAGCTACATCCCTAGTTCTCATGATTTGCCTGATACACCTCATTTAATCACTCAAGGTGAATTAAATGACCTTGTTCGTGACTTGGACCTCCCGAAAACAAAAGCTGAACTTCTCGGATCCCGCCTGCAGCAGTGGAAGCTCTTGGGAAAAGGAGTGAAGGTGTCCATCTACAGGAAAAGGCAATCTACTCTCACAATTTTTTTTACAGTGGAAGGTGATTTAGTATTTTGCCATGACATACCTGGCCTAATGACCGAACTTAACTTACCATATACTCCCGATAAATGGAGACTATTCGTAGATTCGTCTAAAACAAATCTAAAAGCTGTTTTAGTTTTTAATGGAAACGAGCATCCATCGGTTCCTATAGGTCATTCGGTAAATATGAAAGAAACATGACAATCTTAAGATGTTACTAAGATGTGTAAAGTACGAAGATCACAAATGGAACATATGTGCAGATTTAAAAGTGGTGGCGTTACTGACAGGACTGCAAGCAGGGCTATACAAAATACTGTTGCTTTTTGTGTGAATGGGACAGCTGTGCAAGAGACAAACATTATAAAATTAAGGTTTGGCCTCCACGTGACACAATACAAGTTGGCGTTAAAAATTTGACCCGAGAACCATTAGTTCTGATTCAGATTCTGAAAGAAAAAATATATTTACCTCCACTTCACATTAAGCTGGGTCTGATCAAAAATGTTGTTAAAGCACTGGATAGAGAAGGAAATACTTTCAAGTATTTAAAAGACAAATTTCCACGTATCAGTGAGGCCAAAATTAAAGAAGGAATTTTTGTTGGTCCCCAAATTAGGCAATTGTTTAAAGATGCAAACTTCAGGCAAATTTTAAGTGACAATGAAAGGCGGGCAAGGAATGCATTTGAAAGTGTTTGCAACAATTTTCTTGGAAATATTAAATCAGAAAATTATCGTGAACTCGTGGAAGAACTACTCACGGCCTATCATATTTTAGAATGCAACATGTCACTAAAACTTCACTTTCTCCATTCTCATTTGGACTTTTTTCCTGAAAATTAAGGAGCAGTATCAGATGAGCATGGAGAACGATTTCACCAAGATATTGCCTCCATAGAGAAAAGGTATACAAGAAAGTGGAGCCCGAATATGTTAGCCGACTATTGCTGGACCCTAATACGAGACACATCCAGGAGTTCTTATAAAAGAAAGACGTTAGGGAAGTAAATATTAAATTTTAAATTATTTATAAATGTTTATAATGTAGGTACCTAAGCTAACTGTTAATAAAATATATTATAGGTTTTTAATTGTTCACAGCATATGTCCCTCCCTTATCATTGGAGGCTGATATCGAAAATCTGAGGCCAGATCTGGATTCAGCAGGCCAAAATACATAAAATCCAGCCAAAATCATTCCAGAGAGGAAAAAAAATTTTAAATGTTCGTCAGTGTAATTATTTACAAAAAGGTATAAATTTTCAACAAGCTCTTCATATTATTGAAAATGCAAAAAGAGTTATCAATGGTAGGGATGATCAGTATCAGTAGGTAAAGCTCGAATTCTCAATGAAAATTGATACTAGATTATATAGCTATCTAGTAAAATCTGCAGGTGAATTGTGTCAAGATAAAATATACGTCGTAATTAGTGTTGTGATCGATCGGGTGAAAAACCGCTTGAGTACCCGATTATTGAAATAACAGACATCGCTCGATTATTAAAAAAACTACTCGAGTTATAAATTCAAGCGAAAATCGTCGCTTGTTACTTATTACCTTTCACTCGATACCCGAGCTTCGCTTGACGCCGACCGAACTGTGCTGCTTGGTAGTGTGATCGCTCGAGTGAAAAACTGCTCATATATTCGCTGGCTACCCAGCGACGATTGTAAATTTTTAAAAAATTAAAGGACATAATTTTTTTAAAATCAGAATCAACTGTTCCTCCTTAATAAAAACTCTAGACAAAACTTACAAAAACAACCCCTGGTGTTTTATCAACACATTCTTTTTAGCCATAAAAATGTCAAGTGATTAATCGCTCGAGCAATTCACTCGATTATAAAAATCGCTCGATTACATCGTTTTTTTCCAACACTAGAATGTAAAAATTTGAAATTGAATGTTTTAAAACAGTAATAAATCAAGTAACACAAAGTGCGAGCGATTTTAATAATCGAGTGAATCGCTCGAGTAAATCGCTTGAAATTCCAATTCACCAAGCGATGACGTCACCGACTGCTTGACCGGCAGCCTAGCCGTTTACATGTGATCAGGTAGGGTATTTAGCAGGCTCGTAACTACGGATGGGCACAGGTTTAGCTAAAGAATTGTAGTAGCCACCAAAAAATTCCAGAAATTTATTTATTTGTGAATAATGAATTTTTACCGCGTGTCTCGATACCAAACAAAAAAACTGCAAAAAATCACCCAAATATGTATTTATTGTTCGCGTTTATTCTTGTGCTTTTTTAAAACAAAAAGTATTACCGAGAGTTATTTTTCGTCACATCTTTCTCAATCTACGAGCATAAAATAAGCAGATATTTAAAATAACTTCCACTCTAAATTATCAGGTGCGCACTGTGTGCCCTTCAAAAAATTAGGTTTAGTTACGCGACTGGCAAAATAAGAAAATAAGTGATTATTTTTTTTAAATTCATGTTTATAGTTACCTAAAAGTTCCTGTTTGAATTTAAGAATGTTTACTTTTGGTTACCAAAAAATTTGTCGATACCTATGTTTTGTTAACTATTTTGCTCTTTTTCGTATTTTCCATTTTTAAGAAGTCTTCTTGAGTTTAATAATAAAAAGTTCCTGTTTAGATTTAAAAATGTTTACTATAAGATTACCAACGAATTTTTCTATATATTTTGTTAACCATTTTGTTCGTTTTGTTAGTTTTATTTACAATTTCTATTATTATGTTATTTTTGAGAAGATTTCTCGAGTTTATAGCAAATAAAAATTTAAAAATTATATCCTTTAATTTTTTAATATTTACAATCGGACCTAAACTACGCCGCTGGCTAGCCAGTTAAAACAAAACTTTACAAAACTCATGTCGCGATGACTCCGCTAAGGGATTTGGCATACTTTTTTATATGCACCTTCTCGTTTATGTGCCTTTAAGAAAGACATGTGTCGTGTAAATGCTCAGCGTCAAACTCGAACGTCGCCAATCGGATGGCGCGGCGCGTAGACCGAAGGTCGTGTATCAAGTGTCAGGCGATCTTTTTCGGTTTTTCGCCTGAATTTATAACTAGAGTACTATATTTCCTATCGAGCGAAAAACTGTTCGAATAATATACGAGCAGTTTTTTAACTCGATCACACCACAGCGGTACATTTCCGTCGGCGTCAAGCGAACCGCAGGTATCGAGTACAAGATAATAAGTTACGAGCGACGGTTTTCGCCTGATTAGTTAACTCGAGCGGTTTTTTTAATAATCGAGCGATGTCGGTTATTTCAATAATCGAGTGATCAAGCGGTTTTTCATCACAACACTAGAATTTATTATAAATAATTCTCTTACATTGATCTTGCTAGCTTTAAAGATATTGCTGCTTCATATGGAAGAATCCTTTACTCGTTAATGCTTAATCATCTATTTCAAATTCAACTGGCTAGACGCAGATAGACTAAGGCAGATTTTTGCACAAAATTACAACCACCAAGGGCGACCAAAACAGAAATATACCCAGGAATGATCTGGTTGTATGCATTGCTGCTTTTTGGTTTTGCAAAAATATAACTTACTTTCCTGAAGAGAAGAAGAGAATGACTTATTTTGTTTTGTAAGCGTTTTTTAACGATTTGAACATCTAATACATTGTTTTAATATATAACGCTATAGTCAATTAACTGATAGAAATTACTTATCCACCTTGTACTCAATTTAAAAAATAAATACATAGGTTCAGGTCCCAATAAATTAAACGTTAAATACAAAAGGCTTTAAAACATTACCAACACCCTCTGGTATTTCAGAAAAGCGCAGCGTCGCTTCAAAATCACTCCGATCGTGCTAAGCGGCCTAATTGAAGTTTGAAATATAGCGTTCGACTCCGCCTTCCAGCGGTTTCTCGCCGAAGCAGCTCCGCCCAACTCCCACAGAAGATTAAAAAGAAGAAAGAAGACGGATAAAGCGAAGAGGAAAGGACGCGTAGTGTCGGGTAATGGTGATGGCCTGACGCTTCCTTCTTCGGCTCGAGAAATTGTGTTTTCAATTGGTGGTGTTGGCTGTATCGAGAGGAGGAAATGAAATGGTGATGCTATTAGATAATAATAGGTAATGATAGAAGAAATGATGGGTAATAGGAAAATGATTGTAATGACGAACTTAACTTCACAAATTACAACTAGGTGAAATGTACACGATTTTTCAGAAAATTAAAATTATATAGTTGGGCGAGATAGATGACATTATGTCCGTATCCCATCGTTTTGGAGACAATTTCTGAAAAAGAAAACAGGCAGATAAAACTACTACTTTTGACGAACTGCGTTTCGTTCCGAATTAGTTGGATTATACCTTAGGTGGGTATTGATGACCAGTGTCGGACTGGTGTGGCCAACTGGGTAAATTCCCTATGGGAGAGATTTAAGATATCTTCTATGCTATTTATCGTAATGAAAAGTAAACTTGTCCATCGAGGAATGATTTAATTTAGATGGAGGTGAATCTGCTTACACCGCGTAGACTTACAACAAAACTGCAACACAGCCCGGTAAGACTGCTTATGGGGGGAGAACGAAACACGTAAGAAGGCCATGGAAGTGATGCTAAGCCTACTCTGCTCCATACGCTCACAAGTTAACTACGTTAATCTTTATATATTAGTATGCATGAAGTGTCAATATCAGACTTACGTAGTTATATCTGGGAGCCATAAAGTGGGCGTGTTTAATGAAGGCGATTTGATCTTGGCCATATTTGTCTCACTTCGAATCGGGAAAGGTTGATGCAGACAGAGACAGTCATAAAATGCGAACAGGCCGACTTGTTAAATAATTTTACAAGTCAATTTTCTTCGTGTGGCATGGAATATAATCAAGCAACATATGAATGATATGTAAAGTGAATGAAAATGGCGAAAGCGAAGCGTCTTTAAATTCTAAAATAATTTTGAATTTTCTAATCTTTTCACGAGAAACGTCGTTTCCTTTTTGGTGCAAGTGAGTAATTTGTAATTGAAATATTCATTTAGTCATCTTTACTGAGAGTAAGCATCAATAATAATTTCTTTTCATAAATCATATGGGGCCCAAAAATATGCTCGGACTTGAAGCCTGAAATATTTGCCAGGACCTAGAGCCCAGTTGAAGGTAGTAAAATATTTTATGTAAATTTGCTTCCTATTTTTTAATAAAACTACTTACAAGCTTATTTCTGAAGTTTAATTTTTCATTTGTAGCAACGTTACTAGTTCAATAAATGATATAAGAGTGGGTAAGGATTATTTTAAAGTGATATTTACAGCTTAAAACATGTCAGAATCCTAATATTTGATTTTCACCACTTAGGAAATCAAATAAAAGGGGTTTGAATGTTTTTTGTTGGTTAAATGTCACTTTAAAATATTAACAGTAATAAAAATTTTGACAAAAGTGACATTTGAAAAGCACGTGCGTTTGTCAGCTGATGCCATACTTAATGGATGTCGGGTTTGTTCGTTTGTTAATGCCTGCTTCGATTTTTTTAACATGGCTCTTTATCTTCTTCCTGTTTACAAGTATTCGTTGCTGCAACATACGATGGCGGAGTAACGCGTAGGGCGGTTTCAATTAATATGCGGTATAAATCACCTGGCAGAAAATGTAAACAAACTGGCGACAATGTCAAAGATGTAAACGATCAACCATTGAGATAGGTTATGTGAAAAAACATCAGTGAATTCTGATCGGTGTTATCATATTTAGACGTTAAACTCTTTAGAAGGTTAATGACCGTTTGACTGATTCGAAGTTGTTTATTTTTCATTTCAATGTTTGTTAGAAATTGTAATGTTTGTTAGAAAATAGTGCATTTTTATTTAAGCCACGTGCTCTCTTACCTGTCGGTCTTATTTAGAAGCAACTTAATATATATATATATATATAAAATATACCAGACACCAAATACGTTTTAGTAGAACACCGGCACATAACATCGCAAAATCACATAAATTCACATGGGAACGTCGTTTTAATTAATTCTCGCGTAGATTTGTATGCACTTTGGTCTTTAACTAATTAGAAATCGTTTGCTGTTTGAGTTTGAAATTCGATCGAGCTTGTTCGGGTTTGCTCGGTCGAGTCGGGTCGGAGATAATGAGGTTGCAGACAACGAAATACTAATATCTAAAAATACAGCGTTGCAAATTGTGTTTTCGCTGTTTTATAAGATTATATTCATAAATTGGGTAATTTTCTTCTGTAATATTATTTTTCTGTATAATTTTCTTTCCTGCTGTAGAACAAAATTCATATTTTTTTAATCGAATTTTCAATTTTAAGTTTTGGCGCACAAATCTCGATGTCGAGGTCTCGAAAATGGCAACCGCGCTCTAGTTCCAGGTATTTTTCCGAATGTTGGAATAGTGCTTCGAAGCGGCCGGTCATGTTCCCAGATTGGAAACACGAAGCCGAAGAGGTTTTAGTGGGTATAACCTTATTATGCAGTCCCACGCTATCACCAGGCCAGGTGATGCGCATGAAGCTTTTCCAATGGAAAAAAATACTGAAGATGTCTGTGCCCTGATTCGTTCCTAGTGTCAGTGTCCTGTATTTACTTTCTATTTGGATACTAAGGTAAGCTAAATATTGATTTTTTTATAAGAAACTACAGTTTTACATTTTTACACAGTTTGGCAACATTGCACGTAACACACGTTTTGTGACACACCTCCACAGGGTGATATACAGTGCCGCGGAGTGACCTGTGAATTTATAGGTGTGTTACCTCACTTTTAAAAAGGTCGATTTAAAAAAATATATACGTAGCGCTTCTCTAGGACGCCCAAGGAGTCACCCATTTCACCCTGTATTCGATGTTGTTAATTATTGTAATCCACACAATTTACACAAGCGATGAATTTGACAATAAGACGAGCTAAGAAGCCAAAGGTTTATTGAATTCATTTAAATAAATTCGAAACCGTTGCGATTACTGAGATTTTGATCTTAGTAAATATATTAATTGTACTCCCCATTATCCATCCATTATTATCCCAACAGAGCATACCTCCTATGTGCATTACCTTTCCAGTAATATCGTCTATGTGACAAAACGTCTGAACCACCGACGATATTTCGCTTGTTTCATAATTTATGAACTATTTATTATGGCCTATGATTAAATTATAAATTTTCAACAAGCTTCTTATATTATTGAAAATGAGTAGAATGAAAAAAAATTGAAATTGAATCTTTAAAACGGTAATATATCAAGTAATACAAAGTTTGCATTCCAGATTTCATAGCACGAAGGAATTTATTATAAAGAATTCTCTTACATTGATCCTGCTACCTTTAAAGCTACTGCAGCTGCATATGGAAAAACCTTACTCGATAACGATAATAACGCTTTATAATCTGTTTCAAATTTAAATGTCATAGATGCAAATAGAATAAAGCAAGAATTAATCAGTGTTGGGCAAAATTACAACCACCTGAAGTTGCAAACGTCCAGCTCTTTCTCGTCAGATGAAGAAGATACCACAGGCGATAAAACATGCAACATTTTCTATACGCGGACGACCAAAATAGAATTATATCCAGCGAATGATCCGGTTGTATGCATTACTGCTTTTTGGTTTTGCAAAAATATAACTTACTTTCCTGAAGTGAAGAAGAAAATGACTTATTTCGTTTTGCTAAGTATTTTTTAACGATTTGAAGGTATAATACATTGTTCTAATATACATATGTATATTTATTGTATATATAAAAAATATGTTGTTTATTCGGAATTTTTAGTAGAAAATATATTCGGTAGGTCACTTCGAGATTTGTTCGCCCGGTTGTTCAAATGGCCCCAGCCCGACACTGTTAATGACTAGAGTTGAGAATTTGCATTGCCACCCATAGGCGTGCGCGTTAGAATGCCTACTATATTTCAACTAAATTAAATTACTATTATACAGGGTGTTTCAGAATAAGATGCTGATCCTTAACGTTGTGAATCCTTAGGTGATTTTTAAGAAGAAAAGTTCAAATTAACATATATCCTTAACCTATCAACTTTCGAACTACAGGGCGTTAAAGTTTTAAGAAAAAAATCGTTTTTCTATCATAACTTTAACAACTTTCTAGCTATTTTTATGAATTTTTCACACATGCCGTCTAAGCATCAATAGCCTTTTTTGGTGTAGAAAATTTTTAAAAAATTTTAACCAGTGGCGTCCTGAAAGGGTTTGGACTAGACATTTTGGAAAAATATTATGTACGCCACTGCTTTTTCTCAAGATAAAAATTATTTTTAAAATACTCATTCATTTTAGGCCACATTTAATATCTTGCCTTTTTATCGTCCGACAAACAGTTTCCGACAAAAAAAATAGAAAGCATTAAATGCACATTCGCTATGTGCCTATGGTTTCTGACTAGTAGGCTATGAACTTTGTTAAGAAAACAATGACAATAACGAAATATTTAATAATAGTTTGACAGCTATTTATCTATGTACACGGCTTTCCACTTAACTTAAATTTTAAAAATGTAATACTTTTTAAACGTATACCTAAGTATCATGGTAAATTTTACAAATGTCGAGTTTGCGGATATGCATTACCTGTACGGGCTTGCTGACGGCAATGCATTCGAAGCCAGACGATTACACCAAAATTGATGCTTAGAGGGCATGTGTGAAAAATTCATAAAAATAGCTAGAAAGTTGTTAAAGTTATGATGGAAAAACGATTTTTTTCTTAAAACTTTAACGCCCTGTAGTTCGAAAGTTGATAGGTTAAGGATATATGTTATTTTTAACTTTTCTTCTTAAAATCACCTAAGGATTCACAACGTTAAGGATCAGCATCTTATTCTGAAACACCCTGTATAAAACACTTTCTTGTTCTGCTAAAATAATCAAATAAATGAATCAACCTAGCTGTTAGGCTTCCTTGCCTAACCGATGAGAACATGAGTAGTTCGAAAGCTAACAGACTATCGCACTGGGGTTAAAGATATCCTTCTGTTTTAAAAGTGTCCCCTAGTCGGATACAATAATCGTAAAACGATATAGGAAAGATATTTCTGTTGCAAATTTGGACAAACTCCTTTGGGATATTCCTTTTGGAAAAGCAGAAGTGCAAATCTCCGCAAACTTCGCGGCGCGTTTTGAGTGCACAAGTTTGCGAAGAGTTTTGCACTGTTGCTTTTCCAAAAGGAATATCCCAAAGGAGTTTGTCCAGATTTGCAACAGAAATATCGTTCCTATATCGTTTTACGATTATTGTATCCGACTAGGGGACACTTTTAAAACAAAAGGATATCTTAACCCCAGTGCGATAGTCTTGTTAGGCAAGGAAGCCGAAAAGCTAGGTTCATTCATTTATTTGATTAATTTAGCAGAACAAGAAAGTATTTCTCAAATGCAGAGAGCAAAGTTTGCTCAAATTGCTCAAAAGTCAAAGGCTGTGCCAGACTCGAGCTTTGCAGAGATTCACAACTACATTCAACGATGTTTAAGCATTCTGTTGAACTTTTACTATTATATCGTCCCCTGAATGTAAGCACTAGGTAACTAGTCATCTGATACTTTTTCCAAAAAAAGTGACAAGCCACTTTTCCATGTGGATATTTTTCTTTCCAGTCTTATCAATTCTACAGAAAACGGTTTCTTCCGTTATTCCCGTCTAGTCGTTCTTGATTTAATATTACATTTAAACTAGACATTATTATTAACATTGATCGTGGTCACCACACATTCTAGGAATATTTTTCCTTAATTGAACTGAGTGTGTAATTATAAAGTTATGGCTTTATCTCTACAAACATGGTAAAATATTTATTATTATTGACAGTTGGGTAGAACGGAATATCACACGGTTGGATTAAACAGAATGCCAAATGATTGCATATAACGGGATACCAAATTAATTGAAAAACGGTATAATATCCTCTACCGTTCAAGCAAAATGTACTAATAAGCAAAAATATACCAAGAAACTACTGACAAGGGGAAAAATAAGGAGGAAAAAGAGATCAGTAATACATGTTTGGACTACTTTGAATAAATGCTTAGTGATATCGTTCTCCTCAGGCAAAAAAAAACTATTAACCATTATGTAGGAAAAATTAAGAAGAACGACTTGAAATGTTTCACAATTTTTATTCAGTTTCCTGACACGTGTTTCGGCCTTCTCAGGTCATTTTCATAGGAGTACAAAGACCAATTTAAAAGGAGATTTTACAGATGTATTTATGCTACGGTTAATGTGAGTTGTAAATAGTAATAAACTTAAAATTGGGTTTATTATATTGAGAGGTCCTTAGTGAGTTTTTCCTATATTTATATACAGGGCTGATAACATTATTAATCTTATGTAATTTAATCTTATATGTTTACACTGTTAAAAATTAGGTTAGCACTTGTGGGTATTTCAGTCTGATTGTGAACAACATTACTTTGTTTTTTATGGCTTTTTTAGTTGCTAGAGATTCTAATAGATTTATTTTTTTGCTTTTGCCCTGGATATGGTTTTAAATAGTCCGAAAAGATAAATAAAATTGCATTTTTTTTTCTAAAGGGTGGCATTCATGAGACGCATGCAAATCTACGCGAAAACTAATATGAGTTTATGTGTTTTTGTGTGGTTATTTTGCCGGTTTTTGTTCGGGTTACCTACTTGGTGTTTGTTTATAAATTAAGTTGGTTTTAAATAATCCGAAAAGGTAAATAAAATTGAATTTTTTTTCAAAGGGTGGCATTTATAAACTTTTAAGTTGTTCAGATTCGACGGGTGTCGTTCGAATTGAACAAATGAGAACATACCTGACCATTTATAAACTCCGCGGCGGTTCGTTCGAGTCAGTTCAAGTTTATAAATCAGAGATTGTTTCCCAGCGAACTGAACTGAACATAAAGTTGATAATAATGTACCCTGAAAAATAAACAACTTCGATTCTGTCAAACAGTTATTGACTTTCTAAAGAGTTTACCATGAGAACATGGCAACACTGCTCAAAATTCATTTACGTTTTACATATGTTGCTTTGTTTACTTTTCCCACAGTGTCACCACGTGAATATTTTTGGTCTGACAATAGGTCATGTACAGGGCATATTAAATTAAAGCGCCATTTTTGGATATTTTTCTTCAATTTGTTTTTATCTCAGGAATTGCCGGTTTAAATATAATACGTCATTTCCATAACACCCTGTATAGTTGTTTTATTTTGTTAGAAATAAAATGGTTTTGTTTAAGAGCTGCGTGTAATCACAGGTTGCCAAGCAGGCACTATTTTGTGTTAAAATTTAACCAAATAAACTTAATTTTTCTCTAATATAAAACGGAATTCGTAAAGTTAAAGGACTGGAAAACGGTATGAGAAAATTGCGTTAAAAAATATAATGTTATAAGAATAACAGTAAAAATTTCAAATATGACCAATTTTCAAATTTTTGTCACAGATATTCCCGAAACTTGTTTGATACTCCCATCAACATGCCAGCAATCTAAATATCAATAAATTAACTAAAAAACTTTATTATTAACGACTAAAACTTCACGAAAATAAATATAGATCAGTTGATGACTCTCGTCTCTTTCTAACCTGCCAAGAAGAGCCATATTTTTTAATTGAATTGTTGCAACTTAGATGGCTCTGATTGCTCATTTAGGATTGTTTGGGATCCTCATCTTAATCCAATGATCTGCAAAACCTGTTTTGTTCTGTTTTTTGAGAATAGATGTTCTGTGTTCTTTGAGTCTAGTATTAAAGTTCCTGCCCGTTGAATCAATATAGACGGCATCGCAGTTTATTTGGCATACTCCGCTATTTGAAAGTTTGTCTTTAGCATTGCCTATGTGTCTATCCCTAAATTATTTCTATTGACTTGTATGAGTGTGATGTTGAGATTTTTTAGTTCCTTAGAAATTCTTGGACGATAAAGTAGTTTTTGAGTCTTTGTCTTAGTATTTTCGCTATAGTTTTTGTTGTGTAACCATTATACTTAAACGTTGTTAAAAAACGACCGCGACGGTAGCTTAATAAAGACTATACAAACAAATCGTTAAGCAGGAAACACGAGTTACCGATAAGTCAAATACTCTTATTTTATAAGCACATAATCATACTTACAAACGAATTTTATGCTCAATAGAGTCCGAGAAATTTTCATCGACCGAGTTTGAATGAAACGATCACAATATGGTACTGTACGAAATGAAGGAAGAGTAATAGAAGTAATATAATAAGAATTATTATTAATTGGTAAAATGGCTACTTGATGGAAATCCATTTAAATTAAGGTAAATAAATTATTTCCAAGTTTGTTTTGGTTTTTGGAAAGTAATTGTTTTTTTTTTATTATCAAACACTAGCACGATAGCCGAAGAGTATGTTTGTGTTCGGAGCTCCAGACATGAGAGCAGTACTCGAGTGGTGGCCGAATCTGGGCTTTGTATAGCATCAATAGTTGTTGAGGTGTGTACAACTTTTGGTCCGGAAGAGTACACCAAGTTTCTGAGAAGCTATCTTGGCGATTGTCACAATGTGGTTATGCGAAGACATATTTCCTCCCAGATTGACGCCCTGCAAATTAATAGACGAAGCCAGTGGAAATTCATGCTGTCTGCGATTATGTTCGTCGGCAGCAGTGGCGGTTCTTCCACAGGAGCACATGCGCACGTTCACCCCCAAAATGAATAAAAAAATATTAATTTTTATTCATTGAATATTATTTATCGTATAAAGTCCGACCCTTCCCTAATACTTTATCGTACCGTCATTTAGCGTATAAAGTCCGACCCTCTCTAATATTTTATCGTACCGTCAACCAAACTGTATATTATAGGCTATCGATCCGGCAACCCTGCCTCGGTCGAGGTTAATGACGATTATGACGAGACTTGTTCGCATGTGCGATTAAGTAGGCGGGGCATAATGCAGTTTCTCTGTAGTAACAGGTGGCGGGAGATAGCGGGGCTATGGCGATTTAACATGGGAAAGGCGCACAATTTTAGTGTGCGCCGGGCCGTTGTCTGTTCGTGCATCTAGTTAGAAATTCGAGCGTGTATGTTTTAATATTTTAATATTAGGTATATATTTATTAAGTTAAAAAAATAGTTTGACGGTGGACTATTTAAAAAATAACTTTAGCTCTTTGAGTTTGGAGCAAAAAATTAAAGTGAAGAATGCGGGAAGACCTAAACCCGAAATTAATTTAACGCAGACCACAAAGGGTAAATCTAGGGACTTTGTTAGAAAGTTTAAAAATTAAATTTATGAAAAAAAATTTATAGAGGGTATTTCAAACTTTAATGAGGCTGTTATTGATCAATTTTCTACAATTAAGAACCGAAGAACGGACGTTTAAGCACTATACACACTAAGAAATCCTTTCTTATTTTCCAAAAGTTGTATTTCCTTGTGTAAAATTAAAAAATAAATAAAAATATGTTTTACCTAACGCATTTCTTATTACTTCTTCTCTTTCTACATTTAAAACACCTAGACAGTAATTGTTTGGTCGTTACACAAAAATAAAATATTAAAAATAATTTCACCATAGATACTTGTGAACCCCTCTATCATAGGTCACGAGCCGCCACTGGTCGGCAGCCGATGTTTGAAAATTCTAAGTCAAAGATGAGACAAGTGTGCTGTCAGCAAAGCTACACTTCCCGACAATAAATCCTTGACAGATAATGTTAGTCTTTTTTATTGTTCCGTAACTTCTTTAATTGTTGTCCGATCTTGGTGAAATTTTTAGCAGACTTGTGTCTTAGGATGATATCCTGAATTTTAGCTTTCAAAAAATAATCATTCATTGATCATTATACAGACAGAAAAAAAGTAACTTATTAACCCTTTATTTCTTACCGCCCTGTGGAGAAATTGAACGGTAGAATTAAGCTTCATTATATTTTGATTTGAAGTGTGACCTTCCCTTAACACAATGTTTTTTGGTTCACGTCCATTATCTATTTTTTAAAAGGAAACATTGCAGTTTTTCAATTTTATTCACAATCCAGAACATTACATGATTTTATGGAGTAGCCTAAAGAAATATCCAAAAATTAATAGCCCGTATTGTATTGAAGCATACCTCGTCACACGGTATAAGTGATAAGAACATGAGGTGGCAATCCGCGCTATTAATTTTTGGATTTCTTTAGGCTACTCCATAAAATCATGTAATGTTCTGGATTGTGAATAAAATTGAAAAACTGTAATACTTACTTTAAAAATTTGTATCTTCTTTTAAAAAGCAGATAATGACGTGAACCAAAATACATTGTATTAAGGAAAGGTAACACTTCAAAACAAAACATAATTCAGCTAAATTCTACTGCTCAATTTTTCTACAGGGCGTTAAGAAATTAAGGGTAAACAAGTAACTTTTGTTCCTGCCTGTATAATGATCAAGACATCAATATTTTTTGGAAACTAAAATCCAGGATATCTTCCCGAAACACAAGCTAAAAATTTCACCAAGATGGGACAACAATTGAAAAAGTTACAGGACTATATTATTGAGGAACACCGACATTGATGGTGAAGGTGTCCGAGAGAAATCCGTCAATCGCCACGTGCAGAGAACGGTCCTTAAGAAAGCTAGACAACCATGCACAGAATCGACTAGGCATATCGTAGGATCGCAGTTTACTTAGGAGCCCTACATGTCAAACACTTTTTCCAGGATTTTTTTAATGCTGGATCATGTTCGATTGGGCGATATTTTAATCACCTTGTGGAGATATTGGGGCTGTTATTTTTCATACTAATAATTTCCTGATAAAGTTACATGTATTCCTAACGCTTTTTTTTTTACTCATTATGTAAGCTCTATTTTTAGAAGAGATACGATTTTTTTAATTTAATAAAACTCTGCAAATTACATTATTTTATTAGACCATAACTAAAACAGAGAGATATTTTTATATATTTTTCATAAATCATTACCTATCTTCAATCATTTACGAAATATTAATACATATGTTTCTCGACGTAGCAACGTTCTGAATAGGAAATCCAATCCCGCAAATGCTGGATCCCGCGGTGATTTCGCGGGATTGACATTGCGGGATTAAACGTGCGGGATTCGCGGGATTTGCGGGACTCGATGTGGGTGCTGTTTGTTAATAAAAAGTTGTTTTATGCAATTAGAAACAGAGTAGAGTAGTGGGAAAATATTTATTGCATATAGATACAATACAATAGTACGACTAGTTTAACGCTTACACATTACATTGATTGTGAAACTGTTTTCTGAGAAAAGATAACATGTTTAATGTTTCATCTTTTAGATTTGATCTTATTTTATTGTACATGTGTCCTGCGGCTGAAAACGCATGTTTAGCTTCGACACTTGTCGGCGGAATAGATTTTACACAATTTTCGAATTCGATTCGAATAGTTGGCGCATATTGGACGACGTGATAAACTTTCCAAAGGGTATACCATCTTTAGCTACCATTCGAGACACTCTTTCCTCTATCGAAACTTATTTCTCAGATGAAAAAAATCTGTAATTTTCATTTTCTTAGGTAGCACAGAAGAACCACTAACATCTGAGCGCTTAGCAATAGAACTAAACGAACTACTCGAACTGCTGGCACTTGCTTTCATTTCCTGTGTTATTTTATCAATATCAACACTACCGCTGCTGCTCTGGACTTAATTAATATTATGCTTTGTTTGTAAGTGGGTGTGAAGATCTTTGGTGGAACGAGCAGAGATTTTGATAATGCTAGGGCATAACTTACATATAGCTGTAAGACCATCTTCAGACTTTAAAAAATAATTCCAAACTGAACTTGAACCTTTATTATCTTTGTAAACTACACTGACACTCATTTTTGTGATTGCTGTTTAAATTCCATGTACATATTATATTCAACCACTTGATAAATGTCACTAGATACTAGTATAACAACGCCCTTACTTTCGCACGTACGCAAAAAAGCTGTTCTGTTTAACGTATTTTCAATAGCCCAGCATGGCGGGGAATCCCCGACGCGTCGATCAACAATACCGCAGTTCATTGTTTGCTATCACGCAAATCCCGCGGATCCGCGGGATCGATGGGCTCAATCCCGCAGGTTAGCGGGATTAAAGTTTGAGTGCGGGATTGGATTTCCTAGTTCTGAACTCAAATCACAATCTTGAAGGCAATGATGTATCTATTTGTTGTTTTTTTTTTCATACTTACTGTTTTGTTATTGTTTATAAATTATCTTGCTTCATGATTATCATGTAGAGCATTATTATAAAATAATTTTTAAAATATTCATTTTAGTATCTACTGCATTGAGCTGTTTTTACAAACTTATGGAAAATACAGGTTCGTATCCTGAAACAAAAAGACTCGAAACGTAATTAAACGATAATGTGTGGTACATCATTGAATTTAGAATTAAAAAAAGGGATTAAATTTGATATATAAAATCATTAGAAAAAATTAAGTTGATGATCATTGCTTGAAAACGAGACGTCGCATAAAAAAATTGTTATGTTGTCTAAGAGTTCACTAAATATTTTGTCACTTTGCTCGAACTTTAATATTAACGTTGAAAAAAATTTAAATAAAAATTCAAAATTTCAGTTTCTCTCAAATAACTCAAAACTTAAAAATCTTACCAAAACTTGGCGTACGGCGTGCCTTGATTGCGATACTCTTTCCCCATTTAATCGAAGAACGAGATCCCATAGAGGCCCTCCTTATCGTGGACACCATGTATAAAAGACTGATCCGTTTCTTTATCATAAATTTGGCATAAATGGTAGTACTTTAGACTGGATAAAAAAATTATCATATAAAGTTGGTGGGTTGTACCCCAAGGAAGTGTTTTGGGTCCTCTTGTGTTTGTTGCTTATGGCAACAATATCCACGGTTTTGAAAAATTAATTTAGAAAAAAAAGATTCTCTCGTTGGTCTTAAAAGGAGAAATCAACATAATCTTTCGATTGATTATGGTCGGAAAAAATCCCGTGAGGATATTTTTCAAATTTCTGAAAAAAGGTCTGTGAACTCGCGCATTGTCGTGAAAGACGACATTTTTGTGACCCAAAACAAGACTTTTAAAACTTACAGACAGAAGATACAATAGAAAATATAAAGAATATTAATTTTGCCATTTAAAACAATTTGCATAAACCATTAGCAAAATATAGTTTGGGTAGGTACAAGCCAAAAAGTAGAGAAGCAGTTATATCCAAGATGAAGCGAAATAGTCTAAAATGTGCTCATGCCAGATTTCTTACTGCATTTACTAACTTGAGCCTACTAAAATAAAAGTAAGCGAATTGCGGCCTTGCCTTGTGACAAACCCGAACAAACACTGATTTCCTGTCTCTGTTGAGAGCATAATAAATGACACTATTAACTTTATATAAGCAAGTTCCCACCGACACTATCTTGTTAGTATAGTAAGTAAGAATTAAAAAAAAATTAAAGAAAATTCGATTTAAAAATAAATAATTCAAAAACTATAATAGCATACCACGTACATAATATTAAATACGGTTAGTGCCATCTAGTGGCAAACACCGTCTATATAAACTTAGACGAAACGAAGGAACACAACCAAGCGCAGCATTCAGTATTGAATGGGTCTGAATAATAAGTTGAAATCTCACCAGAGGGCAGGGTGGATAAATATTTGTATACCAATTGATCACCTATTTAACATATGTCAACACAGGTGTCGTTTGATATTGGCCAACGCACAACTTGGCGCTGTATATTCGTTGCTCAACAAAAGAAGCAAATGAAATTGGAGAACAATAGTCACGATATACAAGGTGTTCATCAGACCGCTGCTGACATACGGAGTACCGTCCTGGTGTACACTAAGTAAACCCATGATACAATAACTAAAGGTAAGATATCTAACCGCCCCAATTTCGTCTGCCGCGCGCCGTGACGTCAAATAGAGAGCGATTTTTAAATTTCTTATGGGGATTTATATTGCTGTCCGCGTTTTTAATTCTATTTTAAAGGTTCTAATGGTATATGAAATGAAAGAATAATATATGACAAATATTTACGTATATTAATTTCTTGATGGATATTTAAAAAACCTTAAACAACAGTTCTAAGTATTAACCAAAATCTTAAGTATATTTATAAACAGATCAATAATTTTAAGTCTGTCAATAAAAACAATAAAGTATGAAAATTACCCTTAAGTAACGATAAGGTATTAAATAGAGTAAAACATCTTAAGGTTGAATCTACTGCTGCAAAAATTGGAAAAATTTGACATAAAATGTTGAAACACGGTACAGTGAAACCTCTCTTAGGCGGACACCTACGGGACCGTCTAAATGTGTCCGATTAATAGAGGTGTCCGCCCATGGAAAATTTGTTATTAGGTAATATGTAAATGCAAAATTATTAATATGAATATGTATGTACAAATAAACGTAACATAACAAAAATACACTAGTTTTAGTTAGGATGTAGTACTAAAAAAATCTAATAACGTAGTTTGACGTGTTTGCGTTTTATACTTGCAATCTAGAAAATGTAATTCCAACTCTGATAACAATTCCATTGCTGTAGAGTCACCTCTATTCTTTGCATACTCTTGTAATTCCTTTTCCATAGTAATGGCTTGTTGATATTAATAGGTGACATTTGTTTGATTACTGCATTCAACTTCTTCATCAGAGTCGTCAGATAGTGATGTGGTTTCAGTTTGGGCTACATAATCGGTAGGAATGGGCTCACTATCATCTTCTAATAGCACATTGCTATCAAAGTTTATGAACTCGCCCAAATCATTGTTATCAAATTAAAAACTTCCACAACATCAATATTCTCTTCGACTCAAAACACGACATTTTTGTGCCATTGTTTACGATTTTAACCTTACAACTCACAAATAAACGGCGGACTGCTATCGGGGAATCACACATACTTTCATTCGGCGTCCTTTCGCTCTGTCACGCATACGCGATTGGTTGCCGGTTTGTCTTCAGAGTTTTTGCACCGTACTTATTCGTCTCCCAAATACTTTAAACATTTTTTTGTTCGTTTAAAGAAGGGTTTTCGCACTCTTTGTATGAAAACAGCCTGTCCGCGTCCGCCCAAGAGAGGTTGATTTTCATGGAATTTCATATACCTAGTTCCGGACTATGAAAAAATGTCCGCTTAATAGAGATGTTCGCTTATTAGAGGTGTCCGTTACGAGAGGTTTCACTGTATTGTTATTTCAAAAAATTCCCTTATAAAACTTGTAACCATATGGAAAAATGTCTTGACCTATTTTTAGCTTACTTATGCCAGAATATACAGGGTGGCATGGAAATGGTTTATTGAATTTAATAGAAGTTTTTTTGGTGTACTGAGTGCCCTTCTCAAGATAGATCTAATTTATATTTAAGTGCAAAATTAATTTTGAAACAAACAAATTAATTCTGCACTTAAGTATAAATTAGTTTCAATGATTTATTGAATTTAAACCCGCCGATCCAGATATGAAAACAAATAAGCATAACATATTCATAAATGCTGAAAATAAGTGACTATCTAACGACTTAAAAGAAAATGTTAGGCGAATTTCTGTAGAACACCCAACGAGTCACTCATTTAAATAAATAATTTCGATAACACCCTGTACATACAGAGTGTTTCTTAGTAACATGCTAATATTTAAGGAGGTTATTCTTGGGTCCATTTTCAGAAAAAACTTGATATGAACATATGTCCAGAACTTTTGGATATACAGGGTGTTAAAGACTTTTATGTATTTTTAATAATTTATTAAGGTTAATGACTTAAATGCGTGACAACTAGACTAGTTAGACAACTGTCAAAACTGTTTATGTTCACAAAACAAAATCTGCTTCTTACCTACTAGATCCTTTTTAATCGTCAAACGACAAAAAGTGTAGAGAGACGACATTTGCTGAGCAAGGAATGAAATTTCAAAAATAATTTTTATTAAAAAAAAAGTGGTAGATGGTACGCAATCTTTCTTCAAAAATACCAAGGGCAATTCCCGCACGAACGCCACTGGTCGGGTTTGTTCGGGTTTGTTCGGGTTTGTTCGGGTTTGTTCGGGTTTGTTCGGGTTTGTTCGCTGGTCGCCACTGGTCGGAATAAAAAAAACATGTTATACATCATAAAATGCATCTTGATGAATAGAAAGTGTGTACCAAATTTCACAAAAATATCTAATAAAAAAGGACATTTTTTAACACCCTGTATCTTAAAAGTTTCAGGACATTTATGTTCATATGAAGTTTCTTTCTGAAAATGGACCCACGAATAACATCCTTAAATATTAGCCTGTTATTATATTAAAAACACATTGTATAGTATAGTATACATGTACTTAAATTTATTTTCTATATTATAATTAATAATAATTAAGAAAATTATAATCTTTGATGGCCACTGTGTAATATCTAATTGCGACTGTACCTGATTACCTCGGAAACCATCAGAGATACAAGGATGGTTAAATTGAGACAAAGTTGTGTATTTTGGGGCCATGGTGGAAGAAGATTCCATTTATTCCTACTATTTTCGGAGATATCCGAGAAAAAAAATTTCATTTGTGATTAATATAATTTTTGCAACTTTATTTTTAAAAATACAAAGAACACTTTTTATGTTGTATTTGTTAATTTCTACTAGTTGACGACATTAGTTTTAAGTGTGACGTTTCGTTTTTGGATACCATCGTCAAATAATTATTTTTAAATACATCTATAGTTTTAAATATGGCACTTCTCCGCCTTACGAATTTAAATGATTTTTTTATTTTAATTTTTCGCCATCCAATAACACACATCATCCTTATTATTTCATTGCCATTTCATTGTCACGGGCAGATAGTCCATGGGATAAGTACAAATTCCTGAATTTGAATATTGTATAAGAAATAATAAGTGCATCACAGAAGTGAAAAAATTAGTTAATGTAATATTTACTTAAATAAGAAACATTGTAGTGTTCTTTTACATTGGGTAAAATACCAATTATAATCATTTTTTAAATAAAAACCATGAATAATTTAATGGATTACCTTTTTAAATAAGTTCATTAAGTCTAGGGACTGGTTCATCACTATATTAACCAGAACATCCACGACAGCCACAGTGAACACATTCAACTATTCTTCCCTAAAACAAAATAACAACTTTAAAATATAAAATTCCATAATAAGAAATTCATGTTTCAATTAAACAGAACTAAACTAAAAGAGGATCTTACTTTCATCAACCACCCTTTCATTCCTACAGAGTACAAATGGAAAAAGTTTTTTAAAATTGATTAATAAAACCCAAAAACTAACACATATCTAAAACTAAAAATACATACCTCTTCCAATTTGCCTTTGGGTACCCTACATATACAATTAGTACCAAAATTCGTATCCCGAGTCTGAATACACCTTAAACAGCACAAATTCTCATATCCCTGCTTCTTCCATTTGGCTATAAGGTTTTTGTCAGCAATATTTTCATTTAGACAATATTCATATAGTTCCCGAGATATGGCCTTCCTTCTGTAAAATAAATCGTAGATGTACCGAGACTTTTGATGATGGATTTTAAAGATCGGCCACAAAGATTCGTTTTTCCGTTTTCCTTCATGTGACTCAGTTTCAGCTAAAAAATTTACATTATGTTCAAGTTACATAGCACTTGGAATAAAATTTATTTTTTGTTTTTTAATTAGAAAGAGTACTCTTTTTATTAGGTCTTTCTTTCTAAAGGAATTTACAGGCTTTCCATAAGAAAAACTTATTATAGTACAGAACCAGTATCTGATCTGGGTGATAACTTTATAAACCTAAAGCTTTAAATTTTTTCCTAATTATTATTAAGCAACTAAGTAGTCATATGACACACTGATAGTAGTGAGTTTGATATTTAACAGGGCTACTCTATGCTCCTAATAATTATGTCATTCCATAAAGCACAAAGTTGTTACCATAAGTTTTTTGTTCAATTTACAAGAACAGCACAACAGCATTATCGCTGCAAAGTTTATAGGGAGTTGTTTTAAACTTTCTACTAGTTTCTTTGTGTTAGATGTGTGCTGCTGTGTTTTACTGGTTTGTAGGGTAGGGTAGGGTTTAGTACAAGTTTGACTTCGACAGTAGCTTGTACAATTATATAAAGTGATTACAGCTATAATACATGTGCCATGCATATATCTTCGTACGGCCTACATCGCGTGCTAAAATATATTATGGTTCAAACGGTTCAAGGTGTCAAGGTGTACCCTTTACTATAAATTTTCAACAAACAAGCGTCAAAATCAGTAATATGTTACCTTCTCTCATTTTCTGCTCCAATTCATCTAATGTAGGTTCTATCAGTTCCCAACCCTCTGGAGGGGCCTTTTTACTCCTGCGAACTTTGGGCATTTCGTAATATACAGCTGCAAATACAAAAGTTGTTTTGTTGTCTTGCCTTTCTTTTTTAGTCTTCCGTCGTAGCGTCGTAGCTTAAATTTATGGATCTTAGGTTAAGTTTTTGACACAGAGAATAATAAATGTGTCGTTAATTACTTGTGTCAGCAGCTGGATTCCGATTATAACTTGTAGTTCACCGTCGTTATATTTATTCTGTTTTTTTTTTCTCAATGAAAATAAGGTTGAAATGTTGGTGGTCTTGCATCATAGTATTATAATTAGTATATAGTTATTAATTATGAATGTATTATTAAAGGGAATTTATTTTCTGTTATTATACACCGAATTAAATTATTGTTTTCCAGTGTTGTTCATATTAATCTACTAGTCACACCATTTGCAAAACTTTCATTGTTTTATATATAGTTTTCAGCCCTTTTTAAATAAAAAATGTTACTCTCCTGTACAAAATTATATTTTATTTTATTATATTGGGTATAGTATATACCCGGTCGGAGACCACGAGCTGACGAAGAACCTCGACAGCCTAGAACCTAGAACATCGAAGACAGGTTGGGGATTTGACTCTCTTTTACAGATATTTTAATGGAAGGTGCTCGGCTGACCTTGCCCTCTTAATTCCGCCCAGAGCGACGAATAGCAGAAATACACGACGAACCACTGCCGCCCATCCATATGTGGTTAAGCTTAGTACTCCTCGAACTTCACTATTTAAGAACTCTTTCATCTGGAGGACTTCATCCTTGTGGAACGACCTTCCCGAGGTCGTTTTTCCCAACGAATATAACCTCCAACGATTCAAAACCAACGTGAATCGCTTTTTGCGCACACGCACCACTCCCAGAGTGCCCTAAAGGATTTTTCCTATAGTGCTTGTGTTTGATCATAAAAAAATCATTCGCTTTAATGTTTGATAGGTATATTGGTATATATCGGTGATTTTCTTATCAATGCGATACCTATAATCAGTAAGAACTGCCGATATAACCATATCAATATTGGTATCGTGCGATATCTAATTAAAATATCCAAAAAATGTTATACTAAGTTAAACAAGCAAAAATTTTCTATTTTAAAAACTTACTAAAAACTCGATAACTAACAAATACTTACTGTTTTTGTCGATTCGCCGATGTTGATATAAAATTGGGGTTTCTGCTGTCAAGGACTATTTAACTCCGTTTTTGTCTTACAAAAGAGAGCAATAAGGTACTTGTGCCGGGCGGGAACTGGGGATCATTGCAGGCCCTTGTTCTTGCAGCTGGGGATTTTGACATTACCATGTATCTTTATTTTGGAGACTGTCTCCTTGGTCCACAAGAAATTTAAAAGTATTGTACCTACCAACGTGCATAACACACGTCATGGGAATAGTTTGCCTCTTCCAATTCCAAGGAGTACAATCGCCAAAAATTCTATCATTTATGAAAGCGTAAAGTTATATAATCACTTACCTGCTAATGTAAAGTCAATTAACAACATTAAGGTATTTGGGAGAAGGGTTAAAAATATTTTGAGGTCGAAGGCCTATTACAATGTGAATGAGTTTTATGATGACGACTTCTAAGTCACAGTAGTTTTTATGTCTATGTTTTATGTCTATGTTTATACTTATATTTTTTATATGCCTTCGGGCTTTGCGAATGAGCATTATTTATATTCTGATACAACAGAGTATGTTTTGACTGATCGAATTGAAGCATATTATAAGTGCCTGTTAATATCGTTTTTCAATACTGGTTTGTCCGTCTTTTTCTTCTGTAAATTATTGCTTATTGCATACCTGCCTTGTTTTTAACTCTAAATTTATGTGATTTCGATTTGTTTAGATTATTTCTGTTAGCCAGAGTGATTTTGTTTTATATGTATTGTTTTACCATTTGTTTCTGTATTTAATGTATTGTTTTACCATTTGTTTCTGTATTTAGTTTTTCTGTATTTGTAAATCAATACTACTTACTGCTTCTTCTTTTTTTTTCTGTTTATTTGATGTTTACTAGTTAGTTTTTCTGCTTTGTTAACAAGAATAACGATTTCTTATGACAATAAAGCATATTTTGATTTGATTTGATTTGATTGAAATTCTAAGAGAAAATATAATATACAAATATACCTTAATAAATCCATTTGCAAGTTTGGCTGTAGATTATAAAAGAAATATTGGTTTCATATCGGGAACAAACGGGGGTTTCGTCTAAATAGCATAACTCAGTTAAACCACGGAAAATTCTTAATTCTAATGTCAAATAGATTTATTAACGTATGTGCCCTACGGCCCCTACGTATTAATTCTATTAAAATGAACAGAAAGCATTTTTGGTTCAATTTATATCGGCGATATTAGAAACATGCCCTAGTCTTCACTGAAAAGGAGTGATATCATTTTAGCCTTCTCTGTGGCCGCAAATAAAAGAACACGCACCGCTATAGAAGTCGTCAATTGTCAAAACCTAATTTTTACTAAAAACATCTTAAAAAAAAGTTATAATTTCAATAAGTTTCAAGTGAGAAATTTCCTTCATTTTAAAAGTATATTGTTAAAAAACATTGCCGAATTAGTGTGGTAGAAGTATAATCTTCTTGCATTAAGGTCTGTTTTTGTAAATGCCTAGAACTTGGAAGTTTTAGAACTGTATGTTTTATTACTAAAGGCAATAGTGGCAGATTGAAGATTCACCCGCAGTTAGTACCTTACTACCGATGTTTCACAGTCGAAATAGGTGCCCAATATTATTAATTTTTTAGTTTTGTTTGCAATGAACTAACGTTTGCCTTAGTCCTCGTTTTGATTCCTATAATAATGAAAATAAACCTGTTTGTACTAATTTGAATCTAATTATCAACGTGTTAATTTTTTTTATACCTTCTATCAAAGTTAAATAATAACTTTTATTAATTTATATTTTGAAACACCTTTAATATATATTTGCAATACAAGATGTTCTATTGTATTACATTTAACTATTTCTATGTATACCAGTAATTATGTTATTGTCATTCTAAGATAAATATAATATCCAAATCGCCAGATCCTGATTCAATTTAGGCTTTGCTGAAGTAAATAATGACTCGAAGGTGTTGGTTTGTTAGCCATGTCAAGGTGTGGGAGCTTGTAATTGGTATTTATAACCAATATTAAAAATATTTTTAACTGATTACTAGAGGAACGCAGCCAGTTGTCACCAATCATTTGTGTATGTTGTGTTGATTACCCAAAGTATCAATGATGCCTTAGTTTAGATGAAGGATGCAAACGAAAAGTAGAGTAAATGTACTGTGGAGTACTGTACATTGAGCTTCTATTTCTTTAGGCATTATTTATATTTTCCCTTTGGAAGTAAAACCTTGTTGGTATTTAATTTTTTTTTTGCAACTAACTGTCTAATCATTTAACTTTTTTTAAAAATTTTTTCTGTAGTGTTCTATTTTAAAAGTAAAAAATAATAATAATAATCTTTATTAATAGCACACGGCTAGCATTGTTACATATTTATAATTTTACAAATAATAATAAAAACAATAATAACAATTTAAAAAATTTCCAATTAAGCACCAGTTACCCAACCATGCAAGTGCCATGAAAATTACCCAATTGCAAAATTTTTCAGATACTCAATTCACTGTTATATTCTGATATGTTGTTTAATATATGATTTACATGACCTTTTAAAACTTAGTAAACTGTCACTACCCTTAACATGCTCAGGAAGCTCATTGTATTGCCTCAACCCCTTATAAAACAGACTATTCTGACTAAAACTAGTTCTGACTCTATCCAAATAAAAGTCATTTCTTGAACAGGTATTGTATGTATGTATGTCCCTAACAAACCTGCAATTACCTATGAGATGCTCTGGTACCAGTTGATTCAACATTTTATACACAAATATCATTGTATTATATGTTACAGTTTGTCTCACACTCAAAAGGTTTGTAGAATTTAACATAACAGACCGTCTAGTATATTTATTACATCCCAGTATTATTCTCAGAGCCTTATTTTGTTTTTTTTGTAATGTATCTAATTCTGAATTATTCAGTAAAAACAACAATGTGGAACAAAAGTAAAAATGTGGCGAGATGACTGTTTTATATACAGTCAATCTCGCCCAAGCACTCAGGACCCCTGATACACGCCCCAACACATTCAATTTTTTTGCTATTTTGTTTGTAATATACATGTAATGTCCCGAAAATGTTAAATTTTCGTCTATCACACACCCCAAATACGTAAAACGATCTACCATTTCAATCACCTCATCATTGATATTTACCTTATCGGTGCTTACATTAACATCAATGTTATTATGCTTATCTCTAATAATCATTGTCTTTGTTTTACTTATATTTAGTTGTAAACAGTTGTTACTTAACCATTCAGATATATTTTTAAGTTCCACGTTTAGAATATGTATTATTTCATCAATCCTATCACCTATTACATATATAATTGTATCATCCGCAAATAGTTGAATTTTACAATTATGAATTATTTTTATAATGTCATTTATACAGGGTGTTATGGAAATGACGTATTATATTTAAATCGGCAATTCCTGAGATGAAAACAAATTGAAGAAAAATATCCAAAAATGGCGCTCTAATTTAATATGCCCTGTACATGACCTTATGTCAAACCAAAAATGACCACGTGCTGCCCCTGTCAGGAAGGTAAACAAAGCAACATATGTCAACAGTGTTGTCATATCTTTAGGGTAAACACTCTTTACAAAGTCAATAACCGTTTGACAGCTTGCAAGTTGTTTATTTTTCAGGGTACATTATTATAAACTTTTACGTTCAGTTCAGTTCGCTAGGAAACAATCTCTGATTTATAAACTTGAACTGACTCGAACGAACCGCCGCGGAGTTTTTAAATGGTCAGGTATGTTCTCATTTGTTCAATTCGAACGACACCCGTCAGATCTGGACAACTTAAAAGTTTATAAATGCCACTTACCCTTTAGAAAAAAAAATGCAATTTTATTTAGATTTTCGAACAACACCAACTGAATTTATAAAAAACACCAACTGAATTTATAAAAAACACCAAGTACCTAGGTAACTTGAACAAAAACAAACCGGCACAATAAAATCACATAACACATCTAAGTACCATTCAATCTGAATTAGTATTTTAAAGTGCTACTATGTAGACCAAAATACGCCCTTAGTGTCTGAGCGGTCTGGGAAATAATGTATTTAACATCTAAAAATTTTAAAAATAAATAACACGTTTCTCTTTTCTTTAATTAAACAGCTGATTGTGGACATCGGGTAATATTTAAAAATACAACGTTGTCACTTTCGATGTGTTATAAGCGACTATCATAAATTGCCGAATTTCCTTATTATATTACATTCCTGTATAATTATAGTCTCGGAAATGGCAACCGCGCTCTAGACAGCCGAGATTTCTTGGAACGGTTTGATGTCCGAAGTCAGACCAGCCCATTATTTCAGAGGGTAGTTCCTGTCAATTGTTAACATAATTGCTTCATTTTATCTTTAGTAAAGGGTTAATGGCCCATACAAATTAGCGTTTTTATTATTTCTATTGCGAAATGATTAAGTGCTCTTGTTCTATGTGTGTTATTGTAAAGTGTAATTATGCGTTAGTGTTGGGGTTTAGTGATAAGGTTATTATGCACTCCCACACTATCATCAGGACACGTGAAGAGCATAAAGTTTTTCCTATAGAAAAAAGAACTGAAAGTGTCTGTGTCCTGGATTCCTTAATCGCGTCCTGGATTTACTTTCTAAGTAAGCTAAATAATTATTTTTATACTAAACTAAAGTTTTACACTTTTAAACATTTTGGCAACATTCTGCTTGAACATCTGTTGATTAATCAGCTGGGCAATGTAATATCTTCATATATGAATGTGCCGAGGAGTTGTGTGTGGGATTAGGGGTGAATTACCCCACTTTCTAAACGTTCGATTTAAAAAAAATAAAATATGTAGCGCTTCTCTAGGACACCCCAGGAGTCACCCATTTAAATATAATACGTCATTTCCATAACACCCTGTATAGAGAATAAATAGTGTTGGCCCCAGTACAGTCCCTTGTGGTACTCCATGCACTGTTTGTCTCGGTGTTGACTTAGCACCATATATTGTTACCTGTGTTCTTTCACTTAAGTATTCATTTAGCCATTTCAAGATCACATCTCCAAAACCATATTTTTTCATTTTAAGTAACAATAAATTTCTGTTTATTGTTTCAAATGCTCGTTTAAAGTCTGGGAAAACTACACCTATTATTTTTTTCTCCTCTAGCGCAGCCTTCCAGTCAAAAAGAACACCCTGCAAGGCACTTTCACAAGAGTTCCCCTTTCGAAATCCCGCTTGATGGGCACTTAGGATATTGTTACTTTCTAAATAATGTACTATTTGATCGTTAACACACATCTCTAGCATCTTCTCATATGGGGGAACCATATTAATTGGCCTAAACTCCTCACACTTTACAGTACCAGGCTTTTTCTCAATAGGAACAATCGTGCTCAGCTTCCATTTTTCTGGAAATATACCATACTCCAAGCTGTGATTAATTACATTTTTCTTCGAAAACGGTTAGGATTAGCGACAGGAATGAAGAGTACTTAATATTTAGTCAATAGTTAAAGGTATTTAAAAAACGTTATCCAAAGTTCTTATCATACAGGGCGTTAAAAAAAATGGGCCCATGAGTGTTACAGGTAGTCCGTCCCTGCAGCTGTGAGTAATTCACAACAGTTTCTTGGGTAGTAATTTGACGGGTCTTACCTGGTATACATCATATTAAAAAATAATTGAAATATACCAGGTGGTTCAATAATTATGTGTAAAAAACTTGATTCCATTGGTGATCTTTGGGAGCCCATATCTCCGAAGAGGAGGCCGATACGAAAGAAGTTTATATGAACCTATAGTATTCTTTTCACGTGTTTTCTTCATATCCGGGAGATTTCCCACATGTTCCCGGACACCCTGTATACTGCATTGAACAGTTTTTACAAAATTATTGGAACAGGTCTGTATCCTGAAAATTTCACAAAGATGATTGAAAAGGCTCAAACGTAATTGAACGATATTAAAGGCTTTTAAAAATGGACATTATAAAATCAGGGCCGTATTAGAAAAAATAAAGTTGATGATTGCTTGAAAACGGAACGTCGTATAAAAGAAATTGTTGTGTAATCTTTGGGTTCATTAAAAGTTGCTGTGAGAATGTTTTGTCAGTTTTGCTTTATCTTTAACATTAACGACGGAAATGAATTAAATTAAAAATCCAAAATTTCAGTTTTTTTTTTAAATAACTCAAATCTTAAACATCTTACCAAAACTTTTCGAGTGCCATATTGTTAGTTCTCTAATTGCGATACTTTTTCCCCTTTTAATCGAACTTGTACCTGTTGCCATTAACGAGATCTCCATTGATGCCCTCCTTATCTTGGGAACCCTATTTTTATTATATGTATATCTGCCAAAACCGATTGTACAGGGCAATTCAGTTTTGAGTGAAAATGCCTTATATTATCTTTGAATCAGGCAATGATAAATACAAAAGTTGTGAGTTTTGAATTTGAATGTTAAAGATCAACTTTATTAAAAAAAAACTACAATAATTTTAAATAGCTTTCTATTTTATCACATTTTTTAATTAGGTACATACAAAATTCTTAATATGCCGATACCTAAATTAAACATTTTTGAAATATAAATATTACAAAATCTACATTTTCTGCAACATTTTTTCTCTATTTAGGGAACTCTGTTAATATTAGGTAAAAATGAACAAATCCGGGATTAAACCCTGCTAAAAATATGAGACAAGTGAAGTGTATCATCTAACATAGAAGAATGAACATGATTTAAAAAAATACCGTTTAAAGATATATAATGCCTGGAAATTCTCATTACTGTTTCCTAAAATAGCTGTATGTTTACCTGTATTCCGACATCGCATGAGAATAATATATGCCTGTATAACTGTGGGTCGGAACCCGCAAAAGCTGATCTGGCGACTTCACCCGGACGGAAAATATCATTCATTTTACTGCTAGCTCAATCAAATAGTAATATAAGGCCTATTATGTTCATTTATATCTAGATCAACCTCTACTATCAGCTTAAAAGCTGGCGACATTTTTATCAACCTTTATAAGGTGATCAGTTGCCCTAAATTATTTTTTTTCTATTTCTTAATGCATTTTGTTAAATACCACAGTATTTTTCAAATATAATTTGACTTTAACGGCCTCTGTTTTTGACTTTTAAATTAGATTATCTCAACAAAATATAAGCTACTAAAATGCCAGCTCACCTCTAGCACCTCAGATTAAAAATGTTAAGGATTATAGAACAGTTCAGCGCATAGTGCGCATCAAATAATATAATTTTGAATGTCGGCAAGACAATATGCCTGAATTTTTGTAGTTCAGTTGGAAAACAAAAAGTGGAGGTAGAGACTCTCAGCTGCTCAAACACTACCAAGTTCTTAGGTATTTACCTGGATAGGTTGGTAAACTGGACTGCGAAGGTTAATAAGGGGGTGTACTCCATATATCGGCTAAAGCATACCGTAAACCAGGAGACACTTATCACTATGTACTACTCTTCTATATATAGTCACCTTAGCTATAATACTACACTTTGGGAAGCAAGTGTGGAGTAGGAGAGAGTCTATATTTCCCAGAAAAAGGCAATTCGTTGTATTTTTGGTCTGGACCTTAGGGCGAGCTGTAGACCAATATTTATTGCACATAAGATTATGACCTTTCCGTGCATATACATTTCCAAAACTTTATTGTTTGTGAAACAAAATGCGCATAGGTTTTTAAGAAATTCGGGCTATCATAGTTACCACACGAGAGGGGGTGGGGTCCCCTCTTTACTATCGATAATCATAATTTGACGAAAGTTGAAAGGTCCCCGGTATATGCCGGGAAAAAATTATTTAATAAATTGCCAAATTATATTAAGGAGTTACAATACGACCAGTTTAAGAAAGAAATTAAAAATATATTATTAAACAAATGATATTATTCTACTAAAGAATTTTTTATGGATAGTATACAGGGTGTTATGGAAATGACTTATTATATTTAAACCGGCAAATCCTGAGATGAAAATAAATTGAAGAAAAATAACCTTAAATGGCGCTTTCAATTATTGTACGAAATATACACTTTATATGAAATCTGAAAATTTACGTGGCCGCTACTGAGGACGTTCGCAATCAGTAGTTTATTGAGGCGGTGTTGTCATATATATTTCAACACAGAATTGTAAACGCACGTGTTCAGTTTTTGACAACAATACGTCTTTGACCCACGTTATCACTTCTTTTTCAAACTTTTTATAAAAAAAATAAAACAATTTTAAGGTACATACTCTCTTACCTTCGATCTTATATTCAGTTTTGTAATTAAATTCCAACAGAACAACAATAGGTAATATCACACAAATTTTAAATCACAATATTTCTTGTTATGAATTATTTTACAACAAAAAAAAAATCGGGTAATGCTACAACTAACAAAACGTTTCAAATTCGTATACATCAAGCACGTGGAATCCTCGACAGCGTCATTCCAGCTCAGAGTCTCGAAATATACTAAAGCAACGATAGTTGCGCGCGGCAGGTATCCAAGCAAGGGCGAAACATGCGGTGTGATCTGACAACACTGTTAGTATACTCTAGTGACCCACATTGTCACTAACTGAATCCAGATGGAAAGGCGCGACAGTATGTGGGTAAAAAGTAGACTTTCTCTAGGACACCATAGGAGTCACCCGTTTAAATATAATAAGTCATTTCCATAACACCCTGTATAAACTTAATTTTATCTCTAGATATGACTTTTAAAAAAAAACGTTTTATGTGGAAAATATTTGTCTAACTTATTGCTATTCGTACATAATCGTCATTTTTGTTGTTGATTTTGTGAATATCTAGTTGGTGTGTATTTTACTATTTTCTTACTCTTAGAACCTGACGTATACATCTGTACTATGTATAGTCACAGTATGAATAAAATGAGTATTACAAGTATTATGTCGTTTTAAACGGTTACAACGTACATGATTAACATAAAAGAATTAACAAGAATTTTATAAAAATGAATGTTAAATGTTTCAGTTTCAATGGTAAAAGTAGTTTGTTATCCCTAGTTGTATATTTTTAGATTTGGAGGATTCCGATTACCCCAAAAAAACAAGATGGATGCTCCAAAGACTTCCGACATTATTTTAATTGCCGGAAATTCTCATCCGGAATTGGCCAACCTAATAACTAAGAGACTAGGAGTTTCCATTGGACAATGTGCTATATACCACAGAAGTAATCGTGAAACCATGTTTCAGATTGGAGACTCAGTTAGGGGAAAGGATATTTTTATTATTCAAACAGGAACAAAGTAAGTTTTAAAGAAAACGTAAGGAAAAAATTAAACAGCTTTTGGGAAAGTTAAATAGGATATTTTTTGGAAACTTAACGCGTTTATGTTGTGCTATTCAAATGACAATTTTGTCGTTTTTCTATCACTTCCGGTTTTGCCGGAAGTAGCAGCTGAATCACATTTTTTAAAATAAAATATAGGTATATTTGTATAGAATAGTTTTGCTACATACATTTAATTTAAGACTTGCAACATTGTGTAGTGGTTTCATTTTCTTTCAAAATTACCCCTAATATGTGAAAAATTACCAAAAAATCCTTCTTTTTAGAATAAAATACTTCAGTTCAGCGAAAAATACCCATTATTTTTCCTAAAATATAAAAATTACCCCTTACCAACACAAAATTTTAGATTTTTCCAAATATCTTGAAAGCCCGTGTATTTCTTTTTGATTTTTTTGCGGCATATTATTGGGCCCACAATTACGCAACTTTGCCCCAGTTTAACCGACTTCGTATCTCTTACCGTTTCCGGGATCCCAATGGTGATGACCGAATTTGTAACCTGTATAGGCGTAATTTAGGGACACGGGAGCCCTTTGAATGACGAGCCCCGGGGCCATACCACCCTCCCCTTAACCTAGACTGATTCCTGTAGTACAAGTGAAGGGAATGTTGAATGTATTTTCACGTTATTTGTGGAAATTTGAAGGATAATTACTTAGATATTCGCACTTTTAGGGATGTAAACAATAACATTATGGAAATGCTCATAATGGCCTACGCTCTTAAAACTTCATCAGCTAACTCAATAGTCGGCGTGATTCCATACCTGCCCTACAGCAAGCAGTGCAAGATGCGCAAGCGGGGCAGTGTCGTCACCAAGTTGGTTGCCCAAATGATGGTTAAATCTGGCATGAACCATATTATCACTATGGATCTTCACCAAAAAGAAATTCAAGGGTTCTTCGATTGTCCCGTAGATAACTTGAGAGCTAGTCCCTTTTTACTTCAGTATATTCAAGAAAGTGTAAGTATTATTAAAGATATTTACATTTGGCAAATTATATTTTCCACACTGATAAGCTGCAGCATTCTTCAGGAACAACTTCCCACTAACAAAAGACGAATTTCTTCAATAGTTTTATTTTTCAATATAATCGCGCCGCAGATTAAAGATCTTTTTTAGGGGCAAGCCCAAAGTTTTTCCAAAATTCATACAATTAGGTATTTCGTAAATTAAATTTCACATTCCAACAGGAACAAATTTGCCGGTGGCTTGACTAAATTAGTTGTATGTTGAGTTGCATATCGTCAATAAGGTATGGACGCCAATAAGGTTATGTTATTTCAAGGATATACGGCAGAATACGACTGGTCAGACGGATGTATATATGTACGAGGGGGATTTCAATTGTGGTGTTTTATATTATAATAGCAATCTTGGACATTACGCTACAGGGGAGATTTGGAAACAATAAATTTATTAAATTGTTTAGTGACACATTCTTATTAACATTTTTTTTAGATTCCGGACTACAGAAATGCAGTAATAGTTGCTAGAAACCCAGGGTCCGCCAAAAAAGCTACATCCTATGCAGAACGTCTTCGTTTAGGAATTGCTGTTATTCACGGAGAACAAAAAGAATCCGAGTCAGATGAAGTAAGTAATAAATTATGTTCAAGAATTTTACGCATGCAGAGAAATTTAGTACTTGTTTGAATCTAAAACTTTTAGGTTTCCATCATATGACATAAATCGCTATCAAATCACAAATCGCTTTTCAAATTCGATGGAAAAAATGGCGTCCGATTTCCCATCGACTTGTGAAATCGATTTTTTTTAGTGCATTCAGCAGATGATTACTATTCCCTTACAAATCGATGGGCTCTGCCGAATGCGCCTAATATTTGCAGCCTTCGTAGTTTAATCTTTTGGGAGAGGTAGATGTATTTTAAAAATTATGTCGTCAACAAATCCGAACATTTTTTCCCTCAAAGTTTTTGAATGTCAACACAAATCATAGAGAAAAACGAACCTGTGCTAATATCACCCTTTCACGTAACAGGTCGATGGACGTTATTCACCACCAACTGTCCCACGATCCCGTACTATGGATGCCGGGGTCGGAGTTCCTATTCACATTGCTAAGGAAAAACCTCCAATAAACGTAGTGGGCGACGTAGGTGGGCGAATTGCCATAATGGTGGTAAGTTGTTTTTAAACAGTGTGGAATCGTTTCTTGAAGAAAAGTTTCCGGAGGAATTCGGCCATTTTTACTTTAAATTATTTAAAATGATTTTCATTAGGTTCATTGTATGCTTTCTACGGCTATGTAATACAAGGGATACGAGACGAATTTTCTCTCCTAATAATAAAACAAAAGGCTTTTTTAATATTTATATTTTTCAACATGATCCCCCTTTTACTTGAGCAAACTTGCTGCAACGACTATACAGGGTGTAACAAAGAGATACGAAGGCGGTTAAATTGGAGCAAAGTTGCGTAATTATGGATCCAGTAATACGTCGCAAAAAAATACAGGGGCTTGCAAAATATTTGAAAATCTAAAATTTATCACTTCGGTATTTATTTTTTCCTTACTTTGTTCGAAGAGATGTCCACAAATAAATTTCAATTCCTCATTGCTACTTATTATTCTCCATAGGATGAGATCATGGGAGCTTTAATGCGACGTTTCGTCTTTGGGTCACCATCAACAACTTAATTCTTTTAAATAGGGACCTTGATTTTTTTTGTTTAATATATTAAAGAGGAACTAAATCTACGTTCAGCGGCATACAACACTTACTGGCTTTCCGACGTTTTGGTGTAAATTGACAATCTTCATTAAAATACCCCTAGTAGGTTCCTGTAATTTACTTTTGTTTCTAAAGTCTGTTTCGTTGCCGTTGATAGCTCGATACCCTCATTAAAGATTCAAAACAAGGGCCCGGTGGCCTAAAATATTTTACCTATAAAATGGTCTTTTTACGTACATCTAGCATAAAGATGAAGAAATTTTGACCTATTCCACCGGGTAACAGATAAAGTAACAATAGAGCCATAAAATGAAATGAAAGGATAATGATTAAAACGGCCCATCATGGTCGGAGAGTTGGGTTTTTAATGTAACCGCTTATTATTTTATTTAAATGTAATAGATTTTATGATTTTATGAATTTATTTACAAGAAAACTAATTTATTTACACATCAAAAAATATTGACAATTTCAATAATTATAACTCGATAAAATGGTCCTCAGAAGAATCTGAAGAGTCATCATGTCCTACGCTTATTACTAAAGGCTCAATTTCCATAGTTGTGTCAATTACGTTGTCAAGTTCCCACATTTTTTGTTCCTCTACTATAGCATGTTTTATGGCGTTTTGCCAATTTTCTGATGACACATTTGCTAAAGAATGAAGCAAGAGGTGTCGCACTTCTTGCATTTTAAAAGTTTTGTTATTTCTAGCAACATATCCTTTTACTTGAGCCCATATTAATTCGATAGGATTTAGCTCACAATGGTAAGGTGGTAAACGGAGCACTATAATACCTCGATCTCTTGCCATCTCGTCAATAACATACTTTTTATACTGTGATTTATGTAGCCTAACAATATCCAAAAGTTCTTTTTTTACCATGGTATTATCGTAACTCAATTCCTTTCGTTGTAACCAGTTTACGATTTCCGCCTTTTTCCATGAAGTTGTGGGAAGATTCTCTTTTAGCCTAGAGTGATAGCTGGCATTATCCATCACTATTACAGAATTAGCGGGAATGTATTCTATCATTTGCTTAAAATATTCCTCGAAAACATCAGCAGTCATTTCTTCATGATAGTCTTTAGTAGAATTCGACTGGAATTGTAATAATCCTTGATCCAAAAAGCCATTTGAACTTCCTATATGAGTTATAATAAGTCTGCGTCCCTTTCCAGATGGTGGTCTAAGTCCTGTTGACCAGCCCTCCATGACAGCTTGTCGAGAACTTAGGACATTTTTATCTTGCCAAACTTTAGATACGGTGTGCCCTTCGTTCACTTGCAGGTTTCTGGTACACTAGAGCATCATGCACGTTTAATATTAATGTCTTTTCTCGGAGAGAATATGCACTCTTGCTAATTTGACGAAGACACGTTGGCGAAAAACTTGAAGCCATTGTTACAAGTATAGGAAATAATTCAACTTTGAGATAATGCAGTATCTAAATACAACTAAATACATAGTTTGACAAACGCACATCAAATGGCGTAATAACATCCTAAAGCAGGCAAAAATAGGTAAATTAATTACCCCTGTTGTACCTACTTTAACCCTAATCCTACTTAACAATGGACAGAGGCCAATTTTCTTATTAAATAAGGTAATTACTATTGGCAACGCCTATGGTTTACGGTTGTTTTATGGCTTCAACCCTCGATATGAGCTATCAACTGCAACAAAACGGACTTTAAGAAACTGAAGATTTTTTAATTATTAATTGCTATTTCTGTCCTTAATTATTATTATTACGTAGATTGCTGTTTTTTTCATTTAAAACTAATAGTTTTATCAAATTTCTACTTAGTGTAAGTACAGTGAAACATCCCATAACGGACACCTCTGATAAGCGGACATCTCTATTAAGCGGACATTTTTCATAGTCCGGAACTAGGTATATGAAAATCCATGAAAATCACCCTCTCTTGGGCGAACCCTCCTTTGGGCGGACGCGGACAGGCTGATTTCATACAAAGAGTGCGAAACCCCTCTTTTAAACGGACAAAAAATTATTTAAAGTATTTGGGAGACGAATAAGTACAAAAACTCTCTGAAGATAGACCGGCAACAAATAGCGTATGCATGGCAGCGCGAAAGAACCTTGTCAAATGAAAGTATGTGTGATTCCCCGACAGCAGTCCGCTGTTTATTTGCGAGTTGTAAGGTTAAAATCGTAAACAATGGCAGAGAAATGTCGCGTTTTAAGTTTGAAAGAGAATATTGATGTTGTGGAAGTTTTTAATTTGATAACAATGATTTGTTGAGAAGTTGAATGCAGTAATCAAACAAATGTCACCAATTATCAACAAGCCATTAGTATGGTAAATGAATTATAAGAGTATGCAAAGAATAGAGGTGACTCTACAGCAATGGAATTGTTATCAGACTTGGAATTACATTTTCTAGATTGCAAGTTTAAAACGCAAACACGTCAAACTACGTTATTATATTTTTTTGCATTTACCTATTACCTAATAACAAATTTCCCATGGGCGGACACCTGTATTAGGCGGCCACATTTTTTAGACGGTCCCGTAGGTGTCCGCCTAAGAGAGGTTTCACTGTACATACAAGTAATTTATTTTATTAATACAAATAAAATTTTACCTCAAAACCAGCACTTTCCTACGACTTTTAAAAAATGTTTTCCAACTCGAACTAAACCGAATTTTTTGAAACAAAAGTAAATTACAGGAACGTACTAGGGGTATTTTAATGAGAATAATCAATTTAAGGATAAAAATATCGGAAAACCTTTAAGTGTTGTATACCGCTAAACGTAGATTTAGTTCGTCTTTCATAATTTGAACAAGAAAATTTAGTCACGTAATTAAAAAAAATAAGTTGATAAAGGTGACCCCAAGACGAAACGTAAGATCTGATGATGCCATCTTATGGAGAATAAAAGTAGCAATGAGAAACTGACACTTATTTTTGGACATCTCTTCGAACAAAGCCAGGAAAAAATAAAAACCGAAATGCAAAATTTTTGATTTTTCCAAATATTTTGAAAGCCCATGTATCTCTTACAGTTTCCGAGATCCCAATGGTGAAGGACGAATTTGTTACACCCTGTATAGAATATCCAATATGTATATATAGTCACCCAAACGTCCCTCATAAAATTCATATTAGAAGATCCAGGAAAAATTCTGGGAATTTTTATTTTCAATTCTCCATTTTTTGACATAAAAAATATTATACATGGTACCTCATTAACAGTTATGAGAGCATGTACCAACTGTTATCATACGTAAAAGCACAAGAGTTTTTTGTTGACCGTTTGTTCGAGTTTAAATTGCTAAATGGCAATCTAGTTTATTCGATCTTAAAAAAAAAGTTCAAGAGATTTTTAGCAAGATGAATTCATGAATTAATTTATAGATACTAAAAAATAATACTATGTTTATTTTCTAACGCAAGTTCAAGTTCAAGTACTTAAGTAAGGCGACGTGTCAAAATACCAAACCTCTAAGTGCGCCACAAACTGAAAAAGGTTGAGAACCCCTGTATATATTATTATAACGGTTAAATAGTTAAGTTAATTATAATGTGTACCTTAGGATGACCTTATCGATGATGTCCAGTCATTTGTTGCTGCAGCTGAAGTACTAAAAGAACGTGGAGCATACAAAATTTACGTTTTGGCTACTCACGGTCTTTTGTCATCTGATGCTCCCAGATTAATAGAAGATTCTCAAATTGATGAGGTATTTATTGCATTTTTTCGAGTTAACTTTTTAAAAATAAAAAAAAGATTATGGAGACAGTTCCCGAACAAATGCAAAGCGCCATTTATAGTTATTTTTCTTCAATTTGGTTTCATCTCATGATTTGCCGCTTTAAATAGAATAAGTCGTTTCCGAGATATGCTAATATTATCTATTCTTCCAGGTTGTCGTTACAAATACTATACCGCATGAACTTCAAAAAATGCAATGTCATAAGATTAAAACAGTGGATATATCTATTTTACTTGCAGAAGCTATTCGTAGGATCCATAATAAGGAATCCATGTCGTATCTGTTTAGAAATGTAACTCTCGAAGATTAAGCCAACAGATAATGTAAAAGTTTGGAAAACATTAATGGATTAATATTTTCCAAACTTTATAGCACTAGAGTAGTAAATAGGAAGCTATTCCCAGATCCATAAGGGGATTTAAATTTAAAACATGTTTAATTTGACATTGCATATTCGGTTCTTCGAAATAAAAAATACAACTTTGCAGTGGGTGTCAGTTCTTGGACACAATGTATACAGGGTGCCCAAGATAAGGAGGGCCTGTATGGGAATCTTGCTAATGGTAACAGATACAACTTCCAACAACAAATACATAAGTACTGGTTGTCCCATTTTCGACACTTTTATAGGATATCTCCGTAATTGTTAGGTTAGTGCTATCAAAAAAGTAATGTAGTTGTCGGTGCTCTTTTTTGATCAAACTTAAAATGGTAAAATCAAAATTTGAAAATTTTCGCTCGCTTAAGAGATACGGGGGAAAATCAAAATATTGACAATTTCAAAATTACCCTATATTTTCTTAGTTAAAGAGATACAGAAAAATATTTTATACAGCAGTTTCTTTATAATGATTGTTGAATAACCTGCCGTTTTCAGAATAAGGATACGGGGTCAGGTAAAAAAGTTATCGGACCTAACCTCTTTTTTTTTAAATGGGACACCCTATATATTTTAATCTAAAAAGATAACATATTAAATTATCTTTTCAAATACATAACACACCATGGATGATATTGGTTTCCTAATAGATTTATTTAAACTTTATTACTTTGAAACGAAATAAAAGATTCAGATTAAGGTAAAAAGTAACGGGAATCATCGCAAATGTTCGGGATATAGCCGTCTTTCCGGATAGCGAACAAAATATAAATTTGCGGCATTTCTTCGTTTTTCTACTTTCAATATAAACTGATATCATATCAAATTTTTCAAAATGTTGATAAGTCATTTTCACAAATGAATATGTAAAAACGAAATTGACGTTATACGTTAATAACAACTAGAATATCAACATAGTTGTTTTGTTTTATGGTCTACTGTGGTTTAAAGTAATAAAGTTTAAATAAATCGCCTAGAAAACCAATATCATCCATGGTGTGTTATATATTTGAAAGGAGAATTTAAAATTCTAATTTTTTTTAGATTAAAATATAGTGTTCCATTTAAAAAAATGAGGTTAGGTCCGATAACTTTTTTACCTGACCCCGTATACTTATTCGGAAAACGGCAGATTATTCAATAATCATTATAAATAAACTTCTGTATGAAACCTTTTTCTGTATCTCTTTTAACTAAGAAAATATGGGATAATTTTGATATTGTCTATTTTTTGATTTTCCCCCGTATCACTTAAGCAAGCGATAATTTTCGAATTTTGATTTTGCCATTTTAAGTTTGACGCAAAAAGAGCACATTACTCCTACTTTTTTTTATAGTACTAACAATTACGGAGATACCCTATAAAAGTATCGAAAATGGGACATGTACATCGGCAAAAAAAAACATTAATTAATTTAAACCTAACAGTAGATTATTAGAAATTAATTTTCCAAAAGGTGTTCGAAATGATTTCCGTCATTCTCCAGAGACGCTTAGACGACTAGTTATTGAAGCCTTTCAAAGTGCAACGCCTGCAGTTCTGTTTGAAGATGCTATTTATGCTTACACTTTTTGGAAAACTAATTTCTAATCTCTAAATAATATATTATGTTATTTTTACTTTAATGTTTTTTTGCCGGTGTTTATTTTTTCATACTTACTGTTTTGTTGTTGTTAATAAATTATCTTGTTCCATGATTATTATTTATGTAGTGCGTTATTATAAAGGAATTTTAAAAATATTCATTTTAGTACATAATGAACACTGAACTTTTTTTTCCAAATTTATGGAAAATACGTATCCTGAAAATTTCACGAAGATGATTAAAAAGGCTCGAAACGTAACTAAATGACGTGCGCTACATCATTGAATTTAGAATAAAAACGATCTTAACGTTTGATATTATAAAATCTGGGCCATATTAGAAATAATTAAGTTGATGATGATTGCTTGAAAACGAAATTTTGTTGTGTAATCTTTGGGTTCGCTAAAACTTGCTGTGGGGATTTAATATTAACGCAGGAAAAAAAATTAAATAAAAAATCCAAAATTTCAGTTTTTTTAAACTACTCAAACTTAAAAATATTTACAAACCCTTTTGTATGGCATATTGTGATTACGATACTTTTTTCCCATTTAATCGAAGTTGTATATGTTACCATTAACGAGATCCCCATTTATCTTATGCACATTCTGTTTCACATTAATTTTAAAACTTGTCCTTCGGATCCTGCACAATTATTTTTCATATAAATTTCTCCAAAAAACTCCAACATAATTATTTTACATTCACCATGTAGGCAAAATATTTAAAAATGCATTAAATTTCAAATCCTCTCGTGAATTAGGAAGTGTATTTTTAGGTTTAATCAACTTTTAGTTAAGATAAACAATATTATTTTTTACAGTATTTCATATCATTGAATTTAAGATATTTTATTGTGAAGATATATCATAGATTTATACAACGAGTCCAAAGCACTTTTCTACACAAATGGGAAACTTTTTATTATGTGTTTTATGAAAAAAGTTTTCTTCTTAAAAAGCTCTGCTCGATAAGAAAATAAGATTTACGAGAAAAAAATTTATTATATTATCAAGGTTCTCAAAAAGTACAATGATCCATGGGAGAACTACCCCTATTTTTGAGCAAAACGTCAAATAAAAAAGTTGTTTCAAATCTTGTAGGGAGTACAAATACAAAACAAAACGATTTGAATTAAATAAATTTGATAAATTGTCCGTTTGACATTTTTAAATTTTTAAAAGTTGTCTTTTTAAAAGCCGGTAAAAATGGTTGACGACGGCAGAGAAAACTTTCTACATTTTACATTTAAAATGCGGTAAAATAATAATTAGCCTTTTGAAAGTCCATGTACATATGTCATAGGTAATTTATGTCACTCTAATTTTTAATGACAAAAGGTGTATCGATTTGATTCAATGCATGAAAAATTGTGATTGATCAAGTCGTGAAGGTATTTTTAAAAATAAAATAATATTTAATTCAAATTTTGTATTTATACTCGCAACACGAATAAAACCCCCAAAACGTATAAAAAAATATTAACTCGCATTCATTCATTCAATATTATTTATCGTATAAAGTCCGACCCTCCCTACTATTTTATCGTACCGTCAACCAAACTGTATATTATAGGCTCTCGATCCGGCAACCGTGCCTCGGTCGAAGTTAATGACGAGACTTGCTCGCATGTGCGATTAAGTAGGCGGGGCATAATGCAGTTTCTCTGTAGTACAAGGTGGCGGGAGACAACGGGGCTATGGCGATTTAACATGGGAAAGACGCACAATTTTAGTATGCGCCGCGCCGTCGTCTGTTCGTGCATCTAGTTAGAAATTCGAGGGTGTATGTTTTAATATTATATATTTATTAAGTTAAAATGAGTAGCTTGACGGTGGACTATTTAAAAAATAACTTTAGCTCTTTTGGTTTGGAGCAAAAGTGAAGAGTTTTGAGCAAAAGTGTAGTGAAAAATGCGGGAAGACCTAAACCCGAAATTAATTTAACGCAGACCACAAAAGGGTAAATCTAGGGACTTTATTAGAAAGTTTAAAAATTAAATATATGAAGAAAAATTTATAGGGGGTATTCCAAACTTTAATGAGGCTGTTATTGATCAATTTTCTACAATTAAGAACCGAAGAACGGACTTTACGTTTAAGCACTATACACACTAAGAAAATCTTTCTTATTTTCCAAAAGTTGTATTTCCTTGTATAAAATTAAAAAATAAATAAAAATATGTTTTACCTAAAGCATTTTCTTATTACTTCTTTTCTTTCTACATTTAAAACGCCTAGAAAGTAATTGTTTGGTCGTTACACAAAAATAAAATTTTAAAAATAATTTCACCATACTAGTGAACCCCCTCATCATCATAGGTCACGAGCCGCCACTGCAATAGTAAATATTTTCTAGAAAGGTAGATGTGGTTTTGGGTAAAAAAGGACTGAAGCAGCGTCTTTTCTAAAATACACTACCCCAATTAATTACCGAATATTCAATAATACACGTCCAAATTAATAAGAAATCAGACTAAAAGTTCAGTACACAGTAATTTACGTCCTTAATTGTACGGGGTATTGCGTAAGTGTGCAATTTAGATGCAAGTAAATTTAAATTTGACATCTTAATAAAAAATTGGATTTAATTTATTTTTTAAACTAAACCAATTAGGGGTATATCTGGGTTAGACACTGACCCAAAAGAATCTCCATGACACTCTAAAAAAACGTTATAATATCGAAAAAAATATTTTTAATCAATAACCTAGTTAACAGTAATATCTTTGTTACCTCGAGCGGCATGGCGATACTTTCGGGCCAGTGTCTAACCCACTATATCTCTTTGGTTTAGTTTAGTTAAAAATACAAGATATGCCAAATTTAAATTTTAGGAAATTTACACGCATCTAGATTTTATGCAACACCCTGTACAATTAGACATATCAGGACGTAAACTACTCTGCTCTAGAATCTGTATTATTAAATGAAATAACGCTTATTAACTATATATTGGATAATTAATTGGTGTAATGTATTATTTCGAAGATCACATTGTTTACACAGTATGTTTTTTGCAACATATATATATATTTTTTAAGATGTAATTATGAATTTATTAGCGTTATTTCAATTAGGAAGGTTTTAACGTTACGTTACGTTACTGCTTTCCGAGATTAAAAAGTCTAATAAAGTTTACCAACAGCGAAAATCTACAATAAAAAAATATCTTGAATTTTTTGATGTATCATTAATTTTTGTATATCTATGAATATTTAGTAAAATTCACATCACTTTATTTTGTAAAAGGTTTATTATACATACTGCAATAAACAAAAGTGTAGAAAAAGTAAGCCGTCTTGGTTTTTATTCCTTAGGGGATGCCCCATCCATCATAACATGTCAATATGTAATTAATTTCAAGTGTCTAAACGAAATCCTATTTAATCATCAAAATTAGTTTGTAAGACCTATTATTTACAAATTTGTTTCTTTTTCTGTAAGTAGTGCTAAATACACATAGATTCAAAAGTTTTGCATCACTCTGATTTTGGCATGTTAAGATAATTTCAGGAATGAATTTTTTTTTCTAAATGTTTATCAGTTAAAAAGATACCATTTTTTGTAGCAAAAAAAAATATTAAAGACATTTGTTTAAGACAACATTTTCAGTGTTGTATTTTGTCGGCGCTGGCCAGTTAAATTTTTCGGTTTAGTGTGTAAAAATGAATCGCCGAGTAATATCTGAAATTGATCGTGCAAGAATAGTAGCTTTAATTGAGGAAGGTAATTCCCAAATATTTGTTGCTGAAAGAATAGGGTTTTTTCAAAGTGATGTATCTCGCATATGGAATCGCTATCTAGAGACCAATTATGTGTGAGACAGACCACGAAGTGGTAGAAGGCGTGTTACTAACCAGCAGCAGAACCGCTATATTTACGGAAAAATCGTACTATGCCAGTCCCACGACTTCAGAGAGATGTACGCATGCAATTGGAGTTCGCGTATCCGTCTCTACACTAAGAAGCGCATTCTTAAATCCGGTTTAAGATGTCGGCGGTCAGTAAGAGTTCCCCAACTACAATATGACCACAGAGTTCATCGATTGCAGTGGGCTGAAACGCACGTTCGCTTACCCGAAGAATTTTGGAATTCTGTCCTATTTTCCGACGAGACCAGGATTTGTCTGGTAAACGATAGTCGCCGGATTCGTGTTCGGAGAGAACCAACAAGAGCCGCCCAACTTGCCCATGCTGGCCCCTTACCTCCATTTGCGGGAAGAAGCGCCATGTTTTGGGTAGGTATTATGTCTGACGGGCGTACTGAGTTGGTCCACGTTCAAGGCACAATGACTGGCGACAGGTACATTAGGGATATTCTACATCCTTATGTTAGAACGTGGATAGGGGCTGTTGGTAGCAATTTTGTGTTTATGGAAGACAATGCCCGGCCCCGTCGTGCTAGAGCTGTGGATGAATACCTAGAAACTGAGGGAATCAATCGCTTGGAGTGGCCTGCTTTGTCCCCCGACATGAACCCGATAGAACATGCGTGGGATATGCTCTCTAGGGCAGTTTGCGTTAGAAGAAATCCCCCTAGAACTCTCCAGGAGCTTTTCGTCGCTGCTACCGAGGAATGGCAGGCTAATCCACAAGAACGGATTGCTAACCTTACACACAGCATGCGGCGTCGTCTTCAAGCTTGCATTGAGGACAGAGGAGGAAATACACTTTATTCGAAGCTATATTTTTTTTAATTTAAAAAATTATACAATATAATTTTTTTTTACTTTTTTAATGTTTTTTTTTAAGGTTTAAAATGTTGTTGTAAAATAAAAAAATTTAAAACTCATTGATTTTTATTTTACACTTATCAACGAACTAATATTTAGTCTATTTTCGTGATATGTGTATTTAGTTCTTAAAAAATTGTGTTGTAGCTTCAACCCATTTGTATATTTTTTTTTTAACGATAAAGACTCTATTATTAGTGATTTTTTACTTCACAATAACAAGTTTTAATAAAATTATCTTTTATATTCGTTCTTGATGGTTTCTTTTTTGTATTTTCTCCTTTAGTGTTAAATCCAGACATTTTCCTCAGAGATCGTTTGATAATTTTCCGTTTTTTTGTTGAATGGAAAGACGAAGAAAAAAAACCCAATACATTAAGACAACCTTTATTACTGAATGCATACTGGTCATTTGGGTTACAAGTACAGAGCATAAACAACAGGGTGTTGTTCAAAAGCACTTACATAACCTAACTTAAACCTAGGTGCCCATCTGCACTGTATGCGTTTATTGTGGGAGACATGATTGGACTCACATAAATATTACAGGCATCATCTTCACTAAAAAATTTAGAATTAAGTTACAGTGCAGCCGGGTAACTTAATATTTATACAGATTTCAAAATATTTTTCTACGACATTCAATTGAGTTTATAATAAGTAGTGTATTATTTGAAGGGTGTAATTATTCATTTAACATCCGATTTGATTTCCTTAATTTTGTCTAACTTGATATCACCGTGACTTTTGGCCTGGTCCCTGAGTTTACCCTCCTAGTGACACAGCTTCTGGCAAGTGTTCCGCCAAACATTTATGTCAGAGATTCATTTACAGTTTTTTTTTCAGATCAGACTTTATTAAGCTTTTTGCCGACAGACCCGTTTATAAAATATAGCAATAATTAATACCCCTTCTACAATAACTGTCTAACCAGTTCATTTTCCTAACAATTATACATACGTTAAAAAAATGTATTTCTGTGTCCTAAAACGTCTTTTATAAATGTTAAGACAGTCTATTTTTAGTTTGAGGACGGCAAGTTATTACCGCCTATGTCACTCTAATATTTTATTATTTAAGTGATGTTTTTAGATAATGTAGATAATGGTAGAAGATAAATATTAATTTTAAATTGTCAGCAATATCACATATTTGAATCTGTCAACACAGGAAAGTTTATATTGCCTTATTCAATTTTAAATTTTAAACAAAATTAATCGTTTTTAACACAACCATACAAACGTAAAATACACACTAATTCGTAATAGGCGAGCCATAGCTAATATAAGGAACTTGAAATGATTTGGAAGATACTTAAAGGGCATACATGCCAAACTATTCTTACTTTAACACATTTCCAGAATTAACAAAAACAAGATATGTATACAAAACAAATAGTAAGAATGATAGAGAACTGGATTTATAAGATGGCCATCAAAATGGACTAGATTTAACAGGAGGGAACTTGTTTTAGGCCATTTGTTGCAAGAATAAAATATCATCCCAACATCAAATTGAACAAGCAAGTCATGTGATGCCGCGAAGACTTAAATCTTTGTTTACATTTTACTTAAAAAGTATCATTTTCTTGATTATTTGGTAGTCTTGTAATTCTAACGCTGTTGTTTTACAGAGATTTTATTATTTTTATTTTAACCGATACCGAAATTATTATAGAACGGTTTTATTGAAATGCCAATGCGTTTTTTTTGTAATTTTTTTATTCATATTCTACTAGACCAGTGCCCTTTGGTTCATAAAAATTATGACATTTTATAAGAATATAAACAAATCGACATACTTTGAGCACCTCGTTATAAGTATGAGTTTTAATTTCAAGTATATTAGTTGGTATGACATTTATTTAGAGAGCATCAAAAATTTAAATTTAATGGGACTTATTAAAACTTTCTAATGCCTGCGAAGTTAATGCCAGGATTAAGAATATCAGACAACGGGCGTAAAGTTATCTCAAATTACTTTTAATTTAAAAATTCGTCTGGTATGTTTTTTTTTTAATTTTTTTACTATCGTAGCACCTATAAAAAATTGAATTTTACTAGACATGAATAAATTTAAACCTAGACAGTACGTAATTAATTTTTAAAATTATTTTATAAAACTACCATTTTCTTTATTTCGGCTTAATTTTTAATTACACTATAATTATCATATATCACAAAAATTGTACTGATATCACAAAGGAAAGAAAACGACACAGTTAATTTGTAAAATGTAAACAAAAACGTCTGGTTTGTGAAACACTAGGTAACCCGAATTAGACATGAAGCGAATAAGTCTTTAAAAAATACAATTGCAACGACGGAAATAGTATTTAAAGGTTCGATTTTGCAACAAAATTTACGACGTTATAAGGTAACAGTGACGAAATAATGTGATAACAAAAATATATGTATGTACAATCCTTTAGTCGATTTTATAGACTATAAACTATAAGTGCTCTTAGAATGACTATAAACATGAGGGATACGATAGTTACTGGTTTGTCGTAAGCTGAAAGCGATATCAAATTCATGACATAATCTACACATCTTCGCGGTTGCAATCATTCTAAGAATACTTTACACATATAGCCGGAGAGAATCGCACCAGCACTGCACGACACTGTAACTGTTGTAGTGGTCTAAATTTATTTGTTAGTCTTCCATCGCAGCAAAATTTCCTTGCAGATTCGCACCATTCAGAGGGATTTTGAAGTATTCACATACTCGCGACTTCACAGAAACTCGGGTCAACATTAACGCGCTAAAGCCTGTGTTGGAATTTTACTAGATAACATGTGATTAATTCAAAATTGCCCTTCGCAGTCCGCAGTACGAGTACAAATTAATTATTACAAATCATGGTTAGATCTAATACAATAAAGAAATGACACTTGTTTTCTTTTAATCGTTATTTTTGTCTACCGTTCAGAGAAACTTGCAGTTTTTTTTATGTTTTAATACTTAAATATGTAGTAACACATTCCCTACACTAATAATTAAGTAGTTTATACATAATAATATACTATGAAATTATAACAATTGTACAATAATTCATCAGCCGATATATACACATATTGCATTATAAGTTAAAAGTTATTATACACAGCAAGTAAGCGTATGCGAGTACAGACGTATCTATAATCGCTATGAGCAAAAGGTTTCTAAGCAAAATTTTGGCACGATTTTTTAATTAACCAATGTGTCTTTTTATCGGTATCTATTGATATGACAGGAAATTTTCTCTTTAGGTCGCGCTATTAAAAATATATGGAGATTCCATTAACGCGTATTCCGATTAATAAGCTGCGTTCAGAGCACCTTTTTATATGGACCTAGTGTTCTCTCTTACTTCACCTGTGCAAAAGTCTTATTAAACTTAGGTTATGAACGTTAAAAAAAACTTTTAGGCAAAGCTAACCCTCCTCGTGTCCCAATGGCTAGCTTTTCTAGACGCTTTCTTTATTCACCTGGTATTCCTCTACAGTCTTTCGAGCCATCCGATGGCTTTATATCCAATAATCCCTAACCTATGAATCTTATCCTAAAAATAAACTAGACAGAGAGCACACTTTTGTTTGTCATTTTAAGGCATTATTGTTTTGATTTCCTAACAAAAAAAAATTGACTTATTACTTGCCAAAAAATTTCTATTTGATTACTGATAGTTTACCTAAAATTAGATCCATAGTTAACCAAAGTAAATTTTTAAATATTGACAAATAATAGACCGATTTGCAAGAAATACTATTAACTTACCGATAATTTTTTAAACGACTTTTTACTTAAGGAATGTTAAATTCAGTGTTTATTATTTAATATTAAATCTTACATACTAGTAGAATGATAAACTCTAAACCTGAGATTGAGGGCCTAACAATCATTTTTCTACCCCACAACTACCTACTTTATATTCATACCGGTTCAGAAAATACCTCTGCGTTAGTAGAACAGGCATAATTTATATTACAATTAACCTACACATAAAACTCTTTGAATACATCAGAGAACATACATTATCTTTTTACAGTTGGCAGTACCTTGCTAGCATTAAATCTTCGCGACGACGCGAGATCAACAAAATTACATTTCGACAGCTGTAGAACATAAACAAGTACGGTTTTTTCTAAAAATAGTATTTGTCATTCATTATAATCATAAAAAATACCAGTGTTCTCTTAGTTATACTTGCTTATATTCATAGTTCAAATAAATCATTCAAAATCACACCTTTTACTTAGTTCTACATTTGACTATTTTCTGCAGCAAATTTATACAATAGTGGGGCTAACCATAGCCGATTTATTTAAATATACAATCAATTCGCCTATATACGTTAAAACCCTGTCTAAAAGTCAGGCCCAAATTTTTCAATTGCACATATTTATAGGCACTTAAGTTTGTGCTGTCAACCGCACTGCTGAAGAAATATCAAACTATTCAATTCGCTACTTCTTCAGAAACGTAAATAACGTACGGGTATGTAAAAATAAAATTAATCAGCACATGGAATAAAAAGCACTAATCTATGACTATCACAACCTTTGTTGGAAGAATTTGGCGAAATTCGAAAAAATTTAAACTCAGTATTTAATATGACACTCGTGGTCTTTGGTATCTAGTGATAAGTGTTAAAGATTTTAACATTATTTTTAGTAGAGGCAAGAAAACCTGTGCAGGGTTGGTAAAACTTAAAGAGTGTGGACAAGAAGTATGATTTAATATATTGTACCAACTAGAAATGAAGCGTATGGTGGTGACAAACTAAGTAATACTCAAATAGGACAGAGGTATTGCACAGTTATAAAGTACGCAACTTCTTGCAATATAATACTAGTTTTACTGACTAAATGCTGCCACTAAAGAAGTAAGTAACATTTTTATTAAGTATACGTACTATCTTAAATTACCCATTAACCCTTTTTTTTTGGCAAGTTTCTCTTGGTAGACAAAATATTTAACTGCTCGTGAATATTGATTAAAAAACTAAAATTTAAGTTCATCGAGTTTGTTAGCACAAGTTATACCTAATAACAAACTCCTACAAACTAAACAAATTTAAATTTTTAAGACATAAACACAAAACAATAATTTCAATTTGCATTTTCTTAAAGCTTATTAGTCAATGCAGCTATTCATATTCGGGAAAACGGAGACCAAGCAGGTCACGATTTAATTTTACGATTATACATGCTTTATAACAAAGTCAAGAGGCACATTAATTGGTATTATCAAGTGTTACACGATGAACATTGCGCAATTTTTATTTCTATAAAAGCAACAAGCTTTTTCCTTTAATTTAACGACATTGGCATTTCTTTAGTTTTTTTTTTTATTACTTTTACTGATCATTACCAACATGTTCTTAGAAAAACTGTTTTTAAAAACTGTAATTACCTTTAAAAAATTCATATATACTTAAAAAGTAAATTTATTATTGCCGATTCATAAAAATAATTCTATACTATACCTAGAAGTCAGGGTTACAAATTTGGCAGACTTTAATGTGACCTTGTCAAAGTTGCAATAAGACAGATCTCAAAACCTTAGTTTTAGCAGAAGTAGAAAGAATCATCACCTAATCTTCTAACCATTACGAGTCTCACATTTACATTTTAATCCCCTTTCTCACTAAAGAAATTATAAATTTAGTTTAGCAATCAAAGTAAGTCGGTTGTGTTCATCGTCTTTAGACATAAAACTTTGGTTTATTTTGGTATTCTAACAATTAATCGTGGACTTTTTACTGTGATGTGGTTGTAAAATTCGATTTAGTTCTATTAATGGCAATAGTACATACTAAAAACTTTATAAACTTAGAGAGAAAAATAAATTCAAAATGCAAAGCATAGTTACCTTAATATTCACAATTGTAATTTATTTAACTCATAACTGTCAAATTAGGACGCCCTTAAATTCCTTTAGTGAATAAGCCTGGTACAATAGTTTAATTTGGCTCGACAGAATGGAATTCTGATATGGATGTTTTAGAAAGAAATGCGACAATGATTTTTATGTTCATAAACAGTTCCAAAGAAATATTATTAAAAAAAAATCAAAACTGAAATCATTCAAGTAGTCTTCCTTAAGAAACGTGAAAAGATTAAATGATGTTCCTGATTTATCGCAGAGGGTTTCAATGATATGAATTCAAAATAATTGGTATAAAAATTTTAGGGCTAGCACAACTTTGGCATTTTGTAGTCTTAAATCATAACAAATAATTGTTAATTCTAAGGAAAACGTCATTGTTAGATAGTTGGTTTATATAAGCGTCTAAATATTAAATCTCAGTAGAAAAAAAAATTATATAAAACGATATTTCCTGATTAAGTCTTTAACAGAAATGACATTCTGTTTTGGTTGCTTGAATTAAAGAATACTTCGGTCAGGTCAAGTAAATAAGTCTTACAACTACCGAACACCAAGAATTATCTACTACACTAGGGCATCAAATTACCATATTCCTATTTCCCACTATTATATTGTGTATTATATAATAATATAATCTTTAATTAATATATATGTTATATAGTATTTAGTGGCAATGATTAAATATATATACTTGAAAACACAAGTGGCACTTTGATCACAAATACTGTAAACCTAAATCAAATACTAATGTTTTTTTAACATTTAATTAGCTAAGTTCTTCCAGATTTATGATGGTTAAATTTTTTAAAGTTACGTATCATGTATTTGCTGGTTGTACATAAAGAGGATTTTCTTTCGTTGCTGTTTGCATATTGCAAATAGTCAGGTAACTTAGGTTTGTTATTCAAAATTGCTATGATGGGATCTTTAATATTATGTTCCAATATAAAGTGTGTTTTAGCCACATGTTGTTTAATCGTGCAGGGCCTACACTACATAAGTTAATGATATTTAAGCTGAGCTTACTTAATTTTTTTTTTTTACTTTTTTATTTTTATAAATATTTTTAAATAAACAACGTTACAATCTAAATATTCAAAGGTACACAAATATCAGACATAGGAAACTAATAAAATATAAACCTAAATTTTAACAGCAAAAAGATTGCCGTTATAAAATAAATTTATATTTCTAATTTATAATGCACACTCGATATATATACATTAAATTAGTAAGTAAATCACAATACCACATTGGCAGTCGTTGAGTGCTATTATTGGAAAAATATGATTTGGTGATTTAAAAAAAAGTACAGCATTTGACAACTATGATTTTACCGGCTAAAATTCGATTGCTTACAAAAAAAAAATCAAAATTAAAACAACTGCCAAGTACTTTAATATAAGAAATCACTGGTGGGTCATAAGTCTATGGAATTACTAAAACTAAATATATTAAATTTTAAAGCGAAAACTCTTGTTAGTACCACAGTTTTCAAGGTAATTATGTAATAAATAATTTTAAAATCATGTATTCTTCAGACTGGAAGTTATATGAAAGGCAGTTTAAAATCCAGTTACATCAATCGGGATTATATAATGAATTATGTACAATCTGTTAAAATTCTCAGCTTATTGAAGCTAGCCGAAGAACATAATATGGGTAACTATTCGGTCAACAACCACTAAAAAAAGGCCGCGGTGTCGTGTCGGGGCCCAACCTTCATATTAATGAATGTCAAATTTGGTATAGTTTAGTTATCAAAGCATAACTAAGTAAAAACTAAAGGGAATAAGAACGAAAAAATACTTAATAAAAATTGTAAAATACTTAGTAAACTAGAGACTAGTTTAAATCAAATTTTAATTTTTACTGGCAGGCAGAAGCCTCATCATTAGTACACAATTAAAGAAAACTGATCCAAACAGTTTTGGTCACGTTTAAAAAACAGCATTGGTCACAGATAACACCTAGGCTTTTTCATAACGCAGAGTTGCTTATAAAATGTCCTCGTTTAAGTTATATGTTCTGATGTGGTTAGATTAGCGCATATAAAGTGTATGATTCAGAGTTTTGTGGTTGTCCGATTATATAAGAACACACAATATATCCCTACTACCAAATTTCTTAAATACTAAGTAATATCGTAATACCTAAAGTCTAATACATATATACTAAAATGTAAATTGGCAATAAGATACTAAATATTCTCTATTGGAACTTATGAGAAAGGTCTATCTTTTCTAGTAGGCTTAAGTAAAGCGTCTTTTTTAATGTTTAAAGCAGTGACAGCCTGCTAGAAAAAACAACCAGTATTTGCACCATTTATTCAACAAGCGCCCGATTTTAGGATTAGTTTTTTTTTCAAAAAATAAAACCTACATTTTGAACCAACTCTAATGCCTTAAAAATACATATTTTGATAAATTCATTATTATTATTGTTCCATTATTTTTGCACGATATGACTTTACGATGCTTAATCCACTAAGCAGGCGCTTGGCTTTTTAAAAGCTAATAAAGAAACAATAGCTTTTTAAAAGAGACAGTTTTTTTTGTGATTTTTTTTTTAGTTATTTTTAAAAATTAAAAAGCCACTTAAGAGTCACAGCACAGTTATGTACTTTTTAAAACTGTTAGTTTATTCAAATGTTCATATTGTTTATACCAAGCAAGAAGTTTATAAATTGTTACATCATAAAATGATCCCTATTTCAAAATACTCAGTTTATCCATTACATCAAGTCTTATTTCGAATTCAACTTCATTTAGATGCAAATGTAATAATCCTTCCTCCTTGGTAAGGTAGTTTGTTAAGATTAATTTGGACATTACAAACCCTAGTTAAATGCATCATCATAAAATTATGAAATTGAAGATTTATCTGCTTCAGTCTTTTTACAACTAGTTTTGCTTGGTAACTTCCGCAAATGGAAAGGACGAGATATTATAAAAAAAAAGGACTAGAAAGGTACTCCAAATGAAGTAAGTGTAGTGTATAATTCGCAAATCAGCTGCCTTTTTATTGTTTAAACTGCAAGTGAAACAATAAAAGGGTATTGTTATTATTTTATGAAACGGTCCAAAAACATCACAGAGACAGCAGCATTAAGACAATAACTGTCTTAAAATTGAGCATTATCAACACTTTTAAACTTAATTTTTAAATCTATAACTAAATTGTTTCCATTTGCAAATGGACTCGTGTAATGTCCAAAATAACCGAATACTCTGCTCTCGTTCCCATCTTTCATACAGTTAGCTATAAAGTTGAATCTCGATATTGTATGAACACCACAATAACACGTTTGTTATTTCTTATCGTGATTAAAGTAATCACAGTATACAGACTAAAATGTAACGATATTCAAAGTCTACGGCTAACACATCCATTAAACACAGAAACACATGTATTATATGTTTTAAGGGTATATAATAAACTTTTATTAATTAGAACGATATATTGGTTTTAATTTTCTTAAGAATTTTATTACTAAATTTATTTAAGAATACTTTTCATTTAGCGTGCAGTCTAAAAACTGATTGTGTGGTGTTTTTTTTATTTTGGGACTAATCCAACCCAAAAAGTTATTTAGTTAACAGCTTACGTAAACATGTATAATTTGTAAGTGTAATATGATATATCAGGAATAGGAGATCACAGGTTCTGCGGGGATGGGAGAGTTAACAAAAACCATCTACAAGGTCGACCTCTAGTAACATAAACAACCATCTGGACAATATTACTGGCCTGTATAACGGAATAGTTCAATGGACAATGTTTAGGCAACTATTAATTGAATAAACAAATTTCAGGCCACATTCGTAAGGTGACTAGGCCTATCGCATTAACCTTATTTAAAAAAGATATATGCCTTTTTGTATATTGACCAGAATTACCAATCCTTCCGTCGTTTTTTACATACATATTGGTCACCTTATTTCCATCCTTACTCAGCAAAAAGTAGCACTCTCGTCACATATACCCCTGTACAATATTTCTATTGCCACCTTATTTACAAGAAAATAGGATACATGTCACGAAAATATTAGCCACACCGGGATACTTAACATAATAAATAACTTAGGTACCATTAAACAATAATTAAAACAACGTTAATATTAAAGTGTTAATATATAGGAAAATATCTAAATATGAGAAAGTCTATTCTAAGAGCTCGAAATATATAAAATGTAATTATTATGAGTTTGGTCACACAGTTAAATATATATTTCATTATATAATATATTAATATTAAACCTTGCTTAATTGGGACTAGTTTAGGTTACATTTCATATTTTCATATGCGTCACGTAGGTGCGTTAACGTTGAGCTCGGTACCGATAAAATTTTAAACGCATCGCAGTCGAAAGTTAAGTCACTAATCTTGTTGACACAGTAGTTTACTTATCCATTTTAAAGCTAATACTTTAATATTTTCACCACGCCTTAGCTGGCCGAAATACATACTCGTGTTTAAAGTTTCAAACATACAAAAAAAAAATAAATGGCAACTCGAAATAAATAAGAATTTAAAGTAAAATTCCTTCCCAATTTTTCGCACTTTACAGGAAAATAGTGTACATTTGGTATATTATTCACCTCCCCTTAATTTTACATCATAAAAAAACAAAAATATTCTAAAACAATTTCATAAATCACCGCATAAAAATTAAAAGTAGAAATACATTTACAATAACAGTAAAAAGTCGATTTCAATTAAATAATACAATAATAAATATCATTTCAATTTTAAAGTTACGATTATTTTATAAAAAAAAAAAGTAAAACCGGAATAAAACTTGAATATTTAATTGATTATTAAGAAATATCGCTTTGTTCTTAACCTGTTTTTTGTTTTAATGTTCTCTGCTTTACATCGACTCTCCGCCCAACAAATCATTGGGTAAGAAAGAGTTAAGGCTCGAAGGAGTGGCACGTGCAGGGTCACTCGAATCTAGAGGTGTGCTGGCCCAGAGGCTCGAAGGATTGTTCGGCCAACCTGTACTCCACGTATCGCCACCACCTGCATTAAATTTATGATCAGGGGCGAATTTCATCAAAGTACTTTGAAGTTTTTCGATTGTAAGTTCATTTTGCAATGACAGATGTTATTTACATTTTATTGAAAAGAAAAACCGCGCATAGTACATTGGCTCTAAATTTATCGTACATTTCTGATTTTCATTTGTCGGCCATAATTCTATTCATAAATACGATCTCTTGACAACAATTATTCAAACATGCCGAATTTTATGTAGTTTCTTTTATAAGTATACTAATGTATCCGACAGCTTCTTAGAAACGCTAGTTTTTATACGAACGCACAAACGTTCATTTTATATTCGCCATGGATGTGTTTTGGTTGTCGCAGTTGACGTCACCGACCTATAACTATGGATACGTACAACTTATGGGGTGCACAGTAAAAATGGGTTGGTGCACACGGTTTACCGGTTATATTTTTAAAGGTTGGTCGTCCGTTGTCATGCGCACAATGTTGTCGCCGGCATATAGGCAATCCCACCGTATTGGTGCCGGTTTGGTTGCCAACCAACGACAACCGTCCAGAACCGAAATCAGTCGTAGCGGTGTAACTAGGGAATCCAATCCTACAAATGCAGGATCCCGCGGTGATTTCGCGGGATTAAACGTGCGGGATTCGATGTGGGTGCTATATGTTAATAAAAAGTTGTTGTATGCAATTAGAAACAGAGTAGAGTAGCAGGAAAATATTTATTGCATATAGGTACCATACAATAGGGCTAGTTTAGCGGTTACATGTTGACATTGATTTTGAAAGTATTTTCGGAGAAAAGATACCGTGCCACAAGGACTTCCTTTATGCGGGATTGTTTATTTTCCAGTAAAGAAGGTCTTGATGTGCCAAAGTATTGCCGTGTAATCATTTTCATTAAGGGCGAAGTACGGTCCTGTTCGTCGGTTAAGGTAAATAGTTTATCAGTCGGCATTGCGCATGACTGATAAACATAACATAAATATAAATTTGCCACTTTTGCTTTTAGAGTTTGACTATCCATAGATATAGGTCGGTGGTTGACGTATATTGCTTTATTGAAGGCTATAAACGTCTGGATATGTGTGAATGAGTCAAGTGCGGAAGTTTTTTTGCAGGAAACTGCAGTGGAATCATCTACGTTTTCAGCAGTTCGGTCAGCAATCGAGAATGGAAAATATAAAGAGAGACCTTCCGCAATGGTAAGTACAATTATTTTTTATCCTTAAATTTACTTATTCGCCCTTAAATTAGGTATTGAAGTAAAATAAAGAAATGACAGTCGTTATTCTCGACACAAAAGTATAGGTATAGGCATTTCTCGGCGGATAAAATTTTTTTTTTAAAACTGAAAAACGACTTTTACTACGACCAATAAGTTAATTCGACGTGTTAGAATAATTGACCTCCTTCAAAATTCCTTTCCTGTACCACACTTTCCTTTTATAATGAAACCTTAATTAAAGATTAACTAATTTGCTAATACACTATATTGATGACATTTTATTTTATAAGAATTAATCATACCTGGCTTAGAGGAAGAATTACGCCAACCTCCAGAAGAGCCGCCCTGTTGATTAGCGATGCTCTGTAGAAGTGTGTTGGCATCCCAGTCTGTAGGGCTCTCCGCCAAAATGGTGGTGTTACCGAGTACACAGTTATTTAAAGCAGTCTGAGCCTAGAACAAACGGAATTTAAATACTTATTTTTTGATTAGTAATACAACATAGTACAAATGTAGCTAATGGTTAATCAATTTAAATTTAAAAATCATCTGTGTGTTTCTATTCACATTTATTATTACTTTAAATGTTGGTATTAAAAATACAGGAAAATTTATATACACTCTTCGACAATAAATTCCATTCCGGACAAAGATAATGTTAGTCAGGTTTATAGTCCTGTAACTTTTTTAATTGTTTTCCGATTTTGGTGAAATTTTCTCGGAATGTTAGCCTGAATTTTAGGTATCAAAAAATACTGATGTCTTAATCATTATACAGGCAGAAACAAAAGTTACTTTTTTACCCTTCATTTCTTAACGCCCTGTGGACAAATTGAGGTGCAGAATTTAGCTTCATTATATTTTGTTTTGAAGTGTGACCCTTTCTTAACACAATGTTTTTTGGTTCACGTCATTGTCTGCTTTTTAACAAATTTTTAAAGAAAGTTTTCAATTATATTCACAATTCAACGAATATAAAAAAAAAATTATCATGTTTTTAATTTTTGCGAAGGTCAGTTTAATCAATATTAACCAAATAAAATGCAAAAATAAACACTGATTATTAATAAAACTACAAAAACCTACGAAAATAACGCATTTATTGCGGCAAAAAATAAAAATCTTCTCTACGAATCACGACTAGGCATAGGAACTTTTCCTCGTACTACGATAAAAAGAAATGAAAATAACAAGCGCTTTCGCGTGGTATTGGTAAATTTTTATGGATGAACCGTTGGAACTGTTGATAAAAAAAAACCCGGACGGAAAGAAAATGCCGGACGGAGTTAACAAATTCTCAAAAAAGAAGGAAATGTCCGGTTTTCCGGACGTCTGGAAACCCTAGTATTACATTGAAAGCATTCCACGTCACATTGTAAAAGTGACTGACACACGAGGTGGCAATACGCGCTATAATAGTATATTAAGATACAAGTTGCATCATAAGACATTATCTTAGAGCATGCGGGGAGTTTTCTAAAGTACAAGTGCTGTAATTGCGTTATAAACCGTGTATTTTATAATACTTTTTCTGTTTGGGTCTTTAAAGTCTGAAAAACTTTTAAAAATAGTAGATTTTTTCCATTTGAATTAATATTTTCTTTTTGGGTTGGCAATACTTTTACAATTTAATAAAATGTTACAAGTATCAAATATGCCATGATAGAAACAATTGAACACAACAAAGTTTCTTCCTATTCGTCATAATTAAAAATAAATATATTATTAAAGTTAATAAAAATGAGTCAGGAAGAAAGTTGTACTCAGTCAGAAATACGAGAAATTGCAGAAAAAACAAAATAGTAAATAATACTATTGAACAAAATGCCAGGAAATGTCTACAGTAACAATTAACGTGCCCGAGCGTTTTCCCCAAAAGTTACAGGTTAAGGCTATATTAATTTTATTCCGGACTTCTGGGCCACCCAGTATAATATAAAGACGTAACTTTAAACAGAGACTTACAAAAAAATATAATAGGAAGAATAAAATTATAAATAAGAACAATTGTATTGTACAGTGATTGGATTGATGTATAGTTACATTTTAATCTCGCCTTAGAATATTTTGGACATAATTTAAATATTTATCCTTATTTTAAGCCGGGACCGGACAACTGGTGTGCTTGGCCAATATTTGTAATCGCGTATACTCACCAAGTGTCGTGTGAATGGTAGAATTGTTAATTATTGTACAAGTAAACCGTTCACACCAGTCGTATGAGCACCGCTGAAATTTGGTAGGGATTTAATCAAAAATATTCCTGTTATGTTTAAAGTATCCCATACTAACCATTAGAGCCAAAAAAAATTAAAGATTTAACATACCTTAGTAGCTTCTTCGCGAGATGAATATTTGGCAAGTGCAAAGCCTTGATGTAGGTGAAGGTGAAAACTTAGCAGTGGGCCATGTTGCATGCATAGTGTTCTTAGTGTTGATCCATCAATCTAAAAAAATGCCAGGTAATTAACAGAAATAAAATGATAAAGAAAAAAAATCGTGTCAAAAAAAGAAACATTTATACATTTTTAAATTACTTTAATGTTACAAATGTTAAATATAAACTTTCCATAGCTTCTATGAGGAATAATTAATCTCTAATCTGTAAACAGCCAAGTGTTAACTCTGTGACAAATTGCTAGAGAAAGAAAGTGTGCAGACAGTTGAATCCATACACAAGTTCCCAATTTTGGCACAAAACACTAAAAACTTCTTTAAATCCTCAAACAGTTATTTCGTTAAGTTACTAACGCTGCAAAAATTGTCTCTTACCTGGGCAGTCAAATTTCTAAGCAAGAGCCACTGAGATGCTCCAGGTGTGACGCCCCAATTTCCTGAGTTTCTTTGACCGGCAGCGCCCGAAGCACCGCCCCAGGGCGCCGAACCTCCGCCCAACTGGCCGGACCAGCCGTTGGCAAGAGCACCGCCCCCGCCGCCGCCACCTTTACCGGAAAGACCAGGCGGTGGACCACGGGATTTTGGAGCGCCCCACAACTCTGAGGTTACAGCCGTACCAGGATTCAAATCACCCAAACCACCCTTAGTGGTAGGCAGTTTACTTTGTGGGCTGCTGGAAACAATAATTGTGTCAAAATGTTTATTTAACGACAAACGGCATTCATGCCAACATAATGAAATTCGTTATATCAAAAAAGTTACCCAACTTTTGCTGATGTCAGAAAGGTAAAGTTGCCAAACCTACTATTTTAAACATGCCGCAATCAAAATATTTATGACAGGCGGCCAACAAAGCTTAAGTTCTGATGGATTTACTTTAAAATTGTTCCCATGTAATAAAAATAAAAATTGATTATGGGTTTATTTATTTCCTTTATACTAGGGCCTGGACGAAAATTCCTCTTATTTTGACGATTCAGGTTTGATGACAACTGTTCACTGATTTTGATAAAATTTTAAGATGGAGGGAAAAACTTTGAAATATACACCAAAAAGTTCCTCAATATCATTTCACCAATTTTTTTAAACCACATTTAAATAAATATAGGGGGCAAAAAAAATTCTCAACAGGGAGTTGTATTCTTGGTTCACTCATCTCTTATCGTTACATTAATATTACTTACAGTAGAGTAGCTACTACAGCCATGCAGCAGCAAATACTTTCACAAAAACATCTAATTTTCTTTTTTCTGTTGAAATTTTGTGTTTTTAATATGAAAACATCATTTATTTATGATTTAAATTGGCACAGCTTCTTGTTTATCTTAACCAACAGAATAGTGGCTATGTCAACCTTTTTCCCGTTGTCATTTACCTGATTGGGAAATTTACCAGAAGAAAAACCTGATACTAAAGAAATAATTTAAAATTAAAAATAATATTCAACATACCTTGTGAAAGCACTAGAGGTAGAGGGAGGGTTGAAGCTCCATGTAGACGAGCTAAGAGATTGCATTGGATCGGTGGCTGGGGGACTTTTGCTGGCATTAATGCTGAACAGCTCGTTATCTTTTACATTAATGGTGGCAATGGACAATGGAGAACGCACTACAGAGCCCGGTGTAATACTTGGGTCATCTTCAATAGACTTAATCTGATTTCCCTGAAATTGTAACATTTTTATAAGTTTTCTAGAATTTTAATAATTTAGTAATGTTCGCAAATATACAGGGTATAGCTAAAGCATAATTTTCTTGAATGGTTGAAGAAAACTTAGAAATATCGATAAATTTAAAGTTTGACCAATAATCTAAAATTAAAAATTTTAAAGGACATTTTAAAAGTAATGTTGCGAATTTACGTGCCTAATAATAGGCCGTTTAGAAAGTTTTAAAATTCCGAGTAGTTAACGGAAAAACGAAATTCTGAAAAATTGTTTTATTGTTTTCTTGGGTTTTTTTGATATCGAATTCTAAAGTAAATTGCACTTTTGCATTGCCACTTTTTCCGCTTTATCAACAGCGTTAATTGTTTTGTAATCCGAAGGGCCATTATCAACTTTCTTTTTTTTGAAATACGGTCCCGTTTTCCTGATATTGGAATTAGCTTTTTTTCTCCCGAATTTAATGTGATTTAATGACGTTTCGAGTGTTTTTTGAACAACATCAGGAAATTTTGAGATACGGTCTTGTATTTCTCCTCATTTTATAAATAATATCTCATAAGTAAGCTCTAAATTTTTTACTTATGTTGGACTAGTTCAATAAATAACAAATAATTTGTTAAAGTTATCAAATTACAAAACAATTAACGCTGTTAGATAGAGCGGAAAAAGTGGCAATACAAAAGTGCAATTTACTTTAGAATTCGATCCAGGAAAACAATAAAACCATTTTTCAGAAGTTCGTTTTTTTCCGGATATCTCCGGAACTACTCGGAATTTTAATACTTTCTAAACGGCATATTATTAGGCACGTAAATGCGCAACTTTACCTCCATTTAACCGACTTCGTATCTCTTACGGTTTCCGAGATCCCTGTATTGGCCCTCCTTATCTTGGACACGTTGTATAGGGCAAAGAGAAAAAAATAAGTTCTTTTTGGTTTTTTGAATAGAAGGCCGTAACTTCTCCTTATCCGGACAAAACTTAATTACAAATTTTGTTAATACTTTATATTTTAAATAAATCTTAAATCAACAACTTTAACAAATGAAAATTGCATCTGTTAAAAATTTAATCTCTCTTCTATGCATTACAGTTTCCTTCAATTTTAATGAGGGCTTTTGTAGGTTAAGGAGATGCAGAAAATTTTCTGAGAAATCAATAATAAAAGTTTCCTTCCGATATGGAGCGAGAACTCTGCCGGTCACTGTATGTTCTATAAATATTGTATTACCTTCCAGGGTTTTCCAGGTTCAAATTCAGGTACTAAATCAGTCAGGGAAGGTTGAGCAGCAGTTGCCCACTGTGCGTCTTTAACATCATTTGAGGTATCGCCACCATTGGAATCTGGCCAACCGGTGTCTCCAGAGCGTCCACTGGACCAGGGTCTAAAATTTTTTTTAAATATGCTTAAAAAAAGGATAAGGTTAGTTTAAGCCATTTTTTTTTTCTTCTAAAAAATGTAGGCTTATCGTAATCGAGATCGGTTCTTTATTTTTCATATCAGTCTCGATTTTCCCCTTTTTTCTCAAGTATAAAAAATAAAAAAGTTATTTTTATATGTGACATCCTGTACAGAAAAAAACATACATACCCATCAGGTTGGGTTAGTCCAAGAGGAGCCATATTGGGTGAGGTAGCTACTGGTTTAGAAGAGGAACCGGGAGCTCGGCTAAAATCGTTGATCTCATCTTTGTCTTTGTTAATCCACTGGTTAAGTCTTGATTGTTGCTGATTCTGGTAAAACATATACATTTATAATTTCAAAAAAAATCAGAACGTTTACATTATAATCATATAGAGAAAAGGAGAAATATCAAGCTAAATCTAAGTGTTAAAAAACGGGTATATACAAGGTTGGCAAAATTATGTAACTGAATTATGATCAAATGCTCACCAACTGAAATCTATCGTTTTTCTGTGCTTGTTTCGACTAACAGATCAAATGCCTTAATAAGTTTTAGTGAATGATAAGATATGTTTGGCACTTCCATCATCTTTATTTGTTTTAATCACAACATTTCGACTGGTTAGTATCTCCAGCCGTTTTCAGGTGAATACTGAATCAGTACTTACTGGGTCTTTATTTAACGCGAGATCAGCAAAATTGCCTTGTAGGGCATTAATCGAGTCGTGCATTGGGTTTGCTTTAAAGGAATCATAACCAATCCCCCCTTGTTGCTGCTGTTTTACATAATGGGCTTGTTGTGCTTGGATCTGATTCTAAAAAAAAAAGTACATAAGCTAATATAAAGTATTTATCACTAATAAGGAACATGTGGTACCTTTTTAAGGGGGCACCTATGTATATCTGTGTGCGATTTGTTTTAGAATAATTAAAAAGTGTTTGATTAAAAAAATAAAGGACAATTTCCTCATAATTTTGTTAATTTTAACAGTTTTGTCCTAATTTCAATGTAAACATATCGTTATCTACCTGAATATTCATAATTTGTTGCTTAGTCTTAGTTATGAGAACCGAGTACTGCATTAGAGCTTGATTGGTCAGGTTTCCTTTTGAGGAAGTTGCTGCTATTTGATGCTGGTTATTTAATTGTTGAAGAGTCTTTATCTGCTGAAGAAGCTGGTTGAGAAGAACAAGAGTTTGGGGTGCAAGCGGTTGATTAAGGATCTAAAAAAAAAAGTATTATAATAGCCATAGCTAAGCAAAAAATCTCATATATCTTTATTATTTTAGGTTTGCAATATATATGTACATGATCACAATCTTATATTATTTATACAGCGATATAATATATTTTCTGTTCTCTAAGTACAGTAGGTTCAAGACTTAGGTAACGCGGCCAGACCGAGGCCTGTGCCGGGGACGGATTTGAGTCCTTGAATTGTATGCATGTTTACCGTGGTGATAATCAGTCGATTTCAAGTCGGTGCTTATCGTCGACATTTGATAACTTTAGCCTGCATGGAATGTATATGTTTTATATGACTGAGATACAGTGTTTTAAGAATTTATTACTGCTGGAAAAAGTTTCAGAAAAACCAGCTTTGATGCAAGCAAAAAATAGTTCTTTTCGAAATAATAATAGTTTATTTACAATAGGTATTCTAGTTAGTAACTTGAGCTATACTCCAAATGCATTTAAATAAGTTGTGCTTACAGCACACAGCAATGAGATGCTTAAAAAATAAAATATAAACTAAACCTGTCAAAATTATTATTCTCACCTGGTGATTGAGATATCCTGCCTGCACAGCCATTTGTATTTGCTGAACGAGTAATCGAAGTTGCTGAGTAGAAGGCTGTGTCTGGGGTTGCATCGGTCGTCCGCCATTCGGACCGACGAAGCCTTGAGCACCCACACCTCCTGCGCCACCTTGTTGAGTGAGCAACTTCTGGACTACAGCGGGCGAGATGTTATTCATGAGGGAGCTGTAATGAGATAAAATTTAAAAATTGTATCCATAGTATTTTTTTTTTAAATCTTTTGTAAATGAAGCCAAATTGTTCATATTTCTTCTTGTCTCACAGGAATACTTCATAATAAAACTATAATGCTGGTTTGGGACTCGCTTAGTAACATATATATCTATCAACTTCATTTTATCAATTATATTTCTGAAATTATTGAATAATCCTGCCCTGTCAGTACTTTGAAAATCATAACTAAAATATAAATGCTAGAAACGTTTTCCCTCGTTGATACTTTCTGATAACTAAATAAAAATCATTTACTCATCAATATACAACTTCAGTACAAACATTGACAACTAAATGGTAAAAGAACATAGGTTGTAATATAACAGACATTAATCTATAAGTATATTGGTTCCTTACCTATTAGCCTGACCACCAGGTCCGCCCATGCTATTCATCAATCCAGGAGCTGCGCCACCACCGGGCGGAAATCCACCAGCACCCAATGGGTTAGCGACGGGGCCGCCAATGCCTGGGTAGCCCCCACGCTGGGCAACAGGGAATTGGTTGTGTTCAAAGTGGTCATCGTGGCGACCGGCTGCGCCCCATCCGTCGTTTCCACGGCCACGTAGTGGGCTTAAGAGATCAAGAGCTTCTTCCATATTCATTTCGCGCATGCGTAAGGCATTTTCAACATCTTCTTTCTGTAAGTAGTAAGATTATTTTAGTAATAAATATTTATACAGGGGATTCCTAAGTATAAAAAATTTAAGAATATTCTCGAATTTATTTTAGGAACCCTAAAATTGTTTTAATTTCCAGTAAATACAATTCCAACAAACACGGCATAGTAAACATGTATAATAAACATACCTTATGTCCCATGTCAACCAACATCCTAAATTGTTTCGAGTTCCATACTTGTTCTTTGGTAAGAGGTGGTTTATTCTGTGGCTTGTGGCCCCACTCGAGGTCGCCGGCATCCCACAGTCCACCCGGACCCTTTTGCTTGGCCCAAGGAGCGGCAGGTTCGTCGCCCCATCCAGCTGCAGGGCCACCGACCTCGTCCCATCCGTTGCGACCGCCGCCGCCACCGCCGCCACCACCACCACCTCCGCCGCCGCCGGTCCAGACACCTTCAGGCTTGCGACCTGGCGCCATACCGGGTGGGCCTCCTCGGCCACCGCCGCCTCCTCCGACCATACCACCTGCTCCTGTGGGAATATCTTTCCAATAAGAACCTAAATAAGCAGATTAAGTAAGTTCAAGTTATATATTTCTAAAAGATTATTTTGAGAACACGCGCGTTACTTTCTTCGCTACAGCATCTGTTGCGACTGTGACTGATCTCCACATAATAGAAGTATACATGGAAAATGTCGAGGTCGTTGTATCTATTAAAGCATAATTGGGATTAATACATAACCTAAAAATATCCGTTTTCATTAAATTCGTCGAGAAATAATTACAATAAAAAGAATGTGTAAACAAAATAGCGCGAATATGTTTACGAGGACATTCGAAGGAAGATGAATATTCATGCCAGCAAAAAATATACATTATCCTTAGCTGCCGGCAAATTGCTTAATAGTTGTACAGGTCGACAAGTGGATCTGCGTCTCCGACGTATCGGTAAGGGGAAAGCAATATCGTTTAATACATGGGCGTGATATTATTTCTTAAATAATGTAATAAAAATCGGAAATTCTTCAGTAATTGCATTTTATGTTTGAAGGTGGGTAACTATTTTTATCAAGGTTTAAAAAATTTTACAAGACGAGTACATTTTTCAACATGCTACATGATTAATGATGACTTTAGAGTTTTGGTTGATTAATGGCCCTTGCTAGCTTTCGCTTAAGTGAAAATTTAAATATATTGACTTGTGATTCCTCTTCACATACCCTATAAACATTTGCAATCACTCCACGGGTCCGACTGTTTATTCATTTTAACAAAGTTCAAAATTTTAAAATAACACCCTAAACCACGACACAATGAATACTTATTTATATATAAAACACAATACAATAACTATTGCCATTTCTATCACTACGCAACCGGGTGGGCACATCCATCAAATATCGGACATCGCCAACCAAGCCCGATGCCCATCGGGTGTCTGACGAGACGTATGCGCTATCAACTGTCTGGGATATGACCTATCAAATTAGCTCTAGCTACCTGTAACCATTGACAATGCACTATGTTGCCATATTTTTAGATTAAAAGTACTTTAATAAAGAAAATAATTATTCTGCATTTAAATATTAAAATAAACAGAATGAAAAGAAAGTTTTAATAATATAGTAATTATAATATTGGTTTCTTATATACCTATTACAATTTATTTTAAATGCATAAATGTAATTTTAGGTTTTTCTCGGTACGAGATTATCAAATTAAAATTTAATATATGTGACAACATTGTTAACTGCAGAAATTTTTTTGCCCGCATTCCTTTCGTAGCTACAAATAAACTTGTCGACCTATAGATGGGTAAAAACCGTAGGATTTACTATTTACAACAAACTATTCGAAAATATCCCAAAAGTTCTTTTTCTACTTGGACTCAATTCGAACTTCTTCATATATTATTTAAAATAAAGAGTATTCAATAGTCTGCCTAGGTAACTAATATCAAGGCTTTATTATATATTTTTGTCTGCGACAACTAAATAATTAATTGATAATAATTATCAAATAACACATTCTAGAAAAGAATATCTAACACTATTTTAATATTACCTTGTTGAGGATTGCCCCATAAAGATGTACCATCATCATAATTTGGCATATTGCGTCTCTGAGATGGTGGCGAAGGCTCTTCCCATCCGGGGGTATTCCCAGGGCCAACAGGCATTTTGTTTTGGTGGTGCATCCCTGCTGGTCCAGCATGAGGCCCGCTTTGACCCCAAAATTCTGCACCTGCTCCATTCAGTCTTCCAGTTATTCCTAAACATAGGTATATAAAATTAAATGGCAGCAAAGATATTAAACAATTCAAATTAAGAATTAAGTGTGATTCAAAGTTGAAAATGGTTGATGTTTTCCTTGTTTAATATATTTACTATTAGAAAATACTTTTTATAATATTTGAACATTCCCTCGTCACGTTTTTTTAATTTGAGGATTGTTTTAGATTAGAAAAATATTGGGTATATCTGGTTCAGATCGGATTTAAAAGAAAATTGTTTAACCGACCACTTATAAATCCTCTCCAAAACTATTTATATCTTAACTTGTGGTTAGATTTTTGGTTGGGTAATTTATGTCAAAATTACAAAGGGGCAAAAGTACAATTATTAAAGTAGCAAGCAAAAATTACTAATAATTCGTCATAGTTAAGCTTATCACGCTAAATGCAAACAACTCTCAACGATAATGAAAAATGTTGATACCACACACTTGAAATTTAAAAAAATAATATTTTATATTATATTTTAACTTGAGAAAAAAAGATTATAACTAATGTTATCAAAATACTGTTTACTAAACAGAGTAAAAGATAAATATATCAAGGAACGTACGTACTTATCAATGTCTAAGATTCACAAATTTATGTTGTTAAAATTATTGCTTAGCCAAAAAACCAAAAAGTCTGGCAAAGAGACAAAAATTATTTTTGTTATAAGTTAAAAATACATTCCGAAACAGCAGAATAGCTTGTGGGCTATTATACAGTAGTATTATATTAGGAACTTGGTCCTAAAAATAATCTTTTCCGCAAATTTGGAACAGCAATACTTTAACCTTTAAGGGTATATATTCAGAAAGTATGCTCTCTGGTTATAAATATTTGGTAACAAATTTTAAACGACTGGCAATGTAACGATTAATAATGTAAAGAATAAAAATCAGAATTTTGGTTGGGATACGACAAAACTTCATCTGCTAACTATACAGGGTGTCCATAACTTATGGGCCGGTCATAGGGCAACTGGAGAGACTCATCAAACTATATTGATTAAGTCATATAAGTTTTTCCGAAATTTTCGTTCTAGAATTACAGAGTGTTAAAAGTTAAAGTTTATTTTCGAAAATAAGCCATAATTTAAAAACGGTTCAATGTATCGGATTGAAAGTTGGCAGCTTGATGGTTTTACGAGTAAGAAATAAGAATTTGTTTGAAGGGCGCTAGTTGATAACTTTTTTTTAATCTGTTATTAAGTATTTTTAATCTAAAGGGCAATTCTAAACTAAAAAGGTACTTACGGTACGGTACGATCTTAAATCTCTAACCGTTTTCCAGATATTTCCATTTTTACTTTGACTTTTTTGATGCATTGTGATGTTGAAATGGAAGTATTTCCAAAAACGGTTAAGAGATATTCAGATCGAGTCAAGTATACCATTTTAGTTTAGAAATTGACCTTCTTTGAGAATCTTGGATTAAAAATACTTAATACAGGTGAGAAAAAAATTAGTGTTGTGATCGCTCGAGCGAAAAACCGCTTTATCACTCGCTTATTGAAATAACCGACATCACTCGATTATTGAAAAAACCGCTCGAGTTATCTATTCAGGCGAAAACCGTCGCCCGTCACTTATTATCTTTCACTCGATCGAGCTTCGCTTGACGCCGACGGAAATATACCGCTGTAGTGTGATCGAGTTAAAACACTGCTCATATATTCGAACAGTTTTTCGCTCGATAGGAAATACTCTAGTTATACATTCAGGCGAAAAACCGAAAAATATCGCCGGTTACCTGATAGACGACTTCCGGTCTAAGCGCCGCGCGATCCGATTGGCGACGTTCGAGATTGACGCTGAGCAAGTACACGATATACGTCTTTCTAAAAGGCACATAAACGAGAAGGTGCATATAAAAAAAGTATGCTGAATCCCTTAGCGGAGTCATCGCGACATGATTTGGTAAAGTTTTGTTTTAACTGGCTAGCCAGCGGAGTAGTTTAGGTCTCCGATTGTAAATATTAAAAAATTAAAGGATGTAATTTTACTAATTACTATAAAATCGAGAAAACTTCTCAAAAATAACATAATAATAGAAATTGTTAATGAAAAATAACAAAATGGTTAACAAAATATATAGAAAAATTCGTTGGTAATCTTATAGTAAACATTTTTAAATCTAAACAGGAACTTTTTATTATTAAACTCAAGAAGACTTCTCAAAAATAACATACATTATAGAAAATGTTAATGGAAAATAAGAAAACGAGCAAAATTTTTTGGTAATTAAAAGTAAGCATTCTTAAATTTAAACAGGAACCTTTAGGTAACTATGCATACATGAGTACATGAATTTAAAAAAATAATAACCAATTTTCTTATTTTGCCAGTCGCGTAACTAAGCCTAAATTTTTGAAGTGCACACAGTGGGCACCTGATAATTTAAAGTGGAAGAATTTGACACGCTATATAATAACCAATTTTCTTATTTTGCCAGTCGCGTAACTAAGCCTAAATTTTTGAAGTGCACACAGTGGGCACCTGATAATTTAAAGTGGAAGAATTTGACACGCTATTTTAAATATCTACTTATTTTATGCTCGTAGATTGAGAAAGATGTGAAGAAAAATAACTCTTGGTAATACTTTTTGTTCTGGTTAAAAACGCACAAAAATAAACCCGAACAATAAATACATATTTGTGTGATTTTTTGCAGTTTTTTGTTTGGTATCGAGACACGTGGTAAAAATTCATTATTCACAAATAAATAAATTACTCGATTTTTTTTGGTGACACTATAATTTTTTAGCTAAACCTGAGCCCACCCGTAGTTACGTGCCTGCTAAATACCCGACCTGATCACATGTAATGGGCTAGGCAGCCCGTTAAGCAGTCGGTGACGTCATCGCTTGGTAAATTGGAATTTCAGGAGATTCACTCGAGCGATTAACTCGATTATTAAAATCGCTCGAGTATCAAGTACTCGATTATTAAAATCATCGGTTTTTCCCAACACTAAAAAAAATCATAGATTTATTAGCTCGGTGTGCCCGCATAAGAATAATATACCGCAAGATTTCAATCAGATACATTGAACCGTTTTCAAATTATGGCTTATTTTCGCAAATAAACTCTAGAACCAGAAACATTTCGAAAAAAACTTATGACTTAATCGGACTAGTTTGATGTTTAGCGTGTTCGGTTGCTTTATGGCCCATAAGTTATGGGTATAAGAGCTACTTGCTATAACAAAATCATACACACATCTTTTTTATTTGGCCAATTTAGATTTACAAACCACAAAAAAATTAAGTTGTCAAACTGGTCAGTTTTAATATTTTCTAGAGTTTAGAGATGGACATTTTATTTGCCTCATCTCACATATACTTTACATGTGTCCGCTGTGTCCATTGATACAAAGTGCATGAATTTAAAAAAATAATAACCAATGATACTTGTTTGTAACTGCTAATTAAGGGAAACGGCATATTCCAACTAGAGCTTAATACAATGCCGAGTAGAGACTAATGAATGATACTAGTTTGTAAGTGCTAATTAAGGGAAAACGGCTTACATAGTAATAAACGAAATCGAAAAATACTACAGGACAATATATATAAACATAATAACCAAAAAGGTACTATACAAAAATCTATATATGTAATTTAAGGTTTTCTTGCGTATTGTTGGATCAAAATTATTAAAGTTGCGTCTTGATACAGCAAATATGTTGGTAAATAAATATCAATCTTTATTTACTTACCTCTTGGGTCTCCCCTCATGTCACCGCCAGATATTTGACGCATCTGTTCGCGAGGGTCCAACTGTCGTGGGTCCAAGCCAGACGCTGCAGCCGCCGCTCTCAAATCGGGCCGCATGCCATCCATGGCGGCTGCGGCTACGGCGGCGGCGGCAGCTGCCGCCCTTGGGTCCGCTGCAGCTCTCGGGTCGCCCCAACCAGAGGGGTTCGCTCCGGCTGCACCTGCGACGCGCTTACTTGAGTCTGTGTTTAGCATGAATGGAAGAAATAGAGTAATAATTGGTAAATTTTCAATAAATCTTCAAAGGATAAGAACGGCAATAACTTGCACTGTACTTACCACTATAATTTTAAAATCTCTTATCAAATTCATAGTACAAATTTCCCCGACTTTTCCGGGTTTCCCCAACTATAATTTAAATTATTCCATGACACAATTTAATAAAATTCATCTCGTTCAATCTGACATATTTTATGACTTCATTTAAAACCAAAACGTTCATTGACAAATACTTTGTGTACTAAGTTATCACGTATTATAAATATATTTATAGCTTCTTTGTTAAATAAAAAGGTACTGGAAGAATTCATAAGATACTTACCGCCCCACATGGCATTGCTATTATTGTTGCCCCACTGTTGTTGATTGTTAGGAACACCTGTCCATACATTCGAGCTATCGGCAGCATCGTCATCTTCGCCCCAGGTGCCACCGATATTAGTTGAGGGGGTGTGGCCCCAAGGAGTCTTTTGTTGAGGTTGCGGTGGAGGCTGTCCCCCATTGCGTAGGTTAGCCTCCCATAATTCGGTTCCGTTGTTGACGGCTGGCTTCCATGGTGGAGGACCAGTACCGTCCATTTTTATAGCGGGTTCAGGGCTTGATGGGATATCCCAGTGAGTATCTTGGTTTACATGTTGCTGAAAAAAATTAAATCGGCAATGTTATATGGTATCGATTGCCTTCATTCACTACATTTATAGCTTGAACCTGGCTTAGAAAGTGGACCGAACAAAGCCCGCCTCAAAATATTATATAAACAGTGTAAACCAGATTATCAAATAATTTGTGGCAATTTCAGTCTGATTATTTAAGTTATCTGCAATTGATGAAATTAATAATTCTTTAAGCTATATTCAAGCCACTGTCGGATACCTGCATTCAGTCAGCAGTGAACTGGTTAAGAAGAAACATTTTTCAATTATTCCTAGGATTACTAATAGACGAACAACTGACATGGTCAACTCATGTGGATTTTGTTCGGGTTTGTTCTTAAAACACATAAAATTTTAACACTTCCTTGTGTCCTCTTGTTTGTGGCTCTGGTATGTTAGAAAATATCTTAGCCTATTTCCAACAGTTATTCATTTCCACCAGTACGGTTGAGCATGTTTACAATCCACTCCTATGCTAATTTCAGGGTGGAACAAATTCGGGTTTGGGCATCTTCCCAGTGATTATAAATCGATAAGAGATATAAAAGGATTTAAATTAAAAACCAAATTGTACAGTTCTGTTGTTAGATGTCTAAAAGTCAAACATTTAAAATGCCTCGTCAATTAACTATTGTAGAGAAGGCACAAATAGTAGCAAGAATCCAAGACGGATGGTCAATTCGTTCCATAGCACAATTATATGGCAGAAGTATGAGCACAATCCAAGAAATTAAGAATCGCTGGCAACAAGAAGGGTCATTCGACCGACGAGAGGGTTCTGGAGGTCCTAGAATTTCCAGTCTTGAAGAAGATGCTTTGTTTCTAGGCCACTTAAGAGATAATCCCTTTCAAATGGCGAGGCAAGCTATGAATGCCACAGGATTTCCTGGCTCTCGACCTACGGCCAGTAGAAGAGTCAATAAATCAGAATTAAGAAACCGCGTGGCCGCGAAAAAAATTAAACTAACAGAAGAACGAAAGCAATCGCGGTTACTGTTTGCATTAAATTATATATATCGCGAACCTCAATTTTGGAATAGGGTAATATTCACGGATGAAAAGACTTTCCAATCTACATACAATGGATCAATTCGAGTGTATCGACCAGACCGAACAAGATTTGAAGAGCGTTATACCAGTGATCTTGCTTTTAGACCAGGGCGCTTTTCTGTCAATGTATGGGGTTGGATAAGTTACTATGGGCTTGGGGTATGCTGGAAATTGGAGGGAAGGTTCAATGCTGAAAATTATCGTCAAGTTCTAGAACATATTATGCTTCCATCTGTTCGCTCCATTTATCCAAATAATTATTTTATTTATCAGCAGGATAATTGCCCAGTGCATACTGCAAATGTTGTGAAGGACTGGTTTCACAACAATAATGTAGAAGTGTTACCTTGGCCTTCTATCAGTCCGGATGTTAATCCGATAGAAAATGTATGGGCTATAATCGTAAAGAAAATCTATCATCGGAATTTTTTTTCTCATAATTCTAATGAATTGTGGGAAATTATACATCAATGCTGGGAAGAACTTGACCAAAATATTGCAAGAAATTTAATAAACTCTATGCCTAATAGATTGGCACAGGTGATCGAAAAAGAAGGTTCAATGACCAAATATTATTTTTTTAAATCTTTTATAATTGTTGTTTAATATAATTTTGGTTTCTGTTACGTTTTTCTTTTATTTACTTCATATTATAATCCAAATTTGCATTTTTGGCATAATCTAACCTTTAACATAAATGATAACCTAACAATAATAATCAGTCACAAAAGCCTGTTCTAAATAGCTTAAATAATAGAGAAACTAATTATAAGACTTGTACGGGTTTTTAATGAACAGAACTGTACCTCACTGAGAGCTGCTTTTACTCCTTGGATGAATATTTTAGTAGTTACTCATACATGTAAGTGATGTTATATGTGTGGCTGTTGTTTTCTTTAGCGTCCATAGTCTAGACTCACAATTTTTTCTTGGATTATGTATAACACTTGTTGTATTTTATTTCTAATTGATATGTTTCATGTGAAATTGTTTTATGATTTTAGGTGTGCTGCTTGCTTCTTTTATTTGATGTTTCGATAAATTTAAATTGTATTTGGTAATTTTAGATTGCAGGTATCATTTTGACATAGTTAACATTTACTTTGTGAATCATTTAAATCAGGGCTGACCAACATAAGGCTCGCGGACCGCAACTTAGGGCTTATACTGGGCTCAATGCCGGGAAGCACGTAACTTTGCGAAAGCAGCTTTTCCAACATGAAATTTATAGTCAAATTATAGATGTTCCCTTTCTGATAAATCACTCACTCAGTTGCTTCGTTTATCAACAACAAATATTACAGTTAATATTGATGCATTAGTTAGTGAAAACTAACAACCTCAAAGTTGTATACCATATCTATTAAAACTAACTGAACTGGCCCTCCAAACCGCATTTTTGGCCCTTGGGGCACTTGCAGTTGGACAGCCCTGACCCGATTTAAACAATAAAACATTATTATTATTATAGAATTTTCACCTTACAACCCAGATGTTCAATCTTCCTTTTTTACATTTTTTCTTTCAGAGCGTTTAAAGTGTCCAACATTATATGATGGCCATGAAAATCCTCTTGTGATGCCTCAACAATTGGCCAATAAAGCTTTGAATGCCGAGTACTAGGGCAGTGAAAACTGATCCTAGGCTAAGGATTTTATAAAGAAAAAAAATTATTTATTTAAAATTGTTACTTACCCCTCCCCATCCGTCAGTGCTAAAAATTGCTTCGCGCATGTTGTTTAACTGTTCGAGCTGTTGCTTAGTCGTATTAGTGGCATTGCCTTGGGCGTTGTTCTGAGAATTGTTATTCGAAGAGGCTGTTGAAGTAGGCGGTCCATTGGCGCCGGCCGGCGGCTTGGCACCGGGCTGTCCCCACCCTGAGCTGTTGGACTGGGACGTCGGGGGTTGCTGGCCGTTTGCGTTGGTCTTGTTGGCTAAAATTATTAAGAAATTCGATGAAAATTTCTTTCATGACCCACCAAGAAATTGTCATAATGAGTGATGGCCACCGGAACCAGGATCTGTTTTTTTCCGTAGATATTGCCGGAATCCGAACAAGGTATTTCGATAAACACTTGATGCAGACACACAAAATGGAAAATTTTATTCGTGTTTTTCAGCAGTCAAATAGATTTAGAACGTTTTGTTGCAAATACAGGATCTGGTCCGGCCAAAAATGTTGGCGTTAGTTCCGGTATCTGACATTTTCAATCCAGTGGCCCCGCTAGTCATAATGAACACTAAATAATTAACCCAACGTAAAATGATACAGGACGTAATTATTATGTAATTTTGCTGGTCGAAGAAACAAATATCATATTTGAAATCAGTGAAAAATTAAAGAATAGGTCATACCATTTGAGAGCCACACTAAAGGAGAAAATTAAAACTTTATTCTACAGGCATACCAAATGACTCACTATAATTTTAAGTAGTTTTTGTGACATCATATCATTTGATCTTCTTAATATATTTTGATAAACTTTTCACTGGCTAGTAGCACCAATATTTAGCTACACACTGGCGTAGCAAAGTTTTGTTTTTCCGTACATTTAATTTAATATACGGGATAAAATAAAAAGTGATAATTTTTTACTAATATTTGGAACAGGACATTTTTCAGGTATATCTAAAAGTATTCACATACTCACGAGAGTAAAAGTTAGACTTTTCCGTTCATTTTTTCTTATTTGTCTTTTTATTTTTAACAGTTTTAAAGTTATATCGCTTTTCCCAGAATATTACATTTTATGTAAAAAATAAATACATGATGCGACAACTTACATTTTTGTCGCGTCAATCCCATAGAAGGTTTATTAATAAATATACGATTTAGCAATATCCCAAACAATATATCTATAACCTTACAACAAAAATACATATTAAATTAAACAGAATTTATTAAAAATCCAAAATGAAATAAATAAATAATCATGAACCATTCCCCCTCGCGATTTTAAAGCGGCCTTACATCGCTTGCCCATGGTTGAGATGCAGATATTTATTTTTTCTTTGACCCGACAAAAATGTAAGTTGTCGCATCATGTAACGGCGGTGTAACCTTAAAACTGTAAAAGATAAAAAGAGAAATAAAGAAGGAAAATGTAGAAAACGGACTAACCTTTACTCTCGTGAGTACGTAGTACTTAGATATACCTGACAACATCCGTGTCGCAATTTAAATTTTAGTAAAAAAAATACTCCCTTTTGTTTTATCCAGTATATTGAATTAAATGAACAGATAAATTAAACTTCGCTACGTCAATGTGTAGCTAAATAGTGGGGCTAACCGCCTGTGAAAAGTTTATCAAAATCCATTGAGCGGATCAAAAGATATGATGTCGCAAAAAGTACTTAAAACTATAGTGAGTGGTTTCGTATGTCCATCACTGTATTTGTATGGGTATATTAAAATAATAAATTTTCGGAGACCGGTGAAACATTTCTGCGGACCGGCGATTGAAGACCACTGATCTACATTAAATTCCTCATGAGACGTCGTTGAGGAGTGGTGGATGTTTTGGCGACTAGTATAAATTGGCCTTTAATCTAATGAACAATGTTTCGACAAATGTGACCAAGTCATGAAGTGTTTCGGTGCTCAATACATTTGAGTGGTTCATTGACATTGAATATGTGTATGTAGTTAAATAAATTTTATTGATGGCGTCCGGTATCTCTTTACCGCGCATGATAAAAACATCAAATTTTCAACTTTATCAAAGATTTTTTGTTTCGGTTAGTGAACTACATTTTGATTGAATTTAAAAAATAAATTTTCCAATAAATTATTGCCGAAATAATATTTATTTTTTACTCAGTCAGTTGATCGTTCTGACGTTTTAATGATGATTTCTGTTTATTGCTCAATTAACTAGGCAAATTTTAATGTGTAAGTTGATATGTTCATTTTTGGGCGATTCGAATGTGATAAAGAAACGTATGTTATCCTATTTAAAATTCCAGAGCTAACCCCCTCAACATAGCGAGGGGGCAAATGGAAAATATTATAAACCGTTTTCGATGTATCGCCTTTATAATACTGAAAATATAACGGATTGAGGCAAAATTAAATTATAACATTTTTACCTTCACTAACATAATTCACAGGTTTTTCCATGAAAAATATTTTGTCATCAAAAGATTTTCCTAATTTTTAAATTCGTATCTCCACAAAGAACGGTCACGGTCGTCAAATGTTCAACGAACCATAAATCACCGGGTATATTGACTTACGGATTACAAAAGCAAAAGGCTCAAGATTAAATGTCTCTGTTATGTTATAAAATAAAATTATTATTACACTCGTGGGCAAAAAAACCAAATTAGAATTTTTTTTTATCAAGGTTGATGTTGAATATATATATCCGGACCGTTTTTAATAAAACTTTTGTCAAATTATAGCTTTATTTTTCAAAATTTTCACCAGCTTTTTTTAGAAAATATTGGCCATTGATAGTGTATCAGGGGAAACAAATGGTTCCTTCTTCTCTATAATTCTGAACACCCTCCTAACCAAGGTTGATAAATATGATATTTATATAAATATCGGATATATATCAATGATATGGTGCATCTGTTACCATTAACGAGATCCCCTTAGGCCCTCCTTATCTTGGGCACCCTCGCACACCTAGATCAAAACCGTTACTCAAAAAAACTTTTTTCAGAAATGCCGAAAAACTTTGTCATTATTGCTGATGTGGTAGGAGTTTGCTGTTTTCTCTTATTAACAGACAATGTATTTTAAAGAAAGTTCAGTGATAATATTTTCAAAAATCGTATAAGTAATTTGGAAATGGGATTTTTTGAGTTACTACAGTTTTGTAGAACACGATTTAGTTTTTTATTATTATTATTTCAACTTCAAAGGGTTTTCTTCATATTTTTTGAGCCGATTCGTTTTTAACTAAAAAAAATATTCTTACCAATTCAAAAAAAGTGTAGTTTCAGACTACAAATCATATTTGAAATATATTGTTTTTAATCGACATGCAGATGATAATATTAATAAAAGCATCTACAACTTTTAAAAAATTTCATATAAAAGTTATTTAACATTAAACCTACTCAAAATATCTAAAGTCTAGTTTTTATCCACGAGTGTACTAAATATTTACTTAATAATAAAACATATTTATATTTTTTTACCGTCACTTTGTGAGGAGGCCGGTGGTCGATTAGCATTACTGTTCCATTGCTGAGTGCCAGCGTTGTTCTGATTCGAAGGGTTGGTAGTGCCCCAGCCACTCGTATTATTCACTAAACAAACAAAATACATGTCGGTTTTAAGCAACGAATATGCTAATGGCCAACACTTATGCTAATTACCACCAACATTCCATTTAAATAAACTTTTATTAATCAGCTTACCACCAGAAAGAAATATACATTGTTCATGTCATGTTTAATTTTATAACTTAAAATTATTTACCACTATATACAAATACTTGCAAAGGATGGTAAAATTTAAATAGATAATCCATCAAAATTATTTCCAATTTAAATACCCTTCAAACAAAACTTGTCCTATTAAGTTCAGCTATTATCAAACTGTGAATACAATTAAAAATGCTACATCGCAACTGAAAGAGTCGTTAAGTAATATGGCATAACGACAGAACATGTACTATTGAATTTCAAAAAGTGATTTCATAAATAGGGAATAAAAATATGCCATGTTAGGTTTTAAAAAAAGTGCGTCGAAACAAAGTGTACTTAAACCTATTTCCATAAAAAATAATGCATTAAATAAGTATGCCTTTACTAGAAAATCAGCAAATGTAGGTTAGCATCACAACGACAACTCTCCTGAGACTGCTTTACATCGCTTCCCCTGTTTACTCCGATTTTCTTTTTAAGGGAGGTCGATTAAAGATATTGTAAGAATGTATAATCGATTTTCTTTCTCTTCACTCTTCGGTATAGAGTCCAATTTGTTGTTTCGACTTTTTAAGTGCAATTTAGATACATCTTTATTTACTTATATAAATATTAGTTTGCTGGAAAAATTTGTCCAGATCTGATCACACTTCTATCGTTGACTGTTGTTTGGTCAGAAAAGTGGGACCATGGGTACCTCCTTTTAGAGCTTCAGTTTCACGATATTTTTTTATTTATCTATCATTTTTAGCAGATTAATCAAATCTTAATTTGTTTTAACATGCAATTATTTACTATCTTCATTTTTTTAAGTAACAAATGGATCACACTGGTTTCTATTATAACCAAATATAGTATCTGTCTTTAGTAATGAATGAAGAATGGTGTTGAAAAAAGGTCGGTACCCCGGAATAACTCCGGTGCATCGCATTGCAGCGGAAAATGACTACGGAAAATGTTGTTTGGTTTTGAAGGAGGAATAGTTTGCAATTTAAACCACCCCCCTCAACCCCGGGCGCGAAATGAAATGGAACCCCATATTTCTTATTGGCGTATCGTGTTCTATGACCAAAAATAAACATCTTTTGTCCGAAAAATGTTTTTATTCGGGCCCATCCTTCACCAATAATCACCATGAGAAAGACAAAATCAGAACCGTGCGAAAATCAAGTTTTATCCCGGAAATACTCTTTTTCTCTGTCTTGTACTAAAAAATACCCGTGGAATACAAACAACTTTGAAAATCTTAACTTACCCCCACCCGCGGTTGAGGAGGTGGGGGGGTGGTTTAAATTGCAAACTATTCCTCATTCAAAACCAAACAACTTTTTCCCCTGACATTTTCCGCTGCAATGCGATGCACCGGAGTTATTCCGGGGTACCGACCTTGTTTTAACACCGTGTATATCAGAGTCAAATGAATCCTTGTACTTTGTCTTAAAGGATATACAGGGTGATTGATGATGAAGAACTAGTCATACAAGGCGACATACAAATATTTTTTTTACTTCTTATTAAAAGTTTGTAAAAAAAAAGCAAAAAACATCTCATTTTGTAATAATTCATTTTGCTAAATAAATGCTCATAAACTCAAAATCTGTTCGAGATAGGTATAGCAACATTACACATAGAAAGATAGCCAATTTCAAGAGCTTTTAGGACCACAGATCAAATACAGGCGTTTCATTAAAAAAAAACATACTTTGTATAATTTTGCCAACCAATAAAAATATTTGTATTTTGAAATACCCTGTAGTACATCTTGGAGCAGAGTGAAGGGCCTCTGGGTATTCCCAGACTTCCAACCAAATTTCAGTGCGTATAGGAAAATGTTAAGAAAATAAATCATCAAAGTTGCTAATACTTTCTATATTTTTAAAAGAGAAAGGACGTGAGCTATCAAATTTTGACAGTGATCCGTCGACTAGCTCTTCATTATGTACGCGAGTGAAGACGCCTTTAAAAAATTATACTTCTTGTCGTGTTTAAAATCCTATTACCAGACCTAGCTAATTTCCAAATTATTGTCACTCACACCACAACTAATACTTACTGTTATTATTACTGGCCTGTTGGGTTGGTGGAGTTCCCCATCCAGAGGTACCGGTACTAAGTGAACTTTCACCGCCACCCCTCAATCTCAAAGGGGCGAAGAAACCTTGTCGGTCGTCGTCGAAGGTTGTGCGCATTTTTTGCATTAGTCTAAGAAAGAAATAATCTTGAAAAACTTAAATAAAATTGTTTTACCGTGGATTTCTTAACGTGTAGTTAGTTAATTATTAGTAGCTAACGTGTGGATGTCCTCCACATTTTCATGCATTTCCCTATTTCTTAGGCGTATTTCGAAAATACAAAGTTTTTGTTTCCCATCCCGATCACACATATATAAACAGTATATTGCCAATACGAACGTTCCAAAATACCCCCGCTATGGGAGATGGCGCGGGAGTATTGAGTTTGCGTAGTAGGGTGGAAACTTTACCGATCGCGTCAGCCGGCCCGACATTATTTGTTTGTTGTTATTCGTCACCATCTTTGGTTCTGGATGCTTTTTCAAATTACAGAATAAAAAGTGGTTGTCGGTATATTAGTGCGTATAAACTTTTTTAGGTTAGTGACTTGGTTTGTTTAAGATGAAAGCACACAAGTGCATGGTGCTATTTTGCAAAAGTCGTGAATCAATACCAGGTAAAAAGTATTTCAGGTATATACGAAAATATTTTGATTATCACATTATCCGATCTTCGGAACCCAATTTCTCTAAAATGCTTGTAAAAAAAGAAGAGAATGTCACTCGCATACAATATAATATATATGTGGTAATTACCTAACCTTCAAATTAATGTATTTTTAATTTGGTGCATTAGTAGCTGATAATAATCAGTATAGTCAATATAGTCGTGCATTCTTAATATTTGTTTTAGAAAAAAGTGAGGTTAAGAAACATACGACGTCGGATGAAAGTTAAGATAAAGCTCATCGTGTCGATTGTTACAAATATTCGGACGGAATTTGGCACTAAAAGTTTACACCAAGCAGGCCACCGTCGGATCATCATATCGGGAGAAATCGTATGCATGGAACGCTGTCTTAAATCAAACTAATCGAAATTTTGATTGCAATATTTTTCCTAACTAACCAGTAAAATTAACATTAAAAAAGTTGAAATCCGGTCCTGTCGAATGTTTACGAACTGCGCAAAAGCACGCCGCCCCCTTCGATGCCCATAGCGGGGACATAATTGCAGATGGTATTAGCAATATACTGTTTATATATATGTGATCCCAATAAATAATAAAAAGTAAGAAGTTATAGATTATATTTTATCTAGTTTTATTTATACTTTTTGCATGTCAATTTATGTTGAGAAATATACTAATATTTATCATATAGGATTAAGAGACATATACACATTGAGTAAGACAGTCTTAGTTAAATACAAAGTCATGAGAAAATATCTTCGAAGTGGTTAGATTTGGAAAATAAAAATTTATTTCGACTTCAATTCAATGATTCAAGGTGGATGGCCTATTGGATTATTTCGAAAATGTTGGACGTCATTACATCAATTTAGCTGCACTTTTTTTTAATAGATGGTTTTAATTGCATTTTGGACGAAAATGTTATACATAAATTACCCCTATCTTGGTATAAAGTTTATACTATAAACAGGTTTCAATCTTAAGTCATGAAAAATCCCGAACAAACCCGAACAATCACATTTTGACTGCTCGCATATCTGCACAATACACCCAGTAGCATACACAGATTGTCCAACTGCAATAAATATTATTTTTCATATCTCAAAACTATTATTCACTTTGAACATAAATACATGTTAAACAAAAAAATGTTTAGAATCTTGAGAAAAGTACAAATATAGTCATAATTTCATCATATAGTTTAAATTTTAGACATTGTATGGTTACCTGTACCTCAAAGCTATAGGGCTCTGGTTAAGTTTGAATAAATTTCAGTAGCTGTCGCTAAAATTGCAGAAATTAAATCTCCGTAACTCCAACTATTTTGACAACCATATGAAACATAAGTCATTTAACTAAAATCTACCTTTGAAATAATTGTCTCTATCCAATTAAAAAAAAGAGTAATGTGTTTCAAGTTCAACCTCACATGCAGTTTTTGTCTCTCCTGTAAAATTATGCATTTTTCATATTAAGATGACGATTGTATTGTTTATGTATTATTGTAAAGCCCACGTTTCCCGATTAAGTAATTCTTCTCACAAAAAACTATATAAAAAGTATTAAGATGTCAATCAGTGTAAATACAAGGTTGTATACTAAATAATTATGTCGTCAATAAAAGGAATCGAGACCTAAACTAGTGATAATATAACTGTTTGATTGAGTAGAATGGTTCTTCATTTTTAGTCAAATGCCAGAAAAACCGACTTACACTGATTGGCCTCTAAACTATTCCTCTATAAAATGTAGCTCTAATAATAATCAAATAGATCACCTTGAACAACGTTGTAGCGACAAAAATAAAAAATCTCAGCTTGATAACAATAGTAGGTTGTTCTACAAGTAAAGAAGAGTGACAGTATCCATCGAGTGGAAATATCGCTAGGCTCGTGAATCAAATTTCCACGAGATAGAAAACACACTTTTCTTATGGGCTGTTTTAGTATTTTTAATGGAAAAGCATTAATTAATAAAAATCACCATATATTATTATAGTCGTCCCTTGTACACTACATACATAGATATTCTATATCCAACTTACAAATGGAAGGCGTCACAACAACCTATAAAGTTAGATTGTTTGTGCATTAAGAGTCGACCGTAACTTTATTAAATTTATCAAAATGTATAAACTGCATAATTGTTGATAATATAACTTTTATGCATTTTTATAAAAATATGAACATAAACGACATACAAGTATGTAAAAATTAATGCAAATTTGAGTCACAAATAACAAAACAAACGACTTTTACGTCGATAGCATTTAACCATGTTTAAAGGCCGCTCCTGTACTATAGAGAATAGAGACGTAGGGCATATCTTCTGTGCATTTAGACAGGTTTGAACGCCACTGACATAAAAGCCGTTTGTCTTCTTATTTGTGACTTATATTTTCAATAATTTTTACATATTAGCATGTCCTTATGTTGAACAGTGCACCCCCGTCGTTTGATAAGGGTCTAGTTTGGTACACCGATGGATCAAAAACCGCCAACGGTGTGGACCCAGGATGGACATAAGCATTCCTCTGGGGAACTACGCCACAGTATACCAAGCGGAAGTTCATTCTTGCCATACAAGCATGCGTACTACAAAATCTTGAAAAGGGCTGTCACGACCAAAAGATGTACATCCGGTCGGACAGCAAAGCTGCTCTTAAGGCTCTGAACTCCAATCGGTTTACTTCAAGACTTACACTGGAGTGCCATACCAACCTAAAAGTACTAGCGGCCAGGGGGAGCTCTTGTGGGTCCCTGGTCACTCTGGCATATTATGAAATGAAAAAGCAGAATAACTAGCGAGAGCTGGATCCTCTCAAAATCTCATGGGCCCTGAACCAGCCTTTGGAATATCAAAGGCAACATTAGATGGTCGAAAAAACAACACCTATCTCGATGGCAAGGGTTACCTGGTCAAATACACGCACGGGCCGTAATTGGAAAACCATCGAAAACACTACCGAATGGGATGCTAACCCTAACGCGGCCCCAGTTGAAACAAGTGATGGATCTGCTAACAGGCCACTGCCACTTGCGAAAACACCTTCAACGGATAGGTATAAACAACAGATCCATTGAATGCAGACTCTGCCGCGAAGAGGATGAAACCGCCTCACACATAATATACCGCTGCGTAGCGCTGTCACGTAGAAGACAAAATATCTTCGGGAACATACAACGTGGTGACAACCTCCGACATGACGAGCTTGGTGGAAGGTTACTGGACCTCATAGAAGGAACAAACATCTTCTAACAAGATCGGGGTACACAATTAGCCGAAAGGCTGCAGTGATATAAGTTCGGGCCTTTAAACCGACCCCCGCATTTAACCATCCAACCATGTCCTTATGTTTATATTTTAATTACAATGCATAAAAGTTATATAATCAACAGTTATGCAGTTTATACATTTTCAAAAATTTAATAAGGTTCCGGTCGACCCTTAATGCAACTCTGCACAAACATTCTAACTTTTATAGGTTATGTGATATTGTTGTGTGAAGCCCTCAATTTATTCCTAGGATATAGTATAGATACACATCTGTCAGATAGATAAATAAATCAAATAATCAAGCCTGGAACTCCATGAAGCTAAGTAGAAAAGTGTTGCTAACCAACCATAAAAGTACTACTTTTCCTTAAGATTTTCTCTCAATAAAGTATGCTCTTTTCCATTAGAAATACGAAAAATTACATTGTTTTATATTAAAGAATCCACAAGACTGACTCTATCATAGTTTTCTAATAGAAATCCTATTGCCGTTTTCCAATACTGTGGGCGTCACTTACAACGTTTTTGGGTGACCTATTCAATCGACGGCTATAAAAACTATCATACTTGTGGCACAGGTCGTAATCTCCATCAGTACATTCTTTGTCCTTATCGTTGTTATCGCAGTTAACAGCAGTTATAGTAAGGGTTTTCAGTGCATTGAGGTCGTCAAGTACTTCGAGGTCATCAGACTTTTGGTTGGGAATGTCTCGTCCGAAGGGCAAAGCACCAAACTTACTACTATCATCTAACTTATAGCTATCTACATTATTATTTAAATTATTGTGGGAGACCGTGTGACGGTCGTTACGTTGTATTTTTGGTACGGTAACAGAGTTCAGAAGACAGTTTTCGGTCACAGATTGCAGCTTAAGATTAAGGTTGGAGTCGCCCGCGTTTTGAACGGGGCGACAACCAGAGCCGGATATCACAGATGAGGCGACGTCCTGAGAAAGAACGTCGAGGGGACGAGTCGGGGGGTCGGCTCGACCCCCCCGATACGCCCGAGCGATTTCGTCTTGTACTGGGTGGGGTGCGCGGCCCCGCATGGCTGACTCTTGAGGCACTTGGTAGGTAGGAAATGTATTAGACTTCGGCTCGGAGGGGGTGGGGGCGCGCATCATCACTAGTGCTCCATATCAGTCTGGCCAGCCAGAGATCTGTAACAAAATTCACATTGACACACCATTCTATATATTTCATAATCATAATTCATGTAGTTTTGGGAATTACTAGGCAGAACTCTTAATAGTAAATCTAGCTTTCCCCTTGTTCATAATAATAAAGTAACAGTAACTAAAAACATCATCATCTATACTTAAAAACGTATAAAGAATTTTAGGAGAAATTCAAAAGGACAGGGCATATTTTGTTGTGTTGACGATTCAAGAAAATATAGTCAACAAACAAGGCCGTAGCCAGAAATTAATTTCGGGGGCTTCTTACCAACACAACCAGCGAGTGCGAGTTATCCACCGACCTATAACTATGGATACGTACAACTTACGGGGTGCGCAGCAAAAAGTTAAATTTATGAGTGAAAAAATGGGTTGTTGCGCACGATTTTCCGGTCATATTTTTAAAGGTTGCTCGTCAGTTGTCTTGCGCACAATGTTGTCGCCGTCATATAGGCAACCCCGCCGTATTGGTGCCAGTTTGGTTGCCAACCAACGTAAATCAACGACGACCGTCCAGAACCGAAATCAGTCGTAGCGATGTAACGATATTAAAAATCTATCGATAAGTGGGCAATACATATCAAAATTAATTCTAAAAGTGGCTTTTCAGTGAATGCGAGAAAATAGATTGTTTATTTCCCAGTAAAGAAGGTCAAAATATTACCGTGTAATCATTTTCATTAAGGACGAAGTACGGTCCTGTTCGCCGGTTAAAGTAAATAGTTTATCAGTCGGCATTGCGCATGACATCTGACATCAGCTTTGTTTACATGCGCGAGGCCGTAAATTTGCCACTTTTGCTTTTAGAGCTTGCCTATCCATAGATATAGGTCAATGGAGTTATATTATTATTTATTTTATATTATTATATTTAATGGAGACCTGTAATGTTTACTTTTAACACAAAAACCATGCAACTTTTGGCAAATTTCAAACCAATTTTATTAAAATTTGCTTATGCCGGCGAATATGCTTATAAAGCGAAATTATTAATATATCTTTGGAAGGGTGACCACCACTCTGTCAGCAGGACCGGCCCTAGAGTTTTTGGCGCCTGGGGCAAAACTTAAATTTGACGCCCCTCCACCCCGCTTTTTTCAGAAAATACATGATCATACTCATTCACATATTTTGGCGCCCCCGGATCAAGGCGCCCGGGGCAGTTGCCACGATTGCAACCCCCTAGGGCCGTCTCTGCTGTCTTACAAGTGCTTACCGCACCTTATTTTATTTAAAAATATTTATCTCCCTTCCATTTACCAAATTATATGTGGTTACCCACCATTTAACACTTAGTAACAATATAAACAACATCACTATCCATTTTTGTACCTCCTTATCTTATGATAAGATAACATTTCATGCTCAGTGTAATTTAATTAATTTACACAAAATAATCCAAAATTATTTTTAGCATTTTAAGTGGAGAATAATTTTTTTAAATGCATTATTACAAACGCATTTATAGCATCGTGTGAATATGTGTCAAATTAGAAAAGGAAACTAATTTGTAAAATGTATAGCACACGTAAATACACAAAAAATTCAAGATGGTATAATTATTACAAATTCATGGTGCAATTTTACGTAAGTAATATTACTGATTCGTAATATTACTGATTCGAAGTGTCTCCTAACAATGAGATAAAAAAATAGTAAACATGAAATTTTTGTACTTTTTCTTTCGGCAGATACAGTAGGTACTTACTACACAAAAGTCTGGAAATATGAATTTAAAAATGAGATCAGCATTGAAAAACAAATTACTGTTATTTTGCTTATAATAAAAAATATTTCAGGTATTGTAAATGTTCATTCTGTGTTATTCTATATGTTGTTTCCTTTAATATATATATATATTTTTAAATAACGTCGATGTGCTCATATTTTGTGTTTACAAATTCTTATTTTATTGATGGGTTTTAGTGGCGTCTGTGAGTCGGAAAAAGCCCCGAAAAATCGAATTATTTTCAGCCGGAACAAGAGTACCTCCTCCCCTCGCTTTCGAGGATGCTGAACACGATGGCGACGTCAGAATTTCTCTTTTTGGTTGCGCAACCCCTCAAAACGGCCAAAAACCACCACCCAGAGAGATTAAACGCGCTTCAAGAGGTTTCCCTGCCCCCGTTTTCGAGGACGCTGAGCACGTTGGTGGTGTTGGATAACGCGTCCGACTCCTTCCAACCCCTCCCCGACCAATACTCGCCCCCTTATGGAACGACCTTTTAACAAAAAAAAAATTCGAAAGTGTTTAAAAAATTTATTTTTTAAATTACTCTTTCTTCTGTTTTATGATTTTTTTTTATTTAAATGAAATTCTTGTTCCAGCTGAAAATATGAAAATATTTTCGGCCTACTCACAGACGCTACTATTTGTGAAGTCGATGTATACGGTACTTACTGTGCATTTCTGAATAAACTACGACTATGTCAAACACAAAATTGTTATCTTCCGATTTACAAAGTAAAATTATTGAAGCCTATCAGCAAGGTACAAAAATAATAGAAATCGCCAAAAATGTTAATATTTATCACGGAACGGTATCCAATATCATAAAAAATAAAGACAGGGGTACAGTGGAAACTGCTTTTAAAAGTGGTAGACCAAGGAAAACTTTAGTGCACACAAATCGAATAATAAAGCGGGTGTCATCAGCAAGTCGAAGAAAAAAGGCAAAACAAATTCATTACGAACTTGTTCAGTATGGTCAATTAACAAGGGATATTTCCACAGAAACAGTACGGCGCAGATTAGTTGAGTTCGGGTTAATAGAAAGTCGCCCTGTAAAGAAGCCTTTGATTTCTTCCAAAAATCGGAAGACTAATTTTTGTTCAAGATACATGGTCGAAAAAACAACACCTATCTCGATGGCAAGGGTTACCTAGTCAAATAGACGCACGTGCCGTAATTGGAAAACCATCGAATGGGATGCTAACCCTGACGCGGCCCAAGCTGAAACAGGTGATGGGTCTACTAACAGGCCACTATCTCCAGCGAAAACACCTGCAACGGATGGGTATCCATTGAATGCAGACTTTGCGGCGAAGAGGATGAAACAGCCTCACACATAATATACCAATGTGTATCGCTGTCTCATAGAAGACAAAATATCTTCGGGAACATACAACGTGGTGATAACCTCCCACATGACAAGCTTGGTAGAAGGTTACTGGACAAGATTAGGGTACACAATAAGCCGTTAGGCTGCAGTGATAGAAGTTCGGGCCTTTAAACCGATCCACGCCTTTAACCAACCAACCATTTTTTTACGAGATCACCTGTCGTGGACTCCTAGAAAATGGAATACTCTCTTTCTTATTCAGTGATAAAAACTACTTGAATAAATATTAAAACACTGAATAAGACAGTGTTTTATTGTCTAAGAGTCCACGACAGGTGATCTCAAGCAAAAATTAGTCTGTTCTTCCGATTTTTAAAGACCGTTTCTCGATAAATATTATTTTTGGCGAATTCTATCAATTTTGTACCTTGCTGATAGGCTTCAATAATTTTACTTTTTAAATCAGAAAATAAGAATGCACCGTAAGTACCATTACAAGCACTTCACAAAACACTATGGCATCAATAAAATAACAATTTGTAAACACTAGAAACAAATAACCAACTTTTCATACATGTTTCCAAACTTATGTGTTTTCATATATCATCAAACAATGAGCACATCTAAGTTATTTAAAAAAAAACTTATTTCCGGGAAAATGTGGGAAATCTCCCAAATATGAAGAAAACAAGTGAAAAGAGTACTACAACTTCATATAAACTTTTGTGTATATGCCTCCTCTTCGGAGATATGGATTCCCAAAGAGCTCCAATGGAATCAAGTTGTTAACACATAATTATTGAACCACCGGTATATTTTCTTTTCTTTTAATATGATGTATACCAGGCAACACCCTTCAAATTACTATCCTAGAAAGTGTTGCGAGTTAATCACAGCTGCTGCGACACTCATGACCCCCCCCTTTTTTTAACGCTTGTATGATAAGAACTTTGGACATTTTTACATACCTTTAAATTAAGTACTCTTCATTCATGTCGCTAATCCTAGCCGTTTTCGAAAATACATCATTTTATTTACACTAGTTTCCTCCTCACGAGTTAAATATGAAAAAGCGGAATTTTGAAGGCTGAACATTTGATCAGAACAAAGATGTACTTATATTTTATTAAAATACGCCAAATACATGATGTATATGAAATGCCGTTCTTTCGAAAACGGTTAGGATTAGCGACGAATGAAGAGTACTTAATACTCTACACTTGCCCTAGTTGGAATTGCATATGAAAAATGCAGTTCTACTGTAAAAACATTTGGAATTTATTACTTCCAATGATCTTGAAGTAACTTTACCCAATCACTGAGGATATTGTTAACATTGCCTGTTTCTGTTGCTTCAGGAGAAAGGAACTTTTCTAAGGTCAAAATAATTGAAAGCTATATTGAAATTCTATCTTCCTTCGCGAAAAAAAAGCGAGAAGTTATTTTTTAAATAATCTGTTAAATGTAACCTTTTATACTATACTTATTTAGAATTTTTTGTGTAAAATAAAACATGTGATTTTCTATGGTAAGTTTTATATTTTAAATATCACCATTGCTGTCCACAGATACTAATAACTATTATAATACACGGGTGGCATGTCTAGAATTTACCCAGGGCGGCCAAAAGCCTAGAGACGGCTCTCTCGTTTAGAGAGCTGTCAGTAAAGACACACCAGTCCCCATGTGAGTAACGAATTTATTGCTCACAGGCATGAACTACCAGTAGATAATTAGTATTGTTAACAAATGATATGTATGATTATCTACTAGAAAGGAAAAAGGTTCCCATTTGTAAAGAACTTCATTGGACCCTATCTGAATAAAGTTGTTTCAGCACATGTAGCGCAAGTTGAAGAGGAATTATGTTGAAACAAAAATATAAAAAAATATCGGCTTTTGTTTCATTGTAGGAACTTTTTTAGTACTGGGAAATATGCACATAAGCCCTAAAAACAGGGAAATCCTGTTGAATTATACATAATATAGGTACCTAGATGCAAAGTAAACATAAGCAACAAAGATAAGGTACCAGTGCGGTAAATTGAATCGTATAAAGGCCCCAGCCAGGTGCCAGTCCAAGCCTATAAACAATATTATTAGAACGTGACTCAACATGCGTTTGATTTTTTTACAAGACATTAAGCGACTTTCTATCATTATTGCTTAGATTGTGACCTACCTGTACGATTTTCATTACCGCAAGTACCACCCTTACTAGTTAATATAGGTGGGAATTTTTTATACCAAACTGAAATACGATCCACAAATTAATATTTAAAAATAAACTAAAAAGCCAAAAATGTAAATCTAGCAACATGGAATATCGAATGTAGGCACACCCACGCAAAATGCACCCAACTTTAATAATAGAAATCAGTCACACAAAATAAATAAATGCTTTTAGTCCACAAGGCAAAATCGTCCCAAATCAAATTAATAATCTAAAGGGATAAAACTACCCACAAAGACGAGGTAAATTAGTAGCACTACGGATTATGCGCGGTGTAGAAGGTATCTAATTTGCATGGTTTTTGTTATAAAAACTGACGTAGGTTTTATTGAAATCTTCGAAATAAATGTCGAAATATACAGCAAAAATATCAAATATTATAGTGGGTAAAACTAAGGTCATAAAACACTAGACATGTTTATGTAAGTGGTAATTAAAATATAATTTTTCCATCAAAGAAAAATGCTTATTTACATAATCAGTCATAAATAAAATCGAAAGAACTTATAATACGGAGAAACACAAAAGGTCGCCAAAACTTACATGCGAATTTGGACGCCACGGAATCAACTAGCGAAACTTGTGCCAGAAGGTGGGGATATCAAAACTTGGCTCGCGAACACACAAGTCATTATCATCATCCAATACGCACTTTATATACCTTGGTTCACAGTACAATAATACAAAGTTGGTGTATTTTATCACACTAACAGAATGAGAATACTAAATATCACAATATTATTAAACAATTTGGCGTTAAAATACTTGGATTTGCGGGCACCACAGATTTGTTTATTGATCCGCAATTACGTGGCACTGTAGTAGCAGCTAGCAGCGCTTCTCTCCGCCACTCCGCCGCTTCAAGTTGAAGTGTCTCGTCGGTCTCTATCGGCCATTTACGGCATTGGAAAGCGTGCGACGGAAACCAGTTTTGATCATTAATAAAAAATGCCATGTTGCCAGCTTGATTTGTTTTCAATCCTTGTATCTCGATAATCTGTGGCGAACCCAAAATCTTGCTTGCTTAATGAAATGTTGTAAGCTGTCTGGCTCTGGCAGACACGCTCTAGGTCGAAATCTATTGCGCAGGACTTCCACTTTCAACTTACTGTTTATCAGTATCAGTAAACATCGGATATGACGTACCTACCTTATGCAGAATAGAAAAAGAAGCATCATGAAAGGTATTTTAGCATATTTCCTTACTCCCTTGCATTTTGAAGCACAGTACGAGCAACAGTTTTCACAAAATTCAAAGGAGTGGTGAGGGAAGAAAAAAGGCACAAGTGGAACTAAATTGTTATTGAATTAAGTTCACGGTAACACATCCATTCTGTCATGAAACCGTCAAAATGTCAACAAACTACAATTACATGATGACGTTCGATAGGATAAATCGCCGTCAAATTTTAGTTATGACTAGTGATGCCACCAATTCCACTGTTTGAGAATGCCGGAACCAATGGCAACGTTTTTGGCCGGTTCCCGGACCGGATCCTGTACTTACAATAAAACGTTCTAAAATTTGTATTGCTCAATCGGGTCAATTTAAAGGATGAAAAATATCATTGATCAGTGTTAAGAATGTGCCTAATTTGAACGTTTTTAATAAAATACTACTGTGCATTTATTAAATTGACTATTTATTTTTGTAATTTGTTATTACTAGCAAAATATCAATAAAATTTTTTATTAATTTATTTATTTACACCATTCAAACTGAAATACCCTGTTGTTTAGTAAAACAATGACACATCGACAACGTCGCCGATCGAATGCCAAGACAGAAAAAAGAATGCCCCGTGGAGAACTAAATACCAAGACTATTATTTTTTGCTACTTTACAATAAAAAAATATTATGCAGATTATAAATGCAAAAATTTTAACCAAACAATTCCAGGTTTCTGCTCTGTCCGTTTTATCAAGACTGGTTTGAAGAATCAATACTGAATGAACTGTACACTATACTAGGAACATCAATGTACAGGGTTTCGACACTTTTATAGGGTTTGTTCGTTCTCCGTAACTGTTAGTGCTATCAAAAAAGTAATGTAGGTGTCATGTGCTCTTTTTGGGCCAAACTTAAAATGATAAAATAAAAATTAGAAAATTTTCGCTCGCTTAAGAGATACGGGGGAAAATCAAAAAATGACAATTTCTAAATTACCCTATATTTTCTTAGTTAAAAGACATACGGAAAAATCTTCTATACAAAAGTTTATTTATAATAATTTTTGAATAATCTGCCGTATTTAGAATAAGTATACGCGGTCTAATATCCTAGAGACAACTATGTTGACATTCTAGTTGTTATTAACATTTAACGTCAATTTCATTTTTACATATTCATTTGTGAAGAAAACTTGATCAACATTTTGAAAAATTTTATATGATATACAGGGTCCGCAAACGAAGCGTGGACGGAAGATTAAATCGTTATCGAAGAACTTATCAACAATACTAAAACAGCTTGAGATATTGGATTAAAAGCAGCATGTTTTAAAAATATTTTACATTATACAGGGTGGCCCAAAAAAGTGTGACAGCATAAAGTTATATTTTTTTTAAATAGGACACCCAGTATTTTATTGCATATTTAGGTTCGTATTACTATCGTTTAAAGTGCCTCAAATTTTATTTAATTTGGTTCCGTAGTTTCGGAGAAATAAACTAAAAACTAAAAAAAAAAGTTTTGCAGTCCTGAATAAAAAAATCAAAAAAAATAATCCAGAACTATTTTTTTAACCTCGGCATTGAGTGAAATTTATGACAAGAGGTCTAGAGATACTATGAATGTAATTGCGCTTATTTATTTTATACAGGGTGTTCATAATAAGCTTTCAAAAACCCCACATTTTAAAATATTTTTTCAAATGGAACACCCTGTATATTATTTGGCTATTTAACGTAGAATTCATAGGCAATTTTTTTTTGTAATACAAGCATATAAGTTATATCAAGCCGTTTTCGAAATAATTGTAAATATCATAAATTATGTTGTTTTTATTAGGAAATTTTGTTATAGGCGACTAGACTAATAATTGTAAACTAAAGTAAATGTTCAAAATAGCTTCCTTTTACTTAATTTAATGATTTTCCTCTACTGCCAACAGAACTCTTAATTCATTTTCTTCATTAATAACGGATTTATTTATTATCATCCTTTTTGTGTACGCAGTGCTTCCTGTTGCTACAAATCTTTGCAACAACTTCTCGAAGGTTTTTGGTCTCGGCTTTCTCTCAATATCTGGATATCTTTCAGTATACACTCGGCTCGCGAGGAGGCAATTTCTTGCACATTCACCCAGTATAAAAACCATATTTACCATTTCTAAAGTTGCAAAATTCGACATTTTGTGTAAGTTAGTACTTAATTTCGACCGACGACTTAACAAATGTAAATAATTTTATTTGGCTGTCATAGTGACAATCTAAACAAAAAAAAATCATGGCAACTCGATTAAGAATAAAAAATAAAATTAAATAAATAAAAGTAGCAAAAATATAGGCTTTTAAAATTTATATCGAAATAACTAAAATACGGTAAACTCTAAGTAAAAGGAAGCTATTTTGAACATTTACTTTAGTTTACAATTATTAGTCTAGTCGCCTATAACAAAATTTCCCAATAAAAACTCTATTTAAACAACATAATTTATGATATTTACAATTATTTCGAAAACGGCTGGATATAACTTATATGCTTGTATTACAAAAAAAAATTGTCTATGAATTCTACGTCAAATAGCCAAATAATATACAGGGTGTTCCATTTGAAAAACTTGAGAAAAATTATTTTAAAATGTGGGGTTTTTGAAAGCTTATTATGAACACCCTGTATAAAATAAATAAACGCAATTACATTCATAGTATCTCTAGACCTCTTGTCATAAATTTCACGCAATGCCGAGGTTAAAAAAATAGTTATGGATTGTTTTTTTTATTTTTTTATTCAGGACTGCAAAACTTTTTTTTTTAGTTTTTAATTTATTTCTCCGAAACTACGAAACCAAATTAAATAAAATTTGAGGCACTTATAGACGATAGTAATACGAACCTAAATATGCAATAAAATACTGGGTGTCCCATTTAAAAAAATATAACTTTATGCTGCCACACTTTTTTAGGCCAGCCTGTATAATGTAAAATATTTTTAAAACATGCCGCTATTAATCCAATATCTCATGCTGTTTCAGTATTGTTGATAAGTTCTTCGATAACGATTTAATCTTCCGTCCACGCTTCGTTTGCGGACCCTGTATATCATCCATGGTGTGTTATAAATTTGAAAAGAGAGTTTAAAATTCAATCTTTTTAGATTAAAAAAATGAGGTTAGGTCCGATAACTTTTTTACTTGACCCCGTATACTTATTCTGAAAACGGCAGATTATTCAACAATCAATATCAAGAAACTTCTGTATAAAACATTTTTCTGTGTCTCTTTTAACTAAGAAAATATAGGGTAATTTAGAAATTGTCAATTTGTTGATTTTCCCCCGTATCTCTTAAGCGAGCAAAAATTTTCGAATTTTGATTTTACCATTTTAAGTTTGACCCAAAAAGAGCACCGACACCTACATTACTTTTTTGATAGCACTAACAATAACGGAGATACCCTATAAAAGTGTCGAAAATGGGACACCCTGTACATACACAGAAAATATAAATCAGTGTATTAAATGTCTAAGGTAAGAAGTATTCCAGCATTTCATTTTTCACATATTCCTAACTCCGAATTGTAACTATGGAATACACTCTTTAGGGGAGCTAAATAACACAGAAATATCAACCTCGTATCCGAGTAAACCTCTTTATTTTCACTCAATCGCACCGCTACTCTAATCTCTACTCAGATCAGGAAAAAAAATCTAGAGCAGTGTATCAGAAGCTCATTTCTAGAGTGAATCATAAAGGTATAAAAAGTTCTTGAAACTTCGCTCCAACCTCAAGGGGCTGAAACTGTCGTCAGCTATTTTTTTAAATTATCAATCAGGAATTGAGATTACCACGAGTTAAGTATTAAGGTGCGGTTTCATTGGGGCGGCTATCACAGGCGATCGCCGCCCGGCGATGATCCCGAACAACCGCTCAAAGGCAAGTAAACGTCTCACTTCACGAGGCTCTATTGAGCGTTTTTCCTTTGAGCAGTAGTTCACGATTGTCGATCGCCCACCATGATCGCCCGGGGGAAACAGCATCTTAAGGAATGCCTGGCGTAGCATCACAACAAGATCATTGACATCCGATATCCTCTTGCCTTGCATTTCGCCGAACGAGTCAACCGGCGGAATGCTTCAATTTATAAGAAAAGCAGGAAGATTTCTTTTCTAATTTTTATCCACCTTCTATCAATCTATAGTTTGATCTTGATTAAATTTATATTAAATGTCTTAAAAAGGTAGACCGTAAAAAGGTGAACCCGATCCGATTTGAAGGGGTTAGAAGCAAATGGGTACAAGTGCACTTTTTTCTGAAATCGAGTTAAGTGCATTTTTACTTAATATAATAGATCAACTTTTAAGTGGCAAAAGGATATAAGTGAAATTCGATATATTAGGCGCCATCTGTTACGAGTTTAAGAAAATAGAAAATTTCATGGACGCAAATGGATACAAGCGCACCTGTACCCTTTTGCCACCAAAGTTTAAGAAGTAGTGACAGCAGTTGTGTTATTCATAAATACCTACTATCGACAGAATATAGAGGTTTTTTCGTGTTAAAAACTATGAATAGTCAAGAAAAGTACGATGGGAAGGCTGCAAAAGGTACGTGTAACTTAATTTAATAAAATCACAAGATTAATGTTCGAAAATATAGTAAAATCGAAACCTAACCTCACATTGCGATTTAATCATAGCAGGTCCTAGTTATAAAAACGATACTGGGAGTGAGTCAGACCCTTTCAGCGCTGATGAGGACAGTGATTACGTTCCCGATGACCCACTACAGGTTACAGGTGTCCCTAATGTTGATAATCAAGAAAATGACGAAACACCTCAGGAAATCCCAAATAAAGAAACGGCAGATAATCACGGTATGTACCAGTAAAAAACTTCTATGTTTTCTATATAGAATTAATGTTTCAGTTTATTGTAACTGAAAAAATATTTATATCTATTTTAGGCAAGCGTAAGAGAACGAGGAAAAGACAGAAAAATATGAAAGAGTGGAAAAGACTAAAGGCCAAAGCTGCAAGACTTAGTGGCGAAACTTACAAAACCGCTAAAGGTCAGAAAATTGAAAAAAAAGAGTTGAAAGCTTTCGAACACACATGTAGATACTATTGCAACAAAATTTCTGAGCAAGAGAGGCAGGCCATTTTTACAAAATTCTATCAATTGGGTAATTATGATTTACAATCAAATTTTATTGCATCCTGCATTAAAAAAAACAATCCAAGCCGAGTAAAAATGAATGCTTTGTCAAAAAAGAACTACGTTACAATAATAACACTATTAAATCTCAGGGTTTGTAAGCAGTATTTTTTAAATACCCTAGCAATATCAAACAAAAGATTTACCACAGTATGTCAAAAAATATCTGCTGAAGGCTTTGTACAGACTGATCAAAGAGGAAAACATACCCCATCTAACAAGGTTAATGATTCTAGACGAAGTGACGTGATTCGGCACATAAAACAATTTCCACGTTATCGCAGCCATTACTCCAGATCTCAAAACAATAATACCAAGTACCTGTTACACTGTTTAAACATTAAAAAGATGTACGAACTTTACTGCGAATGGTGTAATGAGAATGAAAAAGTTGCCGTAAAAGAGTCATATTACAGATTCATTTTCTGCACTGAATTTAATCTCAAATTCCATAAACCTCATTCAGACACCTGTAATACGTGCGATCGTTTAAACAATTTAATTAAGAATACCACAGATGACCAAGTAAGAAATAGTTCCACGTTGGAGCTGGACCTGCATCACAGAAAAGTGCAAGGTGCAACCACTGCCAAGAACAGAGATTTAGAGTTCTGCAAACAAAATTCAGAAACAGCAAGACTCATTTGCTTTGACTTACAAAAAACCCTTGCAACGCCGCTTCTTACAACTAATAAAGTGTACTACCTAAGACAGCTTTGGACCTACAATCTATGTATACACGATATTGTTTCTGGGAAATCCTTCATGTACGTATGGGATGAAAGTGAAGCTTCCAGGGGATCTCAGGAGATTGGTTCCTGCTTGCTGAAGGTAATACTCAATAAAAAATTCACTTACTTGGGGCACTGTCTCATAATGTTGTTTATGTTTTAGTACATTCAAGAACTGCCAGAACAAATTACTCAGCTTATCTGTTATTCAGATTCATGCGGTGGTCAAAACAAAAATAAGAATATAACCAAACTCCTTATGTTTCTTGTTGAGTCTACTAATCTTCAAACCATTAACCACAAGTTTTTTGTGGTCTGGTCATTCGTACATGGAATGTGACAGGTCTTTTGGTTTAATTGAAAGGAATGCTAAGAAAAACCCTCAAGTATTCATTCCTGAACACTGGATTAACCTTATACAAAAGACAACAAAAAATTTTGTAGTAAAAAGGATGAATAAAAGTGATTTTGTTTCCTTTAGATATTTACATGACATTTTAAAAGACCCAAAAAAAGATAACCTAGGCTACCCCTTAAAATGGCGTGAAATTGTTTGGTTTAGTTACAACAAAGGATCTAGTATGAGTTTTTATTTTAAAAAGACCAGAAACATTGAATATCCTTTTCAAATTTCTGAAAATTTATCCACAAGAAAACGTGCCATTTTCAATACTGACTGTCTAAATACTGCTTTGTACCAATCCCCTAAAAAAATACCGTTCCTAAAGTGGGAAAACCTAATGACAATATTGGAGTTTATACCACCTATATACCACACTTTTTATAACAATTTGCCACATGAAGAAAAAGCAACAACAAAAAATAAAAAGTCAAATAACAAAACTACGAAAGTAATGACCGAAGTCGAAACTGAAACTGAGATAATCATACCGGAGTCAAATGAAAATGGAGAAGAATACTATGAAGACAACAATATTCTTGAATCAGATTACGAAGACGATTGAGTTAAGCTGATATTTTGAATGAAACATAAGTAAACTTGTTGTAAACTAACGTTTATTAATAAAAAGTAGTGATACAACTGCATTTTTTCAAATTTTTATTTAGAAGCAAAAGGGTACAAGTGACATTTTTTCCAAAAATAGGAGCCCTTTACTTTTTCTCTGATTGCCTTCCTAAAAGTAAGGTAGCGTTTTATTAATATTTTTGTTTGTTTAAAACAGAAAGTAATGTTTAGCTTTATCAAAAGGTCATGAAATCTGGCATATTTTTTAAACGTTATTTTCTCTAAATTTTAAAAATTGCACTTGTACCCATTTGCTTCTAACCCCTTCATTTGTTCTTTTCTGTGATTCTGGGTTTAACTTATTCAAAGCTACCTGTTCCTATCACCGTACGTTTCTAAATTGAATTATTACGAATGCATATATATATATGACCGTACCAGAACGCCATAATTTTCCTCACGACCCTCTTTGCACAAGGCCGTAAATAGCCTCTGTTCCATTCCCTATGTATAAAATGTTTTCGCCCGTTTTTTGGTTTTGTCGTTGAATTATTACGAATTAAAAATATATTTCAATAAAATAATGTTATGCGAGTGTACTTTTATGATAAACATTATTTTCTTTATTTGCTGCAAAATGAATGGGCGCCATATTAACGCTGTATACATAATTATCTCTCTCTCCCCGATAAGATAAGAGTTTTATTTAATTTTAAAATTTAAACATTGTAAAAGGATTCTTGGAATGCTGGCATTACTATAAAGATTCAATATTATGGAATGCAGCAAATAAGTAAGCATTTAAATAAAACAATGTCGGGTTTAATCAACATATACTAAGCTTTGGCAAACAACCTATGTATTACTAGATTTATATCGACATCTGAAGCGATTTTCTAGTTACATTTCAGATAGATTGGTAGATAGGTTGCATAGTATCGAAAGACCATGAAGGATGGCGAAAGACTAATGACTAGACTCTGAGCCGGGATCCCTTTTCATTGACCTAAGGCAATAGAAATGTTGAAACAACAGGTAGGATCTACTTTTAGAAGAATGAACCAACCGCACGCCACACAATGGAAACTAACTCAAAACTGAAGTCGAGCAACTTAAAGCCATTTGCAGCCGAAAAGCCAGACTGGAATGACTTCCGAATAGACGGCGAGTAATTAAGTCCTTTCTTACAGGACACTGCCCGTTAAGGAAGCCGATGGTATTATTAGGGAATATCCTATTTGTTCTGGTTGTCAGGAAGAGAATGATAGGAATAGGAAAATTGAGATTCAAGCCTTTCGATCGACAGACTATTCTCCGAAGAAGGGATTCCACCCTTATAACGAGGTCGGAAAAGTTTACTAAAGGTAACTAGAGTAGTTAAGGATAGGTTTTCGCCTTCGTTTACAAGCTACCCACAACTACTCCAAGCCAGGGAAAATGATCTTTTCAATAGGGAAATATGTCTTGGTATATCCAAGTTGTGGCAACCGCCCAAACAGTTTCGCAGAAACTTGGTGTGCTTTCCATCCCTAGATTATTGCTCTCATATCTGGAGCTCTACACCTAAGCATACTCCTCGACTACTGAATTAATTCCATTAAAAGGAGAGCCACTCGTCTGATCGAGACGTGACCACGAGCTGACCAAGAAAATCTTGAGCCTAGAACATTGAAGTACGAGGTGGTGATTTCACTCTTTTACAGATATCTATGTCCATGGCAAATGTTCGACTGAGATCTAGAGTGATGAATAGCAGAAATACACGACGGCCCACTGCCGCCCATCTATATGTGATTCAGTCTCCTTCAGATCAGGTCCCACATATCCGTGTCTTGTCCGTGCTGTATCCGTACCGACACACGTCCATGGTACGGACGTGTGTGACGCCAGACCTTTAAACTTCAATATCTAAACATTTCTTCATCTGGAGGACGTCATCCCTGTGGGTCGACTTTCCGGAGGTCGTGTTCCCCAACATGAATCGCCTTACTCGCACACGTACCACTTCCAGAGCACCTTAAAGGATGTTTCCTATAGTGCTAGCGGTTGAACATGAAAAAAGGAAAAAAATAAGCGACATAAATGTTCGGACGCCTCTCATGCAGAGCAGTAAATCGATAGCGGCATAAGTTAGGTGCTCAAACGTAAACTTTTACAGGCCATCTCGACAACCGATTGGAATTTTTGTATCTGTCTTTGAACATGATATTCACTATACGCCCACTTAAACATAAAAAAACGGCTCGTCGTCGACGGCTTCGTTGTTTCCGTCGCCAAGTGTTCGCACGTGAAGGGCTTCTGAGCATGACGCGGCGCCCTCTCGCCCTTCATTCCCTCGACCCGACCTTATCCCTTTGTGCTGGCTCGCTCTAGCCCTCCCCCGGCACCCCCGAACGGTGACCTAGTTTGGCGGGAAGAATTGGGACGTCGGCGCAATCTACGAATGGGTTGTTGCATCGGAGTTGAAAACGCGTTGATGTAGGCATAAAGAAGTCGATATTACATTGGAAGATATTAATTTTTCGGTTCTTTATTTTATTTGTGAAAATGACAGTACTAAAGTCTGTTTCGTTGCCGTTGATAGCTCGATACCCTCATTAAAGATTCAAAACAAGGGCCCGGTGGCCTAAAATATTTTACCTATAAAATGGTCTTTTTACGTACATCTAGCATAAAGATGAAGAAATTTTGACCTATTCCACCGGGTAACAGATAAAGTAACAATAGAGCCATAAAATGAAATGAAAGGATAATGATTAAAACGGCCCATCATGGTCGGAGAGTTGGGTTTTTAATGTAACCGCTTATTATTTTATTTAAATGTAATAGATTTTATGATTTTATGAATTTATTTACAAGAAAACTAATTTATTTACAGATCAAAAAATATTGACAATTTCAATAATTATAACTCGATAAAATGGTCCTCAGAAGAATCTGAAGAGTCATCATGTCCTACGCTTATTACTAAAGGCTCAATTTCCATAGTTGTGTCAATTACGTTGTCAAGTTCCCACGTTTTTTGTTCCTCTACTATAGCATGTTTTATGGCGTTTTGCCAATTTTCTGATGACACATTTGCTAAAGAATGAAGCAAGAGGTGTCGCACTTCTTGCATTTTAAAAGTTTTGTTATTTCTAGCAACATATCCTTTTACTTGAGCCCATATTAATTCGATAGGATTTAGCTCACAATGGTAAGGTGGTAAACGGAGCACTATAATACCTCGATCTCTTGCCATCTCGTCAATAACATACTTTTTATACTGTGATTTATGTAGCCTAACAATATCCAAAAGTTCTTTTTTTACCATGGTATTATCGTAACTCAATTCCTTTCGTTGTAACCAGTTTACGATTTCCGCCTTTTTCCATGAAGTTGTGGGAAGATTCTCTTTTAGCCTAGAGTGATAGCTGGCATTATCCATCACTATTACAGAATTAGCGGGAATGTATTCTATCATTTGCTTAAAATATTCCTCGAAAACATCAGCAGTCATTTCTTCATGATAGAATTCGACTGGAATTGTAATAATCCTTGATCCAAAAAGCCATTTGAACTTCCTATATGAGTTATAATAAGTCTGCGTCCCTTTCCAGATGGTGGTCTAAGTCCTGTTGACCAGCCTTCCATGACAGCTTGTCGAGAACTTAGGACATTTTTATCTTGCCAAACTTTAGATACGGTGTGCCCTTCGTTCAGCCAAGTTTCATCCAAATAGAAAATGTTTTTGCCTTCGCTGCGGTATTTTCGGATGGCCCTTAAGTATTGACGTCTCCAGCAAATAATATCTGCTCTATCAATAAGAAAAGATTTTCTGTTTTGCTTCTCCCATCGAAAGTTCATATCATGAAGTATTTTCCATAGTTTCGTTCGTGATAGCTGTGGTAAGTCCTCGTCGTAGTTAATGGCTTGTAAAATTTTGTCTATAGTTGGTATTTCCTTGGCAAAATAAAAACTATGTACTTTTCTTCTAATACCATTTTTAATGAAATTGTCAATTTCTAACGGTTTCTTTCCTGGGAGTGGTTTTGGCTCACTGAGGTTCTTAGATTTTCTTTCACGCAAGAACCTATATATAGTAGCCTCTCCAACTCCTACCATATTGGCACACTCTGCAATGATGCTACGAACATCACTTGCAGGTTTCTGGTACACTAGAGCATCATGCACGTTTAATATTAATGTCTTTTCTCGGAGAGAATATGCACTCTTGCTAATTTGACGAAGACACGTTGGCGAAAAACTTGAAGCCATTGTTACAAGTATAGGAAATAATTCAACTTTGAGATACTGCAGTATCTAAATACAACTAAATACATAGTTTGACAAACGCACATCAAATGGCGTAATAACATCCTAAAGCAGGCAAAAATAGGTAAATTAATTACCCCTGTTGTACCTACTTAACCCTAATCCTACTTAACAATGGACAGAGGCCAATTTTCTTATTAAATAAGGTAATTACTATTGGCAACGCCTATGGTTTACGGTTGTTTTATGGCTTCAACCCTCGATATGAGCTATCAACTGCAACAAAACGGACTTTAGCAACACATCCCAAAACGATAATAAATTAACGGGTGTTATTAGTTACATTTGGAAAGTTTTCTGCAATATGTATATTAGGAAAGATCAGAGAGAAAACTCCGAAAGGGACGCTTTATTTACTTGACAGCACTCGACTGTCACACTAAAGTCTGTTCGTTTTATGAAGTCCGATATCGGATTAAATCATTAAAGGTTGTTAAACAGTAAGACGGTTAAGTTAACAATGCCTTCGCTATACTTGATCGTACCGAACATTCCACTGGTTCACTGTAGTCCGCTGAGCAAAATCAGCGGTTCCAAAACAAAATTATCTTAGAATTATGTACCGCGATAAATATTTTTATCTAGTTTATTTTTCACTCATAGTTTTTTTATTTATCAAATGAAAAATTTGTTACGTCCATAAGTTAAAGATGTTCTCAGGTACTTTTTCCTAGAATTTAGTTATTTTAGGATCATTATAGTTAAATCTATATAATAATCACTATTTTCCAAGAAATAATTAAAATTTGCTCGAGCGCAGGATGGTATGTTCTATTTTAAATAAGTAGTTATGCTTTTTGCTTTTAGTTTGTTTCTCATTATTGTGTGTAAATTAAAAGCAGTTATAAAGCAAAGTTATGGAAAATGTTCAGCAAGGTGACCCAACGCCTAGAAGGTGTTTATCTCCAGGTGAACGCCGCTTTGTATTACAAGTGGAACGTTATTTTACTTTAGAAAAAGATAACTCGGGCCTGTTAGTGTCTGTTTTGGCAGTGCAAAAACGAACGTCTGATGCTTGCGGCATTTCAGATAAGACATTAAGAATACTTCGAACAAAGAGTGAAGAGGAATTGGACAGACCATATAAAAGGGTTCCACTCAATTCTAAAACCTTTGATTTATCCCAAGGGATAAAACTATCGGTTAGGAATATTGTTTATGATATGTATAAAGCCAAGGAATATATTACCCTCAAAGCTATTCTTGAAAAGATAAAGAAGAAATAACTTTGCGATATTGGAACTACCAGTTTGTCCATCATTTTAAAAGATCTGGGCTTCAAATACAAAAAAACGAACAACAGAAAAGTGCTTGCGAGCTGTCCAAATAATGTTTTATTTTTGAATCTTATGAGACCGAACAGGTTCTAGACGAAGTAAGACCGTTAATTATTAGGGATGATGATAATGATTCTGGTGAGTCTGAAAGTATTGATGAAATTTCAAATGCAGCGGAAGACTGTTTTTAGTAAAGTACGGGTTTGTTCGTACGTTCGTTATACAAGTAGGTACGTTCTATCGCAAGACTACAACATCGGTTCTTTTTAGAACCAAAACTTTACAAGAACAAACCCGTAACGACTTTAAAAACACTTTCTATTGATTTTTATTAGCTAGCTACGAGAACATTACTATTTTTTTATAACAGGCATATTATCCCTCACCTTTAAATGATCTACATAACCAAATTTTGTAGAATTTAAATGATAAAATCATATGGCCACTTTTTAGAAATAACGCAATTAAATATAATTTTAACCTCTCCTGTATGATATCGAATCCATTTTTACCCTGTACTATTATAAATAATATTCGAAAACGGAGTCAAGGCTTCTGGGTACCAAATTTCAGTGTGCTAAATTGTCAGAGTTCAAAAAAATCAGCCCCTTTTGAAGAGCGGTTTCCAAAAAAAAGTTATATTAATTATTATCTGGAGAACGATAACAGATTTTTAAGGGAAATTATTAAGAAATTAATAAAGAACCTAAAATAAATAATACACAGGGTGTTATTAAATTATCAATATTGCTAATACTTTCTAGTAGAAGCGGCAGCACTGGATGGCTGGAAATATTTTTAAAAGAGAGAGCATGGAATTTTAAAGTGATCCGTTGACTAGTTCTTCTTAAATGTGTAATAGGTCATCCATCATCAATCACCTTGTATACATTTTGATCAAATCTGAGTTTTTCTAATTGATTCTTACTCTTTGGACCAGCCTAATAAGATTGATTTGAACTACATTATGTAACTTGTCACAGGTAGGTTACAATAACAGCGAGCTATTTTCCAATATCGAATTCACAAATATATACGTCAAGCTGGCAACACCGCCTGCCTCCCGACGAATAAATAAAAATCGGTAACTGACAACCGGGAATGCCCGTTTGTTTGGTCGGTGAAAGGGGGAGAGAAAAATCATTTCCCAATTTCCATTACAAAGGCAGCCATGATGTTTGTCAGCGCTTGCCAGCAGTTTCAATTTCAGCAAGCAGGAAATGTTCACTGTCAGATCGGACTAAAATGAAAAGGAACTTTTGGTCCAGTTACACGTTATAGGTATCCCATTTTTTAATAACAGGTAAAAATTGGTTAATCTGGTTTCAACTTATTGTCTGGCGGATCGAATCCATTCATTTGAATGGCGTAAGCTTCCAGGATTATACGGCCATATTTGTATGTAGAATACGGTAAGTAAAACTTTGGTTTGTAAATTATATCGTACACGTGAGCTCATTCGATGATAAAAAAGCTCACTCCCTGGTAAAGTACGTCGCATACAAATTAGGTTAAGTGTACTAATAAATACGATTATAATCAGTGGCGACTCGTGACCTATGATGGGGGTGTTCGGGTTTGTTAAATGTTATTTTTATGTAACGACCAAACAATTACTTTCTAGGCGTTTTAAATGTAGAAATAAAAGAAGTTTCAATTTTTTAATTTTACACAAAGAAATACAACTTGTGGAAAATAAGAAAGGTTTTCTTAGTGTGTATAGTGCTTAAACGTAAACTCCGTTCTTCGGTTCTTAATTGTAGAAAATTGATCAATAACATCTTTAAAGTTTGGAATACCCTCTATAAATTTTTTTTCATATATTTAATTTTTAAACTTTCTAATAAAATAGATTTACCCTTTGTAGTCTGCGTTAAATTAATTTCGGGTTTAGGTCTTCCCGCATTCTTCACTTCAATTTTTGGCTTCAAACTCAAAGAGCTTTTTGATTTTTTAAATAGTCCACCGTCAAAGTATTCAATTTAACTTAATAAATATTTAATATTAAAATATTAAAACATACACGCTCGAATTTCTAACTAGATGCACGAACAGACAACGGCGCGGCGGCGGCGCACACTAAAATTGTGCGCCTTTCCCATGTTAAATCGCCATAGCCCCGCTATCCCCCGCTGTTTCCCGCCACCTGTTACTACAGAGAAACTGCATTATGCCCCGCCTACTTAATCGTACATGCGAGCAAGTCTCGTCATAATCGTCATTAACCTCGACCGAGGAACGGTTGCCGGATCGAGAGCCTATAATATACAGTTTGGTTGACGGTACGATAAAATATTAGGGAGGGTCGGACTTTATACGATAAATAATATTCAATGAATATAAATGAATATTTTTTTATTCGTTTTGGGGGTGCACGTGCGCATGTGCTCCTGTGGAAGAACCGCCACTGATTATAATACATAGTATATCCTCTCCTTTCAACGCATACTTCCGCTCTAAGCTCATCGCATTACTGCAACCAACAAAAACGTAGCCTGCGCTGCAGGAAGCTTATTTTGACAAGGATTGTAACTCTTTTCTGAACTTGAGCCAAGGCCGTTCGGCGAGCTCCCCTCCAAAAGGATACGGACTCGTGCACTTGCCATGGAAGAATTAAGCTATACTTAAAAAAATTCTGGACTATGACCTCTTCAACGTTTTAGTGTTTTCTAAATATGTAATTTCAAGTGCTTTAGGACCACTGATAAAATATATATTCTAATAGAACCGTCAGCACTGCACGGCTAAACATATTTTTAAAAGAGAGAGCAGGTCCACTTATATAAGCTATCAAATTTTTAAAGCGATGTAGACTAGTTCTTCATAAACTTCTAATAGGCCATCTACCAAAGGCCACAGTGGATGGTCGTAGGAAAACAACTTTGCTCGCCCTATTATTTTTAAGGTGGAAACTTTTTGTCACGTCCGTGAATACTATACCTGTGTATACATCCGATTAAACGCGGTGCGGATATATTTATCATCCGCTCTTATTATTTATACTTAAGTAGCAATATCCTTATTATACATAGTTATATTTATGCTAGCTCAGTACGTATGTATTAAAATAATAACTATTATACTGTTTATTATAATAACCTAAATAAAAGAAGGTACGAAAGACATTCATAGCTATTCTCATGTTCCATTTATATAGTAGAAGCGTTGTCGAAATTAGCATAGTGCACGTCAAAATTGTCAAGTTTCCACGCCTACTACTTAAGAACAACCCTAATAAAAATGGACGTAATTAGACGTAACCGATGTCATCCTTTTTTATCAGCCCTTGTAATCAGAGAATAATTATCAATGTTGCTAACAATTTTTTAAAAGTCGAATTTCATGTAGTATCTAATTTATGCCCCGTGTATTGTATGGTTATTTGCCAAATGCCAACGGTGTGGGCGCAAGTGTATTTGGGAAAAGACCCAGGATAGACATAAGCATCCCACTACGCCACAGTATACCAAGCGAAAGTTCATACCATACAAGCGTGCGTACAGCAGAATCTTGACAGGGGCTGCTACCACGACAAAAAGATATGCATCCTATCGGACAACCAAGCTGCTTTTAAGACTCTGAACTCCAATCCGTTTACATCAAAACTCACACTGGAGTGCCTAAATAACGTAAAAGAACTAGCGGCCCGGAGAAACAAGGTACAACTTTTGTGGGTTCCTGGTCACTTTAGGAAGGATATTAGAATAATAAATAAATAATCTATACTACAATCAGACGGCTAATGTCAAAGTGGACAATGAACTCTCAGAAGAAATAGAAATCCAAAGGGGTGTAAGGCAAGGATGTGTACTATCGCCGCTATTGTTTAATCTTTATTCGGAAGAAATCATTCAGAGAGCACTGGAAGAAACAATAACGGGAGTAAAGGTTAATGGAATACCCATTAATAACATCCGGTATGCAGACGACACCATACTTATTGCTGAAACAATAGAAGACTTACAGGGCCTGGTTGATCAAATAGTGACGAGCAGCGAGGAGAGCGGACTTACATTAAATATCAAAAAGACCAAATTTATGACCATTACAAAATCAGTTCAACAACAGTAGAACTTATGGATCAACGGAGAACTAGTGGAGAAAGTCAGTAAATACAAATACTTAGGAACAACGGTCAATGAGGGTAATGACTACACTGAAGAGATCAAATCAAGAATTGGACAAGCCAGAACAATATTTAACAGAATGAGAAATGTGTTATGCAATAGAGATCTTAATTTACGCCTCAGAGCCAGAATATTGAATTGCTATGTTTTCTCCGTGTTGCTATATGGGATGGAATCCTGGACGTTAAAGAAAAATATAAGTGATCGACTGGAAGCATTTGAGATGTGGTCATATAGAAGGATCTTAAGAATAAGTTGGGTAGACATGGTAACAAATGAGGAGGTGCTGGGAAGAATGAGAAAAGGAAAGGAAATATTAAACACAATTAAAATAAGAAAGTTGCAATACCTGGGCCACGTGATGAGGGGAGAAAAATACGTGATGAGGGGAGAAAAATACGTATTGTTGCAGAATATTATGCAGGGAAAGATACAGGGACAAAGAAGTAGAAGAAGAAGAATTTCCTGGCTAAATAACCTAAGGGAATGGTACCACTGTAGTTCCGTTGAGTTGTTTAGAGCTGCAGCATCAAAAGTTAGAATAGCTATGATGATAGCCAACCTTCTAAGAGGAGATGGCACTTGAAGAAGAAGAAGGTCACTTTAGATAGGTAATGAAAAAGCGGACGAACTAGCGAGAGCTGGATCCGCTCAAAACCTCAGGAGCCCTGAACCGGCCAAATATACGCACGGGCAACAATTGGAAAACTATCGAAGACATTATCGAATGGGATGTTACCTTTAACGCGGTTCTTCTTCTTTGTTGTTTTTCAGAGTTAAATTTAAGTATTGTTGGTGGGAAAAAATAGTAATTCTTAACTCAATATGGTAAGATGATAAGATAAGATGATAAACTAGATAAAAATATTATATATAGACATTTGAGTCCGTCGATTGTTTTGTTTTTCCTAACCAAAATATCAAACCGACGAGCTGGGTGGAATGAAAAAGAAACAGATAAAAAGAGATGGGGATTCCCCCTTTTTTGTTGTGTTTATTTTCGTAATAACAGGTGTCACATTCAGGGTTCTTAATATCGCAGAAAAATTGAATTTACCACATTGTACATTTGCTACGTCGCAAACGTAGTAAATGAAATAAACATAATTTATTGTTTTAATTGGCTCAAAGTGTCAAAAATACTACATAACCTCAACTTAATTATCAAAATGGTTTTAAAAATTGGAAATTTTAGTGGAAAATAGTTGTTTTTGGTATTGTTTCTTCTGTTGCTTTACGTTTTGATCTAAATAAAAATATTCTAAAAATGAAAGTAGTAAATCTAGGAAATGTAACAAAATATAATAGTACAGAGCATGTTGCAAATTACATTTGCTACGGTAGTAAATTACGTAGTAAATGTTACATTAAGAGCTGCGTTTAATCACAGGTTGCCAAGCAGGCACTATTTTATGCGAACGTTTAGCCAAATATACTTAATTTATTTCTAATCTAAAACTGGATTCGTAAAGTTAAAGGATTGGAAAACGGTATGAAAAAATTGCGTTAAAAAATATAATGTTATAATAATAACAATTTCAAATATGAACAATTTTCAAATTTGTGTCACAGATCTTCCTGAAACTTGTTGATACCCCAATCGACATGTCAGACAATCTAAATATCAATATATTAACTAAAAAAACTTTATTATTAACGGCTAAAACTTCACGAAAAGAAATACTGATCAGCTGACGACTCCCGCCTCTTTCTAACCTGCCAAAAAGCGGCATATTTTTTAATTAAATTGATGTAACACTGATTGCTAATTTGGGATTGTTTGGGATCCTCATCTTAACCAAGCAAATAGAAATACCGGGTTCATGTTTGTTTCAAGCCAATGAAGTACCCATTATTTTACATATCCCTAATTGCTAAAGACTGCAATAGAATCTGCAATACTTTTGCGATTTTATTGCTCCAAGTTAATTTTTGGCATGAGAGTTGCAAGCTGTCATGCCAATCGTTTGACAGTCGGCAATTCTATTGCAGTTGCGGTTTCAACGGCGAGGGCTGCAAACACAGCAAAAGAAGTATAGTTGTTGCAGAATTATACCGTTGACTCTTACTGCCATAAATAAACTACCTGATTAAACCCTATTGTATACGCCTCAACATCTTCAAAGCTCAATAAATGGGATAAGGGCCGGCTTGAAAATGTATATCACACCACATGATCTATTTTTATAATTCAAAATAAATTGATAGGTATTTTTAGTTTTAGGTACCTATAATAAATGTAAAATAATGATAACAATTAATGATAATTGAAACTAATATAATTTAAAAGTATAACTATTAGGATAATAAGTACAATAAAAATTAATTAGATTCTAAGAAACTATTGATAATTTATTCATAATTTAACTCTGTATCACTATCACTATCTTCATCTAAGCCTAAACTTATAATTAAGGGTTGAACATTTGTAATCATACAATTGTAAGAATTTCCCACCTTAAGTACATGCTGTACACAGTTTATCCAGCTGTCTGCAGAAATTTTTCTTTTTAATTAATTCTACTACAGATGCATTTAATGTAGGAGAAATATTATTTCTCCTAATACTGGATTTTAATTGGTGCCATATTAGCTCAATAGGATTGAATATAAAATAGTACGGAGAAAGTCGCAACACTGTATGTCCATTTTCTGCTGCACGTTTGTCACACTCGTATTCCTTATTTATTTTAAAAGCTTTTAATACTTCTAGCAGTTCTCGTTTTTTTGTAAGTTTCTTCAAAATATAAATCATTTTCAATCATAAAATTTTGAATTTCTGCTTTTGTATTATTAGGATTGGGAATGATTTTTGCTTGCCGACTATGATAACTAGCATTGTCCATTACAATGACTCTATTTTCAGGCATATTTTTAAGGAGTTTATGTTTAAACCAATGTTCAAAAAGTTGTGCGTCGGTATCTTGATAGTAATCTAAAGAAGAATCTCCTATGCTTTTAGCTGAAAGCAACAGACAATTTGGAACAAATCCGTTCTCTGCACCAGCATGTAATATTGTGATTCTTTTGCCTTTATTTGGTGGTGCCTTGGTTTGACATTTTTTGGAAGAATCATCCCAACCTTTTCTTGGAGTGTCATGGGTATCGAACCATGTTTCGTCCAGGTAAATAATTGGACGATTTTCTTCTCCAAATTGTTTAACAGCTGTTAAATATTGAAGTCTCCATTGTCGTAAACGTTGAGATTCCATTAATGTTTGTCTTTTATCGATGCTTCGGTATTTAAAACCCATTTTACGCAATATTTTCCTAAGGCTTGAAAGCCTACAAGAGATATTTGTTTCGTCTTTAATCAGCCGCTCCTTGAGGGAAATCAAAGTGGGTACAGTTTGTGCCTCATACATTTGGTAAATCTTTCTTCTTAATAAATCCATGTAATTTTCGTCAATGCTTCTAAATGTGCCAGAATCACTACTATTTTTTTCTAGGATTAACAGGTTTAAGTACTATGTCTCTTACCGAAGATAAAGGAGTTTTTGTCAAAGTAGACGTCTCTGCTAAAGCATCCATCGAATTAAAATTTCTAATCAACGATTAATACACATATTTAATTATTAGTTTGGCATCGGTAGATAAATGCTTTCTTTTAAAAATGACACGTGAAGATGTCCCCCTATCAGCACAATTACAAGGACGCCACATTCTACCACTAATAAGCCTAACTAAAAATTACTCGCCGGAAAACCACTAAAGATTAAAATTATTAAAAATCACTTTGTATTTATACATGCATCAGGCATAGGTATAAATTGAATTTGTATACCTGGTCCGGCTCTGCTCGAAAAGGTTTTAAAATTTGGGATATTTATTTTATGGTCGAAGGGATAATGAGGTTTTATTGCAGTCAAAAGATCAATGGTATAATTCTGCAAATACTATACCATGTAACTATCAAAATGCGACGCTTAAACATGTATAAAGAAAAATATTCCATTTATTTTTCACGATGTTTCGATTTTTGTATTGAAAACAACTTTTCTGAACGTAATATTTATTATTTTTTAAAAGTATGAATCTGTATGCACGAAAGTTAACAAACTCGCTCTCTTAAAGTTTAAAATTCGATACTGAGGTTAGGTCAAGTCAAGACCCTTTTTGTTTTGGTTATTTCCATTTTAATATTATTCTTATTGTTCTATTTTTGTAGAGTAAATCCGTATTATAATAATTATGTTGTGTAGTACTTATGGGATCTTTCAGAGATGCACGAAGGGTCACGTTACTGTACAAACAATTCAGCATAATTTATCTAAAATCGTTCAGACCCGGCAATTTTATACAGTGGGTCGGAAAAGTGTACTAACATTTCGATGGTGTGGTTCCAATTTTATTTTGTAAACTCAAACTACAGTGAAACCTCTCTTAGGCGGACACTTGCAATCTAAAAAATGTAATTCCAAGTATGATAACAATTCCATTGCTGTAGAGTCACCTCTATTATTTGCATACTCTTGTAATTCCTATGCCATCCCAATGGCTTATTGATAATTGGTGACATTTGTTTGATTACTGCATTCAACTTCTTCATCAGAGTCGTCAGATATTGATGTGGTTTCAGTTTGGGCTACATAACCGGTAGGAAGGGGGTCACTATCATCTTCTAATAGCACATTGCTATCAATGTTAATGAACTCGCCCAAATCATTGTTATCAAATTACAAACTTCCACAACATCAATACTCTCTTTCAGACTCAAAACGCGACATTTTTGTGCCATTGTTTACGATTTTAATTAGAACTCACAAATAAACGGCGGACTGATGTCAGGGAATCACACATACTTTCTTTCGGAGAAGTTCTTTCGCGCTGCCACGCATACGCGATTGGTTGCCGGGCTGTCTTCAGAGAGTTTTTGCACCGGACTTATTCGTCTCTCAAATACTTTTAAAATTTTTTTTGTCCGTTATAGGAGGGTTTTCGCACTCTTTGTATGAAAACAGCCTGTCCGCGTCCGCCCTAGAGAGTTTTATTTTCATGGAATTTCATATAGATCCGTTCTGAGAGGTTTCACTGTATATTGCTTTTTAGCGGTACTAGACAAGAACTCTCCAGCTTCGCTGTTGCGTTTTTATCAGTTCGTTTCAGGGTTGTGCAAAATTTGATTTTTTTTAAATCATGATTTTTTTGGTTTTAATAAAACATATAAGCAAGCACTCACGCATTATTATTTTATAGCCTATATGTTCAACCCACAAAAGCAAAAATACGAGTTAACACCTGAAGAAAATAATCTGGCTTTAGAAACAATTAATGAGTTACATGGAAACACTGGACTGCTACCGGTAGCAATAAAGTTTAATGCCCGTGGTAGTCCATTGAAACATATTATATCTTCGGAAGAAGTATTAACAAGCGTAAATGGAATACAGTGGTGCAATCTAGCAATCTAGTTTTCGTAAAAAATAAGAGTTTATCCTATAAAAAAAGCTATTGTGCTTTTACGAACGAAAAAAATGCATTTCCGATAAATAAATATGACGAATTTGAGCGTTTTCGATAAACTAAGTGATATTACATGTAAAAAAATATCAGTTTCTTTATCATAACAGTGTGTTTTACGGTCTCTGATGTTGAAAATATTGTATATAATTAAAATATTTCTTAATTAAGTCAATTATAACACCAATAAAACAACACAAGCATTAGAAGAAGTTTGATGACCTCTTTGTAGTGTGTGCAATGTATTTCAACCGTATTACAGTCCGTTAGCAAGATTCAGTGTGTGGGTTTGGTATAATAAATTTCATTCATTCTTTTTGGTTCTATGTACTATTTAGTTTTATTTTCCATCCTTAAAACCATTAATTTCGTCCCTATATTCAATCATTTTAACTTGAGAAAAGTTACAGAAACTTTTATAATTTACCAAAAATAAGGTATCTTATCTATTAGATTCTCTCAGATTTGTTTATTTTAATGTTGCAATAAATATGCGGTATGTCTAGCATTTCATAATAATAAACATTATTCATACATAATGGGGAAAAATTTAACTGGAACTAAGGCCTGGCACTGGCAAAGAAATTTTAGGGACAGTTATTAATTAAATTAAAACTAGATTTTCGGACATCAGCGAATTAAATTTTTTCGATTTATTGCCCAAAAATAGTTTTTAATCCTATTCAAAATTGTTTCCGCAACAACTATTTGACAGTTTATTGAATCAATATAAAATATTTGATTCTGTTCAACTGACAAATGAACTTAAAAATCCATTACTTCCGTCTCAGCCGAGAGAACCTTTTTTTTTGGTTTAAATGAATCAAAACTTATGAGGGGAACTAGGAAATATAACAGGCCCAGGACACTCAGGAGATCTCGTTGTAGTATTAACAAACAATGGACTTTTTTACGATGAAATTATTGCATGTTTGGCATTACAACCGTAGAATACAATTAAAATACAAATAATACAATACAATACAATGTTTCTTAAAATAAATATGGAGTTATTTTTTGGTTTGGTTTCGGCTGTCTCCTTTTGTATATAGGGTGTAAAACCGGGATCGTTTTAAAAGTTCTGAAAAATCTTCAGAAAATGGAAAACTCTCCTCGAAAAAAAAACTTTTTTTCGTCTGTTATGACGTAAGTAAAATGTCGCGCTTTTTAAATGATATATAATTTCGGTGAAGTTATCTGAATTAACACCTTACCACGTCGGTTTTTGTAATTGTGCAAATTTGGTGCAGTGGCGGCTCGTAACGGGGTTCACAAGTATGGTGAAATTATTTTTAAAATTTTATTTTTGTGTAACGACCAAACAATTACTGTCTAGGCGTTTTAAATGTAGAAAGAAAAGAAGTAATAAGAAAATGCGTTAGGTATATTTATTTTTTAATTTTACCCAAGGAAATACAACTTTTGGAAAATAAGAAAGGTTTTCTTAGTGTGTATAGTGCTTAAACGTAAAGCCCGTTCTTCGGTTCTTAATTGTAGAAAATTGATCAATAACAGCCTCATTAAAGTTTGGAATACCCTCTATAAATTTTTTTTCATATATTTAATATTTAAACTTCCTAATAAAGTCCCTAGATTTACCCTTTGTGGTCTGCGTTAAATTAATTTCGGATTTAGGTCTTTTTGCTCCAAACTCAAAGAGCTAAACTAATTTTTTAAATAATCCACCGTCAAACTATTATTTTAACTTAATAAATATATACCTAATATTAAAATATTAAAACATACACGCTCGAATTTCTAACTAGATGCACGAACAGACAACGGCGCTGCGCACACTAAAATTGTGCGCCTTTCCCATGTTAAATCGCCATAGCCCCGCTATCCCCCGCCACCTGTTATTAGAGAGAAACTGCATTATTCCCCGCCTACTTAATCGCACATGCGAGCAAGTCTCGTCCTAATCGACATTAAGCTCGACCGAAGCAAGGTTGCCGGATCGAGAGCCCATAATTTGGTTGACGGTACGATAAAATATTAGGGATGGTCGGACTTTATACGATAATTGACGGTACGATAAAATATTAGGGAGGGTCGGACTTTAAACGATAAATAATATTCAATGAATATAAATTAATATTTTATTCGTTTTGGGGAGTGCACGTGCGCATGTGTTCCTGTGGAAGAACCGCCACTGTTTAGGTGTATATTTTGGGCTAGTTCGTGGGGCGTGCTTCATAAAAACTTTCGCTTTTCTCCCTTTTTGCTACCACTAGCGTTCCACAAACCCGAACAACCCCCCCCCCCCCCCCCAACAAACCCCCACACAATCCTTTCTAACGACGCCCATGGTGCCAGGCCTAATAGTTTTAGTTGATTTAACCCATTTCTGTCAAGTCAAGTAAAAACTGGAGAACGGAGATCGTGGAGTGAAAAACCGAATGGATAAACTGGGACCGATTTTGGTTATTGCCCAATCAGATAATGCACCGACCAAAAAGGCTTTAGCGAACTGGAGGTAACTTGTATGCGAAGGTAAAGATTGTTTCACGAAAAATGGATATAACTTAATGACTGCCGTAAAAGTACCTGGGCCATCCCATTATTTATGACCGTTTGTTATTATTATGTGGAAAGGACCGGATTATAATAATTATAATTAAATATAGGCACATCAGGTAGGTTAGGTTGCTTAATTTATATTTAAATATCTGTTTGTGGTAAAATTTGTTAGTTTTTGAGGAATGGTTCAAGAACTGTCTTTTACCAAACATTCCTCAGAATAGCGTGATAGTAATGGACAATGCGAGCTATCACAGTCGCCAATTACATAGAGCTCCAAGCTCAAATAATACAAAATTGGAGATTCAGAACTACATGGCGGCGAATGATATATATTTTGAAGAAAGTTATAAAAAAAGTGATCTTTTAGAAGTTTTAAAGACATTTTGTATAAAAAAGTATGTTTGTGACACATTGGCAGAAGAAATTGGACATACAGTGCTACGGCTCCCACCCTATTATTGCATTTTTAACCCCATAGAGCATATGTGGCACCAGTTAAAATCACTGGTTAGGTCTGAAAATATTTCTCCGACTTTAAGTTCTAGTGTTGTAGAATTAATACGAAAATGCTTTAATGATATTCCCCCAGGTAGTTGGAAAAATTCAGTCCGTCACGTACTAACTGTAGAAAATTCGTATATTAGTCTGGCTGGTATAATTAATCCAATTATAATTAATTTTGATGAGGATAGCGATAACGAAACAGAACTATCTATAGAATGACATTATAAATGTAAATGAATATGACTAGTAATATTTTTAAGAAATGTTATTTCATTTGATTACATTAATATAATCATATCATTACTTGTTTTCCTTAGTCCGTCCCTTCATACTTCACTTGTTTATTGCCAAGCTCTTGTCGACACAATGGGGCCGACCCAGGAAATCATTAAGTCGTATCCAATTTTCGTGAAACGTACTGTATAAAAACCAGCGTCGGTATGAAGTAATTTACCTTTTCCCACTCCGAAAGAACTAAACATTGATTTATGTATATCTTTGCCGATATCGTATCGGCAAAAAAGTCATAGGTATCGTACGATCTCTAGAAAACATAATTAGAAACACTGTGCAAGAGAATAATTAAATTATATACTATGCATTTTAGACCAACCAGTATATCAAATATAATTGAAAATACAAAAATCAACTTTTTGTTCATTTAATTGAATGGATTAGAAAATACCTTACTTCCTAGGGATCGTGAAAGAGACTCTTTTATTGAAAATCTAATAAGGAAAAGGAACTTTTGTGGTGACAGCAGTGAATTTAAACATTTATATAAATCTCCATAGATAGAGCAGCTGGTTCTACTCCAGCTTTTTTCTTCTAAAAGTATCACAGAAGGTGTCGTTTCCTTGATTATTTACTACCTTTGTTTGTTCTTTGCGATGTAAATAAATTAGTAATCGGCGGATACGTTTTTTTTTACTGATATCGATAATCGGCCGATAACGATATTTTAGGAACCGATACTGATGTTATATCGGTATTAGATACATTTTCAATTTAATAAAATTGATTAGGTATTAAATCTTCAAATTTAATTTGGGAATAAGCCGTTAATAGTGACAACTACAATATTGAAACACGGCGCAGCACCGTGACAAAAAAAATAATAATATGGGGATGTCCCGATCGCGCTGTGATTCCCCGGGCAGTGTTTCTTAGTGTATGGCCACAACGGAGCACCGCACATCGCCCTCGACCATAGATAGCCTGGTACCATAGCACCGCACAATAGTGTCCACAACGGCGCACCGAGCCTAGCTCATTGCCTTGCCTGTCGATCAGTTTGTCTCTCGACATCGCGATAGAAACATGGACTGTGCGTTGTCATCTTCTTCCATATTATTTTAGACGCTAATATAACATCCCGTGAAGTGGAATATCAGTAATTTGGTTTTTCGTGAAATTTAGGTCCCGCTCTACAACTTTTATATCTGATGAAATGCCGTATAGCGTGGCTGAGAGGCGCTGTACCGCTTTAGATAGGAAAGTCTCAATAAATTCAAAATTATATCGATCCATGTCTGAAAATGAATTTACAGCATCTGCGTGACCTCAAAGTCACGGGAAACACATTTTCTGACTAGTCAACCCTTGCATATACTTTTCCGAGAGTGTCAAAAAAAATGAATGGAAAAATTATAAGGGCTCAAGTGACATGGGTCCAAGTGGACTTAATCGATTTGTATTCAGATGGAGATGACTCATAAACAATTTTCTGATAAAGAGAATATTGCGAATCATTTTTCCCGGCATACAACTGAACGATACCTGCCTTCCGGTATCCCGGCGTAATATTGTCAGAATTCCGCCTAGCTAGGTGTGATTCTTCTGACATTTTTGTTTTCCACAATATTTGGGTGTCAAGGAATGTAGTGTGACAATTTTCTGACATGTCACGATCGTTTTACGAATTTCCTCCGAGAAGATTCCAATAATGAAATGGCGAGACCTAGAACGTCAAAAAGTTTCAACTTCAAATTCGCTTATTTTTCTTTTTTTTTCAAATTTTACACGCTTGGAAAAGTATATGCAAGGGTTGACTTGTCAGAAAATGTGTTTCCCGGGTTGGTTGGTTGGTTAAAGGCGGGGGTCGGTTTAAAGGCCCGAACTTCAAATCACTGCAGCCTTTCGGCTTATTGTGTACCCCGATCTTGTTAGAAGATGTTTGTTCCTTCTATGAGGTCCAATAACCTTCTACCAAGCTTGTCATGTGGGAGGTTGTCACCACGTTGTATGTTCCCGAAGATATTTTGTCTTCTACGAGACAGCGCTACGCAGCGGTATATTATGTGTGAGGCTGTTTTCCAATTACGGCCCGTGCGTGTATTTGACCAGCTAACTCTTGCCATCGAGATAGGTGTTATTTAGGTTTCTATCTAATGTTGATTTTGTTGCCTGTTTTGATATTCCAAAGGCCGGTTCGGGGCCCCTGAGACTTTGAGCAGATCCGGCTCTCGCTAATTCATCCGCTTTTTCATTTCCTAATATCCCGGAGTGACCAGGGACCCACAAGAGTTCCACCTTGTTCCCCCTGGTCACCAGGAACTTTTAGGTTGGTATGGCACTCCAGTGTAAGTTTTGAAGTAAACCGATTGGAGTTCAGAGCCTTAAGGGAACCTTGGCTGTCCGAAAGGATGTAAATCTTTTGGTCGTGGTAGCCCTTTTAAAGATTTTGTAGTACATATACTTGTATGGCATGAACTTCCGCTTGGTATACTGTGGCGTAGGTCCCCAGAGGAATGCTCATGTCCATCCTGGGCCTTTCCCCAAATATACCTGCGCCCACACCGTTGGCGGTTTTTGATAAATCGGTGTACCAAACTAGATGTTTCCCGGGACTTTGGGGTCACGCAGATACTGTAAATTCATTTTCAGACATGGCTCGATATAATTTTAAATCAGCAACGCTCTACGGCATTTCATCAGATATAAAAGTTGTAGAGGGGAACCTAAACTCCACGAAAAACCAAATTACTGATATTCCACTTCACGGACCCCCTATTGTCATTTGTCATCGTCTCTCTAACTATATCATGTTAAAAATATATTAGGCCCATTTACTTGAAACGAACACGGACCTGGTATTTCTATCTACTTTGTACACGTCAATGTGACACTTGTTATTACGAAAATAAACACAACAAAAAAGAAATAGGGATTCTATCTGTAGAATCCCCATCTCTTTTTATCCTCTGTCTTCATTCGAACCGGTTTGATATTTACGTTAGGAAAGACTCAAAAGTCTATATTTTTATCCAGTTTACGGCAGACTTGGCACAGCCTGACCATAGTATTTTTTTTTAAATTATGTAAAATAAAAATTTGGAAGTTGCTCCAAGAATAAATATAAATTATTGAGAAATGTTATTATATTTGTAGGTTAAATAAAAATTGGCAACAATCCACACACCGTCAAAATATCTATGCTTATAAAATATAAGCATATTATCTTGCAATTCAACAAACAACCTACGCTCAAGTGTTTACTAGAGCTTATTGTTATATCCGATTGGACTTTTTCTTGTTGCAAAATTGTTAGCAGCAAGTTCAACTACGCAGTTATGTTTTTAACGCTTTGTTAGCACCTAAATCGCATTACCACGCCCGCAAGTAGAAGCCAAATAAACCCGAGCTTTTATAAACCTGCACTTGGAAATTGATATTTGTATTTTGAAACCAGGACAGTGCGTCGTTGTCAAGTCTACCAACATTCCGTAGTTCTTGTACCTAGTTATGTTACACACACACGCAAGAACTTTTCAACGATTTTTTTTAGTTGACTGTGCCATGTAGGTGAAAATATGTTTTGATATTGGTCTAACCCCGGGCTCAGACGACTAGTATACTTGACACCGACTTGAAACAAACATGGATCCGGTATTTATATCTACTTTGTACACGTCAATGTGGTGCCTGTTATTACGAAAATAAACACAAGAGGAAAGAGACGGTGATCTGTAGAATCCCCATCTATTTTTATCTTCTGTCTGTTTCTGTTTTCAGATAATCGGTTTTGATATGTCTTTGTTAGGAAAAACAGACAATTGACGGACGTGCCTCAAAAGTCTATATTTTTATCCAGTTCAGTCCAGTTCACACAAAGAATACTTAAATTTAACACACAAACACTGAAAAAGAACAAAGAATTTTATTCAACAATAACGACAAAATATGACAGTTGATAATCTGGTAGTGTCAAACGTGAAACAGGTACGTAATACGGCCGTTCGAATAAGGGCTTTATAAAAAGTATGTTCCGAACGCTCGAACTTGGCTGGAAGGCGACGTAATGTCTGTTGTCTAATTAACAGAAAACGACAAGAAGAACTATACATTAGCATTATAGAGCTCCCGCGCCAGGCGCCAGACGTCTGGCACATATCGCCCCTATTACGCGTCTCATACCGACGAACATCCTCGTGAGTTCTATAGAGATGCCGATTGGATATTATGTATAGTAGATGTTGCATGACAAAGATGGCAGGACCGGTGAGTATTCCAGGACTGGCACTCCCTAAATCAAATAGGGATAGAGATTCCTGTCCTTTCACTATTTTACCGAACTACGTTCGGTGGTCTAACCAAATAAAAATAATAATTACAAAACAGGAAGGTTTAAGGAAGGGATTTAATGTTTTAGTCAACTTTATGATGTGCGATTTGTTAACATGTACATTTGATTATAGTTGTTGCAGAATTATACCGTTGATTCTTACTGCCATAAGTAACTACCTGATTAAACCCTATTGTATACGCCTCAACCTCTTTAAAGATCAATAAATGGGATCAGGGCCGGCTTGAAAATGTATACCACACCACATGATTTATTTTTATAATTTAAAATAAATAGATATGTATTTTTAGTTTCAGGTACCTATAATAAATGTAACATAATGATAACTATTAGGATAACAAGTACAATAAAAATTAATTAAATTCTAAGAAACTATTGATAATTTAATTATTTAACTCTGAATCACTATCACTATCTTCATCTAATCCTAAACTTATAATTAAGGGTTGAACATTTGTAATCATACAATTGTAAGAATTTTCCACCTTAAGTACATGCTGTACACAGTTTTTCCAGCTGTCTGCAGAAATCTTTCTTACTTCGTTTTTAATTAATTCTACTACAGATGCATTTAATGTAGGAAAAATATTATTTCTCCTAATATTGGATTTTAATTGGTGCCATATTAGCTCAATTGTATTGAATATACAATAGTACGGAGGAAGACGCAATACTGTATGTCCATTTTCTGCTGCAAGTTGGTCACACACAAGCTTTTAATACTTCTAACAGTTCTCGTTTTTTGTTTCATCAAAATATAAATCATTTTCAATCATAAAATTTTGAATTCCTGCTTTTCTATTATTAGAATTGGGAATGATTTTTGCTTGCCGACTATGATAATTAGCATTGTCCATTACAATGACGCTATTTTCAGGTATATTTTTAAGGAGTTCATGTTTAAACCAATCTTCAAAAAGTTGTGCGTCGGTATCTTGATGGTGATCTAAAGAAGAATCTGCTATGTTTTTAGCTGAAAGCAACAGACAATTTGGATCAAACCCGTTCTCTGAACCAGCATGTAATATTGTGATTCTTTTGCCCTTATTTGATGGTGCTTTGGTTTAACATTTTTTGGAAGAATCATCCCAACCTTTTCTTGGAGTGTCATGGGTATCGAACCATGTTTCATCAAGGTAAATAATTGGACGATTTTCTTCTCTAAATTGTTTAACAGCTGTTCAATATTTAAGTCTCCATTCCCGGCACTTGAAGATGCCCCCCTATCAGCACAATTCCAAGGACGCCACATTCTACCACTAATAAGCCTAACTAAAAATTACTCGCCGGAAAACCACTAAAGATTAAAATTATTAAAAATCACTTTGTATTTATATATGCATCAGGCATAGGTATAAATTGAATTTGTATACCTGGTCCGGCTCTGCTCGAAAAGGTTTTAAAATTTGGGGTGTCCTTATTTATTTTATGGTCGAATAGATAATGAGGTTTTATTGCAGTCAAGAGATCAACGATATAATTCTGCAAAAACTATATATAGTTTTATGGTGTCAGAAATAGGACATTGAATTTGTCGCAGCCATATTATCGTGAAACTGGGTTAACTTGGGATTTAGGAATAAAATGTTGTAAGCGTGGCAACAGCGCGATTCATTTATAAACCTTACCCAGGGCGAACGTAATCAAAACTGCTTTTTATAAACGGGCTTGGCAACAGACGAACCGCTTGGTTGGTTGATCCGTTGTTTGGCTCGAGCGCAAAAGGGTACATTCGCTTGCGATAGATGTTACTCTAAACATGCTTCTATCCTTTGTTAGTAAATAACATAAATAAGCGAAAAGGTACACAATACACCAACCAGGTGGTAGGTCCCCCATATCTAGATACTAGATTAATTTAATTTTATTCTTAATTTATAATTATAACAGAAGAATTTTGTTGTTAGCAAGGTTGGTAGAACTGAACGAATGTCTATAAATATATATCAATATACAAAGTGATTCGAGATTTTGTATGGCGTTCGTCAAGGCCGAATAATTCGAAGGAATGTATGGAATCGGGGGCGGCAATAGACAATTATTTGTTATATTTTTGTTATAGTTGATATTTTATTCTCTGATCGAATTCCAATGGAAATGAAAACATAAAGAAGCTAACGCCAGAGCGGAATCGAACCATTTACCTATTTGACGAGCAGGCGACGGCTTCTTTACAGCCCGACTGGGCGGCTTCGGTCCAATTATTTTACGAGTCGGGCACGATTTCTTTATATCTGCTCGCAAAAGATAATAAACTCCTGGACAAAATTAACGCAACATCATAAATTTGACATATTTCTGATGCTATTTTTTTTTCTGAATTTATGATCCGATTTGAATGATTTTTTTTTGCATTATAGGCTGGTTCCTTGAGAATGTCATAGTTTTCGCTGTTTATGATAAAAATTTAATTTTTGATTTATACTGGGTGTAAGTACTAAAAATGCTATGTTTTTTTCCGAAAATTCGCATCACCCTGTGGAGTATATTAGCAAACGAAAAATATTACAGTTGACATTAAACGGTAGGTCCATCTTTCCCCAACATTTTCTTTTTTTGTTTACTTCATTATCTCTGTTACTAAAGGAGATACACCGTTTTATAGCGTAACATGTTTTTATAGACTTTAATATTCAACACATTCATTGTTAAATGTTTTCAAGTAGACTATGGACTTTTTCTGACATTGTAAGCGATGTGTCAGCAGATGTTGTGTTTTAAAGTAAAAATAAAATTCGCCATACTGATAAAAACTTTTCGGAAACTGCTTATTAAACGTTCGTTTCGTATGCCCAGTTGCCCGACGAGTATTTTAATCTTGAAACCTACTTGAAAACATTTAACAATGAATGTGTTGCATATTACAGTCTATAAAAACATGTTAGGCTATAAAACGGTGTATCTCCTTTAATAATAGGGGTATTGAAGTAAACCAAAAAAGAAAATGTCGAAGATGGACCTACCGTTTAATGTCAACTGCAATTTGTTTCGCTCCACAGGGTGATGCGAATTTTCGGGAGAAAAAAAACATAGCATTTTTAGTACACTCAGTATACATCGAAAATTAAATTTTTATCACAAACAGCGAAAACTATGACATTGTCAAGGAACCAACCTACAATGCAAAAAAAATCATTCAAAACGGATCATAAATTCAGAAAAAAAATAGCATAAAAAATATGGGAAATTTATGATGTTGCGTTAATTTTGTCCAGGAGTTTATATAATATTTTAGAGAGGATTCTTATGTGTATTGGATCTGGGAATAAAATATCAACTATATCCATCTTTGTAATTATGTCAAAAAAGGTCCAGAATATTAAGATTCACTTGAATATAACAAAGAAAATTCGAGGAAAAAAAAAGCTTTATTTGAAGAAACAAGAAAACCTTTTTAAACAAAAAGCAAGTCCTACCTTTAAGCAGTGGCGGCTCGTGACCGTTCAGAAGTATGGTGAAATTATTTCTTAAATTTTATTTTTGTGTAACGACCAACCAATTACTTTCTAGGCGTTTTAAATGTAGAAGGAAAAGAAGTAATAAGAAAATGCGTTAGGTAAAACATATTTTAATTTTTTTTTTAATTTTACACAAGGAAATACAACTTTTGGAAAATAAGAAAGGTTTTCTTAGTGTGTATAGTGCTTAAACGTAAAGTCCGTTCTTCGGTTCTTAATTGTAGAAAATTGATCAATAACAGCCTCATTAAAGTTTGGAATACCCTCTATAAATTTTTTTTCATATATTTAATTTTTAAACTTTCTAATAAAGTCCCTAGATTTACCCTTTGTGGTCTGCGTTAAATTAATTTCGGATTTAGGTCTTCCCGCATTCTTCACTTCAATTTTTTGCTCCAAAGTCAAAGCTAAAGTTATTTTTTAAATAGTCCACCGTCAAACTATTCATTTTAACTTAATAAATATATAATATTAAAATATTAAAACATACACACTCGAATTTCTAACTAGATGCACGAACAGACAACGGCGCGGCGCACACTAAATTTGTGGCCTTTCCCATGTTAAATCGCCATACCCCCGCTATCTCCCGCCACCTGTTACTACAGAGAAACTGCATTATGCCCCGCCTACTTAATCGCACATGCGAGCAAGTCTCGTCATAATCCTCGTAACCTCGACAGAGGCACGGTTGCCGGATCGAGAGCCTATAATATACAGTTTGGTTGACGGTACGATAAAACATTAGAAAGGGTCGGACTTTATACGATAATTGACGGTACGATAAATATTAGGGAGGGTCGGACGATAAATAATATTAAATGAATATAAATTAATATTTTTTATTCGTTTTGGGGGTGCACGTGCGCATGTGCTCCTGTGTAAGAACCGGCACTGCCCTTAAGTAGACCATGAGTTCGGCTCAGCACTTTTAAGTAGACCATGAGTTCGGCTCGACACTGTCGGTAAAAATTATAGGTATACCTACCTAGGCGGATTTTACTCGCACACTCGAACAAACCCGACATAAAGGCGGCTGTGGCTTGCCACAACTATGCACGGCGATATGTTCAGTTGTAACCCTTGAGGGTGTTCATGAGTTCCACTTTTGTTGAAAAGTTGTAAGGGGTGTTTATACTACTTTTCATGAAAACAAATCACATTATACAACATAGTTATAAAATAATCGGTTAAAAATATAACATAAACAGATACAAATTTAATACAGTTTTAATTTGACATTAACATACTTTATAAGGCCAATATAAGAATACATGGTTGTAGATAGCAGCTTAATAAAGCTAAGCTTCTTATAAAAAAATACACTGTTAAAGAAATACTGTTTTGCAACTTTTTCTTTAATTTGCCAGGGATGCATTTTTATATATCAATGCGTTTTGTAAGCGACAAATTTCTAGAAAATGATATTTTTACAGCAAACTGTTGTTTGTTCAGGTTTATTCTGCAAGTCTGGTGGAAAACATAGTGATTTTTACCATCCAAAAATAAAAGAGTTACTAAATATCAACCTTAAAATAAGTCTTGTGTGTTTGTGTTCATTTATATTTTTATTCATTTTTTTGTTGTGTGTCTGCGGCGTTTAAGCATCGTATTTTGATAGTTTCACCGTACTTATTTTGATGGGTTGGCAGCCCTCCCCGTTGAAACTGCAACAACTGCAATAGAATTGCTGACTGGAAAACGATTTGCTTCGTATTGCTTGCAACCCACATGCCAAAAATTAACTTGAAGCAACAAAAGTATTGCAGAGTCTAATGTGGCCTTAAGATTTTAGTGCTAACCCTTAAATACATATTGACGGTTGGGGAGAAATAAATGTACAAGTGGATTGAGTAGTTGGTTACTTTGTTATAAGTTTATCATATTTAACAAGGTACAATAACGCAATTTAACATAAATTTGTTCTTTCAACCATCATTAAGTACCTACATAACTGCAATCAAAAAATTAATTCATTTTGTTCACTAACAGCCAAAGCTTAATCCACACTTCAATGTTGGCAATTGTACCAATTATAATGACGACTTATTTCTACTGAACTAGCGTGGGCATTAACCTGAGCGGGGAGGATTCATAATTAGTTGAAAATGCGCCGCAGGCGTTGTTTTTATTATCAGCAATGACAAAAGTGGCATTAAAAATTGCTTTCAGAGGGTCACTACCTATATATATATTTTTAAATGTTTAACTTGTTTATAAGCAGGTCTAAATCAACCCCCAAATCCCCGGCAGTACGCCTCTGTATATTTCCAAACCTAATGATTTTCAACACCATCCTCAAAATATTAAGACATAATTGGTTTAACATTCTTAAATGCATTTAAATTGTGAGGTTGTAAATTAACATTGCAATTGTCATGTACTGTTTTTTCATCTTCCCCCGTATTATGTATTGAAAATAAAGTTTATATTTTCGGTGGAATTTCAGCAAGGCTATTACACCCTATTATGGGATTCTTGCTACCTTTAACAAGTTTTATTAAACTTTGAATGTTAATATGGAGGTATATCACATTGTTCAGTACTTACCTATTAAATTAAAGTCTTTTAGATGCAAAATTCGCACAGATATCACTTTAAATTCACAAAATTCAATACAAACGAACGTCACACACACAAAGCGACGCCATTTTGTGAGATCGAGAAGGCGAATTCTCGTAGTACATGGTAGACATTGGTTACGGTAGCTGTTATAAGTTATTTACCTTTGTTATTTACCAATACGACCAGTTTTCCTAAAACTCAGTCAGCAATCAAGGCAAGTTTCTAATTTCACCGATAAATACCATCAAATAGTATATTAAATTGACGGCCTGTCGGCGGGCATCGATGGTTTTAAACTAAGAATCGATTAAAAATGAAAATATCCTTTAACCAAAATTATGTATAGTTACATCTGCTTTTTGTTATCCTTCACATAGTGAAATCATCATGCAGGTTGCACATCATTATTAGTTAACTTATGCATAGAGATTTCCCTAAGAGAGGAATAACAAAATGCCATTTAAATCTAATTAATCTAAAGCAAGCACTTTTAAACTTTATTCCAATTTTGTTGTAAAGAGTTCCTAATAGTTTAATATATAAAATGAAAGTAAAGATTACTTTGTTTATTTTCACTATCAATTCTTATTCTAGTTTTATTTGTTTTACTGTTTAGTTCCCCGCCATATCTTCATATTTGCTGGTATATTACTTATTTGTTATTACTGACTTATGCCAGCTATACTAATCTCCATATTTGCAGAAATATTATTTCCATAGGAATCATTTATGAAATACTTGTTTCCAAGGAAATTTTCTTTCTGTTAATGTTAACAGGAGATTGATATAGCCGCCGACATTGCCGTAAAATGATTCCATAATTTCCATAGTAGTGTGATAAATGTTACCAATGAGATGTGATTGATCGTCTATTGGCCAATCAAATATCATTGAGTCTAACCAATTGGTTACTTTGTGGTTAAAATTTTAACCACAAAGTACCTACAACGGCAAACCAGAACGATGTACTTTTCCTTTGTGCTTCTCGCTTCCGAGCGGATTTTGGTGTCTGTGAAGTTTTGTCGTCACTTGAAGCAAGCGAGTAAAGTTTTGTGAGTTGTGTCTACTACTGTCTAATCAATCACAAATGAAAAATGAAACAAACAGAAAAGTGAGGAATTTAAAATTTTGTTGGTTCTTTTGTATTCGTTGGTTTGTTCGTGTTGGTGATCTGCCGAGACGTGGTTCTTAAATTATACAATCTAAAAATAGTTAAGTATGAAGACTTACAATAAAAGAGCTATTTGATTATTTCAAGCTCAAGAAAGTATATTGTGGCCTTTCTTCATAAACATTAACCCGAAATACCACTCCGAATGGCTTAATGGATACCCCAATATCAACATCAAGTACTTTAAGCAGTGTAGAAAAATCCCATAAAAAAGTTACTCTTCCACATTCTGAATCTCGAGTATCTGTTAGTTGGGATAGTCCTTCAAAACCCTGTGATAGGGAATCAAATTGCACACCAAGTACCCTACAAAAAGTTAATAACTGGATAAATAGTTTAAATAAGCATAATAGAGACAATGTAGACAGTAATATTTGTAGCCACAGACAGAGCTCAGATTTCAGTGATGTGGACTTGCAGAATGAACTTAACCTAGGAGACCTTGAAGGTGACTTAGTAAGCAGTCAGATTATGTCTGATTATAATAAAACTGAGCTGAAGGGTCAGAGGGCAAAAGGTAAGCAATTGGTATTAGTTTAATTTATGAAGAAACACTGTCTATTTACAGTTCTCTACACACTCTTATATCTTGAATGGAACTTGAATATCATTGTTTATGTTACCCTTTCCTGTAGGTATACCACAATAATTTATATATAGAGTAAAGCAGTCAATCTGCATCTTTATTTTTTCTTATTTTTAAAAACAATATTTATTTCAAATTCACAATTTCTTGTATAGGTAGCATATTTTTGTGGCGAACCTACCCTATAATCCAATTATATAACTTCTGGAGTCAATTTTCACTGTGTATACTCGGTCTATAGCATTATTCTACATCAGTTTTACTCACTAATCGACTAATCTATATATGATTAAGTAGGTATATATCTTGTTTTTTCTGAATGGGTGATGGATTATCTACTATGCAGGTTTAGCGTTTGTAAAACCTGCCATGTGATTTTAATTTGTCCTGCTATATAAAGTTTTCAGAAAGGAAACCTGCTATCTATTTTGGAAATTAGATTTTATTCTTTTATGCATCTGTCTTGTTTTAATAATATATAAAATGTTTTTTTTTTCAAAAACAATTTATTTACAGACGTCAGTTACAAGCACTGCATGGAGGCCAGCAATTATTTAACTTTAAAACCATTGAAAAATACATAAGTAAATTATTTTCAAGTAATAATAGATAGTTGATGTAGGTATTTAGTTTTTAAGGCCATCATGCACAAGAAAATAAGCATTTTTGCACAAATAATTTGTAGCATGATACAACTGACTGGTTCAACAATCACTTATCCAGGTAAACCGTAACCACAAGGTTAAATTCAAGCCAATAAGAAGCTAAGTGGCAGCACATCTCAAAGGCTCAAAGGCAGCTGCAAACAGTTCTATTTCTAGGAATTTTGTCTGCTAATTTGCAAGCAGTATTAAAAATGTTAAAGATAAATAGGATTTTATCACTATTAATTTGAAATAAATAGATGAAATCTGAACAGTAATTATTAGATGAAATCTGAACAGTAATTATGAATGTTGTGTTATGTTTGATGTTGTGTTATGTTGATAGTGTCTTATCTTTAGAAAACTGATTTGTTGTTTCACCATATGTTTCAACAGACAATGTTTATCAAGGTAAAGTAAGTGTGAATGCAATAAGTACTTACAACTGGTAAAAGTAGTATGAGAACAAAGAGTTATAATATGCCCTGTGGTTTGTTAATACTGATTAATTATTATTTTCGCCTAAAAACAGATAAATAAAATATTAACTTATAAATTTTTTGTTACGTGATTAGTACTTACTGTGGTTTACAAACAACTCGATATGTAGTTAATCAAAGTTTTCAAAACAAACGGAAATACACTTTTTAAACTTATTAGCACCAATCAAACTGGAAAAATATAAAAACAACACTCTCAATACGGTTCGTATAAAACTGGGGTATTTGATTAAGTCCCCCAACTAGCTGATAGATGACATATTGCTGATGTCAATTGTCGAAAAAGCTTGAGGGTTCGCTGCAAAGACTATAACAGCATATTGCTTAGCACAACCTGCCATATGTCATTGACAAACAGAGCAAATAGTAGTGGAGCCAGAACTCCCCCCTGTGGCACACCACTAGTTTGGACAAATGTTTTAGATTTATGCCCATTACACTCTACAAATAAATTTCTATTATATAAATATGATTTTAAGAGGCTCAGTAATTGATTACTAAATCCCAGCAATTGAAGTTTATGCAATAGTAAAGGCTAGCTAATTAGCTAGCCTGAACGATCGTGATATAAATCTATTTTGGCCATAGTTAGTTCTATGAGGTGAGGAGGTTCTATGGATATTTCCCACGTTTGATTTCTTTTTAAGTTGGTCATATTTTATGAAGCGATGACTATATTAAATAAATAAATAAGTAAGTAACAACCGTTCGGAAATTTTTTGGAGATTGTCAAAGATGCTGTTGAAACACAAACCGTAGTATTGTCTGCTTACAGAATTAGTTTACCCATTGCACTCTCTCAAAATATAGAACATGTTACGTGAAAAGTGTCAAGAATTGACGGTAAAGTCCAAAAATATAAAATATATGTCTTCAGTTCTCTTTTTTTACATTTTTTTACTTTTTTTTTTCAGATGAATTTAATAATTACTGCAGGTCTCCATACAATTTCGAAAACGCCAAAGGATCTCAATCCACATCAAAAACTCCCGAGGGCACATCGTTCGGCGGCGGACCCAAGAAACATTTTCATCCTAAAGCCGTCAAACGACGCAAATCGTCACAAAATTACGCCCTCGATGAAAAGGAAGACGACAAATCTGACGATTATGACAGCGACGAGCCGTTGAGTCCAGAGAGCGAGAAAAAAAAAGAGCTATGCAGTTACCTTCAACTTATGAAACCTACCGATAAGAAAACTGTAATGATTTTACAAAATCGTCGATCGGTTAGAGTAAAGAACCTGGGCATTATGCAGGAAAAACGAGAACTAGAGAAGAAGATAAGAGAAGCTAATGCCGAAAATGCAAGCGAGAATGGCCATTCTGACAACATAGGACTTGACCAAGACTACCCAGGATTAAAATCGTTTAATGAAATGAACGTTGTATTAGACAAAAAGAAATACCAGTGGTTAAAATATACCGGTGCTAAAAGCTCTGTTGATTCATTCTGTTTCCCCAAGCCCTCAGATAGTCTAAGGAAAGTTGTAAACGACTTCGATAACGTTAAACATTGTTGGTTTGAAAGTAGTAAGGAAGAGTCTTCTAAAAAGCAGCATATGATCCCGATAACCCAACTCAGTGAGAAAACTGGCGATGACATGTCTCAAGGCAATAGACACGAAAATAAAATGGAAACGAGCAAACCAAAGATAAATACAATGTCGGAATATATTCGGTTTAAAAAGAGGAAGTCGGAAGCTGCTAAAAATGGTGCTTCTATATCTACAAATGGAGAAGTTAGAACTAAGGCTGAGGTTAAAAGGAAGAAGACTGTTGAAGTTAATAAAAACAAATCGAAATTAATAGACGGTCACAGAAACGGAAATGATAATTTAAGTAAAAGGAAGAAGGAAGTAATTAATAGAGCTAATAACGGGTCACAAAGCCGTCTTGATATAATTGATATTGAAAAGGCAAGACCTCAGAATACTAATTCTGTCAATAAGGAACAATTTCTAATGCCTAAACCTTCAATACTTTTGGTACATGATCTAAAAGACTTTGATGTTATAATTCAGCAGAATCAGGACCTTCTAAAAAAGAATTATTTGCCAAGTTGTCCTACGAAAGCGGAAAATAGCAAGACCAGAAGGAACTCCGATACTGTCTTGGCTCCTTCCAGCGTGACGCTTGGCAGCGAAAATTCTTCAGCAGAAAAAGACCTCCTTTTACATATTTCTAAAACCAAAGTGCACTCGCTTAAGAAAAAGATTAAAACTACTGAACGGAATGTGCGAAGAAGTAGTTTTAAAATAAAACTTAAACCTAAAAGGAGATCCTTGGGAAGTCGAGATAAAAGCGAGAAAAAATTACAGAGCGGTAAAACTCCTTTAATATCTGATATTATGAAATCGTTACGTACCAGAAGCATCGAAACGCCAAGTCCTGAGATAAACTTATTAAAGAAAAAGAAAATAAAAAAGAAGGAAAATGTTATGAATAAAAAGGAAAATAAAAAACGGAAGCTGCCGGAGCCGAAGAACCAAGAACGTAACATAAAACCTAAGAACTCGGAAAAGAACGTTGAAGCTGTTTTAAAGGTACCTTTAAAAGATACAAATAAAAATCCGGTTAAAAGTACAAATGTCGGTAGTACGAAGCCTTCTGTCAAAGATAAAAGTTATAAAGCAATTATTGACGATCCCAATTTGCCAACAATGCCAACAAACCCAAATGATAAATTATCCCAAAAGAATAACGGTGTACAGGACGTACTTATTGATATCGATTTTTCCAATCTCAGCAGTGAGCATAAATCAAGTTTACTGGCGAAAGATACAAATCAACATGATATTGTTCCACATGTACCCATAATCGCTATTTACCATAAAAACAATTCGGATAGTTCAGATAAAGCTTCCCAAGAGAAGACTAAAGAGAAGAGCGAGTTTTATTCTCAGATTTTAAATATTGAAAAATATCCCGAAGAAAGTCGAGCGGATACCGCGATCATTCGTTCACCATTGTTAGAAAGTCTTATGGATGCTGAATTACATAGTTTGACAAACATAAGCGGACGGTGTGTAACGCCGATTTCATCAAAAGAACAATCGGACAAGAATAATTCTTGCCGAATCCCCACACCTGTCGTTGAAGCTCCTCCATTTATAATGTTTAAGAAAGACGCTGCCGTTAAAACAATACATAAATGTTTAAATATTCCGACGCCTAAGAGTGTTTTGTCGAATTTGGAAAAAAGTCCCACTAGTTGGTCATCAGAAAGTCCAAGTCATAAAAGGAAAAAGAACGAACATTCGATAAATATTTTCAAGGACCACGGACCAGTTTTGAAAGCTTTTTATTTGGACTACAACTTAGTACTTTGTCAAGAATTTATTGTGTCGTTTTGGAATCAATCGCCATTGGGCAACGTTTTAGGTGAGTGTGAAAATTATTTTAGGTTAAGATATTTTTATCAGGCGATATAATTTATTTATTTACGGAATAATCTTTATTTTACAAAAATATAACACTTCAAGAATTAAAATTAATAACAGGGTTGTTTCAAAAATTTGGTTTAATTCGATACTATAAAAGTCGATGCATTTTTTAAAAAATGGTAAAATGTGCTGGCATTACAGTCAAGTTTAACAAATATCTCAAAATTAATAGCATATATTGCCACCTCGTGTTCTTATCACTGCTACCATGCGACGTGGGATTTTAATGAAGTTTTGAGTTGCTTCTTGACGAATATTTTCCCATTCTTCAGGAATTCTTAATCTTCAAGTAAACCTTAAGGTCTGCTAATTGCAAAGGTGAAATGAAGTTCCAGCTGTATTTCCATCTCTTGGGGATCTTCCTAATTGTCGTCGGCTTTCTGATTTTCCGTCCTTAGCTATGTATGCCAATCTATTTTGGTTCATCCTATCTACATGGTTACGTCAATATCTCCTTCTTTTCCTTTCCCATCTAACTATATCCTCCACCTTGCAGGTTGCTCTTATGTCACTGCATCTTACTCTGTCTCTAAGTGTTTTTCCTGCTATGGTTCTTAAGGTCTTCATCTATGCTGTTCTTAAGATGCTTTTTGTTTTATTTGTGTCAGCTCAAGTCTCAATGCCACACAAGATTTATATATCAGCACTTTACTGTCGAAAATAGAAAGCAAATTGGGTGTCCCACAGGATAGTGTGTTTTGCCCCCTATTATTTATAATTTATGTTAATGATATTTGCAGTTCTTTGAAACATTTGTTAGTTAGTATATTTGCTGATGATACACTGATTTCTATTTCTGTGAAGAATTTTCGTCAATTTATTATTAAATTGAATGCCCAACTGGCTATATTATATGACTGGTTACGTCAGAATAAATTAAAACTTAACTCATCAAAAACCAAATGTATGGTAATAGGGTCAAAAACAGATTTGGGTGAATTTTTAAATATAGATGGATCACCTATTGATTTTGTAGCAGACATTAAATAAATTCTTAGGAGTTCGTTTGAATCCACAACTAAATTTTAATAATCATGTAGATTTTTTATGTAAAAAATTAGGTAAAGAAATAGGTGTTTTTCGTCGAGTTGCCTGTCTCAGTGGACAAAAATGCTTGTATTTAACACTTTTTTATGAGGGTATTTGCCTGTACAATGCTTTGCCTGACGAAATCAAAAGTGCACCTAGTTTAAATGTTTTTAAGCGAAGAATGTTTGGCCATTTAACTGTCTGTTAATAATGTGTATTATAAAGACCGGATATATATCTCGTAGCAGCCCTTGCGTCCAACAAATTTATTCTAAATATATTTTTTTTAAATAGGTTCTCAAACCATGTGGTTTGACATTGGCAGTGTACCGAGGATCGCAATCAATAACAACTGTATATTTAAGGAGTCACTAGACATGGTAGTGTATACGATCAACACTGTTGCTTATATCGAATTGTGGATTAAGGAACATCAAAGTGATATCAGGGAAGGGCCTGTAGCAGATGTTTTCGCGACGGTGTACTTTTGGAAGAAAGGGCAGAATGGTCTCGATAAAAAGGTGTTGCAGCTGGAAAATATAAATGGGTAAGTGAGCTGATTTTTGAGGGTGGCCAACATACAAATTTTGTGATTTTATCAAGGGGGAAGGACACGACGATAAAATTATACACTAAGCGCGGTTTCACACACACACCGATATTATCGGTGTCGGTGTGTCCGGCATCCCTTTCCCACAGACCGATATAGAAATGTCGTCTCCATAGAATATTTTGCTGGCGCAGCCAATTTCGTCAATGGTATTATTGAAATAACCGGTTTTTCGGTTATTTTAGTGAAATTAAACAAACTCAAAAATGTTATTTATTCACACTACTACCAATATCGTACTTGAATTTTGCAGTCATGTATGATGCACTCGCATCCCCTTCTCATGAGGCACTGCACTGACATCAAAGATCAAAATGCAATCCGATAACGACAAGTCTTGTTTGTGTGAATGACCGTACTTACTTCACATTGCGTACTAAAACGGACAATAATTTACTGATCGATTTTAACAGAGCAGTTCGACAGACACAACGATATCGGCAACTGCCACCGACTTTTTATCGGGTCGGAGACTGTGTGAAATACTTCATCTAAAAACATTAATTCATGGTCAATCCGAGACCGATACCGATAATATCTGCGTGTGTGAAACCGCGCTAAGGCACTAAACTCGTAGTAAGTAAGTATTTCCTCATCAGAGCTTTCAGTTTCATTGATTCAGCCACCTATGTATTTAAAATGGCTAACTCTTTTGAGAGGTCTACCATGTTCATAGAAGCTGACCTTGTCCCACATCTATTTTTCCTGCAACCATCCATTTTGTCTTACCAACATTTATCTTGACGCCCCTAGGTTTGCTTGTGTACTGAGTTGAGTAGTGTTTGTAGATCTTCCAGGTTCCACTCTAACTCACAGGTCAGTCCGCGCTACTGTACAACATTTCACCCAGAGCCAATGGCAATGTTGCCAAACTTAATGTAAAACTGAAATTCCATATATAAATTATAAAAATAAATTATTTTCTACTTACTTGTATTTATCCTTATACCTAAAGAGCGAGGAAATCCAGTCACAAACACAATCAGTTTTTTATCTTTTTCAAGGGAACACTCCTGGAAACACTTTATGTCCACATAGTAATAGTGAAACAGAACCGATAGTTAGCTTTGTTTGAAAATACAATAATACAGATTATTAGATTTTATTACACGCGACGAAATTTGACGTCGAGAAGAAACGCGTCAATAAAAACAATATTCAAAGATTATTTATGGACAAGCAAGATACATGCGTAAACCGAAAAAACGGAGCGGATTGGTGAGAGTGTGTTGGTGATCTACGAGACACAACGTATCCGGCTGCTGGTTGGTCTTCAACTAAGAGACGCAAGCGTGCGGCGCAATATGAAACTACTTCGCTCGGCCGATGTAAGGCGTCAAGAGGTCATTGGCATTTGACCTAGTGACGTACGTGGCTATTACATTCCATATGTTTTTTCGGGTTGTTTAAAACATAGTCCGTCGTAAATGTTCTTCAATTAATTGTACAAAAAGGTATTACAGAATGGAAACGTGTTTAAATTATTTTATTTTGTCCAGAGAGTTTAAGGTGTACATATGGCAACACCGGCCAGAATTCCTTGATTGCTTACATGTATCGCAGTGTAACATAGGTGTTTTTCTGGTTTGACGTCTGGTCACTTTTACCGCTGAATGAATTGAAAGCGCTATTTATGGCTATTTTTCTTCAATTTGTCTTTATCTCAGGAATTGCCGGTTTAAATATAATAGGTCATTTCCATAACACCCTGTATATAATGTTTATTGTTACCATGCATAATGAATCTTAAAGAACGCCGATTGGTGCGTAGCTCGACGCTCCACTATGTTTATACCATAAGTTGTTGCACTGGATAGCATATCGAGTAACGTAAGGGTTTATTACACAAGTATTTACACGTTCGATTAAAAAATAAGTATGTAGTGTTTCTCTAGGACACCCAAGGAGTCGCCCATTTAAATATAATAAACCATTTCCATAAGACCCTGTATACTCTTTGCTTAAACCCTCTGTTAAGTTAATAATATTTAGACCTTGAAAGTTATACCATTTTAAATCGAAATTAATATTCCAGGTTTGCTGATGACGTGCAATATTCCGTGTTTAAATCGAGCCCAAAAATTATCGTAAGCTGGCATTTGGCGTGCAGCGAATTGGAAAGTAAAAAGACATTTATTCACTGTTACCAATTAGCCGCCGACTACCAAACAGTTTGCAACATCAGTGAATACGAGGCTGTTGAACATTACGTGTCATCGTTACACAACGTTGAAGGTTTGTATAACAATAAAGCGCGTTTACACATTCGCGCGAATGGCAGGTCGAACCGCGAGGCGAATGGTGAGGTAAATGCATGATACAAATAACTAAAGGTAAGATATCTAACCGTTCCAATTTCATCTGCGGCGCGCATTGACGTCACAGGGATAGTGGTTTTTAAATTTCTTATGGAGATTTATACGGTGTTAACGTGTTTTTATTTAAAGGTATTAAAAAGGTTTTACGCATTTAATGGTATGTGCAATGAAAGAATAATATATGACAAGTATTTACGTATATTAATTTCATAGAAATATAACACACATTACAGCTAAAATACCACTAAAATAAGGAAAGATTCCGACAAACTTTTAAAACATCCGCCGCGCCATCGGAATCGGTCGACGATAGCCGAAGCTGCTCGGCGACCCCTCCTCGTTGTCACTAGCGTTGTCAGTCTTTTACAATTGTAATATATCCATTACTATTTTAACAATTTTTGAGATATTCATTCTTGTTGTGGGGCTCCCCATATAAAATTTATGTTGAATCTGGAGGTGGCCCCCATATCAGAGGAATGTAACGACCGTTTCGAACCGTCAACCTATTACTTTTGATCAAAGATTTCTGGCAACACTAGTCGCCACGTAGTGCCGTTTGCCGTAGTTTTCCATGGAAATTTCGAGAGTTTACCAGATTTTTTTCTTATTTAGTCATGTGTGTTTATTAAAATAAATATCTGAATTTTCATGAAATGTGTTCTGTTGTGATATGGATAACCAGGGAAAGAAATGTGATAGAAATATAAGGCGTTTCCGCTTTCCTAAAGATAAGAACGAAAGATTGGAATGGATACGGTTTTATTTATTTTGTTAACATTTACTTCTTAAGTATTTTCCACCGAAGCTGATGAGGGTATATGCCTTCGAAACATGTATGGAAATTAAAATATTGTTTATAAAGCTACTGAAGCAGACTATGAGTTTCTTTATCTCTTCATAATTTCACTCCACGGAGAGATGGACTGTTTAAAAAAAGATAGTTTAATTTGTTTATAACTACTTAGGTCGTATTTTAGCTTTAATCTTTGTTGTATGTTCATGAAATAAATATACCTAAATACCATGATATTATTATTTCGTTGCACAGACTATTAAATGCGTAAAACGTTTTAATAGCTTTAAAAGAGAGCTCCATAAGAGATTTAAAAATCATTCGCCTGGTGACGTCACAAGCCACGCCTCCATCGGCGTGGAATCTTACCTCTTAGTTATTTATACCATGAGGTAAAGTAAATATGTAGCCGGTCGACTCGGCAATCCCCTCGTTCTTCGCCTTGCCTCTCGCGGCGCTCGCCCTCAGAGCGGTTTTTTGGGACGAGTCAAAGGCTCGTAGCGACAAGTTCACAAGACGAAACTTATGTTTACGCATTCGCAGAACGAGCAGGTTTGTCAACGCGTTATTTTCTCTTTGAAAAATGAAGTGGAATGATGAGCAAGTGTTCGAGTTCTTAGAGCTCTATCGTGCTGAACCTGCTATTTGGTTCCTGAAAACCCCACTCCATAAAAGTAGATAAGCTACAAGAGTTCAAGTGCAAATACCTTCATGTTTACATGTATAATATTTTCCCATTAGGAAATTTAGAGGAGAAGGGAGTTAGTGGAAGGGAGAGGACTGGGAGGATAGTGGTAGAGAGAGGATAAAAAAATGATAAATTTATTGATAGAGGATTTTTGATAGTCAATAGTTGGTTTAGATGTACCTAATGAAGCGTATAATTTTAAAACAGACAATGGTTAGGATTGCATTTCTTTATTTTAGAAGCAAACGTATTTTACAGGCTAAAGGTTATAGTGTCTCACAAACTTCATGATAATACATATATCGATTTTATGCCTCCACAATACTGTAATGTCCCCAAGATAAAGTGACCGAATCATTGTTTTTTCCGTAAATGTCGCCGTTTTGGTACCGGTTTGGTTGCCAACCAACGACGACCGTCCAGAACCGAAATCAGTCGTAGGGATGTAACGATATTAAAAATCTATCGATACGTGGACAATAGATATCAAAATTAATTCTAAAAGTGGCTTTTCAGTGTTGGCCATAAGTCATTCTTTTATGCGAGAAAATAGATTGTTTATTTCCCAGTAAAGGTCTTGATGTGCCAAAATCATTTTTATTAACGCCGAAGTACGGTCCTGTTCGCCGGTTAAGGTAAATAGTTTATCAGTCGGTATTGCGCATGACATTTCACGGTCAGCTTTGTTTACATGCGAGAGACCATAAATTTGCCAGTTTTGCTTTTAAAGTTTGGCTATCCATAGGTCGGTGGATATTAAACACTCCCGGTTCCCAGAACTAGTTGTTATAGGCAAAGAAAATACATTTTTTTTGTAACTAAATATGCAATACTTAACACAACTTCAGAGCTGTTTTACTTATAATTCTGTCGTCTCTTATAATTCTTTACTTGGTGAATTAATTACTGTCAATGCTGTTGCGTTATTATCGTTGCGTTATATCAAAAATTAAACAAAAAATGCCGCGACATAACTTGTTTTCTAACGGAGAAATGCGAGACATGGTATGTTTATACGCACAAGAAAATTTTAACGGTCGCGGGACACATCGGCGGTATTTGGAAATGTATCGAAATAGAAGGCAGCCAGATTTTAAAATTTTTGGAACCCTATACGGCAGACTGGGAGAAACATAATCCTTGCGTCCAAAACGTAATAGTGGAGGACGTCCGAAGATTATTACACCCGAGCAGGAAGAAGAAATACTTGTTCGTCTGGCTGAAAACCCAGAAATTAGCACAAGACGTATGGCTGCAGTAGCTCCAGCAAGTAAATCCACTATTTCTAGAATTTTTAACCAAGAAGGGCTTTATCCATACCACTTTACGCCTGTTCAGAATTTGCTGGCTGTTGATCTTCCAGCTAGATTGGAATTTTCCCATTTCTGTCGTATCCAGCAAAACGCCAACCAAATGTTTTTGAATAGGGTTTTGTTCACCGATCCTCACTTAGTAACCGAACGGGATTTTTAGCACGAGTTTAAAATAAATGTTTGGTCTGGCCTCATTGGCAACTCCATGTTGGGTCAATTCGAGCTACCAACCAATTTAAACGGACAGCTCTATCTTAATTTTTTGCAAAATCAGATGACCGACTGTTTGGATAATCTACCGTTAGAGCTAAGAAGAGATATGTTTTTCATGCAAGATGGTGCCCCAGCACATTATTCCAGGCTTATCAGGGACTACTTAAATGCCGAATTTCCTAATCGTGGTCGTGGAAGCCAATTGCCTTGGCCTGCTCGAAGTCCCGATTCAATCCCCTTGATTTTTGTCACTTGTTTATAATGAAACAATAAATAGTCGGGAGCTACTATGGCAACGAATTCAATATGCGGCGGTAATGTTTCAAGACGAACGCTTGTTATTTGAAATCGCGCAATGCAAAAATCTCGAAAATGGTTGGTCGGAGCGACATTTACAGAGTATACCTTTTTTGCTTAAAAATTACGGAAAAACTGATATTTTTAACAGAAACATAATTATACTAAGGCCCAAGAAAGTTACACTTCTTTTTATGTATCCAGAGTACCGCTACAATCTACATCAAAATTATTAACAAATTTCTTTCCTCAAAAAAACCCTAGTCAGAAAATTTCGTGCAAAAATATTGATTCAGAAATAAGTTTTTTAGGAAACTTGAAAATTAAATTTTTACTTGGACACTCTGTATCTCAGTTATTACCAGCTGTTGGACTAAACTAAGTATGGCCAAATCGCAGTATTTATACCCAAGGAATCTGCAGTTTTCCTGTGTACCATTAGTTATGGAACACCCTGTATATAAATTCATATTTTTATTAACCTTTTTTTGTAAATTATACTGCTAAACTGTCCATACAGTGTCTATGTTTAAATTGTGCTTAGTTTTGGACGGGCAGTCAATAAACGAAATTCGAACTTAGTCGAAACTTTTTTTTCTTATTAGCATTTGTGTTACTGTTTTGTTGTCCTTATAATTTTTTAGAATTTTAGATTTAATTATTAATTTAGTTTAATAATTTTTTTATTTAAAGTCATTGTCGTTTGGTTCAGTAGAGTAGCTTCTACAGCTTGACTGCGCCCTGCGGCAGCAAATACATTTACAAACATATTTTAACAAAAACATTGTTTTGAATTTTTTTTTGTTAAATTCTATATAGCAAAATTATTTCGTTTAGAAATTTAGAAAAATTTGTGTATTTTCATTGTAAGTTCTCAGTAATTTCAAAATCCATTTATTACAGGTTGTGACAGCTTTATTATGGGCTGTGGAGAAAATAAAATTACTCTATGGAACATTGACTCTGGATACGTTGTCGCCACTATTGAAATGTCAGAAATTAAGTCGCCGCTATCTACCTTATGGGTTAAATGTGATAGGGTAAGTATAAATAAATAAGAGTCCCTTTAATATACAGGGTGTTATGGAAATGAATTATATTTAAACCGGCAAATCCTGAGATGAAAATAAATTAATAATTGGCGCTTTGAATTAATAAGCGAAATACACACTTTATATGAAATCTGAAAATTAACGTGGTTGCTACTGACGACGGTCACAATTAGTAATTTATTGAGGCAGTCTCAAAAGGTCAGCGCATTGTATGCAGTGTTGTCATATTGCAACACATAATTGTAAACGCACTTGTTCAGTTTTTGACAACAAGACGTCTTTGACCCGCGTTATCACTTCTTTTTCAAACTTTTTAGAAAGAATACTACAATTTTAAGGTACATACTCTCTTACCTTCGATCTTATTTTAAAATAATCCCTTTTATAATTGAATTCCAAGAAACTAAAACACAAAAAGTATGTTTTGCAACAAAACCAACAGTAGATAATATCACACCAATTTGGAATCACATCACAACATTTATTATTATGAATTATTTCACAACAGGAAAAAACTCGGGCAATGCTACAACTAACAAAACGTTTAAAATTCGTATACATCAAGCACGTGGAACCCTCGATGACGTCGTTGCAAGACCCAGAATCGAAACATACTGAAGCAACGATACTGTAGGTTAAACATATCAATACGTGCGCGGCGGTTACCTAAGCAAAGGCGAGACAGGCGATGTGATCAGGCATCACTGTAGTTTAGTCTAGTGATCTACACATAGTTGCTAACTGATACCAGATGGAGCGACATGACAGCATGTAGGCAGAAAGGGTTTTTATTAGTATTTGGATATTCGATTAGGACACTCAAGGAGTCACCCATTTAAATATAATAAGTCATTTCCATTACACCCTGTATAACCCTTGTCAAACAACTCTGAAACTCAAATTTCAGGTTAAAGGTTATAATGAAAAATAAAAGCTTACCTGTTTACATTTATCTTATATCTAAAAAGGAGCAAATTCATTCATATATTATATATATTATACAAAAGACCGCATAATTACATTAAATCTTCTTAATTAAAACACCCAAGTTTGTTACATGCACACATGGGTTTCGCGAACACGCTGTTAGTCCTCTACCAATGTCAATTCTGTTAAAACTGTCATAATATCTGTACAGTCTGTCGATCCCGGAAACAAGGATAGTGCCGCTATAAACCGCGTCCAAATAACCGTACTTCGAAGTGAAGGCGGGTGCCGTTGACGGTTAGTGTTAGTTTCAAACTCTTGCGGAATTAATGCGTTTTTATTTTATCCGTATACTGAAGACGAGAACGTGGCAAAAAAGGGATAACAAGTGAAACACTAAAAACAACGTCCGGATCATATACTGTATTCTGCTTGACGATTTTAATTCGAATTGTATGACTAAGTAATTACTTTTGGGATATTTTATTACAAAAATTACATTACATTAAGTGATTATATCGCATCTCGTATCGAACTTCCTTAATTTACAGTTGAATGTTTAATGATTTTTCTTTACAGGGATTTATATTCACCCTACAACAGTGCGTCGATAGAGAACTAAGGCTAATTGCAATTCATGCTATTAACTACACGTGGAAGAAATTGGCAAGTTATGTACCGCCCGACGAATATGACAGGTAACAACAAGTTCAAAATCTATATCGTAGACAGTTCCTAACAAAGTGGCGACAGTCGTCTATATACGTCAAAACATCTTCATTCGCCATCTTGTATTGCGACTACCAATATTGCAAACACATATCTTTTGTAGTTCCCGAGATCTTTTAATAGTAATGATCATTAAAATATTTCCCTTTTCCAAAACACCCTGTATATTGTAATAGTACTTGATACAACAAGACTGGATATGGACTCGATTTGTACAGTATACTTTTTCTCAAGAAACTTTAAACAGATAAAAAATTATTTTAATTTAAATAGAAAAAATAAAAAAGCTTGACCTATAGATCATTTTCAAACAGCTGATTTTGACATGTCGGCCATTTTGCCTGAGGGATAAACACCAGCACAAAATTAATGTAATTAAATGCAAATTATTTGAGTTTTCGATTTTCACGAGTTCACAACAGCAATACGTATTCGATTTTTAGCTAATTTATTGTATAAACTAATTCTATTCTTAATCTGTGTATACCTATAAGTGTTTTAAAGTTTTTGAGACAATGGAGAGGAGTGATTATTATGAATAGTTTTCTCAAAGTGTGAAAGACAGATACAATGATAAATTAAAAATCATGGATGGTAAAGATCCATATCTTGTAAAAAATCCTATGCCTAATCCATAAATTATATATCCTTAGTAGGATATTAAATAAAAAATTGGTTTACTTCACAAATTAGCTTTTTAATTTTAATATATAATTTCAGCTATAAACTAATATTTACGAACTAAATATACAGTTTTTTTAATATGCACATACAGGTGGCAACACCTAGGTGCATTGTATTTACAATATAATGATGCATATTATTATCCTAAGTTATTTAAGTTGGTATGTATTGTATAATAATATCATACTTATATACATATAATAAAATAAACAGCATTTCGTTTTTTGAAAGCCCAGTATAATAAATGGTTTTGCTGTCATCATTCTTAAAAGATTCTTCTGTTATTTTCAAGTTTTTTAATTTTTGATAAAAAAAACTATGCTGTTTAAAGCAGTAAAGTTTTGTGACAAATTTTCAACTGTTATGTCGGTCTGTGTGGCTTCATTTGAATGATTTTCCATCATAGGTTCTTCATCTAAATTTCTGCTCGTACCAGAAATCTCTTCATCCTCAAGCGTTTGCTGTTCTTGCTAAAAAATTTGAGAGTTTGCTAAGTACTTATATTCCAAAAAAAATAAGTAAAATATTCTTATATCATTTTACATGGTGTGTACTTGAAATACTTAATTTAAAATTTTGCTTGTTAATTTGTTATCCAAATCAATAACTCTATCATAATCAAATCATTGAATTTTGAATTTGAATAATGTAGGTAAGGTTTTCATCCGTATCTACTTGTCCTACCTCATCCAATCGCTTTTTCCTTTTTGTGGCTCTTTGAAACCTATCAATCTGTGTATTACCCACAGAATGAGAACTAATATATCCCATATTCTTATTTAGAATCCAATCAGGATGGTCCTTCTCAAGTAATGCAGCAAGTGCACGTAAAAAAAGAGTTTTTTACCAGTTTTGAAATGTCTAGAGCAAACATGCTCATGCTTCATTTGGGATTCACTTAATGGTCCCCTTTTAATGGCCTTTATCCACATCTCTTGCCCGTGTTTAGATAAGGTATTTGCTCCATCACCAGCATTTTTCAGAGCAGCAGTTCTTCTAAAAAACCTTACATTCTTTCTATTTCGTCTCATCCCACAAAGCACTACTGCACAAAATTACGGCATTAGTAAAGCGTTTCAGTCCATTTGATTTTAAAAAAGTTCATAAAGTCACTTAAACGATCCCGAAAATACAGAAACAAAACACATCACCTAACCTAGTTTGGATTTGTTTGTCCCTCAGGCAAAATGGCTGCCGCGTTGTGACGTCATTCGAAAATGGTCAATTGGAATTTTAACCAAGGGCCTCGTGCGTGAAAACCGGGACCTCACCACTAAGCTAATAGGGCCTTTAGAAAAATATAAATTTTGCAAAATTTATGAACTGACAATAATTACTGTAATTTTTATACTATAATTGATATTTAAAAACGAATAGTTACTTGGGTACATAACGCTTACTGAGATTGGTCAATTTCATATACAGGATGTTATGGATATGACGTATTATATTTAAATGGGTGACTCCTGGGGTGTCCTAGAGATACATATATATCTATATATATTTTTTAAATCAAAGTTTAAAAAGTGGGGTAATTCACCCATAAACCCACAGGTCACTCCTCGGCACAATCATATATGATCATATTACCCATGCCCAGCTGTGCAATCAACAGATGTTCAGGCACAATGTTGCCAAACTGTGTAAAAATGAAAAACTTTAGATTCTTATAAAAATAATATTTAGTTTACCTAGTATCCAAATAGAAGTGAATCCAGGTGCCAGTACACTAGCAAATGATCCAGGGCACAGACATCTTCAGGTTTTTGTTTTTTTTTCTATGGGAAAAGCTTTATGCTCATCACATACCCTGATGATAATGTGGAACTGCATAATAAGCTTATACCCACTTAACCCCATTCGGCTTCTTATTTTCAATATCTCGGAACATTTGCACTAAATCACTTAAAGAAACACAAAGACACCTACGAGTTTCAAATTAGTTTTTTTTGAAGATATGCACCTATTATTAGATTACACAAAGGCACTAAATACTAACGCATAATTACACTTTACAATAACCTACCGTACACATAAAACAACAGCACTTAGGATACAAATTATTTCGCAATAGAAATTCAGAAATAATAAAAACGCTAATTTCTAATGGGCTAATCAAACTTATTAATCCGTCACTGAAGAAGAATGATGAAATAATTATGTTGATAGACGGGACAACCCCTTCAAAATAAATAGTCTCGTCCAACTAGCGCGGTTGCCATATCCGAGACTATCATTATATAGGAAAGCATTACAGAAGGAAATTCTGCAATTTATGAATATAATCTTATAAAACATCGAAAGTGGCAACGCTGTATTTTTAAATATTAACCCAAGCCGCTGCTGTCGCGAAAAGAACAGGCAACCCACTCTATTGTGCAAAATCAGCTGTTTAAAGAAGCCGGCCGATTTGCACACGCTTTATCGGTTTCCTACTGTTTTTACCAAGTTTCAAGCAGATTTGTCTGTTAAATTGTGTGTTAATACTTAAACCCGAGTTTAAATTATTAAGTTATTTGTTTTTTTCGCGACGGCAGTGCCCCAGTCCAGCAGTTCAATATCGATCGACGGAACCAACGTGTTATTTATTTTTAAAATTTTTAGATGTTAAATACATTATTTCCCAGACCACTCAGACAATAAGAACGTATTTTTGTCTACACAGTAGCACTTTAAAATTCAGATTGAATGGTACTTAGATGTGTTCAAGAGACGCGATTTTGTGAGATTATTGTGCCGGTTTGTTTTTGTTCGGGTTACCTAGGTACTTGGTGTTTTTTTATAAATTAAGTTGGTTTTAAATAAGTCCGAAATGCTAAATAAAATAGCATTTTTTTCTAAAGGGTAAGTGGCATTTATAAACTTTTAAGTTGTCCAGATCTGACGGGTGTCGTTCGAATTGAACAAATGAGAACATACCTGACCATTTATAAACTCTGCGGCGGTTCGTTCGAGTCAGTTCAAGTTTATAAATCGGAGATTGTTTCCCAGCGAACTGAACTGAACGTAAAAGTTTATAATAATGTACCCTGAAAAATAAACAACTTGCAATCTGTCAAACGGTTATTGGCTTTCTAAAGAGTTTACCCTGAAGATATGACAACACTGTTCAAGATACAGTGACGTTTTTCGCCATATGTTGCTTTGTTTACCTTCCAGACAGGGGCACCACGCTTCGCGGGTCGTTTTCTAAATTAAACGCGTGCTCTAAGATAATATCTGATGAAACTTGTATCTTAATATACTATTAAAGAATTAAATTATTTGCATTTATCTGCATTTGATCACAATGACAATTTTTTTTTAATTCTCTTTGAAAGCTAATGTAACAAAGTGGTAAATAGGAAAGGACCGACATTAATACAATCAGTACAACTGTATTCAATTTCAAGGATGAAAGATCCATCAAATGAGCAAACATTCATGTGTGGATATTTTGGAAAATACATTTTTTTCACCAGAATCCTGAAATATGTGTCAACTAATTGTATGAGTATAAGTTGTAAAAATGTTTTCGATTCTAAATTGTCGAGGTAAAAAGTGTGCGGTTTGTAAAAGAATTACCCATATAGGAGTAGAAAAATAATATAATATCTTATGAATGTAATTTTTTGAAGGTTGAAAGGAGTCTGTGTGGAAAATGGTATAGTCCTCGGCTTCTACGATCAAGGGATCTTATGCTGGAACGCCGAAAAAGCGGAAACTGTACTGGAAGAGTCACATAACGATGCCGAATTTATTTCAGGAAAGTATGTTATAAGTGTAGTTAACAACAAGGTAATCCTAAACCATGCGATTACACATTTGATATCCGCTTGTTCTTGTTAAAAATAATCGATTAATACTATTTTTAACACGTACAAGTACGGCCAAAATAGTTCCACTAACTCACGGACTAAGCGACGTCACCATGGCGACGCTATCTAAATAGCAGTTTAGACTGTGAGTTATTTGCGAGAATATTGTGTTCTGATTTAGAATAAGTGTAAATAATTGTATATAGAAACGTTTTGTGATGTTATCCTCGCTGATTTTATCATGTTTTTTTTATATATTTAATAATATGTATAATACAAGACTTAGATTTAAAGGGAACATTTCTATGCATTTTTCTTTGAAAATGCAATGATTGACTGAAGTGGGGACCCTGTGGCCGGGTTTTAATTCATCGGAAACTTTAAAATCAAAATACTAAATTTTTTCGTTATTATAATTAAAGTTGGTAGTTTTGTATAGAAAACGCCCGTATGAATTCTTCTCAAATCATTTTACCCGAAAGCGGGTGAATTCTATGGATGTATAACAAAAGTATATTATTTTCATAAAAATGTATGAAAAATGCATGTGACGCCTCTAAGAAAAAAAAAATAAAGCAAATAAATACGTTATTCAGTAAGTCTTTCAAGTGATATAAGACCTGCCAATTATAATAATTTTATATTGACGGGTTTCGGAGATATTTGGAAACATTCATCTTCAGGGTGCTGCCTTTAAGGGGTCTAGCTCCGTTACGAGGCTTTTTCAGGGGCATGTTTATATATATTTATAACTTCTCGTCTTATTTTGGAGTCTAGATTACACCCTAGAAATATTGCGCGTTAATTTCGAGACAACCTGTATAGAAACGGCCGACGTTTCTACAATTAACTTGTCTTTATCTAGGCTTCTCCACTAGAAAGGCATGTTATGTCCGACTTGTAGATACAATAGAGGGTGTTTAGAGGGTGTTTGTTAAATTAGTAAACTAGTAGCATTTTTTTTGTTCGTCGTCTTTATTCATTATTTAAAAAAATTCACTTTTTTTTTAAATGGAACCCATCGTATACTTTTGGGAACAAAAGAGTTTCTGTGCACTCTGGGCCTAAAGTTCAAAATAGCAACGTTATGGCCATATTTTCCAGTGGCAGCGGCAGCTCGTGACCTATGATAGAGGGGTTCACAAGTATGGTGAAATTATTTTTAAAATTTTATTTTTGTGTAACGACCAAACAATTACTTTCTAGGCGTTTTAAATGTAGAAAGAAAAGAAGTAATAAGAAAATGCGTTAGGTAAAACATATTTTATTTATTTTTTAAATTTACACAAGGAAATACAACTTTTGAAAAATAAGAAAGGTTTTCTTAGTGTGTATAGTGCTTAAACGTAAAGTCCGTTCTTCGGTTCTTAATTGTAGAAAATTGATGAATTGATGAATTGATGAACTCATGAAAGTTTGGAATACCCTCTATAAATTTTTTTTTATATATTTAATTTTTAAACTTTCTAATAAAGTCCCTAGATTTACCCTCTATGGTCTGCGTTAAATTAATTTCGTGTTTATATGTTCCGCATTCGTCACTTCAATTTTTTGCTCCAAACTCAAAGAGCTAAAGTTATTTTTTAAATAGTCCACCGTCAAACTATTCATTTTAACTTAATAAATATATAATATTAAAACATACACGCTCGAATTTCTAACTAGATGCACGAACAGATAACGACGCGGCGCACACTAAAATTGTGCGCCTTTCCCATGTTAAATCGCAATAGCCCCGCTGTCTCCCGCCACCTGTTACTACAGAGAAACTGCATTAAGCCCCGCCTACTTAATCGCACATGCGAGAACGTCTCGTCATAATCGTCATTAACCTCGACCGAGGCACGGTTGCCGGATCGAGAGCCTATAATATACAGTTTGGTTGACGGTACGATAAGATATTAGGGAGGGTCGGACTTTATACGATAATTGACGGTACGATAAAATATTAGGGAGGGTCGGACTTTATACGATAAATAAAATTCAATGAATATAATTTATTTTTTTGGGGGTGCACGTGCGCATGTGCTCCTGTGGAAAAACCGCCACTGATATTTACAGATGTAATTTCGAGGGTAAATGGTAAAAAAAGCCAAGAGCAAATCATCTAACAGCATGGCTTATTTGGCTGTCTGCCCACTGCACTATTCTACTACTAATCTACCTGGACGTATCTATAATAAAACGATTTAAATTGCTATGAATTCATTTCATTCATTATTTTGGATTGTTAATGACTTCATAAAAGATATATTGTTAATTAATAATTTAATTTATATTTAATATTGTATATTTCTTAAACTAGTGGCTAGATGTCACTGCGTGTGACCACTCAATCTACCCATTCATAAGGATTACATACCTACCAAAAATATCGGTGGAAAGTACAAAATTAACCTCCCAAACGATGTATTGTATATAAAATGTAAATATCTTTACTGTGATTGTAAAAGAGGATGTTTATATTTTCAGCGTATAATAGGATTGCGAAGAAATTTCTATAATAGCATTGTCAAACAATTTTAGTGCATCCTAGTTATGTATTTATAAGTTATATTTTCTCTAAGAAATTATTATGAGTAACATGTCCCTTTTTGTATTCTATACAGGAATAAATTTTTTGTTAAAATTGTTCGTTTTTTTTTTTTATTTTTTTTTGGGGTAGGTACCTTCATCCCATAACATTGTTTACAGGGAGTTAAACACTTATTTTTTTTAAATTAAGGCTCGTAAAGATTTGCGGTCACCGAGACTGCACCACGGCGACGACGTTAGTGTTTTTGCTAGTGTTGGGAAAAACCGATGATTTTAATAATCGAGTACTTGATACTCGAGCGATTTTAATAATCGAGTTAATCGCTTTAGTGAATCGCCTGAAATTCCAATTTACCAAGCGATGAAGTCACCGACTGCTTAACGGGCTGCCTAGTCCTTTACATGTGATCAGGTAGGATATTTAGCAGGCACGTAACTACTGGTAGGCACAGGTTTAGCTAAAAAATTATAGTGTCACCAAAAAAATTCCAGAAATTTATTTATTTGTGAATAATGAATTTTTTACCACGTGTCTCGATACCAAACAAAAAAACTGCAAAAAATCACCCAAATATGTATTTATTGCTTGGGTTTATTCTTGTGCTTTTTTAAAACAAAAAGTATTACCAAGCGTTATTTTTCTTCACATCTTTCTCAATCTACGAGCATAAAATAAATAGATAATTAAAATGGCCGTCAAATTCTTCCACTTTAAATTATCAGGTGCCCACTGTGTGCCCTTCAAAAATTTAGGATTAGTTACGCGACTGGCAAAATAAGAAAGTAGGTGATTATTTTTTTAAATTCATGGTTATAGTTACCTAAAAGTTTCTGTTTAAATTTAAGAATGTTTACTTTTGGTTACCAAAAAATTTCTCGATACCTATGGTTTGTTAACTATTTTGCTCGTTTTCTTATGTCCATTAACATTTTCTATAATGTATGTTATTTTTAAGAAGTCTTCTTGAGTTTAATAATAAAAAGTTCCTGTTTCGATATAAAAATGTTTACTATAACATAACCAACGAATTTTTCTATATATGTTGTTAACAATTGAAGCCCTTGGTGCAAGAAGGTGTTAACTCACTTTTTTTGTAATTTTTTATTTTCATTGCAAAAAGGTGTTAACTGGGCTCCCTATCTGATGGTATACTTTTTAGGCGCTAGATGGCACTGGTTTCGTCGGTACAAAGAATCATAAAAGTGTTATCTCTTTTAAATTAATATTTTCTTCGTGCACGAAAGTGTTAATTCATTCATTTTATGCATAAAGGTGTTAACTTCGAAGATAACACCTTTTTGCATTACAGTTTCTATTTTATTTACTTTTAGACACGTTTAGTTGTAAACGGTTGTTCGGTATTGTTAGTGTTCCTAGTGTTTTTCCATTAAAATAAAAGGTAAGGTATGTTTATATTTAGGAGTAAATAACAGCAGAAGAACGCACAGAAAAACGTATGTGTGGGGAAAAGTGTCGGCTAAAATGCGAATGTCGGTTTTCTAACGAAACGCGGATTCGTTTGTTTCAAGAATATTACTCGTTAGAGTTGAATCAAAAAAACACCTATTTGTTTGGAGTTATGGAACCCTTCGGTGTTAAGCAGCCTTCTGGAGTCCGCAAGCATCGCCAAAAGTCTTTTAAATATTTTTTTACAGTAGAAGGAGAACGTCAGCAAGTCTGTAAGCAAGCCGTTATGTCAATGTTAAGCGTTGGTCGTAAAAAGATGGATTTAATCAGGAATCAAATATCTGGGGGTAGATCAGCTCCTAAGTTAGATGAAAAAGGCCGTCATCATAATAGACCTAATGCTACTCCTGAAGAAGCACGTAATTTGGTGCATAACCACATCAAATCTTTCCCCAGTGAAATGTCTCATTATTCGAGACATAAAAATCCTAATCGCCTCTATCTTTCTCCATGGCTATCTGTTAATAAAATGTATAACCTGTATGTAGAGCAATGTATTAACGAGAATGTTACTCCAGTATCTAACACTACTTACAGATATATTTTTGTCACCGACTTTAATTTTGGCTTTGGCTCACCGAAAACAGATACTTGTAAAGTATGTGATGTGGGAACCAATGAGGAACATATTGCAAAATTTAAAAAAGCTTTTGAGGAACAAAAAAACGATCGGAAAATTGCTAAGAATAATGAAAACACCGTATATTTGACCTTTGATCTACAAAAAACACTTCCTTTGCCAAAAATTTCAACGAGCAAAGCATTTTATTTAAGACAAGTCTGGCTGTATAATTTGGGGATTCATTCAATTTCTACACAGCAGCAAAATGGGAGAGGGTATTTTCATATCTGGACAGAAGACCAAGGGTCTCGTGGACCTGAAGAAGTTGGTAGTTCAATTTTAGCTTATCTCGAGAACATGAAAATAAATAACATAGCATTTGATAATGTGATTGCATGGAGTGATTCGGCTGGAGGTCAAAACAAAAATTTTTTCATTGTTTGTTTATGGCATTATTTGATAAACACTGGTGTTTTTAAGAAAATTGACCATAAATTTCCGGAAGTAGGGCACACGTTTATGGACTCTGATAGAGATTTTGCTGCTGTAGAAAAGGCAATCAGAAAACAACAAAATGTTTACACAGTAGATCAATATATGTCAATCATGACAGAAGCAAGAAAAAAAACTCCTTTTAATATTACGAGAATGGCCGATAAATTTGTAGACATTAAAGAACTGCCCAGAAAATTAGGACTTATCGATAGAAAGAAGAACGAAAAAAATGAAAAAGTTTTATTTAGGGATGTCAGGTGGATACAGATTGAAGAGTTTGTAAAACCAAATACAGATACTCCTTTGACGAGGCTGAAGAATGGAGCACTGTTGACATAAAAAAGAGCAGAAAAATCGATAGAAACCAAGAAAATGACACGATTTTAGTAACTATAGATAAAAGTCGGGCAATTGCAGGTAAAAAATTTGATAATATTCAGGAACAAATTCCATTCATTCCAGAAAACTTCAGAAGGTTCTACCACAACCTCAAACGAGATGAAATTTAAATTTCAATGTTAAATGTTTGGTATAATAATTATTTTAATAAATATGTTTCTTAATAACACTTTTTTGGTGTATATAATTTACTTCAACTACTAAAACAAATTTTGAAAAAAGGTGTTAACTCAAAATTTTTATGTTTTTTTCTTGATTTCTGAGAGCCAATGCTATTTTACAAAAAAAAGCATATACTACAAGATTTTTAAATGTATTTTAATGTAATATGATTTACCAAAATAAATAAAATGCCTTTTATACAAAAGCTCCAATTGCTAAAAGTTAAATCAATTTTTCTCAAAACTATAAATTTTGAGTTAACACCTTTTTGCACCAAGGGCTTCAATTTTGTTCGTTTTGTTTCATTAAGAATTTCTATTATTATGTTATTTTTGAGAAGTTTTCTCGAGCTACAGCGGTACAATTCCGTCGGCGGCAAGCGAAGCGCGGGTATCGAGTGAAAGATAATAAGTTACGGGCGACGGTTTTGGCCTGAATAGATAATTTTGTCGGTTATTTCAATAATCGAGTGATCAAGCGGTTTTTCGCTCGAGTGATCACAACACTAGTTTTTGCACTACGGCGGTTAAGGGTTAAAAACTATAGGGTAGGAAATACACGGTGTTATGGAAATAACTTATTATATTTAAACATGCAAATCCTGAGATGTAAGTAAATTATATATGTATACAGGGTGTTCCTTAATGACGTGCTAATATTTCAGGGTGTGATTCCTTAGATCAATTTATAAAGAAAAGTTCATATGAACATATGTCCGCAACGGCTTAAATATGTTGCTACAAGGTGTCGACTATTTATTATTTAAATGGTTAATATTTAATATCTCCGAAAGTACTTTAGATATTATTTTCAATCTTGGTATGTGTTAATAGGATATAGAACCCACATATTTTAGTTAAAAAAGTTATTCAATTGTACCACCAACTTTTTTGCATTTCATAATGCAGCCATTATGAGACCCAAATAGAAAAAAAATCATAAACCATTTCCATAACACGCTGTATAGCACGGTAAGAAAAATGATCAAAATATTATGTTTTGGACAAATACAGTTTTTATTTTACCAACACAAAAACTTACAAAATAAAAACAAAACATACTTAAATTTATAACAAAAAACACTTACTTAGGACTATTTTTCACTTAACTAACCTATGTTTGGCCAAAATATGAGGAGCGCACCACACCGCCTGAAGTTAGTCATACCAGTGTAACAAATCAATATGAATTTTATCACAAAAGTACGACTACAACTCAGTCATTAAATATATCTATATGTATAAACACTAACTAAAAATTACCTTCATACTTCAGCCAGGATGTTTTATTTCTATCCTAAATCTAGTTTTTTTCCTTATCCTAAAAAACTATTTTATATCTAAGTACTAGTCTAGACCTAGAAGCTAACCTAATTCTACCAAATGCTCTCGCATCGCTTTTTACAATGATCAGAATTGTCTCATGATCATGATTCACTTAATAGGTAGTCGTTTAGTCATTTAGGTTCTAAATCTTATACACCGTCAATACTGAGGCGTATAAAAATAAACGGTCTATTCGGTAAACATTTTAAAAACATTCAAGGTAATGTTTTTAATACAATATCCTTATTTTTTTTTTGGTTGTAGCTATCGACTCGATTAATGTAATTTATCCTCCCTAAAAACGTATTTGTCCAAAATTATCTTTTTTTATAAATAAAGTGGGATCGCTTACCCCGCCGTTCATTACTAATCCATAAAATAAATTAACGCAATATCAAAATTAATAATGGATTAGACCTCATTAAATAACTAACCTAAATAAAATATTTTAAACAAAAACAAAAAATGGTTGTAAGTTTTATATGCTACGAATACATAAAATTACATTAATCGCGTCGACGTTCTCGTTAGGGGAGAGAGCTATCCAACAATTTGGTTGTTTTAATAATCAAACTGTCCACTTTTATCAAAATGTTCCTTAAAACTCAAAATACGATACCAAAAATATAAACGATGCAAAATGTCTCTTAATTGTATTAATCTCTTAGATCTCACTTTAAAAAAAAAATGACACAGGTTGGCATAAAAATTCATGAAAATGCTCCCATCTTAATTTATTCAGCAGACACATTTAAATAAAACGTGTCGATAGTTCGTATTAAAATCCCAAACGGCCAGTTCATATATTTTAGCTTATCTACTTGTTGCTAACAAACAAATTTCGATGGAGGGCGTGCGTGCGTTTAAAGACACTGTCCTGCAATAGCAGATTGGTTATATCGTGTCTTAATCTAGACCCTTACCCCCGTCTTTGAAATCGGACAAAATGTAACGCCGTGAATTGTTCGCTAAAAAATCTATTTGACGTTAAATTCGATCGTTTCATGCCCGAACTAATAACTGAAAAAACATACAAATTTCTATCACACAGAGCTATAATTTAAAAAATCTGTTTATCGGTTTCAGTGGAAAAACACCGAGTTAAAAAAATATATTAAAATATTTTTTCAGTTTATCCCTGTCAATGGACTCTCTGAAAAGGCACGATTTTTAAGTAATCTGAAGCATTTTCGGTTATTTGCCTCGTCATTCTAGCTCCATCTTTAAAAAGTTTTAGTTTTTATTCGAAATTGATAAGAGACCTCTTGCTGGCGATTAAAATGTCACTCGGATTGAAAAACGTTCAGCGTGCAAATTTTCGCATAATTACAATTTTGTGGGTACGCTAATATCGTGTAATAAAAATATAATATTTATTCATTATTTATCATGAAATCCATTGAAGAAAGAAAGGCCTCTCTGCAACGCTACTTTTGAATCTACACATTTTGAAAACAACTAGTTTGGCAATTCATCAAATTCTTACTTGCTATAATAGAAAATTTAAATTATTTTAAATATTGTTAGTCTGTATTTGAGAAAGTATAAACTAAAACTCGTATGGAATAGTATTTCCGCGTTCACGAAATTTCTGGCTCACCCAGAACTTGCCCGACCCATACCGGCTGTTGTATATACTAATTTTTGAATCATTAAGGCAAGGAATCGAATAACATTAAAAATTTTGCAGGGTCGGCACGTCATTTTAGCTTCTAAGCCAAGAACAACCGAGATTTTATTAAATACTGCCCATTGAAAGGTTCCTCAATTTGTAATAGTACATTATGTAGCGAGTGTTGTAAATGCATGTTACGCACTTTCTTGTTATTCTTTAATAAACTCAAGTGCCTATATGGAAAGGAAAGCGTTGCCATGCAACGTGTACTTTTGTTGAAAGCAAACAAAGCGGCCTTGTGATGTACGATTTACTTTACAGTGCGTCAAATTTAACTTACTTGGGTAATATGCAGTGTTTTTTTTTCTATTTACAGTAGCGATCGTAGGTAAGCATACATTTCATATCAGTGAGTAAATGAACTTCTTTTAAGCGGGCTAACAATATTGTTTAAAAAAATAGCCAGTTCAGAGATATTTGCTAATTTAGAGATATAAACTAATCAAGCTAGTTGTTTAGTTTAAAGAAAATATCATGATTAATGTTACATTAGCTCATTACTATGCGTTTGATTTCATTAAAATAAGTAGGGAACTATGAACTTAGCTGGAATATGTATACGATAAATCCCTAGCTAGTATTGGCATCAAATAATACCATCAAAAAGTGAAAATTACCAAAATATTATTTAGAAAGAGGTTGTGTTCATACAAAATTTTTCTACGATCGTATCATCTTTTTCAAAATTAAAATATATATATTGGTGTATAACCAACTCACAGTCACTTAGTAATGCAAAAGTTTGTGATATCTGCTTATATCGACTTGATTATTCAGAATTAATGTTAATTTTAGCTTGGAATAGCATGGCCATACAGTCGAAAATTTAAACATGTTTTACTTTTCTTGAAAATACGTCCCTTGCTTTTGATGCAATGCAATTTAATAACCGTAATATATTTCTTTTCGTACGCTTCTTTCGATTTTTCAGGCAATACATTTTGTATGGCTTCATTAATTATTACGTCTGAAACGCATTGAAATAAGTGTTCTTCTTCGGCATCAGTAATATTTCTTTTCATTTTTGATGTTTTCACATATTATTGACATTTGTAAGGTAACAATAACAATGCGGCGCCCAGGCCACCAACGACGCGGATGCTGTTTTCATGGCAACTTGATATTATAAGCATTCAGAGAGAAGTGAACGAATGCCACGTTATGGCACTTTTTTAATGGTATTTTTTTTTAATTTGCGCGTTTTTATAACGATTCTAGAAAAAAGTCAAAGCTTTAAAAATAAAACATGGTTTATTTTTAATCAAATCTCTTATATCAAAGATAGGGTTAAGCTCTTTAAAACCTAAAGTTAACTATTTTGTTCGTCAGTCATCGTTTCAGGAGTTAGTTTAGGTTTTTGAGTACAAACCTTAACAACCTTAAATTACTAGCCAGGGATTTAATATGCAAGATTTATTTACCTTCTATACTTCTAAATCGCCCCCGACGTAGAGCTATTTATCAACAATAAAAACTGAAACTTTTTGTCAGATTCGAGCCGCCAAATTACTACTTCATTGGCTAATTCATCGTATATTAATCGATTTTTCAATCGATAAACTGGCAGGAATACTAAAATGCATCTCTAATATATTACTATACATGACTGAAAATATTAAAAAATCACAGCTGCGGTTCCGTCAGTTTATCAATTGAAAATTACCTCTGCTAGTTTTATTAAATATTTTTTGTCAGTCCATTCAAAAACAGTTATCAATTATATTTTTATAAATTCTAAAAATAAAAATTGCACTATAATATAATATAAAACTGTATAAATAGAAAATTTGTAACCAATTATTTAAACTGATAATAAATTAGTCAAATAAATATTATTCGACATTGGAATGTCAAATATACATGAGAATTGGTTTGAAAATAACATGTCAATACGGGGTGTCCGGTAAGTACTACCTAATCTATCGGGGGTATACAGAGGAGGTCAAAATAAACCTAATTTGTAAAAAAAAAATTCCTAAAGTGCCCCATAACGGAGATATAAAGGGTTTTTATGCGAAACACTCAAAGTTACTAAAAATCGCGTCGAGAATGTCATTCATCGCCAAAAATTAATATTTATTTGGATACCCAGTAAACATCGAACGGATCCAGAAATTTTTTAATTACTAAGTAATTTAAATACTACTGAACTGATACCAGTGATGACTAATGCCTAATGCTTTAAAATGATCAGAGTTAGAAAAAATATTTAAAAAATAGGGCTGTGCTGCGGATATGGATACGCAGCAGAAATTCACTAAATACATGAATACGCAGTAAAAAATCACAAAAATATGCCTTGCAGTATGGCTTCTATAAAATATTAAAATTTCAGTAAATTATACCTGTCGGGTCAAAAGTTAGAGCCAAAAAAGTAAATCGCTGGGGGTTCTGTATCTCCGTTAGGGGACATTTTAGGAATTTTTTTCCTATGACAAATTTGGTTTATTTTGACCCCGAAAGATTAGGAGGCACTTACCGGATACCCTGTATAAATATACTACACCTAAACAGTTTCTAAGGATACCGCTTGCCGTATTAGTTTAAAATTGTATATGATTTCCATCACATCTAGTATTCATTATTTAGTAAACGAGTTAGGCACAGTACATTCTTATTACTTTTGCATTTGTAAATCCTACCAACAAAAGTCAATAAATGGAAATAAATAACTATACATTTTTTACAACCAAAATATTTTGGCGACAATGGGGAAAAATTAAGTAAGAAAAAAAAACGAAAAAAAAAAAAATCACGTTGTAAGACAATTTTTGGAAGTTTTAATATTGTATAGATGTTAGGAAGAATTAATTTGATTTAACTTGTGAGCAGTTTCGCGCGTATCTGCAGTATAAGTGTACAACTACCTATGTAGATCTTCATCAAAAAATAAAATACTAAATTTACCTAACCTATGCCGCACGCGTGCAGCTTGGGAAGATCAAAACACTTTTTTTCGTTCACTGCCTGAAGCCATTGCGCGCACATAATTTACCAAATTTTTTTTGTACAAATAATATAAAGATTTATATGTATAGTCTCAAATTATCACTGCCGATCACCTAATATTATTTGGTCGCTTTGGGAAGCCACTTTTAAATCCACAAATATATAAGAGTTAAAATTGTCACAATTACTGTAGTCAAATCCAACAAATTAATAAAGCTTTAACAAGCAGTAACATCGCGGCCCTTAAATAGCGTCGCACATCTTCCCCTCGACAATATTTCTCCCTCCCGTCTCTCCTTATAGTTTATTTGACTAGAGTAACAGCATTTGAATTTGATAATTTAGGTGCGATGCGTATCAAAAAATCCTTTTGCACATCCCTTGTTCCTTTTTATATAAATCTAAATTTCTAGCCTATGTTCTTTTTTAAATTGTGTTGGTATATTCGTTATCTGTGTAAGAAACTATTTCCCGCCTTTTAACATATTATATACATACCTCCTCTAATAGGCACACAAAAAAAATTCTAGATAATTGTGATTCACCCGTTCTTACACAGATATAAGTTAATATGACATATTTTTAATACAATGTTTTTGAAACTAGGAACATACTGTATCAAAAATATCTACTTTACATATTCAGTCCGTTTTTTCTTTTTGTAACAATAGTATAAAAAAGTTTCAAATTAAACAACGAAAATGACAGTGTCCTTTGGACGTACGTCAGCTATTTGTTTTCTAAAACAATTTTCAAAACTCAATAATCTTTATATTGTGATAAACTACTACACAACAATGAGGAAAATAACGACAGTGTGCATGCTTATTCGCGTACATAATTAATATGTATGCGCTACATAGCCCTTTGTTTAAGTTGGTTTCTTGTATATTAGTGTAGCTTAGAAAAACCAAAGCACACGGTCCGCCGAGAGACAACATTCGTAAAAAAATCTTTTAAAGCATAGATTTTAAATTATAACATTCTGTTTCCGTTGCCCGTTCTTTTTTTTGCCAAAAACAGTCTCCTTGAATAGCCCACAGTTCAATTTCAAAAGCGAATTTCAATAACCATTTGGGCACGTCCCACTAAATAATTCCAGTGTTTCGTTCAGAAAATACTTATTTAAAACACAGAAATCCTACTCCCTAAAATAAATAGATAAATTAAATTAAAAAGTAGTAAGTACAGGATTTGTCGAAACATTGTGCACTTAACAAGAACAAATGAATCTCAATATTAAATTAAGCCTCGCTACAACGATATAACAAAAAAAGGCTCCTACTAGTCAAACTACTAAAAAAAGGTTCATGGCACATTCAACGAAATCCCATACCGACAGCGCCTTTGAGAAGTATTCCAATTTTAAATAAGCAATCTTAACAAAACCCAACCACAATTTGCATTCCTAAACAAACATTCTACTTTTGAGGCGCGGGCTGATAAGCTCCGTACGGATCTTCTGGGCTCGCAGCGTTACTTGTGTGCTCCGAATCCACTGGTACCGCATGCAAAATAGGGTACGGAGTATAGTAGTTCTGAAACAAATTTATTATTAAAATCTTTGAATATCAAATGTTAAAGAAGAACAGAAGGAATGTATAAATCTAATATCTAACTTTAGACCAGCGTATAATCCAGATATCTCCAATTGGTTTAGTAATATGTAGTTATAAATGTATCAAGGGTATAGTCTTTGCAGCGAACCCTCAAACTTTTTCGACAGTTGACATCAGCAATATGTCATCGATCAGCTGTTTGGGGACTTAATCAAATACCCCAGTGTTATAGGAACCGCATTAAGCGTGTTGTGTTTTTATATTTTTCCAGTTTGATTGATGCTAATAAGTTTTAAAAGTGTATTTTCGTCGTTTTAGTATAGTTTATTTTGTTTTGAAAACTTTGATTAACTACATATCGAGTTGTTTGTGTATTTGTAAACCAAAGTAAGTACTAATCACGTAACGAAAAATTTATAGGTTAATATTTTATTTATCTGTTTTAATGCGAAAATATTAATTATGGAGCATAATTATTGTCTGTCTTCTACCTCAGCTGATGCCACTGATAGAGAAGCTAAGGTGAATTTTTATATTAATAAAAAAATTTCTAGATGTTTTATTTCTTTCCGAGTGAGTCGAGATTTATTTCAGTTAAATATCAGGTAATACTTTTGTGTGGCAACTTGAATGTAGACAGTTTGGTTAGCTGGGAAAGTAGGAAATATCTGCATGATATTTTTAATACTTTTGGTCAGAAGTCAAGTGCAATTATTGATCATTTAGTGTGTAATAATATGTTTATCTAAGATCACTATTTTTAGAACTGTGCAGAGACCACCAAATATATTATCGGAAGCTTTTAATTTATATATAGAGCTAATGATAATCACCGAGCTCTAATGGATAAGCCTCGTGTTGCTCAGAAGAAACGCAGATTTCTTCAAATATACATGGCGAATGGACAACTTGGTGCCGAAAAAAATTGTCCCAATTTAACCGACTTCATATCTCTTTACTCTTCCTTTCCCAACCCACTCTTACCTTTCCCGAAATCCCAATGGGGAAGGCCGAAATCCCCATTTCATTAGTTTTTTGCATATATGACTTACGTAACCTACATATTTGCAGTATATGTAACCTACGTATTTGCAGTATACGTAGCCTACGTATACATAAAAAGGATGCATATAGAATTTGCTTGTTGTGATACTATACACTTATAAGTTACTATTGAACATTAAAGAGTGAACAACCTTTAAGCAAACCGTATATTTAGTTTTTTAATACTATAACTTTTCCTTCGAAAAGGTTCATAGCTATTTTCAGAAATGTTTTTTTGTGCATCCGGTACAAAAACATGGAAATTTTTCCAAGTGATTTGTATTTATATAACGGGGAAAAGAAATGATCAAGGATGACTTTTTCGAAATATTGAAGATACAATTTATTACAGGTATAGTTAAGTCCATGTGTAGACACATTGTATAAAGTTTACAGTAGGTAAAGATGAACATCCATGTAGATACGTACTTCCTATCTTTTTGTGAATATAGAGGTACCTACTAGACATGTAATTATAGATAATGACTTCATTTTATATATTTGAGTAAATAAATAACAAAAAAATACAATGTGTATGTGTGTTTTATTCCCTATAATAAATAATAAAATTAAAAATATAAATAGACTCGTTTCATTTTTAAAATAAACGCACGTACTATTGTAGTACGGTCCTGGAATGTCATACAAACCTAGGCAAAATAAATAACCAGAAATAAGCAGGCAAGTCATTAATGTCACGTGACACTTGACATATCTGGCACGAGAGTTCGCTGCAACGACTATACTAAGTAGATGATTATGCCCTGCGGGCGACAGTCTTACAAAGCCGAGGGCCTCTGGCCCGAGGGTACATATCTATTAGTACCCGTGGTGCATATACAAACCGTTATGTCATACCAGTTCGTTTTAAATAATAAATATTTTTTTAAAATTTAATTTGATTTACCAATTTTTTATTTTAACCTGCGACATTACCTTGACATTATTATAGCCTGCGTTTTGGTTGCTATGTAGGAAGATGAGTATTCAAATGTTTAATGTGTCAAAGTCAAAAATGGAACAAGGTTTTGAAATTCCCGACGAAATGAAAAAAAGGCTGAAAAGGCAACGCAAAACCTGTTACCGAGAAAATCCAGAGACTCATACGACAAAGAATATGACCAATTTTTGAAGTGGATGTCAGAAAATGCTGTAGAAAACATTAACGAAACTATGCTGTTGGGGTACTTTAATGATCTATCTGAAAAATTTTCCCCGAGCTTTCTGTGGCCTAAATGTTCGATGATAAAGAAGACTTTAAAAGTAAATAAGAATATTAATATATGTAATTTTCACAAATTATGCGAGTATTTAAAGCAAAGGCCAAAAGGGTACCAACCAACAAAATCCGTGTGTTATCTAGTGAAATTGTCCTAAAATTTATTCATGAGGCACCAAATGAAACGTTTTTAATGAACAAGGTCGCATTATTATTTGGTGTATTTGGTGGATATTGGCGGCAAGAACTTGTAAATATGTTAGTCACATAATTATGTAGAAGATAGAAAGTCAGTCTTTGTTGTAACGGTGCCAGAAACCAAAACTGACAAAAAACGAGTTTTTACCATTATTGATGAAGGCGAAATTAATAGTTTGAAACTTATAACGAGATTATATGTCTTTGCGGCCACATGGCTGCTCAGAAAAAAGACTACTTTTAAGCTACAGACAAGGCCGCTGTACTGTACTGTATTCCCTGTATTATTGCAAAATATTTGGGTTTGAATAACCCCGAAAAGTACACTGGTCATTGTTTACGTCGAACGTCGGCAACTCTTTTAGCAGAAGCTGGAGCAAGTATGACGTCGCTGAAGCGCCATGGTGGATGGAAGAGTACCTAGTTGCTGAAGGATATTTAGAGGATAGCATATCCTAGAGACCCAGACAATGAATCATGAGTCGACCTTTGCTGCAGGAAATTGAGCTATCAGCGGAACCTTCCAGAATTGCCAGTTCTATGTAAATACAACCAAATAATATATAAACGGAAATTTATATTTTGTTAATAAAGAATAAGTTAATCGAAAACTGTTGTTTGCGTCTTAATGCCAGCGAGGGCCATAACGTGTACTTTATGCCCGCACGGGCATAAAGTAAACCATTATGTTGATGGTATCTAAGGTATAAAAACACAATAATGTACTGGTATGACATAAAAAAATAATTAAATTCAATTTTTATGTAAGTGAAAATTTAATTATAGGAAATTTACATGCATCTAGATATTATGCGCTACACCTTACAATTAGATGTATCAGAACGTAAACTACTCCGCCCTAAACTATAGAATCTCTTTTCTATCAGTTAAAACAAAAATTAGTAAAAATTGTTCATTATCAACGCAATAACAGCTTATTAATTTGGATGTGCCTTTTTGAATATTCGATAATTAATTGGGGTAGTTTATTTTGGTTTTTGTGGTTTTTCAATTGAACGATTCAAATCATTAAATCATTGTTATCTATGTAAAGTAGCTTACCTGTGGGGAAATGTACGATCCGGGCGTGGCCTGTAATTGCATAGCGCCCATCTGAGCAGTAAGCTGAGGAATGACATTCGCGTAAGGCATTGACGAGTCACCCGCCTGCACCATGACTGGTATTCCACGTGGTGTCTGACCGTCACGACCCTGTACATGACCCTGTAGATTATAGGCGTCGTCCACTGACTGCATGGGCGCAGGCATTACGTACTGTGGCACCCACCCGTGAGGGCTATACCCAGGATACTGAAAAAATATTAATTGATATTTTCTCTATATGATAAGCCAGTTTTATAATCTATATATTATATTTTTAGTTAAATATATTTTAAGTTTGAGACATCACGTACCACATCCTCCCCGGATGGTGTGTTATACAAATGGTTTATTATATTTAAACGGGTGTCTTACAGAAAGCCTACATACGTTCTTTAAATTCACCAACTAGAAACTTAGGTAAACATCCCTAAAATCATCCTGCATGCGGTGACGCAATAGACATAATATGTATGTGTTAAAAGTTTAATATAGGTTAATTATGCAATATATTGCGACCCCTACGAAACAATCGTATATTTTTTAAAAAACGTAAATTTCGGGCGTAATAGTAAGACTAAAAATAAAGTATATATTTCTGAGAAGCTTGTTAAAAATTAAATAACATTATTAAAAAATATAGACAGGGTGTTTTGGAATATTATATTTAAACCGGCAATTCCTGAGATGAAAACAATTGAAGAAAAAAGAATTTTGAGCAGTGTTCAGTTCAGCAGTCACTCTTTAGAAAGTCAATAACCGTTTGACAGATTGGAAGTTGTTTATTTTTCAGGGTACATTATTATAAACTTTTACGTTGGGAAACAATCTCTGATTTATAAACTTGAACTGACTCGAACCAACCGCCGCGGCGTTTATAAATGGTCAAGTATGTTCTCATTTGTTCAATTCGAACGACACCCGTCGGAACTGAACAACTTAAATGCCACTTTACCCTTTAGAAAAAAAATTGTAATTTTATTTACCTTTTCGGCCTTATTTAAAACCAACTTAATTTATAAAAAAAAAACACCAAGTAGGTAATCCAAACAAAAACCGGCACAATAACCTCACAAACACACAAAAACAAAAGCACAAATTCACATTAGTTTTCGCGTAGATTTGTATGCATCTCATGAACACATCTAAGTACCATTCAATCTGAATTAGTATTTTAAAGTGCTACTGTGTAGACAAAAATACGCCCTTATTGCATAAAGTTTCATCCGGTGGTCTGGGAAATAATATAATTTTTTCATACATTGGTATTTAACATCTAAAAATTTCTAGTAACTATACGTTTCAATCTGTTTCGGGTTTATTCGGTCGATCGATATTGCGTTATTTGGAAATATCTAAAAATACAGCGTTGCCACTTTCGATGTTTTATAAGATTATATTCATAAATTGCGAAATTTCCTTCTGTAATATTACTTTCCTGTTTAATTATTCTCTCGGAAATGGAACCGTGCTATTTTTCCGAATATGTACGATGCACTCGACCCTTATTTGTGAAGGGGAGGTCCTGTTGTTGTCAACATAATTATTTAATCATTCTTCATTAAAGGATTAAAAATTGTTTTAGGCCGATTAGAAATTAGCGTTTTTATTATTTCTGACTTTTCTATTGCGAAATAATTTGTATTCTGTTTGCGCTGTTGTTCTTTGTGTACGATAGTATAATTATGCGTTAGTGTTTAGTGCCTTTGTGTAATCTGATAATAGGTGCATATCTTCAAAAAAACTAATTTGAAACTCGTGGGTGTCTGTGTGTTTCTTTAAGTGATTTAGTGTAATTTGTTCGGTTTCACTATGTGGATAAAGTAAGCTAAATATTTATTTTTATAAGAAACTAAAGTTTTACATTTTTACACACAGTTTGGCAACATACGTAACACGTGTTTGTGATACACTGCCACAGCGTGCTATGATTCATGACCGCGGAGTCAACTGTGAATAAGAAGCTTTTTAAACGTTCGATTTGAAAAAAAATATATATAGCGCTTCTCTAGGACACCCCAGGAGTCACCCATTTAAATATAATACGTCATTTCCATAACACCCTGTGTAATAAAGTTGTTTCAGAATTAAAATTGTGTTCAGATTTTAAATTTAGGAGGCTAATAAAAGCATCGATAGATAGATTCATGTAGTTTGTAAAAAAAAAGATACTCATCCTGAACTCTCTGGTTTAGAATTTGGTGTGTTTGTAATCGTCTATATTTGTAATTAGGGTATTTGCTTATTCTGTTTTCTTCCGTTTACCTAGGTTGAAGTAATGATAACGGTGTGAAAGAATCAAAAATTGTAAATTTATTTATTTTTTCTTTATAATTTTATTGGGTTCATTTTCCATATAAGAATCGGTCAGACAAGTGAATTGTACCAAGTTACCATTCCCTGTTGTTTTATATTTTCTTATTTCTTTTTCTTATTTTTTGTTTCTTTTGTATTTTCTTTTTATTCTGCTCAGACTGCTTGCTGCATTCTGCAGTATTTTGCGTATAGCGGGCCGGTGGACTATATCGACTTATAGGGTTTTTATTAATCTTTATATCTAGGTTAAGCTAGGAGGCTCTGCTCATTTATTATTATTATTATATAAGGTAACTCATTCAGAAAAAAACACGTTTGTTTCTCTTCTTGAAAACTATTGAACGTAGAAAAACTATGAGTAGGTAAGTCACAGGATTCTCCTTAAAAAAACTACAAAGAGAATATATATATATATTTACAGGGTAACCGAAATACGGGGGGCCTCCAAAAATGTAAAATTCTCAAGAACATCCCGTATATTAAGAACAGGGAGGCCTAGAAATATTCTAATTGCGGCATCTTCTGTTTCACAAAAAAGTAGCACAGTGCTGCGAAGTCCGCATCCTTATTTACTAATGACGTATACCCCGTAAAACCATCGAAAAATGGACACCCTGTACACTAAACTTTTATATGGCATAAAAACACTGACTAGGTATAAACACACATGTGTAAACTAGTCCCGTGTTTGTAAAAGCGTCAATAAAAGTTTAAAAAATAGGGTGTATTCTTAATATAGTACATACCTGACTGAGTTGCCTGTAATTGTATGTTGGTATCATGTGCTGCCCAGCAACCCCGTTTTGCGCAAGAGCCTCGGGATAAGCCATAGCGCTCATCGACTCGGACGCTTCACGCCACTTCATTGAGTTGTCATTACTCTAAAAATAATATATATATTTTGCATTAGAAAATGTTTGTTCGGGTTTGTCCGCCTCGTTTAAGTAAGGATTAAATTTCCTTGTGAAAATCGCATCCAAAACAGTTCGCAGTTTAAATATTTAGGGGTATACACAATGGGGATTAATCAGATCAGTTCATTTATTGCAGTAAGGGTCAACGGTATATTTTGAACCACACTTATAATAAATATCGGGTATCCGATACATCCGTAAGTTATGATAGTAGTCAGAATAGAATCTTACCTTATTATACAAATTTTTCTTCTTATTACCACCATCAGCAAACTTAACTAAAAGCGGATCTTTGCAGTTTGGCAATACATGATTGTTAAATATCTGGATTATTTGTTCACACTTCTCCTTCGATTCCATGCGGGCAAAACCTACTCCTTTCGATATGCCTGGAAAACATATTGTTCCTACTTAGAAAAGAACCAATGATCGAGCTTTTTCTTACTCAATTTGAAGGTAAATAGAAATAATTTTGTTTTATAGTTAAAGTCAGTTATTGGAGGTTATATTGAAAAATAAAATTACCAAAAAAAATGTCGTCTTCTGTCGCAAATTATAATAAACCTACCTTGAGAATCACGAAGTATTCTAGTTGATATCACTTGCCCGTATTTTGAAAGCAAAGTATCCAGATCAGACTCTTTAAATGTTGGTGGCAAATTTGCTATGTACAAATTCGTGGGATCTTGCTCTTGTTGCTGTCAATAGAAATATTCATTACAAAACGAGTCAAACTACTAATATCGTTAATTTGAGCTTGAAACATAACGTTTTTCGCGTTATATTTCAAGATAATAAAAAGTGAAAAAACCAACCTTTCATTGTTTAGAGATGAGACTGATATTTGCAATAAATAACTAATAACTTATGATGTAAATAAGTATGCACGTGATTTATTTTTCTATTAAGTAAAGTAAACGACCCAGAATTATAATGTACCTGGTTATATTTGAAAGTAAACATCGAAATGTGAAATATGAACACTTAAAGCAATTTGCAATTTTTGTAAAAAGATCGATTAAAAACGAGGCAGTAGTAAATTGACATCACCTTGAATCGCTTTGTTACTTTTGTAAGTAAAGGTTGATCAGAAGAAATTACATTTTCGATAAAAGGTCCTTAATTTTTGTTATTTAATTAAGTTCAACTTTTTATTTATACAAATTTGATAGGTTTTTTAATTTATAACAAAATGATGTTTTTAATGGTTTTTAAACTTTAAAATTCAACCGGCCGGACTTAATCTTTGATCCGGCCGGAGCAGTAGATCCGGTGTTAGGGTCGGACTTAGTAATACTGCCGGCTTTCCGTCTCATCCCTAATAATAATTATAATAAAAGGGAAAATGAATGGATTTAATTAAAATAATTTATAACAAGGTTCAAAGTGAGCTCCCTGGACTCTAAAACCGCAAAACACACTATTATCATGTCACGTTAGATCACATGCTATCACGCAATGTCACGGCACACCCGAAATATCTGCAAGGAGGTTTATGCGTGCTTATAAATAGGTTTAGAAGTACACTATAGTCACCTCATGGAGCTCGCGGCAAGTCATACTTGACAGCACAATTTTATTTCCGCAAATTTACATAATCGGCACGCGTGATAACACGGTGTCAGAGTTTGACGCTAGAAGGCTACAACATTCACTTGCGATTTTGACAAACACAAAATATGTAATAAAAATGATCTGCAATGTACGTTCTAAGCCGTGACAGCATGTGCTATTTTGCCGATATGACAACACGTGACGTGATAATAGTGTGTTTGCGGCTTAACACACTCCTGGCTGCACCCTCCACAAAATAAAAAACAGGTTTAGTTTAAACGTTTTATAACAGATTATAGGTCAAGTGGATTTTTCTCGAAAACGGTTCAACTGATCAACATTTAGAAATGCCTTTTGTTTTTTAATAATATATGCATAGTTTGCTTACCTCTCACTATTTAATTATTACAATTTTAATAATTGCAAACTAAAGAGGTTTAAATTTAGTCCATCAAAATATTTAGTCTTATAGTTGCCCGAATGTATTTTCCCAGTTGTTTGCTATTTTTGCAGTTAATGTATTGTATTAATAACCAGGTACCTACTAAAATGCTGCTTCTGTATAATTTTAAAGAATTGTTTTTTTATTACTATACAAAACTTAACATTTATTATTCCCTGTCCCCCCATGCCCCAAAATATCGCACTTGCAAATTTCTGAATACAGGGTATCCCACTAAGGTCGGCGAGGTACGATATTATGGAAGCCATAAACCTTCCGTCTTTGAGAAAAAAAATCATCAATCAAGAAAAATTGATAGAAAATGCGCTTTCCCATCAACATTTTGGTCATTTTGGTAACGTGAAAACATTTTCCATCAATGTTTCCTGGTCGATTTAGGCAATGAAATGTTTTTTCCAAGACAAGGTTTATGGCTTCTATAATATCGTACCTGACAGACCCTAAGCGAGACACCCTGTATATCGTTAAATAAAATATAACCATAAACTCCCTAGGTATGTGAAATTAAAACTAGAAAAAATCCTGTACATACACATAATTTTCTTGAAGAGAAACATTATTTTTGCATCACGAAAGCTACTTCATTATTTTCAGCAAATGCGCAAATATAACCAAACTTATTATTCATACAAAAATTGCTATTAAAGGTAGGTTTTTCCACTTAACGAAAATAATTATCAGTAAATGTTCAGTAAATAAAAAATTTTACAAGCCAGTATAAATTTCTGATTTACTATACTTATGATTTGAAAATATCATGTCCTTAAATTCGAAACTGATATTACATAACAGTATTTCTCATGTTAGTCAGATAGTGCCACAATCCAATCATATCTGTACAAATTAATGCAAATAAGTACCAATATAGTTGTTTATTTATTTCTTTTGTACAACATGCAATGCTTTTTTAAGGTTACTGTACAGCCATATACACTAGAATTATTTATTATTATGCCCAGTTTTAAAAAAAATCAAATAAAATCTTAAGCCGTGCCACATTCCATACAAAAGCTTTCATTTTCTTAAGGGGGGAGACCCTTGTAGCACCTTCAAAAATCTATTCTATACAAGGTATGAAAACTTTACTAAAAGAGGACTCAACACAATAACAGGGTTCGGACTTGACTCAACACAATAACAGGGTTCGGACTTTTCAACAGCTGTAAAATTCCATGACTTTTTCAGGCATATTTTCATAATCACGTCTTTTCGAAAAACGCTCCGATCCGTCGATTTTATTTTTTCACTTTTACAAATTTTGAGAATTTCTAGTATTATATAGGATTGCTCAAATAGTCGGGGCACACGTCAATTTTAGTATTTTAAATGGAATACCATCAATCTTGTCGTCGGTTGTATTGCGCACAATGTTGTCGCCGTTATATAACCTGTCCAAGATAAGGAGGTCCAGCACAGGGATCTCGGAAACCGTAAGAGATACGAAGTCGGTTAAATGGAGGTAAAGTTGCGCATTTATGTGCCTAATAATATGCCGTTTAGAAAGTTTTAAAATTCCGAGTAGTTCCGGAGATATCCGAAAAAAAACGAAATTCTGAAAAATCGTTTTATTGTTTTCCTGTATGTGTGTCATACATCGTTGCACTCGGAAGAAAAAAAGCTCTCAAATTCCAATATCAGGAAAACAGGACCGTATTTAAAAAAAGAAAGTTGATAATGGCCCTTCGAAGACGACTCGTCGGATTACAAAACAATTAACGGTGTTAGATAGAGCGGAAAAAGTGGCAATGCAAAAGTGCAATTTACTTTAGAATTCGATCTCAAAAAAACCCAGGAAAACAATAAAACGATTTTTCATAATTTCGTTTTTTTTCCGGATATCTCCGGAACTACTCGGAATTTAAAAACTTTCTAAACGGCATATTATTAGGCACGTAAATGCGCAACTTTACCTCCATTTAACCGACTTCGTATTTATTACGGTTTCCGAGATCCCTGTACTGGCCCTCCTTATCTTGGACACGTTGTATAGGCAACCCCGCCATATTGGTGTCGGCTTGGTTGCCAACCAACGACATGAATCAACGACGACCGTCCAGAACCGAAATCAGTCGTAGCGATGTAACGATATTAAAAATGTATCTATACGTGGACAATAGATATCAAAATTAATTCTAAAAGAGACTTTTCAGTGATGGCCATAAAGCCGGTTAAGGCAAATAGTTTATGAGTCGGCTTTGCGCATGACATCTCACGATCAGCTTTGTTTACATGCGCGAGGCCATAAATTTGCCATTTTTGCTTTTAGAGTTTGGCTATCCATAGATATAGGTAGGTGGTCTTTGGCAACTTTGACACGTCGTTTCGAATCGCGGCCATGCGAACGAATGAATAATAGTAGTTAGTTAAGGGGGGCCTTAAAAGAATAAAGCGAAATAGTAAAAAAAACTATTTTTTACTTACCTAAAAAAAAACACAGTAAAAATACAGTTAATTGTCGCGTTGCCTTTGGGGTTCCCCCCTTAATGCTGTGTTCTGGCAATGCTATTTTAAATTTTGGTTTTATCGAAGATCCTTGCAGAAAATGAAAGCCTTACGTTTCAAAAAAATGGTGAATATTAAAGCACATTTTTAGTATTCGGTTACTAAACCATTGAAATTAATTTTTATAGAACTACACTGCGCAACTTATTTATCGCACAACCAAAAATTTGCCTCAACGTGCCTCAATGTTTTTGTTGTATTTTCGAAATTTGTTGGTCGATTTAATAGATTTTCTTCTTCTTAAGAATATCACTGCCTCGTTATTGTATTGGTTAAAAAAAGTAACTTTAATATTATACCGGCTGTTCTAAAACTGTTGTGTTTTGTACGAAAATTTTAAACACCCTGTGGAATATATTGGGCATTGCATATTTCTGCAGATACAGCCAAATGAATGTACCATATTTCCTTTACATTTTCGTTTTTGATTCATTTGTTTATCCCTGTTACTTAATGAAATAGATAATTTTTATTAATTGTGTCTAGATTTTTTTTAGTTAAAGCCTCGACCTAAATCGCATTGAACATAAAGGTCGACAAGTTCATCTGTAGCGGCGAAAGGGATGCGGGCAAAAAAATATCGATGTTACCAATGTTGTCGCATATATTAAATTTCAATTTAATAATCTCTTACCGAGAAAAAACTAAAATATCATTTCAGCATTTAAAATAAATTGTAATAGGTATATAAGAAACCAGTATTCTATTATAGTTTCAATATTATTAAAACTCTCTTTTTATACTATTTATTTTGATATTTAAGTGAAAAAATAATATATTTTTTGATTAAAGTACTTTTAATCTAAAAATTTGGCAACATAGTGCGTTGTCAATGGTTACAGGTAGCTAGAGCTTTATATCCCAGACAGTTGATAGCGCATGCGTCTCGCGAGACACCCGATGGGCCATCGGGCTTGTCCAGCGAGGTGCGATATTTGATGGATATACCCAAGCAGTTGCGTAGTGATACAAAGGGTAATCGTTATTGTATCATGTTATAGGGTGTTATTTTAAAATTTTGAACTTTGTGATAATTAATATTAAAGTTACTTTAATACTTTTTTAACCGAAACAATAAAGGCTTGATGACATTCTTAAGAAAAAAATCTACAATTAGAATGGAAATCAATTAAAACGTTCAACAAATTTCGAAAATACATTCCATCAAAGTTGAGGTAAATTGTTGGTAGTGCGTTGAATAAATTGCGCAGTGTACAATTTTTGGAAGGTTATAACCAATATTTGGAAAATTTAAGGTGTAGAAATATTTGAATTAAGATTGTATTTAATTACCTTTCCATTTTACTACTCCGCTGTTAACCTATATAACCTGTAATTAACTAAACGATAATGTAACGTAAAAAAAAGTAGAGTAATAATAAACATTTTTGCCTTTCATTAAAAAAAAAAGGACTGGACATAACAATATGCCTAAATCAATTACTTTTTACTATCTTCCGCTAACACGTCATGTTAGGGTCCGTTTGTCATAAAGGCATGTCAATTGAATCATGAAGTTCCGTATGCCAATAACATAAGGCTGATCTTCGGAAAAATTAAAACCCAACTGGATTCTTGAACACATCTTTATGTCGGCATTATTAGGTACACATTATACAAATTTTTGAAACCGATAACATTCAGCTTTTTCCGTGTCACGTTTGCTGGCGCATTGCCAGGAGAATTTTAGGAATTGCTATTATGACTTTCGGAAGAAATGAGAGATGACAGAACAAACGGAAACGTCAATTTTTTCATATTTCGTTGTTCCATGCTGTTTGAAGTCATCAGCGATCTGAAATCAAAGTGCGCTTTCTTAATACAACCTCGCGACCAACTATAACTTTTGGGATAGTGATACTCTTCTTCCGTTACTTTTAAAAGTTCGATCGGTTTGTTCCGTCATCTCTCATTTCTGACAAAAGTCAGAGCACCAGTTGATACTGTCGAAATCCCTAAAATACCCCTAGAATTGCAACGGCAATTAAAATGGCGTAAAATCCGCATTAGCAATTATTCTTTTGCGCCTGCAATGGCAATTATAAATGCACGTATTCATGCGCAGTAAACCGTTCTCGATCAGCTGGCGCATTGCCAACAGTCGGAACAGCAGTTGGTACGGTCGAAATCCCTAAAATATCCTCATAATTAGAGATGGGCAAATCTGTTCGTTGTGATTACCAGTTAAAGCAGCTACTGCTACTTACAAATGGCAAAGTTGCTACGAATTAGCAGTACATATGCGTAATAAAGAATGTGAACTGTTAATTTAAGTACCAGTTAGTTTAAACAGCCATTAACTGTTCATAGCTGCGTCGACCAAATAATCAACAGTTAAAAATATCAGAATAATATATCTCTATCCAGACTTGCAGCGGCAAGGGCAATTAAAATGGCGCACGACCCATTTCTGGCCAGAACGGTGTACAGCTCACGATTCCGTGCAATTATGCCATAATACAAATTGTATTACTGAACTTTGCTGCTGGTAAGTAATGCGATCGTTTTTCTAGCGTATGACTCCCCTCAACACCTAATGTAACATAGTATTGATTTCATTTTAGTTATTCTTTATTAAAATTTTCCAAAATGTGGTGTTTGCAAAAATCACGCTGGGATTTAATTTATCCTGAGAGAAAAAACTTATGTAGTTGGAATACAGGTCAAGTTCGTGTATGACCAGATGACCCATCTGGCATGCTATTATGGCGTACAGAATCTAACTATTTTTACAATATTTCTAAAATAATTATGCTTCTGCAACTAAGCTCCGTTCACATATTTAAATGACTTTTTAAAAAAGAAACAGAAATATAAGTTTTAATTTGATCAACTCAAAAAACGTAATGAATGAATATATAATTTGTTTAAAAAAAAAAGATCGAACTTATGATGATAGCCATTGATAAAAGTTGATGTAAATTAAAACGGATTGTCAATTTTGAAAATCATCTAATCATTTCATGCACCTATGCCATAGCACATCACAAGTCTAGACTACATGTTTGATTGAAAACATATTATACAAACTAAATTCAACTCTGGTGTTATTTAAAAGTGGTATATTTTTTATAATATGCTGGCGTGTCAGTACTCAGCAGTTTTATGGATGAAAACAGTATATTTATATATACAGGGTGTCCGGTAAAATGTGGGAAATCTCCCGGATATGATGAAAACAAGCGAAAAGGGTACTACATCGGACATATGGGCTCCTAAAGAGCTCCAGTGAAGTCAAGTTTTTACATATAATTATTGAACCACCAGGTATATTTCAATTTTTTTTAATATGATGTATACCAGGTAAGACCCTTCAAATTACTATCCAAGAAAGTGTTGTGAATTACTTTACTCACAGCTGCAGGGACGGATTAGCTGTGACACTCATGGCTCCTTTTTCTTAACGCCCTGTATGCTAAGAACTTTAGACAACGGTTTTTACATACTTTTAACTATGGACTACAAATTAAGTCCTAACCGTTTTCGAAAAAACGGCGCTTCATATACATCATGTATTTGACATTGGCATATAAAATGCCGTTTTTTCGAAAACGGTTAGGATTAGCGACATGAATGAAGAGTACTTAATTTTTAGTCAATAGTTAAAGTATGTAAAAACCGTTGTCCAAAGTTCTTATCATACAGGGCGTTTAAAAAAAAGGGGCCATGAGTGTCACAGCTAGTCCGTCCCTGCAGCTGTGAGTAATTCACAACACTTTCTTGGATAATAATTTGAAGGGCCTTACCCTTACGTCATATTAAAAAAAAATTAAAATATACCTGGTTGTTCAATAATTATGTGTAAAAAACTTGATTCCATTGGATTTCTTTGGGAGGCCATATCTCCGAAGAGGAGGCCTATACGCAAAACGTTTATATGAACTTTCACTTGTTCTCTTCATATCCACATTTTTCCTGTATATCAATGGTTAGGGAAGTAAGAATTTTATAACTTAAAATTGATTTTATATTGGAATATTCTCAAAAAAAAATTTTTATAAAAAATTTTGTAGCCCCCTCTAAGTCACAAATACTGATCTATGGCAACAGCAAATAGTAACGAACAGCTGCATCCTAATTACAAAAAAGGATTGGACAAGAAGATGGCACATTAATCTAAAGGAAGCAAATCAGTACATGTACAGGGTGTCCCATTTTCGACACTTTCTGGGGGAATTAGAGCTATAATCAAGAATATAATGTTGCGGTTTTCATTTTATTGTTCCGCTTTTTAACGAAACGAAAGGTGGTTCCGTCAAATTTGACATGGCTCTCTTACTTAATCTGCATAGTGATGTTGAAAATGTTCGCTTTTTAGACACCCCTCGTATTTCCGTTACGCGTTAACATACCATAAAGGTAAGAAAAAAATGATCTTGTTAGAGATTTTTCCGTACAGTTCAGTGGCGTAGCCAAAGTTGATTTTTTGAGACATTAACAAAAGTAATCATTTTTAAATGGGACACCCGATATATTAATTTTCTAATTAAAGTTACTTAAAACAGTAGGCCATGGTCAATTTATTATTGTCAAAATTTTGACAGCTTTTCTAAATACACGGTGTTATGGAAATGACTTATTATATTTAAATGGATTCAGTTAGCAACAATGTGGGTCACTAGTGTATACTAACAGTGTTGTCAGATCACATCGCATGTTTCGCCCTTGCTTGGATACCCTCCGCGCGCGACTATCGCTGCTTCAGTATGTTTCGAGACTCGGGGGTGGAACGACGTTGCCTAGGGTTCCACGTGCTTGATGTATACGAATTTTAAACGTTAGTTAGATTTTTTTCTGTTGTGAAATAATTCATAATAAGAAATATTGTGATGCGATTTCAAATTTGTGTGATATTACCAATGTTGGTTCTGTTTCAAAACATACTATTTGTGTTTTATTTTTTTTATGGAATTTAATTATAAAACTGATTATAAGATCGAAGGTAAGAGAGTATGTACCTTAAAATTGTAGTATTTTTTTTCTAAAAAGTTTTAGAAAGAAGTGATGACGCGGGTCAAAGACGTCTTGTTGTTAAAAACTGAACACGTGCGTTTACAATTCTGTGTTGCAATATATGACAACACAGCCTCAATAAACTATTGATTGCTAACGTCCTCAGTAGCAGCAACGTAAATTTTTAGATTTCATATAAAGTGTATATTTCGTACAATAATTCAAAGTGCCATTTATGGTTATTTTTCTTCAGTTTGTTTTCATCTCAGGATTTGCCGGTTTAAATATAATAAATCATTTCCATAACACCTTGTATTAAATTCGTTTATATAAAACATGCCAACATATCATACTTTTCATAATTACTACCTTGAACGGCCATTGTTAAGAATAATTAAATAAAAAGTCACATTAGAGGGTTAACATAGTTATATATAGTTATAACAGAGTTACATACACTGGTTTAATAAATCTATGTTTTTTTACCTGTTATTATGTATTTTTAACAAAGGTTCTGAAAAATGGGCAATTTCTAAACTAACAAGGTTGCTTGATCTTACAAAATATTTAAAGATAAAGAAAATATAAGCATGTTTTTCTTTTTCAAAATTTGCTTGTTGCATAATTGTGCCCGTCACTGTAAGTGTATGGCCACAACGGAGCACCGCACAGCGCCTTCGCCAATAGACGGTACCATAGCACCGCACAGTAGTGTCCACAACGGCGCACCGAGCCTAGCTCATTGCCTTGCCTGTCGATCAATTTGTCTCTCGATATCGAGATATAAACATGGACTGACAAGATATTATTTTAGACGCTAATATAACAAAGTGGTCTATGTTCAGAATTTGACGTGAAATTGGAAAATCAGTTAATATACAAGATGTCACATTAAAAAATATGTTTAAACAGGGTGGTAATTAATTAATTAGAAACAAATACGGTATACTGGAATAATTTTCAACGTTTTAATTGTTATTTTAAATAGTGTTTGTTGTCCTACATAAAATCCAAGTAATAATATAATCAAAAATATCACAGTCCATGTTTATATCTCGATGTCGAGGGACTACTGTGCGAAGCTCAAGCGAGGCTGTGCTATGGTGCCAGGCTAATGGCGAGGGGCGGTGCGCCGTTATGGACACAGACTAAAAGTTTTCAATTTTTAAATTTGTTGATTGGTAGTTGATCAAAGCGATGAAGAAAATGATATGTGCAAATCTCCGGCAGGAAGCGATGGTGCAACTCTATTGTAAATTTGAAGTCTCTTAAGAACAAAATAATATAGCATTTATATGATTGACTTTGAATCTACCTTATATCAATGACTATGCCACCATACTTTCCTGTAATAATTTGCAATATTGTTGTTAGTTTAAAGTTATTTTTCTTTCTTACCAAACCATAATATGATAATTATAAAGTTTTCAATCACATTTATTCTGTTCTAGAGTAAATGGATACTTTTGACACAAGCTATTAACAGCTTGCCAAATATCCACTTATCGAAAGTACTTAGAAGAAAAATCTGACCAATAGCGATTGCTAAATAAAAAATCAAAATGACGTCAGATTTGTAGTGTTCCATTGAACGACATACATTTTTAGTTAATAATTTACCGGATGGTTTAAAAATATATCTTTTGTGCATCATGTGCATTTTATATATAGTATTTTTTTATAGACTTAAGAGAAAAGAGAACAATTTAAAAACAAAAAATAACAAATTCGGGATGGAAAGGTTATGTTATTAAACACTAGAGATGATTTTTAAATTGTTATTTAAAAGCTCCGTCACAGCTAAAAGACATTTTTATTCTAAATTATATGTATTTTTGCACTTGGCCCCTCAATTTCATTTAAATATATTTAATACAATATCAAAATTTGGACTGTTGGCATCACTCGACATTTTAAAATAAAATAAGATATAGATTAAGGTACGGCAAGACAACGGAACACCCCAGACTGCTACATATTGAAGATACGACATATACAGGGCAAATAACGATCTATGGTTAGACATATATGGAAAACGAGTATTACAATGTTTGCCTCTTATAAAACACACCTGCTGCATCCAAAATATTTTCAGCGTTGTGGCGTTGCCGCTTCTACCGGAAAATTGTAACATTTCTGTCAAATATTGCGCAAAACTTGACCTTAATTATTAAGCACTTGTAAATTTGTTATATGGTTCCTGGAAAGTTGATGATAGTTTAAGGAAATCCAATGTATTCAATCACCATAGAAAAATTCGATATCAGACAGGGGGAGGTTGAAATTATGTTTATAAAAAGTAGTCAATGGGTTTTTAAAGAAACCCCCAGGTATATTATTTTTAAAATAAAAAAACGGTAAAATTTTCATTCAAAAGATATATCCATTATACCTAAAACTTCAGGTTTCCTCAATAGAGTCAGTTTCTAGGAAAATAAAATCTTTATTTGTGTAGGTAACTATTTTCGTTCATTTTCAGAAGTTTTATTTTTTTGTTAGAAAAGGCAATAATAACAGTTGTGCATCAAATTTATTAAACTGTCTTAAATACCATTGGCTACCTATGAAAAAACTCAAAAGATAATTATTTTCCAAAAAATAGCTCTATAGAGGAATTTTGAAGATTTAGGTGTAGGGACATTTGAAAGCAAATTTAACTTTCTTTTAATTTTAAAAATAAGATACAAGGGGTTCCATTAGAAAAATTCATTGACCGCTTTTTAACAGTAACGGAAAAACATAATTTTAACCTGCCCTGTATGATATCGAATCGATTGTTCTATGGGAATTGATTGAATTCATACCACAAATTGATAATTAAGGTAAAGGATCTTAACACAATGAGGATATGGCTTTGGCTCACAGTCTTTGAAGAACTTTCCAGAAAAACAATCAGGGAGCTCTGAAAATTACTATAATTTGTCTTTGTCGTTTTGCGTTAATTAAACAAAGACATTACGTCGTCTTCGATCGTTCGGAATGTGCTTTTTATAAATCCCTTATTGGAACGGCCGTCTTTCATACCTGCTTTCAGGTTTGACAGTACCGGATTAGCAACTGTCATATTTGTCATTGAATAAAACTCCTAGTGGTTTTTCAGTGTTTGTGTGTTAAATTTAAGTATTGTTTGTGAAAAAAATTGTAATTCTTAACTAAATATAGCAAGAGTGTGCCAAGTCTGCCGTAAACTGGATAAAAATATAGACTTTTGAGTCACGTCCGTAGATTGTTTGTTTTCCCTAACCAAGATATATTATACATGTCAGAATCGTCCGAATTTTTTTCTACAACTTATATACATAAAATTAGTCGACACCTATTTCAGGATTTTGCTGAATTTTCTCCAATTAACCTGAATATCTCCAGTTACTGATCGGATCAATATCGATATTTCTTTATTTTGCCCTTTGTTACGTTCGCTTTCGAAGTGTATTAATTGTGAACAAATGAAAAAAAATAGCAATTTAATTGTTTAAATAGTTTTAACATTTTAACTCTTAAACAATCTTAAATTAATTTTAAAAAATACCATTTTGTTCTTCATCCTCTTATCTACAAAACTCATTTTACGAAAAAGTGGTAGCTCTTTTAGTTCGGAAGATATTAAATATTTCCGATCGCAAGTCACGCGTGCGAAGAGCGAAGTGATCGACGGCTCGAAGAGTGACACCGAGCTCGATTGTACACGCCTCGACCCGTCGAGCTGTTTTATTCCCCGCGCTCTGCGTGACTTGCGATTGAAAATATTTAATAACTTCCGAACTAAAAGAAGTACCACTTTTTCGTAAAATGGTTTTTGTAGATAAGAGGATAAAGAACAAAATGGTATTTATTAAAATTAATTTAAGATGGGTTTAGAGCATGTAAAAACTTTTAAACAATTAAATTATTATTATTTTCCATTTGTTCACAATGACAATTCGTTTTAATACACTTCGATAGCTAACGTAACAAAGCGTAAAATAAAAAAAGACCGAACAAACCCGTACAACTAGAGATATTAAATCTCAAATTATGTTGTTGTTGTGAAAAATTCGGACGATTCTAAAATGTCAAGGTTAAAAAGCGTGCAGTTTGTAAAAGAATGACGCATTAACGTCTAACCTACCAAGACCGCGAATCACCCTGTATTGTAGAATCCAAATACTCAAAGAATAACATCGCAACGTCATCAGTCTAGTGGCCGCTAAGCGCCGCCCTCACGCATTAACTGAGTTAAAGTAGGCGGAGCCCGAGAACTATAAACGTTGACGCAGCGATGTTATTCTTTGTATATCAGTATACTAACAATGTCAGTTTCCACTCATGTCATAGTCGTTACGTTAATTTATTCTTAGGAATAAACATTAAAATACTGTGACAGAGCTTTAAGATAAAGCTAGGTATTACTTGCATGCAAACGTACAGTGGCTTGTCTACGTTGATGATACCAGATACCCACTTTCGCCATTTGCGCCTGAATGTTACGGGCAGTCAGCGCTTTGACCGCTCCTTCCGCAGCTACTGGGCTGTCAAAATCTACAAATCCATAACCTGCAAAAAAAAACGAGCATGATTAAATTTAAGGGAACATATACGGGATGCGCAGAGTAAAAACTTTTTATAAAAGAAAACGGCCCTGAAAAATATTCGTTCTCGTAGGTTCAAACCACCGACCTATATCTAAAAGCAAATGTGGCACATTTATGGCCTCGCGCATGTAAACAAAGCCGACGAACAGGACCGTACTTCGCCCTTAATGAAAATGATTGCACGGCAATATTTTGACACATCAAGACCTTCTTTACTGGGAAATAAACAATCTATTTTCTCGCATAAAAGAAGGCCTTGTGACCACCATCACTGAAAAGCCACTTTTAGAATTAATTTTGATACCTATTGTCCACGTATCGATAGATTATTAATATCGTTACATCCCTACGACTGATTTCGGTTCTGGACGGTCGTCGTTGGTTGGCAACCAAACCGGCACCAATACCGGGGGGTTGCCTATATGACGGCGACAACATTGTGCGCAAGACAACCGACGAGCAACCTTTAAAAATATGACCGGTAAACCGTACGCACCCCATAAGTTGTACGTATCCATAGTTATAGGTCGGTGGTTCAAACCGCTAGGCCGGTACACCGATTCGCACTAGGTGGATTTTATTGATAAAAATCATGGCGTTCCTGACTATCATCCCTACCCCATTCAAGCAGGTAATGATGCCGGATGAGATCGGAGATCTCGTGGAGTACGAGTGTCCACAATGCGGAAAACCAAGAGTTAACAGCCCTTGGGGGAGCAGCGTATCAAGGAATGGCCCTATGATGCGAACTAAGGGGAAAAAATTAAGGAAAAAAGTGCATTCACAATTGTTTATACAAGGTGTTATGGAAATGACTTATTATATTTAAACCGACAAATCCTGAGATGAAAATAAATTGAAGAAAAATAACCTTAAATGGCGCTTTGAATTATTGTACGAAATATACACTTTATATGAAATCTGAAAATTTACGTGGCAGCTACTAAGGACGTTAGCAATCAATAGTTTATTGAGGCGGTGTTGTCATATATTGCCACACAGAATTGTAAACGCACGTGTTCAGTTTTTGACAACAAGACGTCTTTTCAAACTTAAAAAAACAAGACTACAATTTTAAGGTACATACTCGCTTACCTTCGATCTTAAAATCCGTTTTATAATTAAATTCCATAAAAAAATAAAACACAAAAAGTATGTTTTGCAACAGAACCAACAATAGGTAATATCACACAAATTTGAAATCACATCACAATATTTCTTATTATAAATTATTTCACAACAGAAAAAAAATCGGGTAATGCTACAACTAACAAAACGTTTAAAATTCATATACATCAAGCACGTGGAACCCTCGACAGCGTCATCCCATTCCCTAGTCTCGAAACATACTGAAACAACGATAGTCGCACGCGGCAAGTATCCAAACAAGGGCGAAACATGCGGTGTGATCTGACAACACTGTTAGGATACTCTAGTGACCCACAATGACATTGACCCCGCTAACTGAATCCAGATGGAACGGCGCGACAGCATGTGGGTAGAAAGAAAAACCAAGTATTTAGATATTCGACTAAAAAAAAGTATGTAGACTTTCTCTAGGACACCCTTGGAGTCACCCATTTAAATATAATAAGTCATTTCCATAACACCCTGTATTATTTACTGGAATTTAGATATTAAGGACGAGAAGTTTCCAAATGTTTACCCTGTATAAAACCAATCCATGTAGTATGCCGTGGCCGAATGTACTTGTAAATATTTATATAAAATAAAGAAAATAAACTCTCCTTTAAACCCTACCCCCCCTCCTTAATGTTTACGGTAAAGTTTCCATAGCCGGTACAACAGTGAATTGAACGAATAAGTCCACGTGCGTAAAGCCCTATATCTAATTGAATCGTGGTGAATTTCAAGTTATTAACTCCCATTCAGGTATGAACAATTGTACAAATAATTATTTACCCACTTTCTCGGCACTACCTAGAGTAAATCCAACGATAATGCCAACATATTTTCTTTCATTTTACTTAAGTCAATTAGCAGATATCCGCTAATAAATATGTAATATCAGAAAGACGCTTTGCCGCTTACCATTAACAATATCCCATTATCTCAACAATGGTATCCAAATTGACCGAGAAACATAAATTCTTTAAAAACATATATATTTGTAGTTTTAACGAGGGGAACTTGAAAATTTTCCTCCCTAATGATCAAACAAAATACTTTCCAAGTAAATAATACGACAATGTGTAGAGATCTTAACTAATTTTTGATTGTACCAATGACAATTGTCTCATTAACCCAGCGTCTTCATAAGTGATAAGATGATATCATTTTTACTTATCTTGTAGATAAAATTTACTCTGCAGAATAAACCCGGCTATTTGCACGTGAAAGTATCGGGCCTTAGCCACATACAATTTAGACATAAATATTAACGAAATTTATGTATTTTTTAAAATATGGATTTTTTTATTAAAAAATGCCTAAAATAGAAAAAATAGTGTAAAGTATAGTTGTTGCAGAATTATACCGTTGATTCTTACTGCCATAAATAAACTACCTGATTAAACCCTATTGTATACGCCTGAACCTCTTCAAAGCGCAATAAATGGGATCAGGGCCGGCTTGAAAATGTATACCACACCACATGATTTATTTTTATAATTTAAAATAAATAGATAGGTATTTTTAGTTTCAGGTACCTATAATAAATGTAACATAATGATAACTATTAGGATAACAAGTACAATAAAAATTAATTAAATTCTAAGAAACTATTGATAATTTAATTATTTAACTCTGAATCACTATCACTATCTTCATCTAATCCTAAACTTATAATTAAGAGTTGAACATTTGTAATCATACAATTGTAAGAATTTTCCACCTTAAGTACATGCTGTACACAGTTTTTCCAGCTGTCTGCAGAAATTTTTCTTACTTCGTTTTTAATTAATTCTACTACAGATGCATTTAATGTAGGAGAAATATAATATTATTTCTCCTAATATTGGATTTTTTGAATATACAATAGTACAGAGGAAGACGTAACCCTGTATGCCCATTTTCGGCTGCAAGTTTGTCACACTCGTATTCCTTATTTATTTTAAAAGCGTTTAATACTTCTAGCAGTTCTCGTTTTTTGTAAGTTTCTTCAAAATAAAAAATCATTTTCAATCATAAAATTTTGAATTTCTGCTTTTGTATTATTAGAATTGGGAATGATTTTTGCTTGCCGACTATGATAACTAGCATTGTCCATTACAATGACGCTATTTTCAGGTATATTTTTAAGGAGTTTATGTTTTAACCAATCTTCAAAAAGTTGTGCGTCGGTATCTTGATGGTAATCTAAAGAAGAATCTGCTATGTTTTTAGCTGAAAGCAACAGACAATTTGGAACAAACCCGTTCTCTGAACCAGCATGTAATATTGTGATTCTTTTGCCTTTATTTGATGGTGCCTTGGTTTGACATTTTTTGGAAGAATCATCCCAACCTTTTCTTGGAGTGTCATGGGTATCGAACCATGTTTCGTCAAGGTAAATAATTGGACGTTTTTCTTCTCTAAATTGTTTAACAGCTGTTAAATATTTAGGTCTCCATTCCCGACACTTGAAGATGCCCCCCTATCAGCACAATTCCAAGGACGCCACATTCTACCACTAATAAGCCTAACTAAAAATTACTCGCCGGAAAACCACTAAAGATTAAAATTATTAAAAATCACTTTGTATTTATATATGCATCAGGCATAGGTATAAATTGAAATTGTATACCTGGTCCGGCTCTGCTCGAAAAGGTTTTAAAATTTGGGATTTCCTTATTTATTTTATGGTCGGAATAGATAATGAGGTTTTATTGCAGTCAAGAGATCAACGATATAATTCTGCAAAAAACTATACATGTTTCATAAAACTATTATAGCACATGTTTCCTTGCTTGCGGCGAGTTTTCTAACATGGAGGCGTGCTTAAATATGATGCTTGATAAAAACGTCATCATTCTTTTTCGGGGGATTTTTGAATTGGAGCGTTGGTATTGCTGATTCAAATGTCAAATATCAACCATATTTGTCAGATTAAATATTAACAGGAGGAACAACCGTTAAGTCTTCTGTTTCATTGCCGGAAAAACGTTTCTAGTGCCCTCTGTTGTGGAAATGGCTACATATATATTTTTTAAACCGACCGGTTTATAAACATAGGTAAACATCATTTATTGCTTATCTGCGATTTGTTTTCGACTCGGGGTTTGGGGTTTAAACATAATAAGACAAGTCCATAGAGTACAAAGGCTTCATTTCACATATAATGATGTTTGGTGATGAAACCACCAAGTCCCCTCCTCTTTTAGAACTGTTTAAAATGTGAAACATAAGGACACCTATTGGCACCATGGTATAAAGATCTAAGAGGTACGATTCCACGCCGATCGAGGCGTGGCTTGTGACGTCAACGGGCGAGTGATTTTTAAATCTCTTATGGAGTTTATAATTCGTTTTTAACTCTCTTTTAAAGGTATTAAAAGGTTTTACGCATTTAGTGGTATGTGAAATCAAAAAATAATATCACGGTATTTAGGTATATTTATTTCATGAACTTACAACAAAGATTAAAGCTAAAATACGACCTAGTTATATTAGGTGGAAGGGGGGGGGGGGGTCGGTTGTACGCTGATTTTGTAATATAAATAAAACAAAACTAAGAAACCACCACACAGTTAAATTGAAAAAGGGTGTTTAATATCTTTTTGGTATGTTTCTTGTGTGCCTGAGGTGACTTTGACGAAGCCTTAGCCCTGATGATGGCCTTTTAGAGGCCGAAAGCGCTAGGTGTTTGGTAGAATTATATTACGCTGAATACAAGTGAGACGTTGTGTTTTATTTATATGACCTAGTTATAAACAAATTAAACTATTTTTTTTAAACGGTCCATCTCTCAGTGGAGTGAAATTATGAAGAGGTAAAGAAACTGATGGTCTGCTTCAGTAGTTAAATAAACAATATTTTAATTTCCATATATGTTTCCAAAGCCTCATCAGCTTCAGTGGAAAATACTTAAAAAGTAAAATGTTAATAAAATAAATGAAGCCGTATCCATTCTAACATTTTGTTTTTATCCTTAGAAAAGCGGAAACACCTTATATTTCTGTCAAATTTCTTTGCGTTGCTATCTATATCACAACCCAACACAGCGCACCTAATTTTATGAAAATTCAGATATTTATTTTAATAAACACACACGACTAAATAAGAAACAGGTCTGGTGAACTTTCAAAATTTCCATGGAAAACTACGGCAAACGGCACTCACTACGTGGCGACCAGTGTTGCCAGAAATTTTTGATCAAAGTAATAGGTTGACGGTTCGAAACCTAATAGAATAGTAAAAAACGGTGTCAGAGTAAGAAGAGTACGAAAATAAGGTCGTTACTTTCCTATGATATGGGGGGTCACCTCTAGATTGAACATAAATTTCATATGGGTATGGAACATCTCAAAAATTGTTAAAATAGTAATGGATATATTACAATTGTAAAAGACTGACAACGCTGGTTGCAACGAGCAGGGGTGGCCGAGCAGCTTCGTCGACCGGTTCGAATGACGCGGCAGATGTTTCTGGTATTTTAGCTGTAATGTGTGTTATATTTCTATGAAATTAATATACGTAAATACTTGTCATATATTATTCTTTCATTTCATATACCATTACATGCATAAAACCTTTTAATACCTTTAAAATAGAATTAAAAACGATGACAGCAATATAAATCTCCATAAGAAATTTAAAAATCACTCGCTCGTTGACGTCATTGCGCGCGGCAGACGAATTTGGGACGTTTAGATATCTTACCTTACCCGAACAAACCCTTATAGATATCTATTAAAATATGAAATTAATTGACTACGCAAATCTGGTACATATACAGGGTGACAAAAAGTACAATTCACAAAACATTAATTTCTAATAACTGGGAGTTTCTTTCTACTAAGAAATGTATCTAAATAAGTAGATATATGTATACATAGGCTTACCTTTACATTTGTTAGTATTTTTATCTAAAATAGCTTTGGTTGAAATAATTGTACCATACCTGAAAAATAAAAAGTATCACATTAATGTTTAAAAAAAATTTTCTATTACAGGTACTTTAAGCGTCTTATTATATCATCCTAAACAGTTGAAGTATGCGTTATTAGACTCTCTTAAACCACTGGTTTACGGCGGATTTTGTGTTGAAGCGTTGATATTGCTGATTTAAATGTCAAAAGATGTCAATATCAAACCATAACCATGGGCAACGCAAGGAAATGGATCTTATCATATTTGACTAATAGGATGCAATGTATGTATGTGACCAGTCAGGGCAAAACTTATAAGTCAGAGATGCGAGAAAAAAACATAGGAATTGCACAGGGCAGTATATTCGTCAATGACCTGTAACTTCTCTTGAACTCACCTCAACAACATATTGTCAGCTGCGCTGATGACACAAACCTAATTACTGGCTGCAAAACTATGGAAGAGTTGATGGAAAGGTCCCAGGCGTTTTTTAATACGATTACAGATTGGTACAGTAAAAACAGGTTAATATTGAATGAAGGAAAGACTAACTTAGTATTGTTCAGAATAAAACAGTCCAACACTGTAAAACCCATGGATATTACATTTGGCACCAAAGAAGTAGGCATCTCGGATAATGTAAGGCTCCTGGGAATTTCCATCAATGAACTGACTTGACTGACTTGACTTGACTGGGCACAGCCCATAAATAATTTAGTCGGGAGACTGAATTCAGTCTGTTATGGTATTCGGGTAGTATGTAGGTATATGAATGAGGAAACACTTAAAATAATGTACTTTGCCAGCTTTGAGTCGATATACTCAAATACGGCGTTATTTTCTGGGGTGGAGATAGTAAAATGCAGAGGGTATTTATAGTCCAGAAAAGATTAATTAGGATAATAAAAAAAATTAATTACTTGGGAAATTATAGAAGTGTTTTTAAGAAAATGGGGTGTTCTGACAGCGTACGCTGTTTATATATTTGAATGTTTAATGTTCTTTTTTAAACACAGAGATTATTTTGAGGTAGATCTTGGGCATAAGTACAGTACAAGATCAGCAGATGTTAGGTATCCTATACATAGACTGATACTAACGGAGAAATCTCCACAGTATATGGGCCTTAAGTTATATAATGCTTTGCCAGAAAATGTTAAAAAAATTGACATACAAAAAGTATTTAAGAGAGAACTAGGAAAATTTCTGATAGATTTAGAGCCTTACAGTCTTAGATAATTTTGTGGAAGCTTGTGATTGTGGACATGGTACTAGTGCAATGGGTTTCTCTTTTCTTTTTTTGTTTTGGTGTGACGTCATTCCATTGTTTTGCTCTGTTGAAGTGTAACAAGTTGAAATAAAGATGATTATTATTATTATTATGAACCATATTTCATATTTGTTAGGTTAAATATTAAATGATAGTATGACAACAAACTCTTTTTTTTAATCTTCGTTTGTAATTCTACAATTATTCAATATTTGGAAATATACAAATCGAAGAAGCTGAAGATTACTCGAAACATCAATATTTCTTATTAGTAGATGCTGCTGACGTGTCGAAGGCAGCTGGGCAACTATTAAAATATTTGTGCTTGTGTTATTTAATGTTACATGGTTTGACTTTGACTTGCCATCTATTGATATTTTAATTGGCAATGTCCAGCAGTGTGACCACATTAAAAATAAAAATTCCCCAACTCGATTTTTAAACTTTTTTGGTTTTACGTTTCATACAGCTACTAATTGTTGCACGAGTTCAAGCTTGAACGAGTTTGGCAATTAATATTTTTAATATACTATTAAAATTATGTTTAATAACAATGTTAACAGCTAAAGAACAAGATGTATTGATAATAAAAATTTATGTGTAAGTTGATAATTATATGTAAATACCGTAGTGTCCTATTTAAGTTGGAACCATATGGAAAACTCTTTTATTGTTGGGTTTTATAAAAAAAATGTACTGTTGATAAAAAGTTAAAAAGTGTTCCAAAACTTAAAATGCAACCATCAGATATCAATTTTTGTAAGCCGTATACGAGGTTTCTCAAAAAATATCAATTTTACTCAAGAGTAAAGTACCTTTATTTTTTACAATACAGAAGAATGTTATAAAGTAAAGTTATTTTGAATTATAAGTTATATTCAGATATGCAATTACATCCACTTAGCATAAAAATGAAGGTTTGGTGATTATTTACATTATACATTTTTTGTAATTATAAATTTCAATACTGAAAAAGTCAATTTTAGTGATGTAATTTTATAAATATCAACTCACTCTGACATTCACTGTCAAATATTTCATGTCAGTGCATTCTAGATTAGTTTAAATTGTATCAAGCCAGAATAATTAATACTGAATGATTAGTAAATAATCACCAAACTTTCATTTTTATGCTAAATGGCTGTAATTGCAGATCTGAATATATCTCAAAATAACTTTACTTTATAACATTCTTCTGTCTTGTAAAAAATAAAGGTACAGTGGGCAGACGAGGATAGGCCGTTTTCATACAAGGAGTGCGAAAACCCTCCTTTAAACGGACAAACATTTTTAAAAAGTATTTGGGAGACGAATAAGTATGGAGCAAAATCTCTCTGAAGACAGACCGGCAACAAATCGCGTATGCGTGGCAGCGCGAAAAGACTTCGTCGAATGAAAGTATGTGTGATTCCCCGACAGCAGTCCGCCGTTTATTTGTGAGTTGTAAGGTTAAAAACGTAAACAATGGCACAGAAATTTCGCGCTTTGAGTCTGAAAGAGAATATTGATGTTGTGGAAGTTTGAAATTTGATAACAATGATTTGGGCGAGTTCATTAACATTGATAGCAATGTGCTATTTGAAGATGATAGTGACCCCATTCCTACCAATCATGTAGCCCAAACTGAAACTACACAATATCTGACGACTCTGATGAAGAAGTTGAATGCAGTAATCAAACAAATGTCACCAATTATCAACAAGTCATTAGTACGGTAAAAGAATTACAAGAGTATGCAAATAATAGAGGTGACTACAGCAATGGAATTGTTATCAGACTTGGAATTACATTTTCTAGATTGAAAGTTTAAAAGGCACAGACGTCAAACTACGTTATTAGATTTTTTAGTACTACATACATCCTAACTAAAACTAGTGTATTTTTGTTATGTTATGTTTATTTGTATAGGTATACATACACATAATAATAATTTTGCATTTACATATTACCTAATAACAAATTTCCCATGTGCGGACTCCTCTATTAGGCGGACACATTTAGACGATCCCGTAGGTGTCCGCCTAAGAGAGGTTTCACTATACTTTACCCTCGAGTAAAATTGATATTTTTTGACAACCCTCGTATATGTATATAAAAAAATTGATATCTGATGGTTGCATTTTTGGACCATGCACAAGAATAATTTTTTTATAAAATCAACAATAAAAAAGTTTTCCATATGGTTCCAACTTAAGAGATATATAAAATACGCTGTTACCATTTATTTTAACGGTTATTTATAAATTATAACTCGTTAAGCAAGAATGCATTTTTTAATCATTTAAAATATGTTAAACGACTAAACACTAGGCAAATTTCATTTAGCATACATAGATAAATACGTGAAATAAAAGATACCTGCGCTACAGCACTCATTAATATTTATTACAATGGTAAAATGTTGTACCGCCACGCGTTTTATTATACTATTTCTGTAAAAAGATTACGTGTCTGTAACTGTTGTTTCTACCTAGTGATGTAAAAGCAAGCAAAATAACCTATACAAAAATTAAATCGTAAAATTTCCATTTCTCTTTTCAAATTTATTGTTAAGTCCTTAAATCTACACATAGTGGAGTCGTTCTGGCGAAATCAACGGCTCGAAAATCCCTTGAGATAAATACACTGGAAGAAGGGGTATTTTTTCATAATGACACGAGGTGTCAATGTCAATGTCTTCGCATCGAATTGTCCACTCCAACAATTTTTATAAAAAAAAAATTATCATTAATTATTTTATAAATAATGACTTTTAATATGAATTTAGTGGTTTTAATGAAGAACGAACGAAGGAGACGAGAGACCGTTTTCATGTAGAATTGACCAGGCTAATCAGAAAAATATCCACATGGAAAAATATCAGTGGCGTACCATCTTTCTTGTAAAAAATATCAAAGGACATGTTTGCAGGGACGCCACTGGTGGAAAAATTGAATAACTGTTCTAACTAAAATTTGTGGTTCTATATCCTATTAACACATACCAAAATTGAAAATAATATTTAAAGTATTTTCGGATCCCCCCTCGTAGCTGATAAAAAAAATAAACAAATTGAATCCAGCCTGATCCCCGTAGCTCGATTAATAAACTACTTATTAGCATTTATGTAATATTTTTTCCTCCCCCATTACTCCCCTCATAATTGCCCCCACCAACCTCAGCCTCCGGCCCATCAAAGTACTCGGTGTCACCCGTTGATTCGCGAAAAATTGATGCCCCAACTCAGCCCCTTCTCGAGATATAATTAAATTTTATTGTTTTTTGCAGTTGAAATCGCGATAATTCGCGAACTCTTTGAGATATCTGGATCAGGTTTGTTCGAGCTTACGCGCTCTGTCAAGCTCTTCAATTTTGCCCTTCACACTTTTTGTGTAGCATCAAAACCGACTAAGTTATTTTCCATTTCCCGTTGGTGGTTAGATTTACGGGGCGTGCCCCCCTCCCCCCGCATGCGGCGCTCCCTACAAATCATGTCAGAATGTCGAGGGGATCCTACTGTATCGATTGGGGGAAAAAATTACTAGATTTCGTCGAGGGATTTTCGTAAACCGGAACTACTCCACTAATATACAGTGTCAATTTGCTACCCCTCCCAGGTGGTTAAACCACAAAGGCTGCAAATATCCTTTAAAAACGTCCCCCTTCATAATAAAATTGAGGTGTATTTCCAAATTGACCCCTGTATAAGTTTAACAAAATGAACATTTTACCTCAATGAAACACCCAATTGCTCTGTCAAAACTTTAAATTTATTTACTTGCAATTTATCTGCAAAAAACGATTAAATTAATAGACAGTTTTTGTTTAAACGTTTTATTCGTTAATACATCCAGTTTTTTTAAATATTAAGGACAGTTTTTTAAATTAAAACCCTGCTGGCTTTGAGCCTCTGATATAACATGTGTCCTATTGTAAAAAAGTCAACATTTTCTTATTCCGTTTCCTATTTCCTTTATTTTAAAATGATTTGAATTATCTGACAGTTATACAGATTTGGCAAAGACAGGACAGATACCGAATATACCAGCTATAAAATAAATAAAGAGAAGCCAAATGCCCTGTTGTATCTTAAAGCACATTCTTCCCATCATCAACCGATATGACGCGACGCAGGCGTTATGCGCGGAGGAAGGGAAATCCTGCAAGCGGCTCATGCTTATCGACGCAATGTTGCCAGGTTAAAAATTAAACAAGCACAGCAACACAAGATAGTGAGTGCTTCAAGAATTCACTAAAATTTCACTAGATTTAAAACTAAAGGGTTAATTAATAATAATCCTATTAAGTAACATAATTTTATTGCTCTAATAAAAAAGAACAAAAAATAAAGAACACAATTATAAAAATTTGTTATTAGATCAATTTATGTATTGTGCATTGAAGACTTAGAAGTATATTTAAGGGAATTAATGTTCATTTCCCCCAACGTCTCACTAGGGATACAATAGTTAGGGAGATCCTAAGTGATAGAGATTCTCTAGATCAATTGGATTCCACCACATGTATTTATGATACCCTTAGTTAAGAACGGAATAACGCAGACAACACAAAACTATGAGCTATATAATTATGATTGTTTATATTAGGAATATTTCCTATTTCTACTTATAACTGCGCATGCCTAACTAGTTTCCCTCCGTGGGTAACGATTTAGATAGAGAAATTTGACTCCCTAAAGTTAGAAACCCCTAAACTATTTAAGAGAATAAATAAACATTGGTGGAAACCGAAATCGCATGTTAGCGCAAGTTATTCTTTACCTAACTAACGAGTTTATGGAAATGGACATAAATGGTATAGATGCAAATTTCAAAATAATAATTACATTTTGTATATGAATAAAAAATCAATAGAAAAAAGCATGTTTCCTCTTTGTTTAATTTATTGCTGGTATATTACGTTCTTGTTTTCATCCATTAAGGAACGTCTAGTGCGTTTGCTCCTTAAGGTACACGTCCAAGCAGCACAGCAGACAGCCAAGGCTTAAGCCGCAAACACACTATTATCACGTCAAGTGAATTCACGTGTTGTCATATCGGCAAAATAGCACATGCTGTCACGACTTCGAAACAGACTACGTATACTGCAGATCATTTTTATTACACATTTTGTATTTGTGAAGATGGGCAAGTGAATCTTGTAGCCTTCTAGCATCAAACTCTGACGCCGTGCTATCACGTATAACTTGCCGTGAGCTGCATGAGGTGACTATAGTGTACTTCTAAACCTATTTATAAGCACGCATAAGCCGTCTTGCAGTGTGTGATATCGCGCGATAGCATGTGATCTCACGTGACGTGATAATAGTGTGTTTGCGGTTTTAGGGTAATCCAGCAGATGCTGTGTTGCTACATAGGACCACATTTACTTCTGGCCAAGACAATAAAATTAATTACAAAAACATATACATTAAAAAAGTATAACTTACTGTTGGCACATGTTGACAAGATCCTTGTCAGTCGTGCCCGGGTTCAAACCCCGGATATACAAATTTGTCTTACTAAGCTGCTCCGATCCGCCCATGTGACTCTGCGCCGATCCGTTGGACGACGCAGAGTTGTTGGCGTTGACTTGCATACCACCAGGTCCACCTAAAGCGTTGTTGCCGGATTGGCCTCCGCTCTGGCTACCGCCCGTATGGCTGCTGGAACTACTAGCGTTTGAGGGCGAGGTAGCAGTCGGGACGCGTTGGTTCCCGTACTAAAACAAAAGAGCATGATAAGTAAGGAGACGATAACCACATGAAAAAATTATAGTTTGTCAAATTCGTTATGGATCTCTTAGTTTTGAAATTTTGAAAATATTCGCTTTTTAGACAACAATCGTATTTCCGTTACGCGTGCACTTATCAAAAAGGTAAAAACTGATCTTGTTAGAAACCTTTACGTAAAATTCAGTGGCGTAGCCAGTTTCTCTCTATGAGAGATATTAACAACGCGAAAATTTTTAAATGGGACACCCACCTACCTATATCTATGGATAGCCAAACTCTAAAAGCAAAAGTAGCAAATTTATGGCCTCGCGCATGTAAACAAAGCTGATCGTCAGATGTCATGCGCAATACCGACTGATAAACTATTTACCTTAACCGGCGAACAGGACCGTACTTCGCCCTTAATGAAAATGATTACACGGCAATATTTTGACACATCAACTTCTTTACAGGGAAATAAACAATCTATTTTCTCGCATAAAAGAAGACCTTGTGACCATTACTGCAAAGCCACTTTTAGAATTAATTTTGATATCTATTGTCCACGTATCGATATATTTTTAATATCGTTACATCCCTACAACTGATTTCGGTTCTGGACTGTCGTCGTTGGTTGGGAACCAAACCGGCACCAATACGGCGGGGTTGCCTATATGACGACGACAACATTGTGCGCAAGACAACCGACGAGCAACCTTTAAAAATATGACCGGTAAACCGTGCGCACCAACTCATTTTTTCACTCATAAAATTTAACTTTTTACCACGCACCACATAAGTGATTCTCAATGAAAATTATTAAATTGAGTAACTAATGTAAATTATATTGTTTTATATAATGCTGAGTATTGTGTAGGTTAAGGGAGTAAGCTTAGTCCTCAACTTCGCCCTTTGTAGCTTTTAAATGTTACAATAAAGACATTATTTATTTATTTATAAGTTGTACGTATCCATACTTATAGGTTGGTGGGGAAACATTATTACTTTTTCAATTAATTGAGCATACTTTGGGCTACAAAAAGTATAGTTGTTTATATTTATATTCAAAAAGAACCTAAAATTCGATATTTTTAATAATTTACGATACTTCAGTAGGCCACGGTCAATTTATTAGTATTTATAGTATTAGTAACTATACGTTTTTATAAAGCTCAAAGTATGCTTTAATTAATTAAAAAAATAATAGATGGGGGTGTCTCATTTAAAATTTTTTTATTTTTGTAAATATCTCAAAAACGGAGAAAAACTGGCTAATAAACTTAACTTCTTTGATAACTTAATGCGTAACGGAATATTATTAACTATATATTATTTTTTTAAGTAATTATACTTTACAAAACTACTTTACATTTAAAAATTTTTACTTTGTTAATCTCTCATAGAGAAAAACTGGCTACGCCACTGAACTTTACGTAAGGGTTTCTAAAAAGATCAGGGTTTACCTTCTTGATAAGTTCAAGCGAAGATTTTCAAAATCACCCTGTAGATTAAAAAGAGAGTCATGACAAATTTGACACCGGAATCTTTTGTTTTGTAGAAAAGTGGGACAACTAAAGTGAGAACCGCAACATATTCTTTGATAATAACCCTCAGAAAGTGTCAAAATTGGGACACCCTGTACAGCGTGGTCATAAAATGGAAAAATTTCTAATTTGCCTAATTTTTATTTGTTAAGAGCAAAATGACATAAGGAAATTATAATTAAAGAATATATCAAACTTTAAATTTCGGTTCTTATAAACACAAACCTTTGGAAAGCAATTTCAATGAGTTGTTAGTTAAATGAAAAATAATATTCCGATCAACCTTAATCAGGTCAATGCCAGAATACAATAGATCAAAATGTTATTTAAGTATTTACTTGTAGGACTTATTTTATTTTTAAAACCCGACATTGTATCCGACCATCATAAAGTAGTCCTTTTATGAATTTTCATTTTCATTTATGTTTAACATATCAGCTACCAATCTACGGGCCGTAATTGGAAAACCATCGAAAATACTATCGAATGGGATGCTAACCCTGACGCGGCCCCAGTTGATACAAGTGATGGGTCTGCTAACAGGCCACTGCCACTTGCGAAAACACCTTCAACGGATAGGTATAAACAACGGATCCATTGAATGCAGACTCTGCGGCGAAGAGGATGAAACCGCCTCACACATAATATACCGCTGCGTAGCACTGTCTCGTAGAAGACAAAATATCTTCGGGAACATATAGTACAAGGTGGTGACAACGTCCCACATGACAAGCTTGGTAGAAGGTTACTGGACCTCATAGAAGGAACAAACATCTTCTAACAAGATCGGGGTACACAATAAGCCGAAAGGTTTGGGCCTTTAAACCGACCCCCGCCTTTAGCCAACCAACCAACCATACGTATCAATCTGGGAAATGATATATTTTTTTGAAAACCATGAATTGAATTTTTTTTATGAAAATAAAAAAAAAATAAAAGAAAAAGTGTAGGTAATTCAAGTCCACGACTACGGTGGGACATTCCCCTATACAAAGTGACTTTTTGCACTATTTATTAAACATTGCTTTTATGTATTGGGGTAACATTATATTTTCATATAAATATTTCATTCTAATTGAAACAAACCAACTGCTTAAAATGAAATTTATCGCAAATTTTAACCTTTGTCCCACAGTGCAGTGGTACGAATTTATTTTACTATACATAATACCATTTCCAATCAAGAAAATTTTAAAAACAATCGACAACAACCACCTACCTTCCAAAAATGAACTTATTCGTGTAAATTTTTGGACGGTGACATTGACCCTGGTAAAGAATTGGAAAGTGGTTCACCTGGAGTGACTATCTATGGACCCCTAATCATTATACTAAAAAACGAGTCAACACAAAAACGTTTTTTTTAAATAGTAACCTAAAAACCATAAATCTGAGTGCAGATAAGTTCTAAGTACGTCCATTTTTGGAATGCGATACTACTCAAAAAATATTAAATTATGATATTATTGTAAAAAGATTTAAACGACCGCGGTGGCGAACAAACCCCATTCTTATTTAAGATTTTCAGGGTAACGTGTCAAAAACACAGCGGATTACGACAGCGAACAAACTTAACAGTTTGCAGAGGCTGGCCCGTCTGTGTATCAGTGGGGCGACGAGAAGCACCCCCCACTGCAGCAATGGAAGTCATACTCGGACTAACACCCGCCTCAAGGATGATCACAAATGGGGAATGGACACAACACCCCGTAAAAATTGGACATGCAAGAGCCACGGGTATAATCGACGATGGGCTCTTGAAATTGCAAACTGATCGTATGAGGGCAATATACAATTTCACAAACCCTTTCAAGATTGACTGAAACTTTGATAAATGGGACGAATAGTGCACCCCCGTCGTTTGACACACCGATGGATCAAAAACCGCCAACGGTGTGGGCGCAGGTATATTTTGGGATTCCTCTGAGGAACTACGCCACAGTATACCAAGCGGAAGTTCATGCCACTCAAGCATTCGTACTTCAAAATTTTGATAAGGGCTACCACAACCAAAAGATATACACCCTATCGGACAGCCAAGCTGCTCTTAAGGCTCTGAACTCCAATCGGTTTACTTCAAAACTTATACTGGAGTGCCATACCAACCTAAAAGAACTGGCGGCCAGGGGGAACAAGGTGGAGCTCTTGTGGGTCCCTGGTCACTCTGGGATATTGGGTAACGAGAAAGCGCATGAACTAGCGAGAGCCGGATCCGCTCAAAGTCTCAGGGATACCGACCCGGCCTTTGGTGTATCAAAACGGACAACAAAAACATTAGATAGATGATCGAAAAAAAACACCTATCTCGATGGCAAGGGCCGTAATTGGAAAACCATCGAAGATACTATCGAATGGGATGCTAACCCTGACGCGGCCTCCGTTGAAACAGTCGATGGGAAAAAGAGGACAGAGAGGAAGTCAATGATTTAGTCGAATTGAGTTAAAAGCGCCTTCTAGTGGCAAATCTAGGTACTTTTCGAGCCACATTGTATCAGGGGAAAACCACGCTAAGTACCGTAACATATATTTTTTTAAATACGCATACATCGAAATAACAGGCGTCGCGAAAACATGTCGATCTTGTTGTGAAATACATGGATTATTTAGCATCCAAATTTCAATTATGCCCATATTTGTAGTTACAAGCGTATTAATAAGTTTTGGTAACATATACTGCTTTCGAATTTAGCGGAGATTTCGATGAGCTCATTCACGTCAACGATACTTGAACGGAATAAGTAACTTTCGACAACATTTGGAGATACGCCCCTTTGAATTAACACGGCAGCCTGATGATCCAGCTATTTTATCGTTTTGTTTTAATTATAGGTTTATTTCTCGGTCTTTCCATGTACGCACAGCGTCCTAATTATGCTAAGTATAATAATAAAGTAAGTAATAATTTTTCGGTTTACATGTGTATCTTGCTAGTCCATAAATAAACTGAATATTGTTGAGCAATGAAGCTAAATTGCTCAGTTTCTGTAGTTTCTTCTGGACGCAACAGCTGCCGTTTGACAGAAAATATGGGATGTCGCTGACGAACAAGTCAAATTTCGTCGCGTCAAGTTTAATAAAATCTAATAATCTGAGTGTATTTCCAAAAAAACTAACTAACGTTTCTGTTTCACTATTATTGTGTTCTGTGTTGCTATCAAGATCTAAGATGTTTCGAGCATAAAGTGTTTCCAGGAGTGTTCCCATAAAAAAAAACTGACTGTGTCTGGATATCCTCACTCTTGAGGTGTAAAGATAAATACAAGTAGGTAGATAAATAATTAATTTTTATAATGTATATGCAATTTCAGTTTTACATTAAGTTTGGCAACATTGCCATTGGGTCTGGATGAAATGTTGTACAGTAGCGCGGACTGACCTGTGAGTAAGAGTGTTTGTTACCCCACTTTTAAAACGATCGATTTAAAAAAATATATGTAGCGCTCCTCTAGGACACCCAAGGAGTCACCCATTTAAATATAAGACGTATTTTTGTAGGATGTCACTTTAGAAAAAAAATTATCCAAGATAACAACCGAAAAACAGCGATAAATCAAAACAGAAATTTTGACTTGGCCTTTTTTTCCCCGTATACCCTTTATATTATTATACCCTGACACTGACTCATTACAATTCATTCCGATACAATTATCTCAAAGATAACTTCGCAACCGCAACCATAAATATTTAAAATTTTATAAATTGACTGTAATTAGGCGTGTTGAGTAATTCAAATTTTGGTTTCTAAAAATAATAAGGATAATTAAATATTGCTTGACGACAACTCATAACACAAATAAATAATGACCGATTTGCAAATAACTGGAAATTGATAAATTAACGAAACCACCGACAAGTCTACACATAGTACATACCGAAAATAGATCGAGACTAAGAAACGGTCCCCAAACAGGAAATTATATGCAATACCACTAATTTATTAGTAACTGTCCACTTTTAACAAACACACAAAGTATACGATTATTATAAATGTAATTAAAAAACAGAACCGTATGAAGATAAGATAACTACCGAATAGATAATGATAATGAATGCATAAAAATCACTTTAGGCGTGGAAATGTTAATTTTAGCCAATATTAACGTTCTATTATAAGTCAGTGTTATTTTTCTAAATTAATAAAAACTACTGTAGGAAATTAAGGACTTCCCACATTTTCAGACGTTAGTATCTACAGTCTAACAACCTTTTATGATTGGTTATCATTTTATCGTTTGCTGATAACAATTAACTGACGTCATGACAGTTTTCAGATATATGGTTTAAATATATTTGATTGTATATAATAAAAAATAACCATTACAACATAATTTGAGATTGGACAATGTTTCGAAAGAATATATTTTTCTCTATCTGAATATTGAATTATTGAAACATTTGGAAATATTAACAGAGTAATTTTTACCTCAGTACTTCTACCGAGTGAAGCATCGTTAAGTTGAACATAGGAAATCTCATATAATTTTTGAGGTGGCTGAAGAATATTGGCTCCCCTGTACATTTTATAGCAAAACTGCATTATAGCTTCTTGAAGAGGCGGACATGGTGAACCCATGTGCCGAGATTGAATTCATTTTGGTGAGCCAATTCCAAGTTATTCAATTAAACGTCACACAAACTCGGGTAATACAACAAACACTAGCAAATTAAATTTTAACATTGACAAAGCCAAAATTAGTATGAGTGACAATAGTTTCATTATTCGTTATGTTCAGCTTTACGTCAATTTTTGGGACTAGCATCATAGAAATTATTTACTGGTGTGGGTTTGTAATATTTTGAGTTTCATAATATTTTTCTGTATTGCCAAAAATATAGGTACTTTACTCTTGAGCAAAATTCGTAAGAACTACCCCTTATAAAAGACGCCCATGCAGGGGAGCCAATATTCAGCCATATCAAAATTTACATGGGATTTCTTATGTTCATTGTGATCCCAGCAGTGAAATCCGAACGCAGAATTACCGGAAAGAGATGCTAGTGCAAATCCACACGTCTTTCGATGTGATGCGCTGCACCTATCCAAGTTTTTACGCTTTATCGGTGAAGACGAGCAGAAGAGCATATAATGTAAATTATATCCATGTAAATATATGGACATTAATATATCTATCTTTTATCAATTCTACGATTAACTGAGTTCCGTCCAAGATTTCAGACACTGATCACGACCTAAATTATTGTTTTTTGGCGATTTATTAAGGATTTGAGAATGAAATTAACAAGAACGGACATTGGCAACGTTGCGAAATCATTGAGAATCATCTTTATATATGTAAAAAAAAGTGGTCGTAATAATTATCGCGCCTCGTCCGTTCTTTTTTTTTTTTTTTTTTTTTTTTTTTTTTTTTTTTTTTTGAGGAAATGAAAATAGAACCGACATTTTCCGTGCGGTGAATAGTTTTGATTTGAGAAAAATCGAAATTTGTTTACAGCGGAGAATTCAACTTATCACGCCTCGTCCGTTTTACTTGTCGGATGTTATTTTTCGTTATTCCTGACCGAAAAAAAAAATGAGAACGGACATTTTCATCGACGCGCAACCGCAGTGTTGGATCTTAGGGATGTCTTGTTTTTAACGCCGTTCGAGTTATCGCGCCTCGTCCGTTTTCAAGCAGAAATCGTGTATTGTGGCTCGGAAAATGGGGGGAAAATATGATTTGACATGTTTACACACGCATTTTTTAGCAAAACCGTTTTTAGTCAACACAGCACGTGTATCATTAATAATGCAATATGGGGACATAGCTGAAGCTGAGCTGTTATAGACAACCAAGCCACACAGCAAGCCGTCCCATGCGCGTGCGGTGTACCGCGATCATGAATTATACATATACGAGATCCGACTCCGTTGCCCTCCCTGCAGCTGCGCAACACGGAAAATGTCCGTTCGACTCGATTTACTATTTTTTAGTATTATAATTTTTAAAAAATTGACCCGGGCGCTGTAACTTTTTGATACCCCTTTCTTTACATCTTTTATTTAAACTATGGAATTTTTGCAACACTCAAGACGTCAGTTGTCGATGAATTCACGTTTTTTTTTATATTTTTAATATGATTTCATGGTGTTCATGGACAAGGTGTAGTAACAAAAAGACGATCTGCTTTCTTACGGACTGAAATCACTCTGACGGGTAAGCGCAGCGTTGCCGAACTTTTTCGCTCCAATAAAACATTCTTATTTTTTATTAATCTAGCGATTAGTCATTGACTAGATGAAGGCGTGATAACAGGACATTTTGGTAACGGGCTGCCGTACTATAAGATGATATAGACTAGGTATAGTCTGATAATACATACCGAAATGGTATTATTGTAGTTTGCGGTGGCACTACTGTACGAAAGCTGCTGCGGCTGGGGTGGCTGCGCAGGGGATTGCGCCTGTGCTGCGGTGAACCGCTGGTAGTGCTGGTAAGTGGTTCCAACCGCTGCGCCGGGATGCTGGTGCCCTGCGCCCACGTTACCCCACTGGCCGCGGTAGCCCCCCGGCGTTTGGTGCTGGGTGGCCATGGGTGCACCTAAAACAAAATTGTACAAAATAAAACTCGAATAGGTATAATAATTAAACGTACGTTCAGGGTTGTTGCTATCTTTTATTACCACTCGGTAACAAAAGATTAAATATATATTTTTTTTTTTAAAAAGTCGCTAATCATGATTGATGACGATAAACAAATGATATGTTTTGTTTAAGTTTTATGTCTCTTCAAGCGAAAATTATAGACACTATAGAGTGGTGAGGACTTTGGCACAGAGTAGGTAAGTACTACACTTAGAATTTGTAATTCCGCCAACGGTCCTTTATGGTAACAAAAAAGGAAGACTGCGGGACCCAATTTTGATTAGTGACACGCCGTGAAACCGCCATTTTTAATTCCCGTCGGTCTTTGTGTCTTTTTTTATGACCTTTGGAGGTTGTTTCCGAGCTCCTGACATTCGCGATATCGCGACATGCGCAGGGAAAAAAGTCGAAACGGTTCAGTAGTACAGGGTCATTTTCGACACTTTCATAGGGTATCTCCGTAATTGTTAATGCTATCAAAAAAGTAATGTCGGTGTCATGTGCTCTTTTTGGGCCAAACTTAATGGTAAAATCAAAATTTGAAAATTTTCGCTCGCGGGGTGAAATCAAAAAATTTACAATTTCAAAATTTCCCTATATTTCTTAGTTAAAAGAGACACAGAAAAATGGTTTATACAGAAGTTTCTTTATATTGATTGTTGAATAATCTGTCGTTTTCAGAATAAGTATACAAGGTCAGTTAAAAAAATTATCAGACCTAACCTCATTTTTTTAAATGGAATATCCTGTATATTTTAATCTAAAAAGATACTATTTTAAATTCTCCATTCAAATATATAACACACCATGGATGATATTGGTTTCCTAGGCGATTTATTTAAACTTTATTACTTTGAAATGAAATAAAAGATTCAGATCAAGGTAAAAAATAACGAGTCATCGCAAATGTTCGGAATATGTCCTTAAATGGTTACCGTGTTTCCGGATAGCGAACAAAATATACATTTTGCGCCATTTCCTCGTTTTTTTTCAGTTTCAATATAAACTGATATTATATCAAATTCTTCAAAATGTTGATAAGTCATTTTCGCAAATGAATATGTAAAAATGAAATTGACTTTAATGGTAATAGTCAACATAGTTGTTTCTAGAATATTAGCTTTTCTTTCATGGTCTACTGTGGTTTAAAGTAATATGGTGTGATGTATATTTGAAAGGAAAATTTAAAATAGTATCGTTTTATACTAAAATATACAGGGTGTTCCATTTTAAAAAATTAGGTTAGGTCCGATAACTTTTTTACCTGACCCCGCATATTTATTCTGAAAACGGCAGATTATTCAACAATCATTATAACTCTGTATAAAACATTTTTCTGTATCTCTTTTAACTAAGAAAATATAGGGTAATTTTGAAATTGTCAATTTTTTGATTTTCCCCCGTATCTCTTAAGCGAGCGAAAATTTTCCAATTTTGATTTTACCATTTTAAATTTGACTCAAAAAGAGCACATGACACCTACATTACTTTTTTGATAGCACTAACAATTACGGAGATAACCTATAAAAGTGTCGGAAAATGGGACACCCTGTACATACGATATATAGGTGAAAAACCAGCATGTGAATGAATCATTTCTGTCGTCATTGATGTCACAATCGATACTTAGCAAACATGGTGTCATCGATTGTGAGAAAATAATTTCTGCCTATTAATCTCACACCGTCAAAGTTATATGGGTTTATTTTATTTACAATTATTCAATTCAATTTTTCTATTAGTACAAACCAAGCCTTTAAAAGGAAAATAAAAGTCATAGACTAACCTACGGCGCACCCTTTAACCGGTGGTCCTCCTGCGCTTCCGAACTGGTGCTGCGCCCCTGCGGGTGGCTGTTGGCTATGCTGGTAATGCGTGTTTTGCTGGTGGTGGTGTCGAGCTACACCACTGATGGCACCACTAGTATTGTGAGTCTGCAAAAGAAAATACAATTTTAATTCGTATTATAATTATATAACTAGTAATTATTCTATTAATAAACATGCCCAAATTTCCGAATTTTAAGTCGATATCGATACTAGATTATGCTCTCTACTCTAGACATCAAACTTTTTGAAGTTTCGTAAGTTTAAGGTTATGTGACTAAAATTTCAAAATAAAACAATGGCTAGCCAGTCCCAGCCAAAACAAAACCCATGTTGCGATGAATCCACTAAGGGATTTGGCATACTTTTTTGTATGCACCTTTTCGTTTATGCGCCTTTAATGAAGACGTATGTCGTGTTACCTGCTCAGTGTCAAACTCGAACGTGCCCAATCGGCATATGTCGGATCGCGCAGCGCGTAGAACGAAGGTCGAGTATCAAGTGAAAGGCGACGATTTTTGATTTTTCGCTTGAATTTTTAAGTATTTCGTATCGAGCGAAAAACTGCTCGAATATACGAACAGTTTCTCACTCGAGCGATCACACCACCAAGCAGCATAATAAGTGTAAAAAGCGACAATTTTCGCTTGAATTTAGAACTTGGGCAATTTTTTTAATAATCGAGCGATGTCGGTTATTTCAATAATCGAGTACGCAAGCGGTTTTTCGCTCGAGCGATCACAATACTAAGTTCTATCACTTATAAGGAATAGGCAAATTTGATCAGTATAATCACATGTGAATGGTAGTGTAAATGAAACAATTTTGATTGGTCGAAACAGTATATTTGACAGGTGATGGAAATAATCGCTGCACCTTTTTTTATCAAAGTGACAAAAATGAAATACAGGGTGTTATGGAAATTACATATTATATTTAAACCGGCAATTCCTGAGATAAAGACAAATTGAAGAAAAATACCCATAAATGGTGAAAGCGCCATTCATTCAGCGGTAAAAGTGACCTGCCGTCAAACCAGAAAAACACCTGTGTGGCACTGCGATACATGTAAGCAATCAAGGAATTCTGGCCGGTGTTGTCATATGTACACCTTATACTCTTTAGACAAAATAAAATAATTTAGACATTTTTCCATTCTGTTTTACCTTTTTGTACAATTAATTGAAGAACATTTACGACGGACTATGTTTTAAACAACCCGAAAAAACATATTGAATAGTATTAAATAAGTTTGGAATAGGCACGTACGTCACTAGGCCAAATGCCCAATCACCTCTTGACGCCTTACAGCGGCTGTGTTCATATAGCACCGCACGCTTGCGGGCTATTAGTTGAAGACCAACCAGCGGCCGGATACGTTGTATCTCGTCGATCACCAACACACTCTCAGCAATCCACTGTTTTTCCTGTTTACGCGTGTATCTTGCCCGTCCATAAATAATCTTTGAATATTGTTTTTATTGACGCATTTCTTCTGGACGTCAAATTTCGTCGCGTGTAATAAAATCTAATATTCTGTATTATTGTATTTTCAAAAGCTAACTATCGGTTCTGTTTCACTATTACTGTGTGTACATAAAGTGTTTCCAGGAGTGTTCCCGTGAAAAAGAAAAAAAACTGATTGTGTTTGTGCCTTTATTTCCTCGCTCTTAAGGTATAAAGATAAATACAAGTAGGTAGAAAAAAATTTATTTTTATAATTTTATTTCAGTTTTACATTAAGTTTGGCAACATTGCCATTGGGTCTGGGTGAAATGTTGTACAGTAGCGCGGACTGACCTGCGAGTAAGAGTGTTTGTTACCCCACTTTTAAAACGGTCGATTTAATAAAAAAAAAATTTGTAGCGCTTCTCTAGGACACCCTAGGAGTCACCCATTTAAATATAATACGTCACTTCCATAACACCCTGTATTTAACTAGGCATTATCCTTAAAACGTTGGTAGAGATTCTGTATTTGATATCCGAAACTAAAACGAGGAAGCGTCAGCTTAGTCATCAAAAAACGAATATTATTCTGCTCGTCTTTGTTCTCTAACGAGAATAAAGTGGACAACCGTAATAAAAAAGGTAGCACATTCCTATTATGTAGCACAAGCAACTATTATCCAAACACAATAATAACTTAAATATTAACGGGAGGTTCCACACCTCAAAAGAATTCTAAAATAACAGACTTAATGTGATAAAAATACATACAATTCAAGATTCCATTCATAAACAATGCAGGCGACCGGATCGGCAACGACAGTGCAACAACGGTTCGTGCGAAAGTAGAGCAAGATCAAATCCGAACCAGGAGGACCGGTGCAAAAGAGAAGCAAGTGACTATCGCTAATTTAAATACGATCCGCATCGTGTATCGCGTAGCAGACGATCAGTGACCTTGGAAGGTCGACGTCCGTTAACTAGGCGCTGCTCGCGGCTGCTAGAAATGCCCGCTACATAAATACCGGCCGTGAAAGAAGATCCGCGGAACCAAGTGACGGCCTTCGGCGGTGTTGCCAAAACTAATTGGGACAGGCTGTAACGCGAAGTAGTCCTTACTATACAGGGTACGCCAAGTAAAGTCGGCTATTAGAGGTATCTCGAGAACTAATTGAGATATTATTTTGAAAATTTGGCTCTGGCTAGACGAGATGTTGTTCTACGTTTATAATATTTTGGATGATGCGGTGTTACCGGATCATAGCCAAAGTAGCAGCCACTTCGGAATTTTAAATGGATTACTATATACCTCATGATACAATAACTAAAGGTAAGATATCTAACCGTCCCAATTTCGTCTGCCGCGCGCAGTGACGTCACAGGGAGAGCGATTTTTAAATTTCTTATAGGGATTTATATTGATGTCAGCGTTTTTAATTCTATTTTAAAAGTATTAAAAGGTTTTATGCATGTAATGGTATATGAAATGAAAGAATAATATATGACAAGTATATTAATTTCAATGAAATATAACACACATTACAGCTAAAATACCACTAAAATACCACTAAAATAAGAAAAGATTCCGACAAACTTTTAAAACATCCGCCGCGCCGTTCGAACTTGTTGCCACCAGCGTTGTCAGTCTTTTACAATTATTGTAATAATACCCATTACTATTTTAACAATTTTTGAGATGTTGTGGGGCTCCCCATATGAAATTTATGTTCAATCTGGAGGTGGCCCCCATATCATAGGAAAGTAACGACCTTTTCTTTCGTACTCTTCATACTCTGGCACCGTTTTATACTATTCTATTAGATTTCGAATCGTCAACCTATTACTGATTTCTGGCAACACTGGTCGCCACGTAGTGGGTGCCGTTTGCCGTAGTTTTCCGTGGAAATTTTGAACTGTTCTTATTTAGTCATGTGTGTATTAAAATAAATACCTGAATTTTCATAATATGACGTGCGCTGTGTTCGGTTGTGATATGCATAACCAGGCAAAGAAATTTGACAGAAATATAAGATGTTTCCGTTTTCCTAAGGATAAATACAAAATATTAAAATGGATACGGTTTTATTTATTTTATTAACATTTACTTCTTAAGTATTTTCCTTCGAAACATGTATGGAAATTAATATATTGTTTATTTAACTACTGAGGCAGACTATGACTTTCTTTACCTCTTCATAATTTCACTCCACTGAGAGATGGGCTATTTAAAAAACAATTTAATTTGTTTATAACTAGGTCGTATTTTAGCTTTAATCTTTGTTGAATGTTCATGAAATAAATATACCTAAATACCATGATATTATTCTTTCATTTCACATACCATTAAATGCGTAAAACCTTTTAATGCCATTAAAAGAGAGTTAAAAACGCTGACAGCAGTATAAATCTCCATGAGAGATTTAAAAGTCACTCGCCCGTTCACGTCACAAGGTGTGGAATCATACCTCTTAGATCTTTATACCATGTATATACATGGTGTTTCAGGAGCAACGCTCACCCCTCTAACTTTTTTATTGTTTGAATTACAGAAATAAAATTTGACGGGTTTATATGTGATATTATTTTGCATTTTATAACATGATTCAGAACACCATTCCAAATTCAACCACACCCCATACGTCACCTTTTGACACTGTAAATGGTTTTTCTTTATATTTTTAGTCTTTGGGGGTGCAATATCAAATTGTTGAGCCAATGTTTTAATTTGAAAAAAATGAATTTTTTGGGAAACGCCTTTTTAAAAAGATAAAAAAAAGTTTGTAAAAAATTGTAAACACAATAAAACTCGAAAATTGCTTATTTATCAAGAATTTGGCTTAGAAAGTAAACTATTTTAGAGAGTTAAAAATAAAATTTAAAAATATACTGGGTGTTCCATTTAAAAATTTAAGTACTGAAAATGACAAAATTAGAGTCAGTCATGTCATAAAATACAAAATAATATCACATATAGTATATAAACCCGTCAACTTTTATATCTGTAATTTAAACAACAAAAAAGTTATAAGGGAGAACGTTCCTCCTGGAACACCTGGTATGTTATATTTTTTTTTTGGAATTTAGGTAAAAATGTAAAAGTCTTGTTAATTTTTTAACGTCGTATCGGGACCCGAAAAGAAATTCATATCTTTTTAGCGGTTACAGCTAGAGAGCTGAAATTTTGACAATAGTTTCACAAGACAATTGAGATTTTACAATTTCAAAAAATATTAATTACTTTTAAAGAGATGAATTATTGCAAAAATCTTCTTTTTTTTAAAATGGGACACCCTGTATTTGATATATTTTGCTAATGGATTACCGAATTTTCTACCTAATGAAATTAAGTGTTCATAATATACTTATCTTCAATATTACTTATAGCGCAATTAAAAATTATCTTATAAAAATATATTTTTTTGCGGAATCGATTCGTGGAAACAAAATAATGAAAAATGCATTTGAACGTTATGACTGTGTTTATTACTTCCACCCGGAAAAAGACTATAGTAAAAATATTATAGTCAAGATTTTATTGTAAAATTTCCTATAAAATATAGTATTAATTACATTTTTTATTAGTAATCTGTAGCAAAATAATATTGTAAAAACATAATTTCTAAAAAAGTATGGTTAGAATTTCTAATAAAGTTAGCAACATCAAGCAAATACTAAAATATATAGGTATAGTAAATTTTAATAAACACTATAGCAAAATTTTTATAGTAAAGATTTTATTGTACGATTTCACCGCCGTAGATACGGGGGCACTCTAGGGGACAATAACAGCCTCATTACCGTTTGGAATACCCTCTATAAATTTTTTTCATATATTTAATTTTTAAACTTTCTAATAAAGTCCCTAGATTTACCCTTTGTGGTCTGCGTTAAATTAATTTCAGGTTAGGTCTTCCCGCATTCTTCAATTCGATTTTTTGCTCCAAACTCAAAGAGCTAAAGTTATTTTTTAAATAGTCCACCGTCAAACTATTCATTTTAACTTAATATAAAAATATTAAAACATACACGTTCGAATTTCTAACTAGATGGACGAACAGACAACGGCGCGGCGCGCACTAAAATTGTGCGCCTTTCCCATGTTAAATCGCCATAGCCCCGCTATCTCCCGCTGTCTCACGCCACATGTTACTACAGAGAAACTGCATTATGCCCCGCCCACTTAATCGCACATGCGAGCAAGTCTCGTCATAATCGTCATTAACCGCGACCGAGACACGGTTGACGGATCGAGAGCCTATAATATACAGTTTGGTTGACGGTACGATAAAATATTAGGGAGGGTCGGACTTTATACGATAAATAATATTCAATGAATATAAATTAATATTTTTTATTCATTTTGGGGGTGCAGGTGCGCATGTGCTCCTGTGGAAGAACCGCCACTAATGGGAACACCTAATATCATTAGATGGAAAATTCGTTAATCCATTTGCAAAACATATCAGTTAGCAAAGAACATGAGGCCCTAAAAAAAGTCATCTATGAAATTAATACTAGACGAATGGAATTAACCGGAACTTTCTTTACTCCTTTCTTTTTAAAAGCACTTTAAAAATTTGTTGCCTTAAAATGGGTCATTCGGCTTAAATCAAATCGAAATTTTAATAGACAAGTTTATTTACAATGGTGAAGGTCCGCCACTTTGCTTGCCATCATCGGACATGCTAAGAATCCCGGACTTTCATCTAAGATGACGTAAATTCAGTGTCGGCGCAGAGTCATCTAAATGGACTTAAATCAAGGATAATGCGATTTAGGTTCACGGTCTTTGAAGAATAAGTAATTCACATTCTTAGGTAGGTTGTAAACAACGGAACGATCGGAACGTACTTTATATAAAGCCCTTATTGGAACGGCCGTCTTCATACCTGCTTTCAACAAATGTCACATTTCGACAAATACGATTCTTTGTTATTTTTCAGCGTTTGTGTGTTAATGTTAAGTACTGTTTGTGAAAAAATAGTAATATTCTTAACTCAATATGGTCAGACTTTGCCAAGTGTGCCGTAAACTGGATAAATATATAGACTTTTAAGTCACATCCGTCGATTGTTTGTTTTTCCTAACGAAGACATATCAAACTGATCAGCTGTTGAATGAAAACAGAGACAAACAGAATATAAAAAGAGATGGGGATTCTACGGATAGAACATTCTGAGCCGGTACTCACATGGTTATCAGTACACCAGTCAATACATTTGTGATACACTTTTTCATGCCACCCCCTGGATTTTTTCAGTAATATATTATTTGCTGCGGAAGCAAGCAAGAAGAAGGAAAAAGCTTGTAATGTCCCGTGGCGTTCCGTCAATCTGAATATCGTAGTCACTCATACTTTACCCAAAAATATACAAATTAAAAATATTGACGTTTAAAATTTCTTGACATTACGTTGTCAAGGCGACCAGATGGAATTCACAGCAGACTTTGTATAAAATCTATTGGAAACGTTGACGATTTTGACATGTTATAAAGAAAAGTTCATACGAACATATGTCCGCAACGGCTTAAATTTTTTGCAACAGGGTGTTGAATTTTTATTTTTTAAATAGTTATTTTTTAATATCTCCGAAAGTACTTTAGATATTATTTTCAATTTTGGTATGTGTTAATAGGATATAAAATAGAACCACAAATTTTAGTTAGAAATTTTATTCAAATGTTCCACCAGTGGATAAAAATTTGGAATAAACTTCCGATAAAATGAGAATCATGTCCAAGCTTAAATTTTTAAGATGCTATAAGAGAACATCTGATGTTGTGTTCTCCATATTCTCTAGGGGAATTTCTCACGGAATGTAGCTTTACCTAAGCTGAAATCAAGTTCCCTTCGGAGAATTCATATGTTTTTGAATCGTTTTAATTGTCTGTTCGATTTCATAGTTTTTGCTCACAGTTTTATTCATCTCCTGATCTGCTTTTTTTTTTTGTAATCCCTTCAAGGGAAAGTGTAGATGTTTAATTATGAAGTTGTAATAATATATACTTGATTATTGTGTTGTTTTTTTTTGTTGACACGTATGCCAAATTGGAATCTTATTATCTAAATCTAAGTATCTATCTATCTTTTTATGGTATCACCTCCAAACTATGGAGAACGGTATCTATAAATGTGTTATTAGAATGGTTTAATAGAAATTCCTTGTACCCTAACAGTTCTAAAATCATTTATATTAAGTTGCATAGTGTTCAGAATGGACGAAATCTTAACCTTGATTTAATGGCAACGAAAATATTTCGTTATCCACAAATTCCTAATCGTGGGAGAAATAATCTGCACAAGGCAGTAAGAAATAAAATAAATATCAGCCAAAATTCGCCTCATAATTCATTAGGGCCAGTTATCCTTAGAAGCCATATTAGAGTCGGCAATTGTTTCTCTTGCGCGTGCAATGGCAATTATAATTGCACGTATTCATGCGCAGTAAACCGCTCTCGATCAGCTGACACAATACTTCTTGTATTGCGAGAACAATGCGAGAATGGAATCCGTATTACAGTCTGCAATTCTACTCTTGTGGCAATTAAAATTGCACGGAATCATGCGCAGTACACCGTTCTCGATCAGCTGGCGCAATTAGTATTGCATTGCCAGAAATAGGTCGTGGGCCATTTTAATTGCCATTGCCGCTGCAAGTCTGGGTAGAGATGGATTATTCTGTTATTTTTAACTGTTTATTAGTTGGTCGAAGCAGGTATGAACAGCTAATGGTTATTTAAACTAACTGGTACTTAAGTTAGCAGTTCACATTCTTTATTAAGCATATGTACTGCTAATTCGTCGCAACTGTTTTGAGCTGCTATGTGCAAGTAGCAGTAGCTGCTTTAACTGGTAATCAAAACGAACAGGTTTGCCCATCTCTAATTCTGGGGGTATTCTAGGGATTTCGACAGTACCAATTGCTGTTCTGGCCGTTGGCAATGCGCCAGCTGATCGAGAACGGGTTACTACGCATGAATACGTGCAATTATAATTGCCATTGCAGGCGCAAGAGAAGAATTGCCAACTCTAATACGACTTTAAAATGTTCCCGCACCACATAAAACGTTAACAATTTTAATTTATCTTCTTTGGTAATCGTTTGTTAGTTCGTTGTAATATGCGACGTTGAAAATGAAAATTATGTATATTGTTAAAAACAGGTTGCATCGGGTTTGATTATTGTTCATTCTACTTGAAAAATCACTGACGTAACAAGTAGTGATGCGGTACTCAAGGACAAGAATCGAATAACTCGCGAATTGAGTACGGAGTTGAATTACTACTTTTCGCTTTTATCTCCGATAGTCTCGGTCTATTCGGGTTTGTTCTTGGTTGGTCTTAAGGACCGCTCTCTGCAAGTGGCGATTGACGGGTTTCTTTCAAACACCTTCACCATCAATGTCGGTGTTCCTCAACGGCCCATATTGTCTCCCACTCGCTTCTTACTCTACATTAACGACCTTCTAGTGAAAACGAAAGATCCGATATTTAGTTTTGCTGACGATAGCACACTTATCTCATCTTTCTCTTTGAATGCACAAACATCGCCTGCCGACGCACATCTTCGCGGACAGCATGAAGTATCACTCCTCAACAAAGACCTGGAAGAAATTTTGGCTTGGGGTGACAGTAACCAAAGTCGAATTTGACGCTAAAAAACCCAGGCAGCAGTTTTCTCTAAAAAGGTTAACATTACAGAAACAACAAACCCGGATATAATCATGGACGGACACGCAATCCCACTGGCTTCATCTATTAATTTGCTGGGCGTCAATCTGGGAGGAAATATGTCTTGGCATAACCACGTTGTGGCAATCGCCAAGATAGCTTCTCAGAAACTTTGTGTACTCGTCCGAACCAGAAAGTTGTACACACCTCAACAACTTTTGACACTATACAAATTCGACCATCACTTAGAGTACTGCTCTCATGTCTGGAGCTCTGCACCCAAACATACTCTTCGGCTACTGGATTATATCGAACGGAGGGCCATTCGTCTGATTGGAGACCACGAGCTGACGAAGAACCTCGACAGCCTAGAACATCGAAGCCAGGTTGGGGATTTGACTCTCTTCTACAGATATTTTCGATTCGATTGAACTAGTTTAAACCTTAAACAAAAACTGTTTTTGCTGCTGAATAAGAAGCCGAGTAAAAATAGGGATGGAATTGAATGAATCGTAAAAGTTACATCCACCTAAAGTCAACCCCATCAGCTACACGCATTTTATGATGCGGGATACCGACGCGGACGGTGATTGGCTTGATGGATACACACATCGAGTACGCTCGAAGGTAGTGGTCGATCTCGGTGTGAAAATGAGAGAATAGGTCACTTTTGTACTAGTACTCGGTACTCGGATAATTACTCGATTATTGAACGTTCTCGATTCTGAAAATAACGATTTTTTCTACACTTGTTAGAACGCCACTGTAAAGTAGCCATCCATCTCTGTGCCACAATGAAGTAAGTGACCTCGGGTGTCCCAGATTCTCTTGTACCGACGAGGAAAGCATGGGTGCACCTTTCGGCACCGCCAGCATGGCCGGAATTCCAGTGCGGTCATTTATTAGTCGTTCAAAGTCGAATAAAGTACTTCATTTATTGACTCTAACCGCAATGTCCTTGAATTTACAGGGTGTTATAGAAATTGGTTATTATATTTAAATGGGCGACTCCTTAGGTGTAGAGAAATATATTTTTAAATCGACCGTCTGAAAAATGGGAAAATTACCCCTTTGCACACACTACAACGTGTCCAAGATAAAGAGGGCCGGTAAGGGATCTCGGAAACCGTAAGAGATACGAAGTCGGTTAAATGGAGGTAAAGTTGCGCATTTACGTGCCTAATAATATTCCGTTTAGAAAGTTTTAATATCCTAATAGTTCCGGAGGTATCGAGTCGTCTTCGAAGGGCCATTATCAACTTTATTTTTTTAAGTACGGTCCTGTTTTCCTGATATTGGAATTTGAGAGCTTATTTTCTCCTGAATGCAACGATGTATGACACATTGTGATTTAATGACGTTTCGAGGTTTTTTTGAACAACATCAGAAAATTTTGGGATACGGTCCTGTATTTCTCCTAATTTTATAAATATTATCTCATAAGTAAGCTCTAAATTTTTTACTTATGTTGGACTAGTTCAATAAATAACACATAATTTAAAAATAAACCACAAAAATTGAAAATATTTAATAACTTCCGAACTAAAAAAGATACCACTTTTTCGCAATATGGGTTTGTTCGGGTTTGCCGATAAGAGGATAAAGAACAAAATGGCATTTGTTAAAATTAATTTAAGATGGGTTTAGAGCATGTAAAAATTATTTAAACAATTCAATTTTTATTATTTTTCATTTCTTCACAATGACAATTCGATTAAATCGATATATTTCGGAAAGACGATCGTCATTGGTTGCAATTTTATAGATTAACCTTGAGCTAAAGCGAAACGGGAAGAGACGTAAGGGCTTGTCGATGGCCCATAAGTTATTGGACACCCTGTATACGAACAAAAACATTGAGATCTGTCTATCCACGAACAAATCACTTCTTTAACAAAAACCAAAAAAATGGTATTGTACTAAACGTAACTAAAATGAACAGATCATAAAGAAAGAAAAATATTCAGTTATTGCGAAGAACGTCACATACAAGCACTATAGGAAAAATCCACCATCCAAAGGCACTCTGGGAGTGGTGCGAATAAAGCGATACACGTTGGGTTTGAATAGTTGGAGGTTGTGTTCGTTGGGAAAAACGACCTCGGGAAAGTCGTTCCATAAGGATGAAATTCTCCAGATGAAAGAATTCTTAAATAATGAAACTCGAGGAGTACTAAGCTTAACCACATATGGCTGGGCGGCAGTGGTTCGTCGTGTATTTCTGCTATTCGCTGCTCTGGGCGGAATTAAGAGGGCAAGGTCAACCGAGCATTTTCCATGGAACTATTTGTAAAAGATAGTCAAATCCCCAACCAGTCTTCGAGGTTCTAGGCTGTCGAGGTTCTTCGTCAGCTCGTGGTCTCCGATCAGACGAATGGCCCTCCATTCGATGGAATCCAGTAGCCCACGAGTATGTTTGAATGAAGAGCTCCAGACTTGAGGGCAGAACTCTAGTGATGGTCGAATCTGGGCTTTGTATAGTATCAAAAGTTGTTGAGGTGTGTACAACTTTTTAGTTCGGAAGAGTACACCAAGTTTCTGAGAAGCTATCCTGGCGATTGCCACGGCGTGGTTATGCCAAGAACTTTCCACCCAGATTGACGCCCAGCAAATTAATAGATGAAGCCAGTGGGCGTGCGTGTCCTACCATGACTATATCCCGTTCTGTAATGTTAATCTCTTTAAAGAAAAAAAATAATAACCAACATCATCATCATCATCATCGCTCGCTAAAATCAGATTTCCAGAACAACATAATTCAAAACATTTATGTACGTAGTAGCACCGATCTTGAGATGTCACTGGCATGATCCTCTATTTGCAATGTTAATTGGAATCTGCTATGCGTATTCTTTGTCGCGTCAATACAAATAACAAGGAGTTGGTAATTATCGGTTAAACATAAATCTGCTTTTGTGCGGTTGATTATCGAGTATTGATTATGCAAAAAAGAAACTATGCTATTCAAAACTAAAAGAAACATTGCAAAATGTAATCATGATGCGTCTACTATTTATATTTTCACAAAACAATTAATTGGCAACTTGCCAATTTGGTGCAATAAAACAAACGTTATAGATTATCAAAGTTATCCAGCTATTCAGCGCAAAAAATCCTTTTATAATTTTATTGCACTGAATTCTTCTCTGCATTTTAACGATTATTATACTAATTCTTTCATCTCTCAGGTGACCACCCATTTGCTTTGGTCAGTACCTCCAAAATTAAATAAGACAACCATCAAAATTCGTTTTTTGACCAGAGTTCGAAAAAAATCATGATTGGGAAAAAACAAAAAAAAATTTTATCAGAAATTTTTTTTATTCATTAAAAATGTATGGTATTTTAAGTATTTTTACGTGCCAACAATAATAATAATAATAATAATAATAATATGTTTTGTATTGGTTTATTTAACTTAAATATTTTAGGAAAATCAAGAAATCGTAATCTTTTCGGTAGTACTCTTTCGTGTTCTTGTGCGTGTTTTTCTTTAAAAATCATATGGAAAACTGTCTGGATAATACAGGGTGTATCTGGATGGGGTTACCTAGACCACAAATGGATTTGTTACAAATAACTTGTAGAGAGCGGGATTTACACCCAAAGGTATATATACAGGGTCCGCAAACGAAGCGTGGACGGAAGATTAAATCGTTATCGAAGAACTTATCAACAATACTAAACCAGTTTGAGATATTGGATGAAAAGCGGCATGTTTTAAAAATATTTGACATTATACAGGGTGGCCCAAAAAAGTGTGACAGCATAAAATTATATTTTTTTAAATGGGACACCCAGTATTTTATTGCATATTTAGGTTCGTATAACTATCGTTTATAAGTGCCTCAAATTTTATTTGATTTGGTTTTGTAGTTTCGGAGAAATAAATTAAAAACTAAAAAAAAAAGTTTTGCAGTCCTGAATAAAAAAATCAAAAAAAAACAATCCAGAACTATTTTTTTAACCTCGGCATTGAGTGAAATTTATGACAAGAGGTCTAGAGATACTATGAATGTAATTGCGTTTATTTATTTTATACAGGGTGTTCATAATAAGCTTGCAAAATCGCCACATTTTAAAATAATTTTTCTCAAGTTTTTCAAATGGAACACCCTGTATATTATTTGGCTATTTAACGTAGAATTCATAGACAATTTTTTTTGTAATACAAGCATATAAGTTATATCCAGCCGTTTTCGAAATAATTATAAATATAATAAATTATGTTGTTTAAATAGAGTTTTTATTGGGAAATTTTGTTATAGGCGACTAGACTAATAATTGTAAACTAAAGTAAATGTTCAAAATAGCTTCCTATTACTCTTAGAGCTTACCGTATTTTAGTTATTTCGATATAAATCTTAAAAACCTACATTTTTGCTACTTTTATTTATTTAATTTTATTTTTTATTCTTAATCGAGTTGCCATGATTTTTTTTTGTTTAGATTGTCACTATGACAGCCAAATAAAAGTATTTACATTTCTTCAGTAGTCGAAATTAATTACTAACTTACACAAAATGTCGAATTTTACAACTTTAGAAATGGTAAATATGATTATTATACTGGGTGAATGTGCAAGAAATTGCCTCCTCGCGAGCCGAGTGTATGCTGAAAGATATCCAGATATTAGGAGTAAGCCGAGAAACCTTCGAGAAGTTGTTGCAAAGATTTGTAGCAACAGGAATCGTTGCGTACACAAAAAGGATGATAATCAATAAAACCCGTTATTAATGAAGAAAATGAATTAAGAGTTCGGTTGGCAGTAGAGGAAAATCATTAAATTAAGTAAACGGAAGCTATTTTGCACATTTACTTTAGTTTACAATTATTAGTCTAGTCGCCTATAAAAAAATTTCCCAATAAAAACTCTATTTAAACAACATAATTTATGATATTTATAATTATTTTGAAAACGGCTGGATATAACTTATATGCTTGTATTACAAAAAAAAATTGTCTATGAATTCTACGTCAAATAGCCAAATAATATACAGGGTGTTCCATTTGAAAAACTTGAGAAATATTATTTTAAAATGTGGGGTTTTTGAAAGCTTATTATGAACACCCTGTATAAAATAAATAAACGCAATTACATTCATAGTATCTCTAGACCTCTTGTCATAAATTTCACTCAATGCCGAGGTTAAAAAATAGTTCTGGATTGTTTTTTTTAATTTTTTTATTCAGGACTGCAAAAATTTTTTTTTCAGTTTTTCATTTATTTCTCCGAAACTACAAAACCAAATTATATAAAATTTGAGGCACTTATAAACGATAGTAATACGAACCTAAATATGCAATAAAATACTGGGTGTCCCATTTAAAAAAATATAACTTTATGCTGTCACACTTTTTTGGGACACCCTGTATAATGTAAAATATTTTTAAAACATGCCGCTTTTAATCCAATATCTCAAGCTGTTTTAGTATTGTTGATAAGTTCTTCGATAACGATTTAATCTTCCGTCCACGCTTCGTTTGCGAACCCTGTATAGATATATAGATGTTGCCAGAGTGTAGTTGGATTAGTTCAAGATTCGTTAGATACTTTTAAGTATAATAATTTTTTTAAAGAATCTCTCATCGCCGTTTCACAGTTTATAGTAAAATTATTGGAAAAAATAAATAAACCAGTTGTAATTGTCAAATTAACAAATTTTTAATTGGGATTTTGCAAGATACCCTTCTATCTGTAGTTTGTAATACGTATCTTTGGTTACACCCTACACGCCCTCTATAATCTCTTGAGGGGACCTTAATTGAGATTCTGAAAATTGATAATATTATGGTCATTGCAGTGGCGGCTCGTGACTTATGATAGAGGGGTTCACAAGTATCCTGAAATTATTTTTAAAATTTTATTTTTGTGTAACGACCAAACAATTACTTTCTAGGCATTTTAAACGTAGAACGAAAAAAAGTAATAAGAAAATGAGTTAGGTAAAACATATTTTTATTTATTTTTTCCCTCGTAACAATATTTATACAGTCCACTACTAATACTACTAAAGCCATCTAGGAGCTATCTAGAAAACCGAATGATGTCCAATACTACTACCGCCATCTACGAGTTATCAAGAAAACCGACTGATGTCTAATACCACTACGCCATCTACGGCTACGTCATTAGGCGCAACCAAGACGAAAACAATAGTTAACTGTTTTATGACGAGTACCAATCGAGCCACCAGACTGACAAGTTGGCAGTCTTCATATTGTCAGTGTTTTTTAGTTTAAATCCTTAAATAAAATGGTCTAAAATCATATCGAGTATCATTTATCGAAATACACAACATTTATCGACACTACACAATAGTGCTTAAACGTAAAGTCAATTCTTCGGTTCTTAATTGTAGAAAATTGATCAATAACAGCCTCATTAAGTTTGGAATACCCTCTATAAAAAAATTCTCATATATTTCATTTTTAAACTTTCTAATAAAGTCCCTAGATTTACCCTTTGTGGTCTGCGTTCAATTAATTTCGGGTTTAGGTGTTCCCGCATTCTTCACTTAAATTTTTTGCTCCAAACTCAAAGAGCTAAAGTTATTTCTTAAATTAAATATTCATTTTAACTTAATAAATACATAATATTAAAATATTAAAACATACACGCTCGAATTTCTAACTAGATGCACGAACAGACAACAGCAGCGCGGTGCACACAAAAACTGTGCGCCTTTTCCATGTTAAATCGCCATAGCCCCGCTATCCCCCTCTGCCACCCGCCACTTGTTACTACAGAGAAACTGCACTACTTAATCGCACGTGCGTGCAAGTCTCGTCATAATCGTCATTGCACGTCTCGTCATTTACCTCGACCGAGGCACGGTTGCCGGATCTATACAGTTTGGTTTGACGGGATGATAAAATATTAGGGAGGGTCGGACTTTTTTAGTTTGACGGTACGATAAAATATTAGGGAGGGTCGGACTTTATACGATAAATAATATTCAATGAATATAAATTAATAGTTTTTATTCGTTTTGTTTTGGAGGTGCACGTGCGCATGTGCTCCTGTGGAAGAACCGCCACTGCTTTCGTCCCATTTGTATCTGATTATTTTGGTATTTTGCCTGTAGTATCATGGTAAAGTAATATACCCGAACCTGTTATGTCTTCGCTTCTAAAAACACGATTTGACACTTACAATGTTATTCGATGCATGTATCGAATGTGAAATATTTCTTTTACAAAATATCACCTTACTTTAAATAAAGTTATTTTTTGATTTTGAATTACGTTGCATTTTGCCATGCAACAATAAAGCTGAATGAAACAAACAAAACAAAATATGAAAAAAAAAATTTACGTTTTATTATTATTATTGTAAATGTCAAATAAAAAAATATTTTTTAAAATTCGAAACCATGACGTCGCAGAACTTATTATCAACTTTGTCTAAATTGGATCATTTCTGTATGCCCTGCGGTTAACGATATGCCCTGCTGATAAGGTTGTGTGAATATCATTCTACACGTCCCCTATTTTTATCGGGGAACGATTAACGGAGGAACGCTTTGTGTTGCAAAGGATCCACGCCTCCATCAAATGGTGTTAAACCAACTATACCACACTTTATATTGATCGCAAAATTAAATATAAAAAGCCGCATAAAAAACTAATAGGGGCTCGATGAAGGCTATTAATCTAAAAAAAAATATATATAATATAAACCCGTATGTCCTAACAGCACCGTCATCATTCAATGACGTTATGACAAAGGCCTTTGTATCGCAATTTCCGATCGCCTAATGACACAACAAACATATTCTTATTCTCCACTTTTGGGTAACATTATTCCATGTAATTAAGAATAAATTTAAGCGTGGAATTCGAATGACATCACCAAATAATCAGTATTTAATGGAATTCAAACGTTGATTGCAAGCATGACCCCGCATGGATGCATGCGGGTTGAATCATACCTTAGGTGTTGTTAAAAAACGGTTTATTAAGATTTCTTAGACACATAAAAAAAAGAAATAATCACTTTATGTATTTTGTTACCATCAGAATTTTGTACTAAATTTGAAAATGTACGTACAGTGAAACCTCTTAGGCGCACACTTACGGGACCGTCTAAATGTGGCCGCCTAATAGAAGTGTCCGCCCATGGGAAATTTGTTATTAGGTAATATGTAAATTCAAAATTATTACTATATACAGGGTGTCCGGGAACATGTGGGAAATCTCCCGGATATGAAGAAAACACGTGAAAAGAATACTATAGGTTCATATAAACTTCTTTCGTATCGGCCTCCTCTTCGGAGATATGGGCTCCCAAAGAGCACCAATGGAATCAAGTTTTTTACACATAATTATTGAACCACCTGGTATATTTCAATTATTTTTTAATATGATATATACCAGGTAAGACCCGTCAAATCACTACCCAAGAAACTGTTGTGAATTACTCACAGCTGCAGGGACGGACTAGCTGTAACACTCATGGGCCCATTTTTTTACGCCCTGTATGATGAGAACTTTGGACAATGTTTTTTACATACCTTTAACTATTGGCTAAAAATTAAGTACTCTTCATTCATGTCGCTAATCCTAACCGTTTTCGAGAAAACGTCATTTTATTTACACTATAGTCCGTTTTGTTGCAGTTGATAGCTCATATCGAGGGTTGAAGCCATAAAACAACCGTAAACCATAGGCGTTGCCAATAGTAATTACCTTATTTAATAAGAAAATTGGCCTCTGTCCATTGTTAAGTAGGATTAGGGTTAAAGTAGGTACAACAGGGGTAATTAATTTACCTATTTTTGCCTGCTTTAGGATGTTATTACGCCATTTGATGTGCGTTTGTCAAACTATGTATTTGTATGTCGTGTTGGATCTGTTTGCAAACTATCTTGCGGATCGTACCCAACATGTCAGGATTGGTAACATCATCAGCGACCCTGCAACTGTACAATTTGGCGTGCCCCAGGGTACGGTGATGGGGCCAATTTTGTTTAACATTTATATAAACCACCTTTGTGAGCTTGAGGTGGGGGGGAAAATCATCGCGTATGCAGATGATACTGTAGTGATTTTTAATGACAGGACGTGGCAAAGTACAAGAGAACGCCTAAGATCTGGTTTCTCTAAAATAAAGCTTTTCTTGGATACTTTCAAATTAACTTTAAATATTAAAAAATCAAATTATATAGCTTTCTCAATAACATCAGCCAACAGGCCGGATTTTAATCAAATAATGTGCGAAAATGTCGCGGATCCTCTCTATGAAGTTTCGTTTGTAAAGTATTTGGGTATTGTAATAGATAAACATTTAAAATGGGATCAACATGTGCTTTATTTGTGTAAAAAAGTCCGATGTCTAATCCATAAATTTTATATCCTTAGAGGAATATTAAATAAAAAATTAATTCTTATGATCTATAAAGCACTAGTTGAGCCCTTATTGAGGTATGGAATCATCGCTTGGGGAGGAATGTACAGCAGTCATTTAGAACAATTAAATATTGCCCAAAATTATGTTGTGAAGGTAATCCTAAAAAGACCTAGACTGTTCTCGTCTAATATGCTCTACTCATCAGATCTATGTAATATTAAAACATTGTATGTCCTGGCGGTTTGTGGTTACGTGTATTCGAATGCAAGACTTAAAATGGACTGTATCCATCATAAGTATATGACCAGAGGTAATGCAGCACATATGCTGAACATTCCTTCTTCAAAGAGAGATATAAATCAACACTCCATAACATATCTTGCACCAAAATTATTTAACTTAATTCCATCTAGTATAAGAAATGTTAAAAGATTAAAAAGTTTCAATGCGCTATTTAGAAATTTTTTATTTTCAAATATGGAACTGTTTATGAAGCAGTTTTAGTGTTTGTATGCTTCAATGTAATTGTTTTACTACCCGAATTAGTTTTTTTATTTTTTTGATTTTTTATATAGATAATTTCAGCTTTAAACGAATATTTACGAGCTAAATAAACAGTTTTTTAATATGCACATACAGGTGGAAACACCTAGGTGCATTTGTATTTACTATATAATGATACATATTATTATCCTAAGTTATTTGAGTTGATAAGTGTTGTAAAATAATATGTAATATGTAAAATAAAAATAAATAAAATGAGTTGTATTTAGATACTGCATTATCTCAAAGTTGAATTATTTCCTATACTTGTAACAATGGCTTCAAGTTTTTCGCCAACGTGTCTTCGTCAAATTAGCAAGAGTGCATATTCTCTCCGAGAAAAGACATTAATATTAAACGTGCATGATGCTCTAGTGTACCAGAAACCTGCAAGTGATGTTCGTAGCATCATTGCAGAGTGTGCCAATATGGTAGGAGTTGGAGAGGCTACTATATATAGGTTCTTGCGTGAAAGAAAATCTAAGAACCTCAGTGAGCCAAAACCACTCCCAGGAAAGAAACCGTTAGAAATTGACAATTTCATTAAAAATGGTATTAGAAGAAAAGTACATAGTTTTTATTTTGCCAAGGAAATACCAACTATAGACAAAATTTTACAAGCCATTAACTACGACGAGGACTTACCACAGCTACCACGAACGAAACTATGGAAAATACTTCATGATATGAACTTTCGATGGGAGAAGCAAAACAGAAAATCTTTTCTTATTGATAGAGCAGATATTATTTGCTGGAGACGTCAATACTTAAGGTCCATCCGAAAATACCGCAGCGAAGGCAAAAACATTTTCTATTTGGATGAAACTTGGCTGAACGAAGGGCACACCGTATCTAAAGTTTGGCAAGATAAAAATGTCCTAAGTTCTCGACAAGCTGTCATGGAAGGCTGGTCAACAGGACTTAGACCACCATCTGGAAAGGGACGCAGACTTATTATAACTCATATAGGAAGTTCAAATGGCTTTTTGGATCAAGGATTATTACAATTCCAGTCGAATTCTACTAAAGACTATCATGAAGAAATGACTGCTGATGTTTTCGAGGAATATTTTAAGCAAATGATAGAATACATTCCCGCTAATTCTGTAATAGTGATGGATAATGCCAGCTATCACTCTAGGCTAAAAGAGAATCTTCCCACAACTTCATGGAAAAAGGCGGAAATCGTAAACTGGTTACAACGAAAGGAATTGAGTTACGATAATACCATGGTAAAAAAAGAACTTTTGGATATTGTTAGGCTACATAAATCACAGTATAAAAAGTATGTTATTGACGAGATGGCAAGAGATCGAGGTATTATAGTGCTCCGTTTACCACCTTACCATTGTGAGCTAAATCCTATCGAATTAATATGGGCTCAAGTAAAAGGATATGTTGCTAGAAATAACAAAACTTTTAAAATGCAAGAAGTGCGACACCTCTTGCTTCATTCTTTAGCAAATGTGTCATCAGAAAATTGGCAAAACGCCATAAAACATGCTATAGTAGAGGAACAAAAAATGTGGGAACTTGACAACGTAATTGACACAACTATGGAAATTGAGCCTTTAGTAATAAGCGTAGGACATGATGACTCTTCAGATTCTTCTGAGGACCATTTTATCGAGTTATAATTATTGAAATTGTCAATATTTTTTGATCTGTAAATAAATTAGTTTTCTTGTAAATAAATTAGTTTTCTTGTAAATAAATTCATAAAATCATAAAATCTATTACATTTAAATAAAATAATAAGCGGTTACATTAAAAACCCAACTCTCCGACCATGATGGGCCGTTTTAATCATTATCCTTTCATTTCATTTTATGGCTCTATTGTTACTTTATCTGTTACCCGGTGGAATAGGTCAAAATTTCTTCATCTTTATGCTAGATGTACGTAAAAAGACCATTTTATAGGTAAAATATTTTAGGCCACCGGGCCCTTGTTTTGAATCTTTAATGAGGGTATCGAGCTATCAACGGCAACGAAACAGACTTTAAGTCCCCTAAGTGCTCATGGGCTAAATATGAAAAAGCGGAATCTTGAAGGTTGAACATTGGATCGGAACAAAGATGTATCTTTTATTGAAATACCCGAAGCACATGATGTATATGAAATGCCGTTTTTTCGAAAACGGTTAGGATTAGCGACATGAATGAAGAGTACTTAATTTTTAGCCAAGTTAAAGGTATGTAAAAAACATTGTCCAAAGTTCTCATCATACAGGGCGCAAAAAAAGGGCCCATGAGTGTTACAGCTAGTCCGTCCCTGCAGCTGTGAGTAATTCACAACAGTTTCTTGGGTAGTAATTTGACGGGTCTTAACTGGTATACATCATATTAAAAAATAATTGAACTATACCAGATGGTTCAATAATTATGTGATTCCATTGGTGCTCTTTGGGAGCCCATATCTCCGAAGAGGAGGCCGATACGAAAGAAGTTTATATGAACCTATAGTATTCTTTTCACGTGTTTTCTTCATATCCGGGAGATTTCCCACATGTTCCCGGACACCCTGTATATGTACGTACAAATAAACATAACATAACAAAAATACACTAGTTTTAGTTAGGATGTAGAACTACAAAAATCTAATAACGTAGTTTGACGTGTTTGCGCTTTAAACTTGCAATCTAGAAATTGCATACTCAATTCCTCTACCATATTAATGGCTTGTTGATAATTGCTGACATTTGTTTGATTATTGCATTCAATTTCTTCATCAGAGTCGTCAGATAGTAATGTGGTTTAAGTTTGAGCTACTCGTAGGTATGCGGTCGGTATCATCTTCTAATAGCACATTGCTATCAATGTTAATGAACTCGCTCAAATCATTGTTATCAAATTAAAAACTTGCACAACATCAATATTCTCTTTCAGACTCAAAACGCGACATTTTGCTCTTTTAACCTTACAAATAAACGGCGGACTGCAGTCGGGGAATCACACATACTTTCATTCGGTGAAGTCCTTTCGCACTGCCACGCCTACGCGATTGGTTGCCGGTCTGTCTTCAGAGAATTCTTGCACCGTACTTATTCGTCTCCCAAATACTTAAAAAAATGTTTGGTCCGTTTAAAGGAGGGTTTTCGCACTCTTTGTATGAAAACAGATTGTCCGCGTCCGCCCAAGAGAGGTTGATTTTCATGGAATTTCATATACCTAGTTCCGGGCGATGAAAAAATGCCCGCTTAATAGAGATGTCCATTATGAGAGGTTTCACTGTACTTGTTTCTATAAAAATATATGGAATAAAATAATTTTTTCAACAGAAATATTTACAATACTCATATTTTTGTTCTAATTTGAATGCATATTTTTATTTTCATTTATCAGAGTTATATTGAAACCAACCCATAAATTTACATTTAAATTGTTGTAAACTCTCGACTAGAATATGCATTTTGAAATAAGAAAAGTTGTTTCGCGACTTTTTATGCCTATTGCGTTCAAAAATAACTTTTTTTTAAAAATATTAATTTAAAATGAGATTATTATATTTTTAAAACAAACCTGTGAATTTTAAACAATATCTTTCTTAAAATAAAATCATATTAGGCTTTATTTGGAACGAAAATATCGAATTATATTAATAAAAAATATTAAATCGAATATAAAATTCCCGGTATTTGCGATTTTAAATACATATCAGTATTATAAGCAAGAGGTACATCGGGTGTCAACGACGCAAGGTCGAATTTCGGATTATGCATTTTTAAAAATTTAAAAAAGTCTCGGTCGACCCTTAACGCAACTCTGCACAAACATTCCGACTTTGATAGATCACGTGATATTTGTTTTGACGCCCTCCGGCCTTTCGTCGGATTTAGAATGATTTACAATTTGATTATCTCGAAAATGGTTGATTTTTTTTAAACAAGTAAAAAGTATCAAGAGAAATGTCAAAAGTAGGTATTTTTTCGTTGGATTTAGTATAATTTACAATTTGATTATCTCGAAAATGGTGAAATGAAAAGTATATTTTCTAAAGAGAAATGTCACACCTCAGTATCAAAATTTTGACCATACGAGTGCGGTGTCAAGTCCGTTCTATGGCCTTGGCTATGCACAAGAATGTTTCTAGTATGAGTTGCTTAGTCCATATGGGATATGAAAAGTTACAAAATTTCACTAAAATATACAGGGTTGCTGTTAAAAGTTTAATGGATCTTGTACAGTTGTATTATTGAAAATGGGGACACTAAATTTGTATAATAGAAATTTGTCTTTGGTGATTTTGACTTCTTCAAAAGTTTATGGTTGACAAAACTGTCACTGTCAGAACTCTCAAAACTCGCCATTTAACAGAACTTGAAAAAGTTCAAATCAGCCCGGTGAGACTTCTTATGAGGGGGATCGAAACACGTAAGAAGGCCATGCCTATCGCCGCTAAGACCTACTTTTCCATGTATGTCAAATATCCCTATGGGTCAATATCAGACTTACGTAGTTATATCGGGAAGCCATAAAATGGACGTGTTTAATGAAGGCGATTTGATCTTGGCCATATTTGTCTCACTTTACCGAATCGGGAAAGGTTGATGCAGACAGAGACAGACCTAAAAAACGAACAGGCCGAGTTGTTAAATAATTTTTCAAATCAATTTTCTTCGTCTGTCATGGAATATAATCAAGCAACATAATATGAATGATATGTAAAGTAATAGTTAACTGTATATGTGTAAAGTGAATGAAAATGGCGAAAGCGAAGCGTCCTTAAATTCTAAAATAATTTTTGATTTTCAAATGTTTTCACGAGAAACGTCGTTTCCTTTTTAGTGCAAGTGAGTATGAAATATTCATTGAGTCATCTTTACTGAGAGTAAGCATCAATAATAATTTCTTTTGAAAAATCATATGGGGCCCAAAAATATGCTCGGACTTGAAGCCTGAAACATTTGCTAGGACCTAGAGCCCAGTTGAAGATGGTAAAATATTTTATGTAAATTATGATTTACTTTCTATTTTTTAATAAAGCTACATACAAGCTTATTTCTGAAGTTTAATTTTTCATTTGTAGTTACGTTACTAGTTCAATAAATGATATAAGAGTGTGTAACGATTATTTTAAAGTGATATTTACCGCTTAAAACATGTCAGAATCCTAATATTTGATTTTCACCATTTAGTAAATCAAATAAAAGGATTTGAATGTTTTTTGTTGGTTAAATGTCACTTAAAATATTGACAGTAATAAAAATTTGGTGTGACATTTGAAAACCACGTGCGCATGTCAGCTGATGCCATACTTAATGGATGCCGAGTTTGTTCGTTTGTTCATGTCTGCTTCGATTTTTTAACACGGCTGTTTGTCTTCTTCCTGTTTATAAGTATTCGTTTTTTCAAATGGTAGCCAGAATTGAAGGTGGGTGGTCAATACGGGCACTAACAAATTTATATGGAAAAGGCAAGAACACAATTTTAACAGTTAAGCAACTTTGAGGGCAGAGGGGTCCTTGAAAAGAAAAACTGGTACTGGCCAGGCCTGCATTTCCGACCGAAAAAAGTGGACCTAAAAACTGGATAGCTGCGTAAATAAATATTGCTTACAGATAAACGTAGACATTATCGGATAGTTTTCACCTTAAATTATATATTGCGCGTTGTGGAACGCGGCACGAGTAAAAATATGTGTTATTACAGAAATGTTTTTATATTTAACTCATTTATCACATTTAATTAGATTATTTTATTTCGTTTGGAGACGCCAATGCTTATTATTGCTCATAACCTTAAAAACAATAAATCGATCAGAAAGCCTGATTTACGCAAATATGACAAAACTAGTCATAAGACTTGTCCCCATTTTCAATTAATACAACTGTACATCTTCAGATGCGTCCTTGTGACACACTATCCTTGCTAGGAGACATTAGAAAAAGTATTATACTAGTTCCAGGAAAAATGCAGTCATATTAAGTTTTTGAGACACGATAAATCTGCCTTATTTTCTAAATCGACAATAAACATTTTACCTTTCAACTCTAGTTATTTTTAATACTATCTACTGAAACTACCAGACACCAAAACACATGGAATTGACGCCTTTTACCGTTAAAACAACATAACAAGCTTAATGAAAAATCGATCCATTTATGGCCCCAACTACTTTTTTATGCAGCATTTCAATGCAGACAATCAGACGAAAATAGAAGTTAGTTTTCTCAGCTTTAATGGGTTCATAATTAATGGTTTTCATACCAATAATAAAACAGTGGCTAATCTTCTATTTCGACACGGTTTAAAAAACAACAGGGGTGGGAAACATTCTTCTGCCACACTATACCCATGAGAAAATTTTAATTAATTTCAAATACCAACAATAAATAATAGAATATAATGGGCCGGAAGTACATTTCATGAGATCTGAATTAACTTTATATTTGAATTTGTTTCTTGCGACCAACCCACACGGAAAAAAGGCTATAGTCAAATTATTACGAAAATATATTGTAAATTTTACAACGAATGTATGTGCACGGAACAAACACTATACCTACCTAGTAATATTATTATAGCAAAGATTTTATTGTAAAATTTCCTATAAAATATAGTATTAACTACTTTTTTATTAGTAATCCTTACCAAAATAATATTGTAAACATAATTTATAAAAAACTATGGGTAGGATTTCTAATAAATTTAGTAAAATCAAGTAAATACTAAAATACAGTGAAACATCTCATAACGGACGCCTCTAATAAGGGGACGGACATCTCTATTAAGCGGACATTTTTTCATAGTCCGTAACTAGATATATGAAATTCCATGAAAATCAACGTCTCTTGGGCGGACTCTCCTTTGGGAGGACGCGGACAGGCTGATTTCATACAAAGAGTGCGAAACCCCTCCTTTAAACGGACAAAAAAATTTTTAAAGTATTTGGGAGACGAATAAGTACGGTGCAAAAACTCTCTGAAGACAGGCAGGCAACCAATCGCGTATGCGTGGCAGCGCGAAAGGACTTCGCCGAATGAAAGTATGTGTGATTCCCCGACAGCAGTGCGCCGTTTATTTGTGAGTTGTAAGGTTAAAATCGTAAACAATGGCACAAAAATGTCGCGTTTTGAGTCTGTAAGAGAATATTGATGTTGTGGAAGTTTGTAATTCGATAAAAGTGATTTGGGCGAGTTCATTAACATTGATAGCAATTGCTACCGATTATGTAGTCCAAACTGAACCACATCACTATCTGACGACTCTGATGAAGAAGTTGAATGCAGTAATGAAACAAATATCACAAATTATCAGCAAGCCATTAGTATGGTAAAGGAATTATAAGAGTATGCAAAGAATAGAGGTGACTCTACAGCAATGGAATTGTTATCAGACTTGGAATTACATTTTCTAGATTGCAAGTATAAAAACGCGAACACGCCGTTATTAGATTTTTTTAGTTGACGTTTCGAGGGTTTTTTTGAACAAGATCAGGAAATTTTGGGATACATATTTCTCCTAATTTTATAAATAATATCTCATAAGTAAGCTCTAAATTTTTACTTATGTTGGACTAGTTCAATATATAACAAATAATTTAATAATAAATCACAAATTTGTGAACAAAATACAGAAACATTATTTCAAACTTCTGTTGATTCGGGATTTAAAAGAAAAGTAGGCGTTTGAAACAAAAAAATTAAGATGGTGCCGCATGATTTGTTTCACTTGACATTCCTATTGTGATCGTTTGAGAGGTTTTCTATTTTTCAGAAAATATGGAACATAATTTTACAAATGCTGAAAAGCTTGATAATATTGTATCGCATGATTTGTTTTATCTCAAAAACACTGTTATGTGGCAGTTAGAAGATGTTGTTTGTGCTTAGAGAATAACGGAAATCATTTTGAACACCTGATTATGTAGTTCCTTACTTTTTTCGTTGTTCGTTTTATTACTGTTTTGGAATGATTTTTGTTCACTTATTTGTGGTTTATTATTAAATTATTTCTTATTTATTGAACTAGTCCAACATAAGTAAAAGATTTAGAGCTTATTAGAGGGATAGGACCGTATCCCAAATTTTCCCAACGTTGTTCAAAAAACCCGCGAAACGTCATTAAACCACAATGTGTCATACATCGTTGCATTCGGGAGAAAAAAGCTCTCAAATTCCAGTATCAGGAAAACAGGACCGTAATTAAAAAAAGAAAGTTGATAATGGCCCTTCGAAGACGACTCGTCGTATTACAAAACAATTAACGCTGTTAGATAGAGCGGAAAGAGTGGCAATGCAAAAGTGCAATTTACTTGAGAATTCGATCTCAAAAAAACCCAGAAAAACAATAAAACGATTTTTCAGAATTTCGATTTTTTCCGGATATCTCCGGAACTACTCGGGATTTTAAAACTTTCTAAACGGCATATTATTAGGCACGTAATGCGCAACTTTACTTCCATTTAACCGACTTCGTATCTCTTACGGTTTCCGAGATCCCTGTACTGGCCCTCCTTATCTTGGACACGTTGTATGCGACAACATTGTTAACTCCAGATTCTTTTTTGCCGGCATTCCTTTCGTTGCTACAGATAAACTTGTCGACCTGTATATAAGTTGTAAAAAAAATGTCAAGGTTAAAAAGCGTGCGTGTTTGTAAAAGAATGACCCACATATAAATTATGGTTAGTTTTACTATTTTTATAATAAATTTAACTAACTTTTTCTTTCCGTGCAAAAGAAACTACCTAATAGGAGTTTAACCGACAGGATCTGATTTAAACCGACAGAATTAACTTATTTATAAAGGTGTATCAGCATTTTACATTTGGCGATACGCGTCGAACCTTTTCGAAAGTTCATCGTCCGCTACGAAATGTGCTGGCGTTGTCTTTTAAATCGAAGAGATTTAAACGGTTCCGAGATCTCCAGTTAAAAAGTTCGAATTCTATTGAGACGAATGAGAGACACTGCGGCTTTATGACCCGAAATTTCAAACTTTTGGTTGTGCTTTATTTTTTTAAAAAATATACTCGCATAGACATTCACGACCTCAAAAGTACGACTTGATATTTATTTATTTACAGTACAGACTTGTCCCATCACTTAAAAAGAATATGATTTTTCATTAATCTAAGAAACCCATACTTTTTCTAGGAGTAAATAAGTAACGGTAATTGATATTTATTTGGAAAAAGGATATATCCAGAGTAATTATAACCCTTGTAATTATAAAGTTTATGGTTATATCGAATGTTATTTTAATGAGTATTATTATGATTCCACCTTTATCTGCGTAAAAAGCAACAAACCCGTACTTTATCAAACAGAAAAGAGGTAATCATAATGTAAGGTAATCGTAAGGTAATCATTCAAGAAAAGAGGTAAGTTGGGAGTAGCCATTATGCCTAATTCATCAACAAAGTGCAAATGTTAAACTACTTGAGATCCAATGTATTTCGAGCGCGCATATAAGAAGTTTTTGGAGCTAGAACAAATGATCGCCGCTACACGTAGTCTCGGGCCTTTAAGTATGTTCCGACGACGATTATCTTCGCTTCAAATTGATATCAACTTTTTAAATGATGGGGGAAGTCCGGGTCCATGGAATCTCGAATGATACCCACTCAACAAACCCGAACAAACCCCATTGAAAAATCTCAAACAGAGGAAGTTAATTACAGTGAAATCATAACGGACACCTCTAATAAGCGGACATCTCTATTAAGTGGACATTTTTTCATAGTCCGGAACTAGGCATATGAAAGTCCATGAAAATCAACCTCTCTTGGGCGGACTCTCCTTTGGGCAGACGCGGACAGGCTGTTTTCATACAAAGAGTGCGAAAACCCTCCTTTAAACGGACAAAAATATTTTAAAGTATTTGGGAGACGAATAAGTACGGTGCAAAAACTCTCTGAAGACAGAGCGGCAACCAATCGTATCCGTTGCAGAGCGAAAGGACGAATGAAAATATGTGTGATTCCCCGACAGCAGTCCGCTATTTATTTGTGAGTTGTAAGGTTAAAATCGTAAACAATGGCACAAAAATGTCGCGATTTGAGCCTGAAAGAGAATATTGATGTTGTGGAAGTTTGTAATTTGATAACAATGACTTGGGCGAGTTCATTAACATTGATAGCAATGTGCTATTAGATTCTAATAGCTAGAAGATGATAGTGACCCCATTCCTACCGATTATGTAGTCCAAACTGAAACCACATCACTATCTGACGACTCTGATGAAGAAGTTGAATGCATTAATCAAACAAATGTCACCAATTATCAACAAGGCATTAGTATGGTAAAGGAATTATAAGAGTATGCAAAGAATAGAGGTGTCTCTACAGCAATGGAATTGTTATCACTCTTGGAATTACATTTTCTAGATTGCAAGTATAAAACGCAAACACGTCAGACTACGTTATTAGATTTTTTTAGTACTACTTCCTAAAACTAGTGTATTTTTGTTATGTTACGTTATTTGTACATACATATACATAGGTGTCCGCCTAAGGGAGGTTTCAGTGTATACCCAATAATTACCCATACGAAAAATAATTTTACATCCAGTGACTGGAGTATTTAAGGAGGAGGGGGATTCACCCACACGAAATTGTATGTATTGTATTGATATATCAATTCAAATATGATTTATTGTCTCAAATATATTAATATTTCTTGACAAAGGTAACCAATTCCTTACGAAACAGGAAAATGTTTCGTTACCCTTGGAATAGATCCACGTTTCATCTAGAAAAATAATGTCACGTTTATGAATCGGGGAACGAGGGGATAGTTGATCACTAGGTGCTTAAAAATCATCCATTTTTTTCAGTTTCCGCATTTCAGTGTCAAGAATCATATGACGGGAACGTTGTGAAAGTTTTGCGTGAAGATCTGTTTTAAGGAAATCACAGTGGCAACGCTTTATGCTCAGGTGACTCTGATGTTAAATATTTCCATTCAGTTTCGTCGGAAACTAGGCAGGGTTGATATCGTATTATCGCTTCTGCTTGTGATTGTTTGTGGTCTATTGTGTTTTTTTGGATTAATTTTTAGTGTTTTTTCGAACTAGAACTATCTAGAGCTATTGATTAGCCATCTACAATGGTTCGTCAGTGCGTGGTAAAAGAAATTCGACTATTTTAACCACGGATTAATATTTCGTCGGTAAGTGACAATAATGAGGTTATGTTGGTTTTTAGGTGAAACTGTAGAACTGTGCATGTGTAAATAAATGGTGTTTTATGAATGGAATGTTTCGTCTCTCTATTAATTAAATGTTTTTAGCTTTATTATTAAGTTCTTTCAAGATTGAGATTAAAATCCACAAGAATTTTATCTCTGTTTATCTAATCAGCAGTAAGATTACCTACCTACCGAAAGTTAAACCAGGAACGGTCAAACCAGCGTTATCCTTTTGCATTTACTGATATCATAGAAACGAAATCCAGTTACTGACCGCCGATATCTATGGATAGCCAAGCTCTGAAAGTAAAAGTGGCAAATTTATGGCCTCGCGCATGTAAACAAAGATGATCGTCAGATGTCATGCGCAATGCCGACTGATAAACTATTTACCTTAACCGGCGAACAGGACCGTACTTCGCCCTTAATGATTACACGGTAATATTTTGGCACATCAAGACCTTCTTTACTGAACAACAAACAATCTATTTTCTCGCACAAAAGAAGGCCTTGTGGCCATCACTGAAAGGTCACTTTTAGAATTAATTGTGATATCTATTGTCCACGTATCGATAGATTTTTAATATCGTTACATCCCTACGGATGACTTCGGTTCTGGACGGTCGTCGTTTGTTCACGTCGTTGGTTGGCAACCAACCCGGCACCAATACGGCCGGGTTGCCTATATTATGGCGACAACATTGTACGCAAGACAACGGACGAGCAACCCTTAAAAATATCACCGTTAAACCATGCGCACAAACCCATTTTTCCACCAATAAAATTTAAGTTTTTACTGCGCACCCCATAAGTTGTAGAATCCAGTACATCTAATACACGATACACAGAATAGCGAACAGTTCAGCAGGACGGAAGATGTTGACGTATAAATTACTTGATTATCGAATATCGAGCAGTTTTTCTTGCATTATTGCCAATAAATTATAATTTGTCTACGGCCCGGACCCCGCATCGACCTTTCAAAATTGAAATCACACTTGCTCCCTCCCACTGCCAAAATTATTTTTTCACTGTTCAGCGTAAACCAATTTTAGAAGAATGTCGTTTCGAGTTAAATTATAAAAGGATCATAGTACTTATTAATTATTATCTTGTTATGGCGGTCGTTTTCTCGGAGCGGCAGAAGGTCAACCACCTTGGGGCCGTCCTAAATATTATCGAAATTTCTGGTAGTAGACCGCACATAAAAATGAGTTTAAATAAAGTAATAGAAACGAATTTTTACTAAATCTTTGAACGATATAATTTGTTGTTGGGATGGAATCAGCTGGGAATACGTTAATCTACATTAAATGTCCTGTTGCTAGTTTAAATGTGATAAAACATACTGATATAATAATACACATAGATTCAAAAGTTTTGCATCACTCTGATTTTGGCATATTAAGATAATTTCAGGAAAGATTTTTTTTTTAAATGTTTATTTATGTTTATCAGTTATTGATGTGGTAGAAGGCGTGTGTGTTACTAACGAACAGCAATATGCTATATTACGTTAACAATTCGGAGAACTCGTACTATGCCAGTCCCACAACTTCAGAGAGATGTTATGCAATTGGAGATTGTGCGTATCCGTCTCTATACTAAGAAGAAGAATTCTTAAGATGTCGGCGACCAGTAAGAGTTCCCCAACTACAATATGACCACCGAGTTCGTCGACTGCCGTGGGCCGAAACGCACGTTCGGTTACCCGAAGAATTTTGGAATTCTGTCCTATTTTCCGACGAGACCGGGATTTATCTGGTAAACGATAGTCGCCGGATTAGGGATGCACGATCCACTAAAAAATATCGATACTCCGGATCGATCCGGATCGGAACAAGAAGGATCGATACACCAAAAATCGTTTCGGGAAAGATCGATACTTGAAATATCGATACATTTTCGATCCGGATTCCAGAGTTACCAAATAACAAAAAAAAATGTCAAATGTTCACAAAAAAATTAGTTTTTTAAAATTTTATATTATAAAAAAAATATTTATCTACTAAACACCAACCCACTAACATAACCCAAATAGAAACATAAAATAAATAACAAATAAATAGAAGGTAAATCTATGAACTTAAATATATCAACAACGACAACCTTATATGTACTAAACTAAAATAACTGCATAATATAATAGTGGGTATTACAAATTCCAATCCTCAACATTTAAAGAATTTTAAAATAACAACTTTGATAACCTTTTTCCACCAAGACGATTGCGACTTTGGGTAATAATGCTGCCGGCTTTGGAAAAAAGTCTTTCAGAGGGAACTGATGTTCCAACAATTGATAAATATTTTGTTGCTAGTTCTCTTAGTGATTGGGACTGTATCGTGTCCCAGTAAACACATGGATCCAAGGTAAGAGGTATTGTTGGGCTATTCAAATACATTTTTAAGTTAAAGTCAACGTCGCCCCTGGTATCGTCTTGATTTTCTGCATAATTATATTTATTCGCCAATTCGTCATGGTAAGCCCATATACTGTCAGGGTTTTTAATTCTAATAGGTTGATTCTGTGGTAGGTTCTCGCTGTTTTGCTGCTTCTGTAACTGAATGGATTGATTAATAAAGGTAACGGCACTGGAACAATGGATTGGATTATTAAAATGTAATCGTTTGAAACGAGGGTCTAAAATTGTTGAAACCGCTAATAGTTTATTCTGTTCTATAGCTCCGAAACGTTTTGAAATTTCATTTAAAGTTGTTGTCTTTAGAGTTAATACTTCTTTAGTTGTAGGGGTCAACTTATTGATTTTCTTTGATAGGCAGTCAACTACAGGTATTACTTTACTGGACGTTAAATAATTTTCCCCACACATTTCTCGGGAAACTGCTTCAATCGGTGATAAAACGGTTATAACTTCGTTTATTGTTGCTAAGTCAGATGCGTCTAGCATAGCTGGTGACTTCGGATTTTTCAATAAAATGGGTGCTATATATTCATATAATTGACTAAATCGTTCCAGCATTAGAATTCCATCTGGTTGGTACCGATTGAATTAACTTTAAAATATTATCGGCTGGCTGGGCTTTCCTTAGTTCATTGGCTACCACCACACTTTGTTTGAAATAGGTGACAATGGATTTAACTTTATCTATAATATTTTTTATGGACTCTATGTCGTCTGTAATTTTTGAAGCCACGAGATCCAAAGTGTGAGCAAAACAGGGAAGGTGCTTATTTTTTCCAAATACATCGGAAACAGCCTTTACGATGTTAGCGCCATTATCCGTAACCACAGCTGTAACTTTTGAAAGGTTAATATTCCACTCCTCACAAATGGAAATAAGACATTTTCCTAAATATTCGGAATTATGTCGTTGATCTAATTCAAAGACTCCTATTGTTTTTCAATAAAAAATGACTCGTCACTCCTAAAAAACTTTTTGTTGTCATCGTCTCTGTCCATACGTCCGTTGTTAGTGTAAGACTAGATAACTCTTTAAGTTTATGCTTGAACTTATCTGACAGTAAGTCATATTTTTCATCAATAAGATTTGTCATTTTTGTTCGACTAGGTATTTGGTATAGCGGAGCAACTGTTTTCATAAGGTGTTTAAAACCTTCCTTTTCTGTGGTGTTCAGCGGCATATTGTCTTTTGCTATCATAAATGTAATAGCATTCGTAATTTTTCCGGCTTTTGTACCACCATCTGATCTGCAAAAAAAAAAATAACGGTAACTATTAAAGTTAAAATTAAACGTAATTACTTAATAAAATAGAGATGGTAAATAGAAATGTAAACATTTACCTGAAAATGATTTTATGGTTGAAAAGGCTTCAGTAATTGAGGACTGGCGTGACGATGTTGGGAATAATTTGAAGTTTTGGCATGTACTGTCTGAAGAGGTTGAAGGCATTGTTTGTTCGTTATTCGATTCCGAATCCAAGGAAACTATAGACGCTGTCGAAGTGGAAGCAAATGATTGGGAATCATAAACAGTGACAATCTCATTCCCCAATATATCGTTGATAGGCTAATATCATATAAATTAAGCTATAAAAAAATAGTTATTTTATTACTACTTGTTAAAATAAAATAACAGCTTATTAAAATAATGACAAATAAAATAAAAATCATATAAGATTCCCAAAAAATTTCAAGCACTATAATAATAACATTATAAAACATTTACCTTATTTTTCTTCGAAGAGCCATCTGAATCTCTTTGTTCACCCTCTTGGGTATTAGAAAAACTTGGATGCCTTCTCTTTAAATGTTTTTTTAAATTTGTAGTATTTCCAGCGGTTTTTACATCACACTGGCACAATTTACATTTTCCGCCCGAACTTGTTTTAATAAACACATTCCAAACATTGCTTCTTACAGGTGGCATGACAATTAAATTTGAAAATCGATTTAAATTTAAATAATATGTTAAACGCAAATACTAAACATCGAAACTTTATTATGCGTCTAGATATTATGATATGTCATGAAAAAGAAAGTAAGAAATTCTTAAAATCCAGCCCGGGGAATTCCAGGAAATGTTACTTGTCGAGTAAAGCATCATTCCATCAGTGCCATCTTCCTGCAAGAATTAGTACAATGAGGGCAGTGAAGCAGTAATCTAATCTGCGCGCAACGGTCATAATCGTATGACGAGAAAAGAAATTCCGCTAGTGGACTCTAGCTGACGCTCCTACATTATGGAAAGTTAAAGGTATGGATCGTATGGTATCGATACACACCAAAATGTATCGATACAGTAAATGTATCGCATTGAAAAGATCGATACAAAATATCGAGTATCGAAGGTTAAAGTATCGATACTCCAAAAGATCGTATAGTATCGTGCATCCCTACGCCGGATTCGTGTTTGGAGAGAACCAACAAGAGCCGCTCAACTTGCCTATGTTTTGGGCAGGTATTATGTCTGACGGGCGTACTGAGTTAGTCCACGTTCGAGGCACAATGACTGGCGACAGGTACATTAGGGATATTCTACATTCTTATGTTAGAACGTGGAGAGGGACTGTTGGTAACAAGTGTTCATGGACGACAATGCCCGGCCCCATCGTACTAGAGCTGTGGATGAATACCTAGAAAGTGAGGGAATCAATCGCTTGCAGTGGCCTGCTTTGTCCCCTGATATAAATCCGATAGTACATGCTTGGGATCTGCTCTCTAGGGCAGTTCGCGTTAGAAAAAATCAATAAACTAATATTTAGTCTATTTTCACCATGACGTAATTACTTATTCGAGAATCAGAGTGATGCAAAACTTTTGATTCTGTGTGTATATAACTATTAACTAGATAATCATATTGATAAAACCTACTGATAAAATATCACAATAGGTTATACACTACAGGGTGAGTAAATCTATTTTACTACGAATATAAACGCCTGGCGGCTGCTGAACATTGGTCCAATATCAAATATCATATTATATGTAATATATAAATATTTACTATTATTTCATTTCTAAGTATATTTCCGTAACAGAATAATATTATAACAAAAATTTCTAGTATGAAGCGGTAGGCTATGAGTTCTTTTAATTGCAACAACCCATACAAGTTTTTTTTCTCAAGCCAGTGGAGTAAGCACAGCTATCCCTCAATATAATTTTAACTAAAAAATGTTAAGTCACTGATATTGGCTAAAATTAGTTTAAATCTGTATACATTGCAGTTGGCCTTATTTTTACCGTAGATCAGTCCACCGTACTATTCAGCCAGCACCTGTCCATTTTCTTTTTTAAATGGATCGGCAAAAAATAATATTTTAATTCCATGGGAATTCGATTACAGGATAGAATATCAACTATAACATTTGGACGAACGGTTTCTATAGGGCTTTGGTGGGGGTGGACCTATTAGTTGGCCTGCAAGATCTCCACACATAACACCACTAAACTTTTGTTTAAGGGGTTGGTTCACAAATAAAGTTTACAAAGCAGAAGTCTACACTAGGAATGCACTAACTAGACATATCAGAAATACCGCAGTAGATATTAAAGAAATGCATCAGAAGAGCAATCAGGAGAGACGTAGCAAGAGATGTTTAAATGTCATTAACGTCAATGTTTTTAAATGTCAAGAACGGTATCGTTAAAAAATGTTAATGCTTGAAACTTTGTTTAGTTGTACTTATGCTATAAGTTACAAACAAATGAAAATCGGATAAGGAGATTTTGACATTATTTTCACTTATACAAGATACTCCTGGAGATTGGTTAGTTTCACCCGGCTCACCCTGTATAATAACCACTACCTAGGTAGTCCTATTGAAGAAAAGAGTAAAAACTTAGAAAATATTATATACAAATATACGGGTTCGTATAATGCATTTTTATGTTAAAATAAAGTCGGTCGTTGAACAAAGAGTCGAAAACTCGATACTATGTTTTGCTTCCCTTTGAAAAACTGATTTTGCTGCTAACAAAAACTTTAATTCCAGTTTGGCGCCTAAACGTAATGAAACTAAACTCGCATAAAGAGTACCTTTTTTATTAGGCATTCTTTATCTTTAAAATATAATAACTGTTAATACAAAAAAGATATACCAAAAATCAAATTCTAATTTCAGGTAAAGTGACCTCTAGCGGCACAGTAGAGAATAGTATATTAAGATACAAGTTTCATAAGACATTATCTTAGAGCACACGTTTAAAGTACAAGTGCTCTAATTGTCTTATGAACCGTGTATTTTATAATACATTTTCTATTTTTGTCTTTAAAGTCTCAAAAACTTATAGTATATTTTTTCCATTTGAATTAATATTTTCTTTTTGGGTTGGCAATACTTTTACAATTTAATAAAATGTTACAAGTATCAAATATGCCATGATAGAAACAATTGAACACAACAAAGCTTCTTCGCATCCGTCATAATTAAAAATAAATATATTATTAAAGTTAATAAAAAATGAGTCAGGAAGAAAGTTGTACTCCGTCAGGAATACGAGAAATTGCGGAAAATAATCTAGAAAAACTTTTAAAAAGAATATGCAAAGCTTTCAGTTATGGTGCGAGCAGAACAAAGTTTAGAATATTGAACAAAATAATAAATAATACTATTGAACAAAATATTGTGTGGACACAGAATCTGACAGAAATAACAATTAATGCCCAGGAAATGTCTACAGTAACTATAAATATGTATATATAAAGTAATATGTATAACACTATACTGAATTAAAAATAAAAATAGTACTTTATTGAATAAAACTTTAGAAATAGGGCATAAGCTGGAAGATACTTCTATTATTTTTAGGTTATGTTGTTTTATAGTTGTGACTAGAAATTAGTTGACGGACACCGTCAGCATGTTATAAATTTCCTAGTATAGGTATTTCAGATAAATATCTAGTAAAAATGATCTATTTACAAGGTTAAAGGTTAGTATTTGAAAGTTTTCTATTAAAAATTTCTGTCGAATCCATAATGCCTAGAAAACTAATTTCAATGAAATCGAAGTGAGCCTAAAATTCGAACCCTACTTGCTGCCAACATAAAAAAATAAAATTTCAGTCATGAAGCGTAGTATCTATTGACAGTTTAAAAACTAACCGCAATATGTTTTATCAAAATAAAAAACTGACCTTTGACAGGCTGTGCACTGTAAAAGTGTAGGGTTTTCGACTTTTTGTTAATGATTTATTACCTTTATTTTGACATGTAGAATCGCCCCTCCGAATAACCTGCTGTCATAATCTAAACTTCGTTCACGCTCGAATGCCGACATTTTTATCAGGTTGTTGTTCACTGCTCAATTCAAAAAATATTGTTTATCCTTAATATACAATTTCTCGTCTGTTCTTACTGCGTACGCCTCATATATAGGATACGATTTACACCATGCTTACCTGTAACCGAATTAATCTATACTCGTAAGGCCAAGAAATAATGGTTTTATCCAAGAAGGCACAACACATAAGCACACTGAAAATTATCGAAAACACCCATCGACCGTGGTGACGTCTTTATGGAAACGAACGAAAACCAACAACAAAGGGTAAATCCCGCGAGTACAAAAATAGTTCGATGAGAGAATGACACATACATGCACCGATCACATGATCAGATGGTCCGAAGGTTGAACCAGTCCCAAGATAGGAAATTCCGCGATGCGCGATGTTTAATGCCAGCAAACTAACGGAGGAGGATGAACTTGACGACCGCAACGCCGATGTCGGACTAGGAGTCGTCGCACAATCGCACAGCACGACTCGAGAAACGAGAAATAGAATCAGCAGGAAAAGCAATAGGCGGCTCGGCTCATCTCCTGTATCAGGGCTGTTTTACGCAGTATTTAAAGGGGGTGCTTTGGTATTTGCGAATAACTGCATTTTAGTGAGTATTCAGAAAAATTCATATACACGTATACGATACGTTCCTGGAGTTTGGTCCGCTCCTCTGGACCCACCCTGTATATTTGATACTGTAAATTTTAAACCCTTTTGTCTACGACTAGTATATAATGGAAGTATTATACTTCTGGTTTTAGCAGTATAATGCCATATATTATTCCCTTAGGTAATATTGATGAGGGATTAATATTAATTCAAATGGCAGAAGACAAACAGCCGTGTTAACAAATCGAAGCAAGTATGAACAAACGAACACACCCGGCATCCATTATGTCTGTCATCAGCTGACAAACGCACGTGCTTTTCAAATGTCACCAAATTTTTATTACTGTCAATATTTTAAAGTGACATTTAACCAACAAAAAACATTCAAAACCCTTTTATTTGATTTACTAAGTGGTGAAAATCAATATTAGGATTCTGACATGTTTTAAGCTGTAAATATCACTTTAAAATTATCCTTACACACTCTATATCATTTTTTGAACTAGTAACGTAACTACAAATGAAAAATTAAACTTCAGAAATAAGCTTGTAAGTAGTTTTATTAAAAAATAGGAAGTAAATCATAATTTACATAAAATATTTTGCCATCTTCAACTGGGCTCTAGGTTCTAGCAAATATTTCAAGCTTCAAGTCCAAGCATATTTTTGGGCCCCATATGATTTAGGAAAAGAAATTATTATTGATGCTTACTCTCAGTAAAGATGACTAAATGAATATTTCAATTACAAATTACTCACTTGCGCCAAAAAGGAAACGACGTTTCTGGTGAAAAGATTAGAAAATTAAAAAATATTTTAGAATTTAAAGATGCTGCGTCTTCTTCATCAATTTAAATCACATCAGATATTGCTTGATTTTCATTCCCGCCAGACGAAGGAAGTTAGCTGGTTTAACAATTCGTGCTGTTCGCATTCTATGCCTGTCTCTGTCTGCAGCAACATTCCCTAATTCAGTAAAGTGAGACAAATATGACCAGGATCAAGTCGCCTGCATAAACAATCACATTTGACATTTCATATTAACTCTACGTAAGTCTGATATTGACGCTTAAATGATAGAGTGAAACAGATAGATAAAAGTAGGTTACTTGTAAGCGTATGGAGCAGAGTAGGCTTCACATCACTTCCATGGCTTTCTTACGTGTTTCGATCCCCCCCATAAGCCGTCTCACCGGGCTCCAATCATAAAATTTCTCAAATTACATAATACCATAGAAACACAAACTCAAACCTGTCAGTGTCATACGCGTAGTGTTTGTGCATTTGTATTGAGATGGGAAATGAAGAGTATTTTACTTGCACACCTCGAGAAATTGTACAACTAGCTTCAGCAACAACATCTACCATAATACCAGAAACCTTGAAATCCATTTCATTTTCCGAAAATATTCTGCTGGCATATTTCGCTGAATTAAGTGCAAAATCATCTTCATAATGGTCATTCAATAATTAAATCTATGTTGAGAATAAGCCATGACGTTAATCTGGAAAAATTTGGCAAACTACGCGCGTTTTTAAAAAGAAAATCTGAATGATCTCAAGCAAAGAAGTTTTCCACTCTAACCCCGGAACAAATTAGGAAAGTTATTGACAAAACTCCTGATGAAATTTTTCTTTAACATCAGGTAACTATGCATATTTAAACTGATCTATTTAAAAGCTCATATTCTTATTTGCTTCAGGTTATATTAATTTATTGAATTGCCGCTGAATCGAACTTTATCAAATGACTATAGATGACGTGAAGGATTTGCAAACAGTTATTAATAACAATGCACACGACTAAAACCAAAATTGTACGAAAATTCACTATAAACGGTACGTTTTACAATATTGTAAAGAAGTACATCGATCTCCGTCCGTCACATGTAAAAATCAATGCATTCTATCGAAATTATCAAAAATCCAAATGTACCAAACAACGTACCTATAGGAAAAACAAATTTGCAGATATTGGTAGAGAAATTGACAAATATTTAAACTTGCCAAATTCTCAGTTATATCGGGCATTGTTAATCGCAGATCATCGACCACTCTGTACATTGATGGAGGAGGCGATATAACACGATTAAAGCCTCATGGGGGCTGGAGATCTACACTGGTAGCTGAAGAATACATTGATCAGTCGATGAGAAATAAGATAACTACAGCAAATACGATTGCTAAATAGATATATAGCAATGAAATAGTAATGAAGCATCTTCTTCGTTTACATCAACCGAAATGCCAAATCTTTGTATTGAAAACTCTTCCAAAATCAATGATAATTCATGTCCAATTCAGTGAATTAATTGTACTTTTTTCTTGAAGTAGTCCATCCATATAACTAATTAATTGTACTATTACTCATTTTAGTGTTATTGACAAATAAAGTTGTTCATTAAAAATTTTAAATTGAGTAGATAAAGTAGAGTATATTATTCGCAATAATGATAGCTATTCTTCCCTCATAATGCTACTATCTCGCCGCAAACGGGGTTGGTTCGTAAATATTCCTTAGAAATTGCCTAGTAGTATAATCTGATATTAATGAATAAGATGGATATAATCTGTTATTGTAACGATTATTTCCATCATCAGTCGAATATACTGTTTCGACCAATCAAATTATTTCATTTACACCATTCACATAAAATATGCATCTTCCTTACAAGTGGAAAACTGTCTCATTGGTACACAACATTTTTAATTAGCGTTTCTAAATAGGTCGAGTACTAGAGAATGAGTTGTAATAAATGTTAAGTTTGAATGACTTTTTCTTTTGATACTATATGCAGATTTTTTTTAGATTTTCCTTATTATATTTACCCAAGATATTCGGAAGCTACCTAAAAGGTAGGATTTAAGTCAAAAAATATATTATTACGGTTTATTTGTAATCTATTTTCCTATATTGTCGACTTGTTTCTTCTTCTTGAAATTTTAGGCACATAACCTTAAACTTATGAAACGTCAAAAGTCAAAACGTTTGAAATCTAGAGTAGAGCGCATAACCTAGTATAGGGTGACCAAAAAATTAGTGTTCGAATGTTATACAAGTACACCGTGGCGGCTTGTGATATTTTTTTAAGGGGATGCTTTGAGTGTCGGAAGGGCAAAGGATTTTTCAGACGGCGTCCAAATTTTTTCAATAATTTATAGTAATAATAATAGTATATACAGGGTCCGCAAACGAAGCGTGGACGGAAGATTAAATCGTTATCGAAGAACTTATCAACAATACTAAAACAGCTTGAGATATTGGATTAAAAGCGGCACGTTTTAAAAATATTTTACATTATACAGGGTGGCCCAAAAAAGTGTGACAGCATAAAGTTATATTTTTTTAAATGGGACACCCAGTATTTTATTGCATATTTAGGTTCGTATTACTATCGTTTATAAGTGCCTCAAATTTTATTTAATTTGGTTCTGTAGTTTCGGAGAAATAAATTAAAAACTAAAAAAAAAAGTTTTGCAGTCCTGAATAAAAAAATCAAAAAAAGACAATCCGGAACCATTTTTCTAACCTCAGCATTGAGTGAAATTTATGACAAGAGGTCTAGAGATACTATGAATGTAATTGCGTTTATTTATTTTATACAGGGTGTTCATAATAAGCTTTCAAAAACCCCATATTTTAAATTAATTTTTCTCAAGTTTTTCAAATGGAACACCCTGTATATTATTTGGCTATTTGACGTAGAATTCATAGACAATTTTTTTTTGTAATACAAGCATATAAGTTATATCCAGCCGTTTTCGAAATAATTGTAAATATTATAAATTATGTTGTTTAAATAGAGTTTTTATTGGGAAATTTTGTTATAGGCGACTAGACTAATAATTGTAAACTAAAGTAAATGTTGAAAATAGCTTGGTAAAAATGCAATAATAGGGTGGGAGCCGTAGCACTCTATGTCCAATTTCTTCTGCCAATGTGTCACAAACATATACTTTTTTTATACAAAATGTCTTTAAAACTTCTAAAAGATTTTTTTATAACTTTCTTCAAAATATATATCATTCGCCGCCATGTAGTTCTGAATCTCCAATTTTGTATTATTTGAGCTTGGAGCTTTATGACATTGGCGACTGTGATAGCTCGCATTGTCCATTACTATCACGCTATTCTGAGGAATGTTTGGTAAAAGACAATTCTTGAACCATTCCTCAAAAACTAACAAATTTTAGCACAAAAAGATATTTAAATATAAATTAAGCAACCTAACCTACCTGATGTGCCTATATTTAATTATAATTATTACAATCCGGTCCTTTTCATATAATAATAACAAACGGTCATAAATAATGGGATGGCCCAGGTACTTTTACGGCAGTCATTAAGTTATATCCATTTTTCGTGAAACAATCTTTACCCTGTTCTACATAACCCATCTTGGCACAGAGATTATTTGTTTATATAAAAATCATTACATTCCTTCTAAAAAGGCATTTACTACAAAGATGGACATTCTACTAGTTATTTCATAAACTTAATACTAGATACATGTAAGGTGTGCCCCATTAAAATGATATTATTTATTATTATATGCGTCGTAATACGAAACTATTATCACATAGTAAAGTTTACTCACTTGTGCCATTTTAATTGCCGCTGCAAGTCTGTAGAGTTGAATTATTCTGTTATTTTTAACTGTTTATTATTTGGTCGAACCAGCTATGAACAGCTAATGGCTACTTAAACTAACTGGTACTTAAATTAGAAGTTCACATTCTTTATTATTAAGCATATGTACTGCTAATTCGTCGCAACTTTTTTGAACTGCAAGTAGCAGTAGCTGCTTTAACTGGTAGTCAAAACGAACAGGTTTACCCATTTCTAGTTATGGGGGTAGTTTAGGAATTTCGACAGTACCAACTGCTGTTCTGACTGTTGGCAATGCGCCAGCTGATCGAGAACGGTTTACCGCGCATGTCTACGTGCAATTATAAATGCCATTGCGGGCGCAAGAGAAGAATTGCCGACTCTAACACGGCTTTACTTCAAAACATTACCTAAATGTACAGGGACTGGCATTTTTCATGTTATATATATTTTTTCCTTTAAAACGTATACTACAAAGCTTTTATAGGCTTTTTATAGGCTAAGTATAGAGTAAGCTCTAGCTACTAGCTACTTTTTATTGTATCTTTACACTTAAGGGTACCTTGTTACCGGATTTTTTCATATTTTACTAAATTCTGAACGGCCGGTATATACCTAAATATGTTTTTGGGTCGTTTCAGCACAAGCAGGAGTTTTCATGAAGAATAATTTTTTTTTTATAAAACCGAAAATAAAAAACGTTTTCCCTCTTGGGTAGTCAATCCGTGGACACCCTGTAGATTATGGTGTGAATCGAATTTTTTCTACGTGTATTTAGAAGAAATTCAAAAACATTCGTATTCACTATATGGAAATGGGAAGTGTTACAAAGTATGAGCGTTTTAATTGCAAATACAAAAAAAAATTGTGTCGGCCATGTAACAGGTGATTGGCCAGCAGGATTTTATTCATCCTATTGACCAACGACCAAGAAACGAAGAATCCGAAGTATGCGATTACAGTAAGTGACACAGATGCCGGTCGAGGTTGCCAACTATTAATAATTTTGTTTGTAGGAATTTCATTCTATTTCTTTCATGGTAATACACTAGTCCTAATTGTCTACGCAGAATAATAGTGGTGAAAAGAGAACCTGATTTGTTGGAGACGATGGCGAATCATGCCTTACACAACATAAAGGAATGGACGCTTGCTAAAGGACTGAAACAGGCACCACACAAGAATGAGGCAGTATTTCTTATTGCGGGCAGAAACACAAAAAAACATACAAGTCAACGTAGATGATGTAAGGGTAGGTAGCCAAGAGGCTGTAAGATATCTGGGAGCCCACCTGGATAGAAATATGAGTATGAGAAGGATACTGTGCTCCATAGTGCTGTCAATTCTTCTGTACGGTGCCTCAGTATGGGAAAGAGCGATGATGAAAGGGGTGCACAGAAACATATACTGTTTAAAATTCAGCGAAGGCCTGCATCCGAATCTTAAGTCCATATAGAACTACTTCAACAAAAGCGTTATTAGTTATCTCTCAAATGCCGTCGATAGATTTATTAACAAGAGGACAGATATCGAAACAGAGAACGTTCCCAAGGAAAGGTCCTCTAATAACATTCTGAATAAATGGCAGGAGGATAGCCGAGACAGTTACATATCTGGGCTGTACCCTGAATAAGGACTGAGATCACTCTCGAGAAATAAGATGTAATCAAACAATTGTCACCAATTATCAACAAGCCGTACAGTAAAGGAATTATAAGAGTATGCAAAGAATAGAGGTGATTCTACAGCAATGGAATTGTTATCAGACTTGGAATTACATTTTCTAGATTGCAAGTATAAAACGCAAACACGTAAAACTACGATATTAGATTTTTTTAGTACTACATCCGAACTAAAACTAGTGTATTTTTGTTATGTTATGTTTATTTGTACATACATATACATAATAATAATTTTGCATTTACATATTACCTAATAACAAATTTCCCATGCGGTCCCGTAGGTGTCCGCCTTAGAGAGCCTAAAAGTGGTTTCACTGTAGCTGCTTATTTCCTTCGTATTTTGGTTCTTCCCAGAACTACAAGTTCCCAATTATTTATCACAATATATGCATGCGTCCTTGTTCTACAGCTTATCTATAGGTATAGCAGCAAGATAAGGCTCGTTATAAAATCAAATTAATGTATTTTCATGTCAATTTTTTTTTATCGTTTATCTAGTTTCCCAGTAACAATATCAGTTAATAGTTAGTCATCATTCAATAACGCAATAAACATGTACAGGGATATGGTCATATTTTAAAGGGGAGTCTATCTACATACATGCTTTATTTAAGGACATGTCAGAAAAACGGTAAATGGTTTTGTCTGAACCGAGCATCTTAAATTAACGATACGGATTTGGTTCACAGTCTTTGAAGAATAACCAACTCACATTCTTAGGTAGGTTGTAAACAACTTTCCAGAAAAACAATCGGAAAGCTCTTTGTCAATTTTTTGTTAATTAGACAAAGGCATTGCGTGGCCTTCGCAACCTACTTTTTATTGGAACGACCGTCTTTCATACTAGTAGTGGAACCACGAACAATCGCTTTTATATCGATCGATAAAGAGAAGTCGATTGATTGCCTTCTTCTACTAGATTACTAATAAAAAAAAGTACTAAAAAGTACTAGATTGTATAAACTGAGACTAATTTTTTGCACATTACAAAAGGTCACGTCCCATACAAAACTGACAATATACAGTATCCAAAATGAGAAATCGCACGAGCTTTGTTGTTATTTGAAATGAACACCCTGTATATTTTAAATTATTTAGAAATAATCCTTTTGTTCTCATTTCTAAAGTATATAAGTATGCGCTTATCTTTAAGATTTTAATTCTTAGGATACTTCAAATTTAATTCTGTAACAAACACTTTAAATAAATTTGTTTTTAAATAAAGTTTGGTTTGATTTTAAAAGTTGTATTGAGTCATTAGAAAATTAATATCTTTAAAAAGGGGACTTTACGCGATCAGTAATACTGACATTACTTGATAATGTTATACTTTCAAAATCTTACATCAGTACAGTGAAACCTCTCTTGGGCGGACACCTACGGGACCGTCTAAATGGGCCCGCCTAATAGAGGTGTCCGCCCATGGGAAATTTGTTATTAGGTAATATGTAAATGCAAAATTATTACTATCTATATGTATGTCCAAATAAATATTTATTAAACATAACAAAAATACACTAGTTTTAGTTAGGATGTAGTTAGGATTCGCCCAAATCATTGTTATCAAATTACAAACTTCCACATTAATATTCTCTTTCAAACTCAAAACACGACATTTTTCTGCAATTATTTACGATTTTAACCTTACAACTCACAAATAAACGGCGGGCTGCTATCGGGGAATCACACATACTTTCATTCGGCGAAGTCCTTTCGCTCTGGCACGCATAGTTGCCGGTCTGTATTCAGAGTTTTTGTACTCTTTCTCCCAAATACTTTTTAAATTTTTTGTCCGTTTAAAGGAGGGTTTTCGCACTCTTTGTATGAAAACAGCCTGTCCGCGCCCGCCCAAAACAGGTTGATTTTCATGGAATTTCATACATCTAGTTCCGGACTATGAAAAAATGTCCGCCTAATAGAGATGTCCGCTTATTAGAGGTGTCCGTTATGAGAGGTTTCACTGTATTTAATTTTTTCATTCCTCTCGAAATAGATAGGATCAGTATTAGTGATATTATAATGAGCTTATACTGTTCGATTTTCCCAGGAAATAATTATTTCTTTGATGCCCGTATTCTCAAATTTTCAATTTATTAGCCAAACGCTATAACTATAAAGCTGGATTTATAAACTCTCGCTGGTGTTGACGTGGGCGTCAACATTCACCGTTGTAGACTGCATTTATAAACTTGGAGTTGACGTCGTTCCTGTTTGTTTACAACCAACATAACCTAATATATTTTTGTGCGAGGTGGTTTTTAGATAATAAAAATAGTTTAGCCAATATTAACAGAAATTTTACAAAACAAAAACACTATAATATAATACAACACCAAGTCAATAAAAGATTTAATGAAAATATGACGGATGACTTTGAACCTTTAATAAACAGCTGGTAACATCACGTGATCCAAATACTAATATACTATTGGCTTAACGTCACTGCTACGGAATACGGAACGTCGAACAGTTGCCGGTGCCAACACGAACGCCAGCGAAGTTTATTCGATCGTTTAACTTCTAAGCGGCAACGTCAAGTTTATAAACTTGACGTTGGCGACAACCTATTTTTCTCGGCTTTTCTATATTTTTATGTGATTATATTAATTTTGGTGTTTATGTCATCTGAATGATACTATCAACACTTATCAACAGTACACTTTAAAACGGTTAATAAGATGGTATAAAGTAAAATAATATTTACTAAATATCACGTGACAGGCAAACACGATTTTGATTGGCTGTGTAAACTTGCTACGAACGTTGCTACGACCAGCCCGGTGGGACTGCTTATGGGGGGGATCGAAACACGTAAGAAGGCCTTGGAAGTGATGCTAAGCCTACTCTGCTCCATACGCTCACAAGTAACCTACTTTTATCTATCTGCTTCACTCCATCTCTATCTCTCTATCTCTATCATTTAAGCGTCAATATCAGACTTACGTAGAGTTAATATGGAAAGCCCAAAAGTGAGTGTTCATGCAGGCGACTTCATCCTAGTCATATTTGTCTCATTTTACTGAATTAGGGAAGGTTGCTGCAGACAGAGACAGGCATAGAATGCGAACAGCACGAACTGTTAAACAAGCTAACTTCCTTCGTCTGGCGGGCATGGGAATCAAGCAACATCTGATATGATTTAAAATGGTGGAGAAGACGCATCTTTAAATTTTAAAATAATTTTTAATATTCTAATCTTTTACGAAAAACGTCGTTTCCTTTTTGGTGCAAGTGAGTAATTTGTAATTGAAATATTCATTTAGTCATCTTTACTGAGAGTAAGCATCAATAATAATTTCTTTTCCCATCACATGGGGCCCAAAAATATGTTGTGACTTAAAGCTTCAAATATTTGCTAGAACCTAGAGCCCAGTTGAAGATGGTAAAATATTTTATGTAAATTATGATTTACTTCCTATTTTTTAATAAAACTACTTACAAGCTTATTTCTGAAGTTTAATTTTTCATTTATAGTTACGTTACTAGTTCAAAAAATGATATAAGAGTGTGTAAGGATTATTTTAAAGTGATATTTACAGCTTAAAACATGTCAGAATCCTAACATTGATTTTCACCACTAGTAAATCAAATAACAGCTGGTTGAATGTTTTTTGTTGGTTAAATGTCACTTTAAAATATTGACAGTAATAAAAATTTTGACAAAAGTGACATTTGAAAAGCACGTGCGTTTGTCAGCTGATTCCAGACGTAATGGATGCCTGGTTTGTTCGTTTGTTCATACTTGCTTCGATGTGTTAACACGGCTGTTTGTCTTCTTCCTGTTTATAAGTATTCGTTGGCTACGACCGTCCACCGTCAAAAGATAAAATTGGTTTATGTCGGCCGTCAAACGACACCGTCATCGTCAAATATAAATGGTCTTATGCATTTCAATATGTTGAAGCTGTAACGGCACCGTCAAACGGCACCCAGCATCAATCGTAACGTCAAGTTTATAAATCCAGCTTAAACATATGATGGAACGTTCTGTTGTTGTAACAATAAAATTAACAAACCGTAAGCATTTAAAAACCGCAGTGATGCAAACATGGACGAATTAACCGAATTATCATTTTTATGTTAGCCTCAGGATCCGGTTCCGTTCCGAGATTAGGCCAAAAATGTTGACGTTGGTTCCGGTATTCGGCATTTTCAAAAAGTAGATACGGTGGCATCACTTAAGTAAAATATGTTTATTTATTTCAGATTGGGCTTCATAACTTAACAAGATTTTATACTTCATTCCTTATAAGCTTTTAGTTTAAAATTTGCAATTAAAACAGAAAAAAAAACATACCGTTGAAAAAAATTTATTATTCATTATATTCTATAAGAAAATCAATTAAAATCCCTACCTGATCAAAGACCCAAAGTCAAAAGTAATTAACTACTGACTGTATAATCAATAGAAAATAATTAGGTACTAAAATTAGATAAAAGCATTTACCTCTAAGCTAAAGATCCCTAAATCCCAATTATCTGGGTCAACGAAGGTAAAATATTATTAAATTATGGGAATCCAATTAGCCTAATGTAATATGCATTTTACAAAAAGGCACAACAGGCCCGCGTAAATGGAAATATGTCATGATTTTCGCGGCGTATAAAAAATTAATTAGGAATTTTTATATTCATGCAAAAAAAAAATTAGGTTAATTTTTATTGATTTTTCCAATTCATGCCTTTTTCCAGAACCACAAGAAGTATCAGGTCAGTGGCGGCTCGTGACCTATGATGGAGGGGGTTCACAAGTATGGTGAAATTATTTTTAAAATTTTATTTTTGTGTAACGACCAAACAATTACTTTCTAGGCGTTTTAAATGTAGAAGGAAAAGAAGTAATAAGAAAATGCGTTAGGTAAAACATATTTTTATCTATTTTTTAATTTTACGCAGGAAATACAACTTTTGGAAAATAAGAAAGGTTTTCTTAGTGTATATAGTGCTTAAACGTAAAGTCCGTTCTTCGCTTCTTAATTGTAGAAAAATTGATCAAAAACAGCCTCATTAAAGTTTGGAATACCCTCTATAAATTTTTTTTCATATATTTAATTTTTAAACTTTCTAATAAAGTCCCTAGATTTACCCTTTGTGGTCTGCGTTAAATTAATTTCGGGTTTAGGTCTTCCCGCATTCTTCAGTTCAATTTTTTGCTCCAAACTCAAAGAGCTAAAGATATTTTTTAAATAGTCCACCGTCAAACTATTCATTTTTACTTAATAAATATATAATATTAAAATATTAAAACATACACGCTCGAATTTCTAACTAGATACACCAACAGACAACGGCGCGGCGCACACTAAAATTGTGCGCCTTTCCCATGTTAAATCGCCATAGCCCCGCTATCCCCCGCCACCTGTTACTATAGAGAAACTGCATTATGCCCCGCCTACTTAATATCACATGCGAGCAAGTCTCGTCATAATCGCCATTAACCTCGACCGAGGCACGGTTGCCGGATCGAGAGCCTATAATATACAGTTTGGTTGACGGTACGATAAAATATTAGGGAGGGTCGGACTTTATACGATAATTGACGGTACGATAAAGTATTAGTATTAATATTTTTTATTCGTTTTGGGGGTGCACCTGCGCATGTGCTCCCGTGGAAGAACCGCCACTGTATCAGTTTATACAGTGCGGTCATTTAAGGTCCTATCGAGTAATTTACGATGCCAGAATATTTACTTCTCTATGCGCATCTAAAACAAAATGGCGACGTTTTAAAAATTACCTAGTTTTTTATTTTTTTATTATCCTCTATTACAGTCTTCGAAAAACAAATACAACTTGGCATACATAGGGTAAAGTATTTGGGAGACGAATAAGTACGGTGAAAAATCTCTCTGAAGACAGAGCGGCAACCAATCGCGTATGGGTGGCAGAGCGAAAGGACGCCGAATGAAAGTATGTGTGATTCCCCGACAGCAGTCCGCCGTTTATTTGTGAGTTGTAAGGTTAAAATCGTAACAATGGTACAAAAATGTCGCGTTTGGAGTCTGAAAGAGAATATTGATGTTGTGGAAGTTTGTAATTTGATAACAATGATTTGGGCGCGTTCATTAAAATTGATAGCAATGTACTATTAGAAGATGATAGTCCACACTGAAACCAACTCACTATCTGACGACTCTGTTGTTGTTGTTGCAGTAATCAAACCAATGTCACCAATTATCAACAAGCCATTAGTATGGTAAAGGAATTATAAGAGTATGCAAAGAATAGAGGTGACTCTATAGCAATGGAATTGTTATCAGACTTGGAATAACATTTTCTAGATCGCAAGTATAAAACGCAAACACGTCAAACTACGTTATTAGATTTTTTTAAGTACTACATCCTAACTAAAACTAGTGTATTTTTGTTATGTTACGTTTATTTGTACATAATACTCATAATACTCATTTTATTCATACTATAGCTATACATAGTACAGATGTATACGTCAGGTTCTAAAATTAAGAAAATAGTAAAATACACACCAACTAGATATTCACAAACAATATTAAAAACAAAATCAACAACAAAAATTACGATTATGTGAGTAGAATAAATATTTTTTTCCTGGCATATACCGGGGATCTTTCAACTTTTGTCAAATTATGATTATAGATAGTAAAGAGCCCCCTCTCGTGTGGTAACTATGATAGTCCGAATTCTTTAAAAACCTATGCGCATTTTGTTTCACAAACAATAAAGTTTTGAAAATTTATATGCATGGAAAGGTCATAATCTTATGTGCAATAAATATTGGTCTACAGCTCGCCCTAAGGTCCAGACCAAAAATACAACGAATTGCCTTTTTCTGGGAAATAAAGACTCTCTCCCACTCCACACTTGCTCCCCAAAGTGGAGTATTATAGCTAAGGTGGCTATAGATAAAAGAGTAATACATAGTGATAAGTGTCTCCTGGTTTACGGTATGCTTTAGCCGATATATGGAGTATACCCCCTTATTACATTACATACATTTTTCATGGGCGGACACCTCTATTAGGCGGTCCCGCAGCCTAAGAGAGGTTTCACTGTAATTTTCAAAGCTCCCCGATTGGTTTTCTGGAACGTTGTTTACAACCTACCTAAGAATGTGAATCGTTTATACTTCAAGGATTGTGATCCAACGTCGTATCTTCCTTGATGTAAGATCCTTGGTTTAACGACATATCCGACAAATTCCGGTGCTTGTAAAATAACTTTCACAACGATTCAATAAAACGACGGAAACGTAGGAATTTTTTTAATATCGATAACTTCCATTGGTCATACACCAGCTAAACTATACCACCTGCCATTAAAAAATATTAAAGGATCAACTAATCGAAAGAAAGTACTAAGTAATAAAAAAAAAATGTAAAAATAGACAAGAGTCCGGCCTAACGATTGCACGAGTATCGCAAAATATAAGTCCGACCCGGATGTTTTCGGTGCAATAGAAACTACGCCTCGGGTCACGTTTGCAATTGAAACGATGAGCGACGCGTGAGAGATCAATCCCCTTCGTTCTAATTACTTTTCTCTTTTAATATTAAGTTTGAAAAATCGGATTGGATTCAATCACAAGAACAGCAAATGTCAATTCTGCAGACAAGGACACGCCCACCCAAGAACAATAAAAAATTTCGAAAATGTTCGGGCAAAATGAAAATTTACATACCGGGTTTGTTCGCCTCGACAAATTACGAAGTATTACCGCAATAGCTTCGCAGCTCTTTATACAGGGTGTTATGGAAATGACGTATTATATTTAAACCGGCAATTCCTGAGATGAAAACAAATTGAAGAAAAATATCCAAAAATGGTGCTTTAATTTAATATGCCCCGTACATGACCTTATGTCAAACCAAAAATTACCACGTGATGCCCCTGTTCGGAAGGTAAAGACAGCAACATATGGCAGTGAATCTTGAACAATGTTGTCATATCTTCAGGGTAAACTCTTTAGAACGTCAATAGCCGTTTGACAGATTTCAAGTTGTTTATTTTTCAGGGTACATTATTATAAACTTTTACGTTCAGTTCGCTAGGAAACAATCTCTGATTTATAAACTTGAACTGACTCGAACAAACCACCGCGGAGTTTATAATGGTCATGTTCTCACTTGTTCAATTCGAACGACACCCGTCGGATCTGAACAACTAAAATGCCACTTTACCCTTTAGAAAAAAAAAAATGCAATTTTATTTACCTTTTCGGCCTTATTTAAAACCAACTTAATTTATAAAAAAAAAACACCAGGTAACCGGCATATTATTATTATTATTATTATTATTAAAGTCACATAAATTCACATCGCGCATCTCGTGAACACATCTAAGTAATATTCAATCTGAATTAGTATTTTAAAGTGCTATCGTGTAGACAAAAATACTCCCTTATTGTATAAGATTTTATCAGCTGGTAGTCTGGGAAATAATATAATTCTTTCATACAATGGTATTCGACATCTAAAAATGTTGAAACTAACCTTTGCGTTGCCACTTTCGATGTTTTATAAGATTATATTCATAAACTGCCTAATTTCCTTCTATAATATTACTTTCCTGTATAATTATAGTCTCGGAAATGGCAACCGCGCTGGCTCTACTAGCGGAGAGTTCTCGGAAAGAAAGTCCAAGGTGGACTAGACCATTTATTTCAAAGGGTAGTTCCTGTCAATTGTTAACATAATTGTTTCATTTTATCTTTAGTAAAGGGTTAATAAACATATCTTCAAAAAACTAATTTGAAACTAGTGGGTGTCTGTGTGTTATATTAAGTGATTTAGTGCAATTTGTTCTGTTTCACTGTGTTTTTTGTCGACTTTATGCCGGTTATATTCCGAGATTGGTATGAGGCCGAATGAGGTTTAGTGATAAGCTTATTATGCACTCCCACACTATCATCAGGACACGTGATGAGCATAAAGTTTTTCCCATAGAAAAAAGAACTGAAGGTGTCTGTGCCCTGGATTCCTTAATCGCGTTCTGGATTTACTTTCTAAGTAAGCTAAATATTCTTTTTATAAGAAACTAAAGTTTTACACTTTTAAACAGTTTGGCAACATTGTGCCTGAACATCTGCTGATTAACCAGCTGGGCAATGTAATATGTTCATATATGAATGTGCCGAGGAGTTGTGTGTGGGAAAGTCCATCATTTTTTTTCTATATGGAACAGTAAAAAAATTAAATCTAAAAATCTTCCGAAACAAAAAAAAATATAGACTTTCCGCTAGTTCTAGTTCTATTACAAATTATTTTTTTCCTTTGACATTTTTTCCTAAAACAGGAATAAACGCTTGGGAGGAAAACTCGTTTACAGGTACTCCGGAATCCTGTTAAAATTACATGGAATTCCTTCTAGTTCATCCAAAAAATTTTTTGGACCGATGACATTGTGTAATTCCTGCCATATACGTTTTAATGATCAACAGAAAGAAACACACAAATTGTTTGCTGGCCTAAAACAACGCAACTGAACTGAATTGTTGTCTACGTAGCAACAGCGATAATGCCAAAAGGAACATGCCCAAAACACCCATGAACCTTTCTATCTATGTACATTACCTGCCTTCTTTATCTTCAGCGAAGAACATTCTAGTTCATTTCTAAATCGAAAGTATTTCTGCGGTACATACCTGAAACAATAATATTTGATAGTATAATTATTAAACAACAAATAAATATAGATGCTAGCGGACACATACCACTGTCAAAAAATACTGATACTATATAAGAAAGGGTATCATTTAACTGGTTAGCAAAATATTCTTAGTTTTGCGAACAGAAAAATGTAATCGGTCAGCCAAAATGGCTAGTTGGTCAGCAACTTACGGACAGCAAACATTTCTGAATCGTGACAGTGCCCTGGGAAAACAAGTGAAAACCCGCCCTCGCTACACCTTTTGTAGCCGATTTCCTTCTGTATTCGGCAAAAGAAAACACAAGAAAGTTACATAAATTGACAGTGCCCTGGGACCTCTGAAGTAAACTGCTTCTAGACATGTTTGTTTCTACTGACCAATTGTAAACTCTTGCTGACCAAGTAATCATTTCGCAGCTCGACTGTTAATAACGGCAAACCATTTAATTACTTCTCTATAAGAAAAAGCAAATTGTGTAGCTCCATTATGAAAACCTTTTTTTATTATAGATTAAGTATTAGTAAAATTATTTCCATGTGGATTGGTACATTGTCATGCTGGAAGATGTAATCCTCTCCATATACCATAGGTACTAGTGTTGGGAAAAACCGATGAATTTAATAATCGAGTACTTTATACTCGAGCGATTTTAATAATCTAGTGAATCGCTCGAGCGATTAATCACTTCAAATTGTTATGACTAATTACATCTTTTAATTTTTTCAAAAGTTACAATAGCCGCTGGCTAGCCAGTCCCAGTCAAAACAAAACCCATGTCGATGGATCCACTAAGGGATTTGACATACTTTTTTTGTATGCACCTTCTCGTTTATGTGCCTTTAAGAAATACGTATGTCGTGGTCTGCCTTCTGAGCGTCAAACACGAACATCACCAATCGACACATTTCGGGTGGCGCGCGAAGATCGGGTATCAAGTGAAAGGTAATGATCCGATTTTTCGTCTGAATTTATAACTAGAGTATTTCCTGTCAAGCGAAAAACTGCTCGAATATACGTCGGCATCAAGCGAAGCTCGGGTATCGGCTCAAAGGTATTACGTAACAAGCGACGATTTTCGCTTGAATTTATAACTCTGGCGATTTTTTAATAATCGAGCGATGTCGGTTATTTCAATAATCGAGTACTCAAGCGGCTTGCGCTCGAGCGATTACAACACTAATAGGTACCACTCCAACCGATGGAATAATGACTAGAGAAGAATATCTCGATAAAAGGCAGCAGTCAGTCTTTCCTGAACAATTTGCAAAACTTCTGGGGCGCCTAGCACTAATCCACCAATCCATTCATCCAAAAAGTGCACTTTCTGGGTCTATATACACGAATTGTATATGACATTTTACTGTATCAGAGCTGACAGTAAATAATTTCTAATAGTCTAGAAGAAAAACGATGGTACATGTGTACTGACTGAAACGTCAAAAATAATGGACCCGATAGACAATGACCGAACCGTTTCGTCGTCTTGATTAGAACTCTGACGGATTGTCATAACTTGATGCAGTCAAACAACTAACATGGTTACATTTCTTATAATTAAAATAACTATTCTAAGAAATAAAATATATTTAGTTGCAGTTAGAAATATTTCTGATTTTAACGCAAAAAATATTCGTAAAAATATGATCATTGATTAGCGGCATTCAAACAAAGTTTTCTTAATGATAGCTGGAGGCGTGGTGTGGATTCGAACTTTGGAACAGGCCATAATAATTTAAAATCAGAAATAAATTAATCATTAAAACGATAGGTAGGTTTACTTTATTATAGTCAAAATCAAATCAAATTAGTTGGGTACAAAAGGCCTTCGAAGTTAAAACTCATAGTTCACCAAAATAATACTAATTGTTTCGTGTAAATTTGTTGGTAAATAAACATTATCAGTTTAATTTTGAAAATAATTTAGGAGATCTAATGCCAGCATTTTAGGCTACAAACTTTTCTTACTCTCTATTCTTGAACTTACACTTGAAATAACAGTATAAAAGTTTGTAGACGATCAGTTATTGACAGCCGCCAAAGGAGAACGATTTTGAGAGAAAAGTAGTTTTGTATGTGCAAACCCAACGTTACATAAACATATCCTAATTACGGAGTCGTTAAAGACAATCAATCAAGCTAAACCTGGCTGAAAAGAAGGTCCTTACATTCAGGATATTATTATTATTATAGAATCCTTCGCACATCGATTATTTCGTCATTGATTGATTGTGCTGGCTTAAGCCCTGGTTTTTATTACATTTCGTTACGAAATATTTCGGTGGATTGGAACGAAAAAGTTCGTCGTTGGTCACATGTGTGGCTATTATGGCTATAATCAAATCAGATGAATTCACATTCATACTTTAAGAACAAGGTTGCAAAGATTTTTCGGGGTCACTGCAGTACAAATGCGTGGTTAAATATGGACGATATTAGTAGATTCATTTGTACAGGGTGATCACGTTTTATGTCCCCCATCGTAACCTTTTTATTTTTCGTACTTGAGAAAAATTAAAACGATTGGTAAACAAGGTTTTTAAAGTAGTATTTTGGAACAAATATCATTTAGGTCTGTTGATTTGCAAATAGGGTTGGTTTTACACAACATGAACATACCTGTTTTATTTCATCCAGATTCTACCGATATTTTTTTCCAAATATTCTCCTTCATTTGTATGTCTTTAAAAGTTTAAAATTTTGTTTGCGTATATGGGTGAATCTACGGCAAAATAAAGAATCGGCGTAACTAAACGCGCTCATTATTTTTATCGACTTTATAATTATTAATAAATCGGAATTTATACAATGTGCCTATTTTTGGTTATAGGGGGGCCTAGGCCCGTTATGCAATTCGGGGTCCCTTATCACTTCAAAAAGTGTTTTTTCCTTAATAAGTTATGCAATAGTAATTTATTATGATTTACTAATATCATACGATCACAATATCCTATACAAAACTCTGTAGGTTATTTCGTAAATTACTTGGTTGCATATTATAAAATAGGTATCTAACAAAGGGCCTCAACATCATGTTGAGTAAAACCAACCCTACTTGTAAATCAACAGACCTAAATGATATTTGTTCCCATTGCAAATAATACTTTAAAAACCTTGTATACCTACCAATCGTTTTAATTTTTCTCAAGTACGTAAAATAAAAATGTTAAGATGGGGAGACATAAAACGTGATCACCCTGTACAAATGAATCTACTAATATCGTCCCTATTTAACCACGCACTTGTACTGCAGTAAAAACCACACATGTGACCAAATGATCGACGACGAACTTTTCCGTTCCAATCCACCGAAATATTTCGTAACGAAATGTAATAAAAACCAGGGCTTTATCGATTCAACTTATTCTGTGTATAATATACTCCTAAAAATGATTTAATCGGCAATGAAGTAACCCGAACAAACCCTTACAATAGTTGAATATATTTTCCCTGGACTTCAAGGAGGGTCCAGGATATAGAATTAATTATCGATCCCATGAACGAAAACCGCGAACCAATCAGATAGTCAATTGAGTTCTACTTATTGTACAACAAGGTGAAATAAGTATAAAGCAGGTAGTCAGCTGCAAGACAGAATCGGAAAACTGAACGCGGAACTAAGAGGATCTATTGATGTCCCCAAAGCAGACGTTAGCTCTAGGCAACTGCGTGTGACGTAGGAGGCAACTTACGAAAGCTAGACAATTATAAACCCCGAGAACGTTGAAATGGCCACCCTCGAACAGAATCCACAAAATATTTCATATTATGTAACTATTATGGCTCTAATCAAATCAGATTAAGGTAGCTGTTAAATAGAAGTTGGAATTGCCCTGCTCGATAAAGGAGATTCAACATTCTTTTGGGGTTTGTTCGGGAACGAACAAACTCGGGTTTCCGAGGACTCGGACATCAAATCTTCGGATCAGTGCTGGTAATTAAAATATATCAATCAAGCCCTATAGTTTGAATTCACATTCGTACTTTAAGAACAAGGTTGCAAAGGTTTTCCGGGGGCCATAAGAATCGTCAGAATAAACCCCAACAAATACTACATGCGTATTTATTATTCTGTTGAAGAGGAATGTTGTTCGTATGATGTACAAGATAATCTCGTAATTTTCCTTTCTTCCTTTCTATTACTCGGAACAGTAAAAGAAAGCGTAGCTCCGACCAGACTAATCGATCCGTGAGGATAAATACCGATTTTAAATATAAAAATATCTATATTGCATTAGAATTGATGCGTCGGTGTTCCGCTGAATGTAATATTTTGGGGTTTGCAGAAAGATTTTAAACAATAATTAACTAATCAGACAACTTTGATTGTGACATCAATAACATTGGCGGATATGATGTACTCACAATCAAAGGTGTATCGTTAGTAGCTAATGTCGTTAATGTCGCAGTCGAAGCTGTCTGGCTAGTTAATTATTGATTAAAATATTTCTGCAACTCAACACTGGATTAATATCCTTGAGCGGATGAACCTGTCATGCACAGGGTGAGCCGGGAGGAACGGACGAAACTGCATTGTAAGTGAAGAGTATATCCTTATCCGTTTTCAAGTTATAACATAATTACAAATAAACAGACATTATAATTTTTCATAGCGTTAAGGGTTCAAAAATATCGCCATCTAAACCTCCTAACATCTGTAAACATTTTCTGCTTCGTCTACGCCGTGTCCACATTTTTGAACCAGCCCCATAAACAAAAGTCTAGTGGTGTGAGTCTGGAGATCTTGGGGGCCGACTAATCCCACCCCCGTATACAATACGAGCATGTAAATTGGTCAGTTACTCCCGATTCGCCCTGTATAAGATCGCTCTGGTGTTAAATTAACAGGTCGCCTAAACATTTTAAAAGGGATCCAAAAACCATAATGTAAACTATTTATGCTACCAACTGACGTAATCTCCTAAAACGATCAAAAGTTTTGGCACATTGCGATAAATGCGTTTAATTCTTTATACCCGACTGCAAGGTGTCATCCCATCGCACACGCTCCAAATAGCGTTTTATAGCAACACACGGAAATATCCAGGACCACAATACTTTTAATTTATATACCCTATTATAATAGATAAATAGCTACACCAGGTCAAATACATTCTAGTGTCTAGATTTAAAATATGTGGCCATGCACTTGACAATGGATACATAATGGTCGTTATAATGTAGGTAGAGTAGGTATTTAGTATTTACATAAACTTGACCTTGGTAAACAGCAAACGCTTTATGCAGGCACGTAAACATAAACCATTTTTCAATTTGGTATGTGTGGCTCTCAAGGTGCGTGACCTGACACGTTACTTCAAACCCATTAGGGTTCGGACATATGTGAGCCGATTTAGCCACCCTCAATGGCGAGTAGTTACGCAATCGAGTGTTTTGACGATCCGACGCGGAACTGGGATACTGAGAATATCATTTAAGAGATATGAAACGAGTGAGGGTGAAAACAAGTAACCTACCGTTACTTTATTGTAATTAAGCTTATTCCTAGGAGTTGAAGTGCTACTATTATCCATTCGAACCGCCATAGTAGTAAGAGTTATCACAGATTTGGTTGTATCAATAAGTCGGGGTGTGTCTGTTCTTTAAATACGGGTCATTGCACACTAGCTGGAGGTCATTTCACGGCACTATTGTTGTTTTGGGGGGCCTAAAGATGTCGAAGACCCGTGTATCGGCAGCCGGCGCCCGCGATCACGTCGACTATGGATTTCATTCGCCACTCCCCTCGGTTTGTCAGGCAGACACCATTTTAGTTTATACGTCGCGAAAAGTTGTGCTGTTTGCCGACAGAGTGCTTCACATAGCGACGCGGAGCGCCGCATCCGTCGCGGCCCGTTGACTCCTGCTAGATTTAATTCGTTACAAGGGGCTTTCAAAAAGATTTGGATGCGAAATATAGAGGGTCCTGCAATAGTGCGTCAGGTTTCCATAGCTCCTATACGAATTGAGTTACGAATTTCATTCATATGCCGACTTATACTGTATCATCAGACAAATTTCAGAAAAATATTTTTCCCTATACAGGGTGGCTCAAAAAAGTGTGATAACATAAAATTGTATTTTTTAAATGGCACATCCAGTAGTATTATATTGGAGAGGCTCTAGAGCACTTTAGCACCAACGGAATTTAACAATTTTTGAAATAGAAACGGAAAGAGTATTTAATTTTAAGTTATTTAGAAAAAAAAAAAATTGCGGATGAACCATTTTTTACAAAGATATTTACAAAAAACCAGATACAGATTGTATTACAAGGGAATGCTTGGGAATGTTTTTACCCATTTCTTAACTATTTCTTAAAAATCCAAATTGTTAACATACACACACAACAAGAATAACATTAAAGGGCTGATGATTAGAAAAACAATAGCATAAAGAGTTGATTATTTAAAAAAAACTACTATTATTGGCAAGTTAAAATTATAATAACATGGTGTTATATTATAATATCAAAACTACTTTCTTTCGACCACAAAATATTAATACTCTCTTCCACAACTTGTCACTGGTGATTGTATTAATGCATTGTTGTCAATTCAGAAAGTTATACTTCAGTTGATAAATTTCGTTAACGTATTATTTGATTTACAATGGAAGTTAGTAATATATTTGAATTGATGGAAATAGGAAATCGGCTACAAAAGGTGTAGCGGGGCGGATTTTCACTCGTTTTCTCAGGGCACTGTCAAGTTATGTAACGTTCTTGTGTTTTCCTTCGCCGAATACAAAAGGAAATCGGCTACAAAAGGTGTAGCGGGGCGGGTTTTCACTCGTTTTCCCAGGGCACTGTCAATTTATGTAACTTTCTTGTGTTTTCCTTCGCCGAATACAGAAGGAAGTCCCCTTCAATAGGTGTAGCGGGGCGGATTTTCACTCATTTTCCCAGGGCACTGTCAATTTATGTAACTTTCTTGTGTTTTTTTCCAAATACAGAAGGAAATCGGCTTCAAAGGTATAGCGGGATGGTCTTAATTATTTTTCTGTTGAATAAAATGTTTGGAAGTTGCTTTGTGTTCCCAAAACGATGCCTTTATTATGTTTCCTGTAAATTTGTATATGATAGTAAACGTGGCAACCATGTTTGCGAATGACTGACGTAACTGTCTTAAACGGGGAGTTTTCGCATAAATATTTCTGTCAAAGTCGACCTTTTTTCAATTTTTCTTATAGAAAAACTGTATCATCCGCAAATTTTTTTGTTTTAAAGTGTTCTATACAACCATATCTTTACATTGCATTTTCAAAAATTGTTAAATTCCGTGGGTGCTCAAGTGCTCTAGACCCGAGCAATAAATTAAAAACTAAAAAAAAGTTCTGAAGTCCTGGAAAGAAAAATCAAAAAAAATTCTAAAATTATTCTTTTAACCACGGGATTGGGTGAGTTTTATAATAATAAATAATAATGGTATAGAGTAGGGATTGGGCGGAAATCCGGCCGAATCAATTTTAAAACCATTAAAAACATCATCTTGTTGATAAAAATGAGGTAAAAACCTATAAAAATAATAAAAAGTAGTACTTAATTAAATAATAAAAATTGAGGACCTTTAATTTTTTATAGAAAATGTAATTTCTTCTGATCAACCTTTATTTACAAAAGCCATTTTCTAAAATGCGGTCTTTCAAAAAAATCTACTACTGCTAAATTATCTGTAACTGTTGGTACTTCCTCATCATATTTCTTAAAGTGCTTCACATATTCAGAAGGATGATCTCGTTTTAAACGAATTATTAAAGGGGATGTCGATTTACTACTGCCTCGTTTTGAAACGATCTTTTTACAAAAATTGCAAATTGCTTTATTTTTCTCCTATTTATGTACTTCAAAAAAACACACACCACACTTTACTTAAGAATGTGAACATTGTAGGAAAAAGTCTTGAGGCCGAGGCTCGGCACAGGCAAAGTATTGGCTCGGCAAAATAGTGTTTACATTTACTAACAAGCATTGTTGGATGTCTATACGAGAGAACTCGTACCGGGGGCCTGAATTCCGGCGGTTCGGTCCGGCCATAGGCCGAATTTTACTGTTCCGACCAAATTCCCGGGTCGGTCCATCCCTAGTCTAGAGATACAATGAATCCAATAGGGTTTATCTATTTTATACAGGGTGTTATGGAAATTACTTATTATATTTAAACCGGCAATTCCTGAGATGAAGACAAATTGAAGAAAAATATCCATAAATAGCGCGTCAAACTAGAAAAACTACTGTGGGGCACTGCGACACAGGTAAACAATCAGCGAATTCTAACCGGTATTGTCATATTTACACCTTAAACTCTTTAGACAAAATACAATAGTTTACACACTTTTCCATTGTGTCATACCTTTTCTACAATTCATTTAAGAAATATGACTACCCAAAAAGTTTTGGGTTTGTTCACAAGGAATAATATTAAACAAGTTTGAAATACGCACGTGCGTAACTAGGTCAAATGACAATGACCTCTTGAGTGATTCGTCATTGTTTATTTTTTATTCTAGAAAAAAAATGCTATTTTATTTAAGCCACATGCTCCCGTACCTTTTCAGTCAAATTAGTGTCACAATTTATATACAAAATTACACAATAAAAATACGTTTTAGTAAAAAACTGGCACATAACCATACATAATGGCGAAAATTCACATGAACACACTTCAGTACTATTGGCTGGTCTCTTTTCTTTCTCACGTAGATTTGTATGCACTTTTGGTTTTAACTGATTCAAAAAGACACATTTTAAATAGGATTTCTTCATATTAAAAATTACATGAGATCTAATGAAACGAAAACGTTCACAACGGGTTGTCAAAAAGTGGAACTAGAGATGAGCAATATTTCAGTCGGTAATTTTTCCATAATGAAAAAACAACCTGTTCGCCGTTTGGCGTTTTATAATTGGAAGCTTGGCGATACGGGACGAACACTTGAATGCGTGTTTTTCTTAGCATACATTAAAAGGGAGTGCATTTGGACCTGTAGATTCCCACGCATTCACCAAAAGGTTGAAATAAATAATAATTTATAGCACGAACACAACTCATTATTTAGTGTTTTCGTTCACTGCTGCAGGTACCAATAAAGTTTAAAAAACTTGTTAATCGCTGCTCTGTTGCTCTTATTCACTTAAGAAGCTTAGTAAATCGATCATTCTACAGCGTGACTTTAGCTCATCTCTACTCCATATCAAATGAAGATTGGAAGGTGATGTTTGGATTGACAAAAAGATGACAGAAAGAGAAGAGAGAATTCCTTCGCGTCGTCGCGTCATTTCGAATTTAAAAGCGTTTTTTCGGGATATTAATCAACTATAATAACCAAGAACGGCAAGAAAATGTTTAGTATATACAGAAAAATCAAGTCTAAGGCATATTAGAAAATGTTCCTTTAGTAAGAGACAACGTGCAAGATCACCGGATCTTACACGGTGAAATTTTTTTTTATGGAGTACGATGAATAAAGAAATATTTTATAAAGAGTCAATCGAAGATATGGATCAGTTGCGAAATAAGATATTGGATGCAGCAGATAATTGCTGAACATTTTTCAGAGAGTTCGAGGCGCCCACTTCACTACCAGTGAAGCAGTCGGTTATTTTCAATATCTTCCATTCTAAAAGAAAAGGAAAAAGGAATAATAGTTTGGAATCTACACATGTTCGCGAAACCTGTGACCTGTGTAATAAAATCTAATAATCTGATAGTGTCTTTACAAACAACTTATTAGTTCTCTTTCACTATGTGTTGTTCTGTGTTGCCGTGAAAATCTAAGATGCCCCGTGCATAAAGTGTTCTTATGAAAAAGAAAAAAACTGAGTATGTATGTACTTGGATGTCCCGTTCTTTAGTTATAAGATAAATACAAGAAAGTAATTAATTTTTATAATTTATATGCAATTTCAGTTTAACATTAAGTTTGACAATATTGCCATTGGGTCTGGGTGATATGTTTACAGTAGCGCGGACTGATCTGTGAGTAAGAGGGTTTACCCCACTTTTAAAACGGTCGATTATAAGTAATTTCCATAACACCCTATATAGTGGTTGATAATAAGGTTTCAAAAATTACACAGTTTAAAATCATTTTTCTGAAGATTTTCAAATGGAATGGAATGTTATGTTGTTCAAAATATCTCCCAATTTGATATGTGCACAAGTAAATACGTTCTTGAAAAGATCTGTTTACATCCCTCAACATTTCAGGTGAAAAACTAGCGAACATGTCACTTATTCATTGCTGCATATTAATAGTAGGTGTCTGCGGATATTCATAAACAATTTGGTTACGTGTCCCCATAAAAAAAAGTAACGTGACGCAAAATGACTCCTTGCTAACTAACAATTTTTTTCGGTCCCGCCAAATACGAAGATCATATCAACCAACCAATAAATAAATAAATAAATAAATATAAATATTAAGAGATGTAAACTGATCTTTTCAAGAAGGTGTTTACATGCGCACAGATCAAAATGCAAGACAATTTGAACATTTACTGTAGTTTACAATTATTAGTCAAGACGCATATGGTATTTAAACAGCATAATTTATGAAATTTGGAATTATTTCGAAAACGGCGCGAGAATAACTTATGTTTGTATTACAAAAAAAAATTGCATCTACATCCAATACCCAAATAATATACAGAGTGTTATATTTGAAAATCTTGAGAAACATGATTTTGAAATGTCTCGTTTCGGAACCTTATTACAAACACGCTGTCTAAAATAGATACAACTATTTTATACACTATTAGTTTTACAGTATCTCTAGACCCCTTGTCATAAATCTCACCCAATGCCGTGGTTAAAAAAAACAATTTTAGAATGTTTTTTTTAAATTTTTCTTTACAGGACAAAATTTTTTAGTTTTGTTGTTGCTCTTAACCTATCAAAATTAATTAAATCACATTTTAGACGAAAATAGAGGACTGGGAGTCACACAATTGTAAGGGTCAAAGACAAATTATTATTAGCTGTCGTCACCTACATTTCTTAGGCTTGAACAATATCCCTAATGTACTAAACTCCAAAGAACCATATAAAAATAAATCTTGTTTCATTGGATGTAGTTTATCTAAATGCGAAGGGACGGCGGAATTGTAGACAGATAGTTTCCGCGGCGTGCGCTCAAAGGGTGAAAGCCCTTTTGCATCAGTCTAGACACTGCATACTGGAGCATGGCAGGGAGGGATTATTACACATGCGAGTCCTACCAAACGAAAAATGTCATAATAAAGTCACATGGATGGATATCGCACACCACACGTTCACTTTTGTGAAATATTATCTTCTCGTCGCAATTCTGAATTCGGGATTTTCTAAAGACCAGTACCTCTAACGTGCTGGGTTGCAACGGTTCCATTTGTTGAAAATGTACATACACACACTAAAAAATGTTTGTCTCCTATCCACAGGCAAAAATCAAGTCGTTTCGCGTCGTCTCCCTCTTCCAATCTTTGATTAAAGTGCGGTTTATACGGATACAATTTATTTGCTTTAAAGATCTTCTGAATTTGACTTTTTTTCGCAACTTCCAACTGAGTACCACGATTTCTAAGGGACGTTATATGATTGTCTTCAACAGAATGAAGAACTAAGACTGTAGCAGCATCATCATGGTCGTATTTCTTCTTTTTTTTTTAAGGTCCAAAACCGAACCAGTTCTCTTGAACTTTTTTATTAACTTGCAGATTGCCATCCTAGTTATTGGGATTCCTACAAATTTCTAGGTAAATTGTTCCATGACGTAGCGGTATGAAACTTGACCATCCCCATAACATTGTATTATAAGAACTCTTTGTTCAGTAGATAGCATTTCTACTTAAATAATAACTTCATTAAATAAATACATTGACAACAAGTACCTATCACCTTAAATGTCATTATTATTTTAACTAGGTTTACCAGTCAGAGGTGTGCCAGAGAATACTTTTTGGGAAATAATTTTTACATAGGTAAACTTTTTAATGAATTGTTCTACTTCGGTTTGTTGTGTAGAAAACACATTCATTAAGAGTGACTTTTTTTCTTATCTTTCAAAATAACGTATGTTTACTTTTAAGCAAAAAAACATTTTTGCAGTTTTTACCCACCCTGTATAAAAAAATTGAAGTTTCTTATGATGAATCGTATTTTTTAGACAAGCAAAAACGTTTATTACGAGTGACTTTTTTTCGTATCTTTCAATTTTTAGTCCATTTGTCCTCTTGTAAACCCCATCCGTGGACATACTATAGAAGCCGTTTCTTTATCATAACCCTGCATAAGCTACCAGATTTTCCAAGTGATCCATTGACTAATTCTTCATAAACGTCTAAAGGCCATCCACCGCACAAGCTATTGCCAATACTAAGTAGATTACCTTTAGCCATACTCCGGAACGGGAAATGACGCCGTGCCGGGGTATTATAATTTAAAGCAGACTTTTTGAAGTGGTATTTGATTGAAACCACAGATGACCACCGACCGGAATCGGCTGATAACTAAGAAAAAAATAACCCAAATAAATGATTTCGATGTCATGTCATGACCTAGCCGGAATATTTCATTGACATAGCAGTGTAGCGGCAGACTTTCTCCCGAAGACAAGATCAGGGTGGCGGACGAGGTTATCGACCTGAGTCGGCCGGGAAAATATTTCGTCGGTACAGAACCGGAGCAGGACCGATAAAAACTAGTAAAATGCTACACTCGCAAATTTCTACATTATGGATGTATTGTTTGTCCAGCGGTATTTAAACGTTTCCGTATGAACAGCGAGGGGAGAAACATGTACAAAAACCACGCTAGAAAGCGTCTTATCATAGGCGTACATAAACGATAATTTATTAAGTGGAAAATAAGTAAATATACACCGTGTTGATTCCGCAGCTGGATTCTTCCTGAAAGTTCAAAACTACAGTTTTTTCCTTATAATGTCCTTCTGACTGGTATTATTTAGTTATAGTTGTTGCAGAATTATACCGTTGACTCTTACTGCCATAAATAAACTACCTGATTAAACCCTATTGTATACGCCTCAACCTCTTCAAAGCTCAATAAATGGGATCAGGGCCGGCTTGAAAATGTATACCACACCACATGATTTATTTTTATAATTTAAAATAAATAGATAGGTATTTTTAGTTTTAGGTACCTATAATAAATGTAAAATAATGATAACACTTAATGATAATTGAAAATAATATAATTTAAAAGTATAACTATTAGGATAACAAGTACAATAAAAATTAATTAAATTCTAAGAAACTATTGATAATTTATTCAAAATTTAACTCTGTATCACTATCACTATCTTCATCTAAGCCTAAACTTATAATTAAGGGTTGAACATTTGTAATCATACAATTGTAAGAATTTTCCACCTTAAGTACATGCTGTACACAGTTTTTCCAGCTGTCTGCAGAAATTTTTCTTACTTCGTTTTTAATTAATTCTACTACAGATGCATTTAAGGTAGGAGAAATATTATTTCTCCTAATATTGGATTTTAATTGGTGCCATATTAGCTCAATAGGATTGAATATACAATAGTACGGAGGAAGACGCAACACTGTATGTCCATTTTCTGCTGCAAGTTTGTAACACTCGTATTCCTTATTTATTTTAAAAGCTTTTAATACTTCTAGCAGTTCTCGTTTTTTGGAAGTTTTTGCAAAATATAAATCATTTTCAATCATAAAATTTTGAATTTCTGCTTTTGTATTATTAGAATTGGGAATGATTTTTGCTTGCCGACTATGATAACTAGCATTGTCCATTACAATGACGCTATTTTCAGGTATATTTTTAAGGAGTTTATGTTTAAACCAATCTTCAAAAAGTTGTGCGTCGGTATCTTGATGGTAATCTAAAGAAGAATCTGCTATGTTTTTAGCTGAAAGCAACAGACAATTTGAAACGTTCTCTGAACCAACATGTAATATTGTGATTATTTTGCCTTTATTTGATGGTGCCTTGGTTTGACATTTTTTGGAAGAATCATCCCAACCTTTTCTTGGAGTGTCAAGGGTATCGAACCATGTTTCGTCAAGGTAAATAATTGGACGATTTTCTTCTCTAAATTGTTTAACAGCTGTTAAATATTGAAGTCTCCATTCTCGTAAACGTTGAGATTCCATTAATGTTTGTCTTTTATCAATGCTTCGGTATTTAAAACCCATTTTACACAATATTTTCCTAAGGCTTGAAAGGCTACAAGAGATATTTGTTTCGTCTTTAATCAGCCGCTCTTTGAGGGAAATCAAAGTGGGTACAGTTTGTGCCTCATACATTTGGTAAATCTTTCTTCTTAATAAATCCATGTCATTTTCGTCAATGCTTCTAAATGTGCCAGAATCACTCCGATTTTTTCTAGGATTAACAGGTTTAAGTGCTATGTCTCTTACCGAAGATAAAGGAGTTTTTGTCAAAGTAGACGTCTCTGTTAAAGCATCCATCGAATTAAAATTTCCACTCAACAACGATTGATACACATTTTTAATTATTAGTTTGGCATCGGTAGATAAATGCTTTCTTTTAAAAATGACACTTGAAGATGCCCCCCTATCAGCACAATTCCAAGAACGCCACATTCTACCACTAATAAGCCTAACTAAAAATTACTCGCAGGAAAACCACTAAAGATTAAAATTATTAAAAATCACTTTGTATTTATATATGCATCAGGCATAGATATAAATTGAATTTGTATACCTGGTCCGGCTCTGCTCGAAAAGGTTTTAAAATTTGGGATTTCCTTATTTATTTTATGGTCGAAGGGATAATGAGGTTTTATTGCAGTCAAAAGATCAACGGTATAATTCTGCAAATACTATACTAGTCCCCTCTTCTTTACATACGTTGCAAATATTTGCCACGATTTATTTGCTTGGCCCTTCAAATGTTTATTTCTAACTATTGTCTGATCCATCGAGTAATCGATAGAAAAAACAACATTAGGAAAACGGCAACGCCGGTATAATAAACAAAAACAAAATTTCCTCCATGCGTTTCACGCCATTGTAAGACAAATTCCTGTGCGTTATAACGGCGCTGCGAAGAGCGGAACTATATAAGGCATAAAATTAAAGCAATGAAGTTTTTGTTTTAGTGTAGGATGTCAAATTTCATAAAACACATTTAATGATATATTTTATGAATCGTATAATGAGTCAGTATGCATAACAAATTATTTCATTTCAGTCATTTTTTCCTAATTATTTTTTGTTCGCTTAATGAAAGGCAATGGAAAAATCTTGCATGGTTTCGCCCTTTAGCAAAAAACAGACCACAGCTACAGCTTTGCCATATAGGTACAGCGTGTATCAGCCAAATGGAATAAATTCTATAATAAATAAATGGGGGCGTGTGCGAAAAAACGCTCGGACACGTCGATTGGTATTTCTAGTTGCGCATATTTTCAATAAAAACTTTTTATACAGGGTGTGTCAGGTAACAGTGGCCAATACCAACTTTCTTATTTTAAATGCAACACCCTGTATATTAATCGCTTTTTGGATCCCTCAGAAAATTTTAGACATATTTTATGTACAATATCCTTCTTCTATCTTCAACTGTTTCGGAAATATTAAGTGTTATCAGATTTATTGCATTTCAGCGTTTCTTTTTACTGATATGAAATGAAAAAAAGGAATAAAAAGTTTTATTCACTTATGTTTAAAACGCGTGACCTTAGCAAATTGTTGTCTTTCTGCATGACGGTAGTTGTCAGTGTTATAGTCGTTTGAATTTCGTTAACTGCATATCAGAAAAATGGTTTATTTAACATAAATGCACAAAATAACAATTCTACCGATGATTGGTTATGGAGATAAAACACGGACACAAATGGAAGTTGTTCGGTTATTCCATGAAAAATTTCCAAATTTGCCGCCTATAACTCAAGGGAGAATTAGTAAAATAGAAAAGCAGTTTCGTCAGCTTGGAGATCTAAAGCAGATAAAAAAATTAGCTGCCCATGCAATAAGTGATGATACAAAATTAGATATTATGCTTGAGTTTGAGGGAAACCCACATACTTCTAGTCGAGAAGCAGCCCCAATATTCGATGTTAGCCATTCATCGATTATTCGAACATTACAAGAAAATAAAATGTATCCCTATAAAATGATACCTACTCATGAGCTCATGGATGATGATTTTGATAGGAGAATGTATTTTTGTGAACAAATGATGGCAATGTTAGATAACAATGTGATTAAAATTAAAACATGTTTTGTTGTCTGATGAGTGCACCTTTACACTTCACGGTCATGCTAATCGTCGGAATTGTCGCTATTGGTCTTGAAACTTATATCCTGATCCAGCAAACCCACAACTTACAGCGAATATGATATGGTCTCAGCAAGATGGAGCACCGCCCCATTACCAAATCAATGTCCGGCACTACCTCAACCGATAATTTCCAAATCGGTGGATCGGGAGGCGCGGATCGATGGAATGGCCAGCACGATCCCCTGATCTGACGCCATTAGACTTCTTCTTATGGGGTTATGTCAAAAATATTGTATACAAAACTAAACCCCTCGATTTAGCTGATTTAAGAATAACGCTTGCAATTAGATCGGTCACGCCTGAGATGTTCAGTAACGTTAGAAGAAATTTCTATTTAAGATTATGATGTTGCCAAGGCGTCCGCGGCGGACAGTTTCAACAACTCCTACGTTCATGATTTTTTTAAATTTTTTACATTATCAAGAAATAAACAGTATTACTTATTAGTTTTTGAGTGTATTGTTAATTTTTGCAATAAATCTGAAAATACTTAATATTTCGAAAACAGCTGAAGATAGATAGGTATAGGATATTGTACATTTATCTAAAGTTTTCTGCGGGAAATTGAATAATATACAGGGTGTTGAATTTAAAATAAGAAAGTTGGTATTGGCCACTGTTACATGACACACCCTGTATGATAAGTTTCTATTGAAAAAAAGGCACAACTGGAAATACCAATCGACGTGTCCGAGCGTTTTTTCGCACACGCCCCCATTTATTTATTATAGAATTTATTCCATTTGGCTGATACACGCTATATCTGAAGACGACGATAGGGATTTATTCTATTCATTTAAATATTGTGGAAAATGATCATTTTACACATCTTCGCGTTTGTCCAGATAGATTTGATAACACTTATATCAAAACTTATTATACAGGGTGTTATGGAAATGACGTATTATATTTAAATGGGAGACTCCTTGGGTGTCATAGAGAAGCGCTAAATATATTTTTTTTTAAATCGACCGTTTTAAAAGTGGGATAACAAACACTCTTACTCACAGGTCAGTCCGCGCTACTGTACAACAGTTCACCCAGAGCCAATGGCAATGTTGCCAAACTTAATGTAAAACTGAAATTCCGTATAGAAGTATAAAAATAAATTATTTTCTACCTACTTGTATTTATCTGTATACCTAAAGAGCGAGGAAATCCAGGCACAATCAGTTTTTTTTCCTTTTCACGGGAACACTCTTGGAAACACTTTATGTACACACAGTAATAGTGAAACAGAACCGATAGTTAGCTTTTGAAAATACAATAATACAGATTATACTACGATTATTAGATTTTATAGCACGCGACGAAATTTGACGTCTAGAAGAAACCCGTCAATAAAAACAATATTCAAAGATTATTTATGGACGCTCAAGATACACGCGTAAACCGAAAAAACAGAGCGGATTGCTGAGTGTGTTGGTGATCGACGAGGCACAACGTATACGGCCGCTGGTTGATCTTCAACTAACAGACCGCAAGCGTGCGGCGCTATATGAAACTACTTCGCTCAGCCGATTAAGGCGTCAACAGATCATTGGCATTTGACCTAGTGACGTACGTGGCTATTACTATTCCATATGTTTTTTCGGGTTGTTTAAAACATAGTGGGTCGTAAATGTTCTTCAATTAATTGTACAAAAAGGTATTACAGAATGGAAGTGTTTAAATTAATTTATTTTGTCTAAAGAGTTTAAGGTGTACATATGACAACAGCGGACAGAATTCCTTGGTTGCTTACATGTATCGCAGTGCCACACAGGTGTTTATCTGGTTTGCCGTCATGTCACTTTTACCACTGAATGAATTGAAAGCGCCATTTATGGGTATTTTTCTTCAATTTGTCTTTATCTCAGGAATTGCCAGTTTAAATATAATACGTCATTTCCATAACACCCTGTATTACTGTTAAGTTTAGTTGTTCTAATTGGAAATTACATGATTATTTTCTTTTAACGATTTTTACAATCTCAAAATGTTTTTAACCCAATTTTTCCCAGTGAGTGGCCTATTAAAAGACCTCGGGAACTAAAAAATATATTTGTTTAAAATATTGCCCATCTCTTTATGAAGACATTTTTACCTATCTACCACTTCCGCTTATACAGGAAGTTAAGCTTAACATTGTTACTTTAAATAGAATGTCCTGTATATTTTTTCGATTCTATGTAAAAATCCAATTAACTTTTGTTAACAATTTCCCATAACCAACCATCTCTAACCGATTCTGAGATAAAATTCATTAAAGTTTTTTTTTAAAACATGTCAAAGTTAATTTGACCTTACTTTGCAACTAATGTAAAGTACGCACAGGGGATCTTTACCCTGACGTCATCGCTAACAAATAGATATCCCGACATATTTTATTGAGGCAGTCTCCAGGTTCAAAAGAGGTTGGCGCATTATAGGCGATGTTGTCATATTGCAGCACATAATTCTAAATGCACGTGTTCAGTTTTTGACAACAAGACGTCTTTGACGCGCTCTATCACTTCTTTTTCAAACTTTTTAGAAACAAAAAAACTACAATTTTAAGGTACATACCTTCGATCTTATTTTTAAATAATCCGTTTTATAATTAAATTCCATAAAAAAATAAAACACAAAAAGTCTGTTTTTCAACAGAACCATCAGTAGATAATATCACACAAATTTGAAATCACATCACAACATTTATTATTATGAATTATTTCACAACAAAAAAAATCGGGGAATGCAAATAACAAAACGTTGACAATTCGTATACGTCAAGCACGTGGAACCCTCGAAGTCGTGGAACCAACGTCGTTCCACTCCCGAATCTCAACACATACTGAAGTATGAAGCGGCGCGCGGCCGGTATTCAACACTGACACTGACAACACTGTTAATACACTCTAGTGACCCACATTGTTGCTAAGTGAATCCAGATGGAACGGGGCGACAGTATGTGGGTAAAAAGGGTTTTTTACCTTAGTATTTAGATATTCGATTTAAAAAAAAAGTATGTCGACTTTCTCTAGGACACCCATTTAAATATAATAAGTCATTTCCATAACACCCTCTATAATAAATAGTCAATAGCCAATTTGTTAGCTTAAAAGCCAGTTAAGATAGAAACATGTATGTGCTGAGCAATTAGATAAAGAATGTAATTCTACTTAAAATAAAATAAAATACCCTGCATGAAAAATGTCTAGTATTGTTATCAGGGTTGTTAAAGGAGTTTAATGTAACATTTACTACCTACTTTGCCACATGCTCTTACAATGTATTTTGTTACATTTACTACTTTCAAATTTCATTTTTAGAATATTTTTATTTAGATCAAATCGTAAAGCAAAAAGCAATAACCAAAAACTACTATTTTCTACTTTTCCACTCAAATTTCCAACTTTAACATCAAATTTATAATAATAAAGTTGAGGTTATGTAATATTTTTGACACTTTCAGCCAATCAAAACAATAATCACATACTACGTTTGCGACGTAGCAAATGTAACAAAGCAATATTGTAATATAATATGGTATAGTGGTATGACATGACAACTATAATATTGAATAATAGAAAAGTTTTGGACTTGCATTGTCCTTATTTGTTATATATCACAACGTTTCAACTGGTAAGTATCTCCAGTCGTCTTCAGGTGAATACTAAATAAGAAAAGTAACTACAGGTCTATTTATACTAGCTATGTGCACTGAAGCATAATTGAGATGGGTGCAGTCGTGCGTTCAGTTTTGCGCGATATTAGTAATTCTAAGCTTACATCTACTTAACAAGGGCTTCCAGATATTTCTTAAATCTAATGAAGGTTTACTAAAACAGCCAGGGTTCTGGTGTATGGTAGCAGCTTCCTTGAACTTCCTCTTCCTCCAGTGTGGTTCTTTGAGCAGGATTTCGGCTTCTGTCCACCTGATGTGATGGCCGTGTGTCCAGGCATGGTCAGCTGCACCAGATTTTTCCGTTTCTCCTTTTTGAGTGTTGTTTATGTGTTCTTTAATCCTTGATTCCTGTGGCCGTAGTGTTTCCCCAATATACGATTGGCCACATTCGCAGGGGATCCGGTAGACACAGTTTTTCCTATCTTTCTGGCTAGTTGGTTTCGTCTTTGTTAGATGGCTTCTTAAGGTGTCTCTCGAGCTGAATACCGTTCTGATATTGTATCGTTGTCCTAGTCTTCTAATTCTCTCGGATATTCCTTTGACATATGGAATGTTGAGTACTGGTTGAGCCTCTTTTGTCTCTCCTTTTGGTGTATTTGGCCGAGTCTTACGATTTTCCAAAATTTTATCAACTAATTTCGTGGGATAGCCATTTTTGTTGAGGTCGGTCTTGATGTGGTCAGTTTCTGTTTTGAGTGTTTCATTTGAGTTGCAAATGGTGATTGCTCTGACCACATCAAGACCGACCTCAACAAAAATTGCTATCCCACGAAATTAGTTGATAAAATTTTGGAAAATCGTAAGACTCGGCCAAATACACCAAAAGGAGAGACAAAAGAGGCTCAACCAGAGAATTAGAAGACTAGGACAACGATACAATATCAGAACGGTATTCAGCTCGAGAGACACCTTAAGAAGCCATCTAACAAAGACGAAACCAACTAGCCAGAAAGATAGGAAAAACTGTGTCTACCGGATCCCCTGCGAATGTGGCCAATCGTATATTGGGGAAACACTACGGCCACAGGAATCAAGGATTAAAGAACACATAAACAACACTCAAAAAGGAGAAACGGAAAAATCTGGTGCAGCTGACCATGCCTGGACACACGGCCCTCACATCAGGTGGACAGAAGCCGAAATCCTGCTCAAAGAACCACACTGGAGGAAGAGGAAGTTCAAGGAAGCTGCTACCATACACCAGAACCCTGGCTGTTTTAGTAAACCTTCATTAGATTTAAGAAATATCTGGAAGCCCTTGTTAAGTAGATGTAAGCTTAGAATTACTAATATCGCGCAAAACTGAACGCACGACTGCACCCATCTCAATTATGCTTCAGTGCACATAGCTAGTATAAATAGACCTGTAGTTACTTTTCTTATTTAGTATTCACCTGAAGACGACTGGAGATACTTACCAGTTGAAACGTTGTGATATATAACAAATAAAGACAATGCAAGTCCAAAACTTTTCTATTATTCAAGAAACACCATTGTCTACGACTTTCAAACAGAAACTATAATATTATTTTTAAGATTCGCAAAGCGAGGTGAAATTAAATTACCTTTGAGTTTACTTTATTAAAAAAACCTTCAATAAATCTTTTCTCAGAAAGATCGGAGATGGGTATAGGAAATTGTTAACCAAAGTTATTTGGACAATGTTAAGCCTAACTTCCGGTATAGCTGAAAGTGATAGATAAGTAAAAATATCTTCCTTAAAAAGATCGGCATCCTTTATAGCGATTACCGATATCTAAAACAAATCTGTTTTTTGGTTCCCAAGATCTTTTAATAGGCCACTCACCGGGAATGGCCCTGCATACAGGGGAGCAATATTTCGTCAGCTTACGAGGGAGTCAAAATAATACTAGTAGTTAATATATGATCATTTTTCCTAAAGTCCCTCCTAACCAAGATATCGAGCCTCAAAGATGCACCTGCAGATTTACATTGTCGATTATAACTTTTAAGCATATTTATATTTGAATGAGATTTTGTAGAATCATTCTTGTATAACGAGGAACGGACTACACGCGTGGGGTCAAAATTTGTATAGGTGTCAACTTTAGGAAACTAAAAAAATATTTTTTCAAATACTTTTGGCATTTCTCTTTAAAAAAGGAACTCTTCATTTGTACGATTACAAAATTAACAACGCAACACTGAACAGAGCTGAGACATTTCGCGATTTGCGTCTGTTATTTGACAGTAAACTATATTTTGTTCCTCACATAAATGAGCTTATTGCAGCTTGTTATAGGTCCTTAGGTTTTATAATAAGAAATTCTCGTAATTTCTTAAATTGTCATACACTAAAAATACTTTTTTATGCATTTGTAAGATCAAAATTGGAGTACGCCTCGGTGGTATGGTCTCCATATTATCAGGTGCACCTAAAACGCATCGAAAAGGCCCAACGACGTTTCCTAAAGTACCTAAGTTTTAAAATTGATAGTCAGTATCCTAAGATAGGCATTCCGGATGATGTTCTATTGCGCAGGCATTCATTTTGCTCGTTAGAGGAACGACGTACCATTGCTCAACTTAAATATTTGCATAACATCTTGCAGTGGAATGCAGTGATATATTGAGATACCTGCAATTTCTTGTTCCTAGAACACGTCATTCTCAGACGTTTTATATACCATCAGCGCGTACCAATATCTGTAAATATTCCCCCATTTATCGATTGTGCAATACTTACAATCTGCACAAACATAAATTTGACATTTTCAGCTGTAGCTTATCCAGTATAAGATTAAATTAGTGTTTTCTTTAGGCATCTAATTACTCTCCTCAATATGTACACATACAGTGATGGGCTAAAATATGGAACAAATTCATTTAAAAATCAGGTTTTATTTTTTTGTAAAAACGCTCGGACACGTCGATTATAATTTTTTCTTCCGGATTTTTTACCTCAAAAAGAAATTATACTGGGTGTGTCAAAAAGTAGATGTTGTAAAATTTTTTTGTATTTTAAATAGAACCACCCTATTTTTACTTATCACATAAATTCTACGTCAAATTCTGAGCATAATTTATGTAGCATACTCTATCCTTATCTCTAACGGTTTTAGAGAAAAATTACATCTTAAAAAAGAATTTTTTTTAAAAAAAGGTACATGTACCTACTTAAAGGTAAACAGGTAAATTTAAATTAATTGTTAGGTACTACGATAGCAAGTCATGTGTCAATCAAAAAGAATTTTAAGTATAATTTTGAAAAAACGGTGATCATGGTGCATTTAAATGAAACTCAAAGAATCGAAATTTTAATTTTAATTGGATGTGGAGACAAAACAAGAAGTCAAGAAGAAGTTTGTAACTTGTTTAGCGCTAAGTATCCAGAACGACGGATTACAAGATCTACAGTGAGTAAAATTGAGAAAAAATTCAGGGAAACAGGGAATGTAAAGGATAGTCTACGGCCAGGTCATCCAAAAATTAGTGAAAACACAAAATTGAACATTTTGTTAGATGTTGAAGATAATCCCCATAGTGCATCCACTGAAGTAGCCCTTAATAATGATGTTAGCCGACGATCTGTTTTGCGGGTATTGAAACAAGAAAAGTACCATCCGTATAAAATTAGGTTGCTGCACGAGCTAAACGAAGATGATCCCGACCGCCGACTACAGTTTTGTGAAACTATGATGGAAACTTGCAACTTAAATCTATTTTTCTATCGCAGCATACTTTTTAGCGATGAAGCCACGTTTTGTTTGAATGGTTCGGTAAACAGACAAAATTTTCGATATTGGAGTATAAATAATCCCCGTTGGATGAGAGAACAGCATACGCAATAATCACAAAAAGTAAATGTTTGGGCAGGGATATTAAATGATAGAATTATTGGACCTTTTTTCTTCGATGGAAATCTTACAGGAGACCGGTATTTACAATTTCTTCAAAATGAATTAATTCCCACACTAGCAGCGGATTTTCCAAATCCGAATCAGCCTAATCTACCAGAAGCGTCTATTTGGTTTCAGCAGGATGGTGCTCCGCCTCATTTTTCTCGACAAGTACGAGAGTATTTGAATACTATTTTCCCCGAACGATGGATAGGTGGACGAGGACCCATAGAATGGCCTGCAAGATCTCCCGATCTTACACCAATGGATTTGGAAGACTTAAAATTTAAAATTAGATATGAAATTAGGCAAATTAATGAAAATACTGCAAATAATGTTTTAGAAGGGTTTTTAAGTAGATTGGCATATTGTCAAGAAGTTAATGGTTTGCATTTTCAACACTTAATAAAATAATTTTTCAAAATTATACATACATCTACTTTTTGACACACCCAGTATAATTTCTTTTTGAGGCAAAAAATCCGGAAGAAAAAATTATAATCGACGTGTCCGAGCGTTTTTACAAAAAATTAATACCTGATTTTTAAATGAATTTGTTCCATATTTTAGCCCATCACTGTATATTAATATAATACCTTTAATATTTCTTTCTATCAAATATATATTTTTTTTGTTGTATTATTGTGATTACTTATCTAATATTGTATAGCTGTGATACCCATTTGTTAATTGGTTATTTTGTAACTGTGAAATGTTGTAAAATAAAATTTGCAGTGAGATAATATTCTTATAGAATCTAATATCAGAAGTAGTGTTGTAAATGGAAATATTTCCGTTGGAAATATTTCCATGGAAATGGAAATATTGGAAATTTCCTAACTTGTCTCGGAAATATTGGAAATATTGAGAATATTGGAAATATTTTAAAAAATATTTAAAACTTGTTCTAAATGATTCAAAACAAATGTTTATTATTATATCTTTTATATTTTGTAACCCTATACTAATAATACAGTTTTCACAAACACATATGAATATCTCCAGCTCGACGATACTCCGATTTATTGGCAACATTGGATTTCTACGGCTGGCACCTGGAAAGCGGGGAAGCCCCGAGCCCATCGGAGAATTCCCGTTCGACAAAAATATCGTATAATTTGTTAAAGCAAGCAGTGCAAGCACATGAGTGCCGCAGTGCGTTTTAAGAGTAGATTTTTATACAGTATATGTTGTGTAAAGTATATTTTGTAAGTTTTTAAAGTATATTTTTGATTCTTTGATAGTGTCGATGGTTAGTGAGTTTTAAAATGGGGAAAACAAACGACATTGTTTGGAAGTATTGCATTTCTAAAGGTAACAATATTTACCAGTGCATGTATTGCAGTAAAACGTTCTTTAAAAATGCGTCCAGGATGAAGGCACATCTAAGTAAAATTTGTAAAGGCTGTCCCAAGCAAGTAAAAAAAAAATTTATGCAAAATGACGAAGAAAACGGCTCATCAAGCGACAACGAATGTGTTTTGGTAAATGAAAGCATTTTGAGTGATAATTCCACTGTTGTTGCCTCTGAATCAGAACGCTCAGTATCAGAAATACTACCACCAGTACCGTCAACCTCAAGTTTTACAGCTACTTGTAGTACTATTAGCAGTTCCAGTATTGACATTGATGTCGAAATGCCGCCCACGAAACCATCTACTTCCGATGTTGTGAATGAAATGAAGAAATAATTTGTTTCCAATATTTCCATATATTTCCAATGTTTCAGGAAATATTTCCGGAAATATTTCCAAACATATATTTCGGGAAATTTTACAACACTAATCAGAAGTAATTTATTACAAAATTTTGAAAATTAATTTATTTAACATCAATTTGTCATAATAACTAACCTATTTTTTTCACATACTAATGAGGTATCATTATACTAATTTTCTCATACTAATGATATGCATAACAAAATTAACTTGACTGCTCTATACCAATTTGCGGATCACACTTCTTGCATCTTTTCTGCACTCAGTCTCTCTGCCCTTTCCGGTCAGGTGATTGAGGTTATAAATCGGATGTCAAGTTGGTGTAGGAGAAACCATCTTCGCCTTAATAGCAAACAAGTTGCTGCAGTCTTGGTCAAAAATGAGCTTGTCATTGTATGTCATTAGGTATTTAAGGGACCAGATAGGTTTAAACAGCATCTTGATGTTTTATCATGCATGTGTCCCGTCTATAATATCATATAGCATAATATCTTGGTATTGTGCATCAGTGCTTAACTCACATAAAGTTTTTGTGGCCAAAAAAAAAATCATTAGATTTATACTTGGATTGGGGTTCAATGAGTCTTGTAGGGTTAAGTTTAGACAGCTGAACATCATGACGGTTCCATCTTTGTACATTTTTAATGCTGTTCAATTTACAACAAAAAATTTACATTTATTCTCGAGAAATGGCGATTTTTATTACAAAATGGTAACGCGTGGTAGAGATGAACTACATGTTCCCATGCACTATACAGCCCTCTATGGTAAGAGTCCATTTATTGGGTGCATAAGCCTCCAAAAAAAATTATGAAGAAAGTTTGAAACAAACAGTATTTTGGAAGGGAGGATGATCAAATTTTGTAAAAGAATAACTATACAAATTATTAGTTTAAAACATCCTATCCAGCTTCACTTAGGATGGCGAAACAGAATACCAGTTACTCGATTATAGAAACTGTCTGCCAGGTGATAACCCCAATTTTTACAGAGGGTTATAAGAATTATGACATGCTATTTTTCTTCAAAATTTTTTGTTAAAAACTTTGATAATCCAGGTAATTTGTCAATCTGGCGCCCTAAAACCTTTTTCTGTCCGGATTATCGCACTGTACCTAATTTCTACTATAATTAAGTAAAAGTATTGTTTTCCTATATGTATTGTATCACTTTTGTTACTACGTATTATCACATCATATTTAACTAAAAACAATTTGAATGCCTCTTAAAAATTAAAAGTAAGTATGCAAGTAAAGTTCCTATCAGGATAAATAGTTTACTACAATAAAACTAAAGTGTTCATCCCACTATGTTTTATAGCAGTCAGTCATCTGGAAAGAGCTATAAGTTGTTTGACAATTTAAAGTACTGGAGTTTTTTTTAAATTTAGTTGGTAGTCCTTAATTTTTGAAAAAAATTAACATGGATTTGTGGGAAAATTATTTTTTTACCTAATTGACCAAGACCACAACTAATAAACAAAAAATGTGACCTTATCTATACTCCTGACCAACACCTTAAAAACAAGATAACGAAAAAATATTTTGGTATTATAAGAATTCCATTATGTTTTAAAATAGTTAAAATTTTAGCAAATTGCAGGGTATGAATTGGGCATTTTATAGATGAATAAGGGTAAAACCTAACATATTTGCACAACATAAACTAATTAGTCATCTAGATACATACCTCAACTGATTTCTGGATTCCTTTGCCCGGAATGTTGACTGATTTCTAAAGGCACTCTCCGGGTAACACTTTATAAGCGGAACTACTTATCTTTATTCAAAATAAATTTAATAAAATCCGCAAATATGCAGAATGCATACGCCCTCCTGAAGGTGACAGATGTCAAAACGCCCAAAATAATGATTTTTTTAAAGTGAATGTGGAAAGTCAGTCTTTCTAAAGTATTTGTACTAGTTTTCAGTAATTTAATTCTAGAGAATAACCTTCTAAACACGAAAAATAACACTTTAGAAATTATTTATTTTCAAGTCGAGCCGCACTCGACAGTCGACATCAAAAATCAGTGAAATTGCAACATGCAACGTGACGTCGAGCATGCGCAAACGTCATAAGTCAGAATGAGTTCGGTCGTTTGCGTTTTTGATTGCGCATTGATCTGACCAATTGAAAAATCACGAGCTGGATTCCGGCTGACTAATGCATGATCGGTTCCGACTGGGGTCCATCAATTCTCTGTGCAACGATTAACTTGGTTGTATGCAATGCAACGTAATTGGACCATATGATAGCCAATCATGTCGCAGTGGCTCTATCAAAATTGAACTGTGGATTCTGGCACTGGTTGATCATGTTATAAGTATTCGTTGATGTTCATTCCATATTCTTCTTCTTCTTCAAGTGCTATCTCCGCGACGGATGTTGGCAATAATCATAGCGATTCTAACTTTGAAGGCGGCTGCTCTGAAAAGTTCCGTCGATGTACATATTCTGCAAAAGAAGATATTATGCACTTCAATAGGCCCTGAAATTGATAAGTAGATTTTATTTAAAACTATTCTACGCAGATAAGAACAGTGAACAGTAAAGCTTAATCGATATCATTACTTTCACTAGAGCTAAAAAAGCATTATAGAAATCTGTTCGAGTCAGTCTTAATAAAAGTAAATTTTAATGTATCTAGACAACGATGCGATGATCCCACAGTGCTGTATTTGTTAATTAACTTTGTCGCCAACTTAAATCCGTCTGCCTGTGTGGACATAAATTTAAAAATAAAAATATTAAATAAAAAGACAATTAATAAAATAAAGGCTAGGCTGGATTAGGCAAATTAATCATCGATAGGTAACTAATTGGTGACGTAAGAATGCGTAGCGATATGAGTAGTTCTGCTGAATGCATAATTTATCATTCAAGAGAAACCTTTAAGAAGTCTTTAGGTTTCGAGAAGAAAAATACCGAGATAAACCGAATGCATCTGTGACGAAGAAGGGATATGAATCATATGGTACTAGGATGTAGTTAGCTTTATTTCCGGGGGGGGGGGGGTTTGTTCGGATATGGCCATCTAATTTCATTTTACAGTTCCCATAAGTTTTTTTGTGGGGGGATGTTTTGGTATGACCCTTCTCGAAGCAAATTCCCCAAAGAATTATAGTAAATTAACCAGGGAAATGAAAGCGCCAATAGGTACCTACATATCTCAAATATAATAACTAGGTAATAAAACAGGATAAATAGCAAGAGATGTAAGCAAGTTTTTAGATAAAAATAATATTAAATTATAGTCAGTACTGCGCAATCTTAATTTTGATCACATTAGATGCTTTTCATATAACTTTCTAATCTAGTTAAATTAAATTTAGCAAACATGGAAGATCCCACTTTATTCGTGAGCAAGCCTAAAAACCATGGTATAAAGGTCTAAGAGGTATGATTAAACGCCGATGAAAGCGTGGCTTGTGACGTCACCGGGCGAGTGATTTTTAAATCTCTGATGTAGATTTATACTTCTGTCAGCGTTTTAAACTTTTAAAGATATTAAAAGGTTTTACATATTTAATGGTATGTGAAATGGAGGAATAATATCATGGTATTTAGGTATATTTATTTCATGGACATACAACAAAGATTAAAGCTAAAATACGACCTAGTTATAAACAAATTAAACTATTTTTAAATAGTTCATCTCTCAGTGGAGTGAAATTATGAAGAGGTAAATAAACTCATAGTCTGTTTCAGTAGTTAAATAAACAATATTTTATTTCCATACATGTTTCGAAGGCATATATCCTTTTCAGCTTCAGGAAGTAAATGTTAATACAATAAATAAAACAGTATCCATTCTAGTTTTTATCCTTAGAAAAGCGAAAACACCTTATATTTGTGTCAAATTTCTTTGCGTGGTTATCCATATCACAACCTATCACAGCGCATGTCATATTATATGAAAATTCAGATATTTATTTTAATAATCACACACAACTAATTAAGAAACAGTTCTAGTGAACTTTCAAAATTTCCATGGAAAACTACGGGAAACGGCACTCACTACGTGACAACCAGTGTTGCCAGAAATTTTTGATCAAAAGTATTGCGTTGACGATTCGAAACCTAATAGAGTAATAAAAAACGGTGTCAGAGTAAGAAGAGTACGAAAAAAAGGGGACCATCATTTTAGTGGTATTTTAGCTGTAATGTGTGTTATATTTCTATGAAATTAATATACGTAAATACTTGTCATATTCTTTCATTTCAAATACGATGACATGCATAAAACTTTTTAATACCTTTAAAATAGAATTTAAAACGATGACAGCAATAAGAATCATCATAAGAAATTTAAAAATCGCTCTCCCTGTGACATCACTGCGCGTGGCAGACGAAATTGGGCCGGTTAGATATCTTACCTTTAGTTATTGTATCATGCCATGTTCACATGGTAAGCGGCAAGACCAACCTCGTATTGCTCTGTGGTGATGATGATGAATGTTAGGTTAGATATCTGACATTCTGAGCAATCTGAGGTTAGAAAACATGAAACATTTTGTAGAAAATGTGAAAAGCAACGAGGAAACCTTACAAGCCTGCCCAAGTGAAGATGCTAGGCCTCAATTTGGAAACCGTTATTTAAATGATGAAAATAATGTGTATGAACATAACGCTTGGTATGAGATTATCTATTCGATATTCACTCTGTTTACGAAACTGCCATACAAGATTCAGGAAAAAACCCAAATATGGTAGCAGATATCTTGTAGACAAATCAAAAATTTTTAGTTTCAATGCTTGGTATTAGAAATAAATTTAGTTTATTTTTATATTTTCTAACATATGACTATCGTAGGGATGATGTAGAGTGGGATGAAGAACAAAAGCAAGAAGCATTTCAGAAAGTACAATTGAACAGTATAATTAAATTTTCTGGTCAGGATATTGAGAAGTATGAAGAAGAGGCTAATAAGTTTTGGGATGCTTTTTATGATATTCATGATAATAAGTTTTTCAAAGACAGACATTGGCTGTTTACAGAGTTTCCAGAATTAGCAAATACAACCCAGGAGGAATGTACCATTTTTGAAGTTGGTTGTGGGGTAGGAAACACAATATTCCCTATATTGCAATGTAGCAAAAATGAGAAACTAAAAATGTATGGATGTGACTTTTCTGAAAAAGCAATTGATATTCTGATGGAATCTGATGTATTTGATAACAAAAGATGTAATGTTTTTGTTTTGGATGTAAGTGAAGAGGAATGGTCTGTTCCATTTGAGGAAAATAGTATGGATATCATTGTATTAATATTTGTTTTATCAGCCATAAACCCTAACAAGTAAGTAACATTTTCTCTAAATTGATGAAACTCTTGTTTTTAAATAAATAGTTTTATAGTTATCTCCACTTTTAATTAATAGTTCTTACTAGGGATAGGAAATAATTCTGGCCGTGGTACTGGGTCTGGTTTGGATTGTAATTCATGAGTTTCCATTAGTATTGCAGTAGCATTGCATTTTAAACTTACACCAAAAATTGTATGAAGTTCGCTCCTCCATAGTTATGCTGTGACCAATATTCTATTAAGAATTTGTGATTTTAAGTCATTGTGATAGGTCTACATTTAAAATTTTTTATTAAATGTCTATTAAATTAAACTTATTTACTATTTTTAGGTATAAAAATGTTATCTCTAACATTTATAAGTATCTTAAACCAGGAGGTTTGCTTTTATTTAGAGACTATGGACGATATGATTTAGCTCAGTTACGATTTAAACCTGGAAGGGCAGTAGGAGATAACTTTTATGTTCGAGGGGATGGTACGAGAGTTTATTTTTTTACACAAGGTAAGAACAAAATCACATTATTTAGAACTTTATTGATTGCTCAAGAGGCCATTGACTGAGGATCGTGGTTCGGATTCCGCATTAAGCAGTAGGTCCCCTCGGGAGTGCAGCGAACGAAGAGATAAAAATTGAGAAAAAAAATTCTGCCTGTCATTTTAGTATACAGGGTTATTCATGACGAACTTGCATTAGAACTTTATGGAGAACTACTGAATATATGTTTCTGAAACTTTGGGGATTTAGGTTTATCAATATGCTCTCTTTAACTAAAATATTCACATGTTTTTGTCATGTCCGGTTATACCGGAAGTACCTGTCAACTTTCGTTTTTTAAATACAACATGGTAATTTTTAGTACATTGTTCGATTAAGTGTTAAATACTAAACACATTTTTGTTGTTTGTTGACTCTTAGTTTTTGAGATATCTGGACTTTTTGTAATTATGTGGCAAATGAATGACGATGAAATAATCCATATAATTTTTTTACCTTAGCTCTTGGACTAAAAATTTGTTTCTCACTATAGCTAGAAGATCATCAAGTCTTAAAAATATTTCAAATTCGGCAGAAAATGTACAGGGTGGTCACAATTCAAGGTTCATTGTGAAAGAATTCAACCATTTTAAACACCCTGTATATTTTTGTTTAATTTGATGGCAAAATAGTTGTTCTTTATAAATAGCATTTACTGTCCTATAAGTACCTATATCAAAGCGTTTTCTCAAAAAAATCCAATTTTATTCCGAAAATACTGTGTGTTCAAGTGTGCTATGAAAACAAATTGTAGTTAGGGGCTGTATACTGATGTCTATACGGAGGAAAAGTGATTGATTGCTTGAAAATACAACGTTCTAAAACATTTCTTAATTGAATTTATAAATAAAATGCAGTTGAATGTTCTAAATTTAATGGTTTAAATTAATAATATTTATTAAATAGCAAGGAAACAAGTTTATAAACTTTAAATTCTTTAATTAAAAATTCGTTTGAAAATTATACCTAAAATCTTTTGATTACATTTTTCAAATATGTTCGAAATGATTGCCATTACTTCCAAGCATTTATGTATTCTTTTCATCATACTATTTCTTGTAGCATTCCTAATTTCTTGTGAAGTGAGAGATTGAAATGCTGCCCTCACCCTTTCAATCAGATTTTCTTTCGTGGTGATGGGACGCGCGTAAACTTTATCTTTAATTATTCCCCATATGAAAAAGTCCAGTGGAGTTAAGTCTGGCGAACGAGCTGGCCAGTGGAAGGGACCTTGAAAGAATATATAAATGCTTGGAAGTAAATGGCAATCATTTCGAACATATTTTAAAAATGTAATCAAAAGATTTTAGGTATAATTTTCAAACACATTTTTAATTAAAGAATTTAAAGTTTCCTTGCTATTTAAAAAAAAATAAAATATTAAAACCACAAAACAATTTAAAACAATCAACTGCATTTCATTTATAAATTCAATTAAGAAACGCTTTAGAACGTTGTATTTTCAAGCAATCAATCACTTTTCCTCCGTATAGACATCAGTATACAGCCCCTAAGTACAATTGTTTTCATAGCACACTTGAACATATTTTTTGAGAAATCGCTTTTATACTATAGGTATAGAGGACAGTAAATACTATTTATAAAGAACAACTAATTTGCCATCAAATTAAACAATAATATACAGGGTGTTCCATTTAAAATAAAAAAAAATTTAATGGTTCAATTTTTTCACAATGAACCTTGAATTGTGACCACCGCGTACATTTTCTGCCGAATTTGAAATATTTTTGAGTCTTGATGATCTTCTAGCTATTCGGTGAGAAAAATTTTAAGTCCAAGAGCTAAGGTAAAAAAATTATATGGATTATTTCATCGTCATGCATTTGCCAAATAATTACAAAAATTCCAGATATCTCAAAAACTAACAGAGTCTGACAAAAACATTGAAACGTTACCGCCCCCCGCCAATGCGGAAGTAAAAGAACGCGATCACCTTTAAATTTGGATAAGATCATTTGGTTGATTTTTTAATGGATCATCTAATTATAATTATTTAAAGTGGACAAAAATGGGGGTCCCCTAGAGGTCAGAGTTAACACACAAATAGTGCCACACGACTCCACGCGGGAAGTCTATTTACCCAACCTTAAATTTCATATGCATCATTAAGAATAGTGTTCTAACCTTAGGAAGGCAGGTTATTTTAATTTGGCCGCGGATGCATATGTCCTTTTAGGAAAAGCTCATTAGACCGTCTAGATCTGGGACCCAATTTGCCCTACGTTGTGTAACCCTGCGTTGTGTTTTAGACGTTGTGTGAGTAACCCTATAGTTCGCTGACAAAAGTCAAATGAAGTATTACACCGATCAAAGCGTCGAATTTGAACAGGGATTCGTTAAAACCAGTATGAATCATTCGTAAAAATTTAGAAACGTACGCTACCCGAAAAGTGGCTTAAGCTAACGCATAATTTGGAAAATCCGGTCGCTATCGGTTGTAAAAGAAAATCTGGGTATCTTCCTATTTCCAAAGGTTCACCTACCCCGTGCACTGGACGAGACTGTGGAGCTGTCGCTCAAGGCAGTAGCCTTTCTCTATAGGATTCCCTCAATACGGTTGCTGGAATGCGCTGTCGCGCTAGGCAGTAGCCCTCCGTCCCACGTAGAAGGAAACAGCGGAAGAGCCCACACTTTACAAATACTACTTCAAACGTGGTTGTGTAGTTTGTAACTGTTTAGTAAGGGTAGGCTCGTCGCATCAGCCACTTTTATGTAATAGGATAATCGATACCGGGGTTGCTAATCAAAAGAATGCAAATCAAGGTAGTGGAAAACGAGGCCACATTCAAAACACAGTAAATGTCCTCACATCCCCGCGAGCGAACTTGCTACGGTGTCCAGCGTGGACAGTAGTCCCACCATAGTGCGAAGGGGGAGCATGATAAACCTACAAGCCTACGAACCTAAACCATGTTCGAGGGAACGCTCATGATCTCTACCATGAAAATAATTTAAAGGTTGTGACATAAAATTAGCAAACACCCGATATTTCGCCCGTTAACTCAGTTAAGATAAGTTTCATTGTAATCCCTGTTAAAATGCGCCGCTCGCTAAGGAGAAGTGAGTCGATTATATGAAATAAAACCTAAAGAAACCGAGCTAATTTAAATGTGAAATAAAAATGAGATTCCCTGCAATATTCGGTCTCATAGTCTAACCTGTTGAAGTTGTTGGTTTGTCCCGATTCCCATCAATACGTTTTTCCTATAAAACATATATAAAGGGTAAGACATCCGCAAATACCATAGGTGCAAGTTATAAAAAATATTATTATTGGTCGCAATGCGAGAAACCCTAAAATCTCGGCCGCTATGGGTCGTTTATGAACATTGGCCCATAAAGGAAAGATTTATGACCTAAGAGTAGTACCGTACTTTAGAAGAAGGGTTTCTATCGAGTCCGCTGATAGACGTCCACTTCAGTCTAACGGGAAAAATACCTTTTTACAAGAGATAATTAAGAATTTTATTATTTTGGCAGAGCTTAGTTTTTAGAAATATGTTTAATGACCAGAGATTTATAAAATGTAACCTTTAACATAATTAAATTGATTACCAGGCCGCCCCCGGCCTTAAAGAAAATCCCCTTTATTAGAACCTGTACAGCGATCTGTTATTTTATAGTTTTTTGTATTCGAATTTATTTAATAAAATTACGATGCTTAATATTTTATGAGACTAATAGATATTCCGAGATATATTTTTGAATAGCCAGGAAAAGAAAATGGTATGATATGGTAGGAAGTGAGGAAGACCAAATAGGTTTTCCGACATAAGCGAAAAACCACAAATGACCAGGATTTTAGGGAAGATCAAATAGGTTTTCCGACATAAGCGAAAATCCACAAATGATCAGGATTTTAGGGAAGATCAAATAGGTTTTCCGACATAAGCGAAACTCCACAAATGATCAGGATTTTAGGGAAGATCAAAAAGGTTTTCCGACATAAGCGAAAATCCACAAATGATCAGGATTTTAGGGAAGATCAAAAAGGTTTTCCGACATAAGCGAAAATCCACAAATGATCAGGATTTTAGGGAAGATCAAATAGGTTTTCCGACATAAGCGAAAATCCACAAATGATCAGGATTTTAGGGAAGATCAAAAAGGTTTTCCGACATAAGCGAAAATCCACAAATGATCAGGATTTTAGGGAAGATCAAAAAGGTTTTCCGACATAAGCGAAAATCCACAAATGATCAGGATTTTAGGGAAGATCAAAAAGGTTTTCCGACATAAGCGAAAATCCACAAATGATCAGGATTTTAGGGAAGATCAAATAGGTTTTCCGACATAAGCGAAAATCCACAAATGATCAGGATTTTAGGGAAGATCAAAAGGGTTTTCCGACATAAGCGAAAATCCACAAATGATCAGGATTTTAGGGAAGATCAAAAAGGTTTTCCGACATAAGCGAAAATCCACAAATGATCAGGATTTTAGGGAAGATCAAAAAGGTTTTCCGACATAAGCGAAAATCCACAAATGATCAGGATTTTAGGGAAGATCAAAAAGGTTTTCCGACATAAGCGAAAATCCACAAATGATCAGGATTTTAGGGAAGATCAAATAGGTTTTCCGACATAAGCGAAAATCCACAAATGATCAGGATTTTAGGGAAGATCAAAAAGGTTTTCCGACATAAGCGAAAATCCACAAATGATCAGGATTTTAGGGAAGATCAAAAAGGTTTTCCGACATAAGCGAAAATCCACAAATGATCAGGATTTTAGGGAAGATCAAATAGGTTTTCCGACATAAGCGAAAATCCACAAATGATCAGGATTTTAGGGAAGATCAAAAAGGTTTTCCGACATAAGCGAAAATCCACAAATGATCAGGATTTTTGGGAAGATCAAAAGGTGTAGGAAGGTAGGTGTTGGTAGGAAAGATAGAAGTTGACTATTTACTTAACTAAAGTGTGATCTCCAGATAATTACTTTACGTAGTCTCTTATAAATTATGAAGTGCAACAGATTTTAATAACTAAGAATCCACACAGAAATTTTAATAATTTACCTTCATGTTGCACCAGATTAATATTGACAAAATCACCCTTTAATCAATTAATATTTTCTGAATGATATGTACAAACGAGGTTAATATTTTATTTTGAATAAACTCTGAACGAGAAAAAGAAAATAGAAAAAACTATAAAATTTGAATTAGCTACAGAAAAAATGATTTATCAGAGTTCTATTTAATTTTGAGAAAGAAAAACGGAGAAAGGTCCGTTTTGACTTTAAGCCACCAATTTTTGAAAGAAAGAGTCCCCTTATATGGGGTGGTTAGCGTTTTTATACTCTCCAGGATGTCAGCGCAGTTCTTCGTCTCTCCTCTTTGTGCGGTCGTTCCGAGTGCCCGGTACTCCCGATGTCGCCGGTGTAGCCATCCCGCGCGTCATCGCGTTATTTTGGTTACTTGAGTTTTGTAATATCCGTTATAAAGAAATTATGGAATAATATAAGTATAATGCAATCTTAATCACGCCTTACAATTTTTTGCTGATTATTTTAAGTATTAGTTTATGTTAGTAAATGCATCTTTTTGCCTAACGTGGGTCAGAATTTCATTGAAAAATAAGAGGCCTAGGTCCGCTCCGTTACAACATGTTCTATAAACTATGCTTAGTATTCAACGCTTAATTGAAAAAGGTAATAAAAATGACCATGTTGTATTTAAAAAACGAAAGTTGACAGGTAATGACAAAAGATGTGAATATTTTAGTTAAAGAGAGCATATCGATAAACCTAAATCCCCAAAGTTTCAGAAATATTTATTCAGTAGTTCTCCATAAAGTTCTAATGCAAGCTCGTCGTGAATCACCCTGTATATAAATATTTACGAAAGTTGAGCAATGTCAAATTAATGTTCTATTGCATTTTTATAGGTGAAATTAAAACTTTGTTTGAAGACGCTGGTTTTACAGAGCAAGAGAATAGAGCTGATAAAAGGCTACAAGTAAACAGGGGAAGATTATTGAAAATGTATAGAGTATGGATTCAAGCAAAATATCAAAAACCGAAATAAACACATTTAAAAAGAAAATTTCTCTCACTAAAGATAGAATAAGGCTATATAAAAGTATTGTTGCTACCGTTCTATTATTTTTTTATAAACATATTTTTAAAATATGAAGTAAAATTATCTCACATTGTACTTGTTTACTTAAATAAATTCCGTATTTTATAGCTATGTAGGCCTTTTCAAACTTAAGAACATAGTCTGAGTCTTCTTGAACCAAACTGCCCAGGTATACTACCCAGTACTACCCACGCTTTCGGTATTTTATCCGTCAGCAAGTCGCGTTACGCTATAGTCCGAGAAGTACTGCAGCAGAGGTTACGATGACTCCTTGCTGAATGTAGGGTGTCAAAGGTAGGGTGGTTCCTTGTGAAGATCAGAACAAATTTATTAACGAACCACCCAATGTTTCTAATTTGCACCGGCAAACGGAACAAGTTTTTAATGCTCATATGGAATCAAGTTTAAAATTGGCTGGAGGCTGAGCAGCTAGAGGCGATTGCAATCCCCGAACAGAACAGGGTTGGTATTCCCGAAGTTTACTAGTGATGGCGGTTCGTAGTTATCTCCAATCGGAAATAGTTTTTAATTTCGATTGGCTGAAAGAGTTTCGAAAAATTTCGTTAGCAATCCCATTTTACTTTTTAGATAGAAAGAAAGAGAAAAAGCAATCGTACGTACCACATTTCTAAAATGACGTTACTTTGGGATTCGAAAATTATTTTTCTGTTCATCAGAGTCCGGGTAATCGGCTTAATAATAATAATCTAGACACGAGAAAGTTGTCGTCAAAGTTGCCAAGAACTGGCGTGAACGGAATACCAGTACCATCCCAGAACATTCTCTGTGACTTTACATAACCTCTGAAAGCAAACAAATCATTTGCTAAAAACAAATTTTTTAAATTTTCTTTACTGGCCTGGCTGGCAGAGTGTAAAGTTTCTATGGTGCAAAGTTGTTTGCGTGCTTGCCAAGGAAGTTTCCTTAGTTTTCCTTGCTTTGCTGATTCATACAGGTCAGCCTTTTTAAATTGTAATGCACAAATATTTTTTAAGTCGAACTTAAAAATTATGAGTACGAAAAAAATTGAATCACATATCTCCAAAAGAGTTACGAGGTGTTCCACAAAGCGTGACAGCGTTCCAAATAAAAAAATCGATTTGTCTGAATTTAGTTATAAGCCTAAAACTACCCTACAATCTGTAAATACAATAGAATCATCTGAAGAAATACAAAACAAAGGTAAAATTGCTGATGAGAAAAATGATATAGAAACGAAGACTTTGAAACGTGAACATGTTAAAATTGAATATGAGCCGGCACAAATTAAAAAAGAAACAAAGACTTTGAAACGTGATCATGTTAAAATTGAATACGAGCCACCTCAAATTAAAAAAGAAACAGAGACTTTGAAATGTGAGCACGTTAAAATTGAAGATGAGCCACCTCAATCTTTAAGCAAAAATACAAAAATTATGCCACCCAAGTGGAATGCTGTTTTACTAAACCTTAGGGAAATGCGTAAAAATTTTGATGCCCCCGTTGATTCTATGGGATGTGATAAATGCTACGATAAAGATGCAGAACCAGAGGTAAGAACACAAAGATAGTAGTAAATACCGAAAGAAAGGCACTCTTCAATGCTAGAGTATAAAACACTAAGGTGCACTTCATGCTCTTTGTCTATTCTAGCGTCGGAGAGGGTTTGGGTGAAAAACATCACCATCTCAATATTAAGATATGAATGAATTTTGTACTACACAATAAAACAAACTATTGGAGACAAATTAATATGTTTTTAGGTTATTAGGTATCAAGCACTTCTGTCTTTAATGTTAAGTAGCCAAACTAAAGACCAAATAACGCATGCTGCGATGTTGCGGTTACGAGAACATGGCTGCACCATAAATAACATTTTACAAACATCAGATGAACAGCTGGGTAAACTAATAATACCTGTCGGATTTTGGAAAGTAAGCAGGGGACATTGCGCCTCATATTTCTATTAAGAAAGAATTGAAAAACAGTTAAAAAGTTAAATTCCAGGAGCACTAAAGTCTGAAATAAATTTAGTGACAATTTCTACAAATTGTGGTATATTTACTTAGTCCCAGAATCACAATACATTAGAGGATCCAATGTTTATGTATAAACATTTTAAAAATATACTGTTATTATACTTTTAGCCATTCAAAGTAATTAGGTTATTTCACGCACTGCTTTTTTTACATAAAAAATGTGATGATAAGAATTAAAGTACCTATTCAACAATTCTTATAGGTATCTAAAATGATTAAACTCTTTCATTTTTTAATGGTCATGTGTGTGTATTATTAATATTTTTTTAGACCAAAGTAACATACATAAAAAAGACATCTGAAATTTTGAAAAATCAATACAACTATGATATACCTCGAACAGTAGAAGATCTTTGTAAGCTTCCCGGGGTTGGTCCAAAAATGGCTCATTTATGTATGAAAACAGCATGGGGTGAAGTCACAGGAATAGGTAATTATTTTTAAAAAATATGTGATTTTCGCGAAATAATTAATAAAAAGAAATTACAGGAACTTTATTTTATTTTTTAAATAACGTTTTAAGAACAAGCACCATCTTCAATAGAAAAATTGAAATTTTCGATAATAAATACAAGATAAGGAGGGCCAGTACAGGGATCTAGGAAACCGTAAGAGATATGAAGTCGGTTAAATGAAGGTAAAGTTGCGCATTTACGTGCCTAATAATATGCCGTTTAGAAAGTTTTAAAATTCCGAGTAGTTCCGGAGATATCCGGAAAAATACGAAATTCTGAAAAATCGTTTTATTTTTTTCCTGGGTTTTTTTGAGATCGAATTCTAAAGTAAATTGCACTTTTACTTTGCCACTTTTTCCGCTCTATCTAACAGCGTTAATTGTTTTGTAATCCGACTAGTCTTCTTCGAAGGGCCATTATCAACTTTATTTTTTTAAATACGGTCCTGTTTTCCTGATATTGGAATTTGAGAGCTTTTTTTCTTCCGAATGCAACAATGTATGACACATTGTGGTTTAATGACGTTTCGACGGTTTTTTGAACAACATCAGGGGATTTTGAGATACAGTCCTTTATTTCTCCTAATTTTATAAATAATATCTCATAAATAAACTTTAAATTTTTACTTATGTTGGACTATTTCAATAAACAACAAATAATTTAATAATACACCACAAATAAGTGAACAAAAAATAATTCAATAATAAACACCAATAAGTGAACAAAACATACCAAAACAGTAATAAAACGAACAACGAAAAAAGTAAGGAACTACATAATCAGGCGTTCAAAATGATTTCCGTTATTTTCTAAGCACAAATAACATCTTATAACTGTGGATTCTAAAACATTTGACAAAATTTCTGACGTAATACTTTGAAAGGCTTCAAGCATCAACCTCCTAAGTTCGTCTTCTATTTGTGTTTATAAACATAATTTTCGACATACCCCCAGAGGAAAAAATCTAACGGTGTCATATCAGGGGAACGTGCTGGCCATGGTGTTTCAGAACACCAGTAGTTCCTTACTTTCCTGTTTTGGTATGTTTTTTTTGTTCACTTATTTGTGGTTTATTATTAAATTATTTGTTATTTATTAAACCAGTCAAACATAAGTCAAAATTTAGAGCTTACTTATGAGATATTATTTATGAAATTAGGAGAAATACAGGACCGTATCCTAGGAGTTGTTGCCGTATCCCAAAATTTCCTGATGTTGTTCAAAAAACCCTCGAAACGTCATTAAACCACAATGTGCCATACATCGTTGCATTCGGGAAGAAAAGCTCTCAAATTCCAATATCAGAAAAACAGAACAGTATTTAAAAAAAGAAAGTTGATAATGACCCTTGGAAGACGAGTCGGATTACAAAACAATTAACGCTGTTAGATAGAGCGAAAAAAGTGGCAATATAAAAGTGCAATTTTCTTTAGAATTCGATCTCAAAAAAACCCAGGAAAAAAATAAAACGATTTTTCAGAATTTCGGTTTTTCCGGATATCTCCGGAACTACTCGGAATTTTAAAACTTTCTAAACGGCACATTATTAGGCACGTAAATGCGCAACTTTACCTCCATTTAACCGACTTCGTATCTCTTACGGTTTCCGAGATCCCTGTACTGGCCCTCCTTGTTTTGGACACGGTGTATAATATTCATTGCAAATTTTTCTGATGACACCGTTTTTATTTTTAGGTGTTGATACTCATGTCCATAGGATTTCGAATCGCTTAGGATGGGTTAGGACAAAAACTCCAGAAGAAACGAGAAAATCATTAGAAAGTTGGTTACCTTATGAGCTCTGGAGCGAAGTCAATCATTTATTGGTCGGTTTTGGGCAACAAATTTGTTATCCAACGAGACCGCAATGCGCGACCTGCCTAAATCAAAATCTTTGTCCTTATGGTATTAAATTTATTAAAGACGGATTCTTTAAGGTCAATTAAAAAAATTAAATAAATAATTTGTTTAAAAAATATTTCTTCTTTGTACTTGAACTTTTTTGTTCAAGGAAATAATCTGCTTTTACAAAGCCCAATAAAGTTTTTTTTAAGAGAGATCATTATTTCATCATGCTAATGTATGTTATAATATACAGAGTCATTCACGATGAGTGACCTATTAGATGATATCCAGAACTAAAAAAAAATATTTGTGTGAAATATTGGTACACGCTATAAAGGATGCTGATCTTTTTATAGAAGATATTTTGACGTACCTATCACTTCCTGTTATACCGTAAGTCTGTGTCAACGTGCTTATTTTAAATGGAACACCCTATGTATTATTAAATTTTTACATTCTACGCAAGATTCTAGACAGATTCCGAATATCATGTCATATACCTAAGTCTAAGCATTGCTGACATATTTACGGTCTGTCTACAGGGTGGTCCTTAAGTACATCAAGAAAATCTAGGATATGATTTCTGACATCATTTTAAGACGAAAAGTTCAAATAAACATGGGTCCGAAAATGCTAACCCTCTAAGATACAGGGTGTTAAAATATTTTTAAAAAATAATTGTTTTCTTAAAATTTCGGAACTCCTTGAAGATACGGTATTGAAAATTGATGTGGATTGATTTCGTATTAAACTGCACTTTTTGGTTAAAAAAGGGTTTGCCTACTTCCACCAGTGGCGTGCGTGAAGGTACCATCAATATTTTTTTTGTGAAAATATGTGATACGCCACTGATTTTTTTAAACTCTGGTGCATTTTTATGCATTACTGATATAAGCGGAACAAAAGTTGTCTCTACTATCTTTTTGAAAAAAATGGTAGTTTTAGAGATAACTCGTAGTATATTATACTAAACAAAATTAATTTATTAATTAAATAATAACTAAACATAATATTATGTAACACCAAACAAACTTGATTTAAATAAATTGTTGAAAGTGGCCACCTTCTGCTAAAATACAAGCATCTAGCCGTCTTATCATTGAATTTCTAACATTTATAAAAAGTCCTGGGGTGTTTTTAATATTTTCGCAAGCCATTATTATTCGGTTTCTAAGATCTTCCTGGTTTTCAACGGGAGTTTTGTAAACTATCGATTTTAAATGACCCCAGAAATAAAAATCCAATACATTTAAATCTGGGGACCTTGGCGGCCACGGTTGATTAGGTACTGCGACGCCTCTACCGATCCATCGATTTTCGTAATGAACATTTAAATATTCTCTATTAGTCTGTCACCAACTATTCCTGCCCATACATTTAACGAGAATTGGTACTGAAAATATCTTTCGCTAATAGCGTGTGGATTTTCTTGACTCCAAACATGATTGTTATGAAAGTTTGTTATGGCATTCTTAGAAAAATTTGCTTCATCGGTAAAAAAAAAATTATTTAAAAATTGTGGATTTCTGGCCAACCTTTCCAAAAACCATTGACAAAAATTTACGCGTTGAGGATAATCACGTGGTAAAAGGGCCTGAACCCGTTGTATATGGTAAGGATACATTTGTTGGTCCTGAAGGATTCTCAATACGGTTTGATGACTAGCGTTTACATCATTCGCAATTTTTCGAGTACTAGTTTCTGGATCTTCCTCAATTCTATTCAATACTGCTTCTTCTAATTGTGGTGTTCTTACTGTCCTTGGCCTGCCGAGAATATCAGAAACTCTTGCAAAACTTAATGTTTCGGATAAACGGCGATGGAGACTTACAAAGGTCTGCGTACACGGTGCTACACGATTCGGATATCTTGCCTGGTAAATGCGTTTTGCTTCGTATGAATTTCCATCAGCAAGACCATAAACAAAATGCATATCTGCCAAATGAGCACTGTTTTGTAATAAAACTTTTGGATCGACTAATAACTCACAAAAACGACGCACTAAAACTTAAATTATTTTTCGGTCATTTAATTTTTGTTATTTGCACAATATGTGACATAAGCCTACTTTGAAAAAACTAGAATCACAGTCGAGATAGTTTATCTTTTACAATTTTATATATTTCTCCATTTTCATTTAAAACTACCATTTTTTTCAAAAAGATAGTAGAGACAACTTTTGTTCCGCTTATATCAGTAATGCATAAAAATGCACCAGAGTTTAAAAAAATCAGTGGCGTATCACATATTTTCACAAAAAAAATATTGATGGTACCTTCACGCACGCCACTGGTGGAAGTAGGCAAACCCTTTTTTAACCAAAAAGTGCAGTTTAATACGAAATCAATCCACATCAATTTTCAATACCGTATCTTCAAGGAGTTCCGAAATTTTAAGAAAACAATTATTTTTTAAAAATATTTTAACACCCTGTATCTTAGAGGGTTAGCATTTTCGGACCCATGTTTATTTGAACTTTTCGTCTTAAAATGATGTCAGAAATCATATCCTAGATTTTCTTGATGTACTTAAGGACCACCCTGTATAATGACGTTTGCAGACCTTAAAATAATTATTAAATTTTTCCTATAAGGAAGAAGCCTTACTATTTAATTTAATAATAATAATAATAAATATTTTTATTTAGAACTTGGCTAGTAATAACAAATTACAAAAAAAAATAACAATTTCGGTCAGATTTCTTTTGTTGAAATGGACCTGCTTAATTATAATATTTTTAAACTATTAATACAGGGTGTTTAAAAAATAAGATTAAAAATCAAATTGAGAAAACTGCAAAAAATCCGCTTCTTCAAATGGAAGCCCCTAAATTCGATAATTATTTTCTATTTAGCATTAAAAATAAGGTTACTTTGATTAAAACATAAAAAGCAGGGACCAAAAAGTCTGTTTAAAAAATAGGTACAAGCCAAAATTGGTCAAAACAATTACCTTTCCAAGTGGCAGAATTATTGAGCTAGGTAGGTACAGAACTGGCATAGGCGTAACTAGAGGGGGGGGAGGTGGACTATGCCCACCCCAGATTGCTCTGGTACCCACCCCAGAATTTCCGAAGTTCGAAGCCATACATACGTCATAGTGACACTTGCCATTAAAATCCTACTAGACTGGGTGGGGGCCAGGCCCCCCCCCCCCCCCCCTACAAAATCATTCTAGTTGAGAACTGGGCAAACTAATTTAATAAAGTAGTGGAGTGTATAACTACGTTATCAACTTTTTAGTTCTACTTCTTCAAAAAATTACTAACTACTGATGAGTTCGTAGTTAAAAATTAATTACTTTTTTAACAACAAACCCGCAGCGTTGTGGCTTGAAAACAGTGCAAAAATGGATAAAAAAATATTTCAACATTCAATTGATTCAATAAAGAAGTACAAATACAGGCTCTGGTGGCTCCGCGCCGCGGCAGTCATTGGGAACTCCAGGACGAGAGTTCGCAGGTTCGATCCTGCGGCCGGGAAGTCGGTGGATTTCAGTGGAATAAGTTGTGGTGTTGCTGTCCGGCGCCATGCCAAAAATAGGGAAGAGTGGAAAATGTATCGACCCCCATTCACGCCGGTAACCAGGTCGGATGAGATCGGATAACTCGTGGGGTAAGGGGGACGATACGCACTCCCCAATAGGTAGGTTATACCACAATGCAAGAAACCAAGGGTTGATAGCTCTTGGGGAATGGCCCTAGCAGCGAAAAGAATAAAGCCGGGCTGAGACGACTGGTGTACTTGGCCACATATGGGCGTCATTTATAACCTAAATTTTCAGGCTATATAACTGTAATTGCATATTTGAATATAACTTTTAATTCAAAATAACTTTTCTTCATAACATTCTTCTGTATTGTCAAAAATAAAGGTACTTTACTCTTGAACAATATTCGTAATTTCTGATATACCTCGTATATGACTGGGAAATTTTGATTACTGAAGGTTGCATTTCGATTTTTAGACCATGCAGAACTTTTTATGAAGAATAACTTTTTTTCATAAAACCAATAATAAAAAAGTTTTCCATACCAACTTAAGTAGACACACTGTATATATAAACAAATTTATAAATAAATTTTTGGCACCGTTATTATTTAAATTAAACCTTGATTTTCGAACATCAGTGGATTAAATTTTTTCGATTTATTGACCAAAAATAATTTTTATTCACATTTGTTTCCACAAGAACTATTTGACATTAAAGCAATGTACGATGAACTTATTGCATTTTGGCATTACAACCATAGAATACCATTAAAATACAAATAAGCATATTAATCAATGTTACTTAAAATAAATACGTATGAAGTTATTTTTTAGTTTGTTTTCCGCCGTTTCTTTTTGTATAAAGCTCGTAAAATCGGGATCATTTTAAAAATACTGAAAAATCCTCAGAAAGAGGAAAACTTTCATGAAAAAAAAAATGTCGCGTTTTTAAATTGCGTATAATGAGAACACCTTACTGACATTACCGCTCGGTTTTTCTAGTATTTACTATGAATTATGTACTAAATTTAGATGTGTATTTTGGGTTTTCTTGTGGGGCGTGGTCCATAAATAATTTCGCCTGCGGCGCTTTCGTTCGCAGCGAGCTTTTTCCCCTTGTTGCTAGCGCTGATGTCCTGGTTCTTAAGTTTATAAAATTACTCACGTTATCATTGCACCCCCTACAAAACTTTCTAATGACGCCCATGCTTGGCCAATATTTATAATGGCATAACACTTGCCAAATGTCATGTGAATTGTCGATTATTGTACAAGTAAGCCATTCACATGTTGTGGCAAGTGTATGCCAGTAACTCAAGTACACCAGTCGTCACCACGCTTAGGAGATATGTTTTTAAAAATGTAGTTTTTTTGGTACAAAAACACAAAATTAAAAGTTATTTGGCAATAGAAATAAAGATATAAAAAACAGTTCCTTTTCGGTACAACAATACTAAACTAAAACTTATTAGGTAATAGAAGTAGGAAGTATTTAAAATAAACAAATGTAGCTAAAATACCTAAAGTAGTTAACTACTTTTTGCGAATATTTCAAGCAGATTTGAAGTAATTGAGCATAACTACTAGGAGAAAAAAGTAGTAAGAATAGAACTACTTTTTGAAACATTAGTTAATGACTGTGCAACTCTGGGTAGGTATACTTCTTTTCAATGTAGTCCCTACTGCTGTCTACACAGTTTCGTTCAAGGTTTAATCTAGGTATTTGACTGTAACTGAAAAAATAACAATTCGGTTATGCACATTTATTTAAAAAAAAAGTGAAATAATTAACCTTAATGAATATTATGTAAATTGTTAGCTCGTAGAGCTTTGTTACCTCTTCTTAGATTTCTTTCCCTTTTTTCCAAACTTACTCTTAATTACATCATTTTGCTTCTTTAACTTAAATGCTTGTTTTTTCTGCTTTTGCTGCTCAACTTTATTTTTTTTCTGAAAAATTTTACTTTTCTGAACATTCTTTGTAGCTTGTTTTTTTAGTTGTTTTTTAATTTGTCTTTCCGATTCAAATTTTGTTTTGGTGACTTCTTTCTTTTTGATTTGAGGTTTATTCTTCAAGCCCATTCCAGGAATTTCTTCGGTTTCACTATCAACATCCTGATCGTTTTCTCGATCTGATTCATATTTGGGCTGATTTGCACCTATCCAATTATTTCGTTTCGCAATATCATTAGCAGAGAGTTCAACAACTTTTACTGTAACTTCATCCTCTTCATACTCCTCATTATGTAAATTTTCTAACTCGGGGATATCGCGATGTGAAACTACTAGCTTCTTGTAAGACTCTTTTGCTTCAGCTTTGAGACGTTTCCTCTCTTCTTTCAAGTCTTTTTCCAATTTTTCTTTGGCCTCTTTTTTTCGCTGAAGTTTCCTCTTCCGAAAACCAGTTAAAAACTCCCTAGAACATGCAAGGAAATTGAGGTTAAGATCAAGAAATAAGGTTACAAATTTTTGTTCTTAAGAAAAATATTAATTATAACACGAATATACACACAAACAGTATTTACCTTCGTTTGGCTTCATCAAAAACCAAATGGACTTTATTTGCCCGATTTTTTGGCTTCCTTTTGCCTCGTTTGACGTTTGTGATAGCCATGGTTTTGTTTATTTTATGCCTCGTACTTCCATGTGCAGCTCTATATTAATTAAGCTATTAAATTAGTCGGTATTTAAAAATAAACGTATTTAAAAAAATTGCTTCTATCAAAAATTGTTTTAATTAGTATTTTGTTTTAATTGACATTGTCCGTTATTTAATAAAGGCCTAAATGTTCGCATATCATGTATGTAGTTTTTCTCATGATATTTGACAGTTCCCCTTTCCCGAAACGGTTTCGACCAATCGGGTGTAGTTGCTCGCATAAAGTCGGACTCAACGACATCATGGCTGTCAGTATAAATTTGTCCATTGCAAGATGAACTTTCCCTCTGCAAAAAATTTATATAAAAGGGTTTTTTTGTATTTTTGTCTATTAAAAAGGGTAATGGTTAGCATGAAGCGTTACAGAATGTTACATGAAATTAACTAAGGTCTCTTGAGGCTTTGGTAAGTAGTAGAATATTGATATTTCATCGGAATTTGGTGTTTTTAACATTAAAAGGACTAAATGATTCTCCATATTACGTATTAATGAACATAAATTAACAAATAATTATGATTTTTCTTTATTATTTTTGTTAAAGCGCTGCATGTAGTTAGTAATTATTCCAATATTTTTAAATTACCATGATTAGTTGTAATCTTTACTAAAATCTCTCTTGTTATTACTTTTAATCTGAAATTAGAAAAGCAAAATTAAGGCCATTGACATTCTATACATTACTTTATTATTTTAGCCATATGTTCGAAACATTAATGGTAACAATATACATTTCAACGGTATATTCAAAGAATATGTTAAAAGACCAATAATTTCATTGTTTTTAGAAAATCAGTTTGTACATTGTAAATGTTATAACAGATTGTACACATATCCTGTTTTTTACATCCAGCTATATAGGTATATGGCTTTAGGGAAACTCTTGCGTTAGGGATAAAGTAACAATCTATAACAGGAACTTTACAAGAACATCATATAATAATAATAATTTTTCCACTTAGTTTTCCCTGGTTTGTAAAGTAATAAAAGGAACACCTTCATATACATACATGTTGATAACCTAACATTGTAACAAAAATGTTTTACAGTGCACTGTTGATACTTCTGTAATACCTAAGTGCTTATGTAAAGAATATTATAAATGTGATAAATGAATAAATATGAATGAATTGAATTTTTACTAAGCTTGTTGTTGTGGTTGGTTTTCCAAAAGTAGTCCGGAGATTACCTTTTTTGGATGGTTATGAAAGCATATTCTGTTCTATCAAATAGTTTCAGGAACTATTTCTAGTGGTCCACTGGAGCCCCGAGGTGGGTGGTTTGGGGTAAAACCCCCCTCCCCCGAATTTCTTGTATATGTCATAGACATATGTATATAACGGGTGATGCATCCTTGAGATGATCATAGGAAATCCCATGTTATTTTTGAGGTGGGTGAATATTGGCTCCCCTGTACATTTTCTTACAACTTCTTGAAGAGGCCGACATGGTAAACCCATATATTTTAGTAAGTCAATCGTAAACTATTCAATTAAATGTGATGGCAAAATCATGGAACTCTCATAGTTCAGCTAATACAGCAAACACAAGCCAATAATTTTTATAGTTAGGGAGACGGTGACAATAAGAGGTCCGTGAAGTGGAATATCAGTAATTTGGTTTTTTGTGGAGTTTAGGTCCCCCTCTACATGAATGCCTCTGATGAATTGCCGTAGAGCGTTGCTGAGATGTGCTGTACCGCTTTAGATAGGAAATTCCCAATAAATTCAAAATTCTATCGAGCCATGTCTGAAAATGAATTTACAGCATCTGCGTGACCCCCAAAGTCACTGGAATCACATTTTCTGACGAGTCAACCCTTGCATGCACTTTTCCGAGCATGTCAAAAAAAAATAAAAAAAAATAAAAAATGGGAATTTGAAGTTGAAACTTTCTAGAATGGAACATTATATGTTAAAGATTATGTGAAAAAAATTTATCGATCCAGGTCTCGCCATTTCATTATTGCAATTTTTTAAAAATCTCCTCAGAGGAAATTCGGAAAACGATCGTGACATGTCTGAAAATTGTCACACTACATTCCTTGACACCCAAATATTGTGGACAAAAACATTTCAGACGAATCGCACCTAGGCGGAATTCTGACAATATTACTCAGAGATACCAGAAGGCAGGTATCGTTCAGTTGTATGACGGGATATTATATTCGCAATATTACCAAATTAAGCCTATTTTTCCATAAGGTGTGTATGATTTATTCAAATCTGATGAATTTAAACATTTGCCCTTCTCTACTTTTCACTAATTACAGTAAAAGCCACGCCTTTCATGCATTTCGAGCGAAGTTTAGAAATTTTGCTATCACCGTTACGAATTCTCTTAATTTTCTCCAAGATAGAACATGTTTCTGGTAACTTTATCTATATGAAAATGTTCGGAAAAGATGAGGGAATCAGATAAACCTAGAAATAATTCTCCAAGGGGAATATTTTAGAAAGTATAGCAGAATAAACCAGACTTTTAATAAAAAAAATTTTGAGGAAAAAATACCGCACTTTCGCAATATTCTTTTTATCAGAAAATTGTTTACGACTCATCTCCATGGGAATACAAATCGATTAAGCCCACTTGGACCCATGTCACTTGAGACTTTATAATTTTTTCATTAATTTTTTTTGACACGCTCGGAAAAGTATATGCAAGGGTTGACGTGTCAGAAAATGTGTTTGCCGTGATTTTGGGGGTCACGCAGATGCTGTAAATTCATTTTCAGACATGGCTCGATGTAATTTTGAATTTATTGAGAATTTCCTATCTAAAGCGCTACAGCGCCTCTCAGCAACGCTCTACGGCATTTCATCAAATAAGAAACCTAAACTCCACAAAAAACTAAATTACTGATATTCCACTTCACGGACCCCCTATTGTCACCGTCTCTCTAACTATTATGATGCTATTGCCAAAGATTGACCATAACGAATAACGAAAATATTGTCACCGACACTAATTTTCGTTTTGTCAATGTCAAAATTTAATTTGCTGATGTTTGCTGTATTACCTGAACTATGCGAGTTTCGTGGTTTTGCCATCACGTTTAATTGAATAGCTTAGGATTGACTTACCAAAATGTAACTCGGCACATGGGTTTACCATGGGGGCCTCTTCATAAAGTTATAATGCAGTTTTTCAATAAAATGTACGGGGGAGCCAATATTCAGCCACCTCAAAAATTACCTGGGATTTGCTATATTCAACTTACCAATGCATCACCCGGTATAAATACAAATTTATTTACACAAATTTAACAAACCCTTTCTGTTTGCGCCACTGCGGTAGGCCATTTAAAACAAAATAATCTATATGTAGTTCAAAATAATAATAGTAATTACTGAACAATTAGGTAAATATTTTTGCAATAGTTAAACAGTAGGTAGATTACAGAGAAAAGTTAGTGGCTGTTGACCCATTCCCATTGTTGACTCTGGATGTCGGAATGGTGTCCCCTTCAGCAATCCAGCCTTAGTGAGTCCATATTATAAGGCTTATTTAAAACTATAAGTCACAACAAGTTGTGGCCGCTTCTGCAATTATTCAATAACAATATCTGTTATTCATGTTTTTGAGTGTAAATATTTGCTAATCTCATCAGTTACATTGTTCTACTGTAATTATTATTACTGTTGGTGCTGTATCCTTTCTTGCTTGAGTGTTATAAGGAGCTGTTTGTGTGTATGTATGTATTTGTTTGTTGGCGGGAAATTTTGCCAGTGTAGATAAAATTTTATTTTTATTGTGTTTGTTTTAAGTAAAAATACATATTTATAAGTAATTACATCGTTAGTTTGGATATTCCACTTCTTAAATATTTAGTAGGTCTACCCTGTTTACATTTTCATGGATCTTCCAATAAAATAGATTTTGATATCATTATTGTTTGTATATTAAATAAAACATTTTTGGTTTTTTTATATTTTTGTCTTACATGAAAGTTCTTTTACGCCATGAGGAAAAATTAAGAGGGACTGTTTTTTCTGATTTTATTTAATAGAGCTTAACAGCAAAAATATTTGTTATTTGAAAACACCATTTAAATTGTCAGTGTGTTACTTATAATCATGTGTCCTCACTCCCCTTTAGTGAGGTTGAGAAACCAGTATAAATTCCTACTTCATCCTAGTCATGGATAACACCCTAAATTTTCGGGTGTTGATACAATGACACTGACACCGCTTATTGTTTCAACGCACTGTATCAACACAATGCGCCATATGGCACAGTGTCTTATGGTGGCAGTCGCAGATTCGGTTTCACTTGGCACGGTATTTTTTTTCAGCGGCGGATCCAGTCAGATAAATAGAATCCGCTGGAATCACTTGATCCATCAATGGAACAAGATCGCAATCACCCTCAAAGCTCCTTAACTTGACCGTAGGCAAATCACGATACGTGTGTATTAATTTTGTGTATGATAAAGTTGTCTAAATTTTAAATGTTAAAAAAGCAACACAGCGTTTCTTGTTTATAAAGCTTTACCAAAAACATTTAATGTTTTTGAGTTTTATCAAAATTGTATTTGCAGTTCACAAATAATAAAAATGTTTGACTCTGTAATATAGGTGAATCGACAACCCTCCGTACAGTTAATTTTTGTACGCTTCCCAATTCAATTTCAATAGTCCAATTCAAAAAGTCTGGTTCTGATTTATACAGATAGATAAATACAGAACTCCCTTAACATGATAAGGACAGAGCTTGATTCTTTCGTCAGTTGCCAATTGTGTTATGAAATACCGCCATCATACAATAATTGTTTCATGGAACGTCGCAACACCCACCGGGAGCCGGGTAATACCGCCATGATACTGAAATAATTGTATCATGAAACCGTATCAACACCCACCGGGCGCTAATTAATACCTCCATGATACTGACACAATATTGTATCATGAAACGTATCATCACCCGCCATGATACTTTTAGGGTATCATAAGAGTGTCATTGTATCATATGAGACAGCAACGCTGTTTCAACACTTGTGACACCCAGACAGGTGTCAATACAATAGTGTGATTCAACGCAGTGTTACCCACGCCTACTTCATCCGGGGTATGAATTGGTGACCTACCTACATAACGAACCAAAATTGCCTAAGATTTGTCACACATATTATATTGTTCGTATACATACGTTTTTATTAGGTACTTACCGTGTTTGTCCTGGCAACCAACAATTATTTATCTGTTACTAGCCTTTGAACCAGAACGTTTTATTATTTATGTACAGGGTGTTCCATTTTCGACACTTTTATATCTCCGTAGTTTTTAGTGCTATCAAAAAAGTAATGTAGGTGTCATGTGCTCTTTTTGGGTCAAACTTAAAATGTCAAAATTGGAAAATTTTCGCTCGCTTAAGAGATACGGGGGAAAATAAAAAAATTGACAATTTCAAAATTACCCTATATTTTCTTAGTTAAACGAGACACAGAGAAATGTTTTATACAGAAGTTTCTTTATAATGATTGTTGAATAATCTGCCGTTTTCAGAATAAGTATACGGGGTCAGGTAAAAAAGTAATCGGACCTAACCTCATTTTTTTTTAATGGAACACAACTAGAGATGTAAAGGTAATATTACCGAGGTAATGTTACCGTAATATTACCGCAAGATCGGTAACATTGGAAATATTGTTTTTTTTTTTTTCCATAAGCCAAATCCAGTTGAACAAAACGGGGCGATACATCTCTTTAAAATTGCCGGTGAAAACAAGATGGAGTTCCTTTGTTTCTTGTATAAAAAGCTTTTTGGAGACTAAACATTCATTAAAAAGTTTAGCAGTTGATGATAGCCCAGATATTTCTGATGTTCTTTCATCAAATACAGTAAGACTTCTTCTTCAAAACGAATTTTGGTTGCAAATAGAAGCAACTTATGACTTGTTCCAGCCAATGTCTAAGTGGATAACGATTTTTGAAGCTAACGGGCCAACAATCTCAAAAGAGTTTATCTGCTTTTTTGAAATAAGGTCTATATTACGTGACAAAGTATCAAATTTATCTATTACTATGTTTGAAAACCAGAAAATGTGTTCTTGGATTCTTGAAAAACGAGAAAATATATGTTTAAAACCCGTTCATCTTGCTGCTTACCTATTAGAACCAAGTCAACGCGGCGAGAAGTTAACTGAAGCTGAAATTTTAATTGCAACGGAGTTCATCTATGAAACTGCAAGGCGTCATCCAAAGTATTCTTCACAAGTAGATCTTATTATGGAAGCACTCGCACAGTACAAAATTAGAGGTAATATTTTTGCTAAGGAATTCGTCATTTCCAGCGAAAAATCTATGTCTGGATCTGTTTGGTGGGCAGGAATTTGCTCCAGTTCTAAAATAAGTAGGTTAGCTGTAGACATTTTAAATTTACCATCGTCAACAGCCGCAACCGAAAGAACCTTTAGTACTTATGGATTTATTCATCGGCAAAAAAGAAACAGACTAACCGTGGAGAGGGCCGGAAAACTAACTTATATTGCCCATAATTATAATTTACTAAATGAAGAAGATCATTCGAGAATAGTAGAAGATACTGAGGAAGAAATAGAAAAAGAAGATATCGGTTTCGAAGTTATAGACTTGACTCAATTAACGAAAGAGAAAGAAGAATCAGATGACGAGGTTGGGGATGATGATGAGGATGATTTACCATTATCCACTCTATTACGTAGTCCATTCTGACTCTGACTAGTTTAAAAAACGTTCTTATTGTTTTTCGTAATGTTTTTACAGTTTTGAAATAAAAAAAACTAGTATTACTTAAAAAGCTGTTTTTTTTATAAATTACCAATGTTACCGTAATATTACGTAATATTACCGGTAATATTACCGATTTTTAAATTACCGGTAATTTTACATCTCTAATTACCACAACACATATTTTAATCTAAAAGCCATATTAAGGCCGTATTAGAGTCGGAAATTTTTTCTCTTGCGCCGGCAATTATAATTGCACGTATTCATGCCCAGTAAACCGTTCTCGATTAGCTGGAGCATTTTCAACGGTCAGAACAGCAGTTGGTACTGTCGAAATCCCTAAAATACCCCCAGAATTAGAGATGAGCAAACCTGTTCATTTTGATTAGCAGTTAAAGCAGCTACTGCCACTTACAAATGGCAGTTCAAAAAAGTTGCTACGAATTAGCATGCTTAATAAAGAATGTGAACTGTTAGTTTAAGTACCAGTTAGTTTAAATAGCTATTAGCTGTTCATAGGTGCTTCGACCAACTAATAAACATTTAAAAATAACAGAATAATCATCTCTACCCAGATTTGCAATGGCAATTAAAATGGCGCCTGCCCCATTTATGGCAATGCGAGACAACTGATCGAGAACGGTGTACTGCGCATGAATCCGTGCAATTTTAATTGCCAGGGAAATAGAATTGCCGACTGTAATACGGATTTCATTCTCGCATTGCGCCGGCAATGCCAATGCGAGCGAGTATTGGGCCAGCTGATCGAGCACGGTTTAGTGCGCATGAATACGTGCAATTATAATTGCCATTGCCGGCGCAAGAGACAAAAATTGCTGACTCTAATACGGCCTTAAAAAGATAGCATTATAAATTCAAATGTAACAAACACACCATGGATGATATTGGTTTCCTAGGCGATTTATTTAAACTTTATTACTTTAAACCACAGTAGGCCATGAAACAGAAGCTAATATCCTAGAAACAACTATGTTGACATTCTAGTTGTTATTAACGTTTAACGTCAATTCATTTTTATATTCATTTGTGAAAATGATTTATCAACATTTTGAAAAATTTGAGATGATATCAGTTTATGTTCTTGGAATAAGAATTATTTACATACTCATTGTAGAAACCGTTGGATAGGAACACATGAACATATAAGGTGGCCACCACGATCTCCGGATCTAACACCTCCAGATTTTTTTCTTTGGGAGTGTTATTATAAAATTTATAAAGAATCATGAATGCCTTAAAATCCGTTCGAAAAGGATGATTGAAAACAACGGAGGAGCTTTCGAACATTTGCGATGATTCCCGTTATTTTTTACCGTAATCTGAATCTTTTATTTCGTTTCAAAGTTTAAATAAATCGCCTAGGAAACCAATATCATCAATGGTGTGTTATATAGTTGAAAAGAGAATTTAAAATTCTATATTTTTAGATTAAAATATACAGGGTGTTCCATTTAAAAATGAGGTTAGGTCCGATAACTTTTTTACCTCGCCCCGTATACTTATTCTGAAAACGGCCGATTATTCAGCAATCATTATAAAGAACTTCTGTATAAATCATTTTTCTGTTGCTTCTCTTTTAACTAAGAAAATACAGGGTGTTATGGAAATGACGTATTATATTTAAATGGGTGACTCCTTGGGTGTCCTAGAGAAGCGCTACATTTTATTTTTTTTAAATCGACCGTTTTAAAAGTGGGGTAACAGCAAACACTCTTACTCACAGGTTAGTCCGCGCTACTGTACAACATTTCACCCAGAGCTGATGTAAAACTGAAATTCCATATAAAACTAAAAAGATAAATTATTTTCTACCTGCTTGTATTTATCCTTATACCTAAAGAGCGAGGAAATCTAGACACAAACACAATAAGTTTTTTTTCTTTTTCATGGGAACACTCCTGGAAACACTTTATGTACACACAGTAATAGTGAAACAGAACCGATAGTTAGCTTTTGAAAATACAATAATACAGATTATTAGATTTTATAACGCGCAACGAAATTTGACGTCCAGAAGAAACGCGTCAATAAAATCAAGACAAAAACAATACTATTTATGGACGGGCAAGATACACGCGTAAACCGAAAGAACAGAGCGGATTGCTGAGAGTGTTGGTGATCGACGAGACACAACGTACCCGGCCGCTGCTTGGTCTTCAACTAACAGGCGCAAGGCCGCGCAAGCCTGTGGTGCTATATGAAACTACTTCGCTCAGCCGATGTAAGGCGTCAAGAGGTCATTGGCATTTGACCTAGTGACGTACGTGGCTATTGCTATTCCATATGTTTTTTCGGGTTGTTTAAAACATAGTCCGTCGTAAATGTTCTTCAATTAATTGTACAAAAAGGTATTACAGAATGGAAAAGTTTTTCAATTATTTTATTTTGTCTAAAGAGTTTAAGGTGTACATATGACAACACCGGCCAGAATTCCTTGATTGCTTACATGTATCGCAGTGCCACACAGGTGTTTTTCTGGTTTGACGTCAGGTCACTTTTACCGCTGAATGAATTGAAAGCGCCATTTATGGCTATTTTTCTTCAATGTGTCTCTATCTCAGGAATTGCCGGTTTAAATATAATACGTCATTTCCATAACACCATGTATATATTTTGAAATTGTCAATTTTTTGATTTTCCCCCGTATCTCTTAAGCGAGTGATAATTTTCAAATTTTTACCCAAAAAAGCACATGACACCTACATTACTTTCTTGATAGCACTAACAATAACGGAGATACCCTATAAAAGTGTCGAAAATGGGACACTCTGTACTTATAGTATAAATTAACTTTTTCTAACATGACATTAACTTGATAAGCAATAATTAAGGTTAGTTAAGTAGGTTGGACATAGACTGACTTTTGTAGGTAAAAGGCATTTTTTTCTTTTTTTTTATGATCAAACGCAAGCACTATAGGAAAAATCCTTTAGGGCACTCTGGGAGTGATGCGTATGCGCAAAAAGCGATTCACGTTGGTTTTGAATCGTTGGAGGTTATATTCGTTGGGAAAAACGACCTCGGGAAGGTCGTTCCACAAGGATGAAGTCCTCCAGATGAAAGAGTTCTTAAATAGTGAAGTTCGAGGAGTACTAAGCTTAACCACATATGGATGGGCGGCAGTGGTTCGTCGTGTATTTCTGCTATTCGTTGCTCTGGGCGGAATTAAGAGGGCAAGGTCAGCCGAGCACCTTCCATGAAAATATCTGTAAAAGAGAGTCAAATCCCCAACCTGTCTTCGATGTTCTAGGCTGTCGAGGTTCTTCGTCAGCTCGTGGTCTCCGATCAGACGAATAGCCCTCCTCTCGATGGAATTCAGTAGCCGAAGAGTATGTTTGGGTGCAGAGCTCCAGACATGAGAGCAGTATTCTAGTGATGGTCGAATCTGGGCTTTGTATAGTGTCAAAAGTTGTTGAGGTGTGTACAACTTTCTGGTTCGGAAGAGTACGCCAAGCTTCTGAGAAGCTATCTTGGCGATTGCCACAACGTGGTTATGCCAAGACATATTTTCTCCCAGATTGACACCCAGCAAATTAATAGATGAAGCCAGTGGGATTGCGTGTCCGACCATGACCATTTCCGGTTCTGTAATGTTAACCTTATAGGGTGCATATACAGGGAAAATGTGAGAAATATCTCGGATATGATAAAACAAGTGAAAAGAGTACTACAAGTAGAGATGTAAAATTACCGGTAATTTAAAAATCGGTAATATTACCGGTAATATTACGTAATATTACGGTAACATTGGTAATTTATAAAAAAAACAGCTTTTTAAGTAATACTAGTTTTTTTTATTTCAAAACTGTAAAAACATTACGAAAAACAAGAAGAACGTTTTTTAAACTAGTCAGAGTCAGAATGGACTACGCAATAGAGTGGATAATGGTAAATCATCCTCATCATCATCCCCAACCTCGTCATCTGATTCTTCTTTCTCTTTCGTTAATTGAGTCAAGTCTATAACTTCGAAACCGATATCTTCTTTTTCTATTTCTTCCTCAGTATCTTCTACTATTCTCGAATGATCTTCTTCATTTAGTAAATTATAATTATGGGCAATATAAGTTAGTTTTCCGGCCCTCTCCACGGTTAGTCTGTTTCTTTTTTGCCGATGAATAAATCCATAAGTACTAAAGGTTCTTTCGGTTGCGGCTGTTGACGATGGTAAATTTAAAATGTCTACAGCTAACCTACTTATTTTAGAACTGGAGCAAATTCCTGCCCACCAAACAGATCCAGACATAGATTTTTCGCTGGAAATGACGAATTCCTTAGCAAAAATATTACCTCTAATTTTGTACTGTGCGAGTGCTTCCATAATAAGATCTACTTGTGAAGAATACTTTGGATGACGCCTTGCAGTTTCATAGATGAACTCCGTTGCAATTAAAATTTCAGCTTCAGTTAACTTCTCGCCGCGTTGACTTGGTTCTAATAGGTAAGCAGCAAGATGAACGGGTTTTAAACATATATTTTCTCGTTTTTCAAGAATTGAACATATTTTCTGGTTTTCAAACATAGTAATAGATAAATTTAATACTTTGTCACGTAATATAGACCTTATTTCAAAAAAGCAGATAAACTCTTTTGAGATTGTTGGCCCGTTAGCTTCAAAAATCGTTATCCACTTAGACATTGGCTGGAACAAGTCATAAGTTGCTTCTATTTGCAACCAAAATTCGTTTTGAAGAAGAAGTCTTACTGTATTTGATGAAAGAACATCAGAAATATCTGGGCTATCATCAACTGCTAAACTTTTTAATGAATGTTTAGTCTCCAAAAAGCTTTTTATACAAGAAACAAAGGAACCCCATCTTGTTTTCACCGGCAATTTTAAAGAGATGTATCGCCCCGTTTTGTTCAACTGGATTTGGCTTATGGAAAAAAAAAAAAAACAATATTTCCAATGTTACCGATCTTGCGGTAATATTACGTAATATTACGTAATATTACGGTAACATTACCTCGGTAATATTACCTTTACATCTCTAACTACAAGTATGGAATGGAATCAAGTTTTTACATATAATTATTGAACCACCAGGTATATGATATATACCAGGTAAGACCACTTCAAATTACTATCCAAAAAAGTATTGTGAATTACTCACAGCTGCAGGGACGGACTAGCTGTAACACTCATGGTCCCTTTTTTTTAACGCGCTGTATAATAAGAACTTTGGACAACGTTTTTTACATACCTTTAACTATTGACTAAAAATTAAGTACTCTTCATTCACGAAAAAACGTAATTTTATACATCTTTATTATGATAAAAGAATTTTATTATAATTAAAGAATTCAACACTTGAAAAACTGTCTATTTCTATTTTGGTCTTGAGAGGATGCTACTTTTATAAATTTAAATTGATTTATTTCAATAGATTAAAAAATAATCTCTGACGAAAAACATGCTGTTAAAGTCGGTACGGTGTATGAAGTCCACTAAGCAATAAAACCTCTCGACCAGGGTGGTCGGTGGCTCTCAAACAATAAATTATATTTTAGGTCTTTTCTAAATAAAATAATTTAAAGTAAATAAAAAATTTGTTTAGGTAAAGAAAAATAATTATTTTTTAGCTTTTATAGTATTTACGCAAATTAGTTTTACGAATTCTTTTTTTATAAAGTTTTGGTTCGTTCTAAAAAGAACCGATGTTGTAGTCTTGCGATAGAACTACTTGTACCTTTACTACTGATATTTTTACAGGCATGTTTGTCATAATAATTTTTGCTAATACCCCATATCAATTCAATTGCGTTGTAATGGCAATGGTAGGGCGGTAATCTCAAAACTTGATGTCCATATTTGAGGGCTAATTAGTCAACAACATAGTTTTTTTACACTTGCTTAAAAGATCACTTTTTAAAAATAAATCTTCATGGTTTATGTTTTCCTTTGACAACCACTCTCTTAATTCTTCCTTTTTCCAGCTGCTTGTAGGAAATTTCTCTTCGAGTCTCGTATGGTAAGAGGCATTGTCTAAAACAATTAAGGAAGGGTTTTCTAAACTTTTAAAAAGTGTTTCCTCGAATCAATACTCAAAAATTTCAGCATCCATATTGCCGTGATAATCATCAGTTTTTTTTGTTAATGAAAATATGGCACTGGCATTTGAAACAAACCCTTCTTCATTGCCAGCATGTATTATTATATACCTTTTTCCATTACTGGCACGGGTACTGGAATAGCCATGTTTCGAATCATCCTGCCAATACGATTTTGTTGAAGTTCCGTTTGCATATATCCATGTTTCGTCAAGAAAAACAACTTGCCTTGACAATTCCGATTTTTTGTTCCTTAAATATTCCCTTAAAAATTGCCATCTTTTTGAAACATTATAGGACAGCTCGTAACGCACTTTTCTGTTGTTCGTTTTTTTGTATTTGAAGCCCAGATTTTTTAAAATGATGGACAAACTGGTTCTTTTCAAGAATAGCTTTGAGGGTAACATATTCATTGGCTTTATACATATCATAAACAATATTCCTAGTCGATAGTTTTATCCCAAGGGATAAATCAAAGGTTTTAGAATGGAGTCGAACCCTTTTATATGGTCTATCCAATTCCTCTTCACTCTTTTTTCGAAGTCTTCTTAAGTTCTTATCTGAAATGCCTCAAGCATCAGACGTTCGTTTTTGCACTGCCAAAACAGACACTAACGGTCCCGAGTTATCTTTTTTCTAAAGTAAAATAACTCTCCACTTGTAATACCAAACGGCGTTCACCTGGAGATAAACACCTTCTAGGCGTTGTGTCACCTTGCTGAACATTTTCCATAACTTTGCTTTATAACTGCTTTTAATTCACACACAATGAGAAACAAACTAAAAGCAAAAAGCATAACTACTTATTTAAAATAGAACATACCATCCTGCACTTGAGCAAATTTTAATTATTTCTTGGAAAATAGTGATTATTATATAGATTTAACTATAATGATCCCAAAATAAGTAAATTCTAGGAAAAAGTACCTGAGAAAATCTTTAACTTATTGACGCAAAATGTTTTTCATTTGATAAATAGAAAAAGTATGAGTGAAAAATAAACAAGATAAAAATATTTATCGCGGTCGATAATTCTAAGATAATTTTGTTTTGGAACCGCTGGTTTTGCCCAGCCGACTACAGTGAACCAGTGGAATGTTCGGTACGATCAAGTATAGAGAATATATTATTAACTTAACCGTCTTACTGTTTAACAACCGTTAATGATTTAATCCGATATCGGACTTCATAAAACGAACCGACTTTATAAGTTAAATTGCAGTTTTCTGAAAAAACGCTAAAACGAACCTAAGATATCTACATGTAGATTAAAAAAAGCCAAGAAATATAACCTGATTTTTCATTAGCAATACTTTACGATTAGCATTATTTAGCTCTAGTAAGTATCCCATAATTATACCAAAAGTTATTTTTACGCAAAATGTCGTATGTCATCGAAATTTTTTACAATATTTTTTAACTTGATGACTCCTTGGGTTTGTTCAAGACACAAGGAACAGCAAAAATTACAAAAAAATTATCCCACGGCCATAGAGAAAATCCTGCGGCCAAAAAAGTTCTATCTAGTCCTGTCTAAACTCCTCTTAGTTAGATGGAAGTTGTATTTGGTGATACCTGTCCGTTCGTTAATCTGTGCTGAAGCTGTTGCAAGTGAGGCACGCTGATAATTTTACCAGCTGTCCCAGTCTGACCATAGATAAAAGATTATTCATTTCCGACTTGATTACATTCTTTGATTTTTGATTTTTAATTACGCATTCAATTTAATGATGCCAACTTCCTCTTAAATTCCTTATCATTATATTATTATACGGCTTTTCTTTAATCGTTCATTGCATTTGCATCAGTGCATCAACACCAACTTCCCTTAGAAACCGTAAGGTAAAAAACAGAACAGAGAATTGTCATTAATATTTACAGATTATTTGAACATTTTGTTGAAATTATTATGAAAATTTTTGGATATTTGGTAAACATTTTGTTTATCGAAAAGAAATTACAATATTCTAAAACTATAACAAATGCATTGGTTATACAAATGAACCTGACTGTTTGTTTGTGTGTATATATATATTTTTTCTTCTTTTTAAACAATAAAAAAATAATTATGAAACATTTTTTAAATATTTATAATTAAATAACTTAATCTAATTTATTCAATTTTATTTAATGCTTGAAGTGTGCTAGAATTACCTCTCGTGGATACAGTATCCAAAATAACAGTACTCTTGAAAAAAGCCTAAGAAGGAGAACTCTAATAAAGCATTAAAAAGCAATAAGTGTTTTATAAATATACAGGGTGTTCCTTAATGACGTGCTAATATTTCAGGGTGTGATTCCTTAGGTCATTTTATAAAGAAAAGTTCATATGAACATATGTCCGCAACGGCTTAAATTTCTGGCTACAGGGTGTTGAATTTTTATTTTTTAAATGGTCATTTTTTAATATCTCCGAAAGTACTTTAGATATTATTTTCAATTTTAGTATGTGTTAATAGGATATAGAACCACAAATTTTAGTTAGAAAAGTTATTCAATTGTTCCACCAGTGGCGTCCCTGAAAACATGTCATTTTTTACAAAAAAGATGGTACGCCACTGACATTTTTCTTCTGATTAGACTGGCCAATTCTACATAAAAACGGCCTCTTGAGTGTTTCTCGTCAGACGCACCATTCTTGATTAAAACCACTAAATTCATATTGAAGCTCATTATTATTAACATTAATAAAATAATTAATGATACATTTTGTTTTAAAAAAATTGTTGGAGTGGACAATTCGATGCGAAGACGGGCGGAAGCATGCCTTTTAAGTGAAGGTGGCCATTTCCAACAATTTTCATTAAACAAAATTTATCATTATTTATAATGTTAATAATAATGAGTTTCAATATGAATTTAGTGGTTTTAATCAAGAACTGACGAGAAAAACTCAAGAGACCGTTTTCATGTAGAATTGACCAAGCTAATCAGAAAAATATCCACATGGAAAAATGTGAGTGGCGTACCATCTTCTTTGTAAAAGGGACGCCACTGGTGGAACAATTGAATAACTTTTCTAACTAAAATTTGTGGTTCTATATCCTATTAACACATACCAAAGTTGAAAATAATATCTAAGTACTTTCGGAGATATTAAAAAATAACCATTTAAAAAATAAAAATTCAACACGCTGTAGCAAAAAATTTAAGCCACCCTGAAATATTAGCACGTCATTAAGGAACACCCTGTATATAAATTTAGTTAAATACCAAACATAAAAAATCTATACTATACAAGGTGCACCAAATTAAGTTGCTAACTCTTTTATTATTACAGGTACAAAGTCGGTTAAATTAGCAAAGTAATAGCATTTTTTCTGCTGATTAGGATGGTGAGCGCCGAGAAACAATTGAACAGAGCGTTTTCGAATAAATCAGAAAAATTCCATTTTTTTAAACGAAATTCCCTGTATATTTTGTGTGCACATTTCGCTGCTCAGGTCAAGGAACATTTGGACGAAACGTTTCGAGGGTTTTCGATCGGTCGCGGTTGTGCTATCAGTTAGCCTCCAAGATCTCCACACCACTAGCCTTTTATTGGGGCCTTCGTAGACGAAGCACCAAATGTATAGAAGGTCAATGGCGATATTTTTGAACATTTATTAAAAGATTACTACTTTTAAAAAAATGTTAATGCATGAAATAATAATAAAACCCTGTATAGTTCAACTTTGTAAGTTGTATTTTAAATTCGAAATAATTTTCAGGATTGTAATTCTTCTTGCGAAATTCACCACAGGCAACCATCAACTATTCAATCATGACTTCAAGCAGGTAAATATGTTTTTTCTCTCTAATGGTTTCCATTAAAAATATACAGGGTGTAACAAATTCGTCCTTCACCATTGGTATTACAGAGACGGAACAGATACGAAGTCGGTTAAGGAACTAAATCTAAAGTTTTTAGTTTTTTTTTGAATATAAATATAAACAACTAAACATTTGTGTAACGCCCAAAGTATGCTCAATTAATTAAAAAAATAATATATAAGTTTTTACCTTTCTGATAAGTTAACGCATAACAGAAATACGGTGGGTGTCTAAAATGCCAAGATTTTGAAAATCACCCTGTACATTAACAACTAAGAGAGCCATGACAAATTTAACGCCGGAAGTTTTCGTTTCGTTAAAAAGTAGAACATTAAAGTGAACACCGCAACATTATGTTTGATAATAAGTCTAATACCCCCAGAAAAAGTCGAAAATGGGAGACCCTGTACATGTCTTGTACACGTGGCCAATCAATTCTTGAGTATTAGAAGTATAAAGCTGTACAGCGTTAGACCTAAAGAACTAAACGAAATTAGGTCACGGCTCTCTTTCTATAAATGGACTTGGCGTGGGAAGAAAAGAAAAATGAATTAAAAAAATACTTTCTCTAAAATCTTATTTTTTAAAGGCAAAAAAACCTTTTTATTATTTAGCTTGTAATTTTTTATGCTAGAATAAATTAATACAGTAAAACCTCTCTTGGGCGGACACCTACGGGACTGTCTAAATGTATCCGCCTAATAGAGGTGTCCGCCCATGAGAAATTGCAAATGAAAAATTATTACTATGTATGTATGTACAAATAAACATAACATAACAAAAATACACTAATTTTAGTTAGGATGTAGTACTAAAAAAATCTAACAACGTAGTTTGGCCTGTTTGCTGTTTAAAACTTGCAATCTAGAAAATGTAATTCCAAGTTTGATAACAATTCCGTTGCTGCAGAGTCACCTCTATTCTTTACATACTCTTATAATTCCTTTACCATACTAATGGCTTGTGATAATTGGTGACATTTGTTTGATTACTGCATATCAGAGTCGTCAGATAGTGATGTGGTTTCAGTTTGGGCTACATAATTGGTAGGAATGGGGTCACTATCATCTTCTAATAGCACATCGCTATCAACGTTAATGAACTCGCCGAAATCATTGTTATCAAATTACAAACTTCCACAACATCAATATTCTCTTTCAGACTCAAAACGCGACATTTTTCTGCCATTGTTTACAATTTTAACCTTACAACTCGCAAATAAACGGCGGACTGCTGTCGGGGAATCACACATACTTTCATTCGGGGAAGTTCTTTCGCGCTGCCACGCATAGTTGCCGGTCTGTCTTCAGAGAGTTTTTGCACCGTACTTATTCGTCTCCCAAAACCTTTAAAAAAATTTTGTTCGTTTAAAGAAGGGTTTTCGCACTCTTTGTATGAAAACAGCCTATCCGCATCCGCCCAAGAGAGGTTGATTTTCATGGAATTTCATATACTTAGTTCCGGACTATGAAAAAAATGTCCGCTTAATAGAGATGTCCGCTTATTAGAGGTGTCTGTTATGAGAGGTTTCACTGTAATTTATTTTGTTTTTAATTTGTTGTATTAGAAATTTTTATTTTTTAAAGCCCCACTAATAATATAAATGTATTTCTTTAAACAGACAACAAAATTGCAATCTTTAATAAAATATATACTATATATTTTTTAAATTATGTTTTTCTTTTCTTCCCACGCAAGGTAATTTTCAAATCGAAAACGGCACATAAATCGTGTCTAACTAAGAATACATTTTTTCGTAAAAGGAATTGAATTTCTTTAGCTTAACATAAAAAGTGCAAAATTCAATGTTACAAATAAGTTAGGTTTTTACTCCATTACCCCCTCCGTTTGACAATACTTTGTAAGTGCCATTTTTAAGATAGCAGATCGTCTCAGCGTACAAAGTTTAACAAAATTTTCAAATTTCATATTTTTATCTGTGATAATTTCGAAAATATATTAAGTGAAAACCAACGCTAGTCTCCCCCCCACCCCCGTTATGGGGCCGTAGCTCCGCAATGAGAGGCAAAAGTTCTAACCTTGTTTTGGCCCCAATACAGGGTGTTATGGGAATGACTTATTATATTTAAATGGGCGACTCCTTGGGTGTCCTAGAGAAAGTCTACATACTTTTTTTTTTAAATCGAATATCTAAATACTGAGGTAAAAACCCTTTTTACCCACTGTCGCGCGGTTCCATCTGGATTCACTTAGCAACAATGTGGGCCACTAGAGTATACTAACCGTGTTGTCAGATCACACCGCGTGTCTCGCCCCTGCTTGGATACCGGCCGCGCGCCACTAACGTTGCTTCAGTATGTTTCGAGACTCGGCGGTGGAGTGACGCTGTCGAGGGTTCCACGTGCTTGACGTATACGAATTTTAAACGTTTTGTTAGGTTGTAGCAGTAATCGATTTTTTCTGTTGTGAAATAATTCATAATAATAAATGTTGTGATGTGATTTCAGATTTGTGTGATATTATCTACTGTTGAGCTGTTGAAAAACATACTTTTTGTGTTTTATTTTTTTATGGAGTTTAATTATAAAACGGATTATTTAAAAATAAGATCGAAGATAAGAAAGTATGTACCTTAAAATTGTAGTTTTTTTTTCTAAAAAGTTTGAAAAAGAAGTGATATCGGTTGTTAAAGACGTCTTGCTGTAAAAAACTGAACACGCCCATAATGCGCTAACCACTTTTGAACCTCGATACTGCCTCAATAAACTATTGATTGCGAAGGTCCTCAGGAGCGGTCACGTAAATTTTGAGATTTCATATAAAGTGTATATTTCGCTTAATAATTCAAAGCGCCATTTGAGGTTATTTTTCTTCAATTTATTTTCATCTCAGGATTTGCCGGTTTAAATATAATAAGTCATTTTCATAACATCCTGTATACCTTACTTGTGTTCGCAGTCTTTTTTGTGTGTTTAATTTTGTTTCATGAATTTATCGCGACACCGTATACTATCGATTCAAAACTTTATTAAAATGCAATATGACAATGTATTATTCAAACAAGATCATTTCAGATAAAAACTTAAAATCATGGTGACTTCGCAAGAAATTCGGAGTTATTAATTTTATTATTTTTATTCATTTTATACAGTACCCGTAAAAATTATGAGGATCTAAAACGTTTTAATTTTAATACAAATTTTCCTCGTCATTCCTGTCTGTATGTGAGCATAGTTTTTTACAGGTTTATAGAATGGAAATAAACAAATTAAATTAATCCGGTGCCGGTGCATCCCCACATGATGGCGAGCCCTGTGGCCGCTTATTCGTATAGAAGCACGTGGGAATTGAAGGGAAAAGCTCACGGGATGCTACGTGTCCCGTTCGCATATCAAAACATACTGAAGTAGCCGCATCGCGTTTGAGCAACGGCCGAGTCCCGCGTTTTGATCTGGCACCATTGTTAGTCTACTGACCCATATACACTTGTTAACTGAAAACAGATGTGTATGCCGCGGCAACACTTGGAATAAAGGTGTTTAGTATTTAAACGTTCGATTTAAAAAAATAAAATATGTAGGCTTTTTCTAGGACCTCCAAGGAGTCACCCATTTAAATATATGTAATAAGCAATTTACATAACGAACAATTTACATTGCGAGCAAACCCGAACAACAGATCTATATGAAGCAATATAGTTTTAAATCATTTTTGTTATTAATAAAATAGTGCCGACTTCTCTAAATATATTAAATCCGATAGAAATGCCGACTCATTCAGCTGCATGACTATCAACTCATCAATCAATCAATTCTTAAATGTCAATTTAGATTGGACAGGCTGTTCGTCCTCCTGGAAACAGGCAGCTCATCGGTGACTCGATCTGCGGCTGCGAAACAGTTGGGGGAGGTGCAGCGACTACATCCACATGAACTCAACACTCTGTTGTCACGGACAGCCACTTATCTACGATCAGCCAATTGGGAAACCCGTATAGCTGCTAGCGAAGCTGTTCGAGCTATAGTTAGCAATGTACCGCAGTGGAATCCACAGGGAGTTTCGGATGTAAAAAAAGGTAACTCGACAGAGGCATCATACGATTTTTTTTGTTTTAACGGGGGTGTTAACGGGAGCATCATAGGGCTGATTGTTTAATCGCATTAGTTAAAAAGGTTTGCTCAGTAAATAATTATATACAATATGTTAGGTAGTACACACATATATTTGTGAGCAGACTTTTTCAATTCTGAATTGCCAAATAAATAAATACTGTTCTCTATGATCAGCGTTGCCAGCGCTATTACGTAATAATAACAAGCGACATCAGAAACGAAATCGACAGGTACGCCCCTTACTACCAGTGTTTCTCCACGGACCAGATCATAGACTCTGTATGTCACCATTAAAGCTGGGTTTATATACTCGATGGTGACATCGGGACTCGCGCTGGCGTTGACGCTAAAAGTTAAACAATGGAATTATAACACGGCAGTTTATAAACTTCGCTGGCATTGGCGCGGGCTGCCGTTCGACATAAACCAATTTTGACTTTTCGGCGCTGGCGTTCGTAGCAGTGACGTTAAGCCAATAATATTTTAGTATTTAGATCACCTGATGTTACCAGCTGTTTATTGAAAGTCATCTGTCTGTTTTATTAACTTCGTGTTGTATTATATTGTAGTGTTTTTTTTGTGAAACTTCTTTTAATATTGGCTAAACCATATTTTTATTATCTAAAAACTACCCTAAAAACTTACACTGGATTGCCATACCAACCTGAAAGAACTGGCGGCCAGGGAGAACAAGGTGGAACTCTTGTGGGTCCCTGGTCACTCTGGGATATTAGGTAATGAGAAAGCGGATGAACTAGCGAGACCCGGATCCGCTCAAAGTCTCAGGGGCCCCGAACCGGCCTTTGGAATATCAAAACAGGCAACAAAAACAACATTAGATAGATGGTCGAAAAACAACACCTATCTCGATGGCAAGAGTTACCTGGTCAAATACACGCACGGGCCGTAATTGGAAAACCATCGAAAATACTATCGAATGGGATGCTAACCCTGACGCTGTCCCAGTTGAAACAAGTGATGGGTCTGCTAACAGGCCACTTGCGAAAACACCTTCAACGGATAGCTATAAACAACGGATCCATTGAATGCAGACTCTGCGGCGAAGAGGATGAAACCGTCTCACACACCGCTCCGTAGCACCGTCTCGTAGAAGACAAAATATATTCGGGAACATACAACGTGGTGCCAACCTCCCACATGGCAGGCTTGGTAGAAGGTTACTGGACCTCATAGAAGGAACAAACATCTTCTAACAAGTTCGGGATATACAATAAGCCGAAATGCTGCAGTGATAGAAGTTCGGGCCTTTAAACCGAGCCCCGCCTTTAACCAACCAACCAACCCCGCTGTTAAAACAGAGATATATTAGGTTTTGTTAGTTGTAAACAAACAAGAACGACGGCAACTCCAAGTTTATAAATGCAGTCTACAACGGGCAACGATGAACGATGAGGCCAACGTCAACGCCAACGAGAGTTTATAAATTCAGCTGAATTTTCTTTTTTCAACAACAACACCTTAAAATATTACGAAAAAAAATCGCTGCTGGAGACACTGACTATGATGCACCTGTACTTCAAACAGATAATATTAAAAAAAAAAAATGAAAGAAATAAAGGTCTGTCTAAACCACAAATATAGAATTTTTGCCCTTCTCCTTTCAAATTCATCCTTAGACTCATTTCGCCGTATCACGACTCGTCGGTAAGGCTAGAGACTGACAGAGGGAGAAGGGTGTTTGCCCTTCTCATTTTGTCATGTTTATCCTTACGCGTTTCGCCGTATCATGACTCGTCAGTAAGACTTACTTAGGCAGACTCTAGTCTTAATGATGAACCGTGATATAAATGTATGTTCTATTTTCAGAAGAAGAGCAGATACCTCCAGTGTCCTGCATGGGACGACTTCGCTTCGAACAATTTGATATGTCTAAAGTTTTGGCTAATAGTACGCATCTTATGGCGTCGGAAGGTAAAGAGTTTGACCTGGAAGAAGATTCTGCCCTGGGTATGTACAGTATCATTTCGTATATTTGCCAGTAACTTTATTTCAAATTATTTTTAACGTGTCAATGTCTCGGATATTTCCGGTTTCACAAACAATAAATATTAGAAAGTTCTTCAAATTTTTCATTTGTTTCCCATCACATGCACCAGGGAAATACAGGGTTTAATAGAAATGACTTATAATATTTAAGCCCACAAATCCTGAAATGAAAGAAATTAAACCTTATCTATGCCATACCCGAAAAACCATGTTGTAGGCACTGACGGGAGATGTCAGCATTCTAATAGGGTAGGTGAAGTCTCAAAAGCCGTCAGTGACTGTTAGCCGGTGTTGCCATATTTACACGTCAAACGCTGTAATAAGAATTTTATAATTGTAAAACTTTATCATTCTGTCATACCCTTTTAAATAATTCTTTCCACAATTTGAAATGACGGCGAGAAATGTATGTTTTGCAAACACAACCAATAGTACTTTCATACAAATTTTAAATCACATCACAACATTTGTTATTATAAATTATACACATATTTCCATCTTGCTGGAAAACAGCGCGAGTCCAGCCTATTCCAAAGAAAGGTAAGAGAACCCTGCCTAACAACTATCGACCAGTCGCATTGCTTTTAGTTATATCAAAAGTAATGGAGAAAGCTATTAACCAACATCTTCTAACGTACCTGGAAGGCTTCAACATTATCAGCGACCATCAATATGGTTTTCGGAAGTCCAGATCAACTGGAGATCTTCTAGCCTATGTTACCCATATTTGGAACAGCGCAATCGAACATCATGGGGAGCCTCGGGCTGTTGCACTGGATATTTCTAAAGCCTTTGATCGTGTTTGGCATGATGGGCTTCTAAGTAAACTGCGATCCTATGTATGCCCAGTCGATTCTGTGCATGGTTGTCTAGCTTTCTTAAGGACCGCTCTCTGCAAGTGGCGATTGACGGATTTCTCTCAGACACCTTCACCATCAATGCCGGTGTTCCTCAAGGGTCCATATTGTCTCCCACTCTCTTCTTACTCTACATTAACAACCTTCTAGTGAAAACTAAAAATCCGATATTTAGTTTTGCTGGCAATAGCACACTTATCTCATCTTTCTCTTTGAATGCGCAAACATCGGCTGCCGACGCACATCTTCGCAGACAGCATGAAGTATCACGCGTCAACAAAGACCTGGAAGAAATTTTGGCTTGGGGTGACACTAACCAAGTCGAATTTAACGCTAAAAAAACCCAGGCAGCAGTTTTCTTTAAAAAGGTTAACATTACAGAACCGGATATAGTCATGAACGGGCACGCAATCCCACTGGCTTCATCTATTAATTTGCTGGGCGTCAATCTGGGAGGAAATATGTCTTGGCATAACCACGTTGTGGCAATCGACAAGATAGCCTCTCAGAAGCTTGGGGTACTCTTCCGAACCAGAAAGTTGTACACACCTCAACAACTTTTGACACTATACAAAGTCCAAATTTGACCATCACTAGAGTACTGCTCTCATGTCTGGAGCTCTGCACCCAAACATACTCTTCGGCTACTGGATTCCATCGAAAGGAGGGCTATTCGTCTGATCGGAGACCACGAGCTGACGAAGAACCTCGACAGCCTAGAACATAGAAGACAGGTTGGAGATTTGACTCTCTTTTACAGATATTTTCATGGAAGGTGCTCGGCTGACCTTGCCCTCTTAATTCCGCCCAGAGCGACGAATAGCAGAAATACACGACGAACCACTGCCGCCCATCCATAATATGTGGCTAAGCTTAGTACTCCTCGAACTTCATTATTTAATAATTCTTTCTTCTGGAGGACTTCATCCTTGTGGAACGATCTTCCCGAGGTCGTTTTTCCCAACGAATATAACCTCCAACGATTCAAAACCAACGTGAATCGCTTTTTTCGCACACGCACCACTCCCAGAGTGCCCTAAAGGATTTTTCCTATAGTGCTTCTGTTTGATCATAAAAAAAAACACAACCGAACAAAAAAACGGTAATGCTACAACTTGTAAATTTGACACATTGCCGATTGTTCATCCAACAATGTAACAACTGTGACATTTTTAAAAAAATATATATTTTTGCCCTTGCCACTGTCACCAATTTTGAAATTTAAATAAATTTTGGCATGACTAAAGTCACATATAAATTTAGCAGGAAAATAAGAACGGGGAAAAAAAGACAGAAAATAGACACATTTTTGACAAATTTTACGTGCAAGGCCTGATATATGATTTATATATTTCTTTTATTGTAATGGTTGAAAGGGCTAATTGTTATAATAGTGTTATAATTCGCAAATGTCCATTTTTTTACCTTTAAAAATTGGTTGCTTTAAATAGGTCAAATTTTACAAATTTAACTTATTTGCAGGTTCAGATGTTAAAGAACGAATGGCAAAACAAAGACAATTATTAAACTGTCGATTAGGTCTCGATGTGGCTGCAAAAATTGGTCTTGATACATCTACTTTGTTTTCAAATGACGACCTAGCCGAAAGTGTCGATAAAACCGATGATGATGACAGGAATTGCGGAATAGTGAAAGTAAGTCGTTTATGTTGTGTTGAGTGCAGGTTGACAAGTGGATCTGTGTGTCCGACGTATCGGTAAGGGGATAGCAATATCGTTTAAAACATGGTCTGGTCATGGGCGTGATATTATTTTAAATAATGTAATAAAAATAGGAAACTCTTCGGTAATTGCATTTTATGTTTGTTATCCGACTTGTGACTTTATAAAAATAGCATACAAACGATCCTACACATGCCAAAAAAAAAACAAAGAGACACAATGATAACAATAAATTTAAAACCTGAAGTTAAAATCATAAAAACATTTACTAGAAGAAAGTCCAATGCGAATCTTTTAAATGACGTCAATATCTCCCTAAGTATCTATGGGGAGCATATTATAGATCTTGATTGCCATATAATATAGACCCTTCTCAAAAACGGTTATAATGATGGAAATTCTACTCAAATAGATTACAAGTATTACTAAATTTAAAAAATATAGTGATTGAGCACAAAATACCCAAAGACTGAAAGTAGGGTCGACAAGATTCCCTGTGGTGAAGCCCCAGTATACATAATAATGCGTTTCTACGTCAGGAATATGTCCTTGGCACCACGAGAAGAGCCCCAGAACATTATGCTATAGCATATCAGCGATTGCTCCGCCGCAATGTAAAATTGAAGACGTGGGGACCTCTCTAATCCTCCTTACCAGAGCACAAGGGCTTTTTAATCTAGATTGAAGCCCGCGCATTACCAAAATTTCTGGTGGAGGACAATTATTGTTAAAAGAAAACAGACTAAAATCCCTAATGTTTATTAAAAGTTCCCCATTTCTTCAAAATTGAAAGGACGAGAAAGAACGTGGAGTATACAGGGTGTTCCTTAACGACGTGCTAATATTTCAGGGTGTGATTCCTTAGGTGATTCTATAAAGAAAAGTTTATATGAACATATGTCCGCAACGGCTTAAATTTTTTGCTGTTGAATTTTCATTTTTTAAATGGTTATTTTCTAATACCTCCGAAAGTACTTTAGATATTATGTTCAATTTTGATATGTGTTAATAGGATATAGAACCACAAATTTTAGTTAGAAAAGTTATTCAATTGGTCCGCCAGTGGCGTCCCTGCAAGCATGTCCTCTGATATTTTTTACAAGAAAGATGGTACGCCACTGACATTTTTTCATGTGGATATTTTTATTGTCTGATTAGCCTAGTCAATTCTACATGAAAACGATCTCTTGAGTTTTTCTCGTCAGGCGCATTGATTAAAACCACTAAATTCATATTGAAACTCACTATTGTTAACATTGATAAAATAATTAATGATAAATTTTGTTTTATAAAAATTGTTGGAAATGGCCGCCAAACAAAGTTTATCATTAATTATTTTCTCAATGTTAATAATAGCTAGTTTGAATATGAATTTAGTGGTTTTAATCAAGAACGGGGTGCTGATGAGAAAAACTCGAGACCGTTTTCATATAGAATTGACCAGGCTAATCAGAAAAAATATCCACACGAAAAAATGTCAGTGGCGTACCATCTTTTTTGTAAAAAATATCAGAGGACATGTTTGCAGGGATGCCACTGGTGGAGCAATTAAATAACTTATCTAACAAAAATCTGTGGTTCTATATCATATTAACACATACCAAAATTGAACATAATATCTAAAGTACTTTCGGCGATATTAAAAAATAGCCATTTAAAAAATAAGAATTCAACACCCTGTAGCAAAAAATTTAAGCAGTTGCGGACATATGTTCATATGAACTTTTCTTTGTAAAATGACCTAAGGAATCAGACCCTGAAATATTAGCACGTTATTAAGAAACACCCTGTATATTTCGGAGAAATATTTTACATTGATAGACTTACCGTTTATATATTTATATTTATTCGCCATTTTTTTTAGAAACCTGTAAAGGAGGTTATATGCAGTGTGACGGAAGGTTTAAGTTGTCGCGAAATGAACAGAGCTAAAAGAAAAGCACGACAGGCTGTAAATAAACAAAGATCTCGAGATGTCGGAGAAGATAGTCATGTAAATGGAGATGAACCCGATAAAAAGAAAATTAAGACTGAAGTCAAAGACGAAAGTATAGTTTCATTTGGTAAGTATAATACCATAAACTAGATTTAGTAGTAACTTTTCTATAAAGTCGATTTTTTGCACAGAGATTTTTTTTTATAGAAAAATTTAAATGGGGAGGTAAAGAAACTCACAGTCTGCTCCACTAGTTTAATAGCAATTAATAAAACTAAAAACCATACATGTTTCGAAGGCTTAAGCCTTCATCTTCAGTGAAAAGTAAAACATCACAGGGTACCTATGACATTGAGGTAACTAGCAAAGCAGGAAAAGAAAAACTTTTTGATTATGTAAAAAATTAAAGTATAGAAAATAAAAAGGTAAAAAACTAAAGGTTTCTTTTATTCTTAGGAAAACGAATGCATAATAAAAAAATTTTATAAAATTTTTTTTAAAGTTTTTAAAGCCTTCAGCAAGCTTTCATCTTAGAACCTCGTGTATCGATGAACATCTTTTTGAAAATGAACGAGTTCTATATAATTCAAAATTAAAAACTTAAAAAAAAAAAAATTTTTATTAAAAAATTTTCATTATGCATTCGTTTTCCTAAGAATAAAAGAAACCTTTAGTTTTTTACCTTTTTATTTTCTATACTTTAATTTTTTACATAATCAAAAAGTGTTTATTTTCCTGCTTTGCTAGTTACCTCAATGTCATAGGTACCCTGTGATGTTTTACTTTTCACTGAAGATGAAGGCTTAAGCCTTCGAAACATGTATGGTTTTTAGTTTTATTAATTGCTATTAAACTAGTGGAGCAGACTGTGAGTTTCTTTACCTCCTTATAACTTCACTCCACTTTGAGATGGACTACTTAAAAAAAAAAAAAATTTTAATATCGAGTAATATACTGGGTACTCTATTTAAAGAAGCTTCACACAGGTCAACATTTGAACTCTTGTATCTCCGAAACTTTTGAAAATAAATTATGACAATTATATATTTTTAAAATCGTCCCTACCAGTACAATTTATTAATCTGATCGAGATTCCATTTAGAAATAATCAAGATGGCGCCTTATCTATCAAATTTGACAAGCAAAATTGTTTTTGATATACATTGACTGCCAAAATGTTTACCACATATGGGGAACATTTTTGTTATTGAAATTTAAAATGCTTTTTACTCAGGTTGCGCCTGTACGATTGGTAACCTAACTTATTTTGACATTTGTCACATGAAATCTCATTTAGCCGGAAAATTGAAAAATAATATATTGTTTCATGGAAAAAAGTTATTCGAAAATAGTGTTGATATTTTAATCTTATGCTCTTTTGCAAAGTTTGGAGCCAAAATTTCAAAAATCAAAAAAAAAGTTAGAAAAACGGCGTTTCGTAAGCATATTGTTCCTGAAATAATAAATGATAAATATGGTTGCCAGATACAGGGTCTGGCCATACCCAGTTACATGGTAAAGCGCTAATTTCAAATTTTAAAGAATAAAAAATTTTTAAAACAACAAAAATCTATTAATAATAGATAATAGATTGTTACCTTGACCTTCGATAATTTTCATTATACTCCTGGGAATACGAAACTTATTAACACGCACCACTCCCAGAGTGCCCTAAAGGATTTTTCCTATAGTGCTTGTTTTTGATCATAAAAAAAAATGGATATTTTTCTGAAAAAATATAATTTTTGGAATTTTGGCTCCAAACTTTCAAAAAGATTCATAATACTGAAAATCTAAACACTTCCAGTAACTTTTTTCGATATCTCGTCATCTAATACCAGTTTCCCGTGAAAAATCAATTTTTTTTCCAGCCAAAACGAGTAGTCACTTGAAAAAAATATCAAAATGACTTTTTAAGTTACCAATCATGCAGGTGCAATCGGCGTCAAAGTTTTGTAATATTTCAATAACGAAAACGTTTCCTATCTGGGGTTAACTTTTTGCCAGTCACTGTATATTTTGGATTTTGACCAAAAATTATATGTATAGAATTATGCTTTTTGTTTTACTATTGTCTGGTAATAGTTAGTCGTGAACGATATCGTGATTTTTCAGTCACGTTGTGAAACGTTATTGTTATTTTTTCATATCAGTGAAATTAAAGCGTGACGTGATCACGGTTTATAAAGTTTTATTACTGCTAAGCGAGATATTAACTATATACAGTGTGTCCACTGATTGACTATCGAAGAGGGAAAACTTTTTTATTTGTGGGTTTATGAAAAAAAGTTATTTTTCATAAAAACTCCTGCTTGTTCTCCAACGACCAAAAAGTATATTATTTTTTCAAATTTATATACCGGGTGTTCAGAATTTAGAAAAATATGAAAAAAGCTAAGAACAAAGTACCCTTATGTGTAAAGATAGGATAAAAACTAATTAGTAAAAGTTGTTGTGGTTGAGAACCTACGTCTCATTACCAAGTTTTGACTTATTAGCTAAATGTACAGAGACAGGCAAAAAATTCCAACTCATAAAATATGATTTGCTTTAAATTAACGCATTTTGCAAATTAGTTAATCTTTAGAACGTATTTCTTTGTATAATATTTATCGGTAAAATGTACGTCCATTGTCATCGCAACGTATACTATAAAGTTTTTACAAAGAAATACGTTCTAAAGATTAACTAATTTGCAAAATGCGTTAATTTAAAGCAAATCATATTTTATGAGTTGGAATTTTTTGCCTGTCTCTGTACATTTAGCTAATAAGTCAAAACTTGGTAATGAGACGTAGGTTCTCAACCACAACAACTTTTACTAATTAGTTTTTATCCTATCTTTACACATAAGGGTACTTTGTTCTTAGCTTTTTTCATATTTTTCTAAATTCTGAACACCCGGTATATAAATTTGAAAAAATAATATACTTTTTGGTCGTTGGAGAACAAGCAGGAGTTTTTATGAAAAATAACTTTTTTTCATAAACCCACAAATAAAAAAGTTTTCCCTCTTCGATAGTCAATCAGTGGACACACTGTATATACGTAACAAAATATTGGAAGCATCGTAAAATAATTAGTGGGTGATGGTCGATGGATTTAAATTATTTGTTATGTATACTACTTTATTACTAAAAGAACTGTAACAAAATAAAACTAAAATCTGTAAAAAATATTACACAACATTGATAACAAACAAAAGAAAACGCTATTTCTACCTAGATTAAAGTAGAATTATACCTTTTAAAAAAAACTATGATGAACTAACACTGTGTGCTTTACAACAAGCTATTTGTTCATGCAATTTCGCATGGTTTCTTAAATCATTTTGTGCTTATTGTATATTATCATTTAAGAATAGAATCGTAATTATTTGAGTTTTCTTATTATTTAGACTGTTTCTTTAAAGAATGCCCAGAGCTCGCTAGTCTTTCGAATATTACTACTCATTTTCATTTCACGGTTTGAAGTTCAAGATTCAGAAGTCACAGTCAAGGCCGTTCAAAATATTAGTTAGTTTGTGACCTTGGTCAAGCAAATAAAAAATGATGACCGAGCGTAACCGATGATTTTTTTGTCTGTAAAAGAGAATAATTAAAAGATAGGTTTCCTCATTAAGAAAAATCACGATCCTACAATGATGGAACTCTCCATAACGGATGTGTTATTAATTTTTCTCCATTTTAGATATTGAAACTAATGATTCCGGTGATTGGCCACTGGAATGGTTTTGTGATCAGCTGGGGCAAGATCTGTTTAGTTCGAGTTGGGAGACGAGACATGGTGCCGCTACTGCCCTCCGGGAAGTCCTGACCGTCCATGGGAGAGGCGCTGGAAAGGCCTTATATTTACCTGCAAAACAGGTACGTGCTTAATTTGCCATTAAATTATAACAAAATTTGATCCTTAATTTTTAGTAATAATTACAAAAAATTTTGTAAAATTTAAGTTTTTATAAAATTTTACTTATATCTTTTGTAAAAATTTTGAAGATTTCACGTGTTATATTCCCAAGCGGTCACCCATCCAAGTCGTAGCCTCGCTTTGTTTGAACGATGGTATGGTATATTTTCTGTATGAGTTCTCCACCTATAATCTGTTACGAAGATCGAAATTCCAGGGATCCGTTGCATATGATTTAAGCCTTTTATTATTGTAAAAAAGCATTTTTACAATACTTCATTTAAACTTGGGCATTTTTACAATAAAATAACACATAAATAATAGCCAGTGAAATGTACCACGTATACATTTTAAAATATTTAACTACTGGAGTTATAATTATTTTCACTCACATTCTTGGTAAAATTTAAAATATACAGGGTGTTATGGAAATGACGTATGATATTTAAATCGGTAATTCCTGAGATAAAAACAATTTGAAGAAAAGTATTCAAAAATGGCGCTGTAATTTAATATGCCCTGTACATGACCTTATGTCAAACCAAACATGACCACGTGGTGCCCCGTGTCAGGAAACAGAGCAACAGATGTCAACAGTGTTGTCATATCTTCAGGGTAAACTCTTTAGAAAGTCAATAACCGTTTGACAGATTGCAAGTTGTTTATTTTTCAAGGTACATTATTATAAACTTTTACGTTCAGTTCAGTTCGCTAGGAGACAATCTCTGATTTATAAACTTGAACCGACTCGAACGAACCGCCGCGGAGTTTTTAAATGGTCAGGTATGTTGTCATTTGTTCAATTCGAACGACACCCGTCAGATCTGGACAACTTAAAAGTTTATAAATGCACTTACCCTTTAGAAAAAAAAACATTTTTTTTACCTTTTCGGACTTATTTAACACCAACTTAATTTATAAAAAAACACCAAGTACCTAGGTAACTTGAACGAAACAAACCGGCACAATAAAATCACATAACACATCTAAGTACCATTCAATCTGAATTAGTATTTTAAAGTGCTACTGTGTAGACAAAAATACGCCCTTATTGTCTGAGTGGTCTGGGAAATAATGTATTTAACATCTAAAAATTTTAAAAATAAATAACACCTTGGTTCACTCGATCGATATCGGCCTGCTTCTTTAAACAGCTGATTGCGGACAATCGGGCTAATATTTAATAATACAGCGTTGCCACTTTCGATGTTTTATAAGCGACTATCATAAATTGCCGAATTTCCTTCTATAATATTACTTTCCTGTATAATTATAGTCTCGGAAATGACAACCGCGCTGGCTCTAGAGAGCGGAGATTTCTCGGAAAGGAAGTTTGACGACTGGTCCGAAGACGGACTAGACCATTATTTCAAAGGGTAGTTCCTGTCAATTGCTAACATAATTGTTTCATTTTATCTTTAGTAAAGGGTTAATGGCCCATAGAAATTAGCGTTTTTATTATTTCTATTGCAAAATGATTAAGTGCTCTTGTTCTATGTGTGTTATTGTAAAGTGTAATTATGCGTTAGTGTTGGGGTTTAGTGATAAGCTTATTATGCATTCCCACACTATCATCAGGACACGTGATGGGCATTAAGTTTTTCCCATAGAAAAAAGAACTGAAAGTGGCTGTGCCCTGGATTCCTTAATCGCGTCCTTGATTTACTTTCTAAGTAAGCTAAATATTTATTTTTATAAGAAACTAAAGTTTTACACTTTTAAACATTTTGGCAACATTGTTCCTGAACATCTGTTTATTACCCAGCTGCCAATGTAATATGTTCATATATGAATGTGCCGAGGAGTTGTGTGTGCGTTTAGGGGTAAATTACCCCACTTTTTAAACGTTCGATTTAAAAATAAAATATGTAGCGCTTCTCTAGGACACCCCAGGAGTCACCCATTTAAATATAATACGTCATTTCCATAACACCCTGTATAATAATTTTACTATAGTGTTTTTTCCGTGTAACACAATCCTATGCTATACCACCTACCTATAACTATGGATTCGTACAACTTATGGGGTGCGCATGAAAAAATGGGTTGGTGCGCACGGTTATCCGGTCGCTCGTCGGTTGTCTTGCGCACAATGTTGTCACCGTTATATAGGCAACACCTCCGCATTGGTGCCAGTTTGGTTGCCAACCAACGACGTGAATCAACGACGACCGTTCAGAACCGAAATCAGTCGTAGGGATGTAACGATATTAAAAATCTATCCATACGTGGACATTAGATATCAAAATTAATTCTAAAGTGGCTTTTTAGGCCTTCTTTGATGCGAGAAAATAGATTGTTTATTTCCCAGTAAAGAATGTGCCAAAATATTGCCGTGTAATCATTTTCATTAAGGGAGAAGTACGGTCCTGTCCGCCGGTTAAGGTAAATAGTTTATCAGTCGGCATTGCGCATGGTATCTGACGAGCAGCTTTGTGCACATGCGCGAGGCCATAAATTTGCTACTTTTGCATTTAGAGTTTGGCTATCCATAGATATGGGTCGGTGTTCTATACTGATACACGATAATTCATAAAATTCACGAAAAATTTATCATGTACTTTTTTTGTATTATTAGATAGAAGCTCACCACCAAGTCTGGCTTGAAGATATGTCTATAAGGCTTCTTTGCGTCTTGGCTCTGGACAGATTTGGCGATTTTGTGTCCGATGCAGTGGTGGCCCCGGTCCGCGAAACATGCGCCCAAGCCCTCTGCGCTGTTATAAAGCTGATGGATCAAACGAATTGCTGTAGAGTTTTGGATGTTTTACATCAACTACTGAACCATCAGGATTGGGAAGCGAGACACGGAGGCTTGCTGGGTTTGAAGTACTTGCTGGCTGTGAGAACTGATATGATTGATGAACTTTTGCCAAGGGCATTTCCTTATGTTTTACAAGGTTTGTTTATTTGTTGAATAATTTGAATGTATTAGTTTACTTTTTGCCGGCCACTGTATAACTTTAACATCTGTATATTGAGTCCTAGTTATCTTAATTTATTATATAATACTTATTTATTTTTTCCAGGGTTATCCGATCCAGTAGATGACGTTAGTGCTGTTGCTGCATCTTCACTGATTCCCGTGGCGCCAAAGTTAACAGAACTAGTTCTTGGCTCAGTTCCCCAAGTAAGTGGAAGTCGGTAAACGTCAAAATATACGTTTCGCCTTTGAAACTTGTCGGATACATGAATTTTACACGGATTATTAATATAAATGATAAAATAGACAATGGCCTGAGGATGGAGCCCTGGGGCACTCCAAGGCCAACTAATATCTGAGGCTTGCTGGCTTGCCACACAATAAAATTGTTGTTTCTTTCCAATTTTGAATATTATTTGCTGGGCGTGGGCCGTTTAAAAATTAATATCCTGTATAATTAATTTTGTGTTCACAGCGGGCATATTTTTTTTTACTTATGTCAAGTAGCTTTAACAAGATTATACATTTTGTAGCCTGAAAACTATATCTTTTTTTTATAAAATTTAGGTTGTAACGAAGCTTTGGGATCTGCTTTCTGAACAAGACGAACTAGCAGCGGCTTGCAATAGTTTTATGGGTCTCCTAGCTGCCATTTCGAACCTACCTCAAGCACAATGCATACTACCTTCGCAGCCCCTCAACGATGTCGTACCTCGTCTGTGGCCATTTTTCTCCCACAGTACGTCTTCGGTGCGCAGAGCCACCCTTCAGACTTTATCTACTCTAACGGAACGACCAAAAAATGGCGCGCCTATGCTGTGGGAGGCTCAATTACTGCAGGATGCCATGCGTCATGTGTTTCAGCGAGTTTTGGTAGAACCTATTGCTGAAGTAAGTATAATCATATCCCTATCATATAATAAATAATAGGATATACAGGGTCGTTTACGGTGGGTGGCCTATTAAAAGATCTCGGAAACTAAAAAAGATATTTGATTGAAATATTTGTACGCTATAAAAGATGCTGATTTTCTTAAAGAATGTAATTCTACACGTGGTGCTAAATTAAAATACAGGGTCCTACATTTAAAAGAGTATGAATATTTATTATATTGTACCAGAAAGTTATAATTTTGAAAACACCCTGTTAAAAAGATGTCTAGTATTTTTATGAAATAAAAAGACTCATACCTTTTCTAAATTTTTTCCGTTAAAATTTTTATATAGTCTTGCTAAAAGTAATTCAAATACATACAAATACATATACTGGGCGGATCACAAAAGAAATACCCCTCCGAGATCCCATGGCGTGCGAGTTATTAACATTTTTTATTTATTTTCAGGTAAGAGAAGTAGCAGAAAAAGTATGGGGAAACTTAGTACGAAATTCTGGACTAGTGGAGTTATTGCACGCTGCGTGTCCATTCATCACAGTATGGTTGTTTTTAACAATGCAACCAGTTAAAGTGCCATTTGATCACAACTTTTTTATTCATGCCAGAACACAAAGGAAAGCTGCTAACAGCTTGAGCCACTTTGATAACACTATTGGACATCCGAAATATTATTTAGGAGGTACCTACTATTCAATTTTCGTTATACAGGGTGTTATGGATATGACGTATTATATTTAAACCGGCAAATCCTGAGATGAAAATAAATTGAAGAAAAATACCCATAAATGGCGCTTTCAATTATATCACCTTATGTCAAATCAGACAAACACATGTGGGGCACTGGCGTAATATGTAAACCATCAACACTGAGGTCTGTAGGGTCAAAAGACGTCAGCGCTTTTCGGCCGGTGTTGTCATATCTACACGGCAAACACTTTATAAAAAAATTTATAATTTTTAATCATTTATGGATAAATATGATTCCAGAAAACCGGGGCCGAAAGATGTTTTGCAAAACAAATAATGGTAATATCACACACAAATTTCAAATTCGTTACAAGCACAGGAAAGTAAATAGGTCAAAGGTCATTGACCTTTTAAATAATAATTATCGTACAAACTCTTTAAAAAAAAAAATGCAATTTTATTTAAGAAACATGCTTCTTACCTTTACTTATTTAAATACAATTGTTAGTTTCATAAATTCACACAAACCACACAGAATCTAAGTTTTAGGCAAAAACCTCTCACATAACCTCAAAAATAGCAGCTATTTACATGGCAAGAATACACGCGAACGCTGTTTTAATTTTGGTCGTTTTTTTCCCGCGTAGATTTATTTATTTAACTAATTTAAAACACACACATTTTAAATACACACAATGCAATCCTTCAATTTAAAAATGACATTTTATCTACGAACCATAAAACAGTTAACCTACGAACGAACGAAATAGATACCTTCAAAACTCGGAATAGAGATGGGCAATATTTGACAGTTTGATATTTCACGAGATTCTTCTCTATTACTTGGCTATTTACCGCGAGATCTCTTGCAAGGTGTTTAATTGATATGGCGTTAATGGAATTTCGACCAAATTGAATAAAATGATAGTGGTAGCTGATAATACTGCGACTGTACTTTTTCTTTTGAGAAGCTTCAAAAATTAAATTAGCCAGCTCTACTCCAAATGACAAGACCGACGAAGATTTTATTTTCTTTCTCACGCGGCCATCTCTCCATCTCTTTCACACAATCCAATCGGCGCCGGGCCGACGTAGGTCTATGGGTACAAGCGTGCGACTTGCAAGTGTCAGTAATAGAAGAACGGCGTTAGGGTGCGGTCGCTTCTGTTGATAACCATTTACACTCTCGGCTATCCGCTTCAGAAGGTACGCGTATAATAGTTGTAATGATTTTCGGGCTACGCGTCCAAACTTTGTATATTATTTGACATTATTTTTATAGACGAACCTAAGTTGCTCAGTTAAAACGAGTAGTTTGTTTTGGACGTTTGACTTGACAGAAAAATGGAATGTCGCCGACGAATAAGTCAAAGTTCGTCGCGTCGCGTGTAATCAAATCTAATGATCTGATCTGAGTGTATTTTTAAAAAACTTGTGCCTGTAGGTATAAAGATAAATACAAGTAGGTAGATAAATAATTTATTTTTATAATTTTATATGGAATTTCAGTTTTGCATAAAGTTTGACAACATTGCACGTAACACGTATTTCCTGATATGCCACCACAGGGTGATATGACGAACAAACCCAAACAAACGCCGGATGAGGTGTGGGTTTATGGGGCTGGACCCCACTTTTAAAACGGTCGATTTGAAAAAAAATATATGTAGCGTTTCTCTAGGACACCCAAGGAGTCACCCATTTAAATATAATACGTCATTTCCATAACACACTGTATAATATCCTAAAGATAATTAATTATACCAGTGTAAATACGTAAAATTATAGTAAGGTGATTCAATATTTATGATAGGTTGGATATATATGGAAAACAAGTAAAGTAATATGGTTTCAAAATTTTGCCCTCTATATAAACTCGCCGCTATATCGATCTAAAGTATTTTCAGCGTTGCCACTGTGTGCCAAAGTTGTGGCAACTTTGTTATTTTGAATGGAACGATTACATACACTCCCCCAACAATAAATTCCGGACAAAGATAATGTTAGTCAGGTTTATAGTCTGGTAACTTCTTAAATTGGTGTCCGATCTTGGTAAAATTTTTAGCAAAATGTAGACTTGTGTCTTGGAATGTTAGCCTGAATATTAGTTTCCAATAAAGACTAATGTCTTGGTATTGTACCGGCAGAAATAAAAGTTACTTTTTTACCCTTAATTTCTTAACGCACTGTGGGAAAATTGAGCGATCGAATTTAGCTTCATTATGGTTGGTTTGAAGTAGAGGTGGGTCGCTATCGCGTAAGCTGCTTCTTTATAACAGTTATTTTGTGGCAGCAGCTGTCCGCTGCTACTTGCTTTAAATTATAGCTGCTTTGGATCGAGTCGCTATACGCGCCCCGTCGGCGGCGCTTTGAATAAAAGCAGAACGCTTGCAGCAGATAGCAGACTCAATGAAGCTATTTATTAGCCGAAGCGGACTGCGAAGCGGATTCCGCTGTCCGCTTCTTCAAACTGCTTATTAGTTACTTTTCGCCGCAGTGTTCGATTAAAAATGAACAGATTATTTTATTTTTTATTACTGTTACTACTATAAAATACAAAATTTGGTAATACAAATTTTCAAAAATAGACATTTTACTTTTTCTTTTATAAATATAGTACCTAGATATAATACATATACTGTAACGAGAAAAGCATTCACATTAACCAACAAAAAACATAAAACAACAAATCTTTGTCCTAAATTTAAATTAGTAACACAAATAAAATATAAAATGAAGAGAAAACTATAAGCATAAAACTGATTATCGAAAAATATATATTTTTTAAAAATAATATGAATCGTAAAAATATTTTAAAATATTAGATGTATTCGTTACTGCTAATTAACATCACTTGTTTTATTTTGTCTTGGGGAAGTCTACTCCGTCTTTTTGATATTATTTGTCCGGCTTTAGAGAATAGCCTCTGGCATGGAACGAATATTGACGCTGTCCCAAATTTATAAATAACAATTTTATTTTCATTTTATTAATCAATGTTTCCGATAAAATATAGGGACAAACTTAAAATATTTGAGATTTCTTTATAATAACACCTAAACATCAATCGGACAAACACAAGAATAATCAACACTGCAAAAGAAATAATTAACCTAGCTCGGCTGCAAACCAAAGTAAAAAAACATCTACATCTGTAGCATCAACGGTTTTCTGTTTTCAAGATGCCATGCCACTTAATCGCAGATCTTCCCGCTTCGGCTTTATAAAACAGCGTCGCGTCGGTCGCGTCCCACAGTCCAGGCAGCCGATTCGTACAACTGCTTCTTTTAAGCTGCTTCAAAATAGCTGCTTTTTAAAAGAAGCAGTAGCTGCTTCAACTGTTATTTAAAAGCAGCGGATTTGCCCACCTCTAGTTTGAAGTGTGACCTTTTTCTTAAGATGGTGTTTTTTGATTCACGTCATTATCTGCTTTTTAAAAGAAAATACAAATTTTTAAAGAAAGTAATTCAGTTTTTAAATTTTGATTCATAATTCAGAATATTCATTTTTATCGAGTAGCATAAATAAATATCCAACAATGAATAGCCCGTATTGCACGTCACATGGCAGAAGTTATAAGAACACGAGGTGGAAATACCCGGTATCAATTTTTAAATATTTGTTTATGTTAATCGATTAAATCATGTGATGTTCTGAATTGTGAATAAAATTGCAAAACTGCAATACTTTCTTTGTATCTTCTTTTAAAAAGCAGATAATCACTTCACCCAAAAACCATTGTGTTTAGAAAAGGGCAGACTTCAAAACAAACCATAATAAAGCTAAATTTCACCGCTCCATTTTTCGGAGCGGGCGTTAAGAAATCAAGGGTAAAAAAAGTAACTTTTGCTTCTGCCTTAAGGAAATCCAATGTTTCAATCCCATTGAAAATCGTTTCGATGTCATACAGGGGAGGTTAATATTATGATTATTTCCGTTACCGGTAGAAGCGGCAACGCCACAACGCTGAAAATATTTTAGATCGGAAGCCAAATTTTTGAAATGATCCTATTACTGGTTTTCCATATACGTTTAACCTATCCTAGACCGTGAATCGCCCTGTAGTCGAAATCAGTTTTGTTGGGCGGGTCCAGAGGTCCAATTTTAAACTAATCAGACAACTTTAATTGTGATGACCGCGAAAAAGTAATCCCTGCCAATGTTATATACATATTACATCTTTGATTGTGATATACAGGGTGTTATGGAAATGACGTATTATATTTAAATGGGTGACTCCTGAGGTGTTCTAGAGAAGCGCTACATAATTTTTTTTTTTAATCGAACGTTTAAAAAGTGGGGTAATTCACCCATAAACCCACAGGTCACTACGCGGCAAAATCATATTGCAATGCCCAGCTATGAAATAAACACATGTTCTGGCGCAATGTTGCCAAATTGTCTAAAAGTGTATATAATATCACAATCAAAGATGTATGGCTAATTAATTAAGGAATCAAATCTTTCCGCAACTCATGAGTATAAATTAATTATTTTAGGAAGTGAAACTACACCGTTAGCTGCTAGGGAGGCAAATGCAACTCAAGTACGTTGTATGGCAGCCCGAATGTTAGGTCTTTTATCATGTTACATAGTTAAACCTGCACCAGGAATAATTTATAGACATGACATAGAGAAACCGATAGACTGTTATGAGAAGGTATTGCTTGTCCATCTTAATTCCAAATCAGCTTTACAAAGACTAGTCACAGGTAGGCATATCAAGTATATGAAAAGCACACGCCTTCCCTCATTTCCGCTATATTTATCCCAATTTGATATATAAGGGTGCTATAACAACACTATGCACCTTGAGGGTGGCGCCCGCATACGTTTCACGCGCCCTTGCAGGGGCCGCTGTTTACCCCTGCGTCACCACTTACACAAGTTAACTACTTGGATGTTGACGATGTCTTTTTAAAAAAAGGTTTATTACTATTTTAAAACATATTTTAGCGTTGCGTTTACAATAGAAATATCTTCAGCTGACTGTCTGTAAACAGAATAAAAACGAACATTATAACATAAGGTCGGTGTGGGCGGGAGCCTTCTCAGATGGGTCGAATCTTACATCAAAAATCGCTCACATTCGTCACTACATCAGGAGTACCTCAGGGGTCACATCTTGGGCCGTTATTTTTTGTTATTTATATAAATAAAATTTGTTCTTGTTTCCACTACTGTAATTTTCTGCTTTATGCCGATGATTTAAAAATTCGTATAACAATTTCCAACCTAGGCGATTGTCGTAGGTTACAGAGCGATTTGGATCGTCTTAACCTGTCAAAATGCGTCTGAGCTACGTTCAGCCGAAATCAAAATCGAATAACAACCACTTATCATATAAATAACACATCACTAAATATTGTTAGTAAGATAAAGGATTTGGGCGTTATTTTTTATTCTAAGCTGCTCTTTGACGAACATGTCGAGTCTGTCGTCAATGCCACTTCTAAAATGTTGGATTATATCATACCTAAATGTAAACCTTTTTATAATACTAAGCCAATAATTTGCCTATTCAATTCCTTTGTTTTAAGTAAACTAAACTTTGCCACTTTTTGGAGTCCCAAACAGAAAAGCTATGTTGATAGGTTGGAGAATGTTCAAAATAAATTAATCAAATACCTTTCGATGAAGCAAAATTTTAACATGCCCGACGGCGATGTTTCTGTGGCCCGAAGTCATTTTCGTATAGCTTCCCTGCCTGATCGAAGAAGATCTACTGATATACTATTTTTATATAAACTTCTTAATAACTTAGTACAAAGTCCTGATATCTTAACAAAGGTCTATATCAATGTCCCCCAATCTCTAAGGACGAACGAATTAATTTTCTTGCCATTTAGGCACACTTATGCGGCTCAAAACTCACCATTGTGTAGGATTATAAGAAATAGTAATGCGTTTGTTAATATAGATTTCTTTTCAATGTCTCTACGCAGAGTGAAGAGCATCTTAAAAAATGTGTAAATAATATATTTTGAATATTTGTTTTATAGCCTTACTTCACTCTGTCATGTGTACAATAATTGCAATGCTGAATATTCTAAGAATGTATTTATGTTGCTTTTGTGTTCATATTTTGTTTGTTTTGCTGATGTATGTAGGATTTATTATGTATTTCAATCTTTTTTTAGATAATATGTATGAACATCGTGTGGATACTCTTTTGGGTATTTCTTTTACCTGTTTGTATCCCTGTTGGCAAAAATAAATAAATAAGGATGAATGCGGCGTCAGCAAAATAAATGCACCTTCAGCCTCTAGGCGGCTACATAACTCACGTTATAAAAATCATACCAGTCAATCAAAATTACGCGGTTTAAAAATATCAAAACAAAGACTGATTTCATAAACATTATAATAGACGTGCCTGCGTCCCGATATACGTATTCCGAAAAATAATCTGTAATTTCGAAAAAAATAATTGAAATGATTATGTATAGGGATATGATTCACTTTTAATTATGTGATAAATAGTAGATAGTTAATAAAAGATGGGGAGTTTTAAGTCACGATGGCCCTTGATCCCTGCATATGTGACGCACGTGTAAATTTATAACGTACAGACTTTATATAAATATCTCTTTGGAATAACAGCTGATCTCAATGACATTTTTTTTTAATTAGACTTATGGCCTTAAGGCAGAATAACGTTAAGTAATCCTTAACACAAGTTTAACCGTATATTAAAGCTCCCTTAACCTAAGGTAAACCTTAACAGTCCCCTAAGGAATGGATCTTTAAGGACGTGGTAATCTTCAACTTAACGCGTCGAGTAACCCTCAAATTAATTTAAAACATAGTTTTTTTATGTTTTATTTTAACGTTAAGTGTAACTTAAGGTGACAAGCGAACACCTTAAAAGTCCTACAATCGTTTTCATTGTTTTTTAACTGTTAATTTGATTAAACTGGTCCATTAACTCTAAACCTAAAATACTAAATTATTTTTAGGTTTGGTAATATCTGAATGGGCCAAGCTTAATGCCGAAATTGAAGACTGCCCTTTACCGTTAAAACAACGCTTATACCAATGTCAAGATGAAATATTATATTTCGATGAAATAGCACACGGTTTTACACGACTTGCCCAAGAAACCAGGGATTTTTTGGCAACCGTACGCCACTACAAGATCCCCATGGAAATAGATAATGACCAACCTTTAACCTTACCATTGATAGTTCAACTCACTGGACCCGCTACTGAACAAATCCTAGTCAATTTTAAACTTAAGGCTAAAATCGTAGATAATCTTCAAGAAAGGAGACGATATATTCATAGTTGCGCTTTACTGACCGGAAATGAGCAAAAGACACTTACTATTAGCACAAAAGGTGAGGAGTCTGTCAAATTATACAGGGTGTTTCTTAATGACGTGTCAAATATCAGAGTTAATTCTTTGAAGAAAAATTGTTGGAAATTGAAATCGAAATTTATCATTATCGACGTTAATAATAATGATTTGAATTTAACAATAACTGTTTTAGAATTGACCAGGTTAATCAGATAAAATATGCACATATACTTTTTTTGTAAAAAATATCATACATATTTGCTGGGGGATCGATAAAATAACTGTTCGAACTAGAATATGTGCTTTTGTATCCTATTAACACATACCAAAATTGAAAATAATATACAGGGTGTTTCTTAATAACATGCTAATATTTAAGGCGGTTATTCTTGGGTCCATTTTCAGAAAAGAATTTCATATGAACATATGTATGTCCTAAACTTCTCAGATACAGGGTGTCCTAGTAGATCCTTTTTAATCTTTGTTAATACCTAATTTCATAACAGAGTGCAAATGAGTGCATTTAATAAACGACAAAAAATCGAGAGACGACATTTGCTCAGCAAGAATGAGAATTTGAAAAATAATTTTTATTTAAAAAAAAAAGTAGTGTACCATGCTTTTCGTCAACAATACCGAGGACAATTGCAGCACAAACGCAACTGGTCGGAATAAAAAAACATGTTATACATCATAAACCGCCTCTTGATGAATGATAGTGTGTACCAAATATTATAAAAATATCTAGAGCCGTATCGTAGTTAATAAAAAAGGAGACACCCTGTATCTAAACAGTTAACACGTTTAGGACATATGTTCATACGAGAATAACCTCCTTAAATATTAGTATGTTATTAAGAAACGCACTGTATAAAGTACTTTCGGACATATTAAAATATAACAAGTAGAAAAAAAAAAATGTCAACACCCTGTAGCAAAAAATTTAAGCCGTTGCGGGCATACAGTGTGTTCACAGATTGGCTCCCGAAAAGGGATGACGACCCAAAAGCATGTTATTTTCTCAAAGTATTATTACTATAAAGATTTTACAGAGTGATACCGTTTAAAGACAAACAGGGTTTTAACTTATTTACAAAAATGTAAGTAAAGAAATCATATTTTTATGCGGTGTTTACCCTTGTCCCACTTTTAGGAGCCTGTAATTTTTTTGTATTTTGAGTTAGCGCGTTCATTCAAAAAACGAGATGTAGCATTTTTAGCCAAGTTTTTATGAGTGTTGTCAAAAATGACAGTAGGTATCATATGTCACACCGAAAAGCAATTCTTATTTATTTTTAAATGGGACACTCTATATATCAGAAGCGCGTTAGATGGCGCTTTTTCTTCCGATCTCAAAAATATAACACACATATGCATTATTTTCTTCAAGTGAGTAGTAGAAAAATAATTTTATTAATATTGGCATAACTAGAAAATAACAAAAGTTTATAACATTAATTTAATAACTAGAATTATATAATAATTATTTCATAATCTATATTATTCTACATGGCCACCTCCATTTTCGATACATTTACGAAACACTTTTACAATGTGAATATTAATTTTTTAATAAAACTTCTCTATTAGTTTGAATCTGAACGATGGCGTTTTTAATTCTAATATACAGTCCATTCAACGGATAACACGGTGTATTTTTTAATATAACCCCAAAAGAAAAAATCACAGGGTGTTAGGTCTGGGCTGTTCGGCGGCCATTTTATAGTACCCGATTTTCCAATCCTTTGGACTTATTTTGCGTTTAAATATGCAGTTACTGGAGCTACACTGTGTGGCGGCGCTCCATCTTGAATTTCTTATGGTTAGAATGGGTCAACTATCTAAGCGATCTTCAATTTCCTCCTGCAGCATATTCAAATACCGTGGGCCAGTTAAGGAACCTTCGAAAATTATTATAATTGGAAGGAACATGTCTATTGGGAAACTGAAGCTTATACCTCATAAGTGCTAAGGTTGCACTGCCCGTTTGACGAAAAATATCAAACATCCCCCACTGAATAATAATATCTCATATTTTTTGGTTTTTACATGCAAAATAACATTTCTACAAAATTCGAAACGACTAATCATAATAATAAATAAAGATAAAATCCATAGCAACCACAACAGTTACTTGATGCTTTTTGACAATAATATATTTTTACATATTTTTGTCAATGTTTGATGGAATGAAGAAAATAATGCATATGTGTTTTATATTTTTGAGATCGGAAGAAAATGCGCAATCTAATGCGCTTCTGATTATAGAGCGTCCCATTTAAAAAATAATAATAATAATTGCTTTTCGGTGTGACATATGACACCTACTGTCATTTTTGACAAGGCTTCTAAAAACTTGGCTAAAAATGCTACATCTTGTTTTTTGAATGAACGCGCTAACTCAAAATACAAAAAAGTTACAGGGTCTTGAAAGCGGGACAAACTAAATTGATAACCCTGTACATTTAGGCAACGAGTCAAAATTTGATACTGAGGGCGTAGCTTTTCCACTCCAACAACCGATTTGAGAAAATAATATGCTTTTGTGTCGTTTGAGCTCAAGCAGGAGTTTTATAAAAAATAACTTTATTTCATAAACCCACAAATAAAAAAGTTTTACCTCTTCGGTAGTCGATCCATAAATTTGCCTAAGGTAGCGTTTCTCAAAGTGGGGTCCAGGGACCCCTTGTGGGTCCGCGAGCAACTACTTAGGGGTCCGCGAACCACAAGTGGAAATAAATCCTTATTAATTTCTTTATAACTTTCCTTAATATTTTCCTATACCTATTTGTTATAGTTCTCGAGATAATAATTTATTTCACTTTTTTTTTCGGAAAACGTCCTACAAAAAGTGATGATATTTTTAAACTCTGACAGATTAAAGCACTGAAATTTGGTATGGAGTCAGGTTATATCCAGAGGTCTTTCACCCTCTTTCCAAATATTAGGTATAATAGAACAGGGTGTTTCATAATACAAATATTCTGATGGTTTGGAAAAATGGTAAATAGTACGTTTTTTTTAAAATCAAATACCTATATTTGATCTGTTGTTCTAAAAGCTATTGAAATTGTCTATCTTCGTATGTATAATATTACTATACCCATCTTGAACAGTTTTTGACTTATTACTTATACACACTTTCTAGACCAATTTGGCAAATTGCTTTGAATTCGTCTAATTTCTTATTTCTCATTGATGGTAAATTTGGACAAATTTGATTGAATCTTCTACATGTACGGCTGATGATCTTATTACACTGACCATGTAAAATAAATAAATTCATAAGTACTACATTTGAATAGTTGTTGCTTTCTTCCATTTTTTTTTTAATTTTAAATTTAACCTTAAAAATTAAAATATTTCAATACACCAACTGACAACAAGACTGAATGAATAACAGCAAAATGTCAACCATTGCAAAACAATTTCCATACGCTACTTGCCAAATTGGTCTAGAAAGTGTGATTGTTATCTGTAATAATTAATTTTGCTAAATAAATGCTCATCAGTCAAAAACTGTTCACGATAGGTATAGCATACATAGGAAGATAGACAATTTCAATAGCTTTTAGGGCAACAGATAAAATATAGGGTATTTCATTTAAAAAAACGTACTATTTACCATTTTTCCAAACCATCAAAATATTTATATTATGAAACACCCTGTACTATTATAACTAATATTTGGAAAGAGGGTGAAGGACCTCTGGATATAACCTGACTCCATACCAAATTTCAGTGCTTTAATTTGTCAGAGTTTAAAAATATCATGACTTTCTGTTGGACATGTTTTCTGAAAAAAAAAGTGAAATTAATTATTATCTCGAGAACTATAACAAATAGGTATAGGAAAGTTATTAAGAAATTAATAAGGATTCTAAAACAAAAATAATACAGAGAGTGTTCAAGTGTAAGCGGCAACACTGCATAGCTAAAAATTAAAAGAGAGATCATGTCCGCTTCTATAAGCTCCCAAATTTTCAAAGTGATCCGATGACTAGTTCTCCATAAACGTCTAATAGGCCATCCACCATCAATCACCCTGTATAAGGTTGCAGCTTTCTTCAAATCAAGCCCAACATAAAGTAGTTGTGTGGAAGTAGAAAGCAGTACCATCCATCCTACTAGGGCCCCTTTTATGCACGTGTTTTGTGTCGCGCGATAAAAATCACTGTGTCTTCCAAAGACATTGTTCTTAATGTGCTCTTTTATGCAATTATGCCGTTCAGCCGCTCGTCCAACATAAAAGCGCACATTTAGAACAATGTCTTTAGAAAACGCTGTGATTTTTAAAGGCGCCTATGAACATTTGCTGCAGCCGGTGATATATTATTCAGCTTATTGCTTATTAATGCTTTTTGATTTGTTAAAAACAATAACATTCGAATAAGAATTATTTTGAACTAAAGGTAATGGTATCCTATCCCAGTTGTGTACTAATGTAGCTAGCGGCTGGGGGCCCACAACAAGATTCGAAAATCAAAAGGGATCCGTGGTCAAAAAAGCCTAAAGCTGGATTCATAGTTGCCGTAACGTATGCCGTAAGACGTAACGTTAAGACGTAAGAAAAATGTGAAACATGTGATTTGCAATAGAACCGTTTATAGTCCGAGTTAAGCCGTAAGCAGTAAGAAGTAAGAAATGGTTCAATTCCATTTCTTACGGAATCGGTTCGGATCGGTCATACTCGTGCATAACCGCCATGTTGACATCCCCAAATTCGACACTTTGCTAACAAATAGGTGATAAATAAATTGCTAATAAATACCAGAACAATATTGATCCCGTTATTATAACGAGGTCGTCATCTCTTGGACTCATATTTTCACTTTTAAATAAACACACATGTGAAAAACCATAACCTACGAACTCGTAACCTGAAAATTCTTAACGAGAATATAAATGGGCATATCCTTACGTCTTACGTCTTATCGACTACTGCTTACGTCTTACGGCATAGCATACGTTACGGCAACTATGAATCCAGCTTAAGGGATCGCACTCTGAAATATTAACACGTTATTAAGGAACACCTTTGTATATGCCTAAACCTACAGTTCATGAGATATTTACATTTAAAAAATTACAATCATATACTCAATACACTCTGACCTAAAACATGCGATATGCAATAATATTAATTAACACTACCAAAAGAACCTGTCCGATTATTTTTCATCTTCTCTTTTTAGCTTCTTTATCGGGTGCCATCGTAATGTTTAAAGCATTGCCAGATAAGTTAAATCCTGTAATTAAACCCCTTATGGAGTCCATCAAGTACGAGCCAGAAGAAAGCCTACAAAAAATAAGCGCTCGTCACATAGCAATCTTATTAGATCAGTGCCGTTGGCGCAATCCTTGTCCAAACGAGAAAATTCTCACTAACCTTTGTACCTTTCTAAGATGCGATCCAGAATATACTCCGCAAGTTTTTAAACAGAGCAACCCACAGAACGCTAACGAAAACGAGTTGTGGAAAAAGGATAATTACAATGGGATCGTGACGCTGATAAACCAACAAAGAAATGCGGAACGTGCTGCTTTTAAAAGATCGAATAGTACTGGAAGAGGACCGGGCAGGCCTCCCATAAACGAAGTTCAAATAGAAGAGCTAGTAAAGGACGATGAGCCGCAAAGACTGAACAGAATTCAGCGTAGGGGAGCGACGTTAGCTTTAACGGAAATAACCCGGTACTTTGGCGAGGAATTACCTCGCAACCTACCCAAACTTTGGGACTTCATGGTAGGCCAGCTTGTGAACAAAATAGATCCTAGTAGTTTTGTGCCAGTATATGGAAACGATCAGGAGGCAGAGCAGTTGGTATGGGATCTACAAGTGTTAGAAATAACGACTTCCAGTTTACACGAAAGTCTTCGTTCGGAACTGATGGATAATTCGCTTTTGAGGCTGTGTGTTCTCTTGTCGCATCCGTATCGGGCTGTTAGACATTTATCGGCCAGGTGTCTTGCTGTATTTGCGAAGCTTAATTCGGTGAAAGTTATGGAACTGGTAGTTAGTAAGGTAAGAAACTTATCAATTAAGTTAAAGAAAATTATACGCGCTTCTCTAGGACACCCAAGGAGTCACCCATTTAAATATAATACGTCATTTCCATAACACCCTGTATAGAAGTATTAGGTTTTCTACACACGAAGCTTATCGTCCTAGATGCTTAAAAGATTCGTCTTGCACGACGATTAGTCTCGCCTTTAAAAATCCACAAACGAATAGATTTTCTTCTATTTTATTAGTGGTGTGACCTCGGTGTTCACACTGTGAAGATGTCAAGTGATGAGGAGGACCTAGTTTTGCTAAATTATCTTCATAACCGTAAAACAAGACGAAACGTAGGAAATTTTGGGTGCATCCCTATATCTACAAAAGTGGTAGTAAAAGGTTATTTATTGCCGCCAAATAGTTATCAGAAGATGACTCTAAATTCCAGACATTTTACAGAATTTTACAGTTTCATTGGCCAGTCTACAAAGAAAGCGTGCTAAGCTGCAAACACACTATTATCACGTCACGTGAGATCACATGCTATCACGCAATGTCACGGCATACCCGAAATATCTGCATAACGATTTATGCGTGCTTATAAATAGGTTTAGAAGTACACTATAGTCACCTCATGCAGCGCACGGCAAGTCATACTTGACAGCACAGTTTTATTTCAGCAAATTTACATATTCGGCACGCGTGATAACACTGTGTCAGAGTTTAACGCTAGAAGGCTACAAGATTCACTTGCGATCTTGACAAACACAAAATATGTAATACAAATAATCTGCAGTGTACGTAGTCTGTTTCTAAGCCGTGACAGCATGTGCTATTTTGCCGATATGATAACACGTGAATTAACGCGACGTGATAATAGTGTGTTTGCGGCTTAAGCTTCGTATGCAGAAGGCCTTAACTGTTTGTCAATTTGTAGGTCCTACCGATGCTAGGAGCTACCGACTGTGATATAGATAGGCATGGCGCTGTAGAAGCCATAGCATGCATAGTTGACAATCTCCAGTTTGACATAATTCCATATGTCGTGCTATTAGTCGTACCATTACTGGGGAGAATGTCGGATCAAAACATGTCCGTCAGACTTATGGGTACCCACAGTTTCGCTACCTTAGTCCAACTCATGCCGTTGGATGGTGGTGTTCCAGAACCACCTGCTTTAAAGCATAGTGTGCTAAACGAGGAGAGAAATAGGGAAAGGGAGTTCCTACAGCAATTACTGACGCCATCGTCGATCCCTGACTACGTCGTCTCAGTACCAATAGCCGCTGAACTTAGAACCTACCAGCAAGCCGGAGTCAACTGGTTATCTTTTTTAAATAAGTATAAGTTACATGGAATATTGTGTGATGATATGGGCTTAGGAAAAACGTTACAGAGCATTTGTATTCTGTCTGGTGATCATTATCATAGGGACCAAAAGTATAAACGAACCAAATCGGCGGATTGTGCTCCAATGGCGTCTCTTGTCGTTTGCCCTCCTACATTAACAGGTACGTTAGTAACTTCTTGGATAATTTGCGTTTATTTAATTAATATTTAATTTCATATACACTCGAAAATCCCGACAAGAAGAATTTAAATAACCTTTTTAATCTTCTGTTGGATCGTTTTCCATGAAATGTTCATTAAATTACAGATACATATCAAGTGGTGAGCGATATCGTGTTTGATATCAGTGAAATTAAAGCGTGACGTGATCACGGTTTATAAATTTTTATCACTGCAAATGAGATATTAACTAGATAATGTATGTAAGAGAATATTGCGCGCATCGTAAAATAATTAGTGGGTGATGGTCGATGGATTTAAATTATTTATTATGCATACTATTTTACTACTAAAATAACTGTAACAAAAGAAAACTAAAATCTGTAAAAAATATTACACAACATTGATAACAAACAAGAGAAAACGTTATTTCTACCTAGATTCAAGTAGAATTATACCTTTAAAAAAAACTATGATGATCTAAACACTGTGTACTTTACAACAAACTACCTCGGGAAGGTCGTTCCACAAGGATGTAGTCCTCCAGATGAAAGAATTCTTAAATAATGAAGTTCGAGGAGTACTACGCTTAACCACATATGGATGGGCGGCAGTGGTTCGTCGTGTATTTCTGCTATTCGCCGCTCTGGGCGGAAGTAAGAGGGCAAGGTCAGCCGAGCACCTTCCATGAAAATATCTGTAAAAGAGAGTCAAATGTGATCACATCACGCTTTTAATTGCTGCTAAGGAACTGTGACTACCTGTGATTTTTTGATATCAGTGATTAAATCACAGTTCGTGAAATATCGCTCACCACTACATATCAATGATTTCTGTTTTTCGATTTTTAGAAAATATTGACGTTTGTGATATACAAGGTGTTACAAATTCGGCCGTCACAATTGGGATTTCGGAAACGGCAGGAGATACGAAGTCGGTTAAATTCGAGCAAAGTTGCGTAATAATGCAAAACATCGAAAATAAATACAGGGGCTTTCAAAATATTCGGAAAAATCTAAAATTTTGCGTTTCCATTTTTAGTTTTTCCTGGCTTTGTTCGAAGAGATGTCCAAAAATAAATTTCACTTTTTCATTTCTACCCTTCATTCTCCACAAGATCGCATTATCAGATCTTTCATGCGACGTTGCGTATTTGGGTCACCATCATCAACTTAATTTTTTTAAATACGGGCCTGTATCTTTTTGTTTAAGTTCTGAAAGAGGACCGAAATCTACGTATACTTGTTCTTTAAATTGACCACCTTCATTAATATACTCCTAATACGTTCCTGTAATTTACTCTTTTTTCTAAATTCGGTATGATTCTAAAATGTAAAACTCAATGCCTCCTTTAAAAGTCTTCAGAAAGTACTCCAAAGACGAAACGTCGCATGAAGGATCTGATAATGCCATCTTGTAGAGAATAAAAAGTAGCAATTAGAAAGTGAAATTTATTTTTGGACATGTCTTCGAACAAAGTCAGGTAAAAATAAAATCGGAAACGCAAAATGTATGTATTTATTTTTGATGTTTTTGCGTCATATTATTGGGCCCATAGTTCCGCAACTTTGCCCGAATTTAACCCACTTATCTCTTACCGTTTCCGAAATCCCAATGATGAAGGCCGAATTTGTAACATCCTGTATAAGGTAATATTATAATAATTGTTACTTTGTGTTTTGAATTCTTAATATTATTTGGATCAAGTGAGTCGAGTGATAAAATTCCTTTCAATGATGAAGCGTCACTAGTTCTCGACATTTTCTTTGTTAAAAAATCTATTCAAGAAATAAAAGTCTATGCTTGTCAGGTGGTATTAATATCAAATACCAATATGGAAAATTATTATTTCCAGACCACCCGATGATCCTTATACAATAAGCGCGTATTTTTGTCTACACAGTAGCACTTTAAAATACTATTTCAGATTGAATGGTATTACCACTCCTTTTCTTGGTAGTACCATTCAATCTGAAATAGTATTTTAAAGTGCTACTGTGTAGACAAAAATACGCGCTTATTGTATAAGGATCATCGGGTGGTCTGGAAATAATAATTTTCCATATTGGTATTTGATTTTCTTTGTTGATTTGTCCCAATTTATTTTTATTTAAGCCTAGAGTCGTCCCTAGGCGTTCATTTTAAAACAACACTAATTTTGCAGTACTATTATTGTTTTTAAACGTAAAATAAGGAGCACTAGTAAGACACATACAGAGTCGTTCGCGGTGAGTGGGCTGTATATAATTGTATATAATTCCAAAAACAAAATGCTAAAAGATATACGGTTTTAATACGAAATGAACCTCATCACATATTACTCCAGTTGATCCACCGGATGTTCAGAATTTAATGTAAGAAAGTAACATTGTTTCCCATGGTATAATATCAATTTTTTCGAAAATCAAGCTAATAATAAATTTGCATTTTTTTTGTTCGTAACTGAGTCTCCTTTATGAATTTTAAAACATGTTTTAGGTCACTGGGTGTACGAAGTGGAGAAATTTGTTAGCAATAAATATCTGCGACCTCTTCAGTACAACGGTAATCCTGTAGAGCGAGAAAAGCTACGTAGCAAATTTAGAAAATATAACCTAATAGTAGCATCTTATGATATTGTGCGTAAAGACAATAATTTCTTTTCAAATATTAAATGGAACTATGTTATTCTGGACGAAGGACATGTTATAAAGAACGGGAAAACCCGTACCAGCTTAGCGATAAAGAACTTGGTCGCCAACCATAGATTAATACTAAGCGGTACGCCGATACAAAATAACGTACTCGAATTATGGAGTCTTTTCGATTTCCTTATGCCCGGGTTTTTAGGCACTGAAAAACAGTTTACCGCTAGATACTCGAGACCTATATTGGCCAGCCGAGATCCCAAATGTTCACCCAAAGATCAAGAAGCAGGGGCTTTAGCCATGGAAGCGCTACACAGGTATGCATAGCTAATTTTTTCCTTTTGTACATGATGTTTCGTAATAACATGCTATTATTTAAGGAGGCTATTCTTGCGTCCATTTTCAGAGAAAAACTTCATAGAACATATGTCCTAAGCGTCTTGACTTTTGAGATATAGGGTGTTGAAGATTTCATGTTTTTTTTAATAATTTGTTGAAGTTAATTACGTGACAACTAGACCAGATAGAGTGGCCAGGGGTCGGCAACCTACGGCTCGCGAGCCGCATGCGGCTCTTTCGATGTCAAATTGTGTCTCTTTCGATATCAAATGGCGGCCGTTAGTGGCTCTTTAAAAACTGAGAAATTGTGTAAATTATAACTTTTGGCTCTTCCGTCTCAAAAGGTTGCCGACCCTGCGATAGACGAATGGTAAAACTGTTTATGTTAGTGTTGTGACCACTCGAGCGAAAAGCCGCTTGATCACTCGATTATTGAAATAACCGACATCGCTCGATTATTAAAAAAACCGCTCGAATTATCTATTCAGGCGAAAACCGTCGCCCGTAACTTATTATCTTTCACTCGATACCGGCGCTTCGCTGGCCGCCGTGTACCGCTGTAGCGTGATCGAATTAAAAAACTGCTCGTATATTCAAACAGTTTTTCGCTCGATAGGAAATACTCTAGTTAAAAATCAGGCGAAAAACCGAAAAATATCGCCGGTTATCTGATAGACGACCTCCGGCGATCCGATTGGCGATGTTCGAGATTGACGCCGAGCAAGTACACGACATACGTCTTTCTTAAAGGCATATAAATGAGAAAGTGCATATAAAAAAGTATGCTGAATCCATTAGCGGAGTCATCGCGACATGATTTGGTAAATTTTTGTTTTAACTGGCCAGCCAGCGGAGTAGTTTAGGAACAAATCCGATTGTAAATATTAAAAAATTAAAGGACATAATTTTAAAATTTTTAATTACTATAAAGACGAGAAAACTTCTCAAAAATAACATAATAATAGAAATTGTTAATGAAAAATAACAAAACGAACAAAATGGTTAACAAAATATATAGAAAAATTCGTTGGTAATCTTATATATAGTACACATTTTTAAATCTAAACAGGAACTTTTTATTATTAAACTCAAGAAGACTTGTCAAAAATAACATACATTATAGAAAATGTTAATGGAAAATAAGAAAACGAGCAAAATAGTTAAGAAAAGATAGGTATCGACAAATTTTTTGGTAATTAAAAGTAAGCATTCTTAAATTTAAACAGGAACTTTTAGGGTTTGTTCGGGTTTGTTCTATGAATACATGAGTACATGAATTTTAAAAAATAATAACCAATTTTATTATTTTGCCAGTCGCGTAACTAAGCCAAAATTTTTGAAGTGCACACAGTGGGCACGTGATAATTTTAAGTGGAAGAATTTGACAAGCTATTTTAAATATCTCCTTATTTTATGCTCGTAGATTGAGAAAGATGTGAAGAAAAATAACTCTTGGTAATACTTTTTGTTCGGGTTAAAAACGCACAATAATAAACCCGAACAATAAATACATATTTGTGTGATTTTTTGCATTTTTTTGTTTGGTTGGGACACGTGGTAAAAATTCAATATTCACAAATAAATAAATTTCTGGAATTTTTTTGGTGACACTATAATTTTTTAGCTAAACCTGTGCCCACCCGTAGTTACGTGCCTGCTAAATACCCGACTTGATCACATGTAAAGGGCTAGGCAGCCCATTAAGCAGTCGGTGACGTCATCGCTTGGTAAATTGGAATTTCAGGCGATTCACTCGAGCGATTCACTCGATTATTAAAATCGCTCGAGTATCAAGTACTCGATTATTAAAATCATCGGTTTTTCCCAACACTAGTTTATGTTTACAAAACAAAATCTGCTTCTTACCTACTAGATTCTTTTTAATCTTTGTTAATACCTAATTTCATAACAGAGTGCAAATGAATGAATTTCATTTCATTTATACGGAAACTACGTCAAGCGACAAATAATCAACAAACCCGACATTTGCTCGGCAAGGGATGAGAATTTCAAAAATAATTTTTATTTAAAAAAGAAGTGGCGTACCATTATTTTCTTCAAAAATACCGAGGGCAATTCCCGCATGAACGCCACTGGTCGGAATAATAAAACATGAAACATAAAATGCAGCGTGATGAAGAAAGTGTGTACCAAATTTCATGAAAATATCTAGAGCAGTATCACACATATTACTAAAAAAGGGGATTTTTTGAAAATCTTTAACACCCTCTACCTCAAAAGTTAGGACATTTGAAGTTTTTTTTTCTGGAAATGGACCCAAGAATAACCTCTTTAAATATTAGCATGTTATTAATAAACACCCTGGGACATACGAACTACCAGTATTATTTTGACCTCCTGTATACGCTGGTGAAATATTGTCCGGTACTTACTGGACACTGTATAGTTAATATCCTTACAATAACTAAAATGTAGAAAAAATACCTCCATAAAGAAAAATATCAGTTTAGATTCTAAAAAATTCTAAAACAGGTCAAATTGAGAACTTCTTCCTATTTTGAACTCAGTTAATGATATACTAATAAGTAATTGCGGTGTTTGTACATTTAAAACATTATCATTCGTTTGTTTTTAGGCAAGTTTTGCCATTTTTGTTAAGACGAATGAAAGAAGATGTGTTGGATGATTTGCCGCCAAAAATAACCCAGGATTATTATTGCGAACTAAGTCCGTTACAAGAGCAACTTTATGAAGATTTCTCTAAGTCACAAGCACACCAAACATTACAGGTATTTTATAGGTTCACTTTTTCACGTCATACCTACATTTTAAAATATTCAAAAATATATCTTAAAAATTATTCATGATCATTTTGACGATTTATGTTATACAGCAAGCACTAATAAGGACATCAGATAACTATTTTGTTATAACGTGGTAATACATATTTTTAAATTAGCAATCAAAGTACATATTAATCACAACGTAAATAAAACAATAGGCAATAAACATTTTTTAACATCAATACATACATATATCGGTACATGCATCAAATAACATTGTAAGTGACATTTCAATTTCAGAGTTTAAATAAATTTCAATGTTTCAAACCTAAAACTTGGGTTTTTAGCTTAATTTTTTTTAAATGCCTCTTTCATCCCATTTGCATCTGATTATTTTGGTATTTTACCTGTAGTATCATGGTAAAGTAATATACCCGAACCTGTTATGTCTTCTCCTGTAAGAACACGATTTGTCACTTACAATGTTATTCGATGCATGTATCGATATTTGTGATTTATTGACACGATCATTAAATATAGTGTATATTGCAAAATACTGTCTTATTCGGCTTATGCAGGCTGTCAATTTGAAAACCCCACCCTTAATATCCACGCTTCCGGTAAATGATATTAAAAATCTGAAAGACACGTCAATTTCATTTGAATAATGCTATTATAATTATTATCTCTTATCGCAAAAGTTATTTTTCCTTCATTGTCTTATTGGGATTGTGACAAACTGTATACAATTTTAGTCGTTAGTAAGTAACACATAAATAATAGGAACCAGAAAATTAATAAATATATTTTAACACAATGCGCTTGTTACCGATAATTTTGTTTCATAATTTTTTTTATGGTATTCAATTGAATTCGATCATCTAAATAAGCTGTTAAAATTTCAGCTCGATAGGTTTATCCAATCCTCAGATATTCAATGTTAAAGATTGGATTTCAGTACCGAGCGCCTCGCCGACTCGTGACGTCATACCCTATACACGCGCGGGTCGCCGTCCACGAAGGTATAAGTTTGCTATAGTCTATAAGTAGTCAGTTTCAGCCCGGTGAGACTGCTTATGGGGGGGGGGGTCGAAACACGTAAGAAGGCCTTGGAAGTGATGCTAAGCCTACTCTGCTCCATACGCTCACATGTAACCTACTTTTATCTATCTGTTTCACTCTATCGTCAATATCAGACTTACGTAGAGTTAGTATGGAAAGCCCAAAAGTGAGTGTTTATGCAGGCGACTTGATCCTGGTCATATTTGTCTCACTTTACTGAATTAGGGAAGGTTGCTGCAGACAGAGACAGGCATAGAATGGGAACAGCACGAATTGTTAAATAGTTTAACAAGCTAACTTCCTTCGTCTGGCGGGCATGGAAATCAAGCAACATCTGATATGATTTAAAATGGTGGAGAAGTGGAGAAGACGCATCTTTAAATTTTAAAATAATTTTTTTAATATTGTAATCTTTCACGAAAAACGTCGTTTCCTTTTTGGTGCAAGTGAGTAATTTGTAATTGAAACATTCATTTAGTCATCTTTACTGAGAGTAAGCTTCAATAATAATTTCTTTTCCTAAATCATATGGGGCCCAAAAATATGCTTGGACTTGAAGCTTGAAATATTTGCTAGGACCTAGAGCCCACTTGAAGATGGTAAAATATTTTATGTAAATTATGATTTACTTCCTATTTTTTAAATAAAACTACTTACAAGCTTATTTCTGAAGTTTAATTTTTCATTTGTAGTTACGTTATTAGTTAAAAAAATGATATAAGAGTGTGTAAGGATTATTTTAAAGTGATATTTACAGCTTAAAACATGTCAGAATCCTAATATTTGATTTTCACTACTTAAGTAAATCAAATAAAAGGGTTTGAATGTTTTTTGTTGGTTAAATGTCACTTTAAAATATTGACAGTAATAAAAATTTTGAGAAAAGTGACATTTGAAAAGCACGTGCGTTTGTCAGCTGATTCCAGACGGAATGGATGCCTGGTTTGTTCGTTTGTTCATACTTGCTTCGATGTGTTAACACGGCTGTTTGTCTTCTTCCTGTTTATAAGTATTCGTTGGTCAGTTCATTACAATCCGTTTGATAACTTTGGTTTCCAATTTACCTTATTATTACTTGGACTATTTATGGCTAGGTATACCTAAATAAACTTTTGGATCTTTTTATCAATGAAAATGTTCTCTTTTGTATATCTTCTGGAATATCTATATATTTTCTACTATCTGAATCTGACAAGCTTAATCTGTTAAAATAAATACCTATTGATGTAGAGCCGCTACTGTAAACTGAATCGGTATTATTTCCTTCTAACCGCATTTTCTTCGGAACCCTTTCCTTAAAAGGACATTCTCTCTTTTTTCCCATTTTTTACAATGGCAAATCTTTACTTGTACACTGGACTCCTTTGCTGCGAACTTCAGCCTTAAATAGCACCTGAACACCCATATTTTTAAACATTTTATCCCATTTTCCAGCTCGACGTCATCATTCTCAATAGAAATTTCTGCAGTTTCAGGAAGTAACAAGTTGTTAATAAAAGATTGCTGTTCTTTCTTTTGTAAAAACCGTGACGATAGTTCCGATCTGTGGGTCATAACTATAACCTTGGTACCACTTTTGACTTAATTCTAATTTTCCCGTTCTTCATTGATTTTATGTACATATAATTTTCTATGTCTTCTTATATCTAAAATAACTATATGTATATCATATATTTTGTAGCCTGCTTTCACGTTGGCATATTTAAACTTACGTTAAAACATCAGTTTTTCTAATATTTACTATAAATTATTGACCAAATTTAGCAATATTTGTCCTAAAATAAAAATTTGGATCCGCCGGTTTCTCCTGCGGAGGACTTTTTTTGTCAAGTTTGCCGCCTCTCAATTAAATCCGCGAGTCCGCGCCTGCATGGCATGCTTATAAACAGTTTTTCTGGGGTATTTCTGGAAGTGTTAAGGCACTCAGGAACCACACAATATTTATTACAGCTTCTGCTCACTCATTTTAATCCAGCGAGAAGATAAAAAATATAATTTAACAATCAAACGGCGTTTTCATACAGAAGCACGCGCTATACGCTTCTAAATCTCGACTGTCTTCCGACCAGCATATAGGATGTGACGTCACGCGAAACTCCGCCGTTTTCGCGAGGTGCAACTTTGATAACTTATTTAAGGGCTTAAAAGTCTGAATAAAAATCTAAAAATGTGGAAATTGCCTGTGCAGTGCTCTACTGTCGATTTCTAAAATAAAAAACCATTATTGTTGGTAATTTTTTGATAATAAATTTATAAAATACTTTTATTAATTTTTGTTGTAGGACTCCATCTCTTCCGGAGCTACGGCAAGCTCAATCCAAGGAAACACGCATATATTCCAAGCTCTACGTTACCTTCAAAACGTCTGTAACCACCCTAAACTAGTACTAAATCCCACCCATCCTCAATACCAACATATTATGACACAGCTACAACAACAAAATGCTAAACTGGAGGATATTAGCCATTCGGCTAAATTGCCCGCCTTGAAGCAGTTGCTCAATGACTGTGGCATAGGCCTCCCGCAAGAAAATGGCATTTATAAAGAATCTGCGGAGATTGCCATTAATCAACACAGAGCGTTGATTTTCTGCCAATTAAAGGCGATGTTGGATATAATCGAGCACGATTTGTTCAAGAAGAATATGTCAAATGTGACTTATTTACGGTTAGATGGTTCCATTCCTCCTGTTATGAGGCATTCAGTCGTTACAAGGTATTTTTTTTTATTTCCTTGCACCGACATTAAATTAATTAGAACTTTTCCTTATAAGTTGTTCTAGATCTTAAAAACAAAAGGTCGAGTTATCTTATTATACAGGTTTGGCAAACATATATTACAATCAGACCTAACGGACAAGAAAGAGAACGTAATATACCAGCTATAAGTCAAATAAAGAACCTAATTCATGTGTTACGGACTATCTATGGATAGCCAAACTCTAAAAGCAAAAGTGGCAAATTTATGGCTTCGCGTCTGTAAACAAAACCGATCGTCAGATGTCATGCGCAATGCCGACTGATAAACTATTTACCTTAACCGGCGAACAGGACCCTACTTCGCCCTTAATGAAAGTGATTACACGGCAATATTTTGGCACATCAAGACCTTCTTTACTTGGACAATAAACAATCTATTTTCTCCCATAAAAGAAGCCCTTGTGACCAAAGACACTTTTGGAAGTAATTTTGATATCTATTGTCCACGTATCGATAGATTTTTAATATCGTTTACATTCCTACGACTGATTTCGGTTCTGGACGGTTGTCGTTGGTTTACGTCGTTGGTTGGCAACCAAACCGGCACCAGTACCGGCGGGGTTGCCTAATTGTGCGCAAGACAAACGACGGGCAACCTTTAATAATATGACCGGTAAACCATGCGCACCAGCCCATTTTTTCAATCATAGAATTTAACTTTTTACTATGCACCCCCATAAGTTGTACGTATCCATAGTTATAGGTCGGTGGTCTGGTCCATATAACCATTATATTGCCAATACGAATGTTCCAAAATACAAAAAGTGTCCCCGCTATGGGAGATGGCGTGGGCCTATTGAGTTTGCGCAGTAGGGTGGAAATTTTATCGATCGCGTCAGAGCCGGCCCGACCTATTTGTTTGTTGTTATTCGCCATCTTTAGTTTCGGATGCTTTTTCAAATTACAGAATAAAAAGTGGTTCATCCACATTGTTATCGGTATATTCGTGCTTATAAACTTTCATTACCTAACAACAATTTTTGTGAAGGAGTTTTTTATTTGTGGTGATTCGATTCGCTATTTGGTAAGTTAGTGGCTTGTTTTGTTTAAGATGAACGGACACAAGTGCATGGTGCTTTTTTGCAAAAGTCGTAGATCAGGTATAAAGTATTTCAGGTGTGTATATATAAATTTTACTTTTATTTTACCATAGTTATACCTTGTGCTGGTAGTATTTAAAGTTCCAATAAACTATACATCATCTACTAGGTAATTAATCGAGCCTTGTTTTTAAAAATTTAGTTTGTGTTTATGAATTAGGCCGGATTTATTCACCTTATCTTTTATAGTAACAAATTTGTGGTTTAGAAAAAAGCGATGTTAAGAAACATACAACGTCGGATGAAAACTAAAATAGAGCTCATCGTGTCGATTGTTACAAATATTCGGACTTCCGTCCGGCCGGCACCACAAGTTTACACCAATCGGGGCACCGTTGGATCATCATATCGTCAGAAATCGTATGCATGGAACGTCGTCTTAATTTGAACTAATCGAAATTTTGATTGCAATATTTTTCCTAACTAACCACTGAAATTTACATTAAAAAAGTTGAAATCCGGTCCTGTCGAATGTTTATCTTCACAAGGAAATTTCCGAACTGCGCAAACTCACTATTACCCCTTCGATGCCCATCGCGGGGACATAATTGCAGATGGTATTAGCAATATAATGGTTATATATGTGGTCTGGTCTGAATCATGCTTATAGACGCAATGTTGCCAGGACAAAAATTAAAAAATCAATAGCGCAGTGCTTCAAGAATTCACTGAAATTTCACTAGATTTAGAACTAAATGGTGAATAATCTAAAATGTTCATAATAAAAAAAGCACAAAAACTAAAGAACAAAATTATAAAAATTCGAATAATCTTGTTTATAAGTACCTAATTTAAGTCAGTTCCTGGTTACGCCAGTGATTTAAGTATTGTATATTGAAGACTTAAAAACACAAAGGTATTTAAGGAAATTAAATGGTAAAGCAATAGAATCAAATTATAAAATAATAATTACATTTTGGTTGTGAATATTAAAATCAATAGAAAATAGCATTTTTAAAAATGTTTTCACTCAATCACTAGATCTAGTGAAATTTTACTAAACCTGGTAACACTGTATAAACAGCTTGCCTGGTAAGGTGCGCGAGAGAAGAGTATGACAATCCCCCTACATGGTAGAAGGGAAAAGCAAGGGAATTAGGATGCGGCAAGGAAATCTGTCTTCTCTACAGGGTGTTATGGAAACTTATTATATCCAAACCCGCAAATCCTGAGACGAAAATAAATTGAAGAAAAATAACCATAAATCGCGCTTTGATTTATTAAGCGAAATATAGGTACACTTTATATGAAATCTCAAAATTTACGTGGCCGCTACTGAGGACGTTCGCAATCAATAGTTTATTGAGGCGGTGTTGTCATATACGCAAAATTATAAACGCACGTGTTCAGTTTTTGACAACACGACGTCTTTGACCCGCGTTATCACTTCTTTTTCAAACTTTTTAGAAAAAAAAACTACAATTTTAAGGTTACTTAAACTATTTTAAGATACTCTCTTACCTTCGATCTTATTTTTAAATAATCCGTTTTATAATTAAATTCCATATCCAACCATACAACATAAAAAGTATGTTTTGCAACAGAACCAACAGTAGATAATCACACAAATTTGAAATCACATCACAACATTTGTTATTATGAATTATTTCACAACAGAAAAAAAATCGGGTAATAATACAACAAACAAAACGTTTAAAATTCGTATACATCAAGCACGTGGAACCCTCGACATTCCATCACCGCATCTCCAAATATACTGAAGAACGATAGTCGCGTGCGGCGAGTATCTAAGCAAGGGCGAGATACGCGGTGTGATCTGACATAACCGTTAGTTTACTCTAGTGACTCACATTGTTGCTAACTGAATCCAGATGGAACGGCGCGACAGTATGTGGGTAAAAAGGGTTTTTACCTTAGTATTTAGGTATTCGGGTGGTACATTACGTTCTCTTTCCTGTCCGTTAGGTGTCTGGTGGTGAAATGTTGTTTGCCAAACCTGAAATACAAATCATCTTTCCTGAAATGAAGTTGTAAGACGCTTCCTGAAATTAATTAAAAACGGTTTCGATTATACAACTGGAAAAGATGCATATCCATCCATCCACAGTGGGACGGTATTAGAAGAAATACTTGTTAGTTGCTTTCGATTACCCCGAGATCTATTTTAGGTTTAATAATGATCCGTCCATTGACGTACTTTTACTTACCACTCAAGTCGGTGGTCTTGGATTAAATCTCACCGGGGCCGATACGGTTATTTTTGTCGAGCACGACTGGAATCCCATGAAGGACCTACAGGCGATGGACAGAGCGCACAGAATTGGCCAAAGGAAAGTCGTGAATGTTTACAGACTAATAACCAGGTTAACTTTAGAAGAGAAGATAATGGGGTAAGTATTTTCTTATACGGGGTGAGGATTTTAAAGTGTTCCAGTGCAAAACCCGTATAACGGCTGGACATATTCAAACTTTAGGGCGCGAATAGGGAGGTTTTGGGACGTAAAATTTGCGTCACTGCGCGCACCAGACGAACTTGGAACGGCTAGATATCTTAAAGCCCCCACAGACTTCGTGATTTTTGATTGGTCATCGGTGTTCGTGGCCGTCGTGGCACGCTTCGTAACATCATTTTCTTACCTTACTTAATTTTATAGGTGAACTATTTGGATTGTTATTTTCGAATTTTTCAAGTTAAGTAAATGAAAGATGATATACCACTCTATATTATGGACTTTATTTGTTGAAATGACTTTTATTTTTAATTTAGCAAAAGCCAAAAGTGATAAAATGTCTCATTGATTGTTTACGAAACGTTTTCCACGATATATAACGTGTTTAGAAGAAATGGTATTTTTTGTTACCTCGAGTGGTTAGTGATACTTTTGGGCCAGCGCCTAACCCACATAATATATCTCTAATGGGCTTGTTACCGATAATTTTGTTCGTAATTCGATCATTTAAATAAATTGTTAAAATTTCAACTCGATAGATTTATCCAATCCTCAGATATTCAATGTTATAGATTGGGTTTCAGTACAATGCGCCTCGCCGATTCGTGACGTCATACATGGACGACGACACGCGCGTGTCGCCGTCCGCGAAGTTTGTTATAGTCTATAACAGCGTTTCTCAAACTTTTTTGACCACGGACCCCTTTTGATACTAGAATTTTGTTGTGGACCCCCAGCCGCTCACAACATTAGTACAGAATTAATTCTGGAATAGGAAGTCATGCCTTTTACCTTTAGTTTATTCGAATCGAAGCAAATGTACTTAGTGAGATGGATAGTTCTGCTTTCTTCTTCTTCTTCCACGCAGCTATGTTATATTGGGCTTAATTTGAAGAAAGCTGCAGCCTTATATATCTGGTTCGGCATTAAGTCGATTACGATATTTTGTTTTTGTGACATTTTATTCCCACTTAGCTATTCGCGGACCCCTAAGTAACTGCTCGCGGACCCCAGTTTGAGAAACGCTGGTCTATAAGTAGTCAGTTCATTACAATCCGTTTGAAAACTTTGGTTTCCAATTTACATTATTATTACTTGGACTATTTTTGGCCTACCTGAATATATATTTGGATTTTTTTCTACCAATAAGAAATATTCTCTTTTATATTTCTTCTGGAATATCTATATATTTTCTTCTATCAGAATCTGAATCTGACAGGCTTAAATCTGTTAAAATAAATGTTGATGTAGATCCGCTGCTGGAAACTGAATCAGTATTTCCTTCTAACCGCATTTTCTTCGGAACCCTTCCCTTAAAAGGGCGTTCTCTCTTTTCCCCCATTTTTAACAATGGCAAATCTTTACTTGTACACTGGACTCCTTTGCTGTGAACTTCAGCCTTAAATAACACTTGAACAAATATTTAAACATTTTTATCCCATTTTCCAGCTCGACGTCATCATTCTCAATAGAAATTTCTGAAGTTTCAAATAGTAACATCTTGTTAATCAAATATTGCTGCTTCTTTGGTAAAAACCGTTTCGATCTGTGGGTCGTAACTCTATTTTTTTGGTAATCAAATACCTTGGCACTACTTTGGCTTAAGTCTGATTTTTCCGTGCTTCATTGTTTTTATGTACATAGAATTTTCTATGTGTGCTTGTATCTAAAATAAATATATGTATATCATCTATTTTGTATTGTGAAATAAAACTCCTTTTTTTTTTTTTGCTTTTAAATGTTTCAGTTTTAATAGAGTATTACTCTACATATGTTTCGCCTTCTTAGGGCTTTATCAAGAGTACAGATGATACTAAAGTTTGTTTGCGTTCGTCGGATTATCTGCCAATAATTTGTTACCTACTTAATGACCCTATTTGCATTTTATTGATTTAGTGCACATTTGGGAAGGCCCCATTATAAAGACTGTAAATATTTATCTATAATGGGTGTACTATAAAAATTTTGCTGGTCATTCGTGCAGATGTTGGCATTTTTGAGAGATTTTTTTATTTCTAATTGTTCTAACATGTTTAGTCTTTTGCCCTTCCTTTCATTATGTAATAATTCAATGTGATCTACATCAATAAAATGGTTATTATCTATGCAATGGTTAGACATCCCTGAACTCCTAACATTGTTTAAAATTGATGTCCTATGTTCTTTAAGCCTAGTTCTTATGTTTCTACCAGTTTGACCTATATAAACAGCGTCACAATCTATACAATTGATTTTGTATACGCCTGATTTATTTAGTTTGTCAGTTTTATCCTTATTATTAACTAGCAGTTTACCTAGATTTTGTTTATTTACACATATAGTTTTGTAGCCTAAATTACATAATTTATTACAAATATTATTGCTGATAGTGGAAGTATAATTAATGAATTTAAAGTTATTATTTTTTGGAGGGCTAACACTATAAAATTTTTTCCTTAATAATTTATTCTGTTTATTTTTTAACATATTGTCAATTAGACTTTGTTGGTATCCATTGTTTCTTGCTATTTGTTTTATGGTACCTAATTCTTTGTCAAAGTTATTCTTGTTTAAAGGAAACGTTACAAGTCTGTGTATGAAGCTATGAAAAGCAGATAGTTTAATTTTCCAAGATTGTTTTGAAGAATAAGGGATAATTGTATCTGTGGTCGTTGGTTTTCTATAAATATCAAATTCAAGGCTGTTATTTTTCTTTTTAATATTAATGTCTAAAAAATTAATTTCATCGTTCCGACCCTTCTCCATTGTAAATTGAATGTTTTTATTGAATGAATTTAAAAGAAAATAATCCAATTAGACCGGTAGTATCATACATAAATGCCCCCTGCCATAAACTTGCGAAAGAAATTAACAAAGTATTACCGGAATTAATAAACTTTCAGCAAAAAAAAAAAAGGAGTTTTATTTCACAATATTTAAAAATGTTTCATAAACAACCTACTGCAGCATCCATACAGTGTATTTATTTTGTAGTCTGTTTTCACGTTGGCTTACGTTAAAATGATCCTCATCTCAAAAAGTCGTATTCAATTAGTACAGAATTGTTGTGTAAGGCTGATAGGTGGCATTAAAAAGTACGATCGTGGTGTTACTGCTAAGTTGCGTGAACTTAAATGGCTAAGAATGGATGAAAGACGGGTGCACTCAGTTTATATAATAAAATTATTTGTAAAAAGTGCCCAGACTATCTCTATAACAAAACGAAATTTCGATATGACTCGCATAATTTGGATCTGCAATAAACTCATTATTACCCCACAGTTTATCGTACAAATTATTTCCAAAGATCTGTTTCATTTAATATAGCGAAATTATATAATAAAGTTGATTCAGAATTAAAATTGTGTTCAGATTTTAAATTTAGGAGGCTAATTAAAGCCTCAATAGATAGATTCATGTACTTTGTAGGGATACTCATCCTGATCTCTCTGGTTTAGAATTTAGTGCGTTTTCTAAGGGTGTGAAAGTGTCAAAAATTATAATTTTTTTTTCTCTCTTTATAATTCTATTGGGTTCATTTGCTATGTAGGTATCGGTCAGAAGAATATGAATTGTACTAATTTACCATTTTCCTGTTGTTTTATATTTTCTTATTTATTTTTGTTTTGTATTCCTTTTTTTATTATGGTCTGACTGCTTGCTGTATTCTGCTTTCTATGCGTATAGTGGGCAGTTCGAGTATATCCACTTATAGGGTCTGTATTAATCTTAATATCTAGGTTAAGCTAAGAGGCTTGGCCTCAACTGCGCCATTTATAATCTTTTACAATAAAGTAATTTATTATTATTAAAAACGTGGCATTTGTCAGAAAAAAAACACCGTCGCATATAGCTTTCTGCCAAACTTTTCTAGTTGCATGATCACATGGCACCATGCGTGGATACGGGGGGGGGCTAATGAGTGCAACCGCACTTTATTTTGAGTATCGGTTAAGATCTCTGAATTCACACCTTACCGCATTGCTTTTCTAGTATTTACTATAAATTACCAAATTTAGCAATATTTGCGAGCGGTCCTAAAAAAAAAATTTCGCCTACGGCGGTTTCTCCTACGTGGGGCTTTTCTCTCTGTATCCGCGCCTGCATGGCACGCTTATAAACAGTTTTTTCTGGGGCATTTCTGGACGTGTTAACGCACTCAGGAAACCACACAATATTTATTACAACCGATGATTTTAATAATCGAGTACTTGATACTCGAGCGATTTTAATAATCGAGTTAATCGCTGGAGTGAATCGCCTGAAATTCCAATTTACCAAGCGATGACGTCACCGACTGCTTAACGGGCTGCCTAGCCCTTTACATGTGATCAGGTCGGATGGGCACAGGTTTAGCTAAAAAATTATAGTGTCACCAAAAAAATTCCAGAAATTTATTTATTTGTGAATAATGAATTTTTACCACGTGTCTTGATACCAAACAAAAAGCTGCAAAAAATCACACAAATATGTATTTATTGTTCGGGTTTATTATTGTGCGTTTTTAACCCGACCAAAAAGTATTACCAAGAGTTATTTTTCTTCACATCTTTCTCAATCTACGAGCATAAAATAAGTAGATATTTAAAATAGCTTGTCAAATTCTTCCACTTTAAATTATCAGGTGCCCACTGTGTGCACTTCAAAAATTTAGGCTTAGTTACGCGACTGGCAAAATAAGAAAATTGGTTATTATTTTTTTAAATTCATGTACTCGTGTATTCATAGTTACCTAAAAGTTCCTGTTTAAATTTAAGAATGCTTACTTTTAATTACCAAAAAATTTGACGATACGTATGTTTTGTTAACTATTTTGCTCGTTTCCTTATTTTCCATTAACATTTTCTATAATGTACGTTATTTTTGAGAAGTCTTCTTGAGTTTAATAATAAAAAGTTCCTGTTTAGATTTAAAAATGTTTACTATAAGATTACCAACGAATTTTTCTATATATTTTGTTAACCATTTTGTTCGTTTTGTTATTTTTCATTAACAATTTCTATTATTATGTTATTTTTGAGAAGTTTTCTCGTCTTTATAGTAATTAAAAATTTTAAAATTATATCCTTTAATTTTTTAATATTTACAATCGGAGACCTAAACTACTCCACTGGTTAGCCTGTTAAAACAAAACTTTACCAAACCATGTCGCGATGACTCCGCTAAGGGATTCAGCATACTTTTATGTGCCTTTAAGAAAGACGTATGTCGTGTACTTGCTCAGCGTCAATCTCGAACTTCGCCAATCGGATCGCGCGGCGCTTAGACCGGATCGTCGTTTATTAGATAACCGGCGATATTTTTCGGTTTTTCGCCTGATTTTTAACTAGAGTATTTCCTATCGAGCGAAAAACTGTTTGAATATACGAGCAGTTTTTTAATTCGATCACGCTACAGCGGTAAATTCCGTCGGCGGCAAGCGAAGCGCGGGTATCGAGTGAAAGATAATAAGTTACGGGCGACGGTTTTCGCCTGAATAGATAATTCGAGCGGTTTTTTTAATAATCGAGCTATGTCGGTTATTTCAATAATCGAGTGATCAAGCGGTTTTTCGCTCGAGTGATCACAACACTATTTATTACCGACTCCGCCCCGTTTTCGCGCGGTCGAACTTTGATAATTTATTTAAGGGCCTAAAAGTCCGAATAAAAATCTAAAAATTTGGAAATTGCCTTAAAAAGTGTTCTACTTTTTATGTAAGATATATCAAATTTAATTTTTCCGAAATTTACATGCATCTAGGTTTTATACACTACCCCGTACAATTAAACTTTAGAATCTATTTTCTATCAGTTAAAAAAAAAATTACTCAAATTGGCCCATTGTTAACGAAAATAACAACATATTAATTGGGACGTGAACTTTTGAATATTCGACGATTAATTGGCGTAGTGTATTTGTTTCTGCGGTGGGTGTTTCGGATATTAATGGGATATTCCATATTTCACAACATACCATTTTTAAATATTAAAAGTTATTAATTTCGGAAGACACAGGTTACAGCTAGAAAGGTGAAAATTTGACAATAGTTTCACAAGACCATCGCAATTTTATAATTTTGAACAGTATTTAATTAGTTTTATACAGGGCGTCCCCATAACAATATTTCTAAGGCAGATGAAGTATTGCAAACATCTTTTTTTTAAATGGGACTCTCTGTATTTGAAATATTTTGCTAATGGAGGATCGAATTTTCTATCTAATGATATTAAGTGTTCCTATACCTATCTTCAGTATTTTCGGACTTATAGCGAAATTTAAAAATTATCTTATAAAAATATATTTTTTAGTAGTTGGCTGTGGATTCATAGAAACAAAATAATGAAAAATTCATGTGACGTTATGTCTATACAGATATAACGTCACATGGATGATCCGGCAACACCGCACCATCGAAAATATTTTATAAACGTAGAAAACCATCTCTTATAGCCACAGCCAAATTTTCAAAATATTCTCATTTAGTTCTCGAGATACTTCTAATAGGCCACTTTACTTGGGACACCCTGTATAATCCGTGAGATTCCTTTAACTTTAATTTCTCGCTATTATTAACGCCGATTGTAAAAACAATTTTTAGGTTACAAAAGTTTAAAGTACAAACGGCTAATACTGTAATCAGTGGAGAAAATAGCCAGATGGAAACGATGGGTACCGAACAGCTCTTAGATCTTTTCTCAAATAAACCGGGCGGAGGCAAAGAAGGCGCCTCAAGATCTGGTAACGGAGTCAAAGCCATATTAGAGTCATTACCCGAATTATGGGAACATAAACAGTATGAAGATGAATACGATTTATCACAGTTTATGTCCAAGCTTCAATAGCGCGGTAAGTATTCATTTTTATACACAGGTTTTTTCGTATACCTGGTCCGCAAACGAAGCGGGGGCGGAAGATTAAATCGTTATCGAGGAACTTATCAACAATACTAAAACAGCTTGAGGTTTTGGATTAAAGCGGTATGTTTTAAAAATATTTTACATTATACAGGGTGGCAGTGTGACAGCATAAAGTTATATTTTTTTAAATGGGACACCCAGTATTTTATTGCATATTTAGGTTCGTATAATTCGGAGAATTAAATTAAAAACTAAAAAAAAGTTTTGCAGTCCTGAATAAAAAAATTAAAAAAAAAACATTCCAGAAATATTTTTTTAACCTCGGTATTGGGTGCAATTTATGGACTACTATGAATCTAAGTGCGTTTATCTATTTTATACAGGGTGTTCATAATAAGCTTTTAAAAACGCCACATTTTAAAATAATTTTTCTCAAGTTCTTCAAATGGAACACCCTGTATATTATTTAGCTATTTGACGTAGAATTCATAGACAATTTTTTTTTGTAATACAAGCATATAAGTTATATCCAGCCGTTCGAAATAATTGTAAATATCATAAATTATGTTGTTTATACAGGGTCCGCAAACGAAGCGTGGACGGAAGATTAAATCGTCATCGAAGAACTTATCAACAATACTGAAACAGCTTCAGATATTGGATTAAAAGCGGCATGTTTTAAAAATATTTTACATTATACAGGGTGGCCCAAAAAAGTGTGACAGCATAAACTTATATTTTTTTAAATGGGACACCCAGTATTTTATTGCATATTTAGGTTCGTATTACTATCGTTTATAAGTGCCTCAAATTTTATTTAATTTGGTTTTGTAGTTTCGGAGAAATAAATTAAAAACTAAAAAAAAAAGTTTTGCAGTCCTGAATAAAAAAATCAAAAAAAACAATCCAGAACTATTTTTTTAACCTCGGCATTGAGTGAAATTTATGACAAGAGGTCTAGAAATACTATGAATGTAATTGCGTTTATTTAATTTATACAGGGTGTTCATAATAAGCTTTCAAAAACCCCACATTTTAAAATAATTTTTCTCAAGTTTTTCAAATGGAACACCCTGTATATTATTTGGCTATTTGACGTAGAATTCATAGACAATTTTTTTTTGTAATACAAGCATATAAGTTATATCCAGCAGTTTTCGAAATATTTATAAATATTATAAATTATGTTGTTTAAATAGAGTTTTTATTGGGAAATTTTGTTATAGGCGACTAGACTAATAATTGTAAACTAAAGTAAATGTTCAAAATAGCTTCCTTTTACTTAATTTAATGATTTTTCTCTACTGCCAACAGAACTCTTAATTCATTTTCTTCATTAATAACGGGTTTATTGATTATTATCCTTTTTGTGTACGCAGTGCTTCCTGTTGCTACAAATTTTTGCAATAACTTCTCGAAGGTTTTTGGTCTCGGCTTTCTCTCAATATCTGGATATCTTTCAGCATACACTCGGCTCGCGAGGAGGCAATTTCTTTTCTTGCACATTCATCCAGTATAAAAATCATATTTACCATTTCTAAAATTCGACATTTTGTGTAAGTTAGTACTTAATTTCGACGACTGAACAAATGTAAATAATTTTATTTAACTGTCATAGTGACAATCTAAACAAAAAGAAATTATGGCAACTCGATTAAGAATAAAAAATAAAATTAAATAATAAAAGTAGCAAAAATGTATGCTTTTAGAATTTATATCGAAATAACTAAAATACGGTAAACTCTAAGAGTAAAAGGAAGCTATTTTGAACTTTTACTTTAGTTTACAATTATTAGTCTAGTCGCCTATAACAAAATTTCCCAATAAAAACTCTATTTAAACAACATAATTTATGATATTTATAATTATTTGGAAAACGGCTGGATATAACCTATATGCTTGTATTACAAAAAAAAATTGTCTATGAATTCTACGTCAAATAGCCAAATAATATACAGTGTGTTCCATTTGAAAAACTTGAGAAAATTATTTTAAAATGTGGGGTTTTTGAAAGCTTATTATGAACACCCTGTATAAAATAAATAAACGCAATTACATTCATGTATCTCTAGACCTCTTGTCATAAATTTCACTCAATGCCGAGGTTAAAAAAATAGTTCTGGATTGTTTTTTTTGATTTTTTTATTCAGGACTATAAAACTTTTTTTTTAGTTTTTAATTTATTTCTCCGAAACTACAAAACCAAATTAAATAAAATTTGAGGCACTTATAAACGATAGTAATACGAACCTAAATATGCAATAAAATACTGGGTGTCCCATGTAAAAAAATATAATTTTATGCTGTCACACATTTTTGGGCCACCCTGTATAATGTAAAATATTTTTAAAACATGCCGCTTTTAATCCAATATCTCAAGCTGTTTCAGTATTGTTGATAAGTTCTTCGATAACGATTTAATATTCCGTCCACGCTTCGTTTGCGGACCCTGTATAGAGTTTTTATTGGGAAATTTTGTTATAGGCGACTAGACTAATAATTGTAAACTAAAGTAAATGTTCAAAATAGCTTTCTTTTACTCTTAGAGTTTACCGTATTTTAGTTATTTCGATATAAATTTTAGAAGCCTACATTTTAGCTACTTTTTTTATAATCTAGTGGTAACTATTTAATGGTTTACATTTATGCACGAGTTCATTTTCTTAAACTATTTTAATAACCTAGCATTCAATAATATTCCTTATTTTTTATTTTACTATGAATTAATTATAATTTAATTGATTTATTAAGACATTTGTAATGGATTAAACTTAATATAATGAAACACAATAAAAGTTTAAGAAAACGAAGGTTTTGATAAGATAAAACTAAACAATCCCTTATTAGGCGGTAAATCGGACAATCTAAACAAAAAACTGGCAACTCGATGAAGAATATAGAACAAAATTAAATAAATAAAAGTAGCAAAAATATAGGCTTTTAAAATTTATATCAAAATAACTAAAATATGGTAAACTCTAAGAGTAAAAGGAAGGTATTGTTAGTCTAGTCGCCTATAACAAAATTTCCCAATAAAAACTCTATTTAAACAACATAATTTATGATATTTACAATTATTTCGAAAACGGCTAGATATAACATACATGCTTGTATTAAAAAAAAATTGATGAATTCTACGTCAAATAGCCAAATAATATATAGGGTGTTTCATTTGAAAAACTTGAGAAAAATTATTTTAAGATGTGGCGTTTTTGAAAGGTTATTATGAACACCCTGTATAAAATAGATAAACGCAATTAGATTCATAGTATCTCTAGACCTCCCTGTCATAAATTGCACCCAATGCCGAGGAAATAGTTCTGGATTGTTTTTTTTATTTTTTTTATTCAATACTGCAAAACTTTTTTTTTACTTTTTAATTTAGTTCTCCGAAACTACAAAACTAAATTAAATAAAATTTGAGGCACTGATAAACAATCCTAATACGAACCTAAATATGCAATAAAATAATGGGTGTCCCATTTAAAAAAATATAACTTATGCTGTCACACTTTTTTGGGCAACCCTGCATAATGTAAAATAGTTTTAAAACATGCCGCTTTTAATCCAAGACCTCAAGCTATTTTAGTATTGGTAATAAGTTCTTTAATAACGATTTAATCTTCCGTCCCCGCTTCGTTTGCGATCCCGGTATACTCCCCATCTTTATTTATCACAGACTTAAATGTGGATAAAAAACATAATAGAACCTCTGCGGAGCTCTGCAATACCTTTTGAAATCAATATCATATAAAGACAAAAGTTAGAATCGTGGTTGAATACTATTGTTTGTAGCCATTAAAAATGAAAACTTATGGTTGCTATTTTGATATGGCAATCTTTATTGGTTTTATAAGTTGTTGTGCCTTCAAGTTGAATTTAGTCCTAAAAACAGTTTTTTCATAGCTATTTCATCGCACTTTTGTGTTTTCGGTAAGTGTTTATGGGCATTCGCCACTAATATACTCTCGTTTTGTAAAGTTATGTCATAGCATGTCGAAATTTTAAGGGCTAAAGTCGGCCAAATGGATGTATACTTGATTTTTTCGCCCTCGCGAATAAAACTTTATGGTTTGGAATAAAGGAGTTTAATAATCTTCAAACTGGATGTAACGGCACTTTAAAGCGTCCTCTTAACCACTGTAAATTTAATTTATCACCAATCAATATACATAACTAAAACTGTTTGGATTCGTCAAACTGCACATCTACGGCCATGTACAAGCATTTTATTCAATCGTTTGCTTTGCGGAAATGCACAATTGGGTCATTCCTGTGTGAACTGACCTACTTTCAAGTTAAGTGGATCACTAGGGCAAGGAATTCGATATTTCTGATTCGTTAACGTTGTGGAAGTTTTGCGGATATCTGATAGTATGTGATATTACAACACCCTTTCTAAAATAATCAAGATTGGAAAATTTCAACATTTATTTTTTGAAGTTATTTGAAAAGAAAAATCTCTCAAAAATGCTAACATCTGCACGAATGACCAGCAAAATTTTTATAGTACACCCATTATAGATAAATATTTACAGTCTTTATAATGGGGCCTTCCCAAATGTGCACTAAATCAATAAAATGCAAATAGGGTCATTAAGTAGGTAACAAATTATTGGCAGATAATCCGACGAACGCAAACAAACTTTAGTATCATCTGTACTCTTGATAAAGCCCTAAGAAGGCGAAACATAATTATGTAGAGTAATACTCTATTAAAACTGAAACATTTAAAAGCAAAAAAGAGTTTTATTTCACATTATTTGAAAAGGTTTCGTCTACCTAAAGTTGAAATGTTACCATTTATTTCACTAAGAAATTTTGCTGTGTTATGTTATTTATGCCCTTCAAGTAATTAAAAACTAATTATCAAAAGCAAATTATGTTTCGCGGCCATTAGTAGCTTCAAATTGATAAAAGGCATCTTATTTCACTAATAGCTGGTATTATAGGTTAAGGTATGGTTTCGGTAGAACTGCTGGCAGTAACGTCTGGCAGCGACGTCTGGCAGTATTGACCAGCCCAGCCGTTAATAGTCGAGTGTTTTCCCTGCAACTGCTGAAAGCCATCGGTAGTCAATTATTGAGAAAAGCAGACGTACTGTGGTATCTGTGTAGGTATACAGTATGTCCACGGATGGGGTTTACAAGAGGACAAATGGACTAAAAATTGAAAGATACGAAAAAAAGTCACTCTTAATAAACGTTTTTGCTTGTCTAGAAAATACGATTCATCATAAGAAACTGCAAAAATGTTATTTTACTTAAGAGTAATTTTGAAAGAAAAAAAAGTCACTCTTAATAAACGTTTTTACTTGAATAATGAATAGGTGATACTTGTTGTCAATGTCTTTATTTAATGAAGTAATTATAATAATAATAATAATAATACGAACATTTTTATTAACATGAAAAGAATACGATAACGATTTCATAATTCAATAACTCCACCCCCATACTCGACACATTTTTCTAATTGCTTTCTCAAATAAGTGATAGAATTTCTGATTTCTTCCTGAGATATCGATTGGACAGCCTGGATAATTCTGCCCTTCAGCACTTCAATATCATTTGGTATTGCGGTTGCAAAAACAATTTGTTTTAAACGGCCCGCGTTTCGCGTCGTCTCCCTCTTCCAATCTTTGATTAAAGTGCGGTTTATACGGATACAATTTATTTGCTTTAAGGATCTTCTGAATTCGACTTTTTTTCACAACTTCCAACTGAGTAACACGATTTCTAAGGGACGGCATAGGATTTTATTCAGCAGAATGAAGAACTAAGACTGTAGCAGCATCATCATGGTCGTATTTCTTCTTTTTTTTTTAGAGGTCCAAAACCGCACCAGTTCTCTGAACTTTTTTATTAACTTGCAGATTCATCCTAGTTATTGGGATTCCTACAAATTTCTCGGTAAATTGTTCCATGACGTAGCGGTATGAAACTTGACCATCCCCATAACGTTGCATTATAAAACTCTTTGTTCAGTAGATAACATTTCTACTTAAATAATAACTTCATTAAATAAAGACATTGACAAGTACCTATCACCTTAAGTGTCATTAATATTTTAACTAGGTTCACCAGTCAGAGGTGTGCCAGAGAATACTTTTTGGGAAATAATTTTTACATAGGTAAACCTTTTAATGAATTGTTCTACTTCGGTTTGTTGTGTAGAAAACACATTCATTAAAAGTGATTTTTTTTTCTTCTCTTTCAAAATAAAGTATGTTTACTCTTAAGCAAAATAACATTTTTGCAGTTTTTACCCACCCTGTATAAAAAAATTGAAGTTTCTTATGATGAATCGTATTTTCTAGACGAGCAAAAACGTTTATTAAGAGTGACTTTTTTTCGTATCTTTCAATTTTTAGCACATTTGTCCTCTTGTAAACCCCATCCGTGGACATACTGTATATCCAAATATTTTCTCGTATTTCTAAATTTGTATAATCCTTATCTTGATGGTCGTATAATTGACTTCTGAAATGAGTATTTCATCATCCTCCACTAAAAAAATGTTGCTACTCATGGCAGGACTGAAACTTTTTCATGCACACCCGAATAACAACAGTAAAGGATTTTAGGAGCAAATTTGGTTATAAAATTTACGTGCAAGCAGTCGGGCAGTCACGTCTAGACTGGTCTCGGAGCAGTAGGTACCCAGCAGTCAACTGCCAACCTTTGAACCGTGACGTCTCGGACGTTCTAGGGGAACCATATATTTTATTTTCCTAAAGACCAGTGCTCGACAGACGTGGCCAGCAGTTCTACCATAGCTTAAGGTTTGTTAGGTTTATTTGGTTCTAATATTAAGCCTTTTTCACGTTTCATACCTTTTGTTAACTACAACATTCTAAGTTTAAGCTGACTGACAGATTGGGTATGGTTATATATTTAAGACACATTTTGGTTTTTTTTATAAAGTTTTATGTGACTTTTTTTATTAATTTCTTTGTCACATCACTCGCTTTGAAATCCCCATATGGTGTGTTTAGTAGACTGTACAGTATACAATAATTGTATACCAATAATTATTATTGTTCAGCTCAACCTAGGCTTTGTTGTCCATTTTAGATAAAATAATTCAAAATAGAAACAGATTCTCGATTCCCCGCACAGAAAGATAAACAATTAGCCAAATAAAATTTAGTTAACTTCGACCTGTGAAGTATTTTGAAAGTGACATTTGCATTTCAATGAAGCAGGTGCACAACGAATTCTAAAACTCTTCAATATAAGATTAGAATTTAGTTTTAAAAAATCGAATCGGCCGTAAGAAATTTTACATGTTATTTAAACCCTTCAAATAATTACCTAACTAATCACCAAAATAAATTACATTTAAATTCAATTTGATAAAAGATGAAAATATGGGATGTCTGTAAGTTATCTATAAAAGTTTAATATAACTAAAGTTTTTAGTATTATCTGGTATTAAGTTCTATTCCCTAATACTATGTTAACTTTCCAAAACGTGACATTTTGAAAAACACTTATTATACAATGAATCAAATGACTTGCATCACAGAACATAAATTCCACTGACACGATGACAGGTTCTGAGCATCGACAGAAGTAAAACTTTATTGATATTTATTACCGTCCTATATCTATGGATAGCCAAGCTCTAAAAGCAAAAGTGTCAAATTTATGGGATCGCGCATTTAAACAAATCTGATCGTCAGATATCATGCGCAATACCAACTGATAACTATTTACCTTAACCGGCGAACAGGACCGTACTTCGCCCTTAATGAAAATGATTACACGGCAATATTTGGGCACATCAGCCGCGCGCTGTCTCCCGTAGCCCCGATTACTGACAGTAGTTAACTTTTAAAATGGAAGGAAATTAAAATGTATCATCGGAATTTTAAGTTTCTGACGTATTTATTAGAAGAATGTGGGTCAGACGTCTATTATTCGTCTAATTTGTTTAATATAATTAAATATCGTCTCCTATTGGTTTCTACCAAATACAGACTTCTTCGTGGACGGCAGCAAAACAAAATTGCTTCGAAGTACTACATTTATTTCATTAAACATTAAAATTTATAAATTTTGATGACTGTGTGTTCCCTTAAGTCCCATTAAAAAAAGGAAGAAGTGGCCAAAGAATTTCAAGAACATTTAGACGTTGTAATCGAAAATAATTAGGTACTTGTAAACTATAATGAATAACAATAATTTGCTGTTTTTATTTGTTTCTAACTTATATAATAATGTCTAGTAAATGGTTTCGAATAATCAGAAATATAAAATAATTGAAATATCAGGTTCAGTCAAGCAAAATGTCATTCTATACAGAAACGTCAAAAAATGTCCATTGTAATCACTTCCTGCTGCCTCAAGGAGGAGAACAATTTCCGGAAATTTTCTTAGTTGCCGTGGTAACGGAACAAAAAGCAAGCCTGATTGGCTGAAGAATGTTAGTGCGAAATTTTCCGTTAAATTTGCACAAGGGTTTCCGGTAATAATTTATGCACTAGAGGTATTACCAGTAATAATTTTATTTTCCCTTTTTAAATTTAATTTCCATTAACTTCAACGTACTTGTGGCACCTGGGCTGGAGTTAATCTGGTTCAATATGTGCTAAAGGCTTAAAATGTCCTCGTCTGTGTCACACAAATATCCTACTTCTTCACGACTGTGTGCGAGTTCACGCAGCAGCCAAAGTACGATCCTTGACTACCTGCCGTATAGTCAGGTTTGGCCCCGTCTCACTTTATTCAGAAACTCGAAAACACACCTCGGTGACGTCAGTTCTCACGTGATAACAAATGGAAAAAGAATATTGACGGCCATTCTGATGGAATACCGTAGCAGCACAGGTATAAAAAGCAAAAATTAATACAATATAAACTTGTCACGTCGTTTTCTAGTAATACGATTTTAAATTCAATCTTTAAGCTCTATTTTCACGTTGAAACAATCCAAAATGGTTACAATTATTCAAATGACGACGTGCTTTGTTCCCCGAATGTTACATTTCCATGTTGACCTATTTTTGCCGACCCAGAATGGCGTTTCTGTGTCAAGGGCGCGACGAATTGCTCGTGACCTGACCCGGTTTATCGTATCGAACGTATATTCCCGGGATTTCACGGGCGCTAAGATCTTACTTTTTAGAAATGGGAATCATTTGAACATATTGGCAACTACGATTTTTCTAGACAGTGCCTCCATAAGGTCTTACACAAATTGATTTAAAATTCAGGGGCAATTAGTTTCTTTTGTTGAGCATTTTTTAAAGTAAAACGTTGGTATATACCGGGTGTTTCAGGATGAACGCTAACCCCTATAACTTTTTTATTGTTTAAATTACAGAAATAAAACTTGGTTGGTTTTTATGTGATATTATTTTACATCTTCTAACATGACGGATCCCCGGTTTAACCGGGAATGACCTCAACTTTGGATTTTTAAATGGAACACCCAGTATATTTTTGGCTATACTGATTCAGAACACCATTCACCATCACCAAACCCGATTCACAACATATTCTATTTGAATGCCCATTAAATATCAATAATATTCAAGAATTTTTCACGCAGCTGCGTATCTCCAATGACCGACATTAAGAATTTTAATGTAGTTTATAAACATTATACCAAATGACAAAGTCTTTTTGGTTGAACGAATGTGGGCTAACCACCCCTACATTGGGCCAGGAGACTATTAGCTATTGAAACCAAAACACAAATTGTTGCTCATTGCAAAATCTTTTTGCTCGAATGAGCCAATATGTTTCGATTTAAAAAATAATATTTTTTTGGGAAAAAGCTTGCTTAAAAGGTTAAAAAGTGTGTAAAAAAGTTAAAACACAATAAAACTTGAAAATTGCATTTTTATCTTATGTCATTTTTGGCTTAGGTATTTTAGGGAATTCATAGCAATCTAGATGAAAAAATAAAACGAAAAATTATTTAAAGTGTCAAAGAATGACCGATAGTAAAAAATATATTGGGTGTTCCAGTTAGAAATCCAAAGTTGAGGTCATTTCCGTTGACAAAATGGAGTCCGTCATGTCATAAAATGCAAAATAATATCACTTACGAACTCACCAAATTTTATTTCTGTAATTTAAGTTATAGGGGTAAGTGTTCCTCCTGAAACACTCGATATATTATGTCAATTTCGAATTCTATGACGACCGGCCTTAAATGACAACGTTTCGACTGGAATCTCCAGTCATTTTCAGGTGAATACTAGATAAATAAGTTAGGCGACCACATATTTTTATACTAACTGCATTTATTGGCGTGTATTCAGAAGGGTTTCAAAATATTCCTTAGAATAGAACCACCTAGTCATTGAGAGTATGACTGGACACATCTACACTGAAAAAAGCTCTGGCCAAAAAATCGTTGCTAGGATTATTTTAGCTGGGATAGTATATTTTCTACCTGCAACAGCAAAATTAATTTCTTGTGACAGTAGGAATCATTTTCCTGAACATTCTTAATTCTTGTTAGAAGAAGTTTTGCTGTTTTAGAAATATTTTCTTTATAGTTGGAATTAAATAACTCTTTAAAAATATTATTTTCTGACATTAATCTTTATGCTGGGGAAGGAATGAACTTTACTGTGTTTAAACTAAACAATTTTTACTGGCACGGTAAATATTTTGGTTGCAAACGACCTCCGTAGCTTGTTCAGTTCCGATCGGCCACTTTCGGAGTTATTCGTTTCAGCAAACCAATGTGCCACAGCCCACAGCATGCAACGAAACGAGACCATATTACCGTATCCATAGCGTAGATTACAGATGAGATACTCATTTCAATTTCATAGCGGCAGTTTGCTAACGGATTTTAATTGTTTTTCTCTTCAGTTTTACATATTATCAATTGTTCTGTGTTGTGCGCTATTTTGAGAACAAAACAAAAAGTTTTAAAAAGTCGTTACACGTTTTATATTAGTTTTATGTTATAATGACCAACGTTTGAGCTCGGTTTGATATGTGATATATGAACTGTTAGAACCATAACCTATGACTTATATTGTTGTATTACTCGTATCACTTAATTTAAATTCGTTCATATCATTTTCTTCTTTAGTGCTTAATTTAAGATATACACTTTATAGGAAATCTGGTTTGTTCGCGTTTGTTCGTGGCCGCTACTGACGACGTTCGCAATCTATAATTTATTGAGGCAGTCTCAAGTCTCAAAAGAGGTCAGCGCATTGTAGGCGGCGTTGTCATGTTACAACACAGAATTGTAAAAGCACGTGTTCAGTTTTTGACAACAAGATGTCTTTGACCCGCGTTCTCACTTCTTTTTCAAACTTTTTAGAAAAAAAACTACAATTTTAAGCTACATACTCGATCTTATTTTAAAATAATCCGTTTTATAATTAAATTCCATAAAAAAAAATTAAAACACAAAAAGTATGTTCTGCAACAGAACCAACAGTAAATAATATCACACAAATTTGAAATCATATTACAACATTTATTATTATGAATTATTACACAACAGAAAAAAACGGGTAATGTTTCAACTAACAAAACGTTTAAAATTCGTATACATCAAGCACGTGGAACTCTCGGCAACGTCGTATCGAAACATACTGAAGCAACGATAGAACGATACTGAAGGTTAAACATATCAATACGCGCGCGGCGGTTATCTAAGCAAGGGCGAGACACGCGGTGTGATCTAGCATCACCGTAGTTTACTCTAGTGACCTACATTGTTGCTAACTAAAACCGGATGGAGCGGCGCGACAGCATGTGGGCAAAAGGGGTTTTACCTTAGTATTTAGATATTCGATTAAAATAAAAAAAAGTATGTAGACTTTCTCTAGATCACCCATTTAAATATAATAAGTAATTTCCATAACACCCTGTATATTGCAGAACACATTTTGAATAAAACACCAACCAACCCAACCTGTATTTTTTCAAACAGTGGTAAGTGGCTTCGTAAGCATAAGAACATTCCTTTGCTGTAACTGTAGGATAATATTTATAAAGCGACTTTACTACTACAGCAATGATATACCCAGCAAATCAAATTTTACTGTCACAGCTATTTTTTAATGGTCCCCTATGTAGGTATTTTTATTTGCGATCGTAGTTAAAATTTTTATAACTAGTAAAAATCGTCTCTCAGTGCGATGACTGGAGATACTAACTAAATAATTCATTTTTATTTAATTTTCAATTTATAATATTTTTTTACAGATATACAAAAGCGTTAAGCCATAAAGTAACATCGGCATGGCTTTGTTGGACAAACCAAAGAACTTGTATCACTGGTCGGTAATGTAGTATGTAGATAGTTATACGATTAAAAACAGTTTTACTTTTTTGTTTCTTTTTGAAAAAAATATGGTCAGAATTAAAATTCTGGTGAAATACTTTCTGCAAACTTTGTGAACTTATAGATGTCCCAACAGTGTCACAAAGTCGAATAACTTCGCTGTGCTCGTAGAGAGAGATACAAGAAATTATTCTGCACCATATGTCAAGCAAAAATACTGTATCTATCACCATCGATTTTTTTCGCACTTAAAGTTAGCGCATATACGAATCACATGTAATCTTATGGTACGAAGCACAGTCATGCCGACGACAGTGTCATCATTTTAAAAATCTGCCGACACTTCGGGAATTAGAATAAAAATTGTAAAATTTTATGTTTTCCTCTATTTCCAATTTTTTTAGACTCGTTGTTCCTTTGAGATCTTCCTAAGTGTAATATCAAATGCCATTCAATTCGTTTTCGAGTTCCATTATTTATGTAAACAATTTATTAAACAATGTAATTTTCTAAATTTAGTTTTTTACTTTATGAATTTATCAGTGAAAATTTTTTAGTTTTTCAAAAATTGGATTTTTTTTATCCTGTTTGAGATATTGGTGTTTTTTGAGCTAATTTTTGACAAACTTTTTAACTTTATTTTTCTTAGATTTGGGGGATTTTTGAGCGATTTTGATCTACTTTACCCTAATTTTTGCCCATTTAGCCTAGTAGGTCAGAACTGGTACTTTGCCTAGTACAACTTTTTTTACATAAAAATAAAATAAAAACTACACAGGGTGTTACAAATTCGGTCTTCATTATTGGGATGTCGGAAACGGTAAGAGATTCGAAGTCGGTTAAATTGAGGCCAAATAATATGTCGCAAAAAAATCAAAAATAAATACAGGGTCTTTCAAAATATTTGGAAAAATCTAAAATTTTGCGTTTCGGTTTTTTATTTCTTCCCGACTTTATTCGAGGAAATGTCCAAAATAAATGTCACTTTATCATTGCTACTTTTTATTCTCCACAAGATGGCATCATCAGATCTTTTATGCGACGTTTGGTCTTTAGGTCACCATCATCAACTTAATTTTTTTAAATACGGGCCCGGATTTTTTTGTTTAAAATATGAAAGAGTACACAAGTAACACTTGCTGGTTTTCGGACGTTTTGTACGTACTAGGGGTATTTTAATGAAGATGGTCAAGTTAAGGAACAAAACGTCGGAAAACCAATAAGTGTTGTATACCACTGCACGTGGATTTCGGTCCTTTTTCATAATTTAAACAAAAAGATCCAGGCCCGTATTAAAAAAATTCAGTTGATGATGGTGACCCAAAGATGAAACGTCGCATGAAAGGTCTGATAATGCCCATCTTGTGGAGAATAAAAAGTAGTGAGAAAGTAAAATTTGTTTTTCGACATCTCTTTGAACAAAGTCAGCAAAAAATAAAAATCGAAACACAACATTTTAGATTTCGGTCCCTGTATGTATTCTTGATTTTTTTGCGGCATATTATTGGGCCCATAATTACGCAACTTTGCCCCCAATTTAACCGACTTGGTATCTCTTACCGTTTCCGAAATCCAAATCGTGAAGGCCGAATTTGTAACACCCTGTATAACATATGTAGGTATGTATATTATTTGATAACGCGAAGTCTTGATAACTCGAAGTTCCGCCGAGACTCCATGCCGATGCCTGTACGATACAGGTAGGAACAGGTATTGATGCCAACAAAAAATAAAACTTTTCTTTGTTCACTCTCAAGTAATTAAGAAATTTCCTGTCATCCCACTTTAAGTTCGGAAATAAATGAGCATATTCGCCGTAAACGTGACGCTTCGAACATATTTCGTGTATCCAAATTCGTTGTGCTCTTTTTCGTTTATTATAATGCCGACGAAATTCCGTGCCATGCCTTGCGTCCATCCGATTCCGACGTATGTGCGCTAACCTTAATAGAACATTCAGTATAATATTCTCGATTCAAGTTTTTTATTTAACACTTGACAAATTACCTGCTTGTTTAGCTGGCCATATAAAAAGGTAAAACTGTTTCATATTTTTACTTTAGTTGGACAATTTCATTTGCTAAAATAACGTGTGTTATATTATACAGGGTGTCCGAGAAAATGTGGGAAATCTCCCGTATATGAAGAAAACAAGTGAAAAGGGTACTACAAGTTCATATAAACTTTTTTCGTATAGGCCTCCTCTTCGAAGATATGAGCTCCAATGGAATCCAGTTTTTTTCATAATTATTGAACCACCAGGTATATTTAATTTTTTTTTTAAATATGATGTATACCAGGTGAGACCCTTCAAATTAGTATCCAAGAAAGTGTTGTGAATTACTGACAGTTGCAGGGACGGACTAGCTGTGACACTCGTGGTCACTTTTTTTTTAACGCCCTGTATGATAAGAACTTTGGACAACGGTTTATACGTACCTTTAACTATTGACTAAAAATGAAGTACTCTTGATTCATGTCGCTAATCCTAATCGTTTTCGAGAAAACGTAATTTTATTTACTAACTTCTCACGGGTTAAATATGAAACGGCGGAATTTTGAGGGTCAGCAGTTGATAGGAACAAAGATGTATCTCTTGCTGAGATACGCCAAATACATAAACAGGGCATTAAAAAAGGGGCCACGAGTGTCACAGCTGTGAGTAATTCACAACACTTTCTTGGATACTAATTTGAAGGGTCTTACCTGGTATATATCATCAAAAAAATGACATATACCTGGTGGTTCAATAATTATATATTATTAAAAAAACTTGATTCCATTCATTGGGCTCTTTGGGATATAATTATATGAACTTGTAGTACCCTTTTCACTTGTTTTTCATATCCGGGAGATTTCCCACATTTTCTCGGACACCCTGTATAACTAACATAGTATGTGTGATAGTTATTTCTAAATAATGTATGGCCAATATTATTTGAGTCTACTTTGTCGATGCTAATACACAAAACGTATCTGAACGTTAAATATAGTTAGTTCTCAATAATGCTTCTGCTGGGGAAGATATAAAAAAATCTTGTTTCTATTTCGGTACTATAAACGACTTATAACAGCATCCAAAACAGTTAAAACCGGTGCGTTAATACACTCTCGTAAAGCACTGTTTTTAGGGGGATTTTTGTATCGGAGCGTTGATATTACTGATTTAAATGTGAAAAGGTATCAAACTAATGCCATATTTCATATTTTTTTAGATTAAATATTAAATGATAACATGAAATAGTATATTACATAACGAGTGTTGAAAGTGATCGATACTAAACGAGGAGGTCTTTAGCACGGGGCGCAAGTCGAGTGGGGAAATGCACCTAGTTTGAAGAAATCACTTTCACACAATTTTTTAACAGTTAACATATCCAAAATGTAAAAACTCATCTTATTAGAGATTTGTATGTAAAATTCAGTGGTTTAGCCAGATTTTCTCTAAAATACAGATTTTTAAATGGGACACCCTATATATTATTTTTTTAATCAATTAAGCATACTTTGGGCTTTACAAAAATGTATAGTTTATATTTATATTAAAAAATAACCTAAAAATTTTATAAATTTCGTTGGCTAGTAAAGTGAAAACCGCAGCATTCTTCTATTTTTGATAATAACTCTAATCCCTCAGAAAGCGTTGAATATGGAACACCCTATACAATTTACAACGCTTTCATTTTGCCGTTCGATTGATTGTCTACAATTTGCCCTATAAATCGAGCATTCATTTTTGTAGAATTAGAAACCGTTTTAACTGGTGTTTATGTAATTTTTCTTCAAGTCCAGTTTAGAAGAATAGTTTTTAAAATTTGTTTTTAATAATTAAACCACTATTTGCATTGAGTCGAGTTAAACGATTTATTAAATCTAACCACATTTTTTTGAATGTGAATGTTCCTTTCAAACCTGAAACTTGAAAATGATGCTTAGGGTACCAACATAGTGGAACGGCGAGCTACGCGCCAAGAGGCGATGCACGCGTCTCTTTAAGATTCAGTCAGATAGTTTTAAATGAAGGCGAACTAGTCGTTGCAAAAATTCCTGGATCAAAATATCCAGGTTTGATGAAAAAAATATACGATTTTGTTAAAATATTAAGACGAGCACACCATTGCAAATGAAATATTGTCCTTGTGAAGTTTTTCAGTAGGTTAGTTTATCGCCACACACACATTTTTGGTCTGCAATAACTTACTCTTCAAATATATCATAAATATATATATAATGTATACTTTCATGAACAGTGGCACATCCAGGAATTTATAAAAGGTTTTCGGAAAATTAAAAAAATATATAAAATTATCACATTCCTCTCGCGCACTTGCAACTTTTTATCGCGCAACTATTTTTACTTGCGATTGTAACAGACAACGCGAATTACTTAGTGGATTATGGATAACAATTGAGACAGAACAACCAAGCAAATAAAAAGATGCAAGTGGACGAGGAGTCTTAAAAAATGTTCTCATATAAATTAGTATAAAAATTATGTAAAATATTTGTTTAGATTGTTTTCTGGGGAGGGGAGTGCAATCCAGTAGCCCCTCTCGGGCGATACGTATTCCTATGAAGATTGAATACAGTAGCCGTAATGGTAACGATTTTTGTATCACGTTATGTTCAAAAATAAAGACATGTTATTATTATTATTATATCGGCCTACAGTGTTCGGAAAATTACCATCTACCGAAATTCTTTAGGGGTTTATGTATCTGTAATGTGCATTTATGCAATATGCCTGTATTTAATAACTGACGCTTTCAATTGAATATGTACAGGGTGAGTCAACGATAGAGTAAAGTTAATTTTTTCCTTTATGTTAAGAATCATTAAGGTGCACATTCTAAAATTATATTGGAGTATACAGGGTGGCCCACAAAGAAGTGGTGAATATAACTTGCGTTTTTTTAAATAGAACACCCTGTATTTCTATCTAATTTTTGGATTATGCATAAGATTCTGAATATTTTTTATATATAATAATAATATCTAAATCTTATAGTTTTTCCAATATTTCTATTTTTTCAGAAAATGTCAGTTTTCAGCGTTGGATTTAATTGTTAATACCTACACTACCTCTGCAAATTAAAAGTTCATATGTGGTATGGACATTATATGGAGTTAAGGCAAATAAACTATGGAAACAAATTTATCTCACTTTGTACATGGTGTTCAAAATAAATTTTCGATTTTCAGTAACTTTAATCAAAAAAATCTCGGTTTTTTTAAATGGTACACCCTGTATATTTCATTTCTTTCTGATAGAATACGTAATTATTTAACTTTTATTTAATATATCATATGTTTATTTTTAATACTTTTCGACATATTTTAATTTTTCTCTATTTTTCAATTTTAATTTCCTATATTTATATTATAACATCCTAGTTGCAATGAAAAAAAAAACAAAAAAAACCTGTGGAGTCCCCAGGACAAAATCAAACGAGGTAAATTTTCGAAACATATCATATAATAAAATGGAAATGGAAATAAGTAACAACAAACTTGTGGAACAGAATATTTACAATTAATATTTTTCTCATTTTTTAATTGTGTCATAATAAATGTTCAATGTTAATGTTTTAGTAAGTTTTGCTATACTCTCCTTAGCATAAATGCTGATACTGTCCTGCAAGCATTTCGTATTCTATATTCCAATTTTTTTCTGACTCCAAGTGTGTAAATCATGTCAATCAGTTCATTTTTAGGGAAATCCATACTTAATTTCTTCCTAAACACTTCTTACATCGAATAACAAACGTTTCTAGGTATTTCAGTATTAAGTACTTGTGTCAAAGTCTTGACACCTTTTGTTTTTTCATTGCAACTACGATGTTATAATATAAATATCGGAAATTAACAATGAAAAATAGAGAAAAATTAAAATATGTCGAAAAATATTAAAATAAACATATTATATATTAAATAAAAGTTAAAGAGAATTACGTATTCAATCAGAAAGAAATAAAATATACAGAGGGCGTACCATTTAAAAAAACCGAGATTTTTTTTGTTTAAAGTTAGTGAAATTCGAAAATTTATTTTGAACACCCTGTAAAAAGTGAGGTAAATTTGTTTCCATAATTTATTTGCCTTAACTCCATATAATGTCCATACCAAATATGAATTTTTAATTTGCAGAGGTAGTGCAGGTATTAACAATTAAATCCAACGCTGAAAACTGACATTTTTCTGAAAAAAATGAAAATATTGGAAAAACTATAAGATTTAGATATATAACATTATATATGAAAAATATTCAGAATCTTATGCTAAATCCAAAAATTGATAGAAATACAGGGTGTCCCATTTAAAAAAACGTAAGTTATATTCACCACTTCTTTGTGGGCCACCCTGTATACTCCAATATAATTTTAACATGTGCACCTTAATGATCTCTACAACAACAAGTTTTTATCTAATTCTTAACATAAAGGAGAAAATGAACTTTACTCTATCGTTGACTCACCCTGTACATATACATACAGGGTGGCCACTTTATTTCAACATACAACTATGTTCCGGAAAACTATGTTCCTTAAAAACATTTATTCTATAAAAGTTTTATTGAATGCAGTCTATTTTTTAATACTGTCATAATAATTGTAGCCAATTTGTCCTCTAAACCTCAAACTTTGAGGTTTTGGATAATGCCTCAGGATACATAGAGAGGTGATTTCTACATGTTAAAATAAAGGTAGTAGGTCATATAAGAAAAAGTCGCAACATTTCGAGTTACAGTATGTAATTTTCAAGGCAAGAGAACACCTAATAAGGAAGGTATTCTTTATTCTAGTGGATAAACCACTAGGGATGTGCGATACTCCCTATTTGTGGATCGATATTTATCGACTTGGAAGTACCGGTCTGTTACAATATCGTTAAGTAGAGTACCGGTCTGTCAGTACCGGTATTGTTTTATATTAAATAATATAGGATATCAAAAATGAACGAAAACGTTTTTTGGAATTTGGATAATTTCTGAAAAGCTAAGTCACTTTTTAGTATAAAAGAATTAATTACCCAATTATCGTCCAATACAACAAATATAAATAATAAATATTACAGTTTTATTTTAAATATGGGATTTGTGATTAGAATTATTTCGTTAGGTGTGCCTAACAAAATATTCGTAAATATCAATCAATCAAAAAATTAATATTTTGTTAGGTTTGTGACAAACATAACAAATAAATCACAAATTATATCACAATACCTATAAATTTAATTGATTATCCAACATATTTTGAGCCTTGAAAAATAGATGAATGCACAATAATTTTAATATTCTTGTGTATGAAATTATGTGCAAAAAAGCACCTAAGCACGTATACGGTAGGTACTGGGTAAAAACTATGTGTATCGGATCGTATCGCACAGTAAAATACCGGTACAAAATATCGAGTATCGATAAAAAAAATATCGGTACACAAAAATATCGTATCGTACCGCACATTCCTATAAACCACACCGTTTAGGAGCAACCTGGAATTAAAGTAAAATCAGTTTTTCAAATTGAAGAAAAATAATTATACTATCGAGTTTGCGACTTAATGTCTTTATTTTAACAGGTATCCTGAGGCATTATCCGCACACCCTGTAGGTGTAGCGCTGGAGACATTAAGGCAGACATTTGACCGGTTGATATTGACCGTGGCATGTATCTCCCACTTTTTCGTACATTAGAAAAGGCTGAACCATCTCTGTGCTTTTAGTGCGCTTACTTTAACAGCCTGTTTACTAAGATTTACCTCTGCAGCTGCAGCCTAGCGGTCATATGTCGCCTTCTGAAAGCGTCGCAGCTTCCTGAATGCGCCCATGGGACGGTTGCGTCAAATTATTAAAATCCAATCGAAATGTGAAAGTAATTGTACCATTGAATTTAACTCTTATTTACAGGAATCATTTACAGCAGACCAAACTGTATACTCTTTATTACATAGCGCCCTTCGGACGCTATGTATTACGGCTTTCCAGTGACCTTGAGTTCGTCCGTTGTCGTCGTCGTATCTTTTGACATTTTTGAGGTTGCAAATTTTTTGCGAAGAAACTGTCAGCGTTGAAACGACGAAACTTTTTGGTTTTAATTTTGGATAGTGCACGCGTGTTGTCTTAAAATTTAAAATATACAGGGTGAACCGTTTCGAAGTTATTAAGCGTCAAAGTCGACTTTTCGGCGATTCCCGTTGAAACACATTTCAAGTCGCAAAACTCAATTTTTTCGATTTAAATTTTCGGAGTGTGGAGTGGACCGGTCGCTACAGAACCCTATTGAAACTGGGCAACGTACGATGATTAGAAGTAATTTAAAAGAATTTTTGAAAGTCGAAATTTGACAAAAAAGGGTCATTTTTGGTACCTAATAGCTCGAACTGGGTGCGTCCGAGGGTCATGCGGTTTAAAATTTTCGATTTCCCATCTCAAAAACTAGGTGCCATCAATACATCTATCTATACCTAAAGTTATTAGAAGATGGGAAAAATTTGAAAATACTGAACAAGTTGATATTTCGGGGTAAAAATGGACGGTTTTTAATTTTTTTCAAGGTAAAAACGGCCTTTGATCGAATTTTAGTTTACGTTACCGGAAAGATCTAGGTAGACCACATTAGAAACGTATATTTTCGTTTCTTCGATTTAAATACCGAAATTACTATTAACGACTGAATTTTAGTTTTTTGGAAAAGTAAAAATTTGTCACCGCTACACTTAATTTCGTCTATACGCTTTCCTATTTAACATTTTCCATATTTTATTACTTTTTCGTCACGCGGAATGATGGTACTTTAAGATTCATACCAAGAGCGCGTTTCGAATTACGATCTAAAGGGTTAAAAAAAATTAAGTATATCCATTTTCAACCATTTTTCACTAAAACTTCTGTTTAGTCACGAATAACTCCTACAAATATCATTTAGGAGAGTTCTTTATAGGCGTATTCTTTCCGTCCATCTTTTCTCTCAACATTATTATTTTTCAAAATTTTTGAAATTTCCTTTCAATCGGGAGAAAAATGACGTTTTTCCGAGCTGGGACGGCCAATTTTTGCAAATCTGCACACTTCGTCGATTTTAATCAGCATGCCTTGGAATAAAATTAACCCAATTTGTTGACTGTCAAAATTCGGCTGAAATGGGCCAAAATAGCCATTTTCTTAGCGAGATCCTGAAGTTAATTGAACGATTTGAGGATGGAAATGGTATGGAAAAGATTCTATGGGATTTCGGCTTTCGATAATGACCCCTATCGTTGCCCAAAATGGAAAATTTCCTACCATTTTCCCGATTTCCAAAACGGTCTGCAACGACATATTTACATTGCTCTTATGGGAGAGCCGAAACAGGGTGCATCTTGAAACCAGTTATTCGATTTCTTCTAAACGGCTCACGTTGGAGCAATGAAACTTTTGGGGTATACTTTGGTATATATGGCGTATCCTTAGCCGATGTACGACATTATACAGGGTGTTCCGTTCATAAGTTATTAAACGAAATAAGCAGAAAATGTGCAAAAAATTAAATATTTTTTTCTACGACTTGCCGGTCTCGTAAAACTTAAGCGATTCAGTTCATATTCTAGTATGTTATCAAGAAACTTATTTAGATAAAGTCGTCGCGAGATTTTTTCAATAAAATGTCGGGAAGTCAATTTTTTGATTTTTTTAAAGTTGGAAAGCATGGAAATGCAGGGTCATTTTCGATAATTAATTATTCGACTTGGGTCGCATAGATTTGCTCCGGGTTCGAACCGGTGGATAGGTCATCTCAAATACTAATATTTCACAATACTTCATATCATGCTAAAAGGCCTATAAAATGGAGAAATTTGCGAAAAACTGAACTTGATGATTTCGTCAAAATTTTTTTTTGCTTTTTATGGGGTAAAATAATATTTGATCGAAATGTTATATATGTCATCAGAAAGAGCACATCAAAACAGGATTATAAGCCATAATTTAGTTTCTTAATTTCTTATACAAAAATAACTACAATCGATTAAGCAATAAGCACTAATTTTGACATCCTCTTACTAAAACCCATCTGTACGCTAGTGTATGTAACTTTTTCAATCGTTCTTTAGCCTATCATTTAAAGGAATAAATTACCTTTACGTTCAACATCGACTGCGTGATCCAAAAATATCCTTTGGCGGATAAAAAAAATATTTTATAAATTTTGTCAAAAATTTTTTTTTCAAAAGTTCAGTTTACTCTGCTATATCTTCCATAGCTTTCCTTTTGGAGATTTCTTTCTAGGTTTATCTGATTCCGTCATCTTTTCCGAACATTTTGATATATATAAAGTTACCATAAAGGTGTTCGATCTTGGAGAAAATTAATAAAATTCGTAACGGTGACAGCAAAATTTCTAAATTTCGCTGGAAATGCATGAAAGGCGTGGCTTTTACCGTAATTGGTGAAAATACATGGGATGTTTAGCAAATTTTTAATAGGGTCGTTTCGCATTTTGTGGAAAAATAGGAATAATTTAGTAAATTGTCAATTTAAAGAAAAATCAAGTAGCACATTATGTTAGTAATATTAAAGGAATTTAAAAAATTTTATTTATTTTTTGACACCTGTCAAATTGACGTTTCCTTGGTTAGTAAAAAGTGCAAGATTAATAGAATTTCACAAAGTTGGTGTCGTTTTCGTATAATTCGAGGGCAAGGAATCCGAAAATTTAATTCATATTTTGACAGCTGTAATTTTTAACAATTCTTTGATTTCGGTTAACTGTCGATCATAGGCTTAATGTTAATATAATTTCGCAAAGTTGGTGTCGATTTCGTATAACTCGAATGCAGGCAATCCGAAAATTTTTTAAATTTTTTGACAGCTGTCAAATTGACGTATATTACGTTGGTAATAGTTGCAATGTTAACAAAAATTCACGAGTTTGGTATCGCTACTATATAATTTGAGTGTGAGGAATTCGAAAATTTTATATATTTTTTGACAGCTGTCAAATTGACGTTTCTTAGGTTAGTAATATGTGCAAGGTGAACAAAATATCGCAAGTTTAGTATCGACTCTATGTAATTCAAATGCAAGGAGTCCGAAAATTAAATTTATTTTTTGACAGCTGTCAAATTGGTGATTCTTTAGTAAAGAATAAGTGCAAGGTTAACAAAATTTCAAAAATTTTGTATCGATTCTATATAATTTGAGTATAAGTTATCCGAAAAATCTATTTATTTTTTGACAGCTGTCATTTTTCACATTTTTTTGTTGACATGTTTTAACAAGTTTGGTATCGTTTCTATATAATTTGAGTATGAGGAATCCGAAATTTTTATCTATTTTTTGACAGCTGTCAAATTGACGTTTCTTAAGTCAGTAATAGGTACAAGGTCAACTGAATTTCGCAAGTTTGGTATCGTTTTTATGTAATTCGAATGCAAGGAATCCGAAAATGTTATTTATTTTTTGACAGCTGTAATTTTTTACATATTTTTTTCTATTCGATACGTAAAATAGTGAACGGATTGTTCGCAATCGGTTATAGCTGGTACCTTAAAATGTGAAACGGTCACATATGTTATAATTAACAAATTTGGGTGCTATGTACCCCCATCACAGTCCGCAGGAGTGTGGCCAACCAATTAAAGCAACAACCTACATTCAAGCTTCTCGGTGCATCCACCCAAATCGGTGGTCAATTCTATGTAATAATAACAAAAACACACGTAGGCGAATCTGTCGCATACAGGTGAACGGCGGAGCCCTGCCGCGGAGCGGCTAGTTAATAACAAAAACGCATGTAGGTGGATGCCGGAGGCCCCTGCGCGGTTAGCGCCTAGTGAGAATCTGTCGCATTTTGTAACTCATTAATGGTTTCCTTCTAAACATAATATATTTATTCTATCAGTATACATCAAATATTATATAAAATGTAAGAATATTTAATAATTTTTTTTTTGAATTTTTAAGAATTTCAAAATTTCTTGATATTTTTCAGTTTTTCTTAAATATCTCCGTAATCTAAACCAATAGGAAAAATTTGTATATTTCCTTTCTGATAGAGAATTTAATAGTATATTTTGTTTGTTCGAAACTTTTTTTCTCAAATGTAATCGTTTTTGAGATATTTGCAAGAATATAGAAATCATGATTTGCTCAATAACTCAACAACTATAGTAGATACAGAAAATTTTATAGACTACTTTCTTGTAGACCTTATCAAAGTGCATCTTTACGATATATACAATTTTACCGTAGAGATAATACTTTTCGAATAAAATCGAAATATATCGATTTCTTCAAATTTTTAAGGCATTTGCATGAATTATTTAGAAATTAAAAAAAAATTAAAAATGAAAATACTTGGGAATTAATATAATTTGGGGAATACCTAATTCGAAAATTTTATAGATTTTTTGACAGCTGTCAAATTGAGGATTCCTTAGTAAAGAATAAGTGCAAGGTTAACAGAATTTCAAAAGTTTGGTGTCGATTCGATATAATTTGAGTATGAGGAATCCGAAATTTTTATCTATTTTTTGACAGCTGTCAAATTGACGTTTCCTAAGTCAGTAGTATGTACAAGGTCAACGGAATTTCGCAAGTTTGGTATCGTTTCTATGTAATTCGAATGCAAGGAATCCGAAAATTTTGTTTATTTTTGACAGCTGTCATTTTTTAAATATTTTTTTCTATTCGATACGTAAAATAGTGAACGGATTGTTCGCAATCGGTTATAGCTGGTCCCTTAAAATGTGAAACGGTCACATATGTTATAATGAACGAATTTGGGTGCTATGTACCCCCAACACAGTCCGCAGGAGTGTGGCCAACCAATTAAAGCATCAACCTGCATTCAAACTTCTCGGTGTATCCACGCAAATCGGTTGATAAATCTAGGTAATAACAAAACACATATAGGCGAATCTGTCGCAAAAAGAGGGTCCGCGGAGCCCCGCGCGGAGCGCCTAGGGGGCTATGCCCCCTAGTTACATAGCACCCTTCGGATGCTATGTATTACGGCTTACGTGTGACCTTGAGTTCGTCCGTTGTCGTCGTCGTCGTCGTATCTTTTGACATTTTTGAGGTTGTGATTTTTTTGCGAGAAAACTATCAGAGTTGAAACGATGAAACTTTTTGGTTTTAATTTTGGATAGTGCGCGCGTGTTGTCTCAATTTTTTAAATATACAGGGTGAACCGTTTCGAAGTTATTAAGCGTCAAAGTCGACTTTTCGGCGATTCCCGTTGGGACACATTTCAAGTCGCAAAACTCAATTTTTTCGATTTAAATTTTCGGAGTGTGGAGTGGACCGGTCGCTACAGAACCCTATTGAAATTGGGTATCGTACGACGATTAGAAGTAATTTAAAAGAATTTTTGAAAGTCGAAATTTGACAAAAAAGGGTCATTTTTGGTACCTAATAGCTCGAACTGGGTGGGTCCGAGCGTCTCGCGGTTTTAAATTCTCGATTTCCCATCTCAAAAACTAGGTGCCATCAATACATCTATCTATACCTAAAGTTATTAGAAGATGGGAAAAATTTGAAAATACTGAACAAGTTGATATTTCGGGGTAAAAATGGACGGTTTTTCATTTTTTTCAAGGTAAAAACGGCCTTTGATCGAATTTTAGTTTACGTTACCTGAAAGATCTAGGTAGACCACATTAGAAACGTATATTTTCGTTTCTTCGATTTAAATACCGAAATTACTATTAACGATTGAATTTTAGAAATTTGGAACTGGTTTTTTTTGTCACCGCTACACTTAATTTCGTCTATACGCTTTCCTATTTAACATTTTCCATATTTTTTTGCTTTTTCGTCAAGCGGAATGATGGTACTTTAAGATTCATACCAAGAGCGCGTTTCGAATTACGATCTAAAGGGTTAAAAAAAATTGAGTATATCCATTTTCAACCATTTTTCACTAAAAGTTCTGTTTAGTCACGAATAACTCCTACAAATATCATCTCGGAGAGTTCTTTATAGGCGTATTTTTTCCGTCCATCTTTTCTCTCAACATTATTATTTTTCAAAATTTTTGAAATTTCCTTTCAATCGGGAGAAAAACGACGTTTTTCCGAGCTGGGACGGCCAATTCTTGCAAATCTGCACACTTCGTCGATTTTAATCAGCATGCCTTGGAATAAAATTAACCCAATTTGTTGACTGTCAAAATTCGGCCGAAATGGGCCAAAATAGCCTTTTTCTTAGCGAGATCCTGAAGTTAATTGACCGATTTGAGAATGGAAATGGTATGGAAAAGATTCTATGGGATTTCGGCTTTCGATAATGACCCCTATCGTTGCCCAAAATCGAAAATTTCCTACCATTTTCCCGATTTCCAAAATGGTCTGCAACGACATATTTACATTGCTCTTATGGGAGCGCCGAAACAGGGTGCATCTTGAAACCAGTTTTTCGATTTCTTCTAAACGGCTCACGTTGGAGCAATGAAACTTTTGGGGTATACTTTGGTATATATGGCGTATAGTTAGCCGATGTACGACATTATACAGGGTGTCCCGTTAATAAGTTATTAAACGAAATAGTCAGAAAATGTGCAAAAAATTAAATATTTCTTTCTACGACTTGCTGGTCTCGTAAAACTTAAACGATTCAGTTTATATTTTAGTATGTTATCAAGAAACTTATTTAGAAAAACTCGTCGCGAGATTTTTTCAATAAAATGTCGGGAAGTCAATTTTTTGATTTTTTTAAAGTTGGAAAACATTAAAATGCAGGGTCATTTTCGAAAATGAATTATTCGATTTCTGTCTTATAGATTGGCACCGGATTCGAACCGGTGGATAGGTCATCTCAAATACTAATATTTCACAATACATCATATCATGCTAAAAGACCTATAAAATGGAGAAATTTGCGAGAGACTGAACTTGATGATTTCGTAAAAATTTCTTTTTCCTTTTTAAGGGGTAAAATAATATTTCATCGAAATGTTATATATGTCATCAGAAAGAGCACATCAGAGCACGATTATAAACCATAATTTAGTTTCTTAATTTCTTATACAAAAATAACTACAATCGATTAAGCAATAATCACTAATTATGACATCCTCTTACTGAAAGCCGGCTGTACGCTAGTGTATGTAACTTTTTCAACGATTCTTTAGCCTATCGTTTAAAGGAATAAATAACCTTTACGTTCCACATCGACTGCGTGACCCAAAAATATCCTTTGGCGGATAAAAAAAATATTTTATAAATTTTTTCGAAATTTTTTTTATTAAAAGTCAAGTTTATTCTGCTATATCTTCTATAACTTTCCTTTTGGAGATTTCTTTCTAGGTTTATCTGATTCCCTCATCTTTTCCGAACATTTTGATATATATAAAGTTAGCAGAAACAGGTTCGATCTTGGAGAAAATTAAGAAAATTCGTAACGGTGACAGCAAAATTTCCAACTTTCGCTCGAAATGCATCAAAGGCGTGGCATTTGCCGTATTTAGTAAAAATTAGACAAGGGCAAGTGTTTAAATTCATCAGATTTGAATAAATCATGCACGCCGTCTGGAAAAAAAGGCTTAATTTGATAATTTGGCAATTTGAAGAAAATTCAACTAGTACGTTATGTTAATATTGCTAAAAGGATTTAAAAAATATTTTAAATTTTTTGACACCTGTCAAATTGACGTCTCCTTGGTTAGTAAAAAGTGCAAGATTAATAGAATTTCACAAAGTTGGTGTCGTTTTCGTATAATTCGAGGGCAAGGAATCCGAAAATTTAATTCATATTTTGACAGCTGTCATTTTTAACAATTCTTTGATTTCGGTTAACTGTCGATCATAGGCGTAATCGTAACAGAATTTCGCAAAGTTGGTGTCGATTTCGTATAACTCGAATGCAGGCAATCCAAAAAATTTATTAATTTTTTGACAGCTGTCAAATTGACGTATATTACGTTGGTAATAGTTGCAATGTTAACAAAAATTCACGAGTTTGGTATCGCCTCTATATAATTTGAGTATGAGGAATTCGAAAATGTTATATAATTATTGACAGCTGTCAAATTGACGTTTCTTAGGTTAGTAATATGTGCAAGGTGAACAAAATAACGCAAGTTTAGTATCGTCTCTATGTAATTCAAATGCAAGGAGTCCGAAAATTAAATTTATTTTTTGACAGCTGTCAAATTGGTGATTCTTTAGTAAAGAATAAGTGCAAGGTTAACAAAATTTCAAAAATTTTGTATCGATTCTATATAATTTGAGTATAAGTTATCCGAAAAATATATTTATTTTTTGACAGCTGTCATTTTTGACATTTTTTTGTTGACATGTTTTAATAAGTTTGGTATCGTGTCTATATAATTTGAGTATGAGGAATCAGAAATTTTTATCAATTTTTTGACAGCTGTCAAATTGACGTTTCTTAAGTCAGTAATAGGTACAAGGTCAACGGAATTTCATAAGTTTGGTATCGTTTTTATGTAATTCGAATGCAAGGAATCCGAAAATGTTGTTTATTTTTTGAGAGCTGTCATTATTGACATATTTTTCTCTATTCGATACGTAATATAGTGAACGGATTTTTCGCAATCGGTTATAGCTGGTTCCTTAAAATGCGAAACGGTCACATATGTTATAATGTACGAATTCGGGTGCTATGTACCCCCATCACAGTCCGTAGGAGTGTGGCCGACCAATTAAAGCATCAACCTGCATTCAAACGGCTCGATGCATCCACACAAATCGGTTGACAAATCTAGGTAATAATAACAAAAACACATGTAGCCGAATCTGTCGCATACAAGTGAATGGCGGAGCCCTGCCGCGGAGCGGCTAGGTAATAATAAAAACGCATATAGGTGGATGCCGGAGGCCCCTGCGCAGGTAGCGCCTAGTGGGAATCTGTCGTATGCAGGTGAACGGCGGAGCCCCGCCGCGGAGCGGCTAGCTAATAACAAAAAAAACATGTAGGTGGATGCCGGAGGCCCCTGCGCGGGTAGCGCCTAGGGGGGCTATGCCCCCCTAGTTTATTATCATGTTCTCATTTAGGCTTAATAAACTTTAGATTGTAAGTCAATTATTTCTATGTAAAATTATTGCCTTTCATTTAAAACTGTCCATATTATTTCAGCAATAAAGGTTTTTAAGTAAACAGTGGTTATAATATATTTCTGTAGGTTAAACCTGTCAGTTACCTGACCCATCGGCTTGAAACAAACACGGACCCTGTATTTCTATCTGCTTTGTACACGTCACCCTTGTTATTATTACGAAAATAAACACAACAAAAAGAGACCTGTAGAATCCCCCATCTCTTTTTATCTTCTGTCCTGCTCATTCTAACAGGTAACCGGTTTGGTGTGTCTTTGTTAGGATAAACAAACAATCGACGGACGTGACTCAAAGGTCTATATTTTTATCCAGTTTACGGCACAATCTTACTATATTGAGTTAAGAATTACTATTTTTCCACAAACAACACTTAAATTAATACACAAACACCGAAAAACAATAAAGGATTTTATTTAACAATAACGACAAATATGGCAGTTGTCAATCCGGTAGTGTCAAACGTGAAAGCAGGCATGAAAGATGGCCGCTTCAGTAAGTGCTTTATAAAAAGTACGTTGCGAACGCTCGAAGGCGACGTAACGTCTTTGTCCAATTAACTGAAAACGACAAAGACAAATTATACTAATTTTCAGAGCTCCCCCGATTGCTTGAAGGTCCTTGGAAAAACCCATCAAATTCAAACTCTCTGTCAATTGATTTAAATGGTTAAATAAAATCCAGTGTCAAAATATTAACGCAATTTTTATTAGTTTATGGAACGTCAGCACCTGAATTGATTATCTAATCGAAATCGCTAAACGACAGTTTTCAAAAGAGGTTCCGTCCAGCCGATGGGCGAACTATCTTCCCTGACCGTTTTGCCCATCGACTCGAAGTATGCGTTTTTGAAAACTGTCGTTTAATTTTAATAAATAACACAACTTACTATTTTGAACATTAACTTTAGTTTACAATTATTAGTCTAGTCGCCTATAACAAAATTTCCCAATAAAAACTCTATTTAAACAACATAATTTATAATATTTACAATTATTTCGAAAACGGCTGGATATAACTTATATGCTTGTATTACAAAAAAAAATTGTCTATGAATTATACGTCAAATAGCCAAATAATATACAGGGTGTTCCATTTGAAAAACTTGAGAAAAATTGTTTTAAAATGTGGGGTTTTTGAAAGCTTATTATGAACACCCTGTATAAAATAAATAAACGCAATTACTTTCATAGTATCTCTAGACCTCTTGTCATAAATTTCACTCAATGCCGAGGTTAGAAAAATTGTTCTGGATTGTTTTTTTTTGATTTTTTTATTCAGGACTGCAAAACTTTTTTTTTTAGTTTTTATTTTATTTCTCCGAAACTACAGAACCAAATTAAATAAAATTTGAGGCACTTATAAACGATAGTAATACGAACCTAAATATGCAATAAAATACTGGGTGTCCCATTTAAAAAAATATAACTTTATGCTGTCACACTTTTTTGGGCCACCCTGTATAATGTAAAATATTTTTAAAACATGCCGCTTTTAATCCAATATCTCAAGCTGTTTCAATATTGTTGATAAGTTCTTCGATAACGATTTAATCTTCCGTCCACGCTTCGTTTGCGGACCCTGTATGTGGACGATTTATTATAAAGTCCCAAGCTAGATCTACATATATCTGAGGAACTCAAAAAAGCCTATTTTTTATATTTTAAGTGCCAAATTGGGGATCAAGATAAAAGTTGGGCTCCTCATGTTTGTTGTGTAAATTTAGTGCAGTGGTTGTATCGCAAGAAAACTTCAATGCTGTTTGCTGTTCCTATGGCGTGGAGAGAACCTACTGACCATGTAACTTTTGCATAACCAAAACAGAAGGGATTTCAAAAAAGCATAGAGACAAAATAGAGTATCCAAATTGGCCTTCTGCGCTAAGGTCAGTTCCTGATTGCCAGGAACTACCGGTACCGATAGCGCCTTTAATCCTGGACATCGTGTTTCCCGGCGATTCTAATTCTACATCCGAATCTGATCCACAACTTCCTGAGAACACCAGTTGTGACCCAACATTTTTACCAACTACCAGTGAACCTCACTTAATAACTCTGAACGAATTAAATGACTTGGTACGTGACCTAGGATTATCAAAACAAAAATCGGAACTTCTTGGTTCCAGACTTCAACAGTGGAACTTGATAGATAAAAAAGCAAGTGTTTACTTTACCGAAAACTGAATGTAACATTATCAAGTTTTTTTTAAAATGGAAGGGTCTCTATGTGCCTGTTGTGATATTGATGGTTTAATGAATGAGCTTAATATGGAACATGATCCTAGCGACTGGCGTTTATTCATAGATTCGTCGAAATACAGCCTAAAAGCAGTCCTATTTCATAATAGAAACAAAAAACCATCCATTCCTTTAGCCCATGCAGTGACAATGATAGGAACAGATGACAATTTAGCAACCATATTACATGTGTTAAATTTGAACAATATAAGTGGAATATCTGTGGAGATTTAAAAGTGATAGGTATATTGCTAGGGCTTCAAGGGGGTTTTACAAAGTATTGCTGTTTTTTGTGTCTGTGGGACAGTAGGGCAACAAAAGAACACTAGAGTAAAAGGGATTGGCCTCATAGAACTTCTTTTGAACCTGGTACTTCAAACGTTAAATATGCCCCCCTTGTTAACCCAAAAAAGGTGCTGCTATCCCTCTCCATATTAAGCTTGGACTAATGAAAAACTTTGTCAAAGCCATGGACAAAGAAGGTAGTGGTTTCCAAATGTAGTGGTTTCCAGTACCTAAGAGAAATATTTCCTCACCTAAGTAATGCAAAATTAAAAGAAGGCATATTTATTGGACCTCAGATAAGGAAGCTCCTAGATAATCTCCGTTTTTAAGAACAATTAAATGAAAAGGAATTGGCAGCTTGGACGTGATTTGAACGTGTAGTGAAAGGATTTCTGGGCAACAAGAAAGATGAAGACTATAAAAGACTCATAGATGAACTATGGAAATCCTATGAATTACTAGGGTGTCGCATGTCTCTAAAACTACATTTTTTGCAATCCCATTTGAATTTTTCCCGGAAAATTTGGGTGCAGTAAGCGATGAACAAGGAGACATCAGGACGATGGAAACCAGGGACGCTGGAGCCTATGTTAGGCGACTAATGTTTTTTTAAAAAGGGATGATGCTACAGAACACAAAAGGAAAAAGTGAACGTTTTGTCGCTGCATCATATCTTGTGCAATATATTTTTTATTAACATAACAACCAATCCTCAGTAATATTTTTGCATAGATGCCGCATATTTTATATGTTTATATTAAATAAATATATTAGATTGTAAAAATATGTCGTCTCCTCTTTTTTCTCCACCACCCACCCCTTATAACAAAAAACTGTACGTGTTACAGCAATTAGCTTATCATTTTCGGATTTAGGACTCTAAAATACTTCCCTAAACCTATTTTCATCAATGTTACTATACAAAAATTTTAATTTGTCGACTTGTGTAATTAATTCAGCTGCTGACCTTCGCTAAACGCTCCCAATAATTCAAAATAAACAAAATCAGGTGGTAGAAGTGTAACCCGCCTTGAAGCCTTCTTAAAGGCATCTTGTGTTCAGTTGATCTGAACGCTCTTAAATGCCTATAACAATATAAGTCTGTATAAATGTGTAAAAAGGAAACTTGATGTTCAAATAACAAACCAGTTTGATTTTGTAACTTTTATTGTCAGTCAAAATCCTAGTCAACTAATGAATACTCTTAATAACTATTAAACTTTGATATGGTTTTTATATAAATACCTACGATTAATACCAAAAACGGTATTTGATAACACTTGTTTAGCCCGAAGTTCATCTGCCGATAAGAAATTTCAAATTACATCTTATGCAATAAAAATGTAGGAAATTAATCGAAACTTGATTTATATAACAAAGTATATACAGGGTGTCCAGAAATTACTGGTCATAGATTTTAGGATATATAGGGAAAGTCGAAATATTGTCAGGAGTCGGATAAATATGTTGAAATTGACTCTGTCAAATGTACAGATAGTCCCATTTTCTACACTTTTATAGGGTATATCCGTTATTGTTAGCGCTATCAAAAAAGCAATGTAGGTGTCATGTGCTCTTTTTGGGTCAAACTTAAAATGATAAAATCAAAATTCGAAAATTTTCGCTCGCTTAAGAAATACGGAGGATGTCAAGAAATTGTCAATTTCAAAATTACCCTAAATTTTCTTAGTTAAAAGAGATACAGAAAAATGTTTTATACATAAGTTTCTTTATATTGATTGTTGAATAATCTGCCGTTTTCATAATAAGTATACGGGGTCAGGTAAAAAAGTTATCGGCCCTAACCTCATTTTTTAAAATGGAACACCCTGAATATTTTAATCTAAAAAGATTTTAAAGCATAATTGACTTTAAATGTTAATAACAACTAGTATGTCAACATAGTTGTCTCTAGGATATTAGCTTTTGTTTCGTGGTCTATTGTGGTTTAACGTAATAAAGTTTAAATAAATCGCCTAGGAAACCAATATTATCCATGGTTGGTTGGTTGAATGAGGGCTGGCATGTTGCCATTATACTGCAGCCGAACGGCTTGTTGTATCCCTTTTGTTTAACGTCTGGGTGGTGTATTATATGGTGTATTATATATTTGAAAATATAATTTAAAATGCAATCTTCTTAGATTAAAATATACAGGGTGATCCATTTAAAAAAATGGGGTTAGGTCCGATAACTTTTTTACCTGACCGCGTATACTTATTCTATATACGGCAGATTATTCAAAAATCATTATAAAGAAACTCTTGTATAAAACATTTTTCTGTATCTCTTTTAACTAAGAATATATAGGGTAATTTTGAAATTGTCAATTTTTTGATTTTCCCCCGTATCTCTTAAGCGAGCGAAAATTTTCAAATTTTGATTTTACCATTTTAAGTTGAACCCAAAAAGAGCACATGACACCTACATTACTTTTTTGATAGCACTAATAGTTACGGAGATACTCTATAAAATGTCGGAAATGGGATACCTGTACCCTTCGATAGGTAGTATAAATTTTGAAAATTTAATTTCGACCATACCTGTATAATAAAGCATTCTAAAATCCAATCCATAACGAAAGTTGTATTGCTACGAGTTACAGATTGTATCGCCCAAATTTTAGGGCCCTCAAAAAATAACAAAATTCAAAAAAATTAAAATTTTTGAGGGGGCGGAATATTGGCACCCCTGTACATTTTATAGAAAAACTGCATTATAACTTCTTGGAGAGGCCGACATGGCACACCCATGTGCCGAGTTTGAATACATTTTGGTGAGCCAATCATAAGCTATTCAATTCAGTGCAGGTAATACAGTAAACGCCAGGAAATTAAATTTTGACATTGACAAAAAAATTATTATATATTATAATTTCGGTGACAATATTTTCATTATTCGGTATGTTTAGCTTTATGTCAATTTTTGGCAATAGCGTCATATGAATAATTTGCTGGTGTTTGCTGTATTACCTGAACTATGAAACTTTCGTGCATGGTATTGGCATCATATTTAGTTGAATAGCTTAGGATTGGCTTATCAAAAAAATGTATTCAAACTCATCACATCGATTTACCATGTCGGCCTCTTCAACAAGTTATAATGAAGTTTTTCTATAAAATGTACAGCCACCTCAAAAATTACATGGGATTTCCTATATTCAACTCGACTATGCATCACCCGATATATCCAATCATTTATGTCGACTACTAGTTTCTGGAGACCCTATATATGTAATTAATTAGAACATTATAAATTAATATAGGCTCGAAGAAACAAAATGATTAAATTACTGTGTCGGACTAGACACCAGAATAGCAAACTGACTTTCCCCATTGGGAAGAGTCATTCTTAATCAATCAATTATGGGCAGAGGCCCCAAAAGGCTAACGACCGAGCTCTTCCCGTCAATTACAATGCTAAATGATACTTATATACTTGGGTTAATGTTACATCGAAATAAATTAATACTGAAATTTAAAATGTTAAACGTTAAAACTAATTTTACGACAAAGGATATACGCCATTCGCGCTAAATGGGTAGTGGTTTTTAGGAATATTTACACAGATCAGATTATAAATTTGTTTAACGAATGATAAGCAAGAAAATGGGTCTTTAATTGTATGCAGTAAATGGCATACTTATTATTGTACAACACAATTATTGATATGAGGTATTTTCAGCGTATTTTTTTTTAAGTTCATTATGTACAGAATTCCCAAATTGAATTATTTTTAACCGGTCTAGTGTGAAGGAGCTGGTATAGTAAAGTTTATATTTTATATTACCTTTACTGCAATAAATCAACTACCTGATGAACCCACATCGTTCTAGAAATACAGTGGGTCGAAAGTAAAAGTTTATTTTCGAAAATAAGCCATAATTTGAAAACGGTGCAATGTATCGGATTGAATGTTGACGGTATGATGTTTTTATGAGTAAGAAATGAGAATTTGTAGAAATTTTTAAGTTTCACATTAGAGTGCGCTGGGTTTAATAAATCTATGATTTTTTTCTTACCAGTTATTAAGTATTTTTTATCCAATATTGTCAAAGAAGGGCAATTTCTAAACTAAAAAGGTAAACGTGGATATCTTAATATATCTCCATTTTCGAGATATTCTAAACATCACAAGGCATAAAAAAAATCAAAGTTAAAATGTATTTCTAGAACGACAAACATTTCGAAAGATCTCGTTCACTTGTCAACAGTTGCTCTATTTCCCACCCTGTATGTATATGTCGCAGTCTTTTAGTGTAATCAGTCGTTTCATGAAAAGTCTGCTCTTTTCATGAAACGCTGCCAAACACTGGAACAAATAACTATTACGCCAAAAGGCTATAAATTGTAGACGTTACATGAAACGTATGCCTGTTTCGGCCTCTTGATGAAAACGAGAAAAAATTACGTTAAGTGACTGACTTTACTGGACTTTTCATGTAACGCTCCGAATCTACTTTGCACTTACTGAATAAACAGCGAAATAACTTTTATTACAAATAAGGTATGAAATACCTACCTACTACCGACCTACCTACCGACTACCTACAGTACAGGATCAACAAAAATATGAATGAAAGTAGAATCCTTAATAAAAAAAAATAAACAAACGATATGTTACTTATTAAAGCACGGCAAGTTATTATAGAAACGGCTATTACAAAGGACGCTATTTTTTTTTTACAGATACGCTTATTCCTATTATACTGTTGTTTGCTAGGTTTACACGAACATTTCAGTATGCCTTGACCACCACGTGATTCCAATGACACAGGTTCTCTTAAGCTGAGTTATTTTTCCAAGGGGATTTCCTCTTTATTAAGAAATGCAGCACCAAACCATCCTTTTATAGTACCATGCTTGCCAGCAATCTGATTTACGCCATTTTTCTGATCTATTATCAAACAAACCATATTGCTGGACCTCTGTCGACTTTGGGAATATTCAAATTCTACAATAAAAGTCGGCAGTTTTTTGCCGAATTACTTAACATTTTTTAGGCTGCTTCTTCAGTTTTATTTCTTGCTTCGTCGCGTTCTTCAGAAATATTTTTACTGGCAGAACATAAATTGCACAGTACTGAAGATCCTTGTTGACAAACTTCTGCAATGTTAACAAAACGTAAACAATTTTCGTTCTTTCGTTTTGTTTGTTGGGTTTAAAAAATCACTTACAGTTTTTGCTTAGCTAATTCAATTTCCTGTATGACTCCTTCAATTTTCTGCTTTGTGTAAGGCTTTCGCAGTGGTTTTTGGGAATAGAACTCTTCCAATTTCTGCGTTTGTTGTATGTTTCATTTAACGTCTACAATTTATAGCCTTTTGGCATAATAGTTATTTGTTTCAGTGTTTGGCAGCGTTTCATGAAAAGAGCAGACTTTTCATGTAACGGCTGATTACACTAAAAGGCTGCGACATATACATATTAATTTATTATATTAAAATTTGGAGTCCGGCTCTGCACGAAAAGATGTAAATTTGGGGCATTTTATGGCCGGAAGGATGATTAGGATTGTATGTCAAAAGATCAAGGGTATAATGTAAACTTTGCTGTATACCGACTTAAATGTAACACTTAGATGTTATGCTGAAAATACCCACACACACAATTTCATTATAAAGAAATAGCAACATAAAATAAACACGTTTGGCATAATAAGTAGATCTGGAAAACTCTAAAATTTGGCAACATACAGCCTAAACTTATAAAAATACGTATTTGTAAATGCTCAGTATATTATTAGATAAAATAGTGTACATTTTTAAGAGGTAGACAAAAGAGAACAACACCCTTATATTAAAGTATACAGGTTTTTTTAGGATCGACCGCGATAGGATCGTCTTTTTACTCAAAAAGGGAGCGACTTCCTCCACGTCGAAAATACTTTGTCTTAAAAATAGAAAATCACAGCACCTTGATTAATAATAACTCTATTTAACAAGTCAACATTAAACATCTTACATTTTAGGTATTTCTATTCTAGTTATTGCGAAAGCGATTATGATTTGTTGTGCTTTAAGCTTTGTTGTAATACGGTTGGCTAGAATACGTACTTTAATCTATAGGTAATCACATTACTGACAAGCATTTTTATATGAATATATCGTTATATATTGCCGTTATTAATGGCACTACAACTACATATTTTAATTAAACGTTTTTATACAGAGTCTGTAATTATACGATATCTCGTAAGCAGTTATAGCTGTATTATTTTTAAAAAATGGTAAAAGATTAAAATGAGAGGCGAGGTGTCATGCCACTTGTTGTCAGATAGTTTCGGAGTGCTCGAGGTATATACAGGTCGACAAGTTTATCTGTAGCTACCAAAGGAATGCAGGCAAACAAATGTCTTGGGTTAACAATGTTGTTACAAATATTAAATTTTCGAGAAAAACCTAAAATTACATCTACGCATTTAAAATAAATTGTAATAGGTATATAAGAAACCAATATTCTATCATAGTTTCAATATTATTAAAACTTTCTTTTCACACTATTTATTTTGACATTTAAATGCAAAATAATATATTTTTTTGATTAAAGTACTTTTAATCTAAAAATATGGCAACATAGTGCGTTGTCAATGGTTACAGGTAGCTACAGCTAATTTGATAGATTATATCCCTGACGGTTGATAGCGCATGCGTCTCGTGAGACACCAGATGGGCCACCCAGTTGCGTAGTGATAGAAAGGGCAAAAAAGTTATTGTATTGTGTTAAATTGTGTTTTATAAATAAGGGTTCATTGTGTGTGTTTTAATTTGGGTGTTACTTTCAAATTTTGAACTTTGTGAGAATGGTAAAAATCCTCATACTCAGACCCGTGGAGTGATTGCAAATGTTTATAGGGTATGTGAAGAGTAATCACAAATCAATTATTTAAATTGCCACTTAAGCGAAAGCTAGAAAGGGATATTAATACCACCAAAACTGATAAATCATCATTAATCTATTAATCAATTAATCATGTAACTGTTTTTCTATGTTGCAAAATTGGCATCTTGTAAAAAGTAATTTTTTAAACCTTGATAAAAATAGTTACCAACCTTCCAACATAAAATGCAATTACTGAAGAATTTCCTATTTTTATTCCATTATTTAAAATAATAATAGCACGCCCCCATGACTAGACCATGTTTTAAACGATATTGCTTCCCCTTACCGATACGTCGGAGACGCAGATCCACTTGTCGACCTGTATACAACAGGGGCGAATAGGCCGTCTGGAACCCGAAGGGCCGGAAAAAGGAGCCGCCGCCGCTTGATGCCGCCCCTGATACACAAGGGCGCACTCAAAAATATTGAAAGATCAAAACTTTTTTTAAAACGGGACTATTTTATGAGACTGTGGAATTCTCTTTCAGTTTTTTAACATCTTGGTAGAATGATCTACAACAGGGGTGGCCAACACGCGAACCGCCGGGGTATGTTGCGGCCAGGGTTGTTAATGTCGCAGAAAAATTGAATTTCCTACATTGTTACATCGCAAACGTAGTAATCTAATAAATGTTTTCATTGACTAAAAGTGTCAAAAACTTTATTATTATAAATTTGATGTTAAAAGTTGGAAATTCGAGTGGAAAAGTAGAAAATAGTAGTTTTTGGTTATTGTTCTTCTGTTGCTTCTTGCTTTATGATTTGATCTAAATAAAAATATTCTAAAAATTAAATGTGAAAGTAGTAAATGTAACAAAATACATAGTAAGAGCATATAGCAAATTACATTTATTACGGTAGTAAATGTTACATTAACTACTTTAAAGCCTGGTTGCGGCCCGCGGAGCGCTAGGGTAAATGAATATGATTTTATTGTGCATATCACCAAAAGAACATTACATCATGAAAGTAGGGATGATTGGAACAGGGTATTTTGAATAACAGTTCCAGTTTCAAACGGTTTGCTGCGCTTCTGTTACATCGCAACGTCGCGTCGGCGTTGCAGTCTGATAAAGCGGGGTTGCCTGTTGTTCCATTAGCAGAAAAGTTAGCTTTTAGGGACTTTCCCCAGTTCTATATTTATTTTAATAAAAAGTTTATCAATACGAAATAAAAGTAACCCGGTTTGGAACTTTATACAATAATAGATAACACAAACCCAAAGCGTTAAAGTTATAAATGTCGTATACATCTTCTATAACAAACTTAAAAATACATATTGTAAGAAAACACCCGACTGTGCAAAGAGGACGATCTTCCTTTATTTAGATGATACTGATAATAGGTGTTTACCTATAATTTTTTAAAATAAATATTTCTACGATACTACATAGAGGCATGCTGACACTGTGGACATAAACTTTATCTTTATACATTGCCAAAGAGTTTTATTTCATATATTTTAGATTTATTTTTGTGTTAAAAAAATAATTTTTGATAAATATTTACTTTAAATTTTTTTCCGTATTTCCGAAAAATATTAAACATCGACAACACCGCGTAATTCATTCCCTACGACCTTTCGCTGCTAGCTGCTTCTGCTCCGTTCCAACAAACAGTATCCGAGCATTCGAAACTGTTTCATCGAAACAGGTTCTTCCGGCCACACTGGCGAAACAGGTTGTTCCGGCGAAACAAACTGCTTCAGCGAACCAGACGCCTCCAGCGAAGAGCGAAACAGACTGTTCCAGGTAAGATCTTTAGTTCCAGCGGAACAGGAAAACCTCTCGACCCATACCTGTTCCACATAAAAACCTGTTTCGCCAGAGCGCCATCTCTATATAAGTAGTATCATATATTTTTAAGTTTTTGAAATATCTTGAATTTTTTGAAAAAATTCATTTCTTTTCTTGTTTTTTACATGAAACCAGGCAAGCGTTTGACCTTAATCTCACCTACTGGGAAGCGTCGACTACGACGGCGTTCAAATTATTAAATTAATGGAACCGAAATTTTATCAATTTGGAACAATTTCGTTACCTACTTACACTAATTTTTTAATCACAAATATTTAACTTTGGAACCTTAGGCGATTGATCCCCTAAAAGGGATATTTGGCCGCTTTTCTGATAAAATTAAAAAGCAACGAAATATTGATCAAAAAACGAACACTAGGCATAACTTAACAAAAAAAAATAGGTGCGTGGCCCGGCAGGTTGGCCACCCCTGATCTACAATGTAGATCATTCATCAATACGTAGATTCTACATAATAGCATAATGACACTTAAATAGCGTATTATTTACATGTGTTTGCAATTAACTGGGTCATTCCTTCGTTATCAAGAATTAAAATAACCTGAACAGTGACGTATTTAGCGGGGTGGGGGAATCCGGGGGTCTGTAGAAAATTTATTTTCTTATTAATAAGTTCCTTTTATGAGAGATTCGCTAACAAAGTCAATAAATAGTAAGCTAGACAAAAATTGTAAAGGCTTCATCAGTTCGCCCGTAAAAAAAAACCAGAGCTCGTAAACTTAAGTAAAACGCTACTTTAAGCCCGACTTAAACTTGTGTAATATATTCTAGAGACAATGGTGGCTCGCTACTACCCTGTCGATTATCGTGAGAGTAAAGTTTGCATCAAGGGACCTTAATTGTTCCTAACTTTTTTACAAATAATTTATATTTTCTTATGTTTAACTTTCTGCTCGCATGGGTTCATCCAAATGTACCCTTTGGTTCTACTACTACTTGAACCTTACCTTATTTAACTTACCTTTTTAAGTTTTTATTTTAAAGAAAAAATATATGAATCTTCCATGTTTTCTTTTATGTAAGCCAACCTAACCGTTATTAGAAAAATTTAATATGAAAGAGAGACATAATGGGTTACATTACATTTTGTCCGAATCAGAAACCGTTTTTAACAGAAATTAATGATGACAAATTTCTGCGGCTTGCCGACATATATATAAACAGTATATTGCTAATACCATCTGCAATTATATCCCCGCTATGGGCATCGAAGGGGGCGTTGTAAGTTTGCGCAGTTCGGAAATTTCCTTGTGAAAGTAAACATTCGACAAAACCGGATTTCAACTTTTTTAATGTAAATTTCACTGGTTAGTTAGGAAAAATATTGCAAGCAAAATATTCGATTAGTTCGATTTAAGACGGCGTTCCATACATGGGGAAATCTCAGCAAATGTGACTTTTTCGAAAAAAAAATAGTTATTTTTCAAACATGTTTCACACTATTTTGGACCGCGAATTATCAATTTTAGATATATTCGAAGTATATTTCCGCCAGCGTTACTGACTTTTTTTGATCGCCTCCCCCAATATCTTGAAAAATCATTTTTCGAGGGTGATGCACTGAATCTACCTTTGAGAATTCCAGGTGTAATTGCCCAATCAAATTTTAGTTTACGGGTGATCTCAGTTAACACTTGGCTCGATACTGGTCGAAATTTACCCAGTGACCGTTTACATATTAGTTGGCCTTGGATCCAGCGATCACGCGCGGTTTGAGACTGTTTTTTGCCCCCGTGTTGTTGTGCCCCTCAAAATACCGTTTTTTTAGATCCGATTACGCATGAAAAAGTCGCCTTTTGAGCATCTTCTGAAGTGTGTTACAACCGAACCCGAAGTGGCACACCCTTCTATTGGGTCAGATCTTTTAGTCATAACATTAAGAATGAATATTTCATGGGGAATATTGCGAAAAAAAAATCGCCTCGAGAGCGGCGCGTTATAAACCGAAAATTACCAGATTTCGGGAAAAAGCTGTTCACACAACTTGAGAGACCCGTATCTAGCGTTCTAGGGGAGGCACATCAACGGGATGGGGTTTTTCTTACGTCTAAACACCCATATTAAAGATCCTGAAAGTCCCAAACAATCTGCTGAATCGCCTCAAAAGTTATAGCTTAATAACGGAAGCGGTTTTTTCTATTCACACTCAAAATTTGTGGATTTTGATCAAATTTTCGCGAAAAAATGAAAAAATAAAGCTCGCGGGCGGCGGCACACGCATATTTTTGTATTCAGGATCATCCAATAAGTGTCCCAAACATGTTAGAACGGGTGGGAAATGCAACGGGTACTTGCTCGACGAACCGAGGCCTGTTCACACCGAAAGTCACATTTGCTGAGATTTCCCCACATACGATTTCTGACGATATGATGATCCGACGGTGCCCTGATTGGTGTGAACCTTTGGTGCCAAATACCGTCCGAATATTTGTAACAATCGACACGATGAGCTTTATTTTAACTTTCATCCGACGTCGTATGTTTCTTAACCTCATTTTTTTTAAAACCAAAAATAGAATGAATGACTATATTGATAATTTTGGGAATTATTATCAGCTACTAATGCACCAAATTAAAAATACATTAATTTTAAGGTTAGGTAATGTGATAAGCAAAATATTTTCGTATATATGTATATGTACATACCATAAATACTTTATACCTGGTATTGATCCACGACTTCTGCCAAAAAGCACCATGCACTTGCGTCCTTTCATCTTAAACAAAACAAGTCACTAACCGACCAAGCAGCGAATCGAATCACCACAAATTAAAAACTCCTTTACAAAAATTGTTGTTAGGTAATGAAAGTTTATAAGCACTAATATACTGACAACAATGTGGATGAACCACTTTTTATTCTGTAATTTGAAAAAGCATCCAGAACCAAAGATGGCGACGAATAACAACAAACAAATAATGTCGGGCCGGCTCCGACGCGATCGATAAAATTTCCACCCTACTGCGCAAACTCAATAGGCCCGCGGCATCTCCCATAGCGGGGGCACTTTTTGTATTTTGGAACGTTCGTATTGGCAATATACTGTCTATGTATGTGGGCTTGCCCTAGATCTACCACTTACTTGAAACCGAAAGTTATATTAATTATATTGAATGCATTTGTCTATACTAAATATTTGTGTGTGCTTCTTAAATTTTCTTCTAGTAAAATTATTTATAGTTTAATAATAACATCAAATTATAATGTTTTAGGGAAATCACTGTGGCAACGCTGTACGCGCGTTTTTACAGTTTTTACTATGAACTACCGTGAAATTTAGGAATGAATCACAATTTATTATTTTTAACGCTGGAGTATTGTCCGGGCTTATTCGCTGCTGCATTTCTGATCTATTGTGTTTTTGGATTAGTTTTTAGTATTTTTTTGAACTAGAACTATTTAAAACCGTATTAGAGTCGGCAATTCTTCCCTTGCGCGTGCAATGGCAATTATAATTGCACGTATTCATGCGCACTAAACCATTCTCGATCAGCTGGCGCATTGCCAACAATCAGAACAACAGTTGGTACTATCGAAATCCCTAAAATACCCCCAGTAGAAATGGACAAACCTGTTCCTTTTGATTACCAGTGAATGCAGCTACTGCTACTTACAAAAAACAGGTCAAAAAGTTGACGAATTAGCAGTACATATGCTTAATAAAGAATGTGAACTATTAATTTAAGTACCAGTTAGTTTAAATAGCCGTTAACTGTTCATAGTTGCATCAACCAAATAATAAACAGTAAAAAATAACAGAATAACCCATCTCTACCCAGACTTGCACCGGCAATGGCAATTAAAATGGCACTTGCCCCCATTTCTGACAATGCGGAACAGCTGATCGAGAACATTGTATAGAATTGCCGACTGTAATACGGATTGCATTCTCGCATTGCGCCGGCAATGCGAGCAGTATTGGGCCAGCTGATCGAGGACGGTGTACTGCGCATGAATCCGTGCAATTATAATTGCCATTGCTGGCGCAAGACACAAAAATTGCCGACTCTAATACGGCTTTTAGAGCAATTTATTTTAGATTGAGATTATCTAATTGCGCCATATTAATAATAAAATTACTGTTATACTCCAACCCAGATTTCCCATATTTTTAAACAGTACATAATTTTGTTGCACCTCGAAATCCAGTCACGTGGTTCATGGATAAATAACATTTTTAAATAAAATAATTTTATTTTTTATTATCCTAAAAAAAACCGCGTAGTTTGCCATTTTTTAAATCCATCTTCTTCTCGCTTATCTGAAACGGTGGACGTATGTATGTATTATTGTAACCAGATGGTGTTACATGATTGGATTGGTTTGTCTCCCTTTTATATTAAATGTCTTTGAATCCAATCATATTTGATCCGTACAACTTTACATTTAAAAGGTTGTCTATGCAAAGTCACATCAGCAAGATAGCTGGCGTTTATGTATACAATACTGACCACTAGATACAAAAAGTAATTTACTAAACAATTAATCCCAAAAATAAAATTATTTTTGGAAACATAATAACAGAAAGTTTTATTTTTGTGAAAAAGCAAAATCACATAATTAATAACTATGTGAACATACTGTAAAAATACTGCTTTTAAAATATAAGATACGATCCAGCCTTTCTACTAAGATGTGCACCTTTATCGTGGCATACTATATGCACGAACTTTAAATTATCGACAGTAAACAAGTCATTATAAACAGCCTTAACATCTATAGATATTTTTCCCTTACAAATCACCTTATCACATTCACATAAAGCTGTACGTACCGCGGGCAATATACTCCTTGAACGTTCGACTTGGTGATCCAAATTCCATGTTTGAAAAATGATACGTTCCTCACGGCTAGTATATGGATTTATAGAATGTTTGAGCGTGTATAGGCAGGTCTCCTTATCCCAACGACCGCCGCAACGAAACACTCCCGACGGATCGCAGAGGGACTTTAAGTTCGAGTCTCCAGTAGAAGCGTTCCTGTCGAACAAATGGCCATGGTATTTATTTAATTTTAACATACTTTGTAATTCTTTTAAAAGGGCATTCAATTTGTCGGAAGGCACATTGTTAGCGCGATGTAAATCTCCTTTGGTTTTGTAGTAATAGGTTCTGATTCGATCTTGGGCCCTTCGGAACATATATTCCTCCTTTGTTTTTGCACTGGTGTCTAGGCCTGTGTGAAATAAAAAGTGGTCTCCGAAATGGTATGAGAAGTGCAAGAACATGATAGGATGGTATGGAGAGCGTTTGTTAGACATGATAGTCCAGATGCATGATTTTAGAGAAAAACCCTAGTCCCATTTTTAATCAGTATGTATTATGTTACACATCGCCCTAGTTACACGTGCAAATATTCATGCATTTCAGTATTAACTCAACAAAATTTATACAGGTTTGGCAAACGTCTATTACAAGAGGCCTAACCGATAGAATGCATAACCAACAAAATTTATACAGGTTTGGCAAACGGCAAACATCTATTACAAGCAGACGCCAACCGAGAGGACTAATATTCCAGCTATAAATGAAATAAAGAGAGGCACAGCAAAATTCCTCGTCGTATCTTAAAGCACATTGATTTATCCTTCCATCAAACCAATATGACGCGACGCAGTCATGTGTGGAGAAAGGAAAATCCTGCAAGCGGCTCATGTTCAATCGACGCAATGTTGCCAGGTCAAAGATAAAAAATCACAAGCATGAGATAGTGATTCACGAATTCGCTAAAATTTCACTAGACTTAAAACTAACGGGTTAATTAGTAATAATTCTATTAAATAACATGACATTTGATTTCCATAATAAAAATGCACAAAAACTACTGAACAAAATTATAAAAATTCAAAAAATATTGTTTATAAGTGCCTAATTCAGGTCAGTTCCTGGTTGCGCCACTGAATTAGGTGTTGTACTTAGCAACCCAAAAGTATTTAAGGGAAATAAATGGTAGATCAATATACAGGGTGTTATGGAAATGGTCAATTATATTTAAATGGGTGACTCCTTTGGGTATCCTTGAGAAGCGCTGCATATTTTATTTTTTTAAATCGACCGTTTTAAAAGTGGGGTAACAAACACTCTTACTAACAGGTCAGTCCGCGCTACTGTACAACATTTCACCCAGACCCAATGGCAATGTTGCCAAACTTAATGTAAAACTGAAATTCCATATAAAATTATAAAAATAAATTATTTTCTACCTACTTGTATTTATCTTTATACCTAAAGAGCGAGGAAATCCAGACACAAAGACAATCAGTTTTTCTTTTTCATGGGAACACTCTTGGAAACACTATATGTACACACAGTAATAGTAAAACAGAACCGATAGTTAGCTTTTGAAAATACAATAATACAGATTATACTACAGATTATTAGATTTTATTACACGCGACGAAATTTGACGTCCAGAAGAAACGCGTCAATAAAAACAATATTCAAAGATGATTTATGAACGGGCAAGATGCATGATCGACGAGACACAACGTATCCGGCCGCAAGCGTGCGGCTTTATATGAAACTACTTCGCTCAGCCGATGTAAGGCGTCAAGAGGTCTTTGGCATTTGATCTAGTGACGTACGTGCCTATTTAAAACTTATTTAATATTATTCCATATGTTTTTTCGGGTTGTTTAAAACATAGTCCGTCGTAAATATTATTCAATTAATTGTACAAAAAGGCATTACAGAATGGAAAAGTGTTGACATTATTTTATTTTGTCTAAAGAGTTTAATGTGTACATATGACAACACCGGCCAGAATTCCTTGATTGCTTACATGTATCGCATTGCCACACAGGTGTTTTTCTGGTATGACGTCAGATCACTTTTACCGCTGAATGAATTGAAAGCGCCATTTATGGGTATTTTTCTTCAATTTGTCTTTATCTCAGGAATTGCCGGCAATTTGTCTTTATCTCAGGAATTGCCGGTTTAAATATAATACGTCATTTCCATAACACTCTGTATTTAAATTTTATAATAATTATTACATTTTGGATGCATATAAAAAAATCATTAGAAAATAGCATTTTAAAGTCACTAAATCACTAGTTTAAAAAAATTCACTAGATGTAGTGAAATTTTACTAGACCTGGCAACACTGCAGTGACAGGTTGCCTTGTAAAGCCTGCGAGAGGAGATTATGAAAATCACCCTACCGTGGTAGATGGGGAAAGCAAGCAACAAGGAAATTAACATTATTTACGGGAAGCGAGATTTTTGGGAATAAGGGTGGGAAGTTTTCAAATTGACACCCTGTAGGTATCACATACAGCATTTGTTTCGCTTGCACCTTAGTAAATAGTTAGTTTTGCGCGATATGTCTTTGTAATACCGAAACAAGAAGTTAGTTTTCTTAATAGTTATTAACGAAAGATATCACATAAATAATAACGAATAACAATCAAAATGTCCTAAAGGGGTGTTGTCAAATTGTGATAAAATATCCACTATACTTCTTGTTTATGTAAATTGAATTGTAAATTAAACAAAACTTCTGTAAATTTTTATTTATCAAAATTTGACTTTCCGGTATTAAAATTTCGCGTGTGATATACGCTAAACCAAGCAAGTAATAACTTTAATTTATCGGTCCTAAACACAATGCTAAAGGCAAAGTTAATTTAATCCAACCGTAATATCCTTTTTCAGGCGTAAATTTTTCTATTGCTTGCCCATGCAACTACTACTACTACTAATAATTATTAAAACCGCTAAAAGTCGAACATGCGGTTGCTTCGTCTTTTCATTTTTGGCTTTTATTACATTTTACCTCAACATACGAAGTTAATCAATGCAGGTAAAAAAATTGCTTTCAGTATTACTGTAGTATTTTCAGAGTGCAAGCGATCTTGAAAAAACTAAAATTTTCAGGTCATCGGTAGTTCGTTTGCCCAAAAGTTGAAAAGGTTCGTATGTTGGGAAAAACAGCGATTTCCACAAGATTGATTTTTGTGTGAGGTAGTCGAGGTTTCGTATTACCCCTCAAATTAAAATTTTTATCTTTGGAAAAGACCTTATACATGGTATTCGGATTATTATCACTATGAATTCATCAGGATACTTGAAGAGGTAATCTACATGTTAAAATAAAGGTAGTAACTCATATAACAAAAAGGGGAAAACTCAATACTTTTTTTGCTTCCATTTGAAACACTGATTGTACTGCTAACAAAAACTTTATTTTTTTTATGATCAAATACGACCACTATAGGAAAATCGTTTAAGGCACTCTGCGAGTGGTGCGTGTGCGCAAAAAGCGATTCACGTTGGTTTTAAATAGTTGGAGGTTATACTCGTTGGGAAACACGACCTCGGGAAGGTCGTTCCATAAGGATGATATCCTCCAGATGAAAGAATTCTTAAATAATGAAGTTCGAGGAGTACTAAGCTGAACCACATATGGATGGGCGGCAGTGGTTCGTTGTGTAATTCTGCTATTCACCGCTCTGGGTGGAATTAAGAGGGCAAGGTAAGCCGAGCATTTTCCATGGAAATATCTGTAAAAGAGAGTCAAATCACCAACGTGTCTTCGATGTTCCAGGCTCGTGGTCTCCGATCAGACGAATGGCTCTCCTTTCGATGGAATCCAGTAGCCGAAGAGTATGTTTGGGTGCAGAGCTCCAGACATGAGAGCAGTACTCTAGTGATGGTCGACTCTGGGCTTTGTATAGTGTCAAAAGTTGTTGAGATGTGTATGACTTTCTGGTTCGGAAGAGTACAGGGTTCGACACTTTTATATCTCAGTAACTGTTAGTTGTATCAAAGAATAATGTAGGTGTCATGTACTCTTTTGGGCCAAACTTAAATGATAAAATCAAAATTTGAAAATTTTTGCTCGTTTAAGAGATATGGGGAAAATCAAAAAATTGACAATTTCAAAATGACCCTATATTTTCTTAGTTAAAAGAGATACGGAAAAATGTTTTATACAGAAGTTTCTTTATATTGATTGTTGAATAATCTGCCGTTTTCAGAATAAGTATATTTTAATCTAAAAATATACTATTTTAAATGATATTGGTTTCCTAGGCGATTTATTTAAACTTTATACCTTAAAACCAAAGTAGGTCATGAAACAAAAACTAATATCCTAGAGACAACTATGTTGACATGCTAGCTGTTATAAACATTTAACGTCAATTTAATTTTTTACATATTCATTTGTGAAAGACTTATCAACATCTTGAAAAATTTGATGATCCATCATCCATGGTGCGTTATAATTTGAAAAGAGAGTTTAAAATGCTATATTTTTCAGATTAAAATATACAGGGTGTTCCATTTAAAAAAAATGAGGTTAGGTCCGATAACTTTCTTACCTGACCCCGTAAACTTATTCTGAAAACGGTTTATTCTGAAAACGGTGATTATAAAGAAGCTTCTGTATAGAATATTTTTCTGTATCTCTTTTAACTAAAAAAATATAGGGTAATTTTGAAATTGTCAGTTTTTTGATTTTTCCCCGTATCTCTTAAGCGAGCGAAAATTTTCAAATTTTGATTTTACCATTTTAAGTTTGACCCAAAAAGAGCACACGACATCTACATTACTTTTTTGATAGCACTAACAATAACGGAGATACCCTATAAAAGTGTCGAAAATAGGACACCCTGTACACCAAGTTTCTGTGAAGCTCCTTGGCGATTGCCACAACGTGGTTATGCCAAGACATATTTCTTCCCAGATTGACGCCCAGCAAATTAATAGATGAAGCCAGTGGAATTGCGTGTCCTGTCATGACTATATCCGGTTCTGTAATGTTAACCTTTTTAGAGAAAACTGCTGCTTGGGTTTTCTCAGCGTTAAATTTGACTTGGTTACTGTCACCCCAAGCCAAAATTTCATCCAGGTCTTTGTTGAGCCGCGATACTTCATGCTGTCTGCGAAGATGTGCATCGGCAGCCGAAGTTTGTGCATTCAAAGATAAACATGAAACAAGTGTAGTATCGTCAGCAAAGCTAAATATCGAATTTTTAATTCCAGTTTTGCGTCTATCTAAACGGTGTGGTTTATTGATTCGAATAGAGTCCCGTTTTTTATTTGGTATTCTTCTTCTGCACTGTAGAGAAACATTGTGACAAATAACAACTTTATAGTTTCAAAACTAACCGTATAATGTTAAAAATAAGAGAGAAAAAAAATTGATCTCTGCCTGGCTCTAACTCGAAAAGTATTGAGTTCTCGACTTTTTGTTATATGACTTACAAGCTTTATTTTAACATGTAGAATCACCTCTCCATTATCCGCCTTGTATAGTATCATAACGATAGTTAGTTAGATATAACGTTGCAGTAATTCGTTAAAATATATAAACAGATATTTCGGTAACCGAATGCCTCTCCTACAACCTAATGAGCTTAGCTAAGAAAATCCTACCATCCCAAGTAGCATTTTTAGACACAAATTGGACACACATTCTTTGCTGAGAAACGTTTCGACACATTTTCGATTCGAATTAGAAACTTGTATCGAGACATATGTGTTACGAAACTTTTGCGACACATTTTCGAATCCAGTTACTAGAAACACTTAAAGATGTGCATGTTTCGAAATATTTTACAAATCGTGGTGTCGATATATTAACGACACGCGAAGATAAATATTTTTCGAAATTTTTTTAGTTAAGGTAAATTTTTAATCACCATCTGAACAAGTTTGAGGTTATGTTATTGTTTAGTGAGATTTAAATTGTTATTTTTCTGTAATAAAAAGCTTACTGTACTGGATTTATCAACATAAAGTATGGCTATAGGGTGGGTATACTCTATGTTGATAAATACAGTGCAATAAGCTGTTTTTAACAGAAAAATAACAATTTAAATCTCTCTATGCAAACAATAATAACATAACTTCAAAACAAGATGTTGATTAAAAATCTTCAAAAAACACTTACGTCAATCTGTTTCTGAAAATGAATCAATAATAACATCTAATATACAAATAATACCAGGAAATTGCTTATTTATCCCTTATAATTTTAGTTTGAAAAGGTTTTTGCAACCACGCCTCTCGTGACGTCACGCCGCGGCTGTCCATACCCAACCTTTCTTTTCTGTGCATGCAAGCAAACCATTTTTTTTTTGTGGCATTCACCTTACAAACCTTTTATTCTTCGGTGCATCATGGAAACATTATAGAAGCCAAAGAGTAGAAATTGTGTGTCGAGTCCATTTTGGACCAGAATAATTTCTTGCTTTCTAGCGGCCATTTTAGGAAATGAATTTTTATTTTGTTAAAATGAGTTTTAATGAAATTCCTGCATCTCTTGCAAAGCCAAAATTAGTTAGATAAGTTCCATTTTCCTAGCTAAGTCGATTTATAAAAGAAATAAATAAAATATTGATAATATTTTAATTTTTATTTTTTTGACAAAGTATATTTTTTTCTGTAATGAAAATAAATCGAGGGCACGTTAAAAACATAAAGCCAAATTACTAAACTGCACGATAAAATTTACTGCGACAATGATTTTTTGGTTCTAATATGCAATAACTAGGTATATGAAATAAAATAACTTATAGGAAATATACTTATAACGAATTCATCATGGTTAAATTATTGTTTCATATTGTTTTTCTTTTATTTTACAACAATGAAGGTATCCTAGTTGTTTTGAGCATGGTTTAACATAACTCCGCCCTTTTAACTGTCATTTTTAAATACAAATAAGTATTATTTTCGATAAAAGTTTCGATTGTGCATCGAAGCGAAAGTCACAGCTAGTACTAACCACTTGGAAACACGTGTAAATGTCCCATTGAAAATGTATACGTTTCGAAAATATTTCCATTCTTGTTGCCAACAGTTTCCAATTTTGATCGGAAACAGAAACGATAGTTACGATACATGTACCACAATGTGTCTAAAAATGCTACTTGGGACAGTTCAATCTTTCCTCATGATATTCTATATGTCAAATAATATAATAGTAATTCAATGATGGTATAAGAATCTAAGAAGGTATGATTGCACGCCGATGATGGCGTGGCTTGTGAGGTCATCGGACGAGTAATTTTTAAATTTCTTATGGGGATTTACATTGCTGTAAGCGTTTTTAATATCATGGTATTTAGGTATATTTATTTCATGAACATAAAACAAAGATTAAAGCTAAAATACGACCTAATTATAAACAAATTAAAACATTTTTTTTAACTAGTCCATCTCTAAGTGGAATGAAATTATGAAAAGGTAAAGAAACTCATAGTCTGCTTCAGTAGTTAAATAAACAATATACGTAAATACTTGTCATATATTTTTCTTTCATTTCATATACCATTACATGCATAAAACCTTTTAATGCCTTCAAAAAAAGAGTTTAAAACGATGACAGCAATGTAAACCTCCATAAGAGATTTAAAAATTACTCGCCAGACGACGTCAATGCGCGCGTCAGACCAAATTGGGACGGTGAGATATCTTACCTTTAGTATTCGTATCATGTATAATATATCGATTAATTCTACACAATTCGCTATCCCAATAATTTTTGCAGGATTCGTGTTCAAATTTGAAAAGTTCTTATCTTTTAGTACAGAGCATTAGAAAAATCGAAACAAGCACAAATTACCAACTACCTACATGAAAATAGCATTACTTACCCTCAAACCATTCAGGATGCTCGGATTTGGCACTAAGTTTAACCTTCTCGGCATCAATTCCCTTCAGAACCTCGGCTAGTTTAAAAACTTTATTCTTCATTTTCTCCGTAAAAAACTCTTGTACTTTTTCCCCCGCGTTTAGATATTCTTCATTGACCTCCCTTATTGTCTTATATAATAGTTCAGCGTCTGTCTCGGCTCGTTCTCCGCGTTTTATCTAGAAAAACGTTGTTATATCATGTTCAGAGTTTTTATTATTTAACACGGTACCCTACAGTTTTGAGAAATAGGCCAAACTCGCGGGAATCAGCTAGTTTTCAGTATTCAGACCGATGTTCGAAGCTAATTTTACACATCCAGTAAATTTTAGCTGAATTGGTTCAGTACTCGATATGCTTATTATAATTTTTCAAATCTTCTGTACATGGTGATCTTGATACCAATCTTTTTAATTTTTCTCAAGTAAGAAAAATAAAAAAGTTAAGATTAGGGGAACGCTGTATGTGATCATCCCGTACATAGTACTCTGCACTAAATTATCCATCTGATGAAATATTAATTAAAACCTCTAGTACATACAGGGTGTTATATATAATGACTTATTATATTAAAACCGACAAATCCTGAGATGAAAATAAATTGAAGGAAAATAACCATAAATGTCACTTTGAATTATTAAGCGAAATATATATGAAATCTGAAAATATACGTGGCCGCTACTGACGACGTTCGCAATCAATAATGTATTGAGGCAGTGTCAAGTCTCAAACGAGGTCAGCACATTGTAGGCGGTGTTGTCATATTTCAACATAGAATTGTAAACGCACGTGTTCAGTTATTGACAACAAGACGTCTTTGACCCGCGTTATCACTTGTTTTTAGAAAGAAAAAAAAACTACAATTTTAAGATACATACTGTCTTAGCTTCGATCTTATTTTTAAATAATCCGTTTTAAACTTAAATTCCATATAAAAAAAAATTAAATTAAAAAACAAACAAAAAAGATGTTTTGCAACAGAACCAAGAGTAGATAATATCACACAAATTTGAAATCACAACACAACATTTATTATTATGAATTATTTCAGAAAAGAAAAAAAATCGGGTAATGCTACAACTAACAAAACGTTTAAAATTCGTATACATCAAGCACGTGGAACCCTCGGCAACGTCGTTCCAGCACCGAGTATAAAAATATACTGAAGTAACTAAAATATCAATACGCGCGCGGCGGTTATCCAAGCAAGGGCGAGACACGCGGTGTGATCTGGCATCACTGTAGTTTACTCTAGTAACCTACATTGTTGCAAACTGAAATCAGATGGGGCGGCGCGACAGCATGTAGGCAAAAAAGGATTTTACCTTAGTATTTAGATATTCGATTTAAAAAAAAAGGATGTAGACTTTCTCTAGGACACCCAAGGAGTCACCCATTTAAATATAATAAGTAATTTCTATACCACCCTGTATATCGCATACAATTTTCAGGAACTTATTGAACTCTTAACATATCATGTAATTTCTTCTTATGCATGTGATAAGTATTACCCAAATTAGGAGCGTCTGCGCTGGTAACGTTTGAAAATAGTCATCGCTTTCCACCATCGTCCCATCTGGTGTCTGAAAATTAATATCCGGGGGCGAGTATGAGAGTTTAAACTTCTCAATCGTTTTCTTCTTAAGCTCGTCAAAATTCTTCACTGCAATACCTACGCGAGTTTTTCTTTCGGCGTCAGTTACCTTGTATCCTTTTGTAGTAGACATTGTCATCTAAAAAAAATTGTTCGGGTTTGTTCCAGTTACCTCGTATATCATATGATATCGAACAAATGGAAACTTTGGCTGAGCCCACATTTAAATCTCGGTTGCTATTTGACGTATTAAAATGCGTTTAACATGAAATGACAGCTCTTCTGTACTAACACAGCAGTATATTATGTTTTATATAATAATTGTTAATCCCGAGATTTTTTACAAACCTAGCGCTTTGGTGATCGAGTTGGCTGAATTTAAAATACAAGGTGTCCGGTTCTGTATCGTCCTCATAATCTCTCGGGGGAATATAGAGGAGGTCAAAATAAAACTAATTTCTCATAGAATAGAAAAAAAATTCCTAAAGTGCCCCCTAACGGAGACACAGAACCCCAAAGGGGTACCCAGCGATTAACTTTTTTGACCCTAACGTTTGAACCGAACGGTATAATTTAATGATTCCGGTGCAAATTTGTCATGCCTCTCTTTTAGTTTTGTGATTGTGAAAATCTTCACTTTTTAGCCACCCCTCGTTTTTCGGTTACGCGTTAACTTATCAAAAAGGTAAAAACTGATGTGAACTGATTTTTGATTTAAAGTTCAGTGGCGTAGCCAGTTTTTCCCTAAAAAGTATATTTCTTGAGATATTCACAAACGTAAAATTTTTTTAAACGGCAAACCCTATACAGGGTGTTCCTTAATGACGTGCTAATATTTCATGATGTGATTCCTTAGGTTATTTTATGAACAAATGTCCGCAATGGCTTAAATTTCTTGCTACAGGGTGTTTATTTTTTAAATAGTTATTTTTTAATATCTCCGAAAGTACTTTAGATATTATTTTGAATTTTGGTATGTGTTAATAGGATATAGAACCACAAATTTTAGTTAGAAAAGTTATTCAATTGTTCCTCCAGTGGCGTCCCTGCGAACATGCCTTCTGATATTTTCTACAAAAAAGATGGTACGCCTCTGACATTTTTCCATGTGGATATTTTTTCTGATTAGCCTGGTCAATTCTACATTAATACGATCTCGAGTTTTCTCTTCAGACGCATCGTTCTTGATCAAAACCACTAAATTCATATTGAAACTCATTATTATTAACATTGATAAAATAATTATTGATAAATTATGTTTTATAAAAATTCTTGGAGTGGGCAATTCGATGCGAAGACGGGCGGGAGCATGCCTTTTAAGTGAAGGTGGTCATTTTCAACAATTTTTATGAAACAAAATTTATCATTAATTATTTTATCAATGTTAATAATAATGAGTTTCAATATGAATTTAGTGGTTCAAGAACGAGAGACGAGAAAAATTCCAGAGAACGTTTTCATGTAGAATTGACCAGGCTAATCAGAAAAATATCCACATGGAAAAATGTCAGTGGTGTACCATTTTTTTTTTGTAAAAAGTATCAGAGGACATGTTTGCAGGGACGCCACTGGTGGCATAAGAATAACTTTTCTAACTAAAATTTGTGGTTCTATAACCTATTAACACATACCAAAATTGAAAATAATATCTAAGGTACTTTCGGAGATTAAAAAATTACCATTTAAAAATAAAAATTCAACACCCTGTAGCAAAAAATTTAAGCCGTTGCGGACATATGTTCATATGAACTTTTCTTCATAAAATGACCTCAAAATCACACCCTGAAATATTAGCACGTCATTAAGGAACACCCTGTATTTAATTTTTTTAATTAATTAAGCATACCTTGGGTTTTACAAAAATGTATAGTTGTTTATATTCAAAAATAACCTAAAAATGCGATATTTTTAATAATGTACGTTGCTTATAACAGTAGGCCATGGTCAATTTATTAGAAACAAATTCAAAATTTTGTTACAGCTATTTTAAATATTAAATCGGATTATATAAAACATGCCAACATATCAGACTTTTCATAATTCTTATCATAAACGCCCACTGTTAAGAATAATTAAATTAAAAGCATATTATAAAAACTTACATAATAGGTATTTCATAAGTATGTGTTAAAAATGTGAGAGATCTGTCAAGTATTGACTATTTGACCATTGTTTCTCATAAATTGACCATGGCATATGCTGCCATCCTAAACAAGAACGCCGTAAGTACAAAAAAAAGAAAATTGAGTTAAATGTTGTAATGGATTCAGAAGGGCCTATAGTAGCTATTTAGGTAGAAAAAAAATTTAAACTGTTAATATATTTTAATTAAAATTCATTCTTCAGTTTCTGTTAAATTTGAGGCCTACTCCAAATAAGGACACCGTTTCTTGTCAAATATTTAGGAAAACGCAAGTATCTGCCAGTCGCAATATACACATAGATTCAAAAGTTTTGCATCACTCTGATTCTCGAATAAGTAATTACGTCATCGCGAAAATACTTAACAAAAGTAACATTTATTTATATTGTATAATTTGTGAAATTTAAAAAAAAATATAGCTTCTAAGGCCTTCCAATAAAGTGTATTTCCTCCTCTGGCCTCAATGCAAGCTTGAAGACGACGCCGCATGCTGTGCGTAAGGTTAGCAATCCGTTTTTGTGGAATAGCCTGCCATTCCTCGGTATCTGCGATGACAAGCTCCTGGAGAGTTCTAGGGGGATTTCTTCTAACGCGAACTGCCCTAGATAGCATGTTCCAATGTCAGGGGACAAAGCAGGCCATTCCAAGCGATTGATTCCCTCACTTTCTAGGTATTCATCCACAGTTTTAATTCGATGGGGCCGGGCATTGTCGTTCCTAAACACAAAATTGTTACCAACAGCCCTTCTCCACGTCCTAACCTAAGGATGTAGAATGTCCCTAATGTACCTGTCGCCAGTCATTGTGCCTTGAACGTGGACTAACTCAGTACGCCCGTCAGACATAATACCTGCTCAAAACATTGCGCTTCCTCCCGCGAATGGAGGCAAGGGGGCGAGCATGGGCAAGTTGAGCGGCTCTTGTTGGTTCTCTCCAAACACGAATCCGGCGACTATCGTTTGACAAATCCTGGTCTCGTCGGAAAATAGGACAGAACTCCAAAATTCTTCGGGTAAGCGAACGTGCGTTTCAGCCACTGCAGTCGACGAACTCGGTGGTCATATTGTAGTTGGGAACTTTTACTGGTCGCCGACATCTTAAACCGGATTCAAGAATTCGTCTTCCTAGTGCAGAGATGGATACGCGAACTCCAATTGCATGCGTAACATCTCTCTGAAGTTGTGTGACGGGCATTTTACGATTTCTCCGAATTGTTAACGTAATATAGCGATTCTGCTGTTCTTTAGTAACACGCCTTCTACCACTTCGTAGTCTGTCTCACTCACACACAATTGGTCTCTAGATAGCGATTCCATATGCTAGAGACATGAGTTTTAAAAACACCTATTCTTTCGGCAACAAATCTTTGGGAATGCTCTTCTTCAACTAAATCTACTATTCTTGCACAATTAATTTTAGATATTACTCGGCGATTCATCTTTACATACCAAACCGAAAAATTTAACTCGCCAGCGCTAACAAAATGCAACACTGAAAATATTATCTTAAACAAATGTCTTGATAATATTTTTTTGCTACAAAAAATTGTATCGTTTTAATTGAAAAACATAAATAAACATTTAAAAAAATTCATTCCTGAAATTATCTTAACATGCCAAAATCAGAGTGATGCAAAACTTTTGAATCTATGTGTATTATAAGTACAACTATATAATGGACCAAATAAATTAAATTGGTTGGTAAAATGACAACTATTTTGCAAGCGTTCAAATTTTAAAACGCGATTTACTCGAAATTATAATAATGGCCTTGCAGTGGTTTTGCTTAGGACGGTAGTATTATACTATATTATTATAAGTAAGGTAAATTATTAAAAATATTACATCCTACCATAAGTATTAAATTGGATAATAGCAAAGGTATTGCAAACAATATCTGTGGATAATAGACTCAAGTTTGAGTGATTAGTAATATTTCTAACTATTTCACCCTCATTAATAACATTATTATTGTAAAGTACACTGCCTCCAATTAATGGTCGAATAGTCAAAGATGCACGTCCAAAATATTAGATACGTAAGCCTTATCTAGTTTGTATTTTTAACGTTAATTAAATGAATAGATAATTGCGTTGCACTATGTATTGTAAACTCCCATAGGTTTAGTAATATTTATGTAAGATATTTTGTAGGTATATAAAGTTTAAATTTTAGGAAATTAACGTAAACTACTCTGCCCTAAACTCTAGAATCTGTTTTCGATCAGTTAAAACAAAAATTATTAAAATTGGTTCATTATTAATGAAATAACAGCTTATTAATTTGGATGTGCTATTTTGTATATTCAATAATTAATTACTTAAATACTTAAGGTATTTATTTCTGTATACAACAAATTTTGAGTAAAAGCAATCGTTTACTATTTCTTCCTAAGCCTGTCACTTATATGAATAATTGAATAATTTTATTGCCTATGGCTCTGGATCCTGCTCTGGACAGTGTTATTTTCCAAAGGGCAAAGTAAGACGAAATTACAAACATACTATGTGTATCTAAAAGCACTAAAAGTGAATATAACAAACCATATTTCTTGTTAAATCATTACCATATATGATAACCAGCAACACTAATGGAACTCGGTTTGTACAAAGGTTCGAACTGAGCTAAATCAAGCAGATTTTTAGCTTAAATACTACCCAGACGTGAAAGCAAAAGCAAATGGGCCAATGCCAATGCCAGACTGAATTTCCCTTTCTCCGGTATGGATAATCGGGAAATGCACGGGGAAAACGCGCAAACGCCTTAGGGTAGGTTTAAAAATCCATAACCTTGCCCAACTGGAGCATCTGAAAAATGTACTGTTTGTTGTTTAATTATAAAAATAAACAAGACAAGTTTTACTATCCCAAGTTTATTTATTTCTAGTTTTTAATAATGAAGAATAATGAGAAGCATCAAGTACCTTTGATATAAACCTATAACTCACAAAATTAAAATTTTGTAAACTAGAACTGAGCACAAACAATAATACCTACTGATGTACTTTCATGCACAACAGCACAACTTACCAGTGCTTATATTTGAACAAAACAAGTTCCCGTATTCCTTGTAAATAATAAATAATATAAAACGACAGTCAATCCGATTCCGATCACTATCAATTTGGGCCTAAATATTTATCCGGAAATCGGACAAATAGCTGAATGCAATGGCCGTTGGATATAAAATGAACAAACGAACTATATTCAAAGGACTAGACTTTAGGGGTGGCGCCGCGATAACGATAATTATTGATGTTTGAATTTGACGAACATCGATAATTCACTTTCGATAATCGATCGATGTCGTGGAATGTAACCGCCAATAAAAATATCGATGTTTTTAAATATTTAGATAGATGTTCTGCGGTTAAAATTTAGCAAACTTGAATAATCGATTCGTCGAACGTCACGCGCGCCAAACGCTTATTGGAGTTATCGGCAAATCGGTATCTTTTTCAAATAAGAGAGACTTTTATCTAGTTTCTGAGAGCTATAAAGGGCTTGCGAGCACTTTAGTGCGATTTTCACACTTTTTGGTCTACACTGGTTTCAAATCACGCCGAGTCTCGAACGTGTTCTAACCACACTTTTTTACAATTTTTTTTTTAAAAACAAAAGCTTTAAAAAATTTATACCGGTTAGGATTTAAATATACGAAATCGTTTACAAAATAATGGGGTCTATGAGAAGAGGTGCACTTATTGTGGTAGAAGGAGTTGATCGTTCAGGAAAATCCACACAGTGCAAAAAATTAGTAGAAATGTTACGCCAGAGAAACATCAAGTCGGAATTGATGAATTTTCCTGATAGAACTACACTAACGGGACAACTTATTAGCGACTACTTAAGAAACAAAGATTGTAAATTAAACGACCATGCCATTCATTTATTGTTTTCAGCAAACAGATGGGAAAATGTCGACAAAATAAAGATGTTACTATATAAAGGAGTCACATTAATTGTGGACAGATATTCGTATTCTGGAATTGCTTTTTCGTCTGCCAAGAATGGTAACTACAAAGTAACAATTTTATAAAATCAGTTATCTGAGAGCATCATAGAGCAAGGCAAATTTAAGTTATAAAACAGTGTATGAAATACACTTTCATGTATCACTACTAATGCATGAAGTACAATGTCATGAATAGGTGGCCATGCTTGCTCTGTTTTGATTAAAGTTTTAGGAGCTATAACGAAGCCATTATTAAAAATAATTATTATTTTGAATTTTTTTTTTAATTTGAAGCTGGATTTATAGGTTTAGACAGTAGGCGGTGATCCGGTAAACTGTCCTTGTATACAGTCATAGGGAAAGTATAGTGTGAACCAATAACAATAAATTTTATACACTCGTATGGTTTGCAACACTTGTCCACAGCTCGTGTTGTAAACTCCTCACTTGTATATACAACCTGTCTTAACGTACTTGTTACACAATGTACTATTTGACAATAATTGCGGCGCATGAAGTCACCTCCCATTTAAAAAAAATGAAAGGAACTGTAGCAAGATCTTTATCAATTTTGACACTTTTGGATAACTCCACGGATAGTATTGTGATAATGACATTTTCCATCCCCTATTTATTTATTTGCTGTATAAATTTGTAAAGAATGGGTTAGGGGCAGTCCGACGTCCTTTTGGGGCGTTTATATTTTTACATACACATTTTCTCATATTAAGACTTTAAAAAAAACTTTTTCATCTTAAAACATGCATTTACAGCTTTCGTGACTTGATTTTTTTGGAGGTATGTCCTTTTTGTTAGGTATTTAAGTAGTGAAAGGGCGCCAGGCCAAAGGGGGTTGATCGCCCCCTGGGGCTACACCGTTGCTTGGATTATCAATGTTTTTAATAGACAATCTTGGCATGTATACTATTAAATTCTTTTTCATATACCTACTAATATTTTTGCAGCACAGTAATAAATTTAAGAAAAACCTATTTTGGGATCTTTTTCTGCCGGTCACTACTAAAACCAAAACAAATATTTTTCCTGAAACCTGTAGGGTAAATAGTTTAAAACGTTCGCTTTATATTGAAAGTCCGAAGTAGAGCTGGTTTATTTTTTAGGTATGGATCTGAATTGGTGCAAGCATCCAGAAAACGGTTTACCTAAACCCGATTTAGTGTTCCTGTTAACATTAACTCATGAAGAAGCTTCAAAACGTTCAGGATTTGGTGATGAACGTTACGAAAATGAATCTATGCAAAACAGCGTTGCCAAGATGTTTTCACAAATTACCAATGGAGACAATATATGGAAGATTGTGGACGCATCTGGAAGCATCGATAGTGTTCAAAGCACACTTCTCGAAGCAGTTATCCAAAAGATTAACGAAGTTGAAATGAACCCCCTAGAAACTTTAGATTTTATTCAGAATGCAAGTTAGGTTACTGTATGAAATTATAAGGCTAACAGGGTTCCTATTATCTTAGTATATTGATCATTTTAAACCAACCAATAAAACAATAAATAATTCTATAAACATTTGCAGTGCAATAACAGGGTTTTTTAGGGTAGCACTGAGAAGTATTGTTTTTAAAAAGCCAGCTGTCTTGTGACAGCCTATTTTTTTAGACGGCTTTTAATATTGCGCCCGCTAGCGGCAAATCTTAAACACTTAAACACAATTTACTCGAACTTTGTCTCAACCACTTTTTCTAAAAATTTTCGCAAAAATTAAATGCCTTCAGATGTGCAGCTATGAACAACAATTCTTAAATCAGATCAAATATTAATTTAGTTATATTAATTAGTTTAGCATGTTGGAAAATAAGTAACAATTAGTATATTAAAAAATAAAAATGGAGGAGTTATAATTCTATGGCCGCGCCTAATTATTGCTGAAATTATAGAAACGTATCTTATAGGCTTCACTAAGTATAATAGGCAAAGACCGGGTAACTATGAATATTACACATTTTTTTAACGCAATACATGTTTGATATTGAGGTCAGTTTTATAGTTAGCGACCAAAACTAATGGCAGTGACGTAGCAGTCGAAACCATGGAAACCAATGCAAACCACCAATAACAACGCAGCATTTTGGCAGTTTCCATGGTTTCAAATGTTACGTCACTGCCATCAGTTGTGGTCGCGGACTATAGGTCCCATAAGAATTTTGATTGTCTATATCTTGCCTACTGTTAGAATCGCACCCGCTAGCAAATCTAAAAATATGTTTTCTAACAAATTTTCATGAAAATTAAGTTTCTTCAGTTATTGAGAGAAATCTCTATTCTTAAAATATGTGTAAATTTATATAATTATATTTTAGTTGTTAGTTTATGTGTATATTAAAAAAAAAACAGAAGTTATAATTTCGACTATGTATGTAGGTATTGGTAGAATTAGAAACGTGTCTTGCCTTCACTAAGTATTATCCATAGGAATATTACGGATTTTTTTAAACGCGATACATGATTACTATTGAGGTCAGTTTTAGGTTATAAGCATGCTCTTCATACATTATGGTAAATATACATATTTTTAAAGCAATAATATGTTTGATTTGATCCTATGATCTAAAATAAAACGAGAGTATAGTTAAACGGTTTGTACCCACCGACCTATATCTATGGATAGCCAAGCTCTAAAAGCAAAAGTAACAAATTTCTGGCCTCGCGCATGTAAACAAAGCTGCTAGTCAGATGTTATGCGCAATGCCGACTGATAAACTATTTACCTTAGCCGGCGAACAGGACCGTACTTCGCCGTTAATGAAAATGATTACATGGCAATATTTCGGCACATCAAGACCTTCTTTACTGGGAAATAAACAATCTATTTTCTCGCATAAAAGAAGGCCTTGTGGCCATCACTGAAAAGCCACTTTTAGAATTAATTTCGATGTCTATTGTCCACGTATCGCTACGACTGATTTCGGTTCTGGACGGACGTCTTTGGTTGGCAATCAAACCGGCACAGGACAACCGACGAGTAACCTTTAAAAATATGACCGGTAATAAATAGTATATTACGTACCGAGGTGGAAAGTGTTTCATTCCTGTCGAGAGTCGGTACTAACTAAATCTCGAGACAGTAAAGAAACGTTTTATCGAGGTTTATATACTATTTTATTTACAACCACATCTAACATCCACTTCTTATTATTTTGAATTAAAATTATTAATAAAAGATAAATGTCATTTTGACTTTTCCATTGAAAAATTAGACAGAAATTTCAAATAACCGCAGGTGGTAAAATAACGTAGGTAATAATACACATCAAGATGGCAAATATAATTTTTTGAATATGATTTCCATGTCACTAAACAATATATTATTTTAACAACAGAAAAATGCTATCATAGGAATTTGATTTTGCTGCTACTCCACCAGAAAATTGAGAAGCAGCAAAAATAGTAAAACATCTTCTGCCAACTAAAAGCCGCCCGAGATATGGCAAGGCATATAACTGTTTCAAAGAATAGTGTACGAGAAACAAAGTTCATGGTTCTGAGTCTGCGCTACTAGCTTATTTCAGTGAAAATGCCAAGACAAAGAAGATATCGACGATTTGGTCCCAATATTCAATGCTAAGAACCACTCTATCAATTAGGGAAAAAGTAGACATATCTAAACATGCAAAGCTATTAGCATTTTTAAAAAAGCGTGTTCGTATATTATTTTGAGATATTGATTTTTTTTTTAAATTACAAAAAAATAATTTACTTTCCACCCGGGTGGACAGTAAAAGTAAAAAAACGTCAACTTTGCACCTTTCAAAGATAGATGAAATGTCATTATTACATGCATGGTTGTAAATAAACCATTTTTCACCCATAAAATTTAACTTTGTACTGAGTACCCCATAAGTTGTACGTATCCATAGTAATATGGTCGGTGTTTGTGCCGTTATTATTATTGTTATAGAATATGATTGCATACAATTGCTTTTTCTATAAAATCAGATTGTACTTCTCTACATAATGACTAAAGACAACATGTAACGAGTTATGGAAAATTGAATACTTCTCGCCAACTTACTTGATTTCTTTAATCAATATCAAAAGAAGTACAAAGACCGATTTTAAAGGAAAAGCATACACCAACTAGGGGTATTAAGAAGTAAACTTAAAATCACGGTCTCACGAATTACATACAGGGTGTTATGGAAATGATGTATTATATTTAAACCGGCAAATCCCGAGATAATTTGAAGAAAAATAACCATAAATGAATGAATGAATTATTAAGCGAAATATATGAAATCTCAAAATTTACATACAGTCTCCAGGTTCAAAAGAGGTTAGCGCATTATAGGCGATGTTGTCATATTGCAATACAGAATTCTAAACGCACGTGTTCAGTTTTTGACAACAAAACGTCTTTGACGCGCGCTATCACTTCTTTTTCAAACTTTTTACATACTCTCTTACCTTCGATCTGACTTTAAAATAATCCGTTTTATAATTAAATTCCATAAAAAAATATATGTATGTTTTTCAACAGAACCAACAGTACATAATATCACACAAATTTGAAATCATCACAACATTTATTATTATGAATTAGTTCACAACAAAAAAAAAATTGGGCAATACAACTAACAAAACGTTTAAAATTCGTATACGTCAAGCATGTGGAACCCTTGACGTCGTGGAACCAACATCGTTCCACTCCCGAGTCTGGAAACATCCTGAAGTATGAAGCGGCGCGCGGCCGGTATTCAAGCAACGGCGAGACACGCGGTGTGATCTGACAACACGGTTAGTATACTCTAGTGACCCACATTGTTGCTAAGTGAATCCAGATGGAATGGCGCGACAGTATGTGGGTAAAAAGGGTTTTTAGCTTAGTATTTAGATATGCGATTAAAAAAAAGTATGTAGACTTTCTCTAGGACACCCAAGGAGTCACCCCTTTAAATATAATAAGTCATTTCCATAACACCCTGTATATGTATATTAACGAAGTTCTAAAAAGGTTGCCCAACTGGGCATCATCCGGCCTTAAAATAAAATGAACACCACAATACAAAAAACTGCATAAATACAAACAGCTACAGTTCAAAAATAAAGTATGGGCTCATTAATTAATCCACTTAAAATCAAGGAATATTGAAAGTTAAAATGTGTGTTTTTTTATATGTTGACATTTTAACTTTCAATATTGGTTTTAAGATATTTTATTTTTTAAATGTAGCTGAATTTGTATTTATGCAGTTGTTTTTATTATGGTGTTGATTTTATTTTAAAGTGTGATGATGTCCAATTGGGAGAAACATGTAACCTTTTTAGCACTTCGTTAATATACATACAGGGTCCGCAAACGAAGCGTGAACGGTAGATTAAATCGTTATCGAAGAACTTATCAACAATACTAAAACAGCTTGAGATATTGAATTAAAAGCGGCATGTTTTAAAAATATTTTACATTATACAGGGTGGCCCAAAAAAGTGTGACAGCATAAAGTTATATTTTTTTAAATGGGACACCCAGTATTTTATTGCATATTTAGGTTCGTTTTACTATCGTTCATAAGTACCTAAAATTTTATTTAATTTGGTTTAGTAGTTTCGGAGAAATAAATTAAAAACTAAAAAAAAAAATTTTGCAGTCCTAAATAAAAAAATCAAAAAAAACAATCCAGAACTATTTTTTTAACCTCGGCTTTGAGTGAAATTTATAACAAGAGGCCTAGATATACTATGAATGTAATTGCGTTTATTTATTTTATACAGGGTGTTCATAATAAGCTTTCAAAAACCCCACATTTTAAAATAATTTTCTCAAGTTTTTCAAATGGAACACACTGTATATTATTTGGCTATTTGACGTAGAATTCATAGACAATTTTTTTTGTAATGCAAGTAAGTAATAAGTTATATCCAGCTGTTTTCAAAATAATTATAAATATCATAAATTATGTTGTTTAAATAGAGTTTTTATTGGGTTTTTGTTATAGGCGACTAGACTAATAATTGTAAACTAAAGTAAATGTTCAAAATAGCTTCCTTTCACTTAATTTAATGATTTTCCTCTATTACCAACAGAACTCTTAATTCATTTTCTTCATTAATAACGGGTTCATTGATTATCATCCTTTTTGGGTACGCAGTGATTCCTGTTGCTACAAATCTTTGCAACAACTTCTCGAAGGTTTCTGATCTCGGCTCTCAATATATGTATATCTTTCAGCAAGAGGAGGCTCGCGAGGACGCAATTTCTTGCACATTCACCCAATATAAAAATCATATTTACCATTTCTAAAGTTGTAAAATTCGACATTTTGTGCAAGTTAGTACTTAATTTCGACGACTGAACAAATGTAAATAATTTTATTTGGCTGTCATAGTGACAATCTGAACAAAAAAAAATCATGGCAACTCGATTAAGAATAAAAAATAAAATTAAATAAATAAAAGTAGCAAAAATGTAGGCTTTTAAAATTTATATCGAAATAACTAAAATACGGTAAACTCAAAGAGTAAAAGGAAGCTATTTTGAACATTTACTTTAGTTTACAATTATTAGTCTAGTCGAATATAACAAAATTTCCCAATAAAAACTATTTAAACAACATAGTTTATGATATTTATAATTATTTCGAAAACGGCTGAATATAACTTATATGCTTGTATTACAAAAAAAAATTGTCTATGAATTCTACGTCAAATAGGCAAATAATATACAGGGTGTTCCATTTGAAAAACTGCAAAACTCTTTTTTTTAGTTTTTAATTTATTTCTCCGAAACTACAAAACCAAATTAAATAAAATTTGAGTCACTTATAAACGATAGTAATATGAACCTAAATATGCAATAAAATACTGGGTGTCCCATTTAATCCAATATCTCAAGCTGTTTTAGTATTGTTGATAAGTTCTTCGATAACGATTTAATCTTCCGTCCACGCTTCGTTTGCGCACCCTGTATATGTAATTAGCGAGACCGTGACTTTATTAATAGCTATTAAACAGGTCTCTTGGAGAAAATTGAATATTTCTTTGATTGCAACTACGGGTGGCAATTCAGGGATCTCGAGGAAAAATTAATCTCGAAAAGCCCGGGATTAAGCTCTCAAATCCCGGGATAAATTATATGACGCATGGAAGAAAGCTACTTAATACCTATCTTTAAAAGTGGTGATCCCGAAAATGTAAAGAACTACAGAGGACTCAATAATCAAAATACAATGGCAAACATTTTGGATCGTCTTATTTATGTCCAAATTAGCTGGGCCTGCAAGGGTATAATTGATACCAATCAGCACGGTTTTTGCTCCGGCCGATCTACAGTGAGAAACCTGGTTGAGTACGAGTCTGATTTGGTAGATGCCCTGGAGGGGGGACATCAGGTGGATTCGGTGCATACAGACTTCTCCAAAGCTTTCGATAGGGTCGGATTCGACCTTCTCCTGGCCAAGCTGCGAGCGACGGGCTTTAGTGAGAGCTCAGTTCGTTGGTTGGCAAGTTTTCTGAAGGGGCGTACACAGAGTGTTAATATCAATGGTTTCGTATCAGAATCATTTCAGGTTTACTCTGGGGTTCCGCAGGGATCTCATTGCTTACCGCTTCTGTTCACCATTTTCATTAACGATGTGTCTGATTATATTTTACATGCCAGGGGAAGTTTCTATGCTGATGACTTGAAGTTTTATAAGACAATAAATTGCATTCAGGAGAGTATTGACTCGCAGGGAGATATTGATGCTCTGTGGAAGTGGTCTCAGATAAACCATATTAACATTAACATCGAAATATGTTGCTATATTAATTTTTATAAAAGGCTCATAAGAATTCCAACAGTGTACCATATTGATAATATTCAACTTGAATACAATAACATAGTAAAAGATTTAGGTGTTTATTTTGATGAGCGTGTAACTTTCAATGACCATATAGTGAGAATTTCTCAGAATGGTATAAAACTGTTGGGTTTCGTTTATAGAAATTGTCAAGATTTGTCACTAGAGGCGCTAAAAACTATTTATATAAGTTTAGTTCACTCGAATCTTGAATACGCAAGTGTATGGTCACCCTACTATCGCGCATATGTTAATATTATCGAACGCGTCCAAAACAAGTTCTTGAGAGCGGCAGCTTTTAAGATGGGGATTGATTTTCGCGACTACCACAGAGAGAACATTCTCCAACGCACCGAATTAATTACGCTAGAACAGAGGAGAGTATACTTGGATGTATGTTTTGTGTATAAGGTGATAAGGGGTTTGTGTGACTGTGGAGGTTTGCTATCGAGAATTCGACCTAATGTTTCTAGTCGAGTTTTAAGCGAGCATAACATTTTTCATTTGGATTATCATAGAACTGCATATGGATGAAAAATGACTTTGAATAGAACTCTTCGTACTCTTAATGATATGAGCAGAACTGTAGACATTTTCAATATATCGCTGGGGGCATTTAAACATAATACTATGATATATGTCAAGACTCTGTAAATCTGTTTTTCTTTTGTAGTTTATGTTGCGATCGTCAATTAAATATGTTTTAATTGTTATGTATTCTAATGTTCGAATGTTACTAAATAGTTTTAAAACTTTTTACTTTGTTAAATAGATAAGTAATTAATTGTAAAATTATACAATGGGGTATCCCGTAGATTTAATAAATAAAAAAGTGTTCTGTAAAAATTAACTTGTTTTTAAATATTTATTTTAAAACTAACAATTTTATTGTAAATTATATTTTATGAAAAAATCCCTATCTTGGCAACATGTTTCTATAGCCCCTAATACGAATAAGTATACAATTTACAAAATAATGTAATTTTTTAGCACCGATTTAAGTGTAGAAACAGAACGCTGCTTAAGTTACGATCAAGTTTAGGAGACGAAACACTGGATGGGGTGATATTTTTACGTTCTTTTTTTTAGAAGTTTTATTGTTTTTTTTTTTCATTTTGTTAACAGTAGGAAAGATTCTATTTAGTGTATTTAGTAAACACAATCTTTCTCATGTAAATTTTTTTTGGGATTAGTCCCGGGATTAGACACACGTTATCCCGAAACTCCCGGTATTGGCCAAAGCTTCGGGACTGGCACTCCCGAACAAACCCGAACAAACCCAACTCGCGAAAAGTCAGACAAAGATATTTTACATCGGCTATAACTCCCCTAAGTTTTCGTAATTATATCATCTTCAGTCAGTGGTGGAAAACTAACTAGCAGAAACTTGGCCTTTTATCCGCAGGGATCGACTAAGCTCGCGGCGTCGCCACAATAGAAAAACAATCCCAAGGTATGAAGTTACGCAAGGGGGCGTGGCCTAGTGACGTCATGTCGGGGTGAGCAGCGCCTGCAGTCGTCGAACGGTTCCCATATGTTTTAAAAGTTTACCGGAATATTTTATTATATTTAAGGAATTCGAAATTATCTTAATAACCTCGTGTGTTGCCTATGATAGTAGTGGCGGTATTCGTCCACGGAAAAGCATATTGCAGTATAATTTTGGGCGAAAAGAGGAGGATATGCGAAGGTTACCGAAAATTCTACCCAGCGCTCGCCTCACCTACCCAAGATTGACTTTCAGCACGTACTATACAACGTGTCCAAGATAAGGAGGGTCAGTACAGGGATCTCGGAAACCGTAAGAGATACGAAGTCGGTTAAATGGAGTTAAAGTTGCGCATTTACGTGCCAAATAATATGCCGTTTAGAAAGTTTTAAAATTCCGAGTAGTTCCGGAGATATCCGGAAAACCCCGAAATTCTGAAAAATCGTTTTATTGTTTTCCTTGGTTTATTTGAGATCGGATTCTAAAGTAAATTGCACTCTTGCATTGCCACTTTTTCCGCTCTATCTAACAGCGTTAATTGTTTTGTAATCCGACGAGTCGTCTTCGAAGGGCCTTTATCAACTTTCTTTTTTTAAATACGGTCCTGTTTTCCAGATATTGGCATTTGAGAGCTTTTTTTCTCCCGAATGCAACGATATATGACACATTGTGGTTTAATGACGTTTCGAGGGTTTTTTGAACAACATCATTGGGATGCGGTCCTGTATTTCTCCTAATTTTATATATAATATCTCATAAGTAAGCTCTCAATTTTTACTTGTGTCGGACTAGTTCAATAAATAACAAATAATTTAATAATAAACCACAAATAAGTGAGCGAGTTATAAAATTAGGAGAAATACAGGACCGTATCCCAAAATTTCCTGATGTTGTTCAAAAAACCCTCGAAACGTCATTAAACCACAATGTGTCATACATCGTTGCATTCGGAAGAAAAAAAGCTATCAAATTCCTATATCAGAAAAACAGGACCGTATTTAAAAAAAGAAAGTTGATAATGGCCCTTCGAAGACGACTCGTCGTGTGGTAAGTGGCAATGCAAAAGTGCAATTTACTTTAGAATTCGATCTCAAAAAAACCCAGGAAAACAATAAAACGATTTTTCAGAATTGGCCTAATTATCTTGGACACGTTGTAGATTAAAATAAACAAAGAAATTAAAACAACAACTTTATTTTGAACTTGAATCAGACTCGTCTGTTATGTCTCGTTTCCTTTTCCCTTGATTTATTTTACTTTTCGTCACCTTATCTTTGCCCGTCCTAAAAATGACACAAACTGTAGATTCGCGCTTTTTCAAAATTTAATTTTAAATACTTACATAGCTTGTGCCCGGAAACCTGGACCCCAGAACGGTAAAGGATTTTCTTGAAACCGAACGAGACCCTTTTGCTTGGACTCCGGATTGGCTTCTGGGTGTAGGTCAAATGAATATTCACGTTCGGGTTTTTGGCCTAATATTGTTAAGGCCACCTTATTTTCAGCAATTCTCTTTTGTGAAGCTGGATGAAGTTTCTCCCAACATCGCATAATGTCCCATACAACTTTAGGAGACGCATTCGTTTTTAAAGAAGTTTTATTCATATGGGTATAGGACACCTTATAACCTGCATTTAAAAACGCCGACCTAGAAAAAATAAATTACTAATTTACTGGAAAAAAGTTGGCCACATATCTAAACATCTAAAAAAAGTTATTTGTTAAAATTTAGTTTTTTACCACGTAACTGGGTGTGGCCAGGCCCTGTATCATATTTCCCACTTGTAGTTATTTCTGGAACAAATTTTTTCTACTTTTGAACAAGTTTTACTGTGTCTCGCAAAGTTGCTCTTACGAAATAAAAAATTAAAAATTAGATCTCTGGAACCTTTTATTGGGAAGTCGATATAATCACACTTAGTTTTATATGAGTTCGTGTTGTCACAATTAGAAAATTGTTCCAGAAATATCTATAAAAGGTAAATATGGTTGACAGATACAGGCCTGGATACAAATACTAAAGGTAAGATATCTAACCGTCCCAATTTCGCCTGCCGCGCGCAATGACGTCAACGGGCGAGTGATTTTTAAATTTCTTATGTTGATTTATATTGCTGTCAGCCTTTTCAATTATATTTTAAAGGTATTAAAAGGTTTTATGCATGTAATGGCATATGAAATGAATTCGAACCGGTCGACGATAGCCGAAGCTGCTTGTTGCCACCAGCGTTGCCAGTCTTGTACAATTGTAATATATCCATTATTATTTTAACAATTTGTCAGATGTTCATTCTTGTTGTGGGGCTCCCCATATGAAATTTATGTTTAACCTGGAGGTGGTCCCCATATCATAGGAAAGTAACCACCTTTTTTTCGTACTCTGACACCGTTTTTTACTATTCTATTAGGTTTCGAACCGTCAACCTATTACTCATGATCAAAGATTTCTGGCAACATTGGTTGCCACGTAGTGAGTGCCGTAGTTTTCCATGGAAAATTTGAAAGTTTACCAGAACTGTTTCTTATTTAGTCGCGCGTGTTTATTAAAATAAATATCTGAATTTTCATAATATGACGTGCGCTGTGTTCAGTTGTGATATGGATAACCAGGCAAAGAAATTTGACAGAAATATAAGAGATGTTTCCGCTTTCTTAATTATAGAAACAAAATATTAGAATGGATACGGTTTTATTTATTTTAACATTTACTTCTTAAGTATTTTCAACTGAAGCTGAAACATGCATGGAAATTAAAATATTGTTTATTTAACTACTGAAACAGACTATGAGTTTATTTACCTCTTCATAATTTCATTCCACTGAGAGATGGACTATTTAAAAAATAGTATGATCTGTTCATAACTAGGTCGTATTTTAGCTTTGATCTTTGTTGTATATTTATGAGATAAATATACCTAAATACTATGATATTATTCTTTCATTTCACATGCCATTAAATGCGTAAAACCTTTTAATAACTTTAAAAGAGAGTTTAAAACGCTGACAGCAGTTTCAATCTCCATAAAAGATTTAAAAATCACTCGCCTGTTGACGTCACAAGCCACGCCTCCATCGACGTGGAATCATACCTCTTAGATCTTTATACCATGGGGCCTGGCCATACCCAGTTACATAGTAAAAAGCTAAATTTTAAATAACAATATTTTTTAGGAACAACAAAAATGTTTAAATAATAGTTTGTTACCTTGTGTTTCGACCATTTAATACATTTTCATTATATTCCGGGGAATATGAAACTTATGCAACTAAACTGGATATTATTCTGAAAAATATAATTTTTGGAATTTTAGCTCCAAACTTTGAAAAAGAGTATAACGCTGAAATCTAAACACGTGCCGAATGTAAAAAACATTAATGTTACCAATCTTGCAGCGGCTCGTGGCCTATGATAGAGGGTGATTCACCAGTAGCGTGAGATTATGCGCATTAAACGCAGAAAGAAAAAAGTAATTAAAAAAAGCGTCAGGTAAAACATTATATTTTAATTTTACATAAGAAAATAAAATTTTTAGAAAATAAAAAAGTTTGTTTTAATGTGTAGTCCATTCTTCTGTTCTTATTTGCAAATTTATAAATAACAGCCATTTTTTACTTTGTTCCAAATTCAAGAGCCGAAGTTATTTTTTAAATATTCCACCGTCAAACTATTTATTTTAACTGAACAACTTATTAACATATTGGTACGAACACAAACACACCTCGAATTACTGCCTACATACACGTGCAAACGGGTAAAGGCGCACTCCAAAAGTGTGCGCCTTACTATGTATTTTGTTACATTTGCTACATTTACTACTTTCACCTTTCATTTTTAGAATATTTTTATTTAGATCAAATCGTAAAGCAAAAACCAACAGAAGAACAATAACCAAAAACTACTATTTTCCACTCGAATTTCTAACTTTTAACATTAAATTTATAATACAGTAAAACTTCTCATTAGCGGCCACTAAAAATTTCATTACAAATTGGCCGTATAGGGGGGTGACCGTCTTTGAGGGGAACGAACAAAAAAATGATCTACATATATAATCTGTGATGTGAATAAAAATCAGTATTAATTAAAATGTAGGTATTATTTGCACAAAAGAAATAAGGAGATAAAATAATAAAAACTATTTTTTGGGATTGAGGTCAATACAACTTTATTAATTGCAGAATCTATCTAACCAGCCATTTAATGCCTTAAAATCACAAATTTTAACAAATTTTCCGACACTTCCAGAGCTTTTTCTTTTATTAGTGGTCCGGATATTGGAACGTTTTTGTTTCTTGCTTTGCAAAACCATTCATAGACTATTTGGTCAATAGCCAGTCCGTCTGTTTTTGGAAATTTCCGTTTTTGATTAGCATTAACTCCTCCTTCTTCGTAAAGTTTTTTTAGTTCAATTTTACTTTTTAAAATATCATTTACTTGCGTTCTTCCAACACCAAACTTTTCCGCTATCTCTCCAGCACTGATACCAAATTTTTCATTTTCCGCGATTATTTCGAACTTTTCTTTAAGAGATAAACGTTTACGTTTTAAAGACATGATCGGCTTTTCTACTGTTAAAATTTAACTGAATCAAATTTGAGTATTTATCTCGGCTTTTATGAAATCATCATAAATATGAATATAAACAAATTATATTGTTATACTTTAAATCTATTCACAAAATTGGGGTTTACCAATCATGGGTATTTCCAAAAGTACCAGTATAATAAAGTACCGGCTGTGCGCAAACATTCCCAGAAGGGTCGAGAAGACCGCAATTAAGGGTAAAATTTCCAGGTCATTTTCCTAAAATTTACGGATTGATGTGACCGTGGCCGTTTTGAAAGAGTTACGGTATTCGAGGGATTTCTTATTATAAAAAATCATGTAAGATTTATTTTAAAAAGCCAAATTGACCGTTAAGAGGGGTGACCGCTTTTGACGGGTGGCCGAAATGAGAAGTTTTACTGTAATAAAGTTGAAGTTGTGTTTTTGACACTTTCAGCCAATCAAAATAATAATTATGTTTGCGACGTAGCAAATCGTAAAGCAAAAACCAACAGAAGAACAATAACCAAAAACTACTATTTTCCACTCGAATTTCTAACTTTTAACATCAAATTTATAATAATAAAGTTGAGGTTATGTTGTGTTTTTGACACTTTCAGCCAATCAAAACAATAATTATGTTTGCGACGTAGCAAATGTAACAATATAGTAAATTCAATTTTTCTGCGACATTAAGAACGCTGGCCACAGTGAGAGCTACCACTTATAAGTTTGGTTTGACGCTACGATAAAACATTAGGAAGGTCGGACATTATACGATAAATTGAATTAAATGAATATGAATTACTATTTTATTCTTTTTGGGGGTGCATGTGCTCATGTGCTCCTATATCTAGACATATTAAAAAAAATCACCTTACCTTAAAGACATCATGGGTGGGGTTCCAACGCGAATACTACCGGCTAAACGCTCCACGGTATAGTACAAAGGTACATCTATCAGTTCTTCCGATATAACACTTAGCACACCTTGTATTCTTTTATAGGTGCCCAAGTTTGGGGAAGCTGATTTAAGAACATCCATTACGAATTCTGGTGAATGTATTGGAGATGACCATATTGGACCACCTATCTGGAATATATGTAAGATATACGGCGTTTACGTAATCGGCCTTTAATTAAAGATACAATTCCTTACTTGTCATTTATTAAAAGTTAACAACATCCTCTTAAGGCCCACTGTATAAACTTAGGTTTGTTTTTGTATAACCTAAGGTTATCTTTAAACCTAGATTTAATTCGGAGTTGCCATTAGTGTTACGAGCACGAGTTTGTTAACTCTACCTCGTCAAAAATGGCGAGTTAACATTAGAGTTTAGATTATGCGCGAAATGACAAAATTTTAACTCTTGATATAAATTTTATGGACGGGTTTGTTGTATTTTTTGATGAATTACTCATAGACGAGAACGATACACTGTAATTAAACCTCGATAGAATGTCCAAGTAGATTATTTATTCAGATTTATTCTTTCTTCGCATCAATGTTGGCCATAACCAATATATTTTTAAAAAAAAATTAAATAGGTTCTAGGACTAACTCCTGGGTTACCCTCTTAATTTTAACCCATGTTTATATAAATGGCCCTTAGAGGCACGCGCGGTTTCAAGAAGGGGGGTCCAAACCAACGGTGGAACACGAAAAATATGTGTATGACCCCCCCTTGCTTAGAGGATTATTTTATAAGCGAATGACAGGCAAGCGCGGATCCAAGAAGGGGGGGGGGGGGTCATGACCTCCCCCAAACCATCAATTTAACACCATTCCTTGCATGACCCCTCCCAAAATGAAGTTTGACCCCCCCCAAACCAAAGTTTTGGACCGGCCCTTGATGACAGGACGCTTTTAGCAAATTATACTTATTTTTTCACTAATCTAAAACAGGAATCATAAAGTTAGTTTTGGAAGAGGACATAACCACCTTTTGTAAAAATGTATCAAAGAATATTTAATAATAAAAGAAAAACAAATTTCAATTTTTTTTGATCATTAATACCTAAATATAAGAAAATTCATTAAAAACCAGACAAAATAATCAACTGATGGCTCTGGGTTTCTTCCTAGCAAAGCAGATGCATACTTTTTAGTATAATTGTTCACAAAAGATTATTTTACTAGCTAATTTGGGAACTCTTAACTTGAATAGAGTATAAATTTAATACGTAGGATATACATATATGCTTACATGATAAGGGCTTCCACAGTGTTCACATTTGCTCGATATTGGAAAACCAGTGGGTAGACAAAATTTAACAAGTTTATTATTTTTCTCATTCGTTTTTGTTATTCCCAAGGGTTGAAGTTCAAAACTATCACAGCCTGTACAATGATATACATGAGAGAGTTTACTGAAAAAAATATTTATATGTTATTATTTTCAGTGGTGTGCGCACATAATACGGGGCGTTATGGAAATGACTTATTATATTTAAGCTCGCAAATCCTGAGATGAAAACAAATTGAAGAAAAAAAACCATAAATGGCGGTTTTTAATTAATAAGGGTCAACCTTATGTCGAACCCGAAAAATCTCATGGAAGGCACTGGTGACAGAGATCACAATCAATTATCGCAGGTCAAGTCTCAAACGACGTCAAACATTTTAAATATAATAAGCCACTTTCGTAACACCCTGTATAATAGACCATTTTCATTACACCCTGTATACTAATAATAAAAAAGTTCTATAGATTAAGTACTCTGCTACCTACCCAATACTAGCTGCTTACGAACAACCACTTGTCTGACCTACGTTCAAGTTGTTCGTACGCGTCATTCGGCATTTAATTTCAAATTAAGTTATCGCCCATTTTACATAATTAATTATGATATTTTAAAAAATCGAAGATCAAAAGTAAAGAAAGCAATTTGAAAATGATGAAATGTCAAATTTTGTTCAACTTATATCACAAAAAGGGGGAAAGTCCGCTTCTGACTTAGTTGTGACATATCGTACGTGCATCCAAGTTACTTTCCTAAAAGTTAGGAATTTGTGCTGTTCGTAAGCAGCAGCAGCACGACTGGTATACTTGGCCGATATCTGGATTGACGTATACTTGCCAAGTGTCGCGTTAATGGCAGAATTGTCAATGGGCGCATTCAGCAGAGCCAGTCGATTTGTAAGCGTTTATTATGGGTAACATCACGATGCGCATCGATTTGTAGTTCTATTGTTAGGTTAGGATCCCTTCTAAATATTTTCATCAAATATTTCGTTATTATCTCTACGAAATGGATAATTTTATTTTCAATGATCCTCTTCAGTGGCGGAGACCGTGTTTGTTGTTTTTATAATTATAATTCACTTCTTTCGTCATTTGTTTTAAATTTTACTCCTCAACCTAACAAACAAAACTGACATAAATCGCTGTCAAATTACAAATCGCTTTTTAAATTCGATGGAAAAATGGCGTCCGGTTTCTCATCGGCATTCAGCAGATGTTTACTAATCGCTTACAAATCGATGGGTTCTGCTGAATGCACTAAAAAAAATCGCTCGACTCATCTCCATGTGAATACAAATCGATTAAGCCCACTTGGACCCATGTCACTTGAGACTTTATAATTTTTGCCATTTAATTTTTTTTGACACGCTCGGAAAAGTATCTGCAAGGATTGACTCGTCAGAAAATGTGTTTCCAGTGTCTTTGGGAATCACGCAGATCCTATAAATTCATTTTCAGACATGGCTCGATTTAATTTTGAGTTTATTGAGAATTTCCTATCTAAAGCGGTATAACGCCTCTCAGCAACGCTCTACGGCATTTCATCAGATAAAAAAGTTGTAGAGAGGGTTTGTTCGGACCTAAACTCCACGAAAAAACAAATTACTGATATTCCACTTCACGGACCCCCTTTGTCACCGTCTCTCTAACTATAGAGAGGAGAGATTATGCCAAACAAAAAACTGACAACAGTGTATTCAGTAGAACTACAAATCGATGCGTATCGTGACGATGGGATCTGCCGAGTTGTTGTAATTTTGCTAGAAAAGTGAAATGTTTTAACTTCTAAAAATTACATAATACCTTGTAGTATATTTACATTTTTGAGGTCCAGAATATACTCTTATAAAAACTCGAATGTAGAAATCAGCCGATAATGACAAAAGTGGCACAATATAACGGCCATATCTATTTGCATGCGATTCTATGCACTGTAACAAAATCCTAATAGCCATTTCATGGCAACATTTCATCCTTAAAGATAAGGCACCATATTTGGAATAGCAGGTTTCTGGTCCATTTCCAGCCAGAACTGCCATGTCGGTCGCCGTAACTAGTAACAATCCTCCACTTTTGATCGCCTGAACAGTAGAATCTAAAAATATGGAAGGACAACCATATGGATCCAAATCTATCACATCAAATTGATTCTCTCGTCTATGCTGATACATAAGCATTCTGAAATAAATATTCATTTTATTAGCAATGATTATCCTAATATGGTTTAGGTAGTGATCGGCCGATACGGTTTTTTTTGCCGTTACCGATATAATATCGGTATCGGTACTACATTCCTAAAAGATTTGTAACTATTCAATATACACATAGAATCAAAAGTATTGCATCACTCTGATTCTCGAATGAGTAATTACGTCATGGTGAAAATAGACTATATATTAGTTCATTGATAAGTTTAAAATAAAAATCAATGAGTTTTAAAATTTTTTTATTTTACAACATTTTAAACCTTTCAAAAAAAAATTGACAAAGGTAAAATTAATTTATATTGTATAATTTGTGAAATTTAAAATAATATAGCTTCTAATAAAGTGTATTTCCTCCTATGGCCTCAATGCAAGCCTAAAGACGATGCCGCATGCTATGCGTAAGGTTAGCAATCCGTTCTTGTGGAATAGCCTGTCATTCCTCGGTAGCAGCGACGACAAGCTCCTGGAGAGTTCTAGGGGGATTTCTTCTAACGCGAACTGTCCTAGTGAACATGTCCCAAGCATGTTCTATCGGGTTCATGTCAGGGGACAAAGCAGGCCACTTCAAGCGACTGATTCCCTAACTTTCTAGGTATTCATCCACAGCTCTAGTACGGTGGGGCCGGGCATTGTCGTCCATAAACACAAAATTGTTACCAACAGCCCCTCTCCACGTCCTAACATAAGGATGTAGAATATCTCTACCTACCCAAAACATGGCGCTTCCTCCCGCGAATGAAGGCAAGAGGCGAGCATAGTAGTGTTAGATGGGGTGTTCTACGCCACTTTGCACACCCCCTACTGCGCAGGCGCGTCATCTGTCATCTGTCATCTGTCATGTCATCTGTCATCTGTCATGTCATGTGTCAACTGTCATGTCATGTGTCAACTGTCATGTCATGTGTCATCTGTCAGTGGCCCTAACTACCAGTGGCCCTAACTACCAGTGGCCCTAACTACCATGCTAACTACCAGTGGCCCTAACTACTTGAGCCCTAACTACCATGCTAACTACTAGTGGCCGCGTATGTTCTTTGTGACAGGAGCCCCCGGCCGTAGCTTCGAGGGGCCGCGTATGTTCTCTGTGGCAGCCGCGTCTAGCACTTCTTTGTGACAGGAACCCAAAGCCGCGTCTGTGACATCATAGCTCTCCAAATGATGACGTAGAGGGGGGCCCGCGCGTTTAAACCTGAAAAAAAGTTCCGGCTGCTAGGCTCGAACCGCCGACCTCTAGATTGATAGCCGGGAGTCATACCATTGAGCCGTCGCGGCAATTGATATATGCTTGCAACTATGCGTGCTGTTAATACCGCTGCATGCGCTTAATTAACCAAATTGTCAAGAAGATAATATGCAATGGTGGCCGTTATATCAATATAAATGCTGTTAGAAAATAGACAAGTTCACTATATTTGTGCTCAAGACCCATTGACAGATGCGTTCAAGACTCTTTAACAGTAGGCACCCATATATTGTGCTAATACGAAGAAACATAGAAGGTGTTATTATTGAATAAAGTAACTATTGAATTCAAGATAATACTACAAAGTGTAGAAGGTAATGCTAACTATTGGTTTATTCAATATCGTGCTAAACACTAGCGCGTAAATCTATACTGCTATGTATAAAACGATCAAAATAGCGAAAATTTGATGTCGGAACACAACCATTAAAAAGATAGGCCCTATATCTCGGATATGAGCTGATTTTTGTCAAAACTAACAGTAGAGGCGATGTAAGCACCCCTCACAAACCCCAAATCCGTTAAAAAAAAATATGGCCCATTTGACATCATGCGCAATAGCCTAAAATTGAGGTTTCTCGGAAACTATAGGAGAAAAATCTGCGCAATTACCGGAAAAAGTGCCTTCGGCAGTCCGCCCACCCCGGGTCTTTCAAAAACGGGACTTGTATGAAAAAGGCCCTTTTGACAACTTATGTGATAATGGTCCTATACAAAACCGCCAAAACCCCCCAAATGATGGGGAAAATATTTTAAACCACTGCATAGTCTACGCGGCGCCATAATCACGGGATAGGCACTCATTAATATTCAATGTCAAGCAAGCCAGTAACAAATTCCTAGAAAGATGATGCAACAAGAGCAGTAGCCAAGCCTAGTCGATGGTAAAAGCTGATGCAATATGTTCCGAGAATTACAATACGTAGATAATTCTAGAACTATAACGACGCGTTACGGTCCCGCCTATAAATACAGCAAGCGCTGGGTCTGAGGTACAGTTGACCTAGAGAACTAGCTGAAGGTAGCAGTGCAGAACCAGTTAAAAGTGAATAAAATAATTACCAGGTATGTAGACTTATAGGCTAAATGTGCTATGGTTTATGTATTGTGTATTGATTTATATTATGAGCTCGTGATACAAGTGTGAATTAATTTAAATAAGTATTTATTGTGCTAGATGGTATATATACAGGGGGATACGTTGTTATGACGATACAAGCTAGAAATTATAAATATTGATTAAAAATGGTGTTAATAATTAGAACTTGTGTGTGATTTTAGGAAAAATGTTCAACTGTGAGCACTGCGGTCGTTCCTTCGCTAGGAAGTCTAGTTTCAAACGACATGGGGACTGCAGGGAGACTACACAAGCATGTCCAGCCTGCGGGGTCAGCTTCCCTTCTAGGAAAGCACTCCAGGCGCACCAGAGGGAAGCGCACAGAGCCCCGAAACGACAAGCCACCCCCTCCCAAGTAGCCATTGCCAAACGGGCAAGACTCGCTCCGTCAGATGGTGAGTTTTTTAAAAATAAAACTAGCGATTTTCTAAAAGTGCTTAATATTTCAGATGAATCTATGCAGCATTGTAGTGAATGTAATATGGACGTTCCAAGCTCCCGATGGGCCGCTCACGTAAGGACCTTACGTCATCGGGAGAACTGCTGCATGGTGCAGGAGGATGGTGTTGAACTAATTAAAACATCGTTCCGAAGCCGGATTGCTACCTACCGACTGAAGTCGAGCCAAGACCCCACCAATGTGCCCCAGTTCCTTGAACACCTGCGGGAAAAATTCCTTCGGTTGGTGGGGAATATTGTTACAAAATACGAGCAGCTCAAGGTCGGTGTGGAGCTTTTCGGACGCTTCCTCCTGCAGACGAGCGAGTCGATGGAGACAAAATCATTCAACACCAGGCATGTCATGGTCAATGGCTCAACGGACCTGGAGGAGTTGTTTGGGCAGTTCGTCGCTATCCTAGACCGCAAATATTCAGAGTTCTCGGAAAAGGATAGTGGTGAGTATTAGTTAAATAATTGTGTGCTTTTTAGTTAAATAATTGTGTGTCTGGTAATGCAAAACAATATTTCAATTGTTACAGGGTGGGCTCTTCAACAACTCCTTCATTTAGAAATAGGAATTAGCAAAATCAAGCCTCTAACGCCATCATCTTACCTTCCGATGCCTAAAGAAATTGAAGCAAGGAAAGCTGTTTTGAACATTCAAAACACGGACCAAAAATGTTTCATGTGGTCAGTCTTGGCTGCCTTACATCCAGTACATTGGGCTCAACATGCAAATAGAGTCGTGAACTATCTGCCATTTGAGAACGAGCTGGACTTTACAGGTATGGAATTTCCAATACAAATGAAAGATATTTCAAAGTTTGAACGGCAGAATAATATTTCTATCAATGTCTATGGTTTAGAGCGAAACTACGACAATGGTAAAAATAGTATTGATGTCGTGGGTCCCTTATATTTTACTAAATCTCGCAATGAAAGACATGTGAATTTGTTAGTAATCAGTGATGATAATGAAAATACTCATTACTGTTTAATAAGAAGTTTATCTCGTCTGATCTCAAGGCAATTATCTAAACATAAGGCTACAAAGTATTTATGTGATGGCTGTTTAACGTATTTCTATTCCGAGTTGAAGTTAAAAGGTCATCAAGAACACGATTGCGGCCACGTTATGGCCAAAGTACCGACTACTGATTTGAAAAAGAATAAATACGGGGAAGAAATACCTGAGAATATTTTTAAATTTACAAACTTTGAAAAGAAATTAAAAGTACCTTTCGTTGTTTACGCGGATTTCGAAACAGTTTTAGAACCATTACCAACAGAACAAAGTGAGAGAGACCCTGATACGTCATATACAGTACGCACCCATAAACACGTTCCATACTCGTTTGCCTACTATATTAAATGTGACTTTGATGACGTGCATTCAAATTATCAATGTTATAGAGGTCCTGACGCGCATAAAGAATTTGTAAAACGATTAGATGCTGATTGTAAATCAATATACAATCGCTTTTTGAAGAAAATAGTGCCCATGATCCCTATAACTGCTGAACAAGAGCATGCACATCAGACCGCAACACATTGCCATATTTGCGAAAAACCGTTTAATATAGAAGACATGCGTGTTCATGATCACGATCATCTTACAGGGCTGTATCGGGGTCCATCTCATTCTGTATGTAATTTAAATTTCAAAATTCCGACATTCATACCGATCTTTTTTCACAACATGTCTGGGTTCGATTCCCATCTCTTTGTTAAAGAATTGGCGTCGAATGAAGAAAAGATTGATGTTATCCCCCAAAATAAGGAAAAATATATTTCCTTTAGTAAACATATATTGGTGGATAGCATCGAAGAGGATGGGAAACAACGGCAGGTATTTTTAAAATTACGGTTTTTAGATAGTTTTCGATTTATGGCCACAGGCTTGGATAAATTAAGTCAAAATTTAAAGCCCGAACAATGCAGGGCCGTACGTAAATATTTCCCTGACGAGGAAAAATTTAAACTTATTCGACAGAAGGGTGTCTTCCCGTATAACTACGTGGATCATGTTTCAAAATTAGACGATACCGTGCTGCCATCACATGAAGGCTTTTTTAATAAACTTAAAAATGAGCATATTACTGAAGATGATTACAAGCGTGCGTTGAAGGTATGGGATCTATTTAAATGCAAAACTTTAGGCGAATATTCAGACATTTATTTAAAATCCGACGTATTAATTTTGACAGATGTGTTTGAAAGCTTTAGAAATGTGTGCATATCTACATACGGCCTTGACCCAAGCCAATTTTTCACGTGTCCAGGATTGTCGATGGAATCCGCACTTAAATATACATCCATAAATCTTGAGCTACTGACCGATCTAGATATGGTACACTTTTTTAAACACGGGATTCGCGGCGGAGTCAGTCAGTGTAGTGTAAGAAAAGCTATTGCGAATAATAAATTTATACCCACATACGACGCTTCAAAACCTACCTCCTACATTTTATATTTGGATGCAACAAATTTATACGGTGCAGCCATGTCTCAATATTTACCCACAGGGAACTTTAAATGGTTAGACGAAATCGAAATTCAAAATTTAGATTATATGAACATCGCACCTGATTCACAAACAGGTTACGTCTTAGAAGTCGATTTAACATACCCGGAAGATTTGCATTATTCGCATAATGAACTACCCTTTTGTCCAGAATCCATTGCGCCACCAGAGTCCAAATTTCCGAAAATAACAAAATTAATCCCAAACTTTTTTAAGAAAACGAAATATATTATTCATTATCAAAATTTACAGCAGGCTTTAAATTATGGCCTTAAGCTAACTAAAATTCACCGCGTCATATCTTTCGACCAATCACCGTGGCTTAAACCGTACATCGACCTAAACACAGGGTTGCGCAATCAAGCAAAAAATAAGTTTGAAAAGGACTTTTTCAAGCTTATGAACAATTCTGTGTTTGGAAAGACAATGGAGAACGTGGAGAAACGGGTAGATGTCAAATTAGTATCCCATTGGGAAAATATTGGTAGGAGGCTTGGTGCTGGGGCGTTGATCGCGAAACCACATTTCAAGGACCGCACTATTTACAGCGAGAACCTGGTATCTATCCAGATGCACAAGCAGAAAGTAGTATATAATAAACCCATATACGCAGGGTTTGGAATCTTGGAGTTATCCAAGATTATTATGTATGACTTTTTGTACGGTTATATTAAGCCTAAATATGGCAACAACGCGGTCTTGCTATACACGGACACTGACTCCCTCATTCTAAATGTTAACACAGAAAATTTTTATGACGATATATCTGCGAATTTAGATAGATTTGACACCTCAAACTATTCTCCAGATAACCCACATAATGTTCCTGTAAACCAATCTATATTGGGAAAAATGAAAGATGAGTACGCAGGAAAAATTATATGGGATTTCTATGGGACCGGGGCTAAAGCATATTGTGTGAATGTAGAGGGGGAATGTACAAAAAAAGCAAAAGGCGTCCCCGACTACGTTACAAAATCCCAACTATCAGTTGAAGACTATAAAAAAGCAGTTAACGTAGTAGGGACCAGAATATTTCGAGAGATGAATACTTTCCGCTCACATTCACATGATATGCATGTGGAACTTAAAAATAAGGTAGCGCTATCATACGCGGACGATAAGCGCTACCTTATACCCGGAGACCTTGAGAACACGCTTGCTTGGGGTCACCAGGATATAGCATTATATAAGGAGACCTTGGAAATTCCAAGGCAAGACTGATTGCTTCAATTTCTTTAGGTGGTGTTAGAGGCTGTGATATTAGGTTATTTATTATAGTTTAAGAATTTATTATAAAGTATAGCGCCCTTTACACGTATAGTTATATATTATAGTTCAAGTATTGTACCCTCTATAAGACTGATTATTTTTATATAAATGTGCGTTAAATAAATGTTTTACCCCACATTTCCCAAATTGTGTTTGATTATTTCTAAATATTTTTATATAAATGTGTGTTAAATAAATGTTTTACCCCACATACCCAAATTGTGTTTGATTATTTCTAAATATTTTTATATAAATGTGTGTTAAATAAATGTTTTACCCCACATACCCAAATTGTTTTATTTACCCGCCTATACCCTATAAATAAAACAACAGTTCAATATTTTATGGAATAATATTCAGTATTTAGTTTATACAATTGATACATATGTTGTGCAAATAAACTAATTAATTTATCGGTCCATCGAAACAGGTACTTGTCTGTATCCGCATCTTCGAATTTTAGGCTTCGTTTTTCTGCATTACGATGAAACACCAAAGTATACTTTCCAATAATCAAAAATATGTCAACCCAGTGAGTGTTGAAACAGTCGAAATTGCTTAAGAATTCTTCAAATTCCACACTAGTGAAATAAATCTTTCCATATCCAATAGTATCCACTACTACTTCAGTGTTTTTAAAAATAACGGTTATATAACCATCAATTTCATATACTCTGTTTGGCCTACAAAGGGGCGGGGCTTCCACAGCCCTAGGGCACACCTTGTCAGAAGTATCCATGGAGAGGTTTAAAAAACCACGTGATATAAACCGATAATCTTCGTAGCACTTTATATCTTTTTTGAGGTTATGTATATTACGTAGGTGCTCTTGCAACTTGACTGATGTCATCACAAGCTCGAGGGCAAATGATTAAATATTATTAGAACGCTATATTAAAACACACGTGACATTTTCAATTATTTATTTTGGTAAAAAATCATAAATATAATCATACAGTATATAAGCATTCCTAATACTACAATTACAAACTTCTAGATCATGGTTAGAACATGTGGTTACATCTTTAGAGAGTTTTGGAACATTGATACTTGATTCTAAATTAACAACATGTGGCTTATTACTACTTTGAGAATAAATTTCGTCTAAAAAGCTCTTCTTTATGTGACCCTTGACATATATCTGGTCCACGTCTCGCAAATCGTTGCTGATGATTGTGTAGAGGTCGCTGTAATCGGTCACGCCATAATTATAAAAGAGGCCATGATGGTTTCTATGTAGGAATAATACCTGCTTCTTGCAATCATCACTCAAGGTATGAAATGGGGTAGTAGGTTTAAACAGGTAACTTTTCATGTGTTTTCCATCATAAATGGCCAGTTCTTTAGCTTGAAATTCTGGTACCTGGAATCCCTGGACGTCGACTACAGCAAACTTCATCTTGCAAGGGTCGGAACTACACTAGTTCTCTCACCTGGCCGGTTAAAGCCTGGTACTCAAGGACACGATCGTGAATAATAATACAAAACGCTCGTGAATCGTTGGAAAAATTAGAAGAACTCTGAAACTCCAACTTGACATCAATAGCGGTGCTCTTTAGAGATTCATTTTGCTTGGTGCAATCAATAACAAATAGGGCCCTACTAGCAAAAGTCGTAAAGTCTAAAATAGGCTCGCTTAGCGGCTTGCCTAAATAAGATTTTTGAAAGTCTGTATACATCTTATAGACTTCTGAATATTGGCGATTGGCAAAATCTAAATTTAGGGACTCATAGGGGTATATCTCAGAGTTTAGATGTAACTTGACATCGGTAATATTTAAGTTATCAAAATAACAGCAATCTGACTTGTAGTTATCTTTGCGATTTTTCATAAAAAATACAATAACATATCTCGCCCTCTCTGTCATCGTCTTTACAGTCCAAATATCTCTCTTTGTCGTTCTCAAAGCAGGAAGCTCGTGAATCTCCCAAGTTCTAAACGGTATAAATATAGGCTTATTTTTTGCAATGTCATCCAAAAGTCTAAGTTTAACTGCGTCACTAGGATAAATGTGCTTAACCTTCAATTCAACAGTCTTTAGCGTAATCGTCGCCTTTTTGTCACCAGTTGACTTGTAGCAATTTTCATCGTGACGAGCTCGAACCAGTTTAAGCTTCTGTTTACCCATCAGAACATTCTTGTAATCGGCAAACACCCCAAACAGCATGTGTAGCGGAATGCGAAAGTTGAATTCTTTACTAGTTTCATCCAATGTTTTTATAGTACCGCTAGGCCAATTCCAACCGGCAATATCTAAAGCGCGGCTTTCTGCATCGCTTAAGCATAGCAGGTTTTTAACGGCGCTAACTATGCCAGGATCGCGAACTTTTTCAATCTCTTTACCATTCACTTCATACGATATGCTGTCAAAAATAAAGGCTGCAGCATTATTGGTTAATGTACAGTCACCAGTCTTACCAGCTGTATCCTCTGCTTTAAACGACCCTTCGATATAAAGCTGAGCTTCGCTCATGTCTAAAAATACATCTTGTTGATTGATGACAATCTCGATTTCGTCGTTGTTATTAAAAGACTTGGTGAAAGGATGATAAGTATGCCATTCTTCGCGCATGATTGACTCATCGCTTTTAATGGGGTTAAATAGCTGAAGTTTTTCTGACATGATAGTTATATAGACTGCTAGCGGACTGTAAAAAAATAATATTAACAAGCGCGAGTGTTCTCTTTGGCTTCTGATTACAGAATGAGTCTGGAGAAGGAGTAGATGTAGTTAAATAACTATTAAAGACTAAGCCCATTTCGTCTCAGTTCTAATCTGATTACAACTTCTTCACCTCTGAAATTAACCGGCCTAGAATCTTGATCCAATAGCGTTAGAGTAATATTATATATATTTTTGTCGTTGACAGGTAGATAAATAAGATTTCGGGGTTCTATATTAATACTATATCCGGGGTCAACAGTTGGAGAAAATTCGTATAAAGTATGCGCCGGATTATTTGTATAGTAAGAACCAGAAATAATGTTGCACTCAACCCTAATAGTAACCACTTGTATAATTTCAACTGGTAAGTCAGATTCATGAAATTGACCAGCCGTCAGCACTTGAGGAGAGAACCCTAATAACTGAGCAATGCTATCCTTTGGCTTGAAATTTATATTATAGATACTCTGCAGCTCACACTTTAAAGTATTGTTATTAGCTCGAAGTGATAGGATTTCTTTACGTTCAGCATCCGATAATTCCGCACCAGCAAGCTGACTTTGCAAATAGTACTCTATATCCTCCAACTCGTAAGAACCGGTTGGAATTTTTAAAACTTGCTCCTTGCCGTTGATTGTATAATAAACCTTATTACGACCAGGTTCTATATTTGGTATGGTATTCCACGTATTTAGAGATATTAATGCCAGAGAGTAATCAAATCTCGAGTCTAGTTCTATAGGCGGCACAAAGTATGCTTCAAGCCGGTGAGAACGACCCTTTAAAGTGAATGTTTGAGACATGACTGATGATGGCTAATGACGTCATTGCAATTTATAATGAATTAACGAGAAACGTCAACGCCAGATGACCGCAATTTATCGTACCATAATCCTGATATTGATCATAGTTGAAATAAATTTTATAATTTTTCATATACTCTACAAATTCTTTTGGCGGCTTCAAGTTGCCAAAACTATCAAAATAAACAACTCTATCTCCTTTCTTCTTGTAAGCTACCCAGTGTGTACCATCTCCTTTGTATCCATCTAAATTTAAAACGCCACTCTCTGTATGTTTCGGTGATTTTGGTAAAGTATCTCGCATAAATACACCTCTGAAATTAGGGATCTTTAGACGTTTTACATATGATTTAATATCTTGATCGGATAAAGGACGTTTGGGCAGCTTTATTGACAGTTTTTTGGCATCTTACGTAAAAACAATCCATATCCGGTCTTGTGTTTTTTCAAATACAGCCCATCCCCCTTCTTGCCCAAGGCGATGGCTTCCATTGTTTCATTATGACGCTGTGATTCTTTCAACTTGGCTTTAGCATTCTGTACATCATTAACCGCCTTTGAAATTCCAGCTACACCGCTACTTAATGCCCCTAGGGCGCTAAGCCCAGCGAATATCGGGATCAAAGGCAAGATGCCGCCTTGTTTTGGCAGGGGTATGATTCTAGGTATTTTGATTTTTCTTTTTCCGCCTAGCTTCTTAACTTTGATGCGTGCAGCTTTGAGCATACCACTCAACGCCTTTTTATCACTACCAGAACCATGTTTCTTTAGCGGTCTAATAAGCTTACATAATTCATGCTTCTTGCATCCTGCACCCAACTTACGCTTGACCTTCATGATGTTTGTTACTAACCACGCAGAGGTTCGCTCACCAAGACTCGAATCGCTGACTTTGACTCGTTTCCAAGCTTTGTTTTCCAACACCTGATCGGCTTGATGCCGATGGTTCAAGTCTTTGGACTTTGCGTATTCAATGTCGTGATCTTTGCAATAACTATCCAATTTATTCTTGGGTTTATCTCCGCGAGCTAAACGTTCTTGAAGCTTTGTACCAGGGCCGCAATAAGAATAACCGGGTAGATGAAGTTCGACTGGTAATTTATTGATGATACTATTTAACACACCTGCACCCTGTGACGTCTGCATTACTAATGTAGTTGCGAATGAATGCAGAGTGGTACTTATAGAAAGATGCGTCAAGAAAAGCAGAAACGTTCAATTCAAATACATGATTTCAATATGGGGACCCAGCAAAATCCGAATAAACATAGTGCTGTTTTACCCTCAACCATTAGGGCAATAATATGCGGACCCAGTTCGTGTGGTAAAACTGCTGTTATGATAAGTTTATTGGCTGATGAAAATGGCTTGAAATTTGAGAATGTATACGTATATTCAAAATCTCTACAGCAGGACAAATATGTATTTCTGCAGAAAACATTAAAACAGGCCCGTCTTGGATATTTCGGGTACAGCGATAATGACGATGTTCTAGATCCTTCTAGCGCTAAACCTCATTCTATTATTATATTTGACGATGTTGCCTGTGAGAAACAGGATAAAATACGCAATTATTTCTGTATGGGCAGACACCATGATATCGATTCGTTTTATTTAACGCAAACATATTCAAAAATTCCCAAACAGCTGGTTCGCGACAATGCCAACGTATTAATTCTATTTAAACAGGATGATTTGAATTTGAAGCATGTATATACCGATCATGTAAATACCGACATGTCCTTTGAAGCTTTTAAACGGCTATGTTCCACATGTTGGAAAGACAAGCATGGGTTTTTAGTTCTGGTCAAAGACAGTGATATTGATAAAGGTCGATATAGGAACAAGTTTGATATATATTTAATCCCCTAATTATAATACATTAGTCTATCACTTGTCGTCATAGAGGGCGGACGTATTTAATCATACATATCCTGTTTCTATGTGGATCAGGGATCATTGTAACCACGGATCATTGTAACCACGGATCATTGTAACCACGGATCATTGTAACCACGGATCGGTGGATCAGTGGATCATTGTAACCACGGATCATTGTAACCACGGATCATTGTAACCACGGATCAGCGGATCATTACAACCACCGGATCAGTGGATCATTACAACCACCGGATCAGTGGATCAGTGGATCAGTGGATCATTACAACCACCGGATCAGTGGATCAGTGGATCAGTGGATCATTACAACCACCGGATCAGTGGATCTGTGGATCATTACAACCACCGGATCAGTGGATCTGTGGATCATTACAACCACCGGATCAGTGGATCTGTGGATCAGTGGATTGTTATAGCGGTTCGGTCGGGTTATTGGTTGTTATAGTGGTATAGTTGTATATCATGGCTTCTAATTTGAGTGGCCTCGATAAGGATGTTAAGCAACGCATTATTAATACCGCAAATGTTATACGGAAAAAATACTTGGCATTAAAGTTGGAGCGTGGTGAAGAAGACGATGCACTAAATAAATTTCTAACACCTATTACCGATCCGTTAAATAAACTTGTGGAAGCTTCTGTTGAAAAACAGACTCGTAAACGCAAGATTAAAACAGAGGATGTGCCTCTCATAAAGATTGAGCCACAAAAGATAGAACCCCGAGAAGTAAAGCAACCTAGCTTTCTAGCAGATGAGACGCACTATGGCGATGCCGAGGATGACGTGTTTACTGATGAGTCATCGTATCCTTCATTCCGCGAAGTACAAGAGGATTTCACTGCATTACTTAACAAGCCCGAGGTTGTAAATGAGTTTATCGCACAATATCCCCCGATTGCTCAGAGTTATTTAAAAAAATATTGGGATAACTCTTCATCGATAGATGCTAAAGGAGTATCATATAATTCAGATAATGATGCTTGGCAATTGGGATCCGAGCGAATAGACTTTTTGCCGAGTGGTGATATACAAGTAGGAGATGTTACGTATAAGGGTACTCGTGGCTTGTATGATTTGTTATTTTTAAAGGTACCTCAATATCATACTAGAGCCGATACAGTACAATATGGGGATATTCTGAAACGTACAAGTCTATATCGGAAGGATAGTGGCGCAATAAAGGGGGATAAATCGCATAAATATACGACAATTGTTAAACCACTTCTAAGCACCGCATCTAAATTATCATCACCGTCTTCATCAACTCCTAGAGCCTCTAAATCCACGTCATCAGTGCCTAGCAGAACGACTAGATTAAACTCTGGGAGAACAGGGCAGGCTTTGCTACAATACGACGAGGCCCCGAAAGAGTTTGTATATTACGATGATATTAACGAGTTGGTAGATCGTTTTAGAAAGCTACATGCATCTCGCCAGGCTGGCAACACCAACAACCTAAATGAAATTATGAATATTTTGCATGAGCTGGAGCGGTTGGGGATAATTGAGTTTTATAAATAGTTATATACCACCTCTCGTCTTAGTATCAGCTTAGCCATGAACAAGTTTGGACGTGCCCTGCCGACACGTCAAAAAGGTATAAGGAGAGCTCCTAATCAAATACCCGTTAATAAAGATGGTGACTATAATATTCGCGATCATAAACTTGTAAACGTAAAGCTTCCTACAGATGGCTCTGATGCTGCGAATAAAAAATTTATAGATGATTCAATAAGTTCTCTTTCGGCTAGTCTTAATCATTTGGTTGCGGTTAGAATGCAAGATGCCTACAACTCTATTGATAGAGTTAAGAATGAATTGACGAATTCTAGTAAGGCTAATACGGAATTAATATCTGCGCAAATGCGTGATCATATGACTATTTTAAATAAGGAAATGTCGGATTATAAAATTTCGCTTAAACTTGCTGATGATAAGTTGAAGAGCGAGATTTTGAAATTAGATATGGAATTTAGAAAACAACTTCATGAGATTCGTACTACACATCAAGCATCTATAGTGCAGGTATCTAAGCAATTTGATAACCTTGAAAATATTCTAAAGGGGTATATAACTACTACTGTTAAACAGTCTATTAAGCCTATTACTGATGATGTTAAAAAAATAAATACAAATGTTAATAAATTGAAACAGAGGGTTGATAGAAGTAAGATATAAAAGCATCTGCATAGTACTTAGTTTTTATTACATGTTTGAAAATGGCTGCGAGTATTACTAAAGCGAGAGAACAAGTTGTTAATGAGCTGCATAAGCCCGCTAGAACAAAATTTAAACGACGCAGATTTATTCAATATGGTTTAGATGATACTTTTGCCTCTGATCTTGCGCAGCTTGATCAGTATTCTCGCGAAAATAGGGGGTTTAAGTATATATTGGTTGTTATTGATTGTTTTTCGAAATATTTATGGGCTCGCCCTATAAAGTCTAAAAATGCCCAAGATGTGACTAATGCTATGACCCAGATACTCGCGCAGTCTAAGAGAATTCCGAAAAAGTTAGTTACAGATAATGGGAAGGAATATTACAACTCTAATTTTCAAGCTCTCATGAAGAAACATGGCATCCATCATTACAGCACATTTAGTATTTTAAAAGCATCTATTGCCGAGCGTGTAATTCGAACAGTCAAGGAAAAGCTGTTTAAGTTGTTTACCTTGAACGGTAATCATAAATGGATAGACTTGTTGGAACATGTTGTAAATACATATAATAATACGACACATTCCACAACCAAAATGAAGCCAAAGTATGTTTCTAAGAATAATGAACAAAATTTATTAAAATCAGCTTACACCAATCTCAAGGTTGTTGGCAGGCAGAAATTTAAAGTGGGAGATATCGTTCGGATAAGTAAAGCTAAACACGTGTTTGAAAAAGGATATGTGCCTAATTGGACGGCTGAATTATTTAAAATTTTAAAAGTAAAAATTACTGCTCCTACAACATATTTATTAGAAGATATGTATGGCCATCCAATCAGTGGCGGTTTTTATGAAGAAGAACTGCAAAAAACTAAACAGCCAGATGTATTTCTTATCGAACAGATTTTGCGTAAAAAGGGTAGAAAGATGTATGTCAAATGGGTGGGGTTCGATGCGTCACATAACAGCTGGATAGACGTATCAAAAGACGTTGTATAAATGTATCTAATTTCGGTAATTTTAATCAGTCATCATGACGCATTGCACTGAGTGTGACTGCGAGGTTAAATCGCTTAGTCATCATAGGCGTACCGCTAAACATAAGCAGAATTGCAGTGTGGACTTTGTTTCGGGCGTGAAACTTGTTCAAACGGCTTTTAAGAACCGGTTTGTTACGTATCACATATCGAGTCATCACGTGTCTGATGTTAAGCTATATTTAGAAGGAGTGAGGGATAAAGTAATTGGCTTGTTGGAGAATGCCTTGACTATTCATAGCCAGATTAGTGTTAATATGGAATTATATGGGCTCTATTTATTAGGCACGTCTATGGATTCAGATATCAAATCGTTCAACTCCAAATATGGTCACATTGTACAGAATAGTAATTTACAAGATTTTTATACTGAATATATGCATGTTTTACTCAAAAAAGCGTCGGAATTTAGCGAGATGGGGAGCGGGTGGGCTTTATCTAAGCTCCTGTTCTTGGAACTTAACATTAATAAAATTAACTGAGGGGTGGGGGTATAGTTGATATATATCCCATCTGCCGTCAGTTTCGTTCCAATCATGTCTGAACCTGCCTTCTCCGACGAGCTTAGTGAGTCTTCATCACCATTCGAGAACTATCTCGATAGTATGTTGCTGAGAAGTAAGAACGATATTAGAAATGAACGACGGTTTTTAAATGAAGTATGTTATCCTGCCGGTAATTTCAAGGTAGCTGTAGGGGTGAGCGTTGCTCGGGGGCTGGTTCCAAGCGTTCGGCTGACATATACGCTGTTGAATTTACCCGAAGATCAAGTGTCCGCCTCATTTACTACTACTAGCTGGCAGGAATTTTTGGAAATGGCTGAAAATATATCGACTGGTTCTGGTGGTGCTGACATGGTGTCTACAGACGAGCATTTCACTATGTCTTCTGTGCTTCTTTTAGGTGAAAAAATTATAAAACTCAAGTGTGATGATATTACTTTATGTTTTTGTTGTACTGATCTCGATTCTGTATTTAACATTCGAGATTTGATTAGTTATAAGTTAAGATTGCTGGGGGAACTGGATATTAAAGCTAATTATGAAAGGATTTTATCTTATGTAAGTGATATGGATGATGGTTTTATTGATAACCTAAAAAACTGTATTCGTACTTACTATACGAATACCAGGTCTTATATCTTGGAGCTAGTATATTATTACCCGCAGAAAGTTCTAGATGATTTTGATAAATTGTATATGAATTCTGATGTTTAATAAATGTATAAATAATGAATTTTGTGTTTTATTACTTAGTATAGTTGAAGCGGCTTTGGCGACATCATGTATAGCGCGGATTGTTTAGATTGTGCTGATGATGGGCTTGGCACCATGTATAATTTTGAAGATAGATTAATTACATATACAGGGTGGCGTAAGAAAGTCTGTCCTGAAGATTTGGCGCGTGCTGGATTTTATTACACCCAACATTCCGACATTGTAAGATGCGCTTTTTGTCATTGTGAATTTAGCGGATGGAAAAAAGGAGACGATCCCCTTGCGGACCACTACAAGTATTCCGGGGATTGCTATTTTGCAAAAATATTATGGAAATGTAGGCAGTTTAAAGCAAATGAGATAAAACCAGATCGTTATAGCCCCGGTTATTTTTATATAATTGTTTTTCTGTTAATATTTATATCTGTTCTTTATAATAGCTATGATGCTATAAGGGCTGCAAAGAAATTATTATAGTTCAGTTATTCTCCAACAATGGCCGTGTTAAGTTCGTCTTACATCATCCTGGTGGCGCTCGTTCAAAATGTATTTTATGTATACATGCCACCAAATGTCATGGATGCATCGGTAATGGTCGAGTCTACGAACAATACATGGGTGAAGATGCGTTATGAGATGCTGTTTAATAGGCAGATTCCTGTTTTTGCTGCAAACGTAACCTCTGATGCTTTTCTTCGATATAAGATCAAGTTTGTCTTTAGAGATTCCACCGTTGGAGAAACTCCTTGGAAGACCTATAGCAGCGAATATAAGATCGAAAGTACCCACCCAGATCCACCCATGGAACATTCTAACAATATTTATAGTTTAGTAGTATTTATATCCATATCTTGTTTGATATTATTAACAAATTGTGTAGTCACCATTACTAGAAACCATATGTGTAATATTGTGAAATAAATATCTTTTTTGGTAAATTTGTTGTTTAATTAAGCGGCATCGGTACGCATAGTTGCGGAAAATATATCAATTGTTGCGACGGCTCAATGGTATGACTCCCGGCTATCAATCTAGAGGTCGGCGGTTCGAGCCTAGCAGCCGGAACTTTTTTTCAGGTTTAAACGCGCGGGCCCCCCTCTACGTCATCATTTGGAGAGCTATGATGTCACAGACGCGGCTTTGGGTTCCTGTCACAAAGAAGTGCTAGACGCGGCTGCCACAGAGAACATACGCGGCCCCTCGAAGCTACGGCCGGGGGCTCCTGTCACAAAGAACATACGCGGCCACTAGTAGTTAGCATGGTAGTTAGGGCTCAAGTAGTTAGGGCCACTGGTAGTTAGCATGGTAGTTAGGGCCACTGGTAGTTAGGGCCACTGGTAGTTAGGGCCACTGACAGATGACACATGACATGACAGTTGACACATGACATGACAGATGACAGATGACATGACAGATGACAGATGACAGATGACGCGCCTGCGCAGTAGGGGGTGTGCAAAGTGGCGTAGAACACCCCATCTAACACTACTGAGCATGGGCAAGTTGAGCGGCTCTTGTTGGTTCTCTCCAAACACGTATCCGGTGACTATCGTTTACCAGACAAATTCTGGTCTCGTCGGAAAATAGGAGAGAATTACAAAATTCTTCGGGTAAGCGAACGTGCGTTTCGGCCCACTGCAGTCGACGAACTCGGTGGTCATATTGTAGTTGGCGAACTCTTACTGGTCGCCGACATCTTAAACTGGATTCAAGAATTCGTCTTCTTAGTGTAGAGACGGATATGCGAACTCCAATTGCATGCGTAACATCACTCTGAAGTTGCGTGACTAGCATAGTAGGATTTCTCCGAATTGTTAACGTAGTATAGCGGTTCTGCTGTTCGTTAGTAACACGACTTCTACCACTTCGTGGTCTGTCTCGCACGGAATTGGTCTCTAGATAGCGATTCCAGATGCGAGAGACATCACTTTGAAAAACCCCTATTCTTTCAGCAACAAATCTTTGGGAATGACCTTCTTCAACTGAAGCTACTATTCTTGCACGATCAATTTCAGATAGTACTCGGCGATTAATTTTTACACACTGAACCGAAAAATTTAACTGGCCAGCGCCAGCAAAATACAACATTGAAAGTGTTATCTTAAACAAATGTCTTGATAAAATTTTTTTGCTACAAAAAATGGTATTGTTTTAACTGATAAACATAAATAAACATTTAGAAAAAAAATGCATTCTGAAATTATCTTAACATGCCAAAATCAGAGTGATGCAAAACTATTGAATCTCTGTGTATGTTGATATAAGTGAAAAATTTTAATAGTGGCAACGTTGTAAATCATCTTTAAGGCATCGACGCGTACGTGACGTTAAGGAATTTCGAAAATTCCCCGACCGCCAGACCAACCGAGCTCAAATACTATCAGTGGGCGCATTCCGCAGAACCCATCGATTTGTAAGCGATTAGTAATCTTCTGCTTAATGCACTAAAAAAATCGATATCGCAACTCGATGGGAAATCGGACGCCAAAAAACTGACAACAAGTAACCCCCAGAATCGGCGATTTGCCTCACAATACCCTCCAATTTGATGCTATCTGAAACATAGATCTGAAATCACACCTTATAGCGCATAAATGTCATAATAAGGTGAAGCACGTCATCCCCAATACCACCCCCTCCATAAAAAAATATCTACGGCACTGGCTCAGTTCTAGACTCGAATGAGTATTAGTATTACACAGCATTCAATTTTAAATGTAAAAATTGGTAAATTCCGACTCCAACACGCGTAATGAATAAGTCTAAAGCTGGATTCATAATTGCCGTAAAGTTTGCCGTAACGTATGCCGTAAGACGTAAGCAGTAGTCGATAAGACGTAAGACGAAGGATATGCCCATTTATATTCTCGTTAAGAATTTTCAGGTTACGAGTTTGTAAGTTATGGTTTTCACATGTGTGTTTATTTAAAAGTGAAAATATGAGTCCAAGCGATGACGACCTCGGTATAATAACGGGATCAATATTGTTCTGGTATTTATTAGCAATTTATTTATCACCTATTTATTAGCAAAGTGTCGAATCGATTCCGTAAGACTTAACGTAAGAAATGGAATTGAACCATTTCTTACTTCTTACGGCTTAACTCGGACTATGAACGGTTCTATTGCAAATCACATGTTTATTTTTCTTACGTCTTAACGTTACGTCTTATGGCATACGTTACGGCAACTATGAATCCAGCTTAAGTGTCCAATACTTACAATAAAAGTTTTCTATTGTGACCTCGGCCGGTTTGCACCTTATATTCTCGGATCACGACCGAGTATTTTCCCAAACTTCTGTATTTCAGAGCATCTAAATTCTTTTAATAAGGTAAAGCTACTTACGTTGCATCATTGTGGCTAGGTGTGACCAAATGTCCAACATCATTAAGAACAACATTCTGATTAATATCTGAGACAGCTTTAGGAGATATGTCGTTAGCAATTATTTCTTTTACACCAGGTATTTCCTTGGCATAACGTATGCTTCTCAATCCAGTTGCTGATAAGGCTTCTAAGATAAAAATCCCATTCTCATATTTTTTCCCTAACTGGTATGTTTCGATCTTAGTATCGTCTTCAGTATCTTTACTATGTTTAATAAAGCGTTCCTTTCGAAATTCTTGTGCAAAGGTTGATATTACTGAAATGCTAAATAAGGAGTAACCGTTATTATCTTTTCCAGAAGCATGCGGAAAATACATAACTCCTGCGGTACTGCAGAAAATTGTTGCTTTCCGCACCGGAATAAATATGGGCACACTTTATTCTTATAATTGCTTAGGTATATTCTTCTTACATAAAAACTATTAAGAAAATATTTAATTTCGTATTTCTAATGGAAAAGAACATACTTTATTAATAATAATAATAATAATCTTTATTGTCTAACAGAATAAAATCCAATTACAAGACAATATGACCTGTAAGAAAAAAAAAATAATACATAAGCAACAAAAAATCCAGGAGATAGGAAAAAGAGAAAAAAAAAGAGAGAAAAATAATGGTTGCATCAAGGTAACAGTTTATGCTTTATAAGTTTAGTAAATTGGGTATTGGACAAACCGAATACATCAATGTCATTAAGGGTATTATTGAAAATCAACATGGATTGGTATACAGGTGTTTTAATCAGAAAGTTAGAGGAGGGAGTTGGGAGATAAAAGACGGGATGGTGCCTAACTGAACGAAGAGGAACATGGAAAAGAATACAAGACAGCAGCTCCGGGGAATCGATGAGCGAACAGCAAATACGATACAAAAACTGCATAAACATGAGGTATCTGCGGTTGAGGAGCGATGGCATCTGGAATCTAGATAACAGTGCATTCTGGAATCTAGATAACAGTGCATTCTGGTTAGTGCCCCGGGTAGGATATATACCATCTTCCCTATAGGCGATAAACCTGACAAACTTTCTTTGTACGTTATCTAATAAAATAATATATTTATGGAAGACCGGATGCCAAATAACACCAACATATTCCAACTTAGACCGCACAAAACTGTAATAAAGGGTTTTCAGGGTTTTGGTGTTTGAGAAATCAGTCGAATTCCGTATGATAAATCCCAGGGCCTTCATCGCACTGCTGTGAATACTCCTAAAGTGGTGGGAGAAGGAAAGCTTATTGTCAAAAACTACCCCGAGGTTCCGCAGTGCTTAATGGTTGTGTTGTCAAGAGTATAATCAAAATAAACGTAATCGGCTTTGTTCGTAAAAGACATAGTGAAGCATTTACTTAAATTTGGCGGCAGGTTGTTTGTCTTACTCCACATCTCCAGAATGTTCAAATCCCTTTGCAATAATATACAGTCCGTTATATCAAGTATTATTCTGAAAAGTTTCAAGTCATCAGCGAATAGTAGTACTTTGCTGGATAGATTTGCACTTATGTCGTTGATAAACAAGAGGAATAATAAGGGGGCCAAATTACTACCCTGCGGAGCACCACTCGAGGCTAAAAAGTAAAGGATTTATGACCACGAATCATCACATATTGTACACGATCCCTAAGATATGAGTTAAGAAAAGAGACACATTTATTAACAAAACCCAAGCCGGCCAGTTTATGTAACAGGATGGAGTGGTCAACTCTGTCAAAGGCCTTCGAGAAATCCGTATATATCGCATCTACTTGCTTGCGGTCATCCATAGCTGAGGTGAGATAAGCAGTTTTACCTGATTGAAAGTACATTCATAAACCGCCATCTCGAAAACCTTGGCAAAGGCCGACAATATAGAGATAGGTCTGTAATTGGATATCACACTGGCATTACCTTTTTTGAATACTGGGGTGATCCTTGCTTCCTTCCATACATCAGGAAAATAACTAGTTTTAAGCGATAGGTTAAAAATAAAAGATAGAGGTTTAAGAAAGGGAGCGGCACAGTCTCTGACAAGGAAACTAGGCACATTGTCGGGCCCATGTGTTGGCTTATTTTTTAATTTCTTTAGAGACTTCATGATTAGTTCGTCAGGAAGGTGTTCCAGGGAGATAGATGAGCTCTCCATAGATAAGTGTGGTGAAAGAGCTTGCCTGGAAGGGGTGGAATAAGCAGATTTGAAAAAGTTTGCAAATGCATTTACGATATCGTTAGGCTTAGAGTATTGGGTAGTGTTGTCAGTGAATATCTCAGGTAAAGCGCAGGTTTTGTTTTTGAGTTGATGAAGGACCAGAAGTTATTCGGATCGTTGGATATAGAAGTTTCGGCCTTATTGGTGTAGGCTTTATAGGCAACATTGATCTTTCTCTTAATACTAGCACGGAGTGCTCTATATTGTTGCTGGAGCACTAGCGAGTAGGATTTTTTGATTTTTTTGAGAAGTCTATGTTTGCGCTTTGTCTCTTTAATAATTTCAGGTGTAAACCATAAGGTCGAAACAATCTCAGATCTGCCTACTTCTTTGAACAAACATTATATCATAATTTGATATCCTTTTGTATTATTAGTTAAAATTAGTAATTATTATTAATAAACAAAAATTATTGTTAAAAGTATTTATAATAAATATATTTGTCAATCTAACTTACCAAACCATAAAGACTTACGATAGATAACAAATTTATACTAAATGACTAATACAGACTAATAACTTGAAGAGTTAGACTACATACTTAGGGCCTGTGTCAATGATAAAGAGCATCATCATGCATGCAAAATTTAGACAGAATTTTGTCACTAACACCGTCAAAAAATATTGCTTCGTTCTATTTTATTATAAATAGTTCTGTCACGATGGTTTAGTATAATAAACCGAAACGTTAACCAAATATTGGAATTTCATTTCAAAGTGACCGAAACCCAAAAACAAACTACCTATAATTCCTCATAGCTATAGAAAGCCATTGTTGGCAGATCTCCGACATTATCTGAAAGTTTGTTAAAAAAATGTATTGATAGGCAACGGGGCCGTCCCTGTTACGACGGTATCTTGTGTCACAAACATGATTAACACTATGAGTAGGGTAACGGGTGATGTTCTTTTTTATATAGATAAGGTTCTCGAAGAAAAGTGCCGGCAGAGTAACAATCGTGAGGTTGACAAAGGCATCTGTACAGTCAACCGCATAGGGCAAGTCGGCCAGAATTCGGCCCACTCTTGCAAACGAAAAACTCTCCTCGCCTTGTAACTATAACCCCAAGCAATAATTGCATATGTTAAATGGAAATGACAACATCCCCAAAGACACACGGTCAGCCAGACCAAGGGGGTTCACAAGTATGGTGAAATTTTTCTAGGCGTTTTAAATGTAGAAAGAAAAAAAGTAATAAGAAAATGCGTTAGGTAAAACATATTTTTATTTATTTTTTAATTTTACACAAGGAAATACAACTTTTGGAAAATAAGAAAGGTTTTCTTAGTGTGTATAGCTGTCGCATCTAAACGTCATCGCATGCAACCCTCGTAACAATATTTATACAGTCCACTACTAATACTACTAAAGCCATCTACGAGCTATCAAGAAAACCGAATGATGTTTAATACCACTACGCCATCTACGGGCTACGTCATTAGGCGCAACCAAGACGAGAACAATAGTTAACTGTTTTATGACGAGAACGAGCCACGAGACTGACAAGTTGGCATTCTTCATATTTTCAGTGTTTTTTAGTTTAAATCCTTAAATAAAATGGTTTAAAATCATATCGAGTATCATTTATCGAAATACACAACATTTAACGACCCTACACAATAGCGCTTAAACGTAAAGTCAATTCTTCGGTTCTTAATTGTAGAAAATTGATCAATAACAGCTTCATTAAGTTTGGAATACCCTATATAATTTTTTTTTCATATAAACTGCTGGCCATTTGCTTTCGAGCAAGAAAAATTTCGCCTAAATTTAAAAGTTAATATTTTCTGAACCTGATATGACATCGATCTCCGGTTTTTAATGGTTGATAGATTTGTCCCTTAGGAAACAATTGCCAAAGTTGGATTGTCTTAAACTGTCGGAAAATTTTATATACAGGGTGTTAAAGAGGACGATGATTTTTGCTCCAATTTCAATAGCATGTAACTTTCACAATAATATTTTTAAATTTTATCACTGTACGTCAATTGAATCACTGGTTCATAGCAAAGAAAGTAATCTGTCAAATTTTTGATATCTGCTATATTTTAAGAGATACCGATTTTTTTTTAAAACTTTGCTTTTTTCAACTTTTTGTTAGCTAGATCCCACTGTGCGTTGTATCGTGCAAACTTTGCAAGTGATTATTATACCTTATGAAAAGCTTGTTTATGTTCAGTAACAACAATTGTACCTAAATGTTGTGATGTGCAGTGGCGTACTTATAATCACTTATATGTCTAAGCTTTATGAGTATCTCACAATTTTTTTGTATTGGAAAGTACTCGCACACGACACAATTCCTAAAATTAAACTTACATTGAAAGGCACTTTAATATTAAATATCACTAGCTGCCGTCAATCCAAACCCCGTCCATCCGAGTGTATTAATTTGAGTCGAGATTATCACGAAAAAAAAACAATATCAAGTCAGCCATGCTAATGCGTTTTTTTTTCAAACAATTAAATAAAAAAATTTTCTTTTTTAGAATTTTGTAGACACTGTATAATATACTTGTAGCGCGATATGAAAAACTAAAAATAAGGAAAAACTTGCCTAATCTAGGAGCGAGTACTTTCCAATACAAAAAAAATTGTGAGATACTCATAAAGCCTAGACATATAAGTGATTATAAGTACGCCACTGCACATCACAACATTTAGGTACAATTGCTGTTACTGAACATAAACAAGCTTTTCATAAGGTATAATAATAACTTGCAAAGTTTGCACGATACAACGCACAGTGGGATCTAGCTAACAAAAAGTTGAAAAAAGCAAAGTTTTTAAAAAAAATCGGTATCTCTTAAAATATAGCAGATATCAAAAATTTGACAGATCACTTTCTTTGCTATGAACCAGTGATTCAATTGACGTACAGTGATAAAATTTAAAAATATTATTGTGAAAGTTACATGCTATTGAAATTGGAGCAAAAATCATCGCTCTCTTTAACACCCTGTATATAAAATTTTCTGACAGTTTAAGACAATCCAACTTTGGCAATTATTTCCTAAGGGACAAATCTATCAACCATTAAAAACCGGAGATCGATGTCATATCTGGTTCAGAAAATATTAACTTTTAAATTTAGGCGAAATTTTTCTTGCTCGAAAGCAAATGGCCAGCAGTTTATTTCAGTTTTAAACTTTCTAATAAAGTCCCTAAATTTACCCTTTGTGGTCTGCGTTAAATTAATTTCGGGTTTAGGTCTTCCCGCATTCTTCACTTAAATTTTTTGCTCCAAACTCAAAGAGCTAAAGTTATTTTTTAAATAGTCCACCGTCAAACTATTCATTTTAACTTAATAAATGTATAATATTAAAATATTAAAACATACACGCTCGAATTTCTAACTAGACGCACAAACAGACAACAGCGCGGTGCACACAAAAACTGTGCGCATGCTGTGCGCCTTTTCCATGTACCCTAGTCATCGTCACTACCCGATATCGATCCGACAGATAGCTTCTTATTAAGGAAATGCTGTTGTTCTCAAAGTTATAACATTGAAGCTTTCTCAGGAGAATCTCGTGAGACACACAATCGAAGGCCTTACTCAGGTCACAGAAACTACTGGATATATAACCACGTGCCTCAAAGCTCTCATAAATCTGGGAAGCCAGATCCAATATCCCCAAGGAGGTGTTCAGACCTTTACAGAAGCCCAAGGAAAAATTGACAATAGGCAAATGGGTCTGTAGTTGGTAATGTCAGTTGGATTTCTTGAATAGGCCACTAATGCATTCAGTATATTCGGGAAAAAACTCCACAATGCACTGATTTATAAGTTGGGTGAGTGGGCTAATAATGAGGTTTTTTATATTTTTTACCAATTCTACAGTTAACTCAAAAGGATCTTTACTTCTTTTATTTTTTAAATTATTTAAAACATCCCTAATATCGTTAAAAGTGACCTCAGTCATGACAAAGGGGGGCATTATGACAAGTAGGAATATAGGTTTGACCGAGTTGTCTCTGCAGATCTGAAGCAGCATTTACAAAGAAGTCATTGAACTGGTTGGGTGATATAGATTGCGGTATGGCACTGCCATTGTAGTAAAAAAGAGTCTGTAACAGAAACCTTTCTTTCTAAAATAAAAATTATATTCATATCCACTGCTGCAATATTTTAAGCTATGAAAATAATATATTCAAATGTCGTGTATTTTTGAAATTGCATTAGTAGTAGGTATAGGTATCTATCTATTTGTTCTTGTAGGTTCTTTAAGCAAGCAGATTTTCTAAAGTCAAGAATGTAAAGTAGAAAATAGAACAATTGCATAAAAGTGGGGTCACACGATGCCAGTAACGTGTCTAAATTACTAAAATAGAGTACTGCAGTTTCTTCGTATAGACAGACATTTTAATACTAAAATCCAGCACTGGTTTTAGTAATGATTCCAGTTCAGTGAATAGAATGCACTTCTATTTACTGGCGTAAGTGGCTACTCCCACTGCCACTATCCTGCCAACTAAACATGTGTAGACATGCTTTTTACTGGTTTAGCCCAGCGATTGGTTTTAGTTAGTAAGAATTAAAATTTAATTTCGCTAGTGTGGTTTGGTTTTAGGCTTGATTATATTTTAAAATATGCTCAAAATGACTGCATGACACCACAGTTCAATTTTTAGAATTGTGTAGGGAGGTGTAAATTACAACTTCTCTAAAAGTACTTACTTTTGGTACTGGATTTTGCTGGCTGACTTAATGTAACCCCACCTTAAGGCAGTTTTGCAGCCTCTCAATTTAAACAGCCTTCCATTGAAAAAAGCATAAAGTATCAACTTGAAGACATTTTAAATGTATAATAATTAAATTAAATTTATTAGTAGTGCCTACTCAATCACAGAAAATCTGTTCTGTACGACTACAAAAATATAGTATGCCCGGGCTCAGTGTGTTTTTATTTAGAGTGAACCTAAATTCACAAAAATTGCACTTTGTCAAAGCTGTCGAGCTGCTCAGAGTAAAAAAATCTTATTATCCCTAGTAAGTACATTTGCCCCTTGGAAAGCGACAGATTTATGTAGGTATAGATACTAAATCATAGTTCGGGCTGGATTACCGTTACCGATTATTACCTTAGGTCTCTATTAAATTCTTGGACTGGGTTGTAGAACACGTTACCTCCTGTTTGAACTTTTGCCAGACCTTCTATTATTTCTATTTCTTGGGAACTTTTAATAGACTTATCAGTTTCCATATTTTCCAATCTATTCTGTTTATTTCCAAAGAGTAGAAAAAGAGGTTAGTTTCTTGGGTTTCTTCGTTTTCCCCCAGCTTGATGCACTTTCAGACATTAAATTTGGTACTAAAAAAATAACACGTTTCTACCAATGGAAAATGCTAAGGAGCATCAAGCACAGAGAAATGATAGGTAACATTTCCGTGTCTGCCGTACCGTCACCGTGTCATCGTCCTTCGAAGTATTTTGGTCCGTTGCATCCCGGTTAACCAAATTTAATTAAATATCAAGTTTCAATAAACAAATGGGATAACGGAAACGGGAATACGTTTCACGAATTTACTTTTCGCTACAGACTACAGTGTATACAAAATGGCTTTAAACGAAAGGTATTCTACAATTTTAGATAAGTGTATAGGATCTCTGACAACATGGAAGAACTTTATTGATGAAGATTGGGAAGGATTAAACAAAGATACTGAGCTAGCTAAATTGCAAGTTATTGCTCAGGAATATTGTATTATAGATGAACAACACAAGCGATCAGAGAATGCAATTCAGAATTTGGAACGGACTGTTACAGATGCCTCGCAAAATTATAATATTGATGATATGTTCAAAGAGAAGTTATCAGAGCAAATAGCTGAAGATCCAACTTCAAACGAGATTTGGAAACAACTTTTTACTAGCGACCTATCGATTCAAGAAGTCAAGCTAAAGAAGAAAAAGGATCGTAACCAGTATGAGGAAGTTGACGATTCACTATTATGCTCAAGTTCCTTCACTGCACCTATAGACCCCATTTCTAAAACTATTATTCGCAAACCAATTAGAAACAAGAAATGCAAACATGTTTATGACACTCAATCGATTTATGATTACATTAGACAATCAAAAAATAAAGCAAAATGTCCATATATGGGATGTAAAAATAATAAATTAGTTGCAAGTGATCTGCAACCAGACGAACAACTTGAACATAAAATTACACAGTTTTTGGAAAGTCAAGGAAATGAAGATAGTGAAGATGATTCAGATTATAATTAATTCATATACAATTAGAGTTTGTTTGTGTTATTTTTTCCTTTTTTCAAATTGATTTAGTTGGTTTAAATACATCTTTTAGTTTATGGATGTAACTTGGAAAACTTTTTGTCACTCCATTTTGAACATTAATCAAAATTACAGATAAATTTGTATATTTACATGATTGAGAGCCACTGAACATTATGAATATCTTGTGTATGTACAATATAAATTTTCCTATTTCGAAAATTTCATGTATGTTATTTGGTGAAATAAGCCTAATCAATAGAACTGATGAATAGGATCCATTTTTACTACCCTACAGTCCAAACTCTATTGGCTAGTCTGGGAAACTAGTATGTGTCTAAGGGTTTCGAGGGAATCTCACAGGGACATTAAAGACTAGAAATCTGTAGAAGTTATAAAATCTCTTGCAAAAAATGTCATAATCTGATAAGACTTCCTAATAAACTGGCCATGAAATTCATTGGGCGTTTTCACACTTACAGACACGATGCCGGTGGATGGCAAATGTCATGTAATCAAATGGGGGGGCTTTCAGACTCTCCAACATGTAGTTGCTGGCACTAACTTGTCGTCGAGAAACAGTCGCCCCGCCCCGTTCGTGTCGTCCCCGAATTTTAAATTTAATTGGTCGAGTTTAAGTCCCAGAAAAGTAAAACATTGTCGTATTTAAGTATGATATGGTTCCTCTAATAGAACTTGTAGAAATAAAACCATGTCTTTGGGACAAAATTACTAATATCATAATTGATCAGCTGAAAAAGGAAACTCCACGTAGGTTGAAGGAATTAAAAACCCTAAACTTCTTATAACCATTTAGGTAAAGGACAAGATCATTATCTGCCAAAAAAGCTCCCTACATCTTGAATCGGAACAGAACTTTATTAGCAATAGTTAAAACAGAAACATTAAATTTACGTTCTAAGAGAAAACATCGGAATCATTTCCAAACAGTGTGAAGAACTGGGTGGTAAGGAAGAAAAAATGATTGAAGACGTAACTATTAACAAATAAGGCAAATATAATTTGTTAATGGTCGACATTTTGCTATTTTTGTAAATAGCACAACGAATTGACACCCAACATGCGAGCCAATAAATACAATCCATGTAATTTAAGTTCAATGTGAGCAAAAACATTCTACACTATACACAAAATCAAAGTATGAAAAATAAAACAAAAGTTTATAGGGAGTGTTTTATTAAAAATAAATAAAAATAAAACTATTTTATATCACTGTATATCAACAATATATACAAGCCTATGTACAAAGTAATAATATAGGTATAAGAAATGTATCCTTCAACTTTAATCTTAATATATAAATGAAGGTTTGTACTTAATAAAAGTTACAAGTTATAAAGTTGGCTTAAAGAAACTATAATACAAAAAGCATTCAATTAATTTACACAAACCGTAACTTAATTTAATTACAACATTAAAAACTAATAGTCACTTTAAATGTCTTTTTCACTTGATACGCTTTTTCCACTGGTTCTATATTTCCAAACATAGGTTGTTTGTGTTTCTGTCTCGTTGTTTCATTATACCTACATGACCACAAATACATTTTTGTTAAATTTATGGCGCTAACAGCGTTTTCTGACTAGAATATATTATTTTAATATCGTAAAACAACTAGATCTAACGTAATATTTTCAATATAAAGCGTGAGATGTTACCAACAGAATATACCGTTATTAATTTTACCATTATTTAAGAAAAATAAAATGTGTACAACCTGGCGTATCAAGACAATGTGTTAAAAGACAAAGCAATAAATTAATTGGTTCAGATTGTTGAAAGAAAAATATAAAAGGGATTTTTTTTAGCTCTATTGTTGGCAGGATTCAATCATATGAAGTACAGGAATTTTAGTATCTTACATAAATTACGTTCAGAATTTGGCGCAAAATTGGAAACTCAGTTAATACACACAATTAAAAATTTTTTGAAAATCAGGCTTAAAATGATATTTGATCCCCTTGCAAATACTACTTGAAAACCCCTGTACAGCAATCTTTTTAATTTTTCTCAAGTATGAAAAATAAAAAAGTTAAGATTAATCTGCACTCTACACCATAACAAAAAATTGACTTACTCCTCCACCCTAAACCGCGATCTTTATCGAGATGTGTAATTGAAATTCCAAATTGCAATTGCTTCGTATATTTATCTTTGCTTTTCGGTGCATGTACTGGATGTCAATTTTAGTTGACAAATTAAAGCAAACTCTGTTTTAAAACCTTCAATATATGTGGTAAATAATAAAAAAAAGGCATTTCGGGGAGGAAATATGTGAATCCAAGTCCGCCGCTATAATTGAATGCATGTTTGTGTTGCGATTGCTGTGTATAATCCCGGAATTTTGTTAAAAATATTCCATATAATGGGTTTTAAACGTTCGTAGTAGTAAAAATTTGTAATGACAATATTTTTTCTCTGTAAGTTCTCTTCACTACGGAGGTTAAAATATTTTTTTGGGCTTGAGCTGTTCGGCTATTCAGGCCAGTCACCTTTAAAATATTATTAATGTTACAATTATTTCAAATCTGTACTTTGGAGCTGGCCTGATTTGGGACTATATCAGACCGAAGTATATCGCACTCTTACGTGACGTGTAATTACATGAATGAACTCCGGGCCATGATTGGTTCAAGAATAAATAGTACTTGTGCTGTCATTCGTAGGTTAAGAAATAATGTATGTTGGGTTTGCATCCTCAGATATCCTGTAGAGACAACTGTCGGGAACTAGATAGTATGATTATCTCTATAATTCTTCTCTGGTGATGTTCGTAAAGAAAAACAGTAAAATTAGCATTAAATCGTAATCTATATGCTGTAGACCTGCATATCGTGACTAGAGACAGAAACGAGCTCACTGTTCTTTCTGTCAGGAGGGCCCTTCATTTAATGCCATTTGACCCTATCGCTACCAGATGCTATCAAGGGCTTGAGTAATATTAAAGCTTTTAGAAGAAAGGGAGTTTTCTTAAATTCGTAAGGGATAAATATAATTGACCGACCAGGGACAGTCGAGCCTTATTGAAAAAGTATTCTCGCCGATTCAGACAAAATGACGCAGCGAACGATCGAAAAGCACATAACCGGTTTCAGAGCAATTCAAATCTTTCCAGAGAAATATTGATGAATTGCATATTACTTAATTTACTAATTTATAGAGAGTAAGTTTCTGCAGTTGCGGTACATAAACAAAGAATTTTTGTTCAGCTTTTTTCTTAGGTCATTTAATGTGTACAAGGACTACTCACTTAATTTTTTTTAAACGGACACTTATTATTTTTTTAACTCTGCATAATATTCTAAACATATTCCACGTATCACCTCATAATAAAGATCAACATACTTGCAACCATGACGCGACGTAACCAATCACCGATCTGGTAGAACCCACGACTTTCAGTTTCACATTTGGGAAAAATTCCAAAAAAAAAATCATGAATTTTTTTGAAACCCTTCAATCATGTTCAGAAGCATATTCATCGATTAACAAAAATGCGATGCGATAACGCGAACCCTGAGAGCTCGAGATCATATGAAAATAACCAAAAATATTATTCTGAAAATAATGGATAAAGTAAATAACCAATTCTGTTGATAATTTAACGATTAAATAAATCACGCTTTAAAGTAAGACAGTAAAACATACAAGACAAGAACCTAGGTTGCTTAAACATAATATTGTTTATATCACTTTTGTATAGTAGTAGTTTTTTTAGTCATAGTCAACATACTAGAATCTAAGCTCCAGTAGCTTAAGTGTGTAAAATTAAATGGACTTTCTACAAACAACAAATTTTCTTGCATATGGTGTATACATATTGTAAATATCACACTTCTATTATTTTTCCTTGTAATATACAGAAAGACCAATACCGAGACGTATACGTATTGTTTTAAGAATATAGGCTAGAAAGAGACGACACTAAAACTTTTCTTGCGTATGTGAGGTTCTGTTTAGAGGCGAGATGGTCTTCGCGTACCACTATATTGTCACGGTATTTTTCCATACCGTCGCGTAGCAGTACGGAGGTTCGAAGTAGCGGGTATTTTCTTTGACGGCAAATACGATTCCACGGCGCGCTGGAGCGAATCGTGTCGTGGATCAGGAAGGCAATACCGTTGCGTCGCGCTAAGCCGGTTCGAAGTAGTGGGTATCTCTTAGAGAGGGCATTTGCTTTGTTGACGGTATTCACTATTGAGGCGATCGATTACCCGCCGCGTGCCGGTTCGAATGGTGTCGTGGATCAAGAAGCCAGTATGTGTGCTCTGCACCGTTTTAATGGTGCAGCGTGTAGCGAGCTTTGTCGCGGTACTATAATTATTCGTTAATTATTACCGACTATAGCCTTTCATCGTGTTTGGAATGAGGGACTTCTAAGTAAACTACGATCCTATGGTATACCCAGTCGATTCTGTGCATGGCTGTCTAGCTTTCTTAAGGACCGCTCTCTGCAAGTGGCGATTGACGGATTTCTCTCGTACACCTTCACCATCAATGCCGGTGTTCCTCAAGGGTCCATATTGTCTCCCACTCTCTTCTTACTCTACATTAACGACCTTTTAGTGAAAACGAAAAATCCGATATTTAGTTTTGCTGACGATAGCACAAGTATCTCATCTTTCTCTTTGAATGCACAAACATCGGCTGCCGACGCACATCATCGCAGACAGCATGAAGTATCACGCCTCAACAAAGACCTGGAAGAAATTTTGGCTTGGGGTGACAGTAACCAAGTCGCATTTAACGTTAAAAAACCCAGACAGCAGTTTTCTCTAAAAAGGTTACAGAACCGGATATAGTCATGGACGGACACGCAATCTCACGGCTTCATCTATTAATTTTTAATTTGGGAGGAAATACGCCTTGGCATAACCACGTTGTGACAATCGCCAAGATAGCTTCTTAGAAACTTGGTGTACTCTTCCGAACCAAAAAGGTTGTACACACCTCAATAACTTTTCATACTATACAAAGCCCAGATTCGACCATCACTAGAGTACTGCTCTCATATCTGGAGCTCAGCACCCAAACATACTCTTTGGCTACTGGATTCTATCGAAAGGAGAGCCATTCGTCTGATTGGAGACCACAAGCTAACGAAGAACCTCGACAGCCTAGAACATCGAAGACAGGTTGGGGATTTGACTCTCTTTTACACATATGCACAGAGCGGCGAATAGCAGAAATACACGGCTGGTTAAGCTTAGTACTCCTCGAACTTCATTGTTTAAGAATTCTTTCATCTGGAGGACTTCATCCTTATGGAACGACCTTCCCGAGGTCGTTTTTCCCAACGAATATAACCTACAACGATTCAAAACCAACGTGAATTGCTTTTTGGGCAACACGCACCACTCCCAGAGTGCCCTAAAGGATTTTTCCTATAGTGCTCATGTTTGTTCATAAAAAAAATATTGGTCAACGATTTCAATTTTAAAATTTCAAACAGAAAATTTATAACAAAAAAAATATTGTCGTACCTCAAAGGTAAAAATTGGTAGTGGCTATTGCGTGATAACCATAAATACGATGATAAAATCTATTTAACTTATAAAAAATTTTACATATAAAAAAATTAAACGAAGCTTTAAAGAGACCAATATTTTACGGTCTTTTGCAGAACTAAGCCCTGTTTTCCTACCGTTGGACTTCAATCAATCGCTTTTGATGGTCCATTAGGTCGAAAAGTACTCAGACTGGATTCTTACATGAGGCACTACGCTTTCGCTATACCTTTTTAGTAGCGCGACGGTGTGTACCGCGACATGCGATTGCTGATATATCCCATCTCTAGTTATGTTACGTTCTGCATCTTCTTTGCATTCCACAGCACGCACACACGAAGCCCAACATAACCTCAATTTATGAGAAAAGTCACATGGTTGTCTCGTTTTAGCCTATACAATTTAAATCATACGTATGTAAATCTGCGTCTTTGGAATCGCCCTTTCTGTCTAATAAACTTGAAAATAAAACTTTAACTAATAGAAATATACCTGAGCATACTACATTTCTACGTCGTCATAGTGTGTTGACTGACAAAAACTAGAATAATTTCAGAATAATTATTAGACGTAAAGGATAAATTTACAATATTTAGATGAGCTTCCGTTTGTCTGAACTAATACAGTCGTATAAATTTTTAAAAATCTACAAATACGCTTTATATGCATTTCTTACATTGGCAAACAAATAAAAATAAAGTAAAAAGTGCATATATTACAAAGGATGTTTAAAAGAAAATTAGAACAAAAGAAGTTTAAAGAAAAAAAAAAGTTAAATATTATGATGTAATACATATTGACAGGTGGTTGTCTAAAGGTTTTCCTGTAATCATAAAATAAATTAACCTTTAAATAAATCAATAAATCATGCACTTTCATCAAGATTTAATTTTATCACAAATATATCACAGTCTTATTTGCAACTATCACAGGCACACAAATTTAAACCTCACATTTTCTTTACTACAAACGCACCAGTATACAAGCTGTTTATTTTCCATGATGTAAGTCTGACGTTTTTACCACATTTCAGTTTTTACATAAAGGGTGACCCGGATAAGAATGCATTTTTTCATGGATATCGTTAACCATAGGACATATTGAAATGATCAAATTAGAGAAAAGATCCGCGTTAGTGAATTGCGCAACGTCAAGTTGTCAAATTAATCCGAATATTTCCGAAGATATTTGGACAAAACCGAATATTTTTATTAGGAGTTTCGGACCAAACGCTTATCTTGAATGCAAATCGAGTATACAGGGTGTTATGGAAATGACTTATTATATTTAAATGGGTGACTCTTTGGGTGTCCTAGAGTAAGTCTACATTCCCTTTTTATTTAAATCGAATATCTAAATACTAAGGTAAAAACCCTTTTTACCCACATACTGTCGCGCCGTTCCTTCTGGATTCACTTAGCAACAATGTGGGTCACTAGAGTATACTAACAGGCTCGCCCTTGCTTGGATACCAGCCGCGCGCCACTATCGTTGCTTCAGTATGTTTCGAGATTCGGGCGTGGAGTGACGTTGTCGAGGATTCCACGTGCTTGACGTATACGAATTTTAAACGTTTTGTTAGTTGTAGCAGTACAACAGTTTTTTCTCTGTTGTGAAATAATTCATAACAATAAATGTTGTGATGTGATTTCAAATTTGTGTGATATTATCTACTGAGCTGTTGAAAAACATACTTTTTGTGTTTTATTTTTTTATGGAATTTAATTATAAAACGGATTATTTTAAAATAAGATCGAAGGTAAGAGATATGTACCTTAAAATTGTATTTTTTATTTTTTTTTAAGTTTGAACAAGAAGTGATAACGCGTGTCAAAGACGTCTTGTTGTCAAAAACTGAACACGTGTTCAGTGTTGCAATATATCAGGATTTGCCGGTTTAAATATAATAAGTCATTTCCATAACACCCTGTATATTGTTGTATTTATACTCTAGTTCAGTGGTCTCCAACCTTTTATTCCGACGGACCGATACTTCTTTGTGGACCGCTTACACTAAAGGAGAAAATTAAAACTTTATTTTACACTGAAGGACATACGAAACGACTCATTATAATTTTAAGCACTTTTTGTGACATCACATCTTTTGATCCGCTTAATGTATTTTGATAAACTTTTCACTGGTGCGTAACCCCAATATTTAGCTACATATTGACATAGCAAAGTTTTATTTTTCTGTTCATTTAATTTAATATACGGGGTAAAATAAAAAGTGATATTTTTTACTAAAATTTAAACTGCGACAGGGGGTTTTCTCTGGTATATCTAAGTACTCACATTCTCACGATAGTAAAGGTTAGTCTTTTCTCTACATTTCTTTTTTATTTGTCTTATATTTAACAGTTTTAAAGTTATATAGCCTTCCCAGAATATTACATTTTATGTATAACCTACCTACTAATACGTATAGGTATACATGATGCGACAACTTACATTTTTGTCGCGTCAATAAGGTTTATTAATAAAGATGCGATTTAGCAATATCCCAAACAATATAATCAATAAACTATCAACAAAGATACATATTAAATTAAACATTACAAAAGTTAATAAAAAACCAAATTGGAATAAATAAATGAAGTTTAGGATTCTCATTCATTTCTCGGCGGCGGTGTTGCTCACGCTTATTCGCTACTGCTTTTGTGATCTATTGTGTTTGTGGATTGTGTAATTTTTAGTGTTTTTTTTAACTAAAACTATTTATTAGCAATTTACGATGGTTCGTGTGTAAGAAATTTGACTATTCTAACCCCAGACTAGTATTAAGGTTATGTAGGTAACGCAGTAGTGTAGCTAATTCTATATTTTAAGTAAATATTGCAAAAATATGGATGATTTTCTTTATATTATCTGAATTTCTGTAAAAAATACCTAAAACGATTACCTATTTATGACTAATGTTAGATCGAAATTATCTAAATGCGTATCTTATTACAGCGTTGCAATTTTTTAAAGCCATCTTCTTCTAACTTATTTGGAACTGTAGAACTGTGTATGATTGTAAATAAATGGTGTTTTATGAATGGAATGTTTTGTCTCCCCTTTATATTATATGTCTGTGGTTTGTCGCTCCTCCAGCTTTTAAAACGGCCGCACATCGCCTGCCCATGGTTGAGCGCAGTTGTGTAAGTAAGTGTAAGTTGGCGCATCATGTAGGTATACCTACGTATGAGTAGGTAGGTATACATAACATGTAATGTTCTGGAAAAAGCGATATAACTTTAAAACCGTTAAAAATAAAAAGACAAATAAAGAAGGAAAAGTAGAAAACAGATTCCCTTTTACTCTCGCGAGTATTATTATTAAATTTTAGTAAAAAAATACCACTTTTTATTTTATCTTATATATTGAATTAAATGAACGGAAAAATTAAACTTTGGTACGTCAATGTGAAGCTAAATAGTGAGGCTACCCGCCCAGTGAAAAGTTTAACAGTATTCATTAAGCGGATCAAAATGTCGCATATAATGTCGTAAAAAATACTTAAATTGTCGAAGAAGTCCTTGCCGGTTCACCGGACACTTCCCAGCAAACCCCCCGGTTATCTCCCCGCAGCGCCGCACTACCGCGCTCGAGCAGCGCTACGGGGCCGCCGGGAGGGACCGACGCGTGAGTATCCGTGAAAATAAGGTGAATTGGTGACAATATAAAGTGGAGTTCATAAAGCATATAACAAAATGTTACTACTATTTAAAAACGAAGCTGATGATGGTTGCGAAAAAACGAAACGTCGGATTGAAAATTTAATTAATTTATCTTCTAGGAGAAAAAGCGGCAATAAGAATGTATAATTTATTTTCACACATCTCTTCAAATAGAATCAGAACACACAAAGGACGAAATCGTAAAAAGTCGGTTTTGCCCAAATATCCTCGAAAATAGTCGTTTTTTTTTAAATGTGAAAACATGACATTGCAGAACTCACCAATGGGCAACTTTTGTCTAATTTGATTATTTCCGTATGTCATATAGCTAACGAGATCCCTATAGAGTGCACTCTTATCCGTATGTATGTATATCTGGATTTTTATCATTTGTCACAAATTACTTACCGTCGTTATAAATAACTAGAAAAGGTCTCTATTATTTTATAGTATTATAGAGGTTCTTCGGAATATTGACAAAAAGTAACATCTTCAGTTCGTTGTAATGGAAAACCAAATCAGTGTAACAAATTATAAGCCAGGAAAACACGTCTTCATTAAACGAGACCTCTGCATTCTCAATATAAATGAAATATAGGAAGGAGCACAACCAAACATTTTTCATATAATTTTTGTCGTGTTTCTCGTTGAGGACTGTTATACAGGGTGTCCCAGAATACGTGGGAAATCTCCCGGGTTCAGATAGAACACTTGAAAATAACAGGAGAAGTTCATAATTTTTCTTCCTACGGCCCCTACGGAGATACGGGCCCATAACGGACGTCTCTGGAAATCGTTGATTTTTAATTAATTTTTTAACTACTAAGTGTAATGTAATAATTTTTTAATATAATGTTTACTAGATGAGTCTCCGTAAAATTCGCCCTTTTAAGCACATTTGGCTTATTTAGTTTGACAGGGACGGACTAGACGTAACACAAAAATGCTTTTTTTTACACCCTGTATGATGAAGGAACGACAATAATATTTATATATTTTTTGGATACTCTAAACCTTAAGCTGGAAAAAGGTACTCTTGATCTATGTCGATAAAATGAAATGTTTTTGAAAAAAAAAATATATTTGTTCAAAATGGTTATTTGCGTTGGTTGTTGTTTTATGTTCATAAAATTCCCTCATTGTTGCTATGGTATTTTTAACATGTACCGATTTAAAAAGAATTTTTATGCCAGTGTCAGTTTATGGTAGTGTCTTGAAATTTGCGGTTTTTCTCCTTTGTCTTATTAGTTACTAACTTAGGAATAGAATTTACGCATACTGAATATGGCAATATGCATTTCATGTATGAGCAAAAATTTTTTTTTTTTCGAAAACAGTTCATTTTATCGGCATTGATCAAGAGTACCTTTATTTCAGCTTAAGGTTTAGAGTATCAAAAAAAAATTATTGTACTTAGTTCCTTCATCATAATAAATATAGCATAAAAAAAAGCATTTTTGTGTTACGTCTAGTCCGTCCCTATCAAAGTAAATAAGCCAAATGTGTTTAAAAGAATTTCAAGGATAATCATCTAGTAAACATTATACTAAAAAAATATTAAATTACACCCAGTACTAAAATATTTAAAAATCGACGATTTCCAGAGACGTCCGTTATGAGCCGGTATCTCCGTAGGGGGGCCGTAGGAAGAAAAATTTATATGAACTTCTCTTGTTATTTTTAAGTGTTCTATCTGAACCCGGGAGATTGCCCACACATTCTGGGACACCCTGTATAAGGTGTTTCAACAAACATGTGCCACCCCTCGTGTGGCGATTCCTTACCCAACAAATAGTTCCTATCAACATGGGTCCGTAGATTCTTTGTTGAAAAATACAGGGTGTTAAAATTTTTTAGGCGTTTTCAACATATTTCCAAAACGGCTCTAGTAATTTTGATGAAATTATTCATTTATACCTGATTATCAATCATCTACAATCACTGCATAGTTATTTTGTACTGTCATACTTCATAGTATCGATCCTGAGACAGTTTTTATGAAAATTAAGAGTTTGTTCTCTATCATAATACGGTTAGCCAGGCATACAATAAATGTACAAAAATCTGCTTCATTCTTTAACATGTTAACATCTAATTTCCTAGAAATAAATAGAACGCAACAAAATATAAAATACCTGATCTTCAGTTTCTAAATTTTTCCTCTTCCTAGATTTCCTTTTAGACTTGGTAAAGACATCGGAAGTACCAGCAATACCCAGTCTTAGGTGGATCGGTAATTTCCCATCTAGTAAAAAAACATAAAATTTTTATGTTGTAAGTTCTCAAAAAAAATTCAGAAAAAAAGCAAACAAAAATTATATAATAAAAACGAATATACCTGGACGGACACGGCCTTTGCAACCAAATTTAAAGGTTTTATTCTTATAAACTCTTACGTGTCTGTAGGACCTTACTGTCAACTGTAAACGACTTGCAATAAAGTCAGCAGTGAACAAACTTTTGATACTTGCCAGCTCTAGTTAGAAAAAGATGTCCGATTATTACAAAGATAAATAATATAATTAGTTCTATTGAAGAGACCTTTACTTAAAGAAAAAGTTAACAACATAAACAAAACAATGTATGGTTTAGATTTCACTTAATTTTAGGATTAAATCGTAATGCCCCGTCCACACCAAACCAACAATACAAAACTGCAACAGTGTTTTTCAACAATTTAGAAACAAACCGGCAACATTTTACCAACTTTTATATTTTGTTTCGGTTTTTAGTAACCTATGTCTTCCCGTCGCGGACCGGTAAGCATCAATGGGTTTCTGTTTTGCTCTTATTTCCGGCAACACTGCATGATACAATTACTAAAGGTAAGATATCTAACCGTTCCAATTTCGTCTGCGGCGCGCAGTGACGTCAAAGGGGGAGCGATTTTTAAATTTCATATGGAGATTCATACAGTGGTAGCGTCTTTAATTCTATTTTAAAAGTATTAAAAGGTTTTACGCAATTAATGGTATGTGCAATGAAAGAATAATATATGACAAGTATTTACGTATATTAATTTCATAGAAATATAACACACATTACAGCTAAAATACCACTGAAATAAGAAAAGATTGCTCGACGACCCCTGCTGGTTGCCACCAGCGTTGTCAATTCTTTTACAATTATAAGATATCCATTACTATTTTAAGATTTTTTAGATGTTCATTCTTGTTGTGGGGCTCCCCATATCATAGGAAAGTAAGTAAGTAAACCTTTTTCTCGTACTCTTACTCTGACACTGTTTTTTACTATTCTATTAGGTTTCGAACCGTTAACCTATTACTTTTGATCAAAGATTTCTGGCAACGCTGGTCGTCACGTAGTGCCGTTTGCCGTAGTTTTCCATGAAAATTCTGAAAGTTCATAAGAAGCTTTTCTATATATGTACGAATCTTCATAATATGACGTGCGCTGTGTTCGGTTGTGATATGGATAACCAGGCAAAGAAATTGCTACACCTTCACAATTTATGAATAATGTAAAGCGTATCTATGACCATAACAGTACTGAAAATTTTTTCAGAGACTTATCACAGGAAAACTGGGAGGGGGTATACCAGAATCGTGGCTTTCAGGGACAATTCGACTATTTCTACAAAGCATTTCTGGGGTATTTTGAAAAAAATTTTCCTAGGACAACAGCTAGTGTTAACATGTCCGGTAAATCCTGGGTAACACAAGAAGTAAGGCTGTCAAGTAGAAATTTAAAGGATTTATTCTCTATGAAGAGAAACAATCCTGGATTAGAAAAAATATATAAGACAAAAAAACAAGAGCACAATAAGCTAGTTAAGCTAACAAAAAAAACTTTCTATCAAAACAAAATAAAGTATTCAGACAACAAGGGCAGGATGGCTTGGTCTGTAGTCAAAGAAATCACAGGGCAAGAGAAACCAGAATGTGGTATTGAAATTGTGGATAACAACATTCTATATACTGAACCTGAAAAAATCTCAAATCTTTTTAACAAATTCTTTATAGAAGCACCTATTAATATTTTAAACAAAATTGAAGCAGATCAGGTAACCGATAATGACATTGACCATGCAAATCCTAATATAATTTTTAATTCTAGTATGGCATTAATTCCTTTTACTGAACATGAAGTTATGAATATTGTGAAAACAAAAATTAAGAATAAAAGATCTTCTGGATCAGACGACATCCCAGCAAATTTCTTAAAGGATAGTATGCATAATATTATAACCCCCTTAACATACTTGATAAACAAGTCCTTTGAGTGTGGCGAATTCCCAAACCACTTAAAAACGAGCAAAGTGATTCCCATACATAAAAAAAATAATAAAACTGATCTGGAAAACTATAGACCTGTGTCATTAAATTCTTGTTTTTCTAAAGTTTTTGAGTATTGTATGCTGGACAGACTTCTTAAATATGTAAAAAAAATAATATTTTATGCAAAGAGCAACACGGTTTTCTTTTGGGTAGATCTACAACCACAGCTATCCATGATTTTCTCACTGGGATGGTTGATTCTCTGGAGGCGGGTGAATGCCCTGCTGGGATCTTTTGTGACCTCAGCAGGGCGTTTGACTGTGTCCAGCATGATATTCTTCTGGAGAGGATGTCTGGATATGGTATTAGGGGGGTCGCACTTGCGTGGTTTGATTCGTTTCTAAAGAATAGACAACAATTTGTACAAATGAATTACAAAAGTAAAAATAAAATACTGCAGGCAAAATCTGAGATATGTGAAGTATGTGTTGGAGTACCACAGGGCTCAATATTGGGCCCCGTCTTATTCCTGCTATTTGTAAACCCCTTGCCCCAAAGTTTAGCAGATTATAAATTTACAATGTATGCGGATGACACATCTGCCTCTGTGTCAGGCACAACCAACATGATGGTTGAGGAAAGGGCAAACAGTGCTATTGCTAAGCTTGATCTATGGTTTAAGAATAATAAGTTGTTTTTAAATGCACAAAAGACTCATTATATGCGCTTTCGTACCCATCAAAATCATAACAATTTGGACATTGATGTAATATGTAATGATGCAGCTTTGACAGAGAAACAATCAATCAAGTTTCTTGGCTTGGAAATTGACAGGAATTTGAGTTGGAACAGCCATTGTGGTCAGTTAACAACTCAACTCAGTAAATACTGCTTTCTAATGAGAAGCTTGAAGACGGTTCTGAACGAGTCCCAGCTACTGTCATTTTATTATGCACAGGTTTACTCGCGACTCATGTATGGCATACGCTTTTGGGGTCTAGCTCCTCATGCACGTGAAGTCTTTTTATGCCAGAAGAGGGTGATTCGTTGCATGGTTGGTGCTGGAAGACAGGATTCCTGTAGACAGTGGTTCAAAAAACTTAAGGTTTTGACACTTATATGTATTTTTATATTGGAAATAAGTGTATTTATGTATGAAGGTCAAAATGTGAATCTTAAACATAGCGACATCCATGGTTATAACACCAGGAACAGAAATCAACTGCATCCAAACTTATGCAGGCTAAATATTACAAAGACTTTGCCAAAAAATATTGGAATAAAAATTTTTAACCATCTGCCACCTATCATTAGAGATTGTGAATCTTTGATATGTTTTAAAAGGAAGTTGAAATGCTTTTTATCAGAACAATGTTTTTATACTCTGGATGAGTTTCTCCATTTTTGAAAGTGATTTATGTCGCCTCTTTTTAGCATGTAAATAAAATATGTTATAATGTCTTTTTAAGATTTTAATCTTATATTGAGTAAACCTTTTGACGAGTTCAATATCTTGACTGTATGAGATCAGTGAACAATAAATGATTTGATTTGATTTGATTTGATTTGAAATTTGGCGTGTTACCGCTTTCCTAAGGGTAAAAACAAAAAATGGATACGGTTTTATTTATTTTATTAACATTTACTTCTTAAGTATTTTCCACTGAAATTGATGTCTGATGCCTTCGAAACACGTATGGAAATTAAAATATTGTTTATTTAACTACTGAAGCAGGCTATGAGTTTCTTTACCTCTTCATAATTTCACTCCACTGAGAGATGGACTATTTAAGAAAAATAGTTTAATTTGTTTATAACTACTTAGGTCGTATTTTAGCTTTAATCTTTGATGTATGTTCATGAAATAAATATATCTAAATACCATGATATTATTCTTTCTTTTGACATACCATTAAATGCGTAAAACCTTTTAATACCTTTAAAAGAGAATTAAAAACGCTGACAGCAATATAAATCTCCATAAGAGATTTAAAAAGCACTCGGGTTTGTTCGAACAAACCCGTTGACGTCACAAGCCACGCCACCATCGGCGTGGAATCATACCTCTTAGTTATTTATTCCATGGGAGCGGTGCGGTGTTGATATTCAATTATGTGATCGAATTCCCACGGAATGAAAAATTCTCTCTTGAATTATTTATTTAATAAATATTATTTTTTTGTGAGCATATATAACGAAGTCGACGGTGCCTCCTGAACTAATTGCCCCCGAACCCCCCGAAATTAAACGAACAAGTCTGGTTTGCTCGTCAGGTAGTATTAATTTCATATCATATAAAAGAAAAATTATTCGTGGCTTTACGGACTGGTATGATTAGCTAATCGTGCATGTGGTATGCAGTCCTTTTGGGGCGCCATTATTTTTAAATACATATTTCGGCCCTGTGGCTACGCCACTGTCAACAATGTAGTTTTAGTTTTGTTTCGTGAAACATAAAAGTTGATCAAATGTTTCCGATTTGTTGCTGAATTGTTGAAAATATTGTTGATGTTTTGTTTGTGTTTTGTTACTGTTTTGTTGGTAAAACACGAAACAATACCAAAACTACATACATTGTTACTACAAACCTTTCTGTTGTCATTTTGTCTCGCCAGTGTGGACGCAAGTTTTCGTTTTGTTTCCAGAAAGTTGCTAGTTTGTTTTGTTGGTTTGGTGCGGACGCGGCATTACAGCTGTTACGGTATACAGAATGTGGATTAATAATTTTGTCCATTGTTGTTAGAACTATAAAAGCAATAGTTGTACAGTGGTACGTCGAGATACGAGTGCCCTGACATACGTTATTTGAGATACGAGCTGTCGAGCGAGCGAAGTTTTGTTTTGAAATACGAGCGAGATTTGAGATACGAGGAACGGTCAGCTGCGACAGTGCACACAAGTTGCAACTGGTCGTGCATCGGGGCTATTTAATGACACTTGCCTAACTCATTTCCGCAGCATTCTGAAAGGGAGGAACAACAAACCTCCTTGGACAGTTTTTTTTAATCCGGCGAAAAAGGCAAAGACCAGTGAAGAGATAGCAGTGATTAAAATTAAGCATACAGTAGCACTTAAGTTGTGTGTAAGTTGCATTTAAGTGACCAAAATACCAATATGTATGTACACTTTATAAAACCAGTATTTTTTGCTTTACATTCTCTTTTATTATGTTTTTATACAATATTTGTTTTTACATCTTTACATCTTACATTTTTCTTATTCAAAATCACGTAACAACAACGATTGTGATTGTGATTCCTCTTCACATACCTTATAAACATTTGCAATTACTTCACGGGTCTTTCTGTGAAAGTGTTTACCAGGAGTATACTCATTTATTATCAAAGTTCAAAATTTTAAAATAACTCCCTAAAACACGACACAATAAACACTTATTTATAAAACACGATAAAATAACTATTGCCCTTTATATCACTGCGCAACAGGGTGGGTACATCTATCAATTAGCGGACATCGCCGAACAAGCCCGATGACCCATCGAGTGCCTCAACTGTCTGGGATATAACCTATCAAACTAGCTCTAGCTACCTGTAATCATAACTATGTTCCCATATTTTTAGATTAAAAGCACTTTAATCAAAAAAAACATATTATTTTGCATTTAAATATCAAGATAAATTGTATGAAAAGAAAGTTTTCATAATATGAAACTATAATAGAATATTGGTTTCTTATATGTACTTGTATACCTATCACAATTTATTTTAAATGCGTAAATGTAATTTTAGGGTTTACTTGGTAAGAGACTATTAAATTAAAATTTAATATATGTGACAACATTATTAACCCCAGACATTTTTTTGCCCGCATTCCGATAAACTTGTCGACCTGGACGTCTAATGGTGGACCTAACATTTTATTCCAGGCCGGAATGTCATAATTAGAATACAGAAATTGTTCTTAGATCGATTACATCAATTAAAATAATAGTTTGTTCCGTCTACCAGGAACACATTTTTCGTAATTAACAGATATTTGAAATTAGCATGATAGATGATGAGCATCTACTTTGGGACACAATATTGTTTAAAAAAAACTTTACATTATGACTTACCACTGCTAGATAATTCTTTGGGCTTTGATCGTTTGGACTTTTTTAAAGGCAGAGCATTTTTAAGAGCATTCTGCAAGAGCCTGGATGTCACACCTTCATTGCTAGCGGTTTTCTGTAATTTTTCCGCCCTCTTTTTGCTTAGTTGTGCTCGTAAATCTCCTGCAAAAAAAATGTATAAAAGAATCAATGAATGACTGACTATGAGCAGGATTCTCCAACCGTTTCCGTGATATCATTCATTAGACATTTTTTAATATAAAAAACATGTCAAAGGTAATTTGAACTCACTTCTTAACTAACTCTGAGAGTAATTAAATAAAGAATATAATTTTACACGTAATAGTAAATTAAAATACGGGGTGTTCCATTTAAACAAAAAAAATTACTAGTATTTATTATATTATACCGGAAAGGTATAATTTTTAAAATATCCTTCATAAAAAATGTTTAGTATTTTTATGAAATATGTAATGTTTAACGGTTATTAAAACACGATTAGTTAAGTTAAAACTTTATTCACATTACAGAACATTTACCGAAATTAATTCTGCATATTTTCATGCGTACTACCGTACGTACTCAGTTCTTACTCAGTGGCGTAACTACCGTCAGTCTGGCCGGTTAGATTGTCCGGGGCCCCAGGCGCCAGGGGGTCCCTAAAAGTGGTGAACGAAAAAAAAATTTTTTTAATTGCTGTGTTAACTTTTTGTAGAAAAAAGCTGAGTTTTTCATATTCGTTATCTACCGTTATATTTTGACGTTTTTTATGTTCTCAATTTCTAATTTGCGCGCCATCGCGGACATGCATATATTAGGTTTGTTCCAACACCCTATTTTTATATCGTTCTAGAACCGTCACGAAACTGTTGGGATCGATTTTGTGCGCAGGCGTTAATTTTCCACTGTCTATTGCCGATGCATAAGGGGAGCAAGGTTGGTGCCTTTTTATGACCATTCTCTGTAAAAATCTCAGCTGATCCTGATCGCCTGTCTGATTAGTGCTTAGACTAGGAAAGAAAATTAGTTACTTATCATAAATTATAACCCTACTTTTGTTGCTTAATTTCTGCGTCTAAGCTTGATTATTATCTTTTGTCGTTCCGTTTTGTTGTATTTAGTAATTATGGAAGAGAATAACGTGTTTAATGATAAGAATATCTTGTAGGTTTGGGAACCGGCTTATACAAATATTTAATAAGAATAAATTAAATAATCAGAATATTAACAAGGGGTTAAGCAACAACTTCTACAAAACTGGCTAAAAGAACTGCACGAATGCCAGGAATACAAAAACAACTGTTAAAATTCTTACTTTGCTGATGCGAAAGTGAGGCGTATAAAATTCTAAAATTGAATATGAAAATTTGGAAAACTTATTGTTAATTAACACTTAAGCGTGTTATGGACTGTAATGTAACATATTTCCCCTTCTGAGAAATTGTCTGGGGCTCCCGTTTATATAGTTACGCCACTGTTCTTACTACCGATACCTATATAAATAAATTAGGGTATATAACAAAATAAAAAGACCCATACCCTTTCTAAATTTTCTCGAATTTTTAAATGCATTAGTCACAAAGGGAAAATACAAACTCGGCACATGCCTCAAGTAGGCATAATAAAAATAGTCAAACTCGGCACAGAGTTTCAAATGTCCCTTTTTAAAATGATCAAACTCGGCACATTAATTTAGAAAAAAAAAAAAAAAAGATTGTATCTTTATAACGAAACTTATTATAATACATAGGGTGTTGAAAAAAGGTCGGTACCCCGGAATATCTCCGGTACATCGCATTGCAGCGGAAAATGTCTGGGGAAAAAGTTGTTTGGTTTTGAAGCACGAATAGTTTGCAATTTAAACCACCCCCAACCCCCGGGCGCGGGTGGTGGTAAGTTAAGATTTTTCAAATGGAACTCCATATTTTTTATTGGCGTCGTGTTCTCCGACCAAAAATAAACATCTTTTGTCCGAAAAATTTTTTTATACGGGCCCATCCTTCACCAATAATCACCATGAGAAAGACAAAATCAGAACCGTGCGAAAATCAAGTGTTTTCATGTCATGTAGACAGGAAAACTGTCTGAAGAATTTCTTTATTTATTTGGCATCAAAGCTTCGGAGCACTTGTAAAAAAAAATATGGTACATATCTCGGGCCGCCGGAGGCTTTTCCGGACTCGTGCGGTGGCCCTCACCTTCGGCTCGGTCGGCCATCTCCGCATCTCGTCCGTAAAAGCCTCTTTTCGGCCCTTGATACGTAATGTACTATTTTAGTTCCCGAGATCCTTTAATAGGCCGGTCAGTCGCCGTGAATAACCCCGTGTTAATAATTTTCAACGGCTCTCAACCTTTCATTTTGGTTAATGGTTGTAAATTTTGTTACTTTGATAACGTTAATTCAACAAAAAATATACCGGAAACATATTAAAAACAAGAACACTAACCTTCATTGCTTGCTGCATTCTCTACTTCATCTTCGTCATTCTCAACAACGATTTCTGTTTCGAAATCATCGTCATCTTCCGTCACGTCCCTAGTTGATTTGCCTAATTCAACTTTTCTCACACCTTTCTCTATTTGCTCTTCAATCTCTTTTTCTAGTTCAGGCTTCTCTTCTTTTTCATACTTCGATGGATTCTTAATCTTAATTTCGATCTTCCTTTCAAACCTTTTAGGCGTCGGATGCCTCTCCGACTTCAACATTATCCTTTTCTTCATCGAAGACTTTTCAGATCTCGCAACCCTTTTAGTATTGTTTACTATTTCTGCCGATTTCTTATCGGCAGATTTCTCATCCCTTTTCCTCATACGAGGACTGCGGCTACGTTCACGTATTCGCTGCTTCTTAATATTCTCGACTAAGGGCTTCTGCTTAATTTCTTTTTTCTCGCCGTTTATTAATTTGGAAAATGGAAGTATAGCAGGTTTTACAGTAGCTTGTTCTTTGGCTTTAAACCTGCCTTCATTTTCGCTGCCAGAATCTTCGTCTGAAAAGAGATCAACTTTGGGCTCCAGTTCCAGCTCGTCATCTTCAAGAAGAGCATCTTCGTTTAATAAGTCTTCCATGGTTTGTTCTTTGGGTTCATTTACGGTTCCACCTGGTATTTCGTCTAAAGACTTTTTGGTATTATCCAACTTTTCTTCCCAATCCTTATTAACTATAGGCGTTTCTTCCATTTTTTCTTGCTCCTCCTTAGGCCTGAGCCTAATCTTACCCTCCCTAACTTTGATTTCTTTAGTTTCGAATTTTCGTTTTCGGGCTTCTAAGATAGGATCCAATAGCTTATCGCCCCTTTTTGGACTTGTATCTGCTGGACTCTTATCTTTGCTTTCTTTATTGTCACTTTTGGATGAAGATTTGAAACCAAGTCGATCCCTAATGCTTACTTTGTTTTTAGGAGAATTTCCCGTTTCTAAAAAGAAGAGATATTGAAAGAATAACTTGAAAGATTCTGCCAACTCGTTACACAACATTCAATACGTTTATGGTAAACATAAATTTTATTTGAACTTTAGCTTCAGCTTTAAAAAATATGATTTTGCCAGCACTTAACTATCTGGTAAGCTTCTATTGTATACATGGTGTTCCTTACTGACATGCTAATATTTCAGGGTGTGATTCCTTAGGTTATTTTTTGAAGAAAAGTTCATATGAACATAATATGTCCGCAACGGCTTACATTTTTTGCTACAGGGTGTTGAATTTTAATTTTTTTAATGGTTATTTTTTAATATCTCCGAAAGTACTTTAGATATTATTTTCAATCTTGGTATGTGTTAATAGGATATAGAACCACAAATTTTAGTTAGAAAAGTTATTCAATTGTTCCACCAGTCCCTGCAAACATGGTGAAACACTGATATTTTTTACAAAAAAGATGGTACGCCACTGACAGTTTTCCATGTGGATATTTTTTTCGATTAGTCTGGTCAATTCTACATGAAAACGGTCTCTTGAGATTTTCTCGTCTTGATAAAAACCACTAAATTCATATTGAAACTCGTTATTATTAACATTGATAAAATAATTAATGATAAATTTTGTTTTATAAAAATTGTTGGAAATGGTTACCTTCACTTAAAAGGCATGCTTTCGCCCATCTTCGCATCGAATTACTTACTCCAACAATTTTTATAAAACAAAATGTATCATTAATTATACCGGGTGTTATGTAAATGACTTATTATATTTAAATGGGTAACTCCTAGGGAGTCCTAGAGAAAGTCTACATACTTTTTTTTTTAAATCGAATATCTAAATACTAAGGTAAAAACCCTTTTTACCCACATACTGTCGCGCCGTTACATCTGGATTCACTCAGCAACAATGTGGGTCACTAGAGTATACTAACAGTGTTGTCAGATCACACCGCGTGTCTCGCCCTTACTTGAATACTGGCGGCGCGCCCTTCATACTTCAGTAGGCTTCGCGACTCTGGAGTGGAACGACGTCGAGCGTTCCACGTGCTTGACGTATACGAATTTTAAACGTTTTGTTAGTTGTATTGCCCGATTTTTTTGTTGTGAAATAATTCATAATAAGAAATGTTGTGATGTGATTTAAAATTTGTGTGATATTATCTACTGTCAGTTCTGTTGAAAAGCATACTTTTTGTGTTTTATTTTTTTATGGAATTTAATTATAAAACGGATTATTTTACAATAAGATCGAAGGTAAGAAAGTATGTACCTTAAAATTGTATTTTTCTTTGTCTAAAAGTTTGAAAAAGAAGTGATAACGCGCGCCAAGACGTCTTGTTGTCAAAAACTGAACACGTGCGTTTAGAATTAGAATGACAACACCGCCTACAATGCGCTGACCTCTTTTGAAACTTGAGACTGCCTCAATAAAATATTGATTGTGAAGGGCCTCAGGAGCGGCCACGTAAATTTTGAGATTTCATATAAAGTGTATATTTATTTCGCTTAATAATTCAAAGCGCCATTTATGGTTATTTTTCTTCAATTTATTTTCATCTCGGGATTTGCCGGTTTAAATATAATACGTCATTTCCGTAACACCCTGTATTTTATCAATGTTAATAATAATGAGGTTCAATATGAATTAAGGGGTTTTAATCAAGAATTCAATCTGACGAGAAAAACTCAAAAGACCGTTTTCTTGTAGAATTGACTAGGCTAATCGAAAAAAATATCCACATGGAAAAATGTCAGTGGCGTACCATCTTTTTTCTAAAAAAATCAGAAGACATGTTTGCAGGGACGCCACTGGTGGAACAATTGAATAACTTTTCCCACTAAAAGTTGTGGTTCCATATCCTATTAACACATACCAAAATTGAAAATGATATCTACAGTACTTTCGGAGATATTAAAAAATAACTATTTAACAAATAAAAATTCAACACCCTGTAGCAAAAAATGTAAGCCGACATATGTTCTTAAGAACTTTTGTTTATAAAATTACCTAAGGAATCACACTCTGAAATATTAGCACATTGACAACAAGTACCTATCACCTTAAGTGTCATAAATATTTTAACTAGGTTCACCAGTCAGAGGTGTGCCAGAGAATACTTTTTGGGAAATAATTTTTACATAAGTAAACCTTTTAATGAATTGTTCTACTTCGGTTTGTTGTGTAGAAAACACATTCATTAAGAGTGACTTTTTTCGTATCTTTCAAAATAAAGTATGTTTACTCTTAAGCAAAATAACATTTTTGCAGTTTTTACCCACCCTGTATAAAAAAATTGAAGTTTCTTGTGATGAATCGTATTTTCTAGACAAGCAAAAACGTTTATTAAGAGTGACTTTTTTATCTTTGAATTTTTAGCACCATTTATGGTTATTTTTCATCTATTTATTTTCGTCTCAGAATTTCCATAATACCTTGTATTCTTAGTTTACTGCTTACCTTTTCTATCTCTCCTTCTAGGTGAGACCGATCTTCTTCTAGGACTTGCAGATCGTCGTTTAGAATTAAATGGCCTCTTGGGACTAAACTGCCTTGGTTTTGGACTGAATGCTCTAGGTCTGGGACTTAGCGGTCTTCGTTTAGGACTTAAAGACCTTCTTTTAGGTGACCTTCGAGGAGACAAAGCTCTTCTAGGTGACAAGGATCTTCGAGGTGACAAAGATCTCCGAGGTGACAACGGTCTCCGCGGCGATAATGATCTTCGAGTTGATAACGACCTACATGGCGATAATGATCTCCGAGGAGATAACATTCTTCGAGGCGATAATGATCTTCTTGGGGATCTAGGACTAAGAGATCTACTTCTAGGAGAGGGACTTCTCGAGTAAGACCTTCTCGGAGATCTTTTTCTTTTTTCTACGATAGCTCTATTTTCTAAAACAAATGCAGCACTTCTGGGCGATAGCGGCGCCATAGTTTGATTTTGTAAGGATTCGGCGTTAATTAAAAGAGGGGAAAGCGGTCTTTCATAAAATGGAGGGGCATTAATTGGTGGTATTCCGAGATTCGGTGGTCCAAAAGCTGGAGAAAAGACCGGAGGAGCATTTGTTGGTGGATATTGCATTGGTACAGTAAAGGGAACCTTCTGGTATGGTGGGAAATTACGAGATATACCTCGGTAATTATGAAATTCTCTTTGATTAGGCGGAGAATGCCGTCTTTTTTTGAATTGCGGTTCTTCATCTACCGATTTTTCCCTGGACTGAGGGACCGTTTCATGATTATTATCTCGTTCCGCATCAGCTACTAACTTATCGTCCGATCTTGTTTTTTGTTCCATACTCTCCGCTTTGGTGTCATTTTCTACTTTATCGCCGCCAACCTCAGGGTCAGACACTGATTTCTCCTTTTTCTTCTTCGTCTTCGTTTTCACTTTTACAGGTTTTTCTTTGTCTTTAGTTCGTCCCTGAATTTCGTCATCTAATTCCTTCATCAAAGCTTCTAGACTATCAGATCTTTCTAATTTTATAGGACTATCATCATCGGAGTCGGTGTGCTTCAATGCTTCTTCATCAGATTCTTCATCTGACTTATCTGAATCATTAAAACGATCAAATTTGCTTGATGTTTCATCGGATTTCTTTTCTTCTGAGGATTTATTAGTGTCAACATATCTGTTATGTGGTTGCAAATTTGACTTCCCAAAACTCCCAAACGTTTCTGATTTTTTCTCATCTTCAGAGCCAACTGGAGTAATAGAGATTAAGTTACCAGATCGAACTCTACCACTTGGAAACTGACCCTGAAAAAAAAATACAGATAAATAAAAACTAATGATTATTAAAATTTGTTCCTTACATTATAAGTGGGTCGATTTTAAAAAAGAAAAATCTATGTATAGGTTCAGTACCCATATAATTGAAATTACAACACGTTTGCCGAATTCTACCATAAGCGTCGTTGCTTTGTTGTGAATGTTAATGAAGTTAGAGAAATTATAAATGATCTAAATAATAATAAAAAGTTGGCCTATATTTAGAATGTGTGGAACTCATATATCGGAGGAGGGTTGTAGTCCCAAGGTATTTTTAAATAATAAAAAAAATAAATAAATAATAAATTTGCGGATTTACAACACTCTGCAAGAGATGTTAACTGCCCTGTATACAGAAGACTTGCGAGGTTTAGAAATGGTATTAATTACAGTGAGGATTTTTTATAGATAAAAAGGCGCAAAGCAACAAAGAAATGAAACATAATCAAAGTAACATAAGTTTGGCCAGGCCTGGAAATAGAATAACAATTTCCATAATTCATCATAATGTACAGTCACTGGGAAATTCGGTTGACAGAATGCTACAAGATCACATAAACTGTGAGATTCTTGGTATTAGCGAACACTGGAAAACAGAAACACAGCTAGAACACCTCGCCATATCAGGCTTTTAACTGGTCTCAATGTTTTGCCGTAACGAAAGGCAACATGGCGGTGTAGCAGTGTATGTAAAAAAGGGTCCGAGTTTAAAGTGCGATCAAAACTAAATAGTCTTTCAGTGAGTGGCACGTTTGAATGTGCAGCAGCAGAAGGTAGATTTAATAATGTACAAACAATAATAGTAACTGTATATAGACCACCATCAGGCGATAAAAATGTCTTTATGGACAAATTAGAAAGCCTCCTTGTAAATATAGTGAATGAGAACAAACTAATTTCAATAGTAGGGGATTTCAACATCGAAATGATAAAACCAAATAAGCAACAAACTGATCTGCTGTCACTATTACAATTTTTTAATTTAAAACCAACCATTTTTGAAAATACGCGAATATCCAACAATTCCGCTAGTTGTATAGATAACATATTCACCAATTTTGATTACGTCGATGCTTCGGCATTCGAAAGCTTTGTTTCGGATCATACGGCACAGAAGGTTTGTTTTAGCATAGAAGATCTACAAAAGAAAGAAATGCAATACAAAAGAAGCTTTTCGGAAGAAAACAAGAAAGATTTTTTGTCCTTTCTAAAAAATCAAAACTGGTTGGATGTATATAGCGTGAGAGAGAGTGATGTTGATGGGCAATGGAATGTCTTTATGAATAATTTTAAGTTATTGTTTAATCAATATTTTCCTTTGAAACGATATGTAAAAAAAGAGCACACCTCGACACAAAAAAACCCAGAACTCATAGAATGCAAACGAAGATTGGACATTCTATTAACACTATCGAGACATAACCAACGGTATAAAAAGTCATATAATAAAGAAAAACGAAAATATGATGTTTATTAAACCTCGTTCTAATGTCTATGAGGACAGGGTAAAAAAAAGCGACAAGAAAACAAAATGCATGTGGACAATTTGTAAGGAAATCAATGGAAAAGGTATGAATACGGCGGACATCGCTTTGAAAGGTAAATCGGAGGATATTGCAAAAAGATATAATGAACATTTATTATCTATAATTCCAAACCTTTTAAATGACTCGACTTCCTTACCATTTACCATATAAAAAAATAATGAAGATTCCATGTTTCTGGCTCCAATAACGCCGACAGAGATATGTGAAATAGCTAAGAGACTTAAAAATAAACATAGTAGTGGCATCGATGATATACCAATAAGCATTGTAAAACTAACTGCGATTGAGCTACAGGATGTCTTGTGCTATCTTATTAATAACTCCTTTCAATTTGGCATATTCCCTGATAATTTAAAAATAGCTAAGATCAAGCCAATATACAAGAAAGGGGACCCCGAAGATATAAATAACTACAGACCTATAAGTTTGTTAAATTCTTTTTCTAAAGTATTCGAATTAGCCATGTGCACGAGATTAATTAATTTCTTAAAGGAATCCAACTCTTTTAGCGAATTTCAACATGGTTTTATAAAAGAAAAATCGACACACACAGCCATTTTTCAGTTCCTTCAATTTATCATAGACCATTTTGAAGGGGGTGAAAAAACAATGGGCATTTTTTGGATCTCTCAAAAGCATATGATTGTCTGGATAGGGAAATTCTCATTAAAAAATTAGAAATGTATGGTATCAGGGGGATTGCAGGAAAATGGTTCAGGTCCTATGTGCATAACAGGAGACAGACAGTATCAGTGACAAAAAACGGAAAAACCTGCAACTCCACAATTTTGCATAATGACATTGGTATAGCACAAGGAAGCATATTAGGGCCAATTCTCTTTATAATATTTGTCAACGATCTGGCGTGGATAACAGATAAGACATATGAACATATAGTCAAATATGCGGATGATACGAACATTATTGTAAGTGGCCAGAAGATTCAGGATCTTGTCGCAAGGGCGAGGAATTTTTTTGCTGCTGTGACAGATTGGTTTACAAGAAATAAACTTATTTTAAATAAAGATAAAATAAATATAATGTTATTTAGAATGAAACAGTCAACCACAGAAAAATCAACAACCATAGAACTAGAAAATACCAAAATAAATTTCTCGGATAATGTAAAATTTCTAGGTATCCATATTAATGAATTTTTTGTTTGGTCGTACCATATAAATGTCGTGGAAAAAAAATTAAATTCAGTATGCTACAGTCTAAGGGTCGTTGGCAGATATATGGGAGAAAAAACGATTAGAATATTATGCAAATTTTGAGTCGGTCTTGAGATATGGGATTGTCTTCTGGGGAAAGCATAGCTCAACACAAGGCATTTTTGTCGCTCAAAAGCGAGTAGTGAGAACTTTGAGAAATATGGAATACAGGGAAAGCTGTAGAGGTGTGTTTAAAAATTTGGGCATAATGACTGTATACACAATCTATATATGTATATGAATGTATAATGTTCTTCGTAAAGCATAAAGGAATGTTTAAGCTAACAGTGCCCCATGAGTATAAGACCAGAACAATGGATGTTCCTTATCCGATACACCGACTAACTTTAACAGAAAAATGTCCACACTACATGTGCTTAAAGTAGTGTTTGTTTTGACGTCATTTCCTTTATGTACATTATGCATGATTTGAAATAAAACTATTTATTATTATTATTGAACCAGGCTATAGTTGTGCCAATTCTAAAATAGGGTGATCGCTCAATTTCATTGTTGCCAATACTATCTAGAGTTTAATAATTGCTTTGCATCATCACAGATTGGTTTCAGGGAAGATAAAAATACAGCCTTGGTAAAGAGCACAATGCTGTTTTGCTTTGTGATCTCAATAAAGCATTTGATTGTTTCACGTGACTTACTCTTAAAAAAACACTTAAATTAAGAGACAAAAAGAGTGGGGTGGGAGAGGTGTTATCAGGGGAAGGGTTGTTTGGGTGGGGGTCCCATAAGGATCCCTTGCTGTTTTTGATTTACATAAATGACCTTCCCTTACAGCCAATTGGGAAGCGACCTACATCACGTTTAAAAAAAAAAGAGGGTTAAATTTAAGGGGGTCTATATGGACCGATTGCGTTTCAAGGATGACTACAATGTTTTTAAATCATTTTAAATTATAACTTTGGCTTCTGCAAGCATGAGGCTACAATCCTTCAGTGAAAAATAGGGATATTTATTTGTGTTTCTTGCGTTGTAATTCACGGCCTACTACACATCACTTTTTTTAGTTCAATAATTATCGCGATACCCAGCAGTGTCAAATATGGGTATCCCTGTACATTGGACTCGCTAGCATTTTCGGGTGCGGACCCGCCATGTTTATTTACAAAAATGTTATAGCTGGCCAGTAGACATTCCAGTTCGACCGTTTTAAAAGTGGGGTCCAGCCCCATAAAACCACAGCTCATCCTGCGTCACTGTAATACATCAGCATGGGGTGCCATGTCAGAAAACAGGTGTTACGTGGAATGTTGCTAAACTTAATGCAAAACTGAAATTCCATATAAAATTATAAAATAAATTATTTATCTACCTACTTGTATTTATCTTTATACCTAAAGAGCGAGGAAATCCACGCACAAACACAATCAGTTTTTTTTTCTTTTTCATGGGAACACTCCTGGAAACACTTTATTTTTTTATTTAGGTTCGTCAATAAAAACAATGTAAAATTATATACAAAGTTTGGACGCGTAGCCCGAAATTCATTACAAAACAATTATTATACGCGTACCTTCTGAAAACAAAGCGGATAGCCGAGAGTGTAAATGGTAAGCAACAGAACAGACCGTATTCTAACGCGTATCTTCTAATACTGACACTTGCAGGACGCACGCTTGTACGCCTAGACTTACGTTGCCCCGGCGCCCAGTGGATTGTGTGAAAGAGATGGAGAGATGGCGGTGTGAGAAAGAAAATTAAATCTTCGTCGGTCTTGTCATTTGGAGTAGAGCTGAGCTACTTTAATTTTTTGGGCTTCTCAAGTACAGTCGCAGTATTATCCCTTACCTTAATTGATGGATATATCACTACTATCATTTTATTCAATTCAATTCAGGGAAGAATCTCGTTTATCACCATAAGAAACGCATTTAAGCGATCTTAGTCTGTCCCGTAACGCCTATTATTAGGATTCAATTACCGCGAAATATCAAACTGTCAAATATTGCCCATCTCTATTCCGAGTTTTGCACGTACCATTTCGTTCGTTCGTAGATAAAATGTCATTCTTAAATTGAAAGAATTGTATTTGTATGTGTGTGTTTTTTAAATTAGTTAAATAAATAAATTTAAGTGAGAAAAAAAGGACCAAAATTAAAACAGTTTTCCCGTGTATTCTTTTCATGTGAATAGCTGCTATTTGTGAGGTTATGTGAGAGGTTTTTTCCTAAAACTTAGATTCTGTGTGGTTTCTGTTGAAACAAATGAAACTAATAATTGTATTTAAATAAGTAAAGGTAAGAAAGCACAAATTGCATTTTTTTAAAGAGTTTGAATAATAATAGAAAGGTCAATGACGTTTGACCTATTAACTTTCCTGTGCTTGTGACGAATTTGAAATTTGTGTGTAATATTACCATTATTTGTTTTGCAAAACATCTTTTGCCGTCGGTTTTCTGGAATCATATTTGTTCATAATAATAATAATAATAATAATAATAATAATCTTTATTTCAAATTATGTTACAAGTAATATTCCAGATGACCTGAAAACATACAGAACACAAAGGAAATTGTGTCAAAACAGATAGCAAAAGGTCACACACACATATCGCAATACTAAAACGTTTTGTCTAGAAAGTCCTTAACCGAGTACGGTTCTAAGTCGATTAGAAGTGTTTTAATACTATTTTTAAAAATTCTAAGACTAGTCATCCCTTTTAAACTGTTGGGTAATTTATTGAAAAATCTGAGACATGTATAACACGGACCCTTCTCGGTCAAAGTTAATCTATGGATTGGATAATTAACATTTAATGTTCTCGTATTGTATACGTGAGATTCCTGCAATTCAAAACAGTCTCGGTTCCTAAAGAAGAATATTAGTGACTGGTAGATGTAAACACCATAAACCGTCATCATACCCTCCCCCTTAAAAACACCCCGACAACTTTCCCAAAATTGCATATATTTCATTGTTCTGAGAATGCGTTTCTGAACTGTAAAAACCCGTTGTATGGCACTGTTTCCCCCCCAAAAAATAATGCCGTATCCCAAAACTGACCAGAAATTAGCATAATATAATATTTTTACATTTTTATACTCCATGTATTTACCTACAACTCTAATTCCGTAACATACAGAATTTAATTTTTTTAAAAGGTTGTTAATATGTCCTGTCCAGTCCATAAATTCATCTATGTTTACCCCTAAAAACTTAACACTATCTACAATGTTAATATTTACATCCTTACATTCTATGTTTGGTGGTCTATTTAGTTTAGATTGCTTTGTTCTAAATACAATAGCATTCGATTTTTCCTTATTTAGAATCAATTTATTCTCCTTGAACCACTTATCTGTTTTACTGAATATTATATTGCCTTTGTTTAAAATTTCACCAATGTCCCTTCCACCTACCAGTAAGTTCGTGTCATCTGCATAACAGACAATGTTTTCATTGTTCAGATCTGCGATTGAATAAATATCATTTAAATATATAATGAACAAAATCGGTCCTAATACGCTCCCTTGTGCAATTCCATATAAGTTTTCTTTTAGATCTGATAGGTAAGATGTTCCATCTTTTGTTATTTTTACAATCTGTTTTCGATTTGATAAGTATGATTTTAATAGTTGAAGTACATGTCCCCTTATCCCATACCGCTCCACCTTTTTTAGAAAAAGATCCCTGTCAATACAATCATAGGCCTTTGACAAATCCAAAAAAATACCAAGTGACACGCCCTCATTTTCAATATTCTTTAGAATTCCTTTAGTAAACTGAAATAGTGCAGTTTCAGTAGATTTGCCAAAGGTATACCCATGTTGATGCTCCCTAAACAAGTTACACTTATTAAAAAAATCTATTAGCCTCTTACATATCGCTATCTCAAGTATTTTTGAAAACCCGGATAACAGGCCGATTGGCCTATAATTATCCATCACTTCTGGATCGCCTTTTTTGTATAACGGCTTTATTAAAGCTAACTTTAGTTGGTCTGGAAAAATTCCGTGTTTAAAACAATTGTTTATCATATAAGCTAATACATTGTTGATATACGGTACTGATAATTTTACTACACTTGTCGGTATGCCGTCCTGGCCACTACTATGTTTATTTTTTACTTTGATACCTATTTCACAAATTTCACTAGGCAATACTGGTTTTAAGAACATTGTTTGATTATTTGATGGTATATTACAACTAAATTGTTTAGGTTCTAAGTTATTAACTAGATCTGGCACAACTGACAATAAGAACTTATTGTATTCATTTGCTACTTCAATAGGATCCCCATTTTTAAAAAAATCTATATTATTATTGTTCTTACCTAAAATGTCGTTGCATATAGACCACATACATTTTGTTTTATTATCCGAACATCTAATTTTATTGCTATATTCTTCAGATCTTACTTTTTTCAAAAGATTGTCATATTCTTTTTTGGTCTGATTATATTGCTCTTTAACATTGTTATCTTTCCTTGATAGCACAAGTAGAATATCAAGCCTGTTTTTAATGTCTATGATTTGTTGATTATTTTTGTATAGACGCTTCTTTCTTTTACTTAGTAACTTTAATGGAAAGTTGTAATTAAATAGTCTAGTAAAAGTGTTCATAAAATTGGCCCATTGCATATTCACATCGTTTTTATCAGTGGCATATATATCATACCAGTTCTCATTTTGGAAGTGTTCCAAAAAGATCCGTTTGTTCTCTTTAGAAAAAATCCGCGCATATTGAGGCTTATCTTCAACTAAATTTGTAAGTGGAAAAACAATCTTTTGAGCAGTATGATCCGAAATAACAGTGTTTAAAACTAAGCTATGTACAAAATCACTATTTACAAATATATTATCTATGCAACTAGATGTGTTTGCCGTTATCCTTGTGTTTTGAAATATCGTAGGGATTATCTTAAAGGATGACAATAATGAGATTAGATTTGTATGATCGTCATTTGTCTTTAACATTTCAATGTTAAAGTCGCCGGCAATGACAATTTTTTTATTTTCATTAAAAATTTCAGAAAGTAAACCTTCCAAGCAACCAAAAAATGTCTCCATATTTCCCTGTGGTGGTCTATAAATTGAAAACACTAGGTGCTGTTCCTTGTTAATTGTATGCTGCACACTCAAAAACCTTCTTTACAGACCACTTTGAAAGTTTGCTTCTTACTTTAAATTTAACCGTTTTATGAACATACACTGCACTCCCTCCATGTTCATTAAAGTCTCGGCAAAAAAAGCTTCCTAGTACAAAATCGTTCAGGTTTAACCATTTTAGTTAGTCACTTGTTTTCCAATGTTCGGTTACGCATAAGATCTTACAATCAGGTTGGTTTTCTATCAGATTGTTTAACTGGTCAACCGAATTTCCTAATGATTGCACATTCTGGTGAATAATGCTGTATTCTTTTTGTGTGTTTGAGGTTTCCCGTTTTATATTTTGATTTGAGTTACATGCGGAATGTTCTATAAAAAAGTATTATAATTAATGTTATTTTTGTATGCAGCTAATTTTCTTTTATACACTGGGCAATTATGGTCTCTGGCCGAATGATTTGTTTCACTAAGTTTCAACTTGGTACAGTTAGGACAGTTGTAACGGTTTTTTTGACAATCAATACTTTTATGCTCACCACCACATTTATGGCAACATTCTTTTTCCGAGCAGTATTTGGCCACATGGCTAAATCCACAGCATTTGTAACACACCGCCATGTTAAAATGTTCCTGTATATTAACTGTTACCAGATTAAAAAATATTTTGCCTCTTTTTAGGAACCACTTGGAGATGTCCGGGCTGGCTTGTAGAATCCAATTTTCTTTTAATGGATTTCGGCATTCTTTTTTGGTCACTACCTGTATTTTGTCATGCACAGTGTACCCAAGTTCCTCAACAATTTCAAAATTTAATCTTTCTATTTCAGTTAAAAATTCTTCTTCCAAAAAACCTTTTTCAATCCCCGTTATCATAAACATAGGGTTAGTGTTCTGAGTCTCTTTAATATCTATATTTTTGCGATTTTGTATGGCTGTTTTTAGTTTGTCTTGTTGGTCCTGGTTAAAACACCGACCGTCGTCAGTAGCGGCCATGTAAATTTTCAGATTTCATATAAAGTATATAATTTCGCTTAATAATTCAAAGCGCCATTTATGGTTATTTTTTTTCAATTTATTTTCATCTCAGGATTTGCCGGTTTAAATATAATACGTCATTTCCATAAGACCCTGTATTATATGTTCAGATTTCATATATTTATCCAATTAGTTATAAACAAATTAAGCAATTTTCTTTTAAATAGTCCATCTCTCAGTGGAGTGAAATCATGAAGAGGTAAAGAAACTATCAAATTTCTTTGCCTGGATATCCATATCACAACCGAACACAGCGCACCTCATTTTATGAAAAATCCATATATTTATTTTAATAAACACACACAACTAAATAAGAAAAAAATTCAAAATTTCCATGGAAAACTACAGCAACACCAGTGTTGCCAGAAATCTTTGATTAAACATAATAGGTGGACGGTTCGAAACCTAATAGAATAATAAAAAACGGTGTCAGCGTAAGAAGAGTACGAAACAAAAAGGTCGTTTCTTTCCTATGATATGGGGGCCACCCCCAGATTGAACATAAATTTTATATGGGGAGTCCCACAACAAGAAAGAACATCTTAAAAATTGTTAAAATTCTAATGGATATATTACAATTGTAAAAGACTGACAACGCTGGTGGCAACAGGGACGAGTCGCCGAGCAGCTTCGACCACCGTCGACCGGATCCAATGGCGCGGCGGATATTTTAAATATTTTCTTCTTTTAGTGGTATTTTAGCTGTAATGTGTGTTATATTTCTATGAAATTGATATACGTAAATACTTGTAATATATTATTCTTTCATTTCACATACCATTAAATGAGTAAAAACTAATACCTTTAAAATAGAATTAAAAACGCTAACACCATATAAATCTCCATAAGAAATTCAAAAATCACTCTCACTGTGACGTCACTGAGCGCGGTAGACGAAATTAGAACTGATATCTTACCTTTAGTTATTTGTATCATGGGTGAGGAGGTTGGTAAAAGCTCAAGTACTCTTCGCGACAAGAACGTGATTTGGGAACAACAAATATAAAACGTTAGGCTTCTTTTGGAATAAGAAATATTTAGTTTAAGTCGACCACAACTGTGTATAAGGTCAGAAAAATATCTAATTAGTGCAAAATGAAGCTGTTTTGTATTGTTCCACAAGACCAGAACTGGGCCAACTACTTTAAAAAGTAGTGGAGTATAACTACTTTACCAAAAAAGTAGCTCAACTACTTGGTAGTTAAACTATTTCTTCAAAAATGTAGCTAGATTACTAACTAATAGTAGTTAGTAAAATTTAACTAGTTTTTTAACTAAAAAATAAACCCGTAGTGTTGTGGCTTAAAAAACAGTGCAATACTTACAAAAATAGATAAAAATATATATTTCAACATCAAATAAAGAAATACAAAACCAAATGAAAAAAAAACGGTTCATTTTTGGTAAAAAAATATAAAAATGAGGCAACAGAATAAAGTCGGGATCAGGCGATTGGTGTACTTGGCGAATATTTGCAATGGCGTATACTTGCCAAGTGTTGTGTAAAAGGGTAGAATTCTCAATTATTGTACAAGTAAACCATTCACACAAAGTGGAAAGCATACCGCCGTCCTCAGCAAGACTATCGCATGTGCGACTATTATGTGTGTATCTCAATACAACTTTATAATTTTAATCGAAAATGTTTCGAATCGTTTCTCAGCAAAGAATGTGTGTCAAATTTGTGTCTAAGAATGCTAGTTGGGTGTATGTGTGACTATTTATCTGTGCTAATTGTTGTTGGTATTATTGAAATGTTTTATTTACTTATATTTATTATATTATTACTTTTATTTCGTTTCTAACTGCTTTTAGTATAAGACTTGATGATGTTCATGTTCAATTTATTTTTGAATTTTATGACAATAAATGCATTATTATTATTATTATTATTATATTTTCGAGAAAATCGAGTTTAAACGCTTGCAAAATAGTTGTCATTTTACCAACATATTTAATTTATTTCATCTATAATTGTAATTATAATATATTGCGATTGGTAGTACTTGCGTTTTTTAAAGTATTTGGCAAGAAGCGGTGTCCTTATTTGGTGAAGGCCCCAAATTTAACAGAAGCTGAACAATGATTTTAATTAAAATAAAATATATTAACTGTTAAATATGGTGTTTTTTCTACCTAAACAGTTAATATAGCCCCTTCTGAATCAAATTCTTGGTTTTTACATGTTAGTCACTTATATAACAAAAATATATGTACATTTACTAAACGATAACAACCTCTAGAAAACATCTGAAGTTGCAACCAGGCAGATCAGTCGACCTAGTTTAAATAAAGATACTGTAGAAAGTTTTGTATACATCATCTTAATCACTATCCTATTAAAAGATGGAATCGAAATTACTAAATAAAATAATATGTGGATTTGAAACTTACATTTTTCGTTCCTCTTCCAACAAAAAATCTTCCCCTTTTTCCATAAAAATTTACATTGTGCCTATTTCCATGTCTCACTGCATGGTCATGCCTTATTTCGCGTTCATTATGTTGTGGAAAGCTAATAACTTGATTATTTATGAAGCCCTCATTGTAAGCCAAACTTTTCTTTTTTAACGACTGTAGAGCTGCTAGTCGCAAGGCTTCCAAATCTTCTTCGTCGTCTGATACAGACATCTGAAATAAAGAAAAAATATACACTTAACTTGAAAGTTGCAAGAAATATCGTTAACTGCTTACTTGTTTTGTAACTTCCATTTTTCAGCAAATTTTCTTTTTGATTAAAATTACGAACAATAAAAATTACAGCCGAATCCACCAAAATGGCGGCACACGTTTTGTTTTCTCTTTTGACATCCACCATCCACCACAGAGGAAGGGAGGGATGCTCTGTCTTCATGACTGAATTCCCCTAGTCATATTAGTTCACCCTTGGTAGTGCTAAGAAGCTCTTTTGACTGCTTTTTGTGTCCTACGATATAATTCGAATGGTACCATGGTTCGATTCTATCCAGATAAATTCCATAAAAAATTGTACGAACAAATGAAAATTGTCTTTTTAGCTGGATTCCTATAACTCCTTTTTCAGATCAGTCATGAAAAATCTTTAAACAGAATAGTATGGTCCACCTTCAATATAAAGCAAGAAAGGAGACAAATATCTTAAGTTTGAAAGAGGAGATAGCTTAGCTTATTATTTAGTCGTAAAGGGAATCAATTTCTTAAGCATGATTGATACAAGTATTACTGGCAGATTGTCTCAAAGGAAAGTCAGGAACAAAAAAGAATTAAAAGAAATTCCCAACAATTACTGAAAATAGTCCAGCTTATACCGCTGTGAAGCATGATACAAATAACAGGTAAGATATCTAACCGTTCCAATTTCGCCTGCCGCGCGCCGTGACGTCACCAGGCGAGTGATTATTAAATTTCCTTGGAAATTTATATGGTGTTTTAATTTTCTTTTAAAGGTATTAAAGGGGTTTACGCATTTAATAGTATGTAAAATCTAATATATTGGTATTTACGTATATTAATTTTATAAAAATATATCACACATTACAGCTAAAATACCACTAAAATAAGACAATATTCCAATATCCGTTGAAAACATACGGGAAGATATCGCTAGACACCCCTTGGCGTTTGTGATGGCATGGGGGATATAAGCCACGCCTCCCTGTGTGTGGAATCTTACCTTGAGTCATTGTATCATGGTTGTGAAGCGCTGACCTGCAGAAGATTCAGAATCTTCGGGAATGACAAACTTGGCAGGAAATTACTGGACTAGGCGTGGGTAACACTGTGTTGAATGACACTATTGCGCTGACACATTCCTGTGGTCACAAGTCTTGAAACAATGTCGATGACACCTATGATACAATGACACTTTTATGATACACTAAAAAAAAACACTGTGACACCAGGTGGGGGTTGATACATTTCATGTTACAATTATTGTATCAGTGTCATGACGATATTCATAACAGGCGCCCGGTGGGTGTTGCAACGTTTCATGATACAGTTATAGTATCATGGCGGTATTTTATAACACAACTGGCAACTGACGGAACAATCAAACGCCCTGTCTTTATCATGAACCAGACTTTTTGCATAAAAGCAGTTCTCTTATTGAATTGGATTGGGAATCACAGAAAAATTAACTGTACGGAGGGTTGTGGATTGACCGAAACATACCTATACTACACAGGCGTTTTTATTATTTGTGAAACAGTAAATAAATTTTCGGTGAAACTTTATAAACAAACAAACAAATTATAAACTTAAGGAACATAATATTCTTTGAACATATTTTAATATACAGCGTGTGTGGTAGAAAATGTAACAAATGGGTAACTTTTTTATCCTTCATTTTATCGAAAGAAGTCACTCTTGAGAAAAAGTTTTGCTTGGTTGAGAACCTCCTAAGCCATAGTTGAATATCCGAGATATTGTACAGAGTGGCCAAAAAAATGTGAAATTGATCTTGGGTCAAGCATATACAGCGCACTACACTAAACAAATTTTCGTTTCGACATGAGTTCTGGGAATGTCCGGCCCGCTAAAATCCTCGTTTTTTCACATTTAAAATTTAGACAACTCATGATACACAAATTCACACATATTGAATAAGTGGTGTCAGTGTCATTGTATCGACACCCGAAAATTTAAGGTGTTACCCATGACTATACTGGACCTCATAGAAGGAACAGGTCTTCTCTAACAAGATTGGGACACACAATAAGCCAGTAGGCTACAGTGTAAGAAGCTTGGGCTACACACTCCGACTTCCGCCATAAACCAACAAACCTATATATCGATATGAATTCTTAAGACTGGAGTTAATAAAAATTCGATTCAGGAAAGATTTTTTCATTTCCTCTTTCTACTTGATGGTATCCCGCCTTCAATGGAGCTATAATATATAGAAATGCTCGAGAATTTCAACTAAGAATAATCGTATACATTGGAGAAAATTAGACATTTATTTTATTACTTTTTCATTAGTTTAGACTCTCTGTGATAGTGACATATGCTAAAGGAGATACAAATTATTTCTATCAGTTATTTTGTTCACATAATTACACTTTGTAATAACCTACTCGTCTCGTCCAACTAGCGCGGTTGCCATTTCCGATACTCTCATTATACAGGAAAATATTAAACAAGGTAATTCCGCAATTTATGAATATACTCTTATAAAACATCGAAAGTGGCAACGCTGTATTTTCAGCCCAAATAGCTAAATATCGACCGACCTAGTAAACCCGAATATGTCAAACGTGTTTAGTTACTTTTAAAATTTTTAGATGTCAAATACCAATGTATGGAAATTTATATTATTTCCCAGAACAATAAAGGCGTATTTTTGTCTACACAGTAGCACTTTAAAATACTAAAAACTTAGATGTGTTCATGAAATGCATAGCTACGAGAAAACTAATATTTATGTGGCTTTGTTTTGGTGTTTTGTGAGGTTATTGTGTCGTTTTTTGTTCGGGTTGGTGTTTTTTTTATAAATTAAGTAAGGCAGGAAAAGGTAAGTCCGAATTGAACGAATGAGAACATACCTGACCATTTATAAACTCCGCGGCGGGTCGTTCGAGTCAATTTAAGTTTATAAATCAGAGATTGTTTCCAAGCGAACTGACCTGAACTTAAAAGTTTATAATAATGTACCCTGACAAATAAACAGCTACCAATCTGTCAAACGGTTATTGACTTTCTAAAGAGTTTAGCCTGAAAATGCTACTGCTCAAAATTCACTGACTCGTCATATGTTGCTTTGTTTACCTTTCTCCCAGTGTCACCACGTGCTTAATTTTGGTTTGACACCAGTTCATGTACAGGGCATATTAAATTAAAGCGCCAATTTTGGATATTTTTTTTCAATTTGTTTTCATCTCACGAATTGCCGGTTTAAATATAATACGTCATTTCCATAACATCCTGTATATTAAATTTTAATTTAATATTTCAATATTATTACCTAAAACTTCCTTTTCATACTATGAAACTTGATATTTGAATGCAAATTAATCTAAAGATATGACAACATAGCGTTGTCAATGGTTACAAGTAGCTAGAGCTAATTTGATAGGTCATAATCCCAGGCGCAGTTGCAGACGCAGGCGTCTCGTGACACCCGATGGGCCATCGGGCTTGTTCGGCGATGTCCGATATTTGTGGATGTACCCACCCAGTTGCGTAGTGATAGAAAGGGCAATAGGTATTGTATTGCGTTTTCTAAATAAGTATTCAGTGTTTTAGGGTGTTGTTTTAAAATTTTGAACTTTTTGATAATGAATTAGTATACTCTTGGTAAAAACCTTCATAGTAAGACCCATGAAGTGATTGCAAATTTTTATAGGGTATGTGAAGAGGAATCACAAATCAATATTATATTTAAATTGCCACTTAAGTGAAAGCTAATACGACCAAAACTGAAAAATAATCATTAATCAATTGATCAGGTAGCTGCTTTTTTTCTATATTAAAAAATTTACATCCTGTAAAAAGTAATTTTGTAAACCTTGATTGAAAGTAGTTACCTACCCTTCCTACATAAAATGAAAATACTGAAGAATTTCCTATTTTAATTACATTATTTAAAATAATAATGGCACATCAATGACTATACCATGTTTTAAACGATATCGCTTCCCCTTTACCGATACTTCGGAGACACAGATCCATTGCACTGTATTATACAATACGCTGCGAGAGTCGCCATAGAAGCAGTCGATTTCGCTGAAGTAATCGATACAATCCGCAGGCAGCAACTTTGTGCTACTGGGGGTGGGACCTCATGTGGTCGCGGAGTATGAAAAACTTTAAAAATTAAAAATATCCCGGGCAGTGCACATCCGCGACGCCTGATCGTCTTACATACCACTATGATCTGAAGATAGTGAAGCCACACAGAACAGCCATGTTCACAGTGGGACACGTGCACAACGACAGCATCGAATCATTGCTCCTCTGTGGTAAATGATTTTATTGAATGAAGGGGGTTGGCAACGCTGTTGCCGTGGTGCACTTGCATTGCATTTTCGGGTTGTGTCAAAATATTTTTAATTTATATTAAAACATAAAAGGAAAGTGCAGAAAATAAAAAAATATATTAAAAACTACAACTTTAACATCATATCTCACTTTTATTTATTTGAAACTCTTTAGGTACAAAAAAATGTAACCTTTTGGTTAAGTTGACCTATTCTCAGAGGTTTTATCTTATTAATAAAAATGTTTATTAATCACTATTTAGCCTGGCCTACAAGAAGTACATATTTCAACAAGGTAGGGCTTTTATCAAGAGTCTTATTAAATAAAGAATAATTTAGACATCTTTTCAGTAATAGAACATTTAAGTGCAATAATATGGACTTTTGGAGAAGCGAATATGAGGAGGGAAATTCCACATCCTCAGTTTTAGCTGGATTGCAGGAGTTGGTTGATAGTCCTAATGTATCTAGAGATTCCATTGAGTATAGCTCTGATGATCCTAGTAGTATAGCAAGCGATCTAACTGAATCTTTAAAGGTTAAACCATCACCAAAAGCAACACTATTAGCCAAAAAGCGACTGCAAGCCTATTCCACTGTTAATAAATTTAAGCCAGGGAATGCAAAGGAAGAAAAAGATGATATGTCTCTTCCTAACAAGCCTGAAAAAATCCAAAAAGGAAATTTTAAAAAATTGAGTAAAAGTAAGTTACATTACCTAATGCATTTTCAATGACAATGTCATTTCAGTTATAAAACATTCTTTACTCTTAATTATTAATTAAATAAATGATCAAATTTACTTATATCTGAAAGCAATACGGAATAATTAAATTTTTTTTAAATAAAATAAAATTACCTATTTGTATGTGAATAGGTATAACAGTTTGTTATGTTAATTGCTCTCTCTTCTTAGTGATACCAAATTTAATACTGATGTAACTAAGAGTATCACTAAAGACCTGGCAATTTTATTGGGTGACATATTTTTTTAACAAGGCATGTTGTGATGTATGTTCCCCTCCCCCTTTACCGAGTATAGTAATTTTTTTTTAAAATTACTACATTATTTCTTCTATTACCTAAGTGGTATGTATTTGCAGGTATTTTATGAATCAGAATATTTGTTTAAATTGTAACAACTTTTATTGTCTAGTTAGGTATATCGTCACCCTAATCAGAAAACCCTGTAAGTCACAAAATGTCAAATTTTTCAGGGTGTCAAGAAAACATTTTGTTGATAAGCGTAGAATTATTTAGCAAAATTAAATGCCAGTTCTTGTAAACTGTTTTGAGGTCTGAAAATAAATTGTTTTTGAAAAAAAAAGATAAGACAAAATATAAGATAAACAGAATATAGAATTGTTTTGTAGTTATGATATTTTCTTAAACTATATATTACCTTTGGAAACAACAGATGGCACTAAAATGTAGATTTTACTAAAATGTAAACTTACAGGTTTTTCTAATTAGGGCGAAGATATGTTATTTTAAAGGAAATGAATATATGTATTTTGAAAATATTAATGAAGAAACAAATTATCATCCTCAAAACATTCTTCTTGGCTTAATAATTTGTCAGATAAGAAATCATGTTTTAGGAATATAAAAGCCATTTTTCTCCAACCTGTCAAAGTGAGATAAATCTCAATATCTTAAAATGAGATATTGGGCTAAATATAGTGGACTAAATAAAATATAGAATAAGGTTAGAAACAAAAATATATAAATGTTAGGTGTGCTCTACCTAATGTTTTAAAAATATTTTACATTATACAGGGTGGCCCAAAAAAGTGTGACAGCATAAAGTTATATTTTCTAAATGGGACAACCAGTATTTTATTGCATATTTAGGTTCGTATCAGTATCATTTATAAGTGCCTCAAATTTTATTTAATTTGGTTTTGTAGTTTCGGAGGAATAAATTAAAAACTAAAAAAAAAGTTTTTCAGTCCTGAATAAAAAAATCAATAAAAACAATCCAGAACTATTTTTTTAACCTCGGCATTGGGTGAAATTTAGGTCTAGAGATACTATGAATCTAATTGCGTTTATCTATTTTATACAGGGTGTTCATAATAAGCTTTTAAAAACGCCAAATTTTAAAATAAGTTTCCTCAAGATTTTCAAATGGAACACCCTGTATATAATTTGGCTATTTGCCGTAGACTTCATAGACAATTTTTTTTGTAATACAAGCATATAAGTTATATCCAGCCGTTTTCGAAATAATTGTAAATATCATAAATTATGTTGTCTAAATAGAGTTTTTATTGGGTTTTTGTTATAGGCGACTAGACTAATAATTGTAAACTAAAGTAAATGTTCAAAATAGCTTCCTTTTACTCTTAGAGTTTACCGTATTTTAGTTATTTCGATATAAATTTAAAACATTAGCAAAAATGTAGTATTTATTTAATTTTATTTTTTATTCTTAATCGAGTTGCCATGATTTTTTTTTGTTTAGATTGTCACTATGACAGTCAAATAAAATTATTTACATTTGTTCAGTCGTCGAAATTAAGTACTAGATGTTGGATTTTTTCACCTTTGGAAATGGTAAATATGATTTTTATACTGGGTGAATGTGCAAGTGGCTGTCATAGTGACAATCTAAACAAAAAGAAATCATGTACAAAAATGTAGGCTGTATAAAATAGATAAACGCAATTAGATTCATAGTATCTCTAGATCTCGTCATAAATTTCGCCGAATGTCGAGGTTAAAAAATAGTTTTATAGTTTAATTTTTTTTATTCAGGACTGAAAAACTTTTTTTTTAGTTTTTAATTTATTTCTCCGCAACTACAAAACCAAATTAAATAAAATCTGAGGCACCTATAAAGGATACTAATACGAACCTAAATATGCAATAAAATACTATGTGTCCCATTTAAAAAAATATAACTTTATGCTGTCACACTTTTTTGGGCCACCCTGTATAATGTAAAATATTTTTAAACCATGCCGCTTTTAATCCAATATCTCAAGCTGTTTTAGTATTGTTGATAATTTCTTCGATAACGATTTAATTTTCCGTCCCGGCTTCGTTGATATTTGTTTCAAATATTGATATTTACTATAAATTATGCCGATTTTTTTAGTGAAGATATTTTAATGGTCAGGTTATACCGGAACCTAGGCTTAACATTGTTATTTTTAATTGAATGCGATGTATAGGGTGAGTCAACGATAGAGTAAAGTTCATTTTCTCCTTTATGTTAAGAATTAGATAAAAACTCGAAATATAAAAGTTGTAGAGATCATTAAGATGCACATTCTAAAATTATATTGGAGTATACAGGGTGGCCCACAAAGAAGTGGTGAATATAACTTACGGTTTTTTAAATGGAACACCCTGTATTTCTATCAATTTTTGGATTATGCATAAGATTCTGAATATTTTTTTATATATTATGTTATATATCTAAATCTTGTAGTTTTTCCAATATTTCAATTTTTTTCAGAAAAATGACAGTTTTCAGCGTTGGATTTAATTGTTAATACCTACACTACCTTTGCAAATTAAAAGTTCATATTTGGAATGGACATTATATGTAGTTAAGGCAAATAAATTATGGAAACAAATTTACCTCACTTCCTACAGGGTGTTCAAAATAAATTTTCGAATTTTAGTAACTTAAACAAAAAAATCTCGGTTTTTTTAAATGGTACACCCTGTATATTTTATTTCTTTCTGATAGAATACGTAATTCTCTTTAACTTTTATTTAATATATCATATGTTTATTTTTAATACTTATTTATTTAATTTTTCTCTATTTTTCATTGTTTGTTTCCTACATTTATGTTTTAACGTCGTAGTTGCCATGAAAAAAACAAAAGGTGTCAAAACTTTGACGGAAGTACTTAATACTGAAATACCTAGAAACGTTTGTTATTCGATGTAGGAAGCGTTTAGGAAGAAATTAAGTATGGATTTCCCTAAAAATGAGCTGATTGACATGATTTACACGCTTGGCGAGTCAGAAAAAAGTCTTTTGGCAGTTAGGCTTTACGCAGCAAAGTACCCTCATAGGAGTGTTCCGACTAAAAATTATTTTCAGTGTTTAATGGAAAGGTTTGATGAAAATGGTTGCGTTGAGTACACCAAATGTAAATTGGTAAATCGAGTTGTCACCAATGAAGATAAAGAATTGGAGATTTTACTTCATTTCCAAGAAAATCACCATGTGGTTAGCCGTCATCTGGCTGTATTAGCTGACACAACCCAATCCGCGTCCAATCGCACCACCAGGAAGTATAAATTTCATCCCTTTCACATGGAGGTACACCAAGAACTTCCAGATGGTGATTTTGAACAGCGGGTAAACTTTTGCAATATTTTTAATGGACGAATGGAAACCGCTCCAAATTTTCTTGCAAAAATAATGTTCTCCGATGAAGCAACTTTTCGTAGTAATGGTGCAGTTAATCGTCATAATATACAACATCAAAATCATTGGTTACTTAATGTGTGGTGTGGAATATTAAATTTTAGAATTATTGGTCCATATTTTTTTTTGAGAATCACTTTATGGGCCTAGATATCTCAATTTTTTGCAAAATGAATGGCCCCGACTTCTTGAGGGGGTTGCCGTGAATGAGAGGGAAGAAATGTGGATTCAGCAAGACGGAGCTCCTCCTCATTACAGCCGTGCAGTCCGAGACTTCTTAAACGAACATTATCCAGAAAAGTGGATCGGGCGGGGTGGATTCATTTAGTGGCCCTCGATCTTGTGATCTGACCCCACTAGATTTTTTCTTTTGGGTTATATTAAAGATCGTGTTTTCGTAAATCCCCCCACAACCAAACAAGGTATGGAGGATAGAATACGAAATGCTTGCAGGACAGGATCACCATTTATGCTAAGGAGAGTACAGCAAAACATACTAAACCGACTAAAATTAAACTAAACTAAAAATTCGGGAGGGGGGGGCTGGGGGCATATATTTGAACATTTATTACAACACAATTAAAAAATGAGAAAAATATTCATGGTAAATATTCTTTTCCACAAGTTTGTTGTTGCTTATTTCTATTTCCATTTTATTATAAGATATGTTTTGAAAATTTACCTCGTTTGATTTTATCCTGAGGACTCCACAGTCCGTTAAAACATAAATGTAGGAAACGAACAATGAAAAATAGAGAAAAATTAAAATATGTCGAAAAGTATTAAAAATAAACATATGATATATTAAATAAAAGTTAAAGAGAATTACGTATTCTATCAGAGAGAAATAAAATATACAGGGTGTACCATTTAAAAAAATCGAGATTTTATTGTTTAAAGTCACTGAAATTCGAAAATTCATTTTGAACACCCTGTACAAAGTGAGGTAAATTTGTTTCCCTGATTTGCTTGCCTTAACTCCATATTATGTCCATTCCAAATATGAACTTTTAATTTGCAAAGGTAGTGTAGGTATTGACAATTAAATCCAACGCTGAAAACTGACATTTTTCTGAAAAAATGGAAATATTGAAAAAACTATAAGATTTAGATATATAACATATACCTTAATGATCTCTACAATTTTTATATTTCGAGTTTTTATCTAATTCTTAACATAAAGGAGAAAATGAACTTTACTCTATCATTGACTCACCCTGTATATTTTGACATTTTTCGATTCTATGTAAAAATCCAACTAACATTTGTTAACAATTTTCTATACCCATCTCCAACCGTTTCTGAGATAAAATTCATTAATAATTTTCTAAAAAAACATGTGGAAGGTTATTTGCCTTTACTTTGTAACTAATTAAAAATTTGAGAAATTTTAGAAAAGGTATGGGGGGGGGCCTCTATTTCATAAACATACTAGACTTTTTATACAAGGTATGGGCTGAGCAATTAGATAAGGAATGTAATTCTACATGTAATTGCGAATTAAAATAGAGGGTGTTCCATTTAAAAAAATAACTTATCAGTATTTATTACATTATACCAGCAAGGTAAAATACCCTGTATAAAAATGTCTAGTATTTTTATGAAATAAAAAGACCCACACCTTTTCAAATTTTTAAATCTTTAACTGCACTAGTTACAAAGCTAGGTCAAATTACATGTTTTTTAATAAAAAATTCCTTACTGAATTTTATCTCAACGGTTTGAGATAAGTATAGGAAATTGTTTGCAAAAATTACTAATATAGAATCAAGAAATGCCAAAATGTAGAGGACATACTATTTAAAATAACGATGGGCTGCATTCAGCAGAGTCAATTGATTTGTAAGCCATTATTTTTAATTGTTGACGTTTTTTGGCAATTGAATTTCAATTTGTTTGTCCATTTTTTGTTTGGCGAGGATCCCTCCCTGGTGTAGTTCAATTTAATAATTTTGTTGAGACAATCTTGTTCTGTAAGAAACAAAACAGAAAATAAATTAACAAATAAAAAATTAGGGCACACAAATTTTAGGAACTCAAGAAAAAATTGTTTCCTAACCCAATAAATCGCTTTTTAAATTGGATGGAAAAAAATTGCATCCGATTGGTCATTTATTAATCACATCAATTTGATTGATTGATTTAACTTTCAGCCATTTATCCCGCTGATTCTGCTAAAGCTGTGGTACGGGATATTGAAATTTTGAAACGAGCCGGCTATGGAGCTCACCTTCCAGCTTCCTCTGTTTTACCAGCGATGCTAGGAGATATTATTATTCCCATGGAGTCACTGTTACCAATTTCTCTTAGTACACTTAATGCCGATAAATCGCCAACAATATCATTGTATTCAGGTAAGTATTTATTCAATAGATTTGAATTTCGCTGGATTTGTGCAAGGTCGCCAACTAAGCGAGGTATGCTGGCAACTTTTCCTATAACAACACACTATTGAATGGTTCATGATTATTTATTTATTCCATTTTGGGTTTTATTAACTTTTGTATTGTTTAATTTAATATGTATTTTTGTTGTTAGATTATATTGTTGTTTGGGATATTGCTAAATCGTTTCTTTATTAATAAACCTTCTAAGGTCTTTGACGAGACAAGAATGTAAGTTGTCTCATCATGTACAGCTTTGTATGAGTAGCGATATAAAATGTAATATAATTTTAATTAATTATCATTTATTGTATTGAACAGAGTGAACAGACTATATTAGATGATTTGTAAAACAAACTATATAACGTTACTAAGATCTGAACAGTCAGGTTCCTTTTAAATATCCTATTACAAGAGGCTATTAATTTAATGGTGCTAATATAAACACATGGATGTTTGAAAGATAAAAAGGGACCAGTCTGGTGGAGGGTATCGAGAAGGGCTCTCGATAAGTTGCACGGTTCATGATTGCGTTGAATATAATGAATGTTATTAACTAATTGTTAATATAATATCCCAAATATATACACTTTTATTCGTCTTACATAGCAGCGGTGGGATAGACCTATGTGCTAGTGACATAAAACGAGGTGTTTAGTGCTTTTAGGCAATTGCGCAATCATTTTCTTTTGTCTGTGTTCTCTGCTGTTATAAAGGAATACTATCAGTGCAGTGATTAACCAATTGGGTTATATCCGTGTAAATAATGGGGAAAGGACGTTCACGCAGAACCCGAGCAACGTCGTCCAGTTCATCGTCCACGGATGAGGACAGGCAAAGTAGAAAAATTAAAAAGCTAAAAAAAAGATAAGTCGACTCACCAGACAAGTAAGTGCAAGTAGTAATGTTCAGTCGACGTCATTAAACTCCCTTATTGATAAAAGTGTTATACCAGTGTTCAATCCAAACACGGAAAATTTAACAATTACCGAGTGGGTTCAAAGGGTTGACGAATTAATGTTATATCATGGCTGGAACAAGGTACTGACTTTAAAATTAGCTACAAGTAGGTTACGTGGTAATGCGCGCAAATGGTATGACACTGCGCAAATATCGGGATTAGACTGGAACAGTGTAAAAAAACTATTACAACATAATTTTCCGGGAACTATTAAGTTTGGTAAATTGCTGGTCGAAGCTGCCGTGTACGCACCGCAGCCACAACAAAATTTAGGCGATTATTGCTTTGAAAAAGTCGCAAAACTGAATAAACTTCATTTGCAAATTCCAGACAGTTATTTAATAGATAGTGTGATTGAGGGTATAATAGATAAGAACGTAGCGTTAGCAGCTAGAGCAGCTAATTTCCAGTCTATTGGTGAACTAGCGGGGTATTTAAGCAATATTGGTGGTCTGAGAAATGTGAGAGGTGATCAATCACCAGTTGCGAAACATAAATATTCTAATAGGAATGAACAACATCATCCACGTGTACCGAAGAGAGAGCCAACACAAAATATAGCATGTTACAATTGTGGTGGGAATCATTTCCTCAATCAGTGTCGCAAACCAGGAATAAAGTGTGCACTGTGTAAGAAGTTTGGTCATGCACGTGACCAATGCACGAGAGAGTCAGTGTGAGCGAGTGAATAGAACGGTGCTACATTGTCTAGCGACCGCAGCTGGCGGTCAACCGGAAGACCTATGGGACATCCATGTAAAGCAGGTCGCAGTTTGCGATAATGCAGTTGGCATAAAGCAGTTCGCAGTTGGCATAACGCAGTTAGCGATAATGCAGTTGGCATAAAGTAGTTCGCAGTTGGCGATAATGCAGTCGACATAAAGTAGCTCACAGTTTGCAATAATGCAGTTAGCATAGAGTAGTTGGTAATAATGCAGTTAGCATATAGCAGTGCGCAGTTGGCAATAATGCAGTTAGCATAAAGCAGTTCGCAGTTGGCAATAATGCAGTTGGCAAAAGCATATCGCAGTTATTGATAATGCAGTTGGCACAAAGTACTTTGCAGGTGGCGATACTTAGTGCAGCATGATGCAGTTTCACTAAGGACGCTAAGGTTTATGTTATAATATATGTAGTTAACGTAACAGTATTAGGAACGAACAAGGCATAGATAAAGGGTCCTGAGGACAGGACATCTTACAGGATGGCCGAATGTAATATAATTTTAATTAATTATCATTTATTGTATTGAACAGAGTGAACAGACTATATTAGATGATTTGTAAAACAAACTATATTACGTTACTAAGATCTGAACAGTCAGGTTCCTTTTAAATATCCTATTACAAGAGGCTATTAATTTAATGGTGTTAATATAAACACATGGATGTTTGAAAGATAAAAAGGGACCAGTCTGGTGGAGGGTATCGAGAAGGGCTCTCGATAAGTTGCACGGTTCATGATTGCGTTGAATATAATGAATGTTATTAACTAATTGTTAATATAATATCCCAAATATATACACTTTTATTCGTCTTACAAACTTTAAAACTGTTAAAGATAAAAAGGCAAATAAACAAAATGCAGAGGAAAGACTAACCTTTACTCTCGTGAGTATGTGAGTACAAAGATATACCAGAAAACCACCTGTCGCAGTTTAAATTTAAGGGGAAAAAATATCACTTTATTATATCCCGTATATTAAATTAAATGATCAGAAAAATAAAACTGTGCTACACCAATGTGTAGCTAAATAGTGAGGTTATGCGCCAGTGAAAAGTTTATCAAAATCCAGCGGATGAAAATATGTGATGTCACAAAAAGTATGTCCTTCAGTGTAAAATAAAGTTTTAATTTTCTCCTTTAGTGTAAGCGGTCCGCAAAAAAGTATTAATTATATACCGGTTCGTCGGAATAAAAGGTTGGAGACAAAAATATTTAATTAATAAATAGACAGAATTGTTTTTATTCTGTCAGAATCATACAAGGTTTTAAACAGTAATCAATGATGCCAACTCTGTACTGAGAGTCCTAAATCTACCGCCTACGTTTGAAACCGAAAAGTATAATATTATCCCAACATCAAATTGCAATGTTTTAAGGAAATCACAGTGGCATTGCTGTATGCTCTTTTGTACCGGCTAGTGTAAAAATTACCCTGAATTTTACTATTTTAATTCATTTTCGTCGGGCAACTCGGCAGAGTTGTTATAGTTTTATCGCTTCTGCTTGTGGTTTATTGTGTTTTTGGATTAATTTTTAGTATTTTTTCGAACTAAAACTATTTAGAGCTATTTATTAGCTATCTACAATTGTTCGACAGTGCGTGGTGTGTAAGAAATTCGACGATTAATATTTCGTCGATGCGTGAGAATAATGAGGTTATGCTTTTTTAGTTGAAACTGTGCATGATTGTAAATAAATGGTGTTTTATGAATGGAATGTTTGTCTATTTATTAATTAAATGATTTTGGTTGGAGACCACAGTTCTAAACGACGCCGGCGGGCCGGTTCAAGAGAAAATCCCTCGGTCGAATCATGAGAATCCGTGGCGGCATCGGGGAACCACCGTCCGGTAATAACGTACAATCGTACTTTACAATCGGAATTTATCAATGGGTTAAATGAAAGTATGGAACGTTATAACCCGAGTTAAAATTATGTGTGGTATGTGACATCTAGGAAAGATCAACGCGTATTTTGCCCCGGACCATTAAAATGTGTGCAGTTATATAATATCCCATGTACGTTGGTGCGCTAGTGCGGGCGCTGTTGAAGTACGGTGTCTTCAATAGGGATGCTAGCGCACAATTTGACGCGCGTTGAAATTATAGCTCGTATGCAGCGGCACTGAAGGTATAAATACAGGGTGATTGATGGTGGATGGCCTATTAGACGTTTATGGAGAATTAGTCATCGGATCACTTTGAAAATTTGGGAGCTTATAGAAGCGGACATGATCTCTTTTAAAAATATTTTTAACCATGCAGTGTTTCCGCTTCTACTTGAAAGTATTAGCAACTTTTAATTAATTTCACTTTTTTTTTCGGAAATCATGTCCTACAAAAAGTGATGATATTTTTAAATTCTGACAAATTAAAGCACTGAAATTTGGTATGGAGTCAGGTTATATCCAGAGGTCTTTCATCGTCTTTCCAAATATTAGTTATAATAGTAAAGGGTGTTTCAAAATATTTTTATGGCTTGGAAAAATGGTAAATAGTACGTTTTTTAAATAAAATACCCTATATTTTATCTGTTGTCCTAAAAGCTTCCTATGTATAATGTTACTATACCTAATTTGAACAGTTTTTGACTTATGAGCATTTATTTAGCAAAATTAGTTATTACAGATAACAATCACACTTTTTAGACCGATTTGGCAAGTAGCCTATGGAAATTGTTTTGTAATGGTTGACATTTTGCAAAAAATATCTAATTACTTTTCAATAAATGTTCAATATGTTGGCCGTTCACTTCTAAGCATTTCAGAATTCGGATATTGACACCATCTGTAGTAGCAAGTCTAAGTTCATCAATATCCAAACTTTGAAAAGCGCGATTCACCCGATCTTCTAAATCTTCTCTTGAATTTACCGGTGTTTTGTAAACAATATCTTTGAAAGTACCCCAAAGGCGTTAAGTCTGGAGACCTTGCGGGCCAATTCCAAGGTCCCAAGCGCCTGAGCCAGCGATCCTCAAATGTTCTCCGTATTTCCACACTTACTTCGGCAGTGCAATGAGCCGGAGCCCCGTCCAGTTGTTACCACCTGTTGCGATGCTGGGTAAGGGGAAGATTATCGGAGGTAATTACACTAGTGCCTAAAAATTTTCGTAAAGGGCTATTTTAGAAAATTTGAAAATGAACGAATGTTGTTTTTCAAAGGAAATACGCTAAAATGCAAAATTATCTGAGAATTTTTATGTTACACTCGTGCATAAAAATTCTCAGATAATTTTGCATTTAAGCGTATTTCCTTTGAAAAACAACATTCGTTCATTTTCAAATTTTGTAAAATAGCCCTCCTCCTTAAATTACTCGAATAATGGTTAAAACAACTTTATATTACAACTTTTAAATAAAGAACTAAAAAAATTAGTAATATAAGATTTATTTTTTTAAACGTCAAAAAGTGTCATTATCTTTGTCAATAAACAATAAAAACTTGGCGGGTTGTTTTCGATAGCTAGAGGTGTTGTTTTCGATTGATTATATCGAAAACAACCCCTCTAGCTTAATGTATGAGGGTAATTTTCAACGAAATTTTCAACAAATGTAGTTAAAATTTCGTAGTATTTTCTGGATGTTAAATTTTCATCATATATCAAATATCGAATTTTGTCATCCATCATTAAACAAAAAACATTAAAACTAAACTTTTCTCGGAATGAAGAATTTCTCGTAACATGGGGATTTTCTTGCGCTCAATAATGAATATTTTTCATATTAAAAATTCCTTCGCGTGAAAATTTCGACTCGTCTGTCCAAATAATATTTCGTAAGAATTGTGGGTCTTCCTGTATATGAATTAATAAGTTCTCGCAAAACAAAGTTCTTTGTGGACAGTCCTCACTCAGCCTTGAGAAATTGAACTTTGGTGTACTTATAATCATGCATATTATGTGTAGACAATATTTTTGCACACAAGAAAACGATAAGCCCAAATCTTCTTTGGCATTTCTTATTGAAGCCTGCGGATAGGCATGAAAATAAGCCAAAACATTGATTTCATTTTCCTCATTGGACTTTATAGGTCTAGGTAAATTTCTGGATGCTTTCAAGCATTATCCAAAATTTTCGAAATTGCTTTGAATTCGTCTAAATTTCTTATTGCTCATGGATGGTAAATTTGGATACATTTACGGCTGATGATCTTATTACACTGACCACGTAAAATAAATAAATTCATAAGTACTACATTTGAATAGTTGTTGTTTTCTTCCTTTTTTTAAACTTTAAATTTAACTTTAAAAAATTAAAATATTTAATTGCACCAACTGACAACAAGACTGAATGAATAACAGCAAAATGTCAACGATGTCAACCATTACAAAAGAATTTCCATAGGCTACTTGCCAAATTGGTCTAAAAAGTGTGATTGTTATCTTTAATAATTAATTTTGCTAAATAAATGCTCATAAGTCGAAAACTGTTCAAGATAGGTATAGTAACATTATACATAGGAAGATAGATAATTTCAATAACTTTTAGGACAATAGATAAAATATAGGGTATTTCATTTAAAAAACGTACTATTTACCATTTTTCCAAAATACAAATATTTTGATACACTCTGTACTATTATAACTAATATTTGGAAAGAGGGTGAAAGACCTCTGGATATAACCTGACTCCATACGAACTTTCAGTGCTTTAATTTGTCAGAGTTTAAAAATATCATCACTTTTTGTAGGACATGTTTTCCGAAAAAAAAAAGTGAAATTAATTATTATCTCGAGAACTATAACAAATAGGTATAGGAAAATATTAAGGAAAGTTATTAAGAAATTAATAAGGATTCTAAAACAAAAATAATACACAGGGTGTTCCGTTTAAATTATCAAAGTTGCTAATACCTTCAAGTAGAAGCGGCAACACTGCATGGCTAAACATATTTTTAAAAGAGATCATGTCCGCTCCATAAACGTCTAATAGGCCATCACCATCAATCACACTGTATATGTGTCTATGAATATGGGTCATGCTTTTCTAAACCACATACTTTTTAACCTTGACATTTCAGAATCGTCCGAATTTTTTTTACAACTTATACAGGGTGCCCCAAGTAAAGTGGCCTATTAGAACTATCTCGAGAACTAAATGAGATTTTATTTTGAAAATTTGGCTGTGGCTATAAGGGATGGTTTTCTACGCTCATGAAATATTTTCGATGGTGCGGTGTTGCCGGATCATACCGAAAGTGGTAGCAACTTCGGAATTTTAAATGAATTACCCTATATATTTTTTTTTTTGGAATCTAGGTAAAAATCTAGAACAGTTTTCTGTATAATATCATATACCTCATATACCTATCTTTAAGAGTTTGGAATTTTAAATAATTTTGTGATTTTTTAACGCCGTATCGGGACCTGAAAAGAAAATCGTATCTTTTTAGCGGTTACAGCTAGAAAGCTGAAAATTTGACAATAGTTTCACAAGGCCATCGAAATTTTATAATTTTGAGCAGTATTTAATTAGTTTTATACAGGGCGTCTCCATAACAATATTTCTGAGGCAGATGAATTATTGTAAAAATCTTCTTTTTTTTAAATGGGACACCCTGTATTAATATGTTTTGCTAATGAAGGATCGAATTTTCTATCTAATGATATTAAGTGTTCCTATACCTATCTTCAGTATATTCGGACTTATAGCGAAATTTAAAAATTATCTTATAAAAATATATTTTTTGGTAGTTGGCTGTGGCTTCATAGAGACAAAATAATGAAAAATCCATGTGACGTTATGTCTGTGTTGTTGTAATAAAAATGGCTAATTCACATTATTCGAGCTTAGATATTTTATGTTTATTTTATATTCATGGGGAGGGTAGAGTTTTTCTAGAACTTGCATCTGCATCCTGATGCAGCTCCTATGACTCCAAAAAAGTTGATTGGCCGAGGCGGTCCATGGAAATGGCCCCAAGGTCTCCGGATCTTACCCCGCTAGATCTATATCTATGGGGTAGGATTAAAGACATAGTATACAAGACACCCGTCACAATAAGGAAAGATTTAGAAAATCGAGTACGAACAGCTTTGGGGTCTCTAGAAGGGAAAGAAATGAAAAAGGTGACAAATGAACATGTTATAACCACAATTTATGAATGTTTAAGAGCCAAGCATTTTAAACACTTTAGTTATTAGTTATTTTATTGGTGTTGTAGCGTAATTTTCATTTTGTTTATTTATTTATTAATAAATTCCTTATTGGTTAACCATTTTTTTTTACAACAACACAGACATAACATCACATGGATTTTTCATTATTTTGTTCCTATGAATCCACAGCCAACTACCGAAAAATATATTTTTAAATTTCGCTATAACTCCGAAAATATTGAGGATAGATATTAGAATACTTAATATCATTAGATAGAAAATTCGATCCTCCATTATGAAAACATATCAAATATAGGGTGTCCCATTTAAAAAAAAGAAGATTTTTGCAATAATTCATCTGCATCAGAAATATTGTTACGGAGACGCCCTGTATAAAACTAATTAAATACTGTTCAAAATTATAAAATTTCGATGATCTTGTGAAACTATTGTCAAAATTTCAGCTTTCTAGCTGTAACCGCTAAAAAGATACGGTTTTCTTTTCAGGTCCCGATACGGCGTTAAAAAATCACAAAATTATTTATAATTCAAAAACTCTTAAAGATAGGTATATGATATTATACAGAAAACTGTTCTAGATTTTTACCTAGATTCCAAAAAAAAAATAATATATAGGGTAATTCATTTAAAATTCCGAAGTTGCTACCACTTTCGGTATGATCCGGCAACACCGCATCATCGAAAATATTTTATAAACTTAGACAAACCATCTCTTATAGCCACAGCCAAATTTTCAAAATATAAACTGATTTGGTTCTCGAGATACTTCTAATAGGCCACTTTACTTGGTATGTACCGGGTGTCCCACTAAGAATGGCTCTCGGCCGTATCTCTGAAAGTGTTAGTCGTATGGCTTGCGGAAAAAATTTTTCATAGGAAAAGTGATCATAAGAAATTGCTGGAAATTATTTTGAAGTTTCTCAGTCGAGCGCTAGAGGGCGCAACCGTAACGGTAAATCCGTAAAGCTCAGTTTTTTCAAAAGTTGCCGCGTTAAGGTTTATTGAAAATAGCATTTTCGTATACTTTAAGGTTTCATGAAGAAAATTTACTTATGACATATTTTTGTCACTTTTAAAATAAAGTGGTGGGGGAAGGTTGGACATTATTTTAAATAAAAGCCTAAAACTCCGGGTTGGCTCAACAGAATTTAGTGAACTTTGTTTTGTTAAAAATATGTTCCCTTACTCTATAAACTATGACAATATGACTTTTAAAGTAGGCGCTAGAGGGAGCTATTTTACAACTTAACAAAGATTAATAAAAGCCTAAAAAACTGGCGAAAACCACAACTTGATATCTTTTGTCAAACCGGAGATATTAACAATAACAAAAATAAACACGGAAAAATATGATTATATTTAAGTTTCAACGGTACAGGTTTTTTCAAAAGTCAAATAGACCTTGGAAAAACAAAATATAATTAGGTATATATATAATATAATTTTGACGTAATAAAAACTTTGACGTGAAAGCACCTAATTTTAAATTATATTTTGTTTTCCAAGGCCTATTTGACTTTTGAAAAACCTGTACCGTTGAAACTTAAATATAATCATATTTTTCCGTGTTTATTTTTGTTCTTGTTAATATCTCCGGTTTGAAAAAGATATCAAGTTATGGTTTTCGCCAGTTTTTTAGGCTTTTATTAATCTTTGTGATGAAGTAAAATTAAATATACTGTTGTATTTAAAATTTTTGAAAAAATGCGCAATGTTTGTTAAGTTGTAAAATAGCTCCCTCTAGCGTCTACTTTAAAAGTCATATTGTCATAGTTTATAGAGTAAAGTATAGAGTAAGGGAACATCTTTTTAACAAAACAAAGTTCACTAAATTCTGTTGAGCCAACCCGTAGTTGTAGGAATTTATTTAAAATAATGTGCAACCTTCCCCCACCACTTTATTTTAAAAGTGACAAAATTATGTCATAAGTAAATTTTCTTCATAAAACCTTAAAGTATACGAAAATGCTATTTTCAATATACCTTAACGCGACAACTTTTGAAAAAACTGAGCTTTACGGATTTACCGTTACGGTTGCGCCCTCTAGCGCTCGCCTGAGAAACTTGAAAATAATTTCCAGCAATTTCTTATGATCACTTTTCCTATTAAAAAATTTTTCCGCAAGCCATACGACTAGCACTTTCAGAGATACGGCCGAGAGCCATTCTTAGTGGGACACCCGGTATATATAAAATTAGTCGACATGTATTTCGGGATTTTGCTGAAAATTTTTTTTCGAAAATCTAACATCAACATAAATTTTTGATAATTTGCTGGATTTTCTCCAATCTTCTCATAGTTGAGATTTGATATCTCAAGTTGTACTGATCGGATCAATATCGGTATTTTTTTATTTTACACTTTGTTACGTTAGCTTTTAAAGTGTATTAAAAAAATGAAAAATAATAACAGTTTAATTATTTAAATAGTTTTAACATGCGCTTAACCCATCTTAAATTAATTTTAAAAAATACCGTTTTGTTCTTTGTTCTCTTATCCACAAACCCATTTTACGAAAAAGTGGTACCTGTATTAGATCGGTAGTTATTACATATTTTCGAGCAAGTTACCCAGCGCGACAATTCGAAGAGTGGCAGAACTACGCTTTCGAACGACGGAAAGTATGCAAATATTAAGGATTCACACTGCACTGAGCTCGATTGTAGATGGCTCAGTCGCGCCGGTGCGTTTCCCGCGCTGTGCGTGAATTGCGATCGAAAATATTTAATAACTGCCCAACTAATAGAGGTGCCACTTTTTCGTAAAACGGGTTTTGCAGATAAGAGGATAAAGAATAAAACGGTATTTTTAAGAGCATGCTAAAACTATTTAAACAATTGTTATTATTTTGCATTTGTTCATAATGACAATTTTTTTTTAATACACTTCGAAAGCTAACATGACAAAGTGTAAAACAAAATAAGACCGACATTGGTACGATAAGTGCAACAGGAGATATTAAATTTCAAGTATAGTCGATATTATATTCTGTGATCGAATTCCCACGGAAATAAAAATTCTATCTTAAATTAATTATTTTAATTATTTTTTGCTGGCGACGGCTTGTTTCAAGTCCGACACTATCGACACCGTTCTAGGCCGGCATCGGTCCAATTAGTTCAGGAGGCGCTTCGTTATATCTGCTCGCAATAAATAATATTCGATTCCACATTATCTTCGAGATAGAATATGATTTTCCCAGCTTAGTCCACTTTTTATAAAAAATGTAATTCTTCTAATTCTGTCTTCATCCTCTGGCACAAAAACACTACTTTTGAAATAAATTTATAGCTGTTGTTATTCTTTTCTGTGTTGCTTGATTATATTTAAAGAATATAAATAGTTTTTTGTAGAGAACTTAGTTACTAAACTCGACTAATTTAAATCGAGATATCCGCGGAAACCGGGATGACCTTTTGAGGAAACCCGAAATATCAAATTCCCAAAAAAATAAAATACAAGCGTTTGTACTACAAGTAAAATTACACTACATTTTGTAAAATTGACATTTATGAATGGCAATCTTTATTTTTAGATAATGAAGAAGATAATATGTTCAAGAGACGCGAAATCAAATGCCGCAACATAAGAAAGAGCGATACAATTAGGAAACGATCTCTCTCGCCAAGAAATGCAACAAAGGGTAATAAAACCGATAAAGGGGGCAAAGACCATTATCCACTAAACTGGACTGAGTACAAAGATCTAAAACTTAATCCGCAGAAGGATGCATCGTTGAAATCCAAGCTATTTAAGAAGCCTAGGACAAAACATTTTTCGTAAGTATAGAACACCCCCGTCTGAATTCTTTCAGTGTCATGCTGCTGCCCGTGAAATTCACTTTTGTAAGGTTACAAAATTAATATGAATTCCTATTTTACCTGCGCACAGTGGTTTCGCCTTGTGGAGAAAACGTTCATATTAAGCAAACACTCTTATATTAAAAGAAATAACGGTTTCCTTTAATCTCAAATAGAGAATTTTTACCCTTCTCCTTTTGTCAAACTCATCCTTACACGCGTGTCGCCGTATCACGGCTCGCCAGTAAAACTAGAGCCTGACAAAAGGAGGAAGGATCCAAAGGCCCTTGATAGCGTTGCAAAAATCTAAGCCGTCGGTAACGTGAGCTTCCTAAACCGTGGTTAAGATACTATTTTTTCTATTACTAATCACAATTACAAAATCTTGCTGTAGTTATTAATTTATTAATGTTTATTCACTTACATTATCATCCCTTGGTGACCTATCAATAATTTCAGTCAAGTTACCTATGATTTAAAGTTTCACGGATTTTTTGCCGTTACACTATTATAATTTGCAGTAATAGGGTTTGCCTGCTTTCAAAAGTTTGACAGTTCATTTTGCCAGATGCCTCTATTATTGACCTAGGTTAATAATGGAAGTAAAACCGATCATCAATATGGTTTTCGGAGGTCCAGATCAACTGGAGAGCTAGCCCGTGTCACCCATCTTTGGAACAATGCAATCTAACATCATGGGGAGTCTCGGGCTGTTGCACTGGATATTTCTAAAGCCTTTGATCGTGCTCGGCATGAGGGGCTTCGAAGTAAACTGTCTTGTCTAGCTTTCTTAAGAACCGGTGTTCCTCAAGGGTCCATATTGTCTCTCACCTTACTCTACATTAACGACCTTCTAGTGGAAACTAAAAATCCGAAATGATAAAATCTATTGTCTATTGTTTCTATTTGAATTCAAAAACATCGGCTGCCGACGCACATCTTCACAGACAGCATGAAGTATCATGCATCAACGAAGACCTGGAAGAAATTTTGGCTTTGGGTGACCAACCAAGTCGAAATTACCGCTAAGAGAACTCAGGCAGCAGTTTTCTCTAAAAAGGTTAACATTACAGAACCGGATATAGTTATGACTCGCAATTCCACTGACTTTATCTATTAATTTGCTGGGCGTTAATCTGGGAGGAAATATGTCTTGGCATAATCACGTTGTGGCAATCGTCGCCAAGATAGCTGAAACTTGGTGTACTCTTCCGAACCAAAATGTTGTACACACCTCAACAACTTGATACTATACAAAGCCCAGATTCGATCATCACTAGAGCACTGCTTTCATGTCTGGAGCTCTGCACCAAAACATACTCTTCGGCTACTGGATTCCATCGAAAGGAGGGCAATTCGTATAATTGGAGACCGCGAGCTGACGAAGAGCCTCGACAGCCTAGAACATCTCTTACAGATATTTCCGTAGAAAATGCTCGGCTGGCCTTGCCCTCTTAATTCCGCCCAGAACGACGAATAGCAGAAATACACGACGAACCACTGCCGCCCACATGTGGTTAAGCTCCTCGTACTCCTAGTACTCCTCGAACTTCATTATTTAAGAGTTCTTTCATCTGGAGGACTTCATCCTTATGAAACGACCTTCCCAAGGTCGTGTTTCCCAACGAATATATTCTCCACCGATTCAAAACCAACGCGAATCGCTTTATTCGCATGCACACCACTCCCAGAGCGCCTTAAATGATTTTTCCTATAGTGTTGAACATAAAGAATAAAAAAAAATATGATTTCTGGCATGAGGTTAAGAAAAATGATTTCTCAAGCTGAAAATCGGTTAATAATACGTGATTAAATGGTTAGTAGTGGAAAGAGAAATATTATTGTACTGTACAGAAATATTATTTCCTACAGACGCCAAAAATATACTTTTCAAGTTGGACAATTCAGTATTACTTTGTTTCCATAGTTACCGCATAGTAGTCTATAGTTAATGGCATCCTTTATTTGCGAATAAAATTAATAACGCTTATTTCAAAATTGATTATAATAATTTATGTCCTTTGAATAATTTTCGATTCTTTGAAATTGATCTATTGATTTGATCTATTACTCGGAAGGAAAGGCCACATTCCATGATTTCGTATTGCCCCGAACGTATTCAAGCGATTGTGGATTACACTGGTCAACATATAATGTGCTGCCGGCAATTTTGTTGCTGTTTCTAGGTAATTTGGCTCTGCTAAACCTAAAAATAACCTCAGATTTGCTCCATCAGATCGTTTTCAAAAACTAGGGCCATAAGTTATATTTTCGAGATTAAGGGCATTTTATATCTCATAATTACATATGTATTACTGCTACACTAAAAAAACAACTCGGGGATGGAAGAAAAATGTTCATTGTAGGTACACCACAACAAATACAAAAATCATCTGTCAATAACATTAACAATATTAACTTAAGTTATTAATTTAAATTAACCGAAACTAATAAATAAAAATGAGCTAATCTGCATCAGCCAAAAACTTCGTTTTATAAGATTTTCTCGCATGAGATTGAAAAGGACAGTTTCGTTGAAGACTCCGACAGTAATCGGCCATCATGTGAATATCCCATCTACCCTGATATCTCTCTTCCATAGTTTTTATATCCATCGTTCCCCCTGTTCTTCACTAAGGTCGCCAAGATTTTGCTGGGAATCGTTCCAAGTGGCTGTGGAGATAATAAATCTTAACGCTCATATTACACCCATGTTGGTTAAAGTTGTTCCACTATCACTTGGTGATTTTCCGATTTGTTGTTTCCGAGAAAATTTTACACAACTTCAATAAATGAACACCATGTATTAAATTCAGTTTCGGTCATCGATTCTGTAAAAATGCTAACTTGATTTAGCATTTGAAAATTATTGGATTACCGTCAGCCGCGCTGGCATCTGGTAAGGATCCATGCTTTTCAAATTATCTCCAAAACACATGATTTGATCGAAATTTTATAAGGGAGAAAAAATAATCAAAAATAAATGATTACCTAAAAGAATATAGTTTAGAAGTCACTGGCGCACACACTAAAAAATAGGGGTGGTCAGCGGGAACTGGACCCCCCCTATTTTGAGTATTTGACAAAAGTTTCTTGTTTTGTTCCTCTCAAAAGATGTATCTTTTTAGGCTGACGCAATGTACCAAATTTGAAATTAATATCTCATTAAATACTCGAACTATTAAAAAAAATCAGTTTTTAATTTCAAACTTTAACACCCTGTATATCGCGAATGAAAAATGACATTATAAAAGTAATATTATTTTTTCTCAAGGAATATATGGTTAACGGATTGACCTCTACCTAACCTAGAGCAACGAGAACCATAAAGAATGTTTATTGCTCTCTTACGCGAAAAAGAGAACAACTATGATGGAACTCTCGTTAAGAAAAATGTTAGTGTAAAATAACAGGGACACGTATTCTCGTTCCAAGCTTATTAACTTTAAATTACCGTACTAGTTAGTATTTAAATATTACGTAAACTGGAACTTAATAGTAGATCACATTTCCACAATTTTACGACTGATATAAAACTATTATTAATTTCAGGTTTAAAAGATATTTTAATTTCGAAGTACCAGCTCCCCCAATGGAAATTTATAAATGTCAACCGATAAGTGGAGATTCACGTTGGATACCATTTCCCAACATAAGGTAATATCTCTTAGTCAATAATAATTATACAGTGATACCTCGAGATATGAGTTTAATTCGTTCCGTAACCTTGCTCGTATCTCAAAGCAATTTTCCCCACTGCTTTTCTCTTCACTGGTCTTTGCTTTTTTCGCCGCCTTAAAAAAAAAACTGTCCAGGAGGTTTGTTTCTTCCTCCCTTTCAGAATGCTGCGGAAATGAATTAGGCGTGTGTGTGTCATTAAATAGCTCCGATGCACGACCCGTTACAACTTTTTCGGGGTGGTTCTTTTCCACGAACTGTGAAACTCTCTCCCACATTCCCAAGATCTCTTTTATCTCAATTGTAGAGATCGCGTCGCAGCTGACCGTTCCTCGTATCTCAAATGTCGCTTGTATTTCAAAACAAAACTTCACTCGCTCGACAGCTCGTATCTCAAATAACTCGTATGTTAGGGCACTCCTATCTCGAGGTACCACTGTATTAATATCGCATTAAATTACTACATCGCACTAGGGCACGTCAAAACGTGATATACATGGGATTTTTGAAGTTATAAATATCCGCATTATATTATAAAAAAAATTGGAATGCATAACGTCAGCTTAATTAGTAAATCACATAAGTCTATGCTTTTCTATATGGACTTATGTGATTTACTAATTAAGCTGACGATAATCAATCGTTCGGTAAACGGAATAGGTGAAGGGACCGATAAATATTAAGACTGGTGTGCTGTGCGTGCATAATACAAAAAACTGATTAAATTATTGTTTGAAAAGATTCGATCGTTTTTGAAATCGGTCAGTGACCGATTTGATCGCATCTAAATGATCGATTTGCACACCACTAATCTGAAACATGTAATTTAAACAATATTTTATATTTTTAAAAAAATTTATTAATTACAAATACGAATACAAATAATTATTTTTTTATAGATCTACTGCAACTAGACCTCATATCCTATATAGTACAAACCAACAAGTTGCATCACCAGGGTACTTGACGAGAGCACAATTGTTTTCAGTAATCCCGACTGAAAGAAGAGCTGTGATAGAAAAATTATGGGACGAGCCTCCTAAGTATGTCCAAAAATGTTTATAATTGGTATTGTTTATTATCACAGGTCCCATAATCCGTTCATAAAACTGTTGGAAAGTAAAGCTGTGATTGTGTGAATTGTTATTGAAAATCAGTAATGGGTGGAAGAGTTTGTTGGCTGAATGGCAATAATGTTGAAGTCTGGTTATATCAGATGGTTAAATATTAAAACATAACCATACTTACAGATGAAAAGATAAATCCTTATTTAAATGATACACTTTTTTAGAAACTACACATGAATGCACCATGATTGTTTATAATAAAGAGGATTTTTCACCAATAATCACAAAAAACCCCAAATCAACCAAAATATATAAACTATCCGTGAGATCACACTGACAACATTGTAGTGTTTACGAGTATTAATTCAGATTTGGCTACTGGATCGTGGCGCGCACATGTAGTCGCGTAGTAAATTAGAAATAGATGTTGCCAGAGTGCGGTTGGATTAGTTCATGATTCGTTTGATACTTTTAAGTATAATAATATTTTTTTAAAGAATCTCTCATCGCCTTTTCACAGTTTATAGTAACATTTTTGGGAAATAGATTTATTTTAAGAGCAATTGCTAATTAATTAATTAATTAACCTTATTAATGTCAAATTAACAAATTTTTAATTGGGATTTTGCAAGATACCTTTGCGATAAATATGTCAATCTGGCTTGCTGCAATAATGACCGACAGAGGTGGGAAAGACTGTATTCGTCGCGTAGGCTAGAAATGACGTACATTTTTCTATCTGTAGTTTGCAATATCTTTGTTTATTATATTATTCCTTATAAATTTTCTGTTATATAACAATTTCTAGCAGCGCACGGTACCGAACACTTATCACGCGACTTCAACTCGCGCTTGCCGCTTTTCCTCATCTTACTTTTATTTTTGCAGATTTCAACCGAATAATAAGAAAAATGTTTCCAAAAAGTGGTATCCGAGAAACTGGAGAAAGTTTGAAAATTCAGAGGCTAAATTATTGGAAAAGTCAGTCGGTCTTTCATTCCTTCAAAGTTATTCTGATGAAGAAGAAGAGGAAGAGATTTTGGAAGACAATAATGAAGAGTTCGATATAGAAAAAGAGGCGGATTTAAAGGAAAATAAAAGTATCTCGCCCTCCGCAACTCCAAAACAGCCGAATAATTTGGATCAACAAATTGAAGGAGACTATGAAGTGATAGATAACAGGAATGCATCGAATGCTAGTCAAGTTCCTAATGTTTTTATAACGGACGAGAAAACTCCGCCAATAGAAAAGGAAGAAGGTGAAGTATCGACAATAGACGACAGTCCGAGACATATTTCGGACGATGAGTATCAGAAGACTAAAAAAGAACTTCAAAGCTTGGAGGATGCCTTAAAAGAGTCAACTAATTATTTGGCTGATTTGAATAAAGATAATGTTGGGAAAACACCAGAAAAAAACAAAGAGAAAAAGAGTAAAAACAGTCGTCAAGAAAACGAATCTAAATCTAAAAATAAACGGAAGAAATCGAAAAGAAGAATAAAAAAGAGTAAAATAGATGAGAGCGAGGATGAAGTGGAATCTTCTGATATCGATGAAGAAGAATTAGTGAAGAAGAAAAAAGAAAAAAAGAAGAAACAACACAGCAAAGACAAAGAAGATAGAAAGGAAAGAAGACGTAAGGCTAGAAAGAAGAAATCTAAGAAGAAAAAAGAGGAAGTTGGTCCTAATAGTGACAGTGAGGAATATGAAACCGAATCTGATGTTAAGAAAAAAGTACCCAAGAAAATTAGAAAAAAGAACAGGAAGAGTACCGATAAAAGTAAAGGGGGAAGTACTAGCGAGGAGTTAGGCGGCAGAGTGCATCATAGGAAAAGTAGTGTAGATATTACACATGAAGGATATGAAGATGATGTGAAATTCTTTACTGCTAGATTTGATAAAGAAGACGACTTGAAAGTAAAAGCGAAGCATAAAAAAGATGATGGTGATATTAGAAGTATTCAAAAGAAAACAAATATAGAGCTAGAAGACTCAAAATCAGACAGTAGCAAATCTATTAAGCGCAAATCTAAACGGGGTAACAGTGAATCAGAGGAGTTATTACCTTCAGAAACTATACAGGAAAAAAATGAATCCAAAGAGCGCCACGGCGAGAGGAGGCAAAGTAACGATAGAAATAAGATCAAAGATGAGACGCTAAAAATTGCTGAAGCAAGAGATGAAGGAAAGAAAGAGGAAGTTAAAATCGACCTCCTTAAGAAAAACGAAGAATATTTAAGAGAACAAGATAAGTTAAGAGTTAAACAATTTAAGTCCTGTTCTGATGACATCGGCTCAAACCTAAATAGAACATTAGAATCCACTATTAGAAGCGAGGATAAAAGTCAAAGCATATTGAATCAAAGAGGAGAAAAACATAATACTGCTGAGCCGAAAGATAGCGGTAATATTAGTGAATCCAAAGAACATGACAGAGATAAGATAAAAAAGGGCAAATCGCCTAAAAAAGTTCCCAAGGATTTAAAATCTGTAATGACAACTGACAGTGATAAGAAGGTAAACGAAGTTATTGAAACTGAACCAAACAATAAAGGTAAACCGAATGAAGACGCCATGTGTAGAATTTCATGCGAAATAGATACCATAAAAAGTAAAAAGGATATCACAAAAACCTTAAAGGATATTTCTGGTAGAGGTCAAAATAAAGAGCCTTCAGAAATGCATGAGAAAAGAACAAGTGTCGTGGCCGGAAAGGACATAAATGACCTCTCTGGATTTCAGAGTCAAGACGATACAATATGTATTGAAAAACCTCCAGACTGGGAAAAACTGAAAAATAAAAGAAAACGTCATGTTTCCGATGCTACCCAAGAAAAATTCGAAAAGTATAAACGATATTTAAAGGCAGATGAGATCAATACTGAATTGTTTCCTTTAGAAAAAGATTTACCGATAATTCATATCAAAAAGGAAAAAGATGACGATTCTTATGTGATTCGACAAGAGGGTACATCCAAACCAATAAACACATCCTGGGAAACTGACGAGGAAGTTTTGGACGCGGGAAGACATTGCTCCGGCAATGAAGGAAATTCTCTAAATCTAGAAATTCCTTTAAACATTAAGCACTTTCCTCGAAGAGAGATTAAAATTGAAAGTGAACTATTTGATAATGAAGAATTGATGCAGTTACAAAGACACTCTCGCGATTTAAGTGCCGAACGGAAAAAGTTAGAAATAGAAAAAATGAAAGTGAAAAGACTAGAACGGAAATTGCTACAGGCCCAAGAAAAGGAGTTACAACAAAACACTCGGATTACATCATATTTAAAAACGAAACGAGATGAAATAGGAGAAATAAGTGCTGAACTTAATGTACAAACACCACCTAAGAAAAGAAGATGGGATATCAAATCTTCTGATTCAGCGACTTCAACGCCCAAAATAAAAGTGGAAGAATCCATAGAAATTATCGACTTGGATGGCAATACTTTGAATAATGCTGTTACATTAGAAAACGAATATGAGGAATTTCTTAAAGCCGTTACAACCACTAAGAAAGACAGTTTGAGCAAACCAATTGTTATAGATAGTAGCTCAGAATCAACGATTGCATTAAATGAAGATCGGAAGTCTAGACGGCAGTTTGAAATTGATAGCGGCTTATTAAGTGAGGGAACACCTAGTAAAAAAAGGAGTCCATTTAGGCCAGTTATAACAAACCTTGATGATTTAATTCCTGAGCCAAAAGAATCCATTCCAGTTATGGATATTCCAACTATTCAGATTCCGTTGCCTCCCACTAAGCCAGAAGAAATTCGACCGGTTCCAGTACCATTGCCTAAATTGGAAACTGTGTTTGACTATAATAAACCTCTAATTAATCTGAGTTTGTCTGCCAACGTTACTCAAAATATAACCCTTAGTCTTGCCCCGAGCATAACAAGTTTTTCCACACCTATTACATCTAGTATAGACATTTCAAAAGCAAGTGTCGAAATTTCCACGCCGATCTCAAAGGACACCGTTGTTAGTATGAATAATATTCCTTTACCGGTAACTAAAACGCTTAGTACTGTGACATCATCCCATCCAGCGACAAATTCAGCAGATGTAAAATTAGCTACAATACCAGTCCCTCCGAAAAGTGAAACGGTACTGTCACCGAAAACGCAACTTTTTAAGGTAGATGATGATCCAAATTTGCCTGAAGTTACTTCATATGAATCTGGCTTAGGTTCGGATAGTACTTATTTAATTGATAGAGGAACGGCGAATACGCCAAAAAAACAGAAAATTATATTTGCTACCTTAACTCTTCCTACTAAAAAGCAATTGGTAAATAATTCCAACTTAAATTTAGATGATTCGGATAACGATGATCAGTCAATAATAGAAGAGTTGAAGAGAAAAAAATTAGAAGCACTAATAGAAGACAACAAGAAAGAGGTACTTATTGAAGAAGTAAGTAAACACGTTTCAATTGATGAAAATACTCTTGATGAACACAAAGCTAGGTCTACCGTCAGTAATAAACAGAATAAAAAAGATGATCCCTTTACACAAACTGAGCCACACAAATCTACATCCAAACGCGAGTTATCTCCAAGGCGACGAAGGGAATCTCCATTAAGGAAAAGAGAGTTATCGCCAAAAAGAAGATCTCCTAGACGCAGATCTCCTCGGAAATCACCTAGGAGAAGAAGCCCTATAAGAAAAAGGTCACCACATAGGCGAAGATCGCCTGGAAGACGTAGCCTTTCGCCTAGAAAGAGGCGTAGTATATCTCCAAGGAAACGAAGAAGTCCATCACCAAGAAGAAAGCGTAGTGCATCTCCAAAGAATAGACAATCGCCCAGACGAAATCGTAGTATTTCACCCAAAAACAAAAAAAGAAGTTTATCTCCAAGATCGAAAACCAGTCGGCATAGCACATCTTCGCAACGACCCCGGAGCCCTAAAGCCGGTGAGCGAAAGAAGTCGCCTGTACCATCACATGTATCTTCTCCATTCGGTGCTCCAAAGCGCAGCGTAGCGGACTCGACTATTAGCGATGATCAGTTACCTCAAATCACTTCTAATGATGACTATACTGATAATATTTTCTCCCACTTTCACGATAAGAATAGGGAACAAGACTATGATTCGCCCAAGCGAATACCATTAGATGTTCGAATTAACCAAGTGCTGGGCTATGAGGTTCCGTGTGAAGAGCCCCAGAAACCGACCAGTTCCACGGCTTATAGTTATAATGATCATCAGCAGTTGTATCAATATACTGAACAGTACAGTAATATAGAATCGCAGGTTACCACACCAACTATGAGAAGTGCATCCAGTAACCAAGTGAGACCTCAGGCTTGTTATAAACAAGTGGGAAATATGTTACAAATTGTACCTAGTGACGATCTAATTGATATACCGATTCCAGAGCCGCCCTATCAAGTTAACTCATTACATGTGTCACAGTTTTCACATCAATCTAATTATGAGGTAAGTACTGTGAATTTACGCAAAGACAGATTTTTTAATACTGAAAATGATTTACATGCTTGAAAATATTACTTATGTTTTTTAGAATGAGATACGCAATTTGCAACCATATGCGGTGGATTTTTCAAAAACGTCTAGTTAAAAAAGTACAGATTTAAAAACGTGTAAACAAATTTATGTATAGTGTCTCCCCTGTGTTTTTTTAGCATACTTTGTTATCCTCTTGCGTTGAAAGTAGTCATACGGTGGAGTTGCTCCAAAATTGCTCCTACTGTTTATAAGTTTGTGGTATTTATTTTAATAATAATAATAATGACGCATTTAATGTCATAAAATTCAAAAAGAAATTGAACATGGAGAACGTCGTCTTATACTAAAAACAGTTAGAAACGAAATAAAGGTAATAATTAATAAGTAAAAGTAAATATGTAAATAAATAAAATACATTTCAATAATACCAACAACAATCAGCACAGATAAATATTCACACATACAGACCGGTCACAATTATAATAAATAAGCAGTAAATTGTTAATGTAAAAAGAATAACAAGTAATGTATAACATTAAATAAAATGGAAGTCTGCCTTCAACCTCACTCATCATTTAGGTAATGTCAATAGAATAATATTGCTTCTGAATTAAGAATGTTTTAAGAAGGGTCCTAAATTTAATATCACTTTGCACCTGCCTCAAAGTTGGAGGAAGGGCATTGTAAACCTTTAGGCATCCAATAAATGGACTCTTACCGTAGAGGGCTGTATGGTGCATGGGAACATGCAGTTCATCTCTACCACGCATTACCATATTGTAATAAATAATAAAAATCGCCATTTCTCGAGAATAAATGTAGATTTTTTCTTTTAAATTGAACAGCATAAAAATATACAAAGATGGAACAGTCATGATATTCAGCTGTCTAAACTTACCCCTACAAGACTCATTGAACCCCAATCCAAGTATTAATCTAATGATTTTTTTTGGCTACAAGAACTTTATGTGAGTTAAGCACTGATGCATGATACCAAAATGCTATGCTATATGATATTATAGACTAAACACATACATGATAAAACATTAAGATGCCTAGATGCTAAACCTATCTGATCCCTTAAATACCTAACGACATACAATGACGAGCTAATTTTTGACAAGACTGCAACAACCACAATCACTCCAAGAAACTTAACACAGTCAGAACTTCTGATACTCACATTGTCAATGGTAATCTGAAGAGTATCATCGTTATTATGCTTAAAAATTATATTTTTATTGTCAGCTTTAGGCAAACGTATTATTTTCATGCCTAAAACAGTTCTCTGGTACTGAATACATAATAAATTAATCCGATAGGTATAGGGAAATACTTTTTCAGGTTAAGTCATCTGTAAATATGGATATTAAACCCAAAATTTTGCAAGTGGGAAATATGTTGCAAATAGTACCAACCGAAATGTTGCCTACAGAAATGATACCGGTTCCTCCAATTTGCACTGAAGTTCCTGAGGTAATTAGTCCTATTTTATAAACACTTATATTCACTGTCATTTTTAAATCATTTTGATTTATTAAACACCATTCCACATTTATCCTTCCTTAGATAATTATCATTTAAGAACAGAAACTTAAAATAATATTGTGGCTAGCCTCCCGCAACTGTCAACTGAGATTATTATAAATTCCGGCTGACAACTTATTATTTGAATACAAATTTCGATATCGACACGAATTCCTTAGCTATTTATGTATCTAGTGCAATTGTTTAGTTGTTAAGTTTAGTTATCGCAATGTCTTGTATATGGTGTGTGTGTACATGGTGTTTCTTAATAATATGCTAATATTTCAGGAGATTATTCTTGGGTCTATTTTCAGAATAAAACTTCATATGAACATATGTCCTAAACGTCTTAACTTTTGAGATACGGGGTGTTAAGATTTTCAAAATTTTTTTTATTAATATCTGTGATACTGCTCTATATATTTTTGTGAAATTTGGTACACACTTTCTATTTTTCAAGAGGCATTTTATGATGTATAAGATGATTTTTTTTATCCCGACCAGTGGCGTTCGTGCGGGAATTGCCCTCGGTATTTTTGAAGAAAAGAATGGTACGCCATTTCTTTTTTTAAAATAATTTGTAGGTGGAAAAAAGGGCATTCTCCGAGGCAATATCGGATAGCCCCCTTGGTATTAAGGTTAATGGAATCCCAATTAATAATATTCGATCTGCAGATCACGCTGTGATAATTGCAGAGAGTGCACAGGATCTCCAAAGTTTACTGGATCGGGTAAACGAGGTGAGCCAGAGACTGGGGTTGAAGCTTAACGTCAATAACACCAAGCTTATGATTGTTAGCAGGAATGATATTCCACAGACTCAGATTCATGTTAATGGAGAGAGTGTAGAACATGTCACACAGTTTAAATACTTGGAATGCATGATTAATGGGGAATGGAATCCGGATCAGGAGATAAGATGTAGGATCGAGCAGGCGAGAGCAACCTTTCTAAGACTTAGGAAGTTCTTTATAGATAAGAACTTTAATTTTGACCTCGGATATAGGATGGTAAAATGTTATGTTTGGTCCGTTCTCCTATACGGTGTTGAGGCATGGACGTTGAAGGCAGCAATCATTAACAAAATAGAAGCCTTTGAAATGTGGATCCTACGATGAATGTTGAGGGTGCCTTGGGTCGGGAATGAGGGCATTCTACGCAGAGCTGGCCTAGCGGACCGAGAATATTTAAAAGCGTAAAATAGGGTATCTCAGACACATGCTGCGCGGAGTTCGTTACCACTTTCAGCGCCTCATTCTTCAAGGTAAAATTTAGGGAGGAAGAAGAGGAATGGGGAGAAAGAAGTTATCATGGCTCAAGAATATACGCCAATGGACAGGGATAAAGGACTTCCGAACACTGCAGAATGCTGCAGCTAATACAGACATATGATGGGAGTAGGAGAGGATGAACGCCTAAGCAGGAATCTGCACGGCACTGGAAGAAGAAGAAATAAAAATTATTTTTGAAATTGTCAATCCTTGCTGAGCAAATGTCGTATCTTGATTTTTTGTCGTTTGACTTACAGTTTTCGTATAAAAAAATGGAATTCATTCACTTGTACTCTGTTATGAAATTAGGTATTAACAAAGATTTAAAAGAATTTAGTAGGTCAGAAGCAGATTTTGTTTTGCAAGCATAAACAGTTAGTTATCTACCTAGTCTAGTTGTCTCGAATTTAAGTCATTAACCTTAACAAAGTATTAAAAAAAATCTGTATGTATCTCAAAAGTTAATACGTTTAGGACATATGTTCATATGAAGTTTTTTTCAGAAAATGGACACAATAATAACCTCCTTAAACGTTAAATGTTATTAAGAAACACGATTTTTAAAGTCTCTGGCAGTTAAAAATTTCACTTGTTTACAACCATAGCCGTGAAAAACTTTCCAACTAACTCGGTCTAAACTCTTACCAATCGGCATATTTTCTGTTACACCCGGTACCTATAATAATAATAATAATAATACTTCTTTTTTTATCTCAAATTATATTCTACAAAGTAGGATGAAATGAATTGACGTCCTAAAATGGAATTGGTTCACTATTCTGTCTAAGAAGTCCGCTAATGTATAGAATTCACTGTCTATCAACACTTTCTTTAATGTTTCTTTCCACTTTGGCATACTAGTAATAGATTTTATATTATTTGATGTTCGTTGTAAATTTTGATACACATTAATAAATATTCTTTTCTGTGATATTTAAGCTGTGAAGAGGATACAATAAGTTATAGGTTATTGTGTAATTACTATGGACATTTACAGTTTCAATCTTATTCTTATTCCTAAACAAAAACAACAGACATCCAAAAATATAAAGCGCATACACTTTTAGTATATTAATTTGTTTAAATGCTTCCTTACAAAAATCAAAAACGTTTATTTTCTTGATTTTTGTATTACAAAAACCTTTTGTAGTATAGGGCAACTTCCCCATAACAATAAGCCATAGAACCGATTTAAATTTTGCATGGTATAGAATGTTTAGGTTATTTAAATTCATATAATTAGCCACTACAAAAACAACCTATACTACCCAGTTTCAAAACTAATAATATAATGACGATAACATGATAAGATCCTTTTGTTTCAAGATTTTTCTCTTCTAAATATCCATGAAACTATTGTAATCTGCCACGCTAACTGGTCACCCTATATCTTAAACTCATCATGGCAATAGAATTATAGTGGTTCCAGCGAATCCTCGCGCCAGATATGTCAAGTGTAACGTGACATAATGACTTGCCTGCTTATTTATGGTTATTTATTTTGCCTAGGTTTGTATGACATTCCAGGACTTTCCAGGACCGTACTACAATAGTACGTACGTTTATTTTAAAAATGAAACGAGTCTATTTATATTTTTAAACACATCTTTTATTATTTATTATAGGGAATAAAACATAACACATTGTATTTTCTGTTATTTATTTATTCAAATATATAAAAAAGTCATTATTTTATAATTACATGTCTAGTAGGTACCTCTATCTTCACAAAAAGATAGGAAGTACGCATCTACATGCATGTCCATCTTTACCTACTGTAAACTGTATACAGTGTGTCTACACATGGACTTAACTATACCTGTAAAAAATTGTATCTTCAATTTTTCGAAAAAGTCATCCTTGATCATTTCTTTTCCCTGTTATGTAAATACAAATCACTTGGAAAAATTTCCATGTTTTGTACCGGATGCACAAAAAAAGTTAATAATGTTGGAAAATTAATACAGGTAATATCCCTCATATTATGCTTTAACAGATGAATAAGAAATGTAAGGAGAGTCGAGTGTGTAAGTTTAATTAAAAATAATAAATGTAGCTATATACACATATATAAAAACATTTTAAAATGTCTCACCTGAACAGCACTTAAGTGAGCATGGCATTCTTTAAAGTAGCTATAAACATTTTGAACGAACTGCTGGGCTAGCTCATTACCATGTAAATATGAATACGCCTTTGCCTAAGAAAATAGGAGCAACCCATTATTATTGGAACAAACAAACATAAACAAAAATGTATTTATCTTTCACTTGAAACCGTTTTATATTTTTGTAGTATTTGGCGTTTACATTATTACATTCAGGCTTATTGGGACTACCACGGGCCTGTGACCCCTCACCCCTAAAAAAACTTAAAAACCATTCGACATTTTTTATGTGGAATCTTATTGTGCAACCACTCGTGCCAAGAACTGAAATTTCAACATCCACTTTAATAAACAATATATTTAGTATTCTCTGCAAAAAAATGTGCAGATATTTTCTACTTTCCCAGCTAACCAAACTGTCTACATTCAAGTCGCCACACAAAAGTATTACCTGATATTTAACTGAAACAAATCTCAACTCGATCAGAAAGAAATGAAACATCTAGAAATTTTTTTATTAATATTAAATTCACCTTAGTTTCTCTAACGGTGGCATCGGCTGAGGTAGAAGGTAGACAATAATTATGCTCCATAATTATTATTTTCGCCTAAAAACAGATAAATGAAAATATTAACCTATAAATTTTTCATAACGTGACAAGTACTTACTGTGGTTTGCCAGATATACAAACAACTCAATATGTAATTAATCAAATTTTTCAACACAAAATAAACACTTCTAAAACGACGGAAATACACTTTTAAACGTATTAGCACTAATCAAACTCGAAAAATATAAAAACCAAACACGCTCAATACGGTTCCTATAAAACTGGGGTATTTGGTTAAGTCCCCAAACAGCTGATCGATGACATATTAATGATGTCAACTGTCGAAAAAGCTTGAGGATTCGCTACAAATAGTATAGTAACAATAACTTTCTTTTAAATGTAGGTTAAAATGGAAACTATGGATGAAATGTTACCAGAAAACTCATTTGTAAGTACGTTACCCGAGAAGCCATCAGCAGAGGCGGCAATGTTGAAGAAGATCGCAGAAAGAAGAGCAGAAAGAGAAAATAGGCGGCAAGAACGAGAGCGAAGACGAAAGGAAAAAGAGAGGAGAAATAAAGAAAAAGAAAAGGTGAAACAGGCTAAAATGAAAATCAAAACTGAGAACATGATAAAGGTAAGTGAAACAAATTATATAGTAAATTTATCTTAGGGAGATCCAATTTGCGACGTTTTTATAGGGTTTGTTCTCCCTTATTAGTTAAGTCCGTGTAGTGTGTTTACTTGTTTGTTTGTTTTTATATCAGGACATGCGAGTATTAAATATAATAAACCATTTTAATAACACCCAGTATAGCGTTACTAGGTAAAATTTTTAAGGGTAAAAATTACTTAATTAAATTTTAACAAGAATATATTTTAGTTAACAAGAAACACTATTTCTTACGGTTTTTCATCTGCATTTCTATGGCTGCATCAAGTCTTTGGACCGTATTGATAGTCGATACTTGAGGCGTCCTCGGCACTCAAGTGCTCCTTAAAGTGACGATGTCAGATTGACAAAGTTGACTAAGGAATGCTTAAGGCCTGAGGACGACTCAAGTGTCGACTATGAATACGGCCCCTAGTAATGCTGTATACAGGTTGTCATACTTGAAATTTAATATCTCCAGTTGTACTGATCGTATCAGTGTCGGTCCTTTTTTATTTAATACTATGTTATGTTAGTTTTCGAAGTGTATTAAAAACACATTGTCACTGTGAACAAATGCAAAATAATAGCAATTTAATTAAATTAAATAGTTTTAACATGGTCTAAAAATTAATTTAAGTTGGGGGGGGGGGGGTGGGGGGGGTGTTGCATGTTAAAACTATTTAAACAATTAAATTGTTTTGTTGACGATGACATTTTTTTTTAAAATACACTTCGAAAGCTAACGTAACAAAGTGTTAAGTAAAAAAAGAGCGACATTGATACAGTACAACTGGAGATATTAAATTTCAAGTATGACAAGATTGGAGAAAATCCAGGAAATTATCAAAAAATTATATGTGGATATTTTGGAAAATAAATTTTTTTCACCAAAATCCTAAAATACGTGTCATCTAATTGTATGTATAATATAACCGTAAAAAAAATTGACTAAACCAAAGAATAACCCATATATTATACGAAATATGCAAACATCGGTTAATTTTTACTAATATTATTCATTACAGAAAGCATTGGAAATGGAGCAAGAAGATGCGGATGCAGATATATCTGAGGAAAACCCTATTCAGTGGCCACCTGCATCAATAGTTGTCGCTCATTCAGTCCTAAAGGAAGCTGGAAAAAGTATTTTATTAACAAGCACTAATAGGTATGCTTAGGAGTGAGTGAGTCACTGCCTAAATACATATGTATATCACTTAATGTATTCCACATTGCGGGTGGCAAGTAATTGGTTACCCAGTATTTTTAATATAAGGACACCAGTAACTTGCCTACTGCAATATGAAAATTTTTAACTTGCACTGTCCATTTCATGTTTCACCAAACAATTTTAATTTATACAATAATAGATCTATAACCGGGTTGCGTTGATGCCGATAAAACTTTCATGCGGTAAAAACTTTAATTTGAAGTTAATTAATTCAGTTACCACTTTGGCTGATTGAGTTATTACATTAATTTATACACTCATATGCAAAAAAAAACGGTCATTACAAAATTTTGAAGTTTTGGGCGTGATAACTTTTTATTTTTAGTAGTGTTGTGATCGCTCGAGCGAAAAACCGCTCGAGTACTCGATTATTAAAATAACCGACATCGCTCGATTAACATAACCGGCATATCGTCGAGAGAAAAAACACATAGTGAAACAGAACAAATTACACTAAATCACTTAAAGAAACACACAGACACCCACGATTTTCAAATTAGTTTTTTTGAAGAAATGCACATATTATTAGATTACACAAAAGCACTAAACACTAACGCATAATTACACGTTACAATAACACTACCGTACACATAGAACGACCGAACTTAACCGCACTTAAAAGATTGGATACAAATTATTTCGCAATAGAAATTCAGAAATAATAAAAACGCTCATTTCTAATGGGCCTTAAACATAAAACTTTTAATCCTTTACTGAAAAATGATGAAATAATTATATTGACAATAGACAGGAACTCCCCTTCACATAGACGCGTCCAAGACTCGATGATAACTCGAACTAGCGCAGTTGCCATTTCCGAGACTATAATTATACAGGAATTAATATTACAGGAGGAAATTCCCCAATTCATGAATATAATCTTACAAAACTTCGAAAGTGGCAACGCTGTATTTTTAGATATTCCCAAATAGCTTAATATCGATCGACCGAGTAAACCCGAACCTGTCAAACAGACTGAAACGTGTTATTTAGTTACTTTCAAAATTTTTAGATGTCAAATACCAATGTATGGAAAAATTATGTTATTTCCCAGACTACCCGATGAAACTTTATACAATAATGGCGTATTTTTGTCCACACAGGAGCACTTTAAAATACTAATTCAGATTGAATGGTACTTAGATGTGTTCATGAGATGCATACAAATCTACGCGAAAACTAATGTGAATTTATGTGCTTTTGTTTTTGTGTGGTTATTGTGCCGGTTTTTGTTCGGGTTACCTACTTGGTGTTTTTTTTATAAATTAAGTTGGTTTTAAATAAGGCCGAAAAGGTAATTAAAATTGCATTTTTTTCTTCTAAAGGGTGGCATTTAATTTTTTCAGATTCGACGGGTGTTGTTCGAATTGAACAAATGAGAAAATACCTGACCATTTATAAACTCCGCGGCGGTTCGTTCGAGTCAGTTCAAGTTTATAAATCAGAGATTGTTCCCAGCGAACTGAACTGAACGTAAAAGTTTATAATAATGTACCCTGAAAAATAAACAACTTCGAAACTGTCAAACTGTTATTGACTTTCTAAAGAGTTTACCCTAAAAATGTGAGAACACTGCTCAAAATTCACTGACGTTTTTCGCCATATGTTGCTTTGTTTATCTTTCTCCCAGTGTTACCACGTGCTTATTTCTGGTTTGACATCAGGTCATGTACAGGGCATATTAAATTAAAGCGCCATTTGAAGGAATTGCCGGTTTAAATATAATACGTCATTTCCATAACACCCTGTATGCATAAAATTAGTCGACACGTATTTCAGGATTTTGATGAAAATTTTTTTTTCGGAAAATTTACACAAATAAATATTTGATAATTGGCCAGATTTTCTCCAATCTTCTCATGTTTGAAATTTAATATCTTCAATTGTACTGATCGGATCAATCTCGGACAATTTTTTATTTTGCACTTTGTTACATTAGCTTTTGAAATTACAAAAAATTTGTCATTGTGAACAAATGAAAAATAATAACGATTTAATTGTTTAAATAGTTTTAACATACTGTTAACCTATCTGAAATTAATTTAAAGAATGTTATTTTACGAGAAAGTGGCACCTGTTTTAGTTCGGAAGTTATTAAATATGGTTAATCGCAGCGCGCCACGGCTCTGGTCAAAGCGTGTCAGAAGTTACCAGCGAGCTGGCTACAGTGTGAATCATTAATATTCCTATTCTGTTGGTCGAAAGATCGAAATCGTGCAATGCTCATTTCATTATTATAAGCATAATGTTTTTATATAAAGTTATATGTAGAGTTTTAAGTGGTTCGAAAATTCGAACAGATCGATATTTTAATCTTTTCGACCTGTCTTGTCATCGAAAAGTAGGCGTTTTGAAGCATCATTTAGTAGCTCTTAACTTATTAGCAACGGATGAGTCCCTTAAACAAAAAATCTGTAGTTATTGCTGTACTAAAGTTTCTGAACTACACAAAAATTGTGAGAAGAAGGTAAATTTTAATGTAAATAATGCTTTTTAAGCAAATTGATGTAGTCACACTCGTCGCTTGTACAAATCTGTAGTTATTGCTGTACTAAAGTTTCTGAACTACACAAAAATTGTGAGAAGAAGGTAAATTTTAATGTAAATAATGCTTTTTAAGCAAATTGATGTAGTCACACTCGTCGCTTGTACAAATCGCGCGCTGCGTGACTTATGTTCGAAATCATTTAATAAATTCCGAACTAAAAGAGGTGTCACTTTCTAGTAACATGGGTTTTGTAGATAAGAGGACCCGAACAAAATGCACTTCGAAAGCTCACGTAACGAAGTGCAAAATAAAAAAAGACCGACATTGATCCGATCAGTCAACTGAAGATATTAAATTTCAAACATTGAGAAGATTGGAGAAAATTTATCTTTGATATCAACAATTTATATGTGAATATTTTCGAAAAAAAATTTTTTTCAGCAAAATCTCGAAATACGTATCGACTAATTTTACGTATAAAAGTTTAAAAAAAATTCGGACGATTATAAAATGTCAAGGTTAAAATGTGTGCGGTTTGTAAAAGAATGGCGCATATGTGCTCTTTTATTAGCTTTTGTGAGGTTCAATCTGTCATAGCAACAAAAAATGATGAACTGTTTGTAATGTAAATTTTTTTTCAGAAATTTCGATTTACTAACGGAAGAAAAAATACTAAAGATTGTAAAGTTTGCGGATGGTATTAGACCGGGCGAAGGCACATCACCATCTGCTGGCGAAGAATTATCATCTCCGCCTCCGCCTAAGAAGAAACTTCCCAAAGAAAAGAGGTTTAAGAAAATTAAGTTCGGCAAGAAGAGTGCCAAGAAGAAGGTAAAGGTTGGTAGAGCTTTTTTTGTTTTAATTTATTTTTATTTTACAATTTTACTTATTTATTGCGTAGTACATAAATATATATTTTTTTTTGCTATTTTATTTGATTATTTAAAGGTATTTTCGGTTTTGGTTAATTTTGCTTGTGGGCTGCGTTTCAACTAGCCGTTTATGCAGCTACAGCGCTGCAATCGAGCAGCTTAGTTGCAGTGCGAATTTGTAAAGCTCGTAAATCACACTGGATGTTCGTCGGTACGAGGACAATTCAACCTTTTTGAACACGCACAAACAACGGCGAGTTTGTTCGGGTGTCGTCTTTCGTTCGTCCGAATTTCAACCTACACTCAAATACATACTATACTAAACTGTGTGAACAAAGAATCGATCAATCGTATCTTTCAAACAAAGCCTCCCATGTTGATAGGAACTATTTATCTTATTTTTGGGTAAGGAACACCACACAAGCGACGGCACATAATTTTTGAAACACCCTGTATAAGCGTACAAGAAACAGATACCGGTAAAACGGCTCGTTGAAACGTAGTTACCAGTTATAGAACATCACAGCTAATATGTAAGAAAAGTTACAGATGAAGAGGAATTTGCGTACTGCGTACATTTTTAAAGATCTATCCTTAAAAACAGGCACTTTTTTTATGCGAACGTTTAGCCAAATATACTAAGTTTTTTTATAGTCTAAAACTGGATTCGTAAAGTTAAAGGATTGGAAAACGCTATGAAAAAATTGCATTAAAAAATATAATGTTATAAGAATAATAATAATAACAATTTCAAATATGAACAATTTAAAAAATTTTGTCACAGATCTTCCTGAAACTTGTTGATACCCCAATCGACTTGTCAGACAATCTAAATATCAATAAATTAACTAAGAAACGTTATTATTAACGGCTAAAACTTCACGAAAAGAAATATTGATCAGCTGATAACTCTCGTCTCTTTCTAACCTGCAAAAAGCGGCATATTTTTTAATTAAATTGATGCAACATAGATGGCTCTGATTGCTAATTTGGGATTGTTTGGAATCCTCATCTTAAACATAAGTACGTACATTTTTAAAGATCTATCCTTAAACACGTTCATAAAAATAAGATTAACTCTTTTGTGGATTTCTTCGCCTGTTTTTAAAGATATTTATGCTAATGTATATACATTTAACATTAGGAACATGCAGGGCCGTTTCTAGGTGTTCTGTCACCCTAGGCGAGAATAAAAGGTGTTGTTATTTTTGTATTTTACACCCATTTCGAAAAATCTTTATGCGAGCTTCGCAAAATCCCACTTTAGCAGTAATCCTCAATCAGCACAGATCTTTCTTCAGCACTTAAGTATGTTCCTATTCCATCTATCACATAGCAGAAATTTACATAGTTACAGCGTCATCCTGCTGCATAGAAGAGATTGTTGTACGGTCGACGCACCAAACTACTAATTGGTTGGTCTGGCGCAAATCGTAAAGAAAGAATGTATTTTCAGGTTCTTTTATAGATATTCACTTCGAACCCCTGAGCGATGTGATGTTCACGGGTTCCATATACATATATTCTGCTGTCATTCATAAAACTGAAATTAATGTTAACAACTCATCAAATATAGTGAAAATTGACATGATATGGTAACACGAGCCTAAAATAAGTAATTATAATTATTATAACGTCCTGTGGCATTTAAACGCAATGAAACAGTACAGAGTGAAACATAACTGACCTACTAACGTTTGTAGAAGTTCTTATAAGCTCTAAATTTAATGTTGAATTAAAATTGGTTCATAAAACTTAACCTGTTTTCACAAGAACATTCCTGTCGAAATCCTAATTTGCAAGAAACTCGTAAGCTAATCGCAATGAGAAGATAAAACTAATCGCAATAATAGCAAGATTGAAGAAAAGTTTATTACAATGACATCATTTCAGGTAAAGATAATCAAAAAACCGCCATCACCTTTACTAGACAGTGACTCCGAAGATAATCTACCACCACCGTCACCACCACCAGGCTCGCCTCCGCCTCACATTTTCCCACCGCGAATAAAAGTGAACCCAGTTAACAATGTACCGGCTGCCTATTTGGCTTCGATAATACAGACTGCTCAACAACAGCAGGTGAGTGGAGTTGTTGGACCGTGGTAAAGTATATTGCAGTCTCTTTCGTTGACCTTTTAACTACAATGAACTATTATACAACATAATACCTATTTATGATAGAAGTGTGAAATCGTTTTGCCTCTTTTTAATTTTAACTTAAATTAATACAAAAATTCCTCTATTATAATCGCTATCATTTATTTTTTTACAGCAACAGCAATTGCAGCAGCAACAACAGTTGCAACAGCAGCAACAACACCTACAACATCAACAAAAAATGCAGCAGCAACAACAGCTGCAACAACAGCAGCAACAATACCAATCGAACATGTATTGTTCTCCGATTAATCTTCTTATGGCGCCTCCGCCCCCACCGCAAGGTTAGTGAAGTGAGTTGTTAGTTGTATCGAAATCGAAAACTACTCTGGCATATTATTATGTACAGGGTGTCCATTTTTGGGTAGTTTTACGGGGTATCTCCGTCCTTACTAAAGATAGAAGGATGCAGTTTTCGCAGCACTGTGCTACTTTTTTGTCAAACAGAAGATGCCGTAATCAGAATTTTTCTAGGCCGCATTGTTTTTGACATACGGGATGTTTTTGAGAATTGTGCATTTTGGGACACCCCCCATATCTCAGTAACTCCGTAACGTATCAAAAAAACAAAAAATGTTCTTTTTGTAGTTTTTACGTAGAATCCAGTGACGTACTCAGATTTTTTCTACATTCAATAGTTTTCAAGGAAAATAAACAAATTTGCTTTTTTTAAATGGGTCACCCTATATATTTTTTAATAATATAATTTAGTTTGTAACGAGCTTCTCAAATATATATATATATAACACTTTATTTTTAGTCTTAGTATTAGGCCGGAAATATACGTTTTTCAAAAATATACCATTTTTTTTTAGTAGGCCATGAGACGGCTATTAAAAACAAACAAAAGAACACCTATGTGTCATAATAATAAAATCTTCTAATTCTGTCAGAGCATTCAGGTTCTGTAAGTTGTTTTAAAATTTCTAATTAATAGTGAAAAATCAGTTTGTCCTAATTATGGCAGAGCATGTAAACTTTGAGAAGTACGACATGCTCGTTTGTTATATCCAGTGTAACGAAAATGCAGATGGAGCATTAGTAGTGTATTTTAATAGGTAAATATTATTAATGTTCTTAAATTACTTGTAGATATCCCGAAAGACGACAACCGGATAAACGAATTTTTTTAAGAATAACATCAAATTTAATTGCACAAGGTTCATTTTCTAAACCTCGCCCTAAAATCTACCACAAGGATAATCGTGAGACTGATGAAATAAATGTGTTAGCTTCAATTGAAACAAATTCAAGTAGTTCGTGCAGAAAAGTTGAAGGTTCGGTCGGAATAATTAAGTCAAGAGTGCAAACAATCCTAAAAAACACAATTTTAAGCCATATAAATTCCACCGTGTACAAAACTTGCATGCACAGCGCCGTATAGAGTTTTGCAATTGGTATTTACAAAATCTGAACAGGGAAAACAATTTTGAAAAAAACGTTATATGGTCTGATGAGGCTCATTTTACCAGTACTGGCGTGTTTAATCGACAGAATACGCGGTTTTGGTCTGAGGAAAATCAGCATGTAATATTTCCAATCGAACGGCAAGGCAGATTTGGCGTTAGCGTTTCATGCTTTATACTGAATAGCAAAATAGTTTATAATATATTTGAAGGAAGCCTTAATGCAAATAAATATTTGGAAATTGTGGAAAACGTTGTGCCAGAAATAATAGAAGATGTGCCCTTAGCTGGTCTCAATAATTTGCATCTTCAACAGGATGGAGGTGCCCGCTCACAATGCCAAAATTGTAAGGGCCTACCTAGATAATAACGTCCCAGGTCGCTGGATTGGAACTAAGGGACCTGTAAGATGGCCACCAAGGTTACCCGACTTGTCGGTTTTGGAACAAAGCTTTTAGGGAGTTACAAACGCGGCCGTTTATTATTTTTAAGTCATTAATAAGGCGAATAAGAACCATGTGTGAAACATGTCTAAGGCATAATGGCGAACAATTTGAGCAATATTTATGAGGGACTTCAATAAATTTTCAATTGTTGTGTCTAATATTTAATCACACCAGTATTTTTTTAATATCCGTCATGGCCTACAAAAAAAAAAATGGTATATTTTTGAAAAACGTATATTTTCAGGCCTAATACTCAGACTAAAAATAAAATGTTATATATTTTTGAGAAGCTTGTTACGAACTAAATTATATTATTAAAAAATATATAGGGTGGCCCATTTAAAAAAAGCTAATTTGTTTATTTTCCTTGAAAACTATTGAATGTTAAAAAAGACTGAGTACGTCACTGGATTCTACGTAAAAACTACAAAAAGAACGTTTTATTTCTATTTGATACGTTACGTGGTAACCGAGATGTGGAGGGGTGTCCCAAATTGCACAATTCTCAAAAACAAGGCGGCCTAGAAAAATTCTGATTACGGCATCTTCTGTTTGACAAAAAGTAGCACAGAGCTGCGAAAACAGCATCCTTCTATCTTTACTAATAACGGAGATACCCCGTAAAACTACCCAAAAATGGAGACCCTGTACAGTTTCCAAAGAGATATCGACACTAATGTGGAGCCTTGGCTTTACTATTGTCGTTCATGTGTGTTTTGCCATGGTGTCGTAAAACAACCGAACAACCGTGCCGACCTCGGCTGACTTCAGTGATTGGGCAGAAAAAGGTATATCCAAGGGTGATGAACAAAAAACTAGTGCTTATCTCTGCTCTATCGGCCATATATATCACAGCGTTATATACCTTTTATTTTATATAAACTTAACAATTAAACTTAAAAAATATATATTATGTCGTCTCACAGTGGAGTGACCATTGACTTGAAACAAACATGGATCTTGTATTTCTATCTACACGCCAATGTGACGCCTGTGAAAATAAACACAACAAAAAAAGATGGGGGTTCTATCTGTAGAATCCCCATCTCTTTTTATCCTCTGTCCGTTCCTGTTTTCATTGTGACATCTGATCGGTTTGATATCTCTTGATTAGGAAAACAAACAATCGACGGACGTGACTCAAAAGTCTATACTTTTATCCAGTTTAAGGCAGACTTGACGCAGTCTTACCTCTTAACCCTTAATAACTTTCCTGAAGAAAGCTTTCCGCTATCTTTAATGGTGCAGGAGATATTGGCTTTTGCACTAATTGGCCACCCTGTATGTAATTTTACAAACTTTTATCAAATACGTACGTTAAATCGTTTAGCACCTCTATCTTTAGCTATTACTATATGTTTAAGCATTACGTCAACTTAAACTTTTTGTTTAAGGTCATCCGCCGGTCATACCTCCTCATCTTCAGAGTCCCCATGGAACTGCGGTGCCTCCAGCAGCTTCACCCCATGGTTCACAGTCGCACTTTCATCCCTCACTCGCACCACCGCCCCCACCGCCTCCTGTCAGTCCGCATAACCATTATTCGTCTGGTTCTTCCGGACAATCCGGTAAATTTTTAAATTAAACCCAAAAAGTATTTATTCAGAAAATTTTACACCCTAATTTTGTAGCCAATCGATGCTTTTATTTTAAGCGCGATTACACAGGGTGGTCACATGTAATGTCCCCCCATCTTAACTTTTTTATTTTTTATAGGTTTAAAAGATTGGTTGGTATGCAAGGTTTTTAAAGTAGTATTTGTATAGGTCTGTTGATTTACGGGGGGGATCAAAATGTTTTTTTTTTTAATGTGGCATCCTGTATATTAACTGATTTTCCAATTCTACGACAAATTCTGAACGTAATTTATGTTATATATCCTATACCCAAATGAAACCTTTTTTGATATATTAATTGGCCAATATTCCAAACATCTAAAAATAATTTTGTTAATAAATGCTCATAAGTCAAAATCAGTTCGAGATCGGTATAGCAACATTATACATTATGACCATAGATAAAATATATGGTGTTTCATTTTAAAAATAACACACTTTTTATCATTTTTCCAAACAATCAAAATATTTATATTTTGAACCACCCTGTACTTTACAACAAATATTTGGAAACGGAGCGAAAGGCAAATTTCAGTGTGCTAATTTGTCAGAGTTCAACAATGTCAGCCATCTTTGCGGATCAAAAAAACAAGTTAAATTAACTACTATCTCGAGACGAATACTTTTAGGGAATTGTTAAGGAAAATTATTAAAAAATTGCCAGGGATTCTAAAAAAAAATAATATACAGGGTGTCCCATTTAAATTATAAAAGTTGCTAATGCTTTCTAGTAGAAGTGGCAGCACCATACGGCTGAAGATATTTTGAAAAGAGATAGCATGTCCACTTATGTATATAACCTACCAAATCATAACTAATTCTTCATAAACGTCTAATAGGCCATCCACCATCAATCACCCTGTATAGTAAAGTTTACATTAGACCAGTGGCTCCCAACTTTTTTTGTTTCGTAGACCACTTGCCATGTTTTGCGGTTTTGGGTAGACCCCTGCTTACCTAATATTCAATTTTTGCAAATTTATCGAGTTCAAATGTGCTTTTGAGAGCTGGTATAAGTGCTACTCTCTTTTAAAGATTTAAATTTCGAACGGTATTGAAGTGTAGTGTGAAAAACTTAAGAAAATACATGTTAAGTTTTATACATTTATTAATTAAATTCTAATTAAAACGAACCAAATTGAAAATTAGTATATGTTACATAAAATGGATTATCAAAAAATAAATACTTTTAGTGGGAGGGCTGAACCTGATGCTTTAATAATACATTTTCAACCTTCGGCATCAATTTAGTTAGGTTCAATCTCAAATCTCCGCGCACTCCCAAACAAAAAGACATTGATTCACTTTAACTTTAATTCACATTAATTTCTTTGTGCCTAACTATCAGTTTATATTTTTGAAAATATTTTCTTAATAGGTACTTTTTTTTCTTTTCAAACCTTCGAAAACAAATGAACGTATTTGTTTCTCACATTCGTATTTATTCATTGCAAATCAGTGCAAGGACGAATCTTCTTACGCTGTCTTTGCGAACCAAGAATTTTGATAACTTCATGATATTGGTGTCATTATGTACAAATTTTTACAAGTTTACCACACAGCCAATAACTAGTACTTACACAATTTTATTAAATATACTAAATTAATTACTAGGTAATTAAATTTAATTTAATTAATGTATAATTTAATATTTAATACAATAAAATGGTGCATTATAAAATCCATACTTTGCAATTATGTCCCCGCTATGGGCATCGAAGGGAGCGTTGTGAGTTTGCGCAGTTCGGAAATTTCCTTGTGAAAGTAAACATTCGACAGGACCGGATTTCAACTTTATAATGTAAATTTCACTGGTTAGTTAGAGAAATATTGCTTACGATTTCTGACGATATGATGATCCGACGGTGCCCTGATTGGTGTAAACTTTTGGTGCAAAATTCCGTCCGAATATTTGTAACAATCGACACGATCAGCTTTACGACGTCGTATGTTTCTTAACCTCACTTTTTCTAAACCAAAAATTAAGAATGAATGACTATATTATTGACTATTTTGAGAAATATCAGCTACTAATGCATCAAATTAAAAATACATTAATTTTATGGTTAGGTAGTGACCACATATATGTCTATTATATTGTATACGAGTGACACTCTCTTGTTTTTTTACAAGCTTTTTAGTGAAATTCGGTTCCGAAGATCGGATAATGTGATAAGCAAAATATTTTCGTATATATGTACAGGGTTATCAATTTAGTTTGTCCCACTTTTAAGAGCCTGTAACTTTTTTGTATTTTGAGTTAGCGCGTTCATTCAAAAAACAAGATGTAGCATTTTTAGCCAAGTTTTTATGAGTGTTGTCAAAAATGACAGTAGGTATAATATGTCACACCGAAAAGCAATTATTATTTTTTTTAAATGGGACACTATATATCAGAAGCGCCTTTTCTTCCGATCTCAAAACTATAACACACATATACATTTTTTTGTTCATTCCATCAAACATTGACAAAAATATGTAAAAATATATTATTGTAAAAGGCATCAAGATAGCTATACAATTGTTTTGGTTGCTATGAATTTTATGTTTATTTTATCAGTCTGTCATTCTCAGAATTTTGTAGAAAAATTATTTTGTATGTAAAAACCAACCAATATGAGATATTATTATTCAGCGGGGGAAAGGTGTTTTATGTTTGATATTGTATATGTCCAATGGATTGGAAAATCCGGTACTATAAAATGGCCGCTGAACAGCCCAGGCCTAACACCCTGTGATTTTTTTCTTTTGGGGTTATATTAAAAATATTGTTTATAATACACCGTGTTATTCGTTGAATGAACTGTATATTAGAATTGAAAAAGCCATCCTTCAGATTCAAACTAATAGAGAAGTTTTATTAAAAATTAATAGTCACATTGTAAAAATGTTTCGTAAATATATCGAAAATGGGGGTGGTCAATATAGATTATGAAATAATTATCATATAATTCTAGTTATTAAATAAATTTTATAAACTTTTGTTATTTTCTAGTTATGCCAATATTAATAAAATTGTTTTTCTACTACTCACTCGAAGAAAAGAATGCATATGTGTGTTATATTTTTGAGATCGGAAGAAAAGGCGCCAGCTAATTCGCTTCAAATATATAGAGTGTCCCATTTTAAAAAAATAATTGGTTTTCGGTGTGACATATGACACTTACTGTCATTTTTGACAACATAAAAACTTGGCGAAAAATGCTATATCTTGGTTTTTGAATGAACTCGCTAACTCAAAATACAAAAAAGTTACAGGCTCTTAAAAGTGGGATAAACTAAATTCATAACCCTGTACATACCTGAAATACTTTATACCTGGTATTGATCCCCGACTCTTGCAAAAAAGCACCATGCACTTGTGTCCTTTCATCTTAAACAAACCAAGCCACTATCCTACCAAGCATCGAATCACCACAAATTAAAAACTCCTCCTGCTCTGACGCGATCGATAAAATTTCCACCCTACTGCGCAAACTTAATAGGCCCGCGCCATCTCCCATAGCGGGGATACTTTGTGTATTTTGGAACGTTCGTATTGGCAATATACTGTTTATATATATGGTCCGTAGTCCCGTAGTGTATTGTCGGTCTATTTGTTACGTTTTCACGTAAGAATTAAGCAACAAATCTATCTGTGTATGTGGATTATTGCATTTATTGCTTAAATGACCTATCGTGAACCCCCAATTTTTTTTCGCTGATATGAACCCCTTGCAAGTCGTCGCCGACCCCTGGTGGTCGATATAAACCACGTTGGGAATCACTGCGTTAGACCGTTGATCTTTCGACTGCCATAAAATCCTAATTATCCCTCTTACCATAAAGTGTCCCAAATTTACATCTTTTCGGGCAGAGCCAAACCATTTGAAGTATTTTATATATTTGATTCAAAATAAAAATAAATCCATATGTAGATAGCTACAAATATTTTCAAGGCGATCCTGTACCCATTTATTGCGTTAACATACTAATTTGCTAAACGAGAACCGATGGCTATGTTGAGGCTTTATTCTCAGTAGGAGTTCCCTAAAATAGTTGAGCCTATTCACTGTTAATAAGAAGTATGTACTAAATAATTAATTTTACGTTTTATTTTAGGTCATCATCGTCACTATTAGAAGCAGAAAAAAACTGTTAAAAATAAGTAATTTTTACAAAATGTATAATGTAAAAGTAGATTAGGCTATTTATTACCTATTACCGAGTCTTTCTAAGCTAGAATAATGCATGGGTTATTTGTACACGAGTACTAGAATTCGAATAAGGTTTATTTTGCTGTATTGTGTAGGTGTTATGGAAATGACGTATTATATTTAAATGGGTGACTCCTTGGGTGTCCTAGAGAAAGTCTACATACTTTTTTTTAAAATCGAATATCTAAATATTAAGCTAAAAACCCTTTTTACTCACATACTGTCGCGCCGTTCCATCTGGATTCACTTAGCAACAATGTGGGTCACTAGAGTATACTAACCGTGTTGTCAGATCACACCGCGTGTCTCGCCCTTGCTTGCATACCGGCCGCGCGCCACTATCGTTGCTTCAGTATGTTTCGAGACTCGGGGGTGGAGTGACGCTGTCGAGGGTTCCACGTGCTTGACATATACGAATTTTAAACGTTTTATTAGTTGTAGCAGTACCCGATTTTTTTGTGTTGTGAAATAATTCATAATAATAAATGTTGTGATGTGATTTCAAATTTATGTGATATTATCTACTATTGAAAAACATACTTTTTGTGTTTTATTTTTTTATGGAATTTAATTATAAAACGGATTATTTTAAAATAAGATCGAAGGTAAGAGAGTATGTACCTTAAAATTGTAGTTTTTTTTTTCTAAAAGGTCTGAAAAAGAAGTGATAACGCGTGTCAAAGACGTCTTGTTGTCAAAAACTGAACACGTGTTCAGTGTTGCAATATGACAACACCGTCTAAAATGCGCTAACCTCTTTTGAACCTCGAGACTGCCTCAATAAACTATTGATTGCGAAGGTCCTCAGGAGCGGCCACGTAAATTTTGAGATTACATATAAAGTGTATATTTCGCTTAATAATTCAAAGCGCCATTTATGGATATTTTTCTTCAATTTATTTTCATCTCAGGATTTGCCGGTTTAAATATAATAAGTCATTTCCATAACACCCTGTATTTGTTTTTGTCATAGTTGTCTGAACGATCGAAGTTTAAATGTGTTGCACGAAAAAATAGTTAAAATTGGACAATCAAAATTCAGATTAACTTATGTAATTATGTACACTAGTGGTCTCCAACCTTTTATTCCGACGGACCGGTATAGAATTAATACTTTTTGCGGACCGCTTACACTAAAGGTGAAAATTAACACTGTATTTTACACTGAAGGATATACAAAAGGACTCGATATAATTTTAAATACTTTTTGTGACATCATATCTTTTGATGCGCTTAATGGATTTTGATAAACTTTTCACTGGCGCGTAACCCCACTATTTAGCTACACATTGGCGCAGCAAAGTTTTATTTTTTCGTTCATTTAATTTAATATACGGGATAAAATAAAAAGTGATATATTTTTACTAAAATTTAAACTGCGACGTTTCACGTCACTGTAGAGACAAATTTATGTGCGTTAGGGAAATAGCTTACTATATTTAAATGAACTACTTCTTGGGTGTCCTAGAGAAAGCCTACTTACTTTTTTTTATTGAATAATCGAATATCTAAATACTCAGGTAAAAACCCCTTTATCCCAAGTGTTGTCGCGCCATATAAATCTGTTTTCAGTTAACAAGTGTATGTAGGTCAGAAGGCGAGCAGTAATGCCAGATCAAAACCCGGGCCTCGCTGTTGAAATACTCACTGGCGTCTTTTGATACTTGACCTGCCCTTAGAATGTTGACAGATGTGCCGCACGTGCCTACGACTAGCGGTCAGCGATATTTCACGAACTGTGATTTAATCACTGATATCAACAAATCACAGGTAGTCACAGTTCCTTAGCAGCAATAAAAAGCGTGATCACAGTTTAAACAAATCACTTCTTAGTACGTATTTCACTTTTACTAATCATTAAACCTATCTTTTTGTGTAAAATACAGGGTGTTATGGAAATGACGTATTATATTTAAATGGGTGACTCCTGGGGTGTCCTAGAGAAGCGCTACATATTTTTTTTTCAAATCGAACGTTTTAAAAGTGGGGTAAAACACACATAAACCCACAGGTCACTCCGCGGCACTTATCATTTTATCCGGCAGAGCTGTCTGACAAACACATGTTCGCGCAATGTTGTCAAACTGAAAAAATGTAAAGCTTTAGTTTCTTATAAAAATAATTATTTAGTTTAGGTACCTTAGTATACAAATAGGAAATAAATCGAGGATACTATGCTCATCACATCATGCTCATAATGTAATAGTGTTGGGACTGCCTAATAGCTATTAAGAAGTAAACTCTACTCCTCGCTTGCTTATACCCACTAAAACCCCTTTGGTCTCTTCTTTCCAATCTCGGAACATGACCCGCATAGAGAAAAAAACACATAGTGAACAAATTACACTAAATCACTTAAAGAAACAAACATACACCCACGAGTTTAAAATTAGTTTCTTTGAAGATATGCAGTTATTATCAGATTACAGAAAATCACTAAACACTACCGTGCACATAGAATGAACGCACATAGGACAGTGACAATCCGTGAAATGTCCATTATCCGAGCTAAAGGAACATTTTCTAAATGTTCTAGAAGGTAGTTTCGCATCGGTTTGGGGAATCTATTCATGTGCTTGGCTTCTCGGGCATTTTCCGGTTCTAGTCCGTAGCACAAAATTAGTTCGATTGAAGTTCTTGGCACTTTCAAGTAGAATAACATAGAAAACAATATAATTCGCAGTAAACGTTCCTACACGTTCGAAATGTTGACTTTTAAAATGCAAAGATTTAATTGAGCACTTTTATTAACATATTATTTAGGAAAACAAAACGATTTCGCTGCGTTTCTTAAAAAACTGTTGGCATGGCGCCCTCTATTAAAACATATCTTAACTATAGTAGGTATATTACAGAAACTAATATAAAACTGTACACTTCGCCTTAATACTTTAAGTTGCCGTAGGATGGCGCTACCTTAATTACTAATTATTATGAATATTTATTCTCACTGACACGAGAATCAGCTGGAATACAGAATGTCACCTTTGAATATAAAACGTTCGTTTGTTCGTTCGTTGTTTTTTTTATTCCAGTGGTTTTTAAATACCGTAAATTTAATATGTGTGTCGACAATAGTGCCTACAAATTTTTACGTGTTTGTTCGTTGTGTTTAAAAACGATATCCGTATGTGAATTTGAAGGTTAGGTGCGCCGGTATACTAACATAATAATATTATTAAATAACACGGGAAGACAGCATGTGTTTTAGAGAAAATTGCATTTTTTTCTAAACGAAGCCAAATCAATCAAGATGTCATTGACTTTTGATATGTGTTTTCTAATCAATTAAGAGAAAAGTCGCGAGAATATAAATTTTGTGACCTAAATAAAATTCCTTTTTTTTATAAAGAACTTCGTTTCAATCAAAACAACATTGAGCTTCTAAAGAGTTTACCGATATGACAACACTGTTCAAAATTCACACACGTTTTTGAACATCTGGTGCTTTGTTTACATGGCGCTAGTTTGTTTATTTTTTCTGAACAGTGACGCGGGTGTTTAAATTTTGGTTTGACAACAGGGCATATTAAATTAAAGCGCCAATTATAGGTATTTTTTTTTCAATTTGATTTCATCTCAGGATTTGCCGGTTTAAATATAATACGTCATTTCCATAACATCCTGTATATTCCCATGGGGTTGAATTATTGTAACACTATAAGAAATACATTTGCCATAATCGGCCGTATTGTGTTGTACCAACACCAAGGCCATTTTCGCATATCACCGTTACAATCACATGGGTGATACGGGACTTGGTGCCTTATTGCATTTCACTGGATTTTCTCAAATCACATCTCATATAGACCTATTATTTTAAATGTGATTAAGTGAAATTGTCAGGTCGTTATTTGGTACTTGACTGTGACTTCTGAATCTTGAACTAGAAACCGTGAAATGAAAATGAGTAGTAATATTCGAAAGACTAGCGCATGGCAGGCATTCTTTAAAGAACAGGCTAAGTAATAAGAAAAATCAAATGATTAACGATTCTATTCTTAAATAATAATATACAATATACACAAAATGATTAAGAAATCATGCATGCACAATAGTTTGTTGTAAAGTACACAGTGTTTAGTTCATCATAGTTTTTTTATAAAGGTATACTTCTACTTTAATCTAGGTAGAAATAACGTTTCCTTTTGTTTGTTATCAATCTCGTGTAATATTTTTTACAGATTTTAGTTTTTTTTTGTTACAGTTCTTTCTTCTTAATAATAAATAATTTAAATCCATCGACCATCGCCTACTAATTATTTTACGATGCGCGCAATATTTTCTTACGTATATTATCTAGTTAATATCTCGCTTAGCAGTGATAAAAATTTATAAACCGTGATCACTGATATCAAAAAATAACAATCACGTTCCACAACGTGATTAAAAAATCACGATATCGCTCACCACTACCTACGACGTAGTTTTTCGGGTTTGACATAAGGTTGCTTATCTCGCTTATTAATTCAAAGAGGTGGTTATTTTTCTTCAATTTGCTTTCATCTCAAGATTTGCCGGTTTAAATATAATAAGTCATTTTCATAACATCATGTATGTGTACGCTTGGGTAAACTTTAGACGTAAAATAATCTTAGCCATTACGTCGATAATTTTTCCATTTGTCTGTAGTTTTCATACATTATTAGTTCAGTGTGTGAACATTTGCGACAAATACAGTGTATGAATCGGAATCCGTTGCAAAGCATTTTCCTGTTGCTAGGGGCTACGTCCGACCAACCGTAGCTCTTTGTGCTCCCAAACGTTCCATAACTTTGATCTGAGCATAGCAATTAATATACATAGCGACCATAAAAATGTATGGTAATGTGCTTATTTATTTGTGTACACTAGTCATCCTGGCTTAGAAAGACACTTCCCTAAATTAGCTAAAAAGGTTCGACTTGATCTCGGTCTAAGTGCGGGTACTTTCGACACTGGAGAGTTTGATCGTGATTAGCTTTGATTAGGGTTTATTATGATTAGCTTGATTAATGTTTTGAATGTTTTATTCAATCGCCTGGATAAAGTAATTAATAATTAATTTTGTAAACTTTAATCGAAAATACCCACCCTCTCCCAATTAAGTATCGTTATAATTAAAACTGTCAATTGGCTGATTATATCTACTTTTGCCACTGCCAAACTATCGGAGACTTTCGAACTCTTATTTTAGCCAATTTAAGGGTCGATATTTGAATGTTACCTTAAGTTCGACCGTAGCTAAGACAGCCTTAACGTTAAGGGAAACCTTAAAAAAACTATGTTTTAAATTAATTCGAGGGTTAATTGACTCGTTAAGTCTAAGATTTCCACGTCCTTAAAGATGAGAGTTAAAGACAACTTTAATATACTGCCAAACTTTAATAAACTGCCAAAGGATGACTTACGTCATTCTGTACTTTAAGGTGACTTTGAAATATCGGCTCTTAGGACTTTAAGGACGTGGTAATCTTTACTTAACGCATCAATTGACCCTCAAATTAATTTAAAACATAGTTTTTTTAAGGTTTACCATAAAGTTAAGGCTAACTTAGCTAAGGTATAACTTAAGGTAACATTCAAATATCGGCCCTCAGTTTGTTACTTTGAGCAATAAGAAACAATAAATTAAATCAAAAAGCGATTGAATAGCCGAACATTTTTCAAATACGAGTGGGATACTTTTTTAAAGATAGTTTGGGGGGTCATGAATGAACCCTGTGACCCTCCAAGAACTATAAAATGTCATCAAGCCATAACACTGCTGTATAATGGCGTTAGGGTTCCAAAATCACTTTTCTTTTTTCAAACATAATTGATTTGTTCATACAATAAACTGTACCTAGGCTGTAATATAAGCCGTGTTCTAAAGTCGAACGTTTTTAGCATATACGGGCGTTTAGGTTTAAGTAAATTGTACATACTTTTGTATTATGTAGTAATTGACAGCTTACTTTATTATTCTTTTTTATATATCTGGATTTCCTTTATTAATTTAACAGACTGTGTATTTAAAAACTAAACTTTAAAAGTTATACTAGTTTAAATAAAGTTGGGTAATTTTATGACACTGTTTTGATTTTAGCAAAAATATTTGTTCGGACATATACACGGTGTCCAAGATAAGGTGTTTTTTTTTTGGAGAACTTGCGATGAGAATGTGCAGACATACACCTTGCAGACGCGGTTGCAAGGTAGTGTCGGGTTTAGCAACTTGAGGGGGATTATATGACCCAAAAACATCATCTTTTCTGAAGGAAAAGAACATCCTCGTTGGTTAACGAGGGTAGGCTGACCGACTAAACTCACCGCGGGAGTGAGGCAATTAGCCTTTGACTCATATTCACTCGATAGTGTTGTCTGCAATCGTGTTTGTTTGTCTCTGTATTTGGCTCTGAATGCACGTGTGATGCACGTATCAGACTGTTGTTGGCGATTTCGCGATGGTTTTATCGAAGAACTCGAGATCTCTATGGATGACGTCATTTCTTGTGTAACGCGGCATGTTAAGTATGATTTTTAGAACCTTGTTTTGCATCACCTGAATTCTATTCCTGTCACTCTTACTAATGGTGCACCACGCTGGCGCGCCATCGTTGACCTGATGAAAGTCTTGTAGAGGGTGACCTTCGTTCTTAAGTTGATCTTGCTGCGCTTGTTCAGCAGACAGTATATTGCGCCTAGTTGTTGATTGGCTTTCTTGATGGTGTTGGCTGTATTTACTTTCCAATTGAGCTTTCTGTCAAAGTTCAAACCTAGATATTTAACGCTTTGTTGCCAGTCTATATCTTTGTTTCCAACCTTGACTTTCCCCGCCGGGAATTTGTAACGCGATTTTGAAAAGTAAGAAGATAAGGAGGGCCAGTACAGGAATCTCGGAAACCGAAAGAGATACGAAGTCGGTTAAATGGTGGTAAAGTTGCGTATTTACGTGCCTAATAATATGCCGTTTAGAAAGTTTTAAAATCCGAGTAGTTCCGGAGATATCCGAAAAAAAAACGAACGTCTTCGAAGGGCCATGTTTTTTTTTAAATACGGTCCGAAATTCTGAAAAATCGTTTTATTTTTTCCTGGGTTTTTTGGGATCGAATTCTAAAGTAACTTGCACTTTTACATTGCCACTTTTTCCGCTCTATCTAACAGCGTTAATTGTTGTAATCCGACGAGCCGTCTTCGAAGGGCCATTATCAATTTTCTTTTTGTAAATACGGTCCTGTTTTTCTGATATTGGAATTTGAGAACTTTTTTTCTTCCGAATGCAACGATGTATGACACATTGTGGTTTAATGACGTTTCGAGGTTTTTTTTATGTTGAACTATAGTTCAATAAATAACAAATAATTTAAATCACAAATAAGTGAACAAAAAAACATACCAAAACAGAAATAAAACGAACAACGAAAAAGGTAAGGAACTACATAATCAGGTGTTCTGAAACACCCTGGCCAGCACGTTCGCCTGATATGACACCGTAAGATTTTTCCTCTGGGGGTATGTCGAAAATTATGTTTATAAACACATCTTCGAAACAGAAGACGAACTTAGGAGGTTTAGGAAAATCATTTTGAACGCCTTATGTGGTTCCTTACTTTTTTCGTTGTTCGTTTTATTACTGTTTTGGTATGTTTTTGTTCACTTATTGGTGTTTATTATTGAATTATTTTTTGTTCACTGATTTGTGATTTATTACTAAATGATTTATTATTTATTGAACTAGTTCAACATAAGTAAAAATTTAGAGCTTACTTATGAGATATTATTTATAAAATTAGGAGAAATACAGGGCCGTATCCCAAAATCTCCTGATGTTGTTCAAAAAACCCTCGAAACGTCATTAAACCACAATGTGTCATACATGGTTGCAGTAGGAAGAAAAAAAACTCTCAAATTCCAATATCAGGAAAACAGGACCGTATTTAAAAAAAACATGCCCCTTCGAAGACGTTCGTTTTTTTCCGGATATCTCCGGAACTACTCGGAATTTTAAAACTTTCTAAACGGCATATTATTAGGCACGTAAATGCGCAACTTTACCTCCATTTAGCCGACTTCGTATCTCTTACGGTTTCCGAAATCCCTGTACTGGCCCTCTTTATCTTGGACACGGTGTATCAACTATCTTCGGTTGAACCTTGTATCTGATCGATAACTGAATTGAATTCAATCCACAAACTACAAAAGGAGGCTGTAAGATAATTCAAGTAAATAATACCGCAATTAGTAGACATTTTCATTAAATTTAGAAATATTTGTTTTCAGCGTTTTTTTGTTTAAATCTAGACTTAACAGGTGAAGCTCGATTTACTCGAATATTTTGGACGGACGACTGCGAGCGATCTGAAAATAAGGTTAGGTTTATTAACCTTAAATTGGACGGCATCTTTAGTGAATTTTTACTGCGTATTCATGTCTTTTAAACAGCCCTATTTTTTTAATATTTTTTCTGACTCTGATCATTTTAAAGCATTTTTAGGTATCAGTCATCACTGGTATCAGTTCAGTAGTTTTTAAATTTCTGGATCCATTTGATGATTACTGGGTATCCAAATAAAAGGCCTGCATATCCAAATGGATACTCAAAAGTACGTTAAAAGATGCCTTGTTGAATTGTGGTCCAGTTTCGGTGTATTTTGAATAATTATTTTAATTAATTAAAACGTAACTGATGAAATAGTATATGGAAATCGAGGAAGGAAGGAAAACAATTTTATAAAATGAACTCCTTTGTCAAATTTATTATTTTCACGCAAGGTTATGTTTCATAAATAAACATCAGGTCTGTAATTACTCCAGGACGACTGTCCTTCAAATGAGATACTGTTGGGTTTGTTCGGGTCTTCAAAAACCTACCATATATTCTTCAGACCACAATTAGCCGATTTAAGTAAACTTACCTTAGTACAAAGTTGCTTGTTATGGGTTTTTTGCTCCATAAAGTATGCCAACGTACCAAATTTCGGCAAAATAGTATGGGCATTGAATCAATCTAGAAAAACGATTTTAAAATTGTCACTTTAGCGCCGTCTAGTGACCAACCTAAGCAACTTTGTACAAGGTAATTTTCGTATATATGCTATACGCCTGTACCTATACCTAATAGATTAAATAGTAAGACATAAAAAATTGCAATACAACATACGCATGAACATTAATGCAGAATCCAAAGTATAGATAAATATTTATTACACAATGTTCGGTTAGTGTTTTTAACAATATTATTTTAATACATACAAAGTTGTTAAATAAGTTAAGACAGAAATACTAATTAAAATAACATTATGTTTCAGCTACTGACTTCGAATATTATACACTTATCCAATTTATTAGGTTAGCAACTTATCTAATAGTTACTAATATATTGATAATTAAAATTGAGGTCCTCCATGTCCACCTAAAAAATTAAGAATCATTAAAAATTATTTGCTTTTATAATATTATAAATAAGAAATATTTTTTTTGTCTGTATTAAATACATAATAACTGAAATATAACGAACCCAGAATTTCAATAATCGACCGATGTCGGTTATTTCGATAATCGAGTACTCGAGCGGTTTTTCACTTGAACGATCCCAATACTGCATATAAGAAAGACGGATAGATATGACCAGGTCATAATCCGATGAACTCCCAAATCGACATGACTTCAGCGGGCGTTTCGTTTTGTGGCGCACGGAAATCTAACGGGGTATGTCTGAGATAGGCTGAAATCCGTGTAAACCAGGCGTTTCTCTCCCAATATAAATTGTTATATTTTTACTAGTGTTGTGATCGCTCGAGCGAAAAACCGCTCGATTCGAGTACTCGATTATTTAAATAACCGACATCGCTCGATTATTAAAATAACTGCTCGAGTTATAAATTCAAGCAAAAATTGTTGCTTGTTACTTATTACTTTTGATTCGATACCCCGAGCTTCGCTTGACGCCGACCGAAATGTGCTGCTTGGTAGTGTGATTGCTCGAGGTAAAAAACTGCTAGTATATTCGAGCAGTTTTTCGCTCGATAGGAAATACTACTCTAATTATAAATTCAAGCGAAAAACCGAAAATCATCGCCTTTCACTTGATACCCGATCTTCGCGACGCCGCGCGCCACCCAAAATCTGCCGATTGGCCCTCAGAAGGCTGACGACATACGTCTTTGTTAACGGCACATAAACGAGAAGGTGCATACAAAGAAGTATGTTAAATCCCTTAGTGGATTCATCGTCACATGGGTTTTGTTTTGACTGGCTAGCCAGCGGCGATTGTAAATTTTTTAAAAATTAAAGGATATAATTTTTTAAAATCAGAATCAACTGTTCTTCCTTAATAAAAACTCTAGACTAAACTTCTAAAACTTACAAAAACAACCCCTGGTGTTTTATCAACACATTCTTCTTGGTCATAAAAATTTCAAGTTATTAATCACTCGAGTAATTCACTCGATTATTAAACTCGCTCGAGTATCAAGTACTCGATTATAAAAATCATCGGTTTTTTCCAACACTAAGTTTCACATTGATCCGTTTTTCTTTAACCTTCGATAAAAAAAGCTCGCTATAAAAGAAGCCGATCTTTTTAAAATGAATATATTGACAATCTATCACTTCCGGTTAACCGGATTGTTATTTTGGATAAAAATGCCTTGTATGTTTTGGCATTTTTTGATTTTATGTAAAACTAATAATGAAAATAAAAGATTTAAAAATTTAAGAAAATAAAAGATTTAAAAATTTGAGAACAGGTATGGGTCTTCATAAAACTACTAGAAATTTTTTGTACAGGGTATTTTAAAAATTATACCTTTCTGGAATAATGTAATAAATGGTCAGTTTTTTTAAATGTATGTATTTTAATTTACCATTAGGTGTAGAATAACATTCTTTATCTAATTGCCCCATACATACATGGTTCTGTTTTGTAGCATTTAAGTTATTAAAAAATTGACTGGAGTATTTATTATACAATACAAAAAAGGTATAATTTTTAAAATACCCTGTACAAAAAATGTCTAGTACAGTGAAACCTCTCATAACGGACATCTCTAATAAGCGGACATCTCTATTAAGCGGACATAGGAACTAGGAATATGAAATTCCATGAAGATCAACCTCTTTTGGACGGACTCTCCATTGGGCGAACGCGCTGTTTTCATACAAAGACTGCGAAAATCCTCCTTTAAACGGACAAAAAATTTTTTAAAAAGTATTTGGGAGACGAATAAGTACGGTGCAAAAACTCTCTGAAGACAATCGCGTATGCGTGGCAGAGCGAAAGGACTTCGCCGAATTAAAGTATGTGTGATTCCCCGACAGCAGTTCGCCGTTTATTTGTGAGTTGTAAGGTTAAAATCGTAAACAATGGCAATGTCGCGTTTTGAGTATGAAAGAGGATATTGATGTTGTGGAAGTTTGTAATTTGATAACAATGATTTGGGCGTTGAATGCAGTAATCAAACAAATGTCACCAATTATCAACAAGCCATTAGTATGGTAAAGGAATTATAAGAGTATGCAAAGAATAGAGGTGACTCTGCAGTAATGGAATTGTAACAGACTTGCAATTACATTTTCTATATTGCAAGTATAAAACGCAAACACGTCAAACTACGTTATTAGATTTTTTTAGTAGTACATCCTAACTAAAACTAGTGTAGTTTTGTTATGTTATGTTTATTTATACATACATATTCATAGTAATAATTTTGCATTTACATATTACCTAATAACAAATTTGCCATGGGCGGACACCTCCATTAGGCGGACACATTTAGACGGTCTCGTAGGTGTCCGCCTAAGAGAGGTTTCACTGTATTTTTATTAAATAAAAAGACCCATACCTTATCTAAATTTTATCACATTTTTTTAAATCTTTACCTGCATTAGTTACAAAATAAGCTCAAATTGCCTTTGACATGTTTTTTTTTTTCAAAATCCTTTAATGCATTTTATCTCTGAAACGGTTGGAGATGGGTATAGGAAAATCAGTAACAAAAGTTACTTGGCTTTATACATGGAATCGAAAAATGCCAAAATATAAAAGGCATTTTATTTAAAATAATAATGTTAAGCAACTTCTGGTGTAACAAGAAGATAGAATAGAATTGAATATCCAAGGTTAAAGAAAAACGGATCAATGTAAAAGTCTGACATTCGGAGTCTGATATTCGGAAACACCTGGTTTACACGGATTTCGGTCTATGAAGAATTGGTTCTATCTATCTGGATTTTTTATAGTTCGAAATTCAAAGGATACGTCAAAATATCTTCACTTTTATAGTGGATATACCAATATTTTAACCAAATATATTTTTGTGTTCTCGAAATCTTTTAATAGGCCACTCACCGCGAATGACCCTGTATACCGGAAACAATATCATTTTGGGTTGGGTTTTTAACATTGGTTCATACGATACGAACTTTGGAAAAATCTAATAAGATTTTTTATTCTGAATGTATATAACATCGCCAAAATCGTTTCGCATTTTAATGGGAACAAACCTGAACAAACATAAACAGCTGATTTTGAAACCTTTATAAAATTATAGCTAGAGAGAAATGTGAAAGCTAGCTGACGTTGTAGAAATTCGCCCTATTATGCATATAGATACAAGATTTACTTAATAATACCGACTTAATTTCAAGTAATTAGTTCATTTCTCTATGATGCTTACCTGGTCCACCAAATCCGGGTCCGGAATTGAAACCTGGCCCTCCATGTTGAGGGGGTCCGCCTGGACCTCCTTGGTTGCCACCCCAACCACCCCCTGGTGGTCCTTCATGTTGCCCTCCTTGCGGTCCACCCCACGAACCTCCGCCACCGCCACCCCAAGCACCTCCAGGTCCAGCATGTTGTCCTCCTCCTGGGGGTCCTCCATGTTGTCCTCCTCCTGGTGGTCCCCCATGTTGTCCTCCCCACGAACCCCCGGGAGGTCCTCCTTGTCCTCCCCAACCTCCTTGATTTCCACCGGGTGGCCCACCTGGGCCTCCGTGATGATGCATTATTTAATTAAATTACTTTTACGATGATTATTAAAAAGTGTAATGGTTAATGCAAGGAATGTGTGGCACTGAGAAAATTGGTTCGAAATGTTAGTTAAAGTAAAAGATAACTAGAGAAGATAAAAATGTTGAGTGGATATGATGTGATATGTTTATTTTGGGTTATACTATCATAGGCAAACAAGCTTGAAGTGATTTTTATCTTCGATTATTTGTTGTTTTAATCATTTTAATGGCATGCACGAGATATTATATATATTTTCAATCGCAATATTTTTTAAAATATGAACCTAAATGATAAATTATTTTAACATAAAGGAAAATTAAAACGTCGTTATCCTTTTTAGTTATATCGAACCCCCCCGGTTAGTCACTCGGATGTGACAGATAAGATTTCGAATAACCAGATCGATTTTCAGCGATAAGCAAAAGCCAATCGATACAAAGTTTACACTAACAACTGATATTATTCCTTAAACAAATTATGTGGTTAAATACCGCGTAAAAATTAGAAAATGCTTTTACTTTATTACTTTTTGGTATAACGTCGCAATTGGAGGGTACACTGACAAAAATGCATTTACCAATATCGTGGGTTACAAAATTGGAGCTACCTCAACCCACACCTCTCTATGTTGTTCTAACTGAGCCTACGAATTATCACAAATTATTGAAAAACGCTACAGTAATTCAGGTTTTTTTGGTTCGCCTCAAACCAGAAAGAGATTTTTTATCAACATTTTAAACATATTTGGGATCACCACAATTCCTCATCTTGTAACAATTTTATGAATTACCTTGAACTCAGTTTCTGGGTTGGGAAAACTTACTAATTGATTATAAAGTGTCGTTTTATCCCGGACGTGCATTATTTTAACTCATTACCATGTGTAAATTATTTTGAGTTGGAATAATTCAGGAAACGTGCTCCAAAAAACCATATCGAGGGTAAAACGCAAGATCGTAAGGTCACGGAAAGTTACGAATTCGTGCTCGTTCAGGTTTGGCGCGGTTCATTCCATTTTATCCGTCAATTTTCCTTCGATCGCGCGTATAGACACCTGTTGGCCGTTCCGCCGTTTGCGGGATTTTTCATCTTTGTTCTCTGTGCGTGAAAATTTGTGTTTTGCATAATTTTGGTCAGTTGGCGTAAAATGGAGGGACAGGAGGGAGATGCATACAAATTGTTAATATTGGAATGGAGCCTTATTATTTATAAACAATCGTCATCACTTCGTCCGCATGATTTCTTAGCCGTAGTATGCTCTCCTGTCTATAATTCATTTGATTTTTTTTTAAATATACAACAAAAATGTCATATCTTGAAAAAACAAAAGGCAATTGAAGTTCACAATATGCAGGCGTTAAATCACAGAAATATTTTGAGTTGCGATAGTCCACAATTTAGGTACTGGTAGTCCAAAATTTTGACTCTGGTAGCCCACAGAGTGAGTTATTCCAGCCACCATCGTAAGCTAGAACAACTTAAATGTCAAGTTTTGATAGCTCGAATCATGAATTAATCTAGCCCGACTAGTAACGCATCACAATTCACATACTGGTAGCTACGGTAGCCTATCAATAATTTAAGACGGTGGGGCGTGAGCTATTCCAACGCATAAAATAACCCATCTTCTGTGCTATCATAACTTATGAATCGTGAGTTCATGCAATTTTTTCGATTTGGTTACCGCAATTCAGAGGTCTGGGCTGTCACGCAACACGCTTCGGTCTAGGACAACTCATATTTCAGTTATATCAACTCGAAATTTCGCTCAGTGTAGGGAGACATGATCCCATTTTACGTTTTATGAATGAAGTTCAAACCTTAAAATACACATTCAATTTCTGTGGACTGCATGTCACTCCAGTACATTGCTACTAGTTTTAATACTCTTTCGTCCGTAAAATATTTCTTATTTGCCAAGCAACAACCTTTTTACATGCATGTTGTAGCGAGGATCAAGTCTCTCCCTCTCGGGGAGATTTGTTCCCTGGGCAAGGGCGGATCCAGAACCTAGGCCTGGGAGGGTCAAATTTCGTTGGGGGGGGGGAGGTAATACAAGGAAAAGTATGTCCCACATGACCCCCTCCCCCTGGATCCGCGCTTGTCCCTTGATCACGTCTGTGTGTACTATTTTAAATTCATTTTCCGCTGGTAACTTGTTCAGCCTCTAGTCAGTTAATTATCGTATAAAGTCCTACCCTCCCTCGTACCGTCAAACCAAACTGTATATTATAAACTCTCGATTCGGCAGGCACGCGGTCGAGGTTGATAATAATAATAATGCTTTTATTTCTTCAATTAAAAAGTAACACATGTCAGCAATACAATGATTGAAGAAAAGGTCAAGAAATAAAACTATTCTACAATTTACAATTAGTTAATCAGGTAAACATTTTAGAAAAATTCCTGAAAAGAGTAACAATTCTCTTCCTATTAAAAATTTCTTGTCTAGACAAACACATTAATACTAGGAGAATCCTTCATTGTCTCATTTAGCGCATTATAGTATTTACAGGCATTATAAAGAGTATTCCTCTGATAAAAGGCAGACCTGTGATTGTCCGGCAACAGCAATCCCCGCCTTCGAGTGTTATGCCCATGATCAGGCCGATTAGCATCAAGAACTGATTTATTTTTAAAAGCATAAATACATACCTCCATAATATAGACATCAAAAACTGTTAATATGTTTAATTTCTTGAAACTGGCCCTACATGACTCTCTGTGCGATAATCAAAAATTACCCCACAATATCTTTGTGCTCAAGGAGGATTTTATACACTCGGATGTATTCTCAAAAAGAGATAAACCGTTTCCTTGCCCAGCATATGAAAAAACAATAAAACTAGTTTTACTTTTGTTTATTACTAAATTATTCTTTTTGGACCACAATATGACCCTTTCATTTTTCAGCTTTTCAGCTGTAGTTTTAAGTGTTATTAAATCTGGTCCCACCATTAATATGTTCGTGTCATCCGCATACATGTCGGTAAAAACAAACTGAAAGTTATTACTAAGAAAAAATGTCAAATCATTTGCAAAAATAATGAAGAACAAGGGTCCTAGGATTGATCCCTGTGGGACACCTTGCGTTAAGAGCCTAGAACCACTTTTACTGTTGTCGAACACCACAGTCAGCTGCGGTGACAATTTTAGGGCCAGACAGTAGTCGGTTCTTTACATCTCTTTTTGGTTTATATTTCTTCAACATCTGAAATAACACACAAAATGCTAAAATGTACATATTACAATTAGAACTGGATCGACTTGATCACAGAATCACGTCTCCCGATAGCACAATACGTATTTAAACGGCCAATAACAAAACTTAATGCGAAGAACGCCACTCAAATTCACATCAAACTCTTAACAGATACAGGGTGTTAAAGTTAAAACTTCATATTTGTTATTCTCTAATAACTTTGACGGAACCCAACTTTTTTTTTTACGAAATTTGGCATTTATGGCTTTAATGTACAATGTAGGGGGCCCTGTTTGCGATATTTTTCGCACATTTATTAGGTCATAACTTTTTTGTGCCTTAGTGTATTTAAGTTTTTAATGAAAATAATACTTTTTTCATATTTATTCCGTAAAAAAGGTATAATAAGTTGAAGTCGCCCAGAGTTACCGTTTCGGAGATATTTGCATTTAAATTGTTTAGTGTACCCTGCCCAATTACTATTAATTTGCAAACACATTTTTTTCCTAAAGTAACCTATGAGAAAACAAATGAAATTTATAGATTCAGTTGCTACGAATCCTCCACGTTATTTGTTTGTTGATTATGGTGAGATAGCTGAGCGAGTTGTTTGGAATTCCGTTTAGGACAAAAGGTACCTGTTTCCTAATAGGCCGTGTTTGTTCATTTGTTTTCTCATATTTTAATTTAAGAAACATTTTGCTTGCAAATTAATAGCAATTGGGCAGGGTGCACTAAACAATTCAAATGAATATATCTCAGAAATGGCAACTCTGGGCGACCTCAACTTAGTATACCTTTTTTACGTAATAAATATGAGAAAAGTATTATTTTCATTAAAAACTTAAATACACTAAGGCACAAAAAAGTTACGACCCAATAAATGTGCGAAAAATGCGGGGCCCCTACATTGCACATTAAAATTTCATAAAAAAATTTCTCGTCTTAAAAAACCATAGCCAAATTTTGTAAAAAAACCGTTGATGTCTCTCAAAGTTATTAGAAAGAAACAAAAATGAAGTTTTAACTTTAACACCCTGTATCTCAGTTAATATCAACTTTCGGATATAATTAAATCCTAATATTTTTACGTAAGGAGTCTGTGGTTTTTCCATATACCATTAATTAGCGGACACTGTATATAGAGAGTGAACAAGAAAGAAAATATTACTTACCGTAAAAGATGTTCCACTTGTGGAAAAAACAAGTTCTCAGAATTAGAGAAATCTGTTACAACGCCGTCAAATGTTGTTTTGATACTCACACCTGATGTGACATGCTACCAACGAAACTAACATAAATCAATGAACCGTGAAATTCACAAGAGGGATGAAGTCTCCCTACTGGGAAAGGAGGAATATCCATCCAAACGAAAATGACACAGCATACAATCTTACAGTAAATATAAGGTAGCTACTACTAACAAATATTAGTAGTTTAAATTATAAAACTGCAAAAATGTAAAAATGGTAACTATAAAAATATCACTAAGAAATTGACTATAGGTACTTACTGCATCTTTAAAATAAGAAATATTGTTATTTGCGTGTGTTCTTAACCTAATTATATTGTCAAGGGCGCTACATGAGCAAGGGGAAACATTTTGGTTTTCGTTTCAATTACGGCAAAATTGTTTAAATTCGTTTTACATTGATTAAGCATCAGCATTTTACGATGGCGACATCGAAGTATAATTATAATATCCGTTAATTAAATGTAGTCAGCAGTTTCGAAAAATAGAAATAAAGTAGGACGTATGGGGACGTTCAACCAGAAAAGAAAAAGGTTGGGGCTTTTTGGGTTGGTCACGACGCGAGGCGGTCGAGGCCCAGGGCTGTGTTTTATTTTTGTCATTTTATTTGGGGGTTTGATCGGTTTTTTTCTTGGTGAAGTTAGTGGTAGCCAACTCCCGAAGAAGAGTCCTCGCCCCAGTCATGTGGGTTGTTATGTAAGTAGTAACCATTGTAATCTTTATTAAAAGTTAATCGGGTTTGGCAGCGGCCAACTCGCCCCTCTGTGTGCGCTACAATAGTACTCCCGTATTGTACCAAAGAGTAATCTAAACGTAAATGAATACTTTGTGTCTGGTGTTCCTTTTAAAATCTCTCTCTTTTATTTACAAAGACACCCCATCCCCTTTTTAGGTTAGAGAACATTTACTAGTGGCAAACTGTTGCACGTTACTGTGGAACTAGTTCCACAGGGCGAGCTAGCGCGGGGATCCTGTACCCCTCAGCACAGGGCGAATCCTGCCGCGTGACAGGACAAAGGCGCGAGGATTTATATATTGTCGAGTAAACACCACCTATCGAGTGTGACAATATCGCAGTGACCGCAGCCGCTTAATTTAAAGGTTACCAAAGTATGGCACGTGGCCGGCCCAGATTCGGCATCCTAACTTTCCCATCCGGCCCCGACCTTTGAGGTGTAGGTAAATAGTGGACCTACCCGCCAGTGAAAAGTTTATCAAAATCCATTAAGCGGATCAAAAGATATGATGTCACAAAAACTACTTAAAATTATAGTGATTCATTTCGCTTGTCCTTCAGTGTATTATTTCATACAAATATAATCACTTGATTTTCCCTTGTGTCAAATTTTGTCCATCCATATGTTTAGACAGATCTTCTGAAATGAAAATCCCAATGATACTTAGAGGTAGTAATAAACAATTAAATTGCAATATTTGATTTAATTAATCTAGCACGATAAATAACACTCTTTAAAAAGAAGTATAAGAAAAATATTAAAGTATTCTCTCGTAAAACAATAAATATGCTTGGGCAGACAACACCTTGGACTCCTGAACTTCCGACACATAAGAATCACTAATATAATACCACTTCCCTGGGGGTGGTTCGGGCTCTCCACTAGCTCCCTGTTGAAGCCTGTTCACTTTTTCCTTTTGGTTTTTGGGAATAAAATTCCATCTGGGACTATCGTCTTCTAATGGAGATCGCACTTTAATATAGGAAACGTAATGGCCACCATGAATAGATCCACTATGTTCTACGACTCCATATAAAGAGTAAAGAACTTTGGTTTGGCCAGCTTCAAATATTGCCAGATTTTGTGACCTTTTTGAGCAAAACGGACCTAGATCTAAAAGGCTTGAAAATTTAACAAACTTCGATACCTTGGCAGAGCGGAACCGGTAAACCTGAAACAAATTAGGACATGGTTTAGCTTTATCTACGTATATTTATATTTTGAGAATATTTTCTTAAATCTTAATTAATTGTGTCCGATTCTAAATGTGTAAAAGGGAGAGTTGCTAGTCTCCCAAAAAGTTCTTTAATTATAGTTTTAACATATCTTTGTTCGAGATATTTTACTCCAAACAGCCTAAAAATGGAGCTACGAGCATTTTGTGCTGATGATGAGGATTGCTGTCCTCGAAACATGTACGCTACCACAATAAAGGGTGTTTTAAAAAACATGTACCATCGCTGGTATGGTAAGGTTCAATGCTTGTAATGAAGCTGATGGTGGCCATATTCAACATTTACTGTTATTTTATGTAGCGATATATTTTTTCATAGCAATAAATACCTAATTGGTTAAAATCCTGCTACGCTGTCTACATACGATACCGAATAAAAATGCAATTATCTTGTAAATGAAGCTGAGTTCAAGTAAATACTAAAATATATATTTTTTAGTCATTTAAATTGCTAACAAATTGTGCTATCAAAACGTGAAAAAGTCACAAAAAAGGGTCCCCGCTGTGGGATATGGCGCGGGCCTATTGAGTTTGTGCAGTAGGGTCGAAATTTTATCGATCGCGTCAGAGCCGGCCCGACATTATTTGTTTGTTGTTATTCGTCGCCATCTTTGGTTCTGGATGCTTTTTCAAATTACAGAATAAAAAGTGGTTCATTCACATTGTTGCCGGTATATTAGTGCTTATAAACTTTCATTACCTAACAACAATTTTTGTAAAGGAGTTTTTAATTTGTGGTGATTCGATTCGCTGTTTGGTAGGTTAGTTGTTTTGTTTAAGATGAACGGACACAAGTGCATGGCGCTTTTTTGCAAAAGTCGTGGATCAATGCCAGGTATAAAGTATTTCAGGCATGGACATAGTAATATACGAAAATATTTTGCTTATCACATTATCCGATCTTCCGAACCGAATTTCACTAAAAAGCTTGTAAAAAAAGAAGAGTGTCACTCGTATACAATATAATATATATGTGGTCACTACCTAACCTTAAAATTAATGTATTTTTAATTTGGTGCATTTGATAATAATTCCCAAAATAGTCAATACATTCTTAATTCTTGGTTTCGAAAAAAAGTGAGGTTAAGAAACATACGACGTCGGATGAAAGTTAAAATAAAATTCATCGTGTCGATTGTTACAAATACTCGGACGGAATTTGGCACCAAAAGTTTACACAAATCAGGGCACCGTCGGATCATCATATCGTCAGAAATGGTATGCATGGAAAATCGAACTAATCGATCATTTTGATTGCAATATTTTTCCTAACTAACCAGTGAAATTTACAATAAAAAAGTTGAAATCCGGTCCTGTCCAATGTTTACTTTCACAAGGAAATTTCCGAACTGCGCAAACTCACAACGCCCCCTTCGATGCCCATAGCGGGGATATAATTGCAGATGATATTAGCAATATACTGTTTATATATATGTGGGTAAACCAAGTCACACATTATTAGTGCTAAAATATGTGCTGTTTTAGAAACGTTCCATAACCCAGGTTTCACTAAAATTACACCCAAAAAATTTAAACATCTTGTATGTTTCAAATGAAACAGCTGCGGACCCATATTGATAGGAACTATTTGTCTTCTTTTTGGGTAAGGAATTACCATACAAGGGATGGCACATTTTGAAACACCCTGTATAAAATATAACTCGCATTGTTATAATAATATACTACATATTGTGAAGAATACTTCCTTTTACCTAAATATTAGCAGCTCCATCAGAGAACGTGCAGTATTTCCAGATTAAAAATCATTGAGTTTGTTGGTTTGTTCGAAAATATATCTTATATAAAAATATGATTATACCGGGTGTCCCGCTAAGGTCGACGAGCGGCTGTATCTCGATAACTGTTTGTCGTACGGCTTCCGGGAAAAATAATTTATTACAAAAATGACTCCTAGATGTATACCAAAATTATTTTTAGCTTTGAAATTTTACCACTAGATGGAGTATTTTGAATTCAAAATCAAAAAATGACAATCTGTTATAATCGATAGTGAAGGTATGTCATGTGGAACTGTTTTGGACTCTCCAATTAACACTGTACAAATAATTTATTTGACATTTTGGTTTTTCTCCTAAAATAAGGGGTCGGGGGAGGTTTGAATCGTGTTGCAGAAAAAGTTCGATAACTCCCGAATACGTTAACCGATTTCATCGAACATGGTCTTGTTTTAAAGCCCCTTGACAGTCGAAATATAGTCTATTATAATACTTAAGTTTTAGTTTAAGCAAGAATCACCAGATGGCGTTTTTTGACCGTCTTAGTGATTTACTCAATTTTCCATGAAAAGTTAAATGGAAGGCTAACATTTTAATTCATTAGTTGTATTACTCGGAAAATTATTTAAAAAGTGGCACAAACTGGAAATCGATACCATTTTTCTAACTTAAGTTATGAGCAAAAATATATTTTTTTTAGTATTTAAATTAAAACATGAAATTTTCATTAATAACAAGTGAGCCATGACAAATGGTTCCTTAAAAATTCTAAATATCTTGCTCCATTAAGAGTCTCTTCAAATATAAAAACAATAATTTTACCTCCAATAATGCCGCACCAAACATTCACGCTGAATTGATTTTGATGATCAATTTCTATCATTCAATGAGGATTATTTGAAGACCAGTAATGGCTATTATGTAAATTTACTTTACCTCGACTAGTAAAGGTAGCCTCATCTGTCCATAAATTTTCTCTTGTCATTTCAAGCATCCAGTTGCTGAAATCTAACCTTCGGTCAAAATCAAATGCCGTAAGTGCCTGATGAAGTTCAACATGATATGCGTGTAATTTTTCATCTTTTAGAATTCTATGAATAACTGATTGAGGAACTACAAGATCTCTTTCTATATCCCTAATACTGCGTTTAGAATAAGCTTCAATATATGCAAGAACATTTATAATATTGTCTTCATTTCGAGTTCTGCGAATCCTGAATTGAGCTTGCATTGGTAACACTTGTCCAGACTCTCGCAAGCGTTTTGCTAAATGCTTAAATACTATCCGCGAATAATGTTGTCGCTCAGGACAGCTTACAGCGTATTCCCACGAGGCGATAACTGCATTTTCAAAGCATTGAAAATATACTACCAGTATGTCATATGTTTCAGCAATAGAATAAAACATAACTTTCAAACTGTTTACACTGTTTTTAACAACCAAAGCACAATACTTGAATTCGAAATAGCAAATAAGTTTATACTTTAAAGGCGAAAACTAATGACAGCTATGTGTGAATTTTATTGTTTCGATTGTCATGACTTACTTGTTATTAATGAACATTTCATGTTTTAATTTAAATATTAAAAAAAATATATTATTGCTCATAACTTAAGTTAGAAAAATGGTATCGACTTCCGGTTTGTGCCACTTTTTAAATAATTTTACGAGTAATACAACTAAGGAATTAAAATGTTAGCCTTCCATTTAACTTTTCATGGAAAATTGAGTAAATTACTATGGCGGTCAAAAAACGCCATCTGGTGATTCTTGCTTAAACTAAAACTTAAATATTATAATAGACTATAATTCAACTGTCAAGGGGCCTTAAAACAATACCAAGTTCGATGAAATCGGTTAACGTATTCGAGAGTTATCGAACTTTTTCTGCAACACGATTCAAACCTCCCCCCACCCCTTATTTTAGGAGATAGACCAAAATGTCAAATAAATTATTTGTACAGTGTTAATTGGAGAGTCCAAAGGAGTTCCACATGACATACCTTCACTATCGATTTTAAGAGATATTATCATTTGTTGATTTTGAATTCAAAATACGCCATCTAGCGGTAAAATTTCAAAGCTAAAAATAATTTTAGTATACTTCTAGGAGTCACTTTTGTAATAATTTTTTTTTCCCGGAAGCCGTAGGACAAACAGTTATCGAGATACAGCCGCTCGTCGACCTTAGTGGGACACCCGGTATAAAAATATTGCCACATACAGCAAATAATATCTTAATCAATACTAATATTAATCATAAGTTTACTAAGGTCTGTGTCAGTCAGGTCAGAGTATGGTGGTATTGGCTGCGAAGATTGTAAATGTACCTGAATTGGCAAGTGGGGTAGGTCATTGGCATAAATTAAAGAGAAGGGAGTCCTGTGGAACATCCGTTTCAGTACTAAGGTTAGCGCACACAGCGCAGCACACAACATAGAAAATAAATAGTTCCTAAAACACGTAGACAAACAAGCACTAACCTGAAATCGTTTAAGATGTAATATTAAGACTGCAGGTGGATTATATATGAGCAATTGTTTAGAAGCATCTGTATAAACAGTCTTTTTTGGAGCACCACCATGACGTTTCGTACATAAATCACAGCTAACTTTGTTCGTTCCCATCATAAGTTCACATTCGGTGAATTGATTTAGGCAGGATTCTACGGAACATTCGCCTTCCTCGCATTGATACCTTGGAGCTAGGGTACCTGAATAAACTGCAATGTCGTCTGAATCATCGTCTTCGTCCATCTGAAATAAAAATGAAATAGAGTTTACAATAAGTTATGACAGTTAGATATATAGTTTATATTTATACATACAGGGTGTCCCATCGGGAACCGCCTCGATCTATATATGAAAAACTATACATAGGAAAATATTGAGAATTGGACAGTATGCCGATGTTTATGGGGGCGGGGCAACTCGGCTAAAATATTTTCAATAATGTTGGCACTTCCCGTTATAAAGAGAATAATGAGAAAAAGTCATGAACTTTTCTACGCATACCGATATTAAGAAAATTCTGTTGTATATATCTCACCCTCTTCTTACTTTACATTAACGACCTTCTAGTGAAAACTAAAAATCCGATATTTAGCTTTGCGGACACTTTCTCTTTGAATGTACAAACATCGGCTGTGGACGCACATCTTCGCAGACAGCATGAAGTATCACGCCTCAACAAAGACCGGGAAGAAACTTTGGCTTGGGGTGACAGTAACCAGAAACTGGTATTAGAGAAAAAGATATCGAAAAAGTTATTTGAAAAATCTTATGCTCTCCAAGAATTTTTTAAATTTTGTATTCCGTAAGAGCAATTTTGGTAGACATGTTCAAAATTAGAAAAAACGATCATTCCTAAGCATATTGCTTCAGAAATAAGTATAAATGGTAAATATGCTTGCAAGATACAGGGCCTGGCCACATATTACATGGTCAAAAGCTAAAATTTTAAATTTCAACAAATACAATACAATAATACAATACTTTATTTCTTTTCTTTATCAACAAATATCAAAATTCAATTGTCAAGTTTACAATAATATAATTTAATCAAAGGATCTTAAACTAGAAATTACTTAAATTATTTTAAGACATCATTAATAAAGAGAAAGAGGGAGAAACCGGAAAAAAGCACCTAGATGACTGAACATCTGTATGTGCTTAGAAAACAGGAATGATATAAAAAAAACAAGAACAAACTCTATACAAAAAAAGGCCTAGGTTAGTTTGAACAGACAACAGGAAACCTGTTAGCATCTAAAAAAGTGACATAAAGACTTCCATATTGTCAAAAATAAATCTCCGACATTTTATCTTAAACAATCTAATTCTAGTGACATTTTTTATGTGTAACGGTAGAAGATTAAAGATTTTTGGCGCCAAACAATTGACAAACCTGAGATTAACATTAGTGTTTCTATTTGGTATGATAATTTTCCTATTAGCCTTGCCTAAATAAAATAAAAGTGTTTTAAAAACAACAAAAATGTTTAAATAATAGATTGTCACCTTGTTTTTTTTTTATATTCCTGGGGATAAAAGTCAAAATAAGTTTCAGGTTGCCAATCATGCAGAGGCAATCGGCGTAAAAAGTTTTTATATTATATATATATTATCTATTCAAAAAGTGTAGTTTCGAATATTGGATATTTATAAAAAAGATAAAAATATTGATCCAGTTTTTATATACAGTGTGTCCAAGGATGGATTTAACTATTTATGCTTAGCATCAATGTTTTTGGTGTATTCATTACTGGATGATAATTCTCCAGATATAAAAGTGTATATTTCTAGCCAGATTGTCATATTTATCACTAAGGTATCTTGCAAAATCCCAATTAAAAATTTGTAAATTTGACAATTACAACTGGTTTAAGGTTAATCCGCAATTGCTCTTAAAATAAATGTATTTCCTAATAATTTTACTATAAACTGTGAAAAGGATAAGAAATTCTTTAAAAGAATATTATTATACTTAAAAGTATCAAATAAATCGTGAAATAATCCAACTGCACTCTGGTCATCTATCTTTAGTTTATTACCCGCTCACATGCATTGGATGTGGCCAATTAGCAAGGAGGGTGAAACGGAAAGTTAGATCAAATAAATAAATTATATAAAACCTATCTTCACGTACTTGTTACACTGCAAACGTTGTTTAAATATAGAAAAATAAAGATGTAAAATATTTTGACGGGACTGTTCCTTTCTTCAGTATTTTATTCCCATGTACATTACCTCCATAATCTTCTTTTGTGAAGTGTTTCTCACAAATAACCGTTGTTCACATGGACTATAATTATTCCTTCTAAGGGCATGTATCCAAATTTGCCGTAGGCTACGACCTTTTAGTATCCTAACGAAGTGGATAAACATTTGGTACATTCTTAAACAAAGCGAATTTTCATAGTGATGCAAACTCAAAATCAAATTTCTAAATATATTTACTAACCTGTGAAATTTTAATTTAAAACCATTGCATCTTCTAGTGAAGCATTTTATTAAGATTTATATTAAGAAATAAACCAACTCGACTGCTTTTTGCCCGGACTAGCTCCACGGACCGATCCATAACCTTTTAAACGTCAATGGTTATATCAGAAATCATATCAATACAATCATATTAAAACATAACCATACTTACCGAAGAAAAGATAAATCCTTGCTTAAATGATCCACTCTTTTACAAACTATACATGAATGCACCATCATTGTTTATAATAAAGACGATTTTTCACCATACTCACAAAAAAATATAAAAACAACCAAAATATATAAACACTCCCTTAAAAGCAGTTAGCAGTGACCAGCAACACTGTACTCTTTACTATAATCCGATCCATTGATAAAGTTTGACCTTGTGCCGTAGAGCGTAGTAAATTTAACTTGATGTTGCCAGAGTGCAGTCGGTTTATTTCAAACTTTTATGTATAGTAATATTTTTTTTCTAAATCTCTCAAGGCCTATGCACAATTTATAGTAAAATTATTGGGAAATAAATTTATTTTAAAAGCAATTGCGGATTAACCCTAAACCAGTTGTAATTGTTAAATTAACAAATTTTTAATTGGGATTTTGCAGATACCTTAGCGATAAATAGGACAATCTGGCTATGCTGCAAACATAACAGCAAGGTGGGGAGTGCACGTTTCCATTCCTTGCGTCAACTACAAATATAAACAATTCTATCTGGAGTTTGTAAGATCTTTGGCTAAAACTAAGCACACAGCATTTAACTATATTAAATGTAAGGTTGTTTGTTTTGGACCGTTGTAAGATTTTATCAAAATCTTCCTGTAACTTTATACAGTCTGAAATATTTCTTATAATATAATACAATTTTAAATCATCGGCAAATAATAAATTTTTACTGTTATTAATTGAAATCGGCAAGCTATTAACAAAAAGTAAAAACAGCAATGGTCCCAGGTTAGAGCCTTGCGGAATCCCTGAGGTACCAATGAACGGGTGTGAAGAGTAACCTCCGACGACGACAACTGTTTGTTTTCTATTTTGTAGGTATGATGCAAAAAAGTTTACAAGATTGGGATGAAAGCCAAATTCATGTCTCAACTTGTCAAGTAATATCTGATGGGGGACTTTATCGAAAGCCTTACCAAAGTCCGTGCAAATGACATCAACTTCAACTATTATACCTTGTGTTTACTGTATCATGATCTGTGGAGACGGCTTTAAACAAAAACTTACCATTTCACTGGGCGAATCCATTGCACAAGGGCCTTCTACACTTCTATCTTGTTTGGTGGCTGAAACCATTTTACTCGGGTCCCCGTCGTTTAATAAACTAAGTTTTTCTAGATCTACCTTAAGGTCTATATTTTTATTTTTGCCTTCCGTAAATGCCAATCTTGAAACGGGACGTTGCAATGAGCTAAAAACGAACATGACTTAAAAGTATGTAGTCTGCAGTCAACTCAACCGGTCTGCCAACATAAAAGAAAATCACCAAATGGATAATTAATGTGCCATTTAGCCATACTCATAGTAGTGCAAATTCACCTTTAAACAGAATTAGTGTTGGGAAAAACCGATGATTTTAATAATCGAGTACTTCATACTCGAGCGATTTTAATAATCGTGTGAATCGCTTGAAATTCCAATTCACCAAGCGATGACGTCACCGACTGCTTGACCGGCAGCCTAGCCGTTTACGTGTGATCAGGTAGGGTATTTAGCAGGCACGTAACTACGGGTGGGCACAGGTTTAGCTAAAGAATTGTAGTAGCCACCAAAAAAATTCCAGAAATTTATTTATTTGTGAATAATGAATTTTTACCACGTCTCGATACCTAACAAAAAAACTGTGAAAAATCACCCAAATATGTATTTATTGTTCGGGTTTATTCTTGTGCTTTTTTAAAACAAAAAGTATTACCGAGAGTTATTTTTCGTCACATCTTTCTCAATTTATGAGCATAAAATAAGTAGATATTTAAAATGTCAAATTCTTCCACTTTAAATTATCAGGTGCACACTGTGTGCCTTCAAAAATTTAGGCTTAGTTACGCGACTGGCAAATTAAGAAAATACGTGGCGCAGCTAGCTGGAATATGCAGAAATCGAATATGGTTAGTTGAAATAGGCCTAGGTAATTATTTTTTTAAATTCATGTTTATAGTTACCTAAAAGTTCCTGTTTAAATTTAAGAATGTTTACTTTTGGTTACCAAAAAATTTGTCCATACCTATGTTTTGTTAACTATTTTGCTCGTTTTCTTATTTTCCATTTTTAAGAAGTCTTTATTTACAATTTCTATTATTATGCTTTTTTTGAGAAGTTTTCTCGAGTTTATAGTAAATAAAAATTTAAAAATTATATCCTTTAATTTTTTAATATTTACAATCGGAGACCTAAACTACGCCGCTGGCTAGCCAGTTAAAACAAAACTTTACAAAACTCATGTCGCGATGACTCCGCTAAGGGATTTGGCATACCGTTTTATATGCACCTTCTCGTTTATGTGCCTTTAAGAAAGACGCATGTCGTGTACCTGCTCAGCGTCAAACTCGAACGTCGCCAATCGGATGGCGCGGCGCGTAGACTGAAGGTCCTGTATCAAGTGACAGGCGATATTTTTCGGTTTTTCGCCTGAATTTATAACTAGAGTATTTCCTATCGAGCGAAAAACTGTTCGAATATACGAGCAGTTTTTTAACTCGATCACACTACAGCGGTACATTTCCGTGGGCGTCAAGAGAAGCGCGGGTATCGAGCGAAAGATAATAAGTGACGAGCGACGGTTTTCGCCTGAATAGATAACTCGAGCGGTTTTTGTAATAATCGAGCGATGTCGGTTATTTCAATAATCGAGTGATCAAGCGGTTTTTTGCTCGAGCGATCACAACACTAAATAGAATGCTAAAACTCGCAAATACGTACTGCAACAATATAGATATATTTTTCATGTCCCTTAATACCGTTGAAAATCTGTTTCTCTGGAAATATAATTTAATATTACAACTAAATGTGTATTGAAACCTTTCATTATTGAAACCTTTCATGCTTATTGTAGAACCTAAACTAAAATGTAAATTGCGGACACTCCTGTTGGTTATATCCTGTTAGACTGTTCCGGTAAAACAAGACGAAAAATATCGATTTACTATTAACTTACTTATTGCCTTCTCTAAAATCTTCATCTGGACTATTATTGCCTAGCAACGGACTTCCCATATCAACGTTGGTTTCGCTAGAGGCTGGACTGTTATCGGGGCTATTAGGCAACGAACCATGAACACCGCTTCCCCTAGGGGCAACGGGACTCGGTACCCCACTATCGTCTATATTAATTTCTGTAGGAGAATTTAAGCGATGATTATTGGAATCGGGACTACTGTTTTCGATTTTGTCCGAATTATAACCCGATTCGGTACCCTTAGTTAGGAAATCGTCTGAAGGGGCTGGTAAGGGGATAATATTGCTGCAAGAATCCTTAAAAAAACATAAAAAATTATGAAAAACCTCATTTAGAACAAAATAAGGCAGCTAATGCAATTCTCGTCAAAGATTTCTCACGTCAAGAAAATAGTGTCGCGAAACGTAAAAAAAAAATCCGCTACGTCAAAATAGAATATGAAAATTAAGCGGAACTATTATAAAGCATCTAGCAAACCCTAACAAACTCTGTATATCGTTTAAAAAATTCATACATTTAGTAAAATTAACAAACGTTTCCATACCTCCGCATTATCTTCGACATCTGCATCAGACTCTTCACTGTCAGACTTGTTCTCCATAGAAATGTCCGCCGATTCGCCGTTATTAACATTTAAAATACTCCTACTATTCTTTTGCTTCTTGTTCTTCTTTCTCTCGGCGCGTTTTTCCTTTTTCATTTGATGCTTTGACGGCTTATTATCTTCAAAATCATCTGCTTTTCTTCTTAAAACAGGAGCTACTTGCTTTTCAGAAATAGGTAAACTAAAATTATATCATAATAGCGTTGAGATTACACGTGACATTAAGTTGTTCATTAACAATAACAGTATAAATAAAAATTAATTAGTGAATTGAGTACTTGAGTAGGCCGTTACTTTGTGATATTGCCTATTGATTGAATCAGTTTGAAAATGTAATAGTGCCGTCCATGATCCAAATAACTAAAGGTCAGATATCTAACCATACCAATTTCGTCTGCTGCGCATAGTGACGTCGCAGGAAGTGATTTTAAATTTCTTATGGAGATTTATACGATATTAGCGTTTTTAATAATATTTTAAAGAGAAGTAATTAAAGGTTTGCCGTTATTAACAGTCAAGCTGCGAAATGATTATTTGGTCAGCAAGAGTTTACAATTGGTCAGTGGAAACAAACATGTCTAGAAGCAGTTTACTTCAGACGTCCCAGGGCACTGTCAATTTATGTAACTTTCTTCTGTTTTCTTTTGCCGAATACAGAAGGAAATCAATCGGGTACAAAAGGTGTAGCGGGGGCGGGTTTTCACTTGTTTTCCCAGGGCACTGTCACGATTCAGAAATGTTTGCTGTCCATAAGTTGCTGACCAACTAGCCATTTTGGCTGACCGATTACATTTTTCTGTTCGCAAAAATAAGAATATTTTGCTAACCAGTTAAATGATCCCCTATTTTAAAGATATTAAAAGGTTTTACGCATTTAATGGTATGTGAAATGAAATAATAATATATGACAAGCATTTACGTATATTAATTTCATAGAAATATAACACACATTACAGCTAAAATACCACTAAAATAAGGAAAGATTCCGACAAACTTTTAAAACATCCGCCGTGCCATTGGAACCGGTCGACGATGGTCGAAGCTGCTCGGCGACCCCTCCTCGTTGTCAGTCCTTTACAATTGTAATATATCCATTACTATTTTAACAATTTTTCAGATTTTCATTTTTGTTGTGGGGCTCCTCATATGAAATTTATGTTCAATCTGGAGGTGGCGCCCATATTATAGGAAAGGAACGACCTTTTTTCGTATCTTTTTACTCTGACATTTTTTTAAATATTCTATTAGGGTTCGAACCGTCAACCTACTACTTTTGATCAAAGATTTCCGGTAACACTGGTCGCCACGTAGTGCCATTTGCCGTAGTTTTCCATGGAAATTTTGAAAGTTCACCAGAATTTTTCCTTATTTAGTCGTGTGTGTTTATTAAAATAAATATCTGAATTTTCATAAAATGAGGCGCGCTGTGTTCGGTTGTGATATGGATAACCAGGCAAAGAAATTTGATCGAAATATAAGGCATTTCCGCTTTCCTAAGGATAAAAATCAAAAAGTAGAATAGATAAGGTTTTATTTATTTTGTTAATGTTTACTTCTTAAGTATTTTCCACTGAAGCTGATGAGGGTATATGCCTTCGAAACATGTATGGAAATAAAAATATTGACTATTTAACTACTGAAGCAGGCTATGAGCTTCTTTACCTCTTCATAATTTCACTCCACTGAGAGACGAACTATTTAAAAAAAATACTAAATACTATTTTAATTCGTATTTAAACTCACCTTAGATCTAAAAAGTTTTCATCCCTATGAGATACATGTTGACATACTTGACACTGAAGAGTACTAACTAGTACACCTCGAAACACCTGTTCCGTCGCTAACATCATTTCCGAAACCTGTTGACCATAAAATTTGATAATTTGCTTCTTTTCGTCGTTTACAGTGGTCGGATCTGTTCTGCTGGTAAATCCTACAATCCACAATAGTAAATATATCTTATTCTCACAATAAAGTCCATCGGCCTGACATCGCTATCGATAATTACACATATCGGATGCGCAGTAAAAAGTTAAAGTTCGTGCATGGAAACACCTGATTATGTAGTTCCTTACTTTTTTCGTTTTTCGTTTTATTACTGTTTTGGAATGATTTTTGTTCACTTATTTGTGGTTTAATATTAAATTATTTGTTATTTATTGAACTAGTCCAACATAAGTAAAAAATTTAGAGCTTACTTATGAGATATTATTTATAAAATTAGAAGAAATACAGGACCGTATCCCAAAATTTCCTGATGTTGTTCAAAAAACCCTCGAAACGTCATTAAACCACAATGTGTCATACATCGTTGCATTCGGAAGAAAAAAAGCTATCAAATTCCAATATCAGAAAAACAGGACCGCATTTAAAAAAAGAAAGTTGATAATGGCCCTTCGAAGACGACTAGTCGGTTAACAAAACAATTAACGCTGTTAGATAGAGCGGAAAAAGTGGCAATGTAAAAGTGCAATTGACTTTAGAATTCGATCTCAAAAAAACCCAGGAAAACAATTTTTCAGAATTTCGGTGTTTTTCGGATATCTCCGGAACTACTCCGAATTTTAAAATTTTCTAAACGGCATATTATTAGGCACGTAAATGCGCAACTTTAACCGACTTCGTATCTCTTACGGTTTCCGAGATCCCTGTACTGGCCCTCCCATATGTTGGCCACGTTGTATATAGCATTGAGAATTATGCTAACAACGCCTGTTTCAGTAGCTTCCGCCGAACGCAGTTTTTCGAAATTAAAATTAATAAAAAATTATCTATCAATCAATCGATCAACCATGCAACAAGACAGGTTAGAGGGGGTGGCTATGTTGTCAATAGAGCAGGAGGTAACCAAACAGATAAATTTTGATGATTTTATCGAGGAATTAGCAATAAAAAAAGTTTGTACGAAATAGGAATAAAAAATATTATGTTTAAGTTTGTATGTTATTGAATAAATTGAAGAAATAAATATTTCATTAAATAAAATGACATAAATTATGCTCATGTACCATTTTTTTCCTTTTTGGGAAGCATATAATATTTTCCCGAGGCCCCGTACAACCCACAGCCGGCCCTGGTTTACGGCAATCCAAGTTGCTTAAGCAAAAGAGTTTATCCAGAGCCGGATCTGAACTGGATCCAGCTGCAGGGAATTTTTCCTTTTTAGTGAATTTCGGTACTTAAAAAGGGAAAGCGAACTTTCGAGATTAATTAATCCGAACAACCGTTCTTTTATATCATATTTGCAATATTTTATATCCACGTTAGCACTATAGATTAAGGCTACACCTACATTGAAGCAGTACTTCTCCCGACTTAAACTGACTGACCTCAAAGTGATTGACCTTTTTTTCACGTCAATTGTTAATTTTATAAATCTATCGATAATTACACAAAAGTAATAGATTCGTGAGCGGCGTAATAACGTAATAATTCATCGTATTCCGTAACAGATCTATTACGAACGTAATGAAGCTGGCAACCCTGCCGACAATGACCGATTGTGTCCGTCAGACTGTTTGGCTTTAGTCCGCTTTCACGTTGCGACAATATGGGTATAGATAAAAAAATCACCATAGATTATTATTATAGTCTCCCCTCGTACACTACATCCGTCAGGTAGACATCTGTCAGATAGATAAATAAATAAAACAGTCAAGTCTGGAAGTGCATGTAACAACAAAACATCATAATGACCAGTAAATAAAGAGTTGCTAAGTAGAAGTGTTTCTAACCATAAAAGTAGTATTTTTCTTTACGATTTTCACTCAATAAAGTATGCTCTTTTCCATTAGAAATAAGAAAAAATATTTATTTGAGTTTGTTGTATAGTTCTATAAAAATATTGTGTAGTTACAACTAGCATCTCGAAACAAGATCCGCTTTGTTTATATTCACAACAGCCATAAATTTGCACCTTTAGCTATTAATGACTGGTTATCCAGTGTTAAATTAGTGGTTCACATATACAGGGTGCTCCTTAATGACGTGCTAATATTTCTGGGTGTGATTCCTTAGGTCATTTTATAAAGAAAAGTTCATATGAACATCTGTCCGCAATGGCTTAAATTGAAGTGTTGAATTTTTATTTTTTAAATGGTTATTTTTTAAAATCTCCGAAAGTACTGTAGATATTATTGTCAATTTTGGTATGTGTTAATAGGATATAGAACCACAAATTTTAGTTAGAAAAGTTATTCAATTGTTCAATCAGTGGCGTCACTGCAAACATGTCCTCTGATATTTTTCACAAAAAAGATGGTACGGCACTGACATTTTTCCATGTGGATATTTTTTATGATTAGCCTGGTCAATTCTACATGAAAACGGTCTCTTGAGTTTTTCTCGTCAGACGCACCGTTCTTCATTAAAGCCACTAAATTCATATTGAAACTCATTATTATTAACATTGATAAAATAATTAATGATAAATTTTGTTTTATAAAAATTGCTGGAGTGGGCAATTCGATGCAAAGACGGGCGGAAGCATGCCTTTTAAGTGAAGGTGGCCATTGCCAACAATTTTTATAAAACAAAATTTATCAATAATTAATTTATCAATGTTAATAATAATAATAAGTTTCAATATGAATTTAGTGGTTTTAATAAAGAACGGTGCGTTTTACGAGAGAAACTCAAGAGACCATTTTCATGTAGAATTGACCAGGCTAATCAGAAAAAAATCCACATGGAAAAATGCCAGTGACGTACCATCTTTTTTGTAAAGAATATCAGAGGACATGTTTTCAGGGACGCCACTGGTGGAATAATTGAATAACTTTTCTAACTAAAATTTGTGGTCCTATATCCTATTAACACATACCAAAATTGAAAATAATGTCTAAAGTGCTTTTGGAGATATTAAAAAATAACCATTTAAAAAATAAAAATTCAACACCCTGTAGCAAAAAAATTAAGCCGTTGCGGACATATGTTCATATGAACTTTTCTTTATAAAATGACCTAAGGAATCACACCCAGAAATATTAGCACGTCATTAAGGAACACCCTATGTATATAAAATAATGAGGATGAAACTAACCTAATTTTTCTAATATAACCAGTTTAAATCTTTTTTGATCTTCTTCCCGCACTGCTTCCAGCAAATGCCTCAACAATTCATGAGCGTCGTGTTGGTCGCCTCCTCCAAACTGCGGCATTCGGCACGTTAATTTTTGCAGTAAGCTTCTCGGATTAAATACTTCAGGCCGGCCACTTTGTAATTCATTCAATGCTTCAGCTAAGGTTTGAGTAAGAGGGCGCCACCTCTCAGTTTCCCCTAAAAAAATTGCTAATCTTATTTACTGTTATGCTTATTTACGATATTCAGATTGACAAGCGTGAAATATTAGCACGTAATTAAGGAACACCCTGTATAGTATATTTTAGTTAATTTTATTATTTTATATGAATAAAATTTCGTGGTTTCATTCTTTAAAATTTGCTGTGACGTTATTTTTACTTATTTCTAAATAAAATATAAAATATTCTATAGAAAGATAGTTTTTAATACAAGCAATGGGAATGATCTTATTAGCTATCTAACAAATGAAAAGATATTAGATCAAAAGTGGTACGTGTACGTTTTATGGATCTGGTTCATAGTTATTGCCTTGCCAAACTATTACAAATTTACTTTTTGAATTTTAAAAATTTTGCTACAGCATCTTGCCATTATTTTAAAGGCAATGACCAATACTGTTGTTAAAATCCAAAATTGCCGTCATAGAAAATAGTGAAATTCTGGTAGATAACTGGAAAATAAAAACAATCTGGACCTTCGGTCATGGCCAAAAAAAAAATTCTTCATAAAAACGTAACACTTTTAATTTAACAATCCGACTTATAATAACCAAGATCTCAATATTTAGACTCACTGTATATACCTTCTAGGTGCGGTAAGGTGATATCTTCCTTATCCTTAATTTTTAGCTGTCCGCCGGGTAGACGAAACGATTGGCCAGATCTTGCAGTGTCGTTCAGTAGCTGTAATAAGTATGGGGTCTGTCCCAAGCACTGCATTACCGAATTAAAAAAACATGTATTGCCCAAATTTGTTAATCCCCTTGCTCTGGACAACCCTGAAATTCCTAAGGCGATCTTTCTGGGCATCGCCCCAGTGTTGCTCGTTATGCCGGGCAATGTTGTGACTACATCGATTATCTTAAAAAGAATAAAATAATTATATTAGTAATTTGTACGGTACGGTTTTGTGTACATTTATACTCTTAAACATAAGGATTGTTCACGCGCGGTGTTTACCTACGGGAAATACAAACGTTTTGTACACAGGGCCGGTCCTTGGTATCTCTTTCTTTTACAAACATAATTCCGTCCAGAAATGGCGTCCCAACTTTTGTATTTAAAGGGTAATAATATTTCCTCTAGTTAAGAATATTAGATATGTACCAAAAATATTTTTTTTTATCGTCGGTTATTAAAGAACAGTAATGTAAAAATAGGGAGATATGCAATCTATGGGACAAAAAAACTAAAAAATAACGAATTACTGAGCAACGGATTGACTCCCGAAGAGGGAAAACTTTTTTATTTGTGGGCTTGTAAAAAAAGTTATTCTTCATAAAAACTCTTGCTTGCTGAAACAACCCAAAAGCATATTATTTTCTCAAATTTATATACCAAAACTTAGAAATATATGACAAATGCTAAGAACTACGTATAAAGATCCGGTAAAAAGTAATAATTAGTCAAAGTTGTTGGGGTTGAAACGTTATGCCTCAATACAAAATATCGACTCATTGTCTAAATATACAGGAACTGGCAAAAAGTATTGACGTTAAATGTTAATAGTCAACATAGTTGTCTCTAGGATAAGTTTTTGTTTCATGGTCTACTGTGGTTTAAAGTAATAAAGTTAAAATAAATCGCCTAGGAAACCAATATCATCCATGGTGTGTTATATATTTGAAAATAGAATTTAAAATGCAATCTTCTTAGATTAAAATATACAGGGTGTTCCATTTAAAAAAAATGGGTTAGGTCCGATAACTTTTTTACCTGAGCGCATATACTTATCAATCATCAAAAATCATTATAAACAAACTTTTGTATAAAACATTTTTCTGTATCTCTATTAACTAAGAAAATGTAGGGTAATTTTGAAATTGCCAATTTTTTGATTTTCTCCCGCATCTCTTAAGCGAGAGAAAGTTTTCAATTTTTGATTTTATCATTTTAAAGCCGTATTACAGTCGGGAATTTTTGTGGCGCCAGCAATGGCAATTATAATACAAGGATTCATGCGCAGTACACCGTTCTCCGTACTACAGTCGGAAATTCTACTCTTCTGACAATTAAAATGACACGGATTCATGCGCAGTACACCCTTCCCGATCAGCTGTCTCTCATTACCAGAAATGGGGCACGCGTCATTTTAATTGCCATTGCCGGCGCAATTGGGTAGACATGGATTATTCTGTTATTTTTAACTGTTTATTATTTGGTCGAAGCAGGTATGAACAGCTAATGGCCATTTAAACCCACTGGTACTTAAATTAGCAGTTTACATTCTTTATTCAACTTATCGACTGCTTATTCAGCAACTTTTTTAACCTATTTGTAAATAGTAGTAGCTGCTTTAACTGGTAATCAAAACGAACAGGTTTGCCCATCTCTAATTCTGGGGGTATTTTAGGGACCGTTGACAATGCTCCAGCTGATCGAGAACGGTTTACTGCGCATGAATACGTGCAATTATAATTGCCGGCGCAAGAGAAAAAAATTGCCGACTCTAATACGGCCTTTAAGTTTCATTACTTTTTTGATAGCACTAAAGGCCGTATTAGACTAGGCAATTTTTTCTCTTGCGCCGGCAATTATAATGGCACGTATTCATGCGCAGTAAACCGTTTTCGATCAGCTGGAGCATTGTCAACGGTCAGAACAGCAGTGGGTACTGTCGAAATCCCTAAAATATCCCCAGAATTAGAGATGTGCAAACCTGTTCGATTTGATTACCAGTTAAAGCAGCTACTGCCATTTACAAATAGGAGGTGCAAAAAGTTGCTGAATTAGCAGTCCATAAGTTTAATAAAGAATGTAAACTGCTAATTTAAGTACCAGTGGGTTTAAATGACCATTACCTGTTCATACCTGGTTCGGCCAAATAATAAACAGTTAAAAATAACAGAATAATCCATGTCTATCCAATTGCGCCGGCAAGGACAATTAAAATGGCGCCTGCCCCATTTCTGGTAATGAGAGACAGCTGATCGGGAACAGTGTACTGCGCATGAATCCGTGTCATTTTAATTGTCAGAAGAGTAGAATTTCTGACTGTAGTACGGAGAACGGTGTACTGCGCCTGAATCCTTTAATTATAATTGCCATTGCTGGCGCCATAAAAATTCTCTAGTGTAATACGGCCTTTACAGTTACGGAGATACCCTATAAAAGTATCGAAAATGGGACACCCTGTACATTTAGGCAATGAGTTCAAACTTTGTATTGTGACGTATCTATACACACAAGGTTACTTTGTTCTTGATTATCAACAGACGATATATAATTTGAAAATAATATACTTTTGGGTCATTTCAGCAAAAGAAGGAGTTTTTATGAACAATAATTTATTTTCATAAACCAACAATTAAAAAAGTTTTCCTCCGGGAGTCAATCCAGCTGAAATAACGAAGACATTCTTGGTAATAAAATGAAATTCAAAAATAAAAGGACATAAACATGCGCTGTGGGCATTGTCAGTTAGATCCACCGACATATATCTATGGATAGCCAAACTCTAAAAGCAAAAATGGCAAATTTATGGCCTACCACATATAAACAAAGCGGGTCGTCAGATGTCATGCGCAATGCCGACTGAAAAACTATCGACGTTAACCGGCGAACAGGGCCGTACTTCGCCCTTAATTTAAATTATTACACGGCATTATTTTGGCACATCAAGACCTTTTTTACTGGAACATAAACAATCTATTTTCTTGTATTTTAATATCGTCACATCCCTACGACTGATTTCGGTTCTGGAAGGTCGTCGTATGTTCACGTCGTTGGTTGGCAACCAAGCCGGCACCAATACGGCGGGGTGGTCTAAATGACGGCGACAACATTCTGCTCAAGGCAACCGACGAGCAATCTTTAAAAATACGGCCGGAAACCCGTGCGCACAAACTCATTTTTTTCACTGATAACATTTAACTTTTTACTGCGCACCCCATAAGTTGTACGTGTCCATAGTTATAGGTCGGTGGTTAGATCCTAAAGGTGACTTAAACCCCGCCAGGTGAATATGTAGCAAATTTAAGGAAAACGTAACTTCGTAAACCAATATGTGAAAAAGTAATATTTTGCTACAGTTGTATCAGATGATTTGAGAATAAAATAATAAACGAAAAATCACATTTTGTTTCCATTTCCCATTTCCTACCCCTTCTGTCAAATTATAAACAGGTCTCATCGGTAGTCAATAGTCAATATTCTTTAATCAGAAAAATTGTTGGCACAAAAAATGCAGTAACAATTGGTTGATTTGCGTCAAATAATAATAATAATAATAATAAAGCTACTTACTTATATAACAAAACAAAAATAAATAAAAGTTAAGAGCACTTATCAGTGTCCTCCATTAAGGAACAAAGGTGTGATAAACTACATGATAACTATTTGATAGAAGTTGTTAAAATTTTGATTTAGCTTGGAAATGTGGTACTACATGACTATACTTGAATTTTTCGAAAAAGAATTTTATTTTTGTTTTTTTTATTTGGGTTGTGGTGCAAACTCATCCGGGTTTTCGACAATCCATAGGACTTTGACTGTTCATTCCATATGTCAGTAACCCTATCAACTGTGGTGGGGGGTGGGGAACAAGGGGTGAAGTTACGTTTATTTTTTTAAATGGAACACCCTGTATATTATTAGCTATTCTAAATTCCCAATATATTTAAAAAAATTTTCTATAATATACCATATGTCAATTGTTTCGGAAATATTGACAAATAAATGAAGGAAAGCCATAACATTTTATTTTAAAAAATAAGCAAGGATTTTTACATAAACGAAAATTTAAAATAAAAGTAATTTAACTAAATCAGGGGTCGGCAACCTTTTGAGACGGAAGAGCAAAAAGTTATAATTTACACAATTTCTCAGTTTTTAAAGAGCCACTAACGGCCGCAATTTGATATTGAAAGAGACACAACTTGACATCGAAAGAGCCGCATGCGGCTCGCGAGCCGTAGGTTGCCGACCCCTGGTCACAACCAAAGCACTGGTGAAGACGCCAAATTGTCTTGCGTCGAAAACGAATTAAAACCTACATGGAAACATCCGACGACGGCGTCACTCGACAGCTTTCGACGTACTGACGACGGTAACGACGCGTGTCACGAGGGAGGGGTGCGGTGAAAAGCGAGTACAAGTGGCTGAGAGATAGAATCGGTGCCTAATCCTCGTTAATCGATTCAGAACGAATTTTTAATGTTTTTTTTGATAAAATAAATAATATTTGCGTATGGAACTAAAGAGCCGCAACTTCACATCCAAAGAGCCGCAGGTCGGCAACCTGAATTAAATGATCAAAATGTCGTCATTCAGCCACTTGACAGTGTCCATCACTGACCTGTATCTATGGATATGTACAGCTTATAGGATGAGCAGTAAAAAGTTAAATTTTATGAGTGAAAAACGGGTTGGTACGCACGGTTCACGAGACATATTTTTAAATTTACATGCTGTTCAATCTATTTCTCATCAACATTTGCAAAACGTGCTTTCCCAGCTTTCAGAGAGGCTTGGATACTGTCAGGTGCCTGACGGATGACATTGTGAACATTTATAGTTAAATAATTTTTATTTTAAATTATCGTTATGTACAAATCGTTACTTATTTTAAAAATGTATTGGTTTCTACACTAATTGGTCAATAATTCCGAAACAATTGAATTTAGACGTATACTGTAGAGAAAAATGTTTTAAATGTATTGAGAATTTAGAATAACTAATAATATACAGTATGTAGCGTCACCCCTTGACAGTTGATGACGTTACTGATATATGGATTGCATAGTCAAATAGTAAAATTTTAGTCCTATATCGATTGTCGGAAACCAGGATCTGGTATCACTTTTCATTCTCATTCAATTAACCTATTCCGGAACATTTGCCCACTGTATACATATATATATATGACCTCCCCTCTCCAGGGGATTTAGTCAACTAATTAATGATGTTAGTAGAGACGGTACATTTCTTGCATTATTTTGCGACAAAATATACCAGTTTTCACATACTATTTAAATTATAAATAAATAATAGATACTTGCAATTCATATAACACCATCAACACAAATATGATGCCATCAATTTTCTAATAAGAACACTATTTAGATGCATTAATAATTAAATTGTGTTCATGATGACAAACTACAACTATGTAGTGAGTAAAAACAACAGTATTCAAGACAGTTACTTTTTAAAATATCAAGCCCTTTCCAAAAGCTATATAGGTACCACTAAAAAAGTAATACATTACTAGGCCAGTACACCAGTTATCATTTTATCAAAATGGTAATTAATATAGTGAATAGAAGAAGAAATGAAGGCGATATTACTTGAGAAGATCAAGTGATTGCAGAGTTCAAGCCTTTCAAGCAGCTGGGTAGGTGGCGAGGCAGAGCGGTTAAGTGGTCACAAATTTTTTATTACTATGTATTATAAATATTTATATTGTGACTGTAGGATAGCTTGAAAGTAGCTGTCTTTCTTACTTTATTTGTCTGAATTTAATATGATCGCAATTTGTTCTCCCTCAATGTTTGTTAGTTTATAATTTTTAAGGACGTATTAGTTTTGCCAATAACCACTGCATTCTGGGTAGTAACAGATTTAATGTTAATATTTAGGTAAAACCAATTTATAAAAATTCTTAAAGAAATAGAAAGACTCCACACTTAGCAGTGTTGGGCAAACTTTAAATGCTCATCAGATAAACAACTTATGATCATATTATGTTAAAACGGCAAAACATTCTTTGAGAAGGATTACACATTTTCATTTAGTACAATCCCTTTAAAGTTTAGCTTGCTATTAATGTGTAGATATGGAAATTGCAAATATCAATTTGTTTGTATATAGTAGGTATACAATAATTTCCTTCTTACATAAAACAAACTATTTCTTAATTCCTTCCGAAAAATATTTTTGAAAAAGTAAGTACTTAACCACACCCACACTGTTCTTTGTCTATATAGGAATAGTACCTTATCAGTTATTGTCGGAGATGAAACTTGTTTGATTTTATTAGACTCGCCCTGCTTTTTCAGATATTCAACGGCCTCCTGTAACTTTTTTTTACAAGTGACATTAACTTCATTATCACAGTCGTAGCACCAAATACTCCAAATTGTGGTATTAACACACACTGCATGGGAATCTGAATGTGGTGTATTAAAATGTGCAAGGGCATGCATGTTTTTCCCACGTCCACATGCTTGATTGCCACATTTAAGGCAAAGCCAAAGAGATAGATCTAGTTCTAGTTCTAAATCTGCCATATCTGGATCAATAGGCAGATTTTTGCATTCTTCACAATCGGTGAGAAAGCCAGTTTTTAGAACAGATTTTTTTACTTTATTTAAGTCCACTGCTCGGTTTATATGGCTGCATTCTGTATTATTCTGATTTTCATCACCAGATTCAGATGAGTCATCTTCATTATTGGGGTCTCTTTGATGTTTTTTCTTACTCATTGTTTTATATTATAAATTAACTTGGGAGAAATATTTTATTCCACGTTTTAAATAACCTTTAAATTAACATAAACTTGATCTAAAGTAAAGGCATAAATATTCTTTAATAAAAGTTACAAAAGATTCACTTCAGTTATGTTAAACTAGACCTAAAACAAAAAAGTATTTTCCAATAAAGTAGTCACTTTTGCACTTTTTTCACAAATTCACGGTCATCCGTCCACCTTTCTTCTTCCCACAGTGACTTTGACGTTTTAAAACTTGAAGGTTGACGTCTATTTATCTAAGCTATTTATAGGCGATTTCGCTACATCCTTCATTACCCCGACTTTGCCGTACGTTGGTAGATTTTACATTGACGTCATTAAGCTAAAGCTTGATCGACCGTACAGATGCGGTTGTGGGCGATGTTTTAAAAACATGGATGTCTCGTTAGATAATCGATATGAATTATCGATATTAATCGATTTTCAAATTTCAAAACCGAATAAACTCGACATGTCAAAAATAGACAAGGATTTTTTTGTGAGAATGTTCTCCGCCACGAGCGACCCTGTTAAATCAGAATGTGGAAAACTGGAAACCTGTATACCTTGATTTCTCGTGTCTGTGTTTCCAATTATACTCTATTCAAAACCGAGGGTCAGTATACGTAAATAAACTCACGTGATCCGTAATATCCACCAGGACCGTACTAAGAAATGGTAATATTTTCCATATATATGTTTTGTTCATAAAGGGGAGACAATCAAGGGCGATATGTTCATCTGCGGTATTTGTGCTGATAGGCATATTTATTTAACCGCGAGTAAAAGTAATAAGTCTCAGTTTATGCCCCCAAGGCACTACGGTTATAATACTACTATAAAACAGTATTAAAAACACAACAAACTGAAATTCAATCCCAATCGGAATGAAGGATTTCCAGTATCGATCGCCGATGACACGTTGCCTACTGTTTTAATTTCCTGACACTTGATTTTGAATAGACTGGTAGAGCAGGCCACGCAAGTACCGTCGACGGAAGCGTTTTCTTGTACGCTTCACTCTGTTAAACGCTGTACTTTATGAAAAACCATATTAGAGTCGGTAATTTTTGTCTCTTGCGCCAGCAATGGCAATTATAATTGCACGGGTTCATACGCAGTACACCGTCTTCGATCAGCTAGCCCAATACTGCTCGCATTTCGGGCGCAATGCGAGAATGGAATCCGTATTACAGCCGGCAATTCAACTCTTCTGGCAATTAAAATTGCACGGATTCATACGCAGTACACCGTTCCCGATCAGCTGTCTGTCATAAAGGCCGTATTACACTTGGGAATTTTTATGGCGCCAACAATGGCAATTATAATTCAAGGATTCAGGCGCAGTACACCGTTCTCCGTACTACAGTCAGAAATTCTACTCTTCTGACAATTAAAATGACACGGATTCATGCGCAGTACACTGTTCCCGATCAGCTGTCTCTCATTACCAGAAATGGGGCAGGCGCCATTTTAATTGTCCTTGCCGGCGCAATTGGGTAGACATGGATTATTCTGTTATTTTTAACTGTTTATTATTTGGCCGAACCAGGTATGAACAGGTAATGGCCATTTAAACCCACTGGTACTTAAATTAGCAGTTTACATTCTTTATTAAACTTATGGACTGCTAATTCAGCAACTTTTTGCACCTCCTATTTGTAAATAGCAGTAGCTGCTTTAACTGGTAATCAAAACGAACAGGTTTGCACATCTCTAATTCTGGGGATATTTTAGGGATTTCGACAGTACCCACTGCTGTTCTGACCGTTGACAATGCTCCAGCTGATCGAAAACGGTTTACTGCGCATGAATACGTGCCATTATAATTGCCGGCGCAAGAGAAAAAATTGCCTAGTCTAATACGGCCTTTACCAGAAATGGGGCAAGCGCCATTTTTATTGCCCTTGCCGCTGCAAGTCTGGGTAGAGATGTATTATTCTGTTATTTTTAACTGTTTATTAGTTGGTTGAAGCAGCTATGATCAGCTAATGACAATTTAAACTAACTGGTACTGAAATTAGCAGTTCACATTATTTGTTAAGCAACATATATATGCTTAAGAGAAGAATTGTCGACTCTAAAAGCCGTATTAGAGTCGGCAATTCTTCTCTTGCGCGTGCAATGGCAATTGTAATTGCACGTATTCATGCGCACTAAACCGTTCTACATCAGCTGGCGCATTGCCAATAGTCAAACAACAGTTGCTACTGTCGAAATCCCTAAAATACCCCCAGAACTAGAAATGGACAAACATGTTCCTCTGATTACCAGTTAAAGCAGCTATATACTGCGCTACTTACAAAAAACAGGTCAAAAAAGTTGCGACGAGTTAGCAGTACATATGCTTAATAAATAATGTGAACTGCTCATTTCAGTACCAATTAGTTTAAATAGCCATTAGCTGATCATAGCTGCTTCAACCAACTAATAAACAGTTAAAAATAACAGAATAATCCATCTCTATACCCAGACTTGCACCTGCAATGGCAAGTAAAATGGCGCTTGCGTGTGCTGCGCGCAATTTTAAGTGCCAGAGGAATAGAATTGACGACTATAAACTAATTTAGCAATGCGAGAATGGGCCTGCTGATCGAGAACGGCTTAGTGCGTATGAATACGTGCAATTATAATTGCAATTGCAGGCGCAAGAGACAAAAATTGCCGACTGTATTACGGCTTTAAGCTTCAATAATTTCTCTATTTTTGGACATCGCGTCTAAAGCCAGGTCACATTATCTTGCTCTCGCACGCTTATTTGGTTTCGACCCGGCTTAAGGTGCTTCGTGAGAATCGTGAGTGTATGTCCGCACCTTCACAACGGCGCAACGTCCATAGCGAGGCCACGCACCAGTATAAATGTGTACGCCAGATGTGTGGCTCGATATATAATGCCCTACTTAACATGAAAGGTTCTAATTGCAAAAATTTACATTTTTACTTCTTTCTTCTTCTCATTGGAGTCGCTCACATTTTACTCAAGTGTGTGCGAAATTAGGACGTCCTATCTACGCTTTAAGTGAAACAAGTCCAAGTCAAATTTTGCAGTTAGAACCTTTGATGTTAAGTAGAGGGCAGTATATCAAGCCACAAATGTGGCGCCACATTTGTATCCAGGTGTGTGGCCTCGCTTGCTTGTATGCATGAGGCCAGGCTATGTGCATTTATAGTAATGGATAAATTTACTTCGTCAAGCTATGGGCGAGGTGTTGTGGACCACACACTTAGGCGAAATACCTATATAAATCCATGTTAAATGCACGCGGCCACAACGATGTACCGCACATAGCCTGGTCTTTTGCATACAATGTAATGGAATTGTTTACTTCGCTTATAAGCGCGGCTACGGGCGAGTTGCAGTGCGAAGTGTGATGCGCCGTATGCGGCCACGCCATACGCCAATACTGCACGATATAATAACCAAGCAAGATTCCACGCAGCGGGAGGTGTGGCGAGCAGCTCGACCACTTCCCGTACGTTTTCAATGGATGTTCTAAAAGTTGCCGTAATTTTGCCTTATTTTAGCCGTAATGTGTGTTATATTTTTATGAAATTAATATGCCTAAATAGTAAATACCTTCATTTCACATACTATTAAATGCTTTAAACCTTTTAATACCTTTAAAAGAGAATCAAAAACCTTAACAGCAATATAAATCTCCATAAGAAATTTAAAAATGGCTCTCCCCGTGACGTCACTGCGCGCACCAGACGAAATTGAAACGGCGAGCTGTCATTATACCTAGCTATGCATGCTAATACTGTAACCTACGAGATTTCGCAAGTCCAAGCCGTTGGACATAACATTCTTTATTTGCAGTTGAACATCGCCTATTATTTCGGCGAAAATTTTCCATTTATACATGAGAAAATAAATTTGAAACCTTTATACTTACAAAACTAGCTCTTATTGAAGGTGTCCTGGTAATAACAACAAAATTATTATAATGCGATGGTTTTTAATATGTTGACTTTTTACATTAAAATAATATACAAACAAAATATAATAAAATATTACACCACGTAAATACTTTAAATAAAGAAACTAAATATATACAGTAAATAGTCAAGAGTATTAACAAGGATTGCAGCTGAAGTGTTTTAACTTTATAATTAAAAACTAGCAGGTTTAATAATCAATTAAACCAAACCGTACACTTATTATTATAAACGAAAATATTAATGTTTATAAACAAACCACCCTCTGTGTGCAGTCGTCTGTACCATAAAAAAATATCTAGAACTTTTTCAATAGGTACGAAACATTATTGCTTAGTTAAAAATATTTATTTGTATAACAATACAATGTGTAACAAAACATTTTACCTATATTTACAAACTATAAATAAATCACAATCTGCTTTTTTAACATTTTGAAAAAAAGATATACAATGTTAAATATTTGTTAGCAAGTGTAAACATCTTTAGGATCTAGAACTTATAGTGGTTTATATAGTAAGTGGTTAAACAAATGACGGGTAGAATCATCAATTTGAAAGGCAGTATGTCGAGAGAAACGCCACATTTTGACAATGGCGTATCTACCGGTGTTCCACGTGTGCGAAACCGAAACAATTTTCTATTTATTTATTTATTGTTTTGAAATATCAAATACCAATGTATGGAAAAATTATTATTTCCCAGACCAACCGATGATACCATATACAATAAGGGCGTATTTTTGTCTACACAGTAGCACTTTAAAATACTATTTCAGATTGAATTGTACTACCAAGAAAAGGAAGCCTTTTCCATTGATAGGATGTCACCACCTGCAGACCGGTTTCGAACTCTTTTGTTCTCGTCAGTACAGGGTAGGTGTACATACCAAATGGGAAAGGCTTCCTTTCCTTGGTAGTACCATTCAATCTGAAATAGTATTATAAAATGCTACTGTGTAGACAAAAATACGCCCTGATTGTATAAGGTATCATCGGGTGGTCTAGGAAATAATAATTTTTCCATACATTAGTACTTGATATTAATACCACCTGAAAAGTATAGACTTTTTATTTTTGATTTTTGTCTTGAAATAGTCAATCTCTCAGTGGAGTGCAATTATGAAGAGGGAAAAAAACTCATAGCCTGCTCCACTAGTTTAATAAAAGTTCAGTTTTTAATTTCCATACATGTTTTGAAGGCACATACCCTCATCTTCAGTGGAAAAATTATACATAGGCAGAAACTTTTGACATTGTTAAGGCAAACTGTAAAAGAGGAAAGACGATTTTAAGCATATTTTATGTAAAGAAGAAAATTATGATTTAAACATTAAAAAGTTTACTGCAAATTAAGGTAGAAGAAAAAAATATAAAATACCTTACCTTTTGTAGCAGAAAAGGAAGAAAAAATTTAATGTATGAAAGCTACATTAATAAATTACGGAAAAACTCGAAAAAATAATCTAGGAGAAAAATATCCATTTTTTTTTATAGATTTTTGGAAATAGCCAAAAATAAATTTCAAAAAGGACACAATCAAACGGACATGATGGGTTCGAATGGCGAACCGAGCCAAAAATGGAGGGGGATCGTACTTTTAATTGTGCTCTTTATGGAAGAAAATTATTTTTCGCTACTTTCCAAAAATCAAATTAAAAACTATGAAGTTTTTCTTTTAGATTCTTTTTTCAGTAATTTTTTAAATCTATTAATGTACCTTCCATATATTCAATTATTTCTTCTACCTTAATTCCCTGAACCATTTTAATGTTCCCAAAATAATAATTTTCTTCTTTAGATAAAAATGCTTAAACATAATTTTTCCACTGATGATGAGGGTATGTGCCTTCGAAACATGTATGGAAATTAAAAACTGAACCTTTATTAAAACTAGTGGAACAGACTAAGAGTTTATTTTCCTCTTCATAATTTCACTCCACTGAGAGACGGACTATTTAAAAAAAATATTGAATATTGTTTTTCCACCGGCGTTCCAGGGCCCGGAGTATTTGGCTAGATATTTTTGGAAGCAAATAAATGCATGCATTTTATGATGGCAAGTGTCCTGAAGATCTTTAGAGCAGCCCTTTCCATCTGATCGGCTTGGAAAGATCAAAGTAACAGATGTTTCTTAATTCCTTGTTTATCGAGCTGATCAAATAAAATGATATGTCTTATTCTTTTATTATAAGCACAATTATTTTAGGACATTATGTTATAAACGATATGATAATGATCACTTAATCTTAAATGTTTTTTTCTTAATTGATAATTTTCAGTGCTAACTCTGGTTTTAGTTTTATCCGACTTTACTTCAACTGAAAAAATTAATTATGGAAACCAGTATTGTATACTTACCATAAAACTTCAAACTTGTTATGTAGGTACATCTTTCAAAGATATAAATACTATTTATGAAAATAAGTATAAAATAATATTGTGGGTTAAAGTAAAACGCAAAATACTTAAAATTAGTGAAAATTTACTATAACCCATATTTTTTATAATGCGAAAATCATAAAAATTCTATATAAAAACTCACTTTAACCGGATACCGGCATAAGCTCCGTTGGGCCATAAGAGGAATCATGTCGTAGAAAATTAATCACATCGTCGGCCAACATTATTTCCGTATTTTAAAACTCTTCTGGGACTAATGAAACCACAGTGCGCGTCTCCTGACACATTTGAGGACTGTGCAAGAGCGAGGTAAGCCAAGATAATCGGCCTAGTTGGGCATGCGGCGGACGATTAAGATATTGCCTAAATTTAAAATATCCTAAGAATTCGTTTTTAAAATCTGCAAAAACGGAGGCAAATAGAATAAAATACTCAATATATTTTTAATTGTTCTCTTATTACCCAATAAAAATCAGTCAAAGCACATAGGTTTTTTTATGCATCACTTTTAACGTCCGAAAATTTAAAAAGTCTAGAATATTCCAAAAATTCACGTAAAAATTAATAAACTGTGTTCAGGGGTTGTTGATTATAATAATGTTTACGTTTCTTTCTTTCAAAATAACAAATTACCGGTATCGGTACAAAGGTACATAAAAACATCATAAAATATCTATTTACAATTTCAATGACTAAGCATACCTACTTTCCTACTAAATTTTAATCCCCTAAACAAACAATAGTTTTGCACGAACCTTTTTCCTTTGCCAATTGACCGCCCCGATAATGTTATTTTAAATATTCTTCTCCCTTAATATCTTAATTGCCTGCCGCAAGTTATTATATTTGCTCACGCCCATGATACAATAAACACAAGGTATGATATCGCTCAAGAAGGCGTCTCTTGATGATGTCAAGTGGTGGTGAGCAGCTTCTGCAATCGTCGACGTTCTCATATGTTATCAACGGATTGTTTTAAAATTTTACCAAAATTTAAAAAAATAGGGTTAACAACGTCAATCTCCATAAGCAATTTAAAAATTGATCACCACTCGACGTCACTGCGCGCGCTAGACGAAAACGGAAAGATATATTACCTTCTGTTTGTTGTGTCATGGCTCACGCCGTTCATGACCGTTACTTTCGTTAGTTCCGGATATAAGTTCAAAATGCGGAATAAGATAACTAAACGTTGGTTGCTGGCAGATGATGAGACAATTTTTCTAATGCATGATTTTCCTTAACAACATATCACCAATAAGTAAACATTGCGCAAATAGACAGATACTCGGGACATCTTTTGACCTTTTTCACTCCGACATCTTTTGCGACACGTGACCTATATTATCCACATGCAAAGTTTTGTCCTCTGAACTTCGTATCATAACACAAAAAGTCGAATTGCGGAAGAATTATTAAAAAAGCAGATCACTTATTGTTTGGCAACAATGAAATGAATGCGGGCAAAAAAATTATTAAAAAATATTCATTCTTTTTTATTAGTAGTAAAAATTATTATAGATAATGATTATTTGGTAGAATTAAATTCACAATATATATTTGAAAAATTTTCTTAAATTGTAAATCTGACAACAGAGCGCCAGTTCGACCCCGAAAATGACGACCCTTGTTTCTGATTGGTCAATGCCAGAGGAAAGACATCAAGTGCATACTGTAATTAGGCGTGTGCCGCCACCGGGCACAAGTTGTGTCACCAGTGGTGGAGCGGAAACCTTTTGATTTAATACTGTGTTTTGCTATTAGTATTCGAGGGAGAAAGGCGATTCGAAATGAATATTAGCACGCCTATGCTTGGAATAAAAATAGATTACTTTTTACCTTGCTTTCCCTTCCGTCCCCGTTTCAGACGCCTGTGCCGTCTTGTAACAGGGTAGAAATGAAAAAGATCGATCTTCTTACTGGGTGATCAGCATTTTTGCCACACTTATGCAATACGAGTTTTTGTTTTAAAATACAGACAGGGTGTTATGGAAATGACGCATTATATTTAAATCGGTGACTCCTTGGGTGCCCTAGAGAAGCGCTACATATTTAATTTTTTTAAATCGACCGTATTAAAAGTGGGGTAACAAACACTCTTAAGCACATGTCAGTCCGCGCTACTGTACAACATTTCACCCAGACCCAATGGCAATGTTGCCAAACTTAATGTAAAACTGAAATTCCATATAAAATTATAAAAATAAATTATTTTCTACCTACTTGTATTTATCTTTATACCTCCAGGCACAAGTTTTTTAAAAATACACTCAGAGGAAATCCAGGCACAACACATAAACAGTTTTTTTTCTTTTTCATGGGAACACTCCTGGAAACACTTTATGTACACACAGTAATAGTGAAACAGAACCGATAGTTAGCTTTTGAAAATACTATAATATAGATTATACTACAGATTATTAGATTTTATTACACGCGACGAAATTTGGCGTCCAGCAGAAACGAGTCAATAAAAACAATATTCAAAGATTATTTATGGACGGACAAGATACACGTGTAAACCAAAAAAAAAACAGAGCGGATTTCTGAGAGTGTGTTGGTGATCGACGAGACAGAACGTATCCGGCCGCTCGTTGGTCTTCAACTAACAGCCCGCAAGCGTGCGGCGCTATATGAACACATCCGATGTAAGGAGGTCATTGGCATTTGACCTAGTGACGACAGGTCACTTTTACCGCTGAATGAATTGAAAGCGCCATTTATGGATATTTTTTCTTCAATTTGTCTTTATCTCAGGAATTGCCGGTTTAAATATAATACGTCATTTCCATAACACCATGTATATCAAGATCGAGGGTAAATACTTTATCGTGTTCCTGATCGAGATTTCGGAGTGAAAAAGTGATCTCGAATTAACTAAGTAAGAACATCTTATTTATGCAAAAAATAATTATTATCCAATTGAAGTCGCCGTTACTTCATGAAGATCAATTAAAACTAAGTAAATAATAATACAATATGTACAAATCTTCACTAAATCATTATTGTACCATGAAAATTGTTTCCGAACAAGCATAGCGTTTTCTTCCAATGGGAAAAACGAGGTAATTAATAAAAACAGTTCTTATTAAATATAAACCCTCTAGAGCTTAAACTTAGTTTTTCCCCAGAAGAAGACACGGTGTTGTTGAAACAATTGTCGTGGTACAACAAAAATTTAATGAAAATTCTTACAGATTTTGGTATTATTTACTTAGATTTAGAAATAATTATGTTTCATCTAACAAATAAAATATCTGGTCAACTTTTAAACGGCCCATATGATTTGCTACGACAATCGTTTACCAAACGACATTTTTATCACTAGTCATAAGTATTCTAATACTAACAGGCCCTGCTGCAAGTGTAGCAAAACTTATTGTGCGGCAGATATAATAAAAAACTCTCTTATATGCAGTTATTTTTAATACGAAATTAAAGCATTTTTTTTTTACCTTAACCGATATTGCTACTTGCAAGTGTTTAGCGAGTTTTGAAATTTGACTAGCATAGAGGCACTTCAAAATTGAAACCGTGAGAGGCAGTTAAAGTGAAAAGGCACTTAGGCAGTCTTTAAAGCAAATGCACTTTGCCCTACCACAGCATGTGTGTCGTGCGTTGCACCGTCAAGATGATAAGGATACTCCACAGTAAGAGCAAACTTCACCTGAAAAAAAAAATTATTCAAAATTTTATTGTTGCATTTTTCACTTTGTAATTAACTAAAACTTTACATAGGGAATCCGTAACAACTAGTGTTTTAAATGGAAATATTGGAAATTTTAGGCAGGTTTACTAATGGTAGAGCAGCTACACCACTCTATGTGTCACTAAACGAAAAAAAGTGTCAATAGATCAATTTTTATTTATGACGCTGTTAATTTAGAGAAGCGTTCCTCAAACTTTTTCGACCACGGACCCCTTTTGATTTTAAAACGACATCATTGCATAAAAGAGCACATTAAGAACAATGTATTTAGAAAACGCAGCGATTTTTATCGCGCGACACAAAACGCGTCCATAAAAGGGGCCTAAAGCCCTGGTTTTTATTACATTTCGTTACGAAATATTTCGGTGGATTGGAACTGAAAAGTTCGTCGTTGGTAATTTGGTCAGATGTGTGGTTTCTACTGCAGTACAAGTGCATGGTTAAAATGGACGATATTAGTAGATTCATTTGTACAGGGTGATCACGTATTATGTCCCCCCATCTTAACCTGTTTACTTTACGTACTTGAGAAAAATTAAAACGATTGGTATACATACAAGGTTTTTAAAGTAGTATTTGCAATGGGAACAAATATCATTTAGATCTGTTGATTTACAAGTAGGGTTGGTTTTACTCAACATGATGTTGAGGCCCTTTGTTAGATACCTATTTCATAATATGCAACCAAGTAATTTACGAAATAACCTACAGAGTTATGTACAGGATATATTATAAGACGACACTAAAATTACTTTTGAATAACTTATTAAGAAAAAACATTTTTTGAAGTGATAAGGGACCTCGAATTGCGTAACGGGTTTGTTGGACCCCCTATAACTAAAAATAGATACATTGTATAGTCCGATTTATTAATTATAATAAAGTCGATTAAAATAATGAGCGCGTTTAGTTACGCCGATTCTTTATTCTGCCGTAGATTTTCTTGCCCTGTTGCCAGTTTGAGGCACGCACGCCTAATTTAATTTGTCAATTTAAAATCGCATTTTTTATTTTAAACTCTTTTATTTTTTGGTTCTTTTCGAGGGCCCTTTAAATACGAGGCCGTAGGCTAGAGCCATGCCTAGTGATATATCCGAAAACAAACAACCGATAACCCGTGTCACTTAATAATGACACACGTCAAGCGGAATAACTTTTCGTTGACGAAATTTCGTCGGTATCCAACCTTTTGGATTTGAACGGAGTTTTTCGGCTGCAGATTATTGTTTTTGTGAACTTTCATTTTATTAACTATGAATGTAAATGGTACATGGTACTGCTAGCTACTTTATGTGGCGCTTCATTTGAATAAAGCAGCAGACGTATATATCTAGTTCGGCATTAAGTCGATTACGGTATTTTGTTTTTGTGACATTTTATTTCCACTTAGTGGGTCGCGGACTCCCAAGAAGTTGGTAGCCCCAAGGGATTCGTGGACCCCAATTTGAGAAACGCTGATTTAGAGGAACTTGACTAGCACGAAGAAGGCATTGATGATGAATATAGTATTGAAGGTAAAGATGCCAGCAATGAATAAATATATGCTCTTGCTCGACCTCTACTTCATCTAAATCAAATCAAGACTTAAATATTTTAAGGGGCTAAATTTAAACTTTTTAGGGGGTTAGACTTTATAATGGGAACTTTATATTATACAGTGACAGGAAATTTTTTTTTATTTGTATATTTCAACAAAACCCGATATTGGCATCGTTTCTGCATCATCGAACATCCGAAATACCATACAACAGTGGCGTCATCTTTAGGGGTTCGGCGACAAATTGAAAAAAAATTTACTAGCTGAAATTACCTTAAGGGGGTCGTCTATCCAGAAATTTGAAAATTTCGTTGTTTTTTTTACATAAATTTGATCTCTAGGGTTTGAAGAACATTTGTGCCAGAGGACTTTTTTCTTCTTCCATAATTAACAGAGATACAGATGAAAAGGAAAGCGCTGCCGTGGTACCGAGCGAGCGAGCGCTCTCAGGTACCTACCTGCTTCTTCTCTGCCCACTTCTATTGTCCGATTGACCTGACCGACTGACGGAGATTCCTGTATTGTAAACGATTAGTTTATTCTCGGCAGTCGACTATTCTCATCTTTCCCTCCACATGCTCCAATTTATTTATATAAAAAATGGATAATCGACAAGTTTACGATTTTCGATCCTCCGATTTTCCATCTCGTTTTTCTCGAAACAATGTTTTTCCGGGAAACTCCGCCGATATCTCGGAAAGTTCCCAACGGATTCGGCTGAAATTTGGCACAGACCTTTAGTGCATGCAGGCATCGCTATTACCGGTACCTCAATGACTGTCGTAAATTTTTTTTTTGTTTACAAGCAAAAAACCTTTCAAATAAACGAAGAAATCCATTTTTTTTTCAAATCTACGCCAGTCTGATTTTTTGTTCTTTTCTTTTGATTCTGGTAGGGGACATAACTAAGAGTGTGCAGATACTGATGTTTTTTGTTGGTTCCTTTCAGACACATGAGTCGCCTACAATCACCGGAGTTCTGCAGCGTTGCCGATTTTTCGTATCCACCGTCTCAGGACCACAACTTCCGCAATTTTCAAAATTAAAAAAAAAAGACACTCATACTTATGATATATGAATAAAGACGTGTACCAAACGGCAACTCTGTATCTCGCTTTCTCTCCACACAACGAACTGTAGAATATAGCGCTTGAAACGCGACCTATTGGGTAGACGACCCCCTTAAATGAAAAGTAATAATTTTTTTAAAAAGAAATGTTTAGAAATAAATTATAAAGACGTTCAGAACGTTTGAAAACAATTGAATAAAAAATAACAAATAATTGTTTTTGTCAAATTGAAAATTTATAATTTTTCATAAGGCAATTTACAACTACGCTAAAACAATTACTTCAAATCATGTACCCTAAAATTGTACTTCTTAGTTGTCTTTTTTATCAGGAAAAAGAAAATTGATCCTACATTTCTATTTTTTTTTGGCTTTGGCAGGTCTGCCATTCGGCCAGTCGCTAATTGGTTTATTGATTCGATCGTTCAAGCATTTAGATTAAAGTAGTTCAATTTAAACTTATTCCCTGACAGGAAGAACACAAGGTCACACTCTTCTCGCTCTGGGCCGATCAGAGCATTCTATAGACAAACAGGAGGGCCCGGGGAAAACACACAGAGAGGGAAATAAGGATATCTAAAGTATTTTAAGAATCATAATTTTATGTTATTTGATCCTACATTTAAAAATAGAATCCATTGCTTCATTGACATTTTTATGGCCTTTGCATGCTACTCTCAAAACAATTTATTATTAATAAAAAGACATACACGTCTATGTTTATCAATACAACTTTATTCTAACAACAATTAATTAAAATGTTACTCAAACGAAAAATCTCCGCAATATATTTACTACCTTTTTTTTGGACTCTTATTACTTGTGGGTCATTCTTTTTTACATTGGCGACATTTTTTTTTTGTGGTACTCTTAAGTATGTCATCGTGACAAAATACTAAACCTCTAAGTGCGCCGCGAACTGAAAAAGGTTGGAAACCCCCCCGAGTTATTCAAGGTGTCCGGAAATGATGAGCAGGGGATAATTGTCGACTGAAAATAAATGCTAGCTCTTCCTATAACATTTTTTTCGAAAATTTATTATTAGCGGAGTTAGAGGGTGTTGAAGTTATATCAATCGCCAAGATAGTTTCTTAGAAACTTGGTGTACTCTTCCGAACCAGTTGTACACACCTCAACAACTTTTGAAACTATACAATACCCGAACAAACCTGAACAAACCAGATTCGACTATCACTAGAATACTGCTCTCATATCTGGAGTTCTGCACCTAAACATACTCTTCGGCTACTGGATTCTATCGAAAGGCGGGCCATTCGTCTGATCGGAGATCACGAGCTGACGAAGAACCTCGACAGCCTAGAACATCGAAGACAGGTTGGAGATTCGACTCTCTGTTACAGATATTTCCATGGAAAGTGATCGGCTGACCTTGCCCTGTTAATTCCACCCAGAGCGGTGAATAGCAGAAATACACGACGAGCCACTGCCGCCCATCCATATGAGGTTAAGCTTAGTACTCCTCGAACTTCATCATTTAAGAATTCTTTCATCTGGAGGACTTCATCCTTATGGAACGACATTTCCGAGGTCGTTTTCCCCAACGAAAATAACCTCCAACGATTCAAAACCAACGTGAATCGCTTTATTTGCACACGCACCACTCCCACAGTGCCCTAAAGGATTTTTCCTATAGTGCTTTTGTTTGAACAAAAAAAAATTTGTTTGCCTTTTTTTGCAATACCTTTTGCCACGCTCATACTATTTTGACGAGATCTCGTATATGGGGCTTTTTTTGGGATGAGGAATACAAATTTGACTACCATTTTTTCGCATTTTGTAGAGGACGCCACATACGAACCTACACTTCAATTTGAATGGTCCCAACTTGTGCTACACTGTATGCGCATTTTGATTGAATATTTTTATTCTCCTAACCTTTTGACATAAAAAAGTTATACTACTTTTGTTTCGATAAATCTAACCGTTTTCGAGAAAAACGCTAAAATAACATTGCTTGCATGTGACACACACATCCTGTAACTCCGTTAAGAATCAATTTTCGAAAAAATGTTATCGGAGGAGGTAGCATTTATTCTCGGTCTACAATTATCATCAATTCCATCGTATAAACTACTACTACAAATATACGAGTTTCAGGAGATTTCTCTGATATAGAATAACTGCTCTGTAACATTTTTGATTACTTATAATGCAAAATCTTAATACAATAACATTCCCCTTACCTTATTCCTAAAAATCATTCCACTGCAAACCCGCAAGTTTCTTCCACGGCCTGAGTAAGTTTTTCATACAGGATCTGGTAGGACTCATAGGGAGGTATATCAATTCTATTAAAACATGTGTGTGCTTTAGGTAGATTCTGAGGAGGGGCATCAATGCAGTGAATCGTAAACAGTCTAGGTCCAGCAGCACCGGTACTGCCTAAAAATATTTAAAAAATTAATTGGATATTATGGATGGGCAAGAGTCGGGTACATTTAAGTGTGGTAGAGTGAAACCTCTCTTAGGCGAACACCTACGGGACTGTCTAAATGTGGCCGTCTAATAGAGGTTATTACTATGTATATGTATGTACAAATAAACATAACCTAACAAAAATACACTAGTTTTAGTTAGGATGTAGTACTAAAAAATCTAATAACGTAGTTTGACGTGTTTGCGTTTAAAACTTGAAATCTAGGAAATGTAATTCCAAGTCTGATAACAATTCCATTGCTGTAGAGTCACCTCTATTCTTTGCATGCTCTTGTAATTCCTCTACCATACTAATGGCTTGTTGAGAGAGTCGTCAGATATTGATGTGGTTTCAGTTCGGGCTACATAATCGGTAGGAATGGGGTCACTATCATCTTCTAATAGCACATTGCTATCAATGTTAATGAACTCGTCCAAATCATTGTTATCAAATTAAAAACTTCCACAACATCAATATTCTCTTTCAGACTCAAAACGCGACATTTTTCTGCCGTTCTTTACGATTTTAACCTTACAACCAACAAATAAACGGCGGACTGCTGTCGGGGAATCACACATACTTTCATTCGGCGAAGTCCGTTCGCACTGCCACCCATACGAGATTGGTTGGGGGTCTGTCTTCAGAGAGTTTTTGCACCGTACTTATTCGTCTCCCAAATACTTTAAAAAAAAATTTTGTCCGTTTAAAACAGGGTTTTTGCACTCCTTGTATGAAAACAGCCTGTCCGCGTCCGCCCAAGGAATGGCACTTCATATACCTAGTTCCGGACTATGAAAAAATGTCCGCTTAATAGCGATGTTCGCTTATCAGAGGTGTCCGTTATGAGAGGTTTCACTGTAAATATTAATATAAAGCGCACTCACCTTGCAACGCTTTAAATCCTTGCAGAGGCACTCTGGAACTTCCAGTCACAAACTGGAGTAATCTGGCCCTCATTTCTTCCGAGTAAGAGTCGACAACTTGCCAGAACCACTGAACCACCGGAGTTTCGGGAGTACAGTGCTTTAATCTCGTATGTGATCGCCAATCTGCTATGTCTATAGAACCTAATGAATGGATCACATTTTAACAAATAGATAAAACGACAAAGGGAATCATAATTTGGTTAAAAAAATCGCTGCAGCAAACTTAGACACTAATCGACAATTAATGATAAGGGAACACATGGCGAATGATCTTGGCAAGCAATCATGCTGTACGCGACTGTCATTAGACCTGACAAACATTCAATTGGTTAATTACAAAAATAAAGTAAGCCACAACGCTACACGAGTCTAGTTTTGCACTATAATATAGCGTTTTTTTTTTATTGCACTTCCTCTCTCTTAAGTACTCAATTTCATAATAAATATACCATTTCATTTGAAATTTTGAAGAATACACGCATAATATGTTGGCATAGCAACTAGGGCCCCCTTCCTTCCACTGTAAAAGCTTAAACGACGTGACTTACAATAGAAATAATAATAAAACAAAAAACGCTCTTTACAAAGAGACTAAACTCGTTTAATTTTATTAACTCAAACAGGAGTTATAAACGTTTAAAAACGCAAATGTTTGCTCCACCACTGTATTTGGCGAGTTTCATTCACGCCTAAAATTATGTAGAATTTCTAAAAAATTTCTATGGAAATATTTTAAATACAACGTGCCCAAGATAAGGACGGCCAGTACAGGGATCTCGGAAACCGTAAGAGATACGAAGCCGGTTAAATGGAGGTAAAGTTGCGCATTTACGTGCCTAATATATGCCGTTTAGAAACTTTTAAAATTCCGAGTAGTTACGGAGATCTCCGGAAAAAAAAGAAATTCTGAAAAATCGTTTCATTGTTTTCCTGGTTTGTTCTGTTTGAGATCGAATTCTAAAGTAAATTGTACTATTACATTGCCACTTTTTCCGCTCTATCTAACAGCGTTAATTGTTTTGTAATCCGTCTTCGAAGGGCCATTATCAACTTTCTTTTTTTAAATACGGTCATGTTTTTCTGATATTGGAATTTGAGAACTTTTTTTCTTCCGAATGCAACGATGTATGACACATTGTGGTTTAATGACGTTTCGAGGGTTTTTGCACAACATCAGGAAATTTTGGGATACAGTCCTGTATTTCTCCTAATTTTATAAATAATATCTCATAAGTAAGCCCTAAATTTTTACTTATGTTGGACTAGTTCAATAAATAACAAATAATTTAAAAATACAGAAACATTATTTCAAACTTCTGTTGATTCGGGATTTAAAAGAAAAGTAGGCGTTTAAAACAAAAAAATTAAGATGGTGACGCGTGATTTGTTTCACTTGACATTCCCATTGTGATCGTTTGAAAGCGTTTTAAGAGGTTTTCTATTTTCCAGAAAATATGGAACATAATTTTACAAATATTGAATAGTTTGACATTCTATCGTGTTTTATTTTATATCAAAAAAACTGTTATGTTTCAGTTAGAAGATGTTACTTGCGCTTAGAAAATAACGCAAATCATTTTGAACACCTGATTATGTAGTTCCTTACCTTTTTCGTTGTTCGTTTTATTACTGTTTTGGTATGATTTAGTTCACTTATTTGTGGTATATTATTAAATTATTTATTATTTATTGAACTAGTCCAACATAAGTAAAAATTTAGAGCTTACTTATAAGATAGTATTTATAAAATTAGGAGAAATACAGGACCGTATCCCAAAATTTCCTGATGTTGTTCAAAAACCCTCGAAACGTCATTAAACCACAATATGTCATACATCGTTGCATTGGGAAGAAAAAAATTCCAATATCAGAAAAACAGGACCGTATTTAAAAAAATTAAGTTGATAATGGCTCTTCGTAGACGAATCGTCGGATTACAAAACACTTAACGCTGTTAGATAGAGCGGAAAAAGTGGCAACGTAAAAGTGCAATTTACTTTAGAATTCGATCTAAAAAAAAAACCAGGAAAACAATAAAACGATTTTTCAGAATTTCGGGTTTTTCCGGATATCTCCGGAACTACGCGGAATTTTAAAACTTTCTAAACGGCATATTATTAGGCACGTAAATGCGCAACTTTACCTCCATTTAACCGACTTCGTATCTCTTACGGTTTCCGAGATCCCTGTAATGGCACTCCTTATCTTGGACACGTTGTATACCTTAACTAGAGAAATTAAGGAAAAACTTCCGTTTTTCTAATTTGTAATTAGTGTTAAGCCCTTTAGAGCCAAACTAACAACTTAAAAATTATTTTCAGCTATCTCACTTGGCCACTTTTCTTAAAAAGAAGTTTTCCGAAATCTGTGCGATGAACAGATCCCGAGATACAGCCGGCGTTCGCTCCTAGTGGGTCACCCGGTACATGTCACATCTTACCTATTCCACTAATGACTAATTCCAACTCTCTTTCGTCGAACGGCCTAAGAGATGCTGGTGGTATAAGTTCCGTAAATCCCTTTTGAAGTGCAAGAAATTGTTGTTCAATACCTCTCATAAACCTAAAAAACAAATACTATACTTTTTGATCGCCTTTGTTAAATAACAGAGTGTTTTTTATGAAGAAAAATAAAATTATCAAGATCAAAACTTGCGTTGCATTGTAGGGAGAAGTAGGATACTTATTAAAATTGTAATCATTTTCCAATTACGGCGAACCCATTCTAACTGTAAAAAACTTGCCTGAACGGCGAATATGTCCAAGTTCATTTTAAGTAGTAGTTACCGCTGTATAACTTACCTATAATTTACATAGAGTTTCACATATTCCTTTTTGTTATCTTCCGTTACAGCTATTGATGATCCGCCCGGTTTTAATTCATGCACTTTTAAAATTCCAAAACTATTATTTTCAACTGAAAAGGTTGTATCCAAGACACCATCGATGTTATTTTCTCTAAAATATAAATAGTACATTTTAAACTTAATCTATCTATAAAGGGCACTCTAAAATTAAGATTCACTACGAAATGTATTTTTTATTATCTATCTAAATATTTGGTAAAACTGGTATGGGAGGAGGCTCCAAGGGGAAAACGCCCATTAGGCCGCCCCCGCCTAAGATGGAGAGATAATATTACAAAGGACCTAAGAACCATGGAGATCGAGGACGGTCACGATCGGATCCTGGATAGAGAAGGATGGAGACGTGTGGTTGAGTCGGCAAAAACCCACCCAGGGTTGTAAAGCCACTGATGATGATGATGATATCTAAATATTTGTGTTTTATTAACTAACTCGTAACTCGAACAATCAAAATTCTTCATATATTTGGTAATTAATAATAAACTCTTATTCTTATTCACTAATTTTTTGAAATTATTGTATCGTCATTTCCACACCAGTGATCTAAGGACCTAAGTATCCATCTATCACCATTTATTTGTCTCTTTCCTATTTCAAAAACCGGCTTCAAAAATTTTTCTACTTACAGCATCCAGGTAAGGCTTCGATGCAGTTCAGGATCAACACCTTCTATGTCTTGAAGCGTGATCGGTTTGTTCAACAACTGTTTGTAAAAAGGTAGTGTAAACCCTCCTTCTAGTTGGTGATTGTGAAAAACGGCAATCCCCAATATCCTTCCGACAAAATGAAAATAGGACAAATGTTCGGGATTCACGGACGAATCTGGATTAATTTGAAGCGTGTAGTGATCGTCTCTGCTGTACTGAAATAAACCATACTGCGGATTTAACATTTCTCTGGAAAGAAGATGGAGCCATTCCCTGGCAACACCGCCATAGTCTAGTCCCTCTTCTCCTCGGAATTTTACCATAAGTCTTTTTCGCATGTCTTTTGGCCTCATTTTCATGATAAGCCTAAGAGAAATAAAAGGTATGTTAGAGCAAATAAAATTAACCATCATGTGAGATCAATAACTTCAAAATATCGGCATTCGATAACGTCGTACTGACAACAGGTCCGAATTTACTGCAGAAGTTATGCAGGGTGTCCGGCAATATTTCGTCAGAGTCAAGGGGAGGTTAAAATAATACAAGTAGTAGGTATCACTACACTACGTCAATTAATTATGGAATATTCAAAAATTCACGTCCTAATTAATAAGCTGTTATTTCGTTAATAATTAATCAATTTTAATATATTTTTTAACTGATGGAACATAGATTCTAGAGTTTTGGGGCAGGGTAGTTTAGGTCCTGATACGTCTAATTCTACGGGGGTAGCGCATAAAATCTATATGTATGTAAATTTCTTAAAATTTAAAATTGACATAATTAAGTATGTGCAGTAATTTTAAGAGACCATTCTTTGGGCGATTCTAAGACGAAAAGTTCATATACACATGGGTCCGCAAATGCTTTGTTTTCAAGATACAGGGTGTTAAAAAAAAATTGTTTAATCGGGTTTTCGTAAATATCTTAACCATCCAATTGTCGATATTGTTGAAATTTGGCAGTTTTATTTGTAGTGTTAAGGGGCTAATTTAGCCCTAAGTAGATTAAATTTATTGAGTCCAGTGGCGTCGCGGGCGGCACCTTAACGAATATTATTGGAATAAAGTTTTTGTAGCCCAACAAAAAATCATTAGATTAATCATCAAACATCGATTTGGGAGGAGGGTCATACAAGGAAAAGTTACGAAAAGTAATACCCTGTCGCGTTAGTCAAACCGGTATATATGGTATTTTTCGTGTTAAATTGATGGTTTGAGGGGTCATCACCTTCATGCCCCCCGATCCGCGCTTGAAGGGAAGAATAGGAGATTGATGGACATGTTTCGACCGTAGGAAATGTCCTCATCAGCAATCAACAAATGTAATAGATTCAGATTCTCCAATATTTTTCTAGTTATATGAACAGTCTAGTTTTACGCCGTTCGAGCACTAAAAGTGCTATAGAAAAAGTTCAGGCTCCGTTTTTAACATTATCTTTACTTCGTAAAATATACTAATGCTTTTTTCGTCGCCTAAATAAGCCAGTTGTTCATTCGGAAAACCATGAACTTTTTGGAACTAACCTACCTGTAGCTCTCCTCAAAAACTTCATTTCTCGATACCTCCAACCTACAGTGACCACTTTGCGGTTGTAACGCTGTAAGCTCAGCTCTAAGAACTTTTAATTTGGCTACTAAATCTCTTCTATACTTCGGCAGGTGCTCGCTTTCACTTAATAATCCCTAAAAATAATTTCAATTAATTTAAATAAAAAGTAACACAGTATAATATATACAATTGAAATAAAAATATTTAAATACACAGTTATTCACGGTGAGTGGTCATTAAAAGATATCAGGAACTAAAAAGATGTTTGTTTGAAATATTGGTACTCGCTATAAAAGATGCCGATCTTTTTAATGAAGATATTTTGACGGTTATACTGGAAGTTAGGTTTAACATTGTTATTTTAAAAAGAATCTTTTTTTTATGATCAAACACAAGCACTATAGGAAAAATCCTCGGGAAGGTCGTTCCATAAGGATGAAGTCTTCCAGATGAAAGAATTCTTAAATAATGAAGTTCGAGGAGTACTAAGCCACATATGGATGAGCGGCAGTTGTGATGAGTGGTTCGTCGTGTATTTCTGCTATTCGCCGCTCTGGGCGGAATTAAGAGGGTAAGGTCAGTTGAGCACTTTCCATGAAAATATCTGTAAGAGAGAGTCAAATCCCCAACCTGTCTTCGATGTTCTAGGCTGTCGAGGTTCTTCGTCAGCTCGTGGTCTCCAATCAGACGAATGGCCCTCCTTTCGATGGAATCCAGTAGCCGAAGAGTATGTTTGGGTGCAGAGTTCCAGACATGAGAGCAGTACTCTAGTGATAGTCGAATCTGGGCTTTGTATAGAATGTTCTGACATTTTTCGATTTTATGAAAAAATTCAATTACCTTTTGTTAACAATTTCCTATATCAATCTCCAACAGTTTGATAGATAATAAAGGACTTAAAAAAAAAACATGTCGAAGGTAATTTGACCTTACTTTGTAATTACATAATGAATTATGCAAAAAAAATTTGAGGAACTTTAGAAATGCTATGGGTTCTTTTAATTCATAAAAATACTAGACATTATGTACACAGGCTATTTTAAACATTATACCTTCGTGGTATAATATAATAAGTACTCATATTTTATGAAATAAAAGGACCCATAACTAGTGTTGTGATCACTCGAGCGAAAAACCGCTCGAGTATTCGATTATTGAAATATCCGACATCCGCTCGAGTTATAATCAAAATCGTCGCTTGTTACTTATTACCTTTCACTCGATACCCGAGCTTCGCTTGACACCGACGTATATTCGAGCAGTTTTTCGTTTTTATCCTCTAGTTATAAATTCAGGCGAAAAATCGAATCATGCCTTTCACTTGATATCCGATCATCGCGCGCCACCCGAAATTTGCCGATTGGCGACGTTCTGAAGGCTAACACGACATACGTTTAATTAAAGGCACATAAACGAGAAGGTGCATACAAAAAAGTATACAAAATCCCTTAGTGGAGTTATCGCGACATGGGTTTTGTTTTGATTGGCTAGCCAGCGGCGATTGTAAATTCTTAAAAATTTAAGCATGTAATTATTTTTTTTTTAATCGGAATCACGTGTTCTTCCTTAATAAAAACTCTAGACTAAACTTCTAAAAATTACAGAAACAACCCCTGGTGTTTTATCAACACATTCTTCTTAGTCATAAAAATTTCAAGTGATTAACCGCTCGAGCGATTCACTCGAGTATCAAGTACTCGATTATTAAAATCATCGGTTTTTCCCAACACTAACCATAACTTTCCTAAATTTTTGTCAAATTTTTAAATCTTTAACAGTATTAGTTACAAAGTAAGGTCAAATTACCTTCGACTCGATTTATAAAAAATTCCTTTAATGAATTTTATCTAATAAACTGTTGGAGATGGGTAAGCACATTGTTAACAAAAGTTACTTGCATCGCAAAATGTCAAAATATACATTCTATTTAATATAACAATGTTAAGCCTAACTATCGGTGTGATAGATATGTCAAAAACTCTTCATTAAAAAGGTAAGCATCTTTTATTGCGAGTGCTAATATTTCAAACAAAACTTCTTTAGTTATCGACATCTTTTAATAGGCCACCGTGAATGATCTCGTATATCGGCAAGGTAAACTTCACATTTGGCTTAGCCACAAAGCAAGTGCTTCAGTTATTATGGCAGGATTTTTTTATATAAATTTCTAGCGGTTTGTTTTTCTTTTCGTAGTTGTTATCAAATTATTTGACAATGTCAATACCAAAATACAGGGTGTTGTGGAAATGAAGTATTATATTTAAATGGGTGACTCCTGGGGTGTCCTAGAGAAGCGCTACATCTACTACTTTCTTATTTTAAATCGAACGATTAAAAAGTGGGGTAATTCACCCCTAAACCCACACACAACTCCTCGGCACATTCATATATGAACATATTACATTGTTCAGCTGGGTAATCGACAGATGTTCAGGCACAATGTTGCCAAAATGTTTAAAAGTGTAAAAGTTTAGTTTCTTATAAAAATAAATATTTAGCTTACTTAGAAAGTAAATCCAGGACGCGATTAAGGAATCCAAGGCACAGACACTTTCAGTTCTTTTTTCTATGGGAAAAACTTTATGCTCATCACGTGACCTGATGATAGTGTGGGAGTGCATAATAAGCTTATCACTAAACCCCAACACTAACGCATAATTACACTTTACAATAACACACATAGAACAAGAGCACTTAATCATTTCGCAATAGAAATAATAAAAACGCTAATTTCTATGGGCCATTAACCCTTTGCTAAAGATAAAATAAAACAATTATGTTAACAATTGACAGGAACTACCCTTTGAAATGAATGGTCTCGTCCACCTTCGGACCAGTCGCACTTTCTTTCCGAGAACTCTCCGCTAGTAGAGCCAGCGCGGTTGCCATTTCCGAGACTATAATTATACAGGAAAGTAATATTATAGAAGGAAATTCGGCAATTTATGATAGTCGCTTATAAAACAGCGAAAGTGGCAACGCTGTATTTTTAAATATTAGCCCGATTGTCCAAAATCAGCTGTTTAAAGAAGCCGGCCGATATCGATCGAGAGAACCAAGGTGTTATTTATTAAAAAAATTTTAGATGTTAAATACATTATTTCTCAGACATAAGGGCGCATTTTTATCTACACAGTAGCACTTTAAAATACTAATTCAGATTGAACGATACTTAGATCTGTTGTGACGCGAAAACTAATGTGATTTTGTGATGTGAGTACTTGGTGTTTTTTATAAATTAAGTTGGTTTTAAATAAGTCCGAAAAAGTAAATAAAATTGCATTTTTTTTTAAATGGTAAGTGGCATTTATAAACTTTTAAGTTGTCCAGATCTGACGGGTGTCGTTCGAATTGAACAAATGAGAACAAAGCTGACCATTTATAAACTCCGCGGCGGTTCGTTCGAGTCAGTTCAAGTTTATAAATCAGATTTCCCAGCGAACTGAATGTAAAAGTTTATAATAATGTACCCTGAAACATAAACAACTTGCAATCTGCCAAACGGATATTGACTTTCTAAAGAGTTTACCCTGAAGATATGACAACACTGTTGAAGATTCACTGCCATATGTTGCTGTGAGTACCTTCCGAACAGAGACACCACGTGGTAATTTTTGGTTTGACATAAGGTCATGTACAGGGCATATTAAATTAAAGCACCATTTTAGGATATTTTTCTTCAATTTGTTTTCATCTCAGGAATTGCCAGGTTAAATACGTCATTTCCATAACACCCTGTATTTAAGAGAGGAAGCATATTTTTATTATACGCGCAATATTTGGATGGATTTCGATCGTGAATTTATTTTAAGTCTTTTTATTATTTTTTTTATTGTAGGTAAATTTATCGAAAATCTCTCACATGTGTACGATTTAAGAATTAGATAAAGAATTCAAATAAGTTTTTATTAAATACGGCCAAGCTACATGAATTTTTCAATGTCTCAGGAAGAGCATTAAAAAGGCGAACACCCTCATAGAACAAAGATTTTTGTAAACTTGCTGTCCTAACAAACTGAATATTCTAATTCTGTCCAGAACGTATGCCATACTCAACCGAGTTGGATCTTTTTTCATGGAAAAAGTTTTAAGTATGAAGGCAGATGCCCATGTTCAATTTTGTAAATTAAAACTAGGTTGGCCTGTTCCACAGATAATCAATTTAGGGTGCGTAACATTTATTTATTTATTTATTTATTTCTTTGGGACACAAACAGGATATACCCAACAGTAGGTCCACAATTTACATTTTAGTTTAAGTTCTACAACTAACAACTAACAATAACATGAAAAGTTTCAAAACACATTTATATAATATTAGAACATTATTCTTATCGGCGTGTATTTATTACAATTTAGAATTATGCGCATTACTTTATTTTGCAGTATTTGCAATCTATATATATTTTCTTGCGTACATGATATTAACAAGGAAGAACAATAATTAAAATGCAGAAGAATAATAAAATATTATAAACCAGTGTTTTGGCCCACCGAGATAAACAAGCAGAAACGCGACAAAAATATCCTATTTTTTTACCCATTTTTTTTACGAAGGTAATCCACGTGGTTTGGAAAAGTTAACTGAGGATCTAAAAAACACCCAGGTATTTTATAGAATATTAGTGATTTCTCTGAAATTACTCCCTAGGATTATGCTCGCCCACATGTTGCAAGAATTGTTAACGAATGTTTATACCGAAATTCCAAAAAATTAATTTGCCCCACGTAGCCTGTCTTAATCCCAATAGAACATGTCTGCGATACACTGGGCAAAAAAACACGATCTCTGATACATGCTCCTGCAAATTTAGGCTACACCTACATTGGAGCCGTATTTCTCCCGATCCGATTAAGCCCGATTTTCTGATCCGATGTCGTCCGTGAAACCTACACTTTTGTTCAGTTAACGGCCGACCACCGACGAATACAATGAGTTCCGATAAAGATTTTATGTGTTGCCTGTTGTTAGAGAACAATGTTCTTAAAAGACGTAGAAGAAAACGTACATGGTACATGAATTAACAAAGACAGATCTTCAGGAGAATTTAATAAAACTTTCCAAACTCTACGTAACTACCCTGATAAATTAGTATAAAATGAACAAACCATATTATCGCAAAGAAAAATCGAACTGAAACCAAACAAGTTTGATAGGAGGAAGCTGTCCGTCCGACGTCGGGCATAATCTGTCATTATCGGATCGGGCTTGCCCCTCCAGTGTAGGCACTGTACGTTAAAACTTTGGTTTTGTTTTCATTCCGATGTCGTTCAACGTCGTCCGACATCGGATCGGGAGAAATACGGCTCCAATATAGGTGTAGCCTTACAAGAGCTCAGCAAATTGACCAGAATTATATACGGAAGTTGGTTGTCATTTAATTCACGCCCTTCTCGTAATTTTAGCTTTAGGTTTTTGCTATGTTTGTAAATTAATACGAATTTCTTAAACAAATTTGTTTCTTTGCCGCTACAAAAATTACAGTATAGAAATGAACCAAAAACGAAAATGTTAAGAATAGATGTCACTCGATAATTAAATGACAAAATAAAAAGTTTGACATTTCCATCACTCTACAGAGTGTTTTAAAGTTTGAGCTAAAAAAACAGTTCTTACTTCAACCTGTACAATATGGACATATTCTTAACTGCCTTCGAATCTCACACATGTGCGAGATTTTCGATAAATTTACCTACAATATAAAAAAGAGTAATAAAAATCGGACTTCAAATAACGATCACGATGAAAATCCATCTAAGTATTGCGTGAATCGATTATTTTGACTGCGAGTCGGCAATTTTTTCTCTTGCGTTTGCAATGGCAATTATAATTGCACGGAATCATGCGCAGTACACAGCTGACGCAATTAGTCTTGCATTGCCAGAAATGGGTCGTGCGCCATTTTAATTGCCATTGCCGCCGCAAGTCGGGGTAGAGATGGATTATTCTGTTATTTTTAACTGTTAATTATTTGGCCGAAGCAGCTATGAACTGCTAATAGCTATTTAAACAGACTGGTACCTAAATTAGCACTTCACATTCTTTATTAAGCATATGTACTGCTAATTCGTCGCAACTTTCTTGAACTGCTATTTGTACGTAGCAGTAGCTGTTTTAACTTGTAATTAAAACGAGCAGGTTTGCCCATCGCTAATTCTGGGGGTATTTTAAGGATTTCGACAGTAACAACGACTGTTGGCAATGCGCCAGTTGATCGAGAATGGTCTACTGCGCATGAATACATGCAATTATAATTGCCATTGCAGGCGCAAGAAAAGAATTGCCGATTCTAATACGACTTTTAGAAACGTTGTTAACTTTAACAAATTTTTAAATGTTCTTTATTTCATTACCTGTGGTAAATCTTCATGTAGCCTCGATCTGGGTGAAATCGGAGCGGGATTTTGTGGTGCCGCAGGCTCAGCATTGATTGGAGGGGGTCCGGCCGTCGTTGGCGCTGTATTTACACTTAATGCAGTTGTAGTACTAGCCGACGGCTGATTATTTACATTAGGCGGCTGCGGATTTACTCGTTTCAGTATATTGTTTAATATTTGGGAATTTAACCGGGGGTCAGTGAATTGAGTTGTTCGACTATTGTGATCGACAAAATAAATCTAAAAAAAATTATTTATTAATTGAAATAAAATATTATATTACATAGATTTGTTAAGCCCCCCGCTCGTTTTTTTTTTCAGTTCATCGGTGTTCATGCCAAAAAAAAAACCAACAGAAACCGAGGTGTGGCGATTTCCTTCCAACGTGAGAGTTTAAATTCATTGTGTGTTCATTGGAGTTAATTGCGGATTAGTGAAATAAATTTAACAACGAGAATTGTTAAGTAAGTAAAACATCGGTATTTTTAAGTTTATTTATTTCCATGGATTCTAACAGATTAAGTTTTATGCCTTTGTTTTCAGTATGTAAAGTTATCAAATTTGAATCAAAATTATGTTGGTTTTCTTTTAAATGATTGGAATAATTAGAATCTGTTTTATTTTTTATGTAGCTGTTATAATGTTCTTGTATTCTTTTTCCAAAATATCTCCCTGTTTGGCCAATGTATCACTACACTATCTAACATGGGGGGGACCTACGTCACAGAAATTGTTTTCCCTTAGTTGTATAATAATTATAAATAATTAATTTACTTACCCTTCCAGAAGTAGTTTGCCTCATCTCCCAACCCGATGGCAACGGTCCTAAATGATCCAAAGCTAGACTTAATGGTGCCAAGTCCTTGGGTATCCTAGGGTCGTGCCATGTTGAGACCCCCGTCGGTATATGATAAAAATACACTTGTCCTTGCTGAGTGGTTCTTAAATCTGAAATTTTAATTTTTACGGTATCATTTCAATGTTACAAAATAAATATCGTCGTTGTCAATTCAAGATAATGTCCTATGTCATAAAGTCATGTAAAGGTGAATTCTTATGCATCTCTCAAACCATAGATACGGTACTAACATACCACTATTTGTCAAAATTCAAATAAAATTTTATGTTAAAAAATGTTGGCAAATAGTGACAGTTTCTTATCAATACCGATGTTATTTACAGAGCGATTCTACAGATAGAATCCCCGTCTCTTTTTTGGTGTGTTTATTTTCGTAATTACAGGCATTGACATGTACAAAGCAGATAGAAATAGCGGGTCCATGTTCGTTTCATTTATAGCTAACAAATCTGGCTTCTGGGCCTTGTGTGGTGATGATGAGGACAATTATCCTCGAAACATGTACACATTCACTATTTAATTCATTCGCTTGAATATTATATAGGAATGGAAATTTGTTGTGTTATTTTTCAGTGGATTACTGTTATCCAATGTTATATCTAGGCAAATACTTACCATATCCAGGGGGTAGATCCAATTTAGATGGTTGACCACTTGTCGCCCCGTTAGCAACTGCCTGTCCCACAGCAGCGGCGACTTGCGCTGCCATAACCGCGTTCCTACCCCGCCCCCCTCTTCGCCTATTGCTACCGTCGCGCCTCTCATCGCCTCCCCTAGGCCTGCGCTCTCTATTCGGTGCCCTTTGAGGACTAACACCATTGGTAGGTGTAACGCCCGATGCCGATACAATTGATACAGTAGGGGGCGTCAAAACAGTACTTGTATTATTACTTGAAGATGTTGGAGTATTTATCTGAGGATTTTCAACGGTGGCAGGCGACGTAGGGGAGTTTGGTGCCGGGCAAGTCCTAGGCTCCGGTCCTGCAATAGGAGAAGCCGGTCCGGTTGGTGTGGCACGTGGTTCTTTGTGCTGGGGGCTAACGACGGGAGAAACGGGAGATGTACTCGAACCGGGCGTTAGTGACAATTGTACATCATGAGAATTATTATTGGTTTGTTCTTCAGTTCTAAAAATAGTAAAACGTTATAAAAGTCAATTAAGAGTATTTTGATCAATATGTTAAAAAACGTTCAGTATATGAACCCCTGCCAACAATCGTTCCATTTTCCATTGGTTCAAAGAGAAACTGTAAGGCTCTTAATGATTTAAATTTATCGCTGTACATAAATAATGCTCCAATCATCTGTGTAAGTGAAATTAAAAATCTAGGGATAATTTTGGATCCGCGCAATAATTATTTTGCCGCATTTTAATTACTGTACGTCTTTGCTAATTTCATGAACGGGGAGATTGCAAGTACAGGAGAATAAGGTCATGAGGATTTTGCTCGGATGTAATAAATATACACCAATAGATTATCGAGGGCGTCATGGAAATGACGTATTATATTTAAACCGGCAATTCCTGAGATGAAAACAAATTGAAGAAAAATATCCAAAAATGGCGCTTTAATTTAATATGCCCTGTACACCCACTAGGTAATTCAAACCAAAACCGGCACAATAACCTCACAAAATACAAAAAAAAAGCACAAATTCACATTAGTTTTCGCGTAAATTTGTATGCATCTCATGAACACATCTAAGTACCATTCAATCTGAATTAGTATTTTAAAGTGCTACTGTGTATACAAAAATACGCTCGTATTGTATAAAGTTTCATCCGGTGGTCTGGGAAATAATATAATTTTTTCATACATTGGTATTTAACATCTAAAAATTTCTAGTAACTACACGTTTCAGTCTGTTTCGGGTTTATTGGGTCGATCGATATTGCGTTATTTGAAAATATCTAAAAAATACAGCTTGCCACTTTCGATGTTTTATAAGATTATATTCATAAATTGCGGAATTTCCTTCTGTAATATTACTTTCTTGTATAATTATTGTCTCGGAAATTGCAACCGCGCTATTCTTCCGATTATGTACGAAGCACTCGACCCTTGGTTGGACTCGTCTATGTTAAGACTGAAGGGGAGGTCCTGTTATTGTCAACATAATTATTTCATCATTCTTCATTAAAGGAGTAAAAATTGTTTTAGGCCCATTAGAAATGAGCGTTTTTATTATTTCCTACTTTCTATTGCGAAATAATTTGTATCATATCTTCTGTGTGTGCTGTTGTTCTATGTGTATGATAGTGTAATTATGCGTTAGTGTTTAGTGCTTTTGTGTAATCTGATAATGGGTGTATATCTTCAAAAAAATTAATTTGAAACCCGTGGGTGCCTGTTTGTTTCCTTAAGTGATTTAGTGTAATTTGTTCAGTTTCAGTATGTATTCTTTTCTCTCGACGATATGCCGGTTATGATCCGAGATTGGAAATAATGGGCCGAATGGGGTTTAGTGGATATAAGCTTATAATGCAGTCCCACACTATCATCAGGGCACGTGATGAGCATAAACCTCTTCCCACAGGAAAAGAACTGAAGGTGTCTGTGCCCTGGATTCCTTACTCGTGTCGACGGCCTGGATTTAATTTCTAAGTAAGCTAAATATTTATTTTTATAAGAATCTAAAGTTTTACAGTTTTACACAGTTTGGCAACATTGCGCTTGAACATGTGTTTATTACACAGCTGGGCAGTGTAATATGATTGTGCCGCGGAGTGACCTGTGGGTTTATGGGTGAATTACCCCACTTTTTAAATGTTCGATTTAAAAAAAATATATATGTAGCGCTTCTCTAGGACACCCAAGGAGTCACCCATTTAAATATAATACGTCATTTCCATAACACCCTGTATGTTAAAAGAGTTGAGCTGGATGAACGTCAGGCAGTAGGTTATAAAATGGAAACAATTTATTGCCTCATTATCTCAACTCATATCTTGAAAAGATATGACTGTCATGAGTATGGTATCAAATCGGCAGGAAATTACAACATTCACTATGTAAAATCGGTTGCTCTACCAAAAACTATTTTTTATGAGGGAGTTCGCCGTTTCAATACGTGATAAAAAGTGCACCTAGTTTGACTGTATTTAGTAGAAAACTCGAGAACAAAGTTTATGTTAGAATTTTCTATTTGTAAACAATACGTGTAAATATGTATTTATTTTGTTTTTTTTACTAGCCAAGTGCTAAATAAAGTATATTATTATTATTATTATTAATAATTCACTGTCCAAACTCTCCGATATATATCGGCATATTTAGGATTAACTATTTTATTAATTTGTAAGTGAACATCCATTTTTAAGCATCTCCAGCGGCTTTAGGAATCGCTTTTTTATCTAGTAATTGTGAACTGATTCGTTCATTTGGTTTAAAAAATATAGATATGTATTTTTTTTACTATTATCGCTATTTTCTCCGATAGTATTTTTACTTCAATATTGCACAACACGATCCTTATGAAGTAGCAATGTACTAATACTAATACGAATCAATTCAAGAACTAAGCCGGCGCCACGGAAGGGTATTTGATTGTTATACCTGGCCAATATTAGATTTTCGAAAATATTGCAAATACGTAATTTTGTTTACAATTAAATACTCAACAGGTAGACGGATCAAGGGTGCATCCTAAAATCCCGTTTTGGTAAACACGGGATTAAGTAGAATTAGTCGAAGCTTAGGCATCAACGGCTATACTAGTGTGACTATTGCGTTTTGTGTGAGTTATCATCAATTTTGTCTTCTTGTGTTAAAGTGAGAATTATGAACGAGTTACTTGCAGGTTTGTACATACTTAAACTACTATTTGTATGATGGTAATGTTAAAAAATTTTGAGAAAAATGTAAACAAAAGAGTCTTCAATTTTTGTTTATTTTTTTTTCAACTTATAAGTTTAGCTAATAGTTTAGTAACTGATACCGTGTTATCCCGTAAATATTATTGCTCGACATAAACTAAGCATATTCTGTTTACTGAAATATGTTATGAACACCTGCTCGTTTTTGCTCGTTTAAAAAAAAAAGGGTTTTATTTAAAAACAATAAAAAAGTGGTATTTTAGAAATTTTCATTTTGTTACAGAACCAAGCTGTTCTTATTGGGAAGTAAGCAGAATGAACTTATTTAATCATTTGAGAGCGTGTCCGTTTAAAAACAAGCAAAAACAGTTTGATGAACTTGTTAGTTATGTTCAAAATGAGACCAACAGCTCAGATGAGAACATACAAGACATAAAAGCGAAAATTGCAAAATTTAACAATGAGTTTCGATCACGATGGGCCAAATCTACTAGAATAGTTAATAGATTTTGTACTAGTAATAGTAAATGGCTAGAAGGCACCATAAAGTTTGCCCAATATGGAGGAAAGAAGTCAATACGTGGGCGGCCGAAACGTTCTTTTGAGGAGAGTTCTGAGCGGACTAAACGAAGGAACACGGCACCCTTACGTCGCGTTTTTTCCCAGAAGCAACTTGCCTACGCTACTCAAATGAGCTTGAGAGCATCAGGTGAAATAAATGCAGCGACGATTGTTCGTGATGTAACGATGACTACCCCCAAACGGGCCTTAAAATACAAAAAGGCTTTTCGTTCTTCTCAGGACTTTGGCGAGAAACAAATTACAACTGATTCGGCTCTTTCAATGATTATTGAGGCTAAGCTTACCCGTTATCAGTACAATGTTGTCAGAAACAATGCTAAGAAAAAGTTTCCGTGCTACTCCTATGTTCAGAAAGCCAAATTAGATTGCTATCCTAGTAAAGAAGCCATCAATGTAACTGAAACTACAGCGCAAATCAAGTTGCAAGCATTACTTGATCATACAGTTAAACGTATTATGAAATGCCAAAATGAAGTGTTTAGTGTGTATGACATCAACGAAGATTTAAAATTAATATCAAAATGGGGAATTGATGGTACTAGCACCACGCAATATAATCAAAAGTTTCAAAGTCAAGGAGAAACAGATTCAAGTGTCTTTATTTCTTCGTTTGTTCCACTGCTACTGTCAGGTAAACAAGACGGCAAGGAAGTAATTATATGGAAAAATCGTAGGCCTTCATCAACCCGTTACTGTCGACCTATAAAGTTTACTTTTCAAAAAGAAACTGTTGATTTAACGATCACTGAAAAAAACAGAATTGACACAGAAATTAAAGCACTCGAAAGAACTGAAATCGAAATTAATAACTGCAAATTTAAAATTGAACACACGCTTCTTTTTACCATGATAGATGGTAAGGTTTGCAACGCGATAACAGAAACAAAATACACACAACGATGTTATATATGCAATCTGACCAGTAATGATTTCAATAACTTAGATAAGTGTCTTTCTACACCAATTAAAGAAGAGACTTTGTGCTTTGGGCTATCAACTCTTCACGCTTGGATACGTACAATGGAAATGTTCATACATATTTCATATAATATGCCTCTAAAAAAATGGAAAGTTCCAAAAGCAGAAAAAACTATAAAAGAAGACAGAAAACGAGATATAAAAAAAAAGTTCCAAGATCAATTAGGAATGATAATTGATCAACCGAAACAAGGTTTTGGCACCACTAACAATGGTAACATGGCCAGGCGATTTTTTAAAAATCATCAAATTACAGCTCAAATTACCGAGTTAGATGAATTTCTCATTAAGCGATTTTATATAATATTACAAACCATTTCTTGTGAGTTCCACATAGACAAAGAAAAATTTCAATATTTTTGCCATGAAACAGCTCGTCAATATGTCAAACTATATGAATGGTATCCGATGCCTCCCAGTGTACATAAAATCCTGATACATGGACCAACGATTATTGATAAAGCGTTACTTCCAATTGGCCAACTTAGTGAAGAGGCCCAAGAAGCAAGAAATAAAGATTTCAAAAAATATCGGGAAGATTTTTCACGAAAAACTTCAAGATCAAAAACAAATGAGGATGTTTTGAATAGGTTACTTCTATCATCTGACCCTTTAATTTCCAGTTTGCGAAAAATTAATTCAAAAAGTAAGAAAATCTTGCCAAAAGAAGTGTTAGATATGTTACTTGAACCAGAACCTACATCCGCCAGTGACAGCTCTGAAGAATCCGAATAAACACATCTATCTAAATAAACCTAGTATTGCAAATACTTAATTGAAGGATCTGTTATAATGTGATTTGAATAAAATATATTAAACCCATTTAAATGTTTATTATTTTTTTATTAAAAAAATAGAGGGCAGAAAAACGATTTGTTAGATTTCTACCTGTTTATTTGCTACACGACAATTTCATACCAGGTATATATTTTTATAATGGGTACTTACCTGACGAAGGCCCAATTATTGTACAATAAATAAACAAGTGGAAATTTAATACGTGTGTTTGTCCTACACTCAAATTAATAGTTTTACCATATACTTTTTTGTGTTATTCTGGTGTAAATATATATATATATATATATATATATATATAAAGCTATTATAATTATGCCTAAACAAGATCAGGAGACCCCAAAATTATTTATGGCCAACTTTTATTATCGAATACCCCACCGTGCGGCGTAGAACGTAGCTTTTCTAGAGGATAATGGGATGTCGTCCTTCACTTTATTATGACATTAAGCAGAAACAACCAATCTGATGCGCTAAAAGGTGTGATTTCAGATAACTGAATTAATTTGAAGAGAATATTGGAATTCGGACATTCCGACATTGTTTGTTTTCATTGTTCCCATAAGCTCAAGCTTTACTTCTATTTCGAGGCAAATTGCCTGTGTGACAAGTAGGTATCCTAAATAAACTCATTTTTTTCAGGGAAAAGGTTAAAACATATTTTTTTATAAATTTTAAGTTTGAATATAAATCAATTATAAGAAATTTTAAAAAAATTACCACATATTTTTAAGAAAATAGTTTTTACTTTTATCCTTTTTAAAATACAGGGTGTTATGGAAATGACGTATTATATTTAAATGGGTGACTCCTGGGGTGTCCTAGAGAAGCGCTACATATATATTTTTTTAAATCGAACGTTTAAAAAGTGGGGTAATTCACCCCTAAACCCACACACAACTCCTCGGCACATTCATATATGAAGATATTACATTGCCCAGCTGATTAATCAACAGATGTTCAAGCAGAATGTTGCCAAAATTTTTAAAAGTGTAAAACTTTAGTTTCTTATAAAAATAAATATTTAGCTTACTTAGAAAGTAAATCCAGGACGCGATTAAGGAATCCAGGGCACAGACACTTTCAGTTCTTTTTTCTATAGGAAAAACTTTATGCTCATCACGTGTCCTGATGATAGTGTGGGAGTGCATAATAAGCTCATCACTAAACCCCAACATTAACGCATAATTACACTTTACAATAACATACATAGAACAAGAGCACTTAATCATCTCGCAATAGAAATAATAAAAACGTTAATTTCTATGGACCATTAACCTCTTACTAAAGATAAAATGAAACAATTGACAGGAACTACCCTCTGAAATAATGGTCTAGTCTGTCTTCCGACCAGTCGTCTCAAACTTTCTTTCCGAGAAATCTCCGCTCTCTAGAGCCAGCGCGGTTGCCATTTCCGAGACTATAATTATACAGGAAAGTAATATTATAAGGAAATTCGGCAATTTATGATAGTCGCTTATAAAACATCGAAAGCGGCAACGCTGTATTTTTAAATATTAGCCCGATGTCCACAATCAGCTGTTTAAAGAAGCAGGCCGATATCGATGAGAGAAACAACGTGTTATTTATTTTAGAATTTTTTAGATGTTAAATACATTATTTCTCAGACTGCTTAGACAATAAGGGCGTATTTTTGTCTACACAGTAGCACTTTAAAATACTAATTCAGATTGAATGGTACTTAGATGTGATATGTGATTTTATTGTGCCGGTTTGTTTTTGTTCAAGTTACCTAGGTACTTGGTGTTTTTTATAAATTAAGTTGGTGTTAAATAAGTTCGAAAAGGTAAATAAAATTGCATTTTTTTTCTAAAGGGTAAGTGGCATTTATAAACTTTTAAGTTGTCTAGATCTGACGGGTGTCGTTCGAATTGAACAAAAGAGAACATACCTGACCATTTAAAAACTCCGCGGCGGTTCGTTCGAGTCAGTTCAAGTTTATAAATCAGAGATTGCTTCCTAGCGAACTGAACTGAACGTAAAAGTTTATAATAACGTACCCTGAAAAATAAACAACTTGCAATCTGTCAAACGGTTATTGACTTTCTAAAGAGTTTACCCTGAAGATATGACAACACTGTTGACATATGTTGCTTTGCTTACCTTCCTGACAGGGGCAGCACGTGGTCATTTTTGGTTTGACATAAGGTCATGTACAGGGCATATTAAATTAAAGCGCCATTTTTGGATATTTTTCTTCAATTTGTTTTCGTCTCATGAATTGCCGATTTAAATATAATACGTCATTTCCATAACACCCTGTATACACATATTTTAAACATATTTATATCTGTTTGGTAGCGGTGTAACTGTGTGAATATATCCAGCACCCCATAAATAATTGTTATTCTATAAATATAGTTGATAAACTTTTTCTTATTAAAAACAAAATAATTTAGTCGTAATGTAATAATCCATATCTTAAAGATAAAACCTAAATTACGATTACCTGCTAATTTCAATGTTACTGTTATCACCATTGTCATTATTATTGCTGGGCCTAGTTCTATTTGAATTTCTAATTTTTCCACCTATTTGCGGTCTCACCCATTGCGTCGACTTAGTGGCATGATTAACATAGTACGGTCGACCATTGGAGGCCCTACGTTCTTCCCAGCCTGAAGGGAGATCATCACTTGCATTTCCATTTTCTGCATTGTGATTCTCGACGGTCTGGATATTAGGGGGCCCTCTGATATCACCCAAAGGGCTCACGATGGCAAGGGGAGTTCCGCCGCACGGACCATCTCGTGAAAGGAGGGATATTATTATTTGCCCTTTAACTGGTTCACTATCGTCCTGCGACGCTTTGCATAAGTCCAAACACTGGTCTGAAAAAAAAATTATGAAAAAAACCTCAAAAACGCAGATTTTTTTCTTTTATGATCAAACACAAACACTATAGGATAATTTGTATATATATTTTGAAATAATGGCGAAAAGGCCCAGCCCGGTCCTAGTGGTGAGACGATTACTTGTAGCACAAAAAAGCCTGAGGTAGTGAGGTTGTAATCTATTCTCTTATACAACTTCAGGTCATTAGCAAAGAAACTTCTTCTGGCACGCAAAATATAATCAGATATATCGTTAATGAAAATGTTGAACTCCAGAGTAAATCAAAAATGATTCCGACACGAATTTATTGACACACTCTGTGTGCGTCCCTCAAGAAAACTTACAAACCCGTTGCTCGCAGCTTAGCAAAGTGAAGGCCGAATCTAACCCCATCAAAAGCCTTGGAGAAGTCTATACAACGTGTCCAAGATAAGGAGGGCCAGTACAGGGATCTCGGAAACCGTAAGAGATATGAAGTCGGTTAAATGGAGGTTAAGTTGCGCATTTACGTGCCTAATAATATGCCGTTTAGAAAGTTTTAAAATTCCGAGTAGTTCCGGATATATCCGAAAAAACCGAAATTCTGAAAAATCGTTTTATTGTTTTCCTGGGTTTTTTTGAGATCGAATTCTAAAGTCAATTGCACTTTTACATTGCCACTTTTTCAGCTCGTATCTAACAGCGTTAATTGTTTTGTAATCCGACGAGTCGTCTTCGAAGGGCCATTATCAACTTTCTTATTTTAAATATGGTCCTGTTTTCCTGATATTGGAATTTGAGAGCTTTTTTTCTCCCGAACGCAACGATGTATGACACATTGTGGTTTAATGATGTTTCGAGGGTTTTTTTGAACCTGTATTTCTCCTTATTTTATAAATAATATCTCATAAGTAAGCTCTAAACTTTTTACTTATGTTGGACTAGTTCAATAAATAACAAATAATTTAATAATAAACCACAAATAAGTGAACAAAAATCATTCCAAAACATTAATAAAACGAACAACGAAAAAAGTAAGGAACTACATAATCAGGTGTTCAAAATGATTTCCATTATTCTCTAAGCACAAATAACATCTTCTCACTGCCACATAACAGTTTTTTTGAGATAAAATAAAACATGAGATAGAATATCAAACTTTTCAGCATTTGTAAATTTACGTTCCATATTTTCTGGAAAATAGAAAACCTCCTAAAACCCTCTCAAACGATCACAATGGGAATGTCAAGTGAAACAAATCACTCGTCACCATCTTAATTTTTTTGTTTCAAGCGCCCACTTTTCTTTTAAATCCCGAATCAACAGAAGTTTGAAATAATATTTCTGTATTTTGTTCACTTATTTGTGGTTTATTATTAAATTATTTGTTATTTATTGAACTAGTCCAAGTAATAAGTAAAAATTTAGAGCTTACTTATGAGATACTATTTATAAAATTAGGAGAAATACAGGACCGTATATATATTATTATTATTATTATCTTGGACATGTTGTATTACACTGAATCCACCTGATGTCCCCCCTCCAGAGCATCCGCCAGATCAGCCTTATACTCCACCAGGTTTGTCACCGTAGATCGGCGGGAGCAAAAGTTGTGCTGAAACACGCCTTGATTGATAGAAGCATGAAACAGGGTATTCAAACGTCTGCTAAATGTAAAGATGCATTTCTTAAAGAATGAATGACTGAAAAGCTCAGTCCTTAGAAGACTATGTGTCGCCGAAATTTGTTTCATTATTTTTTTTTTGGCATAGAGATGGAAGATAGAAAAGGCACATTTTGCATTAATTATGTTTCTTTAATCTAATGTTTATTAATGAATATCATGAGGCAGATTTTAATTAATTAAAATTTATTTATGGGTGTAAGTAGGAAGAACACGAGCAAGTGCATAAATTTAATGATGGGGCTATTAAATATTGGTATCAGACCGATACAAATAATCACATAACAAGTAAAGCAGGTAAAAAATACATATATAGGAACAAGCTTATTACATAATCCTAAAAGAAAACCTATATGAATTAAAGCATGGTTTTAATAACTTTCACTGTTTAATTTTGTTGTTTATTGTTTTATTTATATTAGTGCATAAAGTAGAACACATTGTACTTTGTTAAAAAAAAATTTGTTACCCATTTCGCAACTTCGACTCTACATCATCAGGCAATAAATACAAATCAAACATATAACAATATGGCTAAATTTGTTCTAAAAATATTTCAAAATAGAACATACTTTTTTTGTAAAGTTTAGGAATAATAATAGGCTTAAAAACTCGCGCCAAACTGGGGCCCGCCTACAAAACATGATTATGCATTAAACTTATAGAATCGGGCCGTGGGCGTTTTCTGTTTTAAGAGTGCTGATAAGTTGTTAGTAATTGCCTTGTGATTCTTATCCCTCATCCATCATTTGTGAATATTATTTATATTAAAATATTGTTATAAATAAATAAAATTTTGAAAGAAAAAAAGTATTTCAGGATGGGATATTGTGATTAATAAATAAATCTATGTTGACAACATCCCAGTAAAAAATTTTAAATATGAATTAACTCCAAAAATATTAGTTTAAGCCCCATAGGCATATAAACACAATACTTCTGGGTCACTAGTCACTACACAATATAAATATTTTGGTGGACCAAGTTTAAACCCCTTCAGTGAATTAAAGATGAATTTTTAGTAACAAGAACCTATATGATTAAAAAAAACTCTATTGCCTCTATTGAGGAAACATGAAGGTTTAGATAAAGAGATATGATTTTGAAAGCCAATTTAACCTTTTATTTTGAAAATATACAGTGGGTTCCGTTAAAACAAAAAAAACAGGCATTGACCTCTCTTTAGATGTTACAGAAATATACCTAAATTTAACCTCCCCTGTATGATATCAAAGCGACTTTTATATGAGGATGCAATACATTGGTTCTCCTTAAATTATTACCAAAATATCAACTTTCCATTAATTCAGACCATAAATTTACAAGCGTTTAATTAGGGTCATGTTTTGCACAATATTAGACAGAAATAATTTCTTATCTCGGAAACAGTAAGTCAACATTATTAGAACTAAAAGGTGATTCTAAAAACTTAATAATATATGAAGTGTTCCATTTGAGATAACTAAGTTCCTACAATTTTTTTAATATTAAGAAGTCGTCCAATATTCAGTTAATGTGGGTGTATGTTGCATTATTGGCACTGGTAGAAACCAAATAGCCAGCCTATATTCAGTGACTTTTTTTTAATAATATTTCTTTCGGGTTCTATTGTAGAATTTTTAAATATAGCATAAATAAATTTATATCAATATTTCAATTCTGTAAGTTGATTTTGCCTATAAATTAATACTTTCAAAAAGAAAACACTCCGTTACACACAATAAGAATAATTAAACTTGAGAATACTTACAACCAGTGTCCTTAAGTCTTTGAATTAGGGAATTCACTATTCGCACACAGCCTAAGAACCCACTTCCTTGTTTTTTATGCACTTTTCGATGATTCCAAACTGAAATTGTTATTGTATCGGATTTTCCAATATATAAATCATAATGTGAATTCCATTTTGGGTCCAAGGTATTTTTCACTGTCTCTGTTGAATGACACTGACCACTTCCGTCTACAGATATTTTCGCGAACGGATCTGGAAGTCCTAAAAATTTAAAGGTGCATTACATTCAGCTGTCCTTAAAACTGTACTATTTATAGGCAAGTAATTAAATGTTGTACAACTTTATACTTACGGAATAGATCTTTTCGGACTAAATTTCTAGCACAAAGAACTGCAAAAAAGAGATTAATTAGTATTATTACATCACAAATTAATATACTTGGGAGGTCCCTTCAATGAGGCCATATTGTTTGACAGTTAAACCAAATGCACTCAATTTAATTATATTTCAGCTTAGGTTGGTCAAGGCCTACAAAAAGTTATACTTACTCGTCAGACGAATCTTTTGGGCCCCATTTCGACGGGTGGAAGGCGTATTAGACATTATTAAAAACAAAAAATAATATAATACAATACATCATCTATTATTTTTCGCCATGTTCTGAATTTCTGAAGTTTATAATTAATTTTGCTAAGCTAGCGCCACCTATGTACGCCATTGCAGAATGTAAGCGAACTTACGTCCCACGTTTCCTCTTTGACATAGGCGCATGCACTGGTCCGCATTTCGGGACGCTTCTTGTGGTTCGATTATCAAATTTTAGTGATTTATATTTTTTCCTCTCTTCGTTTCTACTTAGGTGAAATAATTAATAGTACATAATAAAATAAATCGTTTATTAAAATTGACTATAACTTATAGTGTACCGTCTGAATTGAACGTATAAGAAACGAAAATTAACGGAAATAGTCGGAGATTTGTAATGTTCGGACATAAGTTTGGTTTGTTTTGTGGCTCATTGTACAACTTAATTTAACCACTAACGCATCGCACCAACTCGCGCCTATATAAAGCTGTTAGTTCCCATATAATTATATTTCTTACTTAGCTAACTCTCAATTAAATTATGGGTATCCTTTAACCGGTTAGCAAAATATTCTTATTTTTGCGAACAGAAAAATGTAATCGGTCAGCCAAAATGGCTAGTTGGTCAGCAACTTATGGACAGCAAAAAAAAAATAAAAAAATAAAAAAAAATAAAAAAAAAAAAAAAAAATAAAAAAAAAAATATAAGCTGCTATGAGCGACCACAGTTAATCAGATCAGCAATCAGCGGGTAAGCAAAATATTTAATCTTGGTCATCAAAAAAAAAGCAATAAAACGTGAAATAGTGACAATGCCCTGGGAAAACAAGTGAAAACTCGCCCCGCTACACCTTTTGTAGCCGATTTCCTTCTGTATTCGGTAAAAGAAAACACAAGAAAGTTACATAAATTGACAGTGCCCTGGGAAAACAAGTGAAAACCCGCCCCCGCTACCTTTTGGACCTTGACTGCTACACCGAATGGAAACACATGCACGCAATTAGTCACTCGTATCACGCGACTGCTTTCGCTCCACCCACAATAACGAACTATGCCGATTATTCAAAACAAACGCAATCCAATGATTTATATTAATAACCATTCTCTTAATATGCAAACCTCTGAAGTAAACTGCTTCTAGACATGTTTTTATCTACTGACCATGTGTAACTGTTAATTAAGCGAACACATAATATTACAAGCGGACTGATATCGGTTAAATTGTTTGTAACATTTTTTGCAGAACAAGTGTTGCAGCCCTATTTTTATTTATTGCAAGCAAAATCTTTTTATGCTGATCAATAAATGATTTAATGGCTATTTCGTGCTACGAACCAATTTTAATAACGGTAAACCATTTAATTACTTTTCTTAAATTATATGACCAAACCACGGAAGTCATAAACATATAAATTTTTTTATTTCAACTTTTGACATGTATATTAAAACTTTATATAATATCTTCATCATATGCAATTCCATGTTTGCTAAGTAATTCTTTTAAAGATTGAATTTTTTCATCGTCCTGTTTCTTTATTTCCATAATTTGATTCTCATGCATTTCTAACATTTTGATATATTTTATTTCTAAAGAATTAAGAATTTTGTCGAATTCTTCATGTCGATCAGAACTTGTTTCTGCCATAAGTTCTGCTTTTTGAATTTTCAGTTGAATCTAGAAATTATAAAGGCTAGTATTATATCGTATAAAACCATTTTGCTTCCAGAACTTAGGAAGGAAACAATAGAAATTTAGCAAGCACATAAAAAAAAACCTGTCTTAATGTCAATGTAGTAGATACTTGTCACGAAGTTCTATGTTTGTATAAGAAAGATTACGCCAGTTATAAATAAAATATACAATACCAAGAGTTTTCTTGGCTGAGCATGACCAAAATCCAGCTTTAGTGTATAACTCTTTAAATATAAAATTCACAGGTATAACTACATATAAAATCGTTGAATTTAAGAATTCGCCCCACGTACAAAATGATGATCCAGCACACACGAAACAATTTCTTTTCTGTGCAACAATTAGAATTTTGGCAGGTGGCTGTCTGTAGCCAAGCCTCTTCAAAATCTATCGATATCAGCTGTTTTCTATCCCTCATTTTCCAAAACATCCACAACCTATCTTTATTTATCTGAAAGGGATTTTTAACTTAAAAGAAATAAGAAATACGAAAACTTTTAACATGGATAAGGAAACTAAACTTTCCAGGTCAATACTGGATATGAAATTTATGAAGAAATCGAAAGAAAAGGTATTAAAAGAACAGGAAGATGCTGAAGGACAAGCAATGTATTCAAACGAAATTACTGATGAAATGAAAAGAAATGGTAATATTAATTTCCGAGAAGCTAGTATCACTATTTGTAAAGGACTAGTTGATGGAAGGCTTTCATTTGGTGGTATGAACCCGGATATTGAGAAAATTATGGAAAGTGATTACAATAAACTTTTCAAAGAAATTGAAACAAAAAAAGAAAAAGATATAACTGACGAAGAAATGGCAAAAGGTTACTCAACAGTTGTTAATACCATTAATAATAAATTTAAAGCTAGGAAAAGTAAAAACAAAAAGTTTCAAAAGCCTCATCCTGATGAGCCAATTTAAATTTAAACCAGCAACTTTGTAATAATATACATTTTTTTTTTATTTTAACACAGTTTATTATTTCATGATCTGAAAGCTCACTAGCTAGGAACGGACTTGACAACACATCTTGTAGTTGTGTCAACATTTTGTATAACTGAAAAATATTTTTTTTAATACTTTCGATATTTTTCTTTATTTGTCTCAAAAAAAACAACCCTTTCAAGTTAATGAAATGGACATCGATGAAATAAGCAATTAAAACAGAACTCAATTTACAAATAATTTCTGTACTGAGTTCCAAATTTTTATCAGGAGAAATACTTCTCTTTCAATTTTTCTGTTCTTAGGCTATGATCAATCCTTATAAATATTTTTCGATCGTGTACCAAAATTTCAATTTGGAAATCTCTCGGCATAAATTCTTCTTGCTTCCAGTGTTATTTTGACCTCCCCAGAAAGCTGGTGAAATATTCCTGTATATTTACTGAACACCCTGCATATAGGTAGTATTATAAAAATGGTATCATTTAACTGGTTAGCAAAATATTCTTATTTTTGCGAACAGAGAAATGTAATCGGTCAGCCAAAATGGCTAGATGGTCAGCAACTTACGGACAGCAAACATTTCTGAATCGTGACAGTGCCCTGGGAAAACCCGCCCCCGCTACACCTTTTGTAGCCGATTTCCTTCTGTATTGGGCAAAAGAAAACACGAGAAAGTTATATAAAATGACAGTGCCCTGGGACCTCTGAAATAAGCTGCTTATATCATTTTATAAAGAAAAGTTCATATGACATGACATGTCCGCAACGGCTTAAATTTTTATTTTTTAATATCTCCGAAAGTACTTTAGATATTATTTGCAATTTTTGGTATGTGTTAATAGGACATAGAACCACAAATTTTAGTTAGAAAAGTTATTCAATTGTTCCACCAGTGGCGTCCCTACAAACATGTCCTATGATATTTTTTACAAAAAGATGGTACACCACTGACATTTTTCCATGTGGATATTTTTGAATATAGTGGTTTTAATCAAGACGAGAAAAACTCGAGACCATTTTCATGTAGAATTTACCAGGCTAATCAGAAAAATATCCACATGAAAAAATGTCAGTGGCGTACCATCTTTTTTGTAAAAAATATCAGCGGACATGTTTGCAGGGACGCCACTGGTGGAACAATTGAATTACTTTTCTAACTAAAATTTGTGGTTCTATATCCTATTAACACATACCAAAATTGAAAATAATGTCTAAAGTACTTTCGGAGATATTAAAAAATAACCATTTAAAAAATGAAAATTCAACACCCTGTAGCAAAAAATGTAAGCCGTTGCGGACATGTCATGTCATATGAAGTTTTCTTTCTAAAATGACCTAAGGAATCGCACTCTGAAATATTAGCACGTCATTAAGAAACACCCTGTATAGATATATAGATATAATAGAAAAATTAAGTTGCTAATGAGTGCCAAAGATAATCTTAGTCCTAAAGCTACAACTATTTTTAAGCTGGTAAGTAAACCTAATTAATTTAAAAATATTTTTTGTTAGTTAAAGTGAGTAGCAACAATTTGTAAGAGAAACGGCAACCTTCAAATTAATATCAATAATACAAAATTAATTGATTTGATAATATAATAATGGTCCATTATGTGTGTACCATATTGTACATAGTATACTATTTACCTGCAAGGCGGTATTTTTTATTTCTAGTTCTTGTCGCAATCTGTCAATTTGCTTCAAATATTCTTTTTCAGATCTTTGAAAAAGTTTATCCATTTTTGACACACATTTTTTCAGTAAAAGTAACTTTTTGTCACAACTACAGCCAGATACTTGGGTTTGCAAAGCAGATATATCGTTTGTAATCCTATAAAGAAACTAATAAAATTAATTCCATAATAATCTGTAAAACAAAAGAATCCCATTAAATATTGGATTTATTAGCTGTTATCCTGTGATTGCGACCTGAGATATTCCTTTAGAGCAGTGACGGTTCGTCCATAGGAACACGTGTACCCCCAAAAATGATAAAAAAAATTATAAAGTCTTAATTCATATTCATTTAATACAATTTAACATAAAAACATATTTTATCGTAACTTCAACCCAAACATAAGTAGTAGCTCTCACTGTGGCGTGATCCGGCCGGCGCGGTGCGCTGGTAGTTAGATTGGTGACGAGGAATGATCGCATATGCGCTCATGTAGGCGGGCCATAATGCAGTTTCTCTTTATCAGGCGGCCGAGGATAGCAGGGATATCGCGATTTTGAATGAATAAGGCGCACACTTTAAGAGTGCGCCTTTGACCGTTTGCACGTGTATGTAGGCAGTAATTCGAGGTGTGTTGTTGTAAAAATTGATTACTCCGACTTTAAATTTAAAATAACTAATGAAAGCTAAATTGTGTGCCAGTTCGGGTATTTCTAAAACATCCTGACATTCTTGAATTGATTTGCTTCCGGTACCTTCAAATTGAAGTATCAAGGTTCTAAATTTATCGGCATCGTACATGGCAGCAGTTTTCCCATCTTAAAATCGTTTCTGTGGCTAGATGAAGCTTTTGTAAATATTTAGAACTATTTAGAGCTATTTACTAGCTATCTACAATGGTTCTTCAGTGCGTGGTGTGTAAGAAATTCTAACCCCGGATTAATATTTCGTCCGTAAGTGAGATTAATGAGGTTATGTTTTTTTAGGCAAGCAATGGTGTAGCTAATTCTATAGAATTTTAAGTAAATATTGCAAAAATATAGATTTTTTCTTCATATTATTTGAATTCTGTAAAAAAATACATACAACGATTACCTATTTATGACTATCAACGAATACCAGCGTTAGATCGAAATTATCTAAACGCATACCTTATTACAGCGTTGCCATTTTTTAAACCCATCTTCTTCTAGCTTATTTGAAAGAATTTAAAACTGTAGAACTGTGTATGTTATAAATAAATGGTGTTTTATGACTGGAATGGTTTGCCTCCCCTTTTATATTACATATGTCTATGATTTCTATCCTTACTAAAGAAAAAATATATAGATAGCCCCGTGGTAAATAATTGTCAACATTTCTTACCGGGCACATTGTTGCTGAATTACATCTGTCAATCTATAAATCTCATTATCTCTTATTCTAGTTACAACTTCATTTTGCTTATTTATTTCTGTTATTTTCTGTTCATAACTTGAAATCAGTTTATTTGTTTTTTCTTCACAGTCATTCTCGTGTTTATCGATGCTAGCTTGAAATGATTTTTCCAATTGGAATATACTCTCCTAAAAAATGTTTATTAAACTCGTCTCAAAATTTTTAAGAAGATATCCTCTAAAATCTAGATAATTATAGGAAAAAATTATTATTAGCAGAAATATCAAGTACGCATGCAATCACAAAATACAATAATTTGATTGGGTATACAGGGTGTTATGGAAATGAATTATTATATTTAAATGGGCGACTCCTAGGGTGTCCTAGGGAAAGTCTACATACTTTTTTTTTATCGAATGTCTAAATACTAAGGTAAAAAACCTTTTTTTATCCACATACTGTCGCTCCGTTCCATCTGGATTCAGTTAGCAACAATGTGGGTTACTACACTATACTAACAGTGTTGTCAGATTACACCGCATGTTTCGCCCTTGCTTGGATACCTGCCACGCGCGACTGTCGTTGCTTCAGTATATTTCGAGACTCGGGGGTGGAATGGCGCTGTCGTGGGTTCCACGTGCTTGATCTATACGAATTTTAAACGTTTTGTTAGTTGTAGCATTACCCGTTTTTTTCTGTTGTGAAATAATTCATAATAAGAAATATTGTAATGTGATTTCAAATTTGTGTGATATTACCTATATATTGTTGGTTCCGTTACAAAACATACGGACGGACATAAAACGGATTATAAGATCGAAGATAAGAGAGTATGTTCCATAAAATTGTAGTATTTTTTTTTCTAAAAAGTTTGAAATAGAAGTGATAACGCGGGTCAAAGACGTCTTGTTCTTAATTCTGTGTTGCAATATATGACAACACTGCCTCAATAAACTATTGATTGCGAACGTCCTCAGTAGCGGCCACGTAAATTTTTTCAGATTTCATATAAAGTGTATATTTCGTACAATAATTCAAAGCGCCATTTAAGGTTATTTTTCTTCAATTTATTTTCATCTCAGGATTTGCCGGTTTAAATATAATAAGTCATTTCCATAACACCCTGTATATTGGCTGTAATAATAAAAAGTTCAACATGAATTAAAGAAACAAGGGTTATAAGTTTCATTGATGAAATCTATTAAGTTCAGCTAATTTTAGCCTTAAAAAAAAATGGCATATTTTTTATAGTTCAGAAATATACAGGATGATTCACGACGAGCTTGCATTAGAACTTTATGGAGAACTACTGAACAGGTGTTTCTGAAACTTTGCGGATTTAGGTTTATCGATACGCTCTCTTTAACTAAAATATTCACATGTTCCTGTAATTTCCGGTTATTCCGGAAGAAGCTGTTAACTTACAATAAACACATTGTATCATGCTTTCTACACCGACCCATTTGATTCCGTAAAGCCGTATTCCAGCCGGCAATTCTACTCTTGTAGCAATAAAAGTTGAAAGGAGGCATGAACAGTAAACGTAATGGAAATAATTATGTCAGGGAAATATCGTTAGGAATAAAATAATAGTAAATATTATTTATTAACTGAGTAACTTTATGTTTCTTTGCATTCTGTAAATATTATTAATTTATGTCAAAAAATGAATTTTGAACTTATTGGGTCATTCACGTCATTAAAAGATCTCGGGAACTAAAAAAGATATTTGTTATTTTTCCTATAAGCAGTGGCGGTTCTTCCACAGGAGCACATGCACCCCCAAAACGAAAAAAATATATTAATTTATATTATTTATCGTATAAAGTCCGCCCCTCCCTAATTTTATCGTACCGTCAAACCAATCTGTATATTATAAGCTCTAGGTTCATCCGGCAACTCAGCAAGGAAAATGACGCGATATACTCGCATATGCGAATAAGTGGGCGGGGCATAACACAATTTCTCTGTAGTAACAGGTGGCGGGGGATAGCGGTGGTATGGCGATTTAACATGGGAAAGGCGCACAATTTTAGTGTGCGCAGAGCCGTTGTCTGTTCGTTGCATGTAGTTAGAAATTCGAGCGTGTATGTTTTAATATTTTAATATTATATATTTATTAAGTTAAAATGAATAGTTTGACGGTGGACTATTTAAAAAATTACTTTAGCTCTTTGAGTTTGGAGCAAAAAATTGAAGTGAAGAATGCGGGAAGACCTAAACCCGAAATGAATTTAACGCAGACCACAAAGGGGTAAATCTAAGGACTTTATTAGAAAGTTTAAAAATTAAATATATGAAAAAAATAACTGGATTTGTGGATGCAGCATAACTAACCGTTTGTTTTGTTTTTCCTTTTTGTTGTTTGGTCGCGGCGTTGAGGAGGTTTGGTCGTTACACAAAAATAAAATGTTAAAAAGAATTTCACGATACTTGTGAACCCGCTCTATCATAGGTCACGAGCCGCCACTGCCTATAAGTAAGCCTTTTTATTTAATTTGGGTTGAATTCCTTATTGAAAAGGACCTGCTTTAATAAATTTTTAGAATGTATTGATAACTATTAATACAGGGTTCAAAAAATAAGATTAAAAATTAAATTGAATAAAGTGCAAAATATCTACTTTTTCAAATGGAAACCCCCAAATTTTATAATTGTTTCTATTTAGTATTATAAATCAAGGGTAAGTTTGTGTAAGGTTGTCGTCTATTTCGAAAATGTATAGCTTTCTAAATATTGATTTAATGCTATATAGACAACCTTATACAAACTTACCCTTATTTTTAATGTTGAATAGAAAATAATCATCTGGAGGACTTCATTCTTGTGGAACGACCTTCCCGAGGTCGTTTTTCCCAACGAATATAACCTCCAACGATTCAAAACCAACGTGAATCGCTTTTTGCGCACACGCACCACTCCCAGAGTGCCCTAAAGGATTTTTCCTATAGTGCTTGTGTTTGATCATAAAAAAAAAATTATAAAATTTGAGGGTTTCCATTTGAAAATGTAGATTTTTCGAAGTTTTCTCAAGTTCATTTTTAAGCTTATTTTTTGAAGACACTGTATAAATAGTTATCAAAATATTATAAAAAATCTATTAAATCATGTCCTTTTCAATAAGGAACCCAATCCAATTTAAATAATAAAGGTTTCCGTATCCGCAAACGTAATTTTAGACATAAAACCTTAAATATGTCACACACTTAGACTTAGGTATATGACGTGATATACGAAATCTGTCTCGAATCATGCGCAGATTCCAAAAATGGATTTTATGTATACATACAGGGTACACCAAGTAAAGTGGCATATTAGAAGTATCTCGAGAACTAAATGAGATTTTATTTTGAAAATTTGGCTGTAGCTATAAGAGATGATTTTCTACGTTTATAAAATATTTTGGATTGTGCGGTGTTGCCGGATCACACCGAAAGTGGTAGCAACTTCGGAATTTTAAATGAATTACCCTATATATTATATTTTTTTTGGAATCCAGGTAAAAATCTAGAACAGTTTTCTGTATAATATCATATATCTATCTTTAAAAGTTTTTGAATTATAAATAATCTTGTGATTTTTTAACGCCGTATCGGGCCCTGAAAAGAAAATCATATCTTTTTAGCAGTTACAGCTAGAAAGCTGAAATTTTGACATTAGTTTCACAAGACCATCGAAATTTTATAATTTTGAACAGTATTTAATTAGTTTTATACAGGGCGTCTCCTTAACAATATTTCTGAGGGAGATGAATTATTGCAATAATCTTCTTTTTTTTTAAATGGGACACCCTGTATTTTATATATTTTTTTGCTAATGGAGGATGGAATTTTCTATCTAATGGTATTCTGTGTTCCTATACCTATCTTCAATATTTTCGTACTTATAGCGAAATTTGAAAATTATCTTATAAAAATATATTTTTTGGTAGTTGGCTGTGGAATGGATTCATAGAAACAAAATAATGAAAAATCCATTTGACGTTATGTCTGTGTATTGTAATAAAAATGGCTAATTCACATCATTCGAGCTTAGATATTTTAAGTTTATTTAATATTCATGGGGAGTCTGGTAGAGTTTTATCTAGAACTTGCAAAAAATTTAATGAACTTCATCCTGATGTAGCTCTTATATGATTCCCAAAAAGTTGATTGGACTATTAGGTCCATGGAAATGGCTCCAAGGTCTCCGGATCTTATGATCTTACCCCCTAGATTTGTATCTATGGGTTAGGATTAAAGAAATAGTATACAAGACACATTTCACAACAAGGGAAGATTTAGAACATCGAGTAAGAACAGCTCTGGGGGTCTCTAGAAGGGGAAGAAATGAAAAAAGGTGACAAATAAACATGTTGTCACCACTATTCATGAGTGTTTAAGAGCCAACAATTTAGTTATTAGTTATTTTATTGGTGTTGTTGCCTAATTTTAATTTTGTTTATTTATTTATTAATAAATTACTTATTTGTTAACTATTTTTTTTACAACAACACAGACAACGTCAAATGTATTTTTCATTATTTTGTTTCTATGAATCCATTCCACAGCCAACTACCAAAGAATATATGTTTATAAGAAAATTTTTAAATTTTGCTATAAGTCCAAAAACACTAAATATCATTAGATAGAGAATTCCATCCTCCATTAGCAAAACATATCAAATATAGGGTGTCCCATTAAAAAAAAAAGAAGATTTTTGCAATAATTCATCTCCCTCAGAAATATTGTTTGGAGACGCCCTGTATAAAACTAATTAAATACTGTTTAAAATTACAAAATTTCGATGGTTTTGTAAAACTATTGTCAAAATTTCAGCATTTTAGCTGTAACCGCTAAAAAGATATGATTTTCTTTTCAGGTCCCGATACGGCTTTAAAAAATCACAAGATTATTTATCTCTTAAAGATAGGTATATGATATTATACAGAAAAACGTTCTAGATTTTTACCTAGATTCCAAAAAAACTATAATATATAGGGTGATTCATTTAAAATTCCGAAGTTGCTACCACTTTCGGTATGATCCGGCAACACCGTACCATCCAAAATATTTTATAAACGTAAAAAAAAATCTCTTATAGCTACAGTCAAATTTTCAAAATAAAATCTCATTTACTTCTCGAGATACTTCTAATAGGCCACTTTACTTGGTGTACCCTGTATATTATTCCATTTTTGGAATCTGCGCATGATTCGAGACAGATTTCGTATATCACGTCATATACCTAAGTCTAAGTGTGTGACATATTTAAGGTTTTATGTCTAAAATGACGTTTGCGGATACGGATACAAATTTTGAGAATAAAATCTCATTTAGTTCTCGAGATACTTCTAATAGGCCACTTTACTTGGTGTAGCCTGTATAGGGCGTTCCATTTAAATTAAGCAAGTTGACTCAAACTCCCGGGTTGGACAAATTTTTAAGTTCCACCACTGCATCTAGGTGATCTGTCTTCTATCTAGCACTTATCGAGAAAGACAACAAATCATCGGCTGTTGATCGAGGTCGACCCAATCGATTGTTGCACATCTGAACATTTTTTTTTCAATGTTTTAAGCAAACCTTACGTTGCCATCGCCAACAAAAAAATGTAGTTTCTTATGGATTCCTACCATATTTCTATTTCTAACATCGTCCATTTCGATTTCCATTTTTTGTATGACTGACTTCAGTTCATTATTTTGATGTGCCATTTCGGACAACCGCAACTGAAGAGCATCAATAGTGTTTTTCCAGTCTGTGGAAATATAATTCGTATCTTTTGGAATTCTAATATTCAACCCCTCCACATCATATCCTTTTAAAATTGGAACACATTTAGAATCGTTGCATGCGTCGGTCCTATCTGAAAATATACAGGGTGATTCACGGTCTATGGTAGATTAGATGCAAAGATATTACAAACCACAGATAGAAAAACGTACATTTCTAGGCTACGCGACGAATGCAAACAGTCTTTTCCACCTCTCGGTCATTATTGCAGCATAGCCAGATTGGCATATTTGTCGGAAAGGTATCTTGCAAAATCCCAATTAAAAGTTCAATTACAACTGGTTTAAGATTAATCCGCAATTGCTCTTCAAATAAAGTTATTTCCCAATAACTTTACTATAAACTGTGAAAAGGCGATGAGAGATTCTTTAAACAAATATTATTATACTTAAAAGTATCAAACGAATCTTTTGAACTAATCCAACTGCACTCTGGCAACATCGATTTTTATTTTACAAATTTGCTAGGATTCGGACCCAAAAGATGAATGAACTATTAATCTCGTATTGTGTTTTTTTGTTATTATTGGTGAAAAATCGTCTTTATTATAAACAATGTATTCATCTGTTGTTTGTAAAAGAGTCGATCATTTAAATAAGGATTTATCTTTTCATCGGTAAGTATGGTTATGTTTCAATATTTAACCATCTGATATAACCAGACTTCAACATTGTTGCCATTCAGCCAAAAAACATGTAGTTCTCTCTTCCACCTATTACGGTTTTCAATAACATTTCACGCAATCACAGCTTCACTTTCCAAGAGTTTGATGAATGGATTATGGGATCTGTAGTTTACAATACCTTTGCTTAGACGTAGTATATGGAAAACCAGTAATAGGATATATAATATTAAAAATTTGCGTCTTATACAGGGTGTCCGGTAAGTACCTCGTAATCTCTCGGAAGCATACAGAGGAGGTCAAAATAAACCTATAATTTGCCATAGAAAAAAGTGTCTCTTAACAGAGGGTACCCGTTAAATTATTCTAAATGATTTAATAAGGAAGTTGGATCGAAGGTTGACATAATCTTTCAATATGCCTCATCAGCAAAAATAATGACAACGGCTTTACGGGCGTCGACGGCAAGAGATTAGATGGTTTAAGAATGACGCAATGTAGCGTTGGGAAGGACGAAATAAAAAATTGTTTTAGAAGGCAGTCGGTTTCTGGTATCCACAGAACCGCGCTCACCAGCGATTCGATCTTTTCAAAACGGGTGCCGCAATGGTGGCTACAGGTTTCAGAGTGTTTTTACACCAAGTAATTCCGAGAACAGCCCGCCGCGGATTTTCCTTGAGAAAATTTTTATCGTCGCATACTCGTGTTTCCGGCGAGTTTAAATAATACTGCAATTCGTAATCGACAAAGATAAGCGTTCGAAAAGTATTTAAGTAGGAGCGTCTCTAAATTATAATGAATTTTTCATTGAATATCAAGACTGGCGACATTACTGATAGTGTCGACCAGCACTCACACATATATTCAAAATTTAATGATTATAAGAAAGTTAGATTGGCTCTAAATAAATAATTCCTGGGTGGGAAATTCACCTCTGGATAGAATTAAAAAATGGGGACAAAATTAAATTTCCAAAAAATAGCCGTCTACTTAAAAAACTTAAGGGGAAACTTGGTTATACGGGGGTTATCAAAAAACATCTTACGTGAAACGCGCAGATAAGTAGAACGTTTAGAGTTACCTATCATTTATTAAGCGCAAACGGACGGACGTTTCGGGCTACGTACTCCACTCATATCATGGTATAACGTACGTACGTTCCGCTTGAAAAAATTCCTTCGTGTCTTTTTCTCAATTAGGGGACAATACCACCACACTCGTTGGGTCAAATTTTTGACCGGCGTTATTTGACAGAGCTGAAAACTGATTTTTTGAATACTTTGGTCATTCCTCTCTAAAATGGTACACTTAATTTATTGCGATAAAACTTACTGTTTTCGAAATAAATCGGGTTTATGAGAAACGTTCAAATGCTAAAAATTGCGCCGAGACTTGCATTCATCTGCGAACAATTTGGTTAATCCGGTGTAAGTATTTTCGTCTTCTTTGACTACTACCGCAATTCGAAAATGAAAGCTAGACTTCAAAATAAAAAATATGTATATTTTATTCTTTCTGGTTTACTTTCCTGTTAATTAATTCTAATAAAAATATTTCTTACTCATACGGATTTTATTCTGAACATTATAGTGTATTGCTTCGTCAGAATTTTGGCAACTACTATCAGTACTTCTATTAATTTCGGCTTGTAATTTGTTTTCTTCTCGTGATGCGTCTGCACTCGAATCGCCGTCTGTCAAATCAGACCAAGAATCTTCATCCCGTCCATTTTGTGTCGATTCACGACTGTTTACATGATTTTTAATCTCGTTTTCCTTCTGAATATATGTCATAGGTTCCCCGCAATCTAAAGAATCATGTAATAATGGAACTTGGGCACCTTGATACGTCAATTTTTCTGCCGACTTTTCTCGTCTTCCAATTCGTATAGGAATATGTTCGTCATGTATTTTTTCCGATGTTTCTGGGGAATCGTCTAATTTTTTATCTGATTTTAAATTATCTGAAAAATCCCAAGTTTCTGTATTTTTAGGACACAAAAGAAGGCAGGATTTATTAACTGTATCGTTTTCTTTTATATGGATTATTGAATTATGAAGATTGGATGGTCGACTTTTTCTGTGATGTAAACCCTGTAAATAATTAAATTTGTCAAGGTTATTATAGTTATTATAGAGGGTGATTGATGGTGGATATCCTATTATGAAGAACTAGTCAACGGATCACTTTGAGAATTTGGTAGCTTATACAGGGTGTCCCAGAATATGTGGGCAATCTCCCGGGTTCAGATAGAACACTTAAAAATAACAGGAGAAGTATCTATAAATTTTTCTTCCTACGGCCTCCCCTACCGAGATACGGGCCCATAACGGACGTCCCTGGAAATCGTTGGTTTTTAAATAATATTTTAAGTACTAGGTGTAATTTAATAATTTTTTAGTATAATGGTTACTAGATGAGTCGCCTTAAAATTCGCCCTTTTAAATACATTTGGCTTATTTAGTTTGCCAGGGACGGACTAGACGTAACACAAAAATGCTTTTTTTGTACACCTTGTACGATGAAGGAACGACAATAATATTTTTGGATACTCTAAACCTTAAGCTGACAAAAAATGTACTCTTGATCAATGTTGATAAAATGAACCGTTTTCGAAAAAAAATATATTTTGGTTCAATATGACTTATATTCAGTATACGTAAATTCCATTACTAAGTTAGTAACTAATAAGGCAAAGGAGAAAAATCGCAAATTTCAAGACACTACCATAAACTGACACTGGCATAAATATTCTTATTTAAATCGGTACATGTGAAAAAAAAACCATAACAACAATGAGGGAATTTTATGAACATAAAACAACAACTAATGCAAAAAACCATATTGAACAAAAATATTTTTTTTTCGAAAACAGTTCACTTTATCGACATTGATCAAGACTACCTTTTTTCAGCTTAAGGTTTAGAGTATCCAAAAATATTATTGTCGTTCCTTCATCATACAAGGTGTATAAAAAAAAGGCCAAAAACCATAGCACCGCACAGCCTCGCTTGAGCTTCACACATTACTCCCTCGACATCGAAATATTAGCATATGGACTGTGCGTATATGAGAATGCATATAGATATTTTTGATTATATCATTACTTGGATTTTATGTAGGACAACACTATTTAAAATAACAATTAAAATGTTAAATGTTTCTAATTAAATAATTACGACTCTGTTAAAACATATTTTTTAATGTGACATCCTGTATATTAACTGATTTTCCAATTTCGCGTCAAATTCTGAACATATACCACTTTGTTATATTAGCGTCTAAAATAATATCTTCTTCATAAGAAGAAGGTGACAACGCACAGTCCATGTTTATATCTCGATGCCGAGAGACAAACTGATCGACAGGCAAGGCGATGAGCTAGGCCAGGGGTCGGCAACCTGCGGCTCGCGAGCCACATGCGGCTCTTTGGATGTGAAGCTGTGGCTCTTTAGCTCCATACGCAAATATTATTTATTTTATCGAAAAAAAAAATTAAAAATTCGTTCTGAATCTATTAACGAGGATTAGGCACCGATTCTATCTCTCAGCCACTTGTACTCGCTTTTCACCGCACCCCTCCCCCGTGACACGCGTCGTCAGTCCGTCGAAAGCACTCGAATGACGCCGTCGTCGGATGTTTCTATGTAGGTTTTAATTCGTTTTCGACGCAAGACAAATTGGCGTCTTCACCAGTGCTTTGGCTGTGACCAGGGGTCGGCCGCCTACGGCTTGCGAGCCGCATGCGGCTCTTTCGATGTCAAGTTGTGTCTCTTTCGATATCAAATTGCGGCCTTTAGTGGCTCTTTAAAAACTGAGAAATTGTGTAAATTATAACTTTTGGCCCTTCCGTCTCAAAAGGATGCCGACCCCTGAGCTAGGCTCATCGGTGCGCCGTCGTGGACACTACTGTGCGGTGCTATGGTACCAGCCTATGGGCGAGGGCGCTGTGCGGTGCTCCGTTGTGGCCATACATTTAGAATATGGCATGATAAAACTATTAATGTTTTTTGTGGCTATATAATCGATCAAAATTGATTGCTCTCGCGGTGCTTGAATCAAGTCGTGTTTAGGCCCACAACTTCGCCATCTAAAACAGATCTCTTTAAAATTACGCCGAATTCACATCGGTCATCGGTCAAAATAACAAGATATCCCCGAGAAAATAATTATCGTGACTTTTGCCCTATAATTGTATAATAATAACCCAACCCTACCTAAATCATTTTCGCAACGTTACAATTTAAATATTTCGGTCTTACCTGCAATAAGAATCTACCAGCTTTCCTATGTATTAAAGCTTTTGTCAAAGACTTTAAAGATCCGGAGGGGGGTGCTTCATTAAACGGTGTCAGCAGTTTATTTTTTTGAATTTGCCCACTCAGCTCAATCAGATATAGATTTCTTAGAATTTTATTTACATTTGGACAGCTTAATTTTTCCAACCACACCCGACATTGCATTAAATAAGTGTTGGAATTTATCTGCGGAATATGTTCTCGAATTACACAAAGAATTTTCCTAAATTCTAGATCTAAATTGTCCGATTTTATCCGCTTCTCAGCTCGTTGAGTCATTGTTTGGAGGTAAAGTGAATAAATTTACCGTGTATTTTATAAAAGTGGTAAAAATGTTTTAGAGATGCCAGAATATACAAATACAATGAATAAAAGAACAAAATATATAAAACTGATTCTTTTACGCGATGTCTAATCATTTTGACTCGGTCATTGTCAAGTTATAGTCATTTTTTGATCTGTCTATATAACATTAACCCATTAAACTGCCAGGTTTAAATTTAGTCCCTTAAATATACAGAGTACGTGTCTTCGATTAAGTCGGCACTATTGTTAACTCCGTTATTATTATACAGCTACGCTACAACATTTTTGATTAAAATGACAGAAACGGAAAAATATCGCGTCTCTGCATTTTTTTTAAATTCCCTTTTTTAAATGGAATACACTGTATACTTATTTATATATAGGTCGTAAATAAATTTGTGAACAAAAAAGTTTCTATGCACCATCGGCCTAAAGTTAAAAATAACGGAGTTATGACCTTTTTCAGATGTAATTACGGGGGTAAATATAGCATCTAAAAGAAGCCATCATCATGTAAAAGTAGTGTTGTGGTCGCTCGAGCGAAAAACCGCTTGATTACTCGATTCTTGAAATAACCGACATCGCTTGATTATTAAAAAACCGCTCGAGTTATCTATTCAGGCGAAAACCGTCGCATCGTCACTTATTATCTTTCACTCGATACCCAAGCTTCGCTTGACGTTGTAATAGCCGACCCATGTCGTCTATTTATTAAAGCTATCTAGCTTCCTCTATGTTGGCCTATCTATCAATTTTCACACATGGGAAGACCTACAAGTTTTATTTAGTGGGTTCGGGACCCTGGGTATTATTTGCCGGCCTGTTGGGTGATGATATCAATATAAACACTGTTAAAAATAAATCCTATCATCTAAAGGTATCGTATGTCTCCAATGATCGACCTACAATGGCCTTGTAGTTACGAGCGGCGATTGAAAGTAAATATCATAAAGTTCTACATAATACATATTTTATTGTCATCATTTCTTAGTACGGGCGAAAATGTCTCAGTTTACAAGTACTAACCTATTTGTTGCAAACCCATCATCTATATCTTCACACAATCAAGTTTCACAAAAAGACACTTATCTAGGTTAAAGCTACTAAAATTCTAACAATAAACTTCGTTAGACATGTGACAATTTACTTCTATTAACACTGTTTAGTCACTAAACGTTCACTGAAAGAATGTCTGAATATTACTGTCAACTGAAGGTCTGAATTCTATCTTTTAGTCTGAACTGAATTGATTTTGAACCTCACTCGCGTCGGTTTATATAGTAAAATTTATGCTTAGGTTGACATTTCTTACGATTTTCCCACCCTTTTCCAGACAGTAGTGTCAGCAATTTCATAAGAAATTTGCAACATTAAAAATAATAGTCCTATGAAATACGCTAACTAAGTACCATTAAAACATTTTTATGTGACAGAACTGCCATATAACTCACTGTTATTACCGTCAGTTCTTAGTACCACTCTTAAAACGAGCTTACTTTGCACAGCTTGCACAACTCGAAGTAAAGTTTATGTGACAGTTCTCCTTAAAATCTCCCTATCTTAAAACTACCAAGAACTATACAATTCAACGACCTTATAATTAAGTTAAGTGGTTCCCAGACCATAAATAACAGCCCGAGCGGATGCACGTGACACTAATGGCGCGTATTCTTAGTACGCAGACACATAAATCGTATTTCATTGTAGCAGTTTGTAACGATACGGAGAATGCATTTGTTTCGGTTCTCATGGTCATAAAAACCAGACAGTCGCGTCAGCGGTAATCCGGTGCGAACTGGTTTCTGAGTATTCTGATTGGTTGGAACTTTAGTTGAGAGGGGAGACTGGGAGACGGCTGCCAGAAAGCAGACGCGGGTCGCGCGCGTTCTTTCTTTTGCTGCGTCTCGACTTGAATGGTGAGTTTATTTACTTAGAATATTTGATACTTTCATTTGAGGTTTATTGTATTTCAATTTAAGTTCAATTAAAATAATTTCCACTGTTATTTCAGAATATTCTTTGTTGTACGGTCTAGGTTACAAAATTTTGGAAGACTTTTGATTTACTTGACTCTTGACATTTTAGAATATTTTATCCCCGGTCTACAATATTTGATACCATAGTATAAATTCAATATTATTTTACTGCACTGTCTATCACGTACATAATTATCTGTAACGAATGCTATTAGGCCTGTAGGCCGCTACATTCCTCCTATCCCCGTAAAAGAAATTTTGTCCCAAATGATAAAATTTCTTTAACATTATAAATTAATTAAAGTCCCCTCGTATTTTAATAATCTAACAATACGTCCTTGCACGAGTGTTGTTTATGTGTGGTCCATTCGTGACTCCTATACCTGATAATATAAAACGCTACGTTGACAATTAAACAGATAAGAGTTCATTGATTGTTAATTGACTTAGAGCTAATCCTAAATAAAAATATTAAAAATAATCTTCATTCCTATAACATCTTTTGAAATGAGTAATTTAAAATATATACAGGTGAAAAGGTGACTTTTCCTAGGTACCTGCATAATATATATTTTTTAAAAAACTAGTTTATCTAACTTAAGATGGGTTTGCAAAAATCTATAAATCTACCTTACTATTAACCTAAAAAGGATATAATGAGCAGTCATTGCTCTCTCATCATGGGTCCTCGTATATCAGGTCGAGAACATGGCCATCCAGCCAGTTCATAAGTAACCCGCCAATGCGTTCATGGTAGTCTTCCTCCATCTCCTCCAGATACCTTGGCCTAGGTATTGGTAGCGGCACATAGATTTCTCCTGCCTCTAGGATATTGACTTCTTGCTGAACGGCTGGTTGATTTTCAGCCTGTGGTAGGAATTCCTGTGGGATAGCATCCTGCTGGACCGCTTCCTGTAGTGGCGGCGGAGAATAAGGCGGTGACCTAGGGGATGGTGGTCTAGGCACATGTCGAGGTAGCTCCTGGACCGCTTCCTGTAGTGGCGGCGGAGTATACGGCGGTGACCTAGGGGATGGTGGTCTAGGCACATGTCGAGGTAGCTCCTGGACCGCTGGAACTGGTGGTGGCTGGACCCTCAGCACCTCAGGTATATCCGGGTAAGCTTCCAGAGGCGGAAACACGCGGTCTGTTGGACTGCAGATCACACAGTCGCATGGTGGAACTTCTGCTTCTCTATTAACGATAGACCAGTAGGTGTCTACCCGCCGAAGATCATCATGCACCCGCACCGAAAATAGTCTATTTCGCGCCCGCAGATGATACAAACGGGGGTGACACGGCGCGTCTGCCCCTAATAGGAAAAACTCTTCCCTCAAATCGGATATAGTTGCCCGAAGCAGTGGTCGCTGTTCCGGGAAACTAAGGTGCCTCACATACCGTAAAAATGGCTCAAAATCCATGATGCTTTTTACTTTTAATTTTATTTTCTCGACCCGACACGTAGATTCGCAGCTGTGAACTAATTTGTTCACCCATTTTCCGGCACTATTTACCGTAAAATTTCGCAAATTTTTCACTTTTTCGCCTAATTCAGCACTTCATTTCTAAGCGTCTTTTTCCCACGGAAACCTTTATCAACATTCAGGTCAGTCACTGTCTATAAGTTTTGCTGGGTCTGGACCACCAACAACGCCCTTTTTATCCGTCACGTTTTAAAGTTCATTCAATCCAATAATCACATTTTTATTTTGTCTGCGCTTTTTAAATTTTCGCGTCCCCATTGTATTATTCAGTTCTTATCACAGCCTTCCCACAGGTTTATTGCACTTTAAGTCTGTAGTAACATAAAATCTTTTCGAACAAAGTGTCGCCCTCTGTTCACTTATTGTTGAACGCGCTAGTTTGAGAAGTAGAATCATATTTACAGTTTGAATAAGTATAATCATTAATGCCTAGATGGCAGTTCATACACGTCGAATTGTACTGGTACTTATACAGAATAGTAGTGACAACTTTAGACTTCTGATTGGTTTTCAGTACTGGTTGAAATAACTATAGGTAATTGTTGACGTAATGTAGGGAACGTCCATACTGGTCTCATTTCGGAGTTTACTATATTATGTTTTCTTTCATTCTCGGGGCCTCTTGAATCATTCGGTACTTCCATAGCAGTATCAATAATGCTTCTTCTGTTAATTAATATTGCTTTTTCAGTCACATTCATAATTCTGATTGGTACTGTTGAATCAACTTTGCAAAGACTCCTAGCTATGAATAGTCCTGACGGAACATCGTCACATGGTTCGATAACCATATGCTGAGCCTTAACTCGTGATGCTCTTGTAAGACTAGCCATACATATGGCTTGACATCTAGCCGGAATCGTTAAATCTTGAGGTAAGATAATATTTGCAGTAAAGTTGTCTTCTTGACCTACTCTTTGAATTTGAACGTCGGTAGCAATGGTATCTATCTTCTGTTGATTTGCACTCTTCCTATTTCTTTTATTTCTCTCCTCACGTGCGTTCCCTCCTGTCACGTTCACGTCTTCAACTTCCTTCTCTTCCACTCTCGAAACTGTTCTCGTCTCTTCGGTGTTAGGAACTCTTATCTCCTCCGTAATCTTACTACTGGTACCTCTATCTTCCTTCATTCTAGGAGCCACGGACTCCATAGTCATTTTAGTAGCTTTGCTGTGATTTGCTGTTGATTTTGATGCGACCAGGTGACTGGGGATCACCTGCTCGTCTGAATTCTTGTTCCTCCCCAGGAATAAAGAATTCTTCACAAGCGCTGCCTCCAATTTGACTTCTAAACTTTTAACTTCGTCTCTAAGATACTTTAGTTCCTCTAAAATCTTCCTCTCTATTTGTTCTTTATTTCGTAATGCTAACCAACTTGCTCTAGATACATTTTCTTCTTCTTCATACAAACTTATAACATCTTCAAGTATACACATCCATCCATTTCCCCAATCTACTTTAACTCCAAATTTATGTAAAAAGTCCAGGCCTAGTAGAATATCTGCCTGGAAACTTAAAGGTGAGTCGACAATCATAAAATCGTGCTTAACTATTTTTCCTCCTGCCAACTCGAGTGGTAGTATAACTTTTCCCGTACATGGTATACCACTTCCTTGTATATCCACTAAATTACTTTCAAAATCTTTATTAATTTCAAACCCTTTTGCAATACCGGGTTTCGCTAGGGATACAGCAGCTCCAGAATCTATAAGTGCAAAACATTTCCTATTTCCTATTGTTACCTTAGCTATATTATGGGGAAGAAACGTTTCTGTGGCACTCTGTACCCTGACCTCCTGTACATCTAATGACGGTTTCCTGTTTGCTGTGCAGCCTGACTTCGGGGTCGGAAAGTGGCTGCTTGGGAGTTTAAACTTCTTTGACCTTCCGTACCTGTTCGCTGACTAGTTGGGCAATTCCTACGTAAATGTCCCACGTTGTAGCAGTTGTAACAAGTGCGCAAATCTCTTGCGTTTGTTGTACGGCAATCATTTGCAAAATGTCCAACTTTATTACACTTGAAACATTTAAATTCGCGAGGTTTCTGGTCACGACAGTCTCTAGCGAAGTGACCTGCTTGTTGACATTTGTAACACCGTATGACATCGTTACTTTTGTTTCTTTCAGGTTCACTGGATTGCATCCCTCTAATATATTCTCGATGAGGTGGTGAAGGCTTAATGAGACTTTCGATTGCTTCTTCACGTTCCGCTAGTTCTAATGCGCTATTTAAAGTGTTTGGTGCTTTCGATAAAATTCGGGCTTTTATAGGCATCAGCAGACCCATCATGAACTGCGTGATTAAGTCCTCCTCGAATCTATGTTTTAAAACCGCGTCAACATCTTTTATTCCAGTGTACGACATAGTATGATTTCCCAATGACTTGAGTCTTGTTAAAAATTGTCTGCTTGTTTCAACGGTCCTTTGCTTGCATTCCAAAAACTTCCTTCGTGACTCTCCATTAATTTCAGTCCTTTGGAATTGTTTCTTCAATGCACGAGACAAAGCATCCCAGCTTGGAGTGGTTTTAAGGTCTTCCTCTGACTTCACAAATTGTTTGGCATCCTCCCTAAGTTTTAGTCTAGTTATGGCAACCTTCTGAGCTTCTGTCCAATTGGCAAGCGTTGCTGTTTCTTCAATGATTCCAATGAACTCGTCTACATTACTTAATCCGTCGTAAGTCGGGACTGAATCGAGTCCAATTACAACATTATTCAAAACTACTGGGTTGATCAGAGTTTCAATTTTCTTTTCTTCGGTCATTTTTACAAGTGAATATATCTATTGTTAGGCAAAAATACTATCGTGGGTGAGTTCTTGACGTCCACAGTCGCAAGGTCCTAAAATTCTGAATTTCTCTTTTCCTTTTTATTCAAACCCAACACACCTGACACCATTTGTAATAGCCGACCCATGTCGTCTATTTATTAAAGCTATCTAGCTTCCTCTATGTTGGCCTATCTATCAATTTTCACACATGGGAAGACCTACAAGTTTTATTTAGTGGGTTCGGGACCCTGGGTATTATTTGCCGGCCTGTTGGGTGATGATATCAATATAAACACTGTTAAAAATAAATCCTATCATCTAAAGGTATCGTATGTCTCCAATGATCGACCTACAATGGCCTTGTAGTTACGAGCGGCGATTGAAAGTAAATATCATAAAGTTCTACATAATACATATTTTATTGTCATCATTTCTTAGTACGGGCGAAAATGTCTCAGTTTACAAGTACTAACCTATTTGTTGCAAACCCATCATCTATATCTTCACACAATCAAGTTTCACAAAAAGACACTTATCTAGGTTAAAGCTACTAAAATTCTAACAATAAACTTCGTTAGACATGTGACAATTTACTTCTATTAACACTGTTTAGTCACTAAACGTTCACTGAAAGAATGTCTGAATATTACTGTCAACTGAAGGTCTGAATTCTATCTTTTAGTCTGAACTGAATTGATTTTGAACCTCACTCGCGTCGGTTTATATAGTAAAATTTATGCTTAGGTTGACATTTCTTACGATTTTCCCACCCTTTTCCAGACAGTAGTGTCAGCAATTTCATAAGAAATTTGCAACATTAAAAATAATAGTCCTATGAAATACGCTAACTAAGTACCATTAAAACATTTTTATGTGACAGAACTGCCATATAACTCACTGTTATTACCGTCAGTTCTTAGTACCACTCTTAAAACGAGCTTACTTTGCACAGCTTGCACAACTCGAAGTAAAGTTTATGTGACAGTTCTCCTTAAAATCTCCCTATCTTAAAACTACCAAGAACTATACAATTCAACGACCTTATAATTAAGTTAAGTGGTTCCCAGACCATAAATAACAGCCCGAGCGGATGCACGTGACACTAATGGCGCGTATTCTTAGTACGCAGACACATAAATCGTATTTCATTGTAGCAGTTTGTAACGATACGGAGAATGCATTTGTTTCGGTTCTCATGGTCATAAAAACCAGACAGTCGCGTCAGCGGTAATCCGGTGCGAACTGGTTTCTGAGTATTCTGATTGGTTGGAACTTTAGTTGAGAGGGGAGACTGGGAGACGGCTGCCAGAAAGCAGACGCGGGTCGCGCGCGTTCTTTCTTTTGCTGCGTCTCGACTTGAATGGTGAGTTTATTTACTTAGAATATTTGATACTTTCATTTGAGGTTTATTGTATTTCAATTTAAGTTCAATTAAAATAATTTCCACTGTTATTTCAGAATATTCTTTGTTGTACGGTCTAGGTTACAAAATTTTGGAAGACTTTTGATTTACTTGACTCTTGACATTTTAGAATATTTTATCCCCGGTCTACAATATTTGATACCATAGTATAAATTCAATATTATTTTACTGCACTGTCTATCACGTACATAATTATCTGTAACGAATGCTATTAGGCCTGTAGGCCGCTACAACGTCGACGAAATTGCACCGCTGTAGTGTGATCGATTCAAAAAACGTTCGTATATTCGAACAGTAACAGTTTTTCGCTCGATAGGAAATACTCTAGTTATAAATTCAGGCGAAAAACCGAATATCATCGCCTGTCACTTGATACCCGACCTTCGTTCTACGCGCCGCACCATCCGAACTGTGCCGATTGGCGACGTTCGACTTTGACGCTGAGAAGGTAAATACGATATACCTACGTCTTTCTTAAAGGCACATAAACGAGAAGATGTATATAAAAAGGTATGCCAAATCCCTTAGTGGAATCATCGCGACATGGGTTTTGTTTTGACTGGTTAGCCAGCGGCGATTGTAAATTCTTAAAAAATTAAAGGATGTAATTTTTTTAAAAATCAGAATGATCCTTAATAAACTCTAGACTAAACTTTTAAAACTTACAAAAACAACCGCGGGTCAACACATTCTTCTTAATCATAAAAATGTTAAGTGATTAATCGCTCGAGCGATTCCCTCGATTATTAAAATCGCTCGAGTATCAAGTACTCGATTATTAAGATCATCGGCTTTCCCAACACTATCTAAAAGCACGGCACGGTTCGTTTGTTGTGTGGCTATGTCTACCAACTACCTACACTAGCCTATAGGTACTTATCTACTTGCACTTCGTATCTCTCTAGTAAAACAAGATAAATTACTATCAAATGTGAAATCCCTATGGTATTATATATTTATTTGATGTCACATTTATAAAAAGTGCAAAAATGCAAAAACAATCAATTGATTTTTCTTGTGCCATTTTACTCAGCGGAAAACATGCAACTAGTTTACTAATTTAACCAACATCGTGGCTCTACCCAACAACAGGACACAGCGCTGAAGAAATATTTGTTGATGACGTCACTGCATGTAGGCCGATGCTATCGGCCCGCTGTTTTGTCTCGAAATTCCAATTCGTATTTCCCGCTTTGTCGGGACCGCAACATTGTCAGATTTGTTCATAATTCCCAATTATTATAATTGGCATGACTTAAGTTGTATTTTTTGTTAATAATTACGCAAACTTGGTTATTAGCATAGGCCAACTATAATGTTACAGCAGAATTATTTCATTGGAAGTACTTTGAAATTAAATAAAAACATAGAATAACAATTTTTAATAAACGGTCCAGTAGACAAGCGAATCGCTAAAGTCGATCTGGCAACGTTGCACTAATTTGGCTGTCATCCGGCAGTTTCCGCAGTTTGTTTAACTGGTTAGTTGCGACTGTTCCGAGTTTCTTTGGTATTATTTTTTATGTTTTTAGTGCAAAATTCGAGTTTATTGCCGGTTTAAATTGTATTTTAAATAATTTGATAATGCCGTACAAATGCTCTGTAGTTGGTTGTAAAGGTAATTACGTAAACGGACCATCAGTGCGGGTATTTTGTTTCCACAAAAGTGCGGCACGACGCTAACGCTATTCACAGTGAAAATTGTATTCCTAATACAAACAGCAGAGTATGTGAGTGTCATTTTACAGAGGAGGACTTTATTTGGTACATTTCCCAACAAGACACGAAAACGGGTGAGATCGTTTCACTAAAATCAAATATACCCAGATTAAAGGAAAATAGCGTACCTAACAAATTTCCCAATTGTCAAAAATATCTTACAAAAACTTTAACGCATCGAAAAAGTAGAGAAGAAAAGCTTAGAAAACTACAGGAAATACAATTTCAAGAAGGTATACGAAAGCAAACGTGAAATTTTAACACATAAACAACTTACGAATTATGAAACTTTTGAAGAGTTTAATAATTTGTTTATAACATTTAATTTAAAGGAAGGATGGTTTATCATCGATGAAAAAACTTGCAAGACTCTCTTTAAGATTAAGCATAATCCAGGGCTTTCTATTACGTGGGCTGTTAAAATAAATAATAATTTAGAAATAAGTACATATATTATATGGGCAACCAGTAAGCGTAAAAATTGATCAACAAAAGACACCTTTTTTTCATGTAGTTTGGTTGCGAAATTTACTAGATATTATTGATTGTTCGATGAATATTCTTCCTTTAAATACTGAACAAGACAATAAACTCCAATCATGACCCTAATCCCGAATGTGATAATGGTAAAAATAACACCGATATGTCAAACATTAATGAAGTTTTAAACTTTGCTCATGATTTGCTTAAAAACTTAAAAGTAGACAATGATAGTGATATTCGTTCTCTCCACCAGTCTTCGTATTATCATTGTGCATAAAAAGCATTATTTTTGGCAATATATTTTCATCGAGGGAACCAGATTACAGAAAGTATCACTCATCCCACAGGATGCTCGGACTCTAATTAAGCGCCGGACCATATAAAGTTGGGTTAAAGGCAAAAGAGCAATAGGCTGCTGCACAGAGGACAAATTGGTGAACTTGTTCTGTTACCAGGGGCAACGGAATATCGGATGTCAACAGTCCGTTATAAATTGTTATATTTTAGTTTGCAATTTCAATTTCTATACCATCTACTAAAATAAGAATAATATGTAAAAATGAGTCTTTATATTGAAAATCCTGTTAGTTTCCCAGAGAGTGGGTCAATTTCTGTTAATGCTGTATGGCATCAAAACGTTCCTCTCTTAGCGGTGGCAAGTTTTTCTCAGGAGAAAGGGGGATTCGTAATTATTTTTGATGAATTGGTAAGGTAATAAATAGTTTATACTGTTTATAGTATTTTATTTAAACGCGTTCAGAGGACGCTTGTTATTGTATTAAAACTATTCATAGAGTAATAGCTAATGCATTATAGTAGAAGTGCAAAATAAGATAAGAATTAGGGATCATTTTTCTGGTACTAATATTGTTTTAATAAGTATTTTCTCAGATAGAATAACTAAGAGAATAAATAATTTTATAATAAGCAACTTTATTTATAAAATTAATTTTTCAATTAGTAGAAAATTTTTACTCATGCTATATATTTTAGGACATCTAAATGTTCTTATGTATAGCGGACCCTCCTTCCATTTTTCCAGTATTTTAGTACAAATATATATTTGTAGGGTGAATCTATTAAGGATGTCAACTATCCCTTTCACAGAAGTTATCAAGTGACTGCTCTAACATGGCATCCTGAAAGAACAATTTTACTAAGCGGTTGGGAAAATGGAGATCTTAAAGTCTGGAATGGAACCGATAAGGATTTTGTTAATGTTGTGGGTCCTCACAAAGCACCAATAACGTTTCTGGAGTTCAGCGAAAAGGGAGGTCGTTTGGTTTCTTGCGATTCAGTAAGTAATTATATTGATTTGGCCCATTGACTTGAAACAAATATATCCCCGGTATTTCTATCTGCTTTGTATCCGTCAATGTGACTGTTATTACGAAAATAAACACAACAAAAAAAAGATGGGGATTCTATCTGTAGGCTGTTGGCACAGTCTTACCATTTTGTATTACGAATTACTATTTTTTTCCACAAACAATACATAAATTTAACACATAAACATTGAAAAACAACAAAGAATTTTATTCAACAATAACGAAAAATATGAAAGGTTTTAATCCAGTAGTGTCAAACATGAAAGCAGGTACGAAAGACGGCTGTTTCGTTAAGGGCTTTATAAAAACTATGTTCCGAACGCTTGAAGGTGATGTAATATCTTTGTCAAAGTAACAGGAAATGAAAAAAAAAATTATTGTAATTTTTAGAGCTCCCTGATATCTTTTCTGGAAAGTTAGTGTACAACCTACCTCGAAATGTAAATGGTTTATACTTCAAAGACTGTGAACCAAAGCCGTAACCTGCTTGATTTAAAATCCTTGATTGCGAGATTTGAACCAGATACTATATCTAGGGTTGAGGATTGGCTTCAGAGTTTTCCGGGAATTTTTTTTGCCGGGAATTAAGGATGATGTCCGGGATTTCTGGCAGATTATTATACATTACCAAAAAAAAAAGAAATATAAAGAGTGCAATATGCCGGGATTATACAAAGCAATCCAGCACCCGGAAAAATCCCGGCCATTCCCCGCAACCCTAACTACACCATATCTATTCTATTCAGAGATTTAAAGCCCATATTCTCATAAATAAAGCCGCCACTAATTCTAGTAGGTGTGCCCATATACAGGGAGTCCCAAAAGAGTGACATCACTATTAGATATTTTTTTAGATTAGATATTTCGTTGTTTATTGGGATGTCCCTCATACTTCTACACATACTGAAACAATGATACTGAAGGTTAAACATATCAATACGCGCGGGGCGGTTATCCAAGCAAGGGCGAGACACGCGATGTGATTGACGTCACATCACTGAAAAGCCACTTTTAGAATTAATTTTGATATCTATTGTCCGTGTATCAATATATTTTTAATATCGTTACATCGCTACGACTGATGTCTGTTCTGGACGGTCGTCGTTGAGTCACGTCGTTGGTTGGCAACCAAACTGGCACGAATAAGGCGGGGTTGCCTATATGACGGCGACAACATTGTGCGCAAGACAACCGATGAGTAACCTTTAAAAATATGACCAGAAAACTGTACGCACCAACCTATTTTTGCACTCATAAAATTTAACTTTTTACTGCGCACCCCATAAGTTATACATATCCACAGTAATAGGTCAGTGGTTTCTTCGTACCGCCGCCATGTGACGTCACATCGGTAGCATTGATGTAGGGAGCCGTGTGTTAGCGTCGCTAGTTATGGCGATTTTATTTTTAGTTTATACTTAAGTTAACATTTTTTGGGCGTTTTAGTATAATACTGTCTTGGTGATCTTATCTATTATTTTTTATTATATTTAAAAAATAATTGACATCCCTATCCCCCCTTTATATTAAAAAATAAAACAAAACACTTGTTTGTTAAAAAAGAAATGTACTTTTAAGGCAAATAAGGGACAGTGTATTGTACGTTTTTGTAACAATGACCCAGTGTTGATTGGTAGATCAAAAATAAATTAATACAAACATAATTATTTTCGATCGACTAATGATTGGTAAATTAACAGTACATGAAAATTATAACATATTTTATTTATACTTACAGGGTGTTATGGAAATGACTTATTATATTTAAACCGGCAAATCCTGAGATGGAAATAAATTGAAGAAAAATAACCTTAAATGGCGCTTTGAATTATTGTACGAAATATACACTTTATATGAAATCTGAAAATTTACGTGGCCGCTACTGACGACGTTCGCAATCAATAGTTTATGAGGCGGTGTTGTCATATATTGCAACACAGAATTGTAAACGCACGTGTTCAGTATTTGACAACAAGACGTCTTTGACCCGCGTTATCACTTCTTTTTCAAGCTTTGAAAAAAAAAATACAATTTTAAGGTACATACTCTCTTACCTTCGATCTTATAATCCGTTTTATAATTAAATTCCATAAAAAAATAAAACACAAAAAGTATGTGTTGCAACAATAGGTAATATCACACAAATTTGAAATCACATCACAATATTTCTTATTATGAAGTATTTCACAACAGAAAAAAAATCGGCTAGGTAATGCTACAACAAAAGGTTTAAAATTCGTATACATGAGGCACGTGGAACCCTCGACAGCGTCATTCCACATAGTCGCGCGCGGCAGGTATTCAAGCAAGGGCGAAGCATGCGGTGTGATCAACACTGTTAATATACTCTAGTGACCCACATTGTTGCTAACTGAATCCAGGTGGAACGGCGCGACAGTATGTGGGTAAAAAGGGTTTTTACCTTAGTATTTAGATATTCGATTAAAAAAAAAGTATATAGATTTTCTCTAGGACACCTTACGAGTCACCCATTTAAATATAATAAGTCATTTCCATAACACCCTGTATGTATGTATCAATATTATCAACAATTTTTTTTACATCCATTAGACAGGTTCCGTTGTCGGCTGGAAAGTTGATAGCAAAGGTGAAACTAATATGGTATTTCATCTGGACTTAAAAGAATCCATAACTCATCTGACGTTTAGATTGACAGTGAAAAGTAATCCAGATTTTGACGTTGAGGGATTGGCTAAGGCCGCAGTTAATGGCAAGTTTTAATGTAGTTGCAAATTAAACCGTATATTACATACCGTGGGTTGAAAGTGGTAGATTTTTTTTGCACCAGCTTAAATTAAACTAATCTCAACTTTGAATAAATACAGCGTTCCAAGAAAATAATAAAACTCACAACCTAACGTCAATATTAATTATAGAAATGGAGTTATATATCGTTTTATTGCTAAATATGAAAGTTTTACATGGGATTTGCTTGAAGCAATATTCAAATTATTATTTAAATAAATATAATTACATAAATCACGTTTACTTACCTTGCATAGATATTCTATCCTTGATAATTGTTAAAATCGAAAATAAATCGATACCTATTTCATTTCTACTTTACCCAAGCAGTTGTTATGTTTAATGGTTTGCCTAACAATTACTTATATTTTTTATATTTATCATAAAAAACCCTAAAATGATCCCCACATTTAGAACGTGCAGGGTTGCCTAGGTTGCCTAGTGCCCTTTACCCCACCCTGCACTCCAATTCATTCCACGGGTCCCGAAAGCTTACCTTTTAAATAAAAAGTTTTCTTTCAAATTGCCACCATCTGTTATCGATCCAAATGAAAGGTATTGAAAACTACAGATCCCATAATCCATTCATAAAACTGTTGGAAAGTGAGCCTGTGATTGTGTGAAATGTTATTGAAAATCAGTAATGGGTGGAAGAGAGAACTACACGTTTGTTGGCTGAATGGCAACAATGCTGAAGTCTGCTTATATCAGATGGTTAAATATTAAAACATAACCATACTTACGGATGAAAAGATAAATCCTTATTTAAATGATCCACAGCGCCAACGTTGCAATGTTTATGAAATTGGATCGTAGCCTAGTAGTTGGTTGGTTGGTTGGTTAAAGGCGGGGGTCGGTTTAAAGGCCCGAACTTCTATCACTGCAGCCTTCCGGCTTATTGTGTACCCCGATCTGGTTAGACGATGTTTGTTCCTTCTATGAGGTCCAGTAACCTTCTACCAAGTTTGTCATGTGGGAGGTTGTCACCACATTGTATGTTCCCGAAGATATTTTGTCTACTACGAGACAGTGCTGCGCAGCGGTATATTATGTGTGAGGCGGTTTCATCCTCTTCGCCGCAGAGTCTGCATTCAATGGATCCGTTGTTTATACCCATCCGTTGAAGGTGTTTTCGCAAGTGGCAGTGGCCTGTTAGCAGACCCATCACTTGTTTCAACTGGGGCCGTGTTAGGGCTAGCATCCCATTCGATAGTATCCTCGATGGTTTTCCAATTACGGCCCTTGCGTGTATTTGACCAGGTAACCCTTGCCATCGAGATAGGTGTTGTTTTTTCGACCATCTATCTAATGTTGTTTTCGTTGCCTGTTTTGATATCCCAAAGGCCGGTTCGGGGCCCCTGAGATTTTGGGCGGATCCGGCTCTCGCTAGTTCATCCGCTTTTTCATTTCCTAATATCCCAGAGTGACCAGGGACCCACAAGAGCTCTATCTTGTTCCCCCTGGCCGCCAGTACTTTTAGGTTGGTATGGCACTCCAGTGTAAGTTTGGAAGTAAACCGATTGGAGTTCAGAGCCTTAAGAGCAGCTTGGCTGTCCGACAGGATGTAAATCTTTTGGTTGTGATAGCCCTTTTCAAGATTTTGCAGTACGCATGCTTGTATGGCATGAACTTCCGCTTGGTATACTGTGGCGTAGTTCCCCAGAGGAATGCTTATGTCCATCCTGGGTCTTTCCCCAAATATACCTGCGCCCACACCGTTGGCGGTTTTTGATCCATCGGTGTACCAAACTAGACCCTTGTCAAATGACGGGGGTGCACCGTTCGTCCATTTATCAAAGTTCCAGTCAATTTTGAAGGGCTTTGTGAAATCGTATGTTGCTCTCATACGATCGGTTTGCATGTCCAAGAGCTCATCGTTGATTAGATCCGTGGCTCTTGTGTGTCCAATTTTTACGGGGTGTTGTGTCCATTCCCCATTGGTGATCATCCTTGAGGCGCTACAGCCTCCATTTTGATGTGTATGTCTAGGGGTATTAGTCCCAGTATGACTTCCATTGCTGCAGTGGGTGTGCTTCTCATCGCCCCACTGATACACAGGCAGGCCAGCCTCTGCAAACTGTTGAGTTTGTTCGCTGTCGTAATCTGCTGTGTTTTTGTCCACCAGACTACAGACCCGTATGATATCAGGGGTCTGATAACTGTGACATAAAGCCATTGCATCATCTGGGGCTTGAGTCCCCAGGTTTTCCCAACCATGCTTCTGCACCGCATTAGGCACATTTTTGCTTTGTGTAGGTTTTTATTTAATTGTTGGTTCCATGTCAGTTTGGCGTCCAAGGTTAATCCTAGATACTTTACCTCGCTGACTGTGTTTATCCGTTCACCAAAGATTTTTAGGTCGTTGTAGTTCCCTGTTTGTCTTCGTTTGGTGAATGGTAGTATAGCGGTCTTTGCAGCGTTGACTTTGAGACCCGCCCTCATACACCAACGCTGCACGATATTCAGAGCTCTTTGCATAAGCTCTGCTAATATGGTGGGATGGGCTCCTATGATGAGTATTACCACATCATCTGCATAGCCTTGGGCGTAAAATCCCTCAGCATTGAGACATGCCAGTAGCTCATCTATTACCATATTCCATAGGAGAGGCGAGAGTACCCCTCCCTGAGGACATCCCTGTGTTACTGCGGCTTCTATGGAGTCGCCGTGTAAACTGGTTTTGACTTGCCGGTATTTCAACATGTTGTGAATCCACATCCGCGTGGTTTCATCGATACCATGTTTACTGGCAGCTGATGTCATCGCGATGCAGGGGGCGTTGTCAAATGCCCCCTCTATATCGATGAAAACGCTCAGGGCAATCTCTTTCTGATGTATGGCTGCTTCGACCCTTGATATTAGGTTGTGCAGCGCAGTCTCACAAGATTTTCCTGGTTGATAGGCATGTTGATGTTTATGGAGGGGTTTCTTCATGAGCGCCCCATCTCTTATATGCCTATCAATGAGTTTCTCCAACGTTTTGAGGAGGTACGATGAAAGGCTTATCGGGCGAAATGCCTTGGCCTCGGTGTAAGTTTTTCTTCCAGGCTTGGGGATGAAAATTACATTTGCCGTTCTCCATGCCTCGGGAACGTAACCCCAGGCAATGCAAGCACGGTATATTCTGCAGAGGTGTGGCACTAAGTGTTCGAGCCCTGCTTGCAGAAGAATGGGATAGATTCCATCCAGCCCTGGAGACTTGTAGGGTTCGAACCTCTCTATTACCCATTTGACTTTTTCGTAGCTGACAGTGTCAGCCGCTATTTTCCAGTCCGCCTTCTTTGCTCTGTGCGCAAGGTTCACTGCTTCATGTTTGGCTTCCGGTTGTGTGATCTTCGAACCCGGAAAGTGCACTTGAAGGAGAGTTTCAAGAGTCTCTCTTTCATTTATAGTGTAATCCCCTGTTGGTTTTAATAGTGTGCCAACTGAGTTTGATTTGTCCTTGGCGAGAATTCGGTGGATGCGTGCTGCTTGGGAAGTTGTTTCCACTTCCCCACAGAATTTCCTCCATGAATCTCGTTTGGCTTTCCTTAGAGCTTTGTTGTACTCAGTAAGAGAACGGGCGTATCTGTCCCAGTCTCCTGTGATTTTCGCTCTATTGAAAAGTTTTCTGGTATCTTTTCTTAGGTTTACCAAGTGTTGGTTCCACCATGGTACCTCTTTCTTTTTCCCCTGGGTATGCAGGGGACAATTTTCTTCATACCATATCTATGGTGCTTTGCAGATTGGTTTTGACAGAGGTCAGACTCTGCTTCAGTTGACCTCTATATGATTCCCCTTCTGTGTTACGGGGGTTACGGTAGGGCGTTACTTCCCTGCCGCAATTCCGAAGTGCGAACTCAATGTGCCTGTGATCGGATGCAGACAGTTCGTTAGACACTCGCCAGTCTATAACCGCGTCTAAAAGCCGCGTTGTAACTAGTGTTATGTCAATTACTTCTCTCCGCCTCGCAGTTACGAAAGTCGGTTCATTACCCTGGTTTAGTAAAGATAAACTATTACTTACCAGGAATTCTAGCAGAGTATTGCCGCGTGGGTTGTCGTCAGTACTTCCCCATGCAATGTTGTGCGAGTTGGCATCGCATCCTGCCAGTAACTGAAGGCGGTTGGCCTCGCAGTATTCCACCAATACCTTGAACTCCGCGGGGGGTGGTGGGTCAGCTGAGTCGTAAGGAAAGTAGGCAGAGGAGATTATTAGCTCCTTCACAATCCCTTCTTCCTTGTACCTCAGTTTGGCGGTCGCTAAGTCCCTGGAACAGAAATTTAGCAGAGGCACACAGTCTACATCATTTCTGACGTAGATGCACGCTCTCGCATTACCAGATGATGAATCATATATTAACTTACCACCTGCTAGACCGAGTCCTCTCACATGGCCTCCAAAGATCCAGGGCTCCTGGATCAGTGCCACCGATGTGGACTCGTTAATGAGCCTACGGCATAAGGCCGCAGACCCAGCTCTACTGTGCTGTAGATTTGCCTGCAGCAGCTTCAGGTTCCCGGACGGTGTTGGAGCCATCACTCTTCCCTTTTGCTGCGGCTAGGACTCTGAACGAGGCCTTCCAAAGTCCGAGGCATGCCTTCATGCCGGACCCCTTTAGGCTCTTCAGAGATTGTTCGTCGATGTTCATAACCATCGTGACGCCGTTTTCCTCCTTGGTATGATTTAAGACATACCAATCGTCGGTTTTTAGTCCTGCATTTTGGGTTTTAACCAGCTGCAGGATCTCTTTCGGCGTTTTCAAACGAAGGTTTTTCGGAGCCAACATGATGACTTTCGCCGTTTGTAGCAGGTCTTTTGCCATCCCTACTTTTAGCTTGGCATCATCCCATAGCTTCAGTGAAGGGACCTCGATCTCCACCCAAGCTTTTGTCCCTTCACCTCTGCATGAGAGGATGACAGCTCCTTTGTCGAAATAGCAACTATTGAATGCAGGCCCAGATCCTTCCGGACCGGCCTAGTAGTAGTAAAGTAGAAATAGATGTTGCCAGAGTGCAGTTAGATTAGTTTAAGATTTCGTTTGATACTTTTAAGTATAATAATATTTTTTTAAAGAATGTCTCATCCCCTTTTCACAGTTTATAGTAAAATTATTGTGAAATAAATTTATTTTAAGAGCACTTGCGGTTTAACCTTAAACCAGTTGAAATTGTCAAATTAACAAATATTTAATTGGGATTTTGCAAGATACCTTTGCGATAAATACAGGGTGGCCAATTAGTGCGACAAAGCTCAATATCTCTTTTACCGCTAGGGATAGCGGAAAACTTTTTTCACGAAAGTTATTAAGCGTTAAGCTTTTAAAATTATTTTCGACCATACAGGGTGCTCCAAAAGAGCGGTGTAATAAAAATTTCATATTTTTTAAATGGGACACTGTATATTTTTACATATTTGAATTCACCATAAAATTCTGTACATAGCACCGTAATTATTTGTACAAATTTTTGCAACGTTGCCAAATAGATTGGAAAATTCCTAAAATTTGTGCAAAAACATGGTTCAATGAAATGTGTAATATTTCTTAACTTATAATAATTTGAAATAAAATATTTTTATTTCGGAAAGAGGAATGTTGACAGAAGTCCCCTATGATAACACATATCAATATTTTTATACAGGGTATTTTCTATGGATATGCCAACATTACGAACTTGAAACCTGAGTTCGTAAGTTTTTTAAATGAAACGCCCTGTATATGATTACTTATCTTGTAGATATTTTAATCCTCTAATTTTTATTAAGGTCTTTCTATACCTATCTCAACCAATCTTGGTGGTATTTCAATTTTTATTTAAACTCGAGCAAAAAAACTGGATGTATTTTACCATTGTCATTTTTCTAGTCACCTATGACAAAATAAAAACCAAATGTTGTAATTTAAAAAAAAAAATTTATTCATACGGGAGGATACGACACAAAAATATTTTAGCCATTCAAGCTTGTAGACAATTTCTAAAGTAAATTATTACCTAATTATTTGTTCATATAATGACCCCCATTAACTTGAACACATAATTCAATACGTTTTTCAAAAGAATAAGTCCTGTTTCTACACATTTGGAACTGTTTTCAAAGTATTACCTAATTATTTGTTCAGTGACCCCCATTAACTTTAATATATAATTCAATACGTTTTTCAAAAGAATGAGTCATGCCGAGTAATACTTTGAAAACAGTTGAAAATGTGTAGAAACATGACTCATTCTTTTAAAAAACGTATTGAATTATGTGTTCAAGTTAAATTAAAATTTTTGTGTCGTATCCTCTCGTATGAATAAATATATATTTTTTAAATTAACATTTTGTTTTTATTTTGTCATAGGTGACTAGAAAAATGACAATTGTAAAATACATCCACTTTTTTTTGCTCGAGTTTAAATAAAAATTGAAATACCACCAAGATTGGTTGAGATAGGCATAGAAAGACCTTAATAAAAATTAGAGAGGATTAAAATATCTTCAAGATAAAGTAATCATATACAGGGTGTTTCATTTAAAAAACTTACGAAACTGAGGTTTCAAGTTCGTTATGTTGGCATATCCATAGAAAATACTCTGGATAAAAATGTTGATATGTGTTATCATAGGGGACTTCTGTCAACATTCCTATTTCCGACATAAAAATATTTTATTTCAAATTATTATAAGTTAAGAAATATTACACATTTCATTGAACCATGTTTTTGCACAAATTTTAGGAATTTTCTAATCTATTTGGCAACGTTGCAAAAATGTGTACACATAATTACGGTGCGATGCACATAATTTTACGGTGAATTCAAATATGTAAAAATATACATAGTGTCCCATTTAAAAAATATGAAATTTTTATCATACCGCCCTTTTGGAGCACCCTGTATGGTCCAAAATAATTTTAAAAGCTGCACCTCTTAACGCTTAATAACTTTCGTAAAAAAAGTTTTCCGCTATCCTTAGCGGTAAAAGAGATATTGAGCTTTGTCGCACTAATTGGCCACCCTGTATGTCAATCTGGCTATGCTGCAATAATGACCGAAAGAGGTGGGAAATACTGTTTGCAGTTTTTGCGTAGGCTAGAAATGTACATTTTTCTATCTGTAGTTTGTAATATCTTTGGTCCAAATACAGTTGTTTGAAGAGTATTTTTCAACACATTTGTTTAATTTTTTTAATACGTGTGTGATATAAGACACTTTCTAACCAAACTAGCCATGCCTTTAACTCTAAATTAAGTAAAAAATTAAGTAGGTAAGCAAATTTAAGAGATAGGCAGGTATATTTTTGAGTTTTTCTTCAAACAAGACATCGACAAACTAGTGAAATACCTAATTAAATTACATTATTATGTCATGTTTAGTTAATTACAAGTAATTATGTTGTAGGAGACGAACAAGCATTGGATATGTTCAGCAATTGGCGACCTAAAACGACAGCCAGGAAGTTTCGCGTGCAAGATGGGTCAGATAATTTATCATTTTTCATTGCAACGCAAGTGGGTTCTATTTATTACGTCAACCCCAGGTAAACTATCAAGAGAACCAATTTTTACAATTATATTTCAATTTCTATCAGTTTCAAATTGAATTTAATTGTTTTAAGGGGGTTCCATAGCTATCGGCATTTACAGTATTCATAATATATGTCTGGCAATTCCGCCGGCCGGCCCGGGTCTCCTAGAATTGCGTTCGCCACCGATCAAATAGAGATCATCATGAATTATTAATTTCTCTTAGAAACTAAATTTGGGTTCATAAAAAAAACAATTTTTTTTGTTTTAAAATTATACTTCTAGTTGTCTTTTTTATTAAGAAAGAGGCCTCGAGGCGCTCCTGTTTTCTCCCCTACTATACTCTACTACAGTGGCGGCTCGTGACCTATGATATAGGAGGTTCACTAGTAGCGTGAAATTATTTTAAAATAAACCTTCTCGTTTATGTGCCTTTAACAAAGACGTCGTGTCAGCCTTCTGAGCGTCAAACTCGAACGTCGCCAATCGGCACATTTCGGGTGGAGCGGCGCGTCGATCGAAGGTCGGGTATCAAGTGAAAGGCAATGATTTTCGATTTTTGCTTGAATTTATAACTAGTGCAGTATTTCCTGAGCGAAAAACTCATCGAATATACGAGCAGTTTTTTACCTCGAGCGATCACACTACCAAGCGGCACATTTCGGTCGGCGTCAATCGAGTCGAGTCGGGTATCGAGTGAATGGTAATAAGTAACAAGCGACGATTTTCGCTTAAATTTATAACTCGAGCAGTTTTTTTTTATAATCGAGCGGTGTTGGTTATATCAATAATCGATTACTCGAGCGGTTTTTCGCTTGAGCGATCACAACACTAGTTTTAGTTCTGACCCCCTGGCATTTTGGTTGTATATCTGGGAATTTTTTCGTTTGGAAGTGTTATCCATTGTAATTTATATGTTGTTTGTATAGGTAAATTTTTCCTGGTCAGCAGTCTCTAGCTGAATGTTTCTCCTCAGGCAGGCTTAACTTATTACAGTTTGGACAATTTAATTCTTCGGTACATTCCTTAGTATCATGATTTGTACCGCATTTATAACATATATTAACATTATTGCAATGTTTTGCGACATGGCCAAAAGAGCAGCATTTAAAATACAACGCTAATAAAGTATTCATATACATATAGCTTGGTTAAATCAAAATGCCTGTCCTGAGCGTCATAATATGCTTAAGTATATCTGGAGTTGTTTGCATTATCCAGTTTTCCTTATAAGGACACTTTCGCTTTGCTATAAATATAATTTTTTTCCTGAACCTTGTCCCCAAATTTAGTTTGCAGTTTCGGGTTTTATCTAGCAAGCTCGGATTTAAAAAATAGATAAAAAATTTCCGTGAATATCATCATTGGATGGCTATTGATTTCTTTCATTTGCAGCTCTTGTTGTTTTAAGGCATTATAACCCTTATGTTGCCGTATTAACTTATAGTTGACTAATAATTTTTTTTTTAGTGCTTCATGTTCAGAAGTTTTAAACACCGAGGGAACAGCCTTGTCTTATGTAGTTTACCATCCGACAAAAGATGCCATCATTATTATGATGGAAGGACTGACGGTTGGATATTTTTCAGTCGACCGACTAGGTCATCTTAGCGAAATGGCTAAGGTCAAATTAAGCGGTCGCCTACAAACAAGAACCGTTGGCAGTCAAGGTTTGACATGGGCCGGTAACTCCAGTTTAGCTATTTTAACAGGTAACTTTTTTTTTGTAAAGTTACGGAACACTTAACTGACTTAACATGCGACATAATACAGGGTGTTATGGAAATGACGTATTATATTTAAATGGGTGACTCCTTGGGTGTCCTAGAGAAACGTTACATATTTTTTTTTTCAAATCGACCATTTTAAAAGTGGGGTCCAGCCCCATCTGGCGTTTGTTCGGGTTTGTTCGTCATGTCACCCTGTGGTGGCATATCAGGAAACAGGTGTTACGTGCAATGTTGCCAAACTTAATGCAAAACTTAAATTCCATATAAAATTATAAGAATAAATTATTTATCTACCTACTTGTATTTATCTTTATACCTCCAGGCACAAGTTTTTTAAAAATACACTCAGATCAGATCATTAGATTTTATTATACGCGACGCGACGAAATTTGACTTATTCGTCGGCGACATTCCATTTTTCTGTCAAGTCAAACGTCCAAAACAAACTAGTCGTTTTAACTGAGGTGTTCGTCTATAAAAACAATATCAAATCATATACAAAGTTTGGACGCGTAGGGCGGCGTAACCCGAAAATCATTACAACTATTATACGCGTACCTTCTGAAAACAAAGCGGATAGCCGAGAGTGTAAATGGTTATCAACGGAAGCGATCGCACCCTAACGCCGTTCTTCTATTACTGACACTTGCAAGTCGCACGCTTGTACCCATAGACCTAGGTCGGCCCGGCGCCGAGTGGATAGTGTGAAAGAGATGGAGAGAGAGAAAGAAAATAAAATCTTCGTCGGTCTTGTCATTTAGAGTAGAGCTGAGCTAGTTTAATTTTTTAAGCATGTTTAGAGTAGAGCTGAGCTAGTTTAATTTTTTAAGCATCTCAAAAGAAAAAGTACAATCGCAGTATTATCAGCTACCACTATCATTTTATTCAATTTGGTCGAAATTCCATTAACTCCATATCAATTAAACGCCTTGCAAGAGATCTCACGGTAAATAGTCAAGTAATAAAGAAGAATCTCGTGAAATATCAAACTGTCAAATATTGCCCATCTCTATTCCGAGCTTTGAAGGTATCTATTTCGTTCGTTCGTAGGTTAACTGTTTTATGGTTCGTAGATAATAATAATAATAGATAGTTAAATAAATAAATCTACGCGAGAAAAAAAGGACCAAAATTAAAACAGCGTTCGCGTGTATTCTTTCCATGTGAATAGCTGCTATTTTTGAGGTTATGTGAGAGGTTTTTTCCTAAAACTTCGATTCTGTGTGGTTTGTGTGAAATTATGAAATAACAATTGTATTTAAATAAGTAAAGGTAAGAAATCATGTGTCTTAAATAAAATTGCATTTTTTTTAAAGAGTTTGAACGATAGTTATTATTTAAAAGGTCAATGACGTTTGACCTATTTACTTTCCTGTGCTTGTAACGAATTTGAAATTTGTGTGTGATATTACCATTATTTGTTTTGCAAACCATCTTTCGCCGTTGATTTTCTGGAATCATATTTGTTCATAAATGATAGAATTAAAAATTGTTAAAATTATAAATTTTTTTCTAAAGAGTTGTGTAGATATGACAACACCGGCCGAAATGCGCTGACTGATTTGATTGTTTATATATTACGTCAGTGCCCCACATGTGCTTGTCTGATTTGACATAAGGTGATATAATCCGGTCATTAATTGAAAGCGCCATTTATGGGTATTTTTCTATTTTGTTTCGGGTTTGACATAAGATGGCTTATCTCGCTTAATAATTCAAAGCGCCATTTATGGCTATTCTTCTTCAATTTATTTTCATCTCAGGATTTGCCGGTTTAAATATAATACGTCATTTCCATAACACCCTGTATTCTACTGGGCGTTATAGAAATTACTTTATATTTACATTTAAGCCCGCAAATCCTGAAATGACATGACAACAAATTGAAGAAGAATAGCTATAAATGGCGCTTTGAATTATTAAGCGAGATAAGCCATCTTATGTCAAACCCGAAACAAAATAGTTTGTTAACATTATCTAGGACACCCAAGGAGCCATCCATTTAAATATAATAAGCCATTTCCATAACACCCTGTAAATTTAAACGCGATTTAACATTATTTAATTTTACTGCAGTAGTTCTAATGATATATCAATACAATTAAAATAATTTTCTACCTTAAATGTCTATTTGCTATTTTGTTACATGAAGATATTAAATTTTACCACCACCGAACTGTACTATAAAGTATAACTTGAGTGGTGGACCCTGCGCCGTAAACCATCTTTTCATTCATAACCTCTCTTTTTACTCCGAAACCCTATGGTGTAATTATTCACAGTAAGTGGCCACACCTTAGTATATATTTCATTTTAGGTGATCTGACCGTTAGAATTTGGGATTTGGATACTAATGATAACTATGTGCTACCTACCACAATGAAGCTGTACGTAAACGATGATAAGTCCTCATCTGTTAGTGAAATATTTACCTGTGTGGCGTATTGCAAGCTTAATCACACACTGTGTGCGGGCACGAACATAGGTGAGAACACTGGGCAAATTTTAACTTATTATTATATTACAGCTTAACTGTAAGTTTAAATTAAGCTATTTTACAGCATAGGATATTATGGCCCACAATAATTATTAGTAATTTTTTGACAAACAGTTAATTTATTAAGCTGGTAAAAATGCTTAAGTGTTTTTTTATATAGTACATATACAGGGTCGGTTTTTCAGGGCGAGTGGCCTAATCAAAGATCTCAAATCAATAATTGATTTTAAGTTTAGTTACTACTAGTTGGCAGTGACGGCGTTGAAAAATAAATCGTAAGTGACAGCTTCATACATTTATTTAGCAGTTGACTATTTTTCAACGCCGTCATAGCCAACTAGGAGTAACTGAACTTAAAATCTTCAAAAATATAGGAACGGGATATATAAGTTTTCTCAATTTGGTTTTTAATCTTATTATTTAAATAGTTTTAACATGCTCGCCCCCACCTAAATTAATTTTGAAAAATACGGTTTTGAATAAATAAAAAATAAAAAGTCTGTTTACTTTTCAGGTGGTGTTAATATCAAAGAACCAATGTATGGAAAAATTATTATTTTTCAGACCACCCGATGATACCTTATACAATAAGGGCGTATTTTTGTCTACACAGTCGCACTTTAAAATATTCTTTCAGATTGAATGGTACTACCAAGAAAAGGAAACCTTTTCCATTGATAGGATGTCACCACCTGCAGACCGGTTTTGAACTCTTTAGTTCTCGTCAGTACATGGTAGGTGTCCATACCTATAATCAGAGAAGGCACCTACCTATAATCAGAGAAAACGCCTACCCTATACCGACGAGAACAAAAGAGGTCGAAACCGGTCTGCAGGTAGTGACATCCTATCAATGGAAAAGGCTTTTTTCTTTTCTTGGTAGTATCATTCAATCTGAATTAATATTTTATAGTGCTACTGTGTAGACAAAAATACGCCCTTATTGTATAAGGTATCATCTTGTGGGCTGGGAAATAATAATTTTCATTTTTGATTTATTCAAATAACGTCTGTTCAGATTGTGTGGGACTGCTAAGAGATGACACTGCGCGTTGTATTTTCTCGACTACCGTTGATAATACAGCGTGAAGTATAGAGTCTTCTCTGATGATAGGTATGGACACCTACCCTGTACTGACGAGAAAAAAAGAGTTCGAAACCGGTTCGAGACCGGTGGTGACATCCTGTCAATGGAAAAGGCTTCCCTTTCTTGGTAGTACCATTCAATTTGAATTAGTATTTTAAAGTGCTACGAGAAAAAAATAGTTTGAAACCGGTCTGCAGGTGATGATATCCTGTCAATTAAAAAGGCTTCATTTTCTTGATAATACCATTCATTCTGAATTAGTATTTTAAAGTGCTACTGTGTAGACAAGAATACGCCCTTATTGTATAAGGTATCATCGGGTGGTCTGGGAAATAATAATTTTTCCATACATTGGTATTAAATACGGTTTTGTTTTTTATCCTCTTATGTTCAAACCCCATTTTACGAAAAAGCGGCACCTGATCGGTAATTATTAAATGTTTTCGATCGCAAGCCACGCAGGGCGCGGAGTATGCAACAGCGCGACGGGTCGAGGCGTCTACATTCGAGCTCGATGCAGTGTGAATCATTCATATTTCCATCCTTTGCGTCGTTTGAAAGCGTGTGTGGCTTGCGAACGAGAATATTTAATAACTACTGATCTAATAGAGGTGCAACTTTTTCGTAAAATGGGGTTTGCAGATAAGAGGATAAAGAAAAAAAACGGGGTTTAAAATTAATTTAAGGTAAAGGGCGAACTAAAACTATTTAAACAATTAAATTGTTATTATTTTGCATTTGTTCACAATGACAATTTTTTTTAAAACACTTTGAAAGCTAACATAACAAATTATTAAATAAAAAAAGACCGACATTGATACGATAAGTAAACTAAAACTAAAGATATTAAATTCCAAGAATGAGAAGATTGGAGAAAATCCAACAAATTATCAAAAATTCATGTGTGGATATTTTGGAAAATCATTTTTTTTCAGCAAAATTCTGAAATACGTGTCAACCATTGTATCTATGGAAGTAGGCGGTTTGTAAAAGAATGACCCATATTCGCAGGCCTTGCCTTAAAAAAACTACAACGCTCTTTTGTTTACAGGTCGCATTTATTTTTGGATAAAAAATCAAAAAGGGTATTTTGAAAACGCGGAGGACGCATGGGAACTAAGCAATATAAACAATATCAGCGGTACCATAAAACAATTAAAATGGGGCTCTATAATGATGAGATTGCCGTTGTTAAGCGTCAATTGTGTTACTTCAATTTATATTATGAAAGAACAGACCGTCTGTAGTACGTTTTCGGACAAAATTTGGGCCACACAAAAAACAGCAAATCAAATTTGGATCGAAACCGGCAAAAGTAATCGTTTATTGGAACTCGAGTCTCAAGTAAGTGATATGGCTATTTCCGAAGACTTTATTGGTTTTTCTAATGGAAGGATTATCAGTACTTACAACATTAGTTGGAATTCTGATCAGATTCAAAATGGAGATGAAGGTAATAATAATTTTATGTCGTACGAGTCATTATTGGGTTTTTATTGCAGGCCGTCGGGTTTTGTAAGATCGTATTCCTTAGGGCATAATCATCTACTTAATACCCTTGGTACATAAATAACTATTATACAGGGTCCTGCAATAGTGTGCCAGGTCATATAGCTCCTATACGAATTAACTTAGGAATTTCATTCGTATGCCGATTTATATTGTATTATCATGGTATAAAGAATGTAACAAGGTAAGATATCTAATCGTCCCAATTTCGTCTGCCGTGCGCAGTGAGGTCTCGCGGCGAGTGTTTTTTAAATCTCTTCTGGAAGGTTACATTGCTGTCATTGTGTCTAACTCTTTTTTGAAGTTATTAAATGTTTTACGCATGTAATGGTATATGAAATGAAATAATAATATATGAGAAGTATTTATGTATATTAATTTCATAGAAATATGACACACAAATACCACTAAAAAAAGAAAAGATTCCGACAAATTTTTGCCGCCATTTGAGCCGGCCGACGATAGCCGAAGCATACCGAAAGCTGCTCGGCGACCGCTTCTGGCTTTGAAACAGCGTTGCCAGTCGTTTACAATTGTAATATATCCATTACTATTTTAACAATTCAATTTTTAACATTCTTGTTGTGGGGCTCCCCATATGAAATTTATGTTCAATCTGGAGGTGGCCTAATAGGAAAGTAACATAACATGTTTTTTTCGTATTCTTCTTACTCTGACGCCGTTTAATTAAAAGGTTTTACGCATCTAATGGCATGTGAAATGAAAGAATAATATCATGGTATTTAGGTATATTTATTTCATGAACATTCAACAAATATTAAAGCCAAAATACGACCTAAGTAGTTATAAACAAATTAAACTATTTCTTTTAAATAATCTATCAGTGGAGTGAAATTATGAAGAGGTAAAGAAACTCATAGTCTGCTTCAGTAGTTAAATAAACAATATTTTAATTTCCATACATGTTTCGAAGGCATATACCCTCATCAGCTTCAGCGGAAAATACTTGAGAAGTAAATGTAAACGTAAATGATTTTATTCTAAAATACATTATTGATCTAAAAAATAGTAAGGAGGTAAAGAAACTCACAGTCTGCTCCACTAGTTTAATAGAAATAAATAAAAAACTATAAACCAAACATGTTTCGAAGACTTAAGTCTTCATCTTCAGTGGAAAGTAAAACATCTACAAAGGGGGGTACCTATGACATTGAGGCAACTAGTCAAGCAGGAAAAGAAAAACTTTTTGAATATGTAAAAAATTTCAAGTATAGAAAATAAAGCATGAAAACTAAAGTTTATTTAATTCTACGGTAAAAAGATTTTTTATTAAAATGAAATCCTTCTTTTAATAAAAAATCTTTTTCATTATGTTTTACCGTAGAATTAAATAAACTTTAGTTTTCATGCTTTATTTTCTATACTTGAAATTTTTTACATATTCAAAAAGTTTTTCTTTTCCTGCTTGACTAGTTGCCTCAATGTCATAGGTACCCCCCTTTGTAGATGTTTTACTTTCCACTGAAGATGAAGACTTAAGGCCGTACTTTGTAGAGAAAGAAATTTATTAGCGACTGAAACTCCCGCGAGCTGGACATACTAGCGATATCCCGACGTGGTGCAAAATACTCCTTGAACAGCGGCTCCACACTGAAATACAACAACCATCGAATTTGGGCCAATCGGTGAATCTTCCGTTTCGGCATATTTCAAAGACAATGTTATTTTAATGCTCGCAGTAGTCATAGTCTTCCCCCTACCTCACCGCCCGGCACGGCAGTTCGAATAAAATATAATTTCTTCTATTTAGCCCTTTCTTGAATACTCAAGGAAGGTCAGTGAGAGTTTTCGCGTTACCTACGTAACATAATGAGAAATAACTCTTATCATATCACAACAATGGAAAGTACATAATAATATTATTATACATATATATATGCTCAAGAACACTAAATATGTTTAAATTAAAACAATCCAAATACACAATATTACACAAACGATCAATAATTATTAAAATTATTATAAATTCAAATAAAAAGAATGACGCTGCAAAAATGGCCAAACAAAAGGCGATTTGCTGGAAAATATATGCCGGTACTTCTACGGAAAGCTACCACCTCGCGTTCGCGTAATCAGAGAACAATAGATATAGGCTTTTATAGGACTCTTCAAGCGCATAATATAACTACGTAATTTTTTAACCTATTTAAAAAATTTAAAATAAAAAATATTTATGATTTTCTGCGTCCGTCGATGAGTTTAGAAAATCGATATTTTCGGTTTGAATTTAAAAAAAAAAATTTTGCCAAGAAATTATACACAAACTACACAAAAATAGAAAATTTATTAAAATCGCACTAAAAATGATAAAGGATTGTTGGTTTTTTTGAAAAGGTGGTTTTAGACGAGTGGTAGATCAGCCTTAAAATCTTTGCTATGAAAATATCTGCCAAATGTGGCATAATATTACGGAATCCACCTGTAATTGGTTTTTATGTACTTAACCCTTTCGCTGCGGAGAGGTCTTCAACCTAACTCCAGTGCGTCATACTTTATAGTACTGTAGCATGGGAGCAGTTTGCAAAAATCCAAAATTTCTACAAGAAATACAATAATATCGAAATAATCAATGTTTACTCGTGCTTATATAGGATAATAATAAATGTACTCGCATAAGTACTTTCACGCGCACTCGCAAAAGTATTTGCACACACAGTCGCATACCCGTAAGCATAAAAAACATTCATAGTAAATATACGCATATAAACACATACCGGCTGTTTCAGGAGGAACGATCCTGTAAGTTTTTTGTTGTTTAAATTACTGAAATAAAATGTTATGGGTTTGTTCGCATTTTACGAAATGACTGACTCCATTTTGTAACTGCCGGTTTAACCGGAAATGACTTAATTAACTTTTATTTTGTTAATAGAACACCCAGTATATTTTTGGCTATATCGATTCAGAACACCATTCCAATCAACGACCACACACTAAATAACTTTTCTTTTATTTTTCATCTAGATTGCTATGACTCCCTAAAATGGTTTACTTTACTTCTAAGCCAATTTCTCGATAAAAATGCAATTTTCTAGTTTTATAGTGTTGTAAATTATGTACACACTTTTTAAAATTTTAAGAAGGCCTTTTCTTAGAAAATTCAATTTTTTCAAATGGAAACCTATTGGCTCACTCCGGCAACAAGATAGAGCACTTTTTTCAAACAATTTGATAGCACACACCCTTGTGTCAAGTTAAAAAAGGAGAGATAATTTATTTGCATTATAGCATGCAGTTAGCCAAAATTATACTGGGTGTTCTATTTAAAAATCCAAAGTTGACGTCATGTCCGATTAAACCGGAAGTGACAAAATTTAGTCCGACATGTCATAAAATGCAAATTAATATCACATACAAACCACCAAATTTTATTTCTGTAATTAAAAAAATAAAAAAGTTATCGTTCCTGCTGAAACACCCGGTATAACACACCCAAGTATAACTAACAATTAGTAACATGCACACTCTCGCACACGAACTCGCTCAACCTAACAGGTATGATTTCAATTCATACTAAATATCGGGCGATCGCACCAACGACACGGAAAATCAAGGTCAGAAAATTCGGCCGTCAGCAACGAACGGGTACTATTTCTTTAGGCAATGTAAAAAACTGAAAAGTCAGGAAGAACAGGACATCCACTAACAATCTCAACAACAAATCTAAAGTTAAATAACAAAAGAAAAATAGTAGTTATTTTTTAACAAGCCGCCATTTTGTTTTGGGTATCCAATATTCTGGGATCGTAAAGTACTCGATAGCACCTTTAAAACGACGTATCGCAAGACCTCACTTCCTATTCAATTTTTCTTATCAAGATGTTACTCCGCGGCCATTTTGAATTTGAGCACCATGAATTATACAAGAAAGAGTAGCTCTCTAATTCCTACTATACTATGTCAAGTTGCATTTATTTTCCTAGGCGATAAATGAAATAAAGGATAAAAAGAAATAACAACAATGCAATTTTTTAAATGCCGCCATTTTGTTTTTGTTGGGCATACAGAAGTAATATTCTGGGATCGTAAAGTACTCGATAGTATCTTCAAAATGATGTACCGCAAGACACCCCTTCCTATTTAATTTTCTTCCCTAAAATGGCGCCCATCCGCCATTTTGACAGTTAGTACTGTCATTATTCCTCCAAAATGAAGTTAACATTCCCCCATAACCCACACCCAAGTTTTGTAAAAACAAAAATAGCGGCTCAAAAGTTATTATGCCGTTTCGACTATATACACATACTGTATATGTTAATATGCAAGTGGTTTTAGAGCTAAAAGTTAAAAGTAAAACGAATAGTAACGCCTTATAAAATTAATACAGATATTATGTGGTGGGCACTGACAATACAAAAAAACACATACAATTTAGCCCTATTTTCTAACCTATATATTTTTTTCAGTGTAGCATAATCCTGTACCGTGATAGCTTGTTTCACGTCTACCGACAATAAATAATGCTGGACATAGGCAACTTCTAATACATTTCACCAAAATTTTTCTAAAACATGCTTCGCGCGCTGCAAGATTACTCGCTTAGAACGAAATTGTAATTTCTCAATTTTTGGAATTGTAAAGTTAAGACATGAAAGTTCTAAGGTACATCGCTACTTTTTTCAAAAAAAAATTATCAGCGACGATATTAACCTTGAAAAATGCCTAAAAATATGCACTTTTGGTCCGATCTTAAAAAATTTTTTACTTACTTTTTTCAAAAAAGGGCCATGTACCTTAGAAATAGAAACATTTCTTTACTAAAATTTAACTTGTCCCGTCAGGTAGTTCAAATAGCCTTTCCAGAATCCTGCAGTAGCGAAACGTTGTTAATCATCCTATAAATTTGCGCATTGTACGCCCTTAAGTCTTCGAAACATGTTTGGTTTATAGTTTTTTTATTTATTTCTATTAAACTAGTGGAGCAGACCTCCTTATAACTTCACTCCACTTTGAGATGGACTACTTCAAGAAAATTAAAAAATAGTATTTTAATTTCTTCTGAACAAGAAATAGAAGAACTAGCATGAATTAACTTTTTTAAATAATATTTTATAATTAGCAAAGTTTTACAATTAATTGACCGAAATATGTTTTCAAGCTCTTGCGTTTGGTTCATAAATTTTGCTGATGGTTTCCGTAATCCTCCTTCACTAAGGCGAGAAGTCCAAGAATAATCTTGTGTTTGCAATCTGTTCTATCAAATTTCTTGGCCTGGTTATCCATATCACAACCGAACACAGCGCACCTCATTTTATGAAAATTCAGATATTTAATTTAATAGACACAAGACTAAATACTGGTGAGCATAAAACAGTCAACTTACTTGGGAACTTGGGAAGAAAATTTCCATGGAAAACTACGGCAACCATGCAGCAATGTTGCCAGAAATCCTTGATCAAAAGTAATAGGTTGACGGTTCGAAACCTAATAGAATAGTAAAAAAACGATGTCTGAGTAAAAAGAGTACGAAAAAAAGTCGTTACTTTCCTGTTAGATGCGGGCCGCCTCTAGATTGAACATACATTTCATATGGGGGAGCCCCACAATAAGAATGTTAAAAATTGAATTGTTAAAATAGTAATGGATATATTACAATTGTAAACGACTGGCAACACTGTTTCACAGCCAGAAGCTGTCGCCGAGCAGCTTTCGGTATGCTTCGGCTATCGTCGGCCGGCTCAAATGGCGATAAAAATTTGTCGGAATCTTTTTTTTTAGTGGTATTTATGTTTCATATTTCTATGAAATTAATATACGTAAATACTTGCCATAAATAACAGAAAAGTTTTGAACTTGCATTGTCTTTATTTGTTATATATCACAACGTTTCAACTGGTAAGTATCTCCAGTCGTCTTCAGGTGAATACTGACACAACCTTCAAACAGATAGTTGCCATATATTATTCTTTCAGTTCATATACCACGCCAAACCCGACGTTAAATCATACCTTGTGTCTTATACCATGCTGTTTTTAAATGGGATACCCAGTATTTTATTACATAATTAGTGTCCTTTATAATTGCCTAAAGGATGATCTCCGGGATTTCTGGCAGATTATTATAATTTAACAAAACAATCATTGGTACAAAATTCCTGGATTCCGGAACCCGCGAAAAGTTGCTGTAATAGCCCGGCCACCCTAACTATAATATCTGTAAACGTCATCGCTTGGTGAATATGAATTTCGAGTGAAATCGCTCGAGCGATTCGTTCGATTGTTGAAATCACTCGAGTATCAAGTACTCGATTATTAAAATGATCGGTTTTCCCAACACTAATTAATAGTATGATTTATTTGATGTTTTAGATGAAAAATATTGCGAATTTTCTGTAACTTACAACACAAATTTTTCATGTGAAAATGATGGCATAATAATTTATCATAAAACAATCATTGCCATTCATCCCCAAAGGATTAGTCTTTATACGTCTAGTGGGAGTATTATATCACAAATTATATCAAATCTCAATGAAGGAGAACCTATTGGTATGGATGTAACGAGTAATTATCTAACCATTTCTACCATGGAGGGATATCTGAAGATATATGATCTATTGGAAAATCAGCCAAAATTGGTAACTCCTATTAAGAATATAGGTAATGTTATCGAGGATTTTGGTGAAATAATCGAAGCGAAAACTAACTCTAAAGGTATGCATTTCAAATTTGTAAATGTGATTTAAGGCGGCGTTTTTTATCCGATTTTAGAGATAAAATATTTGGCAACATCAATCGGAATTCCACAATTAGGAGAAGCATTTTTTTAAGTATGCCAAGAAAGACATAATATACATACATGCCGCCACAAAAATTTACAGATTACCGGTCACAAAGCAAATTCATAGCTGTGTTACGGAGGGTGACGGCGGGATGTGTTCGTCGACAGAAAAGTGTATTTCTCTTAAAACATAGGGTGTTATGGAAATGACATATATTTAAAACGGCAAATTCTGAGATGAAAATAAATTGAAGAAAAGTAACCTTAAATGGCGCTCTGAATTATTGTACGAAATATACGCTTTATATGAAATCTGAAAATTTACGTGGCCGCTACTGAGGACGTTCGCAATCAATAGTTTATTGAGGCAGTGTTGTCATATATTGCAACACAGAATTGTAAGCGCACGTGTTCAGTTTTTGACAACAAGAAATCTGTGACCCGCGTTATTACTTCTTTTTCAAATCTTTTTCAAAAAACAATACTACAATTTTAAGGTACATACTCTCTTACCTCCGATCTTATAATCCGTTTTATACTTAATTAAATTCCTTAAAAACATAAAACACAAAAAGTATGTTTTGCAACAGAACCAACAATAGGTAATACCACACAAATTTGAAATCACATCTTTCTTATTATGAATTATATCACAATAGAGAAAAAATCGGGAAATGCTACAACTAACAAAACGTTTAAAATTCGTATACATCAAGCACGTGGAACCCTCGACAGCGACAATCCATCCCCGAGTCTCGAAAAATACTAAAGCAACGATAGTCGCGCGCGGCATGTATCCAAGCAAGGGCGAAACATGCGGTGTGATCTGACAACACTGTTAGTATACTCTAGTAACCCACATTGTTGCTAACTGCATCCAGATGGAACGGCGCGACATTATGTGGGTAAAAGGGGTTTTTACCTTAATATTTAGATATTCGATTAAAAAAAAAGTATGTAGACTTTCTCTAGGACACCCTAGGAGTCGCCCATTTAAATATAATAAGTCATTTCCATAACACCCTGTACATACAGGGTACAGGGCTAATAATAAATGTGGTGTGATCTCAAATTTGGTTGTGTTACAAAACATACCTTTTGTGGTGTATTTTTTTTATGAAAATTTTTACACAAATTCTTTTCTGCTAAACCTAAAAATAACCTCAGATTTGCTCTATAGTGCATAATTATATATGTGTTACTGCTACCACCAAAAAACCAACTCAGGAATGGAAGAACATTTTTTATTGTACACCACAACAAATACAAAAATCATCTGTCAATAACATTAACAATATTAACTTAAGTTATTAATTTAAATTAACCTAAACTAATAAATAAAAATGAGGTAATCTGCATCAGCCAAAACCTTCCTTTTATACTAGTTTCTCGCACGAGATTGAAAAGGACAGTCTCGTTGAAGACTCCAGCAGTAATCGGCCATCATGTGAATGTCCCATCTACCCTAATATCTCTCTTCCATAGTTTTTATATCCTGGTGGAATCGTTCCCCCTGTTCTTCACTAAGATCGCCAAGATTTTCTGGGAATCGTTGCAAGTGGCTGTGGAGATAATGAATCTTAATGCTCATATTACACCCATATTGGTTAAAGTTGTTGAGCATATCTTCCGCAAGGTCACTTAGCTCCTCCTGAGTAAAGCGTTCGGGACTTGTCAAATCTCCTCCAAAATCGCTGTCCTTTTTTCAAATCGGTCACTCTCCAGCTCGTCAGGCGTCTCGATTGTATCCGCTGGTAACGTAGGCAGGCTACTATATGTTGGAATTGGTATTTCGTCGGAATGCTGAACAGGTCTTCTTGGTGACTCCAGGTTAGGATAGTTCCACTTATGCCGATTGTTACGTTTAATGCCCTTTATCTTCACAAGACAAAAATATCAATCGTCAAAGTGGCTTTTTGCTCCCTCGATACCATCGGAACACCAAACTTTAAACACACTCTTGCAATGAAACTCAAGTTTCAACTAAATTTTGGAAATGCATGCATTTTTTAGGCAATATTCCGCATTATATAGGTACTAATACCCTAGAACACAATCCAAGTTAACGAATTAATTTATGAGGCTACGGTATACAATTTCATTACAGCCTTCTAATGTATATTTTGTGCTAATTGCAAATACGAAAATAGGAAATCTGCAGGTGCAAGAAAATTCAAGGAAACATTATTTCTTATCTGTAATAATTATATGGCCTTTTGCCAATATAAGATTAGGTATTTTCAGTGATTTATGAACAAATAGGTATAATTAAAAAGGCGTTAGTCTTAGAATTAGTTAAATTTTTGATAAAACTTATGACCATTATAATTGTCAAATATATTAATATTACAATTTATTACGAGTAGGCTCTGGCTCAAAAACTAGAGCCGATACGAAGAAAAGCTAAGTGTTTTGAAATCACCGGAGTCAAAATAACTAAAAAAAGTTTTTTTTGTCGGGCAATGTAATTTTTTGGGTGCAAACATTTTTCGCCGTCGTTTGAAAATAATTGTTCAAAAAGGTATGAAGAATGAAAGAGTGTTAAAATTATGGTATTTTTTTCTACGTGTTTGACGTGTAAATATGACAACACCGGCCAACATTCGCTGACGTCTTTTGGAACTTGACCTACGATAATTTATGGCCAAGTTTAAAAACACTGTCCGAAAAGTTATAATCAAAAAGAATCTTCCTAATTTTTCTTAAAATTAAATATGTATCATGATTTTAGGTAATAAAGTTGCAATGACACTGGCAGCGTCAAACTTAGTACCGGACGGTAAACTATACATTTGGGATATTGAAAGTGATGAAATTGTATTCTATGATTTTCGGAAGTACAGCGACATCGACAAATTTTCGTTAAATGAATATTATGAAACGGATTTATCAAAAGATTATGAACAAAATAGGGATGAAATCGAGTCCGACGCTGCTTTCGATAATATTTGTAAAAATAGAATTCCTTTGTCGATACATTGGAGCGAAGACGATCCTAGATTACTAGTGTGTAATGCCAGGAAAATTAAGGGTCCTAGTATGAAAAAGGAGTTTGAATTTAAAAAAGGTAAGTGGTAATTTGAGACAGTAAGATGAGGGCAGTCAAGGGACAAAAATAAGAACAGTCAAATTAAATGTAGAGAAATATTGTGATATTACTAGTGGTAAGCGATATTTGACGAAGTGACGAAAGTGATTTAATCACTGATATCAACAAATCACAGGTAGTCACAGTTCCTTAGCAGCAATAAAAAGCGTCATGTGATCACAGTTTAAACAAGTCACCTTTGCGTATGTATTTCACTTTTACTACTTTTTGTATAAAATGTATTCTCATGGGGTTGAATTGTTGTAACACCATAAGAAATACATTTATTACATTTGCCCTAATCGGCCTTATTGTATTGTACCAATATCAATTGTGTTAAAATAATAAAGGCCATTTTCGCATATCACCGTTAGAATAACATGGGTCATACGGGACGTCGTGCCTTATTGCTTTTTGGTGGATTTTCTCAAATCACATCTCATATAGACCTATTATTTAAAATGTGATTCTGTGAAGTTGTCAGGTCGTTACTTGGTACTTGACTGTGATTTCTGGATCTTGAACTTGAAACCGTGAAATGAAATTGAGCTCTGGGCATTCTTTAATGAAACAGGCTAAGTAATAAGAAAACTCAAATGATTAACGATTCTATTCTTAAATGATAATATACAATACGCACAAAATGATTAAGAAACCATGCGTATTTGCATGAACAAATAGTTTGTTGTAAAGTACACAGTATTTAGTTCATCATAGTTTCTTTTTAAAGGTAGAATTCTACTTTAATCTAGGTGGAAATAACGTTTTCTTTTGTTGGTTAACAATGTTGTGTAATATTTTTTATAGATTTTAGTTTTGTTACAGTTCTTTTAGTAATAATGTAGTTACATAATAAATAATTTAAATCCATCTATCATCACCCACTAATTATTTTACGATACGCGCGATATTCTCTTACATATATTATCTAGTTAATATCTCGCTTAGCAGTGATAAAAATTTATAAACCGTGATCACGTCACGCTTTAATTTCACTGATATCAAAAAATAACAATCACGTTTGACAACGTGATTTAAAAGTCACGATATCGCTCATCACCAGATATTATCCGTTTCCGTCAATTTTATTTGCCAAAAAGCTATGTTTTATATTAATATACAGGGTGTCCCGGAAAAGACAGCAATCTCATTAACTATTGGACATACAGTAATGATCAAATTAGACAAAAATTGATCATTAGTAAGTTCGGCACACCGACCTATAACTATGGATACGTACAACTTATAGGGTGCGCAGTAAAAAGTTAAATTTTATGAGTGAAAAATGGGTTGGGGCGCACGGTTTACCGGTCATATTTTTAAAGGTTGCACGTCGTTTTTCTTCAGCACAACCCCGCCGTGTTGATGTCGGTCTGGTTGCCAACCAACGACGACCGTCCAAAGCCGAAATCAGTAGTAGGGATGTAACGATATTAAACGATATTGATACGTGGACAATAAATATCAAAATTAATTCTAAAAGTGGCTTTTCAGTGATGGCCACAAGGTCTTTTTTTATGCGAGAAAATAGATTGTTTATTTCCCAGTAAAGAAGGTCTTGATGTGCCAAAATATTACCGTGTAATCATTTTCATTAAGGGCGAAGTACGGTTCTGTTCGCCGGTTAAGGTAAATAGTTTATCAGTCGGCATTGCGCATGACATCTGACGATCAGCTTTGTTTACTTTTGCTTTTAGAGGCTATCCATAGATATAGGTCGGTGGTTCAGCAACGTGATATTTTCTAATTTCGAAAATTTCGAATATTTCTGGATATTTGGGCAAAACCCAATATTTACGATTTCGTTCTTTTTGTTTTCTGATTCTGTTTGAAGAGATATGTGAAAATAAATTTTACATTCTCATTGCCACTTTTTTCTTCTATAAGAAAATTTAATTAAATTTTCAATCCGGTGTTTCGTTTTTTGGTAACCACCATCAACTTTGTTTTTTTAAATAGTAGTAATATTTTATGTTTTATAAACTACACTGTATATTCTGAATCCCACGATATATCACACATATTAATTTTGTGTTCGAAAGCGATGCGATGCGTTTTGGAAAAAGAAAAATAATTTATGTTACATAATTATTGTAAATAATGTGAAATATAAAAATAGTTCTTAATGCCAAAAATACAACAATTAACACAAAAATAGTTTAAGTTTTTTAGTCCGAAACACTTAATAAATAATGTGTAATATACTACATACAGTGAGTCCCAGAAGAAATGTCTAAATTCATTTAAAATTCAGCGGTAAGTTTTTTCAAAAAACGCTCGTACCCGTCGATTTTGATTTTTTGTGGTAATTTCATGTATACAGGGTAGCTCAAAAATAAGTTACGACCATCAACTTCATTTTTTCAAATGAAAACATATATTTTTTATTTCATTTTTGAATTTTGCATTGAATTCTAAGCATGTTTCATGTACCATGTCCTATACATAAACTCAACAGTTATTGAAAAAATTAGGATTGAACATATCATTTAGGGAATCCAACGATCTATCAAATCTTCTGGCAATATGGCATTTTGGGCTCCATAATAAGTAAGAGTGTACTGTCTCACTGTCACCGTTTATTTCCATAGAAACTGTATGACAATTTTATTTCAAATAAGTATAATTATTGTCAAGCGTAGTTTCAAAGTTGCGGTTTTCACAATAATGGTGAAGTTAACGGAACGGGAAAAAATTGAAATTCTATGCATGGTTGGGTTTGGTGATAAAACACGTACTCAAATAGAAACAGCCCAATTATTTAATGAAATCCATCCTGATCGTCCTCCCATATGTCAAAAGATGGTGAGTAGAATAGAGGCTAAGTTTAGAGAATTCGGTCATGTTAGAGATTTTCCTAAATCTGGTCGTCCTATTCGAGATGAAAATGAACAACTTGACGTTTTGCTTTCCTTGGAAGAAAATCCATGTACTCTCCTGTCGCACATTGGGGCCGATTTACACATGCCGAAATCTGTTGTTCACCGAGTAGTTCAAAAGCACAAATATCACCCATACAAAGTTATTCCAATGCATGAGTTATTTGAAGATGATTTCGATAGGAGAAGCGAGTTTTGCGGACGCAGGCAAAATATGTGCAATCTAGATAATAATTTAGTAAAAAATATTATTTTTTCGGATGAAGCTACTACGTTCTATTTGAATGGTAATGTGAACAGACAAAATTGTCGATATTGGGCAACAGAAAATCCGCATTGGATGATAGAGGTTCACAGCCAGTACCCTAAGAAAATAAATGTTTGGTGTGGAATCGTACGCGAAAGAGTAATTGGTCCATTTTTCTTTGAACAGTCTTTAACTGGACAAGTATATCTCGAATTTCTCCAACTAGAATTAATTCCAGCATTAGTGGCTTTATTTCCGAATCCATTGGATCCAGACTCCCCTGACGAAGAACTGATATTCCAACAAGATGGTGCTCCTCCGCACTATGCGGCCACTGAGCGCACATTTTTGGATGAAACCTTTCCCAATCGGTGGATTGGAAGGAGAGGACCTATCGAATGGCCTGCTAGGTCGCCAGACCTAACTCCGCTGGACTTTTTTTTTGTGGGGTTACCTCAAATCAAAAGTATTTGTTAACAGGCCAAACAATATGCAGGAGTTGAAAGAAAGGATCCGAAGAGAAGTGCGTGTCATAACTCCGGAAATGGTTGGAAACGTGCAAACAGAGTTTATTGATCGTCTTGGATATTGTCAAGCCGTAAATGGCGCACATTTTCAACATTTAATTTGATTTTGTTGTGTTTTTTTTTAATAAACAGGTCTTACTTATAGATATGTTCAATCCTAATTTTTTCACTAACTGTTGAATTTATGTATAGGACATGGTACATGAAACATGCTTAGAATTCAATGCAAAATTCAAAAATGAAATAAAAAATATATGTTTTCATTTGAAAAAATGAAGTTGATGGTCGTAACTTATTTTTGAGCTACCCTGTATACATGAAATTACCACAAAAAAAAAATTAAAAAATCAAACTCGACGGGTACGAGCGTTTTTTGAAAAAACTTACCGCTGAATTTTAAATGAATTTAGACATTTCTTCTGGGACTCACTGTATATATTGTAACCGTGAGCCCGTGACTTTGAGTTTACTTCTTACAAAAGAACGAAATCGTAAAAATTCTGTTTTGCCCAAATATTTGAAATTTTTTAAAATTTGAAAACATGACGTCGTATCACTCGCCAAAGCGCAACCTTTGTCTGATTTGATAATTTCTGTATGTCCTATAGTTAACGAGATATTCTTATCCGAGACACACTGTATAGTGTTAATTCCTATCTTCAAAGCTACTATGGTTTTTTTACATTCTTTGATGATTGCTAACCACGAAGTTTTGAACACAAACATAAAATTAGGTACTAAAAATTTATTTAAAACCAAAATGTGTTATAAATGATAAATATTTTAGATGAATTAAAGTTGTTAAAGGACGAGGATCAAATAGTTATAACTATGTTTATATTACCTGAAAATGGAACAAAAATACATGACATTAAAGTGGTGGAATCTGATACCAGGTTGATGGGCATATCTATACCATATATTATAACATTACAAAAGTTGAGCATCGTCCGGGATGTTATGAACGATTTTACTGGTCTGGAAGATTGTGATAAAAATACGAAAGAAGCGGTTATTGATTTTAGTTACAATTTAAGTCTAGGTAAGTTTGTACATTGTAAATGATCTCGTACTTAACCTTATAAGAACATCTGCCTTGGTGGCATATAAATTATCTTATTCTCACTCTCTACCAACAAGATAAAGAACCGGCAGTGGCGGTTTGTACATACTATGAGCACGTGCACCCCCAAAATTTATAAAATATTAATAGTATAGAGTATAAAGTTCGAACCTTCGTAATATTTGATCGTACCGTCAAACCAAACTTATACGTAGTAGCTCTCACCGTGGCGTGATCCGAGCGCCTGTCGTTAGATTGATGACGAGTAGGGAATCCAATCCCGCACCCAAACTTTAATTTTAATCCCGCAAACCTGCAGTTTTCTTGCGTACGTGCGAAAGTAAGGGCGTTATTCTACTAGTATCTAGTGACATTTATCAAGTGGTTGAATATAATACATGGAATTTAAACAGCAATCACAAAAATGAGTGTCAGTATAGTTTACAAAGACAATAAAGGTTCAAGTTTAGTTTGGAATTATTTTTTAAAGTCTGAAGATGGTCTTACAGTTAAATGTAAGTTATGCCCTAGCATTATCAAAATCTCTGCTCGTTCCACCATAGGTATTCACACCCACTTACAAACAAAGCATAATATTAATTTGAAAGTAAAGAGCAGCAGCGGTAGTGTTATTGATATTGATAAAATAACACAGGAAATGAAAGCTAGTAACAGCTGTTCGAGTAGTTCGTTTAGTTCTATTGCTAAGCGTTCATATGTTAGTGGTTCTTCTGTGCTACCTAAGAAAATGAAAATGATAGATTTTTTTCATCTGAGAAAAAAGTTTCGATGGAGGAAAGAGTGTCTCGAATGGTAGCTAAAGATGGTATACCCTTTGGAAAGTTTATCACATCGACCGATATGCGCCAACTATTCGATTCAGAAGGCCATAAATTGTGTAAAATCTATTCCGCCGACAAGTGTCGAAGCTGAACGTGCGTTTTCAGCCGCAGGATACATGTGCAATAAAATAAGATCAAATCTAATAGATGAAACATTAAACATGTTATATTTTCTTCGAAAATACTTTTAAAATCAATGTAATATGTAACCGTTAAACTAGTCGTACTATTGTATTGTACCTATATGCAATAAATATTTTCATGCTACTCTACTCTGTTTCTAATTGCATAAAACAACTTTTTATTAACATACAGCACCCACATCGAATCCCGCATTTGCGGGATTGGATTTCCTAATGACGAGGAATGGTCGCATATGTAGACGGGACGTAATGCAGTTTCCCTTTACTATTAGGCGGCGGAGGATAGCGGGGATATCGCGATTTTCAAGGGAAAAGGCGCACATTTTTGGAGTCTGCCTTTGCTCGTTGCACGTGTATATATGCAGTACTTCGATTGTTTGTACCAATATTTTAATAAGTTTTTTCTTTAATTGATGTATAAAAATAGCTGTTATTGATACATTTTTTGCAAATAAGAACAAAAGCATGAACTTTACATTTAAGCCTTTACACACTAACAAAACTTTTTGATTTTCTAAAAGTTTTTTTTGTATGTAGTTTGTTTCATAAGAAATGCAAATATAAAATAACCACGCCAATATATACAATCTTTGAATCTACGTATTTTTCAGCATCATTTGAATCTGTGATTAAATTTTTATAATGTGAAAATAAAGGTGTGTGCAATAATCCATCCGGATTTTAATTTTTCCGAAATAAGGAAGCTTATTATTCTTTAATTTTAGGAAATATGGACGCTGCATTTAAATCCATCAAACTGGTACAAAGTCAAGGAGTGTGGGCAAGTTTGGCCCGGATGTGTGTAAAGACCAAACGATTGGATGTGGCTAGTGTATGTTTGGGTCACATGGGAAATGCAAGGGCTGCTCGGGCACTTAGACTGGCAATTGCCGACGATACTTTGCCTCCAGAAGCCAAAGTTGCTGTATTGGCTATTCACCTAGGGTTATTGGTAAGGGAGAACCCATTTTTAAAATATACTTTTGTTTTCTTTTCAATTGCATATTTCATAATGAAAATGATTTCTTTCCGATTCTGCAATAGCCCTAACATTGTATTTGCCATTCTATAGGAATGCTAGTTATCACCGACTTAAAACAAACGTGAAGCCGGTATTTCTATCTGCTTTGTATACGTCAATGACGTGACGCCTGTTATTACGAAAATAAACCCAACAAAAAAAGAGATTCTATCTGTAGAATCCTCATCTCTTTTATCTTCTGTCTGTTTCTGTTTTCATTCTAACAGCTGAGAGCAAGAGATACGAAGTCGGTTAAATGGAGTAGCGCATTTACGTGCCTAATAATATGCCGTTTAGAAAATTTTAAAATTCCTAGTAGTTCCGGAGATATCCGGACAAAACCGATATTCTGAAAAATCGTTTTATTGTTTTCCTGGGTTTTTTTGAGATCGAATTCCAAAGTAAATTGCACTTTTGCATTGCCATTTTTTCCGCTCTATCTAACAGCGTTAATTGTTTTGTAATCTGACGAGTCGTCTTCAAAGGGCCATTATCAACTTTATTTTTTAAATACGGTCCTGTTTTTCTGATATTGGAATTTGATAGCTTTTTTCTTCCGAATGCAACGATGTATGACACATTGTGGTTTAATGACGTTTCGAGGGTTTTTTGAACAACATCAGGAAATTTCGGGATACAGTCCTGTGTTTCTCCTAATTTTATAAATAATATCTCATGAGTAAGCTCTAAATTTTTACTTATGTTGGACTAGTTCAATAAATAACAAATAATTTAATAATAAACCACAAACAAGTGAACAAAATACAGAAACATTATTTCAAACTTGTGTTGATTCGGGATTTAAAAGAAAAGTAGGCTCTTGGAACAAAAAAAATAAGATTGACGCGTGATTTGTTTCACTTTACATTCCCATTGTGATCGTTTGAGAGCGTTTTAAGAGGTTTTCTATTTTCCAGAAAATATGGAACATAAATTTACAAATGCTGAAAAGTTTGATATTCTATCGCATGTTTTAGTTTATCTCAAGAAAACTGTTATGTGGCAGTTAGAAGATGATATTTGTACTTAGAGAATAACGGAAATCATTTTGAACACCTGATTATGTAGTTCCTTACTTTTTTCGTTGTTCGTTTTATTACTGTTGTGGAATGATTTTTGTTCACTTATTTGTGGTTTATTATTAAATTATTTGTTATTTATTGAACTAGTCCAACATAAGTAAAAAATGTAGAGCTTACTTATGAGATATTATTTATAAAATTAGGAGAAATACAGGACCGTATCCCAAAATTTCCTGATGTTAAAAAAAACCCTCGAAACGTCATTAAACCACAATGTGTCATACATCGCTGCATCGAGGAAAATAGCTCTCAAATTCCAATATCAGGACAACAGGACCGTATTTAAAAAAATTAAGTTGATAATGGCCCTTCGAAGACGACTCGTCGAATTACAAAACAATTAACGCTGTTAGATAGAGCGGAAAAAGTGGCAATGCAAAAGTGCAATTTACTTTAGAATTCGATCTCAAAAAAACCCAGGAAAACAATAAAACGATTTTTCAGAATTTCAGGTTTTTCCGGATATCTCCGGAACTACTCGGAATTTTAAAACTTTCTAAACTTGATCTCCATTTAACCGATTTCGTATATTTTAGGGTTTCCGAGATGGTTAGGAAAACAAACAATCGACAGACGTGATTCAAAAGTATATATTTTTATCCAGTTTATGACAGACTTGGCGTTCAATAATTTTTAACAAAAAATAGATATTACACTCATAGCACTATTTATTAGCATTTTAAATTACTAAACAAAAACATCTCTTAATATTTAATTGAACACAGCTTCGTTCACAAGATAATTGCAAGTTTATCAAACTCTGTTAACTATTAGCTTAAAAAATAAATAGAACAATCCAGTATGCTATTTACACATTTTTATTACTAAAATATGTACTGCTTTAGGTAGTTTTTTAATACAATTCTCACAAAAATTACTATAGCCGTTTCGGAAATATCTTGAAACCGAAAATATTAAACACCCTGTATCTTTCAAATAAAGTATCTGCGGACCCATATTGATAGGATCTATGTGTCTTATATTTAGGTAAGTAACACTACACGAGCGATAGGACATGTTTTTTGACACACTGTATATAATTTTTAACATTTAAATCTGATTTTCTAATTTAGTATTATTTCAATTAAGAACTTTATTTATTTGATGGCTATGTTAACTAGCATTGTGCATTACGAGTGATATAGCATATTGTTAAAAACGCTGAAAACGACTTAGATTTTCGTTACAAGCAATGTTGATTATTTTTCTTAGGACGAAGCTGAGCAATTATACATCCAATGTGAGCGTTTCGACCTTCTTAATAAACTTCTGCGCTGTAGAAATAAACTGGAAGCCGCCCATGATCTGGCTGAAACAAAAGACCGAATAAATTTGAGGAATACCGAACATGCATGGGCGAAAGTTTTAGAAGGGAATGGGCAGTATAAAGAGGCAGCTGAAAGGTAAAGTACACCAGAATATACATGGTCTCCCAATTGTACGAATAAGTTGGGTGGTATTCTAGAAGAAAATAAAATACATTACATCAAAAAAGAGTGAATACCAGCGATTGATTTGAGATTCGAAAAACTGTTGTTTAGATGAACTACACGGTTTTCAATTGTAGGTACACATGTCAAAATGATTGTGAAATGCACAAAATTGTTAAAGTATCTACAGCTTCGAAAAGAACGGCTTGCACATTTTTATCTTATAGTTGGAATAGCATTAATTTCTTAAAAATATTCTAGGTATGAAAAAGCGGGAACACATCGTTATGATATTCCTAGGATGTTAAGTGATCATCCACCACAGTTACAATCATATATGACGGCAACTAAAGACAGGTAAGTGAATTTATCTGTTCAGTGCACATACTGGTTAAGTCTTCATTAATATAAAGGAAATTCAGATCGTACACCACAGATTTTAAGGTAAAAAGTGAAAAATGGCGCTGCTCCGTACAATTCGACGTATTAGCACCTAAACTTTGAAATCCATTTTCTGTCTGTGAAAAAATTATCAAAATTGGTTCATTATTAACGAAATAACAGCTTATTGATTTGGACGTGAATTTTTGAATATTCGATAAGTAGAGGAGCAGTGAATTTTATATCATTTTGAGGAAGAAATTAGGGTGTGTTTTAAAGAATTATTTTCTCGAAAAATGGTGTCTCGGAAAATGGAGTTTCGAGGAAAAATGCTTCTGAAAAACTCTGCATTCGGGAAATTGTGCTTCGATAAACAATGTTCGAATAAGTGTGTTCGAACAGAACAATTTACCGCCTTTGATTAAATCGAGATAACTTAAGGTGCTTCTGAACGGGCAACATTTTTACGGCAATGTGTGGCTGCAATAGTATAGCTGGAAGTTGCCAGAAACATTGCCAGCCATATGTCAAAATATATTTCGGATGGCCCGGCAATATAGCTGGGATGGGATCCAGTAGCCGAAGAGTATGTTTGGGTGCAGAGCTCCAGACATGAGCACTCTTGTGATGGTCGAATCTGGGCTTTGTACAGTGTCAAAAGTTGGTGAGGAAGAGTACACCAAGTTTCTAAGAAGCTAGCTTGGCGATTGCCACAATGTGGTTATGCCAAGATACATTTCCTTCCAGATTGATGCAGATTGTACACAGATTGCCGGGCTAGTTCACTAATATTTCTGACATACACTCGCCGGCACAAAATTCCGCCACTCTGAATTTTTGTCAAGTTTAATATTTTATAACTTTTTTATTTTTTATGCGATTTTCATGATTTTGATATCAGTTTGTAGATCCATTTATTGTGTTTTTCCTTAATTATTTTATAAAGTAATATATATATATATCGATTGGGCTATATTATACAGGAGTAAATCAAACTGTTGTTTTTTTGTCTTAATTTCAAAACACCCTATAGGAAAATTGAGATTGATAATTTTATTTATATACTGTTTCTTGTAATCTTTAATGTATTTTAAATATTTTCTTTTTTAATTCATTCCATTATCTCATTTCTGCTGCGAGCTGCAAAATTTTAAATGAAAGGATGTTAGTTTTAGACAATGTATGTCAAGCTTTCGATTAAAAATTATAGACGTTAGCTAAGTAGGCGATTATTGTGACAGAATATTTGACAGTTATCAATTCATTCATTCATTCATTATCATTCATTATCAATTATTGATTGCGTGAGTCACGAAGTACTGCTGCAGAAACTTTATCGCTACGGTTTTAGAGGGGTAGCGTACGATTGGTTCTCTTCCTATTTGTTGGGCAGGGAGCAGTTTGTACGCTGTGGTGATGTGAAGTCTGGTGTGATGGGTGTTAAACATGGAGTTCCTCAGGGATCAGTTCTTGGTCCTATTCTCTTTTTATTATACCTTAACGACCTTCCCACTATTGACATTCGAGGTCGTTTCACTATATTCGCGGATGACACTACCATCTTGTGGGTTGGCGAGGACTCGGACGTGCTGGGAGGTGTCATTTCCGAGGATCTTCGACATATGAAGAGATGGTGCGATGCTAACCATCTCTGCTTGAACATTAACAAAACCAGTGTCATTTTTTTTAGGTCGGAGTTGCGGGAGGTTAACGTTGAAGGTTTGCGTGTTAGGAATGAGGGTTGCGCTAAGTTCTTAGGTCTTTATATTGACTCTCAGATAAAGTTTAGAGAACATATAGTTTGTTTAAATAAAAAACTAGCGGCTGGCTGTTATGCCATTCGAGTAGTGAATAAGGAGTTGGGATCTTTTATGGCAAAGACAACCTATTTTGCGCTTATCGAGTCCCATTTGAGATACGGGGTTGCCTTTTGGGGTTTCTGCTGTCAAGGACTATTTAACTCCGTTTTTGTCTTACAAAAGAGAGCAATAAGGTACTTGTGCCGGGCGGGAACTAGGGATCATTGCAGGCCCTTGTTCTTGGAGCTAGGTATTTTGACATTACCATGTATCTTTATTTTGGAGACTGTCTCCTTGGTCCACAAGAAATTTAAAAGTGTTGTACCTACCAATGTACATAACACACGTCATGGGAATAGTTTGCCTCTTCCAATTCCAAGGAGTACAGTCGCTAAAAATTCTATCATTTATGAAAGCGTAAAGTTATATAATCACTTACCTGCTAATGTAAAGTCAATTAACAACATTAAGGTATTTGGGAGAAGGGTAAAAAATATTTTGAGGTCGAAGGCCTATTACAATGTGAATGAGTTTTATGATGACGACTTCTAAGTCACAGTAGTTTTTATGTCTATGTCTTGTCTATGTTTATACTTATATTTTTTATATGCCTTCGGACTTGGCAAATGAGAATTTATATTCTGATACAACGGAGTATATCTTGACTGATTGATTGAATCATATTGTAAGTGCCTGTTTATATCGTTTTTCAATACTGGCTTATCCGTCTTTTTATTCTGTAAATGATTGCTTATTGCATACCTGCCTTTTGTTTTAATTCTAAATTTATGTGATTTCGATTTGTTTAGATTGTTTTTGTGAGCCAGAGTGATTTTATTTTATATGTATTGTTTCACCATTTGTTTCTATATTTAGTTTTTCTGTATTTGTAAACCAATACTACTTACTGTGTATACTACTCTACTTCTTTTTTTTTTTGTTTATTTGATGTTTACTAATTAGTTTTTTCTGCTTTGTTAACAAGAACAACGATTTCTTATGACAATAAAGCATATTTTGATTTGATTTGATTTGATAATATTACATATTAGTCACTGATGAATCCAGGACTTGTTTAAGGTCGCCGGATGGTCGTGAGCGGGTATACAGACGTAGAAATGAGAAATATGCTGACTGCATCATATCAGAACGAATCTCATATCTTAGCGGTTCAGTCATGATTTAGGCGGGTATTTCTACCGAAGCACGCACCAATTTGTTGAAAATGGAGCTCTAACCGCCCACCGTTACATTGAGGAAATCCTCCAAGGAGTTGTTGTTCCATTTGCTCCTTTTATTGGGAACCAATTTATATTAATGCTAATCTGAATGAAGTTGGACTTCCAAGATTGGAATGGCCCTCATGTAGCCCGAATTTCAACCCAATCGAACATCTTTGGGATCAACTTACAAGGGCCGTTCGTCGTCGTCCTGTACAACCACAAACCTTGCACGACTTACGACTGTTGCTGACCGAAGAATATCAGGCTATCCCTCAAGAAAGGATAAGTAACCTTATTCATTCGATGCCACGAAGACTGCAAGCTTTCATTGCTGCGAGAGGAGGAAATCCACGATATTAGAATTGTTTTTGTTAATAAAGTTTATGATATACCTAGGTTTGTTTTTCTTAATAAAAATAGACTTGAAATCAGCGTTTCATTTAAAATGTTGCAGCTCGCAGCAGAAATGAGATAATGGAATGAAACAAAAAACGAAATATTTAGAATACATCAAAGATTACAAGAAATAGTATGTAAATAAAATTATCCACCTCAATTTTCCTACAGGGTGTTTGGAAATTACGCCAAAAAAGAACAGTTTGATTTACTCCTGTATAGCCTGATCAAAAAATGTTACTTTATAAAATAATTAAGGAAAAACACAATAAATGGATCTACAAACTGATAACAAAATCATGAAAATCGCATAAAAAATAAAAAAGTTATAAAATATCAAACTTGGCCAAAATTTTAGGGGGGAACAAACCCGTTTAGAAGCACCTTTAGAGATAAACATCCAATCAAAAACACTGTTTCGCCTAATACACAATATTTCATTTCAGAGAAATGCTAAAATGGTGGGGGCAATATGTCGAATCTCAAGGAGATATGAATACCGCTTTAAAGATTTATGCCAATGCAGGCGATGTTTATTCGCAAGTTCGAGTTCTATGTTTCTTGGGTGAAGAATCGAGAGCAGCCGAACTAGCAAAAACGAATTCAGATAAAGCGGCATTTTACCACATGGCTAGATATTATGAAACGGTGAACCATTTCGACGATGCCGTCAATTTTTATACGAAAGCCACTGCCTACGCGAACGCTGTACGATTGGCGAAGGAAAATAATTTGACCGACGAACTTTGGAACTTAGGTTTGTGTATGATTAATCCCAAAAACTAAATTGTTAGTAAAAGGGCAATTTATTAAATAGATAAAGTTATATAAACTATTTTAAAATAGTTATTTTTGTTTAAAAAATACAAATTAAAATTTTCTGTTTCTTAAGCTATCTTACAAATATCTTCATAAAGGCCATAATATGTATAAGGTATCCATCCAATTTTAAACAATTATTTCTGTTTTTTTTGAGCCACTTTCTGAGATCAAAAATTATTTTTCAGTTTTCTTGAATATTTTTTTTTATATACAAGGTGTTATGGAAATGACCCACCTTACGTCAAACCCTAAAAACCACGTGGAAGGCACAGCGAGAGATGTACACAATCAATTGTCGTACGTCAACTTTAGAAATAATACTATAATTTTGACACTTTTTCATTCTGTCATACCTGGGGGTCATACATTTTTTAACAAATCTTTTAATACCAATGACAGTTATTTTATCTTCAGAAAGAAATACTACAATTTTAAGACACATGCTCTCTTACCTTTCGATAACAAATACAGCAGAAAATGTATAAAGGGTGTTAATTAAATATGTAGCCAAACTCAATTTTAAGAAAAAAAGTTTATATAAAAATTTAAAAATTGTTTCTGTGATTTTCTCAGCGGCTTGCACACTGGCAACGCCCGAGGTTTAATAAAACAATTATATTACGCCACTTTTATATTTATCGAATATGTTTTTATGATTCTACAATTAAAATTGCACGAAAGTCTCTTGAGTTTTTTCACTGATATTAAACAGTTTTCTATAAGAACAAAAAAATATAAAATTATGCATAAAATTATTTATACAATGTTCTGAAAGCAACAAAAAAAGAGTGCCATGAAGGAAAAACTCTTTTTAGACAAATTTGACAGCCCAGATAACTTTTAGTAGTTTTCAGCTGTATTAAATTTTTTCTAAAAAATATGTCAACAACTCTATAAAAACAAACCCATTTAGGACCTATGTTTATATAGGGTGTTATGGAAATGACTTATTATATTTAAATGGGTGACTCCTAGGGAGTCCTAGAGAAAGTCTACGTACTTTTTTTTTAAAATCGAATATCTAAATACTAAGGTAAAAACCCTTTTTACCCACGCGCCGTTTCATCTGGATTCACATAGCAACAATGTGGGTCACTAGAGTATACTAACAGTATTGTCAGAGCACACCGCGTGTCTCGCCCTTGGTTGAATACTGGCGGCGCGCCCTTCATACTTCAGTATGTTTCGAGACTGGGGAGTGGAACGACGTCGTGTCGAGGGCTCCACGTGCTGGACGTACACGAATTTTAAACGTTTTGTTAGTTGTATTGCCCGATTTTTTTTGTTGTGAAATAATTCATAATAAGAAATGTAATTTCAAATTTGTCTACTTGATTCTGTTGAAAGACATACTTTTTGTGTTTTATTATTTTATGGAATTTAATTATAAAACGGATTATTTTAAAATAAGATCGAAGGTAAGAGTGTATGTACCTTAAAATTGTAGTTTATTTGTCTGAAAAGTTTGAAAACGAAGTGATAACGCGGGTCAAAGACGTCTTGTTGTCAAAAACTGAACCCGTGCGTTTAGAATTCTGTGTTGCAATATGACAACATCGCTATAATGCGCTAACCTCTTTTGAACCTCGAGACTGCCTCAATAAATTATTGATTTCGAAGGGCCTCGGGAGCGGCCACGTAAATTTTGAGATTTCATATAAACTGTATATTTCGCTGAATAATTCAAGGCGCCATTTATGGTTATTTTTCTTCAATTTATTTTCATCTCGGGATTTGCCGGTTTAAATATAATACGTCATTTCCATAACACCCTGTATAAACTGTTTGTCTTGGAATTGAGTAAACAATAACACCCTCAAGTTTGACCAGACACTTAATTAATACCCTGTATTTTGCAACACAGCCAATATTACACTTGTTAACTGAAAACAGATGTATATAGCGCTTCAACACTTGGGATAAAGGTTTTTTTTTTACCTAATTATTTTACACATTCATCCAAGGAGTCGAATACAAATCCATTTCTATAGCAGCCTGTGGTGTTACAAATTCGGCCTTTACCATTGAGATTTCGGAAACTGTAGAGATAGTCGGTTAAATTGGGGCAAAGTTGCGTAATTATGGACCCAATAATATGCCGCAAAAAAATCAAAAATAAATACTGGGAAAAATCTAAAATTTTGCGTTTCGGTTTTTAGATTTTTCTGACTTTGTTTAAAGAGACGTTCAAAAATAAATTTCGCTTTCTCATTGCTACTTTCGATTCTCCACAAGATGGTTACCATTATCGACTTATTTCTTTTAAATACGGGCCTGAATCTTTTTGTTTAAATTATGCAAGGACCGAAATGTACGTTCAGTGGTATACAACAATTATTGCTTTTGCGACGTTTTATTCCTTAAATTGACCATCTTCATTAAAATACCCCTAGTATGTTCCATTAATATACTTTTGTTTCGAAGAAACGGAAGATTTTAAAATTATTATTGTTATTTCTGTTTTTATTTGTTATTATGTACTATTACTGTTTTTTATTTCAAACTAATAGCAAATTTCTACTTAGCGTAAGTACAAGTAATGAAATTTTACTTTCTTAAAACTTTTAAACGAGGCAGCGAGTTTTACATTTTCGAGATGATTAATTTAAGGAACAAAACGTCGGAAAACCAGTAAGTGTTGTATACTCCTGAACGTAGATTTCGGTCCTCTTTCTTAAATTAAATAAAAAGACCCAGGCCCGTATTTAAAAAAAAATAGTTGATGAAGGTGACCCAAAGACGAAACGTCGCATGAAAGATCTGATGATGCCATCATGGAGAATAAAAAGTAGCAATAAGAAAGTGAAATTTATTTTTGGACATCTCTTCGAACAAAGCCAGGAAAAAATAAAAACCGAAACGCAAAATTTTAAGTTTCTCCAAATATTTTGAAAGCCCCTGTATTTATTTTTGATTTTATTGCGGCATATTATTGGGCCCATAATTACATAACTTTGCCCCAATTTAACCGACTTCGTATCTCTTACAGTTTCCCAAATCCTAATGGTGAAGGTCGAATTTGTAACACCCTGTATAACTGATCATTAATTATCCTGCATTTCATTGTTTTTTAGGCTTAGTAGTATCAAATCGGGAAAAAATTGAAATTGCAAAATACTTTGAAGAGCAGAACAATCTTGAAAATGCAGTGGTGCTTTATCACAGGGGCGGTATGCTACACAAAGCCCTCGAGCTAGCGTTCAAGACTCAACAATTTGAAATTCTACAAGAAATTGCAACGCAATTAGATGCCGATTCTGATCCCGCTTTGATCGACAAATGTGCTGAATATTTTGTTAATAACGAGCAGTTTGATAAAGCAGTAGATCTCTTAGCTATCGCTAAAAAGGTAATTGACAATGTGACCGCTTTGAAATGCCATCGTGGAAACATGACATTTCATTTATGTAAAATTAATTTATTATACCGGGTTTTTAGTTTTAATAATTAACGATATTCATATAGCTTTAAAAAACTCGTTTGTGAATTTATTTGCGGATGATACCCTTATTTGTGTATCAGGAAAAAACTTTAGGGATATAACTGATCTTTTGAATAGCGAACTTAAAATAATGTATCACTGGCTTTGCCAAAATAAATTAAAACTGAACACATCAAAGACAAAGTGTATGATAATAGGTTCAAAAGTAAATTGTAAGAAGTATGCCGAATTAGGATTAACCCTTAACATAAATGAGTCTGAAATTAGTTTAGTGTCGGAAATAAAATATTTGGGAGTCTTTTTGGATCCTCAGATTGTTTTTACGAATCACGTTGATTACCTTTGTAAGAAATTAGGGAAAAAAATTGGTTTTTTCTGTCGCGTTTCGGATTGTTTGTCCCAGTGGGCCAAGACACTGGTTTATAATACAATCATCTTGCCTCACTTTAATTACTGTTGTTCTTTATTAATATCTTGTACTCAGGAAAATATACACAGGCTGCAGGTTCAACAAAATAAGGTTATGCGAATTATTCTTAAATGCAACAGGTATATCCCGGTAAGAACTATGTTACAGAGGTTGAATTGGCTGTCTGTGGAACAGAACATTAGAAAGGCGAACTTGGTTTTAATATATAAAATTGAACATGAGCAGCTACCAATATATTTTAATGCTTTTCTTAAAAAAAAGATCAAATTTTCATAGTTATGACATTCGCTCTGGGCAACATTATAACATTGAGTCAGTTAAAACCACATCTCTACAAAAATCGCTATTTTTCGAGGGAGTTCGTCTTTTTAATGACCTCCCTGAGGGCATTAAGGAGGCAAATGGGTTAAATGTTTTTAAAAGAAGATTGTTTCTTTATTTGAAGGATATGTAGAATAGAGTAGGATTTATCATTTTTGTAACTGACATATAAACACTGTTTTGTAACTTGTATTTTTTAGTAATAACTAGCCAAGTGCTAAATAAAGATTATTATTATTATTATTAAGAACTTGGTATTTCCAGATAGAGCCTCACAAATGAAGCTAGGAACTAAGGTGAAAATCGCTCTTCTATAAAAAAAAAATCGACTGTTCGAACGGCCACAGCCAGTCAGGAATGATTTTACGATTTTGTATGTACAGGGTGTACCCATTTTCGACACTTTCTGGAGTTAATATCAAATATGGAATGTCGCGGTTTTCACTTTAGTCTCCTACTGTTTAACTAAACGAAAAATTCAGGTGTCCATTTGTAAGGGTCCCACCGACCTACAACTATGGGTACGTACACCTTATGGGGTGCACAGTAAAAAGTTAAATTTTATGAGTGAAAAGAGGAGTTGGTGCGCACGGTTTTCCGGTCATATTTTTAAAGGTTGCTTGTCGGGCGTACAGGGTTGCCTCGTTTTAAACATTTTATATAAAGCAATTGTTTTAAACATGTTTTAAACAATCGTCTGAGTTTAAAACAATGTTTTGTTAAAAATGTTTAAAACATGTTTAAAACAGGTAAATTAAACACACGTTGTTTATTTTTTAGTAAATTGATTATTTAACAGGAGTATACTTAATTTATGCAACAACTTGGTGTGAAAAATATTAATTGATAAATAGTAATAAAACTACTTACTAAAACAGTAGTTTCCATTCAAATTAACAAAATAATAAAAGTTAGGTACCTACTGAACAGCTTGCACAGAACTTTGGTATGTTCAAAAAACTTCAATTAAGTGTATAACCCGTAAGAAAAAAAAGGAATAAGGTAAAAATGTATAATAATCACTGATCGGAAGTGACATCAGTTCGCGCCGTAAGTGGGCGCATTAGAATTTAGTTCTTTAAAAATTGTAACCAACTTAGCTGCGCTGACATTGCCTAGCTTATTAGTAATGGTTTTACATTTTCAAGTATCTGTTGAGAAAACATATATGGCATAAATGGTGCACACCTAGGTTTCTACAATTTCTAATTGCCTTTGAGTTAGTCTATCTCCCCTAAAACGATGATCAAGCAAGTTTGCTAAAAAATGAACTGGAGTTAGGGGCCATTTCCAAACGTTATATAACCTTATTTACGTCACTCATTGAAAATTCCCCATTTGATTTTCAAACGTCTCCAATATTTCGAGCCATATTTCTGCACTTCTCCTATCGTGCAAGTGTTTTTTTGAACTTTATCTAGAGCCGCAGCAATGCATTTTAATTTTTTGTGATACTCATGTCCATTAACTTTTAAATTAACGTCGGTAACTAATTTTATGATGTCGTTCTCAATAAGTATTCTTTTAGTACACACATCAAATAATATTGGCCAGTTTTTCAAATAACTCTTCAAGCAGTCTGATAAAGTTTTCCAGCGAATATCCTGAGGTAATACGAGAGCGGAGCCACCAGCTTCTTTAAATTTTGCGCTAGCGAAATGCACATTTCTAAAGTATTTACAAATTTTCTTTACGTTACTCTTGACTCCCAGCACTTCTAAATCACGAGCAAGTAAGTTGAATATATGAGCTGAACAACCATAAGTTATTATATCCTTTCGGTCTAATTCAAGAAAAAGTTTTTTCCTCATTTTAGTGATATTTGAAGCGTTGTATGTTACTACACTGGTAACTTGACATTCATACTCTTCTTCCCATTTTTGTATAGCTTTTTTCAGTAGTTGTAATAAATACTCTGATGTGTGGCTATGACTACTCGTGCCGACGAACTCTATTAGATGCACCCGTTCACTTTCTATATCTGTGACATATATTATGGACGTTATTCCAACCGTCTAGACAAACTTTCATCTGACACAAATTGTCTTTCATTGTTGTTTGTACTGAGTTATAAACCGTATCGAGCAAATTGTTGGAAACGACATTTCTGTTTGGTGGTGAATATCCAGGACGTAGCAAATTAATCAACAGTTTAAACTCACGATGTTCTACTGCATGAAATTGAGTATTCGTCGCATATAAATAAATATCTGGCTACTTGGTACTGAACCAGTAGAAGTAGACGATTTCGAGAGCACCACAGCGTTTTATCATCTAACAAACTAAGCATCTTGAGAATGTCATGATTCTCGGCAAAAATCCTAAATGTCTTAAAACTCTATGAATAGAAAACATTCTAAGATGTCCACTGGGAAAGAAGCTTTTAAACTCTAAAAACTTGAAAACATATTTTAAACTATGTTTTTAATAAGGTTTTATTTGTTTAAAACATGAACTTTAAAAGCAAAAAAAACATGTTTAAAACAAAAAAAAAACGTTTAAAACAAAAAAACACTTGTTTGACTGCTTGTTAACAAATCTTCAACTTGACAGAATAATTTAAATTTCAAAATGGACATATTTTTCAAAAAATTACAAAAAAATTGACAGTACAGTTTTTTAATAAATTCTGTCCCTGACTTATGGTGGAAATAACTATTTAAAAGATTAATTGTATAATTGTATTATTGTATATGGTATAATTGAAACGTTTTTTTAGTATCAAGAGGCCATACAGCTCTGCATGACTCATAATGTACAACTTACGGAAGATTTGACAGAAAAATTGACTCCAGAAAAAGATAGTATAGATGAGGAGTTAAGGATTACCGTTCTGCAAACTTTGGCGGAAAGTTTGATGTTGCAGGGGGATTATCATTTGGCCACTAAGAAGTTTACCCAATCTGGTGACAAGGTAACATGCGTTTTAATTCCCATAAAAATCGCAATATTTTTACTGGGTAGTACCTCCTGAGTAACTCTTGTCGTTATATACTCACAGCCAAAATAATCAATCTACGCAATATTTGGCTGGATTTTGATCCTGAATAAGTTTTTTAAAGCCGCATTAGAGTCGACAATAAAAATTTCCGGTGCAATGGCAATTATAATTGCACGAATTTATGAGCTGTAAACTGTTCTCGATCAGCTGGCGCATTGCAGTCAGAACAGCAGTTTGTAGTGTCGAAATCTCTAAAATACCCCCAGAACTAGAGATGGACAAACCTGTTCGTTTTGATTAGCAGTTAAAGCAGCTACTGCTACTTACAAATGGCAGTTCAAAAAAGTTGCTACGAATTAGCAGTACATATGCTTAATAAAGAATGTGAACTGTTAATTTAAGTACCAGTTAGTTTAAATAGCCATTAGCTGTTCATAGGTGCTTCGACCAACTAATAAACATTTAAAAATAACAGAATAATCCATCTCCACCCAGACTTGCAGCGGAAATGGCAATTAAAATGGCGCACGATCCACTTCTGTCCATGCGAGACAGCTGATCGAGAACGGTGTAGTACGCATGAATCCGTGCAATTTTAATTGCCAGAAGACTAGAATTGCCGACTGTAATATGGATTCCATTTTCGCATTGCGCCGGCTGATCGAGAACGGTTTAGAGCGTGCAATTATCATTGCCATTGCAGGCGCAAGAGACAAAATTTGCCGACTCTAATACGGCTTTTATTTCAGTTCCGATTTTTATTATTCTATTTTCATATTATAGATAAATTTATCGCACATGGGCGAGAATTTTAAGAAAGTGAAGATATGTTCATAATATACAGGTTGAAACAAGAACAGTTTTTTGACTCGAACTTTAAAATACTCTGTGGATTGATGGAGATGTCAAACTTTTTAATTTATCATTTGATTATCAAGTGACATATATTCTTAACTGTTTGATTTTTGGTTCATTTCAACATTTTAATTTTTATAGCAGATACGATTTTTTAAAAGAAACAAACGAAAAACTTAAACCTAAAATTTCGAGAATGGCGTGTATTAAATGACAACCAACTTGAAAGATAACATAGACCTCAGTAGTAAAGGGTGTTTAACTACTGCTAAGACTGCTTAAAAGTAGTTTTGAGAAATCTACCTAATCTAATCTTAGCAGGGCAGAATACTCCTTGGCATATCCTCAATAGGGTTCCGCATGTGATTCTGGGCAATTTGCTGCCAGTCTTCCACAAGAGCTGCACTGAGGTCACGTAAATTTTCAGGAGCAGGTATCAGCGAGCGTATTTTTTACCCATTGCGTTCTAGACATGTCCTATTGGATTTAAGTCGGGACTGCGTGAGGGTCAGTCCATTTTTGGGATTTCGACCTCATAAAAAATTACTCCGATAGCTTTCACATGTAATTGGCATGTCCTTCATAAACATCAACATGGCAAGTAATTCATAGCAACATTGGTCCTTTTTCTACAGGAAAAGAAATGGAAATTGTGATGTTTCTGTAAAATAATCCAGGAGCATCTTCTTATTCACATTCGGTCACATACTGGTGAAAGACCATTTACTTGTACTGAATGTGGAAAGTCCTTTCCACTTAAAGGTAAGTTAAAATTGTGACTTTTAACAGTCAAAGTTCAGTCCTAAACAATAGCTCACAAGATATTAAATGACAAAATAAAAAGTTTGTCATCTCCATCACTCTACAGAGTGTTTTAAAGTTCGAGTCAAAAAACAGTTCTTATTTCAACCTGTATATTCTATTCTTAACTTTCTTAAAATCACGAATGTGCGAGATTTTGAGATTTTCGTTAAATTTACCTACAATATAAAAACAATAATAAAAATCGGAATAGTGGGTCGATCGATTATTTTGACTGTGAGTGTATTATTACTTTGTTCCTGTCGTAAGCAGCCATCATATGAACTATTCTAGACCTAGAATAATTATTATCTGTCGGGGAATATATTTCGGAGAACATAAGCGATTTATTTCACTTATAGATAAACAGCAACATTGTCAGTTTGTCAGAATATATTTCTTCTATTATTTTTAAAATAAAATATTTAATATTTTATATAGATGTTATGGAAATGACTTATATTTAATGATTATATTTAAGCCGCAAATCCTGAGATTAATACAAATTTAAAAAAAAATAACCATAAAGTCTGTGTGTGCATACTTCCATATACTTATCAATAAGTCCATGTTCCTTATTATTTTCCAATTACAGGCTAATTCAAAAAGCTTAACTATCCTATTAAATAATAGTGTGTTATTTCCAATCCATATATATTTTTTTATGGATTTGAATTTTTTCTTTTGAAATGCTCTGGTAATATGTTTTAAATTTTGGGAGCCACATAAGAAACTGATCTTTGTATGGCATTAAAGTGCATGTTAGTCAAATTACGATTGACATTTGCTCTCGTCATTATGTCATGTCCTATGTAATTGTGAAAAAAATATTTCTGGTAAGAGAAAATCTAAGCATATTCTTTATGTACAGTTCAGTAATCCTAAAGACACCAGACTGCTGGAATAAGAGTTCCGAAGAAAAACGTGTTGGCTTAAAGAAAACTATCTTTAAAATATTTTTTTGAGCAATGCTGACATTACTCAAACCCTAACAAATTACTCCATAATTAAGACAAGATTCTGCTAATGATTTATAGACATTAAGCGAAACCTCTCTGCTTAGAATATTACACAGTTTATACAACTAATTTTCTTAATTTATTTTTAACGTATTCTGAATGAAAATTCCATTTTAAAAACCGATCGAAATACACACCCAAAAATTGAATGAAGATCTATAATAAAACTCAGTAAGTAATACCACATACCCATGACCATTGTTTCGACACAGTAGTGTCTTCTTCGAATGTAAGAATTTACAAATTAAATTGTTTTCAGGTGAGAGCTATGAAAGCCCTCTTAAAATCCGGGGACACAGATAAAATAATTTTCTTTGCCGGCATATCAAGACAGAGGGAAATCTACATAATGGCTGCCAACTATCTTCAGTCACTCGATTGGCAAAATCAACCTGAGGTTCTGCGACACATCATAACGTTTTATTCCAAAGGAAAAGCATTGGATTTACTGGCGAACTTTTATGTTGCTTGCGCTCAGGTAAGATGTTTTGTCAAGTTTAATTTTGCTGCAGTCATTACATTAAAGCCACGTTGACATAGGTCGTGAATCGAGAACGTGAGACCATGACCAAACACAAGCACTATAGGAAAATCTTTAAGGCACTCTGGGAGTGGTGCGTGTGCGCATAAAGCGATTCACGTTGGTTTTGAATCGTTGGAGGTTATACTCGTTGGGAAAAACGACCTCGGGAAGGTCGTTCCATAACGATGACATCCTCCAGATGAAAGAATTCTTAAATAATGAAGAGACTGGTGCGGGATAACAGATGCGGGATCTATATTTCGCCGGGCTGAAAACAACACTCTAGTCATTTTATGATGGACAAAGGTCCCCTACGTGAAAAGGATGCACACGGGACGAGAAGAAGAAGAAGAAGGGCGGAATTAAAAGGGCAACGTCAGCCGAGCATTTTCCATGGAAATATCTGTAAAAGAGAGTCAAATCACCAACCTGTCTCCGATGTTGCAGGCTGTCGAGGCTCTTTGTCAGCTCATGGTCTCCGATCAGACGAATGGCTCTCCTTGCGATGGAATCCAGTAACCGAAGAGTATGATTGATTTCAGAGCTCCAAACATGAGAGCAGTACTCTAGTGATGGTCGAATCTGGGCTTTGTATTGTATCAAAAGTTGTTGTATGTACAACTTTCTGGTCCGGAAGAGTACACCAAGTTTCTGTGAAGCTACCTTGGTGATTGCCTCAACGTGGTTATGCCAAGACATGTTTCCTCCCATATTGACACCCCTGCAAATTAATAGATGAAGCCAGTGGGATTGCGTGTCCTGCCATGACTATATCCGGTTCTGTAATGTTAACCCTTTTAGAGAAAACTGCTGCCTGGGTTTTCTTAGCGTTAAATTCGACTTGGTTACTATCACCCCAAGCCAAAATTTCTTCCAGGTCTTGTCAATCGCAACTTGCAGAGAGCGGTCCTTAAGAAAGCTAGACAATCGCAGTTTACTTAGAAGCCCCTCATACCAAACACGATCAAAGGCTTTAGAAATATCCAGTGCAATAGCCAAAGACCATGATGTTCCCGTTGATCTGGAGCTTTCTCCATTACTAAAGTCATTTTACTTTCGTGAAGCAGGTATACACGGCAAACTCAATATTTGCTTAGTCGCAAAAAATGCTTTGCTTGGTAGCAGAGGCATATCAAGTTATGTGTGAAGTGATATCAGAGAGCATTTCAACTTTTAACAAAGAAAAACAACAGGAGATGGTGGACAAGAAAGTGGATGTGGGAAAATGGGACATAAATCATCGTCCAACGAACACCCAGACATTGTGTTTCGATAATTTTTTTTAATTCTTGGGCGTAGAAGCGACGCAAATTTTTCAATTTTCAAATGACATGAATGTGTGTACAGCTATCAACTTCCATTGCAGACGCAATTCGCCTTGGTGCAACTGCGCGAGACTTTTTTGTAGTCTCCTCTAGTAGAGGATCCCGCTAATTTTCAAAATTTCAGCAGCCACACACACAACTGTCTGCTTGCTCAGATCACGAAAGACTTCATAAAAAAAAATCAATCGGATTTGTTTTTCTCACAAACGACATATTTTGGTTCGTGAGAAGAATTCACGATCATATTTCACGACATGTAGTTGATATGGCACGTGGTTCACGTTCGTGATTCACGACCCAGGTCAACGCTTTTTTTTAATGACGTGCTAATATTTCAGGGTGTGATTCCTTAGGTCATTTTATAAAGAAAAGTTCATATGAACATATGTCTGCAACGGCTTAAATTTGTTGCTACAGGGTGTTGAATTTTTATTTTTTTAAATGGTTATTTTTTAATATCTCCGAAAGTACTTTAGATATTATTTTCAATTTTGGTATGTGTTAATAGGATAAAGAACCACAAATTTTAGTGAGAAAAGTTTTTCAATTGTTCCACCAGTGGCGTCCCTGCAAACATGTCCTCTGATATTTTGTACTAAAAAGATGGTACGCCACTGACTCCATGTGGATATTTTTTCTGATTAGCCTGGTCAATTCTACATGAAAACGGTCTCTTGGCTTTTCTCGTCTGATGCACCGTTCTTGATTAAAACAATTAGTACGGTTTATCCTAATCGTTGGATAGGTGCGGAGGACCGCAGCAATGGCAAACCCGATCTCAATAGTTTAGATTTCTTTTTGTGGGGTCATCTTACAACTCTGGTGTATAAAACTCCCATTAACACTTTAGAAGATTTAAGAGAGCGAATAGTTACCTCGTGTGAAACAATAAGGAATGCTCCGGGAATATTTGAACAAGTGGGCAATTCGATGCGAAGACGGGCGGAAGAAGTGAAGGTGGCCATTTCCAACAATTTTTATGAAACAAAATTTATCATTAATTATTTTATCAATGTTAATAATAATGAGTTTCAATATTAATTTAGTGGTTTTAATCAAGAACTAAACTAAAAACTAAAGAGACCGTTTTCATGTAGAATTGACCAGGCTAATCCGAAAAAATCCACATGGAACAATGTCAGTGGCGTACCATCTTTTTTGTAAAAAATATCAGAGGCCATGTTTGCAGGGACGCCACTGGTGGAAAAATTGAATAATAACTAAAATTTGTGGTTCTTTATCCTATTAACACATACCGAAATTGATAATAATATCTAAAGTACTTTCGGAGATATTAATAAATAACCATTTAAAAAATAAAAATTCAACACCCTGTAGCAACAAATTTAAGCCGTTGCCGACATATGTTCATATGAACTTTTCTTTATAAAATGGCCTAAGGAATCACACCCTGAAATATTAGCACGTCATTAAGGAACACCCTGTATACATTTTTTATTTAGTAATATATTTTTTTATTTATAAGTTGCTCAATAACCCGAGCATTAACTCGTCTGGAAAATTTTAAATCATTGAAATGCGTCTGCGATTTTCATTTCTGCAATAACATCATGATACAGTAAACACAGGGTAATATATCGCGCATGGAGGCGTGGCTTAGAGTGAGAAGCTTCTGCTGCCATCGACCGATTGGTTACCATACGCTTTCAATGGATGTTTTCAAAGTTTACCGGATTTTTTTCTCATTTTAGTCGTATTTGCTCAGATATTGGTGTATTTATTAAAATAAATATTCTAATACTCATACTACGCTGTGCGCTGTGTTCGGTTATGGTGTGGATTAGTTATTGTATCATGGACACATACCTTGTGTTTATTGTATCTTACAACTACTACCTGTTTTAGGTTGAAATAGATGAATTTCAGAATTACGAAAAGGCATTGGGAGCCTTGACCGAAGCGTCTAGGTGTTTGCAAAAAATTACGAATTCAAGAGATTCTGCTCAGCTTTCAAGGGCAACGGATATCGTGCAGCAACGACTGACGATGGTGAAAAGATTTGTCGACGTTCGTAAATTATTCGAGAGGGGAGATTCACAAGCTGGTAAGAAGGTTGATATTTTTAACCGCCTTTAAAAGAGGAGGGAGGGTATCAATTCCACCTATATTGGACTTTTTTTATATCCAACGTATCCAACGAAATTTTTGTTTAAAATGAAAACTTCCATACGATGTGGGTTAAAAATGCAATTTAACAAAATAAATGAAGTATACATTTTTCTATATAAATTACCATTCTATTATAAATTGTAATCAGAATCCCGATAATGTTACCCGCAAACATTTTTTTGGCGTGATATAGTTTACGTGTAGGGTGTAACCACTGACCTATAACTATGGATACGTACAACTTATGGGGTGCGCAGTAAAAAGTTATATTTTATGGGTGAAAAAATGGGTTGGTGCAAACGGTCATATTTTTAAAGGTTGCTTGTCGGTTGCCTTGCGCACAATGTTTTCGCCATCATATAGGCAACTCCGGCGTATTGGTGTCGGTTTTTGCCAACCAACGGCGTGAACCAAAGACGACCGTCCAGAACCGAAATCAGTCGTAGGGATGTAACGATATTAAAAATCTATCGATACATGGACAATATGTGTCAAAATTAATTCTAAAAGTGGCATTTCAGGGATGACCACAAGGCCTTCTTTTATACGAAAAAATAAATTGTTTATTTCCAAATAAAGAAGGTCTTGATGTGCTGAAATATTGCCGTATAATCATTTTCATCAAGGGCGAGGTACGGTCCTGTTCGCCGGTTAAGCTAAATAGTTTGTCATGACATCTGACGACCAGCGAGAGGCCATAAATTTGCCACTTTTGCTTTTAGAGTTTGGCTATCGATAGATATAGGTCGGTCGGTGTAACTAGTGCCCTCTATTAGTTATATTAAGTTATTTGAGAAACGGGAATAGATTCATGTTACTCGCCCTTAAAAACTCCTAATTATAAATTTTCATGTCTATATTTCAAACACGGCTTGAGCTATTAAAAATATTAATTTAGAAATTAAACTTAACACCCAGTATCTCATTATCGACGAGCATTTCACTAAGGCATGTTTAGCTCAACCTGTTATACTCATGTGTAGAATCTGTGGTTACTCTATGGCGCATTTACAGACCACCCTGTATATAGCACTGTACATAGTTGCCAAATTTTCACCTGCGATGCTGTACACTGACCCCGCTGTAATATTCCCCTCTGTCCCCTAAAAGCTGCCTACGCCACTGTACACACTGTATAAGTATAAATAAACTGATATATGATGTATATGAAGTGTAATGAATAATAAGACTAAAAAAAATGAAATTTTTACTCCGGATGCTATGTAATTTTCCACTTCTCTCATCGCTTCCATACGTTCAAAACGGAGAATTTCTCACTCAGTGAGAAATATCCGCCATTATAGTGAAAAATTATTTCTCACTGTTATTATGATAACCCAAGGCAGCCAATATCCGCCATTATAGTAAGAAATAATTTCTCACTGTTATTATGATAACCCAAGGCAGCCATGAATTGTTACATGGTAAATTGAGACAGCACGTTTTCCATGTTGACCACGCAACATCGGCGATAGCGCGCAATATCTCCTTAGGCCATGAAAACATTTACCGGCGTTTCCAACACAACCGAAACACTGCACAATTATTATTGCTGTCAACTTACCAAACTGGTGTTGTACTTGTTGGACAATTAATTCTGAACCTCGTTTTAAGCACGTAAAAAGAACGCATCCGTAGGAAAAGTACAGTGTACGACACGTGGGAATATGACATATTTGTCCCTCGCTTGATTTGCAACAAACTTCTGCGCTCGGGAGAAATATGTAATTTTTCTCACTTGTTGTACAATATACTATAGATTAGTGTCACTTGCATAAATCGTCAAATTATTCCACTCACTAGCCTGATTTTTTTTCCAGGAATGACGCAGTGTCGTCAACTTTTAATGCTTGGCGGTCAAGAATTAGAAGCCTCAGTTAGACGCGGTGATATTTATGGTTTAATGATACACAGTTGCGTCAAATTAAACAACTTCATGGATGCTAAACAGCTCGTCGTCGAATTGAAACAGTTTCTATTGACGGAAGGAAATAAGATCCCTCTAACTTACTACGTAAATAAGGAAATTATCGAAGCGCTCGCAAGAGGACTGGAAGTACCCGTTAGCAATTTTATTCCCGTTGCAACGAGATCTGCAAGCCAAGCAAATACCGATGATACAGTAGATGAAGTCTTGGATGAGTAAAAAGCTGTACGAACTTTTAAACTTTACAACTTCTCTTTTCCCTGAGTAGTTTAATCTGTCTCCGATCGTTTCCCATCTTGTTCTTATTGTTACCTATGCTATTTGATCAGAGAGTAGTAGTAGAGTAGGGGTAGATCAATCAGTTGTAGTATTAATAAATAATAATAATAATCTTTATTAATAGCACACGGCTAGCATTGTTACATATTTATAATTTTACAAATAATAATAAAAACAATAATAACAATTCAAAAAATTTCCAATTTAAGCACCAGTTACCCAACCATGTAAGTGCCATGACAATTACCCAATTGCAAAATTTTTCAGATACTCAATTTACTGTTATATTCTGATGTGTTGTTTAATATATGATTTACATGACCTTTTAAAACTTAGTAAACTGTCACTACCCTTAACATGCTCAGGAAGCTCATTGTATTGCCTCAACCCCTTATAAAACAGACTATTCTGACTAAAACTAGTTCTGACTCTATCCAAATAAAAGTCATTTCTTGAACGGGTATTGTATGTATGTATGTCCCTAACAAACCTGCAATTACCTATGAGATGCTCTGGTACCAGGTGATTCAACATTTTATACACAAATATCATTGTATTATATGTTACAGTTTGTCTCACACTCAAAAGGTTTGTAGAATTTAACATAACAGACCGTCTAGTATATTTATTACATCCCAGTATTATTCTCAGAGCCTTATTTTGTTTTTTTTGTAATGTATCTAATTCTGAATTATTCATTAAAAACAACAATGTGGAACAAAAGTAAAAATGTGGCGAGATGACTGTTTTATATACAGTCAATCTCGCCCAAGTACTCAGGACCCCTGATACACGCCCCAACACATTCAATTTTTTTGCTATTTTGTTTGTAATATACATGAAATGTCCCGAAAATGTTAAATTTTCGTCTATCACACACCCCAAATATGTAAAACGATCTACCATTTCAATCACCTCATCATTGATATTTACCTTATCTGTGCTTACATTAACATCAATGTTATTATGCTTATCTCTAATAATCATTGTCTTTGTTTTACTTATATTTAGTTGTAAACAGTTGTTACTTAACCATTCAGATATATTTTTAAGTTCCACGTTTAGAATATGTATTATTTCATCAATCCTATCACCTATTACATATATAATTGTATCATCCGCAAATAGTTGAATTTTACAATTATGAATTATTTTTATAATGTCATTTATATAGAGAATAAATAGTGTTGGCCCCAGTACAGTCCCTTGTGGTACTCCATGCACTGTTTGTCTCGGTGTTGACTTAGCACCATATATTGTTACCTGTGTTCTTTCACTTAAGTATTCATTTAGCCATTTCAAGATCACATCTCCAAAACCATATTTTTTCATTTTAAGTAACAATAAATTTCTGTTTATTGTTTCAAATGCTCGTTTAAAGTCTAGGAAAACTACACCTATTATTTTTTTCTCCTCTAGCGCAGCCTTCCAGTCAAAAAGAACACCCTGCAAGGCACTTTCACAAGAGTTCCCCTTTCGAAATCCCGCTTGATGGGTACTTAGGATATTGTTACTTTCCAAATAATGTACTATTTGGTCGTTAACACACATCTCTAGCATCTTCTCATATGGGGGAACCATATTAATTGGCCTAAACTCCTCACACTTTACAGTACCGGGCTTTTTCTCAATAGGAACAATCGTGCTCAGCTTCCATTTTTCTGGAAATTTACCATACTCCAAGCTGTGATTAATTACATTAAGCAATTTATCCCCGATGGTTTCAAAGGCTTCTTTTATTATTTTAACTGTAATTCCGTCTATGTTACTTTCTTTATTTTTCATTCTTTTAATAATTTTACGTAGTTCATGCATTTCCAAGGTATGAAAGTTCTCCTTTCTATGTTGAGTTTCTATAAGTTCTATACTTTCTTCATGTGTTTTACTTGGTGTTATGCTTTCCGATATCTGTTTAATACTTTCCAAAAAGAAATCATTAAAACTTTCACATATTTTATTTCCATTTATAAATTTATGATTAAACAAAACTTCATTTTTAATATCTTCATGGCCCTGAACCTTAACTAATTTCTTTAGTGTTCTCCACATTTCCAATGAATTATCTTTTACCTCATCTATTTTCTCATTGAAGTAGGTAGTCTTAGCTGTTCTTATCATCCCTACTACTTTATTTCTCTGTATTTTGAAACGTTCCCAGTCCCCCTCGTTCTTAGTTATAGTTGCTCTTTGGTACAATTGGTCTCTTAGTTTCATTTCGATGTTTATTTCATGATTCCACCACATTTTATTTCCCCAATTCTCTTCTATGTGCTTTACTTTTTCTGGTGCAAATTCATTCAGTGCAGTTATTATATTTTCAATTAAGTTTTCAGCCAACATATTCATATCTGAAGAGTCTGTCTGCCAATTCATTTCCATCAGTCTAAGTTGAAATTGTGTTATGTTCATTTGCTCGTAATTTCTGTACCTTTGTATTTTAGTTCTTTTAGTGTGTTCTTCTGTAAGATGTACTTCAATAATCGAGTGGTCAGTGATTTTGGGAGTCAGGAGTATTTCATGAGTTATTTCTTTCTTGTTTGTCAATATAAGGTCAATTTTTGTGGAGGAGTTGTTGGTTATGCGGGTATATCCTTGAACTAATTGGTGTATGCCATACTTATTTATTAGGTTATTTAGACTTCCTGCATAGAAACTATTGCTTGCTAAATCTATATTGAAGTCGCCTATCATTATATATATTGCATCCAGATTTATATCATTAAAAAACTGGTCCAGCATTTCTAAGAATTCTGCATTACTTGCACTGGGTGAATGATATATGCTGTATAAATAATATTTCTGTTTTTCTAATCTAGTTTCTATTCCAGATATCCACATGTTCTTACCTTTGACAATATTTACAATTTCCTTGTATCTGTATCCTTTTTTTATATAAATAATTGTCCCACCTGTATGAGCACTCTCTGAAAAACTACAAACTGAATTATAGCCCTTAATGTCTATTTCATGTTGAGTAAAGTCTTCAGTAACATGGGTTTTATACTTATATAAATATATAAGTATAACTTATATATATTTATACAGGGCGTTATGAAAATGGTTTATTATTCTAAGTGGGCGACTCCTTGGGTGTCCTAGGGAAAGCATACATACTTTTTTTTTAAATCGATCGTCTACATCCTTAGGTAAATACCCCACATGAGGTGATCCCATATACGTCTGTATTCATTTAGCAACTGTATTGTAGGTTACTCATGCCAAGGAGCATGCGGTGTGGTCAAATCGCTACGCGTGCCTCGACCGTTCGTCGTTCGCTACCATGATCTGGCGCGATTTGACTTCCATCCCCCTCCCCTCCCTAAACGTTTCTTCCCGCTCCAGCGGCGAGGCTTCAGTTTTCTTCAGTACTGTTTGAGACCTGAACGCGGCTGTACGTTGATTTCCCTTAAAATCGCGAAGGTAAAGGTGGATTTATAAAATTGACGTTCCGTTAGGGTCCCAAGAAAAATTAGCAATATATTTTCATCTTATAACTATTAACAACCTAAACATCGAGTGGAATATAAAAAAATATATTTAAAGAAATAAAAACAAACATAGAAATATAACCTAGGTATAAGGAATTGCTTAATAAAATTAACAAACATTTTTTTTCAAGAGTTTGTACCTACAATTGTATTCATTGAAAATAGGGACAACTCTTATGGCTAGTTTTACCATAATTGCGTACATCAGGCTTTTCTGATTGATTTATTGTTTCTAAGGTTATGAGTAAAAAGCATTGGCGTTGCTAAACAAAATAAATCTAATTAAATATGATAAATGAGTTAAATGGATAAAAATTTCTATAATAACACGTATTTTTTACTGTATACCAGAATTTATTACCTGTATTTAGATTGAAAAACCCTTTCGTCAGTGAACACCGCCGCGTTCCACAACTGAGTCGCGGTATACATATTTTAAGGTGAAAACTATCCGAGACTGTCTACGTTCATCTGTGAGTATTATTTTTTTACTTTTAACTACCCAGCTTTTTAGCACCCATTTTTTTGGGTCGGAAATGCGGACCTGACCAGTACCAATTTCTCTTTTCAAAGACTCCTCTTGTCCCCAAAGTTGCTTAACTATTAAAAATGTGTTCTTGACTTTTCCGTGCAAATTGCTAGTGCCCGTATTGACCACCCATCTTCAATTCTGGCTACTATTTGAACTTTCTGTTAAATGACGTGGCATTTTGAGAATTCTGACATTGACAGTTTTGTCAACCATAAACTTTTTAAGAAGTCAAAATCAATTAGGACTGATTTTCATTATAACAAATTTAATGTCCCCATTTTGAATGAATACGACTGTACTTCGTAGGGTAAAATTAACGACATCGTTTACGACTGACGTCTCTTATATTATAAGTTATATTTTATGTCAAAAATGTAAAAAAAATAAAAGTAACTAAAATAATAGTAATGCTAACATAAACTGATCTTAGTTCAGCTGAACTAAAGTTCAGTTTATATCGAACAATGTAATATCAATCAATGTAGTTCACAGGTTGATCGACGTTCCGTTGAACCTAAGTTCAGAATTGTTTTATATAACCTGCCCTAAGTCATATAATTTTTTTCGAAATGTTTCTCATTCTAGATATACAGGGTATTGAAAGTGAAAGTTTATTTTCGAAAACAAGCCATAATTTGAAAACGGGTCAATATGTATCGCAAGGCATCTTTTAACGTACTTTTGAGTATCCATTTGGATACGCAGGCCTTTTATTTGGATACCCAGTAAACATCAAATGGATCCAGAATTTTTTTAATTACTTAGTAATTTAAAAACTACTGAACTGATACCAGCGATGACTGATACCTAAAAATGCTTTAAAATGATCAGAGTCAGAAAAAATATTAAAAAATAGGGCTGTGCTGCGGACATGGATACGCAGCAGAAATTCACTAAATACATGAATACGCAGTAAAAAAATCACAAAAATATGCCTTGATGTATCGGATTGAAAGGTGGGGGTATGATATTTTTATGAGTAAGAAGATCTTTTTTAACTTTTGCATTAGTTACGTTATTTAGCTAGTTACATACATTGGGTTTAATAAATCTATATTTTTTTCTTACCTGTTATACTTAAGTATTTATAATCCAAGATTCTCAAAGAAGGACAATTTCTAAACTCAAAGGGTATACTTGCTCGATCTTACTGGCTCTAACCGTTTTCGAGATGTTCCCATTTCAACTTTTTAAACAGTGAATGTAGCGCCCTCTAATGCGAAACTTAAAAATTTCTTCAAATTCTTATTTCGTACTCGTAAAACATCAAACCGCCATCTTACATTGAACTGTTTTATTTTGGCAGTTGATCTATTATACATATTTTAATCTTAATGACAATAATGGCTTACTAAGGGCCGATATTTGAATGTTACCTTAAGTCAGACCTCAGCTAAGGTAGCTTTAACGTCATGGTAAACCTTAAAAAAACTATGTTTTAAATTAATTTGAGGATCAATTGACGCATTAAGTGGAACATTACCACGTCCTTAAAGATCTATTCCTTTAGATGAGGGTGTAAGAGAATGTTAATATTGTCACGGGAACGTTTAAAATAAAAGAGTCATCATTTCAATGCAACAACCTATTGCGCGCCGCGCTCGAGCAGCGCTACGGGGTCGCCGGGAGGGACCGACGCGTGAATATCCGTGAAAATAAGGTGAATTGGTGACAATATACTGTCAAACTTGTGTTAAGGATGGCATGTCATTCTGTACCTTAAGGTTACTCAAAGTCACATGATATAAGTCAACCTTAACACAAGTTTAACAGTATATTTAAGTTCTTTTTAACTCTCATCTAAAGGAATAAGTCTTTAAGGACGTGGTAATTTTCCACTTAACGCGACAATTGACCCTCAAATTAATTTTAAACATTTTTTCTAAGCTTTACCATCATACCGTTAAGGCTACCTTAGCTAAGGTCTAACTTAAGGTGACATTTAAATATCGGCCCTAAGAGCCGATATTTCAAAGTCACCTTAAGGTATCAAAGCTCTTTTTAACTCTCATCTAAAGGAATATATCTTTAAGGACGTGGTAATCTTCGACTTAACGTATCAATTGACCCTCAACTAATTTAAAACTTAGTTTTTTTAAGGTTTACCATAACGTTAAGGTTACCTTAGCAGAGGTCTAACTTAAGGTAACATTCAAATGAGGGGTCTAGAATCAAAACTCACATTCTCCTAGTTTTATGGTTTATAGTAAAACGCAAAAAACGTTTATGATCGTATCTATGTAAATTAAAGTGTTTTTTTTTTTGTTTTGCATTTTTAGATAGGCATGTAGATGATATTTAATGAGTGAAATTATTGTCCTTAGTATTATTGTTTTCTCTTAATATGATATTTTATGCTGGAGAATGTGAGATTTGAAACTAACTTTTCCAAAAATGTGAGTTTTGAAACTGACAATCGTTCAACGATTACCAAAGATTTTTCTGTTTTATTGTTGTTGTTCATTGTCAGGAGGTAGTGTAAAGATAACAAAAGCTCCACTAATAATTTTATAAAAAAAACTTTAATATTTTTTAATACAAAACAAACCTTTAAACAAAATTTCAAAATAATAATATTACTAGTAGGTAAATAAAAAAAAATAAGTTTTAAATTCTGGGGTCTACTAAGACTTCTTCTCGTGGCTCGCATAAATCTGATTCATCATAAAGCTGTTCTTCATCTTCCCCAGCATCAAGAATATGTTTGTAGAAATTAAAACTTAACTCTGGGTCTTCAATTCCCCTCCAGTCCTGACCATAATGTTTAGATAAAAGTGCATTTATGTCGACTTTTTTTTGCGGGTTTCAAAGTATTTCTTCCTTTAATTATAAATTTGTTTGGAACAACAGAACCCACCGTCTTTCCCTTCTTGCAAATGCCCTTGGCAACACTAACAGTACTCTTATAAAAAGGCTCCCCTTGAACCAGTACATTAGTGTTTTGAGCATTTCGTGTTAAAAGCAATCTCTTACACTGACTTTTTTTTTTTTTTTTTTTTTTTTTTTTTATGATCAAACACAAGCACTATAGGAAAAATCCTTTAGGGCACTCTGGGAGTGGTGCGTGTGCGCAGAAAGCGATTCACGTTTGTTTTGAATCGTTGGAGGTTATATTCGTTGGGAAAAACGACCTCGGGAAGGTACACAAGGATGAAGTCCTCCAGATGAAAGAATTTTTAAATAATGAAGTTCGAGGAGTACTAAGCTTAACCACATACGGATGGGCGGCAGTGGTTCGTCGTGTATTTCTGCTATTCGTCGCTCTGGGCGGAATTAAGAGGGCAAGGTCAGCCGAGCACCTTCCATGAAAATATCTGTAAAAGAGAGTCAAATCCCCAACCTGTCTTCGATGTTCTAGGCTGTCGAGGTTCTTCGTCAGCTCGTGGTCTCCGATCAGACGAATAGCCCTCCTTTCGATGGAATCCAGTAGCCGAAGAGTATGTTTGGGTGCAGAGCTCCAGACATGAGAGCAGTATTCTAGTGATGGTCGAATCTGGGCTTTGTATAGTGTCAATGTGAAAATGCCAGTATCTAGGGAGTTTCAAAACGTTCTTTTTTGCCTCTTTCCAATCGAAGTCTTGGCAGTCTTTTCCAAGTTTTTTTACTGTTGCATAGTTTGAGAATATACGTCGATATTCTTTAGGCTGTAGTATTACCTCCAGTCTTTTAATCTCCTTCTCCATCTGCCCAAACACTCTGTCAGGAGGTATGTAACTATATGGCCCGTAACAGGAAAAATAATTTCCACTTGATCTGTATTCTCAGGCGCAGAAAGAAGCCATAGTAGTTTGTGTGCGTGTGGATAATGTGAGTTTTGCCACCAAACCCAATCTTTCCACCACAATTTATATGGGAAAAAGTGATTTTTGTTGCTGTTTTATAGTCTAAATACATAGATAGATACCTTGTCTAAAAGATGGCACCCCTAACTCGATTTCGCAAAAATGCGGAGAATGTGAGTTTTGATTCTAGACCCCTCAAATAACGGCCCTAAACCGTGGTTAATATAATATTTTTTCTTCTACTAAGCCATTTATTACAAAATTTATTAATTTTTACTCACTTGCATTTAATTTCTTCTTCTTCTATTAATTATTTCAGTCAAGTTACCGACGATTTAAAGTTTCATAGCATATTGTTCTTTTGTATTTTTTTCTGCCACATCATTGTACCTAATTTGCTTTCAAAAGTTTGATAGTTAGTTTTGCCAGATGTCTCTATTATTAACCTAGATAAAGAAGGTAAATAATAAGGATTTCTGGAGAATAGTTTCTTATATGAATTCAAATATGATTTATTGTTTAAAATATTACTTAACTATATTTCTTGACATATGAACCAATTGCTTACAAAACTTGCAAAGAAAATATAGTATTTTCGTTTAGAGACTTCAAAAATTTATTAACCGCACGAAACACAAATTATGTCAATATTTTAATTTTGTCATTTCCGTATAATACACACTACACAGGAATCGTTTCTTTCATCGAAGACTGGTGAAACCTGTCTAGACATATGGTCAGTGTCAATCCAAAAGTGATATGAATTAATAAAAATTTTGTGAGAAAAGACTGAATTTTATTTTTCACTCCAAGCATGTCCTGACACAATAAACTTTGTCCCAGACGTTTATCAGTGCTACCAGTGGCGGTTCTTCCACAGGAGCATATGCGCACGTGTACCCCCAAAACGATTAAAAAAATATTAATTTATATTCATTGAATATTATTTATCGTATAAAGTCCGACCCTCCCTAATATTTTATCGTACCGTCAAACCAAACTATATTGTAGGCTCTCGATCCGGCAGGCGCGCCGGTCGACGTTGATGACGATTATGGCGAGATATGCTCGCATATGCGAATAAATAGGCGGGGCAAAATGCAGCTTCTCTGTAGTATCAGGTGGCGGGGGATAGCGGGGCTATGGCGATTTAACATGGAAAAGTCGCACAATTTTGGTGTGCGCTTTCGTCTGTTTGTTCGTGCATATATGTAGAAATTCGAACGTGTATGTTTCAATATTTTAATTTATTAAGTTAAAATGAATAGTTTGACGGTGGACTATTTAAAAAATAACTTTAGCTCTTTGAGTTTGGAGCAAAAAATTTGTAGAATGCGTGAAGACCTAAACCTGAAATTAATTTAACGCAGAACACACTACGTTTAAAACGCCTAAGAAAGTAATTCTTTGGTCGTTACACAAAAATTTTTAAAAATAATTTCACGATACTTGTGAACCCCCTCGATCATAGGTCACGAGCCGCCACTGGGTGCTACTGTTCGCGCTGCCCTAACATACTTGCATAACATGTTTGAGTATTTGGGGATGGTTTAATTTTAATAAAGTTATGTCGTTTTGTATTTTTCTTAATCATATTAAGTAAATGATTTATTAATCAATCAAAGTAGCCCGACTAGACAATTTTAAATTTCGGCGCACTCTTCAAATTTGATTATTTTTATTGGCCACTGCTTTATCGACCGCAAGAAAAGGCGTGACTAAATAAAAATGGTGGGATTTAAACCTATTTCAAATTTTATATAATTTATTTGGTTTGTTCAACTGGAAATTGATAAATTCTATTAGTCAACGTCAATTTTTATCAATAAATGCAGATGTATATATTCATAAGACAATTGAAATTACCCATATAAAAAAAATTTCTTTGTTTATGTGGGGAAGCATTCACATAATGACAGAATCCGCCATGTTGAATTTCTGTGTTTATAAGTTTGCGGCGCCCCGCTTCAGTTAAGGGTTTTACACGAATTTTCTGATTTATTAGTAAATAATGTGAAGAATAGATCGAAAAAATTGGTTTTAAAGACAGTGTATTAGATATTGTAATAGATTTAAATGCTAGGTGCCGTTGCCTCTTCGTAAAACCGACCAAAATTAGTTCATAACTTTTGCAATGGCTACCTCTCGCGTCCCCCCAGTCCTAATATGACGATAACATATTTTTAATGTTGCCTTTTCTGTTTAAAAATATATACAGTTGAACTTAATGCAAATATTGTAAGTGTGTAAATATATATTTTCTACAAAATGAACAACGAAAATCAAAATACTATCCAAAATGCTCATGGTTCTGGTGCAAATAACGATGTAAGTACAGGAACGGTTTAAGCCGTTTCAGATAAAACCGAAACTAAATTTTTGAAAAACTTCCCAAAATTTATAACTGGCCTAACGAATGTACTACATAGTACTACTTAATATATATAAGTATTGATATTTGGTTCATATAATTTTATTTTATGATTATTGAGTATTGTATAATTTTATCAAACTTCTTTTCATCTAACCGAATACCCTTTTGTGATAATTACAAAGTGGTTAGGGTTAAAATAGTTACATGGGATATTGACTTGTGTAAACAATCTGTATTCACTATACAAATATTTTATTGCTAGGTATTTTGACAGCATGACTCCTAGACACTAATGTAAAGAAATACTGCAATAATTAATCTTGCCTATTAGAGTTGGGATTCGAATTCCCTGGACAGAAAGTTACTAATTTGTTATATCATTCAGTATGTATGTTCACATTACAAGAATGATTAACCAGAATAAAATAAAATATTCATTAAAAAGCAGTTTCATTGGGTCTCTTCTGGATTTAATATTAATAATACAAATATTTTTAATGCCCAGATTAATCTAGTTCATAGTAGTAATACAGATATAAATAATACTAATGTAGGTAAGTAGTTTGGGCTTATATGCTCAATAATTAAACAGACCTTTCAGGATAAATAATAATGTCATTATGAATACAGTGATATTATTATTGATCATGTATGTACTAATATGTTATTGTTATTACTATATTACTGATATTAGGATTACGAATTATGTAATCTATGTTGAAGATTTTGTCTAGAGGTGCAAAAAATTTGAGAGTGAGAATAAGAACAATATAACATGTCCAAATAGTAAAATACAGTGATATCTCGAGATACGAGTTTAATTCGTTCCGTAACCTTGCTCGTATGTCAATTTGTTCGTATCTCAAAGCAATTTTACACTTGTACTCTTCTCATTCTCACTGATTTAATTAGTTTCAATTCAGTGTAGTGTAAAAAATATACTGTGAATTCCCTCATTTATATCTGACTCCAAGAGTAGACATGTTATTTGGTCAAAAGCCTAAGATTCATTTTGGATAAATGAATAGTAAGTATGCGTGTTTCATTTTCGATACTTTCTGGGGGTATTAGCGTTTTTAATCTACAGGGTGATTTTGAAAATCTTTGGTTCTTAGACACCTCGTATTTCCGTTACGCATTATCAAAAAGGTAAAAACTTCTTGTTGGAGACTTTCATGGAAAATTCAGTGGCGTCAGTTTCGTTTTTGTGATATTAATAAAAAAATTTAAACGGGACACCCTATACAGGGTGTCCCACAATATGTGGGAGTCTCCCGGGTTCAGATAGAACACTTAAAAATAACAGGAGAAGTTCTTATAAATTTTTCTCCCTACGGACTCCCCTACGGAGATACGGCCACATAATGGACGCCCTGGAAATCGTTGTTTTTAAATAATTTATTAAGTACTAGGTGTAATTTAATAATTTTTTAGTATAATGGTTAGTAGATGAGTCTCCTTAAAATTCGCCCTTTTAAACACATTTGCCTTATTTAGTTTGCCAGGGACGGACTAGATGTAACACAAAATAATTTTTTTTGGACACCTTGTATGATGAAGGAACGACAATAATATTTTTGGATACTCTAAACCTTAAGCTGAAAAAATGTACTCTTGATCAATGTCGATAATTTGAACTGTTTTCGAAAAAATAAAATTTTTGTTCAATATGGTTTTTTGCATTAGTTGTGTTATGTTCATAAAATTCCCTCATTGTTGTTTATTGTTTTTTTGCACATGTACCGATTTAAATAAGAATATTTATGCCAGTGTCAGTTTATGGTAGTGTCTTGAAATTTGCGGTTTTTCTCCTTTGTCTTATTAGTTACTAACTTGGTAATGGAGTTTACGTATACTGAATATAAATCATATTGAACAAAAATATCTTTTTTTTCGAAAACAGTTGATTTTATCGACATTGATCAAGAGTACCTTTTTTTCAGCTTAATGTTTAGAGTATCCAAAAATATTATTGTCATTCCTTCATCATACAAGGTGTACAAAATAAAGCATTTTTGTGTTACGTCTAGTCCGTCCCTGGCAAACTAAATAAACCAAATGTGTTTAAAAGGGCGAATTTTAAGGAGACTCATCTATTAACCATTATACTAATAAATTATTAAATTACACCTAGTACTTAAAAAATTAGTTAAAAAACAACTTACCCACCGACGCCCGGGGATTGAGGGGTGGTTTAAATTGGAAACTATTATACGAAGTCGATTAAATGGAGGTAAAGTTGCGCATTTACGTGCCTAATAATATGCGTTTAGAAAGTTTTAAAATTCCGAGTAGTTCCGGAGATATCCGGCAAAAACCGAAATTCTGAAAAATCGTTTTATAGTTTTCCTGGATTTTTTTGAGATCGAATTCTAAAGTAAATTTCACTTTTACATAGCCACTTTTTCCGCTCTATCTAACAGCGTTAATTGTTTTGTAATCCGACGAGTCGTCTTCGAAGGGCCATTATCAACTTTCTTTTTTTAAATACGGTCCTGTTTTCCTGATATTGGAATTTGAGAGATTTTTTCTTTCGAATGCAACGATGTATGACACATTGTGGTTTAATGACGTTTCGAGGGTTTTTTGAATAACATCAGGAAATTTTGGGATACGGTCCTGTATTTCTCCTAATTTTATATATAATATCTCATAAGTAAGCTCTAAATTTTTACTTATGTTGGACTAGTTCAATAAATAACAAATAATTTAATAATAAACCACAAATAAGTGAAGAAAATACAGAAACATTATTTCAAACTTCTGTTGATTCGGGATTTTGTATTTTTTTTGTATAGGGTGTCCGATTTAACATTTTTTACTTTTGTTAATATCTCAAAAAATAAACTTTTTAGAGAAAAACTGGCTACTACATCGAACTTTACGTAAAAATCTCTATCAAGGTCAGTTTTTACTTTTTTGATAAGTTAACATGCAACGGAAATATGAGGGGTGTCTAAAAAGCGAAGATTTTCAAAATCACCCTGTAGATTAAAAACTAAGAGAGCCATGACAAATTTAACACCAGAACCTTTCGTTTCGTTAAAAAATGGGACACTGAAGTGAAAACCGCAACATTTTTTTTTGAAAAACGAAATATATTTTAATGGCTGAAGAACCTGATTTAAAAAAATACAGTGGAACCTCTCCTAACGGACACCTCTAATATGCGGACATATCTATTAAGCGGACATTTTTTCATAGTCCGGAACTAGGTATACGAAATTCAATGAAAATCAACCTCTTTTGGGCGGACGTGGACAGGCTGTTTTCATACAAAGAGTGCGAAAAGCCTCCTTTAAACGGACTAAAATTTTTTAAAAGTATTTGGGAGACGAATAAGTACGATGCAAAAACTCTGAAGACAGACGGCAACCGATTGCGTATGCGTGGCAGAGCTAAAGGACTTCGCCGAATGAAAGTATGTGTGATTCCCCGACAGCAGTCCGCCGTTTATTTGTGAGTTGTAAGGTTAAAATCGTAAACAGTGGCACAAAAATGTCGCGTTTAAAGAGAATATTGATGTTGTGGAAGATTTTAATTTGATAACAATGATTTGAGCGAGTTCATTAACATTGATAGCAATGTGCTATTAGAAGATGATAGTGACCCCATTCCTACCGATTATATAGTCCAAACTGAAACCACATCACTATCTGACGACTCTGATGAAGAAGTTGAATGCAGTAATCAAACAAATGTCACCAATTATCAACAAGCCATTGGTATGGTAAATGAATTAATAAGCGTATGCAAAGAATAGAGGTGACTCAGCAATGGAATTGTTATCAGACTTGTAATTACATTTTCTAAATTGCAAGTATAAAACGCAAACGCGTCAAACTACGTTATTAGATGATTTTTTTTAGTACTACATCCTAACTAAAACTAGTGTATTTTTGTTATGTTATGTTTATTTGTACATACATATACATAGTAATAATTTTGCATTTACATATTACCTAATAACAAATTTCCCATGGGCGGACACCTCTATTAGGCGGACACATTTAGACGGTCCCGTATAAGAGAGGTTTCACTGTATACATAAAATTTAACAATCTACAAAAGTTTGTTATTAATTTGTTCACTAAAATAAAACACGTTAAAGTCAGTGCATATCATCCATAACTCTGAAAAATAAATTGCTTGGCAGTTGTGCTGTGTTTAAAAATATCTTGTTTAGAAATTGTCGAATATATATGAAAAATGATAAGACTGCTGTAAGTAACGAAGCAAATGACAGGTCATCGAAGCAGTTAAATTAAAAATATATGTTTGCGTTTTAGACGTCTGACAGCAAAACTGTGCTAATTCATCAGAATGTTGAAATTAGTCGTTTTCATACATTTATGCCCAGATTCTTATGCGCATTTGTAGTTTTTTAATGAACTATTTTGTCTCACAATTATAACCTATCGAGTTATATGATATGAATTTCTACTGCGCGGTAGTCATATAATTCAATAGGTCACAAATTTAAGAATTTTGAGAAGTTGATAATTTTCGAAAAATTAATTGTAAGTAATTCTTAGTAGTGATAGTTATAAGTGTGAAAATTTATTAATATGACATGTTTTCTAAAACCGGTAAGAAGTCTTTTGATTGATATAATAAGATATAATACCTGAAATGCCTCCATTTATTTCCTGATCCTGAGGCCTAAAACAGATTTTAAAAAATGATATATTTGTATACAGGGTGTCAACTTAAAAAAGCTTCTCACCCTTAATATCTTGCTTCCTGTAAATAATATTAAAACTAGGAAAGACACGTCGATTTTATTGTGGAGTTCTATATCTTCTTTCATTTCAGAGTTCATGCCAGAACAATAATTTTTACCACTTTAATTGTTATTTTAAATAGAATGCCTTTTATATTTTGGCATTTTTCGATTCTATGCAGAAATCCAAGTAACTTTTGTTAAAAATTTCCTATACCCATAATGCAATTAAAGATTTAAAAATTTGATAATTTTTAGTGATCTCTTTATTTCATAAACATACTAGACATTTTTTATACAATGGTATTTTTTTAACGTTGTAGGCATTTGACTGATTAGTTTTTATTATAATATACCAGAAAGGTATAATTTTTAAAATACCCTGTAATTCAGGGTTGAGATGATTAAAATCACGATTAAAATCTTGATTTAAAAAAAATCACGATTAATTTAAAAAAAGAGTTTTAAAATTTTAACTTTTAAAATGTATTTGTTCATACAAAAAATAAAACCCAGACGCATTTTTATGTGGTGTTATTTATTATTTTATTATTATAATCGAAAAGAAACTGGTTATTACAAAAATAAAACTTTAAAAAAATTAAAACTAAAAAACCTTTTTAATACAAAAAAATAATTAAATTTAAACAAAAAAATATATAAAGATACCTAAGTATTATAATGCTTAAATAGAAATATTAGTTTTGCTGCTTTGTCACTGCCGAGTCTATTTCTTATGAATGTACGAGTCCATGAGTAGAAAACATCCTTTCGACAATGCACAGGAACACAAAACATAAATCACTATCGGGAGCACTTGCTTAATTTCTGAAACATCTTCTTGAGATCGCCACCACTAGACTGCTGTTACATTTTTTATTATTTCTTCTGAAAACAGAGTTTTGTGAAAAGGGTCCGACTTAGCTTCCAACTTAATTAGTAATGGTAATAATCGTGTGTCTGCAAAATATTTGGAAACAATGTGTAGAGCATCTCTCTTTTATTCAGCTAGTAATGGATATTCTTCTTTGTTTATTGTAGGATCCAAAATATACGTCAAAAAGTGAAAGGGAGTTAGAGCTTGAACATATCTGTTAAATTTAAAAAAAAATCATGATTTTTATCAACCCTGCCCTGTATAAAAAATTCTAATATCAAATAAGGGAACCATATCTTTTCTAAGTTTTCTCAAATTTTTAAATCTGTAACTTCATTAGATACAAAGTAAGGTCAACTTGGTTGGTTGGTTAAAGGCGGGGGTCGGTTTAAAGGCCCGAACTTCAAATCACTGCAGCCTTTCGGCTTATTGTGTGCCCCGATCTTGTTAGAAGATGTTTGTTCCATCTATGAGGTCCAGTAACCTTCTGCCAAGCTTGTCATGTGGGAGGTTGTCACCACGTTGTATGTTCCCGAAGATATTTTGTCTTCTGCGGGACAGCGCTCCGCCGCAGAGTCTACATTCAATGGATCCGTTGTTTAGCCCTATCCGTTGAAGGTGTTTTCGCAAGTGGCAGTGGCCTGTTAACAGACCCATCACTTGTTTCAACTGGGGCCGCGTCAGGGTTAGCATCCCATTCGATAGTATTCTCGATGGTTTTCCCATTACGGCCCGTGCGTGTATTAGACCAGGCAACTCTTGCCATCGAGACAGGTGTTGCTTTTTCGACCATCCATCTAATGTTGTTCTCGTTGCCTGTTTTGATATTCCAAAGGCCGGTTCAGGGCCCCTGAGACTTTGGGCAGATCCGGCTCTCGCTAGTTCATCCGCCTTTTCATTCCCTAATATCCCGGAGTGGCCAGGGACCCACAAGAGTTCCACCTTGTTCCCCCTGGCCGCCAGCACTTTTAGGTTGGTGTGACACTCCAGCGTGAGTTTTGAAGTAAACCTATTGGAGTTCAGAGCCTTAAGCGCAGCTTGGCTGTCCGAAAGGATGTAAATCTTTTGGTCGTGGTAGCCCTTTTCAAGATTTTGTAGTACACATACTTGTATGGCATGAACTTCCGCTTGGTATACTGTGGCGTAGGTCCCCAGAGGGATGCTTATGTCCATCCTGGGCCTTTCCCCAAATATACCTGCGCCCACACCGTTGGCGGTTTTTGATCCATCGGTGTACCAAACTAGACCCTTATCAAACGACGGGGGTGCACTGTTTGTCCATTTATCAAAGTTCCAGTCAATCTTGAAAGGCTTTGTGAAATCGTATGTTGCTTTCATACGATCAGATTGCATATCCAAGAGCTCATCGTTGATTAGATCCGTGGCTCTTGTGTGGCCAATTTTTGCGGGGTGTTGTGTCCATTCCCCATTTGTGATCATCCTTGAGGCGCTGCAAATAGCCTCCATTCTGATGTGGATGTCGAGGGGTATTAGTCCCAGTATGACTTCCATTGCTGCAGTGGGGGTACTTTTCATCGCCCCACTGGTACACAGGCAGGCCAGCCTCTGCAAACTGTTAAGTTTGTTTGCTGTCGTAATCTGCTGTGTTTTTGTCCACCAGACTACAGACCCATATGATATCAGGGGTCTGATGACTGTGACATAGAGCCATTGCATCATCTGGGGCTTGAGTCCCCAGGTTTTCCCAACCAAGCTTCTGCACCGCATTAGGCACATTTTTGCTTTGTTTAGGTTTTTGTTTAATTGTTGATTCCATGTCAGTTTGGCGTCCAGGGTTAATCCCAGATACTTTACCTCGCTGACTGTGTTTATCCGTTCACCAAAGATTTCCAGGTCGTTGTAGTTCCCTGTATGTCTTCGTTTGGTGAATGGTAGTATGGCGGTCTTTGCAGCGTTGACTTTGAGACCTGCCCTCATACACCAACGCTGCACGATATTCAGAGCTCTTTGCATGAGCTCTGCTAATATGGTGGGATGCGCTCCTACGATGAGTATTACTACATCATCTGCATAGCCTTGGGCGTAAAAGCCCTCAGCATTGAGATGTGCCAGTAGCTCATCTATCACCAAGTTCCATAGGAGAGGCGAGAGTACCCCTCCCTGTGGACATCCCTGTGTTACTGCGGCTTCTATGGAGTCGCCGTGTAAACTGGTTTTGACTTGCCGGTATTTTAACATGTTGTGAATCCACATACGTGTGGTTTCATCGATACCATGTTCACTGGCAGCTGATGTCATCGCGATGCAGGAGGCGTTGTCAAAAGCCCCCTCTATATCGATGAAAACGCTCAGGGCAATCTCTTTCTGATGTATGGCTGCTTCGACCCTTGATATTAGGTTGTGCAGCGCAGTCTCACAAGATTTTCCTGGTTGATAGGCATGTTGATGTTTATGGAGGGGTTTCTCCGTGAGTGCCCCGTCTCTTATATGCCTGTCAATGAGTTTCTCCAACGCTTTGAGGAGGAACGATGAAAGGCTTATCGGGCGAAACGCCTTGGCCTCGGTGTACGTTTTCCGTCCAGGCTTGGGGATGAAAATTACGTTTGCCGTTCTCCATGCCTCGGGAACATATCCCCAGGCGATACAAGCACGGTATATTCTGCAGAGGTGTGGCACTAAGTGTTCTATCCCTGCTTGCAGAAGAATGGGATAGATTCCGTCCAGCCCCGGAGATTTGTAGGGTTCGAACGTCTCTATTACCCATTTGACTTTTTCGTAGCTGACAGTATCAGCCGCTGTTTTCCAGTCCTCCTTCTTTGCTCTGTGAGCAAGGTTCACTGTTTCATGTCTGGCTTCCGGTTGTGTGATTTTCGAACCCGGAAAGTGCACTTGAAGAAGAGTTTCAAGAGTCTCTCTTTCATTTATAGTGTAATCCCTTGTTGGTTTTAATAGTGTGCCAACTGAGTTTGTTTTGTCCTTGGCGAGAATTCGGTGGATGCGTGCTGCTTGGGAAGTTGTTTCCACTTCCCCACAGAATTTCCTCCATGAATCTCGTTTGGCTTTCCTTAGAGCTTTGTTATACTCAGTAAGAGAGCGGGCGTATCTGTCCCAGTCTCCTGTGATTTTCGCTCTATTGAAAAGTCAACCAAGGTCAACTTACCTTTGATGTATCGCAGAAACGGCTGGAGATGGGTATACGAAAATGTTAACAAAAGGGAATTTTTCGTAGAATCGTAAAATGTCAAAATATACAGAGCATTCTAATTAAAATACCAAAGTGGTAAAATTTATTCTTCTGGCAATAACTCTGAAACGGAAGAAGATAATAGAACTGCCGTTTTCACGTTTTTTCTCTCAATTTATCTACTTTCCGATTATGGTATAATGATACCGTATGATTTGAATTTTCGGGATAAAATCAAAAAACTGTTTTTACTGACAATCGCCCTCTAGCAATTTTATTAGGGACTATCAAGTACCATAAAGGTACTTGCATTTCTCTTCCAAACAAGCATAGGTATACTAAAATTGAATAAGTGATTTAGAAATTACAGCGATTTAAATTGTTACTTTCAATGGAGTTCCCCACTCTTATGAATCTCGGCACGCCAATGAGCCTTAGACCATATTGATACCGAATTGTCCAAGCGTTCTAACGATGTTACCAAAAATATACCTTTATGTTGAAATATTCAAAGAAACTTATAATTTTAATATTAACTTTTCTTGCTGGAAAGTGCAGAACTTAAAAATAATTTCCAGGATTTTCTCATAGCCACTCTATGATGATTTTTTCCCTAAATTTCTATGCAAATTACTTACCAAGATATGCCGGCCTTAATGAAACACCCTGTATACTGAAATTATTTTAATTTTAGAAATTATTTTTAAAAATATTTCTAATTAATTGAATTTTTTATATAACATAATAAATGTGAATATACATATAGTCGCTTCTAAATATAACGCAAAAAAATAATGAAACAGATAAATTTTTAAAAATATTTGTTAATTTATGAGATTTGCAGTTCTTGTAATTTTACCTGGTTTTATTACCGCTATTGGCGATAATAGTTTGTTGCAGGAAACACGATAGACCGGGGAACGTACTTTACTTTCACTTACAACAAATTCTGATATGCATAAGTTAATCATGCCTTAAAGATAGAAACTATTAGACACTGTTTATTTATTTAAATAAAAATATTAATTTTTTTCTAGGTCTCCTCCCAAAGACAAAACTCTACAATACCAACTGATCTTCGGGTTAACACGACAGCATTAAATGCAGTGGCTTTAAGTAGTGTTGCCAAGTACTGGGTATTAACCAATTTATTACCTGGGCCCATACCACAGGTTTCTGTTTATGGTTTATCAGGAGGTGGAAGGGATAATCAAGGAAAGCTTACCCAGGTAAAATAACTTACTGTAGTGTTTCCTTTAAGTTGTTGTTCTATATTGCTAAAGTTTTCAAATTGATTGATTTGATTGATTATCGAACGACTGAATTACTAACTAGTTCGTTTATATGGATTGTTTATCGCAGGATGCCGTTCTCAGTCAGCACGCAGCGGGATTATTGCAAGCAGATCCTCAACTTCTACTTCAGCAACATGCCCAGATTCCTGTGAGCATATCAACGTCTCAGGGCACCATTGGCATTCCTGCTGGGGCTATTCACCTCGATACTGGTCACTCCATATCACAACACGGGCATCAGCAGCAGGTTGATCACAATCAGATGAATCGAGATGTCAGGGTAACTAGATGTCTAACTATCACATACGTACAATAGTTCACTCTGTTGGCTGTTATTTCACTTAGTATATCATTTAGATACACGCGGCTCATCTACAAAAGTAATCCCAGATCCGTCATGGATTATTTACAGTACATTAATTAATCAGCCTAAAAATCTCAATTATACTTATGTTAATTTTTCGCTCATGCAAAACTATCTTTCAGATGTCCAACTCTCAACAGAATCACGGGCAAAATCTAGTTCAGGTGCAAGTTAATCAGGATAATATGGTTTCCGTTATAGACGAGAACAACGAAAAACATCAAAAAGATATATTAACTGCACAATTGCAGGCAGCCCACCTGCAGCTTAATGAATCTCAGTTAAATAGCCAAGTCTTAACGGTGCAACAGTTACAGCAGTTACAAGCGCAGCAAGTTCAGCAAGTATTGGACAACGTTATGGTAAGTCGAGGATGAGGAGGTTATTGTTAGCAGACCCTCTCAATTTCTTTCATAGATGTACTTTTGACTTTTATGTTAAATTTATGGTAAATAACTATTTTAGGTAAGAATGGAATCGTCAATGGAGCATAATCAGCAACAACAATCTCACAACGAGCAACAAAATCCGCTGCAGGACAACTTAGAAATGGTAAAAGATGAGAAATCAATACAGTGTAAATTTCTGAATAATGCGCAGTTGGGCCTTCAAGAAGTGAAAGGCAACATTATGGATGTACGAACTGCGGATGGCAGCATAGGTGCGTAAAACATACGAAAACCTGTTTCTTCATGTGTTGAAATAATTTTTATTTGTAATTTTCCAAAAGGGTTTACTCGTTGAATACAGGTCGGTAAAACAAACTTACAAGAACAAATTTTGTTTGATCGTCAGGGCTCTAAACTGGGTTTTTCTTTTTAAGTATAGTTCAGAAAAAAAAAATATTATAATAATTTCTTACATATTAGAGAAGAAAAATCAGTAAATCCGTATTTATAGAAAAACCTCATAAAAGACACTACATTTGAGTAATAAATATACCCAAGTAGCATTTTTAGACACAAATTGGACACACATTATTTGCTGAGAAACGTTTCGACACATTTTCGATTCGAATTAGAAACTTGTATCGAGACATATGTGTTACGAAACTTTTGCACACATTTTTTAATCCAGTTACTAGAAACACTTAAAGACGTGCTTGTTTCGAAATGTTTTACAAATCGTGGTGTCGATATATTAACGACACGCGAAGATAAATATTTTTCGAAAAATTTTTAGTTAAAATTATAAAGTTTTGGTAAGACACAAGATTGCATTGAATTTCCCATAAGAGATTTTTTATAGCATCGGTGTACGTTTATTAGCGATAAATTAGCAACTTCTTGATATTATTTATATTTTAGGTGTTATTATTGATCCATTTTCTACCACAGATTGAAGTAAGAGTTTTAGGTACATTTTTAATCACCATCTGAACAAGTTTGAGGTTATGTTATTGTTTAGCGAGATTTAAATTGTTATTTTTCTGTAATAAAAAGCTTACTGTACTGGATTTATCAACATAACGTATGGCTATAGGGTGGATATACTCTATGTTGATAAATGCAGTGCAATAAGCTGTTTTTAACAGAAAAATAAGAATTTAAATCTCCCTATGCGAACAATAATAACATAACCTCAAACAAGATGTTGATTAAAAATCTTCAAAAAACACTTACGTCAATCTGTTTCTGAAAATGAATCAATAATAACATCTAATATACAAATAATACCAGGAAATTGCTTATTTATCCCTTATAATTTTAGTTTGGAAAGGTATTCCCACGCCTCTCGTGACGTCACACCGCGGCTGTCCATACCCAACCTTTCTTTTCTGTGCATGCAAGAAAACCTTTTTTTTCTGTGGCATTCACCTTACAAACCTTTTATTCTTCTGTGCATCATGGAAACATTATAGAAGCCAAAGAGTAGAAATTGTGTGTCGAGTCCATTTTGGACCAGAATAATTTCTTGCTTTCTAGCGGCCATTTTAGGAAATGAATTTTTATTTTATTAAAATGAGTTTTAATGAAATTCCTGCAACTCTTGCAAAGCCAAAACTTGTTACATAAGTTCCATTTTCCTAGCTAAGTCGATTTATAAAACAAATAAATAAAATATTGATAATATTTTAATTTAAATTTTTTTGACAAAGTATATTTTTTTCTGTAAATGAAAATAAATCGAGGGCACGTTAAAAATATAAAGCCAAATTACTAATGTGCAATAACTAGGTATATAAAATAAAATAACTTATAGGAAATATACTTATAACGAATTCATCATGGCGAAATTATTGTTACATATTGTTTTTCTTTTATTTTACAACAGTGACGGTATCCTAATTGTTTTGCGCATGGTTTAACATAGCCCCGCCCCTTTAGCTGTCATTTTTAAATACAAATAAGTAACATTTTCGATAAAAGTTTCGATTCTGCATCGAAACAGCGAAAGTCACAGCTAGTACCAACCACTTGGAAACACGTGTAAATGTCCCATTTAAAATGTATACGTTTCGAAAATATTTCCATTTTTGTTGCCAACAGTTTCCGATTTTGATCCGAAACAGAAACGATAGTTACGATACATTGACCACAATGTGTCTAAAAATGCTACTTGGGTACAACCTTTTAAAATATACGTATTACGTAACAATTGTGTAAACTAATTAAAAACCAACACAAACAGGTACTCACTTACAGATAAGATCCCTCGTGTAACACTTTACCATTATCAATATTATACAGAACATGTAGATTTTTCATAGTACACAGGTATAGGTATACCATTAGGGCTCCAACTTGTCAAAATTTAAAAAAAAATGCGATGAATACGAAAAATGAATTTCTTTTTACGTTTTTGTTGGACTTGCCGATGACAACACTTTATTATCCAATCTGTGTGCACTGAATTTTCCCTTGGTTTACCACTTTTAAAAGCAGTTTTCACTGTACCTCTGTCTTTATATATTTTTATTATTTTGGAGATGGTTCCTCGATAAACATTAACATTTAACCAAAAAAAAACAAAACCAACAAATAACCAATTTTTTATAAATGTTTCCAAACTTATGTGTTTTCGTATATCAGCAAAATATGAGCATATCGACGTTATTTAAAAAATATATATAGATATAAATAGGAAACAACATATAGAATAACGTAGAATGAATATTTACAATACCTTAAAAAAATTTTATTATGTGCAAAATAACACTAATTTTTTTTTCAATGCTGATATCATTTTTAATTCATGTTTCCAAACTTTTGTGGAGTACTGTATATTTTAGGAAATACTACCCCATACAATTAGACACATCAAGACGTAAACTATTCTGCTCTAAACTCTAGAATATGTTTTCTATCAGTTAATAAAAACATTAATAAAATTGCTTAATCATTATCGAAAAGAATATTGTTGGTTTACAGAGAGATTTGAAGAAAAAATTAAATAACCAGGCGCTTTGACGGTGACATCAAAAACATTGAATTAGAAATTAATAATCAAGTGGCAAGTCACAATCTATGCAAGTTGTCTAGTTAGCTAATTATTGTTGGAAAATGAAAATATTATGGTCTTTTTTTACTTCTAAATAATAGGGTTTTGGTTACAATTGACAAATAAACCCTTTTTAGTTAAAATACAGACGAATATGCAGGAACAAGAGCTAGCAAAAACGCTGGGCGTTGAGATGGTTCAAAATATGTATAAAGTCAATGTCGATGATTTGAATCAGTTGTTGGCATATCACGAAATATTTGGAAAGTTGCAGTCTCAAGGTAAGTTTTATTCATTTTATTTAACATGACAATTTTAATGATAATTAAAAACCTACTCGATGAAATATTGTTTCTATATACGGGTGTTATGGAAATGACGTATTATATTTAAACCGGCAATTCCTGAGATAAAGACAAATTGAAGAAAAATAGCCATAAATTGCGCTTTCAATTCATTCAGCGGTAAAAGTGACCTGACGTCAAACCAGAAAAACACCTGTGTGGCACTGCGATACATGTAAGCAATCAAGGAATTCTGTGTCATATGCACACCTTAAACTCTTTAGACAAAATAAAATAATTTAAACACTTTTCCATTCTGTAATACCTTTTTGTACAATTAATTGAAGAACATTTACGACGGACTATGTTTTAAACAACCCGAAAAACATATGAAATAGTAATAGCCACATACGTCACTAGGTCAAATGCCAATGACCTCTTGACGCCTTACATCGGCTGAGCGAAGTAGTTTCATATAGCGCCGCACGCTTGCGTTTGTTAGTTGTAGACCAACCAGCGGCCGGAGTGTTTCCAAGAGTGTTCCCATGAAATGTTTTTTGACTTGTTATAGGTCCTTAGGTTTTATAATAAGAAATTCTCGTGATTTTTTAAATTGTCATGCACTAAAAATACTTTTTTATGCATTTGTAAGATCAAAATTGGAGTACGCCTCGGTGGTATGGTCTCCATATTATCAGGTGCACCTAAAACGCATCGAAAAGGTCCAACGACGTTTCCTAAAGTACCTAAGTTTTAAAATTGATGGTCAGTATCCTGAGATAGGCATTCCAGATGATGTTCTATTGCGCAGGCATTCGTTTTGCTCCTTAGAGGATCGACGTACCATTGCTCAACTTAAATATTTGCATAACATCTTGCATAATAGAGTGGAATGCAGTGATATATTGAGATACCTGCAATTTCTTGTTCCTAGAACACGTCATTCCCAGACGTTTTATATACCAACAGCGCGTACCAATATCTGTAAATATTCCCCCATTTATCGATTGTGCGATACTTACAATCTGCACCAACATAAATTTGACATTTTCAGCTGTAGCTTATCCAGTATAAGATTAAATTAGTGTTTTCTTTAGGCATCTAATTACTCTCCTCAATATGTACATATATATTAATATAATACCTTTAATATTTCTTTCCACCACATATATTTTTTTTTGTTGTATTATTGTGATTACTTATCTAATATTGTATATCTGTGATACCCATTTGTTAATTGGTTATTTTGTAACTGTGAAATGGTGTAAAATAAAATAAAATAAATAAATAAAATATACAGAAAAAAACTGATTGTGTTTGTGTCTAGATTTCCTCGCCCTTTATAAATACAAGTAGGTAGAAAATAATTTATTTTTATAATTTTATATGGAATTTCAGTTTTACATTAAGTTTGTCAACATTGCCATTGGCTCTGAGTGAAATGTTATACAGTAGCGCGGACTGACCTGTGAGTAAGAGTGTTTGTTACCCCAACTTTTAAAACGGTCGATTTAAAAAAAATTAAATATGTAGCGCTTCTCTATGACACCCAAGGAGTCATCCATTTAAATATAATACGTCATTTCCATAACACCCTGTATATCTACCTATATTTCCTATATAAAAAGTAACAGTGCCGGATTTATAACGGGACCCTTTGACCCCTACATAAATCGACATAAAAAAAATATTGGTCACCAACGTAAATTTTTAAAATTAAGGTTTGCATAAAAATCCAGCCTCGATTTAAACTAATGTAATTAGGAGTAATTACTCAACTGTAGATGACAAAATTGTAATTTTTCTTTTAAGGTGAGGTAACCAATAATTCAAATCAAAATCTATCGACGAACAATTCGAATAACAACAGTGTCAACATACAACAGCAGCAACAACAACAACAACAACAACAACAACAAAACTCTTCCAACATTGCTATTATAGCTAAGGATGAGCACGAACCAAATACGAGTACTCTTCAACAAAATGAAAACGCGACGTCTGTTATAACTGGCAGTCATCAGTGTGATCTGTGTTTGAAAACATTCCAGTTCCGGTATCAGCTTATTGTGCATCGGCGGTATCACAACGAAAAGAAACCGTTTACATGTCAGGTATGTTTTATATTCGGGGTGGTTCTCAGCAGAGAAAAAGTTTGAGCTTTAGCTGCAAAAACAATATTTATATGTTAAAAAACGCACACATCATAAAATAAGCGTCAATAACTCCTTTCAATTAGTTATTGTCGGCAATGACATCCCCAAGAGGAGTTTATCAGTTTTCTAGATAAATAGAGGTCAGACGGAGCCAAATCCTGGCTATACAAGGATGGTTTAAAGAAAGTTATACTTGCGGATGCTGATTTCTGAATTCGCACGTTGTGAAGACGGAGCCCCACTAACATTTATTTCTTCATCAGGCCTTGTAAAGCATAATATTTAGAGCTTCAAGCGGTATCTCTTAAAACATTCAACCAATAAAAGATGTGTGTAAAAAGTCCAGATTTGCTACATAAAAGTTGTGAACAGCATGTAGGAAACATCAACAACCAAGTTAAAAAGCTTACAGGACCGCTTTGCTGTCAAAAACAACACGTTAAAAGTAAACAAACAGCCGAAAACTGTTTCATAAATCTCTATCAACCAGTGGCGGTTCTTCCACAGGAGCACATGCGCACGTGCACCCCCAAAACGAAACGAATAAAAAATATTAATTTATATTCATTGAATATTATTTATCGTATAAAGTCCGACCCTCCCTAATATTTTATCATCCCGTCGAACCAAACTGTATAGATCCGGCAACCATGCCTCGGTCTAGGTAAATTACGATTATGACTAGACTTGCTCGCACGTGCAATGAAGTAGTGCAGTTTCTCTGTGGTAACAGGTGGCGGGTGACACCGGGGGATAGCGGGGCTATGGCGATTTAACATGGAAAAGGCGCACAGCTTTTGTGTGCTGTTGTTGTCTGTTCGTGCATCTAGTTAGAAATTATTTATTAAGTTAAAATGAATAGTTGACGGTGGACTATTTAACAAATAACTTTAGCTCTTTGAGTTTGGAGCAAAAAATTGAAGTGAAGAATGCGGGACGGGAACACCTAAACCCGAAATTAATTTAACGCAGACCACAAAGGGTAAATGTAGGGACTTTATTAGAAAGTTTAAAAATGAAATATATGAAAAAAAATTATAGAGGGTATTCCAAACTTAATGAGGCTGTTATTGGTCAATTTTCTACAATTAAGAACCGAAGAATGGATTTTACGTTTAAGCATTATTGTGTAGGGTCGATAAATGTTGTGTATTTCGATAACTGATACTCGATATGATTTGAAACCATTTTATTTAAGGATTTAAACTAAAAAACACTGAAAATATGAAGAATGCCAACTTGTCAGTCTCGTGGCTCGATTCGTTCTCGTCATAAAACAGTTAGCTATTGTTCTCGTCTTGGTTGCGCCTAATGACTTAGCCATAGATGGCGTAGTGGTATTAGACATCATTCGGTTTTCTTGATAACTCGTAGATGGCGGTAGTAGTATTGGACATCATTCGTTTTTCTTGATAGCCCGTAGATGGCTTTAGTAGTATTAGTAGTGGACTGTATAAATATTGTTACGAGGGTTGCATGCGACGACCTTAAGATCCGACAGCTATACACACTAAGAAAACCTTTCTTATTTTTCAAAAGTTGTATTTTCTTGTGTAAAATTAAAAAATAAATAAAAATATGTTTTACCTAATGCATTTTCTTATTATTTTTTTCTTTCTACATTTAAAACGCCTAGAAAGTAATTGTTTGGTCGTTAACACAAAAATAAAATTTGAAAAATAATTTCGCCATATTTGTGAACCCCCTCTATCATAGGTCACGAGCCGCCACTGCTCTCAACCCAATCTTATAAAGAAAATAATGCTACTTGGTATGCCGTTTTTGTGACGCAGTCTTTAGTCGATAGCCATTCATATACAAATAATTTTTTAATTGATTTCATTTTAATGCCTTTTGGCAAATATTCGACAAGGATAACTCCCGCTGTTCATGCAATTGCCAGAAGATGCCAGTAACCAATTAAAAGAGTATATAAATGCCAAGAATATTTTTTCTGATTGAAAAATCCCAAATGTACCTATTAGGTGTTCTTGTGTATTTTCAGGTTTGTGGTAAGGCATTTCCGAATAACCAGGAACTATCTAGGCATGGAAAATGTCACTTAGGGGGTAGCATGTTTACGTGTACAGTCTGTTTCCACGTTTTTGCGAACGCTCCTACGCTAGAGCGGCACGTGAAAAGGCATTCGACTGACAAACCGTACGATTGTACAACGTGTGGCAAAACTTTCGCTAGGAAAGAACATTTGGAAAATCATATGAGATGTCACACTGGTGATACTCCTTATAGGTGCCAGTTTTGTGGTAAAAATTTTACAAGGAAAGAACATATGGTCAATCACGTGAGAAAGCACACCGGGGAAACGCCGCACAGGTAATAAACACTTTATTTATTAAAATATTTTATTTTAATTATATTCAATTGTTTCAAAATAAATTAATAACGGCGTCTTTTAAAACGGACATAATAACAAAAAAAAAAGTTTGATACCCGCTAGTTTTGCAAAAAACATTCACTCTCAGACATATCAAATACTAACGTGTGGAAAAATTATTTCCTAACCACCCGAAAACCCCAAAAATATGGTCCAAGGAAGAAATACTCCTATTTTTAATTTTTGAAGAAAACGACAAATAAAAAAGTTGTTTCAAATCTTGTTGAGAGTACAAATACAAATTTTTCATTAAATATTATTTTTTTTAAAATACCTTCACAACTTGATTAATCACAATTTTTCAGCCCACCATTGTATCAAATAGGCTGAGGTCGATACACCTTTTGTTTAGCCATTATAGTGACGTAAATTACCTAGACATACATGGGTTTTCAAAAGGCTAATTATTGATAAAGTTGTAAAGGTGTTGAAAATTAAAAATAGGGGTAGTTCTTCCTTGAACCTTTGTTACATTCTGGTACTTCTTGAAAACCCTGTATAATATAATACATTTTTTTCTTAAAGCCGTATTAGAGTCGGCAATTTTTGTCTCTTGCGCCTGCAAGGACAATTATAATTGCACGGATTCATGCGCTTGATCAGCTGGCCCAATACTGCTGGTATTGCGGGCTCAATGCGAGAATGGAATCCGTATTACAGTCGGCAATTCTACTCTTCTGGCAATTTAAATTGCACGGATTCATGCGCAGAACACCGTTCCCAATCAGCTGCCAGAAATGAGGCAAGCGCCATTTTAATTGCCATTGCCGGTGCAATTGGGTAGAGATGGATTATTCTGTTATTTTTAACTGTTTATTATATTTGGTCGAAGCAGATATGAACAGCTAATGGCTAGTTAAACACACTGGTACTTAAATTAGCAGTTCATATTCTTTATTAAGCTTATGTACTGCTAATTCGTCGCAACTTTTGGTAGTCAAAACGAACAGGTTTGGCCATCTCTAATTCTGGGGGTATTTTAGGGATGTCGACAGTACCAACAGCTGTTCTGACTGTTGGTAATGCTCCAGCTGATCGAGAACGGTTTACTGCACATGAATATGTGCAATTATAATTGCCATTGCCGGCGCAAGAGAGAAAATTGCCGACTAATACGGCTTTTAGTAATTCTTAGTTTCTTGCCAAGCAGAGATTTTTAGGAAGAGACACTTTTATTTAATAAAACGCACTTTAAAAAATTTCCCATTTGTGTAACTTCCTTGGACACGTTCTAGAGAAACATTTCTCGAAAATACCCTTCAGATTTAGAAAATATCCATTATGGAGTTTTATTTGCCTATCAAAGAATTTAAATAGCTGCTTTTAAAATTTCTGCATCCGAAGGTTGGTGCAGCCACTTTTAGAACAACTATGGTTATTCTTCGGGTACAAGATAATAATTATAAAAAGCTTGTCAAAGTAGAGGATATTGGTTAAGCGAAAAAAGTGGACATATTAATTTACTCCAACCCGTTATATTGAAATAATAACACCAACTATTTTACTTGTATTTTTGCAGGTGTGAAATTTGCAAAAAGTCCTTTACGAGAAAAGAACATTTTATGAATCATGTAATGTGGCATACTGGGGAAACCCCTCATTGTTGTAGCATATGCGGAAAGAAGTATACTAGGAAGGAGCACCTTGCAAACCATATGAGAAGTCACACTAATGACACGCCGTTTAGGTAGGATTAAATTACAATAAACTTGCTTTGTTTATTATTTGCTATGCAAGACAGCTGTCTGTATTCACTAAAGGATTTCGAAATTTAAATTTTGACAATAATTATGGGCACAGAGAAATAAGCCGGTACTGTCACTGGACTCAAAAGGACACTAGCTTCTGGACTGGCACTGCATTAATCAAATTGGGATAGAGGTACCTGTCGCTTCTCTATTTCACAACCTGTAACTACGTTATCATCATCAGCCCGAAATCACGCTATAGACCGACGGTCTATATCGTGATTTCGGACATATTCGGTTAGTCCGAACATACAGGTTATGAAATAACGAAGGGATAGGTATCTCTATTCCAGTTGTGAATTAACGTGTAATGTATTTTCATTGCTGGGGCAACATAGTGTATGCGAAATAGTTTCAGTTGTTGACTTTTTTGTTTAGAAACCGCAGCCCAATGACCCCTGTACACTTGCTTGCTTTCGTAAATATGAAAGTGTGTGTAATATTCGTGCATTTGTGTGACGAAAAGCGTGCAAAAGCGTGTAATTTTTTCAGCTAATTGTGTAATTTCACAAATTCAGATTGGGAACACTGACTCTATTCATATTTGATTTACAGAATGCCAGTCCTGCTGACTAATCTGAATTTAGGTAGTTGTTCGGCTCCTTTTTAAAAGTATTAGGGCTTGTTCCCACCAAAGCAATTGGCAACCGCAACACAACATCAACGCGACACAGCACTAATGTTTAAATACACGTGTTAACTTAAGGAAACGCAACTAGTTGCTTATGAGTTGCCCGGTATACCGCGTCGCCGTCGTCAGTTGCTTCCAATCGCGGTGTCATGGCGGACGAGACAGCGAAATATTTAACTTTCGTGACCCTTATTGAGGCACACACATGCTTATACGATATTACAAAGGCATCTTACATCTGTAATGTCATTAAAGAGAAAGCTTGTGGAGAAATTTCTACAATCGTGTGCGAATCGGGTAATTTTTTTTTATAAAGGGTGTTCCACTTATGGAAAAAGCTTATATTTTCGTTATTTCTCAATTGTTTGTTTCCAATTTTGGTGTGGTTATGTATGATCCTAGGGTGCACTTTTCTATTGAGCAACTGAAGTTGCAGTTGCGTTGCGGTTGCTTTGATTCCAGTGGGAACGCATGAGCAACTCAACTGAAGTTGCGGCCGCGTTGCAGTTGCGTTGCGGTTGCCAGTAGCTTTGGTGAGAACAGGCACAAACAGTTTTTGTAAAAGCGTTTATACAGGATGTTTCAAAAAACATGTGCCATCGCTTGTGGTGATTCCTTACCCAAAAATAAGATGACTAGTTCCTATTAACATGGGCCGTGTTAACATTTTAAAATTATTTCGGTCTTTTCCAGATATTTCTGAAACGGCTTTAGTAATTTTAGTGACATTTGGGTTATCAATAGTACCTGAAATAACACATAAAAATGTGTGAACTGGTTTACTAGGGGCTTGCGTGCCTTCAGGCGCTCTAATAATTTTGAACAAAAAATAGGTACAACACTGACACGACCTTTACAAGATAAATGTAATTTTATTAGGTAGCCTATGTAGGTACCGTAATACGATTTTAGCAAATTAGGTATTTATTGATATGAAAAGATATCTACCTAAATAAAATTACAGTAAATGTAAAATATAAGCTATTTTAAACACTTCTCGTAACTCACATTTCACTAAAATTACTAACGCCGCAAGAATACCAAAACGCCGCAAAATATTTTTTAGTTATATTTAATTAACAAAAGCCTAACATTATTAAAATATTTTGTGTGGTGTATAGAGACAATGACACTGTTAAAACATAGTTCATGTGCTTCAAGTTCCAAATTTGACTAAGTTTAAACCCCTTTAATGATTATGGACGTTATGGATTCTTAAAAAAGGGTTTGTTCGGGTTTGTTTGGTTTCATATGAGATACTACATGGAATATTGAACAATTCAATGATTGAAGGGTCTATAGTATAGTAGTCATATAAAAAAAGTTGATTCAGTTTTTTTATCTTTTAGGTGTGAAATTTGTGGTAAAGCATTTACAAGAAAAGAACATTTTACCAATCACATTATGTGGCATACTGGAGAAACTCCTCATCGTTGTGATTTTTGTTCAAAAACTTTTACAAGAAAAGAGCATTTATTGAATCATGTTAGACAACATACGGGAGAATCGCCACATAAATGTGTATTTTGTAATAAATCCTTTACGAGAAAAGAACATTTGACGAATCATGTTCGGCAACATACAGGTAATGCATATTATAAAAACGACTATTTTTTAGATTTGTGAATTCTGACTCTAGTTTTACTATACAGGGTGATTGATGGTGGATGATCTATTAGACGTTTTTGAAGAACTAGTCCTAGGATCATTGTGAAAATTTGGTAGCTTACATAAGTCACCCTGTATAGATAATGCCTGGGAACAAAATATAATTTAAAGATAAACGGTTTGCTTTCTTGTAGTCCAATTTTTATATTTATTTTAGGAGAAACCCCATTCAAATGTACCTTCTGTCCAAAAGCTTTTACTAGGAAAGACCATTTAGTGAATCATATACGACAGCATACAGGCGAATCGCCTCACAAGTGTACTTATTGTACGAAATCGTTCACTAGGAAAGAGCATCTTAATAATCACATAAGACAACATACAGGTGAATCGCCTCATAAGTGCCATTTTTGTGCAAAATCTTTTACGAGAAAGGAACATTTAACGAATCACGTCCGCATCCATACAGGTGAGTGGTATCTAACTGGATAAATAATTTAAGGAATATAATGGATATCCCAATGGTTATCCAATCGATTTTAAATAAATTGGCACCATATTAATTATAAAAATGATGCCCTGTGTATACCTTAAACTAGTGATTGGAAAAACCGATCATTTTAATAATCGAGTACTTGATACTCGAGCGATTTTAATAATCGAGTGAATCGCCTGAAATTCCAATTTACCAAGCGATGACGTCACCGACTGCTTAACGGGCTGCCTAGACTTTACATGGGCACAGGTTTAGCTAAAAAATTAGTGTCACCAAAAAAATTCCAGAAATTTATTTATTTCTGAATAATGAATTTTTACCACGTGTCTCGATACCAAACAAAAAACTGCAAAAAATTACACAAATATGTATTTATTGTTCCGGTTTATTATTGTGCGGGTTTGTTCCGGTTTATTATTGTGCGTGTTTAACCCGAACAAAAAGTATTACCAAGAGTTATTTTTCTTCACATCTTTCTCAATCTACGAGCATAAAATAAGTAGATATTTAAAATAGCTTGTCAAATTCTTCCACTTTAAATTATCAGGTGCCCACTGTGTGCACTTCTAAAATTTAGGCTTAGTTACGCGACAGGCAAAATAAGAAAATTGGTTATTATTTTTTTAAATTCATGTATTCATAGTTACCTAAAAGTTCCTGTTTAAATTTAAGAATGCTTACTTTTAATTACCAAAAAATTTGTCGATACCTATGTTTTGTTAACTATTTTGCTCTTTTCCTTATTTTCCATTAACATTTTCTATAATGTATGTTATGTTTGAAAAGTCTTCTTGAGTTTAATAATAAAAAGTTCCTGTTTAGATTTAAAACTGTTTACTATAAGATTACCAACGAATTTTTCTATATATTTTGTTAACCATTTTGCTCGTTTTGTTATTTTTCATTAACAATTTCTATTATTATGTTATTTTTGAGAAGTTTTCTCGTCTTTATAGTAATTAAAAATTTAAAAATTATATCCTTTAATTTTTTAATATTTACAATCGGAGACCTAAACTACTCCACTGGCCGGCCAGTTAAAACAAAACTTTACCAAATCATGTCGCGATGACTCCGCTAAGGGATTCAGCATACTTTTTTATATGCACCTTCTCGTTTATGTGCCTTTAAGAAAGACGTATGTCGTGTACTTGCTCAGCGTCAATCTCGATCGTCGCCAATCGGATCGCGCGGTGCTTAGACCGGAGGTCGTCTGTCAGATAACCGGCGATATTTTTCGGTTTTTCGCCTGATTTTTAACTAGAGTATTTCCTATCGAGCGAAAAACTGTTTGAATATACGAGCAGTTTTTTAATTCGATCACGCTACAGCGGTAAATTCCGTCGGCGGCAAGCGAAGCGCGGGTATCGAGTGAAAGATAATAAGTTACGGGCGACGGTTTTCGCCTGAATAGATAATTCGAGCGGTTTTTTTAATAATCGAGCGATGTCGGTTATTTCAATAATCGAGTGATCAAGCGGTTTTTCGCTCGAGTGATCACAACACTACCTTAAACTTCACAATGCATCAAAAAAATCAAAGTAAAAATCTCGAAAACGGTTAGAGATTTAAGATCGAGTAAGTATACCATTTTAGTTTAGAAATTGTCCTTCTTTGAGAATCTTGGATTAAAAATACTTAACAGGTAAGAAAATAAATCATAGATTTATTATACCTAGCACCCGCTAATGTGAAACAAAAAAAAATTTCTACAAATTCTCATTACTCATAAAAATATTACACTTTCAATCCTATACATTGAACCGTTTTCAAAATATGGCTTATTTTCGAAACTAAACTTTCACAGACACTTCTAGAACGAGAAACATTTCGAAAGGACTTGTATGACTTAATTGGTCTAGTTTTAGTTCAGTTGCTCCATCGCCCATAGGTTATGGGAGACCCTGTATAATAATAAAGACGACAAAAAATAACGTAATAACGGAATAATAAGATTTGGTAGTTATAATACAATACATAATCTGATATAATATTCAACATATAAAAAAATATTTAATATTTGTTTTAGGTGAATCTCCACACCGTTGCGAATTTTGTCAAAAAACTTTTACGAGGAAGGAACATTTGACGAACCATCTGAGACAGCATACGGGAGAAACACCTCATTGCTGTAATGTATGTTCTAAACCTTTCACTAAAAAGGAGCATCTTCTTATTCACATGCGGTCACATACTGGTGAAAGACCATTTACTTGTACTGAATGCGGAAAGTCCTTTCCTCTTAAAGGTAAGTTAAAATTGTGACTTTTAACAGTCAAAGTTCGGTACTAAACAATATCTCACAAGATATGTTTTTCGACTCAAACTTTAAAACTCTCTGTAGCGTGATGGAGACGTCAAACTTTTTATTTCGTCATTTAATTATCAAGTGACATCTGTTCTTAACATGTTATATATTTTTTAAGGTAATCTACTATTTCACCAACGCTCTCATAATAAAGGACAACAAGCAGATAGACCTTTCCGGTGTGACCTGTGTGAAAAAGACTTTATGTGTAAGGGTCATCTAGTCTCTCACAGAAGATCTCATGGTGGCGAAAAACCTTTTACCTGCACGGAATGTGGGAAATCATTTGTAGAGAAAGGCAATCTTTTAAGGCACAGCAGGAAGCACGTTTTAGATAGAGAAAAGGCTGATTTAGCTGAGAATATGACTGCACAAGGTGAGTTTTAATAAATATTAGGATACCGGACAGGAAAATAAACAATGTTGCTTTTAAGGACTGGATTTTGTATTTATTATTATTTTTTAAAATATAAAGCAATATAAATTCGTAAAATAAGGGTAACAAAATGTAAACTATACTACCCCAATTAATTATCGAATATTCAAAAATTCACGTCCTAATTATTAAATTTCTTTAATAATAAATCAATTTTTATACATAATTTACGTCCTGATACGTCTAATTGTACGGGGTAGCGCATAAAATCGAAATATCCTATAATTTAAATTTGACATTTCTACATGAAAATTGAATTTAATTAATTTTTCAAACTAAACCAATTAGAGTTATATATGGGTTAGACACTGGTCCAAAAGAATCGACATGCCACTTTAGGTGACAAAAAAATTTCCATTTCTTCTAAATAGCTTATATTGTTGAAAAAACTTTTCGTTCATTGCGACGTTCTATCACTTTCGGCCTTTCCTAAATTAAAAATAAAAATTATTTCAGCAAATAGAGTCTACAATACAGAGTGCTATGCAATTTTCTTTTCATTTAATGCATTTACTTAAAATTAAAACTACAAAATCATTAGAAACACAATAATGAACAAGATGGCTGATGTATCTAATTATTTTATATACAGTGGTACCTCGAGATACGGGTTTAATTCGTTCCTTAACTTTGCTCGTATGTCAATTTTCTCATATCAAAGCAATTTTCCCCATTGAAATTAATTGAAATGCCATTAATCCGTTCCAGCCCCAAAAATGCTACCCCCAATTGTTGTTGTTACGTGTTTTTAAATAAGAAAAATGTATTTATAAATGACAAATATTGTATAAAAACATAATAAAAGAGAAAAAAACTGGTTTTATTAAGTGTACATACATATTTGTATTTTGGTCTCTTAAATGCAACTTACACATAACTTAAATGCTACTGTATGCTTAATTTTAGTCACTGCTTTTCTCTTCACTGGTCTTTGCCTTTTTCGCCGGATTCAAAAAAAAACTGTCCAAGGAGGTTTGTTGCTTCCTCCCTTTCAGAATGCTGCGGAAATGAGTCGGACAAGTGTCATTAAATAGCTCCGATGCATGACCAGTTGCAACTTGTGTGCAGCGTCCCAGCTGACCGTTCCTCGTAACTCAAATGTCGCTCGTATTTCAAAACAAAACTTCGCTCGCTCGACAGCTCGTATATCAAATAACTCGTATGTTAGGGCACTCGTATCTCGAGGTACCACTGTATTTAATGTTAAGTAAATGAATAGATAATTGCGTAGCACTCTTGTTATAGACTTTATTTGTTGAAATGGTTTATATTTTTAATTTATCAAAGGCCAAAAGTGATAAATTGATTCAATTGTTTACGTAACGTCTTTCGACAATATAACATTTTTGTTACGTCAAGTGGCATGGCGATTTTTTTTGGCCAGTGTCTAACCCAGATATACATATATCTAATTGGTTTAGTTTAAAAAATGAATTAAATTCAATTTTTATGTCAGATTGATATATAAAATTTAAATTTTAGGAATTTTACATGCCTCTAGATTTTATGCGCTACCCCATACAATTAGGCGTAAATCTAAACTCTAGTTTTTTTTATCAGTTAAAGAAAAAAAAATATAAAATTGGTTGATTATTAACGAAATAAAAGCTTATTAACTTGGACGTACATTTTTGATTATTTGATAATTACTTAATATTATACTACATAAGAGGAAGAATTACCAATAACCCAGACAAACTATGTTTAAATGCCTCTTCACAATTGAAGGGAGCTTGTTATATTCATTAACGCACTCAAAAATAGACAGTTCATAGATTTTTTATAATTGTTCTCCTAATATATAAATTGCCATTGTTGCGAGTGAAGTGGTTATGAACATCTGTAATATAGATAATATTTTGCCTCAAATAGGGGGTAGTGCATGTACACATTAACAAATATCAGCATAGCTTGGTAAGTAACAGTTACACATTCACATGTTCTATTCATGTGCAGTTGAATCATTATAATTATTTTAGTTTCAGGCAATGTGCAACAGCCTAATCAAAATCCGAACAATATTCAGATCTCCCAAGTTCAAGTGAATCAGACTGCTCAGCAGCAACCGTCTACAAACAGCAATATTGTACAGAGCGGGCATTTAATGCACACTTCTAACCACCATTCTGTCGTAGTACCTACTAATGGTAATGTTTTAGCCACCTACTAGAATTTGGATCAGTTTTGGAATTTATAAAGATAAGAATTTTTCGTCGATACTAAGTTGTCCGTTTAAAATTTTATTACATTGATTATACGCGTGGATTCGTTTAAAATATTTGGGGTGATTTTTTTTGAGTATGAATCATACTTAAAATCTCTTCTGGCTACCGGCCAATGAGAAATTTCCTTGGACGTTTTGACATTATTACTTTATTAAATTGTTTATTGAAATTTTGACGTTTCAGGACTTTTTTCATATAACTAACAGGAGTGTGAAATTTGACTAAGGGGGTCAGGAATACGACCTCTGGTGGTAGTCTTAAAACCTCTTCTGGCTACCGGCCAATGAGAAAGTTCCTTGAACGTTTTGACATTAGTTTATTAAATTCTTTATTGAAATTTTGACGTTTCAAGACTTTTTTCATATAACTGCCAGGACTACAAAATTTGACTAAGGGGGGCCGATATATCAAAGTCACCTTAAGGTACAGAATTACGTAAGTAACAAGTTTGACAGTAAAAGCTCTTTTTAACTCTTATCTAAAGGAATAGATCTTTAAGGACGTGGTAATCTTAGATCTAACACGTCAATCGACCCTTAAATTAATTTAAAACAAAGTTTTTTAAGGTTTACCTGAGCATTAAGTCTACCTTAACTAAGGTCTAACTTAAGGTAACATTCAAATATCGGCCCTTAATGTTTAAAACCGTTTTAATTCACCGCCATACCTTTTAAATCTATTTTGAAATGGACAATTTAGTGACACTGGCGATAAATAGTTCAATTGAAATATTAGGTCTATTTTTTTTAATATAAGAATTTAATATAGAATCGAAAATATCATAATATACAGGCCATTCTATTTAAAATAACAATGTTCAGCCTAACTTCCGGTGTAACCGGAAGTGATAGATACGTCAAACAATCTTCATTCAAAAATATCGGCATCCTTTATGGCAAGTTTAGTTCTCGAGATCTTTGAATAGGCCACTCACCTAGAATGACCCTGTATATACATGAAAACTCCAATTTTAAGGAAACTGTATAAATCACAAACCATGTACAGTTCTGTTCATTAAAAACCCGTACAAGTCTTATAATTAGTTTCTCTATTATTTAAGCTATTTAGAACAGGCTTTTGTGACTGATTATTATTGTTAGAGGTTAGATTATGCCAAAAATGCAAATTTGGATTATAATATGAAGTAAATAAAAGAAAAAGTAACAGAAACTAAAATTATATTAAACAAGAATTATAAAAGATTTAAAAAATTAATATTCGGTCATTGAACCTTCTTTTTCGATCACCTGTGCCAATCTATTAGGCATAGAGTTTATTAAATTTCTTGCAATATTTTGGTCAAGTTCTTCCCAGCATTGATGTATAATTTCCCACAATTCATTAGAATTATGAGGACAAAAATTCCGATGATAGATTTTCTTTACGATTATAGCCCATACATTTTCTATCGGATTAATATCCGGACTGATAGAAGGCCAAGGTAACACTTCTACATTATTGTTGTGAAACCAGTCCTTCACAACATTTGCAGTCTGCACTGGGCAATTATCCTGCTGATAAATAAAAGAATTATTTGGATAAATGGAGCGAACAGATGGAAGCATAATATGTTCTAGAACTTGACGATAATTTTCAGCATTGAACCTTCCCTCCAATTTCCAGCATACCCCAAGCCCATAGTAACTTATCCAACCCCATACATTGACAGAAAAGCGCCCTGGTCTAAAAGCAAGGTATAACGCTCTTCAAATCTTGTTCGGTCTGGTCGATACACTCGAATTGATCCATTGTATGTAGATTGTCTTTTCATCCGTGAATATTACCCTATTCCAAAATTGAGGTTTGCGATATATATAATTTAATGCAAACAGTAACCGGATTGCTTTCGTTCTTCTGTTAGTTTAATTTTTTTCGCGGCCACGCGGTTTCTTAATTCTGATTTATTGACTCTTCTACTGGCCGTAGGTCGAGAGCCAGGAAATCCTGTAGCATTCATAGCTTGCCTCACCATTTGAAAGGGATTATCTCTTAAGTGGCCTAGAAACAAAGCATCTTCTTCAAGACTGGAAATTTTAGGACCTCCAGAACCCTCTCGTCGGTCGAATGACCCTTCTTGTTGCCAGCGCTTTCTTGGATTGTGCTCTTATTTCTGCCATATAATTGTGCTATGGAACGAATTGACCATCCGCCTTGGATTCTTGCTACTATTTGTGCCTTCTCTACAATAGTTAATTGACGAGGCATTTTAAATGTTCGACTTTTAGACGTCTAACAACAATTGCCACCATGCAATTTTAAAAGTGTATGCCAAAAATAAAAACGAACGACTTACACCGGGACAAATTAGATGTACGGGTTTTTAATGAACAGAACTGTACTGTCCCAACTGAAATGAGGTGGTACAACTACGCTTACCGTTACATATAACAATTTTCTTTCAAATGGTCATATTTCTTGCCAGTATAAATAAAGTTCCAAAACTGAGAAGGATTAAAGTATTTATTTGTGATATAGAGAGTTCTTAAATAGTTTTAGAGTTAGTAGTTAAAGTTTAAAAACTATTTTAAAATACTGCCTAAGGCTGAAAATATTTTATAGATTTATTGACTGGTCAGAAGAGCTTTAAAAAGAAAGATTTTTTAAACAGTGTTAATTTAGCATACATTTCGAGAATAAGATTAAATAACTGCCTATTTTTTCATTTTAACCGTTCACGGCATGCGAAAAGTTTTTACAATAATGATAATCTGATATGGTTTTTATAATTTTACACACATATTTATTTTATTTATATATCTCTGTTTAGCTGTAGAAAATAGCAATTTGAATACAACGTAAGTTAAACGAGCAGTTTAAACATAATGAGCTATTATTCATAGTGGCATTTGCTTAAGTATAGAAGAGATTTGTGCATGGATTTATTTGAATTTTTCATGCAGTCACAATCAGTTTGAAAAAATGATCGTTGTTGACTATTTAAAATGACAATACACTTTGTTCGTTGGTCGCGTGACATTAAAAAAAAACAAGTAAAATCCGTTATTGCAAGATAAGATCTGAAACGTTAAAATATGGTGCACCCACACTTTTTCCCAGGCAGTATAGGTTCGTTTCCACAGCAAATCTCGTACAACTTTCCAACCATTCGCAAATCGATATCAATGCGCATGTCTCAAAAGTTTTGTGTTTCTGATCATTTTCAAACTGTCGTTGAAACGAAGAACTAAAAAAAGAAACTCTTGAGATAACCTTAAATAATAAGAAGACGGAAAATCACTCTTATTCGCAAATAAATTTTGAAACTTCGAAACTAAGATTAGGTTATATTGCGTCTGTGGCAAATCTGTAGTTGTAATAGCGCATGTCCCTGACAATTTACTTGTAACGGCCGCATTACAGTTGGCAAGTCTTTCTGCAATTGCAATAAACTTGAAGGAAGGCAATGACATTAAGGTGTGCTGGTTTATTTTTGCAATATTCTTGCAATGCGCATAACTTCTGTCTGGTGCAAAACAGTGATTTTTACATTACCAACCAAAATAAAGTTACAAAGTATTAACTTTGTTTATTAGCTCATCATATATTTGTTTTTATTTATATACTTATTCAGTTTTTAGTCGTGTTTTGCAGAGTTTAACGTCGTATTTTGATAGTTTCACGGTCTTTTTTTTTGCTGGGTTGCCAGTCCTCGCCGTTGAAACCACAACTGCAATAGAATTGCCGACGTAAAACGATTTTGCCAAAAATGAACTTGCAGCAACAAAATTGCAAAAGTATGTAATGCGGCCTTAAACAATTCGCAAACTGTTTTGACAGTCGCAAACATATCAGAGAAATTTGTTGGAACAATGGGCTAACAGTTAGAAATTCATATAGGAACATCTTGGGCTTATTGCGCAGAATCCTGGCCCTCGGGGACTGTACTGCTGTAGGAACCAGCATTTAAAGGAAAATAAATTTTCCTCTAATAGCGATAAATTTTCAAATTAATTCCAATAATCCTCCGTTGTGGCCATCAATCAATATTAAATTTGTATTTAAAATAGCATTGGTTCGGTAAAGTCACATTTTTGGACATTCGCTTGACAGTACTTTTACTAATTTGACATTTATTGTACTATTTGACGTAACGAATGTTATTGTCTTCTTGACCAGAAGATGGCCCATAGAATCTTGAATTTACCTTTGATAAAAGTTCTTGATCTTCAAAAATAGTTTACCCTTTCTTCTTGGATCCAACTTTTCTGGTTACTAAACAATGGAAAATGGAATTGAAGTAGTCCATAATGCAACTAAGTAAGATTAAAGTTTTTGATGATTTATTTACCTGGTTAACTTTTGAAATTTTACTCGCTTTTAATCGACGACCGAGATTTTTCGTCGTGTAAGTAACGGGCATACAGTGAGGACGTAAAGTAAGGAATAAATTCATTATCTCGCAAACTACAATTTTTTTAAAAAATCGCTCGGACCCTTCGATTTTGTTTTTCGAACGCGCATATTCTGACAAAATGTAGATATACAGGGTGTTGCAAATAAGAGTGACACAAAAATTTTTTTTTCTTAAATAGAACCCACTGTATATTATTGCATGTACGGATTCTTCGGAAAATCCTAAACATTTTTCATGTAGCATGTGCTATACCTTAGCCCTAGCGTTTTGGAGTTATTCTCATTCAAAATTTGAAAAGTGGAAAAAGTCATGGAGAAAACAAAGAATAAAATTATTTTAAAAATGTCTTATTTATCGAAAAAACAGTTAGGTGAACTTAAAAATAATTTTTCTAAAGTAAATGTTCGAAGTGTCTTCCGTTGGTCAACTGGCAATAGCCTAACCGATCTACAAATTCTCGCTGAACATTTCGAACCATTTGGGATGTAATTTGCCGAATTTCTTGCCGGATGCAATCTTTTAAATCATCTAAATTTGCCGGCTGGCTTTTGAATACTTTTCCCTTAAGGTATCCCCATAAAAAAAGTTGAGTGGTGTTAAATCGGGTGACTTTGGCGGCCACTCAATAAAACCACCTCTTCCAATCCACCTGTTTGGAAAAGTATCGTCCAAATATGTACGAACTCCCACAGCGAAATGTGGGGGAGCACCATCTTGTTGCAACCAGATATTATGATGTGGCAAATCGGGACGTTCTAACTCAGGAAAAAGGGTGGCCAGGGCTGGAACAAGTTCTTGTTCTAAAAAACTCAAGTATCTCTCGCCTGTTAAATTTCCGCCCTATAACAATGTCATCGACAACGCCAGCCCACACATTGATCTTTTGATTAAATTGTGTGTGTCCTTCCCTCATCCAGTGTGGATTTACATCGGACCAATATCGATAATTTTGGGTATTTACGTCACCATTCAAGCAAAATGTGGACTCATCGGCAAAATTATATTTTTTACAAAATTTCTGTTTACGAAACACATATCCTGTAAACGCTCACAAAATTCAAGGCGCCTCTCAAAGTCCCTTTCCAAAAGTTCTTGGAGAACTTGCTTTTTATAAGGATGGTATTTATTTGTATGCAGTATTTTAAGAACTGTTGTTTTTCCAATATCCACGTCACTTGCTTCCTGCCTAGACACCACATGCTGGTTATCTTGAACTGCCAGTAAGACTTCTAATTGTTGATTTTCATCAACTTGAGGACGACCAAATCTAGGGACATCTCTTACATGACCGAATTGCCTAAACTTGTACTCAATTTTGCTTACTGTTGATTGTGATATTGGCGGACGATTGGGGTATTTTTGATTAAATAACTCACAAGTTTCTTGCTGTGTTCTAACCCTAGTAACCCTTGTAGCCCATCATCATCAAAACCTCTATGCGCTGTTTCTCAGTGAGCCGCATTTTAATTTAATTTAGTTATGAAAAAACGAAATGAGTCTTTTGAAAACTAGTAAAACGTACGTACACATAAAACTGACAATAACAGTAACTATTGACATTAATTCTTTTGGTTCTTGCATCGTAACTTCAAAGCCTACTTGACTTTTCTTGCGCTTCACGCATGCTGACTACAGGTTTTCCTCAGCGTGCATGAATCAATGCAAGTCTTGATTGATTGCGAAATATCTGATTTTCAAATTTTGAATGAGAATAACTCCAAAACGCTTGGGCTAAGGTATAGCACATGCTACATGAAAAATGTTTAGGATTTTCCGAAGAATCCGTACATGCAATAATATACAGTGGGTTCTATTTAAGAAAAAAAAATTTTGTGTCACTCTTATTTGCAACACCCTGTATATCTACATTTTATGTCAGAATATGCGCGTTCGAAAAACAAAATCGAAGGGTCCGAGCGATTTTTAAAAAAAATTGTAGTTTGCGAGATAATGAATTTATTCCTTACTTTACGTCCTCACTGTATATGGCCAGCTATATTGCGGAATTACTCCATCGGTTTGATTAAACTTTTTTATACAGGGTGTTCGGATAATGCATCAGAATGCTTGGAGAAGTAATTCTATATGTTAAAATAAAGGTGGTATGTTATCTAACAAAGAGATTAAATACTTTTTTTTCGTCCATTAGAAAAACTGATTTGACTGCTTACAAAAACTTGTTACAGACAGTTTTGCGCATAAACGGTGTGATTTATCGACTCGAATAAAGAGTACCTTTTTTGTTAGGTTTTCTTTTGGCTTTAAAATGACATGTCATTTTTCCAATAGGGCCGATATTAGACTATAAAATATATTTGACAAAGATCTTTTATAAAATATTTTGTAGCCATTTCCTTGATAATATAGTTTATGACCAGTATAAGTAGTATTACACTATCAAAGAACTGTGTGTGTGTTTAGTGTTAAAAAAGAACCGGGCGACTTTGGGTACGGCCCTGGGTGGCGAGACGTACTTTAAGAGGTGTCCACCACAATCTTCTTCGGAAATTACAATCTGAAGATATTAGGAGTTATAAAAACTATTTAAGAATGGACGAAGAAAAATTTAGGTTCATTATTTTACAGATAGCACCATTTGTACCCCGACAGAATACACATTTGAGGAATTCTATCGGCGTTGAGGTTACCTTTCGACCTTCGATTTCTGGCGACAGGAGAAAGTTATGCCAGTATATCCTCTGCACCTTGCATCCACTTTTGAATGCCTTTATAACTTCGCCGCAAATTTTTCTAAACTTCGCCGCAAATTTTTCTATACAGGGTGTTCCTTAATGACGTGCTAATATTTAAGGGTGTGATTCCTTAGGCCATTTTAAAAAGAAAAGTTCATATGAGCATATGTCCGCAACGACTTAAATTTTTTGCTACATGGTGTCGAGTTTTTATTATAGAAAAACTGAAAAGACCGTTTTCATGCAGAATTGACCAGACTAATCAGAAAAAATATCCACATGGAAAAATATCGGTGGCGTACCATCTTTTTGTAAAAAATATCATAGGACATGTTTGCAGGGACGCCACTAGTGGAGCAATTGAATAACTTTTCTAACTAAAATTTGTGGTTCTATATCCTATTAACACATACCAAAATTGAAAATAATATCTAAAGTACTTTCGGATAAATATCTCCGAATCTCTTTTTAATAAAAAAATAACCATTTAAAAAATAAAAACTCGACACCCTGTGGCAAAGAATTTAAGCCGTTGCGGACATATGTTCATATGAACACCCTGTATATATATATCTCTTATTTCGGTTTTTATAATCCGGGTTTTTTTTATGATCAAACACAAGCACTATAGGAAAAGTCCTTTAGAGCACTCTGGGAGTGGTGCGTGTGCGCAAAAAGCGATTCACGTTGGTTTTGAATCGTTGGAGGTTATATTCGTTGGGAAAAACGATCTCGGGAATATCGTTCCATAAGGATTAAGTCCTCCAGATGAAATAATTCTTAAATAATGAAGTTCGAGGAGTACTAAGCTTAACCACATATGTATGGGCGGCAGTGGTTCGTCGTGTAGTTCTGCTATTCATTGCTCTGGGCGGAATTAAGAGGGCAAGGTCAGCCGAGCACTTTCCATGAAAATATCTGTAAAAGAGAGTCAAATCCCCAACCTGTCTTCGAGGATCTTCGTCAGCTCGTGGTCTCCAATCAGACGAATGGCCCTCCTTTCGATGGAATCCAGTAGCCGAAGAGTATGTTTGTGTGCAGAGCTCCAGACATGAGAGCAGTACTCTAGTGATGGTCGAATCTGGGCTTTGTGTATAGTGTCAAAAGTTGTTGAGGTGTGTACAACTTTCTGGTTCGGAAGACTACACCAAGTTTCTGAGAAGCTATCTTGGCGATTGTTACAACGTGGTTATGCCAACATATATTTCCTCCCAGATTGACGCCCAGCAAATTAATAGATGAAGCCAGTGGGATTGCGTGTCCGTCCAAGACTATATCCGGTTCTGTAATGTTAACCTTTTTAGAGAAAACTGCTGCCTGGGTTTTTTTAGTGTTAAATTCGACTTGGTCACCCCAAGCCACTATTTCTTCCAGGTTTGTTCGTGTTGATAGTTTTACAATATTTCGTACTTTCATACTCCGAAATTAACAATTTTATTGTTGAAATGCACCAGACAAATTTGTTTTCCGCCATAATATTTTAATACCAGTCGCAGTCAAAGCGAAACATATGCTTTATTGTCGGAAAATAAGGTTACTACCAATCAACTATAAAATCTTTTATCAAAGATAATCGTCAGTTGTTATAATATCTTTTATAAAATAAATATTTAGCTCTGATATTATACTGTTGAACATGTTATAAAATATTTTTGTCAAATATCAAAAATATCAAAAATTAAATTTGAAATTCAGGTAAAGTGACCTCCGATGACACAGTGGAGAAACATTTTTACAACAGAATAATATATAATAAATAAGTCGTTAAGGGTAGTCCGTGTGCCAAATATCAAGTTATCATTTTCTCTTGATTTATTATTTCGAACGTCTAAAAAAGTATAATTAATGACACAATATGTACTAAGTAAAGGTAAAACCCAGTTTCCAAAGTGTTAACTATGTTGTCTTTGCAAGTAAAAATGAATTATTTTAAATGAATACATACATAATTATTTTCCTGTTATGTACGCTGTTACTGTAAAATCCTATATAAACTTATAACTCTTCTTAACTCTATGTTATTTGCTATTTTTGTGTTGTGCAATATTTAGGCAGTATTTTTGAAATTATATACATGGGAGCAATTACCTTTTACATAATATACTCATATCATTTTAATGTACAGTTTAGCTAAAATTAGCTAGTTTAAAAGAAATTCAATCTTTATGTGTAAAATACCGATATTAAATTATAAAAACAATTTTGTAAGTAGATAATTACAAAATTATGCTGTACTATAATGTTAATGAGGCTTTATAAATTATAGGTTGATTGGTTTTAAGAATTATTAATAAATTTTCCTTGGTAGGTATTTGATGCTATTTAAAAAAATACAATTATTTCAGTATCTGTGTTGGAACAGTCTTACCGTGAAACAAAATTACAACCTAAGAAAGCCAGAATGGCTATGGAGCAATGAAACGTAATTCACCACTATTGTGTACTTGAGTTACCAAATTCGGTTAAATTATTATAAAGGTTAGCGTCAATAAATATTAATGATCGGAAATATACTGCAAGCACAAGCTCACTTGTATTGTTGAGATCTTTTTATAAGTTGGTATTTTGAGATATACAAAATGATAATCTATATTTTAAAAAAGTCAATCCAATCTCTATTTGCGTTTCTTAAGAGAGAGAGAGGAATAATCACTCCTCTCGATACGATCGTTCTCCAACGTCGAGACGTCCAGGCAGCGAAGAACTTCACAAATGGGTGTTAAGGACCTGTCCACGCCTAACGTTTTACTTGAACAGGTAAAACGTAAAGTCCACACCTAATGTTTTAACTGATGCATGTTTTACTTGAACAGGTAAAACGTAAAATACACACCTAATGTTTTTACTTACTACTTGTTCACGTAAAACGTATTAGTTAAAGCAGTAGATGTGGACAGCATAACGGACGTTTTACTTGAACGGAATGAAGATGGGCGGTCGGTGAGAAAACTGCACGGGCTTTGTTTTCAGGCAAGACGTTCGTCTTATGAAGCATATAGACACGTTTCTAGTGCCTGACAGTCTTACTTGGAGACCTAAAATGTCAGGTAAAATCTCATGTGTAGACCTGGCTTATTAAAGCAATTTTGCCGGACAGTCTTGAAGACCTAAAATGTCAGGTAAAACCTCAAATGTATACCTGGCTTATTAAAGCAATTTTGCCGGACAGTCTTGAAGACCTAAAATGTCAGGTAAAACCTCATGTGTAGACCTGGCTTATTAAAGCAATTTTGCCGGACAGTCTTGAAGACCTAAAATGTCAGGTAAAACCTCATGTGTAGACCTGGCTTATTAAAGCAATTTTGCCGGACAGTCTTGCAGACCTAAAATATCAGGTGAAACCTCATGTGTAGACCTGGCTTATTAAAGCAATTTTGCCGGACAGTCTTGAAGACCTAAAATATCAGATAAAACCTCATTTGTAGACCTGGCTTATTAAAGCAATTTTGCCGGACAGTCTTGAAGACCTAAAATGTCAGGTAAAACCTCATGTGTAGACAGGGCTTATTAAAGCAATTTTGCCTGACAGTCTTACTTGAAGACTTAAAATGTCAGGTAAAACTTCTGTGTAGACGGTGCTTTTATACAGTAGTGCGAACGGGCCCGAAACATTTCTCATTGGTTGACGAACTTATACAGGGTGTTCGGATAATTCATCAGGATATTTGGAGAGGTGATTCTACATGTTAAATAAAGGTGTAAGCCATATAACAAAAAGTCGAAAACTCGATAGGTACTTTTTTCTTTTCCGTTTGAAAAACTGATTGACATACTAAACTGCGTCTAAACGGTGTGGTTTATCGACTCGAATAAACAGTACCTCTTTATTAGGCATTATTAAAGTCCATTTATGAACTTTTACGTTCAGTTCAGTTGAGTTCAGTAGCGCTGCACTCGCAGTTGCAGTTCGCTGGGAAACAATTTCTGATATATAAACTTGAACTGACTCGAACGAACCGCCGCGTAGTTTATAAATGGTCTGGTATGTTTTCATTTGTTCAAGTCGAACGACAGCCGGCGGAACTGAACTCAGCCGAACTGAACTGTAGCGGCAAAGTTTATAAATGCCAAATTATTATTTGACATTTTCCATTATAAAAATATGTAACAATGACTCGAGTAAAAATATTGCCAGCTTAACGCTAATAGTGCTGTAGCTGAACTTATAATCAAATTAAAGAAAACTATATATCAGAGTCACTGAGTAAAATCGCTGTCCATTTACTAAACTAATGGAAATAAGAGCTTCATTCCATTACTAACAAGTTAATGTCAGTGCTGGGTTCTACTTAAATTTATAACCCATAAAGAAGTATTGACATTATTTGAGTTGTTATTGTCTAGTTTAGGCAATGTGAAGTAAATATATTTATTACGAAAAATTTGACCAAAATTTATAAGCTTTTTATCTTTGTAGTTCCCCAAATCCTAGAAAAAATCCAGTCAACCTAGGTATGTAGGTCTATCAGAAATTGATTTTAAGAAATTTTAATAACCATTCTTTTATAAAGAATTGTTATTTCAATTTCATGTATTCTTTAGAAAATATTTATTTTTTTAACGTTGCAAATGGCTATACATTGATATTAATATTATATTATAATAAATTATAGTATTAATATGTACATAATTATATCGAAGTGAATAGTATTTAAGTTTATTTTATCAACAGTCGAAATTGTATTTTTATTTTTTACTTAATAAATTGACTGTTGTATTTAGTAAGTATTTTATTTTGATGAGTTTGCCTAACGATAGTTTAAACTATATGGGTTATTCCTAGATAACTTTATTCCTGTCACAAAAGAAGTTATATCCCGCCATTCAGCTAAAGTTATTTATTTAAAACTAAAACATCCAAAAACATCATCGATATAAATTTAATTAAATTTTTAATCCAGAATCCATAGCCGATATTATAAGGAAATATATTAACATCAAATACCAATGTATGGAAAAATTATTGTTTTCCCAACCCTCCCGATGATACCTTATACAATAAGGGCGTATTTTTGTCTACACGGTAGCACTTTAAAATACTAATTCAAATTGAATGGTACTACCAAGAAAAGGAAGCATTTTCCATTGATAGGATGTCGCCACCTGCAGACCGGTTTCGAACTCTTTTGTTCTCGTCAGTACAGGGTAGGTGTACATACCTATCATCAGAGAAGACTTTATACTTTACTTCTTGTATAAGGTATCATCGGGTGGTCTGGGAAAATAATAATTTTTCCATATAGGTAGTGGTATTTGATATTAATACGACCTGAAAAATAAATAGACTTTATTTTTGAAATATATTAATTTGAATACTTTTGCGACGATAGATAAGACTATCTCTTCTTAAAAATTTATTTTGACATTTTTTTTATGATCAACCCAAGCACTATAGGAAAAATCCTTTAGGGCTCTCATGAGAGTGATGCGTGTGCGATTAAAGCGATTCACGTTGGTTTTGAATCGTTGGAGGTTATATTCGTTGGGAAAAACGACCTCAGGAATGTCGTTCCATAAGGATGAAGTCCTCCAGATGAAAGAATTCTTAAATAATGAAGTTCGAGGAGTACTAAGCTGAACCACATATGCATGGGCGGCAGTGGTTCGTCGTATTTCTGCTATTCGCCGCTCTGGGCGGAATTAAGAGGGCAAGGTCAGCTGAGCACTTTCCATGAAAATATCTGTAAAACAGAGTAAAATCTCCAACCTGTCTTTGATGTTCTAGGCTGCTAGTCTCCGATCAGACGAATGGCCCTCCTTTCGATGGAATCCAGTAGCCGAAAAGTTTGTTTGGGCGCAGAGCTCCAGACATGAGAGCAGTACTCTAGTGATGGACGAATCTGGGCTTTGTATAGTGTCAAAAGTTGTTGAGGTATGTGTACAACTTTCTGGTTCGGAAGAGTACCCCAAGCTTCTGAGAAGCTATCTTGGCGATTGCCACAACGTGGCTAGGCCAAGACATATTTCCTCCCAGATTGACGCCCAGCAAATTAATAGATGAAGCCAGTGGGATTGCGTATCCGGCCATGACTATATCTGGTTCTGCAATCTTAACCTTTTTAGAGTAATACTTCATGCTGTCTGCGAAGATGTGCGTCGGCATCCGAGTGCATATATTTCAAAAATAAAACTGATAATAAATAATAAAATACCTATGGTACCTAATCTAGAAATGTACCTAATATAAAAAGAAATATGCAGAACAACCCACAAAACCCTCAACAAGTGGAGCCAGAAGGGGCATTTGCCCCGAAGAGATAATTGTACCTAATCTAGAAATGTACCTAATATAAAAAGAAATATGCAGAACAACCCACAAAACCCTCAACAAGTGGAGCCAGAAGGGGCATTTGCCCCGAAGAGATAATTCATTGACAAATTTCTTGCAAAATTTTTCCTTTCAAGGAAGTATTTTTGAAATTGTTTGTTAGCTTCTCTACTCCCTCCCTTTTGATTTCGCTGGACAAAAAGGGTAGACATATGAATGGGACGTGTGATGGGGGATAGAACCCCCCAAGATACCTGCAAATAATTTCAGATTAACCGCATTTATTTACTTTATAAGTAATCTATTAGTTGTTACTGTAATTCAAAATTTTTAAAAAAACCATCGCGCCTAACGTGTACGACAGTGTACGTGTATATGCCCAGGTTCCGCTTAAATATGAATACAAATTAATAATCCGTTAACAATAAGTACAAATCCATTACTGTTCTATATTTTGTCGGTGTACTTATAATCCGCTAATTGTTATTGAACGTAAAAAACCTGTTTTAATCACGTAAGAATATTATTTTTAAAGTGGAATTTTAATACCTATTTTCAGTGATTTAAAACTATTAATAACGCTAATGATTATTGTGGTTTCGTCTTTTTAGCATCTTTATTATGTTCGTCACGAGATACAAAATAAATATGATCATGATCAATCCGAATGACCTTCGAAATTAACATACGAATCAGGTATAATTTCTAGTGAAAACAACAATAGTTAAGAACTGAAAATATTTTGTTTAAATATTAACAGCATTAGTATTATTGGGAGAGTTGTTAAAACAAATAATTTACGTCGTATTATTTTCGGAGACCATGGGTTACAGTGGAAACCAGGCCATGATGTTAAGCAATAGATAAACCACCTTACTGGGTCGATTAAGTCCGCCCTCTCTATCAAAATTTCTCCACATTTTCTACGTCATAATTTTGGACCAGCGAGCCAATAATAATTTTTTTAAAATTTAATTTATTTAAAAATGCACACATCTATTAGATAACTTATGGTTATTTATAAAAAATTAAAGAACTTAAAGTTATTTGGATTTTTATGGTTAGACACTCTTCCAAAGTATATTGTGTTTCCTTCGCCCTTATTTTCACGTATCTATAATAACACTAATCAACACAAAAATCCTCTTTATAAAAATATCGTGTATTTTGTAACATTTGGACTTAAACTAATATACAACTGACCCTCAAATGTTTATATTGGCCTCAGATTTCTTGGAAGGGTCGAATAGGCCCATTAATAGGTAATAAACGGTCGCCCCATTGTTATTTGCAGCTTATTTGGATCTATGCTTGAAATATCCCTTTAGTCGTTACTATATAATCATTTAGTAAACATCTAATAATATTTTCGCTTAGATCTACGTGCGTGGTAAAACGGTACCAAAAATGTCGATGCGTGTTTGCGTTAATAAAGCCGATACCTTCTATTATATTTGTGGCGAAGTTACCGCGAAAGCGTACCAAAAACCGATATCTTCATTAGTAAAAAAGGCTTATGAACTGTACTCGATTATTGAAATAACAGACATCGCTCGATTATTAAAAAAACTGCTCGAGTTATAAATTCAAGCGAAAATCGTCGCTTGTTACTTATTACCTTTCACTCGATACCCGAGCTTCGCTTGACGCCGGCCGAACTGTGCTGCTTGGTAGTGTGATCGCTCGAGTGCAAAACTGCTCGTATATTCGTTGGCTACCCAGCGACGATTGTAAATTTTTTAAAAATTAAAGGACATAAGTAATTTTTTAAAAATCAGAATCAACTGTTCCTCCGTAATAAAAACTCTAGACAAAACTTACAAAAACAACCCCTGGTGTTTTATCAACACATTCTTCTTAGCCATAAAAATGTCAAGTGATTAATCGCTCGAGCTTCGTGGCGGACCCTGTATCAATTAATTTTTTAAAACTTTAATACACAGATATTGTGCTAAATTTTCTGAAATGAATGTCTCAAAATTGAAACTGAAAATTGAAAATCTGGTGGTTCCACCCTTGCCCGAATGACCTCCCGATATCTTTGAGGTTCTTCTCCTAATCTAAGCCATTCCATAATTCGATGAGCTGTTCTCCCAATTCTTGTAAGTTTTGAAATTGTTGTTCTAGATTTTGTAACAGCCTACCAATAAAATCCGAAATATGTTCAATGTGATTTAGGTTGGGGCTTCTAACTAAAAAATCTAGGTACATTTAATAAAAATTGTATATTTCATGAAGTAACAGAAATAAACATACGAATCAAAACAGAAAATATAAAGGAACCATGAGACTTTCATTTGACTGTAATTGCAATAACATGCAATGCCTAGTATACTCTACAGGAAGTTTTGAATTTTCGTAAAGAAGCACAACAGTTTTATAACACACACACGCGGTATAATAGTGGAGTTACTATTTTAACAATAACAATAAAGGCAGTGATATTCTTAAGAAAAAATCTACAATTAGGAAAAAAAATTAAATCGACTAACAAATTTAAAAAATACCTAACTACAAAGTTGAGGCGAATTGTTGGTTGTGAGGTAAATAAGTTGCGCAGTTGAGTAGTAGATACTGATGTAAATAAAACGCGAATCGAATCTTGTGCATATAATCGAAATTATTACGCATTATATAATTTTTAATTGTCGTTATTTATAACGATAAAAACACTTTTTTATGACGAATATATGTACCTGCATCCGTGTCAAGAAAGATGACCTTTATTACGCCTTGAATCTATAAAATCCTTATTTTGATTCTAGCTGAATCAACAATTATGTAATAAGCGCACTTAATTTCACTGCGTTATTAATAATAATTTATGATAATTATAACGTTTTTGTAGGTATTCATACTACTTATTGCCGGTAGGTTGAGCATCGTGTACATAGAAGTACCGTTATAGTTTAAATTGTTTCACAAGTTTTACTGTACTGTGGTATGTATACAGGGTGGGTCGGGACGAACGGATTAAATTGCAGCAGCGTATTGTATACGTGAAAATAATGTAAACAACTCATATGTCAAGTTATGCTTAGCGTAATAATAGTGTTGGGAAACCCGAACAAACCCGATTTTAATAAACGAGTGAATCGCTCGAGCGATTAATCACTTGACATTTTTATGACCAAGAAGAATGTGTTGATAAAACACCAGGGGTTGTTTTTGTAAATTTTGGAAGTTTAGTCTAGAGTTTTTATTAAGGAAGAACAGTTGATACCGATTAAAAAAAAAATTATATCCTTTAATTTTTTAAAAATTTACAATCGCCGCTGGCTAGCCAGTGAAAACAAAACCCATGTCGCGATGAATCCAGTAAGGGATTTGGCATACTTTTCTGTATGCGCCTTCTCGTTTATGAGCCTTTAACAAAGACGTATGCAGGGGCGGTTCTTCCACAGGACGACAAGCGCACGTGCACCCCCAAAACAAATAAAAAAATATTAATTTATATTCATTGAATATTATTTATCGTATAAAGTCCGACCCTCCCTAATATTTTATCGTACCGTCAAACCAAACTGTATATTATAGGCTCTCGATCTGGCAGGCACGCCGGTCGAAGTTGATGACGATTATGACGAGATATGCTCGCATATGCGAATGCAGTTTCTCTGTAGTATCAGGTGGCGGGGAATAGCGGGGCTATGGCGATTTAATATGGGAAAGTCGCACAATTTTGGTGTGCCACTTTGTCTGTTTGTTCGTGCATGTATGTAGAAATTCGGGCGTGTATGTTTCAATATTTTCATATTATATATTTATTAAGTTAAAATGAACAGCTTGACTGTGGACTATTTAAAAAATAACTTTAGCTTTTTGAGTTTGGAGCAAAAATTGAAGTGAAGAATGCGGGAAGACCTAAACCCGAAATTAATTTAACGCAGAACACACTACGTTTAAAACGCCTAAAAAAGTAATTGATTGGTCGTTACACAAAAATTAAATTTAAAAAATAATTTAGGGTCATAATTTAGGTCACGAGCCGCCACTGGACGTATGTCGTGTCAGCCTTCTAAGCGTCAAACTCGAACGTCGCCAATCGGCACATTTCGGGTAGAGCGCGGCGTCGAGCGAAAATCGGGTATCAAGTGAAAGGCAACGATTTTCGATTTTTCGTTTAAATTTATAACTAGAGTAGTATTTCCTATCGAGCGAAAAACTGCTCGAATATACGAACAATTCTTTACGTCGAGCGATCACACTACCAAGCGGCACATCGCGGCCGGCGTCAAGCGAAGCTCGCGCGGATATCGAGTGAACGGTAATAAGTAACAAGTGACGATTTTCGCTTGAATTTATAACTCAAGCAGTTTTTTAATAATCAGTTATCAAGCGGTTTTTCGCTCGAGCGATCACAACACTAGCAATTCAAAAATTTTTTTTGGTAGCTGGCGGTGTGGTCCATAGTTATTTATTTAGCCCTTTTAGCTTGGAGGGAGAGGCCTGTTTAAATTTTTTACGGAAGCAAAAAAAATTAGGATTATAATTAATATCTTTGCAAAACTGCAACAGATTGGAAAAAGATAATTTCAATTACATAAGCAATAATGAGTGACACTAATATCTAGTGTTGGGAAAAACCGATGATTTTAATAATCGAGTACTTGATACTCGAGCGATTTTAATAATCGAGTGAATCGCTTGAAATTCGAATTCACCAAGCGATGACGTCACCGACTGCTCGACCGACAGCCTAGCCGTTTACATGTGATCAGGTAGGGTATTTAGCAGGCACGTAACTACGGGTGGGCACAGGTTTAGCTAAAAAATTGTAGTAGCCACCAAAAAAATTTCAGAAATTTATTTATTTGTGAATAATGAATTTTTACGACGTGCCACGATACCAAACAAAAAAACTGCAAACAATCACCCAAATATGTATTTATTGTTCGGGTTTATTCTTGTCCTTTTTTTAAACAAAAAGTATTATCATGAGTTATTTTTCTTCACATTTTTCTCAATCTACGAGCATAAAATAAGTAGATATATAAAATGCCTTGTCAAATTCTTCCACTTTAAATTATCAGGTGCCTACTGTGTGCTCTTCAAAAATTTAGGCTTAGTTACGCGACTGGCAAAATATGAAAATAGGTGATTATTTCTTAAATTCATGTTTTAGTTGCCTAAAAGTTCCTGTTTAAATTTAAGAATGTTTACTTTTGGTTACCAAAAAATTTGTCGATACCTGTGTTTTGTTAAGTATTTTGCTCGTTTTCTTATTTTCCAATAACATTTTCTATAATGTATGTTATTTTTAAGAAGTCTCTTGAGTTTAATAATAAAAAGTTCCTGTTTAGATTTAAAAAGGTTTACTATAAGATTACCAACGAATTTTTCTATATATTTTGTTAACCATTTTGTTCGTTATGTTATTTTTCATTAACAATTTCTATTTTTATGTTATTTTTGAGAAGTTTTTTCGAGTTTATAGTAAATAAAAATGTTAAAATTATTTCCTTTAATTTTTAATATTTACAATCGGAGACCTAAACTACGCCGCTGGCTAGCAAGTTAAAACAAAACTTTACAAAACCCATGTCGCGATGACTCCGCTAAGGGATTATCATACTTTTTTATATGCACCTTCTCGTTTATGTGCCTTTAAGAAAGACGTATGTCGTGCTAACTGCTCAGCGCCAAACTCGAACGTGGCCAATCGGTATATTTCGGATCGCGCGGCGCGTAGAACGCAGGTCGGGTATCAAGTGACTGGCGATATTTTTCGGTTTTTCGCCTGAATTTATAACTAGAGTATTTCCCATCGAGCGAAAAACACACTACAGCGGTACATTTCCGTCGGCGTTAAGCGAAGCTCGGGTATCGAGTGAAAGATAATAAGTTACGAGCGACGATTTTCGCCTGAATGGATAACTCGAGCGGTTTTTTTAATAATCGAGGGATGTCGGATATTTCAATAATCGAGTAATCAAGCGGTTTTTCACTCGAGGAATCACAACACTGCTAATAACGAGTAAAAAATATAGGGTGTTCCATTTAAAAATATTTAAATTGTAATGGTCCCTCTTTTATGAAACACACTGTATATTTAAAAATATTTTTAGAATATACATCTTCAACAGTCCACTAATATTTATATTTAAAGTTTTCCTTTATCGATTATATTATATGAGATATCGAAGAATTACACACTAAATGGACACCCTGTGTAAGGTCGACAGCCAATATAAAGAACGACCATTTAAAACCCACAGGTACAACATGATTAATTATACATATTTTCTGTTCGTAATGTTCACCTTGAAAATCGCAAAGGAAATACGATGTATATTTATTTTCAATGAAGCAATAATAACTACTGGGTATTTGACCAAAGTGCATAGGGCGAGTTTTTGTTTATTTGCCAAAAAGTTTTTGCTATCCTCCAATTATATTGCATTTAGTGCCATTGGAAGAAATCGTACCTATCACATAGTTTGCTGTGTTAAAAAAAAATGGGTTCTTGTTCTGTTACAGAGTGTTCCATTTACAATAACAAAGTTAATGCTTATTTCTTTTCATTTTTGGTTGGGATATTCAATTTTACTGCTCTCTTTTCTGTTTCTGGCCGAAGTGGCAGATTCAAGAGTTGCATACAAACTTCTGCGACACTGAATTTTCCCTTTAACGGGAATTAAAGGAATTGAAATAAAATATGAATAAGAATCAAATATTTTAGGGAACGCTGGATTTATTTTAGTGTGAACCGACCCAATGCTTTTTCTAGTGTCACAAAAAAAATATGCCCGACGGGTGTGAGTCCGCATGCGCCACCGACTTTGGCTAAGAAGCCGGAAATCACTGCTATTAATGGTGCAGATTGGCTCGGTCCCCACTAAGAAATAACAACAACTAAATTTTTATTAAAAACAAAACATTATTTATTAATTCTCTTCGAAAGGTGAAATATCTGGTACAATTTAAAATTAAAAGAAAATATGATCAATAGAAATTCACTGAATGTAGGCCGTACAATATGACGATTGTACAAGAGGTTAACTGAATTGACGAGTAAATAAAATAAATAAAATAAAAATAAGTTAGTACAACAGCGTGTGATCAACTCAATACAAAAGCAACTAGAACAATAATAATAAGGTCATCAATACCCGTCTTCTGTATTCGATGACACCTAAAATAATAAACGAAAACCGCAAGCAATAATACCTTTATGAATTCAAATGCCTGAAGGGCTTAAAAAGGAAAACTGTATTCAGTTGACTTAATCGGAATAACTCCGCAGAAAAAAAAAATATAAACCTGAAAATATGATATTTAACTCGAGTATCTCGAGTGGCAACAATATACTTATAACGTAACACCGCAAACCTAAAGATAGGGAAATTTATACTGCGTCCCAACACTAGTGATCACTTGGTTTACAAGACCAGATATACGGTGCGTACATTCAACATTAGGTAAAACCAAATATATAAAACACAATACTCGCTTATAGCACTGGTTCAAACAAGGTGAACGCAGAAAATTCAACGGTAATATATATAAATAAGCGCAATATTGTTACTATACTACACAAGCAAATCAAAATTAATAAAATTAATAAGAGAAAGGTATACGCTTAACTCGGTTGCCCTCTGTCCTCGGACTTGCTAGAGCGGTGGAAGGTTTGCTCCTTACAGCTGTAGACTGCTTAGCCTCAAAAAAAAACTCTCTCGCAGGAAAAACTCCCCACAGGAAAAAAATCTCGCAGGACGACCCCACAGGAAGAACCCTCTAAGCAGAGGGTAATCTCTCTAGGTGATCTAGGAGCTCGAACAAAACGAAGCTGAATCTCCCCAGTGACAAGAACCAGCAAATAAAATCCAAAAGAATTGGTACAAGTAGGCCCACACTAACCAAATAACCAAACGACTCAAAATAGACACTACTTGTTAATTTTTTGGCACAACCGAAACGCCTTCTAGGGCAGGAAAAACTTTCCAAATGTTGTCTCCAAAAACGCTGGTAACTTCGCCGAAGTCACGAGTCAAAAGGGGCGATTTTACATGCATTTCTACCAAATTTGCCAGTCGTTAAAAAAAACTAACCCCTTTTTTATAAATGTTTTTAACAAATATGAAATTCCTACCAGAAAATGAGATATCAAGTCGATAAGTGACTGATGGTCGATATCGATACGCTATGAAAGAAAATCTATTTAGTTAAGAAGGAAAGATTATCATCTGAAACAACCATAATGCATGAAACAAGTTACTAAATCTAAGTTACAAAAATCAAAACCCAGAATATACTCCCAAAACTTCATTCAACATACGTCGTCGATACGTACGAATTGGATCGATTCAAACGCCAATAAACATCCTCCAGCTCCCGTCCTCTGCGCGGTAAAGTGGCTCCATCTGGAACGTTCGCGGCAGCGCACGCAAAGATTCTATGACCCGAGAAATGACAGCAGTCAGATTTAACCCCAAAATTTAATCAAAACAAACCCGGAATAAAACAAAATTTAAGGTAAGAGAATCAAACGTGAAGGTAATCAAATAATTATCCCCAATATACTAATCTGGGTAAAATATTAATCGTAGGACTTTGGTGTCATTTGATCGACCTGTTCAAAAGGTAAACAACCAAGTGAAATGGGAACCTCTGGCCGTGTCTCACCGAATAAATGCAAGGAAACCGGTCGAAACGCTCGAGAAAAACATACAGTAATCGCCGTAATGTCGAAGGCAATCAGGCACCAACTTGGCCTTCTCTATTCCGACAGAGAGTCCGGAATAAAGTTATAAAGTTTGCTACGAGTAACCCTACCAGGTACGCATGAAGTTATACCATCTCTGCATATTAACAAACAAACTGTGGCCCCTGTAATATCTACTAGAATCAGGTCGACAGGTAGAATTCAACAAAAATAAGAAAGTTATTAGCAAAATGATTCGGTTATATATAAGAACTATAGAAATAGACCTCTGCAACGCATTTTAAACCGGAGAAATAAAAATATAGGTATAAATCTATGGTATTTACTTGAAATAAAAACTAAACTGAAGGTAAAAATGACAAATTCCCGTAATGGCAAAAATGACCCGTTACAAACACCCCCTCTCCTTCAACAGGAGGGAAATTTTCTGAAAGAAAATTAACCGACGATGAGAAAAATTCAATCCAAAAAAAAAAATACAAATTACGTAACGATATACGTCATAGATATGAACGCTCAAATAATCAGAATAAAAAAAAAAAAAAAAAAAAAAAAAAAAAAAAACTATAATGTATTGTAATCCAAATGTTCCACCAATCAAAAGAACACACACACACTAAGCTAAAAGATACACCCGTGTTTAAAACAACAAAGTGCAACATCAAAGACACAATCGGTAAGGTAGTCAAAATCAGTAAGTCATCTAGTAATGGGAAACTCCCAAACTAAGACACAATCGGTAATAGCGACATAATCGGTAAGTAAATACTAGTAGCGGGCAATTCCCGAACTAAGACACAATCAGTAAACGCAAAATAAACGACTACGAGACCAAGTCAACTAAGCTCAAGTCTCTAGCCAAAATACACTCCGTGTTCGTTTTCTGGACTGAACGTGGAAATAAATTACCAAAAAGGTTTATCTATCTCTAACCAAAACTAAATCAACCAAGCAAACTCAATCAACGAAGCAAAACCAACAAAATGTAGAGATAGAAATTTTAGTTTTCCTCGTACAAATTCCGTCACACGGCCTATAAATATATGACAAGGAAAACTTACCCACTAGACCCAGAATGAAACAACGAAGGTAGTCACAATAAATTATTAAGATCCAAAGACCAAAAAAAAATACGTAACGATAAGTTACGATAAGTAAAAGTAAAAGTAAAAGGTAAGTCACAATAGATAAGAAATAGATCCAAAATGATCGTAATAGGTAAGTAAAAGGTAAGTCACAATAGATAAATAATGTTTCAAACAGTAAGAGACAGATACGGTAGGTAAATGATTAAAAAAAAAGGAAACCACAAAAAAAAATAAAAGTAACGCGTAACGCAAGAAAAAAAAACTAAGGTAAACTAATAAGCTGAATAAGCTGAAGGCTGAAGTTTCATTAAAAAAAATACATTATACAAAGTTTTAACGTTACCGAAACAACTAACATGCTGAAGGCTGATTAACTAACCAAGAGGTAATGTAACCACTGAAGGTGAACCACACTCCTCGTACAAGTAAAAAGATAAGCTAACTGAAGGTCTAACTTATCATCCCAAAAGTAGCGACCCGCAGAAGGCGAAATCTACTACACAAGAAATAGACCTGCTGAAGGCTGATAGTCTATGACTGCACTTGCTAGACTTCTACTAACGCCTAGTTCACGGCACGGAGTTTTTCTAACCGACTAGACCCGAAATTGTCACGTTTCGCGCCGAACAATATCGAGCTTCATCGGAAACCCACTTCCGTTGGATGTAAAAAAAAATAAACTACGAAATAAGAGAAAAGAAGAGAAAAAAAAAAACTAACTGAAATAACAAGAGAGAATAAGGTAAAAAGGTAGAAAAACGTAAATCAATTAATTAAAACACAAAAATTAAGAAAGGATAAAATAGTACTAAACAAATGGTGTAACTTAATGAGCAGTTGGTTTGACAATCATGGAATTACTGGTTTAAGGTTTTCTACATGCCATACTCCTTTAAACTGTCCCTGCAAGTCTTCCAATTCATAGGTGCAAGTTCCAGTTTTTCTTCTAATTTTAAAAGGTCCTAGATATTCGGGAGCTAGTTTTGCACTGTAGTACTTCGCTGCATCGGAAATAGCTTTGTTCTTACGCCAAACTTCTTGTCCTACTACGAATTGATAACCAGGTCGTCGACGTAGGTTGTAAGTATGTCGATTCCTTTCTTGTGTAGTCCGAATTCTTTTCCGAACGTCATCGTAAACCTTTTGAAATGTTTCAATTTTGTTTTGGACATGATCAACTATATTGCCATTTCGCCCTCCTATCATAGTAGAGTAATCCTGACCGTAAAGTTTATGTTCTTTGCCGAAATTTACAAAGTAAGGTGTATATCCGGTAGTTTCATGCTTGGCAGTTCGAATGGCACACGCGATGGATGCTAGGTTCTCATCCCAAGTTCTATGATCACTTTGTTTGATGTAAGACTTAATCATAGTCTTAACTACTCGGTTGACTCTTTCGACAGGGTCGGCTCTAGGATTATACGAGGCGGTGTAGAAAATTTTAACTTTATATTTCTCACACAGGTTTTGAAATTCTTTGGACTTCATGGGCGTTCCGTTGTCACACATCAGGTACTGAGGAGCCCCATACGTTAAAAATACTCCTTCTTCCACGTGCTTAACGAGGGTCTTGGCATTTGCAGCTCTACAAGGAAATATCAATACATATTTGCTGAAATAATCGGAAATGACCAGTGCTTGAGTGTTTCCGCTCCGCGAGCGTGGCATCGGTCCTATAAAATCGAGACTTATAGCTTGAAAAGGTTCCTGAATGTCGGGGCGGTTACCCATATTCCCAGCTGGTCTTTTCTGTTCTACTTTATGCTGTGCGCACGTTCTACAGGATCTGACATAATTGGCTACATAAGATCTCATCTTCGGCCAGTAGAAAGACTCATGCACTCTCCAAAATGTTTTATAAACGCCTACGTGTCCTGATGTAGGGATATCATGGCTACGTTCTAGAATGCCTTTTCTTCTATCGCTCGGGACTACTATCTTCCAGTCATTCGTCGCTGACTCTGGGAGCGAACTTTTTACGTATTTATATAGGATATTGTTTTCTGCTCTCCACACAGGGTACTTCTTCGGGTTTTGTTCTAATCGGACAAACATCTGATGATACCATTTATCAGTTGAATTAATGAACGACGTAGGGTCACATGCGTCAATAGTTTCTATAGTTACCGGAACTGAACGTGATAAGAAATCAGGAACTATGTGTTCTTTGCCCTTTCGATGTATCAACTCGAAGTCATACGGTTGGAGTCTCAATGCCCATCGAGCTAAACGTCCTTGAGGATCTTTCAATCGGTGAAGCCATAGTAACGAATGATGGTCAGTTATTACTTTAAAGTGAGTATGCTCTAAATAGTGCCGTAGCTTCTCTACACTCCAAATGACGGCTAAGCATTCCTTCTCCGTTACAGTTAGTTTTTGTTCTTGTTTTGTTAGTGAGCGTGACAAATAACTAATAACTCTTTCACCATCCTCAAATTCTTGAGTCAAGACAGAGCCTATTCCATAGGAAGATGCGTCGGTCTGCAAAGTGAATGTTCGGTTAAAATCAGGACAGGATAAAACAGGGGCAGTTACTAAATGTTCTTTTATTTTCGTGAACGACTGTTCACATTCTTCGGTCCAACACCATTTGGAACTTTTCTTAATTAAGTTGGTCAGAGGAGCCATTATTGACGAAAAATTGGGAACGAATCTTCTATACCAGGAAGCGGTTCCCGTAAATCTGCGTATTTCATGTACATTTCGCGGTCTTCCAATATTTACAATTGCTTCCACTTTTTCTGGATCTGGTCTGAGGCCAGCGCGATCCACGACATATCCAAGATATTTAAGCTGTGGGAGGCAAAATTTACACTTGTCCAAAGAAACTAGTAAGCCAGCTTCTCGTAGTCTATCAAACACCAAACCCAGTAGACGGAGATGTTCTTCAAAGCTTTCACTTATCAAAATAATATCGTCCAGGTACACTAACACATTGGGCTGCAAGTCTGCTCCTAGGGCTGTGTCGATAATTCGTTGCCATGTAGCTGGGGCGTTGGTCAATCCGAAAGGCATACGTCTGAATTGAAAAAGGCCTCTTCCAGGTACGGTGAATGCCGTTAATTCCTTAGAACTCTCACTTAAAGGTACTTGCCAAAATGCCGATTTGATGTCGATGCTGCTCAAATATTTGGCGTTGCGAAGATTGCTCAAAATAGCCGAAATGTACGGAATTGGGTAGCTGTCTTTCTTGGTAAGCTTGTTTAAAAGACGAAAGTCACAACAGAAGCGATAAGTGTCGTCCTTCTTGCGTGCCAAACAAACTGGGCTAGACCAAGGACTCTTCGAAGGTTCAATGACACCCAATGCTAACATTTCGTTCAATGCCTCATCGATGATTTTCTGTTTAAACGGGCAAACTGGATAATATCGTTGTTTGACGGGCTTAGTACCAGCCTCTACTTCAATATCATGTTCTGCTGTGTTACAACATCCTAAACCATCTCCCATCCGTGACAGTTTTTCTTTCACTAACAGGTCCAATCGTTCTTGTTGATTAGGTGACAAGGTAGTTTCATCTTGAATGCTACAAATGGTAGGAAGCTCATCATTGTCAGAAAACTGCCATACGTCTTGTCTTAGGTCAGGAACAATTCCCATAGCTAACCAGAAATCCACTCCCAGAATTAATTTATGTGATAGTTCTGGTAGAACTAAAATATCTATTATTCGGGTTTTATCTTTTAAAGTGATAGGGACTTGAATGTAACCCGTGCTGACACAAGATTGACCGTTGGCCACAGTACAATGAACGGTTTGTCTCTGAAGCTTCAATCCTAAACTCTGCAACATTTCGTAGCCTGGTAATCCTACCAAGGTTCTGGATGCTCCGCTGTCTAATAATCCGAGGACAGACATTCCTAAGATCGATAGCTTGATATAAGGTCGCTGATCGCCAGTAGCATGAGAGAGAATGAAATCCAAAACAGCCTTACTATCCAAATTAGATGCGGGTGCCGTATCAGTAGTAATGGAGGATATCCGACGGCCTAACAAGGATTCCTCCGCGCTCCGTTTCCCGAAGGCGAACATTTGGGACAGCTGCGTATTGTGACATTGGGATGGCCACATTTGAAGCAATGCATTTTGCGTGGTCTAGTGCAATCTTTGTTCATATGTCCAGCACCTTGACAATTCCAACACACCAAATTCACTCTTCGATTGCCAGTTGTCTGCGTCACTTCCATAACTGAAGGGCGTTCTCGGTCTGTGAAGGTTTCAACAAAGGCAAAGTCCGGTTCCACTAGATTTACTTTACGGCGAGCAGGCGCCACGTAATGTTCAGCTCTATACTTTTTCTGCTCTAGCTTTAAACATTCATGCTCCAATTCTTCTATGGTTTTTACCACTGGTAGCTGCGTGGTGTAAAACGGTGCCAAATTTCGTGTTAAAATGTCCAGCTGTGCTTGAGTTGGGACATTACCATATCGTCTAAATAACGCGTTCATCGTGGACAAATAGTCTACTATAGATTCTGACGGATCCTGTGTACGATCTAATAATTCACGGAATAACCTGGCTTTGTAATCCGGTGGCTCGTAATGTTCTCGTAAGAGTTCCGAAAGCTCGTACCAATCATTGCATCTGGTTCTATTCGCACGATACCAGTTCAAGGCTTTGCCGGTAAACAAATCAATAGCTGAGTCGTATAGGTCCTTCTCGGTAGCATGTCGTGCTATCCGAAGTTCTTCAGCTCGTTCTAAAAAAGCATGGACGGTCATCTGTTTGAACTCTCCTGAAAATGTTAAACCCCATTTTTGTACTGGCACAAATCTAGAAGGTCCAGCCATAGATGAAGAAACTCTGGGAGTTGCAGAAGTCACTGGAGGTAAATTATTAGCCTGTTGAGAATGAACTGAGTTGAGGTCCTCATCAATTGGGTCCACACGAGTGTTTTCCAACAGCATACTTAAATTCGGGTCTATTTTCGAAATAGTTTCCAGCCGGCTCAAGGCAGTGAGGATCTCTGTTAATAAATTCGATTTAATTTGTTTCCCTTCCTCAATCAAGCTGTGAGCAGGAATACGATCTACTCTTCTCAACAAGTGAACTAGTCTGGACTGATGACGCGCAAACTTCTTCAAGGCATCTCCTGCGCCAATCGTTCCAAAAGTGGAGGTAATTTGCTCGAGGGTCGTAGTAATGAAGTCGAACTCCTCCTTCGTATCTCTGTCGTAATCGGGATAAGTAAGGCTTTTACCTTGCTTCTCCAGCTTGAGGAGTGGTCTCAAGGTACTACGGAGGTCTTCTACTGTTCTTGTGTCATCCGCCGTTATACCTCGTACTTCGAGTTCGTACATAAGCATGTCCTTTCTCAAGTAGTTAATCTCCATTTTGTAATCCATGATGGTCAAATTACAATCAACACTTAAATAAAAGTTACACACAAAAAAAAACTAAAAGTCACTAAGTTATGCACACGGCACTCACAAAAAAAAAAAATTGAATCAAAAGGGTGCAGTGCACGTAAGCACTAAAATCACCAATAAACTCGATAAAAAAAAATACGCACCTACTCCGTACCGTATCAGTCCAAACTTACTTTTACTTTACTCAAAAATCAAAAATAAGAAAAAAAAAATATTCAAAATATACGTAGTCGAGTATTTCCAAAATATAAAAACAAATAGATAAATAATCAAATAATGCCCTGTATTAGGTTGATCACCGTTACACTTAACCTCTTTTGCCTAAAACTGGCCCTTACACGTTAGGCGCCAAATTTGCGACACTGAATTTTCCCTTTAACGGGAATTAAAGGAATTGAAATAAAATATGAATAAGAATCAAATATTTTAGGGAACGCTGGATTTATTTTAGTGTGAACCGACCCAATGCTTTTTCTAGTGTCACAAAAAAAATATGCCCGACGGGTGTGAGTCCGCATGCGCCACCGACTTTGGCTAAGAAGCCGGAAATCACTGCTATTAATGGTGCAGATTGGCTCGGTCCCCACTAAGAAATAACAACAACTAAATTTTTATTAAAAACAAAACATTATTTATTAATTCTCTTCGAAAGGTGAAATATCTGGTACAATTTAAAATTAAAAGAAAATATGATCAATAGAAATTCACTGAATGTAGGCCGTACAATATGACGATTGTACAAGAGGTTAACTGAATTGACGAGTAAATAAAATAAATAAAATAAAAATAAGTTAGTACAACAGCGTGTGATCAACTCAATACAAAAGCAACTAGAACAATAATAATAAGGTCATCAATACCCGTCTTCTGTATTCGATGACACCTAAAATAATAAACGAAAACCGCAAGCAATAATACCTTTATGAATTCAAATGCCTGAAGGGCTTAAAAAGGAAAACTGTATTCAGTTGACTTAATCGGAATAACTCCGCAGAAAAAAAAAATATAAACCTGAAAATATGATATTTAACTCGAGTATCTCGAGTGGCAACAATATACTTATAACGTAACACCGCAAACCTAAAGATAGGGAAATTTATACTGCGTCCCAACACTAGTGATCACTTGGTTTACAAGACCAGATATACGGTGCGTACATTCAACATTAGGTAAAACCAAATATATAAAACACAATACTCGCTTATAGCACTGGTTCAAACAAGGTGAACGCAGAAAATTCAACGGTAATATATATAAATAAGCGCAATATTGTTACTATACTACACAAGCAAATCAAAATTAATAAAATTAATAAGAGAAAGGTATACGCTTAACTCGGTTGCCCTCTGTCCTCGGACTTGCTAGAGCGGTGGAAGGTTTGCTCCTTACAGCTGTAGACTGCTTAGCCTCAAAAAAAAACTCTCTCGCAGGAAAAACTCCCCACAGGAAAAAAATCTCGCAGGACGACCCCACAGGAAGAACCCTCTAAGCAGAGGGTAATCTCTCTAGGTGATCTAGGAGCTCGAACAAAACGAAGCTGAGTCTCCCCAGTGACAAGAACCAGCAAATAAAATCCAAAAGAATTGGTACAAGTAGGCCCACACTAACCAAATAACCAAACGACTCAAAATAGACACTACTTGTTAATTTTTTGGCACAACCGAAACGCCTTCTAGGGCAGGAAAAACTTTCCAAATGTTGTCTCCAAAAACGCTGGTAACTTCGCCGAAGTCACGAGTCAAAAGGGGCGATTTTACATGCATTTCTACCAAATTTGCCAGTCGTTAAAAAAAACTAACCCCTTTTTTATAAATGTTTTTAACAAATATGAAATTCCTACCAGAAAATGAGATATCAAGTCGATAAGTGACTGATGGTCGATATCGATACGCTATGAAAGAAAATCTATTTAGTTAAGAAGGAAAGATTATCATCTGAAACAACCATAATGCATGAAACAAGTTACTAAATCTAAGTTACAAAAATCAAAACCCAGAATATACTCCCAAAACTTCATTCAACATACGTCGTCGATACGTACGAATTGGATCGATTCAAACGCCAATAAACATCCTCCAGCTCCCGTCCTCTGCGCGGTAAAGTGGCTCCATCTGGAACGTTCGCGGCAGCGCACGCAAAGATTCTATGACCCGAGAAATGACAGCAGTCAGATTTAACCCCAAAATTTAATCAAAACAAACCCGGAATAAAACAAAATTTAAGGTAAGAGAATCAAACGTGAAGGTAATCAAATAATTATCCCCAATATACTAATCTGGGTAAAATATTAATCGTAGGACTTTGGTGTCATTTGATCGACCTGTTCAAAAGGTAAACAACCAAGTGAAATGGGAACCTCTGGCCGTGTCTCACCGAATAAATGCAAGGAAACCGGTCGAAACGCTCGAGAAAAACATACAGTAATCGCCGTAATGTCGAAGGCAATCAGGCACCAACTTGGCCTTCTCTATTCCGACAGAGAGTCCGGAATAAAGTTATAAAGTTTGCTACGAGTAACCCTACCAGGTACGCATGAAGTTATACCATCTCTGCATATTAACAAACAAACTGTGGCCCCTGTAATATCTACTAGAATCAGGTCGACAGGTAGAATTCAACAAAAATAAGAAAGTTATTAGCAAAATGATTCGGTTATATATAAGAACTATAGAAATAGACCTCTGCAACGCATTTTAAACCGGAGAAATAAAAATATAGGTATAAATCTATGGTATTTACTTGAAATAAAAACTAAACTGAAGGTAAAAATGACAAATTCCCGTAATGGCAAAAATGACCCGTTACACTTCTAAAATGTTCTAGGGTCACCAAGCTATAAAACAACAGATTTTTTTTTCACCATATTTTTCAACTAATTTCTTCAGCCGACTTCAGCGCTCTATCGCTCTCTGTCCTGCAACGACTTGATTCCATCAGAAAAATATTCCGTTTTGGCTTAAAATTATCCTCTTTCAATTGATTATCGTCTGTAAAATAATGTCTCCTGATGTGGTCCTTTAAATTCCTGAATAAATAGAATTCGGCCGACTCCTGACTACAGGGTGTTATGGAAATGACTTATTATATTTAAACCGGCAAATCCTGAGATGAAAATAAATTGAAGAAAAATAACCATAAAAGGTGCTTTGAGTTATTGTACGAAATATACACGTTATAAGAAATATCAAAATTTACATGGCCGCTACTGAGGTCGTTCGCTATCAATAGTTTATTGAGGCGGTGTTGTCATACTGCAACACAGAAATACTACAATTTTAAGATACATACTCTCTTACCTTCAATCTTATAATCCGTTTTATAATTAAATTCCATAAAAAAATAAAACACAAAAAGTATGTTTTGCAACAGAACCAACAGTAGGTAATATCACACAAATTTGAAATAACATCACAATATTTCATATTATGAATTATTTCACAACAGAAAAAAAAACGGGTAATGCTACAACTAACAAAACGTTTAAAATTCGTATACATCAAGCACCCTCGACAGCGTCATTCCATCCCCGAGTCTCGAAATATACTGAAGAAACGATAGTCGCGCGCGGCAGGTATCTAAGCAACGGCGAGACATGCGGTGTGATCTGACTACACTGTTAGTTTACTCTAGTGACCCACATTGTTGCTAACTGAATCCAGGTGGAACGGCGCGATAGTATGTGGTTAAAAAGGGTTTTTATCTTAGTATTTAGATATTCGATTAAAAAAAAATATGTAGACTTTCTCTAGGACACCCTAGGAGTCACCAATTTAAATAATATAATAAGTCATTTCCATAACACCCTGTATAAGGCCGCAAACGTTCGTTTTCCCTATTCGGTTTCCGAATTCGTTTTCACATTCGGACAACCCGAATTTCTTTCCGTACGGAATTTTCCGAATCGAAAAAATCTTCCTGCCTCTTAATTTCGATTTGGAAAAAATCGAATTCGTCGTTCCGAACACAAGAGTACTGTATTGATTGAATTTTTCATTCAGGAATCAGTGTCAGTGTTGCCAGACCTATCATTTTTACGGGACATCGGAAAGGCATATCTTGAAAATAATGCGTTAGAGAGAGATCTTCAAATCAATAACCATCTCTTTTGCGTACAAAATTAGTACTCACGCTGTCGTTGTACGGGTTTGTTCGGGAACGTACTAGGGTTATTTTAATGAAGATGGTAAATTTAAAGAACAAAACGTCGAAAAACCAGTAAGGGTTGTATACCACTGAACGTAGATTTAGCTCTTGGTTCATAATTTAAACAAAGAAATCCAGGCAAGTATTTAAAAAAATTAAGTTGATGATGGCGACCCAAAGACGAAACGTCGCATTAAAGATCTGACGATGCCATCTTGTGGAAAATAAAATGTAGCTATGAGAAAGTGGAATTTTTGGACATCTCTTCGAACAAAGTCGGGAAAAAATAATCGAAACGCAAAATTTTAGATTTTTCCAAATATTTTGAAAGCCACTTTATTTATTTTTTTACAACATATTATTAGGCCCATAATTACTCAACTTTGCACCAATTTAAGCGACTTCGTATCTCTTACTGTTTCCGAAATCCCAATGTTGAAGTTGTTACACCCTGTATATACATTGTCGAGCACCGAATTATAGAAAAAAATTCACCAAAAGTAAAATAGACAAAGAAAATAATGCTTTCGTAATATTTTACAATAGATAATATTTTTAATACTTATATTTATTCTAAATAAAATGTTTGACTAGATATTAACTAATTTATAAATTTAAAATAACATGTTTTACGACATACAACTAAATATAGTGGTTTTCTGGTGTGGGCGAATTTCGAAATTCACCATTAATTATAATTACGCCATCGGAAAATTTAGAAAGTCCCCTAAAAAACATGACCCAATATAAAACTAAGTCGTATTCTTTAATTAAAACCTTACTTTGGAACATTAATAATAAATCATTTGTTATCATTGTGATCATCATTGCAACATAATACCTGTATTGACCTATTCTAAACTTCTCCTAAATATAGAACCAAGAAAGTAACGATATTTACATCTTTTATAACAAAAAGTATCACATTTATTTAACCAACAGAGTCACACAAGAAACACCATAACCGCTGCTAGTATCGAAAGTAATCCTGTAGCCAGTCTTTCTGATCCATCTGGAACTGATTTAGCTTCTCCTGTACTTACATAAGCGTTAGTAGGTTCTGATCGAGATGATGTAACATTCGATTGTTCGGCGGTCGGTTCCGGTTCAGGTTTAGGTTCTGGTTCCACTTTAGATTCAGTTTGTGCAGGTGGTTCTTTTACGGTGGTGCTTGTGGAGGTACTAGACTCAATATCAGAGATATATGTTTCGTCGTACAAATAACTCCTGCCGCCAATATGAGAAGTTATTAACCTGAAGTTCGATTCATTCACATTTAATTTTTCGTATATGAACCTGTTTAATTTGTTAACTAGGAGTGTTAAGTTGCCACTGGCATCAAATGTAAAAGAATTGGCCCATTCCAAATATCTGTCATCTCTTGCGATGATTTTTTGCTCAGTCTGGAAAGGCATGTTCGTATCCCATCTGGCAATACTATTTGTTGCAAGTAAACTGTAGTACAATACCCCTTTGTTGTCCATTATCATGCCTACACTTTGAGATGCTTTCAATCCATAATCTTTTACTTGTCCTTGATACTCCCCACTGTTCATGGAAAATTCTTCGTTCCTTAAAACACTGGTGTTAATCGAATAAAGGTGCAAAGATGAGAGCGGCGCGTAGTACACTTCTCTTTCTTCATTTACTACTATTCGGTCGCCGCTAGTCTGAATTCTGGGCCCTAGTGCTATACTAGCGATATTAAGAGAAGCACTGATTGGGACTCCATTGACTCGGAAAAAAGCTGCATTTGGGTCGGCACGCATTGATTGGGAATGGCGTATTTTCCATGACTTCTGGTCCTTTACGGAAAACACAATAATTCCTGAAAAAAAAAACAAGTAATTAATGATAATAAAACTTCTTCTATAAAGTACAGTACGTTTCACGAAAATTGGATACGACTTAATGATTTCCTGGGTCGGTCCCATTGTGTCGATAAGAGTTTGGCAATAAACAAGTGAAGTATGAAGGGACGGACTAAGGAAAACATATTAATGTAGTAGAATTTATTTACATTTATAATGTCATTCTATAGATAGTTCTGTTTCGCTATCACTATCCTCATCAAAATTAATTATAATTGGATTAATTATACGATCCAGACTAATATACGAATTTTCTACAGTTATTACGTGACGGACTGAATTTTTCCAACTACCTGCGGGAATATCGTTAAAGCATTTTCGTATTAATTCTACAACACTAGAACTTAAAGTCGGAGAAATATTTTGAGACCTAACCAGTGATTTTAGCTGGTGCCACATATGCTCTATGGGGTTAAAAATGCAATAATAGGGGGGGAGTCGTAGCACTGTATGTCCAATTTCTTCTGCCAATGTGTAACAAACATATACTTTTTTTATACAAAATGTCTTTAAAACTTCTAAAAGATCACTTTTTTTTATAACTTTCTTCAAAATATATATCATTCGCCGCCATGTAGTTCTGAATCTCCAATTTTGTATTATTTGAGCTTGGAGCTTTATGTAATTGGCGACTGTGATAGCTCGCATTGTCCATTACTATCACGCTATTCTGAGGAATGCTTGGTAAAAGACAATTCTTGAACCATTCCTCAAAAACTAACAAATTTTACCACAAAAAGTTATTTAAATATAAATTAAGCAACCTAACCTACCTGATGTGCCTATATTTAATTATAATTATTACAATCCAGTCCTTTCCACATAATAATAACAAACGGTCATAAATAATGGGATGGCTCAGGTATTTTTACTGCAGTCATTAAGTTATATCCATTTTTCATGAAACAATCTTTACCAAAGCACACACTGAGTTAATAAGGACTATACAGGGTGTTATGGAAATTACGTATTATATTTAAACCGGCAATTCCTGAGATAAAGACAAATTGAAGAAAATACCCATAGATGGCGCATTCAATTCATTCAGCGGTAAAAGTGACCTGACGTCAAACCAGAAAAACACCTGTGTGGCACTGCGATACATGTAAGCAATCAAGGAATTCTGGTCGGTGTTGTTATATGCTCTTTAGACAAAATAAAATAATTTAAACACTTTTCCATTCTGTAATACCTTTTTGTATAATTAATTGAAGAACATTTACGGCGGACTATGTTTTAAACAACCCGAAAAAACATATAGAATAGTATTAAATTAGTTTGAAATAGGCACGTACGTCACTAGGTCAAATGCCAATGACCTCTTGACGCCTTACATCGGCTGTGTTCATATAGCGCCGCACGCTTGCGGGCTGTTAGTTGAAGACCAGCCAGCAGCCGGATACGTTGTGTCTCGTCGATCACCAACACGCTCTCAGCAATCCGCTCTGTTTTTTCGGTTTACGCGTGTATCTTGCCCGTCCATAAATAAAATCTTTGAATATTGTTTTTTGCGTTGCGTTTCTTCTGGACGTCAAATTTCGTCGCATGTAATAAAATCTAATAATCTGTAGTATAATCTGTATTATTGTATTTTCAAAAGCTAACTATCGGCTCTGTTTTACTATTACTGTGTATACATAAAGTGTTTCCAGGAGTGTTCCCATGAAAAAGAAAAAAAACTGATTGTGTTTGTGCCTGGATTTTCTCGCTTTTTAGTTATAAAGATAAATATAAGTAGGTAGAAAATAATTTATTTTTATAATTTTATATGGAATTTCAGTTTTACATTAAGGTTGGCAACATTGCCATTGGATCTGGGTGAAATGTTGTACAGTAGCGCGGACTGACCTGTGAGTAAGATTGTTAGGTGCCCCACTTTTAAAACGGTCGATTTAAGAAAATAAAATATGTAGCGCTTCTCTAGGACACCCAAGGGCCCATCAAAAAAGAGATGGGGATTCTATCTGTAGAATTCCCATCTCTGTTTAGCTTCTGTCCGTTTCTGTTTTCATTCTAACAGCTGATCGGTTTAATATGGCTTGATTAGGAGAAACAAACAATCGACGGACGTGAATCAAAAGGTTATATTTTTATCCAGTTTACGGCAGACTTGGCACAGGCTTGCCATATTGAGTTAAGAATTACTATTCTTTCCACAAGCAATACTTAAATTTAACACACCAACACTGAAAAACAACAAAGAATGTTATTTAACAATAAGGACAAATATGACAGTTGTTAACCCAGTAGTGTCAAACGTGAAAGTATGTATGAAAGACGGCCGTTCCAATACGGGCTTTATAAAAAGTGCGTTCCGAACGCTCGAAGGCGACGTAATGTCTTTGTCTAGTTAATAGGAAACGACAAAGAAAGATTATACTAACTTTCAGAGCTCCCCGATTGTTTTTCTGGAAAGTTATTTAGAACCTACCAGATAATAATTATCAAATTCAACTACCAAATATATTTGAATTATTTATTTCTATCGGTAATAAGCGGTAGACACAATGTGGCAAAGGTTATTTTTTAAGCCGGCGACTGACTTGTAACATTTCGGTGTAATGTAACATGTTACGGGGCTCGCTACGAATGTTACATTACAGCAACCCGTTCTCTTCATCACCCGAATGCTCGGTTCGCGGGTGATCCACCATTCGTCTTAACAGTGTCGTCGAAAATGTCAGACTTGCTGTTTGCCTAATTTTTCAATAAGGAGCAGGGTGTTCTCACGATCCCACTGCATCCCGATTCACAAAAAAAATACAAAACCTTAGAAAATTAATTTTATTTAAATAATAAAATTAGAATAAACGCGACTCTCCCATACGCTCGCAACGAACAAACTAATTCAGCGACTGACTAGAGCCGAGCACATCATTCCCGAAAAAACCTACAACCCGATGGAGCACCGGCGAGCGCGAGCCCCTCGCCGCGAATGGTACGGCTCGCTGTATTCATTGCGCGAATGCTCGCGGTGTAACATGTTACATTACACCGAAATGTTACAAGTCAGTCGCCGGCTGTATATGCCAATATCTTGGACATGATAGGTTCTAGGTATACCGGCTGATCGTTGAGTTGAACATAGGAAATTCCATGTAATTCTTGAGGTACCTTAATTTTGACTCCCCTGTACATCTTATAGAAAAACTACATTATAACATTTTCAAGAGGCCGACATGGTAAATCCATGTGCCGAGTTTGAATACATTTTGATGAGCCAATTCTAAGCTATTCAATTAAACGTGATGACAAAATCACGGAACTCTCATAGTTCGGGTAATACAGCAAATAATTTCTATGACGCTATTGCCAAAAATTGACATAAAGCTGAACGAATAATGAAAAGATTGTCACACTAGTTTTGTCAATGTCAAAATTTAATTTGCTGGTGTTTGGCGTATTACTTGAACTATGAGAGTCACGCGATTTTGAAAATGTAAAAATTTAGTAACCTTCTTTAGCCACGGATGGTTAAGCCTGAAAATAATATAAAACACAACATTGCGTACAAAATTTCATCAGATATCCAAATCAGCAGTGAGGTTTTGACATTGTTAACGCTCAGGTCATGTTATTATGCAATTATATGGTTTTTATTTGATTACCTAGCATATTTATAGTTTGTTTCATGTCTTCTGTATCTCCTCGGTAGAATATTATCTACATTGACGTAAACTCTCTCAACAAAAATCGAATATTGTTAGCACCGTAATTTTTTAAGTTTTTTTTATTGCTGTTAAAGCTTTTTAGTAATAACCCCTCCAGAAATTCGGAATAAGATCATCAGTCCCTGTCACTGTAATAATTCGAAACCCAGTTGTCAAAAATATTTAGCATATACCCATTGCGGTCAAAAATACTGTGAAAAAATTTCACTTAATCGCCTAGAATGTCCTAGCCTAATATGGGTAACATGTCAAGTTACAGGTAGATAGGTTTTGATTTGTTATCATCAACACAAATAATATGTTATATTGTTATATTATATTAGGTATTATAAGTGCAGTTCTTCAATGTCTTTATTATTTTAGTTTAGATTTTACAATTTGGCATAAAGCAGCCAGGAGCCAGCTATTTTGGGTGCTATATACCAAGATGTAAAATCTATACTAAAATAACCAAAGAAAAATAATAAAGTAACTAAATATTATTTTTTAAAAAGCCGCCATTTTGTTTTGTGTACTAATAGGGACACAATATTCGTGGATCGTAAAATACTCGATAGGACCTTTATAATGATGTATCGCAAGATCCCACTTCTTAATCAATTTTATTATAAAGATGGTGCCCATCCGCCATTTTGAGCTTGAGCACCATGAAATATGCAAAGAAGTGTACCTTTCCGATTCCTACTACACTATGCTAAGTTGTATTTATTTTTCTAATACGGTAAATGAAATAAAGGATAATAAACAATAATAACTACGCAGTTATTAAAACGCCGCCATTTTATTTTGGGTGCTGTATATCAGTGGCGTATATAGCAAGGGGGCCCCGAGCCTCCCCCCCCCAAATGTAATCTTTTACCAATTTATTCAATAAATTCGCTAAGAAACAGATAAATCTTGATTTTACTAGATGTTTGTTTTGTTCGTTGTTGTTTAAAGCCTCAGTATATTTTTGTTCAGTTAATAATAAATAGAGCTAGTGACGCATTCACCATTTTGTTTTTTGATCAATATTTCGTTGCTTTTTAGTTTTATTTCGAAAATACACGTTTTAGGGGATCAATTACAAAAAGTTTTAAAATTTTCGATTAAAAAATTAATTTGTGCAAATTGACAAAATTTCGTTTCTTGCTTCCATTAATTTATTAATTTAAAAAATTTCAATCCTAAACTTCGTGTAATTGGTCCCTAAAAACGAGTAACTAACCGCTTTTAGGAAAAAATTAAAAGGTATCGAAATATTGATCAAAAAACGAAAAGGCGCGAAAACGCCTCTAGTTTTTAATCTAAACAACACGTAAAAGACGTTCTAGTCTAGTATATTAAAATGTAGTTTTATTCACTTTTAATTTATTATAAAAGTTTTAATAGTGTTATTTATGAATGTTATCTCATGTGTGATTCATCATACATCACCTGTGTGACCAATCTAAAAAGAGTTTTTCCCTGATGTTGAAAATAAAGATTTCCGAAAGCTATCAATGTCGTCAGTGAACATAGCACGAATGCCCAGTGCAATATGATTTCATCCTTGTTGGATATTAGTGATTTTTCTGATATGGTGTGTATGTGTGTAATTTAGAAAGTTTACAGTGTTAATATTTACAAAAAATACCCGTAGGTGTTTGGGTATTTACCGAGAAGACAATAAATACGTGATACGAATTATTTATTGTCATTAATAACCGCACTACGTTGTTACCTTGAAAACATGTAATAATTTTCACGTCCATTACAACGCAGAAGGTAAAGGAAAGGTTACTGAAAATCACTAAGGTCGGGATCTTGACGTCGGAAATTTGCAATATTGGCGATATCATAAACTTGAGCACAAGATGAACCACCAATACCTACCCATAATACGTTATTTCACTATCCCTTGTTTTGAAGTTTGAACGAGAGAAAAAAGAGATAAATATTCAGGTCATTTATGTGGAATGTAAATCATTTAAAATATTTAGTAAATAAGAAGAGTTTATTAGTTACCGGTTCTATGGCTTCAAGTCACGTGGCCTCTTCTATAGTGGATCCGTTCTTTGCTTAAACATCTAGGGTGATATACAGGGTGTTACTTGTTGATATGTGCTTACTTTGATGGGTTAAACAGTTTCAGATATTACGGCTTTGGTATATCTAGACTATGATATAAAATCACACAATTTTACCCCAAAAAGTTGTTTTTTCAAGCCAGTGGCGTAAGTATACGGTTACACCTCAACAGAATTTTAACAAAAAAATATGTTACGTCACTGACATTTTCGAAATAATTATTTTATTAAAGTCGTATTAGAGTCGGCATTTTTTTCTCTTGCGCCGGCAATGGCAATTGTAATTGTACGTATTCATGGGCACTAAACCGTTCTCGATCAGCTGGCGTATTGCCAACAGTCAGAACAGAGGTTGGTACCGTCGAAATCCGTAAAATACCCCCAGAATTAGAGATGGGCAAACCTGTTCGTTTTGATTACCAGTTAAAGCAGCTACTGCTATTTACAAATGGGGGGTAAAAATGGTAAATTATGTACTAGTGAGTTTAAATAGCCGTTTAAATATACCTGCTTCGACCAAATAATAAACAGTTAAAAATACCAGAATAATCCATGTCTACCCAACTGCACCGGCAATGGCAATTAAAATGGCGCGTGCCGCATTTCTGGCAGTGAGACACAGCTGATCGGGAACGGTGTACTGCGCATGAATCCGTGCAATTTTAATTGCCAGAAGAGTAGAATTGCCGACTGTAATACGGATTCCATTCTCGCATTGCTCCCGCAATGAGAGCAGTATTGGGCCAGCTGATCGAGGACGGTGTACTGCGCATGAATCCGTGCAATTATAATTGCCACTGCTGGCGCAAGAGACAAAAATTGCCGACTCTCATACGGCTTTTATTAATTATCATTGAATTCTAAAGGTATCTGATCTTTAAGGTATCTTCCATCGTTCTCTTAAAATTTAAAATTTGCAAGAAAATTATAATAATAATTATGCATCCCTTTTTGGCAAGAATCGAATCAAGTTAGCATTGTTATCCCTTGCCAACGAAACGTTTTTATTCTTTTTTTATGGACGTTTCTTGTTATCTAGTGTTTGCCAATTTTTTACATAAATAGCTATGCAGCTGTACCTACGTCACAGGTTTGAAAAAAACATTTTTTTGGGTACAAATGTTAGATTGTTATTCGCTTCAGTAAAATCTAGTGCAGCATCTCAAACTGATTTAGAAGTTTTTGATAAAAACCAAAAAAAAAAACTTTAACGAAAAAGTCGAAAACAACGCAAGCATAGATATGTGAAAATCAAGGACCGTGTATCAAGTAGGATATGACTTTGGTTTACAGTCTTTGAATAATAAACAATGGGTATCATTTAACTGGTTAGCAAAATATTCTTATTTTTGCGAACAGAAAATGTAATCGGTCAGCCAAAATGGCTAGTTGGTCAGCAACTTAAGGACAGCAAACATTTCTGAATCGTGACAGTGCCTTGGGAAAACAAGTGAAAACCCGCCCCCGCTACACCTTTTGTAGCCGATTTCCTTCTGTATTCGGCAAAAGAAAACACGAGCAAGTTACATACAGGGTGTTCATTTGAAAACTTCCCACTACGGATTTATCGAAAACCACTGATTAAAAGAAAAAAGCCGAGACACGTCAAAAGATTTGCCAAAGGGGACAACTTTTTAACCAAAAACTACTTCACCCCCTTTTACCCTCTGGCCTCCGGGGTAATCCCCTGAAAAATTTTAAATGACAAGGGGTAGCAAGTAATAGCTTGTTTGAAAGGTCTTTCAAAGTGCTTTATTTTGACGTTTGATTTTTTAAAATCGGTCGATTCGTTTTCGAGAAAATTAAAAGACTTTTTACCGCCTTCTTTTTATCAACACAGATAACATGGGCGAACTGTTTTTATTCTTATACCTGTTTAGTTTTTTTATACCTCAACCTGTTTAGTTTTTTATAGTTGCTAAGGGAAACAAACAATTTAATTTGCTGTCAGTTACCTTTGTGACAATCTTGGGATAGTGAAAATTAATTTATTGATTCTGATTTTACTTCCAAAATGGTTTACACACTAGAGTGGAAATGATTCTAATTTATGGTGCCCAAAATCAATAGGCTCGGCAAACTGCCGTTACGTTTAACGCCAGACATCCGGAAAATATAACTTCGCATAGGTATGTTTTGGACCTTGTTACTAAATTTACTCAAACTGGATCTGTTGCAAATAAAAAACGTAATCATCGTAGAGTTTTGGATGAAGCCGCTCAAGTTGAGGTTTTGGGTCATTTTGCCATAAATCCTAATACTTCATTACGCAAAATTATTGATGCGACTGGTATTTCATTAGGCTCTGTACAGACAGTTACTAAATTACATAAATTTCATCCATTCAAAACCGAAGATGATTTCGATAGGCGAGTTGAGTTTTGTGAACAAATGACTGCAGCGATTAATGATAATACCATTCATGTAAAGAATATCTGCTTCAGTGATGAATGCACATTTTATCTAAATGGATTTGTTAATAAGCATAACTGCAGGTATTGGAGCAATGAAAATCCTCATGCTTTTATAGAAGGGCATACTCAGTACCCCCAAAAAATTAATGTATGGGTAGGCATTTTAGGAAACAAAGTGATTGGGCCATTGTTTATTAATGGGAATTTAAATGGAGGCATTTATTTAGATATGTTGGAGAATACCATCAATCCGCTTATCACTGAAACCATGGAAAACCAAATCGAAGACGATGGAAACCCTATACTTGATGAGGCTGAAATATATTTCCAGCAAGACGGCGCTCCTCCTCACTATGTTGTTCCGATTCGGCAATGGCTAGACGACGAGTTTCTAGATAAATGGATAGGGCGAAGAGGGCCTATAGAATGGCCTGCTAGATCTCCTGACGTGACGCCATTAGACTTTTTTCTATGGGGCCATTTGAAAACTAGTGTGTTCACTCCCCAACCTAACAGTTTGGATGAACTTCGTCAACGCATCACCGAAAGCTGCCATGATCTCCCACAACATGTTTTTGAAAATGTCCGTCAGGAATTTGAAAATCGCCTATATCATTGTTTTTCCAATAACGGGCAACATTTTGAACACTTATTGAAACAAAAAGTTATATTTTCGTGTGCTTTTTTTCTATCTGAACAAATTAAGATAAATAAAGATTTTTCTAATTTTCTCGAAAACGAATTGACCGATTTTAAAAAATCAAACGTCAAAATAAAGCACTTTGAAAGACCTTTCAAACAAGCTATTACTTGCTACCCCTTGTAATTTAAAATTTTTAAGGGGATGACCCCGGTGGCCAGCGGGTAAAAGGGGGTGAAGTAGTTTTTGGTTAAAAAGTTGTCCCCTTTGGCAAATCTCTTGACGTGTCTCGGCGTTTTTCTTTTAATCAGTGGTTTACGATAAATCCGTGGTGGGAAGTTTTCAAATGAACACCCTGTATATTGACAGTGCCCTGGGACCTCTGAAGTAAACTGCTTCTAGACATGTTTGTTTCTACTGACCAATTGTAAACTCTTGCTGACCAAGTAATCATTTCGCAGCTCGACTGTTAATAACGGCAAACCATTTAATTGCTTCTCATAAACAATTCACATTCTCAGTTGGATTGTAAACAACTTTCCAGAAAAACAATCGGGGAGCTCTAAAAAAAAAATAAAGACATTACGTCGCCTTCGAGCATTCGAAACATAGTATTTATAAAGCCCTTATTGGAACGGCCGTCTTACATACCTGCTTTCACGTTTGACACTACCAAATTGACAACTGTTATATTTGTCGTTATGTTAAATAAAATTCTTTGTTGTTTTTCAGTGTTTTTGTGTTAAATAGTAATTCTTAACTCAATATGGTATTGGCCACTTGCATTTGGTCCAATGCAATTTAATATACGTATTATATTCGTTTTTGTAAGATTCTTTCGATTTTTCAGGCAATCAATTTTGTGTTACTTCATTGGCTTGATTAATTATCTGAATCGGAATTATTTCTTTCCATTTTTGATTTTTGCAAATATTATTGACATTCGTAAGGTAACGAACAATAACAATGCGGCGCCCAGGTAACGAACGACGCGGGTGCTGTTTTCATAGCAACTTGATATTATAAACATTTTACCAAAATTACCAATTTAATAGATTCATTTGTGTAAAAAATATAGTTTTTATAACGATCGTAGGATTTTTTTTTTTTTACTTTCCTTTGTGACATGTTGTGACCACCCTATATCTATACGATGCTCCAAAGACATACGAATAATATGACTCATAAAGAATTCTGTGGATATTTATGTGATTTTTTTAAACTCATTCATGAATTAACCATGTACAATTATTTAACTATTCAATAAATCTTCTAGCATTATTTATACATATTAAAAGTCGTGTGTGTGTCTGTAAAACTAATTTTAATGGTAATATTATTCACAGTCCTGCGTACGTGTGGTTGTGGTTATGTATATTATGATATTCATTATCTTTAGATCCCAATAACATACAGGATATCAGGTGTTCCAAAATTAAATTGCATCCTTTAAAAACATATTTTTGTTGTGCAACAGGAATTTAAGTATGAAACTGTGGGGCAGGCGTGGAACTTTTTCTAAAGAATGACTTGGTAGTAAAATATAAAGATTTTTTCCCTCTTGGCGGACTCCATCCGCGGACATACTGTATAATAAGCGTGATTTTCTATTATAATGTTCTGATTTATTTAAAGAGGAATAAACAAGCACCTATTTCTCCAATTTACGTTATTTTTGTTTAACTAAATAAGTAGTTTTGACGTTCCGCCACTGTCTGGTATTGTATTGTCTTCATATTACTTTATATTGATATTAACCCTTAACCGCCGTAGTGCAAGAACACTAACGTCGTCGCCGTGGTGCGGTCTCGGTGACCGCAAATCTTTAAGAGCCTAAATTTTAAAAAAATAAGTGTTTTACTCCCTGTAAACAATTTTATGGGATTAAGGTACCCCAAAATAAAACTCAAGATTTAAATTTGACTCCAGTTAATTTATTTTTCAAGTGAAAACTTTAAAAAATATAAAGAGTATCATAAATTTATTAAATATTGTATAAGAACGGCATTTTTTTTTAATTAATGGTAAACATTATTTGAACTGAAATTGGTAACAAATTCTAAAAATAAACATGTAATTCTTCAAAAAAAACTAATTAGTTTGTGTTTTAAAATAAAAGAAGTTAGAAACTACAATGGGCAAAATAGTCAAATATTATGACTACAACTTTTACAAATTTTAGATGCGGATTCCAAACAAGTAGGTTCACTCATTTTCTCTGTTTCCTCCCGATCACTAAGTTCAATCTCCGAGTCTGTATTATGTTCACTTTCTTCATAATAGGCCTCATCAACAGCCTCTTGATCACTAATGTCTCCATCATCTTCCACCTCTTCATCCCATTGTAGTAAAGTACTTTCAAAGTCTGGATCAAAATACCGAACTCTTTTGGATGTGGTTGAATTTTCACTCATCGTTAATAGTCAATTAAAATACAAATCAGTCAGAAAAATCCCAAATAGAAGTCACTAACTATTTAAAACGCACAACCGAAATACTAACACAAACACCCTAGTGCGGTCCCTGTGACCGCATCGTAACTTGAGCCGTTTTTTAATTGCAAACCAATACAAGTACCACTTCCAATTTTCTGCAATATATTGACCATGTGGCCACTTGAAGGTACCGACAATATGGATGAGTTACATTAAAGTGGGGATAAGATATATAGGAATGAATATCGGCTGCGGTCACTGAGACCGCACTACGGTGGTTAAGGGTTAATACTAAATAACTCAAATATATTGAAGCATGTAAGTATTAATGAGTCATAAATTATAGGCGTTTATTTATAACGGTTATCGACTAATATACAGGGTGTTTTATTTAAGGAAAAGTAATTAAATGGTTTGCCGTTATTAAAATTGGTTCGCAGCAAAAAATATCCATTAAATCATTTGATCAGCACAAAAAGATTTTGCTTGCAATAAATAAAAATCGGGCTGCAACACTTGTTCTGCAAAAAATGCTACAAACTGTCAAAAATTTAACCGATATCAGTCCGCTTGTAATATCATGTGCTCACTTAATTAACAGTTGAGCTGCGAAATGATTACTTGGTCAGCAAAGATTTTACAATTGGTCAGTAGAAAAAAACATGTCTAGAAGCAGTTTACTTCAGAGGTTTGCATATTAAAAGAATGGTTATCAATATAAATCATTGGATTGCGTTTGTTTTGAATAATCGGCAAAGTTCGTTATTGTGGGCGGAGCGAAAGCAGTCGCGTGATACGAGTAGCTAATTGCGTGCGTGTGTTTTCATTCGGTGTAGCAGTTAAGGCCCAAAAGGTAGCGGAGGCGAGTTTTTACTTGTTTTCCCAGGGCACTGTCAATTTATGTAACTTTCTTGTGTTTTCTGCCGAATACAGAAGGAAATCGGCTACAAAAGGTGTAGCGGGGGCGGGTTTTCACTTGTTTTCTCATGGCACTGTCACTATTTCATGTTTTATTGCTTTTTTTTCTGATGACCAAGATTAAATATTTTGCTTATCCGCTGATTGCTCTGATTAAAAGTGGATCGCTCATAGCAGTTTATATGTATATTTAATTTTCGTACCAAAATAATTTAGAGCACTCTAGTATGACATTAATTACTGAGCGATTCAGAAATGTTTGCTGTCCATAAGTTGTTGACCAACTAGCCATTTTGGCTGACCGATTACATTTTTCTGTTCGCAAAAATAAGAAGGAGGTTATTCTTGGGCTCATTTTCAGAAGAAAATTTCATATGAACATATGTTCAAACATCTTAACTTTTGAGATACAGGGTGTTAAAGATTTTCGAAAAATGTCCTTTTTTATTAATATCTGTTATAATTAATATACTGCTCTAGATATTTTTGTGAAATTTGGTACATACTTTCTCATCATCAAGAGGCATTTTATGATATATAACATGTTTTTTTATTACGACCAGTAGTGTTCGTGTGGGAATTTCTCTCTGTATTTTTGAAGAAAAGAATTTTTTTTAAATAAAAAATATTTTTGAAATTCTCATTCCTTGCTGAGCAAATGTCGTCTCTTGATCTTTTGTCGTTTGATGTACAGTTTTCGTATAAAAAAATGAGATTCATTCATTTGCACTCTTGTGAAATTAGCTGGGTACTACAAAGATTAAAAAGATCTAGAAGGTAAGAAGCAGATTTTGTTTCGTAAACATAGTTTTGACAGTTGTCTATCTAGTCTAGTATTTAAGTCATTAATCTTAACAAATTATTAAAAAAGCATGACAATCTTTAACACCCTGTATTTCAAATAAGACGTTCATATAAAGTTTTCGAAAATCGTCCCAAGAATAACCTCATTAGCATGTTATTAAGAAACACCCTGTATTGGAATGAGTAGGAACACACATATATTTATTTTAATTTTAACATAATAACAGATTTACAAAAGGAGTTATTACCGTTAATATGAACTACATACTTGTAAAACAATTTAGGAAAATGGATCATTGTAGTTTATTTAAGGTTCATTGTCTTCATTATAACGTTAACGAATAACAGATTGCAGTTATTTTATAGCAGATGTATTAAAATATTTAAATAAGTGTGTAGCATTTAAAATTCGTAACATTAATTAAAACTGCATATTATCTTTCATCGTTAATATTTATTTAAAAAAAATTATTTTCTTCAAAATTTTTTTTACGTATTATAGTTTTTACATAATACAAGGTATAATATGGCAAACCCAGTGGCGTATATAGAAATGTAATGTTTTAACCAATTTATTCAAAGATGAATTCGCTGGGGATCTCTTGATTTTACTAGATGTTTGTTTTTAGTAGATGATTGTTTTGTTCGTTGTTGTTTAAACGCTCAGTATATTTTTTGTTCAGTTAATAATTAAGTCAGAGCTAGTGACGCATTTAAAGATTGTTTCACAAAAAATGGATACGACTTAATGATTTCCTGGGTCGGTCCCATTGTGTCGACAAGAGCTTGGCAATAAACAAGTGAAGTATGAAGGGACGGATTAAGGAAAACAAGTGATTGAGACAAATGATTATAATAATGTAATCAAATGAAATATCATTTTTTTTAAATATTACTAGTCATATTTATTTACATTTATAATGTCATTCTATAGATAGTTCTGTTTCGCTATCGCTATCCTCATCAAAATTAATTATAATTGGATTAATTATACGATCCAGACTAATATACGAATTTTCTACAGTTATTACGTGACGGACTGAATTTTTCCAACTACCTGGGGGAATATCATTAAAGCATTTTCGTATTAATTCTACAACACTAGAACTTAAAGTCGGAGAAATATTTTTAGACCTAACCAGTGATTTTAACTGATGCCACATATGCTCTATGGGGTTAAAAATGCAATAATAGGGTGGGAGCCATAGCACTGTATGTCCAATTTCTTCTGCCAATTTGTCACAAACATATACTTTTTTTATACAAAATGTCTTTAAAACTTCAAAGATCACTTTTTTTATAACTTTCTTCAAAATATATAATTCGCCGCCATGTAGTTCTGAATCTCCAATTTTGTATTATTTGAGCTTAGAGCTTGATGTAATTGGCGACTGTGATAGCTCACATTGTCCATTACTATCACGCTATTCTGAGGAATGTTTGGTAAAAGACAATTCTTGAACCATTCCACAAACAGATATTTAAATATAAATTAAGCAACCTAACCTACCTGATGTGCCTATATTTAATTATAATTATTACAATCCGGTCCTTTCCACATAATAATAACAAACGGCCATAAATAATGGGATGGCCCAGGTACTTTTACTGCATTTATTAAGTTATATCCATTTTTCATGAAACAATCTTTACCATTTGGTATTTTGATAAATATTTCGATACGTTTTCGGTTTATCCTAAAAGCGGCTAATTATCTGTTTTTAGGGACCAATTATCTTAAGTTTAGAGTAGAATTTTTTTAAATTAATAAATTAATGGAAGCAAGAAACGAAATTTTGTCAAAATTTCGTTTCCTGTACAATTTTTTTTTATCAGAAATTTTAAAACTTAGGTAATTGATCCCCTAAACATGCCAGGTCTATGTTTGTTTCAAGTCAATGGGCTAGTTTGATGATGCTTTTTCCGTGTGGTAGAATATGAACCCAAGCTGATTTTATCGTGGAGAATTAAAAAAAAAAAATTGGACGGGGTGAAACAGTCGCGGCGATAAGGCGTGCCTGCAAAACCTGTCATGATATTTATTTAAAAAAAAGGGTACGTCACTGACATATTTCAATGTTGATTTTTCTTATTGTCCTCAAGAATTCTACATGGAAGCGGTATCTTGATTAAAATAATTAAAAATTTAAACTCATTAATATTAACATCGATAATAATAAATTTTGTTTTATAAAAATTGTTGGAAAAATAAAAAATAAATAAAAATCCTTCTTGTGTAATCGTTCAATTTCCATCCTTTTATAAATTTGTTTAACCAGGTAATTTTAACCTTTTAAATAAAGTTAAGAATTTCGTCATTGTATTAACCTGCTGTGAAATTCGATTGAGCAAGTTCTTTCACGGCCATGAATGTTTATTTTATTAATTGACCACGAAAAACATATCAAAACATGAATATTAAGTACGCTTTTGGTTAAATATTCTGTTGTACTACTTATTATTGTTTAAATAACAAAAATTATAGGAGTAACGTACCCGTGAAACTATTTCTCCGTTTCCTATTAAAATTTCCATTGTGGAACTGACAGATTTTGACTGATTGCAGCACTTGGTACTATACAGCCTACCTTTATATATCATGTATAATTATATATTGAGGAATGGGAAATAATGTTTTTAAATTTTCAAGAAATCAGTGTAAATCGAACAGTGAGAACCTATGAAAGCCCCCCTTTTCTGTTATTTTCGTAAATAAGTAAAGACGTTATCGATGTGTGAGGAAAAGAGAACGATGTTTTTATTCAACACGCTATACAGGGTGTCATACCGGGAACCGCCGCGATCGATATGGAAAACTATACATAGGAAATTTTTCAAATAAACATTATTCTAATGTTGATGGGCGCAACTCGGCTAACATATTTTCAAATATGGTGACAGTTCCGGTTATAATGGAAGTCGGTGTCAACTTGCTTATTTTAAATATGTTATTACATTTTTGAGAGTAAGTTGCTTTTATCTTTTTATCTCTAATATGTGAATCGAACAAACCCTTTTAATTAATTGAATGTTAGGTCTGTCTACCGGGTGGTGTGTCCGAACAGGACACATGGGATCTCCCATGTAAATTGCGAATTGGTCAAGTATTCGTTCCTGTATTGATTTTAAGGAAAACTGATATTAAGACTATTTAAAGAGAATAGTGAGAATAAAAAGTCCACCAAATTTGAACTTTTTTCCAAATACCGTTTTTAAGATATTAAGAAAGCTCGGTCTTCAACCTAACTTAAATCTGGAATTCGATTATGTTTAATTTTAAATCAGGTTAAAATGAAAATACTAGTAATCACCTTTATAATCAGGTTTACACCTTACACAGCGTTTTTAGTTTTTCTTAAATAATTTTCCCGTTAAATATTTCTAATCGCCATGAGCTATTTGGTTAAGGAAAAAGTTACAATGATTAAATGGTACTACGGCAGAAATAGTTATCAAGTGGTATCCGACATGTTCTCAGTAGATCTTCCTAACCGACCTATTCCAGGCAGATCAACAATAAGCCAAATAATTGAAAAATTTGAATCTAAAGGTACCTTTGCTAAATAAAAACTCAATATCAGCAGTTTGGGATAGAATGTCGCCATACCAACTGCCCAATGTAAGGAGGGAGTTTTATAATCGTTTAGGATATTGTTTGGCGGCTAACGGAGGGTGTCTGAGCACCTTAAACATTAATCAAAATATATCCTACCACTGTAAATATTATTATCAATTTTTTTTTTTAATTTTGTAAAAATTTTTCATTACGTTTTTGGTTGTTTATTGGGTAGTGTAAAAGAAAACGATAGCTTACTGGCTGTTGATGTTTGTTTACTGGAAGGTTATTACAGTTATTGAATAAATAATTTCATTGAAAACCTGTCCCTAAAACCTCAACATTGACATAAAATGACTGACACATTTTTAATCATTCATTGCTGGTGTTCTGTAAGAAATATGTCCGGTCCGTATTTCCTAGTTTGTCATTTTAAAAATACATCTTGTTCAATAACTCCTAAATTACTAGGAAAATGCGCTTTAAATTGAACAAGGACATTATTCTTATCCTAGTCTTTAAAAAGTTTAAGTACATTTTTGAGCTAAAATAAATAGGGGAACGAATATTTGACCACCTCGCAATTTACATGGGTAATCCTATGTGTCCTGCCCGGACGCACCACCCGGTATACATATAGGGGCGAAACATACGTATGTCACCGTTTATACAACGTGTCCAAGATAAGGAGGGCCAGTACAGGGATCTCGGAAACCGTAAGAGATACGAAGTCGGTTAAATGAAGGTAATTTACGTGCCTAATAATATGCCGTTTACAAAGTTTTAAAATTCCGAGTAGTTCCGGAGATATCTGGAAAAAAACGAAATTCTGAAAAATCGTTTTATTGTTTTCCTGGGTTTTTTGGAGATCGAATTCTAAAGTAAATTGCCACTTTTTCCGCTCTATCTAACAGCGTTAATTGTTTTATAATCCGATGGGTCGTCTTCGAAGGGCCATTATCAACTTTCTTTTTTTAAATACGGTCCTGTTTTCCTGATATTGGTATTTGAGAGATTTTTTCTCCCGAATGCAACGATGTATGACACATTGTGGTTTAATGACGTTTCGAGGGGTTTTTGAACAAAATCAGGAAATTATGGGATACGGTCCTGTATTTCTCCTAATTTTATAAATAATATCTCATAAGTAAGCTCTAAATTTTTTACTTATGTTGGACTAGTTCAATAAATAACAAATAATTTAATAATAAACCACAAATAAGTGAACAAAAAATTATTCCAAAACAGTAATAAAACGAACAACGAAAAAAGTAAGGAACTACATAATCAGGTGATTTCCGTTATTCTCTAAGCACAAATAACATCTTCTAACTGCCACATAACAGTTTTTTTGAGATAAAATAAAACATGCGATAGAATATCAAACTTTTCAGCATTTGTAAATTTATGTTCCATATTTTCTGAAAAATAAAAAACCTCTTAAAACGCTCTCAAACGATCACAATGGGAATGTCAAGTGAAACAAATCACGCTTCACCATCTTAAATTTTGTTTCAAGCCCCTACTTTTCTTTTAAATCCCGAATCAACAGAAGTTTGAAATAATGTTTCTGGTTTGTTCGGGTTTGTGGTTTATTATTAAATTATTTGTTATTTATTGAATTAGTCCAACATAATTAAAAATTTAGAGCTTACGTATGAGATATTATTTATAAAATTAGGAGAAATACAGGACCGTATCCCAAAATTTCCTGATGTTGTTCAAAAAACCCTCGACACGCCATTAAACCACAATGTGTCATATATCGTTGCGTTCGAAAGAAAAAAAGCTATCAAATTCCAATATCAGAAAAACAGGACCGCATTTAAAAAAATAAAGTTGATAATGGCCCTTCGAAGACGACTCGTTGGATTACAAAACAATTAACGCTGTTAGATAGAGCGGAGAAAGTGGCAGTGAAAAATTGCAATTTACTTACTAGTATTCGATCTCAAAAAAATCCCAGGAAAACCTTAAAACGATTATTCAGAATTTCGTTTTTTTCCGAATATCTCCGGAACTACTATGAATTTTAAAACTTTCTAAACGGCATATTATTAGGCACGTAAATGCTCAACTTTACCGACTTCGTATCTCTTACGGTTTCCGAGATCCCTGTACTGGCTCTCCTTATCTTGGACACGTTACCGGACCGCATTATATAAAAAACTCGTATCACTATAGGAACTGCTATTTTTTAATAGTTTTTTTAAAATTAATTTTAATAATTTTTAATAAATTATGCGTCAAAAATTAAAAGCATTTCGATTTTTTTTTCAGAAATCATTAGAAGTATTTTAAATTTTCACATTATTAGGCTCCAAGAAACGATATTTTGCTTAAATTTCATCGTTTCCTTATCTCTTACAGTTTTCGCGTCGCAGTTGAATTTATAGGTTTTATTTTCAGTCCCATCCCCTGCTGCAGAAGCTCGCGCCATTACAGAATTTTCCTTGCTGGGGGGCAAATTCGATTTAATAAGTGATCACAATACAGAGTTGAACCGGGGTCATCACCTGTATCAGTATGGTTCAAATCGAGATTATGGAGATGAAATAAGACAAAAACCATTTCAGCAGCTTTTGGACGTGACTACATGATGAGGGCGTGGTGGATATGGGTGGACGACATCAGGAAGGTGGCAGGCAAGAATTGACTAAATTTAGCACAAGACAGGAAGACATGGAAACAGATGAGAGAGAGACCTATATCCAGGAGTGGACAGGGGAGGGGGGGATTTTGTTAGCTTCTAAAAAATTTTGATTATTTCTATTATTTGTGCCCTTCTGTTAACGAATAAATAACTAATAATTGCGGTGTTAATATTTTTTAACTTACCAGGATCTTTGTTAGAATTGTCGGTAATATAGGCATATCCAGGCTCGGTGTCGTCGAGAACTATATCATATAAAAAGCTTCCATTAGAACTAGCCACATTTTCGGGAAACGTGTACGTTAAAACGTTTTCCATTTTTTTAATATCGTAAATCAACAATTTCGGTTTGCACTTTATCACCGCCGTTCTGCTCAACGTTTCGGTTCTTCCCCCGTCTATAATCCAAATTTGACCTTTCACATCTATTTCCACATTTTGCACGTTCTGCAACGAACTGCAATCGTCGAGGTTGTTCAGTTCCCAAGACGGAAAAGGCATTAACAGTGGGGAGGTGTCACTGGTCAATCCGGACGGAATTCTCGTCAGTGTTGCGGGTACTCCACTTTTCATTCTGGGTAAAGTTATGTAATAAAATCCATCGTAGTATTTGATTCCGGCTATAATGTTGTTTTCAGGCACATAGCGTTGTTGCTCCAGAGCATCCTTGTACTCTATTTCACTAGTCCACGTAAAATTTACATAGTTCCATTCCCGTACCACCTTAAATTTTCCTAGCGTACCGGTAGTTACTAACAGAAGATGTACAAGCACCGCGAAAACAAAGTTTGTGTTTAACATGCTGAAGACCCCGTTGCGCACCGGTTCCGGCGAGGTGAATTAAAATACTGACCAAGATTTTGTTTGTTGTACTTACTTTATACTTTAAACTTATCGACAGTGGAAATTATTAAAACGATGCTAATATAGACGATTTTCTTGCATGTAAACATTCTGCGATTGAGTTTGCGGAGAATTTTAGCATCGTTGGTATCTATGTGAAATGTAAAGTTGTAGGGAAGAGGAAAAAATATAAATTATACAGGGTGTTTCAGCTGGAACGCTCACCCCTATAACCAGTGGCGGAACTTCAAACTTTGGCCCCCCCCGCAAAATTATTTATTAGGCCATAAAAAATTATTTATTTAGTTAAGCTAGAATAACGTAAATTGGTAAATTATAGATATAGATGTTACTCCATAAGAATTTAAAATAGAAAACTGACGATTCCTATGGGAGAAAATTTTTTAATGCTCTTTAGAAACTAAGATTTATACTAAAAATCACATTTATTATACAGGGTGTCCGGGAACATGTGGGAAATCTCCCGGATATGAAGAAAACACGTTAAAAGAATACTATAGGTTCATATAAACTTCTTTCGTATCGGCTTCCTCTTCGGAGATATGGGCTCCCAAAGAGCACCAATGGAATCAAGTTTTTTACACATAATTATTGAACCACCTGGTATATTTCAATTATTTTTTAATATGATGTATACCAGGTAAGACCCGTCAAATTACTACCCAAGAAACTGTTGTGAATTACTCACAGCCGCAGGGACGGACTAGCTGTAACACTCATGGGCCCATTTTTTTTTACGCCCTGTATGATGAGAACTTTGGACAATGTTTTTTACATACCTTTAACTATTTGCTAAAAATTAAGTACTCTTCATTCATGTCGCTAATCCTAACCGTTTTCGAGAAAACGTCATTTTATTGACACTGGGTTCCCTAACTTCTCACGGATTAAATATGAAAATGCGGAATTTTGAGGTTCAACATTTCATAGGAACAAAGATGTATCTCTTACAGAGATACGCCAAATACATGACGTAATTAAAATGTCGTTTTCTTGAAAGCGGTTGGGATTAGAGACATGAATGAAGAGTACTTAATTTTTAGCCAATAGTTAAAGGTATGTAAAAAACATTGTCCAAAGTTCTCATCATACAGGGCGTATGAGCGTCACAGCTAGTCCGTCCCTGCAGCTGTGAGTAATTCACAGCAGTTTCTTGGGTAGTAATTTGACGGGTCTTACCTGGTATACATCATATTGAAAAAATAATTGAAATATACCAGGTGGTTCAATAATTATGTGTAAAAAACTTGATTCCATTGGTGCTCTTTGGGAGCCCATATCTCCGAAGAGGAGGCCGATCCGAAAGAAGTTTATATGAACCTATAGTATTCTTTTCACGTGTTTTCTTCAAATCCGGGAGATTTCCCACATGTTCCCGGACACCCTGTATAATATTATTCCAGAACCCATAAACAGTGACCACACTATTCTTTTCTGAATAACTTTATTGTTTAAAATCAATTTTAATACAAATTTTCAGGAAATATTTACAAAAGTATAAGTTCTCGTATAATTAGTATCATACAGGGCAGGTTGAAATTAGAAGTTACTTTAAACAAGTCGCAAAAATAGGTTCTTCCTTTCCTCAAATAATTTAGACTTGCATGTTAAATCTTCTTATATTCTGAACAAAAAATATGTTAAGAGATTTTTTGATATTTCACTCGATTAATCATTTATAACTAATTTTCTGTTAATAACTGAATATCACAATGTTTAGTCATCAGTTAGTTAGCCATGGAATCAATTATTGTATAAAATGAAACATAAATGATATTTGAATGAAAGAAATGTATTTCAGCTTACTAAAAATAATAATCTACAAAAAAAATTATTTGAAAAATTGTTCAATATGACCTGTGGTTTGTTCAATGCATTTCTGTAAACGTATTTTCCCTAAATTGGACCATTTAACAACTTTTCAATTAATTGTGTTTGTAGATTAATATATTACTAGTAAGTTATTCTTAAAATCTAAGGCGATTGACAGATGTGTAGGAACTCCTTTTCTTGATGATAGTGTTGAATCATAATAAATTTGTATTGCGTAAGAAAAAAACACTTTTTGAAGTGGCGAGGGGCCTCGCATTGCGTAACGGGAGGCCACTATTTTATTGTTTAAATTACAGAAATACAATTTGCTTCTTGTTATATTTTTATGTCATGAATTGGTTTTTTTAATAAATTATCTGTCCTTTTTTAACTTGACATAAGGGTGTGTGCTATCCAGTGGCGGCTCGTGACCTATGATAGAGGGGGGTTCACAAGTATCGTGAAATTATTTTAAACAACAGCTGTATCTCCAACTGAGCATTGATATGAGCTTGAGGTTTTTCATGTTTTTTAATTGTTTGTGTTAAATGCCTTAAGTCTGCTATTCCACTTTTTGTCCAGACAGGCTCCGCAACGCCAAACAGGAAAAAGCAATCGGTTAGTTATGCTGCATCCACAAATCCAGTTTTTTTTTTGTATATTTCATTTCTAAACTTTCTAATAAAGTTCCCAGATTAACCCTGTGTGGTCCGCGTTAAATTAATTTCGGGTTTAGGTTTTCCCGCATTCTTCGCTTCAATTTTTTGCTCCAAGCTCAAAGAGCTTATTTTTTAAGTAGTCCACCAACAAACTATTCATTTTAACATAATAAATATATACTTAATATTAAAGTATTGAAACATCCACGCTCGTGTGTAGTAAACACATGCACGAACAAACAGACAAAGGCGCACTCCAAAATTGTGCGACTTTTCCATGTAAAATAGCTATATCCCCGCCACCTGATACTGAAGAGAAACTGCATTATGTCCCGCCTATATGAGCGCATATGCGAGCAGTTCTCGTCACCAATTTTACGACTGGCGCGCCGGCCGGATCGCGCCACGGTGAGAGCCTATATACAGTTTGGTTTGACGGTACAAAAAAAAATATTAGGGAGGGACGGACTATACAATAAATAATATTAAATGAACATAAATTAATATTTTTTAATTTGTTTTGGGAGTGCGCGTGCGCATGTGCTCCTGTTGAAGAACCGCCACTGGATCTTGTTGGAAAAAAAGTGCTCTATCTTTTTGCCCGAGTGAGCCAATATGTTTCCATTTGAAAAAATTCAGTTTTCTGGGAAAACGCCTGAAAAAGTGTGAAAAAAATTTAAAACACAATCAAACCTGAAAATTGCATTTTTATCAAGAATTTGGCTTAGAAGTAAACCATTTTAGGGAGTTCATAGCAATCTAGATGAAAAAATAAAAATATAAACTATTTAAAGCGTCAAAAAATTACGTATGGATGTCGTTCAATTTGGAATAGTAGTCTGAATGGATATAGCTAAAAATATACTGGGTGTTCCATTTAAAAAATCCAAAGTTGAGGTTATATCCGGTTAAACCGGAAATGAGAAATTCGTGCCCGTCATGTTATAAAATGCAAAATAATATGACATATAAACTCACCATTTTATTTCTGTAATTTAAAGAATAAATAATTTATAGCGGTGAGCGTTCCTCCTGAAACACCGAGTATACTGTCTATTATAATTAATTATCGAATATTCATAGAATACACGACCTAATTAATAAGCTGTTATTTCGTTGATAATGAACCAATTTTAATAATTTTTGTGTGCAACGTTTCGAATGCACATACCCTCCATCTTCAGTGAATTATATACAGCATGTCCACGGATGGGGTTTACAAGAGGACAAATGGACTAAAAATTGAAAGATACGAAAAAAGTCACTGTTAATAAACGTTTTTGCTTGTCTAGAAAATACGATTCATCATAAGAAACTTCATTTTTTTTATACAGGGTGGGTAAAAACTGCAAAAATGTTATTTTGCTTAAGAGTTAACATACTTTATTTTGAAAGATACGAAAAAAAGTCACTCTTTATGAATGTGTTTTCTACACAACAAACCGAAGTAGAACAATTCATTAAAAGGTTTACTTATGTAAAAATTATTTCCCAAAAACCTAGTTAAAATAATAATGACATTTAAGGTGATAGGTACTTGTTGTCAATGTCTTTATTTAATGAAGTTATTATTTAAGTAGAAATCCTATCTACTGAACAAAGAGTGTTTATAATACAATGTTATGGGGATGGTCAAGTTTCATAACGCTACGTCATGGAATAATTTACCGAGAAATTTGTAGGAATCCCAATAACTAGGATGGCAATCTGCAAGTTAATAAAAAAGTTTAAGAGAACTGGTTCGGTTTTGGATCCCAAAAAAAAAGAAGAAATACGACCATGATGATGCTGCTACAATCTTAGTTCTTCATTTTGTTGAAGAAAATCCTATGACGTCCCTTAGAAATCGTGTTACTCAGTTGGAAGTTGAGAAAAAAAGTCAATTTCAGAAGATCCTTAAAGCAAATAAATTGTATCCGTATAAACCGCACTTTAATCAAAGATTGGAAGAGGGAGACGACGCGAAACGACTTGATTTTTGTCTGTTTTTAGTGGAAATGTTGATTTTTATAAATGTATGCATGTACACAACAAATGGAACCGTTGCAACCCAGCACGTTAGGTACGGGTCTTTAGAAAATCCCGAATTCAGAATTATGACGAGAAGACAATATTTCACAAAAGTGAACGTGTGGTGTACGATATCCAGCCATGGCATTATAGGGCCATATTTTTTTGATAACACGTGCAATAGATTATCATATGTAGAAATGCTGGATACATTTTTCAATGATGAACTCGAAAATCTACCATTAAATTTTGGATGGTTGTCCAGCCCATTTCGCTCGTGAGGTTAGAGAATGGCTTGACCGCAGATTTGGTCCAAGGTGGATTTGCAGGGATGGCCCAGTTTTGTGGCCCCCAAGAAGTCCTGACTTAACCTTGGCCGATATGTTTTTATGGGGCGGTTTAAAACAATTTGTTTTTGCAACCGCAATACCAAATGATATTGAAGTGCTGAAGGGCAGAATTATCCAGGCTGTCCAATCGATATGTCAGGAAGAAATCAGAAATTCTTTCACTTATTTGAGAAAGCAATTAGAAAAATAATTACTTCATTAAATAAAGACATTGACAACAAGTATTACCTATTCATTATTCAAGTAAAAACGTTTATTAAGAGTGACTTTTTTTCGTATCTTTCAAAATAAAGTATGCAAAATAACATTTTTGCAGTTTTATCCACCCTGTATAAAAAAAATTGAAGTTTCTTATGATGAATCGTATTTTCTAGACAAGCAAAAACGTTTATTAAGAGTGACTTTTTTTCGTATCTTTCAATTTTTAGCCCATTTGTCCTCTTGTAAACCCCATCCGTGGACATACTGTATAAAAGCAGAAACTTTTGATATTGTTAAAGCAAACTGTAAAAGGGGAAAAACATATTTAAACATTTTTTATGTAATGAAGAAAATTATGATTGTGGATTGTGGTACTGAAAGTTCAGAAAATTAAGGTGAAAGAAAAAAAGTGTAAGATATCTTACCATTTGTAGCAGAACAAGATGAACAAATTTTATACATGAAAGTTACATTGATAAATTACGTAAATTATTGAAAGAATTTGAAAAGATTTTAAGATAAAAAACATCATAGCTTTTAATCTTATTTTTTGAAATAGCCAAAAATAATTTTCGAAAAGGCAAAATTAAACGGACACGATGGGTCGCATGATAAACTGAGCCCAAAATACAGAGGGTTCGTATCTCTAATTTTGCCCTTTTTGAAAATTATTTTTGGCTATTTTCCAAAAATCAAATTAAAAACTTTTCTCTTAGATTATTTTTTCAAGGCCGCCATAAAAAGAATGAAGGGAAAGTACAATTCACTACGTACTCACTGTTACTATTCAATGTTGTTGACCTTTTTTTTTAGAGCACACATTATTATCGCTTTGTTAACACATCACAGGGGCGCACAAATCCTAAATCCGGCCCTGGACTCCTGTATGTATTCTCTAGATAAGACGGAGATAATATAATGTTTTTTTATATAATTTTCAGAGGCACTCAACCATATGTAAACATATAAATGTACCTGTCATTTTGATTATTGATTGTCGATTTTGTTACTTTGCTATTTTCAAGTTTAAAAATGGGTAATTGGAATAAGTATTCTGGGTTTTTACATTCACCAATAATTAATAACATTTTGGTGAACTCTTGATTCGTCATCATTTAATTCATTTATAATAAGATTGATAAACATTTTAGTCCAGGTGGAAATACAAAGAAAGATCTTCAATTACAACGCTTCTTTTCCTAGAAACACAATACTTTGGAATAATCTGAATTTATAGGCTTTATTGGCCGCCAATCATGATACTATAACTAAAGGTAAGATATCTCGTCCCAATTTTGTCTGCCGCTCGCAGTGACCTCAAAGGGAGAGATTTTTAAATTTCTTATGGGGATTTATATTACTGTCAGCGTTTTTAATTCTATTTTAAAGGTATTAAAAGGTTTTATTCGTGTAATAGTATATGAAATGAAAAAATAATTTATGACAAGTATTTACGTATTTTAATTTCATAGAAATATAACACACATTACACATAAAATACCACTAAAATAAGGAAAGATTCCGACAAACTGCCGGAGTTGCTCGGCCACCCCTGATTGTTGCCACCAGCGTTGTCAGTCTTTTACAATAATTGTAATATATCCATTACTATTTAACAATTTTTGAGATGTTCATGTTTGTTGTGATCAAAGATATCTGGCAGCATTGGTCGCCACGTAGTGAGTTTGCCGTAATTTTCCATGGAAATTTTGAAAGTTTACCAGAATTTTTTCTTATTTAGTCGTGTGTGTTTATTAAAATAAATATCTGAATTTTCATGAAATAAATATACCTAAAGACCATTAAATGCTTAAAACCTTTTAATACCTTTAAAAGAGAGTCAAACACGCTGACAGCAGTATAAATCTCCATAAGAGATATAAAAATCACTCGCCCGTTGACGTCACAAGCTACGCCTCCATCGGCGTGGAATCATACCTCTTACATCTTTATACCATGGTCGCCAATCAATAAAAATTTCCCCGAAATCTTACACGATAGTACAGGTGCGTCAACTTCACTTTTTGTCTAAACGGGCCGTGCTTTTCACATTAGTTCCTCTTAACTTTGACAGTACGTTTACTATCTTAACGCACCTCTTACTAATTTGACTTTCTATCGTCATTTCGACGTAACTAAGTATATACAGGGTGATAATTTGAAAGCTTCCCACCATTAAAACTCACGTCCAGTAAATAATATTAGAAATCGGAAAGATACGACAATTTTATTGTAAAGGGGGGCGCTTTTAAAGAATATTTGCAGCCTTCATGGTTTAACCCCCTGGGAAGGTTAGATGTTACCCTTAAAATCCTACATGGGAAGAGGGGTTAAGTGGTACATACTTTTAAAGGTCGTTTAAATCTCTTTCCAATAATACCATAATTTATACCCATTTAAGGGCAACATACAGGGTGTTATGGAAATGACTTATTATATTTAAACCGGCAAATCCTGAGATGAAAATAAATTGAAGAAAAATAACATTAAATGGCGCTTTGAATTATTGTACGAAATATACCCTTTATATGAAATCTGAAAATTTACGTGGACGCTACTGAGGACGTTCGCAACAATAGTTTATTGAGGCGGTGTTGTCATATATTGCAACACAGAATTGTAAACGCACGTGTTGAGTTTTTGACAACAAGACGTCTTTGACCCGCGTTATCACTTCTTTAACTTTTTAGAAAAAAAATACTACAATTTTAAGGTACAGTACGTTTCACGAAAATTGGATACGACTTAATGATTTAAAACATCTAAAAGATCACTTTTTTTATAACTTTCTTCAAAATATATATCATTCGCCGCCATGTAGTTCTCAATCTCCAATTTTGTATTATTTGAGCTTGGAGCTTTATGTAATTGGCGAATGTGATAGCTCGCTTGTCCATTACTATCACGCTATTCTGAGGAATGTTTGGTAAAAGACAATTCTTGAACCATTCCTCAAAAACTAACAAATTTTACCACAAACAGATATTTAAATATAAATTAAGCAACCTAACCTACCTGATGTGCCTATATTTAATTATAATTATTACAATCCGGTCCTTTCCACATAATAATAACAAACGGCCATAAATAATGGGATGGCCCAGGTACTTTTACCGCAGTCATTAAGTTATATCCATTTTTCTTGAAACAATCTTTACATATTCTCTTACCTTTGATCTTATAATTCGTTTTATAATTAAATTCCATAAAATAATAAAACACAAAAAGTATGTTTTGCAACAGAACCAACAGTAGATAGTATCACACAAATTTGAAATTACATCACAATATTTCTTATTAAGAATTATATCAAAATAGAAAAAAAAACTAACAAAACGTTTAGAATTCGTATAGATCAACACGTGGCACCCTCGACAGCGTCAATCCATCCCCGAGTCTCGAAACATACTGAAGCAACGATAGTCGCGCGCGACAGGTATCCAAGCAAGGGCGAAACATGCGGTGTAATCTGACACCACTGTTAGTATACTCTAGTGATCTATATTGTTGCTAACTGAATCCAGATGGAACGGTGCGGCAGTATGTGGGTTAAAAGGGTTTTTACCTTAATATTTACATATTCCATTAAAAAAAAAGTATGTAGGCTTTCTCTAGGAGACTCAAGGAGTCACCCATGTAAATATAATAAGCCATTTCCAAAACACCCTGTATATCCCTCCCAGGGGGTTAAACCTCGAAGGCTGCGAATATTCTTTAAAATCTTCCCCCCCCCCACAATAAAATTGACGTGTCTCTCTCCGATGTTTAATATTATTTGCCGGAAGCGAGACGGTGGGAGTTTATCGAAATTACAAAAAATTTTTGTATAAAACTCATTCGGAAAGAATTTTTGTCGCGCGTCCTGCAATACACAAGTACGCAATTTTCTAAACTGGTTTTAAAAAATAAATATTTTACAATAATTATAATATACTTTATTTCTTATAAGGAAAAAATGTCAGCCGTGCGTTATTACAATCAAATCAACCAATAAAGCGAGATGGTAATTAAAACTCGTTTGATGAAATATGAAACGTTTAGTTACATGACATTTACACGTAGTAGGTGTTAATTATAATTACCTGATTCTGGTTTCTAACACAATAGGTGTATGATGGTAGTTATTTTTAAAAATAAGTATAGATTTGATTAAGAGACGCGGGCGTTCAAGGTGCATGCCACAACGTCAAGGAAATAATGTTACACAGATACAGGGTGTTTCAAAAAACATGTGCCATCGCTCGTGTCATAATTCCTTACCCAAAAATAAGACATATAGTCAAAGATATTGTAAACTCCAGATAGCTCAAATAAGCTACTGGTCCAGACGAAATTCCTATTATAGTTCTCAAAAGATGTGCCGATGAACTAACACCAGTATTTTGTAGACTTTTCAACTTATCCTACAAAAAAGGAATATTTCCATCTTGCTGGAAGACGGCGCGAGTCCAGCCTATTCCAAAGAAAGGTAAGAGAACCTTGCCTAACAACTATCGACCAGTCGCATTGCTTTCAGTTATATCAAAAGTAATAATGGAGAAAGCTATTAACCAAGATCTTCTAAAGTACCTGGAAGGCTTCGACATTATCAGCGATCATCAATGTGGTTTTCGGAAGTCCAGATCAACTGGAGATCTTCTAGCCTATGTCACCCATATTTGGAACAGCGCAATCGAACATCATGGGGAGTCTCGGGCTGTTGCACTGGATATTTCTAAAGCTTTTGATCGTGTTTGGCATGAGGGGCTTCTAAGTAAACTGCTAAACTAAACTGTAAACTATGGTATGCTCAGTCGATTCTGTGCATGGTTGTCTAGCTTTCTTAAGGACCGCTCTCTGCAAGTGGCGATTGACGGATTTCTCTCAGACACCTTCACCATCAATGCCGGTGTTCCTCAAGGGTCCATATTGTCTCCCACTCTCTTCTTACTCTACATTAACGACCTTCTAGTGAAAACTAAAAATCCGATATTTAGTTTTGCTCACGATAGCACACTTATCTCATCTTTCTCTTTGAATGCGCAAACATCGGCTGCCGACGCACATCTTCGCAGACAGCATGAAGTATCACGTCTCAACAAAGACCTGGAAGAAATTTTGGCTTGGGGTGACAGTAACCAAGTCGAATTTAACGCTAAAAAAACCCAGGCAGCAGTTTTCTCTAAAAAGATTAACATTACAGAACCGGAAATAGCCATGGCCGGACACGCAATGCCACTGGCTTCATCTATTAATTTGCTGGGCGTCAATCTGGGCGGAAATATGTCTTGGCATAACCACGTTGTGGCAATCGCCAAGATAGCTTCTCAGAAGCTTGGGGTACTCTTCCGAACCAGAAAGTTGTACACACCTCAACAACTTTTGACACTATACAAAGCCAAGATTCGACCATCACTAGAGTACTGCTCTCATGTCTGGAGCTCTGCACCCAAACATACTCTTCGACTACTGGATTCCATCGGAAGGAGGGCTATTCGTCTGATCGGAGACCACGAGCTGACGAAGAACCTCGACAGCCTAGAACATCGAAGACAGGTTGGGGATTTGACTCTCTTTTACAGATATTTTCATGGAAGGTGCTCGGCTGACCTTGCCCTCTTGATTCCGCCCAGAGCGACGAATAGCAGAAATACACGACGAACCACTGCCGCCCATCCATATGTGGTTAAGCTTAGTACTCCTCGAACTTCATTATTTAAGAATTCTTTCATCTGGAGGACTTCATCCTTGTGGAACGACCTTCCCGAGGTCGTTTTTCCCAACGAATATAACCTCCAACGATTCAAAACCAGCGTGAATCGCTTTTTGCGCATACGCACCACTCCCAGAGTGCCCTAAAGGATTTTTCCTATAGTGCTTGCGTTTGATCATAAAAAAAAATGTACATTTCTAGCCTACGCAACGAATACAAACCGTCTTTCGGTTATTATTGCAGCATAGCCAGATTGACATATTTATCGCAAAGGTATCTTGCAAAATCCCAATGAAAAATTTGTTAATTTGGCAAATAGAAATGGTTTAAGATTAATCCGCAATTGCTCTTAAAAAAATTGGTTGGGGGGGTATAGCTGTCGGATCTTAACGACGGTCGCATTCAACTCTCGTAACAATATTTATACAGTCCACTACTAATACTATTAAAGCCATCTACGAGCTATCAAGAAAACCGAATATTAGGGAGGGTCGGACTTTTTTAGTTTGACGGTAGGATAAAATATTAGGGAGGGTCGGACTTTATACGATAAATAATATTCAATGAATATAAATTAATATTTTTTATTCGTTTTGTTTTGGGGGTGCACGTGCGCATGTTCTCCTGTGGAAGAACCGCCACTGATAGTTCCTATGCAGATGCTTTGCTCGAAAGATACAGCGTGTTAAAATTTAAAATTCTTTATTCGGTATTTTCAAGATATTTCTGAAACAGCTTTGGTAATTTTAGTGAAATTTATGAAAAGTATACCTAAAATACCACATATTTTACCAATAAAAATGAGCAAACAGGTTTACCAGGGGCGTGCCTACGGTCGGGCGTTCTATTAATGTTTAACACAAAAGTAGGTACCACACCGACTTCTTCACATTTTAATAGCACAATTTAAATTACTCAAAAAAAAACATTTCATAAAATTTATTTGAAATCAACTTCGTTTACAAGATAAATGCAATTTTATTACCCAACACGATTTTAACAAGTTATGTAGGTATCTATTACTGTGAAAGATATCTAACTAAATGAAATTAAAGTAAATGTAGAAAATGGCCATCATCAGCTTCATTAAAAGCATATTCAACCTTCTATATAAAGATATTATAAGTCGAACATAAATATGAGGATTTTGCCGAACTTTTGTTATTATTAGAACGCCTGATCGCACGCAGGGCCTTCGTAAACATGGTATAAATAACGGTATACGGTATTATTCCACGCCGATGGGGGCGTGGCTTGTGACGTCAGCGGGTGAGTGATGTTTAAATCTCTTATGGAGATCTATATTGCTTTCAGCGTTTTTAACTCTCTTTTAAAGGTATTAATAGGTTTTACGGATTTAATAGTATGAGAAATAATAATATCATGGTATTTAGTTATATTTATTTCATGAACATACAATAAAGATGAAAGCTAAAATACCACCTAGCTATAAACAAATTAAACTATTTTTTTTAAATAGTCCAGTTGAGTGAAATTATGAAGAGGTAAAAAAATTCATAGTCTTCAGTAGTTAAATAATATTTTAATATCCATACATCTTTCGAAAGCATATTCCCTTATCAGCTTCAGTGGAATATACTTAAGAAGTAAATGTTAACAAAATAAATAAAACCGTATCCATTCTAATTTTTTGTTTTTATAATTGGGAAAGCGGAAACATCTTATATTGCTATCAAATTTCTTTTCCATATCACAACCGAACACAGCGCACCTCATTTTATGAAAATTCACATATTTATTTTAATAAACACACACGACTAGACAAGAAAAAATTCTGGTGAACTTTCAAAATTTCCATGGAAAACTACGACATACGGCACTACGTGGCGACCAGTGTTCCCAGAAATCCTTAATCAAAAGTAATAGGTTGACGGTTCCAAACCTATAGAATAGTAAAAAACGATGTCAGAGTAAGAAGAGCACGAAGGTTACTTTCCGATGATATATGGGCCACCTCCAAATTGAACATAAATTTCATATGGGGACCCCACAACAAGAATGAACATGTACAAAAATTGTTAAAATAGTAATGGATATAATACAATTGTAAAAGACTGACAACGCTAGTGGCAATGAACAGGGGTCGCCGAGCAGCTTCGGTTATCATCGACAGGTTCCGACGGCGCGGCGGTTGTTTTAAACGTTTGTCGGAATTTATTCTTATTTTAGTGGTATTTTAGTTGTAATGTGTGTTATATTTCTATGACATTAAAATACGTAAATACTCGTATTGTTCTTTCATTTCACATACAATTAAATGCTTATACCTTAATATAATTAAAAACGCTAACACCGTATAAATATCCATAAGAAATTTAAAAATCACTCTCCCTATGACGTCACTGCGCGCGGCTGACGAAATTGGAACGGTTAGATATCTTACCTTTAGTTGTATCATGCCTAGTAAACCTATTCACGTACTTTTATTGCAAAAATATGCGCTAATTTAGGTACTTGGTACGAAATCCAAATTTTACTAAAATTACTTAGCCGATTCGGAAATATCTTGAACACACCCTGCACAGTGTTGCCAGATGAAGCGCAGAGAAGATCGTGTAACTCGGCTACGGAAAATCGTGTAAAATCGTGTAAAGTTGTAAAAATATTTTAATATTAATAAAACAAGTAATAAAATATCATATTTACCAAAAAAACTTTATTACAATATTGAAATGCACTAATACAACATTTTTTTAAATTTTTATAAATAAGTAGGTAACACAAAGGTATTCTTTTAAAACAAATAAAATAAATAGTACAGAAAGAAATTATGTCACATCTTACGAAGACTCAGAATCGCTAGAGTCTTTACTTTCATGTTCGGGTAAATACAATAGCCTACTATTGCCAAGTTTTTTAGAAATATTTTTGTTTAATATAAAATCGAAACATGCTTTATTTGCCATGAAACTTTTTGTGTACAAAAGACCTTCTATTGTTTTTGTTTTTAATTTATTGCGAAATTTGGTTTTAATTAGATTGATTTGTGAGAACACCCTCTCTACAGCCGCACTCGAATGAGGCAAACAAAGAACTTGGAAAACAAAGTTGGTTAAATTAGGGAATTTTGGCGAATCCCCTATCTCTACATGGGCAATTTCCTTCCAAAATATTTCAATGTCATTTTCAATATCATCCACCGGATAATTTTTTAGCAGTCTCCATTCATTATCCAGATCCTGAAGTTTTTCAGGAAAAACTAAATTTGGAAAAAGCGCTGCTACGTCAGAAACAGTGTTCTTTTCTTTGGATTTTACACACATGGGATCCAAAATTTTTAATTTTTCGATGACGGAGTTTTTTAAGGGGAATCTAAGTAATATTTGCTTTGTACTTTCCACATAAAAATCTAAGCATTTCACTTTAATTGAATGTAAAATTTTTCTGTCAATTTTACTTATGGTAATTGATGCTCCAAAGTACATATCGTCAATAGGTAAAAAATTTCGTGGATTTTTGTAATCAATATCACATACCATGCTATTCTCTAAAATATCTCTTTTAATAAAACATTCTAATAGGGTTTTTAACACACATGTCACCTCTTGATACATTTTATGTAACTGTGGTTTTTCACTCTGCATTAAAAGATTTAGCTGATTAAATAAAGGTAGTATATATGCCAAGAAATCAAGATATAATTTTGTTTCAGGTTTTCTAAGGTTTTCTAAAATAATATCGGCTTGCATTACTCCCTCATAAGCTTGCTCTGTGAAATAAAGTGTTAAAGCATTAAATTGTGAAATCAATCTTTTAACAACCGATTCTAGAGAAAGCCATCTCGTTTGTGATGGCTGAAGGATTTTGTGAGGCAATACATGTGCAAATTCTTGAAATTCTTTATAGTGTTCAAGTCTTTTTGGACTGTTTGAAAAAAAGTTGTACACCTAAAACAACAAAAAAATTTTATAATAAAAATATATGTTCACCAAAACTGACCAAGACTTACATCCCTTGCTAACTGTTCAACATGACTGGGTAACTTTTCGCATGCGTAAGATGCGCAAAGATGAAAGCTATGGCAGACACACTTCATCAGAAATAGATTGGGACAATTTTCCCTAAGTCTACTGGATAAGGAATTATGGGCACCCATCATGTTGTTTGCTCCATCGGCAGCAAATCCGATAAGATTTGTTTGGTACGGGATATTATGTTTTGTGAAAAATTCGTCGATTAACGCAAACAAGGCAGCTCCCGTTGCTTCCTTAACAGGCAAAAGGGCTAGAAAATAGTCTTTTATATTAAAATTTACCACAACTCGGGCAACAAGGCACAAATGCTTCGAACAGGACCTATCTGTGGACTCGTCTCCTATTAAACTAAATTTATTTGTACGCAGAATGTCTATCAATTGCTGTTTACCTTCATCGCCGGTAACATTTTTTATTACATTACTCATTTTTGTACGACTACATTTAATAGCCTGAGCAATTTCGGAATCTGGGCAAACACTTTTAATTAAATTTGGAATATGCTCCATTAATCTTAAAGGCAAGTTATGCTCTGCTATGAATCCAGCAAGTCGCAAAACGCCTTCCTTCGCTTTTTCGTCAATATTTTTATTTTTTTTTTCAAACATTGACAACACAGATGGTTGCGATTTAATGGTTGATATTGACTTCAAGTGTTTAGCAGTAGTGTTATGTTTTTTTATTTCTCCTTTCCCCCTCGCAATAAGTATATCGCAACTGCAGTATTTACACCTAAAATAATACGTTATTATTATTTTTAAGTTACACAATTAGGCAAAAAATACCATACCACGCATAAACTGGCCCTTTTTTACTTGACTGGATCCAATTCCACTCTTTTTCCCACTCTTTTTTGTATGCCTGTTTATAATTTCCACTTTTCATTTTTTTTGGAGGCGTGCCCTCGTCTTCTTTTTCTTGCACATCATTTTCACTCTCAGAAGTATCAGACATCTTAATTGCTTATGCAAAAATGTACAAGACAATATTTAAAATATGTAAGTATATAAATATAACACTGTAAAACACAGCTATTTTATTTTAAGCTCCTTTAAAAACAAGATAAAACCACCACAAACAACCCAAAATGCACGCACGAACTACGAGCAGCTCTACGGAATTCCCAGTCTGGGAATCCCAGAATTAATCGCCAGTCGCCGCTGACCGCTCTTGCCAGTGTCGGTCACATGAAAATTTCTTCATCAATGAAGACAGGAGCAGGTGTTACCGTGTTGATAAGAATTTAATTTAAATACTTTTCGTAAGATTGGGTACTTGATTCGTGTTATCGTGTAAAAGGGCACTTGATTCGTGTAATCGTGTAAAAGATAGTGAAATCGTGTAATTACACGATTAATCGTGTAATCTGGCAACACTGACCCTGCATCTTTCAAACAAACCATATGTGGCCCATGTCGATAGGAACTATCTGTCACGCGAGCGATGGCACAGGTTTCTTGAAACACCCGGTATAAGAAGTGTTCATGGTTGAAAAAATTATTTCCGAAAATTTTATCGAGGTCACAATTATTTGGAAAATTATCACATAATTTTCGTATTTGAGCAAGAAATGAATTTGGGTATTTAAGCACGTCGGTAGGCAACAAAAACAAGGAAATATCAATGTTTCCGTTTACATGTATGTGTACACCTGAGCGGTATTCGTTAATTTAGCCACTGCACTGGGAGGATACTTCCGGTTTTTTTCTGTGGCTGGGAACCAATAAAATTGACAATTAGTTTATAATACCATGGGCCGGAGGCCTTCGGGTCGGTAAGTTCGTCACACTCAGGGCAGAATTATCTATTATAATTCCTGTGGTACATACAAACTTTTATGTCATATAGTATCTAAAGTTTACATTATACCGTTGATCGTTTGACTGACAAAAAATCCTAATGATCCCTATGACCATACAATACCACATTTTAATTTCTAATGAAAAAAGAAAGAAAGTAATGATGATGGAGGCAACGTAATTGAAGATCTACAGAATATACAGGGTGTTCCTTAATGACGTGTTAATATTTCAGGGTGTGATTCCTTAGGTCATTTTATAAAGAAAAGTTCATATGAACCATGTCCGCAACGGCTTAAATTTATTGATACAGGGTGTTGAATATAAATGGATATTTTTTAATATCTCCGAAAATACTTTAGATATTATTTTCAATTCTGGTATGTATTAATAGGATACAGAACCACAAATTTTAGTTAGAAAAGATATTCAATTGTACCACCAGTGGCGTCCCTGCAAACATGTCCTCTGATATTTTTTACAAAAAATATTGGTACACCCATGCACTGACATTTTTCCATGGGGATATTTTTTCTGATTAGCCTGGTCAATTCTGCATGAAAACGGTCTCTTGAGTTGTTCTCGTCAGACTGTTATTGATGAAAACCATTAAATTCACACTGAAACTCATTATTATTAACATTGATAACAATGATAAATTTTGTTTCATAAAAATTGTTGGAAATGGCCTCCTTCACTTAAAAGGCATGCTTCCGCCCATCTTCGCATGGAATTGCCCACTTCAACAATTTAGTGGTTCATAGCGGAACAAGTGGTGTATAGTGGGATTTGTTAAATAAAAATTAATTTTTTTACGGATTAGTTCCAATTACTATTAGTTTTTTTCCTTACATGCATATTTAAGCCCTTAATTTCGGTATACCCAAAATGCTAAAAACCAAACCCGTTTAATTTTTCGGTGAAAAATAAGGATGTTAGGTCTAAAAATAACGACGCTCCCTTATAATAACGAATTTTAAGGAATAAAATATAATAAATAATAAATTTGAAAAATATCTAATAAAATATAAATATACAGGGTGTTATGGACATAACTTATTATATTATATTTAAATGGGCGACTCCTAGGGTGTCCTAGAGAAAGTCTACATACTTTTTTTAATCGAATATCTAAATACTAAGGTAAAAACCCTTTTTACCCACATACTGTCGCGCCGTTCCGTCTGGATTCAGTTAGAAACAATGTGGGCCACTATAGTATACTAACAGCGTTGTCACATCACACCGCATGTTTCGCCCTTGCTTGGATACCTGCCGCGCGCGACGTTCTCGTCAGACTGTTATTGATGAAAACCATTAAATTCACACTGAAACTCATTATTATTAACATTGATAACAATGATAAATTTTGTTTCATAAAAATTGTTGGAAATGGCCTCCTTCACTTAAAAGGCATGCTTCCGCCCATCTTCGCATGGAATTGCCCACTTCAACAATTTTTATAAAACAAAATTTATCATTAATTATTTTATCAATGTTAATAATAATGAGTTTCAATATGAATTTAGTGGTTTTAATCAAGAACGAGAAGTCTGACGAGAATAATTCAAGAGACCGTTTTCGTGTAGAATTGACCAGGCTATTCAGAAAAATATCCATATCGAAAAATGTCAGTGGCGTACCATCTTTCTTGTAAACAGTTATGTGATCACCGAAAACACCAGCCCAAACGTTTAATTTCTGAGGATTTTGAGTATGAACCTCGTGGTAAATCCTTGGATTCGTGTCGGACTAGTAACGACAGTTATGTCGATTGACAGTGCCATTCAGAAAAAAAGACCATTCGTCTGAGAAGCAAACGTTAAAAAGGTAGTTCGGATAATTTAATACTTGTTCTGACATTACTACACAAAACTGTAAACGGCGGTCATTATCATCTTCATTCAATTCTTGGAGAAGTTGAATTTTGCATGGATGCCATTTATAATGTTTCAGAATTCTCTGTACAGTGGTCCGCTGTACATGATACATTTTTCTGGTACTTAATGTTGGATTCATACTAACTTGACGCAGAACAGCTACTTCTACTGCTTCATTTCTTACCGGATTTTCAATGATCCTTTTTTTATTTGCCACTGAACCAATTTGCCGAAATTTTGCCACAAATTCTAGGATATAACCATGATGTAGGTGTCTATCTGGATGTCTATCATTAAACAAAGTTGCCGTTACTGTTGCACATTGATTGTTTATAAAATACAATTCAATAATTTCCACTCTCTCCTCAATAGAATAAACCATTTTTTTTGTCACGGTCAAATCAAAAGAAAATAATAGCGAGAAATAACGTATGTAGATCTGGATCAACCACTTTACTGAAGATAAAGTTGAATTGACTCCTGTGTACTTGGTAAGAGGTGCAGTGAACTGTTTTAAATTCATTTGCTCGGCAGCGCGTAGCTCAAATTTACAAAACGAAGCGCCATTTTAAAGAGAATTGAATGCCCTTAAAAAAGATGTACTATCACAACATACCCATTCCCATTTGAAAAACAAGGGCAGTAGCCGCCCCCGCTAGGGGGGTTGAGGTTACAGGGATGAAATTAATAGTGAAACGTGTCCCCCTGAAAACAGTTTACGGAGGTTTTTTTAATTTTCCCGTACAAAGCCGTAAACCTTGCGGGACTGTTTTCCATGGGCCACCCTGTATGTTACTTCCTGGAAAGCAATTTTAAAAGATTTTTTTTAGATTATAGCTGCAGTATTCTAATTTTAATTTAAAAATGTAACGGCAGTCGCGTGTCCCCAGTCAATAACTTCGTATATATAAATAACTTACACTCCTAGAACAATTTATATTGAAAAAATAATGTTTAAAAATCAACAGTTTAGTTCCTCTGACGCAATTATTAACCAGAAGTTCCGTCCCCGCAGCTGCATGTATTGCCGGTCACGGCAGAAATTGCTTATAAATATCGCCACTAGAGATCGGCCTAATAGTTTTACAAATATGATGATATGTTTTTGAACTTGTGTTTAGGTAAGTTCCGTATTATGTTTATTTAAGTATAAACTAGAACATTGCCTACTTTTTACCAGGCGTATGTTTTTATGTTGTATCGCCGGTCACAAGGTTAACTCGCACCTAGTAGTCTTAATTAAGGGAAAAATACTACACGAAGTTATTCTCTTGAGTACTGATAATCATTTCAATCTAAAAAAGTTTAAGAAATAGCTTGTAGTAGCTGTTATCCACGAAGTTGTGCATTTTTGTATCGCCGGTCACCACTTAGAAATTCATCCACAACCGAACATGCGCAGAACGGTTGGACAGTTCGCTCTGCGATTGTTCCGAATAACACTTATTTAGTCAACTTTCTAAATCGTAGGAAGGTAAACTGAAATAAAATCCAACGAGAATTATTTCTTATTGACCATTTATTTTGAAAATTTTCTTGTTATTTCAGATGTCACTTACATAGAAAATGCCAAATGACATTGCCTTTTCTATCTTAAATAAAGACAAGTTTATTAGAAAATGATAAGTTATATTTTAAAATCCTGCTTTCTCTCCTATATTTAGAACAATTTTTACAAACCTGTTATAGAAGGAAAATAGGTTAAAAATATACTCAGTACTGCTATTCTACAAGAAATGATAATACATTTCTTTCAGACGCCATGTGTTGGTTATTATAAAAAGATAATACCAAAAGTATGGTTTACAATACATGATTCAACCGTCTTCTTATCGCAAATAATCGAGTTTTATAAACAACACACTTTGAATAATACGCCAACTATTGGCTGTAAAAATGGAAAATAATTTGACTAATTATTAAAATCAATATGTCAAAATTAGAGCTTACACTAGCACAACCAGTGAGACACAAGGTATAATAAAATTCAAAAAATATGTTTATTTTTCTTATATTCAAAATAAAAACAAAACGTTCAATCTAAAAATAATAGAAAAATATATTAAGTACATTATAATGCATCTTTCCTTAAAAGGTAAAAAAATTCGTAATTCTGAAAAAATTTGAAAGAAAATTCCAATCCGAGAAATCCAATGAAAAAACCTTACATATCTCTATATCGGGTGTCCAAAATTTTGTTTTCAAAATGAATCATGCGAACTGAGGATCGTTATTATTCAAGCTACGATGTTGGTTAAATTAAAGCCGTATTAGAGTCGGCAATTCTTCTCTTGCGCCTGCAATGGCAATTATAATTGCACGTATTCATGCGCACTAAACCGTTATCGATCAGCTGGCGCATTGCCAACAGCCAGAACAGCAGTTGGTACTGTCGAAATCCCTAAAATACCCCCAGAACTAGAGATGGGCAAACCTGTTCGTTTTGATAACCAGTTAAAGCAGCTACTGCTACTTACAAATAGCAGCCCAAAAAAGTTGCGACGAATTAGTAGTACATATGCTTAATAAAGAATGTGAACTGCTAATTTAAGTACCAGTTAGTTGAAATAGCCATTAGCTGTTCATAGCTGCTTCAACCAAATAATAAACAGTTAAAAATAACAGAATAATCATCTCTACCCAGACTTGCACCGGCAAAGGTAATTAAAATGACGCTTGCCCCATTTCTGGCAAGGCAATACTAATTGCGCCCGCTGATCGAGAACGGTGCACTGCGCATGATTGAGTGTAATTTAATTTGCCGCAAGAGTAGAATTGCCGACTGTAATATGGATTCCATTCTCGCATTGCGCTCGCATGACGCTCGCAATACAAGAAATATTGTGCTAGCTGATCGAGAACGGTTTACTGCGCAAGAATACGTGCCATTGCAGGCACAAGAGAAAAAATTGTACTCTAATACGGCTTTCAGTAAAAGTAGCATTTTTTCGGTTGATTAAAATAGCAAAAACGGAAAAACAATTGCACATCGCCTTTTTCCATAATTTCAAAAAATGCACCTTTTTAAATGGGACACTCTATATGTACGTTTATATATCGGTCGCAATTAAATTTGGGAACAAAACAGTTCGTATGAACCATCGACATAAATTTAAAAATAACGTATTTATGACCATATTTAGGCCTTCTGCACGCAGAGTTTATCGTCATAGATGCGTAAAACATTCGTCTTGCGGCGTTGATTCGTCTACGTCTTAACTTCTGCGCACGGAGCTTATCGTTATGGACGCGCAAAAGATTTGTCATGCAGCGACGATTAGTCTCGCCTTTAAACATCCACAAATGAATAGAGTTTCTTCTATTTTATTAGTAGTATGATCTCGGTGGTTATACTGTGAAGATGTTAAGTGATGAAGAGGACCTCCTTTGGTTGAATTATCTTCATAACCGTAAGAAGAAGAGACGTAGGAAATTTTGGGGGCCTCCCTATATCTACAAAAGGTTATTTATTGCTGTCAAAGAGTTATCAGAAGATGACTCTAAACTCCAGACATTTTACAGTTTAATCGGCCATTCTACAAAGAACACAAGTTCTTTTCAGCTAAGCGTACTGAAAGTCACTGACACCGTTGTACGGCCTGCATATTACAGCTTGTCTGCTTTAACGAATCCTCGTCGCTTACGCCTCGTATACAGTTCGCTATTGAAACCCAAAGGAGCACCACCAAAGCGTAGACCTTCCGTGTGACCTATCTAATACGAGTCTATGACGATAAGCTCCCTGCGTAGAAGGCTTTACTGATGCAATTTCGAGGGTAAATGGTAAAAAAAGCCAGGAGTAAATCATACCTGTCCTTCAGTAGATCTAATAAAATTAAATTAAATTAAATTACTATAAAATGTTAAATCCCTTTGGTATTATTAATTGGTGTCCCATTTAAAAAAAGCTAATTTTTTTTAAGAATAATGCAAAAAGTTGTTTGCAATTGTTTTTCCGTTTTTGCCTTTTTGCTACTAGTTTACTAATTTAACCAACGTCTAATACTAACGGAGATAGCAATAGTGCCTACTTAATTGGAGGTATACCTATTTGCTAAAAAACCTGACAGCTGTCACTTTTTTGTGAGGAATGTTCGACAATAAGCTAAGTTCTAGATAGTTTCTTTTTCAGTTAGGTGTCGGAAGTTTACCCTTTAGTATGGAGGCAATGTTGCCTTAAAAACGACGTACCATGTCATCATAAATTTTTTTAAAATTGTTACAATTTACGTAAAATAAATAGTAATAGTAACAACGCCTAAATTAGCATGTGGTTATAAATTCACAAATAGTAATTTGTTGTTTATATTGTTACTTTTATAGGAAAAACATAAATTATTTTGAACGAAAACCGATTGGCAACGTTGCCACGTCCAAACATTTTGTAGGAAATTGTATTGATCACTAAACAATGCGTTAATTCTCATATTACTATTATGAAACAATAGAAAATCCAAAAAAGAAATTATTAAATTTGGTAAAGTTGTTAGTACCATGCCCCATTTCTCAAAGATGCCTTAATTGTGAGAAATAAATTATATTCTGTAAAGCGTACTATACAGAACAAGTTAATATAGGCATAGAGGCGGTGTTCTTTAAAAGTGGTAGGTTAGAAAGATACGAAGAACCATTAGCTTCAACGAGCGACGAGTTCTGCAAGTTCACAGGAACATGACAATTCTAACCAGTAGACTTAAAAATTCCAAATATTTTAATGGACACCCTGAAAGAAATATGTTAACAAAAAAACTTTCTATTAATAAATTATTAAGTTGAAGAAAAAAAAAGAAGAGATCAATATTCAGCCAATAGCAGCTACTTTACACACTTCCATTCGGTACCCTTTGTGCTTCGCTTATATAGGTTGTATTTAATTTAAAATTAAATACCGTGTGAGATTTCCACCCTCTGTCAAAATATAAAACGTGTTTCATAAAGTATGCCCAGCGAGAGTTGACCCAGAACGATGCCTAACATAACAAAAATTGCGTTTGTTTTAGTTCAGCAATGGATTTAAATAAGAGCTAAAATAAAATTTGATTTGGAAACATTAAGTAACAAATAAGAACGGGGTATTGTTTCGCCGGTCAACTTTGGCTGGGTACACTATACCTTACTACTTTTTTAAAACTAATAAATTCAGGCTGTAACCAACAGTTATAATTTAAAATTTGCAAAAAACAGTATTTATTAAATCGTTAAATTTGTAGAAAAGTGTCTTAAAAATATGAATGAAAAATTGATGCGTTTTATTTGCAATTATGGAAGGTATTTGGTAATTATTGGTAATTTACCAGAATTTAATAAACCCGGCCGTCGCTATGGTAACGATTTTGCAAAGTTCTATTGGCTTGCATGTTTAAGAAACCGATGTTTTTATCGGCCGATTATTAAAACTTTCTCAATATACATAATCACCCTCGGCTTCAACGGACTAACTTGGTCAGGGTTGTTATAGTAGTTAGTGTAACATTTACTACCGTAGTAAATGTAATTTGCTACATGCTCTTACTATGTATTTTGTTACATTTACTACATTCGCTACTTTCATGTTTAATTTTTAGAATATTTTTATTTATATCAAACCGTAAAGCAAAAAGCAACAGAAGAACAATAACCAAAAACTATTATTTTCTACTTTTCCACTCGAATTTCCAACTTTTAAGGCCAATCTATAAACTTGAAGGTGGTGACAATAACATAACCTGTTTTTCTCGGCTTTTCTATATTTTTATATGATTATATTAATTTTGGCGTTTATGTGATCTGAATGATACTATCAAGTTCATCACCAGTCACCAGTACACTTTAAAATGGTTAATAATATGGTATAAAGTAAAATAATATTTACTAAATATCACGTGACAGGCAAACACGATTTTGATTGGCTGTGTAAACTTGTTACGAACGTCCACCGTCAAAAGATAAAATTGTTTTATGTCGGCCGTCAAACGGCACCGTCATCATCAAATATAAATGATCTGCATTTCAATATGTTTAAGCTGTAACGGCACCGTCAATCGTAACGTCAAGTTTATAAATCCAGCTTTAACATAAAATTCATAATCATAAAATTGAGGTTATGTTGTGTTTTTGACAGTCTCAGCCAATCAAAATAATAATAACATTTACCACGTTTGCGACGTAACAAATGTAACAAAGTAGTAAATTCAATTTTTCTGCGATATTAACAACACTGCCTATAATGCAACGACTTTATTCCGTCAGAACAACGACCTCTGTTGGCCTCCAAAATAATCATCAATATTGACTAAAGAGTCCCGACTAGTGTCACGAAAACGACGTTCGTCTTCATGACAATTCGCGTGTTTACAAGGCAGCCAAAGTTCAATCTGTCCTCCGCAAGTGTTAACGAATTAACAGAGGATATTGATGCATAAGGCCTAAAGGAACCGTTTCCTTTTGTGGCATGAAAGTCGTCGCATCACAGGTGACGCCTGAACGTTAAATTAAGGGAGACCATGTTAAAAAATATAATTATCTAAGGGCCGATATTTGAATGTTGCCTTAAGTAACCCTTAAAAAAATTATGTTTTAAATTAATTTGAGGGTAAATTGATGCGTTAAGTGGACGATTACCACGTCCGTAAAGATAGATTCCTTTAGACGAGTGTTAAAAAGAACTTTAATATACTGACAAACTTGTGTTAAGGATGACTTATGTCATTTGTGTAGCTTAAGGTGACTTGAAAATATCGGCCATAAGGGCCGATATTTGAATGTGACCTTAAGTTAGACCTTAGCCAAGGTAGCCTTAACGTTATGGTAGCCAATTGATGCGTTATGTGGAATATTACCACGTCCTTAAAGATATATTCCTTTAGATGAGAGTCAGTCTGTACTTCAAGGTAATTGAAATATCGGCCCTAAGGGCCGATATTTGAATGTTATCTTAAGTGAAACCTTAGCTAAGGTAGCCTTAACGTTAAGAAAATACCATGTCTTAAATTAATTTGAGGGTCAATTGACACATTAAGTCTAAGATTACCACGTCCTTAAGGATATATTCCTCTAGATAAGAGTTCAAGAGAACCTTAATATACTGGCAAACTTGTGTTAAGGATGACTTACGTCATTATATGCCTTAAGGTGACTTTCAAATATCGGCCCTTAAAATCGTACTTTGATTCATTGTTAGGGACCTAAGATCTTCTGTCCACAGAAAAATGCCAGGGAAAATTCTGGCCAGCCAATAGCAACTTAAAAAACTGCCACCAAAGGTTACCCGCTCTAATGGCCAATCGCCTATTGGATTTTAAAATTTTGGGGGGGATGGCACAATCTCACAAAATAATCTTTTATATCACAACATAAAATGAGATTAAAGTACAAAAATATACAGTTTAACATATCGTTTATCACCGGTAAATTTCTATTATACAAACGATAAAAGACTTTGATAGTGAAGAATGTGAACTTTATTTCTAGTAGTGTAGGTACGCAGTAGTAGAGAGCTCAACTAATACTAGACCTGTACCGGGACTGTCGCACGAATTCTCCAATAGTTGAGGGGCATCATCCCGTGGGAGATTTTATGATGAACTTGTGGAACCAACTTCAATACTTTCCTTATGCCCTCAATATTCATGTCTCACCAAGTGTTTCGCTTGATTTTGACGGCCTATACAGGGTGTCTTAAATACGGTGGGCCACTATTGCTGTATCAGAAACGGTAGGAGTTACGAGGTCGTTTAAATTATAGAAAAGTTGCCTTTTTAGTGATCATTTATAATATGGTTACAGTGTTGCCAAATAGTTTTTAGGTTTAGAGATATTAAAGGAAATCTGAAAATTCATCAAAAGCTTTTCTCCAAATAACTCGAATCCACGATCGAAAATTGATTGATATAAAAAGTTTTTCATTCTCTACCAAATACAGTTAACGTTTCTTAAAATTACGCTCGACGTTTAAGTTATTAGTACCAACTCGGATATTTTCAGTACGGACCTGGAATTTTTTCCATACTCGGAAGATGATCCAATTTGCAATTCAACGGTATATCACACAAGTATCTTTTCTGATGTTTCTAAATTCATTATCAACCACTTTTCATATAAATGCCCTTAATACGGTTCTGTCGTTTAGTATTTATAGTCGGAACATATCAAATCTCAACGATCGTATAAAAATTGGATATTATTTAGATGACTTAAACCCGATTAAAAGTAACTGAATGTGTTTTAATAAAGTTTAAAAAATATGAGATAAACGGTGAGCGCGTTTGGTAGAGAGCTTTTTTTGTATGCACATTTTTTTGTCCAAATCAGTGGTTCTCGAGGTATTTAGAGAAAAAAATTTGATGAATTTTCAGATTTCCTTTAATATCTCTAAAAATAAAAGCTATTTGTCAACACTGTAAGTACAGGGTGTCCCATTTTCAACACTTTTATAGGGTTTGTTCTCCGTAATTGTTAGTGCTATCAAAAAAGTAATGTAGGTGTCATGTGCTCTTTTTGGGTCAAACTTAAAATGGTAAAATCAAAATTTTTGCTCACTTAAGAGATACGGGGGGAAATCAAAAAATTGACAATTTCAAAATGACCCTATATTTTTTAGTAAAAAGAGATATAGAAAAAAGTTTCATACATAAGTTTCTTTATATTGATTGTTGAATAATCTGTCATTTTCAGAATAAGCATACGGGGTCAGGTAAAAAACTTATCGTACCTATCCTCATTTTTTTAAATGGAACACCCTGTATATCTTAATATAAAAAGATACTATTTCAAATTCTCTTTTAAATATATAACACACAATGGATGATATTGGTTTCCTAGGCGATTTATTAAACTTTATTACTTTAAACCACAGTAGACCATGAAACAAAAGCTAATATCCTAGAAACAACTATGTTGACTATTAACATTTAACATCAATTTCATTTTTACATATTCATTTGCGAAAATGACCTATAAACATTTAAAAAAATTTGATATGATATCACTTTATATTGAAAGTGGGAAAAACGAATAAATGGAGCAAAATGTATATTTTGTTCGCTATCCGGAAATATGGTAACCATTTAAAGACATATTCCGAACATTTGCGATGATTCCCGTTATTTTTATCTTAATCTGAATCTTTTATTTCGTTTCAAAGTAATAAAGTTTAAATAAATTGCCTAGGAAACCAATATCATCCATGGTGTATAAAACATTTTTCTATATTTCTTTTAACTAAGAAAATATAGGGTAATTTTGAAATTTTCAATTTTTTGATTTTCCCTCGTATCTCTTAAGCGAGAGAAAATTTTCAAATTTCGATTTTACCAATTTAAGTTTGACCCAAAAAGAGCACATGACACCTACATTACATTTTTGATAGCACTAACAATAACGGAGATACTCTATAAAAGTGTCGAAAATGGGACATTTTAAACGATCAAATTATTACTCTATCAAAATAATCTTCGATAAATTATCCGTGTTCATCATTTCGTCGCGAAAATTCAAGAACTTTCTCAAAAATTAAACAATATGAACCAAGGTGATTTTTTTAGCAAGCAAAGGGAAATAGCGAAGCTTTAAACTGATATATTTATAAAATATTATAGTGCTGTGTTCAGCTTTAAAAAGAAAGTACCGCTCTACCAACCTTTAAAATAGAAAAAAAAAAACGGTTTTATAATACGCTCGGTTCGATGGATTCGGTGGGTTATGCTACCGTCTGAAGAGCATCCTTTAAGTCTTTCTATCAAAGTCATTTATCGATTTATGTATTGTGATTAATTTATATTAAATAAAACGTTAACTTGGAAAACCTGTGATTACACTCTTAGCCTATTCATTTTAGCAACGCGTTTGTAAAACAAAACGCTTACCTTATGACGCAAACAAGATATACATTTTTTTCGTGTTAATAAATCAATAAAAAAAAAATCAACTCGAGAGCTGATATAACGTTGTCAAGTAACGGCTCCCTTTTAGGGTTTTAATTTAAGGAACTATGTAACTAAAACTAAAAAAATAAATAAACAAAATATGAAAGGCAGTTTGTTTAAACATAGTAGTATACTTTTCCCATACAACTCCTTTATTTTGTAAACCCTTAAAAGAAAACCGGTTTAAATTATCGATATAACGATTATTAAAAAAATAGGCCAGTCAGAACAGCATTATAGTTTTGGAACCTCACTATCTTACAGATCAGAGGTGTTCAAAATGTTCGACGCAAAAGTGTTCAGGGTGATTCACGGTGTAGCAACTTTCTCATTTTAAACCGAACACCTCGTATATTATTAAGGTTTTAGAATCACCTGTTAGTTCTAATACCGCTTTCTCATAACTTTCCTATACCTATCTCTTACTGTTTCCGAGATCAAACAATATTTCCCTCCTCTTGCACAAAACACAAAGACAGAAATATCTTTTTTATCTCTGAAATAGTAAGAGATAGGCAAGTATAGTTCATATTCTATGCTTTGATCGAATTCCAGCGTGTTGCTTAGTTATATTTAAGTGCATTTTGCTTTTCGTTGTTATTATTTGTTATTTAAACTGTTGTTCTTGTATATTAAGTTTAAAAATTAAACTTGCCAGTAGTCAAGACTGGAGAGAAATAATAGCTATTATCACTTTATCCCATAAAATATTTGGTATGCCATGACACCACAGCTACACGCAACAATACCCTTAGAAATAAAACAATAGTGAATATTGTGACAGATTTTCAAAAATCAATTTTGAAATTAACCTGATATCGGACCACTATCCAGTAAGCGCATGCGCTTATAGTGCTAGAAAAAAAGATTTTACTTTGAGAGAATTTTTATTTATATTGGAATTCGATCAAAGCATAGAATATAAACGATATAGGACAGCGAGTATTATTAGAACTAAAAGATGATTCTAAAAACTTAATAACATACGGGGTGTGTTCCAATTAAAATAACAAAGTTGCTACGTTTTTCGGAAGAACCGGCAACGCCCCAATGCTGAAAATATTTTAGATCGATGCAGCAGGTGCGTTTATATAAGACGACGCCAAATATTTCAAACTAACACTCGTTTTCCATATACGTCTAACCATAGACCGTGAATAAATAACCCTGTAGGCATCGTTGTAAAAAGAATTAAAAGAGCTTTTGAAATGATGTGCTACTTGACTGCCTTTGCCATTTTGGGGTTAATCCATCCATGTCGATTAGACTGAGGTGAGTCGGTTGACAATAGATAACAAAAGTGCTCAACTCACAATAATAAAAGAAACGTGTCTGATGGTTTTTAAGGAGATTGCTAAATAACTGTAAAACAGAACAAAAACACATTTCTTGATTCAAAGATATTAAATTTAGTCATATTAGTAATAATGGCATTATGCAGAATAAGATTTGCGACTATTTTTTCTTTATTAAAAATATCTCTGCATCTGCCGATTTCACGTTAAAACAACTCCAAGCCACCTCTTATGGGTTAATCATTTACTTTAGAACATATTTTGTATGATTCCTTTTAGAGATAATTTGAAAAGTATGTAGTGATTAAGGTTATTATCTCAAAAATGCATTACTTTATCGAAACAGACAAAAAATAATCCAAAATAAATGATCGCATTAGAAAAGATAGCTTAGAATTTGCTGGCGATGGCACTGAGAAATGACCCCCCCCCCCATGTTTTGTTCTTCTCAAAACATATGACTTTGTTATAAAGCAGTGGTGGGTGTCCCACATTCCAAATTAATATTAAATTTCAGTTTATTTTAAAACAATCAGTACTTAATTTCAAACCACAACGCCCTTTATATCGAGCATCTGAAATGAAAAATGTAATTATTGTTGTTCAAAGAATATATGATTATTGATTGACCTCCTTTTTCCAGTATTCTTTTCTCTCATCTAAAGATACCGTTTGGATAATTTGTGTTTGCACAATTATTCTTTGCTAGTTTATCATTCAATTAAACTATAAAAAGAGCCGTGGATGGTTCTTTTATTTAAATCTAGACTTAACAAATCAAACTTGATTTGCTCGACTGCGAGCTACGACTGCGAGCGATCTGAAAATAAGGTTAGCTTTACTAACCATAAATTGTATTCCAGTTTGTTTATATTCGGTTTATTTCGAATATAAAAAGTAAAGAAATAGACTTTTTGACTCTGAAAGCCAACAAACATATAAATTAAACGTTACTGATAAAGGATACTATATGAAAATCATCGAACGAGGAAGTAAGGAAAACAATTTTATAAAAGATTATAAAATGAACCCATTTGTCGCAGATTACTATTATTTGGGGTCAGGTGGCCAAAAATAGGCGCCAAGATTACAATAAAAGAACGCAGCTATTATATATATATTTTTTGGGGTTCTTTGAAACTGATAACGAAATAGTATATCGTACTGTTATTCTTAATTTAAAAGGGCGAAAGGCACCGTTCACGAATTGCCAAATGATCGTTTAACTACAAATTTGTAAATTTGAGTTATGGAGTGATGTAAAATAGAAGTAAAATAGCTATGAAACAAGATCGTTTATATGGTGATGTAACAAATTTGTACATGGGCGAATTCCTGATGGTTCCGCCCGACGCGTCAATGAGCAGTAATATTGGAGCTGTGATGAATGATAATGAAGACACTAGCTAAGCGAGAGAATGATTTCATTTGTTTTCTCATTATTGGGGAGACAAATTTTCTCACCAATAATTTTAAATCCCAAAAAATATACCGGGTGATGCATCGTTATGGGAAATCCTATGTAATTTGTGTGATAGCTGACCATTGGCTTCCCTGTCCATTTTATGGAAAAACTGCATTATAACTTCTTGAAGAGGCCGAAATGATAAACACATGTGCCGAGTTTGAATACTTTTTGGTGAGCTAATCCTAAGCTATCCAATTAAACGTGATGGCAAAACCACAAAAACTCTCATAGTTCAGGTAATACAGCAAACACCAGTAATTTAAATTTTGACATTGACAAAACGAAAATTAAGGTCAGTGACAATATTTTCGTTATCCTTATGTTCATCTTTACGTAAATTTTTGACAATAGCGTCATATAAATTATTTGTTGGTGTTTGCTGTTTCCCTGAACTATACGAGTTTCGTGATTTTGTCATAACGTTTAATTGAAAAGCTTCGGATTGGCTCACTAAAAACCAAGTACATGGGTTGGCCATGTCGGCGTCATCAAGAAGTTATAATTCATTGTCCTACAAAATGTACAGGGGAACCAATATCCAGTCACATCAAAAAATGTTCAACTCAACGAGGCATCACCCGGTATATCGTATCATTTATGCTTGTTTCCGGACACCCTGTATACCTCAAGTGTAAGTAAGCAAGTAACATCCATTATGTTTAAATATATTTAAATTTTAAAAATTACTTAATACAAATCGCAGGCTTATTCAGACTAGAAAGGGTTTAGTGATGCAATGGCACTAACTAGCTCACGAGCACATTATAATTTTTTAGGGTCTTTTTTGTTGTGATTTGGTAGTAGGTACGTCATTTTTAAAACCAGATTAACACTGACGCAAAATTGTTAAAGTTAAGATATGGGTTAAGGGGCCATGAATCAATTTTTTTATGACTTCAATGACCATTCAAATTTTTATGTTTTCAAAGAAAAAATTGTTTATTAATGGAAAAAAATGTTGGGCAAATCTCGCAAAAATTAAAATTTTTGATTTTCAGATTTAAGTAATTTCAATCCCTATTTCCTACCGCCTTTTTGAGAAAAAATATCATTAGCACTATATAACGAAACAAGTATGGGTTAGATCGTCACGCCACAACCTCCTTAACTTAACAAGCCGACAAGGGCTCACATCGGCATTTTCTAGTACAACAAAAATTTCCACTAAAGTGAGACTAAATTTAACAGCAGATCTGTGCATTTTTCCAAATTTGCCTGCTTACTTGTCAAAAAGTGTTCCTATTCCTAGAAAGTCCTGCGGAGACAGACAAGAAGCAGCAAGAGCGTACCACTGACCTTAATCAAGCTTTATAAAAAACAATCAGATTTTATTAACAGTTTTAAGGATCGTGGAAATTATGTACAGAAAATTAATGTTTCTGAATTTTGGGAAGTAAAAATTGAAAGTGGCTCAAAAATATTTTTTATAGCTTAGATTCGACCAATGAATGTATAAATATTGCTAATCAGGTTTCAGTGGACGTTGATATGAAGGTAAAGCTTTTTTTGGAAGGTAATGAATTGGCTTACAATGATTTAAAATGGATTTTACCTTTTGAAATGAAACTAAGCAGGTGGTCTCAGATTGAGAACTATTGTCTCGGTACCAATTCATAAATTATAGTAACAAAAATCGCCGACTTATGCGTTTTAATTTTTCTCCTGTTCTTCCGTTGTAAAAATATCCCGCTTTTTAAATTGTAACGAGAAAATCGTTAAAATTTCTGTCGTATCTAACTAATCTAGTAACAAAACCAAAAAAACATTCTAAAAAGAAACAAAAAATACGACCGCTGCCAGGCGCCGTATCGCTATACTGCCATAGATCCGCAACTGCCACCTGATGCGGCGTTGCCAGATGTTACTTCTCGGCTTGTTAAGTTAAGGAGGTTGTGGTCACGCGGTCAACTTACTGTCGGTTTTTTGTTTGGTCATTTCTGTAACTCGCCTCAAAATTATTAAAATTAATATGGCATACAAATATTTTGATAGGTATGCTTTGCTTATAAGAGGATAGTCAATGGCTTGTCAAAAAGGATGATATCGGTTACGTCGAAAAGAGGATTGTACATATTTCATATCGGCTGGAGTATTTTTAATTTTAATACAACATGCAATTCGCATTATGGCTTTTTAAACATAGCAGACGAGGAAACGTGACATTCTGACGTGCTATGTTTGACAGGGCTTCTAATGTCTTATAAGTGGAGCATAAGCCACATGAAAATTGTCAAGTCTGAAATTTCCTAGTCTACAGCTTAAAAAAAGTCATAATACGAAGATTAAATGATATTTAAATATAATATAGTCAGACCGGAAAAATACAAGATCATTTTCTTTGACGTAATCGATATAATATTTTTTGACAAGCCTTTGACCATCATTTTGCATGCGGAGAATAGCTCGATACTGTTAAAACTCAGCGCACTAAATTTTCAACTGTTATTAAGCACAGAGGTTAAACTTTTATCTCGTCTCGAACTTTGGGAATAGTGAAATTCGTCTTGTCCGGCCAAAATTATCATTATCGGGTTTTAAGTGTTAACCGCATAAAAAAATCACTCTAGTTAATTTAAGATAAGTAAATTGTACAAGTACAAAAAAAAGAGTTGTTTTCATAATTTTATTTAACTGTTACATTCGGTGGCTTTTTGTACTTGTTTCGCTGTCATTTTTCTTGTACACTCACAAGCAAAAAAACCGGGTATTACAAAATTCTGACTGGGTTTTAAGCTTGATAACTTTTTATTTTTAGTCCTATTTTAGTGAACTCGAGCTACAACTATCAGTTTTAACGTGTGTTTACAAATTTTAAGTAATACTGGTTATTCGACATATTATACAAGGATAATCGTTTTTTATCTAATTTTCCACACCCTGTGGAATAATCAAGCAGGAAAATTATTTCAAAATATCAATTTTTATTTCGAGTTATCTATTCTTTACATTTTGATTTTTGGTTCATGTCAATACATGCATTTGTTCTGATACAAATGCAAAATGATGTTGGTTATCAATAATTAAAATTTTTTCATAATTTCTCATGCAATATGAGTTCACTATTTTCTTTAACAGGGAAGCGGTTCCGTGATGGTTTAAACCTTCAGCAACCGGACTTATCCCCTTTCCATTGAAGACAGATTGACCGTAATGATGATGTATATTCGACAAGAAGCCCAACCAAGGGACCAAATTCCAGACAGGGTGTAACAGAAAGGTTGGCAGTAAATTTAGCCGTGATTTCCTTGACAAAAAATATTCCTATAAATTTTTTTCTACTGATTTTTGCCTCCAAACTACTAAACTTAATTTAATAATCGTTTTTGCGTAATAACTTTTTAGCACTTGAAAGAGATAGCTTATTCCGTTGCCATTCCTGACGTGCAGACTCTTCATCAAAGAGTCGAAATGGTTTGTCGCCAAATTAGAGAGATGCCTGGTATTTTTGGACGAGCAAGAGAATCCACGAGGAAAAGCATTGAAAAATGCATCGAAGCTAGGGGACAACATTTTCAGCATCTTTTGTAATATTCTTTTTATTTTGTTAAATATTATTAATTAATAATTAATTTAAGTGTGTAAGTTAGTAGTTGATACATTTATTATTGTTAATTAATTAATTATGAGAATTTTATTACAAACTTTTAACAGTCTTTTAACACCCTGTAGTTTGGAAACAAAAGCAAAAAATTATAGGAAAAACAATATTATTTTTTTGCCAAGGAAATCACTGCTAAATTAACTCCCAACCTTTCTGTTACACCCTGTATAGGTAGTAATTAGGGCTAGAGGAAGCAAAACAAAGTATTGAGGGATATTTAAGTTAAAATGTTTGTTTAGCATAGCATATTTAAGTTAACAGTCAAAATTGGTAGTTAAGTTTGTTTCTAAATGAATTTAATAATTTTTTCTGCCTGTTGATAATGTCAAAAATAGTATTCACATTCACAACAATAATGAAATTATGAAAATATTTTAATTATTGATAACCAACATAATTTTTGCATTTGTGTGAGAATAAGATGATGTATTGACATGAACCGAAAAATAAAATGTAATAGACTCCAAATAAAAACTGGTATTTTCAAAATAATTTTGGGTTTTAATTATTTCACAAGGTATGAAATTAGATGAGTTCGATTCGATAATCCTTGTATAATAGTCAAATAACCAATGTTACATAAAATTTGTAAAGGACACGTTTAAACTGATAGTTGTACCTAAAATCCTCTAAAAAGAATCACTAATATCGGACTAAAAATAAAAAAAAGTTATCAAGCATAAAACTTTTTGTAATGACCGGTTTCCTTGCGCATAAGCGTATTATTATTATACCATATTTTTGACTGTATAATTAACCGATCAAACAGTAACATTTGTCAACTCACCTGCTATCACATTGAATAAGTGTTCAAGATAACGAGGACCAGTACAAGGATCTCGGAAACCGTAAGAGATACGATGTCGGTTAAATGGAGGTAAAGTTGCGCATTTACGTGTCTAATAATATGCCGTTTAGAAAGTTTTAAAATTCCGAGTAGTTCCAGAGATATCCGGAAAAAAAAACGAAATTCTGAAAAATCGTTTTATTGTTTTCCTGTTCACTTATTTGTGGTTTATTATTAAGTTATTTGTTATTTATTGAACTAGTCCAACATAAGTAAAAATTTAGAGCTTACTTATGAGATATTATTTATAAAATTAGGAGAAATACAGGACCGAATCCCAAAATTTGCTAATGTTGTTCAAAAACCCTCGAAACGTCATTAAACCACAATGTGTCATACAAAAAGCTATCAAATTCCAATATCAGAAAAACAGGACCGTATTTAAAAAAATAAAGTTGATAATGGCCCTTCGAAGACGACTCGTCGGATTACAAAACAATTAACGCAGTTAGATAGAGCGGAAAGAGGCAATGCAAAAATGCAATTTACTTTAGAATTCGATCTCAAAAAACCCAGGAAAACAACAAAACGATTATTCAGAATTTCGGTTTTTTCCGCATATCTCCGGAACTAATCGGAATTTTAAAACTTTCTAAACGGCATATTATTAGGTACGTAAATGCGCAACTTTACCTCCAACCGACTTCGTATCTGTTACGGTTTCCGAGATCCCTGTACTGGCAGGCCTTCCTTATCTCGGACACGTTGTATAATAAAAATTACAATGTTTAAAAAAATAAACTTGAGATTAAAAGAACGAATCTCTGGTCCATAGAAAAAGAGCGGTGTCGGAATTTTTTCATCCTTAAATAAAGAATCCTAATATTAATACTGGTTTGTATGGACGATATTGAAAATAACGGGTCAGAAACGCAACGATCAAAAAGTTTATAGGCTTAACCCACCAAAAAACTACAAAATAAAGAAGTGTAAAGTAATCCCATATTTAGTTTTAAAAACACTGATCACCTTCTTATAACTCTGTCAAATAGGCTAGTTCCTAGAATATACAATTAAATTTATAAATTACGTAATTTTGAACCACCACATTTTTTCACATCAGTTTCGGCATGCATCAAAATTCAGATGAGCACATAATACAGGGTGTTACCTAATGATATGTAATTATTTAATGGGTAATTCCTGGATCAATGTCGTCGAAAAGTTCATATACAGGGTGTTAAAATTTTTATATTTTTTTTGGTGCCCAACACTAGATAAGAAGCGCTCAGAAAAAAAAAGAATCTGAACGTTTCCTTAGCGACGGATAAAAAAACGATTCTTGTTTAATGAAGATTTCCATAAAATATAACAAAAAGTGATACATAATTATTAATATTACCATGTTATTTATTTCGAAACGGTAATTTTTAAGAGAAAGAAACAAAAGCCCTTCTTGTTTAGAAGCCTAATAAAATATTTGTTTCGAAATTATCAGCGGCATAACATATTTTTGGTTAAAATTGTATTGAGGCGTAGCTGAAGGTACGTCACTGGCTTGAGAAAAAAAAATATTCCTCGAGATAAAAGTGTGGTTATATATCATAATAGTCTAAGATTTAGTGTAATATCTCAAACTGGTTTCGTGATTTTTGATAAAAACCTAAAAAAAAATTCAATATCCTGTATATCGAAAACAAAGCATTTCAGGACATGTGTGCATATTAACTTTTCGAATTAAAATTGGTCTAGGAATCACCCAGTAAAGTAAGTACATATCAACAAGAAACACCCTGTATAAATAAGTTTATTTAAAATTTAAATATTGTTCAATAAACTTGTTAAAAATATATGATATAACTACAAAAAGATACATTTATTCATTTTTCTAAGTAGATCAAGAAAAAATTAAGAATTATGAAAGATCATTTTAATACTTCGTTCGAAAGAACAGCAACTGAAACAAATTTCACCCCGTACGTTTTGGCTACATTAGCTTGGCAAAAAGTGTCGACACATTAAAGTAGGCCATATTACGGCCAAAATGTAAATATTCTGATGCCTTGAAAGGAACCAGAGATACAGGGTCGTTCGCAAAAACGTATATTTTTTATATTACATAGTATTGGCGTGTACTTAAACGCAAAAAATAATAATTATTAAAATTATTTGTATTTTTACATGTCCTCATTTTTACCTTAAAAACAGGTTTTCATTTGTACTATCGGATAATGACGGTACTATACAGTGAGAACATAAAGGTTGGAAAAAAATTATTCAAAATTCATGTTTTTTTTCGAAAAAAAAAAAAACAACGCTCAGGCCCATAAATTCTGTATTTTTGAGCTTTTTTAAAAAAAAATTTACTGAATTTTTTTAAATTGATACTTTTACTTTTTATTTAATTCTGCATAAAATTCTAAACATATTCCTATACCTATTACCCTATACCTAAATTCACTGTTTTCTTGATAATTATGTTTTAACTTAAAACCTCAAAACATAAAGCAACAAAAATAAAAACTGACGGGTTTGTTCGTTGTTGTTTTCGAATCTCAATTTTATTTTTTCGAAATCTCAATTTTAAATGAATTTGTTCCAACATTTACGTTTTCACTGTACAATAGCGCCATCTAATGCATGTATGTATAGAAATCATGCCCTTTGTTTTCTGTGAATTTTAACTATTAAGAGTATTTATCAGTAGACCGCGTGGTCCGGTTTGGGATTTCGCCGCGGAACAGCATAAGTTAATTGTTATTGAACAATGAGACAAAATCGCCATTCGAAGACACGGCGAGCCAGCGCGCTGGCCGGCTGTATCGAGGGAGTAGTGCCTTTGATCACCCGAAGCGTTGCCAAATCACTTTAGATAATTGCGATTTTAGATATTTTTTGTGAAAACCTCGGTGTGACATTGTATTGCATTAAAATCAAATTAATTGAGATGATTGATGTATAACCATATTTTTTCAATTTAAACGTTATTTACCGTTTAAAAAAAAAATAAAATTCTTTTTCGAAAAACTAAATTTAAAATTTTAACAAATTCTATCCAATACTTTTCTTGTAGTTAGTCACACCTTCTTAACCTTAATGGAGGTCACTGACTGACTCTTAAGGACAAAACCTTGTTAATTATCGTAATATAATCGATTGAATTTTTGAGCTCTGACGAAACTTTTTTGTCTGGCAATTATAATCATTAACTTTGGCAATGTTAATTCTGATTAAATCCCGAGAGCGAAGCTCAAGGGATATAATCTTCGAATAAATATGGCCAAATTTCAATGAATATAATTTCCTAAAACAGAAAAGCCTAAGTGGGAACTGAGAACTTTAGAATTATATTTGATTATTTCAGAAACCTAAACCAATTCCTTTGGTTAACAATTTACTAATGAATGAATGTATAGGTGTGGTTAAGGAAAACCTCCACCTAGTAATGTGTAAATGTAATGTCGCGTAGATTGTGAGCTACATTTTCAAGCAGAAACGGTCACAAGTCAAACAGTCAATGTCAAAGCAAATTTGTAGCTATGGTAATAAAATTAAAGAGAAGGTAATAAGCGCCAAAATATCGCACTTGTTATATTCCCTTTATAATATGGTCTACTTTTATAATCTGTACCCACTTCTTGCTTCCAGCGGTGCCAGGGGTGTGGTAAAATTTACAGGCTAAATTTTAAAAAATTAGGCAATTTATGGGCGATCTTCGCTTGGGTATTTAAACTGGATTTATTTATTTCTGAAACTATTTCTCGCAGATTGTTGCTAGATAGAGAGAATAAAATAACTGAAATGATGTGCCAAATTTCTTAATATTTTTCTTGATATACCGGGACCAGTAAATAACTGAACCTTTTCAGGCTACATATATTTGTTACCGTCTGAATTTTTATATACATACCAAAATGCAGAATTTACAGGGCTATTTCATAAGCATAATGTAGTTAGTTGCCATGTAAAGTACAAAGTTATGATAAATACTACTCAGTTGTAGTCTGCTGTCAAAAAATATATTAATGAGGTCCACTTTATGTCATGTAAAAACCCGGTAACAGAATACAAGTCTCCAAGGTAAAAAAGATTATGTAATACGTCCTAATTACTCTAGATTTTATTTCTTCGTAGATTAGAACAAAATATTTTATATTTGTGATTTAACTAAGTATAAAGTGTACTTTTATCTAACCTACCAGAAACCAAGTAATCATAACAAGGTTGAGCTTTACATAACAACCATATTCATTTTGTCTACAGAATAACCCGTTTTAAGTTAAAATTATGGTTGTTCAGAATTACATCACTTTTAATTTACCCGAGGACTAGCCCAAAATAGTAACAAAAAACAAATTAAGCTTCTGTAGAGGTAATGAGCGAGTTTTTGGGAGTGTAGGCCGTCGCATTCGGGTCAAGCTTCGAGAGACCTGACGGTGGACTCTCGGCTAACCGTACGCGCGACACTGACGATCCCGTACTGGTTACTGAGCCTGTATTGAATGAGTCGTTAGGCATCACCGCCAGCATTTGAGCGATTTTGCTCTTCAGTTCTTCGATCTCTTTCTCATGTGTTCGGCTGGAGTCTAGAAAGGCATACGAGTATTAGAATATTAAAATAATCCTTGGTAGTATATTGAATTCCACCCAGTGGAGGAGCAAAACAAATGACCGACCAATCGGGTCAATTACCCCCACTATGTAGAGGCACAACATTAGGTTTGTTCGTAGTAAGTAGTAAAGGAGAGAGTGATTACCATAGGAAACTATTAGTGAAGAGCCCCGTCTCGGCTCGTCAAACTTCCATCACGACATATCTAATACGTCAGGGTTGCCATAGCAACTACTACTAATTTAATTCAATAACCACTACCTCTGAATAGTCGCCACTGTCTTAATTAATAATGGGTACCATTTAACTGGTTAGCAAAATATTCTTATTTTTGCGAACAGAAAAATGTAATCGGCCAGTCAAAATGGCTAGTTGGTCAGCAACTTATGGACAGCAAACATTTCTGAATCGGTCAGTAATTAATGTCATACTAGAGTGCTCTAAATTATTTTGGTACCCAAATTAAATATATAGGTTGCTTTTTAATCAGATATTGGTAAGCAATCAGCGGGTAAGCAAAATATTTAATCTTGGTCATCAGAAGAAAAAAGCAATAAAACGTGAAATAGTGACAGTGCCCTGGGAAAACAAGTGAAAACCCGCCCCGCTACACCTTTTGTAGCCGATTTCCTTCTGTATTCGGAAAAAGAAAACACAAGAAAGTTAAGTAAATTGACAGTGCCCTGGGAAAACAAGTGATAACCCGCCCCCGCTACCTTTTGGGCATTGACTGCTACACCGAATGAAAACACGCGCACGTAATTAGCTACTCGTAACACGCGACTGCTTACGCTCCGCCCACAATATAGAACTTTGCCGATTATTCAAAACAAACGCAATCCAATGATTTATATTGATAACCATTCTTTTAATATGCAAACCTCTGAAGTAAACTGCTTCTAGACATGTTTTTTTCTACTGACCAATTGTAAAATCTTGCTGACCAAGTAATCATTTCGCAGCTGGACTGTTAATTAAGCAAACACATGATATTACAAGCGGACTGTTATTGGTTAAATTGTTGAGTTTGTAGCATTTTTTGCAGAACAGGTGTTCCAGCCCGATTTTTATTTATTGCAAGCAAAATCTTTTTATGCTTATCAAATGATTTAATGGCTTTTTTTTGCTGCGAACCAACTTTAATAACGGCAAACCATTTAAATACTTCTCATTAATAATTAGCATCAACCTAACCAATCGACACATATCGGCATAGTAATCCTAAGCACTTACTGTCTCTGATCTCCACCTGACGTTTAGCCTCTCCCAGAGCACTGAAAAGGTCCAATTTAATGCGAGTCTCTGCAGAAAGTGAGTTCTCGAGGTGTGAATTTTTCTCCTGAACCGCCGACAATGCCGCGAGCAACATATCGGTGTCGCGTATCTGCTCCGCGAGTCCTTGATTTTCAAGTTCCAGCGTTTTGCACCTGTAAAAATAGCGACATTATCATCGACTTGAACCTAGTTATTACAATCAGGGGGCGAAACAATGTGTATAGCACCGACTTAAACTCCTCCTAGGGATTGCAAGACCTTGTCGTTGGTGGAGGAGCTTGCGAGCCATAACGATCCTGAGAGCTATGCCGGCGTGGGTTTGTTCCCATAGCAGGTCCTACCAAGCCGGACAGGTCAAGGGGGAGTGGTCAGACAAAGAAGCAATCCAAACCCTAATCCCAAAGTGTAACCCCATCGCGCTCAGGGGATGCATGGCACAGGGGGAAAAAGTGTGTCGCAAGCGATGCCCGGAGGACCAGGCAAACCAAAGGGGAAATAAAATGCCTTAGCGTGGTAAGGGCGCACTGCCACGCTGGACCGTTATTTCGACCCATCTCGTGGGAACAGAATGGAAACAAAACAAAACAACAAAGAAGACATAGACGTCAAAATTAATAGACTTGATTCGACACAGAATAATTTGAATCTAGTGGACCCCTTTGCTAGGAGAGAGTCGATAAACAGAACCCCTCCAAGAGTCAGAGCATTCTCCCTTACTGATTTAGAGGAGCAGAAAGAAAGTAGCAACAGGGGAAAAGAAACCGAGGACCGCGTTTTTGAAGATTCCCAAATAAGAGAATTACAAGCAGTAGAGCAACCCTCTAAACGCAAAAGGACGGATACGACTCCAGAAACAAATGCAAGCAGGGTCAAAGATGGAAAGAAACCAGGAGAAAAGGCTAAAAGTACAATAAGAAAGATGATCAACGAAGCTAAAAAACTCGATAGGCTTTTAACCGCTATGTATAAACCGAAACAACAAATCAAAGAAATAGCTTTCAATTTAGCCTTATACGCTGAGCAAATGGAGAGCAAAGAGTTCACAGACTGGCTAGAACAAGCTGTGAACGAGACAAAAGAACGGGACCAAAAACAAGAGTGGCAAGACGAAAATCAAGAACCAAGAAAGCAGACACATAAAGAGGAAATAGAAGTGCTTAACCATAGAAACTCTATAGTACAATGTGAGGCCTGCAAAATGACAGAAAAGAAGGCGATACGAAGGCAAATACTTCTAAAGGAAGAATCTTTTGATAGTTTCCAACAAGTTACTGAGGACGACTGGGAAAATGAAATATTCCCCAAAACCAAAATCCAGCTGGGTAACCTATGGGAAGCCCCAATCGGACTCGACATAATACTCCCATGCAGCGAAAATTTTTACTCTAGAAACAGAGAAACAGGGATAACAATAAAAAAGTTTGGCGAAATTGATGGACTCAAAATGCAGAAGAAAACAAAAGGAGAAATGGCTATGATGACCCACAATATAGGCTTCCCAGATAACGAGGGAAATATGTCATACTCTTCGAGGAACATATATTATCCCATAATTTATAAGGATATACAAGAAGAAGCAGACGATAAAATTGTATTTCAATCAATGAAAAGCATAAAAAACCACATGCTCAACCAAGGGGCAACGAAACTAGCAATCCCAGAAATCGAAGGGGTGGGAGGAACTATCTTCGCTCGAATTATGGAGTATTTATTTGCGGATACTAAGGTACAAATTTTAATGTACAAACCATACTTGAGTAATACAAACCAACAATCTCTGTCGACTGCAAAAATGCAAATGAGAAAAACAACCACAGAAATTACTAAGGACGTAAAAAAGCCCAAACACGAAGCATTGCTCATAAAAATGAAGGATCACACCTATGCAGACCTACTGAAAATAGTTAAGCAAACCGTGAATCCCAGTGAGTTAGGAGTAGATGTCAAAGATGTTATTAAGACTAGAGCCGGAGAACTACTTCTTACAATACAAAACGGATCCGACAAAGCGGAAGTTTTAAAACGGGAAATCAACGAGAAAGTTCCCGACGCGACGGTATCAATGTTGTTAAACAAGAAAGTTGTACATATAAAGGGTTTAGATGAAGTTATAACAACGGAGGAAATAAGAGAGACCATTTCTAGATCAGCATCTATTAAGGCAGAAAATCTTGAGGTTAGAGCCCTACGGCCAGCCTATGGTAACAAACAGAACGTCACGATAGTAACGTCCGAGATAGAGGCTGAAAAACTCATTAGAATGGAAAAAATTAAAATCGGCTGGACTATGTGCAAAATCATGGAAAGAAAACAGGAACCTAAATGCTTTAGGTGTTGGGAATATGGACACACAAAAGGCTATTGTAACGGGCCTGATCGTGAACGCCTTTGCTTAAAATGCGGAAAAGAAGGACATAAAGCCAATGCATGCAAAAACAATCCATATTGTGTACACTGCAAGAAAGAGGGACATCAATCAGGAAACCCACGATGTTTGACGAACCAAAGCAATAAGAAAGAGAATACACAAAACTAACATACGAATCCTACAAATAAATACTAACAGAAGTCGACAGGCCCATGATATGGCAATTGCAACCGCCAAGGACATAGTGGCAGACATGCTATTAATAAGTGAACCAAACCGAAATGCTATTAGAAATAGAAAAGATTGGGTGCACGACGAAGAACTGGACACTGCAATCAAGGTGTTAAACCCTAATACTATAATAAAAAAACAAGGAGGTGGTCAAGGTTTTTCCTATGTTACCACAGTAGACTACGTAATCTACAGTTGCTATTGCTCCCCAAATGACGAGATACAGGACCTTGAAGAAACGTTGTATAATATTGGAACGCGAATTAGGATAAATAAGGAGAAAGCTATTATAACTGGCGACTTTAACGCAAAGTCCCCACAGTGGGGCATGCACTACAGTGATAAAAGGGGTCAAATAATAACTGAGTGGATGGCAGCAAACGACTTGGTAATTGTTAACCAAGGGGAAGAGCCTACCTTTCATAGACAGGACTATTCTTCAATCCTGGATCTAACGATTGTAACCGAAGACATCGTACCAAGCATTATTCAGTGGGGAGTCAGTAAACAAGAATCCTTGAGTGATCACAATTACATAAATTTTGAGGTTGCGGAAAGAAAACAGCCTGTTACATCACATAGGAAAACAAAGGGATGGCAAACTAAAAAACTAGACAGGCAAAGGCTCCGTCATGCACTGGAAGAAATCGAACTCAGTGAGGAAACCACGTCGGTAAATGGGTTTGCAAGCGCCTTAGAAAAAATCTGTACTGAGACGATGCCAAAGAAAAAAGATAATCCCAGAGGTGAGCTTGTATACTGGTGGACCGACGAAATAGCAGAACTTCGGAAAGAATGTATAAGAAGAAGAAGAGCCTACACTAGAAACGCAAGGAGAAACCCACAAATAAATCATATATTATGGGAAGAGTACAAGGAGAGCAAAAGAAGACTGAGAAACGCGATTAAAGTGTCCAAAAAAACAAGCTGGAAATCCCTGTGTAATAACGTAGATCAAGATATCTGGGGGGTCGGCTACAAAATTGTCACACAAAAGTTGATAGGTTTCCCCCCAAGACCCAAGTTAACAATGGAAGCAATGGAAGAAGTAGTAAAACACCTATTTCCAGTCCATGAACCAGTCCTTTTTGAGCGTGACATAGATGATAGGACTATAAGCTTTACAATTGCAGAATTGCGTGCCGCATGCGAGAAACTTAAAAGTAACAAGGCACCAGGACCCGGATATATTCCACCAGAGATAATAAAACTGATAGCAGAGGACAGACCGGATTATTTGCTGATGATCTACAATGAGCTGGCGGCAAGAACACATTTCCCAGAACAATGGAAGCGGGCAAGACTTGTGCTGTTGAGAAAAGGAGACAAACCCCTCGACAATCCTGGGTCATACAGGCCAATTAGCCTGTTGGATGTAGAAGGTAAACTCTATGAACATCTCATACTTATAAGACTCAAGAGCGAGATAGAGCGCACTGGAGGTCTATCGGAGAGACAATTTGGTTTCAGGGAAGGTCGACAAACGGTAGATGCTTTAAGGGAGGTCCAAAAGTTGGCCAGAGAAGCTGCAGCATACTCTGCAAAGCATCGAAGACTCTGTGCAATAATAACTCTAGATGTCAAAAATGCCTTCAACAGTGCCTCATGGCAGCTCATTCTAGAACAACTCAAGAAAAGAGGCATAAAGAAAAACGTTATTAACATTATAGCGTCATACCTGTCAGACAGACATATAATACTAGAAGCAGAGAACATTACAAAGACACTAGAAGTAAACAGCAGCGTTCCCCAAGGGTCAGTGCTGGGCCCAACCCTATGGAACATTCTCTACGATGAACTACTGCGAATGGAGATGCCAATGGGTATTATATTAATCGGCTTTGCAGATGATATAGCAATGATTGTGGTCGAGAAAAACGAAAATACACTAATGAGTCTGGCAAACACGGGCCTGCAGAGAGTGGTAAATTGGATGGAGAGTAAGAAACTTCAACTGGCGCCGCAAAAAACCGAAGCGGTGCTGCTGACAACGAAAAGGAAGATATCACCTATAAACTTTGATGTGCAGGGTACTGTAGTCACACCAGGCAGGGCCGTGAAATACTTGGGAGTGTGGCTGGACACCAAACTAACTTTCGCCGAACATATAAATAGGACTATCACTAAGGCGGAAAAGACGGTGACGGCATTATCTAGTCTTATGCCAAATGTTGGAGGACCGAAGGCTTCGAAAAGAAGGATACTGGCCAGTGTTGTCCACTCTCAGTTATTGTATGGCGCTCCAGCCTGGCATACTGTAACAGAAAACAAGAAACTGATACAAAGACTTACAAGAACTCAGAGAATGATGTCCATCAGGGTTTGTAGTGCATATAGGACAGTATCAGCTGAGGGAGTTGGGGTTATCGCTGGGATTCCTCCCATAGAACTTCAAATCAAGGAGAGGTTGGAAGTGTACAGTGGAACTGACAGAAGAACCACCAAAGTGAATCTTATAACCCGATGGCAAGACAAATGGAATAACGGAACATACGGAAGATGGACATGGACCCTAATACCGGATATAGAAAGATGGTTGAACCGAACTTACGGCGAAGTAGACTACTTCCTTACCCAGGCGCTTTCGGGTCATGGATGCTTTAATAAGTACCTATATGAGCGTAAAAAAGTGGACACAAGTAGATGTAACTACTGCGAAAACATAGATGATGCGGAGCACACGCTGTTTGTTTGTCCTAGATGGCTAGAACCAAGAGCAGAATACAGACGACTGACTGGAAAAAACTTCAACCCGGTAAACATGATGGAAAGCCTAGTGGAAGCACAGGAAAGTTGGAATCATGCCTACACAGTTATACGACTCATCATAGAAACCAAAGAGCTGGAAAGTCGAAATTAAGAAAATTAATTTAATCAAAATAAATTAGACAGCCTTTACATCGAAGTAATGCGAGAGCGGATACCGGTGTAAAGTGTGAGAGAGGGGGAAGGGTTTTAGTCCAAGGAGGCAGACACTACCTGGTCAGAAGACGGTCGATATTGACTAGGTGTCTAGAGAGAGATTTCCTAATCCCCTTTAAAAAAAAAAAAAAAAAAAAAAAGCACCGACTTAAAACAAGTGTGGACCCGGTATTTCTATCTGCTTTGTACACGTCAATCTGACGACTGTTATTACGAAAATAAACACAACGAAAAAGAGATGGGGATTCTATTTGTAGAATCCCCGTTTCTTTGATCTTCTGTCTGTTTCTGTTTTCATTCTTATAGCTGATCGGTTTGATATGTAAAGTCCATATCGGCAAGGTTCGCACAACGGCGCCAAGGCCTTAAAGGCGACCGTACGGTCGCCTGTGGCAGGCCAGTATAGTATTTGCAGAATTATACCGTTGATCTTTTGACCGCAATAAAACCTCATTATCCATTCGACCATAAAATAAATAAGGAAATCCCAAATTTTAAAACCTTTTCGAGCAGAGCCGGACCAGGTATACAAATTCAATTTATACCTATGCCTGATGCATATATAAATACAAAGTGATTTTTAATAATTTTAATCTTTAGTGGTTTTCCGGCGAGTAATTTTTAGTTAGGCTTATTAGTGGTAGAATGTGGCGTCCTTGGAATTGTGCTGATAGGGGGGCAGCTTCAAGTGTCATTTTTAAAAGAAAGCATTTATCTACCGATGCCAAACTAATAATTAAAAATGTGTATCAATCGTTGTTGAGTAGAAATTTTAATTCGATGGATGCTTTAGCAGAGACGTCTACTTTGACAAAAACTCCTTTATCTTCGGTAAGAGACATAGTACTCAAACCTGTTAATCCTAAAAAAAATCGGAGTGATTCTGGCACATTTAGAAGCATTGACAAAAATGACATGGATTTATTAAGAAGAAAGATTTGCCAAATGTATGAGGCACAAACTATACCCACTTTGATTTCCCTCAAAGAGCGGCTGATTAAAGACGAAACAAATATCTCTTGTAGCCTTTCAAGCCTTAGGGAAATATTGCGTAAAATGGGTTTTAAATACCGAAGCATCGATAAAAGACAAACATTAATGGAATCTCAACGTTTACGGGAATGGAGACTTAAATATTTAACAGCTGTTAAACAATTTAGAGAAGAAAATCGTCCAATTATTTACCTTGACGAAACATGGTTCGATACCCATGACACTCCAAGAAAAGGTTGGGATGATTCTTCCAAAAAATGTCAAACCAAGGCACCATCAAATAAAGGCAAAAGAATCACAATATTACATGCTGGTTCAGAGAACGGGTTTGTTCCAAATTGTCTGTTGCTTTCAGCTAATAACATAGCAGATTCTTCTTTAGATTACCATCAAGATACCGACGCACAACTTTTTGAAGATTGGTTTAAACATAAACTCCTTAAAAATATACCTGAAAATAGCGTCATTGTAATGTACAATGCTAGTTATCATAGTCGGCAAGCAAAAATCATTCCCAATTCTAATAATACAAAAGCTAATGATTTATATTTTGAAGAAACTTACAAAAAACGAGAACTGCTTGAAGTATTATAAGCTTTTAAAATAAATAAGGAATATGAGTGTGACAAACTTGCAGCAGAAAATGGACATACAGTGTTGCGTCATCCTCCGTACTATTGTATATTCAATCCTATTGAGCTAATATGGCACCAATTAAAATCCAATATTGGCTGAAAAAACTGTGTACAGTATGTACTTAAGGTGGAAAATTCTTACAATTGCATGATTACAAATGTTCAACCCTTAATTATAAGTTTAGGCTTAGATGAAGATAGTGATACAGAGTTAAATTTTGAATAAATTATCAATAGTTTCTTAGGATTTAATTAATTTTTATTGTACTTGTTATCCTAATAGTTATACTTTTAAATTATATTATTTTCAATTATCATTAATTGTTATCATTACTTTACATTTATTATAGGCACCTAAAACTAAAAATACCTATCTATTTATTTTAAATTATAAAAATAAATCATGTGGTGTGGTATACATTTTCAAGCCGGCCCTGATCCCATTTATTGAGCTTTGAATAGGTTGAGGCGTATAGGGTTTAATCAGGTACATAATATGGCCTTTTTTCAGTAAATTAATAGCTAAACCAAAATGTCAAATTTGGCAACAGCGTCAAGAGCGTATAAATTTTAAAATTTCATATTTAACTTGTACCTTTGAAATATTGTATATCAATAAGGAAGCGAGATGGAAAAATGTGAACATTATTTCGATTTTTATGGTTACCGACATATTTACCTGTCTTCAGCCCACCGCTGTGCTTGCCGACATTCCGCAAGTTCTGATTCTAACTCGCGCCGCCGGGATTTACACACTTCTGTGCATTCTGTCCTCGAGGATTGTTGCGCAACCTATTGGAAACAAATAATTTTAAATATTTAAAAAATTCGACACATTTCGTTACAGAATCCCCATTTACAATTGGTAAACTTTACCCGTCGTTTTATGACGATTAGCAAAAGTAAGGTTTTGCGTAGGTACCTTTCAAAATGGGAGAAAACGCCACCATTGATTTATTTTCGTTTTTGGGCTTTCGAATTGACATTTCTTTCGTGTTTTGTGACAACTGTAGTTAAAAGCATGTTTGTGGTTTATGAGTACAGAGATCTACAGGGTGTCATGGAATTGCTTCATTAGATATATTTAAATCCGAACACCCTGAGAGGAGAAATGTAGAACAATAACCATAAATGGCGTTTTGAATTACTAAGCGAGAAAATCAAATTATGTCATTTTCATAGTGTGCAGCACAGCTAGATTTATAAACAAACCCGTATGATCAGTCAGTCGTCAGCGATGTTGTCAATTTTTCCCGTAACTCAAGGAAACATCCTATGCTATAATTTTCATTTCAACAATTCTTTCTGCAATTTCCATAAAAATTATAGCGAAAAATGTAATTTTTGTAAACGACATAAATAGAGGTATACAAATTTTGACGCGCGTAAAAGCACAGTCTTGTCTGTTTCGATCGATTGCACCTACTACTATATTCAACGAACGAACGGAAAGCGTCACAACAATATCACATAACCTATAAGAGTTAGAATGTTTGTGCAGAGTTGCATTAAGGCTCGATCGGAACTTTATTAAATCTTTGAAAATGTATAAACTGCATAATTGTTGATTATATAACTTTTATGCAATTTTATAAAAATAGGAAGATAAACGACATGTAAATACGTAAAAATTAATGAAGATTTGAGTCATGAATAAGAAAACAAATGACTTTTACGTCGGTAGCATTCAACCCTGTCTAAATGCCGCTCCAGTATTGTAAGATGAGCCATCTTCTGTACATGACGATATCGTAATGTACACGTGATATCACTGCCATGTTGTGAAACTGAACGACCCGTCAAGGGGCCATGTGTACTATGGAATATGCAGCATGTAATTTGGTTTTACGGGTAGTTTTCACATTTTTTATTAGTAGTAGAGTAGAACACCCAATGAGTCACTCATTTAAATATAACCATCCATTTCCATAACATCCTGTATATCCTTTTAGTTCAGTTATCAAATTTAATTGAAAATACACAAATTTTGGTTGTGTTCTTGTTCTTTTAATGCATTGGCAAAAGAACGGTCCTAATATACAGACAGGGTGTTCAGATAATGCATCAAGATACTTGGAGACATGACTTTACATGTTAAAATAAAGATAGTAAGTCATATAATAAAAAGTCGAAAACTCAATACTATTAGAGTTACCACCTGACAAAGTTCTATTCTTCTTATTTTGAACATCTTGTGGTTAGTTTTTAAACAATCAAACTGATATTTGGCACAGGCATTACGCTTAACAACTTCTATAATTCTTTTATAAAAATGTTTCTCTAGTGTCCTATTTAGCTGAAGTTCAAAATCTATTTGTGACATATCTGTTTTGTTTTGACAATTATTGGAAAAAATTACATGTTATTTTGGAGACAAAAGAATACCAAATAAAAAAGGTACTCTTTATGCGAGTCGACAAACCACACCCTTTACTCGCAAGACTGGTTCCATTATCCGAATTACCCTGTATACCTTCATCGGTTATTGTATCGTCTTTCTCAAGTTAAAATGACCCCAGTCTGTATGGACTAAGAATATTTGGGGGCTAGGCGAGTGAAAAGTCCGCCCTGGTTGGCCAAAATTTAATTTGTTTTATTAAAGTGATTCTCACTATCGTACAATAGTTAGAGAAACGGTGACAATAGGGGGTCCGTGAAGTGGAATATCAGTAATTTGGTTTTTCGTGGAGTTTAGGTCCCCCTCTACAACTTTTATATCTGATTAAATGCCGTACAGCGTTGCTGAGAGGTGCTGTATCGCTTTAGATAGGAAATTCTCAATAAATAAAAAATTATATCGAGTCATGTCTGAAAATGAATTAACAGCATCTGCGTGACCCTAAATTCACGGTAAACACATTTTCTGACAAGTCAACCATATATATCTATATGCATATACTTTTCTGAGTGTGTCAAAAAAAAGAATATAAAAAAAAAGAAAAAAAGCCAATTTGAAGTCGAAACTTTCTAGACTGAAACATTATATGTGAAAAATGTTTTGTCGTTCCAGGTCTCGCCATTTCATTATTGATTTTTAAAAAAATCTCCTAGGAGGAAATTCGGCAAACGATCGAGACATGTCAGAAAATTATCACACTACATTCCTTGACACCCAAATATTGTGGAAATTTTTTTTCAGAAGAATCGCACCTAGCTTGGCGAAATTCTGACAATATTACGCAGAGATACCGGAAGGCAGGTATCGTTCAGTTGTATGACGGGAAAAATGATTCGCAATATTCTTTTTATCAGAAAATTGTTTAAGAGTCATCTCCATGTGAATACAAATCGATTAAGCCCAGTTGGACCCATGTCACTTGAGACTTTATAATTTTTCCATTCATTCTTTTTTGACATGCTCGGAAAAGTATACGCAAGGGCTGACTTGTCAATATGTTTCCCGTGACTTTGGGATCACGCAGATGCTGTAAATTCATTTTCAGACATGGCTCGATATAATTTTGAATTTATCGAGAATTTCCTATCTAAAGAGGTACAGCGCCTCTCAGCAACGCTCTACGACATTTCATCAGATATAAAAGTTGTAGAGGGGGACCTAAACTCCACGAAAAACCAAATTACTGATATTCCACTTCACGCACCCCATATTGTCACCGTCTCTCTAACTACAAGGCACGTGCTCGGCAAACTATATTCACACTATGCGCGAAACGTCTCGGCAAGCGACGGCCCGTCAAAATTCATAAGACGCAATGATTAACCTATTTTGCCGAGCACGTGCCTCATACGATAGTAAGAATCGGCTTTAAACTGGCAATGGTGTATTGCTTGTTATTAATCAGCAGAATAAATTATCTTAAATTCTCCGTATATTCCCCGGTTTACCTGCGCAAGCCTCGCTTCCTCCTGCTTTCTACTTTTTCGCTCTTGGTTTAGTTGAGATTCTAAATTCGATCTAAGTCGTCTTTCCTCCGTTATACGCCGCTCTAAACTTCCTATTGATTGTTTATCTGCTTGTTTCGTCGCATTGACATTTTGCAATCGATCTTGGAGATCCTCAATTTGTCGCTGCAGAAGAGAAACTTCTCCCTTTGTGCCTTTTTCGCTTGTCGTTAGACAAGCAACCTGAAAATGAGAAAAATAGTATTTGAATCATGTCATTGTATTGAAAACAAATTATCAGTTCGAATTATTAGACTTTTTCAAAGAAAACAATAATAGGTAATTACTAATACGAAAAAAAGGTTACCTGTATCCTTAATTCTTGCTCGCTGGCTCTACTTTGTTGCAAATCGGATCGAAGCCTTCGCGTTTCCGTTTCTAATTTTTGTAAATACTCTTGTGCCTCTCTTTCTTTGTCCTGCTCCCTCCTTTCTCTTTTTCTGGTCTGCTTTGGTTCTGGTTCTGTTGATTCTTCATTTAACTCAACAACCGAACCATTGCTATGTGAATGATTAATCTAAAATATGTTAATATTCTAATATCAAATAAGGACACACATGGAACAAAGTACCCACTGTAATTATAGTAAAGTTTACATCATACAATTGACCTTTACTGAAATAGAGCAATTTCCTGTTTAAACCCCATGTTGCAGCTACCAACATCTTCAATCCGCAATAAATGAGTGCAAGGTAGGCTTGTAAATATAGTCACAGGTCGACAAGTGGATCTGTGTCTCCGACGTATCAGTATGGAGGAAGCAATATCGTTTAAAACATTGTCTAGTCATGGGCGTGCTATTATTATTTTAAATAATGTAATAAAAATATTAAATTCTTCAGGAATTGCATCTTTTGCTTGAAGGTAGGTTACTATTTTTATCAAAGTTTAAAAAATTACTTTTTACAAGAAATTTTTCAACATAAAAAAAAACAGCTACATATGTACATGATTCTGATGATTTTTCAGTTTTGGTCGTATTAATGTCCCTTTCTAGCTTTTTTAAATATATTGATTTGTGATTCCTCTTCATATACCCTATAAACATTTGCAACTACTTCGCGGGTCTGACTGTGAAGGTTTTTACCAGGAGTATACTCATTCATTATCACAAAGTTCAAACTTTTTAAATAACACCCTAAAACACGACACATTGAACATTTATTTATAAAACACAATTTAACACAATACAATAACTCTTGCCCTTCCTATCACTACGCAACTGGGTGGGTACATCCATTATTATGTTTTGGTTTCGTGCTTCAGTTGCGAACGCACATAGAGTTTTTGTAATTCAAAAAAGAATAGTCATGATTATGTTGGGGATGAATTACCTGGCTTCTTGTAGGGGTAAGTTTAGGCAGTTAAATATCATGACTGTCCCGTCTATATTAATATATAGATGTGCTGCATTTGTAAAATCTAATTTTCAATTTTTTGTAAGGAACAGCGATGTTTCAAATAATATTCTATTCCCCCCCCCCCCCTCATAACTCCCCTCCTAATTACCCGACCACCCCCAGCCTCCGGCCTATCAAAGTGCTCGGTGTCACCCGTTGATTCGCGAAAAATTGATGCCCCATCTTCGCCCCTTCTCGAGATATAGTTAATTAAAGTTTATTGTTTTTTGCAGTTGAAAATCGCGATAATTCGCGAACTCATTGAGATATCGGGACCAGGTTTGCTCGAGCTTACGCGATCTGTCAAGCTCTTCAATTTTGCCTTTCACATTTTTTTTGTAGCATCATAACCGATTTAGGATAATCCGTTGTCGGTTAGATTTACGGGGCGTGCCCCCTCCCCCCGCATGAGGCGCCCCCTACAAATCATGTCATAATGTCGAGGGGATCCTACTGTATCGATTGGGGGGAAAAAAATTACTCAATTTCGTCAAGGGACTTTCGTAAATCGGATCGACTCCACTAATCAATGATTTTTATGGCTTTTTTTGACAAAGAAAAAAATATATTCCTATTTTATTCGGGTTTATTGTTATTGACGTGTTTTATTGACATTGTTCTAATTTGTTTTTGTTTTTGACATCAGCATTTGTATTTTGTAATAATTTTTTTTGTTTTTATCAATAATGTTTGTATTGTTTTGTTTTTTATTTAAATTTGGAATTTTCTTGTTTTATAGGTACAATAAGTTCTTTTTTATTTTTGTATTCAATTGACGTTGTCAATGTTCATTAGTGAATGTATTTTATGACAATAAAAGTATTATTATTATTATTATTATCAAATATCTGACATCGCCGAACAAGCCCGATGGCCCATCGGGTGTCTCACGAGACGCGTGCGCTATCAACTGTATGGAATATAACCAATCAAATTAGCGCTAGCTACCTGTAACCATTGACAACGCACTATGTTGCCATATTTTTAGACTAAAAGTACTTTAATAAAAAAATATGTTATTTTGCATTTGAATATCAAAATAAATAATATAAAAACATAGTTTTAATAGTATCAAAACTATAATAGAATATTGGTTTCTTATAGACGTATTTATTTTAAATACGTAAATGTAATTTTAGGGTTTACTCGGTAAGAGACTATTAAATTAAAATTTAACAACATTGTTAACCACAGGCACTTTTTTGCCCGCATTCCTTTCGTAGCAACAGATACACTTGTCGACCTGTATCTACATATTGATTTATTTTACACCTACTTAAAATGATATAATCATTAGGGATGCAGGTAAATAAAACTTGTACTCCGGCTCTGATCGAAAAGATGTAAATTTAGGGCATTTTATGGTCATAGGGATAATTAGGAATTACGGCAGTCAACAGATCAACGGGATAATGTAAACTGTGCTATAAATGAACAATGAAACTGTTAACGAATATAACTTACCTTATTTTGTCTTTCTATGTGTCTCTCTGTATGCCGATGATCGTGATGGTCGCCAGCACTTTCTCGGCTTTTGTCTGCTGACGACCGCTTGTGAGATCTTGTACCATGGCTTACCCCATTTGGTATCGTACCGTTGGGTATATGACCATTTTTGTCCTGCAAGAAAAAGTAATTTTATTTAAAAAAAATAACTTATTTAGCGCCATTCTTTTAAGCAACAATTGCTTCAGATTTGTTACACAATCAATTCTCTTCGTGGGTAAACAGAAATCTCGGCCTAAGAAACTGGTTTTATTAGTAACATGTTTTGCTCTATGAGAGAATAATGAAGCATTATAAAAGCTAATTCTTTAAAACAACATAACGCTACATTACGTTATACACTTACATATAGTGATGAGCGATATCGTGATTTTTCAATCACGTTGTAAGACACGTGATTGTTATTTTTTTATATCAGTGAAATTAAAGCGTGACGTGATCACGGTTTATAACTTTTTCTCACTGCTACGCGAGATATTAACTAGATAATATACGTAAGAGAATATTGCGAGCATCGGAAAATAATTAGTGGGTGATGGTCAATGTATTTAAATTATTTATTATGTATACTACTAAAAGAACTGTAACAAAAAAAAATAAACTCTGTAAAAAATATTACAAAACATTGATAACAAACCAAAGAAAAAGTTATTTCTACCTATATTGAAGTAAAATTATACATTTCAGAAAAACTATGATGAACTAAACAATGTGTACTTTACAACAAACTATTTGTTCATGCAAATACTGCATGGTTTCTTAATCATTTTGTGCGTATTGTATATTATTATTTAAGAATAGAAACGTTAATCATTTGAGTTTTTTTATTATTTAGCCTGTTTCGTTAAAAAATGACCAGAGCTCGCTAGTCTTTCGAATATTACTACTCATTTTCATTTCACGATTTCAACTTCAAGATTCAGAAGTCACAGTCAAGTACCAAGTAACGACCTGACAACTTCACGGAATCACATTTTAAATAATAGGTCTATACAAGAAGTGATTTGAGAAAATTCACCGAAAAGCAATAAGGCACGAAGTCCAGTACCCTTCATGTTATTCTTATGATCATATGCTAAAATGACTTTTATTGCTTACCCTTTACCAATAAGGCACGAAGTCCCGTGTCACCCATGTTATTCTAACGGTGATATGTGAAAATGGCCTTTATTATTTTAACACAATTGGTATTGCTACAACACAATTAGGCCGATTATGGCAAATGTAATAAATGTATTTCTTATGATGTTACAACAATTCAATCCCATGGGAATAAATTTTAAACAAAAAGATAGGTTTAATGATTAGTAAAAGTGAAATACATAGGCAAAGGTGATTTGTTTAAACTGTGATCACATCACGCTTTTTATTGCTGCTAAGGAACTGTGACTACCTGGGATTTGTTGATATCAGTGATTAAATCACAGTTCGTGAAATATCGCTCACCACTACTTAAGTTTTGTGCAAATTTCAATAAAATAGAGTTATTTTATGGCTGGACTTTGTCATTTGAATCAAATGAATAAATAATTGCGTATCACTCTGTATTATAGACTATATTTGCTGAAATGATGTGGATCAAAATTTCTCTTCTCCATTTTTTTATATGATTTTAGTCCGCAAAATACAGGGCGACTCCTTGGGGCCCTAGAGAAAGCCTATATACTCTTATAGATCGAATGTCTAAATAATTAGGTCAAAAAACCCATACACATCTGTTTTCAGTTACCAAGTGTATGTAGGTCAGTAGGCTAGCAGTGTATCTTGAATTTCCACGTGCTTGTATACGAATTTTAAACGTGAATGTGTATTTCAGGCTTAATAAATGTTGTGTGATACATCATTTTGTGCTGAATTTTTGCTGAAATTTTGAAACGAATTATTTTTAAATGAGACCGAAAGTAAGAGAGACTAGACTTTGAAAAAAAGCTGAAAACGCGGGTTAAAGCCGTCTTGTTGACAAATACTGACCACGTGCTTGTTCACGTTTACAATTTTTTCAATCGCAAAAAAATTTTTGTCATTAAAAGTATTGTTCAAAAAGGTATGGCTCCGGGTAAGAATGAAAAAGTGTTAAAAGCATAGTAATTTTTGTATTTCTTCCTATTTGACGTGTAAATATGACAATACCGGCGAACATTCACCGACGTCCCTTGAGACCTGACCTAGGCATTTATGGTTATTTTTCTTCAATTTGTTTTCATCTCAGTATTTGCCGGTTTAAATATAATAACTCATTTCCATAACACCCTGTATATGATAAAAAAATTTACCTTATGGCTATGGTTGTGAATCTTATTATTATTATTTTGTACATTTGGTGCTGAGGGGGCGGCACTGGCGACCGTATTAGTTTGCGTCGTCGCCACTTGATCCGAAGCGTCGGGCGGCACCTCCACCGGCAGTGCCTGCTGCATCAGCTGCATATAGAACTGATTTTCTTTTGCAACGTATTGCTGCTTTCGCTGTCGCATTCTGTAACAAGACAATGATTATGGGGGTTGGAAGTAAAGGGCTTCAAGTCAACTAGCAAAAAAAACACATTACTTTTCCATTGATAATTGCGCAATTAACAATTTTAGAAATAATTTTTTTCTAGGACATTATTCACATTTCATATATTTTTTAATAAATTAAAGATGAAATACATTTCTTTCATCCAAATTATAATTTTTTTTCTGGAACGTTATTCACATTTCACTTAGTTTTTAATAAATTAAAGATGAAATACATTTCTTTCATCCAAAGTTCATTTAATAAAATTGTTTCCACGGCCAACTGACTAAAAACAGTGATATTCAGTTATTAACTGCGTAGAAACATTTGGTCAGAAAATTAGTCATAAATGCTGAACCGAATGAAATAACAAAAAAATCTCGGAGCCGATACCATTTTTTTATGCTTTATTTCCTAGACATTACAATTTACAATGTGTGGAAAACGTCAAAGTCAAATACATGGGTATATATAAAATGTATGATATACCAATACACAATATATCAAATTTAGAAAAAACAAACTTATACTAAAATAAAAGTTACGTTATTGTTAAAAAAAAATAAAAAAAGTAAATATTTTCATTTACAGATCAATAAAATATCGGTATCGGCAAAAAAACCGCATCGGTCGATCACTAGAAATTTTCTTAATTCTCGGTACCTAACGAATTATAAATATGACGCTTGTAAGTAAATATTCTAGCTCTAAAGATTGTCTTTTTTAAGCACCCTTAATAATAACACAAGTCGACATAATTTTTGTTATTACATTTAGCAAGTTTTTAAAACACTTTTTCCCAGAAATGGACTAGCAAGTCTCATTTTCAAGCACCTGCTTCTCTTTAGGACTTAGGGTCGGAAAGTACAACAAGACCGCAGAGGGGTTATTTTCACAGTATTGTACGAACCTTTAAGAGTTTTATTGTTTTCTGCAGTTCAGTTGGGTTTCTGTCTCGTTTACAGTACAGTCAAGTGTTTAAGTCGATTTTGATATAAAATGGCAAGTTCGAGTCGTCGATGTTGCAAAAATCCAGCCGATAAGTTTTGTTATATATGGGGATGATTTATAGTAAAGCTAGATCTATATCTGAGGAAGTCAAAAAAGCCTATTTTTTATATTTTAAGTGCCAAATTGGGGATCAAGATAAAAGTCCTCATGTTGTGTGAGATGTCACGTAAATTCAGTGCAGTTGACGTATCGGAAGAAAAATTCTATCCCGTTTGCTGTTCCTATGGTGTGGAGAGAACCTACTGACCATGTAAGTGATGGCTACTTTTGCATAACTGAAACAGAAGGGATTTCAAAAAAGCATAGAGACAAAATAGAGTATCCAAATTTGTCTTCTGCGCTAAGGCCAGTTCCTTATTCTTAGGAACTACCTGTACCGATAGCGCCTTTAAACATGGACATCGCGTTTCTCGGTGATTTTAATTCTTCATCCGAATCTGATCCACAACTTCCTGAGAACACCAGTTATGACCCAACATATTTACCAACTACCAGTGAACCTCACTTAATAACTCAGAATGAATTAAATTACTTGGTACGTGACCTAGGATTGTGGATAGGAACTTGATAGATAAAAAAGTAAGTGTTTCACTTTACAGAAAACGGAATGTAACATTTATCAAGTTTTTTTAAAATGGAAGGGTCGCTATGTGTCTGTTGTGATATTGATGGTTTAATGAATGAGCTTAATATGGAACATGATCCTAGCGAGTGGCGTTTATTCATAGATCGTCGAAATACAGCCCAAAAGCAGTCCTGTTTCATAATGGAAACAAAAAACCATCCATTCCTTTAGCCCATTCAGTGACAATGATAGAAACGTATGACAACTTAGCAACCATATTAAATCGTGTTAAATATGAACAGTATCAGTGGGATATCTGTGGAGATTTAAAAGTGATAGGTATATTGCTAGGACTTCAAGGGGGTTTTTACACTTATTGCTGTTTTTTGTGTCTGTGGGACAGTAGGGCAACAAAAGAACACTACAGTAAAAAGGATTGGCCTCGTAGAACTTCTTTTGAAACTGGTACTTCAAACATTAAATATGCCCTCCTTGTTAACCCCAAAAAGGTGCTGCAACCGCCTCTCCATATTAGGCTTGGATTAATAAAAAACTTTGTCAAAGCCATGGACAAAGAATGTAGTGGTTTCCAGTACCTAAGAGAAATATTTCCTCACTTAAGTGATGCAAAATTAAAAGACCTCAGATAAGGAAGCTCCTAGATAATCTCCGTTTTCAAGAACAATTAAATAAAAAGGAATTGGCAGCTTGGACGTATTGTACGTGTAGTGAAAGCATTTCTGGGCAACAAGAAAGATAAAGACTATAAAAGACTCATAGATTAACTGTTGAAAATCTATGAATTACTAGGGTGTCGCATGTCTCTAAAAATACATTTTTTGCACTCCCATTTGAATTTTTTCTCGGAAAATTTGGGTGCAGTAACCGATGAACAAGGAGAGAGGTTTCACCAGGACATCAGGACGATGGAAACGAGATACCAGGGACGCTGGAACCCATCTATGTTGGGCGACTAGTGTTGGTTTTTAAAAAGGGATGACGGTACAGAACACAAAAGCAAAAAGTGAACGTTTTTGTCGCTGTATCATATCTTGTACAATATATTTTTTATTAACATAACAACCAATCCTCAGTAATGGTTTTGCATATATGCCACATGTTTTATATGTTTATATTAAATAAATATATTAGATTGTAAAAATATGTCGTCTCCTCTCTTTTCTCCACCACCCACCCCTTATACAAAATACAGTAATTAGCTTATCATTTTCGGATTTAGGACTCTAAAATACTTCAGACAAACCTATTTTTATCAATGTTACTTTACAAAAATTTAAATTTGTCGACTTGTGTAATTAAAGATCTAAAATTTTTTTTAAACATTTCGAACTTAACTTTTGTCTGTAATTTCTTTGTAGGACGTAAAAGAGTCAGTTTACAATATGTAAAAAAAGTAATATAAAAAAACCTTGTTATGTTAGACACTTAAGGCCAAAACACAACATAAACGCATCTCAACCACGTACACCTTAACAAATCATGGTTACATCTTAGAAAACTTGTTGTAACCGCAACGACATTTGGGACACAGCCATCATGGCATAAATAATCTTGTTTTGAGGTTATGATGGCTTTTAATCCATATTTTAACAATGAGATGCGTGATGCAGTGAAAAGATCCGTGAACGCAGAATCTCGTACCGATAAGTTCAATGTATAGCCAACTTGCGCAGTCGCAGATCGATACGGATACGTATTGATAACTGGCCTTGTTTTAAGTGTCTATTAATAAATGCGTTACCTGTAGCCAACATATGACTTGAATCCAAAACCTAACGTTACTACTGGATAGCCTATGCAGTGCGCGGCAAATGGCCTGCATAGATCTAGGTGTCCTGGAAGATGTTTGACGTCTCGCAATCGAATAGCAGCTTCCAGATAAACAAATAATATCCAGAGCACAATCGTTGGTGCGCAGATTCCTGAAAATGCGACAATTAACTATGAAATAAAATAATTCTTTGATATTTTTCAATAAAAACTTGTCTACTGGTCCTCATACATTAAGGCACAAGTTTAACGCCTGTTTAGAACACAAAATTTGCACCTAAAATTCTTTTTTGGTCATTTCTTCGTCTTTTCTGTACATTTTGAGTTAATAATTTGAAATGTGGTACTTATTTCAAATAGTTACAATACGAATGCACTCTACAGGGCGCACGTTAGCCATAGGACATACAGAAACGATCACCGCAACGCAAAAATTGCGCATTAGTGAGTTCTGCAACGTCATGTTTTCAAAAGTTCCGAATGTTTCCCAAGATACTTGGGCAAATCGGAAATCCGCCGAGTTTACGAAAGTCACTTTCACACAAGCAATGTACAGGGTGTCCCATTTTCGACACTTTTATAGGGTATCTCCGTTATTGTTAGTGCTATCAGAAAAGTAATGTAGGTGTCATGTGCTCTTTTTGGGTCAAACTTAAATTGATAAAATCAAAATTTGAAAATTTTCGCTCGTTTAAGAAAAATCAAAAAAAGGACAATTCCTAAATTACCCTATATTTCCTTAGTTAAAAGAGATACGGAAAAATGTTTTATACAGAAGTTTATTTATAATGATTGTTGAATAATCTACCGTTTTCAGAATAAGTATACGGGGTCGGGTAAAAAAGTTATCGGACCTAACCTCATTTTTTTAACACACCCTGTATATTTCAATTTAAAAGATAGCATTTTAAACTCTCTTTTCAAACTTATAACACACCATGGATGATAGATATCATCAAATTTTTCAAAATGTTGATAACTAAGTCTTTTTCACAAATGAATAACTAAGTTTTTTTCAAAAAATGACATTGACGTTAAATGTTAATAACAACTAGAATGTCAACATAGTTGTCTCTAGGATATTAGTTTTTGTTTCATGGCCTACTTTGGTTTAAAGGTATAAAGTTTAAATAAATCGCCTAGGAAACCAATATCATCCATGGTGTGTTATATATTTGAAAGGAGAATTTAAAGTAGTATATGTTTAGATTAAAATATACAGGGTGTTCCATTTAAAAAAATGAGGATAGGTCCGATAACTTTTTTACCTGACCCCGTATACTTATTCTGAAAACGGCAGATCATTCAACAATCAATATAAAGAAAGTTCCGTATAAAACATATTTCTGTATCTCTTTTAACTAAGATAATATAGGGTAATTTTGAAATTGTCAATTTTTGGATTTTCCCCCGTATCTCTTAAGCGAGCGAAAATTTTCAAAGTTTGATTTTACCATCTTAAGTTTGACCCAAAAAGAGGACGTGACACCTACATTACTTTTTTGATAGCACTAACAATAACGGAGATAGCTTATAAAAGTGTCGAAAATGGGACATCCTACCCTGTACACAATTTTTCCTACGACTACAAACACACTTCCCAATTATTTGAACAATTTATCTTACTTACCTGGTTGTTCGGGTTTGTTCGTATTGTGTGTATACATTTTTAAAGTTTCTGATTTGTTAATTAAATTAATACTGTTCAGGCGTTGTTCCACCTCTTCAACGTAGCGGATTGTTTAATCATAAAAACTTTTATTACTTCTTAAAACTCTCTTAGACGGACACCTACGGGGTTGTCTAAATGTGTCCGCTTAATATAGGTGTCCGCCCATTGGAGATTTGTAATTAGGTAATATGTAAATGCAAAATTATTACTATGTATATGTATGTACAAATAAACATAACATAACATAACAAAAATACACTAGTTTGAGTTAGGATGTAGGTACTAAAAAATCTAATAACGTAGTTTGACGTGTTTGCGTTTTAAACTTGCAATCTAGAAAATGTAATTCCAAGTCTGATAACAATTCCATTGCTTGAGAGTCACCTCTATTCTTTGCATACTCTTATAATTCCTTTACCATACTAATGTTGATGTTGATAATTGGTGACATTTGTTTAATTACTGCATCAACTTCTTCATCAGAGTCGTCAGATATTGATGTGGTTTCAGTTTGGATTACATAATCGATAGGAAAGTCACTATCATCTTCTAATAGCACATTACTATTAATGTTAATGAACTCGCCCAAATGATTTTTATCAAATTAAAAACTTCCACAACATCAATATATAAAGGGCGGACTGACTGACGTCGGGGAATCACACATACTTTCATTCGGCGAAGTCCTTTTGCCCTGTTACGCATACGCAATTGGTTGCCGGTCTGTCTTCAGAGAGTTTTTGCACCGTACTTATTCGTCTCCGAAATACTTTTAAAATTTTTTTGTCCGATTAAAGGAGGGTTTTCGCACTCCTTGTATGAAAACAGCAAGAAAACCACAACTGCCCTAAAGTGCATCTGCCCTACTCCTCGGAGGTCACTTCGTGTTGAACCGGGTTCGTTTCAGCAATTGCCCTACCCACCATTACGAAGTTTCGGGTACGAGCATGATTCGAAATTTGTTCTTTGGAATAGACATGTTGGCCAATGAGATAGTGTACGACAGATCAACATTAGGATAGAAATAATAAATACTTGTTATAGTTCTCTAATTTATTTATATGTAGAGTAGCTGCGGCCGATTTGCGCTCGAATTTTGTTTTTTCAAATTAAAATACAATAGGAAATCGTCTCCAAAAGGTGTATCTGGGCGGGTTTGCACTTGTTTCCCCAGGGCATCTATAAATATTATTACATTTTAATTGTCTTCTTATGTAAGAATAAAATTTCGATAATAAAATAACTACAACTAATGGCGTAGTCAGGTAGGGTGCAGGAAATCCCAAAAATATTACAGTTCTAATATGAAAATAAATATGACATAACCATTCAATCGTTCGACGCTAAGAGCAATATTTTATGAATCCAAGAATAATTCACAGCATGTCAGTAAAAATGCATGTAAACAGGGGGAAAAGGTGTTCCCAATGGATTAGGTAATACGAGCTTAACCGACTGGTAGGGCAGATGAACATTAGGGTAGTTGAACAAACCCCAAAACAGCCTGTCCGCGTCCGCCCAAGAGAGGTTGATTTTCATGGAATTTCATATACCTAGTTCCGGACTATGAAAAAATGTCCGCTTAATAGAGATGTCCGTTTAGGTAGGTTAGGTTTAGGTATTAATTAAAGCAAACAAAATGGATGTATTCTTTCCGCTGGTCTAGTGTCAGTTCCTTGCTCTTCTCCTTTCCGCTAACGGCGCCACCAGCGCTGTTCATGTAAAGACTATCTTAGACTATTAAACTTCAAGGAGCCGAACCGTATATTTTTTAACTTTAACGAATCCAAAAAAAAAAATATATAAATTAATCTTAACATTAAATAAATATATCCAAGAAAATTATAAAACTCATATCCTAACCTCAATATTTATAGAGATGGTGTTAAAAGTCGTTAATTTGTCAATTATGAAAGTTTTACATATTTGATAAAAAAATATTCAAATTATCATTACAACAAATACAGGGTGTTTCGGGAGGAAAGGGAAATATTTTGGGAACATGTTCAGAAGGTCAAAATAAGAGAAATTAACCCATATGTTTTAATCCGATTCTTAACCGTCTCTGAAATAATCGGTTCTAAAGTTTTTTTTGTAAAGTTTTGGAGTAATTAAGAAGTTTTGTATTTCTAACTCCAGCTTGTAGGTATTTCATTGCTTGTCAATACCTAATTTAATTGACAAGCATGGTTGTCAGTTTGATTTATTCTGAGCGTTTCGACTCGAAAAGAGAAAAGGTTCCATACGTAATGCTTCACACATTCACCCATAGGGAGTATGCTGACATGATATTCGTGTATGGTTTCTGTAATGGTAGCGCATTACGGGCTGTTGATGAATACCGACGTCGTTTTCCAAATTGAAGAGTTCCTAATCGAAAAGTGTTTCAAAAAGTTTTTGCAAATGCTCAGGAAACAGGAATGTTTCCAAGCGTAAGGATTGATTCTGAACGAGCGGCGGGTCTAAATGTGGAAAATGAAGAGAATGTTCTGGATATGGCTGAAGAGTGTGTGAGGGTGTTAGTACGAGGCGGATTACGAAAGAACTTCGATTAGAACCACATGTGGGCGTTTGGAAGACAGTTAGAAAAAAGAAAAAACGGTTTAAAGCCTTTCCATGTTCAACCGGTCCAACATCTTCAAGAAGGTGATTATGGCTTAAGGGTTCAATTTTGTGAATGGATCCAACAAAATCGAGGCCTACATAAATACATTTTATTTAGCGATGAAGCTCAGTTCACCCGCGATGGAATCAATGTCACAATGAACATCGGTGGTCAGATGAAAATCTTCATGCCACGTTTGAACGAAACTTTCAACATCGATTCAGTATTAATGTGTGGTGGGGAATGCTCAACGACCAGTTGTTTGGTCCTTTTGTATTGAATGAGCGTCTTACTGGAGATGGATATTTACGGTTTTGGAAGACCATTTGACACACATGTTGGATGATGTTCCGCTAATTGTTCGACACCGAATGTTCTTTCAGCACGATGGAGCCCCACCTCATTTTAGTCGCCGGGTGCGTAATTTCTTGAATAATCGTTTTCCTCATCGTTGGATTGGCAGAGGAGGACCTCAAGCTTAGCCACCGAGGTCACCAGACCTAAACCTACTGGATTATTGCCTCTGGGGGTGGATGAAATCACTAGTATACGAAACACGAATAGAAACCGTGGAAGGACTCCACAATCGAATTTTTAATGCTGCAAATATCATTATAAACAATCCCCAAGCAGTTCAACGCGCAACACGAGCGAGATTAACAAACGTGATGCAGCTTGTATTGAAGTTGGTGGGGGTATTTTCGAAAACATTCTAAATTAGTGGAATTTTGTTGTTTTACTAGTATCTATTGGTGTTGCTTTTGAAATAAAAAATAGTTACAAAAAAAACTTTAGAACCGATTATTTCAGAGACGGTTAAGAATCGGATTAAAACATATGGGTTAATTTCTCTTATTTTGACCTTCTGAACATGTTCCTAAAATATTTCCCTTTCCTCCCGAAACACCCTGTATAATTACATAAATCAATTTTATACTTACCTTGTATATGGATATAAAAGAAACAGAACGAAATCGTAAAAATTCGCTTTTGCCCACATATCTTCGGAGATATTACGATTTTTTAAATTTGAAAACATGACCGGAACATAACTCATTAATGCGCCACTTTTATCTAATTCGATCATTTCTGTATGTCCTATCGTTAATAAGATCCCTGTAAAGTGCATTCCTATTCAGGACATCCTGTATGTTGATATGATTTCATAATATTTTTAAAATAAACTGTTTAGTTTAATCTCCTGCTTGTTGGGATATGTGAAATTTATGAAAAATTTAATTACATTGTTATACTCGTTTTTGGAATGCTTTTCCATCTTAACTGATTTCATTTGGTACCACCGACCTATAACTACGGATACGTACAACTTATGGGGTGCGCAGTAAAAGTTAAATTTTATGAGTGACAAAATGGGTTGATGCGCACGGTTTACCGGTTATATTTTTAAAGGTTGCTCGTCGGTTGTCTAGCGCACAATGTTGTCGCTGTCATATAGGCAACTCAGCCGTATTGGTGCCGGTTTGGTTGCCAACCAACGAAGTGAACCTACGACGACCGTCCGCGACGAAATCAGTCGTAGCGATGTCAGGATATTAAAAATCAATCGATACGTGGACAATATATATCAAAATTAATTCTAAAAGTAGCTTTCAGTGATGGCAACAAGGCCTTCTTTTATGCGAAGTACGGTCCTGTTCGCCGGTTAAGGTAAATAATTTATCAGTCGGCATTGCGCATGACATCTGACGATCAGTTTTGTTTACATGCGCGAGGCCATAAATTTGCCACTTTTGTTTTTAGAGTTTACCTATCCATAGATATAGGTCGGTGTTTGGTACCTAAAGTTCTTTAAATTGGTATTGTCGTTAGTGTTTTAATTTAGTATTCTAGCGCTACTTACCTTTATCTGTGTGCCAAACGTACTGAACCCATACATATGTGCTGGCAGCAAAAAATAACCAGTGTACAGGTATAAAGAAGTAGCACAGCATGTCTGATGTCAATGCAATCAAAACAAAAAATATCGAAAAGGCCAAGCCTTGGTACTTAAACGAGTCGTAGACTGAACGTATTAGAAGATAGAATGGCCATAAAAATTCGAATCGAAACTCCAAAATAAAATCGGCGAGTATCACTAAGATCCACAGAATAAGAAACTTCAAATACAGAAGAGTACTGAAACAAAAACAAAACATTAGTAATATTACTGGCAATTTATTGTAACTGATCTCTGGTATCAGTTTTAAAAGCTCTGTTGGCACTCAATCAATAAGCATTTAGCTTGGAACTTTTAACAATTTGAGGTGACAAATATTCTCGTTTATTGCCATTTTGACGTTTTCATGAATTCTATACAGGGTGTGACAAATTTGTCCTTCTCCTTTGGGATTTCGGAAACGGTAAGCGATACGAAGTCGGTTAAATTGAGGGAAAGTTGCGTAATTATAGGTCCAATAATATGCCGCAAAAAAACCAAAAAAAAAACCAGAGGATTTCAAAATATTTGGAAAAATCTAAAATTTTGCGTTTTGGTCGATGTCCCAAAATACATTTCATTTTCTCCTGGCTACTTCTTATATTCCACAAGATGGCACATCAGATCTTTCATGTGACGTTTCGTCTTTAGGTCACCATCATCAACAAAATTTTTTTAAATACGACTTTGGATTTTTTTTGTTTAAATTATGAAAGAGGACCGAAATCTACGTTCAGTGGTATACAACACTTACTGGTTTTCCGACGTTTTGTTCCTTAAATTGACCATCTTCATTGAAATACCCCTTGTACGTTTTTGAAGAAACTGAAGAGTTTAAAATTTTTGCTATTTAATTATGTCTTTAATTGTTATTCTTATTTCGTACTAATACTACTGTTTTTTTATTTCAAACTAATAGTATCAAATCAAATCAAATCAAATCAACTAAAAAATTTCTATATTTCAAATGTACTTTCCACAGTACACAGGTATCACAAAAACATCAAATGAAATAGCGTCACCTCTATAACTAATGAGTATACTTATAACTAATGAATATATTACATGCCAAAATAATCATTTAAGCTAAATGGTTCTAAATTTACTAGAAGTTGTTTGGTTTTTCTCTTAAATTGTATAATATTTTGAATAGTCTTTACATTATTTGGTAACTTATCAAACATTTTGATGCACATATATGATGGATTTTTTTCAGTCATTGTAAGTCTATGAATGGGGTCATTTATATCTAATGATCTAGTGTTGAATGCCATATTCGTGTTATTAGTTATCAAATTAGTTATGTATCAAATTTCTACTTGGCGTAAGTACAACTAATTTATTTTATTAATACAAATAAAATTAGACTCTTAAAGCCCAACACTTTCTTACGACTTTTAAAAGAGGCATTAAGTTTTAGATTTTCGAATTATAACGAATTTAAAAAAAAAAGTTAATTACAGGAACATACTACCCAAGTAGCATTTTTAGACACATTGTGGTACATGTATCGTAACTATCGTTTCTGTTTCCGATCAAAATTGGAAACTGTTGACAACAAGAATGGAAATATTTTCGAAACGTATACATTTTAAATGGGACATTTACGCGTGTTTCCAAGTGGTTGGTACTAGCTGTGACAAATTTTGGCTTTGCAAGAGATGCAGGAATTTCATTAAAACTCATTTTAACAAAATAAAAATTCATTTCCTAAAATGGCCGCTAGAAAGCAAGAAAATATTCTGGTATAAAATGGACTTGACACACAATTTCTACTCTTTGGCTTCTATAATGTTTCCATGATGCACAGAAGAATAAAAGGTTTGTAAGGTGAATGCCACAGAAAAAAAAAGGTTTGCTTGCATGCGCAGAAAAGAAAGGTTGGTTATGGACAGCCGCGGTGTGACGTCACGAGAGGCGTGGTTGCAAAAACCTTTCCAAACTAAAATTATAAGGGATAAATAAGCAATTTCCTGGTATTATTTGTATATTAGATGTTAGTATTGATTTATTTTCCGAAACAGATTGACGTAAGTGTTTTTTGAAGATTTTTAATCAACATCTTGTTTGAGGTTATGTTATTATTGTTTGCATAGGGAGATTTAAATGGTTATTTTTCTGTTAAAAACAGCTTATTGCACTGTATTTATCAACATAGGGTATACCCACCCTATAGCCATACTTTATGTTGATAAATCCAGTAGAGTAAGCTTTTTATTACAGAAAAATAACAATTTAAATCTCGCTAAACAATAACATAACCTCAAACTTGTTCAGATGGTGATTAAAAATGTACCTAAAACACTTACTTCAATCTGTGGTTGAAAATGGATCAATAATAACACCTAAAATATAAATAATATCAAGAAGTTGCTAATTTATCGCTAATAAACGTACACCGATGCTATAAAAAATCTCTTATGGGAAATTCAATGCAATCTTTTGTCTTACCAAAACTTTAAAATTTTAACTAAAAATTTTTCGAAAAATATTTATCTTCGCGTGTCGTTAATATATCGACACCACGATTTGTAAAATATTTCGAAACAAGCACGTCTTTATGTGTTTCTAGTAACTGGATTCGAAAATGTGTCGCAAAAGTTTCGTAACACATATGTCTCGATACAAGTTTCTAATTCGAATCGAAAATGTGTCAAAACATTTCTCAGCAAAGAATATGTCCAATTTGTGTCTAAAAATGCTACTTGGGTAGGGGTATTTTAATGAAGACGGACAATTTAAGGAACAAATCGTCGGAAAACCAGTACGCGTTGTATACCACTGAACGTAGATTTCGGTCCTCTTTCATAATTTAAACAAAAAGATCCAGGCCCGTATTTAAAAAAATTAAGTTGTAGATGGTGACCCAAAGACGAAAATGAAAGATCTGATAATGCCACCTTGTGAAGAATAAAAAATAGCAATGAGAAAGTGAAATTTATTTTTGGACATCCTCTTGGAACAAAGTCAGAAAAAAAAAAAAAGAAACGCAAAATTTAAAATCTCTCCAAATATTTTAAAAGCCCGACTTTAACCGACTTCCTATCTCTTACCGTTTCCGAAATAACAATGGTGAAGGCCGAATTTGTAACACCCTGTACATAATTATTAGTGATGCCACCGGAACCGGTTCTGGATCCGGTCTTTTTTTTTAATATCCGCGGATTTTGTATCGGATCCGGCCGGAAGTGAAACTGATACTGTATAGCTGTTTATTAACGAAACTAAGATAAGTAAACGAAATTTAACGAAACTAAGATAACTACAAAATACAAACTCTGCAACAAATGACAATTAATAAACAATATGTAACAAATCAATATTTGTAATTAATTATGGGCAGATTATGTAGAAAAATCAATTCTTTTCTGTTGCTTGCAGAAAGTCTATCCCTTTTTTTCACTACATATTACGAGTATTATGTAGTTACATAAGACAACTTTTGAATACTAGTAGTTCATATTATAATAATGCTTCCTAATGTCCTTTTTAACAAATATATTGAGCTCCAAGACGCAGCTGAAAATCTATATTTCCGATTATAACTTTTAGGCAATTTTAATGAATTTTTATAACTTTGTAGAGCCCATACAAAAATGATCCTAGTACGAGTTTCTTAGTCCTTATGGGTTGTTCATAAATTTCATTAAAATATATTTAAAAGTTAAATCGAAAATGTAAATCTTCACGTGCGTCTTTGGACGCGATATCTTGGTTCGGGTTACATTTGGAAAAATTTATTTAATTAGTACAGGGTGTCCCTTTTTCGACTAGGGATCGACCGATACCGATATCGGTATCGGTATATCGGCCATATCGGCCTTCTTGGCCGATATCGGTATCGGCCGATATGTAACCACGATATCGGCCTAAAAAAATTAAAATTGCTTAATATTTCAGTTGCTAAGCCTTTTTTTAAAGAAATTAAAACAGAAATACTAAATAAAAATCAAACAACAAACAAACAAATTTATTCTTATTGAAAATTTAACAAAAAAGTCATTCAAAATGTAGAAGTAAAGTAACACACTAAATTAAACAAATTAATATTTAAAGTTAAGTTTTGGCAAGTTGTAATGTAACAGAATTAGGCTTTCTGCTCTTTCCGGAGTTAGACGATTTCTTGCGCTTTCATAAACATTTCCGGCTGAAGAAAATAGCTGTTCACTAGCAACACTACTTACGCGACGCTAAATATATTATTGCAACTTTATACATCAATGGAAAAATGTCTTTTTTTTGCGCCCACCAAGTCAAAGGATCTTCATTTCTTGATATTTTTTCTAATTTCTTATACAATTCAATCTCATCATCAATTTTATTCATCATATCATCAGTACTTCTCTTATATGACACTGATTTACTTGTCGTCATACCAGTAAGTTCATCAAAAGTATTCCAAAATAAACTATGAGAAATTGAGCCCGGGACATTTTCCTGAATTTGTTGGTTTACCTCGTGTGATTTTTTGGCGATTTTCGCTAAAGGAACATCATCGTCGCTTACTTCAGATTCTCCTGCATTATCTTCCAGCAAGTCTGAATTTTGCCCATTAATTTTTAAAAGTTATTTTTTTAAATCTGTAAAGGTTCCTTGAGATAAATCATTATCAAAGAAAGATGTCTTGAACCTTGGGTTTGTTCGGGTTTGTTCTTGGGTCCAATAAAGTGGCAAAAAGAAGGTTTCTATCAGTGAAGCATGCTTTGCATCTCTTAATCAAGGAGTCTTTATGCTCATTTTTAGTACTCTGCACCCCTGAAAAGTCAGCTCCTTCAGCTTTCTCGAGGTAATTTAAGAGAGTTTTAAGTAAGGGTATTACTTCCGATACAGATCACTATTCTTACTACAACAACCCGACAAACAACAGCATTACATAATTTACAGGTGGCATTTGCTTTTATTGTAAGGGCATTAATTTCATTCTTGGAGAAATACTTCCAGTAAACACTTTTACTACTAGTTATGTTGCCACTAATACTGCTACTTATTGAAGATAATGAACCAGAACCAGACTCTTGTAAAGATGACGACGACGACTGTATGCATGGAGAACGCACTACAAAACGATCCATGTTTGTGAAAAATCAGAGCAATACTACGAGTTTTGTTTACTTACTGTTTCCAACCGTATTCGGAAATTCTGGTATTCCCCGACCGAGCGAACGCCGCGCCGTCGAATTACGGTTGCTCTTCTCGGGCCGAATGGCCGGGCTTTGTTGAATTCGGGGAATTACCGTATTTATTTTTATTCCGTTAGGTGATTTCACAAAATATTGAATTTGCTCTGCATTTTTTTTAGTGATTTTATGGTTAATCCATGTAACGGTAACGGTAACAGTATATCATTATAAATCACTTTTTCCTCATTTATAAAGCAAACAAATTACGACAAAATTTTATGGCCGATATATCGGTATCGGCCGATATCGGTATCGGCCACTAAAAATCATATCGGTCGATCTCTATTTTCGACATTTTTATAGGGTATCTCCGTAATTGTTAGTGCTATCAAAAAAGTAAGTAGGTATCATGTGCTCTTTTTGGGTAGAACTTAAAATGGTAAACTCAAAATTTGTGCTCGCCTAAGAGTACGGGGGAAAATCAAAAAATTCACATTTTCAAAATTACCCTATATTCTCTTAGTTAAAAGAGATACAGAAAAATGTTTTATACATAAGTTTCTTTATGTTGATTGTTGAATAATCTGCCGTTTTCAGAATAAGTATACGGGGTCAGGTAAAAAAGTTATCGGACCTATTCTAATTTTTTTAAATGGAATCTTTTAATTTAAAACGATACTATTTTAAATTCTCCTTTCAAATATATAACACACCATGGATGATATTGGTTACCTAGGCGATTTAATTAAACTTTATTACTTTGAAACGAATTAAATATTCAGATTAAGGTAAAAAATAACGGAAATCATCGCAAATGTTCGGAATCCTTAAATGGTTACCATCTTTCCAGATAGCGAACAAAATATACATTTTGCACCATTTCTTCACTTTTTTCACTTTCAATATAAATTGATATCATATCATATCAAATTTTTCAAAATGTTGATAAGTCAGTTTCACAAATGAATATGTAAAAATGAAATTGACGTTAAATGTTAATATCAACTAGAATGTCAACATAGTTGTCTCTAGGTATTAGCTTTTGTTTCATGGTCTACTGTGGTTTAAAGCCATAAAATTTAAATAAATCGGCTAGGAAACCAACATCATCCATGGTATGTTATATATTTGAAAGGAGAATTTAAATGCTATCTTTTTAGATTAAAATATACAGGGTGCTCTATTTAAAAAAATTAGGTTTTTTTCCGATAACTTTTTTACCTGACCCTGTATACTTATTCTGAAACCGGCAGATTATTCAACAATCATTATAAAGAAACTTTTGTATAAAACATTTTTCTGTATCTCTTTTAACTAAGCAAATATATGTAATTTTGAAATTGTCTATTTTTTTATTTTCCCCTGTATCTCTTAACAATTACGGAGATACCCTATAAAAGTGTCGAAAATGGGACACCCTGTACTTATGTCCAAAAAGGTATCCAACATACAGAAAACATTTTAATTATTGATTATTCAAATTTTGGCATTGGGAGACTTAAAATATTTATGGACAGCCCAGAAAATTTGAAAGTACAACGTTGTAAAATTAAAAATATTGGATTTAATTCAATAATTATGACAATTTTTTTTAACAGAGAAATCGGAGGGAAAGCCAAAGGACCAGAAAAGAAAAAATTTAGAAAATTGTCACATAAACCTTAGTTACTCAGACAAAAACCAGCCAACCGATCAGACAGAAACCTTCTTAGTAGCAAAACAATTCTTTCTTTTTTCCGAACAAATCCAAACACACCTCACTTTTCTCCAAAATAAACCCTTAACCAAATCTCATCTGTAGTTGAGTGTGTGTTAAACTTTCTCATTTGTTCCAACATACAGCATTGCCACATTGAAGCATTTAGGAGCAGAAAAGAATTTCCTTCTTGATTATTCTCGTAAAAATACTCTGGTAAGCTGATCCCAATATTATAAGACTTACAAGACTCCGAGAATAAAAATGAATAAACAGAAAAAACAATAAAAAAGCAATAATCAATTTTGTAGGTATGTACAATTTAAAAGGAAATGAAATCAGAGGTTCCTAAAAAATTTCATTGAAATGTAGGTAGAACCTTCAATGTGATAGGATCTTACTCAACCTTCTCATTTCATCCATGTAAATATAGGTCTATACAGAGAATCAGGAGGTAAACTACTAAATGGGTATGGTGTACAAGTATCCGGACAAGTCCCGAGAGCTATGTTAGCAACATTAGCATTATGGTAAAAAGTACTATTTATTTTCTAATGCAATTAGGGCCATTTTGTGCTTGTGTTGGAGGCATTATTATACAATAATTGTTATTGGGTTCATTTAATCCTTTGGGGTATTGTGTTGTATTTCCAATGACACATTTGTCTCAAACATGATCTTAAGTAAGTTCGAGTGCAGGTATAAATTTAAGAAGATTATCACAAGGAATACAACATCTGAAGGTAAACACCTGAATGAATATGAAATAATAGTAGAAATCTAAAAAATATTATTTTGTTTACGATTTGTAGGCTTCAATTTGGATTAAAATTTAAAGGTGTTAAAGGCCAATCTAATTTACATGATCTGTAGTTCAAATATATAATATAATATGTAGGTTTAAGCATGTACATAATACAGGAACAAAATTAGTTGCGGGTATATTAATAGATTAGGGGATAAAAATAAGATTTGTTTTGACAGCTGCAATTATAACCTTCCTACTACTTTTATTACTATATTCAGTATTGTAGGGGAAAATAATTAATGATCTTCTAATTTAACGTTATATGTAACTTGAATATTTGTATGATTTTTAAAAATAGGGCCCAAGTTCTATTTATTTCAGGACACCAGCCATTTTGAAACACATATGGGACAAAATCGTGTAGAATGTGACAGTTTGTATTTGCTTTAGGCAAAAACGGGCACATTCAGACTAGGAAATTGATAGAAAATGTACCTTCCGTAAAATCCTTCAGCAATTTTGTTTCTTTTCATAGGTCTTCTCATCTTAGCCAACTCAACATTTCGCCTCTTCATAATTTCATGCAGAACCACTAAACTAAAAATTATAATTCACTTCACTTTTTAGCAGCTCTTCCTAAAATCCGCGGTTTTTTCATGGATTTTCGATCACAAAAACTCGCTTTGCGGTAAACGTCTGTTGACAACTCGAAGTGCGTTTACTGCGTTATGGTATCGCTTCCTACCGAAAGGTAGCAGTACCTAATGTATTTTTTTCTGAGAGAAAGGAGGTTTCTCTAGTTTTGTTATAAATTATAGAGAAGGCCGTTAGATGCCGACACTTAATCATTATTACTGTAGCGTCTTTATGAGTACACTGCTGATGGGTTGGCCTTTCCTTCTCTTAAGCCGCGTTCTCAGAGCTTCGACGTGTCGCTGCGACAGTCCCCCACTCCTTTTGTAGGGGGTGACGTCTGTCACTTGTCATTCGGATGAAACCTAACCTTACAATAATTTGTTATTGTTTTTTAAATGAAAACAATTTGTTTTGTACAAATTTCGTTGTGAATAATTTATCATACTGACTGAGACTTTGATAATGAAAGCGGCGAAGCAAAGAAATCTGGCAGAATAATGTCTGGCAGTGTATTTTAAAATGATTAATCTTCAAGACTAGAGCTAATTTCCTTTAAAATGTTACAAGAAGCCAAAAAAGACTAAATTAACTAACTAATTTGTGCATTTTAGAGCTCAAAATATAAATGTAATGAAAATCGCCCTGTTTTATTGCTCCATTTTTTATCATAAACTTGAAACTGTAGAGTAGCACACGCGTGCACTACATCGAGACTCTACTGTATTTAGGACTACGATGCACTAGAAAAACAAATACATTTACACATCTTATTTGGTAGTTTTTATTAACCAAGTAGGTAGGTAGGAGAACCATGTCATTCTAATATAATTTCATCCGATAAGGAAGTCTAAAAGCATAGTCATGGTCCTTCTGACAGTGTCTCCTCATCATTCATATTCCACACCCTACGTCTCGTTGTACTAATTGTAATAATCAGGCTTTCGATAGCTTGGCTACTATCCTCGCTAGCTTGTGTCTCCTCTATATCTTCAGTCCAAGCAGATACAAAGCTATCTTCGTGCAGAGCATACTTGCCCTTTGTAATCTGTATCTACAATAATCTAAAAATATTTATATTATAAGATTTAGGCATCCATAGAGCTACAAAACTAATTTTTAGATAACATTACGAAATTGCCAAAAGTAGGGCTAACAAAATACCTTGTGACCTTAAAAACAGTTTACAATTTTAATTCAAAATGATGTTTTACCAGTATTATTAACTCTTCTTAATCTCTTCCGATTGCAGCAGGCCAATATTTACGTTTTTTTAGGGTTAAAATTTTCCCCTCTCGGAGGTTATAGGTTTGTTTTTTAAAGGATTTTTTCGATGACAGCGTCAAATTTGATTTTTATTTTCGTATTCTACTCCTCAAAATATGTATATTTATTCTGGTTAGTAAAAAATGAACCAATGTGATTAAAAAAACCAATGTAATTAAAAAATATTTAAATATTTTGTGGGATTTAGGTAGGTAATGATCAAATAAATTTTAAAAGCAAAAGTACATACTATTCACAATATTTTAGGACCAAATAATTAGTAATTACCTTTGTTCGGAAACAACGAATACTTATTTCGGAAAACTGAGGTTCAAATTTCAAAACAAAATAAAAAATTAATAATACTACAGCGCAGTGTTGCCAGGTATCTCGTGAAATGTCACCAGATGTGTTGATCTTTTTGTGATTTTATGAATAATCTGATGGTCCATGAAAATCTTTTTAAAAAAGTCCGTTTTCTGGTGTTACCAGTTTCGTGTATATTTTATAAATCACAAAAAATCACCAGATCTGGTGAAATTTCATCAGATACCTGGCAGCACCGCTAGATCAGCGTGGGGATGAGGGGTAATGACGTAAACGGTTCTGATTGGTTAGGATGGTGTCGCGCGCGACACGTCGAAGCTCTGAGAACGAGGCTTTAGGATTGGCCAAAGATCTTACAAACTCTGGCCTGTGGAAATATTGAAACGAAACGAAAATTTAGTTTCTTGAACTATATTTCATATGCGGGTATTAAACTTATTCGAAGTAGCTTCAAGGCATACTTTGATAATGTGAAACGCTAACTTGGATGTCAAATAATCAGCTTTGTTTACATGCGCGGGGCCATAAATTTGCAACTTTTGCTTTTAGAGTTTGCCTATCCATAGATATGGGCCTGTTTATAAGTATTCGTTGGTGGTTATACCCCGATTTTCGTTATAAGCGATGTCGAAACGGATTTTACTGTAGGTATCTTACAAAATTATTAGTTTGGATTTTTTAAGCCAGCAACCATAGAACTATCACTGTCCTCCGTAATCCGTAGTTTTATTGCCACTCACAATCTTTTTTGTCTTACGGCTTCATGGATTTGAGAACGGTTTGCTAATTATTTCGAGAAATTCTTTTTTGTAGGTTATTTGGGAAAACCCGTCTGGATGTTATTTAAAGCAGCGTCTACAGTAATCAAAAAGTGTATTTTGTTTTCTCCGCAAATTTTAGTCTCCGCCACAAATTCTTGCACGTGATCCGTTCATTGTCGGTTCGTTTGAAAACATGAAAGGAATTTGCTCGGCAAAAAATTGCAGGGAATGAACACATCCACACACAATACACATCGCAAATTTGTGAGAGCAAAAACACATAAATTTTATGGCGAAAAATATTGCATCGCTTTTTTAATACAGCGCAAGCCAAATTCTTTATATATGCGAACGCGGGTTATGAGCTCCTTAGGATGCCGGAGTCAGTCGAAATCCCGATTTGATCCCTGTTCGTTTCACGCTTTGAAGGCACGAGGCGAATTGTATCTTCCCTTGCAGTTAGAAGGATACGTCGAGCGTCCGCCCGTAATCACAGAAACTATGATATTCGGAAGAAAGAGACAGCATGTGATCGGGGTCTATACTTCAATCTTTTACGCTGAAAAACGGAGTTTTCGCTTCCTATGACAACGGTAGGTACATTAAAAAAAAGTTATAAGTTTTTCTTAACGAAATTTTGTTAACAACTCGAGGAAAGTCCATAATTATTTTCTATATGGAGCAGTAAAAAAAAATTAAATCTATAAATCTTCCGAAACACAAAAATATAGACTTTCTGCGAGTTCTAGTTCTATTACAAAGTTTTTTTTCCTTTGACATTTTTTTTCCTAAAACAGGAATTAACGCTTGGGAAGAAAACTCGTTTACAGGTACTCCGGAATCCTGTTAAATCTGACTTTTTATTTTGAAAACATGCGTCTTTTTGGAGTCAAACTGAGAGATTATCATATTCATAACAAATTAAGATCCCAGGTATGAAGAATTAGAAACCTAAAGAATCTCCGCGTGGAACTCTAGTTTTATTTTTTTTAATTACTTCATAAGATATATATTACGGTGTAAAGTTGGTCATAAACGTAAAAATTTTAATACTTTCATATATCGCCAGTTTTATCTAATTTAAAAAATAAAACTTGAGTTCCCCGCCTGCATCCTTAAACCTTCAAATTATTTTTATCATTTGTTCTAATTCGAACTAGCTATATAGTTAGTTCTTGATTTCAAGCTAAACCTTTGTATGCCCAAAATTCAACAATATTTGCCACCAGTTGCTGGTGACAACTAGTTAGTATTGTTTCGCCGAGACGTCAGGGCTTTTTTAGTTGGAATACACTACCGTTTTTAATATAGATATCTAAATAGAATATATTCTATGGTTTGTACCAAAGTAATATGAATTGCAACATCTAGGAAGTTATAAATTAAATCTTTACTGTAACTATTTTTTTTCAAAATCCCGGAATTTTCCAATGTTTTAAAGATATTGTGTGAACGACTACAACATGGATTTTTAGCACTGTAAGAAGAAATGAAGAATTTTTAAAAAAATGTTACGTTTCCTTATCACATTTTGCATACTTCTTAAAACCGTATTAGAGTCGGGTTTGCACGGGTTTGTCTCTTGCGCCTGCAATTGCAATTATAATTGCACGTCTTCATGCGCAGTAAACCGTTCTTGATCAGCTGGCGCATTGCCAACAGTCAGAACAGCAGTTGGTACTGTCGAGATCCCTAAAATACCCCCAGAATTAGAGATGGGCAAGCCTGTTCGTTTAGATTACCAGTTAAAGCAGCTACTGCTACTTACAAATAGCAGCCCAAAAAAATTGCGACGAATTAGCAGTACATATGCTTAATAAAGAATGTGCACTGCTAATTTAAGTACCAATTAGTTTAAATAGCCATTAGCTGTTCATAGCTGCTTCGACCATGGCAATTAAATTGGCGCATGACCCATTGCTGGCAATGCAATACTAATTGCGCCACCTGATCGAGAACAGTATACAGTGCATGATTGCGTGTAATTTTTTGCCGACTGTAATACGGATTCCATTCTCGCATTGCGCTCTCAATGCAAGAAGTATTGTGTCAGCTGATCGAGAACGGTTTACTGCGCATGAAGACGTGCAATTATAATTGCAAGAAAAAAAAATTGCCGACTCTAATACGGCTTTTATAGACAATAAAATCATACTTTTTGGATAGAGAATAAAAAACCAACAGATTTTACACCAGCATAAAATATCATATCTTAAGGTGGTATATATAAATCTAGAAAGATAAGAATGTGCAAGCTGTTTTTCATCAAGTTGTACCTACCTATATGAAAGATAGGTACTGAACAATACAGACAGTAACTTGACATGGCTTATTCCCTAGAAATCATAAATACCATCAAATATAGGGTCTCATTTGGAAAATGTAATTTTGTCTTGAATCTTAAATAATTCTTCAACATTCTGTATATTTCACGTTGGTTTAAAAATATGCTCATTCGGTTTCTATACAAATCTTTGTTATAAAGTTTTCTGTATCCCTCGTCATATAGGGTTTCACTTTTTCCTGCTTTTTGTAAAATATAACATCTCTTTTCCAAGAATTAGTTCATTAAATAGCGCAATTGAAATGTTTCTATTACCATGTCAATTTGCACGTTCTCATTGCATGCCGTCGTATTTCGAAGTAGCGGCGTTGTCTTCTGTTCTACTTTGTACTTCTAGATAGAGTAGAAAATTCCCGCGCCTTCAATGATATACAGAGAGACAAAGAAAGTTAATGTGAAAACATTTCAAGCGAGTGACATTCAGTTAGCAATTTTTTCATTGTCTCAAGTTGAGATTTATTGTCCGTATTTTTTTTTTATTATGCCTTATTATTTTGTGCACTATAATTTCAGACAGACGCTGCATTACTCAAAATAAAACTATATAGAAAAATAAAAATACAATTTGACATTTTTGAAAATTTATGCTCCAGACGTAGAAGTATAAAACTCTTGAATTAATGATAGTGCAACACCATTGGTCCATCCAAAACCGGCTTGCACCGTATATTCTCCGCCTCCCCCAAATTTTCCAGGATGAATAGCGTCATATTTTTCAAACATTATTTGGGTTTCACTGAAGCCTATCATATTGGCTTGTACCCACCTGGAAAATAAAAGGTCAAATTGAAAATGGGGTTTGGGTTGAAAAACTTTTTGATTTTGATAGCGTGTATAAGTAGATATGCTGAAAAATATTTTCAGCTGTGCAGTGTTGCCGCTTCTACTAGAAAGTATTAGCAACTTTGATGATTTAAATGGAATACCCTATGTATATTTTTGTGTGTGATTTGTTCGGGTTTGTTCGGGTTTGCAAAAGTAAGTGCAAAATTAATTATTATCTCGAAAATAAAAACATACAGTTATAGTAAACTATTTAAATTATCAAAGTTGCTAATACTTTCCATTAGGAGCACTGTACGGCTGAAAATATTTTTAAATGAGAGAACATGTCCACATATACAGGGTGTTATGGCAATGACTTATTATATTTAAACCGGCAAATCCTGAGATGAAAATAAATTGAAAAAAAATAACCATAAATGGCGCTTTGAATTATTAAGCGAAATATACACTTTATATGAAATCTGAAAATTTACGTGGCCGCTACTGACGACGTTCGCAATCAATAATTTATTGAGGCAATCTCAAGTCTTAAAAGAGGTCAGCGCATTGTAGGCGGTGTTGTCATATTATAACACATAATTGTAAACGCACGTGTTCAGTTTTTGACAACAAGTCTTTGACCCGCGTTATCACTTCGTTTTCAAACTTTTTAGGAAAAAAACTACAATTTTAAGGTACATACTCTCTTACCTTCGATATTATTTTAAAATAATCCGTTTTATAATTAAAATTCATAAAAAAAAAAACAAAAAAAGGATGTTTTGCAACAGAACCAACAGCAGATAATATCACACAGATTGGAAATCACATCACAACATTTATTATTATGAATTATTTCACAACAGAAAAAAAACGGGTAATGCTACAACTAACATAACGTTTAAAATTTGTATACATCAAGCACGCGGAACCCTGGGTAACGTCGTTCCAACACCGAGTATCGAAACATACTGAAGCAACGATACTGAAGGTTAACCATATCAATACGCGTGCGGCGGTTATCCAATGGCGAGACACAGGGTGTGATCTGGCATCACTGTAGTTCACTCTAGTGACCTTCATTGTTGCTATCTGAAACCAGATGGAGCGGAGCGTCAGCATGTAGGCAAAAAGGGTTTGTACCTTATAGTATTAGATATTCGATTGAAAAAAAGGGTATCATTTAACTGGTTAGCAAAATATTCTTATTTTTGCGAAAAGAAAAATATAATCGGTCAGCCAAAATGGCTAGTTGGTCAGCAACTTATGGACAGCAATCATTTCTGAATCGTGACAGTGCCCTGGGGAAAAAAGTGAAAACCCGCCCCCGCTACACCTTTTGTAGCCGATTTCCTTCTGTATTCGGCAGAAGAAAACACAAGAAAGTTACATAAATTGACAGTGCCCTGGGACCTCTGAAGTAAACTGCTTCTAGACATGTTTGTTTCTACTGACCAATTGTAACTCTTGCTGACCAAGTAATCATTTCGCAGCTCGACTGTTAATATCGGCAAACTATTTAATTACTTCTCAAAAATAAGTATGTAGACTTTCTCTAGGACAACCAAGGAGTCACCCATTTAAATATAATAAGTCCACCCTGTATAAGCTATCAAATTTTCAAAGCGATCCGTTGACTAGTTCTTTATAAACGTCTAATAGGCCATCTACCATCAATCACCCTGTTTAGTTTTCCTTCGGTAGGACCAAATAAGTAAAAATGCTCAAACCCAGTTTTTATTTCAATTAACTTCCTTAAGGGTCTTTTTGGATCCTCAGCTTATTTTTACGAATCACGTTGATTACCTTTGTAAGAAATTAGGGAAAAAAATTGGTTTTTTCTGTCGCGTTTCGGATTGTTTGTCCCAATGGGCCAAGACACTGGTTTATAATACAATCATTTTGCCTCACTTTAATTACTGTTGTTCTTTATTAATATCTTGTACTCAGGAAAATATACACAGGCTGCAGGTTCAGCAAAATAAGGTTATGCGAATTATTCTTAAATGCAACAGGTATATCCCGGTAAGAACTATGCTACAGAGGTTGAATTGGCTGTCTGTGGAACAGAACATTAGAAAGTCGAACTTAGTTTTAATATATAAAATTGAACATGAGCAGCTACCAATATATTTTAATGCTTTTCTTAAAAAAAGATCAAATTTTCATAGTTATGACATTCGCTCTAGGCAACATTATAACATTGAGTCAGTTAAGACCACATCTCTACAAAAATCGCTATTTTTCGAGGGAGTTCGTCTTTTTAATGACCTCCCGGAGGGCATTAAGGAAGCAAATGGGTTAAATGTTTTTAAAAGAAGATTGTTTCTTTATTTGAAGGATATGTAGAGTAGAGTAGGATTTATCATTTTTGTAACTGACATATAAACACTGTATTGTAACTTGTATTTTTTAGTAATAACTAGCCAAGTGCTAAATAAAGATTATTATTATTATTATTATTATTAAAAAATATATGTGATCACCGAGCGATAAGTACAACAAGAGAGAATGCGCATGTAGTTTTACCCAATAAAAAATATTTTACAATAATACAAACATCGGTGCCTGACATGGACTTTGACATAATAATTATGTAGATTGCACCTAACCATATTAGCAGGGCCGGATTTACTCTTCGTGCCGCCTCTGGGCAGTAGTGAACTTGTAAAAAATAGAGGAAGGGCACTAAATTTAAGTTCTGCCCCAAGCGACAGAAACTCTACGGCTGGTTCTGTAGCTACTCGCCTAACTTTCTTATTGGTAAATTGCGTGGCTGAAGTATTCGAAGTCTAAAGAACGAAGTGTCTCAGATTATAGCTATTTATTCAAATAAATCTGTATCATCCGCGAATAAGTATTGTAAGCGATGAATTTCCACGGTGAATAAATATTTACTGCCATTAGTTGTCCTCCTATGCTAAAATCAGGCCCTGCGGGCATCTAAATAAATTTATGTATGAAAACAAAGAAAATTAATTATACTCGGAGACCACAATTGTAGACAGTGATTCATCTATGACAAAATGAAACGACAACTACATTTGAGCGAGAAGGAAATAGACTTCCAGTGGCGCGTAAAATAAAAAATTTATACAAGTACTTATTATTGAAAATAATTCGCAAAATTTCAGCTAATTACTGAATTACCAAATTATAATTTTAAATAATATTTAATAATCTCCTATCTCCATTGAACAACTTACAAACCAAAATATGGTCGATAAGTATGAGTCCAATAATTATGTTATTAGAATTTATTCATTCTTAAAATAAAAACCGTGTACTTTTCGACGAATTGCATATTTTGTCGCATTATCAAGGACGATTTTTTTTCGGCCTACATGATTCTGAACTTTGGGGTTATTCTTGTTCTTCTTATTTTTTAAAGTCCTGAGTACTGTACTAGCCGATACCTTCGTTAAAGAAGCACATAGTTCGGTTTCATCTAGCACAGATAAATCCGGATTTCGGGTCCGAACACCTTCATACACAGATTTTATCATGCCTTGTTCCCTCTGTGTTAAATTAGGTCGTCTTTTTTTTTAAAGGTGGACCGCTAGTTGATGCAGTAATTTGCATTTTTACCACTAGCACAAATAACACTATTAGTCAATAATAGAAAAACAGCAACAACAATTATTATATACAGTAACAACTATCAACAATAATAACAACAATACGCAACAACAATACTCATCAACAACAATACTCGGCAACAACAATACTCAGCAACAATAATAGTCAACAACAACAATACAAAATAACAATATACCCGAATTCAAAATATCTATGAAAATACAGTAAAACCAGCTGGTTACGCCTCTCTCAACAGCTAGCAACTGATACAATAATATCAAACACTGTTGCCATGTGTATGCTATATTTAAACGTTTGCCCGCTGATCCGTTCTCCGTGCAAATCCTATTACTATAAATAATATAAAGCTCGAGAAAACTACAGTTTGGCTACGCCGCGCGTTTGCGACCAAATAAGCGCGAGGAAGCGGCTTTTTAGGTAATTTTAAACAGACAATAGCGGGTAAACGTACAAGATATTATCAACCGCATTCGCTGCATTGTTGCTCGGAGTATGAAATGAGTCACAGTCTACAATTGTGGACTTCGAGTATATGAATTGTAATGACGTTGCCACCAACGGTGATACAAGGTATATGGTGACATTAAGGAAAGGTGTCAAAGTCAAGGTCAGAACACTGGGAACATGTGCACTCTCTCTCACGTGATTGGAGTTTGTAATTTACCTAGAGGCAAAAAGATTTGCCAGTTCTGTTGCATTCTTATTCTCAGTTTTCAGTAAGCCGAGAATAACGTACTCTTGGAGGGGTGGCCATGCATCTGGTAAGTCCCACTGTTCACCACCATTGTCCAGTGAAGTTGGAATACCACCCTGATAACTATGCACCCCTTCTCGTATAAAGTAAGCGGCAGCATTCAGACCGTATTCGTTTTTCCTCGCTTCGTCGTAAGTTTCTGTCCACAAAGGCGCGAAGTTACTTGGATAGAAGTGTTCTCTATGCTTCTGTAGCTGGGAGTCGAAGTCGAACCAAATTCCATAATTCTCATTGTAGAATACCTGTTAAAAATTGTTGTTAATGCGGAAAAGACTATAGTGAAATTATTATAGTAAAAATTTTATTATAAAATATAATATTTTTTATTAGTAATCCGTAAGTACCAAAATACTATTGTAAACAGAAATTACAAGGAAACTATAGTTAGGATTTCTAATAAATTTAGTAAAATCGAGTAAATACTAAAATATATTGTAAATTTTACACTGAATGTATTAGTTAGAGAGACGGTGACAATAGGGGGCCCGTGAAGTGAAATATCAGTATTTTGTTTTTTCGTGGCGTTTAGATCCCCCTCTACAACTTTTATATCTGATGAAATGGCGTAGAGCGTTGCTGAGAGGCGCTGTACCGCTTTAGATAGGAAATTCTAAATAAATTCAAAATTATATCGAGCCATGTCTGAAAATAAATTTACAGCATCTGCGTGTCCCCAAAGTCACGGGAAACACATTTTCTGACAAGTCAACCCTTGCATATACTTTTCCGAGCGTGTCAAGAAAAAATGAAAATAAAAAAAAAGAAAAAAGCGAATTTGAAGTTGAAACTTTCTAGAATGGATCATTATATTATTATGTTAAAGATTATGTGAAAAAAATTTTGTCGTTCCAGGTCTCGCCATTTCATTATTGGAATTTTTTAAAAATCCCCTCTATATCGTGGAAAAAATTTTTCAGAAGAATCGCACCTAGCTAGGCGGAATTCTTACAATATTATGCAGAGATATCGGAAGGCAGGTATCGTTCAGTTGTATGATGGGAAAAATGATAACTACACTTTCGCAATATTCTTTTTATCAGAAAATTGTTTACGAGTCATCTCCATGTGAATACAAATCGATTAAGCCCACGTGGACCCATGTCACTTGAGACTTTATAATTTTTCCATTCATTTTTTTTTGACACGCTCGGAAAAGTATATGCAAGGGTTGACTTGTCAGAAAATGTGTTTCCCGTGACTTTGGGGTCACGCAGATGCTGTACCGCTTGGGAATACCATGTGTAAAAATTTTAAAAAACATTGCAGTAAATTTTACAAAAATTTTACAAACATTTAATTAAATTTTACAAAATATTTCAGTAAATTTTAATATTTTAGTAAATTTTACAGAAGATTTCAGTAAAATTTACGAAAACTTTTCAATAAATGATTTACTAAATTTTTACTAAAAATTTAGGTTAAGGTTTTAGTAAATTTTATAAACCTTTAATTAAATTTTACAAAATATTTCAGTAAATTTTAATATTTTGGTAAATTTTACAGAAGATTTCAGTAAAATTTACGAAAACTTTTCAATAAATGATTTACTAAATTTTTACTAAAAATTTAGGTTAAAATTTAATGGTTTTAAAAATATTTTTACAAGAATAAAAGGCATACATGAGATGCAATGGATTCTTAACAGAAAACATACCATATATCGATGAAGTCAAATGACGTTGGGCACGGTTAATACTTGGATGGGTGACAGCTTGGGAATACCATTTGTCAAAATTTTTACAAAAGATTTTAGTAAGTTTTACAAAAGATATTAGTAAATTTTACAAAACTTTCATTAAATTTTACGAAATATTCTAGTAAGTTTGACAAAAGATTTGAGTAAAATTTATAAAAGCATTTCATATAAATGGTTTACTAAATATTTTTGTAATTTTTACTAAAAACTTAGGTTAAACTTTAATGGGTTTAAAAATATTTTTACAAGAATAAAAGGCATACATGAGATGCAATGGATTCTTAACAGAAAACATACCATCCATTGATGAAGTCAAATGACGTTGGGCACGGTTATTACTTGGATGGGTGACCGCTTGGGAATACCAGCGTCAAAATTTTTACAAAAGATCTTAGTAAATTTTACAAAAACTTTTCATATAAATGATTTACTAAATATTTTTGTAATTTTTACAAAAAAAATAAGTTAAAATTTAACGGCAGTTCTTAAAAAACTTATTCCAGTCACATATAGAGCCATAAGTTATGGTTACTTACCATTTCTATAGATTTTTTCCATGTTTCCGACCTCTCCAACCATTCCACCTGCTTATCGTTATTGCCGATTATATTATAGAACGTTGATAGCTCCGCAAATGCTCTACATAATATGGAGTTGAGATCTACAGGTATTACTCTTGAAGCATCAATACCGGTTAAATTCGTATTAGTATCGCCGTCCTTATCGAAAAGCCACCTACTTGAAAAATCCCATCCGGACTCGGCACCAGTTTTTAATGATTTATAACATTGTTTCTAAAAAAAATGCTCAGATTAATTAATTTAGTCAGAAAGGGAGCGAGAAACTGTAAAAAATAACCTTGTCGTGCAGGGTTCCAAGTCAAAAATAGCACAGCCCAACAAATTTTTTTTTTGTCTTGGTGCCGAAGAAAAAACAACCGATTTTAGTTATTTTGAATGCGGCGAGATAGAGCCTACCCATAATTGTAATATTAATATAACTGGAAATACCTAATCTCATATTGGCAGAAGGCCATATAATTATTACAGATAAGAAATAATTTTCCCTTGAATTTTTTTGCACCTGCAGATTTCTTATTTTCGTATCTGCAATTAGCACAAAATATACATTAGAAGGCAATAATAGAGAATGAAAGTGTATACCTTAAGCCTCATAAATTAATTCGTTAACTTGGCTTGTGTCCTAGGGTATTAGTACCTATATAATCCCCATATGCGGAATATTGCCTGCATGCATTTGCAAAATGTAGTTGAAGTAGAAGGGTGATTTGTGATATTGTGAAAAAAGCTTATTTGGTCTATTTTGGTGTTCACTTAGGAGATCAAGATAAAGTTGTATGAAAAACCTGTGTCGAATACCTGCGACAATGGACAAAAGTACAAAGAAAGTGTTTAATGTGATGAATGATGTTCCGATGGTATGGAGGGAACAAAAAAGTCACTTTCAGTCATAATTTTTATCTTATGAAGATAAAGGGCATTCATCGTAACAATCGACATAAAAATAGTCACTTTGACGATTGCAATTTTTGTCTTGTGAAGATAAAAGGCATTTATCGTAACAATCAGCACAAGTCGAACTATCCTAACCTGGAGTCAGCAAGAAGACCTGTTCAGCATTCTGAAGAAATACCAATTCCAACATATATCAGCCTGCCTACGTCAGAGGGTACAGTCGAAACGTCATCTGACGAGCTGCAGAGTGACCGATTTGAAAAAGAGGACAGCGATTTTGCAGGAAATTTAACAAGTCCCGAACGCTTTACTCAGGAAGACTACATGAAAAGAATCTTCTTTACCTAGGTACCAAAAGTACGTACTACTTTAAGAGAGAAAAGGATCTTTCGCCATTTTTCTCTCAGGAGGATAATATGGTTTTTTGTAATGATATTCAAGGTCTGTTAGAGAAAATGGGTATGATAAAGTACACACAAAACCATTGGCGTCTCTTTATCGACAGTTCCAAACGAAGTTTAAAATGTGTCCTTCTACATAACGGTAACATATATGGAAGTATTCCATTTGGGCATTTTACAAAATTAAAAGAAGAATATAAAACAATATCGTTAGTGCTTAAAAAATTAAATATGACGAACATCACTAGGTAATCTGTGTTGACTTAAAAATGGTGAACTTCTGGGACAGCACGGTGGTAATATCCTTATTTCCTGTGTCTTTGGGACAGCAGGGCTAAGGATCAACACTGGATTAGAGAAAAGAGTGTCCTTGTAGAGATGCTTTAAAGGGGAAGCTAATGTAATTGATCAAGCGTTGGTTGAACGGGAAAAAATCATATTTCCTCCTTTGCATATTAAACTAGGAATAATTAAACAATTTGTAAAGGCCATAGACCAGAATGGTGCGTATTTTGAATATTTGCCCAGTAAATTTCCTGCACTCATCAAGGAGAAATTGATTTGATGTACCTCAGATCAAAGAGCTCATAAAAGATTCACATTTTACAGAATCGATGACCGAAACTGAATTTATTACATGGTGTCATTTTGTTAAAGTTGTGCAAAATTTTCTCGGAAACACTAAATCGGAAAATTACCGAGAGATAGTGGAAGATATACTCAACAAATTTAATCAACATGGATGTAATAAGATTATCTTCATAGCCACTTGGAACGATTCCCAGAAAATCTTGGCGACCTTAGTGAAGAACAGGGGGAACGATTCCACCAGGATATAAAAACTATGGAAGAGAAATATCAAGGTAGATGGGACATTCACAAGATGCCCGATTACTGCTGGAGTCTTCAACGAGACTGTGTTTTTCAATCTCATGCGAGAAAATCATATAAAAGGAAGTTTTTGGCTGATGCAGATTAGCTCATTTTTATTTATTAGTTTAGGTTAATTTAAATTAATAACTAAGTTACTATTGTTAATGTTATTGACAGATGATTTTTGTATTTGTTGTGGTGTACAGTAAACATTTTTCTTCCATTCATGAATTGCATTTTTGGTGGTAGCAGTAATACATGTATAATTATGCGATATAAAATACCCTTAATCTCCAAAATATAGCTTATGGCTCTGATGGAGCAAATCTATATTCTAATATTTAGGAATACCTAATAACAAAATTGCCGGCACAAAATTATGTGTTGACCAGTGTAATCATTGAAAATTAAAAAAAACAACAACTTTAGTATACAGGATGATTCACGACGAGCATTCATTAGAACTTTATGGAGACCTACTGAACACATGTTCTTGAAACGTTGGAGATTTAGGTTTATCGATATGCTCTTTTTAACTAGAATAGTCAAACGTTTCTGTCATTTCCGGTTATACCGGAAGTAGCTGTCAACTTCCGTTGATCCCCTTTTTCAAATTAAGATTAACAATTGCATTCTGAAACCTACTAACGAATGTAAAAACCTAGGGATACTCATTGATTCAGATCTGCGGTTTAGTAGTCAAGTCTCTAATTTAATTAAAAAGTCATTTTATAAATTGCGACTTCTCTACATACACCGAGATATTTTTGCTACTAAACTAAAACTTACATTGGCTGACTCTCTTGTGTTATCTCATCTAACTTACTGTAATGTGGTTTATTGGCCCTTAGTGCAGAAAGATAAAATCAGTTTACAAAAAAATTCAGACTGATTGTCTGAGATTTGGTTATAATTTGAGAAAATTTGATCACATTACTCTAAGTCTTCTGAATTCTGGTTGGCTTAATATCAGAGAACGCTTTGAAATGCACTTAGCTAGATTGATTTTTCGTATTGTCTCATCGGATATTCCAGGTTATTTCAGCGATCTTTTAATTAAGGGCTCTAATGTTCATAACCGCGACACTCGGCATAGAGAACTTTTTAATATTCCAAGACATCAATCGTCTTTATTTCAAAGATCGTTTAGATATAATGCCGCCATAACTTACAACCGTCTTCCCATTGAGGTGAAGACTGCTCCCAGTCCCGCAGTTTTTAACTGTAAATTTAAACAGTATATTATGGAGAGAAGAGAACATTGAGTTGTTAAGTTTAAAATATATTAAAATATAATAATATAAAGTTCTTTCTTTTTAGGATTCCCATTATTGTCGTTCTTTTGTTTATTTTTGCCCTTAATTAAAATTTAGGATTATTAGTTATTTTAAGTTAAATATATTCTAAAATATTAAATTAAATGGGGTGGTTGTATGAGCAACTATGTTGGATACCGCCACCCGATATTTATTGTTTTTTATAATGAATTTTATCAACAAAATAAAGGCATTTTTGATTTGATTTGATTTCCGGTTATACTGGAAGTAGCTGTCAACTTTCGTTCTTTAAACATAACATGGTAATTTTTAATATATTTTTCGATTAACCATTAAATTCTAAGCAAATTTTATAGAACATCGTTTTGTCTGACTCTGCCTGTTTTTGAGTATCTGGACTTTTTGTAATTATTTCGCAAATGCATGCGAATCCACATAGATTTCAATATACAGGGTGTTTCACTTAAAATTACATTTTCTGCCACGTTTCAAACATTTTTGAGACTTGAGATCTTCTAGCTAGTCAGTAAGAATTTTTTTATGCTAACAGCTAAGGTAAAAAAATTATATGTATTATTTCATCACCATGCATTTTCCCAATGATTACAAAAAGTCCAGATATTTCAAAAACTGACAGACAAAAAGATTACCTACACGTGACCGTCCCCGAGAAAGCAGTGCGTATCAGCCAGTTGTTTTGGCTGCTTTATGCTAAATTGTAAAATCTAAACTAAAATAACAGAAGAAAAAAATAGTAAATCTTATTTTTTAAAAAGACACCATTATCTTTTGGGTGCGAATAGGGACACAATATTCTGAAATCGTAAAGTACTCGATAGGACCTTTAAAAGGACGTATCGGAAGGTCCCCCCTTCCTATTCAATTTCTTTAACAAGATAGCGCTCATCCTCCATTTTGACAGTTAGAGCTGTCATTCTTGCGTCAAAAGGTAGTTTACCTTCCCCTATTGGCCACACCCAAACTTTGTAAACAAAAAATTAACGGGACAAAAGTTAGGAGGAACATTAAAGAACTGTATCTTATAAAGAAACCCAAGAAAATCGAAAATAAGTATTATTAATTATTTTTATTTTTTCGTTACCTACCTGTTCATCTTCGTCCTGAAAGAAACTGCAAGTTTTGATATCTTCCTTATATGACTCGGGTCTGGGCGTATTACTTTCTGGGCCGTAATGTGCGAGGTCATATTTAACACCATCTTTCTCAATACTCACAATCCTGTTCGTCAACCAAAACGTAAGTTCCTTTTCGATATAAACGATATTATTGTTTAGCCAATCTGTATCGCCCGTTTTTTCTATATAACGTGCGACCATAAGCGTGAAGAGGGGAGGTTGTGATCGATTTAAGTAGTAAACTCGTGCACCGTTCGGTATAAATCCATATTGATCAATGAGGTAGCAGAAGTTTTCCAACATTCCTTTGGCTGTTTCGTGCATTTCACTAATGAGAAGGCCTTTAATAATCCAATAAGTGTCCCAATAATACAATTCTCTAAAATGTTTAATATAAAGGTAAAATTCTAATCTTGCCATGTTATGCCATATTAACTTGAGAAAAGTTGCAGGAATCCATGTTATAATCATCGACCTATAACTATGGATACGTACAACTTATAGGGTGCGCGGTAGAAAGTTACATTGTATTAGTGAAAAAATAGGTTGATGCGCACGGTTTTCCGGTTATATTTTTAAAGGTTGCTCGTCGGTTGTCTTGCGCCCAATGTTTTCGCCGTCATATAGGCAACCCCGCCGTATTGGTGTCGGTTTGGCTGCCAACCAACTCCTCCAGAACCGAAATCAGTCGTAGAGATGTAACGATATTAAAAATCTATCGATACGTGGACTATAGATATCAAAATTAATTCTAAAAATGTTTTTTTTTCTTTTTTATGATCAAACACAAGCACTATAGGAAAAATCCTTTAGGGCACTCTGGGAGTGGTGCGTGTGCGCAAAAAGCGATTCACGTTTGTTTTGAATCGTTGGAGGTTATATTCGTTGGGAAAAACGACCTCGGGAAGGTCGTTCCACAAGGATGAAGTCGTCCAGATGAAAGAATTCTTAAATAACGAAGTTCGAGGAGTACTAAGCTTAACCACATATGGATGGGCGGCAGTGGTTCGTCGTGTATTTCTGCTATTCGTCGCTCTGGGCGGAATTAAGAGGGCAAGGTCAGCCGAGCACCTTCCATGAAAATATCTGTAAAAGAGAACAAACCCGACAAATCCCCAACCTGTCTTAGATGTTCAAGGCTGTCGAGGTTCTTCGTCCGCTTGTGGTCTCCGATCAGACGAATAGCCCTCCTTTCGATGGAATCCAGTAGCCGAAGAGTATGTTTGGGTGCAGAGCTCCAGACATGAGAGCACTACTCTAGTGATGGTCGAATCTGGGCTTTGTATAGTGTCAAAAGTTGTTGAGGTGTGTACAACTCTCTGGTTCGGAAGAGTACCCCAAGCTTCTGAGAAGCTATCCTAACGTGGTTATGCCAAGACATATTTCCTCCCAGATTGACGCCCAGCAAATTAATAGATGAAGCCAGTGGGATTGCGTGTCCGACCATGACTATTTCCGGATCTGTAATGTTAACCTTTTTAGATTTAGAGAAAACTGCTGCTTGGGTTTTTTTAGCGTTAAATTCGACTTGGTTACTATCACCCCAAGCCAAAATTTCTTCCAGGTCTTTGTTGAGGCGTGATACTTCATGCTGTCTGTGAAGATGTGCGTCGGCTGACGATGTTTGCGCAAGAGAAAGATGAAATAAGTGTGCTATCGTCAGCAAAACTAAATATCGGATTTTTAGTTTTCACTAGAAGGTCGTTAATGTAGAGTAAGAAGAGAGTGGGAGACAATATGGACCCTTGAGGAACACCGGCATTGATCGTGAAGGTGTCTGAGAGAAATCCGTCAATCGCCACTTGCAGAGAGCGGTCCTTAAGAAAGCTAGACAACCATGCACAGAATCGACTGGGCATACAATAGGATCGCAGTTTACTTAGAAGCCCCTCATGCCAAACACGATCAAAAGCTTTAGAAATATCCAGTGCAGTGCAGGTTTTTCAGTGAAGGCCACAAGACCTTCTTTATGCGAGAAAATTGATTGTTTATTTTCCAGCAAAGAAGATCTTGATGTGCTAAAGAAATAAAGAAAGTCTTGACAAAATATTGCGTGTAATCATTTTCATTAAGGGCGAGGTTTCCCTGCAGAGAAATATATGTTTGCCGCTGATATTTACAAAAAAAAATTCACACCTTTCAGGGGCGAGTATTGGCCGGTGTAGGGGTTGGAAGGGGTCGGACGCGATATCCAACACCACCACAACTCAACTCAACATCCTCGAAAACGGAGGGAAAGTGTGTTTATCTGCAGGGAAACCTCTTGAAGCGCGTTTAGCCCCTCTGGGGGGTGGTTCTCGGCAACCCCAAGGAGAAATTCTGAGGCCGCCATCGTGTTCAGCATGCTCGAAAACGGGGGGAATGAGGTACTCTTGTCCCGGCTGAAAATATTTCGATTTTTCGGGCTTTTTTCCTGCTCACACACGCCACTATTGAGTATGACTTCTGACGAGGCCATAAAGTTGCCACTTTTGCTTTTAGAGCTTGGCTATCCATGGGCGCATGTAAACAAAGCTGCTAGTCAGATGTTATGCGCAATGAAGACTCATAAACTATTTACCTTAACCGGCGAACAGGACCGAACTTCGCTCTTAATGAAAATGATTACACGGCAATATTTTGGCACAGCAAGACTTTCTTTACTGGGAAATAAACAATCTATTTCCTAACATTAAAGAAGGCCTTGTGGCCATCACTGAATGCGCACTTTTAGAATTAATTTTGATATCTATTGTCCACGTATCGATAGATTTTTAATATCGTTACATCCCTACGACTAATTTCGGCTATGGACGGTCGTCGTTGGTTGGCAACCAAACCGACACCACTACGGCTGGGTTGCCTAAATGACGGCCACAAAATTGTGCGCAAGACAGTTACAAAAATATATTAAAATTGGTTCATTATTAACGAAATAACAGCTTATTAATCTGGACGGGCATTCTTGAATATTCGATAATTAATTGGGGTAGTGGTATTATTACATCATTAAGGAAGGTGTTCCTGTATAGAAAAATGTCGGTGGCCACTCCGAGAATCACTTTCTGGATATGCGACTGTTGGATTTACCTTTCTGGAACCTTTCACGTATTTTAACTTGAAAGAATGTAATTAAAAACAAAATAAAACATGAAATATTTAAAGAGATATAATATAACAAAAGGAATCCAAACACTTTGATTGACGTCCCTGTTAGTAAAAAATATAGAGAAATTATATAAAAGCCACTTTCATGGTTGATGTTTTTATTTGCTTGCCCTTAACATTCTACAGGGTGTAACAAATTTGTCCTCCACAATTAGGATTTGGGGAACGGTAAGAGATACGAAGTCGGTTAAATTGGGGCAAAGTTACGTAATTTTGGACCCAATAATAAGACACACAATAAATTAAAAATAAATGAAGGGGTTCCAAAATATTTGAGAAAATCTAAAATTTTGCGTTTCGATATTTATTTTTTTATGACATTGGTCGAAGAGATGTCCCAAAAATAAATTATACTTTCTCATTGCTATTCTTTTTCTCCACAAGGCATTATCAGATCGTTCATGCGACGTCTCGTCTTTGGGTCACCATCATAAACTTATTTTTTTAAAATACGGGCCTGGATGTTTTTGGTTAAATTATGGAAGATGTTTTGTGCCTCAAATTAACCATCTTCATCAAATCACCCCTAGTACGTTCCTGTAATTTATTTTGGTTTCGAAGAAACTGAAGATTTTAAAATTATTATTTTTTTTTTTAGTGTTGGGAAAAATCGTCATGCGATTAATCACTCGAGAATTTTATGATTAAGAAGAATGTGTTCATTAAACACCAGGGGTTGTTTTGAAAGTTTTAGAAGTTTAGTCTAGAGTTTTTATTAAGGAAGAACAGTTGATTCTGATTTTAAAAAAATTACATCCTTTAATTTTTTTAAAAATTTACAATCGCTATTGTCTAGCCAATTAAAACAAAACACATGTCGCGATGAATCCACTAAGGGATTTGGCATACTTCCTTGTATGCACCTTCTCGGTTATGTGACTTTAACAAATACGTATGTCCTGTCAGTCGTCTGAGCGTCAAACTCGAACGTCGCCAATCGGCACATTTCGGGTAGAGCGCGAAGATCGGGTATCAAGTGAAAGGCAATCATTCGATTTTTCGCTTGAATTTATAACTAGAGTATTTCCTATCGAGCGAAAAACTGCTCGAATATACGTAGACGTCAAGCAAAGTTCGGGTATCTAGTGAAAAGTAATATGTAACAAGCGACGATTTTCGCTTGAATTTATAATTCGAGCGGCTTTTTTAATAATCGAGTGATGTCGGTTATTTCTATAATCGAGTACTCGAGCGGTTTTTCGCTCGAGCGATCATAATACTACTATTTTTGTCCTTAATTATTATTATTATTGCGTACTACTAGCTACTGTTTTTTTAAATTTCAAACTAATAATTGTATTTCTACTTAATGTAGGTAAGTACAAGTGATTTATTTTATTAATACAAATAAAATTTGACCCTAGTGCCTGTTCTCACCAAAGCAACTGGCAACCTCAACGCAACCGCAACGCGACCGCAACTTCAGTTGAGTTGCTCGCTTGTTCTCATCAAAGCAACTGGCAAGCAACGCAATTGCAATGCGACCGCAAATTCAATGGAGTTGCTCTTGCGTTCATCAACTGATTTGAAGTCTCTTGACGTGAGCAAAATGTGGTCTTCGTCAGATGAAGATATAGCCGCATACTTGCTCGTTAGGAAGCTTAAAAAAAAGTGAGCGACAATTTTGGGTTAACCCTCCTCATACCATAAATTTGACACATAGTTCGTATGTAGTTGCAGAGAAATTAAATAATGATCCGGTTAAATTCCATGGGTTTTACCGAATGAGCCACAAAAGTTAAATATTTTGTTGTCTCGTCAGCCATGACACCGCGATTGGAAGCAACTGACAACAGCGACGCGGTATGCCGGGCAACTCATAAGCAACTAGTTGCGTTGCAGTTGAGTTGCCTTAAGTCAGTGGGAACACGCGCATTTAAACATTAGTGCTGTGTCCCGTTGATGTTGCGTTGCGGTTGCGTTGCGGTTGCGTTGCGGTTGCATTGCGGTTGCGTTGCGGTTGCATTGCGGTTGTCAGTTGCTTTGGTGAGAACAGCGAACACTTTCTTAAGACTTTTAAAAAATGCATTGAGTTTTACATTTTCGAATTATATCCAATTTAAAAAAAAAGTAAATTATGGGAAAGTACTAGGGATGTTTTAATGAAGATGGTCAATTTAAGGAGCAAAACGTCGGAAAACCAGTAAGTGTTTGTATATAACTGAACGTAGATTTAGTTACTATTTCATAATTTGAACAAAATATTCTAGCCCGTATTAAAAAAATTAAATTGATGATGGTGACCCACCCAAAGACGAAACGTCGCATGAAAGATCAGATAACGCGATCTTGTGGAGAATAAAAAGTAGTAACGAGAAAAGGAAATTTATTTTTGGACATCTCTTCGAATAAAGCCAGGAAAAAATAAAAACCGTATGCAAGATTTTAGATTTTTCCAAATATTTTGAAAGACCCTGTATTTATTTTACATCTTTTTGGGGCATATTATTGGGCCGATAATTACGACATTTTATCACTATTTAACCGACTTCGTATCTCTTACCGTTTCCGAAATCCCAATGGTGAATTTGTTACACCCTGTATAGAGTTGTGAATTGTCGAATTATAACAATCCATGGAATTTGGAATATTTAAAAGAAATTTTGGAAATAATTTGTTCATTTTGGGGCAATACCTATTTAATTAATATCGAATTAGGGTCTGTTCGGATCTAGAAACAATAAATGAAACAATTTGTCAATCAAGATTCGGAACAGCGGATTTATAATCAAATAAACCTTTGTGGGGTTAAAAAAAAATTATACACATTTTTTCATGTCTCACAATTTTTAAAAAGTAACTTAAATATTTCGTATGGAAATTCTAAAACTTACTTCTCGAAATAGAAATACGACTTACCTGAATCGGCCCCCTGGCACTATAAATCCATTTGGTATTTGAAAAATCGAATGCTGTTCTGGATTTGCCGCCACATCGGGACTAACTTGCCGTCCTAAATCGGGCCAAATTTTAATAAGATCTTGAGCAAACTTTCGTACATCGCTGTCATTTATTTTGTTTAAAAAAGACGGCTCGATATTAAAATCTGTCGGAGTCCATTTGATCTTAAAATGTTTAACTTCTATTAAATAAGGGTATTAACGAAAATTCTTTATTATACAGGGTGTTAAAACCACATATATATAATCATTATATTGCCAATATGAACGTTCCAAAATACAAAAAGTGTCCCCACTATGGGAGATGGCGTGGTACTATTGAGTTTGGGCAGAAGGGTGGAAATTTTATCGATCGCGTCAGAGCCGGCCCGACATTATTTGTTTGTTGTTATTCGTCGCCATCTTTGGTTCTGGATGCTTTTTCAAATTATAGAATAAAAAGTGGTTCATCCACATTGTTGTCTGTATATTAGTGCTTATAAACTTGCATTACCTAACAACAATTTTTGTAAAGGAGTTTTTAATTTGTGGTGATTCGATTCGCTGTTTGTTAGGTTAGTAACTTATTTTGTTTAAGATTAAAGGACACAAGTGAATGGTGCTTTTTTGCAAAAGTCCTGGATCAATACCAGGTATAAAGTATTTCAGGTATGTACATATATCCGAAAATATTTTGCTTATCATATTATCCGATCTTCGGAACCGAATTTCACTAAAAAGCTTGTAAAAAAAGAACAGAGTGTCCCTCGTATACAATATAGTATATATGTGGTCACTACCTAACCTTAAAATTAATGCATTTTCCATAACACCCTGTATAAAGAGGTAAAGAAACTCAAAGTCTGCTCCACTGGTTTAATAACTAAGTATATTATTATTGAAATCTTAATTTTAAAGACATGTTTCGAAGGCACACACCCTCATCCAGTGGAAAATACATAAGAAGTAAAACTTATCACATTGTTTCTTTAATTTACTTAACATGCTAGTTTTTTTCATATTTATAGCAATTTTTTCTTTTTTCTAGTGGAGCAGACTTTTGAGTTTCTGTATCTATTTATAATTTCACTCTACCGAGCGATGCACTATTTCAAAAAAAATTATGAAACAGTGAATATCACCCAGCTGATAAATTGACTTTCTACAAAGTTGTAAATTCTAAACTAAAATAGCAAAATAAAAATAGTTAATATTATTTTTTAAAAAGCCGCCATTTTGTTTTACGAACAAATAGGGACACAACATTGTGGAAACTTAAAGCACTCGATTGGACCTTTAAAAGGATTTGTTGCAAGACCTCACGTCCTAATCATTTTCTTATCAAGATGGCGGCCAGCCGCCATTTTGAATTTAAGCACCATGACATATGCAAGAAAGTATAGCTCTCTGATTCCTACTACGCTATGCCAAGTTGTATTTATTTCTCAAAGACGGTAAATGAAATAAAGGATATTAAAAAAATAATATAGTAGAGATTAAGTAGGTATTTAAACATACCAGAAGGGCAATAAAACGTGCAATAAAGGAAGCTGTAACTTTTAACCATTTCTGTACTAAACTAATCATAACAAGTGTTGGGATCGCTCGAGCGAAAAACCGCTTGAGTACTCGATTATTGAAATAACCAACATCGCTCGATTATTAAAAAAACCGCTCGTGTTATAAATTCAAGCGAAAATCGTCGCTTGTTACCTTCGCTCAATACCCGACCGAGCTTCGCTTGAGGCCGACCGAAATGTGCTGCTTGGTAGTGTGATCGCTCGAGTGAAAAATTGCTCGTTATTCGAGCAGACAATAATGCTTCAACGGTTACCTATCTTTCGGTTTAAACCTCGCGCACTCTACACTAGCAAAAAACCTCTCTCCGGGAAACCCCTACAGCCTCCACTTCTCCCCACCGCTCCCCCCAGTCGCTAGGCCTACCAAGGTTGACCCAGCGACCGAAACGCACGGCGTAAAAAAGTGGGGAAAGAAGACCTCTTTTTCCTTATTCATTTCCCAAAACAATTTAACAAACTCCTTACAATATACTAATTTATCACAAAATTCGTTACTCCTAACAATCGTTCCTCAAACTTACTAAATTTTCCTTATCCTAATATGGTTGACCCTAATTATCCCTTATAATAACCCCATCTAACAATACTAATCCGATTATTTACAATACTACTATTTACAATACTGCTATATATACCCTTCCCCCATTTATCCCCATGATTCACATCTTAGTTCTATAAATTCTTGACCCTGATCCCTCTGTGTGTGTGTGTGTGGGTGATTCGCCGGCCGCCCCTCGCTCCAGGACACTCCACGTTCCCAACCGGACCCTAGGCCATGTGCCCTTTGCTTTAAGCCACACCGCCATATTACACTCTACCTATACATACTATAATACATTTGTCCATCAGGTTGTGAGAAGGTCGAAACTATTCTTGCTCCTCCTCCGACATCATTACTTCTTCCGCTCATTCATTCATTTCCTCCACTTCGTATCCTACCACTTTCCCCTCTCTCCGTAGAATAATATTTCTGTTACCAACTCTCTCTCCCGATGATTCACTCTTCCATTCATTCTACTTTCCTTTGTACAGACTTCCCTCACATGTTCCCCTGTTTCCATTCCTAACCCACATTCACACTCCCCGTTCCCTCCCAGACCGAATCTTGCTAAATATGCCCTTAGATTACCATGCCCCGTTATTAGCTGTGTGGCTTTAACTGTAAGGTCCAGCCTATCGAAGCCTACCACCCTACAGAATCTTTACATTTCCCTTCCCTTCTCATTCCTATCCCATTCTTGTTGCCATTCTATCCTTATCCTTACTTTAATGTCTTTTCTATACATCCTAGATCTATTCATGTTCATCTCTACTACCACGTCTTCTGCCATTTCTCTTAATTGCCTTCTTGCTCTTCGGCCCGCCCTAACTATGTCCTCTTCTTCTCTCCGTCTCACTCTCACTCCTAAGTTCTCCCATTCCGTAATTTCTCTCTGTATATTAACCGCTTCTCTATGTTTCGTTTTAGAATTCCTGATCACTCTTCATACCCCCTCATTATCCGTTATAATTACTACCCTTCTCCCCCTTAATTCCTCCCTTATATTTACGGAAACTCGAGCAGTCTTTCCGTCGATAGGAAATACAATTCTAGTTATATATTCAAATCGTCGTCATTCACTTGATACCCGATCTTCGGTCGACGCCGCGCCACCCGAAATTTGCCGATTGGCAACGGTCGAGTTTGACGCTCAGACGGCTGACACGACATACGTCTTTGTTAAAGGCACATAAACGAGAAGGTGCATAGAAGAAAGTATACCAAATTCCTTAGTGGATTCATTGCGACATGGGTTTTGTTTTGACTGGGACTGGCGATTGTAAATTTATAAAAAATGAAAGGATATATACAGGGTCCGCAAACGAAGCGTGGACGGAAGATTAAATCGTTATCGAAGAACTTATCAACAATACTAAAACAGCTTCCGATATTGGATTAAATGCGGCATGTTTTAAAAATATTTTACATTATACAGGGTGGCCCAAAAAAGTGTGACAGCATAAAGTTATATTTTTTTAAATGGGACACCCAGTATTTTATTGCATATTTAGGTTCGTATTACTATCGTTTATAAGTGCCCCAAATTTTATTTTATTTGGTTCTGTAGTTTCGGAGAAATAAATTAAAAACTAAAAAAAAAAGTTTTGCAGTCCTGAATAAAAAAATCAAAAAAAAACAATCCAGAACTATTTTTTAAAACTCGGCATTGAGTGAAATTTATGACAAGAGGTCTAGAGATACTTTGAATGTAATTGCGTTTATTTATTTTATACAGGGTGTTCATAATAAGCTTTCAAAAACCCCCCATTTAAAAATAATTTTTCTCAAGTTTTTTAAATGGAACACCCTGTATATTATTTGTCTATTTGACGTAGAAATCATAGACAATTTTTTTTTGTAATACAAGCATATAAGTTATATCTAGCCGTTTTCGAAATAATTATAAATATCATAAATTATGTTGTTTAAATAGAGTTTTTATTGGGAAATTTTGTTATAGGCGACTAGACTAATAATTGTAAACTAAAGTAAATGTTCAAAATAGCTTCAATTTACTTAATTTAATGATTTTCCTCTACTGCCAACATAATTCTTAATTCATTTTCTTCATTAATAACGGGTTTATTGATTATCTCCTATTTGTGTACGCAATGCTTCCTGTTGCTACAAATCCTTGCAACAACTTCTTGAAGGCTTTTGGTCTCGGCTTTCTCTCAATATCTGGATATCTTTCAGCATACACACGGCTCGCGAGGAGGCAATTTCTTGCACATTCACCCAGTATAAAAATCATATTTATCATTTCTAAAGTTGTAAAATTCGACATTTTGTGTAAGTTAGTACTTAATTTCGACGACTGAACAAATATAAATAATTTTATTTGGCTGTCATAGTGACAATCTAAACAAAAAAAATCATGGCAACTCGATTAAGAATACAAAATAAAATTATATAAATAAAAGTAGCAAAAATGTAGGCTTTTAAAAGTTATATCGAAATAACTTAAATACGGTAAACTCTAAGAGTAAAAGGAAGCTCTTTTGAACATTTTCTTTAGTTTACAATTATTAGTCTAGTCGCCTATAACAAAATTTTCCAATAAAAACTATATTTAAACAACATAATTTATGATATTTATAATTATTTCGAAAACGGCTTCATATAACTTATATGCTTGTGTTACAAAAAAATTGTCTATGAATTCTACGTCAAATAGCCAAATAATATACAGGGTGTTCCATTTGAAAAACTTGAGAAAAATTATTTTAAAATGTGGGGTTTTTGAGAGCTTATTATGAACACCCTGTATAAAATAAATAAACTCAATTACATTCATAGTATCTCTAGACCTCTTGTCATAAATTGTATTCAATGCCGAGGATAAAAAAATAGTTCTGGATTGTTTTTTTTGATTTTTTTATTCAGGACTGCAAAACTTTTTTTTTTAGTTTTTAATTTATTTCTCCGAAACTACAGAACCAAATAAAATGAAATTTGAGGCACTTATAAACGATAGTAATACGAACCTAAATATGCAATAAAATTCTGGGTGTCCCATTTAAAAAAATATAACTTTATGCTGTCACACTTTTTTGGGCCACCCTGTATAATGTAAAATATTTTTAAAACATGCCGCTTTTAATCCAATATCTCAAGCTATTTTAGTATTGTTGATAAGTTCTTCGATAACGATTTAATCTTCCGTCCACGCTTCGTTTGCGGACCCTGTATAATTTTTAAAAAATCAGAATCAACTGTTTTTCCTTAATAAAAACTCTACACTAAACTTCTAAAACTTACAAAAACAACCCCTGGTGTTTTATCAACAAATTCATCTTAATCATAAAAATTTCAAGTGATTAATCGCTCGAGCGATTTACTCGATTAATAAAAACGCTCGAGTATCAACTAGGGGGGCATAGCCCCCCTAGGCGCTCCGCGCGGGGCTCCGCGGACCCTCTATATGCGACAGATTCGCCTATATGTGTTTTGTTAGTACCTAGATTTATCAACCGATTTGCGTGGATGCATCGAGAAGTTTGAATGCAGGTTGATGCTTTAATTCGTTGGCCACACTCCTGCGGACTGTGATGGGGGTACATAGCACCCAAATTCGTTCATTATAACATATGTTACCGTTTCACATTTTAAGGTACCAGCTATATCCGATTGTGAACAATCCATTCACTGTATTACGTATCGAATAGAAAAAAATATGTCAAAAATGACAGCTGTCAAAAAATAAACAAAATTTTCGGATTCCTTGCATTCGAATTACATAGAAACGATACCAAACTTGCGAAATTCCGTTGACCTTGTACATACTACTGACTTAGGAAACGTCAATTTGACAGCTGTCAAAAAATAGATAAAAATTTCGGATTCCTCATACTCAAATTATATCGAATCGACACCAAACTTTTGAAATTCTGTTAACCTTGCACTTATTCTTTACTAAGGAATCCTCAATTTGACAGCTGTCAAAAAATCTATAAAATTTTCGAATTAGGTATTCCCCAAATTATATTAATTCCCAAGTATTTTCATTTTTAATTTTTTTTTAATTTCTAAATAATTCATGCAAATGCCTTAAAAATTTGAAGAAATCGATATATTTCGATTTTATTCGAAAAGTATTATCTCTACGGTAAAATTGTATATATCCTAAAGATGCACTTTGATAAGGTCTACAAGAAAGTAGTCTATAAAATTTTCTGTATCTACTATAGTTGTTGAGTTATTGAGCAAATCATGATTTCTATATTCTTGCAAATATCTCAAAAACGATTACATTTGAGAAAAAAAGTTTCGAACAAACAAAATATACTATTAAATTCTCTATCAGAAAGGAAATATACAAATTTTTCCTATTGGTTTAGATTACGGAGATATTTAAGAAAAACTGAAAAATATCAAGAAATTTTAAAATTCTTAAAAATTCAAAAAAAAAATTATTAAATATTCTTACATTTTATATAATATTTGATGTATACTGATAGAATAAATATATTATGTTTAGAAGGAAACCATTAATGAGTTACAAAATGCGACAGATTCTCACTAGGCGCTAAACGCGCAGGGGCCTCCGGCATCCACCTACATGCGTTTTTGTTATTAACTAGCCGCTCCGCGGCAGGGCTCCGCCGTTCACCTGTATGCGACAGATTCACCTACGTGTGTTTTTGTTATTATTACATAGAATTGACCACCGATTTGGGTGGATGCACCGAGAAGCTTGAATGTAGGTTGATGCATTAATTCGTTCGCCACACTCCTGCGGACTGTGATGGGGGTACATAGCACCCAAATTTGTTAATTATAACCGTAATGTGACCGTTTCACATTTTAAGGTACCAGCTATAACCGTTTGCGAACAATCCGTTCACTATTTTACGTATCAAATAGAAAAAAATATGTCAAAAATTACAGCTGTCAAAAAATAAATAACATTTTCGGATTCCTTGCATTCGAATTACATAAAAACGATACCAAACTTGCGAAATTCCGTTGACGTTGTACCTATTACTGACTTAAGAAACGTCAATTTGATAGCTGTCAAAAAATAGATAAAAATTTCGGATTCCTCATACTCAAATTATATAGAAACGATACCAAACTTGTGAAAATATGTTAACAAAAAAATGTCAAAAATGACAGCTGTCAAAAAATAAATACATTTTTCGGATAATTTATACTCAAATTATATAGAATCGATACAAAATTTTTGAAATTTTGTTAACCTTGCACTTATTCTTTACTAAAGAATCACCAATTTGACAGCTGTCAAAAAATGTATAAAATTTTCGAATTCCTCATACTCAAATTATATAGAAGCGATACCAAACTCGTGAATTTTTGTTAACTTTGGAACTATTACCAACGTAATATACGTCAATTTGACAGCTGTCAAAAAATTAATAAAATTTTCGGATTGCCTGCATTCGAGTTATACGAAATCGACACCAACTTTACGAAATTATGTTATCATTACGCCTATGATCGACAGTTAACCGAAATCAAAGAATTGTTAAAATGACAGCTGTCAAAATATGAATTAAATTTTCGGATTCCTTGCCCTCGAATTATACGAAAACGACACCAACTTTGTGAAATTCTATTAATCTTGCAATTTTTACTAACAAAGAAAACGTCAATTTGACAGGTGTCAAAAAATAAATAAAATTTTTTAAATTCCTTTAATATTACTAACATAATGTGCTACTTGATTTTTCTTCAAATTGACAATTTACTAAATTATTCCTATTTTTCCACAAAATGCGAAACGACCCTATTAAAAATTTGCTAAACATCCCATGTATTTTCACGAATTACGGTAAAAGCCACGCCTTTCATACATTTCGAGCGAAAGTTAGAAATTTTGCTGTCACCGTTACGAATTTTCTTAATTTTCTCCAAGTTCGAACATCTTTATGATAACTTTATATACATCAAAATGTTCGGAAAAGATGAGGGAATCAGATAAACCTAGAAAGAAATCTCTAAACGAAAAGTTATAGAAGATATAGCAGAGTAAACTGAACTTTTGAAAAAAAAAATTTCGAAAAAATTTATAAAATATTTTTTTTATCCGCCAAAGGATATTTTTGGATCACACAGTCGATGTGGAACGTAAAGGTTATTTATTCCTTTAAACGATAGGCTAAAGAATCGTTGAAAAAGTTACATACACTAGCGTACAGCCGGCTTTCAGTAAGAGGATGTCAAAATTAGTGATTATTGCTTAATCGATTGTAGTTATTTTTGTATAAGAAATTAAGAAACTAAATTATGGTTTATAATCCTGTTTTGATGTGCTCTTTCCGATGACATATATAACATTTCGATGAAATATTATTTTACCCCATAAAAAAGAAAAAAAAATTTTGACGAAATCATCAAGTTCAGTTTCTCACAAATTTCTCCATTTTATAGGTCTTTTAGCATGATATGATGTATTGGGAAATATTAGTATTTGAGATGACCTATCCAACGGTTCAAACCCGGTGCCAATCTATAAGACAGAAATCGAATAATTCATTATCGAAAATGACCCTGCATTTTCATGCTTTCCAACTTTAAAAAAATCAAAAAATTGAGTTAAGTTTTACGAGACCGGCAAGCCGTAGAAAAAAATATTTAATTTTTTGCACATTTTCTGACTATTTCGTTTAATAACTTACGAACGGAACACCCTGTATAATGACGTACATCGGCTAAAGATACGCCATATATACCAAAATATACCCCAAAAGTTTCATTGCTCCAACGTGAGCCGTTTAGAAGAAATCGAATAACTGGTTTCAAGATGCACCCTGTTTCGGCTCTCCCATAAGAGCAATGTAAATATGTCGTTGCAGACCATTTTGGAAATCGGGAAAATGGTAGGAAATTTTCCATTTTGGGCAACGATAGGGGTCATTATCGAAAGCCGAAATCCCATAGAATCTTTTCCATACCATTTCCATCCTCAAATCGGTCAATTAACTTCAGGATCTCGCTAAGAAAATGGCTATTTTTGGCCTATTTCGACCGAATTTGACAGCCAAAATATTCAGTAAAATTTCGTCCGTCCGTCCGTTAAAATCCGAGTAAAGTTCAAGTCCAGTCGGGAGATTTGCGAAAATTGGCCGTCCGAGCTCGGTAAATTGTCGTTTTTCTCCCGATTGGAAGGAAATTTCGAAAATTTTGAAAAATAATAATGTGTTCAGAAAAGATGGACGATGAAAATACGCTTATAGAGAACTCTCCGAAATGATATTTGTAGGGGGTATTCGTTACTAAACACGACTTTTAGTGAAAAATGGGTGAAAATGATTATATTTAATTTCTTTTAACCCTTTAGATCGTAATTCGAAACGCGCTCTTGGTGTGAATCTTAAAGTACCATCATTCCGCGTGACGAAAAAGTAAAAAAATATGGAAAATGTTAAATAGGAAAGCGTATAGACGAAATTCAGTGTAGCGGTGACAAAAAAAACATTTCCAAATTTCTAAAATTCAATCGTTAACAGTAATTTCGGTATTTAAATCGAAGAAACGAAAATATACGTATCGAATGTGATTTACCTCGAACTTTCCGGTAAAGTAAACTAAATTTCGATCAAAAGCCGTTTTTACCTCGAAAAAAATCAAAAACCGTCCATTTTTACCCCGAAATATCAACTTGTTCAGTATTTTCAAATTTTTACCATCTTCTAATAACTTTAGGTATAGATAGATGTATTGATGGCACCTAGTTTTTGAGATGGGAAATCGAAAATTTAAAACCGCATGACCCTCGGACCCACCCAGTTCGAGCTATTCGGTACCCGAAATGACCCGTTTTTGTCAAATTTCGACTTTGAAAAATTCTTTTAAATTACTTCTAATCGTCGTACGTTGCCCAGTTTCAATAGGGTTCTGTAGCGACCGGTCAACGTCACACTCCGAAAATTTAAATCCAAAAAATTGAGTTTTGCGACTTGAAATGGATTTCAACGGGAATCACGGAAATATCGACTTTGGCGTTTAATAACTTCGAAACGGTTCACCCTGTATATTTCAAAAATTAAGACAACACGCGCGCACTATCCGAAATTAAAACCAAAAAGTTTCGTCGTTTCGACTCTGATAGTTTTCTCGCAAAAAATTCGCAACCTCAAAAATGTCAAAAGATACGACGACGACGACAACGGACGCACTCAAGGTCACTCTCAAGCCGTAATACATAGCACCAGAATTGGTGCTATGTAATTACTCGATTATTAAATTCATCGGTTTTTCCCAACACTAATTATAAGCATGAAATCGGAAAGTACCCACCTCCATGTAAAATCTCAGTTATGGCCTATTTTTATACCTCTGGGGACCGAGATTCTAGGGTATTAATTATACAACCATGAAATTGGTTGATGTTGTTCCACTTAACTTTTTTTAATTCTAAAACTAGAAAATATAGGCTGTACCTGAGCACAGCATTCAAAAACGATACACAATACACCTTCCAGTATATTATATCTAACTCTTTCTCAGTTATGCGGTCAAATCACAGTAAAAGATAGAACACTAGGATTCATGTGATTTCTTATTTTATAAATTATGTGTAGGAGGGACCTTGTTATGAGCTTTAATAGATTAATGCCTTTGATTTGTATAAAGACGAAGAATACCCTGTAGCTTTCTTTGTTGTACGTTCCGGTCTTTTAAAATAATCTCTTCTTATAACTATGCAATTTTTAAAACGCAGTCATTTGATTTTCGTTGCGCATAGAGAAGTAATATTCTAATAATTTTGTTTTCCAAGATGGCGCCCATCCGCCATTTTGACATATAGTACTGTAATTCTTCCGTCAAAAAGTAGTTTACCTTCCCCTATAAAGCACACTCAAATTTAAAAAAATGCAGTTTCCAGATTATATAAGTACACACACTATATTTTTGTCTTGTCTTTTTTTTTACTTTTACGAAGAATAGCGGTATTTTCTCGGACTATTGAATCACCCGGAATGTAAAATAAGTAAAAAATATATATTTACCGTTTCATTTTCACTAATGAAATTCTCATTTACAAATTGCGCTATTTCCTCTTTGGTCGGATTGTTGTCGGTGTCATCTAATAACTTCCTAAAAACGAAAGAGAAATGAAGTACTTATATTTTACAATTTACAGAATCATTTTTGTAACACCCGTAACAGTCGACGAAACGACCTTCGTTCCTTGTTAGGTTACTCTCGGCCATTTTCGGAGACCTAAATATTATCCGTCAGCAAATTCTAATTTTCTTACTTTCTTATTCTTCTAAATATCTTTATTATTCCAGTAAAGTATCTTTTCAGTCGGTCGCAATTGGCTTTGTATCGCACGAACTTTCCTTTCCTGGGCCTGACTTTTACGATAAAGTGGCACCTCTTTTAGTTCGGAAGTTATTAAATATGGCCAATCGTAGCGCGCAGCATGCCACGGCACGGGTCGAAGCTCGAGCTGGCTACACTGTGAATCACTAATCAAAGTTTTCTCTCTTGGAAGGTTCAAACTATATCAATCTCCCAAGATTTCCCTGCATCATTTATAAAATGTAACGGTTACAGTGTAAAAATTTTTTTACAGGCAACTTTCAGTCCTTAGCATATAACTTACTAAAATAAACTATTTGCTTGTAGAAACGATTATAATTTGCGAAATATATGTTGCATTAGAAAGCAATTTTAAAAGTATTTTTTTTAGATTATAGCTGCAGTATTCAAATCTGAATTTAAAAATGTATCGCCGGTCACGTGTCCCCAGTCAATAATTTCTTACTTTACCCTTTTATATTTCACGTCATTTTACTAAAGTTACTTTTATATATAAATAATTTACACTCCTACTACAATTTGTACTGAAAAAATAATATTCACAGATCAACAGTTTAGTTTCTCTAATGCAATTATTAACCAGAAGTTTTACAAATATGACGGTATATGTTTAAATTTGTGTAAAGCGTGCTCCTGTTTAGGTAAGTTCCTTATTATGTTTATTTAGGTATAAACTAGAACTATTTAGGTATAAACTAGAACATTGCCTACTTTTTAGACGTATGTTTTTTATGTTTTTATGTTGTATCGCCGGTCACAGGGTTAACTCAGACCTAGTAGTCTTAATTAAGGGAAAAATACTACACGAAGTCATTCTCTTAAGTACAGATTCAGTCTAAAAAAGTAAGAAATAATTTGTATTAGCTGTTAAGGTCGATTCTCACTTAAGCTTCACGACACGGCGATGCACGACCCGGCGCCTCACGACGCGACGATGCATTTTACATAGGTATTCCCACCTGAGCGGCAATTTTAAGCGGCAGCAGATCGGCAATGTTTACATGCACTCGGTGGATGTATTTAGCCCCAATTAGATTAAAATTATTAAGTCCACTGGTGTCCCAAAAGACAATCTAACTAATATTTTTGACAAAAAAATTGCGAGCCACTAACTTTTTTTAAAATTATGTAGTTTTTCGAATTAAGCAACCACAAATACAGCTTTTTTATCTCTTGAGTTTTTTCATATCTTACTTTGTTTTCGAGAAAAAAAAATAAACAACCGTTATTGCATGTCCTGGGGGCAAAAAATTTAAACTACTTACCAAACTATAAGCGAATAAAAGATTATTGAGATATTTACGAAAATCCGATTCATTTTCTAAAGTTTGACACCCTGTATCGTAAAAACTATGCATTTTCGGATCCATGTTTATATGAACTTTTCTTCTTAAAATCATTTATAAAAGCACTCCTTGGAGTTTGGCCACATACGTAAATAACACCCTGTATATAAAAGAAACTGTATCCAATAATAATGTAATCAAATTGATGAAATAATTTATTTTGCTATTCAACTGCCAGAAATCACACTACAAATGGTAAACAAAAATAAAAATTCCAAAGCAATTGAAAAATATTAACGATTTAAATTAGATTTCTAGTTTTCACTTCAGCAAACATAGGTACTAATTTAATTGCACGATATCTTATTTGGAACCTACATCGTGATCAATGGTAATTATAGCAAGTTATTTTAATCTGTCTACAGTCAAATATAGCAATGAACGCTTAGTGTTTGCAGCCTGCAGTGTATTTGCATCCCCGGGGGAGGAAACAGGCTGCCTAGCTACTGGAGCCGGTCCTGAGAATTACTTAGTTTAATATATAATAATATGTTCAAGGAATTATTATATCACTCATGATTACTAACTTACTGTTTGATTCCTTTCAATTTTAACTCGCTTACCATTCTCATCAATATTTTTTTCCGACTTCTATCCAAATATTGTTTCTTCTAATTTGATTAGAATAATTTTTATTGCTCATATCATATATTTCTGGGTACTCACTTACTACCAAAATTAAATTTTCTGCCTTCTCCCCGTCCATCATATATAATGAATAACCAAACAACAATACGAAACAAACACAATCCAACAAGCGTCAAAATACCGAAAATGCCGCGTGGCAATGCTCACAGTAGAATTAAAATTTTGCTGCCCGCTGAAGTGAGGCGCCGTGTCGCTTCGCGCGACTTAGGTGGGAACGGTCTCATTTGATTCCATGCAAAAGACTTGTAAACAGATTTTGCATCGCGGCGCCGTGTCGTGCGTCGCCGTGCCGTGAAGCTTAGGTGAGAATCGACCTTTATCCACAAATTTGTGCATTTTTGTATCGCCGGTCACAGTAACACCGGTCACGCATGAAAATGTTAACCATTTATAAACAATTAAGGAACAATATATTTTGATGTTCAAGTTTCGTTTAAACCTTGGGTAGATTAAAAATATGACTAAAGTCCGTTTTGTTGCAGTTGATAGCTCATATCGAGGGTTGAAGCCATAAAACAACCGTAAACCATAGGCGTTGCCAATAGTAATTACCTTATTTAATAAGAAAATTGGCCTCTGTCCATTGTTAAGTAGGATTAGGGTTAAAGTAGGTACAACAGGGGTAATTAATTTACCTATTTTTGCCTGCTTTAGGATGTTATTACGCCATTTGATGTGCGTTTGTCAAACTATGTATTTAGTTGTATTTAGATACTGCATTATCTCAAAGTTGAATTATTTCCTATACTTGTAACAATGGCTTCAAGTTTTTCGCCAACGTGTCTTCGTCAAATTAGCAAGAGTGCATATTCTCTCCGAGAAAAGACATTAATATTAAACGTGCATGATGCTCTAGTGTACCAGAAACCTGCAAGTGATGTTCGTAGCATCATTGCAGAGTGTGCCAATATGGTAGGAGTTGGAGAGGCTACTATATATAGGTTCTTGCGTGAAAGAAAATCTAAGAACCTCAGTGAGCCAAAACCACTCCCAGGAAAGAAACCGTTAGAAATTGACAATTTCATTAAAAATGGTATTAGAAGAAAAGTACATAGTTTTTATTTTGCCAAGGAAATACCAACTATAGACAAAATTTTACAAGCCATTAACTACGACGAGGACTTACCACAGCTATCACGAACGAAACTATGGAAAATACTTCATGATATGAACTTTCGATGGGAGAAGCAAAACAGAAAATCTTTTCTTATTGATAGAGCAGATATTATTTGCTGGAGACGTCAATACTTAAGGTCCATCCGAAAATACCGCAGCGAAGGCAAAAACATTTTCTATTTGGATGAAACTTGGCTGAACGAAGGGCACACCGTATCTAAAGTTTGGCAAGATAAAAATGTCCTAAGTTCTCGACAAGCTGTCATGGAAGGCTGGTCAACAGGACTTAGACCACCATCTGGAAAGGGACGCAGACTTATTATAACTCATATAGGAAGTTCAAATGGCTTTTTGGATCAAGGATTATTACAATTCCAGTCGAATTCTACTAAAGACTATCATGAAGAAATGACTGCTGATGTTTTCGAGGAATATTTTAAGCAAATGATAGAATACATTCCCGCTAATTCTGTAATAGTGATGGATAATGCCAGCTATCACTCTAGGCTAAAAGAGAATCTTCCCACAACTTCATGGAAAAAGGCGGAAATCGTAAACTGGTTACAACGAAAGGAATTGAGTTACGATAATACCATGGTAAAAAAGAACTTTTGGATATTGTTAGGCTACATAAATCACAGTATAAAAAGTATGTTATTGACGAGATGGCAAGAGATCGAGGTATTATAGTGCTCCGTTTACCACCTTACCATTGTGAGCTAAATCCTATCGAATTAATATGGGCTCAAGTAAAAGGATATGTTGCTAGAAATAACAAAACTGTTAAAATGCAAGAAGTGCGACACCTCTTGCTTCATTCTTTAGCAAATGTGTCATCAGAAAATTGGCAAAACGCCATAAAACATGCTATAGTAGAGGAACAAAAAATGTGGGAACTTGACAACGTAATTGACACAACTATGGAAATTGAGCCTTTAGTAATAAGCGTAGGACATGATGACTCTTCAGATTCTTCTGAGGACCATTTTATCGAGTTATAATTATTGAAATTGTCAATATTTTTTGATCTGTAAATAAATTAGTTTTCTTGTAAATAAATTCATAAAATCATAAAATCTATTACATTTAAATAAAATAATAAGCGGTTACATTAAAAACCCAACTCTCCGACCATGATGGGCCGTTTTAATCATTATCCTTTCATTTCATTTTATGGCTCTATTGTTACTTTATCTGTTACCCGGTGGAATAGGTCAAAATTTCTTCATCTTTATGCTAGATGTACGTAAAAAGACCATTTTATAGGTAAAATATTTTAGGCCACCGGGCCCTTGTTTTGAATCTTTAATGAGGGTATCGAGCTATCAACGGCAACGAAACAGACTTTATTTTGTTAGTATTTTAACATTCTATAAGGAACATTCCAAAACTTTAAGCCAATCTAAGATAGGGCTGTTATAAATAATAGGAAAATGCTTATAGTGACTGATTAAAATAACTCAGTTCCAAATATTGGCGTTATATGATTCAGAAGCGTAAAATTAGCCATGTGACGGGCGTTAAATTATTAAAAAATCGATGCTATAGACCAAGATCTTTGTGACGATGATCTTTTACGCGGACATATATAATTCCTGTACGGAAAGTTGCCTGTAAAAAAATTTTGACCCTACAATATCTAAACCGGAAAACTATTCCTAATATTAAAAAAAAAATTGAAACGAACCTAAAATTATCCAACGTTACTGAAACTGGATTCACTTGACTCATATCCACAAAGGATTTTGAATCGTTGAATATTGCAGCTCGTTGAACCGTATCCAGTAGTTCTCCTTGACAATAAATTTGACTGGGACACGACTCGATATCGTTCGACTCATATTCGTCTAAAAGTGGTTTTGCACACGTAAATCCGAACAAACAAATGGTAAATATGTGGATCACAGACACTTCCCGCTGCATTATCTAGTTCTAATGAAGAAGGGGATTTTTCATACAGTTTATAACCTGAAAAAAATTAATTAACAGGAATTATGAAATGAAATAATAGACTATACAGGGTGCACCAAGTAAAGTGGCCTGCTAGAAGTATCTCGAGAACTGAATGAGATTTTATTTTGACAATTTGGTTGAAGCTATAAGAGATGGTTTTCTACGTTTCTAAAATATTTTGGATCATGCGGTGTTGCCGGATCATGCCGAAAGTGGTAGCAACTTCGGAATTTTAAATGAATTACCCTATATATTATATTTTTTTTGGAATCTAGATAAAAATCTAGAACAGTTTTCTGTATAATATCATATACCTATCTTTAAGACTTTTTTAATTATAAATAATCTTGTGATTTTTTAACGCCGTATCGGGACCTGAAAAGAAAATCATATCTTTTTAGCGGTTACAGCTAGAAAGGTGAAAATTTGACAATAGTTTCACAAGACCATCAAAATTTTATAATTTAGAATGGTACTTAATTAGTTTTATACAGGGTGTCTCCATAACAATATTTCTGAGGGAGATGAATTATTGCAAAATTCTTCTTTTTTTTTAAATGAGACACCCTGTATTTGATATGTTTTGCTAATGGAGGATCGAATTTTCTATCTAAGTGTTCCTATACCTATCTTCAATATTTTCGGACTTACAGCGAAATTTAAAACTTATCTTAAAAAAAATATATTTTTTGGTAGTAGGCTGTGGAATGGATTCATAGAAACAAAAAATAGTTAACAAATGAACAATTTATTAATAAATAAAATAACTAATAAGTAAATTGTTGGCTCTTAAACATTCATGAATTGTGGTGATAACATGTTCATTTCTTCCCAGTCTAGAGACCCCAGAGCCGTTCTTAGTCGATTTTCTACAATCTTTCCTTGTTGTGACTGGTGTTTTGTATACTAATTCTTTAATCAATCCTACCACATAGATAGGGGGGGGGGGGATGCCATTTCCAGGGACATCGGCCAAATAACTTTTTCTGAGTCATAGGAGCCGATACGGCGTTAAAAAATCACAAGATTATTTATAACTCAAAAACTCTTAAAGATTGATATATGATATTATATAGAAAACTGTTCTACATTTTTACCTAGATTCCAAAAAATATATAATATATAGGGTAATTCATTTAAAATTCCGAAGTTGCTACCACTTTCGGTATGATCCGGCAATACCGCACCATCAAAAATATTTTAGAAACGTAGAAAACCATCTCATATAGCTACAGCCAAATTTTCAAAATAAAATCTCATTCAGTTCTCGAGATACTTTTAATAGACTTTTAATAGACTTTACTTGATGCACCCTGTGTGGGTTAGTCTTTTACAAACAGCACACTTTTTAACCTTGACATTTTAGAATCCTTCAAAAAAATTTTTACAGCTTATACAGGGTGTTATGGAAATGAGTTATTATATTTAAACCGGCAAATCCTGAGATGAAAATAAATTGAAGAAAAATAACCTTAAATGGCGCTTTGAATTATTGTACGAAATATACACTTTATATGAAATCTGAAAATTTACGTAGCCGCTACTGAGGACGTTCGCAATCAATAGTTTATTGAGGCGGTGTTGTCATATATTGCAACACAGAAGTGGAAACGCACGTGCTCAGTTTTTGACAACAAGGCGTCTTTGACCCGCGTTATCACTTCTTTTTCAAACTTAAAAAAAAAAAAATACAATTTTAAGGTACATACTCTCTTACCTTCGATCTTATAATCCGTTTTATAATTAAATTCCATAAAAAAATAAAACACAAAAAGTATGTTTTGCAACAGAACCAACAATAGGTAATATCACACAAATTTGAATCACATCACAATATTTCTTATTATGTATTATTTCACAACAGAAAAAAATCGGTAAATGCTACAACTAACAAAACGTTTAAAATTCGTATACATCAAGCACATGGAACCCTCGACATCGTTATTCCACCCCTGAGTCTCAAAACATACTGAAGGAACGATAGTCGCGCGCGGCAGGTATCCAAGCAAGAGCGAAACATGCGGTGCGATCTGACAACACTGTTAGTATGACCCATATGGTTGCTAACTGAATCCAGATGGAACGGCGCGACAGTATGTGGGTAAAAAGGGGTTTTACCTTAGTATTTAGATATTCGATTAAACAAACAAGTATGTAGACTTTCTATAGAACAATCCCTAAGAGTCACCCATTTAAATATAATAAGTCATTTCCATAACACCCTGTATACATAACATTAGTCGACACATATTTCAGGTTTTTGTTATTTTTGATGATTTGCTAGATTTTCTCCAATCTTACTGCATATATAAAATTATATGTGGAATTTTAATAAAATCCAAGAATATACAAAATTTTTCAGTGGTTCGAAAATTCATTCATTCATTCAAAACTGATTGATGTTTTAATCCTTTCGATCTATCCCGTCATCGAAAAGTAGGTGTTAGTTGCGGGTAACGGCTGAGTCCCATAAACAAAGAATCTGTAGTTATTGCCGTACTAAAGTTTCTGAACTACACAAAGATTGTGAGAAGAAGATAAATTGTAAATAATGCTTTTTAAGTAAATTGGATGGAGTCTGTGAAATAACCATTTAGGCGAGGTTCCATAACATAATTTGTGCCTTTTTCAATGTTTTATTGACTAACACTGGAGGGAGGTCGATTGTAAGTTCTGATACGCTTCGACTTGACGCACGCTGCTCGCATGGACAATTTGCGCGCTGCGTGACTTGCGCTCGAAAATATTTAATATCTTCCGAACTAAAAGGGGTGCCACTTTCTCGTAAAATGGGTTTCCTAATAATATGATAAGATATTTTTTTTTAAATTAATTTAAGATGGGCTAACCGCATGTTAAAACTATTTAAAGAATTAAATTGTTATTATTTTTCATTTGTTCGGGTTTGTTTGTTCACAATAACAATTTTTCAAACATGAGAAGATCGAAGAAAATCCAGCAAATTATCAAAAATTTATGTGTGGATATTTTCGAAAATTTTTTTTCAGCAATGCATGTATAAGTATATCGGCGTCAATTAATGAAATCCGGCATTCCCAGAAATGTCTAGTTATTTCACGTATTGCCGGCAAATAGTGTAACTCTACGTTTGGTACACCGTTTGCGGGTACGAAAGCGTAGAAGGGCTACAATTTAAAAAAAAATGTTGACCCTGTAATTGCGAGTTCCATCTCGGAATTCCGAGTTGCAACTCAGAATTCCGAGTTCTAACTCGGAATTATGTAAATTTCAATCTCTGTGCTTGTGTGGCATTGTTTAGCACGTATTTATCCATAGAAGGAACATTCCTCCTCACAGAACTTAACCTTTGTTTTCGCCCGTTCAAAAAATTACGTGGCGATCTACGTGGGGTTCATTGTACACTATGATAAAAATTATCTACTATTTGATAGCAAGTAAATTAAATAAATATCTGTTAGTTAAACATGTGTTTAATTGTTATATGAAAGAGCAATTCACATTAGATATAATAATTATCAAATTCAATCAATTAAAAATATCTTATGCGACAAGCAAACTATTATTATCTTTCTTCTTTGCGTTGAATACACGTGGTGTTCTATTCAGATTGACAAGTTTATCTGTAGCTACGAAAGGAATGCGGACAAAAAAATTCTGGGGTTAACAATGTTGTCACATATACTACATTTTAATTTAATAATCTCTTATCGAGAAAAACCTAAAATTACATTTACGCATTTAAAATAAATTGTAATAGGAAACCAATATTCTATTATAGTTTCAATATTATTAAACCTTTCTTTTCATACTATTTATTTTGATATTTAAATGCAAAATAATATATTTTTTTAATTAAAGTACTTTTAATCTAAAAATATGGCAACACAGTGCGTTGTCAATGGTTACAGGTAGCTAGCGCTAATTTGATTTGTTGTAACCCAGAGAGTTGATGGCGCATGCGTCTCGTGAGACACCCGATGGGCTATCGTGCTTGTTCGGCAATGACCGATATATAAAACAATATACAGGGTGTTATGGAAATTACGTATTATATTTAAACCAGCAATTCCTGGGATGAAATCAAATTGAAGAAAAATATCCGTAAATAGCGCTTTAATTTAATATGCCCTGTACATGACCTGTTATCAAACCAAAAATATGCACACGGTGACACTGTGAGAAGAAATAAACAAACTACAGATGTTCAAAAATGTCAGTGAATTTTAATTTCTTGCGTAGATTTCTATGCACTTTTGTCACATTACACAGAAAACACATATCAAAAGTCAATGTTCAGTCAACCTTTTGATTGATACGGCTTCATTTAGAAGTTTTTCTAAAACACATGCTCTATTCTCTTGTTATTTAAAAACTAATTCCATAATTTGTATAAAAAAATTATTTATACACTAAATAATATGTTTTAATATACCGTCGCACGTAACCTTACAATAAACACGCATGAAATTCACACACGGACATCATTTTGAACACAACGAACAAACCCGTTAAAATTTATGGGCACTTTTGTTTCCGACACACATATTAAATTTACTTAAGTACTAACCACTAAATTTACTAAAGTACTTAACTACTAAAACCACTGCAATAATAAACAAGTAAACATTTCAGCTATGCTTTGTTTGTTGTGTTTGTTCCGTTATGCCGGGTAACGGGGTGAATCGACCTGTCAATTTCGGAGCGTGTTGTCAAACTACCAAATACTAATAACTAGAAATCCAGCTTGTCGACAAAGAGTTTTTGCTATTTTATAAGTTTAAATTCATACGCTCAGTAATTTCATTTTGTAATATTATTTTTCCGTATTATTTTCTTTCTCTGTTGCAGTACAAAATTCATATTTCTTAAATTTAGTTTTAAATTTTAAGTTTTGCCGCGCAAATTTCGAAGTCTGGTAAATGGCAACCTCGATTTCAGCTGATTTTAGAACGTGTATTAACGTTTTATTTACTGCGTTTATATTGTTTTCTAATAATATTGTGTGAAAGTGTCAAGCCTTCCTGCAAAACGACCTTCCAGAACTTTTCGAAAATGTTCCTTTAGCTCGGATAAGGGACATGTGGCTTCTGCAAGCACAGTTTACGGATTGTTACTGAATATTTGGACGTCCATGTACGTTTATTCTATGCGTATGGTAGTGTTTAGTGATTTTGTGTAATCTGAAAATAAGTGCCTATCTTCAAAGAAACTAATTTGAAACTCGTGGGTGTCTGTCTATTTCTTTAAGTGATTTAGTGTAATTTGTTCTGTTTCACGATGTGTTTTTTTCTCTCGACGATATGCCGATATGTTCTATGATTCATTACCGCGGAGTCACCTGTGAGTAAGAGGGTTTGTTACCCCACTTTTAAAACGTTCGATTTAAAAATAAATATGTAGCGCTTCTCTAGGACACCCCAGGAGTCACCCATTTAAATATAATACGTAATTTCCATAACACCCTGTATATAGAACTGAAAAATAATCGTTAATCAATTAATCATGTAGCTGTTGTTTTCCATGTTGAAAAATATCCATCTAGGAAAAAGTAATTTTTTAAACCTTACAAAAATAGTTATCTACCTTCAAAGATCAAATGCAATTACTGAAGAATCTCCTTTTTTTTACATTATTTAAAATATAATAGCCCGCCCATGACTAGACCATGTTTTAAACGATATTGCGTCTACCTTACCGATACGTCGGAGACACAGATCCACTTGTCGACCTGTACACATGATTGTATGCAACACTTGCGTGAAGCCAACTTTTAGACATTCGCTCGGTTTACAACACTCGCCTACAGCCATGGGCGTCGTGAGAAAGTTTTGTAGGGAGTGGCAATGATAAAATGAATAATTTTATAAGCTTAAAAACCAGGAGGCCAGTGGTAGCAAAAAGGGACTGCAGGTGAAATTTTTATAGGCCACGCCCCACGAACAAACCCAAAATACACACCTATTAGCGACAATTAGACCTGCGTTGCTAAGGAAACCTCTAAACTAATCAAATATCTGTCAATTTAATTCTGTGATTTAATTTAAAAATTAATTAAGAACTTAGTTGTTGTTTATTAGTTGTTTTGAATATTATAAAGTTAAAAAGTCTAAAACCACTGGAATTGGTAGAAGCAGCGGAAGTAGCGTCTCAAAAATTATTACCAGCTAAATCGTATTCAAGATTTATGGAATGGAAGATGAAAATGTAACTTTTGTGTAATAAAATATTCTAAAATTAAATATCTAGCTTTACTTATGTGTATATACACAGTGTGTAAAAAGTCCCGGAACAGTCAATTATTTCAAAAATGGTGCACAATATAAAAAAACTTTCTGTATAAAAGTTGTTGGTCTTAAAGAAATTTATTAAACTTAGATCCCTGTAATTATACAGGGTTGCCCAAAAAGTCGTGGTAACCGAAAATTCATTTTTTTTAAATGGAATGACCCTTTTTTGATCACATTTTCTGATTCCTCTAAACATTCTAAACAACAATTATAGAACATGTCATATGGCTAAACCTATTAGTTTTAGACTTACACTTAATTTTATTTTTGTTGTTTTCAAGTTATAGTTAATTTTACTGCTTGTATTTAATAATTTAGTTGTTATTAAAATTTTGACACAACTTGAGTGAGGTTCATTTTACACGAGTTTAATGTTTTTCTTTTAATTTTAACGTAAAACATTTGAGCCGACTCGAAACAATGCAAAAGGTAATATCGTACCTATCGCATTTATGTCCTTCAACTCAAATTATTTCTAAAACTAATAGGTTTAGCCATATAACATGTTCTATAATTGTTGTTTAGAATGTGTAGAGGAATCAGAAAATATGATCAAAAAAGGGTCATTCCATTTAAAAAAAATGAAGTTTCGGTTACCACGACTTTTTGGGCAACCCTGTATAATTACAGGGATCTAAGTTTAATAAATTTCTTTAAGACCAACAACTTTTATACAGAAAGTTTTTTTATATTGTGCACCATTTTTGAAATAATTGACTGTTCCGGGACTTTTTACACACTGTGTATATCCGGGAAAAAAGTATTTCTCATCATTTTTTTCCCGGGGAAAAAGTAGTTTCATAAAAAGTGACGATTTGTTACCTGGCAACAGAGATAAAATGTCAAACATTTTTCCCGTCAAAGAAAAAAATTAATTTTTTTTTCGAGGAGGAAAAAAGTTCATTGTTTGCTAACACTACAAAGAGATATCCCGAGTGTCCTGGCCAGTTGTATTTCGAATTTCCCGCATACGTTTTGATTCATTTTAAACCAAAAAAAGCTTCTTCTTCTACTGAGACGGAAGTAATGGGTTTTTAAATTCATTTTTCAGTTGAACAGAATCAAACATTTCATATTGATTCAATAAACTGTCATAGTTCTTGAGGAAACAATTTTGAATAGGTGAAAAAAGTATTTTTGGTCAATAAATCGAAAAAATTTAATTCACTGATGTCCGCAAATCTAGTTTCAATTTAATTAATAACGGTGCCTTAAATTTCTTTATAGATTTGTTTATATAGCAGCTTCTGATCCCATATATTAGAATTTTTCTTCGCTTGGCTCCGCTTGGATTAAGAGAAATATTTTCGACACTATCCCACCATACTGGGCGTCAATCTGGGAGGAAATATGTCTTGGCATAACCACGTTGTTGAAACTTGGTGTACTCTTCCGAACCCAAAAGTTGTACACGCCGCAACAACTTTTGACACTATACAAAGCCTAGATTCGACCATCACTAGAGTACAGCTCTCATGTCTGCTCTGCACCCAAACATGGGCGAGTGCCCTATCTTGCCCCTTCCAAATGACGCCCATGCCTATAAGTCGTGTTGTAAATTCCTTAGCCCTAAAACCCGTATTAACGCACTTGTTACACAATAAACTATTTCTGAATCTCCAGTCAGAAATCATAATTAATTACTTCGAGTATTTACGATGGTAAATATTAGAGAATAGAGGCATCTGGCAAAACAAACTATCAAACTTTTGAAAGCAGGCAATTCAATTACGGCAAAGTATAAAAATAAAAAACAAGGGATATATAATATTATACACCGTGTCCAAGATAAGGAGGGCCAGTACAGGGATCTCGGAAAGCGTAAGATATACGAAGTCGGTTAAATGGAGGTAAAGCTGCGCATTGCCGTACCTAATAATATGCCGTTTAGAAAGTTTTAAAATTCCGAGTAGCTCCGGAGGAAAAAAAAACGAAATTCTGAAAAATCGTTTTATTTTTTTTCCTGGGATTTTTTGAGATCGAATTCTAAAGTAAATTGCACTTTTATATTGCCACTTTTTCCGCTCTATCTAACAGCGTTAATTGTTTTGTAATCCGACAAGTCGTCTTCGAAGGGCCATTATCAACTTTATTTTTTAAATACGGTCCTGTTTTGAATGCAACAACGTATGACACATTGTGGTTTAATGACGTTTCGAGGATTTTCTGAACAACATCAGGAAATTTTGGGATACGATCCTGTGTTTCTCCTAATTTTATAAATAATATCTCATAAGTAAGCTCTAAATTTTTACTTATGTTGGACTAGTTCAATAAATAACAAATAATTTAATAATAAATCACAAACAAGTGAACAAAAAATAATTCAATAATAAACAATAAGTGAACAAAAAACATACCAAAACAGTAATAAAACGAACAACGAAAAAAGTAAGGAACTACATAATCAGGTGTTCAAAAATGATTTCCGTTATTTTCTAAGCACAAATATACATCTTCTAACTGTCGATTCTAAAACAGTTGATAACATTTCTGGCGTAATACTTTGAAAGGCTTCAAGCACCAAAAACTTAAAATGCTTTCAAATGAAAACGATCACAATGAGAATCTCGTGCAACAATTCACGCATCACCATCTTAATTTTTTTTTTGTTTCAAACGCCTACTTTTCTTTTAAAATCAAGAAAAATTTGAAATAATGTTTCTATATTTTGTTCCTTATTTGTGGTTTATTATTAAATTATTTGTTATTTATTGAACTAGTCAAACATAAGTAAAAATTTAGAGCTTACGTATGAGATATTATTTATAAAATTAGGAGAAATACAGGACCGTATCCCAAAATTTCCTGATGTTGTTCAGAAAACCCTCGAAACGTCATTAAACCACAATGTTGCATTCGAAAGAAAAAAAGCTCTCAAATTCCAATATCAGGAAAACAGGACCGTATTTAAAAAAATAAAGTTGATAATGGCCCTTCGAAGACGACTCGTCAGATTACAAAACAATTAACGCTGTTAGATAGAGCGGAAAAAGTGGCAATGTAATAGTTCAATTTACTTTAGAATTCGATCTAAAAAAAAACCCAGGAAAACAATAAAACGATTTTTCAGAATTTCGGTTTTTTCCGTATATCTCCGGAACTACTCGGAATTTAAAAACTTTCTGAACGGCATATTATTCGGCACGTAAATGCGCAACTTTACCTCTATTTAACCGACTTCGTATCTCTTACGGTTTTCGAGATCCACCTGTACTGGCCCTCCTTATCTTGGACACGTTGTATTAACCATTGTTTAGAAATCTGTTATTTCCCGAATCACGAGGGGCTAAACGACGAAGGAATAAATCGTGGTTTTCTAATCCTTGGTTAATCATATACTATTAATTCACAACTTGCTGCATATAATTATATATATTTAATTTGCATACACTTAAAAGAGAAAAAGTTAATACCTTCGGCCTTTTGTTAAAACTTCTTTACCTTAAGTCGACACAAAAAACGTTTGTTCACTGGACTGGACCAGTTATGTGCCAGCAGACGTCCCCGGTTTCCCACGAAAGCCCATCGTCAACACTTTTCTTTATCTATCATAGGCAATGTTATAAATAGAAGTAAAGCACTCAAATTGTCAATCTTTTACTTGCATTAGAATCGTTCTGTATGTCAAATAAAGGTTCCTGCTAAATAAAATTGTTTTTTAAAAACATTGCGCGAAAAGGACAAAAGTTAACTGGCGCAGTCGGTAGGATTTTTCGGAACGGTTTACCAAAAGTCTCGTGGATCGTGACGCGTAACCGGTGTCTTTCAAGACTTTATCGAAAAAATCAAGTGCAGTGTTAGAAAAAACAGTTTTAGCAGTTCCAAGGTAGAGGACAAACATCGCCAAAGCCAAGGAAATCCGACGACCAAAGAGGACAAACATCGCCAAATTGGAAGTCAACCCCTAGTTTAGGAAGTCGACGAGGACAAAAATCGCCAACTCAACTTCACCCCTAGCTTTAGGAAGTCGACGAGGACAAAAATCGCCAACTCGCTTCAACCGTAGTTAAGAAAATCAAAGAAGAAATCAAAGAAGAAAATGAAAATACTGTGAGTAAAAGTTTTGAATCCATTTTACCAATTCCCGAATTTTCCGTATATATATTTTAGTGCATAAGGTTCATTTCTCTATTGGAAAAGTTATTTTCTTTTAAATAAAAGTAACTTTCTTTCTCAGCTAAATAAGTTTAATTTAGCATGCATATTTAAATGTCTGATTTAGACGATTTAAATAAAATTTTCGCTAGATTATCTACTAATATAATATTAGAAACTATACAGGAAACCAGTACAGAGACGCAGTCTCAGCTTACGAGCGAAATTCAAGTAATTGATAACAGTACCGAAACGCAGTTTCGACCTGAAAAAGAACATTTAATTAAACCACCCAAATTAAATTTAGCCATGCCTCCAGTAAATTACCAATTATTAAAACTTTATGTAGATATTATACCTCAGTATAATGGTGATTCTCATACGCTAGGTATATTTATCGAAAGTGCCGAAAATCTAATAAACACCTTTTTCAATCAAGACAATGATTTAAACACATTTATTTTAAGAGCAATAATTGGCAAATTAAATGGAAGAGCATTAACGCTCATCGGTTCTAGAATTGAACTAAGATCGTGGGATCAAATTAAAGACGCTTTAAAATTATGTTTTGGAGATCAAAGAAATATCGATTGTTTAGTTCAAGACCTTTTATCTCTTACCCCTAATAAACAAGAAACACCATATAATTTTGGTATGCGAATTCAAGATCAACGCAGTTTAATTATTTCTAAATTAAATCAAGACACTAACATTACACAAGAACAAAAAATAATTTACCTTCAAAACTACGATTCTCTTGCTTTAAAAACATTTATAAAAGGCTTAAACGGTCAATTACAAAACAATATTCGTTTAAGAAATCCTGATTCCCTAGAAAAAGCAATGTCGCTAGTTATAGAGGAAGAAAATTTCTCATACAGCCAAAATAAACATACGAGCTTAAACACGCAATCATTTAAAACAGTCCAGAGAATAACACCTTTTCAACAACCACAAAGATCGTATATACCAAATCAATTTCAAAATCAATCCAGACCAATTTTTAATAATCCAAATTTAAATTTTTCGAAACCACCAAATTTCATGAACACACCAATGAGATTTAACCAATCAAATTTTAATCAACCAAATTTTAATCGACCAAATTTTAATCAGCCAAATACAAGCTTTAATAATCCCAGACCATTTAATAACTTTAACCGACCTATGTCAAACCAAAGCAGGTTAAGACCCTTCAACCCATTTAATAACAATGCAGGTCAAAGACCATTCTTTAATCAAAACAGACCATTTCATACAAATAATACCCATTTAAGTCGCATGTTACCAAAACCCGAGCCAATGGACACATCCTCAGGTAACACACATCTAAACTACCTCGACACACAATATTATGACATACACAATCAATATTTTGACGAAAATCAATATAACCAAGATGATCAATATTATTACGATAATTATCAAAATTATTTTAATACCTTTTATGACCAGGAAGATAACGCAGATTACTATTCTGATAACGACAATCAACATAATAGTATTTCTCATACGAATCCTCAAACCCACGTAAAAGATCAAGTTTCAAGCGAAACAAATACGTCTGTCGAACCCACAGAAAACATATGCGAAAACGATAGCAATGTAAATTTTCATATAATACAGCCTCACAACGAAACAACTTAATTACGCTTAATTTCAATAAAGCAAACTTACCACACATTTTTATCCCAGAATTAAACGCAAATTTTCTAATAGATACAGGCAGTTCTAGAAGTATTATGAACCCCGATTTAGCATATAAATTTTACAGAAATAATATTTTTGAAGAAAACTTTAATATACAAACTGCTCATAATATTTCAAATCATAACGAAGTAATTTTAATACCTATTTTTAAAATTTTTAATGTTAATGAAAACCATAAATTTTACCTTTTTAAATTTAGTGAAAATTACGATGGTCTCATAGGCACTGACCTTTTAAAACAAATAAAAGCCTCTATAAACATTGATCAAAAATTACTTAGTACACCCCGAACAAAAATAAACATTATCTACGAAACAGAGGAATTCACCCAATTTAAAAATAAATTAAAAACTAAAAACCACACTATTACTATTCCACCACAGACAGAACAAATTTGCAAAATCCCTGTAAACTTAGAAAACGGTGTAGGCCTAACAAACCATATTATTTTCGCCGAAAACGTAGAATCCCCCCGTGCAATTGTTAATGTAAAAAATTTCTTTGCTATAACATCTATTATAAACAAAGACGAACGCGAAGCAGAAATAATTATAAGAACCCCGTATGAAATAGAACACTTAAATATTTCAGAATTAAATTTTATGGAAAAAATGGAAATCGATCAAAACTTCGATCAAAATAAAGATAATATTTTAAAATCAAACTTAAAAAATATTCGCTTAGATCATTGCAATCTCGAAGAGAAAAATGCAATCAGAAAACTCTGTTTTGAATATCGTGACATCTTTTATAGCGATAAAATTCCATTGACCTTTACTAATCAAGTTAGACATAAAATCAATGTCACAGACGAATCCCCTATTTTCACAAAAACATATAGGTACCCTGAGATTCATCGGAACGAAGTGAAAACACAAATAAAAAAAATGTTAGATCAAGGTATCATTCAAAATTCTACTTCACCGTGGTCATCGCCGATCTGGATAGTACCAAAAAAACTTGACGCTTCAGGCATGCGCAAATGGCGATTAGTTATTGATTATAGGAAATTAAACGATAAAACAATCTCTGATAGATATCCTATTCCCTGTATTACCTCCATGTTGGATAAATTAGGCAGGAGTCAATATTTCACAACGTTAGACTTAGCTAATGGATTCCACCAAATTGAGATGGACCCAAATGATATTCAAAAAACGGCCTTCTCAACCGAAAACGGGCATTATGAATACAAAAGAATGCCTTTTGGGCTTAAAAACGCACCCTCTACTTTCCAACGCGTTATGGATAATGTATTGCGAGGTTTACAAAACGAGATATGCGCAGTGTATCTTGACGACATAATTATTTTTTCAACTTCATTGCAAGAACACATCCAACGGACAAAATTAATTTTTGAACGACTAAGGAACGCAAATTTAAAAATTCAATTAGATAAGTGCGAGTTCTTACAAAAAGAAGTAAGTTATTTAGGACACGTCATTACACCCGACGGAGTGAAACCTAACCCGGACAAAATACACGCAATAAAAAATTTCCCAATTCCAAAAACCCAAAAAGAGATTAAAAGCTTTTTAGGACTCATTGGATACTACCGAAAATTTATAAAAGATTTCGCCAAAATTACAAAACCTTTAACTTTATGCTTAAAAAAGGACGCAAGCGTAAAAATTGATGACAAATATGTTTCAGCTTTCAATACATGCAAAGAATTGCTCATGAATTCACCGATCCTCCAGTACCCTGATTATAACCAAAAATTTATATTAACAACAGATGCTTCTCAAATTGCATTAGGCGCGGTTTTATCCCAAGGTAGTATTGGATCCGATCGACCAATAGCTTATGCCTCTCGAACACTGAACGAATCAGAACAAAGATACAGTACGATAGAAAAAGAGCTATTAGCTATCGTATGGGCCTGTAAATATTTCAGACCATATATATTTGGTAGGAAATTTACAATCTATACGGATCACCGCCCACTTGTTTGGTTATTTAACTTAAAAGAGCCGAATTCCAAATTAGTTAGATGGCGCTTAAAACTCGAAGAGTTCGATTATGATATTATCTATAAACCCGGTAAATTAAACACAAATGCGGATGCATTGTCACGCGTACAAATCAACGCGCTAGAAGACGAATCAATAATTGCTAATCCCGGAGATATCGATATTGTAACTTTAGAAACCTTGAGAAACATGGCCGAAAATGTTTTACAAGACTATGACGACCAAATCCCCGAAACTAAACAAAGTCAAAATTTAAACCCAAAAATAAAAATATTATCCGATATCAAAATCAATCCACCCAATCAATCATTTTCCGATACCCAACATTCTACAGCTAACGAAACGACCAATGCAGGAATTAAAATTTTAGATGAAATGATCAATAACAAAGTTAACCAAATTTTAGTTTTCCCATGGCCTCATCATAAATTACATGTTTCACAAGAAAATTATCAACACCACAAAATCATCACTTTAAAAATCCCAGAGCAAAGCAATGAAAACCTTATCTTTGAATTCTTACGTGACTATACGATACTAGGAAAAACTTACTGTATGTACTTTCACACGGATCAGCTTTACATCAACTTTAATAAAGTATATCTTGCAAAATTCTCGGAACGAGGTCCGAAACTTCTTAAGTGCACAAAATTAACAAACACGATTAAAGATTTTGAAGAACAACTTATGTTAGTAAAAAATCATCATGAAGGAAAATCGAATCACAGAGGTATAACTGAAACGATTGAATATTTAAAAAGAAACTATTATTGGATAGGACTTAAAGAAACGGTGTCAAATTTCATTAACGCATGTGATACGTGCAATCGTACAAAATACGCGAGGAAAAAACCATATACCCCTCTAATACTAACAGAAACAGCTTCAAAACCATTTTCAGTAATTCACATCGATGTTTTTATTTTTGACGGACAAAATTATTTAACCCTAGTTGACGCATTTACTAAATTAGCGCAAGCGTACCCACTAGAAGGTAAAACAGCAATTCACGTGAGCAAAGCCTTAATTAAATATTTTTCATGTTACGGTATTCCCGATCGATTTATTTTAGACAACGGATGCGAATTTAATAATGACACAGTAAAAGAAATATTAGCCCTACATAAAATCAACGTCCATTTTACAACCCCGTATCACCATGATTCGAACGGTATAGTTGAAAGATTCCATTCAAGCATAATTGAACATTTACGCATTTTATTGGAAACGCACCCGAACGACAAAGAAAATGTTATGGATTATGCCATAATAGCATACAATAATACTATTCATTCAACCACTAAATATACCCCATTTGAACTTACTTTTGGCCATACAAATGCTAGAGACCCTAACGAAATTTTCATACCACAAGCCTTTTATTCCGATTATGTCGAAAATCATAAACAAAAATTAGATCGCGTATACGAAACTGTAAACCAAAACTTAGAAACACAAAAAGAAAAAGTAATATCGCGAAACAATACCCAAGGCGACACTAATAACGAATTTCAAGTAGGACAAATAGTCTTTAAACAAAATCCCCAAAATCGAAATAAAAAATGCAATAAATTTATAGGACCCTATGAAATAACAAAAATTCTCGAAAACAACAAAGTAGAAATATCTTCCAAAACCAAGAAAAATAAAAAAGAAATCACCCACATTAAAGAATTAAGGAAACCTAAGAAACCTAATATTGTTGCAGGTTCTTCATCCTCATCACCCACGCAACAGCACTAACCTATCCCAAGTACTATGAACTTAACCACAACCCTGGATTACTACCTTTAAAGCTTGGTAACGCACAAAATAAAATAGATCATTGGTCTTTTATACAAATATTTGATATTACCAATATTATCGATGAATTTCGTTCACTAAAAAATAACTTTCAAACATTAAAACATATTTTCATGAGTAGTAAAACCAGAACCGGTTATAAAGATGAATTTGTAAACTCTTATTATTTGGCACACTCTCTAGAAAGAAAAATCGAACAACAAATATATCAGGTAAATCCTTCCCTATTATTAAAGAAAAAATTATCTAAACGAGGACTTATTGATGGACTAGGATCTATAATCAAATCAATAACGGGCAATTTAGACAGCAGTGACGCTCAACGTTATGAAAATGCAATCGCAAAACTCTCCGATAATCAAATAAAAATTAAAACTATTGTAAACGATCAAATTACACTTCTTGAAAAATCAATCGATACGTTTAACAAATCAATTCAAACAATTGCAGATAATCAAGTGAACATACAAAGTAGGATTATGCATATTGAACAAATCGTTAAAACTATCGAAATATCAAACATACAAACGCATCTTTATGTGCGTATTCATGTTTCAATTTTGCAATTAATTCAAGCCTATCAAGAAATTTATGACATTTTGGAAAGAATAGAAATTGCCATAAGTTTCGCTAAATTAAACACGTTTCACAATTCAATGATAGAACCAACAGAGCTTTTAGAAGAAATAAAATATATAAGTAAACATCTTTTTAATAAAAAACTGCCTTTCGAGCCTAAAATCGAAAATGTCTTACTCTTTGAAAAAACTATCACAATCAAAAGTTATTTAAAGGAGAATAAAATAATGTTTATATTAGAGATTCCAATAGTAGAGATTGAGGGTTATGACTACTATCATTTATATGCACTTCCTGTAATGCAAAACAATACCTTTTCCTTTATTCTACCCCAATCAAAATACCTTACCCTTAACGATCAAAACTATATGCTCTTCGATCAAGAATGTCTCCAAATTGGTTCTGAAGAATTTATCTGTCACGAAAACAGCCCCATACCAGTAAAAGAAGAAGAAGCACCCTGTGAAGTCCAGCTTATGAGTCTTTCAAAAAATTCATCCAACTGTCAACTTTTACCAGTACATATTACAGACATTAAAATTCAAAAGCTTGAAAATAATAAGTGGATTCTTGTCTCACCCGGTACAATTATAACGAAACAAAAATGTGGTAATAATCGCGAAAACAAGCAAATAAAAGGAACATTTTTAATCGAAACGGACTTAAGTTGTGAAGTGCAAGTCGGCAAACAAATATTAAAAACCTATCAAAGTATCCAAAGCGAATTTAAGAAAATCGAACTTCCGAAATTAATGTTCAATGAATCATCATATAACTTCAAAAACCCCGAAGTACATTTTAAACCACTGACGATAAATAGTGTAAATTTAGAAGAACTAAAAAACGTGAAAAACGCGCTTTCTTCGCAGAAACAAAAATTGGACACTATTTCCAACCAGAACATCTATGGGCCTAATAATTTTAATCTTTGGACAGTACTAATATTTTTTTTGATTACAGCCATTATTGCTTATCTTGCTGTTATCTACTTTAAGAAAACTCTACTAGGAAGAAAGCAAGTACCGACTAACACTATACAAGAAGACGTTCAGGAAGTCCCTATTACCTCAAATGTCCGACTTCCCGATCCAGGAGTGACCCCTCGGATTTCCTTCTAAGGGCGGAGGAGTTATGTGCCAGCAGACGTCCCCGGTTTCCCACGAAAGCCCATCGTCAACACTTTTCTTTATCTATCATAGGCAATGTTATAAATAGAAGTAAAGCACTCAAATTGTCAATCTTTTACTTGCATTAGAATCGTTCTGTATGTCAAATAAAGGTTCCTGCTAAATAAAATTGTTTTTTAAAAACATTGCGCGAAAAGGACAAAAGTTAACTGACCTTCAAAGATTATATCTATGATGTAATTAAGTAATTTTTTTTTGTGGTTGTCTACGGAAAATGTTTGCCGCGAGCCTTGTTTTATTTGTTTGTAGACACATTTAGTTATCTGTGGTAGAACTATTGAATTGCGGTTTCTTTACAATACATGTTAGAATTGCCGCAACGTGGATTATACGCTTATAGAGAGATATGGCGAAAATCGGCGAGGATAATTTGGCAAACTATCTGCTTTATCCGTTCATTGCCTTGTTAAAAATACTAATTCTTTATCTCTATTTTCTATAGAGTTCAAATCAAAAAGATTTTATAAATCGAATTATAAACATGGCCAGGTTTTAGGTCGAGATGTCGCAATGTTTGGAGATTGTTTAGTTTCTAATGTTATGAAAAGCAATACAACTATGTTATATTTCTTTTCCACTAGATTCTTAAAAATGACATGTTTCGCTATCACTGTAGCTTCTTCAGATTGAGAATAAATGAATATTTTTCTATATCTAACAAAATGTACCATCTTAAAATATTATTACATGTATAAAGATGGTGTGGGGAATATTATAGTAACAATGGGATTTTCCGAATGGTAAGTATAGTGATTATCTAAATTATTTTATAGATTTATATATATATGTAATTGCGGAGTAGTGAAATAAATTTAACAACGGAGAATTGTTAAGGTCTATTTGATCATTCAGTAAAACATTGGTATTTTCAAGTTTATTTATTTCCATGGGTTCTAGCAGATTAAATTTTATGCCTTTATTTTCAGTATGTAAGATTTTAAAATTTGAATCAAAATTATGTTGGTTTCTTTTAAATGATTTGAATAATTAGAATCTGTTTTATCTTTTATGTAACTATTATAATGTTCTTCTATTCTTTTTCCAAAATATCTCCCTGTTTGGCTAATGTATGTTTTCGGACAATTTTTACATTTTAGTTTTTACACACCTGATTTTCTATTTTTATGATTTTTAGTTTTCAGCCAGTCAATAATGCTTATTCTTCTAATTTAATAAACAAAATCTTAAAGAAAAATATTTAAAAAAAAAAAAATTATTTAGTTTTCCCCAATATTAAAACGACAGCAGATAAATTTAAAGTTGTCAATTTCATTGGAAAACCTAGTAAAAATGTGGGTAATTTTCTTAATAAACTCAACTTAAGGATAGCTTACAAAACCAACAACACTTTAGGGAAATATATAAAAAACAATAAAACTAAAAATCATAAAAACAGAAAACAGGTGTGTATAAATTAAAATGTAAAGATTGTCCGAAAATATACATGGGCCAAACAGGGAGATATTTTGGAAAAAGAATACAAGAACATTATAACAGTTACATAAAAGATAAAGCAGATTCTAATTATTCCAACCATTTAAAAGAAAACCAACATAATTTTGATTCAAATTTTAAAATCTGACATACTGAAAACAAAGGCATAAAACTTAATCTGTTAGAATCCATGGAAATAAATTTGTTACTATTATATCCCCTACACTCTACACCATCTTTATACCTGTAATAATTTTTTAAGATTGTACATTTTGTTAGATATTGGAAAATATTCATTCATTCTAAATCTGAAGAAGCTACAGTGAAACATGTCATTTTTAAGAATATGGTGGAAAAGAAATATAACATAGTTTTATTGTCTTTCATAATATTAGTTATGGATTTCCACCAAGTATCGGCTGAATCAATTATTTTAATTGTTTAGTTTCCAATCGAACAACTGTGTTGGAATCGCTTGAGTGAAAACCGCTCGAGTACTCGAGCGTTTCAAGTGATTTTGATAACCGCTCGAGCGATTATTGCAAACACTACTCGAGTTATAAATTCAAGGGAAAATCGGCGCCCGACAATTATGGTTGTTATCAGATTTTTCGGTGACAAATTTTGTTTTAATCGTTAATTGAGGATAATCTCCGGGATTTTCGTTTATAATTTAGCACACAAATTTTTTTAAGAGAAGAAAGAGGTAATAAATTCCGGGATTATACACAGCAATTCGGGACCCCCAAAATCGTAGGAATATCCCCGCTACCTGACAACCCTAGCTATAATAGGGGAAGGGGCACAGCGTTACACAAAAACATTTAGACTTAGTCCTAGTCCTTATCGCATTAAATTTATATATTGTTTTATATGACATTATTATCTCTACGCATGTCGAATGCAACACTGTACCCCTCTAGCGGGATAATCGGTTACAACAATGTTACGTTTCAAGCAAATTATCATTAGCTCTATTAGCAGTGCTCTATTTATTCAAACTATTGATAAATACAAGAAACATAAGTTAACAACGTAAACATAGCTATAAAAACAGGTCAAAGTCAGACAGAAACGTCAAAAAAATTAAAAAACTCAAATATATAATTCAGAATCTTTAGGTGAGTACCTATGAAATTAACCAAAAAGTGTACACATTCAATGGCGCAATCAGAATTTTTTTTCGGGGGGGTTTTATAAAAATATCGGGGACGGAGGGCACTTTATTAAATTTGTGGTTTATATGAATATACAGGGTGTTATGGAAATGACGTATTATATTTAAATGGGTGACTCCTGGGGCGTCCTTAGAGAACCGCTACATATTTTTTTTTAAATCGAACGTTTAAAAAGTGGGGTAATTCACCCCTAAACCCACCCGGTTACTCCTTGGCACATTCATATATGATCATATTACATTGCCAAGCTGTGCAATCAACAGATGTTCAAGCCCAATGTTGCCAACTGTGCAAAAAATGTAAAGATTCTTATAAAAATAATATTTAGTTTACCTAGTATCCAAATAGAAGTGAATCCAGGTGCCAGTACACTAGCAAGTAATCCAGGGCACAGACATCTTCAGGTTTTTATTTTTTTTTTCTATGGGAAAAGCTTTATGCTCATCACGTACCCTGATGAAAATGTGGAACTGCATAATAAGCTTATACCCACTAAACCCCATTCGGCCTCTTATTTCCAATCTCTCGGAACATTTGCACTAAATCACTTAAAGAAACACACAAACACCGACGAGTTTCCAATTATTTTTTTTGAAGATATACACATATTATTAGATTACACAAAAGCAATAAATACTAACGCATAATTACACTTTACAATAACCTACCGTAGACATAAAACAACAGCACTATAGGATACAAATTATTTCGCAATAGAAATTCAGAAATAATAAAAACTCTAATTTCTAATGGGCTAATCAAATTTATTCATCCTTTACTGAAGAATAATGATGACATAATTATGTTGATAGACCCGTCCATCCCTTTAAAATAAATAGTCTCGTCTAAATAGCACGGTTGCCGTATCCGAGACTCATTATACAGAAAAGTATCACAGAAGGAAATTCTACATTATTTTATGAATATAACCTTATAAAACATCGAACGTGACAGCGCTGTATTTTTAAGTATTAACCCCAGCCGCTGCAGAATAGGCAACCCGATTGTCCAAGATGAGCTGTTTAGCCGGCGGTGTCTTTCTGTTTTTCTACGCAGATTTGTGTGTTAAATTGTATGTTAATACTTAAATCCGAGTTTAAATTATTAAGTTATTTGTTCTTTTTGCGACGGCAGTGCCCCAGTCCAGCAGTTCAATACAGATCGACGGATCCAACGTGTTATTTAGACAATAAGGGCGTACTTTTGTCTACACAGTAGCACTTTAAACTACTAATTCAGATTGAACGCTACTTAGATGTGTGCGAAAATTAATGTGATTTTGTGATGTGAATACTTGGTGTTTTTTATACATTAAGTTGGTTTTAAATAAGTCCGAAAAGGTAAATAAAATTGCATTTTTTTTTCTAAAGGGTAAGTGGCATTTATAAACTTTTAAGTTGTCCAGATCTGACGAGTGTCGCTCGAATTGAACAAATGAGAACATACCTGACTATTTAAAAACTCAAGTTTATAAATCAGAGATTGTTTCCTAGCGAACTGAACTGAACGTAAAATTTTATAATAATGTACCCTGAAAAATAAACAACTTGCAATCTGTCAAACGGTTATTGACTTTCTAAAGAGTTTATCCTGAAGATATGACAACACTGTTGACATATGTTGCTTTGTTTACCTTCCTGACAGGGGCATCACATGGTAATTTTTGGTTTGACATAAGGTCATGTACAGGGCATATTAAATTAAAGCGCAATTTTTGATATTTTTCTTCAATTTGTTTTCATCTCAGGAATTGCCGATTTAAATATATTACGTCATTTCCATAACACCCTGTATTGTTATATGTTAAATTTGCTTAAAAATGTATATGATAAAGAATTTGGGGGGTTTCGATCCTCAAAACCCCCTTTGACAGCGCCACTCTATACAAACACTATTTTAATTCATTATAGTATATGTGCAAATCAATATAATTTTGAATGGGGGGTACAGTGTTACATGCAATACTGATCCCCAAGTAAAGTGTGACACTCTGTCCCGGTCGCGTTTTTACTATAAATACGCCTGTTTGTAAGAGGAAACAATTTTTTTCTATGTTATGTTTCACATGGCATGCTAATCTATAAATAGGTCCCTAAAGTCTTCAACCATAAAGTTTACGATATATTATTGTCGAAAAGTACAGGACAACTGTAAATCTGTATAAATAATTTACTTGAGCGGTATAAACAATTCACATTTCACCACGCGTCCGGTTAATTAAAGCTTATAGTCTTAACTGGAAGTCGCAATTATTCCAGCGCAATGCTGCTTCGCGTAAGGCTATAATTCCGATTATAGCACTGTACCCCGTGTAACACTGTGCCCTCCTTCCCCTAGCTGTCAACGTCATCGCTTGATGAATATGAATTTCGAGTGAATTCGCTCGATTATTGAAATCGCCCGATTATCAAGTACTCGATTATTAAAATCATCGATTTTTCCCAACACTATACTAATAAACTTAATACCTAATACATTTTAACATTTTAAATTTTACGACAAATTAAAATTACAAGCGACTTCCGAAGCACTTTTTATTACTATTAAAGTTTATGGGTGTTATTATGTAATTGCCTTATTATACAGGGTGTTATGGAAATGACTTATTATAAATGGGGCTTTGAATAAGTGAGGTAAGCCACTTTATGTCAAATCCGAAAAACCACGTGATAGGCACCGGCGAGAGATATAAACAATCAATGTGGTAAGTGAGTCTCAAAAAGTGTTAGTAAATATTGGCCGGTGTTGTCATATTTACATATCCAACATTTTAGAACAAAATAGTATAATTTTAATGATTTTTCATACTTTTTAAAAATACTAGTGGATAAATTTAAATTATTTATAATCAAGATCATTTTGCATTTGTTTGAGAATATAATGCATGTATTGACATGAACCATAAACCAACATGTACAGGGTGTCAAATTCTCGACACCTTTATAGGGTATCTCCGAAATTGTTAGTGCTATCAAAAAAGTAATGTAGGTTGTGCTAAAATCAAAATTCGAAAATTTTCGCTCGCTTAAAAGATACGGGAGAAAATCAAAAAATGACAATTTCAAAATTACCCTATATTTTCTTAGTTTAAAGAGTTACAGAAAAATGTTTTATACAGTAGTTTCTTTATATTGATTGTTGAATAGTTTGCAGTTTTTAGAAAAAGTATACCGGGTCAGGTAAAAAAGTTCTCGGACCTAACCTCATTTTTTTAAATGGAACACCCTGTATATTTTAATCTAAAAGATACTATTTTTTATTCTCCTTTTAAATATATAACACACCATGGATGATATTGGTTTCCTAAGCGATTTATTTAAACTTTATTACTTTGAAACGAAATAAAAAAATCAGATTAAGGTAAAAAATAACGAGAATCATCGCAAATGTTCCGAGTATGTTCTTAAATGTTTACCGTCTTTTCGGATAGCGAACAAAATATACATTTTACGCCATTTCCTCGTTTTTTTCACTTTCAATATAAACTGATAGGTACCATATCAAATTTTCGAAAATGTTGATAGGTCATTTTCGCAAATGAATATGTAAAAATAAAATTGACGTTAAATGTTAATAGTCAACATAGTTTTTTCTGGGATATTAGCTTCTGTTTCATGGTCTACTGTGATTAAAGTAATAAAGTTTAATAAATCGCATAGAAAACCAACATCATCCATGGTGTGTTATATATTAGAAAGGAGAATTTAAAATAGTATCTTTTTAGATTAAAATATACAGGGTGTTCCGTTTAAAAAATGAGGTTAGGTCCGATAACTTTTTTACCTGACCTCATATACTTATTCTGAATATGGCAGATTATTCAACAATCAATATAAAGAAACTTCTGTATGAAACATTTTTCTGCGTCTCTTTTAACTAAGAAAATATAGGGTAATTTTGAAATTGTCAATTTTTTGATTTTCCCCCGTATCTCTTAAGCGAGCGAAAATTTGGAAATTTTGATTTACCATTTTAAGTTTGACCTAAAAAGAGCACATGACACCTACATTACTTTTTTGATAACACTAACAATTACGGAGATACCCTATAAAGGTGTCTTATGTATGTGTACTTTCAAGTTTTGCACGTGAATGTACTTTAAGGTTTTGCCCGACACTGATAACTAAAAGAAATAATAACTGGAGTACCCAAGGAAGTGTTCTGGGCCCAAGCTGTTATACACTAGTTATATTCCACTTTTAGAGAACAACACCATAACGAACCGATCGAACCGATTGCTCTAGTCTAAATCGACAACCCTGTATACAATGTTATGTTCAGAAATTACAACAGTTTTTATTAGATAGTCAAAAATTATTGTTTTCTACTTACAAGTTCGGAAAAATTAGTATTGATCACATTAGTACTATTATTTTTATAAGATTATTGTGTTAAATCTACTCTAAAACTGCAGATCTCTTTAGTGCGGTAAGCCGAACAATGAGAAGTGCATTCCTTCATTCATTTAAATTTATTTCAAAATGCTTAATTGAGCATGACATAAATTAAATATTTCATTTTTGCTGATTAAATCTAAATTGGCGAAGAAATTTCAGACCGATTATAACAAAAGAAATTAACTTTATTTACTCTTAAATGGTATAATATTTATTAACGTTTCAAGGATGTTATAAATTATTATAGTTAATTACTATTTCTTACTTCCACAAAAGGTTTTTTTAAATGAGGCCTGGTGTTATTGACATGGAAAATAACATTTAGAATTAATGATTTTTTTGTAGTAGCTTTGGACATAATTTATTTATTTAAATTAGTCGTTATTTAAGTTCAAGTTCAATTAAATTCGTCTAGTGTCTGCATAATATATTAGTCAGTGAATCTTAAAGTTAATAAAAGTGAATAACTGTAGGACTATTGCAAACAGTGATTTAACGAACCAACAGTATATTTTTTACAGCACGTGGCCTAAAAGTGCCTTTACGAATGGATCGGTTGAAGAATAATGCTTTTATTGTGCTCTATATGTTTGCATTACGTTTTAAAGCCACCAAAGTCCGATGTTTAATTTAATTTCGGGCTTTTGGCGTCTCCGAGCAGCAAACCTGGAATTGTGCAATTACGACACATCCACACCTTAAAATATTGATCAGTTGTTAAGTTTAGTTATCGCAGTGTTTTCTATATTTTTTACTTCTATATCGTTTTATTTTTTTCTTGGGGTTTTTTGAGATCGATTTTAAAGTAAATTGCACTTATATTTTGCTTGATTTTGAGCTTACGAAATGTAGATACCTTGCATTGACATTGCCACTTTTTCCGCTCCATCTAACAGCGATAATTGTTTTGTAATCCGACGAGTCGTCTTCGAAGGGCCATTATCAACTTCCTTTTTTAAATACGGTAATGTTTTCCTGATATTAGAAATTGAGAGCTTTTTTTCTTCCGAATGCAATGATTGCATGACCACATTGTGGTTTAATGACGTTTCGAGGGTTTTTGAACAACATCAGGAGATTTTAGGATACGGTATTGTATTTCTCCTAATTTTATAAATAATGTCTCATAATTAAGTTCTAAATTTTTACTTAGTTTTTCAACAACAGCTAATAATACATTTTTTCAAGATAGCACTGGTTTTTTAAATGAACCGTATTGTTTGAGATTAGTCACTAACTTACTAAATGTTCTTTTATTTGGTTGTCTCCTTCCTGAATATTTATCCAAAAGCATCCGCTCTGCCACATAACAGTTTTTTTTGAGTTAAAATAACACACGATAGAATATCAAACTATTCAGCATTTGTAAAATTATGTTCCATATTTTCTGACAACGATCACAATGAGAATGTCAATTGAAACAAATCACGCGTCACCATCTTAATTTTTTTGTTTCAAATGTCTACTTTTCTTTTAAATTCCGAATCAACAGAAGTTTGAAATAATGTTTCTGTATTTTGTTCACTTATTCATGGTTTGTTCGGGTTTGTTCGGTAATGGTAATGGCCCCTCGAAGACGACTCGTCGGATTACAAAACAATTAACGCTGTTAAAGCGGAAACAGTGGCAACGTAAAAGTGCAATTTACTTTAGAATTCGATCTCAAAAAAACCCAGGAAAAAAAATAAAACGATATTTCAGAATTTCGGGTTTTTCCGCAACTACTCGGAATTTAAAAACTTTCTAAACGGCTTCGTATCTCTTACGGTTTCCGAGATCCCTGTACTGACCCTCCTAATCTTGGACACTGTGTATAGGTTATTAGTTTATTTTGTAAACGTTAAAGTAGGTAGCCAAATTTAACTAACACATGGGTCCCGCTTTCTTTTCTAGAGTTTTATAATGTTAGATAATTTCTATTTACTTTACTACTGTTAACTTTATTATAACAAAAATGTCAGTCAAGCTTTGATAAGGGTGTTATGAAAATGATTTATTACATTTAAACTGGCAAATCCTGAGATTAAAACAAATAGAAGTACATGGTGCTTTAAATTAATAAGCGAGACAAGTTCCCTTATATCAAAGCCGAAAAGCCACGTGGTAGATACTGGCGAGACATGGACACAATCAACGTTTTAAGCAGCCCGGTGAGACCGCTTATGGCGGGGATCGAAGCATATAAGTAGGCCGTGCAAGTGACGTCACAGCCAGGCAGGTTACTCCATACGTTTATCCTTTTGTGTCAATCGATCTGTGTCAATATCAGATTTACGTAGCTATATCTGAAAGTCAAGAACGTGAGTGTGTTTATTCGGGTTTGTTCGATTTGATCTAGGCTATATTTGTCTCCCTTTAATGAAGCGAGGAAGGTTGATGCTGACAGAGACAGACATAGAATGCGAGCAGCACACGTTCTTATATTATTTCACAACCGAACATCCTTCATCTGGAAGGGGATAAAATCAAGTAACATATGATTTATAATGTGATTGAAAATGGTGGAGGAAGCGTCATTAAATTCTAAAATAATTTTTAATTTTGTATTCTTTTCACGAAAACGGACTTTTTCGTTTTGTCGCAGGTAAGTAATTTATGATTGAAATAGTTTTTTACCAATTTTTATTCGTTATTGCTATTTTACATTATAAAATTGTCCCATTATGTCCCAAACTTGTCACGCAAACTAACAACAAACACATTTTTTAAGAATTTTACTTAAATTTTACAATCTACAAGTCAAAAGCTACAACATAATAATTACAGCTTAGTTATAGTAACCCGTAATTTTGATAAGTCCGGTAATATATTATTATAATAATTCTTTATTTTCATAGTTTAATTGAGAATCCTATAATGACTGAACATTAAAGAGGACTTCGATCACTAATGTTGCCAGGAGTATGCTACGAAACAAACAAATTGGAAGCCCATAATCATAATGATGGTGCATCTATTTACTTGGTTACTAGCTGTACATAGTATTGTATTTACCTTGATTTGTTTGAAGTTGAAGATGGTAAAATATTTTATGTAAATTATGATTTATTTCCTATTTTTTAATAAAACTAATTACAACCTTCAATCTATGAATTCTTTATTTCTAGTTTCGTTACTAGTTCAATAATAATATAAAAGTATGTAAGGATAATTTTAAAGCGATATTTACAGCTGAAAACCTATATCAGAATCCTAATATTTGATTTTCACTACTTAGTAAATCAAATGAAAGGGTTTTGATGTTTTCTTTGCTTAAATGTCACTTTAAAATATTGACGGTAATAATAATTTGGACAAAAGTGACATTTGAACAGCACGTGCGCGCCAGGCATAATGGATGTAGCCGTATCATGCCTGCTTCGATTATTTAACACGGCAGTTTGTCTTCTTCCTGGTTATAAGTATTCGTTGGTTTTAAGTCAGTTAAGCAAGACACGTCAAATACTGTAGAAAAAAATACCATAACTTTTTCATCCTGTCATTTTGAACAATTATTCCCATAAAAATGGCGACGAAAAATGTATGCAACCCAAAGAACTGTCATGTCACACAAATTTGACACCACAAGCACATGGAAGCAAATTATTTCACAGAACAAAAATACGATTCTGTTACTTTTGACTAAATTTGTGAAAGCAAGAAGCAAGTTTACAGTGATTAATTACTTAGTAAATAAAAAACCATGTCTAGTTCAATGTATTTGCAATACATGGCGACGGTTTTGCAGAGTGCAGTAAAGTAGATGCTATAGCTCGGACAGACGTGAAGATACTAAAATACTACGAAATTTGTTATATATTTTAAATTACACGCAAAATACACGCTTTCGGGAATGCACGGAAATTACACGCAAAGCAATCAAAATACACTCAAACCGTGTGATTACACACTAATTAACAACAATGTTGCCACGTGTAAGGTACAATTTTCAACTCGAAGTCGGGGAACGTGTAGTAATTTGGCGACGTCGCTTAACCTTGGCATGACTGACTTATCTATATACAGGGTGTCCCATTTTCGACACTTTTATAGGGTATCTTCGTAATTGTTAGTGCTATCAAAAAAGTAATGCAGGTGTTATGTGTTCCTTTTGGCTCAAACTTAGAACGGTAAATCAAAATTTGAAAATTCTCGCTCGAGAGATACGGGGGAAATCAAAAAATAGACAATTTCAAACTTACTCTGTATTATCTTAGTTAAAAGAGATACAGAAAAATGTTTCATACAGAAGTTTCTTTATATTGATTGTTGAATAATTTGCCGTTTTCAGAATAAGTATACGAGGTCAGATAAAAAAGTGATCGGACCTAACCTCATTTTTTAAAATGGAACACCCTGTATATTTTAATCTAAAAAGATATTATTTTAAAATCTCCTTTCAAATATACATTATACATATAACACACCATGCGATTTATTAAACTTTATTACTTTAAACCACAGTAGACCATGAAACAAAAGCTAATATCCTAGAAACAACCAATTTCATTTTTACATAATTCATTTGCGAAAATGACCTATCAATATTTTGATAAACTTGATTGAGTTTGTTCGCCTAGGACCAATATCATCAATCCTACTCGCTAGTGCTCCAGCAACAATATAGAGCACTCCGTGCTAGTATTAAGAGAAAGATCAATGTTGCCTATAAAGCCTACACCAATAAGGCCGAAACTTCTATATCCAACGATCCGAATAACTTCTGGTCCTTCATCAACTCAAAAAACAAAACCTGCGCTTTACCTGAGATATTCACTGACAACACCACCCAATACTCTAAGCCTAACGATATCGTAAATGCATTTGCAAACTTTTTCAAATCTGCTTATTCCACCCCTTCCAGGCAAGCTCTTTCACCACACTTATCTATGGAGAGCTCATCTATCTCCCTGGAACACCTTCCTGACGAACTAATCTTGAAGTCTCTAAAGAAATTAAAAAATAAGCCAACTCATGGGCCCGACAATGTGCCTAGTTTTCTTGTCAGAGACTGTGCCGCTCCCTTTCTTAAACCTCTATCTTTTATTTTTAACCTATCGCTTAAAACTAGTTCCTTTCCTGATGTATGGAAGGAAGCAAGGATTACCCCAGTACTTAAAAAAGGTAATGCCAGTGTGATATCCAATTACAGACCTATCTCTATATTGTCGGCCTTTGCCAAGGTCTTCGAGATGGCGGTTTATGAATGTACTTTTAATCAGGTAAAACTGCTTATCTCACCTCATCAACACGGTTTCTTCAATGCTCGTAGCACAGTGACTAACCTGGCTTGTTTTACCCAATTTGTTGGGCAGGCTATGGATGACCGCAAGCAAGTAGATGCGATATATACGGATTTCTCGAAGGCCTTTGACAGAGTTGACCACTCCATCCTGTTACATAAACTGGCCGGCTTGGGTTTTGTTAATAAATTTGTCTCTTTTCTTAACTCATATCTTAGGGATCGTGTACAATATGTGATGATTCGTGGTCATAAATCCTTTACTTTTTTAGCCTCGAGTGGTGCTCCGCAGGGTAGTAATTTGGCCCCCTTATTATTCCTCTTGTTTATCAATGACATAAGTGTAAATCTATCCAGCAAAGTACTACTATTCGCTGATGACTTGAAACTTTTCAGAATAATACTTGATATAACGGACTGTATATTGTTGCAAAGGGATTTGAACATTCTGGAGATGTGGTGTAAGACAAACAACCTGCCGCTAAATTTAAGTAAATGCTTCACTATGTCTTTTACGAACAAAGCCGATTACGTTTATTTTGATTACACTCTTGACAACACAACCATTGAGCACTGCGAAACGTTTAAAGACCTCGGGGTAGTTTTCGACAATAAGCTTTCCTTCTCCCACCACTTTAGGAGCATTCACAGCAGTGCGATGAAGGCCCTGGGATTTATCATACGGAATTCGACTGATTTCTCAAACACCAAAACCCTGAAAACCCTTTATTACAGTTTTGTGCGGTCTAAGTTGGAGTATGGTGGTGTTATTTGGCATCCGGTCTTTCATAAATATATTATTTTACTAGAGAACGTACAAAGAAAGTTTGTCAAGTTTATCGCCTATAGAGAAGATGGTATATATCCTACCCGGGGTACTAACCAGAATGCACTGTTGTCTAGATTCCAGATGCCATCGCTCCTTAACCGCAGATACCTCATGTTTATGCAGTTTTTGTATCGTATTTGCTGTTCGCTCATCGATTCCCCGGAGCTGCTGTCTTGTATTCTTTTCCATGTTCCTCTTCGTTCAGTTAGGCACCATCCCGTCTTTTATCTCCCAACTCCCTCCTCTAACTTTCTGATTAAAACACCTGTATACCAATCCATGTTGATTTTCAATAATACCCTTAATGACATTGATGTATTCGGTTTGTCCAATACCCAATTTACTAAACTTATAAAACATAAACTGTTACCTTGATGCAACCATTATTTTGTTCTCTTTTTTTTCTACTTTTTCCTATCTTTTGGATTTTTTGTTGCTTATGTATTTTTTTTTCTTTTTATAGGTCATATTGTCTTGTAATTGGATTTTACTCTGTTAGACAATAAAGATTATTATTATTATTATTATTATTATTATCATGCTTGGTGTGTTATATATTTGAGTGGAGAATTTTAAATAGTATCTTTTATATTAAAATATACAGGGTGTTCCAATAAGGTTTGGTTCGTTAACTTTTCTACCTGACCCCGTATACTTATTCTGAAAACGGCAGATTATTCAGCAATCAATATAAAGAAACTTCTGTACACATTTTCCTTTATCTCTTTTAACTAAGAAACTATAGGGTAATTTAGAAATTGTCAATTTTTTGATTTTCTCCCGTATCTCTTAAGCGAGAGAAAATTTTCCAATTTTGATTTTAAGTTTGACCAAAAAAGAGCACATGACACCTATATTACTTTTTTGATAGCACTAACAATTACGGAGATACGCTATAAAAGTATCGAAAATGATACACCCTGGACATACAGTTGTTGAGTGAAAAAAAAGCATGTAGGCTTTCTTTAGGATACCCAAGGAGTCACACATTTAAAAATAATAAATAATTTCAGTAACACCCTGTATGGTTATACAGGGTGTTACTAAAATTATGCATGGTATGCATGGCAGGATATGCCATGTTATTTTTGTGGTGGCTGAATATTGGCTCCCTGTACATTTTGCAGAAAAACTGCAATATAACTTCTTGAAGATGCCGATATGATAAACCCATGTCCCCATTTTGAACATCTTTTGGTGAGCCGATCCTAAACTATTCAATTAAAAGGGATAGCAAAACCACAAAACTCTCATAGTTCAGCTAATACAGCAAATACCAGCAAATATGATGTAAAACTGAACATAACGCACAATGAGAATATTGTAACTGACACTAATTTTTGGTTTGTCAATGTTAAACTTTAATTTGCTGGTGTTTGCTGTACCTATTACCTAAACTAAGAGAGTGTCGTAGTTTTGCCATCACGTTTAATTGAATTGAATAGGATTGGCTCAACAAAATGTATTCAAACTCGTCACATGGATTTACCTTGTCGGCCTCTTTAAGAAGTTATAATGCAGTTTTTCTATAAAATGTACAGGGGAGCCAATATATTCAGCCGCCTCAAAAACTACATGGAATCTCCTGGGTCAAAATTTTTTTACAGGCAACTTTCAGTCCTTAGCATATAACTTACTAAAATAAACTATTTGCCTATAGAAACGATTATAATTTGCGAAATATATGTTACTTCCTGCATTAGAAAGCAATTTTAAAAGTTTTTTTTTTAGATTATAGCTGCAGTATTCAAATTTGAATTTAAAAATGTATCGCCGGTCACGTGTTCCGAGGCAATAATTTCTTACTTTACCCTTTTATATTTCTCGTCATTTTACTAAAGTTACTTTTATGTATAAATAATTTACACTCCTACTACAATTTGTATTGAAAAAATATTGTTCAAAGATCAACAGTTTGGTTTCTCTAACGCAATTATTCGCCGGTCACGGCAGAAATTGCTTATAAATAACGCCACTAGAGGTCGGGGTAATAGTTTTACAAATATGACGGCATGTGTTTAAATTTGTGTGAAGCGTGCCCTTATTTAGGTAAGTTCCTTATTATGTTTATTTAAGTATAAACTAGAACATTGCCTACTTTTTACCAAGCGTATGTTTTTATGTTGTATCGCCGGTCACAGGGTTAACTCAGACCTAGTAGCCTTAATTAAGGGAAGAATACTACACGAAGTCATTCTCTTGAGTACAGATACTCATTTCAGTCTAAAAAAGTTTATGAAATAGCTTGTTTTAGCTGTTATCCACAAATTGGTGCATTTTTGTATCGCCGGATGTGACGGTTTGTTATCCGATGCTATATACAATATGTTTTTATTAACCATTTATAAACCATTAAGGAAAAATATATTTTGATGTGCAAGTTTCGTTTACACCTTAGGTAGATTAAAAATATGACTAATTTTCTTAGTATTTTAACATTCTCTAAGGAACATTCCAAAACTTTAAGAAAATATAATACAAGGCTGTTATAAATAATACGAAAATGGTTATAGTGACTGATTAAAATAACTCAGTTCCAAATATTGACGTTATATGATTCAGAAGAGTAAAATTCGCCATGTGACTGGCGTTAAATTATTAAAAAATCGATGCTATAGACCAAGATCTTTGTGACGATGATCTTTTGCGCGGACATATATAATTCCTCTAATTAGATACTATAAGAAACCTGTTAAAAAATTAACAATTGAATCGCTTATTTGAGAAACCCCACATGTCCAAAAATCAAAATCTTGAGAAAAACTGAAAAAACTGTTTTATTTTAAAACAGTATAAAAATCCATAAAAGCAAGTAGCTCAATATAAAGTATGGGTACTTGCTGTAAAGTTTGTAACGAAAACGAAATAAAAAATCTTCTGGTCTTGTGAGAAAAAAATGAAAATGGCGGTGGACATGTGGGGTTTCTAGAATAAACACACACATTTTTTTTTTTTAATAGTTTATTAGATCAAAATAATAGGAAATACAATAAAAAAAAAACTGAAAACTAATAATAAACATACGCAACGCACCTTGCGCAACGCAAGTCGTTTATTTGTCACGTGACGTAAGGAGCCGTTTATTCGAGAAACACCACATGTCCTGTGGACTTGTGGGGTTTCTCAAATAAATATATATTTTAAACTAGCGCTGAAAGCGTTATATGGGTTGGACATGTGCGATTTCTCTTTAAAAATATGCGTCTATTTTTGAATATATTGTTAAGCTAAAAAAGTCGAAATGTCAAATTTATGGACATGTGGGGTTTCTCAAATAAGCGATTCAATTGTTTTTGAGATTATTTATTTTTAAAATCCGATTTACTGAAAGTTGTTCTACTTAACGATGCATCACCTGGTATACATTCCCGATAATAGAGAGATAATGAGAAAAAATTGGTGAAACCCTTCTTTGACAAAATTGACTTAGATTATGACCCAATAGGTTCGATTTTTACACACTTTTACGGTACATATGATGCAACGACTATAAGAATAAAATTATTCCAGTTGGTCTTTAACGTCCAATATTCCTGTTTCAATTAGTTAAGGTCTGATGGAAATCTCATGGCCTCTATACTAGGGGACAAAGCATGAGTTATCCATGTTGTTGATTCCATCGCCCCTTAGAATAACAAAGTTATATTTGCACAAGCAAACATTTTGATTAATTAGATATTGAAGTTTGTATAGCTATTAATTAACATCTAAATTGATGCTATTCAATTAAATTTTAAATGCGTCTTAAAAAATCTCTTAAATTTTATTGATAAGAGATTATACGGAGTAATCGGAGATGGTGATGGGTTATATGTTGGTTCAATTAGTTAACTGATATTTTTTCCGCTGATTAAAATGACGGAAACAGAAATACCATTGAACATCGCCTTTCTGAATTGTTTCTAAAAATGCACTGTTTTAAAACTGGACACCCTGTATACTCTATATGGCGCCCGCAAATAAATTTGTGAACAAAGAAGTTTCAATGTACTATCGGCTTAAGAGTGTTTATCAGTGGACCGCGTGGTCCGATTTGAGATTTCGGCGCGGAACAGCATAAAGGTGCATTTACACATGCATGGACTTAGTGGCGCCAGTGGTCGCGCCAGTTCTATTTGCACGCCAGTAAACGTTTACACTTTGTTGAGAAACTAAGAATAAGTGGTACGCCAGTTTAATTCTAAAGTGTTTTTCGCAGTGGGAACTATGCTGAGTGAACTTTCCGAAGCCTGTAAAATAGTCGCTGAACTTTTAGTTGAAAAAATTAAGATAAAAGAAATACAGAAAAAGAATCGACGAAAAGGCCGTGCCTGGGTTAAACCATGAATTGATAGTCGACCTGTTTTTGGTGCACATTCGATAAACACGGATAAGATTCATACCCTACAAGAAATTTGATTGTCAGTTCTGCTGACCACTTTTCTTTAGCCATAATAAACTATATAAACTACAATCAACAAATATTAGAAGAGCTACCTAAACAAAAGTTAAATTAAATACTTGCGTGCGGTCGCCAACGTGCAAACACTTTTTAAGGTGGGTTTATATATGCATGGATTTAGTGGCGCCAATAAAAACTTGCCCGCCAGTAAATAAAATTAGCAAGTGTAAACATCGACTTGCATAAAAATTTATTTTTGCACTCATAGATCAAAAAAGTCTGCATCCTTCTGAAATCACTGGCGCCAGTGGTGACATATTCGTACAGAAATCAAAACTTGCAAGTGTAAGCAAGTGCTTGCACGTCAGCGACCGCTCGCCAGTTTTTCGTTTAGGTTGCGCTTCTAATATTTGTTGATTGTAGTTTAGATAGTTGGTTGGTAGAAGATGGCTTTTATAGCTTGCAGGATATCTTTTTTCCCACTAAAAGTTCAGCGACTATTTTATAGGCTTCGGAAAGTTCACTCGAAATAGTGCGCAAAGTGAAAAACACTTTAAAAATGAAACTGGCGTGCCACCTATTTCTGTTCTCTCAACAAAGTGTAAACCTTTACTGGCGTGCAAATAGAAATACTGCTACCACTGGCGCCACTAAATCCATGCATGTGTAAATGCTCCTTTTTACACTTGCAAGTCTTGATTTTCTGTACGAATTTGTCATCACTGGCGCCAGTCATTTCAGAAGGATGCAAACTTTTTTGGTTTATGCATGCAAAATAAATTTTTATGCAAGTCGATGTTTAGACTTGCTAATTTTATATACTGGCGCGCCAGTTTTTATTGGCGCCACTAAATCCATGCATGTGTAAATGCACTTTAAGTCACGGGGCGTATCGAGGCAGTAGGAGACGTTTTCCTTATTCTTCTGCCTTTGATCACCCGAAGCGTTGCCAAATCACTTTAGATAGTTGCGATTTTAGAGATTTTTCCTGAAAATCTCGGTGTGACATTTTTTTGCATTAAAACTAAACTATGAAATTAATTGCGATTATTGATAGTGCATATAATACTTTGAAAATTGACTGTATAACCATATTTGTTATTTACCGTTTTAAAAGATATATATATAATTCTTTCTCGAAAAGCTAAATTTAAAATTTTATCAAATTCTATCCAATAGTTTTCTTGTGGTTTGTCACACCTTTTTATCTTAATGGATCACTAATAACTGCTCTTAAAGTTAAAAGAACAAAGCTATGACCATATTTAATATTAATTTCTAGGGTAATTCGCAAAAAAGCCAGAAGTAAATCATCATGTCTACTATTATTCTACTAGAGGCACTTATTTCCCACACTTCAGCAGCTCTAATAAAACAAGTTAAATTACCATAAAATGTATTTCACATTTTACACACACAAACCCTTTGGTATTATTTGGATTCCCATTTTTAAAAAGTGATTTTTTTTGAAATAATGCAAGAAAAATGCTAATAGTTTCCAAATTTCACCCATATCGTATAGCTCTAATAATAACGGAGTTAACAACAACATTCATAACTCACAACTCGATAGGTGGATGTTCTGTTCTGTTCTGTTTGAAATTCCAATGACCTGTTGCTTTCCAGCATCCAGCCAAATATTTTCATATTTATTATTGGTTTACTGCCGAGAATCGGTGCACACTAACCGTGCGTCGAGCTTTATTTCTCTACCAATGCTCCAAATATATCTTCTTATTGGATCTTCCATGCATCGTAGACGAACGATCTAGATTTTCATTACTAATTTGTCTATAATTTTCCATAACATGAGGGCATTGTCGCTTGTGGGATTTTCATATGTGGTGCATTCATTTTTCCTGAGAAGTAGTCATAAATTTTCTTTGGAGCTTGTTCCCTATTATATCTAGTTTATGGTTTAGATCTTCCACTTCCCCGCATATGCAGTTAGGACTATCTTTCAATTTTAATTCATATAGATGGGCAGCCGTGAGACTGTGTGTTGATCTCATTCGGTATAACGTGGATATAAACTTTCTCTTGTAATATTTGAGTTTCTGAAACCATGGGTTTTTGAAAGGTTCTGCTTGGATTTTGAAGTATTCAATTCATTTATATTCACCCATTCTCCTATATGTATTCCTCCAATTCGACCATATTGAGTCTTTGATTTTCTTTATAAAATCCGTATGATGCAGTTTGCTACTGATATACCATCATTTATAGGTGGATCTGTGACTCAAACGTATCGGTAAGGGAGAAGAAGCAATATCGTTTAAAACATGGTCTAGTTATGCGCGTGTTATTATTATTTTAAATAATGCAATAAAAATAGGAAATTTTCCGTAATTGCATTATTTTATGCAAGGTAGGTAACTATTTTTTTATCAAGGTTTAAAAAATTACTACCCTATAAATATTTGCAATTATTTGACGGGTCTGACTGTGAAGGTTCTTACCAGGTGTATACTCATTCATTATCACAAAGTTCAAAATTTTAAAATAACACCCTAAAACACGACACGATGAACATTTATTTATAAAACACAATACAATAACTATTGCCCTTCCTATCACTACGCAACTGGGTGGGTCATCCATCAAATATCGGATATCGCCGAACAAGCCCGATGGCTCAACTTCTAACCTTCTGTCGATTTATAGTAGAGATGGCTAATCTTTGGTTTTGAAATCTCGCTGTGAAACGATCGATTTAATTTTTTTAAGCTTCTCGAATGAAAAAGAGCACCAGAGCAGCGATTAACAAGTTTTTTAATCTTTATTGGTATCTACAGCAGTGAAGGAATACAATAAATAAGTGCTGTAGATTATAATAATTATTTATTTCAACCTTTTTTTGGTGAATGCGCTGGAATCTACCGGAAAAACACGCATTGCAATAGTACATCTCTACTTTTTGACAGCTCGTGTTTTAAATGTTTCAGTTCACATGTCATTTTTATTCAAAGAAATGTTATTTAAATTTTACAATGTGTTTTTTAATTAAAAACAAAAGTTCATACAAATCTAAAAACGATGTCTCCAAGTGAATTTTGTGCATTATGGCGGCCATTGTTCATGTGAAGTTTTGCGATTATGGTTATGGGTTATGTGATGTGCCGGTTTCTTTACTAAAACGCTGTATAAGTTTTTATAGAAATTGACACTAATTTTAAATAAGACCGACAAGGTAAGTGTATGTGTGTGGCCTAAATAAAATTACATTAAAAAATCAGTCAGCCAATTATTCAAAAGTCAAAAGGTCATTGACATTTGACCTAGTTACGTAGTTGCGTATTTCAAACTTAAAGAGTGTAAGGTGTAATTCTGACAACACCGGCGAGAACTCGTATGTGTCGCAGTGCCGCACAGATGTTATCCTGGTTTAACGTCAGGTCATTTTTACCGCTGAATGAATTGAAAGCGCCATTTAAGGATATTTTTCTTCAATTTGTATTCATCTCGGGAATTGCCGGTTTAAATATAATACGTCATTTCCATAACACCCTGTATAATAGAATATTGGTTTCTTATAGACCTATTACAATTTATTTTAAATGCGTAAATGTAATTTTATTGTCCACTCGGTGAGAGACAATATATTGCTAACCACGGAACTTTTCTTGTCCGCATTTCTTTCGTAGCTCCAGATAAACTTGTCGACCTGTACGTATATTCAGGTATAAGTAAGAACGTCAGTAACGTCACCTGGTTCTGTCTATATTCGTCGAACTCTATTTTTATCATCCCTTAAAAAAAACACTTCAAGTTTTTGAGCATAATGTTATTTTTTTAATAAATATTTGCTTTTCTCTTTTTTTACAATACAGGGTCCGCAAACGAAGCGTGGACGGTAGATTAAATCGTTATAGAAGAACTCATCAACAATACTGAAACAGCTTGAGATATTGGATTAAAAGCGGCATGTTTTAAAAATATTTTACATTATACAGGGTGGCCCAAAAAAGTGTGACAGCATAAAGTTATATTTTTTTAAATGGGACACCCAGTATTTTATTGCATATTTAGGTTCGTATTACTATCGTTTATAAGTGCCTCAAATTTTATTTAATTTGGTTTTGTAGTTTCGGAGAAATAAATTAAAAACTAAAAAAAAAAGTTTTGCAGTCCTGAATAAAAAAATCAAAAAAAACAATCCAGAACTATTTTTTTAACCTCGGCATTGAGTGAAATTTATGACAAGAGGTCTAGAGATACTATGAATGTAATTGAGTTTATTTATTTTATACAGGAAACCCCACATTTTAAAATAATGTTTCTCAAGTTTTTCAAATGGAATACCCTGTATATTATTTGGCTATTTGACGTAGAATTCATAAACAATTTGTTTTTGTAATACAAGCATATAAGTTATATCCAGCCGTTTTCGAAATAATTATATCATAAATGTTGTTTAAATAGAGTTTTTATTGGGAAATTTTTGTTATAGGCGACTAGACTAATAATTGTAAACTAAAGTAAAAGTTAAAAATTACTTCCTTTTACTCGTATTTTAGTTATTTCGATATAAATTTTAAAAGCATACATTTTTGCTACTTTTATTATTTAATTTTATTTTTTATTCATAATCGAGTTGCCATGATTTCTTTTTGTTTAGATTGTCACTATGACAGTTAAATAAAATTATTTACATTTGTTCAGTCGTCGAAATTAAGTACTAACTTACACAAAATGTCGAATTTTAGAAAAATATGATTTTTATACTGGGTGAATGTGCAAGAAATTGCCTCCTCGCGAGCCGAGTTTATGAGTTTTTGAGAGAAAGTCGAGACCAAAAACCTTCGAGAAGTTTTTGCAAAGATTTGTAGCAACAGGAAGCACTGCATACATAAAAATGATGATAATCAATAAACCCGTTATTAATGAAGAAAATGAATTAAGAGTTCTGTTGACACTAGAGGAAAATCATTAAATTAAGTAAAAGGAAGCTATTTTGAACATTTACTTTAGTTGACAATTATTAGTCTAGTCGCCTATGACAAAATCTCCCAATAAAAACTCTATTTAAACAACATAATTTATGATATTTACAATTATTTCGAAAACGGCTGGATATAACTGATATGCTTGTATTACAAAAAAAAAATTGTCTATGAATTCTATGTCAAATAGCCAAATAATATACATTTGAAAAACTTGAGAAAAATTATTTTAAAATGTGGGGTTTTTGAAAGCTTATTATGAACACCCTGTATAAAATAAATAAACGCAATTACATTCATAGTATCTCTAGACCTCTTGTCATAAATTTCACTCAATGCCGAAGTTAAAAAAATAGTTCTCAATTGTTTTTTTGATTTTTTTATTCAGGACTGCAAAACTTTTTTTTTTAGTTTTTAATTTATTTCTCCGAAACTACAGAACCAAATTAAATAAAATTTGAGGAGCTTATAAGCGATAGTAATACGAACCTAAATATGCAATAAAATACTGGGTGTCCCATTTAAAAAAATATAACTTTATGCTGTCATACTTTTTTGGGATACCCTGTATAATGTAAAATATTTTTAAAACATGCCGCTTTTAATCCAAGATCTCAAGCTGTTTCAGTATTGTTGATAAGTTCTTCGATAACGATTTAATCTTCCGTCCACGCTTCGTTTGCGGACCCTGTATAATTTGGCAATCTCATAATATAGTGTCTCAGTTAACTTCAGTTCACTAAAAATAAAGGTTTATGTCTTCGAAACATATTCATTTTTAAATGTTGTTATTAAACTAGTGGAGCACAGTTTGAGTTTCATCCTCCATTCATTCATATCTTTGTTAATTTTTAGGTTTACGTAAAAATTATGGAAATATTAAAGTAATGTGTGAAATATCCGAGTTCAAAAAATAGCTGTTCCGAAGATTAGTCCAGTATCGTGACAAAAGCCCGTCTAAAGATTAAAAAAAAATGACAAATGAATAAAATAACAATAAGTATGTTATTAGTAGTATTATTAATAGTATTATCTGAGTTTACAGTTCAATTTTTAATCTCTCCGATCCTAAACTCGTACTTTCTCGACCGATCCTCAATTCCGCTTAAAACCAGTACGCGTATGCTCCGACATAAAAAACCATACGTGTAAACAGCTTGCGTGGCGCTACGGTAGGATGATTGCGTGTGAAGAGTTAGCGTCAAATATTGATACGCGTACTCGTAGTTCCATTTGTCCCATCCCTACTTTATACAGGGTGTCCGCTAATTAACGGTACATGAAAAAACCACAGACTCATTACGTAAAAATATTAGGATTTAATTATACTAACCTATATCCCAAAAGTTGATATTAACTGAGATACAGGGTGTTAAAGTTAAAACCTCATTTTTGTTTTTCTTTAGTCACTTTGCAGGAAAAGAACGTTTTTTTACAAAATTTAGCAATTATGGTTTGTTATGAAATTTTAATGTACAATGTAGGGCGCTGTCTGCGGCATTATTTGCACATTTATTAGGTCATAACTTTTTTGTGCCTCAGTGTATTTAAGATTTTAATGAAAAAAATACTTTTCTCATATTTATTACGTAAAAAAGGTATACTAAGTTCAGGTCGCCCAGAGTTACCGTTTCGGAGATATTTGCATTTAAATTGTTTAGTGCACCATGCCTAATTACTATTAATTTGCAAAAAACATTTTTTTTTAAAGTAACCTATGAGAATACAAATAAAATTTAGAGATGCAGTTGCTATTGTACAAAAAATGTTTAATTTTTGAGTTTATCGTAAGTTTTGTGTTTTCATTGCTGTTGGTTTCTTTCGACACGATATTTTCGAGGGTAGTAAGTGAAAGAACAATCCAATTGTTGTATTTATTATTCCCAATTACCATTACTAGAACATTAATTATCATGTAAAAGTGAATTGGTAAGAAATGACAAAATATTATTTGATTGCCTGAGCTAACGCACTAAACAATTTCAATGCAAATATCTCCGAAACGATAACTCTGGGCGACCTGAACTTAGTATACCTTTTTTACGTAATAAATATGAGAAAAGTATTATTTTCACAAAATACTTAATGACCTAATAAAATTGCGAAAAATGCGGCCGACAGCGCCCCCTACATTGTACATTAAAATTTCACAAATAAAATCAATTTCTCGTCCTAAAAACAATTGCGAAATTTTGTAAAACACCGTTGGTTTCTCTCAAAGTTATTAGAGAAAAACAAAAATGAAGTTTTAACTTTAACACCCTGTATCTCCGTTAATATCAACTTTCGGACATAGGTAAGTATAATTAAATCCTAATATTTTTACGTAAGGAGTATGTGGTTTTTCCGGATACCCTATATAAATATTGATATCTTAACACGTTTTTCAACTTAATTAACCTATCTGTATTTTATGTCATCGTGCATTTTTCCTGTGTTTTGAGGTGGTTAGTATCTGCATTTATACAAAAAAAACTTGACTTTCACTGTAGTATCGTATTAATTTAGCAAATACACTAATCGCTTTAATAACATCTAAATTAGACAGTAAACTAAATTTATTAACTCTTTAGTAAATAGTAAGTAAAATAAATACGCACTTACCTCTTTGTAAAATTAAGGTGGTAGCTTATAAATGGATGAATGCACCCTTCTTACAGAGACCACAAATGAACTACATCGATCGAAGTGGTGTTTTGTTGTTTTAAAAAATTTAAATGTTTTATAAAAATATCTATAGATAAGATAATGATTTAAAACTACTTAATATGGGATTTAAGAATTTAATAAACCTGCCTATTTACTTTTTGTTTTTATTTCTACGAAACTCATTGAGAAACAACGATTGAAGACATTGAAACATTTGAATATTAAAACTGGGGAATTCCTGAAATCATGAAAGAAATCAAAGTTCTGAGAATTCACTAGGATTACTAGGATTATTAACTGGGTATACTTCCACGTCGATATACAGGGTTATCCAAATTAAGTGTCCACCATTAATAACTTTGTTATTATTGAAGATTGTTTAAATTAGCAAACTAGTAGCATTCTTTAACGTTTCTGAAGACAGAAAAAATCAGATAAAATAATTATTGAGCATCGCGTTTTACAGTTTAGAAGTAAACTTGAAAAAAATTTAAAGAAGCAGAATTTTTATTCCAAAACTTATTTGCTCTGTTTAATTAATAATATGTGACACGGGTTATCGGGTCATTGTTTTTCATAGCAATCTCGATTTTCTATCATTCCTGCATTTTTAGATGTTTGGACTACTGGGTATTGCAAATTTTCAATTGTTAATAATGTAAATGGACGGTTGAATTTGGGTATATTACATAAATTACGTTCGAAAATCAGTTAATATACACACACTAAAATACATTTGATCCTACCTGTATCTCAACAGACCTAAAACGATATTTGATTGCATTGTAAATACTACTTTAAAAACTTTGTATACCAAAATTTGTAGCCAAAATTTTATCAAATCTACTATCTCTACACGTTCCGATGGTACAATAGCATCCACAGCCGGAGACAAAGCAAACTGACTTGCTGAATTATTTAGGGAAGAACACCACCCAATCGAAAATCGTGTTCCCACAGCGCCCTGTCAAACGAATCCTGAAAGGGCTCGACGTCAAGAAAGCTTCTGGTCCAGACGAAATTCCTGTTATAGTTCTCAAGAGATGCGCCGATGAACTAACACCAGTATTTTGTAGACTTTTTAACTTATCCTACAAACAAGGAATATTTCCATCATGCTGGAAAACGGCGCGAGTCCAGCCTATACCAAAGAAAAGTAAGAGAACCCTGCCTAACAACTATCGTAAAGTCGCATTACTTTCAGTTATATCAAAAGTAATGGAGGAACATCTTCTAAAGTACCGGGAAGGCTTCAACATTATCAGCGATCATCAATATGGTTTTCGGAAGTCCTGATCAACTGAAGATCTTCTAGCCTATGTCACCCATATTTGGAACAACGCAATCGAACATAATGGGGAGCCTCGGGCTGTTGCACTGGATATTTCTAAAGCCTTTGATCGTGTTTGGCATGAGGGACTTCTAAGTAAACTGTGATCCTATGGTATGCCCAGTCGATTCTGGGCATGGTTGTCTAGCTTTCTTAAGGACCACTCTCTGCAAGTGGCGATTGACGGATTTCTCTCGGGCACCTTCACCATCAATGCCGGTGTTCCTCAAGGGTCCATATTGTCTCCCACTCTCTTCTTACTCTACATTAACGACCTTCAAGTGAAAACGAAAAATCCGATATTTAGTTTGGCTGACGAAAGCACACTTATCTCATCTTTCTCTTTGAATGCACAAACATCGGCTGCCGACTTGGGGTGACAGTAACCAAGTCGAATTTAACGCTAAGAAAACCCAAGCAGCACTTTTCTCTAAAAAGGTTAACATTACAGAACCGGATATAGTCATGGATGGACACGCAATTCCACTCGTTTCATCTATTGCACACACAACTACGTTGTGGCAATCGCCAAGATAGCTTCTCACAGCTTGGTGTAGTCTTCCGAACCAAAAAGTTGTACACACCTCAACAACTTTTGACTATACAAAGCCCAGATTCGACCATTACTAGAGTACTGCTCTCATGTCTGGAGCTCTGCACCCAAACATTACTCCTCGGCTACTGGATTCCATCGAAAGGAGGGCCATTCGTCTGATTGGAGACCACGAGCTGACGAAGAACCTCGACAGCCTAGAACATCGAAGACAGGTTGGGGATTTGACTCTCTTTTTACAGATATTTTCATGGAAAGTGCTCGACTGACCTTGCCCTCTTAATTCCGCCCAGAGCGACGAATAGCAGAAATACACGACGAACCACTGACGCCCCTCCATATGTGGTTAAGCTTAGTACTCCTCGAACTTTATTGTTTAAGAATTCTTTAATCTGGAGGACTTCATCCTTATGGAACGACCTTTTCGAGGTCGTTTTTCCCAACGAATATAACCTTCAACGATTGAAAACCCATGTGACTCGCTTTTTGAGCACACACGCACCACTTCCAGAGTGCCCTAAAGGATTTTTCCTGCTTCTGTTAGATCATAAAAAAAATACCAATATTTTAAATTTTTCTCAAAAAAGTTAAGAGGGGGACATTATACGTCATCATCCTATACTGATCAATTAGATAAAGAATGCAATTCTACACATAAAGGCCGATTCTCACTATCGTGCGAGGCACGTGCTCGGCAACGGCAAGACACCGGATCGGCAAAATAAGTTATTCATTGCGTCTTATGAATTTTGACGGGCCGTCGCGGCCGAGACGTGCATAGTGTGAATTTACACCCGCAAAATCCATAAGATTCATTAATTAATATATTTTGCCTCGCCGGTGTCTACCCTTCGCACAACGAAAACTTGTTAAATAAGATAGTGTCAATAGATAGGTTTTTATTTTTGACACTATTGCAGATTTAGAGGAAGTTGACTGGCATGAGGAAGGCCTTGATGTTGAATATAATATTGAAGATAATGATCGCATCGATGAAGTTTATTTGCATTCTATTTTTTGGATGATATTTTTTCATTAAATGTTTAGTTGTTTTTTATATTTTCAGTATTTAATGTGGTTCCAATATTTCCAATGTTTATGGCAATATAAATATATAAATTAATTTAATGTTAGTCGTGATTTTCTATATTATTATATAAATGAGTGTAACCCCCGCATTTCTTAAAGATACGAGATGCCACTGGCTGATGCCTTGCACTACACATACATACACATACATTTACATATATAATCTGTAACTAACAAATAGTAGTAATTGTTTCTAATCAAAGTTATCGTAATAGAACTTGTTTACAAGGCATAACTACTTGCACTTTTTAATTATAGGTTAAGTATTTAGTAAACATAAAAAATAAATTAACAACATAATGCTTTTTTATACAGGGGCATGAAAAGGTCTTGGCAACTAAAAAATGTGTTTGTTTCAGATATTGGTGCTTGCTATAAAAGATGCCAATCTTTTTAATGAAGATTTTTGCACGTATCTATCACTTCCGGTATACCGGAAGTGATAACATAACATTGTTGCTTTAAATAGAACGCCCTGTATATTTTGGTATTTTTCGATTCTTCGATTCTACGTGAAAATCCAAGTAACTTTTGCTAATAATATCCTATAAGTACCCATCTGGCTTCCTTGGATATGTAATAGTATATTACATAGCAAGAGTGGTAAGAAGCCACGACACGACTTCGAAAGAGTGTGTAACAGGCTTACCACTCGAGTTCTGTACTATACTTTTTCTACTACTTCATATTTGCTTTTATATTAAATTATCGGAATATAGGTACTCACATGGTTATCATTAGTACGCATTTTTTATACATTTTTTCATGCCTCTCCCTGGATTTTTCTAGTAATAAATTATTTACTGTCTCAATCTGAATATCGTAGTCACTCATACTTTACTAATATACCCAAAAATAATATCCAAATTAAATTGCCTGTGTCAATACATGACATTTACGTTGTCAAGGCGGCGCGATTCCAACAAATACTTCTTGACATAAAGTAAGTTGTTGGTTGGTGTTCAAAACCACCTCATAATTTTATTTCTTCGATTTTTAGTGTTTCATCGAATTTATTTTATTTCTTCGCTGTTTTTATTCGAATATGGTGAATTATACGAATGCGGAAATGGCGGTAATGCAGTACGTATATGATCTCGCAGACGGTAATGTAACAGAAGCGACTTATTTATCAGGAAAGATATCCTAATCGTGCCTTGCCGAATCTTTCCGACTATTCATCGCCGTCTTAATGAAACTGGTAGTTTCCATAAAGGTACCTACTTCGGAAGGTAGATCCCGCACTGTCAGAACACTTGAAATCGAGGAAGCGGTCCTGCAGGAAATCGATGAACATCCTGATACGAGTACAATCAGACCAAGGATAATCAGAAAAAATATCCAAATGGAAAAATGTCAGTGGCGTACCATCTTTTTTGTAAAAAAATATCATAGGATATGTTTGCAGGGACGCCACTGGTGGAACAATTCAATAAAATTGAAACCGTTGCGGACATATGTTCATATGAACTTTTATTTATAAAATGACCTAAGGAATCACACCTTGAAATATTAGCACGTCATGAAGGGACATCCTGTACAAGTTTAAGAAAGCTACTTCACGTTTTATCGCACGCACCTGCTCGCTGATAAAGACTACTCACGGCGTGGCATCAAAGTTATAATAGAACTTGTATGAAAACATAGCTGCTTACAATTTTTAAATACAGGTTAAGTACTTAGTAAACATACAAAATAAATAACCAACATATATGTAAGTATACCTTTTTATATAACAATACAAAAATGTAAATATTTATTTTTTATCTAAATAACACAGACCTCAATCGATTTAATTTAACAAAAATATTATAAACAGTAGATCACGGCTACGTACACAACATGGTTCGATCGCAGGGCGAAATTTCCTACCGGTTGCACCTTCAACTGTCAAATCTGAGAAGTAATTGAACCTACGAGTATTCTTAGTGGGCCACAACGGCGCACCACACAGCGCCCTCGCTCATAGCCTGGTACCATATAGCACTGCACAGTAGTGTCCACAACGGCGCACCGACCCTCGCTCATTGCTTTGCCTTTTAATCAGTTTGTCTCTCGACATCGAGTAAACATGGACTGTGCGTTGTCATCTTCTTCCGATGAAGGCTATATTACATAAATTACGTTCAGAATTTGACGTGAAATTGGAAAATCAGTTAATATACAGGATGTCACATTAAAAAATATGTTTAAACAGGGTCGTAATTAATTAATTAGAAAACAATAAGATAAACTGGAATAATTTTTAAACATTTTAACTAGTCCATGTTTATATCTCGATGTCGAGGGACTACTGTGCGAAGCTCAACCGAGGCTGTGCGGTGCTATGGTACAAGGCTATGGGCGAGGGTCGGTGCGTTATTAGGAGCAGTTTTAGGTTCCCCTAGAATATTTGCTAAAGATAAAAATAGAAGAATACTAATTATCAAGAAGTACTAAACAGAAATGTTTGACAACTACATATTAAAAAAAATTTGTTGCTACAAATTTTATGTTTGTATATGTTTTTAGTTCCTGTTAAGTTTCTTTTATTATTCAATTTTATTTTAATTTTTTGGCGACATTAAATATACCTCTTTAATAAAGCATTTGACTTGTTCTTAATAAAAAATGCGTAATACATTTAGCTCCTCCATATAAACTTCCGCTCAACTTTATAAAACAAGTAACATATTTTGATGCCATCTCGTATCCAAAATACAAACCTTAAATTATCTAACCTAGGTTACTTTCTGAAAGTTTTTACCTTTTCTCGCCCCTAGAAACTCCCCATCACAAAATTTTACTCAAAAATATTGGTTAATAAGTAAATTAATTAGGAAATTAGAAAATCAAGTTTTCTGTTGAACCTCGTTATTATCAACTTTGAACTAAGAAAGTCGCAATAGTTTTACCAAAGGAATCGCAGTTTTACTGTGTACTATTAGTTTTGGGACACCCTGTATATACCACTTACCTTGTCGTAAATGTTCTGATTTTCTTAATTTTTGAGAGATGGTCTGATAGAAGTCTCCCTTAGTTAACTGTGAGCCAAATTCCTATTTTATTTAAAGTACAGTGAAACCTCTCATAACGGACACCTCTAATATGCGGACATCTCTATTTAGCGGACATTTTTTCATAGTCCGGAACTAGGTAGGTATATGAATTTCCATAAAAATCAACCTCTCTTGGGCGGACTCTCCTTTGGGCGGACGCGGACAGGCTGTTTTCATACAAAAAGTGCGAAAACCCTCCTGGCAGCGCGATAGGACTTCGGTGAATGAAAGTATGTGTGATTTCCCGACAGCAGTCCTCCGTTTATTTGTAAGTTAAAGGTTAAAATCGTAAACAATGGCAAAAAATGTCGCGGTTTGAGTCTGAAAGAGAATATTGATGTTGTGCACGTTTATAATTTGATAACAATGATTTGGGCCAGTTCATTAACATTGATAGCAATGTGCTATTAGAAGATGATAGTGACCGCCATTCCTACCGATTATGTAGTCCAAACTGAAACCACATCACTATCTGACGAAGAAGATGAATGCAGTAATCAAACAAAAGTCACCAATAACAAGTTATGCAGCAATGGAATTGTTATCAGACTTGAAATTACATTTTCTAGATTGCAAGTATCAAACGCAAACACGTCAAACTATGTTATTAGATGTTATGTTTATTTGTACATACATATACATAGTAATAATTTTGCATTTACATATTACCTAATAACAAATTTCCCATGGGCGGACACCTCTATTAGTTGGACACGGTCCCGTAGGTGTCCGCATAAGGGAGGTTTTATTGTATTAATAAATTAATAATACTTTAAAAAACATAGGTTAAGTTAGATCTCCTTTCTATTGTAATCTGACTTATTTGTAGTTAAATTCTATTACCTATAATGTTATAGTTAATATCTAACATACACATCACATCATTGACATGACACATCATTTCAATATTTTAAAAAGTGCACTAGGCACATAAATGCAAAAATCTCGAAAAAAGTTGCTTGGGGCAACATTGGCAAGGTACAATGTTATGCATAAAAGTGATGGGAAAATTGATATAAGCGCAAAAAAGTTACACTTGTTTCTTTATGTAGCCGGACTGCCGCAGCAAGCGCCCTCTACAATCTACATGAATTATTAAGATTCAAATTTATCGCCCCAAAAAACTCCCCATCACAAAATTTTATGCAAAAATTTTGGTTAATAAATAATATTTATTATTTTTTATTTTAATATTTATTATTTTTTGTTTTAATATTTATTATTTTTTATTCTAATATTTGGTATTTTTTATCCTAATATTTATTATTTTTTATTCTTATATTTATTATTTTTTATTGTAGTATTTATTATTTTTTATTTTAATTTTTATTATTTTTTAATCTAATATTTACTATTTTCTTATTGTAGTGTTTACTATTTTCAATTTTAATATTTATTATTTTTTATTCTATAATTTATTTTATTATTTATTATTTTATATTCTAATATTTTATATTTATTATTTTTTATTTTAATATTTATTATTTTTTAATCTAATATTTACTATTTTCTTATTGTTGTGTTTATTATTTTCAATTTTAATATTTATTATTTTTTATTTTAATATTTATTATTTTTTAATCTAATATTTACTATTTTCTTATTGTAGTGTTTATTATTTTCAATTTTAATATTTATTATTTTTTATTCTATAATTTATTTTATTATTTATTATTTTATATTCTAATATTTTATATTTATTATTTTTTATTTTAATATTTATTATTTTTTAATCTAATATTTACTATTTTCTTATTGTAGTGTTTATTATTTTCAATTTTAATATTTATTATTTTTTATTCTATAATTTATTTTATTATTTATTATTTTATATTCTAATATTTTATATTTATTATTTATTATTTTTTAATCTAATATTTACTATTTTCTTATTGTAGTGTTTATTATTTTCAATTTTAATATTTATTATTTTTTATTCTATAATTTATTTTATTATTTATTATTTTATATTCTAATATTTTATATTTATTATTTTTTATTTTAATATTTATTATTTTTTAATCTAATATTTACTATTTTCTTATTGTAGTGTTTATTATTTTCAATTTTAATATTTATTATTTTTTATTCTATAATTTATTTTATTATTTATTATTTTATATTCTAATATTTTATATTTATTATTTTTTATTTTAATATTTATTATTTTTTAATCTAATATTTACTATTTTCTTATTGTTGTGTTTATTATTTTCAATTTTAATATTTATTATTTTTTATTCTATAATTTATTTTATTATTTATTATTTTATATTCTAATATTTTATATTTATTATTTTTATTTTAATATTTATTATTTTTTAATCTAATATTTACTATTTTCTTATTGTTGTGTTTATTATTTTCAATTTTAATATTTATTATTTTTTATTCTATAATTTATTTTATTATTTATTATTTTATATTTATTATTTATTATTTTTTAATCTAATGTTTACTATTTTCTTATTGTAGTGTTTATTATTTTCAATTTTAATATTTATTATTTTTTATTCTATAATTTATTTTATTATTTATTATTTTATATTCTAATATTTTATATTTATTATTTTTTATTGTAGTATTTTTTATTTTAATATTTATTATTTTTTATTCTTTATTATTAAATCAAATTTTCTGTTGAACCTTGTTATTATTAACTTTTGAACTAAGAAAGTCGCAATAGTTTTACCAAAAATCGCAGTTTTACTGTGTACTATTAGTTTTGGGACACCCTGTATATACCACCTACCTTGTCGTAAATGTCTTCGTCAACTATGAGCCAAATTCCAAATTCCTATTTTATTTAAAGTATTTATAAATTACACTGGCCGACACGATTTTTGTAACACAGTTTAGCCCAATGGTACCGTTAAGGTTTGTATAATGTAACAGGAGAACTTTATGTGTTACGACTTATTTTGTGCCAGTTTCATATTCAGATAGGTTCATTCTACTACATTTTGCAATTCAGCTTTATGTTATAACAAAAAAAAATTGTTGGCTAGTGTATAATTGAATTTAAGAAATTGAAATTTTATCAAACTTGGATAAAAAAACTTTTTACAATTTATTGTTTTTATAATAAAAAAATGGAGTGTTATGTTTGATAGGTCCTGCTTGTACAATTGTAAATTTATTGTAAATAGCTTTTAGCCACATATATAAAACAAAAGTTTCTACATGGTGTTACAAAGTCGGTTAAATTGGGGTTGTGTTTGAGTTGCGTAATTATGGGCCCAATAATATACCGCAAAAATATCAAAAATAGACACAGGGGCTGGAGAAATGTAAAATTTTTGGTTCGGTTTTTAGTTCTTCCTGACTTTGTTCGAAGAGATGTCCAAAAATTTCACTTTCTCATTGCTGCTTTTCATTCTCTACTGAACTGGGTCGCCGTCATCAACTTAGTTTTTTTAAATACGGGTCTGGATCTTTTTGTTTAAGTTATGAAAGACGACCGAAATCTACGTTCAGTGGTATAAAACAGTTACTGCTTTTCCGACGTTTTGTTCCTTAAATTGATCATCCTCATTAAAATAAAATCAAAAGCAATGGAGAAAGCTATTAACCAACATCCTCTAAAGTACCTGGAAGGCTTCAACATTATCAGCGATCATCAATATGGTTTTCGGAAGTCCAGATCAACTGGAGATCTTCTAGCCTATGTCACCCATATTTGGAACAACGCAATCGAACATCAAGTGGAGTCTCGGGCTGTTGCACTGGATAATTTTAAAGCCTTTAAGGGAGGGACTTCTATCCTATGGTATGCCCAGTCGATTCTGTGCATGGTTGTCAAGCTTTCTTGAGGACCGTTCTCTACAAGTGGCGATTGACGGATTTCTCTCAGACACCTTCACTATAAATGCCAGTGTTACTCAAGGGTCCATATTGTATCCCACTCTCTTTTTACTCTACATTAACGACCTTCTAGTGAAAACGAAAAATTTGATATTTAGTTTTGCTAACGATAGCACACTTATCTCATCTTTTTCTTTGAATGCACAAACATCGCTGCCGACGAACATCTTCGCAGACAGCAAGAAGTATCACACCTCAGCAAGGACCTGGAAGAAAATTTGGCTTGGGGTGACAGTAACCAAGTCGAATTTAACGCTAATAAAACCCAAGGCGTAGTTTTCTCTAAGAAGGTTAACATTACAGAACCGGATATAGTCATGGACTGACACCCAATCCCAGTGGCTTCATCTATTAATCTGCTGGGCGTCAATCTGGGAGGAAATATTGCTTGGCATAACCACAGATAGCTTCTCAGAAACTTGGTGTACTCTTTCGAATCAAAAAGCTGTACACATCTCAACAACTTTTGACACTATACAAAGCCCAGATTCGACAATCACTAGAGTACTGCTATCATGTCTGGAGCTTTGCACCCAAACATACTCTTCGGCTACTGGATTCCATCGAAAGGAGGGCCATTCGTCTGATCAGAGACCACGAGCTGACGAAAAACCTCGCCAGCCTGAAACATCGAAGACAAGTTGGTGATTTGACTGTCTTTTACAGATATTTCCATGGAAAGTGATCGGCTGATCTTGTCCTCTTAATTCCGCCTAGAGCGGCGAATAACAGAAATACACGACGAACCACCGCCGCCCATCCATATGTGGTTAAGCTTAGTACTCCTCGAACTTCATTATTTAAGAATTCTTTCATCTGGAGGACTTCATCCTTATGGACCGACCTTCCCGAGGTCGTTTTTCCCAACGAATATAACCGCCAACGATTCAAAACCAACGTGAATTGCTTTTTGCGCACACGCACCACTCCCAGAGTCCCCTAAAGGATTTTTCCTATAGTGCTTGTGTTTGATCATAAAAAAAAATACCCCTAGTAGGTTCCTGTTTATTCGGTCGGTATTGCGCATGACATCTGACGAGCAGCTTTGTTTACATGCGCGAGGCCATAAACTTGCCACTTTTGATTTTATAGAGTTTGACTATCCATAGATATAGGTCGGTGCGTAAAATAAAGTTTACTGTAAGAGGGGATTTTATTTTATTTCAATTTGGATTGAAATTCGATCAGAGAACCAAATATCAACTATACGTAACCGACGCACACATGCGAATTTCGACGGAATCGTGGCCAAAAAGATTATCTTGGTAACATGAGACAAAAAATGTTTTTAATTGTAAGAAACCGTTATAAATATCGTAACATTGCATTTTGTTTTTAATATCTTACATCTTTGCCCCCTCCACACCCCTTTTTATCGTTATTAAATTATAGAAATTGGAATAAACAAAGGTGGTTTATTTTTACGATATTATCATTGGTGAAACATTTATTTTACGTTTTTTTTAATCCCCCCAGTTGAACAATAAGGTATGTTTCACTAGCGATAAAAAAAATTGGAATGTAGAGAAATGTGCATAAATTTCAAATAAATAAGTTTTTGAAACCCTAAACTCCAAACACCCCCCCCCCCCCCCCCCCCCCTCTCTAATTATACAATTTCATTTCAACGATAACCCAAAATACATATCTGATTTTTGTTTTTCAAAAAAAAAATATTTCTTGCTACATAGAAATTTTGATTTACTCGAGTTCTGGGTCATCAGATGGCATGTAAGAGACTTTTTTTTTCAAATATTCATATTGTTCTTTAGCGCTTTTGGATGGACAGTCTCTTAACCATTCCACGAGCTGAATCCTTGTGAAAGATACTGATTTTGCTATGGATCCTGCAAGAAGAACAAAAAATTGACAAACCGTATGATTTTTTGTAAAAATTAGCCACCATTTTGAAAAATATCGGAAATTTGTTTTCTCCTGTTTAAAGGTATGTTTAATTCTCCATGAAACTATGTACGTTTTATCGGAATCGGTTTAGTAATAATAAAGTTATTCAAAATTGGTTCGATGTCTTAATCACATATTTGTAAAAATGTACCTAACAAATTTTTTTTTAAATTCAATTTTCGACAGGGTCGCAAATGGTCGCAGCAACTCTCAGTTGGACCTTATTCAGGACCCTTCAAACAATAGTAAACAAATCGTTTGATCGCATTCCAACGCGCCCTTTTTTACATTTTGCCTGATAAAAAATTAAAAAAAAAATTGTTTAATTTATTTTAACTTATGTTAACAAAATGTATGAAATCAAAAGTACTAGCGTAAATATTTTTAATTTGAAAAATTTATAGGATTGTACTTACCACCAAAAAATTAGCGGAATAATATAACTAAATACACTGATTTTTTTCAACCACTCTAATTTAATTGACACACCATAATAGAAAAACCAACTTTGAACTGAAATAATTTTAAGGTTGGCCATAATATAAATATAACAAGGGTGATTTATGACACCCTGGTTGTTTCTTAATTAAGTACTAATGATATTACGACATAATTATAACTTTGGTTTTATCTATTTTGACCAGCTGTGTTTATTTGAGCAATAAATTATTTCGAAATATTTTATTTTTTAGTTGTATCAAAAATTTCGTTTAAGTTAAACTCGTGTTTAATTAAAGCCTAGATATTAACCCTTGTTTGCAATTTAAACTTTTTTACCAATTAGGGTGGTAAAAGTAATTGGCTTTTCATTTCAAGAGAAATACATTTTTCTCGGGTAAGAGTGATCAAAGTAATCGGCAGTTCGTATTAAATATTTTATTTCGTTCGCAGTAAACAGGAATAATGTTACCGGAAGTTATACGGTGCGAACAAGGATCTTACATCAAGGAGGATACGATTTTGGTTTACAGTCTTTGAAGAATAAACAATTCACATTCTTAGGTGGGTTGTAAACAACTTTCCAGAAAAACAATCAGGGAGCTCCGAAAATTCGTATAATTTTTCGTTGTCGATTTCTGTTAATTAGACAAAGACATTACGTCGCCTTCGAGCGTTCGGACATACTCTTTATAAAAGCCGTATTAGAGTCGGCAATAAAAATTTTTGGCGCAATGGCAATTATAATTGCACGAATTCATGCGCAGTAAACCGTTCTCGATTAGCTGTCAGAACAGCAGTTATTAGTGTCGAAATCCCTAAAATACCGCCAGAATTAGAGATGGGCAAACCTGTGTGTTTTGATTAGCAGGTAAAGCAGCTACTGCTACTTACAAATGGCAGTTCAAAAAAGTTGCTACGAATTAGCAGTACATATGCTTAATAAAGAATGTGAACTGTTAATTTAAGTACCAGTTAGTTTAAATGGGGAATGGAACACAACACCCCGTAAAAATTGGACACACAAGAGCCACGGATCTAATCAACGATGAGCTCTTGGATATGCAATCTGATCGTATGAAAGCAACATACGATTTCACAAAGCCTTTCAAGATTGACTGGAACTTTGATAAATGGACAAACAGTGCATCCCCGTCGTTTGACAAGGGTCTACTTTGGTACACCGATGGATCAAAAACCGCCAACGGTGTGGGCGCAGGTATATTTTGGGAAAGGCCCAGGATGGACATAAGCATTCCTCTGGGGACCTACGCCACAGTATACCAAGCGGAAGTTCATGCCATACAAGCATGTGTTCTACAAAATCTTGAATAGGGCTACCACGACCAAAAGATTTATATCCTTTCGGACAGCCAAGCTGCTCTTAAGGCTCTGAACTCCAATCGGTTTACTTCAAAACTTACACTGGAGTGTCATACCAACGTAAAAGTACTGGCGGCCAGGGGGAACAAGGTGGAACTCTTGTGGGTCCCTGGTCACTCCGGGATATTACGATATGAAAAAGCGGATGAACTAGTGAGAGCCGGATCTGCCCAAAGCCTCAGGGGCCCTGAACCGGCCTTTGGAATATCAAAACAGGCAACAAAAACAACATTAAATAGATGGTCGAAAAAACAACACCTATCTCGATGGCAAGAGTTACCTGGTCTAATACACGCACGGGCCGTAATGGGAAAACCATCGAAAATACTATCGAATGGGATGCTAACCCTGACGCGGCCCCAGTTGAAACAAGTGATGGTTCTGCTAACAGGTCACAGCCACTTGCGAAAACACCTTCAACGGATAGGGATACACAACGCATCCATTGACTGTAGACTCTGCGGCGAAGAGGATGAAACCGCCTCACACATAAGGTTCGTTCCAACCACCCTAAAAATCGTACAATGTACGGTCACGCACATGCGTAGTAGTCGAAAGGCGTTCCAGCCGACACAAAACGGTGTAGCTGGCGATCCCTTTGGTGTTCCAACCAAATTGTGATCGTTCGCAAACCAGTTCCTGAACGGTAAAAACGATACATGGCCAAGACCAGGAACCGCTTGTACTGACTTGCGCCCTAAGAATTTTAACCGTTGTTTTTGTATTCCTGGCATTCATGCAGTTCTTTTAGCCTTGTTTTGTAGGAGTTGTTGCTTATGTTGCTTAATATTTTGATTATTTAATTTATTCTTATTAAATTTGTATAATCCGGTTCCCAAGATATTCTTAACATTAAACGTTATTCTCTTTCATGATTATTAAATACAACAAAACGGAACGAAAAAAGATAATATTCAAGCTTAGACGAAGAAATCAAAACAACAAAAGTAGGGTTGTGATTTATGCATGTTATGATAATTAACTAATTACTAAACTTCTTTCCTAGAATCAGACAGGCGATCAGCTGAGATTTTTACACAGAATGGTCACAAAAACGTACCAACCTTGCCTCCCTTGTGCATCGGCAACAAACAGTGCAAAATTAACGCATGCGCACAAAATCGATTCCAACAGTTTCGTGACGGTTCTAGAACGATACAAAAATAGAGTGTTGGAACAAACCTATAATATACCGCTGCGTAGCGCTGTCCCGTAGAAGACAAAATATTTTCGGGAACATACAACGTGGTGACAACCTTCCATATGACAAGTTTGGTAGAATGTTACTGGACCACATAGAAGGAACAAACATCTTCTAACAAGATCGGGGTACACAATAAGCCGTAAGTCTGCAGTGATTTGAAGTTCGGGCCTTTAAACCGACCCCCGCCTTTAACCAACCAGTTAGTTTAAATAGCCATTAGCTGTTCATAGGTGCTTCAACATAGGCGTAACTAGAGGGGGGGCCAGGTGGGCCGTGCCCACCCCAGATTGGTCTGGTGCCCACCCCAGTGTTTCCGAAGCTCAAAGCCATACATACGTCATAGTGACACTTGCCATTAAATCCTACAAGACTAGGGGCCAGGCCCCCCCTACAAAATCATTCTAGTTACGCCAATGTGCTTCAACCAACTAATAAACATTTAAAAATAACAGAATAATCCATCTCTACCCAGACTTGCACCGGCAATGGCAATGGAAATGGCGCGTGCCCTATTTCTGGCAAAGCGAGACAGCTGATCGAGAACGGTGTACTGCGCATGAATCCGTGCAATTTTAATTGCCGAGTGCAATACGGATTCCATTCTCGCTGGCAATCCGCGCAGTATTGGGCCAGCTGATGGAGAACGGTTTAGTGCGCATGAATCCTTGTAATTATAATTGCCATTGCTGGCGTAAGAGACAAAGATTGCCGACACTAATACGGCTTTAAAGCCCTTATTGGAATTGCAATCTTTCATACCCGCTCTCACGTTTGACACTACCAGATTAACAATTGCCATATTTGTCGTTATTGTTAAATAGTTATTTTTCAGGGTTTGTGTGTTAAATTTAAGTATTGCTTGTGGAAAAAAATAGCAATTCTTAACTCAATATGGTAAGACTGCCAAGTCTGTCATAAAGTGGATAAAAATATTGACTCTTGCGTCACGTCCGTCGATTGTTTGTATTAACTAACAAAGACATATCAAACCGGTTACCTGTTAGAATGAAAAAAGAAAAGGACGGAATATAAAACGAGATGGGGATTTAGATGAAATGGAGCTACAATTAAAACTAGTAAAAATATAAAATTTTTAAAAAGTAATTTGACCAGATTTTACATTAAGAACAACAAAATTAAAAATAGGTACAAACTCAAGCATTCAACTGCGTATATAAATTGGTGATCGAGGTGGCCATGGAATAGACCTGTCTTCATCTGCTGGACTATTTTTTGTGGGGAAATCTCCAGAACAAAGTATATTACACCACAAGTACTAATTAATATCCATGAACTTCAGCGACGTATAATCGATGCGTTACATCCAACTTCATGCTGAGGCACGCTATTGAATGAACAAATGGAAAAAAGAACCAATATATTATATATCTAATATTGGAAATCCAGAAGGTCATTTCGAACAATTAACGATATATACGCGGTTGAATATTTAAATTTGTACCTATTTTTAATTCTGTTGTTCTTAGGTGAAATCTGGTCATTATTACTTTTTAAAAATGAAATATTTTTACTAGTTTTAATTTTACCACAGTTACAGCTAAATCGAATGAAAATACAGTGAAACCTCTCTTAGGCGGACACCTACGAGACCGTTTAAATGTGTCCGCCCAATAGAGGTGTCCGCCCATGGGAAATTTGTTATTAGGTAATATATTAATGCAAAATTATTGCTATGTATATATATGTACAAATAAACATAACATAACAAAAATACACTAGTTTTAGTTAGGATGTAGTACTAAAAAAATCTAATAACGTAGTTTGACGTGTTTCCGTTTTATACTTGAAAACTAGAAAATGTAATTCCAAGTCTGATAACAATTCCATTGCTGTAGAGTCACCTCTATTCTTTGCATACTCTTATAATTCCTTTACCATACTAATGGCTTGTTGAAAATCGGTGACATTTGTTTCATTACTGCATTCAACTTCTTCATCAGAGTCGTCAGATAGTGATGTGGTTGCAGTTTAGGCTACATAATCGGTAGGAATGGGGTTACTATCATCTTCTAATAGCACATTGCTATCAATGTTAATGAACTCGCCCAAATCATTGTTATTAAATTACAAACTTCCACAACATCAATATTCTCTTTCAGGCTCAAAAGCGATATTTTTGTGCCATTGCTTACGATTTTAACCTTACAACTCACAAATAAACGGCGAACTGCTATCGGGGAATCACACATACTTTCATTTGGCGAAGTCCTTTCGCGCATATTCGATTGGTTGCCGGTCTGCCTTCAGAGAGTTTTTGCACCGTACTTATTAGTCTCCCAAATACTTTAAAAATTTCTTTGTCCGTTTAAAGGAGGATTTTCGCACTCTTTGTATGAAAACAGCCTGTCCGCGTCCGCCCAAGAGAGGTTGATTTTCATGGAATTTCATATACCCAGTTCCGGACTATGAAAAAGTGTCCGCTTAGTAGAGATGTCCGCTTATTAGAGGTGTCCGTTATGAGAGGTTCCACTGTATTATGTTAAACAATCAGACCCATACTGAGAAAATTCTCAAAATTTTCCTAATGATGTATAATTTGTGCCGAATATAAAGTAAATAGAACTGAGTCATTGTATTTGTGGAAAAAAATACTCTCAAAAAATAAAATAAAAAAATCCAGGTATTTAAAAAATTGTTTAGTTTACCAAGTTAAGTTATAAAAAAAACTGATGACTGAAACTGAACTGAACGCCATTTTATAGAAAACAGGCAAATATAAAATTTTTATTTAATGTACGTTTTTCTACAATCAAAACCTTTCGAGTTATTAAAGAAATTAATTTTAGACGTTTTAAATAAATCGCCCTGTATCCCTTGAATCAAAACATTTCGGCAACGTCGGTACTGGATTCTAAAAAAGCTCTAAAAACTGCACATTTTCTGTAATTTATCCAACTTCGTAGAAATTACCGTTCAAAAGACATCCATAGTGATCAATTAAATAGTTGCCACTCTGTATATATTAATTTTTAAATTATTTATTTTTAATTTAGCAACAATATATTGACTTTCCAATATTTTGTAATTAATTCATTGGTTGTGTTCCAAAACATACATTTTTTGCCGTCATTTCAAATTGTGGAAATAATTATTCAAAATGCTATAACAAAATGAAAAAGTTTTGAAAATTATAGTATATTTTTCTGAAGTGTTTGACGTGTAAATATGACAGCGGCTAACTGATTTGAGATTTGATCTACGGCAATTATTGATTGCGTACGTCTCTCGCCAGTTGCTATCACGTGTTCTTTCGGGTTTGACATAAGGTGGCTTATCTCGCTTATTAATTCAAAGCGCCATTTATGGCAGATACTTTGTTTCCCTCTCAGGATTTGCGCGTTTAAATATAACAAGTCATGTCTATAACACCCTGTATATCATTGACATGTTATATAATTTATGAGAACATTTACGTATGCACCAATAACTCCAGCTAACCCAACAGAATAATATAAAAATAAAAGTGTGAAATTGAAATCCAGCCACGTTGTTATAACGTTTATATTATACTAAAAACCTATTATTTTCAGATGTTCATATTAGGAAAATTTTTTGTTTACAACGTAAAGCTACATAGTCCGGTATCGATATATTTGGATTGTTGCGAACTTTCCAACCGGTTGCAAATTTCCTTCTGCGCATGTCCGTTTGTAGACGAGTTTTTAACTGGTTGCTGGTTTTTGTCTCTGTGAACGGATACAAATATCAAATAACCTTCAACTGTCAAATCTGAAAATTTTTAACTTCTTAACGTAAGCTCGCTTTAAAACTATACAATAAAATTTCGAATAAAACCAAATGAACTTCAAGACAGCCTGAGGACTACCATAGAGCGGCTTCTAGCCAAAATGGGCCCATCCTAAAAGGCTTTTCAAGACTAAATTTTAAAATTCATCGAAGAAATAAAAAGTCTATGCTTGTCAGGTGGTATTAATATCAAATACAAATATGGAAAAACGAACAAACCCGAACAAACCCGATGATCCTTATACAATAAGGGCCAAAAATACGTCCTTAGGGGAGGGTCATCGGGTGGTCTGGAAATAATAATTTTCCATATTGGTATTTGATAAATTTTAAAACTACATTAAAACCATTTATTTTTAATTTTATATTCTTAAAGAGTACTTCGAGGCAACTTTATATTTATGTATTAAAACTCATTGCATTTAAAGTATACTTGCAGCAGAATAAATTACATTGAGAATCATTATAATTAATCCTGAAAGAGTTTTATTGTATTTACTATAGTCGGACAACTTTTGTGTGAAATAGAAATTAATATGAATCGATCATAAATAATGTTCAAATGCAAACTATTCTCGTAAAGAATTTATCAACGGATGGCACTTTCCTGATAAAATATGATAAACGCTTCTACATACATAACTCGAGGACTAACAATTTAATGATTTTTTAATTATTTAAAAAATATCGTCAAATTAAATTTTCCATCTAAACATTTACATATTTTTTATTAAATTGCATATTTGGACACACCGTTCTACAGTTATTTAAGAGGATGTAATGCACATGTATTTCAATAATAATATTTTTTTTTCGTCTATTGAAAATGTCCATCATGGCTGAGTCCATAAAACATGGCGCGATCTAGATTAAAACTGATTACAAGTTTATAGAACATTTTAATTCTTATTAGACTCAAAATACGTTTTATTTACCACTTTAAGTACAACTACTCTCGCAGACGTGTTTTTACTCTTCATTTAAAAATCGAAGTTACTTTAATATGTTCAAGCTAGTGCCTTTATTGATTTAAAGTGGTCTGGCGAGCGAATAATGAAATCTTAACCTTACAAATTGTACCTGTTTTGGTGGCATTTCTTTTAACCAAATTGACTAAACTAAAACCTTTTAGTTTTAAAATATTCTTAATGTACCTACTCTTTAAAAAGTAAAGATTATATTCAAAGAATTGATGGGATTTTTACAATAGTTTTAATAGCGGGGAGTTGCCGAGATCTAATTGGGTGTTTAAAAGGTTAATATTACTGTCTTTTTTATGTTTATAAATTTCATTGTTTTCTAGTAAATTCAATTTATGGCCTTTTTGTTCAGTGTGTAAGATTTGTAGGTTACTTATATCTGGAAATGTGTGGTTTGTATCTAAAAAGTGATTCGCAAAATTAGATGATCTTTTACTAAGTCTAAAGCATGCACTGTGTTCTTTAAATCTCGTTTCAAAATTTATTATATATTATATACACTTAGTTTGGGATCAATCTCGTGTGAGCGTCTTGAAGATGTAGTTGTACTACGAGACGGCCGTAACGCCAAATCTCTTTTAATATAGTGACAAATAACAAAGTAAAGATTAGTTTCATTTTATATATTTAAAGATTATATTTGTGAATTAAATGTGGAATTTTATTGAGCATATAGGCTTAAGATGAAATCGTTTTCTTAATTGGTTATTATGAGTACATCAAGGGTACCTACGTAATAAAACTACATTAAAACTATTTATTCCAAAATTGATTGTTTTAAAATCAACTTGCTAATTAATCCTTTAAAAAAGCAAATTAGTTTTAAAATAGCCAATGTCACGAGTATTATAAAACCAGTATAAGATTAATAGGGCAATCAGAGTTTTACTTGAATTTAAAGAGTGTATTAAATTCTTTGCATAAGAATAAGTGCACTGACAAAAATGCATTTACCAATGTCGTGGGTTACAAAATTGGAGCTACATCAACCCAGGTCTCTATGTTATTCTAACTGAGTTTATCACAAATTATTTAAACACGCTACAGTATTTCAGGTTCTTTTGGTTCGCCTTAACCCAGAAAGAGATTTTTTATCAACATTTTAAACATATTTGGGATCACCACAATTCCTCATCTTGTAACTATTTTATGAGTTACCTGAACTCAGTTTTTTGATTGGGAAAACTTACTTACTATTGATTATAAAATGTCGTTTTAACCCGGACGTGCATTATTTTAACTCATTACCATGTGTAAATTATTTTGAGTTGGAATAATTCAGGAAACGTGCTCCAAAACCCCATATCGAGGGTAAATTACAAGATCGTAAGGTCACGGAAAGTTCCGAATTCGTGCTCGTGCAGGGCGGTTCATTCCATTGTTATTCGTCAATTCTCCTTCGATCGCGCGTATAGACACCTGTTTGCCGTTTGTGGGATTTTTCACCTTTGTTCTCTGTGCGTGAAAATTTGTGTTTTGCATAATTTTGGTCAGTTGGCGTCAAATGGAAGGACAGGAGGGAGATGCATACAATTTTTTTAGTTCCGATAGTCCACAATTTAGGCACTGGTAGTCCAAAATTTGGAGTCTGGTAGCCCAAAGAGTTAGTTATTCCAGCCACCATCGTAAGCTAGAACAACTTAAATGTCAAGTTTTGATAACTCGAATCATTAATTAATCCAGCCCGACTAGTAACGCATCACAATTCACATACTGGTAGCTAAGCTACGGTAGCCCATCAATAATTTAAGACGGTGGGGCGTGAACTATTCCAACGCATAAAATAATCCATCTTCTGTGCTATCATAACTTACGAATAGTGAGTTGATGCAATTTCTTCGATTTGGTTGCCGTAATTCAGAGGTCTGGGCTGTCCCCTATTAGCAACACGCTTCGGTCTAGGACAACTCATATTTGAGTTATATCAACCCGAAATTTCGCTCAGTGTGGTCTTTAAGAACTTTTAGTTTATTTTAAGGTAACTTTAAAACCAACATCTTTTTATTGAACATCTTAAAGCACTTATTAAACCATAAATAAATCAAATGTGTCTTACAATTGTTACTTGGGAACCTATAAGTATTCTTAATTTTGCTTACTTCTGCGTAGTTTAGAGCAAGCTTCTCGTTTTGAAATATATTCTTAAAGAATATTGGAAAGCATGTTTAACCAAAACTAAAAAACTAAAGAACAAGTCAAAAGTAAACAAACCCGAACAAATCCGATCGAGCAAATCTAAACCCACAATTTCGTTCCAGTACGCGATAAATTTTGCTCTATGATCATCTAATTTTTGGTTAGCGGTCACAAATTTCTTCTGTGAACACTTTAAACTAACTGCGCATGCCTCAGGCAGTTTGCATTGTTTGCAACTGTTTCTGAGTGCTCTACGAAGGAATCAATTATCTTCAATTCTAATAAATCAACGATTTAAGTTATAACCTCCAAAAGAGGACTTTACCTGTTCCGCATATTTGTAGGAAAGTCAAATTTTTCCATAATACCTAGTGTGCTTAATTTGTGCCCGTTATGTATAACCTATAAATCACTTACCTGCGCAAAGAATAAATGTTAATCTAGGTACGTCTCTTATTCCAGCATCCACTTAGACAATGTTCCTTTTATTCTGTGCTTAATCAAATACACTTTTAAGGCAGTCAAAACGTTAAATGTACATCACACTGACGACAACAAATATGTCATCATTTTACGAAACTTTGTAAACACATACAAATACAACCTGTTAAGGAAGGTAGCTAACTTTTTAACGGTTGAATAGCTTCATATACACATACCAAAGTATTCCTGCTTCGATATTAAAACTGAAAATAGATCACAATGTACTTTTCGCTAATTGTACCTTTAATATACAGCAGTTGTGTGTCGTGGTCGCTAAGGCCAGTGGCGGCTCGCAGGTCAGCATATGGGGTCTGCACACGAAGCGCCACAGACGGAAAATTGTCAGTGCAACGACAAAAGTTTTACAAAAATTCACTCCCCTCTGCGGGACCGTCTAAATGTGTCCGCCCATGGAAATTTTGTTATTAGGTAATATGTAGAAGCAAAATTATTACTATGTATATGTATATACAAATAAACATAACATAACAAGAATACACTAGTTTTAGTTAGGTAGGATGTAGTACTAAAAGAATCTAATAACGTAGTTTGACGTGTTTGCGTTTTTACTTGCAATCTAGAAAATATAATTCCAAATCTGATAACAATTCCATTGCTGTAGAGTCGCCTCTATTCTTTGCATACTCTTATAATTCCTTTACCATAGTAACGGCTTGTTGATAATTGGTGACATTTGTTTGATTACTGCATTCAAGTTCTTCATCAGAGTCGTCAGATAGTGAGGTGGTTTCAGTTTGGACTACATAATCGGTAGGAATGGAGTCACTCGCCCAAGTCATTGTTATCAATAGGAATTGGGTCACTATCATCTTCTAATAGCACATTGCTATCAATGTTAATGAACTCGCCCAAATCATTGTTATCAAATTACAAACTTCCACACCATCAATATTCTCTTTCAGACTCAAAACGCGACATTTTTGTGCCATTCTTTACGATTTTAACCTTACAACTCACAAATAAACGGCGGACTGCTGTCGGGGAATCACACATACTTTCATTCGGCCAAGTCCTTTCGCGTTGCCACGCATACGCGATTGGTTGCCGGTCTGTCTTCAGAGAGTTTTTGTACCGTACTTATTCGTCTCCCAAATATAACAATCTTTTTGTCCGTTTAAAAGAGGGTTTTCGCACTCTTTGTATGAACACAGCCTGTTCGCGTCCGTCCAAGAGAGGTTCATTTTCCTGGGATTTCATATACCTAGTTCCGGACTATGAAAAAATGTCCGCTTAATAGAGATGTCCGCTTATTAGAGGTACCCGTTATGAAAGGTTTCATTGTAACACATGATTAACAAAAAAAGCTTATTTCTTGTTTCGCTTTCCGTAATGGCACTCTTGGTATCAATTTTCTGAAAAAGACCTTACCCCCCCCCCCCCCCCCCCCCCCCCCCTACCATGCTAACCATTAAATAATTCATTTTAGGCATCCTGCGTCCGTTATTATTGTTTCAATTTGTTCTTCGAAACTCCACAATGTGAAAGAAAATTAACAATATCATATTTGTCCCTAATATTATTACGTAAAGCATTTGCAACGGCTTCGGTTTGCGTCATCTGCGCATTTCCCTTTAGTTTTGTTACCAATTATTAAGAAACTTAACTCCTTCCTCTTTTCTCTTTTACTAAAAATTGTAGGCAAACAACATTACATAAAATACAAACCACGAATCGAGTTAAACACCGATTTATTTCCGAAATTTCCCGTCCACGCTGCTATCACGTCACATTCAGGCAGGAACAAATTTGCCGGCGACCTTGAGATCGGATATTTACATTACTTGTTGTATGTTGGGTTGCATATCGTCAACAAGGTGCTAATGAGTCTGTTGTGGAGTTGATGAATGATATAGGATAAATGATTGAATATTGGAGTAGAATGAAACATAAAAATATTAATAACACCGTCATTGATGACTTGCTGGCTAGCTTGGATCGGCACTGCTGACCATGCCGCCACTGACTAAAGTACCATTTAAATAACTCAGATAAAGCCGTTTTAAATATCAGTTCTCAAATAATAAACAGTCAATAAAATTAATATTTAATTACACAAATTTGGTTTACTAACCCTACTTTGTTTACATTACAATTACAATTCTACAATGAAAAAAAAACTGACTCGCTGAATATGGTAAATTTTTATTTATCCATGCTTATAATGTATGCTTATAAGTACGTAATATTCTGAGAAGTGTATGTATGATAAAGTATGTAATATTCTGAGAAGTGTATGTACGTTCGGAAAGTAATTCTCATTGCAAAGATTTAAACAGTCTATAGTAGTTTTTAATATTTTGAGGGTGTCCAGGGGGCCGAGTAGGGGAGAATCGGGCAAAGTGAAATACCTAATACAAAAGAATTATATTTTTATCTTTCCAATTTTTTGAATCACTGTGTATCAAGTATAATTTTGCAGTGTAGATCTATCGATTTCCTTCTTGTTTCGACATTTTTTGTATACAGGGTGTTATGGAAATGACTTATTATATTTAAAAGAGTGATTCCTAGGGTGTCCTAGAGAAAGTCTACATACTTTTTTCTTTAATCGAATATCTAAATACTAAGATAAAAACCCTTTTTACCCACATACTGTCGCGCCGTTCCATCTGGATTCAGTTAGCAACAATCTGGGTCACTAGAGTATACCAACAGTGTTGTCAGATCACACCGCATGTTTTGCCCTTGCTTGGATACCTGCCGCGCGCGACCATCGTTTCTTCAGTATGTTTCGAGACTCGGGGTGGAATGACGCTGTCGAGGGTTCCACGTGCTAAACGTTTTGGTAGTTGTAGCATTACCCGATTTTTTCTCTGTTGTGAAATAATTCATAATAAGAAATATTGTGATGTAATTTCAAATTTGTGTGATATTACCTATTGTTGGTTCTGTTGCAAAACATACCTTTAGTGTTTAATTTTTTTATGGAATTTCATTATAAAACGGATTATAAGATCGAAGGTAAGAGAGTATGTACCTTAAAATTTTAGTATTTTTTTCTCTACAAAGTTTGATAACGCGGATCAAAGATGTCTTTTTGTCAAAAACTGAACACGTGTGTTTACAATTCTGTGTTGCAATATATGACAACACAGCCTCATAAACTGTTGATTGCGAACGTCCTCGGTAGCGGCCACGTAAATTTTCAGATTTCATATAAAGTGTATATTTCGTCCAATAATTCAAAGCGCCATTTAAGGTTATTTTTCTTCAATTTATTTTCATTTCAGGATTTGCCGGTTTAAATACAGGGTGTTATGGAAATGACGTATTATATTTAAACCGGCAAATCCCGAGATGAAAATTAATTGAAGAAAAATAACCATAAATGGCGCTTTGAATTATTAAGCGAAATATACATTTTATATGAAATTTCAAAATTTACGTGGCCGCTCCTGAGGCCCTTCGCAATCAATATTTTATTGAGGCAGTGTCAAGTTTCAAAAAAGGTCAGCTGATTGTAGGCGGTGTTGTCATTCTAATTCTAAACGAACGTCTTCAGTTTTTGACAACAAGACGTCTTGGCGCGCGTTATCATTTCTTTTTCAAACTTTTTAGACAAAGAAAATCACACTTTTAAGATAAATACTTTCGTACCTTCGCTCTTATTTTAAAATAATCCGTTTTAAAATTAAATTCCATAAAAAATAAAACACAAAAAGTATGCTTTTCAACAGAACTAACAGTAGATAATATCACACAAATTTTAAATCACATCACAACATTTCTTATTATGAATTATTTCACAACAAAAAAAATCGGGCAACCCAACTAACAAACCGTTTAAAATTCATATACGTCAAGCACGTGGAACGCTCGACGCTCAACGTCGTTCCACTCCAGGGTCGCGAAGCCTACTGAAGTATGAAGGGCGCGCCGCCAGTATTCAAGTAAGGGCGAGACACGCGGTGTGATCTTACAATACTCTAGTGACCCACATTGTTGCTAAGTGAATCCACATGTAACGGCGCGACAGTATGTGGGTAAAAAGGGTTTTTACCTTAGTATTTAGATATTCGATTTAAAAAAAAAGTATGTAGACTTTCTCTAGGACTCCCTAGGAGTCACCCATTTAAATATAATAAGTCATTTCCATAACACCCTGTATAATAAGTCATTTCAGTGTAATCGGCTTTTCCACCCCCTAAAAACTGCATCCTACCCATCTTTTCTGAGCATCACTTTAATAATTTTATAAATCATCCAGCGGCTAAGCAAAATCAAAATAATATCTGCAAACATCGCTTTAATAAACAATACAGTTACTTTATCACGGGGAATAAAAATCAAATGTATCCCATATCCCGACAAATAAAAACGTTTAACCTTAAACCCTCATATGCTCCTTCCTTCACCCCCGAAATCCTCAATCTAAATAAAATACACTGCCAGGGCGTAAAATAAAACTTGGAAGTGGAAACATTTTACTACACCGCCCTCGGATATCATCTAAAGGGCAAAAACACATTTCTTTAAATCAGACTTTAATTTGACGAATACGAAAAGAGAACAATAAAAGAAAAGACCTGACGCATATAATAAGATAGGCAATATTCCAACAAGCCTCAAGAGGGTGGCCCGTCGTTTAAGGAATTGTCATTCAGATTGCCCTCTTATTTTTCTCAATGCCGTTTGTTCTTATACGCGACATTTTGTAATATTGGCGGATTTTTGCAAGAATAATTTAATTAAATGTAGAGGATGTCGATATTTGTGTACATTTCCGACACTTTCATCAGGGGTTTGTTCTTATAATAATTGATAATTATTATTATCATCAAATATTCCTGCCCTTCTAATACCAGTGTTGTCCTAACTGCTTAAACGTCGTTTTGAGAAATTACGCATTTTGTTACTATTACATGCACTTTTTGAGTGGCGTTTCCTTAAATATTTTTGAAAATATACACTAATACAATACAACGTGTCCAAGATAAGGAGGGCCAGTACAGGGATCTCGGAAACCGTAAGAGATACAAAGTCGGTTAAATAGAGGTAAAGTTGCGCATTTACGTGCCTAATAATATGCAGTTTAGAGAGTTTTAAAATTCCGAGTAGTTCCGGAGATATCCGAAAAAACCGAAATTCTGAAAAATGGTTTTATTGTTCTCCTGAGTTTTTTTGAGATCGAATTCTAAAGTAAATTGCACTTTTGCATTGCCACTTTTTCCGCTCTATCTAACAGCGTTAATTGTTTTGTAATCCGACGAGTCGTCTTCGAAGGCCATTATCAACTTTCTTTTTTTAAATACGGTCCTGTTTTTTATTGGAATTTGATAGCTTTTTTTCTTCCGAATTCAACGGTGTATGACACATTGTGGTTTAATGGCGTTTCGAAGGCTTTTTGAACAACATCATGAAATTTTGGGATACGGTCCTGTATTTCTCCTAATTTTATAAATAATATCTCATAAGTAAGCTCTAAATTTTTACTTATGTTGGACTAGTTCAATAAATAACAAATAATTTAGTAATAAACCACAAATAAGTGAAAAAAATACAGGAACATTATTTCAAACTTCTGTTGATTCGGGATTTAAAAGAAAAGTAGGCGCTTGAAACAAAAAAATTAAGATGGTGACGCATGATTTGTTTCACTTGGCATTCCCATTGTGATCGTTTGAGAGCGTTTTAAGAGCTTTTCTATTTTCCAGAAAATATAGAACATAAATTTACAAATGCTGAAAAGTTTGATATTCTATCGCATGTTTTATTTTATCTCATGTTATGTGGCAGTTAGAAGATGTTATTTGCGCTTAGAGAATAACGGAAATCATTTTCAACACTTGATTATGTAGTTCCTTACTTTTTCGTCGTTCGTTTTATTACTGTTTTGGAATGATTTTTGTTCACTTATTTGTGGTTTATTATTAAATTATTTGTTATTTATTGAACTAGTCCAACATAAGTAAAAAATTTAGAGCTTACTTATGAGATATTATTTATAAAATTAGGAGAAATACAGGACCGTATCCCAAAATTTCCTGATATTGTTCAAAAAACCCTCGAAACGTCATTAAACTACAATGTGTCATACATCGTTGCATTCGGAAGAAAAAATCTCTCAAATTCCAATATCAGAAAAACAGGACCGTATTTAAAAAAGAAAGTTGATAATGGCCCTTCGAACATGACTCGTCGGATTACAAAACAACTAACGCTGTTAGATAGAGCGGAAGAAGTGGCAATTCAAAAGTGCAATTTACTTTAGAATTCGATCTCAAAAAAACCCAGGAAAACAATAAAACGAATTTTTCCGCATATCTCCGGAGCTACTCGGAATTTTAAAACTTTCTAAACGGCATATTATTAGGCACGTAAATGCGCAACTTTACCTATATTTAACCGACTTCATATGTCTTACGGTTTCCGAGATCCCTGTACTGGCCCTCCTTATCTTGGACACGTTGTATACTATATTGCTATATGTGCTTTGGGTATCGTTCTTCATAAATTTTTGTATCTAATAAAGCATTTTTAGCACTTAATCAAATCGGGTTCAACATTTTTTTACAGGCAACTTTCAGTCCTTAGCATATAACTTACTAAAATAAACTATTTGCCTGTAGAAACGATTATAATTTGAGAAATATATGTTACTTCCTGCATAGCAATTTTAAAAGTTTTTTTTAGATTATAGCTGCAGTATTCAAATTTGAATTTAAAAATGTATCGCCGGTCACGTGTCCCCAGTTAATAATTTCTTACTTTACCCTTTTATATTTCACTTTACTAAATTTACTTTTATATATAAATAATTTACACTCCTACTACAATTTGTATTGAGAACATAATGTTCAAAGATCAACAGTTTAGTCTCTCCAATTATTAACCAGAAGTTCCGTGCCCACAGCGGCATGTATCGCCGGTCACGGCAGAAATTGCTTATAAATAATGCCACAACAGGTCTGCCTAATAGTTTTACAAATATGACGGTATGTGTTTGAATTTGTGTAAAGCGTGCTCCTGTTTAGGTAAGTTCCTTATTATGTTTATTTAGGTATAAACTAGAACATTGCCTACTTTTTACCAAGCGTATGTTTTTATGAGTGATAGACGTGTTTTGGACTTCCATTGTCTTTATTTCATTTAAATCACAACGTTTCAACTGGTAAGTATCTCCAGTCATCTTCAGGTGAATACTGAGCAAGTTACTAAACTACGAGAGTATTTATACTAATAAGGGGGGTGAGAAAGTTAATCAAGTATGACCGAGGTGGGTGCAGTCATGCGTCAATACTAGAGGACGTACCTAAACTAAGATTACATTTGCTTAACAGGGGTTTCCAAATGTTCCTTATATCTAAAGAGGGTTTGCTAAAACAACCAGGATTCTGAGTGATGACAGCTGCTTCTTTGAATTTCCTCTTTCGCCAATGTTCTTCTTTGAGTATGATACTTGATTGTCCCCATTGTAAGTGGTGGCCGTGGGTCCAAGCGTGATCTGCTGCTCCGGATCTGTTTGTTTCTCCCTTTCGTGTGTGGTTCTGATGTTCCTTGATCCTTGTTTCCAATGGCCGTAGGGTTTCACCAACATAGGATTGTCCGCACTCGCAGGGTATTCTATATACACAATTCTTTGTGTCTTTGTGGTTGTTTGGTTTTGTCTTTGTCAGGTGGCTTCTTAAAGAGTCTTTGGAGCTGAATACTGTTCGAATATTGTATTGTTGTCCTATTCGTCGAATCTTTTCAGAAACCCCCTTGACATAGGGTATGTTTATGGTCGGTCCAACTTCGGTGTCATCTCTTGTTCTTTGTTTATGATTTTGACGCTTTTTGATGGCTTGGTCTACCAGTCGTTGGGGATAACCATTCATTCCTAGGTCCTTGGTGATGTTGTTGAGTTCTTGTGTGATAGCCTCTTGTGAGTTGCAAAGCGTGAATGCCCTGTCAACCAATGTTTTAGCTATCCCATGTTTGGTATTATTCGAATGGTTCGAGGCATAATTAAGGTATTGTCCTGTGTGAGTTTGTTTCCTGTATACCGATGTGATGATGGTATTCCTGTTTCTCTGGACTACAACGTCTAGAAAAGGTAGTCTGTCATTATTTTCTTTCTCCATAGTAAACAGACAGACAGACAGACTACCTTTTCTAGACGTTGTAGTCCAGAGAAACAGGAATACCATCATCACATCGGTATACAGGAAACAAACTCACACAGGACAATACCTTAATTATGCCTCGAACCATTCGAATAATACCAAACATGGGATAGCTAAAACATTGGTTGACAGGGCATTCACGCTTTGCAACTCACAAGAGGCTATCACACAAGAACTCAACAACATCACCAAGGACCTAGGAATGAATGGTTATCCCCAACGACTGGTAGACCAAGCCATCAAATAGCGTCAAAATCATAAACAAAGAACAAGAGATGACACCGAAGTTGGACCGACCATAAACATACCCTATGTCAAGGGGGTTTCTGAAAAGATTCGACGAATAGGACAACAATACAATATTCGAACAGTATTCAGCTCCAAAGACTCTTTAAGAAGCCACCTGATAAAGACAAAACCAAACAACCACAAAGACACAAAGAATTGTGTATATAGAATACCCTGCGAGTGCGGACAATCCTATGTTGGTGAAACCCTACGGCCATTGGAAACAAGGATCAAGGAACATCAGAACCACACACGAAAGGGAGAAACAAACAGATCCGGAGCAGCAGATCACGCTTGGACCCACGGCCACCACTTACAATGGGGACAATCAAGTATCATACTCAAAGAAGAACATTGGCGAAAGAGGAAATTCAAAGAAGCAGCTGTCATCACTCAGAATCCTGGTTGTTTTAGCAAACCCTCTTTAGATATAAGGAACATTTGGAAACCCCTGTTTGTAATCTTAGTTTAGGTACGTCCTCTAGTATTGACGCATGACTGCACCCACCTCGGTCATACTTGATTAACTTTCTCACCCCCCTTATTAGTATAAATACTCTCGTAGTTTAGTAACTTGCTCAGTATTCACCTGAAGACGACTGGAGATACTTACCAGTTGAAACGTTGTGATTTAAACGAAATAAAGACAATGGAAGTCCAAAACACGTCTATCACTCATGATACAGCATTGTCTCTAACCTTCAAAGAAACAGTATGTTTTTATGTTGTATCGCCAGTAACAGGGTTAACTCAGACCTAGTAGTCTAAATTAATGGAAAAATACTACACGGAGTCATTCGCTTGAGTACAGATACTCATTTCAGTCTAAAAATGTTTAAGAAATAGCTTGAATTTTCACAACACAACACAACAAATTTTTGTATCGCCGGTCACAGTAACACCGGTTGCCGGCGATAAATTGATGTGACGGTTTGTTATCCGAAGCTATATAAAATATTATTATTAACCATTTATAAATCCATTAATTAAAAATATATTTTGATATGCAAGTTTCGATTACACCTTAGGTAGATTAAAAATATGACTATTTTTCTTAGAATTTTAACATTCTATAAGGAACATTAAAAAACTTTAAGCCAATATAAGACAGGCTGTTATAAATAATAGGAAAATGATTATAGTGACTGATTAAAATAATTCAGTTCCAAATATTGGCGTTATATGATTCAGAAGAGTAAAATTAGTCATGTGATGGGCGTTAAATTATTAAAAAAATCGATGCTATAGACCAAGATGTTTGTGACGATGATCTTTTGCGCGGACATATATAATTCCTCTAATTAGGTACTATAAGAAATCTATTAAAAAAGTGTTTTTGAGATTATGTATTTTTAAAATTCGACTTACAGAAAGTTACCTTTAAAAAAATTTTGATCCACGGTCTACAGTGAAAGCAGTTTACTTTCAAAAAATGAATTACCATCAAATAATCTTTATAATGAAGATGAAAACAAATTTCAAAAAATAACCATATGTAATTGACGCTTTGAGTTAATATGCGAGAAAAATAACCTAAATCATTTGCATAGGAATCCGTGCGCATACTTGACTTGTAAACAGACTTGTATGGTAGGTCAGTTTCGCTGTAAAGAGACGTCATTGACCGTTTTAAACCCCCTTATGACGATATTGTCAATCTTATGTTCAAACCCAAACATACTACAATATGCACTTAATTTAACTAATCCTTACCTGTCATACGTAAATAAATACTTCTTGTCACATTTTACATAAATATGACATCAAAACGATATTATTAGAAATTACTAAAGATTGTTTCAAGAAAAATGGATATAACTTAATGACTGCCGTAAAAGTACCTGGGTCATTCCGTTATTTATGACCGTTTGTTATTATTATGTGGGAAGGACCGGATTGTAATAATTATAATTAAATATAGGCACACCAGGTAGGTTAGGTTGCTTAATTTATATTTAAATATCTTTTTGTGGTAAAATTTGTTAGTTTTTGAGGAATGGTTCAAGAATTGTATTTTACCAAACATTCCTCAGAATAGCGTGATAGTAATAGACAATGCGATCTATCACAGTCGCCAATTACATAAAGCTCCAAGCTCAAATAATACAAAATTGGAGATTCAGAACTACATGGCGGCGAATGATATATATTTTGAAGAAAGTTATAAAAAAAGTGATCTTTTAGAATTTTTAAAGACATTTTGTATAAAAAAAGTATATGTTTGTGACACATTGGCAGAAGAAATTGGACATACAGTGCTACGGCTCCCACCCTATTATTGCATTTTTAACCCCATAGAGCATATGGGTCAGAAAACGGTTGGGTTCCAAATGCTTTGTGGCTTTCTGCAAAAAACATTAAAGACTCTTGTGTGGACTACCATGAAGATACAACGGCCGAACTACGGCTCCCACTCTATTATTGCATTTTTAACCCCATAGAGCATATGTGGCACCAGCTAAAATCACTGGTTAGGTCTAAAAATATTTCTCCGACTTTAAGTTCTAGTGTTGTAGAATTAATACGAAAATGCTTTAATGATATTCCCCCAGGTAGTTGGAAAAATTCAGTCCGTCACGTAATAACTGTAGAAAATTCGTATATTAGTCTGGATCGTATAATTAATCCAATTATAATTAATTTTGATGAGGATAGCGATAGCGAAACAGAACTATCTATAGAATGACATTATAAATGTAAATAAATATGACTAGTAATATTTAAAATTTTTTTTATTTCATTTGATTACATTAATATAATCATTTCCTTAGTCCGTCCCTTCATACTTCACTTGTTTATTGCCAAGCTCTTGTTTACACAATGGGAGCGACCCAGGAAATCATTAAGTTGTATCCAGTTTTCGTGAAACGTACTGTACCTGCACTGAGAGTTTTAGGTTCTTATTTAATGAAACATTATTGTGTTGACTCCTCTTTTAGTAGAGTGATTGTAAGAAATTTTAATTTTCCACTTAGTGGTTCAACATTTTTTACAGGCAACTTTCAGTAAATCGTATTTTGAAAATAAATAATCTCAAAATACCTGTTCATGTTTTAATAGGTTTCTAATAGTATCTAATTAGAGGAATTATATATGTCCGCTCAAAAGATCATCGTCACAAAGATCTTGGTCTATAGCATCGATTTTTTAATAATTTAACGCCCGTCACATGGCTAATTTTAATCAATCACTATAACCATTTTCCTATTATTTATAACATCCCTGTCTTATATTGGCTTAAAGTTGTGGAATGTTCCTTATAGAATGTTAAAATACTAAGAAAATTAGTCATATTTTTAATCTACTAAGGTGTAAACGAATTTTGCACATCAAAATATATTTTTCCTTAATAGTTTATAAATGGTTAATAGAATAATATTGTATACAGCTTCGGATATCAAACCGTCACATCAATTTATCTCCGGTAACATTTTCATTTATGACCGGTGTTACTGTGACCGGCGATACAAAAATGCACAAATTTGTGGATAACAGCTAATACAAGCAATTTCTTAATCTTTTTAGACTGAAATGAGTATCAAGAGAATGACTTCATGTAGTATTCTTCCCTTAATTAAGACCACTAGGTCTGAGTTAATCCTGTGACCGACGATACAACATAAAAACATACGCCAGGTAAAAAGTAGGCAATGTTCTACTTTATACCTAAATAAACATCATAAGGGACTTACCTAAACAGGAACACGCTTTACACAAATTTAAACACATACCGTCATATTTGTAAAACTATTAGGCCGACCTCTAGTGGCGTTATTTATAAACAACTTCTGCCGTGACCGGCGATACATGCAGCTGCGGGGACGGGACTTCTGGTTAATAATTGCGTTAGAGAAACTAAACTGTTTATCTTCGAACATTACTTTTTCAATACAAATTGTAGTAGGAATGTAAATAGTAAAATGACGTCAAATATAAAAGGGTAAAGCAAGAAATAATTTACTGGGGACACGTGACCGGCGATACATGTTTAAATTTTAATTTGAATACTGCAGCTATAATCTAAAAAAAAACTTTTAAATTTGTTTCTAATGCAGGAAGTAACATATATTTCACAAATTATAATCGTTTCTAAACGCAAATAGTTTATTTTAATAAGTTATATGCTAGGACTGAAAGTTACCTGTAAACAAAATGTTGACCCATGTAACGTCTGCCATTGTTTTAAAACTCAAATGCAAATATAAACTACTCAAAAATGAAGAAGCAACAGAAAATGTCTTGCATCATTTTATCTCCTAGAAAAGGTAGTGGGAAAAAATATTTTTGTAAATTTCCAAGGCATACTTGATTTTCAATCGGGTTGAAGTATGGAGAATATTGTGACAATGGTAAATGATTTAACTCTAAGTTGTTAATTTATTTCCGTGTTAACCGGCATTGTTGAATACTTAAACTTAACTGTTGAATAACTGAAAAATTGTATGGTTTAATTAAAAATTAATATCTTTCCTACTTATGGAAAAAATCGACGTTTTCAAAAACGTAGTAATCTTTCCAGAAAATACCCTGAAATCATATTACTAAATATTGTAGCACATATAAAATTTTTTAAATTTGCGTATGCTTTCTAAAACACCCTGTATACACAGAAACATAGCATTCTTTAATTATAAATTAGTCGACAAAATTCTCTATCCAACCCCTGGAAGAGCGATCCCCTCAATGATATCTACTATAAAATATTTATCCTCAAAATGATGGAAACAATTTTTATTCATTTCTTTATATTTGCATTTGGGTTTTAAAACAATGGCAGACGTTACAAGTGAAAATTAAAATTTGTGACAAAAAATTGTTTCGCACGTCATAATTCGGGAGAAACGCGATTAAATATTGTCTCTCTTATTTTAAAAATTTTCCAAATAATTTCGTATGTGGTAAAAATCCAAGAATCGCATTCTTAGACGTGTCGACAGACCCCTCTAACTGTAATCAAAATTATAGTAGCGTTGTGATCGACATCGCTCGATTATTAAAAAAAACGCTCAAGACACAAGCACTATAGGAAAAATCCTTTAGGGCACTCTGGGAGTGGTGCGTGTGCGCAAAAAGCGATTCACGTAGGTTTTGAATCGTTGGAGGTTATATTCGTTGGGAAAAATGACTTATTACCTTTCACTCGATACCTGAGCTTCGCTTGACGCCGACGTATATTCGATCGGTTTTTCGCTCGATAGAAAATACTCTAGTTATAAATTCAGGCGACCCGAACTTCGGGTACCAACCGAAATGTACCGATTGGCGGCATTCGAGTTTGACACTCAGAAGGCTAACACGACATACGTCTTTCTTAAAGGCACATAAACGAGAAGGTACATATAAAAAAGTATGCCAAATCCCTTAGTGGATTCATCGCGACATGGGTTTTATTTTGACTGGCTAGACAGCGGTGATTGTAAACTCTTAAAAAATTAAAGGATGTAATTTTAAAAAAAATCGGAATCAACTGTTCTTCCGTAATAAAAACTTTAGACAACTTCTAAAACTTACAAAAACAACCCCTGGTGTTTTATCAACACATTCTTCTTAGTCATAAAAATTTCAAGCGATTAATCGCTCGAGCGATTCATTCACATATTTATATAAACAGTATATTGCTAATACCATCTGCAATTATGTCCTCGCCATGGGCATCGAAGGGGACGTTGTGAGTTTGCGCAGTAAACATTCGACAGGACCGGATTTCAACTTTTTTAATGTAAATTTCACTGGTTAGTTAGGAAAAATATTGCAATCAATATTTCGATTAGTTCGATTTATGACGGCGTTCCATGCATACGATTTCTGATGAATGATGATCCGACGGTGCCCTGATTGGTGTAAACTTTTGGTACCAAATTCCGTCCGAATATTTGTAACAATCGACACGATGAGCTTTATTTTCACTTTCATCCGATGTCGTATGTTTCTTAACCTCCCTTTTTCTAAACCAAAAATTAAGAATGAATGACTATATTGACTATTTTGGGAATTATTATCAGCTACTAATGCACCAAATTAAAAATACATTAATTTTAAGGTTAGGTAGTGATCACATATATATTATATTGTATACGAATGACACTCTCTTCTTTTTTTACAAGCTTTTTAGTGAAATTCGGTTCCGAAGATCGGATAATTTGATAAGCAGAATATATTCGTATATATGTACTTACCTGAAATACTTTATACCTGGTATTGATCCACGACTTTTGCAAAAAAGTACCATGCACTTGTATCCTTTAATCTTAAACAAAACAAGCCACTAACCTACCAAACAGCGAATCGAATCACAACAAATTAAGAACTCCTTTACAAAAATTGTTGTTATGTAATGAAAGTTTATAAGCACTAATATACCGACAACAATGTGGATTTGTGGATGAACCACTTCTTATTCTGTAATTTAAAAAAGCACCCAGAACCAAAGATGGCAACGAATAACAACAAACAAATAATGTCGGGCCGGCTCTGACGCGCTACCTCCCATAGCGGGACACTTTGTATATTTTGGAACGTTCGTATTGGCAATATACTGTTTATATATATGTGGATTCACTCGATTATTAAAATCGCTCGAGTATCAAGTACTCGATTATTAAAATCATCGGTTTTTCCCAACACTAAATTATAGTATTAATAACTACAGTTGTTAAATGAAATGCTACATATTCGTTTTAGCAATTTTTTTTTAAAATTAAAGAAAAAATGAAACGATTACATATTCACAGTTATTGGCAGATATTTAATTTGTGGCTTCTATATTTCTAAAATCTAATAAACAAACCTGTTACATATTAGAATCCGCGCACCGCACTAATATACACAATGACGGACGGATAACAAGACGAGGAAAGCTTTCCTGTAGGTATTATTTTTAACAAATACACTGTTATACATATATACATACATATGTGGATTACCATAAGATAAATAAATTTTAATGCATTAGGGACTTTTTGCAATGCATTAACGGAATCCGCTAATCGCACAATTCTTGAAATTAGCCAGCTCCACAAACAAGACATTCAAGGGATAATATAGCAAATTATGTAAGCAATTTTGCAATTTTGTAAGAATATTTCTATCGTGCTGGAAGACGGCGCGAGTCCAGCCTATACAAAAGAAATTAAGAGAACCCTGCCTAGCAACTATCGACCAGTCGCATTGCTTTCAGTTATTTCAAAAGTAATGGAGAAAGCTATTAACCAACATCTTCTAAAGTACCTGGAAGACTTCAACATTATCAGCGATCATCAAAATGGTTTTCGGAAGTCCAGAACAACAGGAGATCTTCTAGCTTATGTCACCCATATTTGGAACAACGCAATCGAACATCATGGGGAGTCTCGGGCTCTTGCACTGGATATTTCTAAAGCCTTTGATCGCGTTTGGCATGAGGGATTTCTCTCAGACACATTCGCCATCAATGCCGGTGTTCCTCAAGGGTCCATATTGTCTCCCACTCTCTTCTTACTCTACATTAACGACCATCTAGTGAAAATGAAAAATCCGATACTTAGTTTTGCTGATGATAGCACACTTATCTTAGCTTTCTCTTTGAATGCACAAACATCGGCTGCCGACGCACATCTTCATGGACAGCATGAAGTATCACGCCTCAACAAAGACCTGGAAGAAATTTTTGCTTGGGCTGACAGTAACCAAGTCGAATTTAATGCTTAAAAAGCCAGGCCACCGTTTTCTCTAAAACGATTAACATTATAGAACCGGATATAGTCATGGACGGACACACAATCTAACTGGCTTCATCTATTAATTTGCTGGGCGTCAATCTGGGAGGAAATATGTCTTGGCATAATAACGTTGGGGCAATCGCCAAGATGGTGTACTCTTCCGAACCAGAAAGTTGTACACACCTCAACAACTTTTGAGACTATACAAAGCCCAGATTCGACCATCACTGGAGTACTGCTCTCATGTCTGGAGCTCTGCACCCAAGCAAACTCTTCGGCTGCTGGATTCCATCGAGAGGAGGTCCATTCGTCTGATTGGAGACCACAAGCTGACGAAGAACCTCGACAGCCTAGAACATCGGAGACAGGTTGGGGATTTGACTCTCTTTTACAGATATTTTCATGGAAAGTGCTCGGCTGACCTTGCCCTCTTAATTTCGCCCAGAGCGGCGAATATCAGCAATACACAAGGAACCACTGCCGCCCATCCATATGTGGTTAAGCTTAGCACTCCACGGACACTATTTAAGAATACTTTCATCTGGAGGACTTCATCCTTATGGAACGACCTTCCCGAGGTCGTTTTCCCCAAACGAATATAATCTCCAACAATTCAAAACCAACGTGAATAACTAGATGGGATGTATCTATTCCCATCTCGGGAATATTTCCCTCAGTGTCACCACACATTTGTCTCTGGCTTCCACCGTCAGTGCCGTTCTAAGTTCCAAATATTGCCAAATTTGGTCAATGATTTAGCATAGTAAATACTATATTATAAAATAAAAACCGATGCGGTAGGGTGTAAATTCAGATAACAGAAAATAAGATAATCATATAATTATAAAAAACCCGAAATCGGTATATATTTAGTTAAGTATCTGGCTACAACAGACTGGGACTATTTCAAGCCCAAACCGAGAAAAAGCGCTTGAAACTGGTGATATGTCCTGGTGTACCGGAACGTATGGCAACCCTATAAACTCTACTCAATAAGATCGCTTATTTTTCTTTATGTTGCTGTGCTGGTGCATATTTAACTGGTACGTAAAAAAACATATATTTTGCATTTGCCTACCCAAAGCAGCATCTTATAGAAGACCAATGCAGAGGGTCAGTTCTGTAAAAACAAAAAAAACATAGAAAATGCATCTCTTAACAGTTTAATGTCCATAAAACAGAGAATAAGGGAAACACATTCTATTAATATATTTTTCAAAATATTTTAATAACTGAAACAAAGTAGGTACAAGATTCAGCCATTAAATAATACGTAATTTAACGTCCAAATTTATTTAACGAAGTTATTATATTATACCAGATACATTCAGAACATGTTTCGCCGCAATTTTCTGTTTCATTAATTGATTTTCACTATGTTTAAGTTGGAAAATCAGTCTTGAAGCATTGTAGCTCGTAGCCATGCCTTAGCAGAAAAGTATGGAAAGCCACCAGCATTTTTCTAAACTATCAAACATGGTAACGTCGCGCGGCTGGTTCTGTATTTGTTATTGTGTTATAAAAGCCTTATTAGAGTCGGAAATTCTTCTCTTGTGCCTGGCAACTGGCAACTATAATTTTGTTTATGATCAAACACAAGCACTAAAGGAAAAATCCTTTAGGGCACTCTAGGAATGGTGCGTATGCGCAAAAAGCGATTCACGTTGGTTTTGAATCGTTGGAGGTTATATTCGTTGGGAAAAACGATCTCGGGAAGGTCGTTCCATAAGGATGAAGTCCTCCAGATTAAGGCATTCTTAAATAATTAAATTGCACGTATTCGTGCACACTAAACCGTTTTCGATCAGATGGCGCATTGCCAACAGTCAGATCAGCAGTTGGTACTGTCGATATCCCTAAAATACCTCCAGAATTAGAGATGTGCAAACCTGTTCGTTTTGATTACCAGTTAAAGCAGCTACTGCTACTTACAAATAGCAGCTCAAAAAAGTTGCGACGAATTAGCAGTACATATGCTTAATAAAGATTGTGAAGTGCTAATTTAAGTACCAGCTAGTTTAAATAGCCATTAGCTGTTCATAGCTGCTTCGACCAACTAATAAACAGTTAAAAATAAAATCTCTACCCAGACTTGCACCGGCAATGGCAATTAAAATGGCGCACGACCCATTTCTGGCAATGTAAGACTATGCGCCAGCTTATCGAGCACGGTGTACTGTGCATGATTCCGTGCAATTTTAATTGCCACACGAGGAGAATTGCCGACTGTAATGCGGATTCCATTAGCGCATTGCGCTCGCAGCTGATCGAAAACTGTATACTGCGCATGATTCCGTGCAATTATAATTGCCATTGCAGGCACAAGAGAAAAAAATAGCCGATTCTAATACGGCTTTAAGGGATTTGGCGACTTTTTGCTATTTCAATTGCCTTCATAAATTAGTTTATAATTCGCGTGGACTCGAATTTTGGGGCCCCTCTAAGCAACCGGGGGCCCCTCTAATCTAACGGGCCCTAGGCGGCCGCCTAGTCTAATGGTTAAACCGACTCTGCACGCCATGACAATTCAATAAAGTAAGTTTGTATATGATTGTGAAATATATATATGAAAATTGTACGTTTCGTTTTGTAGGTTTAACGTTTCGAAAACATTTACCGTGAATTGCAAAAAATCCCTACTATTGTAATAAGCGACCGGGTGATTAATAGTCCATATTTGATCCGTAACAAATTTATGACACGTTATTAAAGGTAATGGGGTTATGCAATTTTTAACATAGGATACACAATTTTTTCTTGGACTCATGATTGCCGATTTGGGAAATGTTACGACACCGTGGCATATCTATTTATAGTGGTAATATAAAATTCTATTAATGGGTTAATAGAAATGTAAATTGTAGTATAACGTCATCGCAATTAGAGAGCTATCGTTTTCCGTTGACATTTTCAAATTAATATCATACAGGGTGTCAATTTAATAATAATACTAATAATAACGTTTATTTAATTCCCAACGAGCTACTTCAGTCCATTACAGGGAATATAATAATATAGAACATAAATAATAATTTTTAAAATTAATCAATATAGAAGTAAAAAATAAAAATTATTTTAAATGGTTGCTTTTATTAATTACAGTGAAACCTCTCTTAGGCGGACACCTAAGGGACCGTCTAAATATGTCCGCCTAATAGAGGTGTCCGCCCATGGGAAATTTGTTATTAGGTAATATGTAAATTCAAAATTATTACTATGTATATGTATGTACAAATAAACATAACATAACAAAAATACACTAGTTTTAGTTAGGATGTAGTACTAAAAAAAATCTAATAACGTAGTTTGACGTGTTTGCGTTTTATACTTGCAATCTAGAAAATGTAATTCCAAGTCTGATAACAATTCCATTGGTGTGGAGTCACCTCTATTCTTTGCATACTCTTATAATTCATTTACCATACTAATGGCTTGTTGATAATTGGTGACATTTCTTTGATTACTGCATTCAACTTCTTCATCAGAGTCGGCAGATAGTGATATGGTTTATCGGTAGGAATGGGGTCACTATCATCTTCTAATAGCACATTGCTATTAATGTTAATGAACTCGCCCAAATCATTGTTATCAAATTACAAACTTCCACAACATCAATGTTCTCTTTCAGACTCAAAAATCGACATTTTTTTGCCATTTTTTACGATTTTAACCTTACAACTCACAAATAAACTGCTGGGGGGGAATAACACATAAATTCATTCGGCGAGGTCCTTTTAAAGGAGGGTTCTCGCACTCTTTGTCTGAAAACAGCCTGTCCGCGTCCGCCCAAGAAGAGTCCGCCCAAGAGAGGTTGATTTTCATGGAATTTCATATACCTAGTTCCGGACTATGAAAAAATGTCCGCTTAATAGAGTTGTCCGTTACGAGAGGTTTCACTGTAATTTGTATATTTTCCAGAAAAAATTCTTTTTTAAATAATTTTAAATTTAAATTTTTTTAATGCTTTAGGTAATGTATTAAAAATATTTATTTCATCAAATAAAAGTGATTTCATCGCTGTGCTACTTTTAATTTGATTTTTGTTAAATGGTCAATATTTCTGGTATTATGATTTTACAAATTTTATACAATATTTTTTATTTTGATTATTAATTGCATGAATTAGTATACTAATTTTTAATTTATATAAACTATTCAGAACTAGATATCCTCTTGGTTTATATAAATTTGTTGTCGGTTTCAAAAAATGTAGTTTATGAATACATTTTATAATTTTGATTTGTAGTCGTTTTAAAGGGTTTAATATTGTGGCACATGCAGATCCCCAAACTGATATTAAATATTGAAATTTTGAATAAACTAATGAATAATAAATCTTTTTTAAATGTATTAAAGGTGTATATAATCTCGAATTTTAAATAAATTATAATGAGTGGTGATACGCTTTTTCGAAGGTATTCAACATGTTTTCTCCAATTTAAATTTTTGTCTATATACAGGGTGATGATGGTGGATGTTCTATTAGACGTTTAGACGTTATGGAGAACTAGTCATCGGATCAGTTTGATAATTTGGGAGCTTATAGAAGCGGACATTATCTCTCTTTTTTAGGCATGCAGTGTTGCCGCTTCTACTTGAAAGTATTAGCAACTTTGATAATTTAAACGGAATACCCTGTGTATTATTTTTGTTTTAGAATCCTTATTAATTTCTTAATAACTTGTTATAGTTCTCGAGATAATAATTAATTTCACTTTTTTTCTTTCGGAAAACATGTCTTACAAAAAGTGATGATATTTTTAAACTGACAAATTGAAGCTCTAAAATTTGGTATGGAGTCAGGTTATATCCAGAGGTCTTTCACCCTCTTTCCAAATATTAGTTATAATAGTACAGGATGTTCCAAAATACAAACATTTTGATGGTTTGGAAAAATGGTAAATAGTAGGTTTCTTTAAATGAAATACCCTATTGAACTCCGGGTGTGTTTTTCACCTGATGGAGTCCATCACTCTGGCTGTAATCGTCTAATTTTTGTGGTACGACCCTGTATACGTTGTGTTTACTTTGCAGGTTCTTTTAAAGTTTGGGACAACGGTAAGGTTGTCAAGTTTTACGATTTATTAGCTTTACTCTTAGTATGACGTTTTTCCCTAAGTACTGATAGGATTCCGCTGCCAGGAATTTAAATCAAAGAGAGTTTAACCATTCACTTATTTATTACAAATTAATAATTTACCAGATACAAAGGTTTTACATTATTATAATAATAATTATATAACCTGTTTCAGAATGTTTGTCTCCCATAATTTGGCCCGTTATTATTCACCAAGATCTGTCTGCGACAGAACGGTGATGATTTACCCCCTTTACCACAATACTAAGTATTATATGTCTGCGACAATAATAGCATTGTTACCTGTTCTCTATCTATTATGTCTGCGACAATAATAGTAGATATCCGATATTTCTATCTCGCTTCTTACATGAACCTTTGGTCTGCGACCATTTTATTTACGTTGATCCCCTGATAATCTGCAATTTATTTTGTTACATATGACCCCATTTTCGTGTACGTATTTTTATTTAATTTACTTGTCGTTTTGTTTATGTACCATCCCTCAGTTTACGTACACGTTTGGTATAATGCTACTACGTAGTATAGTGAAAAGACAACTGTACAGTAGTGGTGTCCTACTGTTGAACATTTAAACATATAACTCATAAAAGTGTAATAAAAATTAGGAGCCTGCTCGCTTTACGCATGTGTCACTTTTCTTCTTAAGCGAGCATTGTTTTTCATGTACTGGAAGTCGAAAGACACTGTCCGGTAGTGGTGTCCTACCGTCGAACATTCATTCCTAAGAAAAACCCATCACGCCTTTTTATTTACACCTGTTATAAATTAACGTTCTACTGGCAACATCATACCAAATGATTTTAACCCTTTTTTATAACAGTGATAACCTGCGGTTACCCTGTTATACATCATAGATAACCCTTTTTAGAACCCTCCCCCATTTCTTTACCGCGGATTGCAGATATTATTCGAGGAAGGCTTTATTACTGCGTAATAAACACCTACCTTTGTTTTCAAGAACCCACTGTAAAATTCACCCTGGAAAGACAAATATCTGTTTCTGAAAATGACCTACTAAATAACGACCCTTTAAACGAAAGCAAAAGTGTATCGATTTGCACCAACAGTGGTACCGTTATTCGCTTTTCACTTTAAAATAATGTTTAAGTTAATTTTGTCTTGCAGACATTTTAGATTAAACAGAACCGTTAATCCCGAATTACCCTTTGTAGTTTTTTTTACTAGAAACATGCCATTTTTGTCCTGCAGACAATTTATTTGGCAGGTGGAGATTATTTGTGTTAATAAATCAAAACAGAAGATAAGAAAGAGACAGCGGCCATTTTGTGTATAAATTAGTTGATTTTGTGTGCAGTGAATTTAACTCCGTTGTTAAAGATTCCTGGCACACCGTCCATCGACAAGGGCCGACGTGTGCAGCTAGAAAAATATTAACAAGTAGAGAAAATTCATTAAATGCGTCTAAACAAAGAATGAAGAATTAAATTATGCGACACTGAATTTAACTCCGTTGTTAAAGATTCCTGGCACACCGTCCATCGACAAGGGCCGACGTGTGCAGCTAGAAAAATATTAACAAGTAGAGAAAATTCATTAAATGCGTCTAAACAAAGGATAATACACTTAACACTAAATGGCCGCACTTTAATTTGTGAACAGGAAAAATTTGATTGCTGAAATTAAAGAGATTAATGAGGCACTGAAAGAGCACTGGCAGCGAAATTACTTGATTTGAGAACGGGAAATTTTGACTCTGAATCGGGCAGCGTAACGTCTTGTATTTGCGAAAGTTAAAAATTGAATTCCCTATTAGCGTCGCGTCTCTCGCTTTTATAGGCGCACCCCTGCCTTTGCTCTCTCGCGTCACTTAATGCAGCCCTATTTCATGTTTAGCCTAAGGAATGTGACCTCTTGACATTCCTTGGTTGTTCCGTCGCTAACATGTTAGACTTTTTGCTGTTTAAAGCTCTTTTAAAATACATGTAGGATATGCATGTATTACTGGACCTAAATATATTGGCTATTTTATTTTCAACATCGACATTTTTTAGCGAAAAATAGACCCGGGTCCGGGGCGTTTCACTATATTTTATCTATTGTCCTAAAAGCTATTGAAATTGTCTATCTTCCTATGTATAATGTTACTATACCTATCTTGAACAGTTTTTGACTTATGAGCATTTATTTAGTAAAATTAATTATTACAGATAACAATCACACTTTTTAGACCAATTTGGCAAGTAGCCTATGGAAATTGTTTTGCAATGGTTTACATTTTGCAAAAAATATCTAATTACCTTCTAAGCATTCCAGAATTCGGATATTGACACCATCTGTAGAAGAAGTCTAAGTTCATCAATATCCAAACTTTGAAAAGCGCGATTCACCCGATCTTCTAAATCTTCCCTTGAATTTACCGGTGTTTTGTAAACAATATCTTTGAGAGTACCCCAAAGGTAAAAATCTAGAGGCGTTAAGTCTGGAGACCTGGCAGGCCAATTCCAAGGTCCCAAACGTCTGAACCAGCGATCCTCAAATATTTTCCGTATTTCCACACTTACTTCGGCAGTGAAATGAGCTGAAGTTCCGTCCAGTTGGTACCACCTGTTGCGATACTGGGTAAGGGGAAGATTATCAACGAAATTTTCAACCAATGTAGTTAAAATTTAGTATTTTCTGGATGTTAAATTTTCATCATATATCAAATATCGAATTTTGTCATCCATCATTAAACAAAAAACATTAAAACTAAACTTTTCTTGGAATAAAGGAAATTCTTTCCCTTGAAAATTTCGACTCGTCAGTCCAAATAATATTTCGTAAGAATTGTGGGTCTTCCTGTATAGGAATTAATAAGTTTTCGCAAAACAAAGTTCTTTGTGGACAGTCCTCAGCTTTGAGAAATTGAATTTCGGTATACTTATAATCATGACCGGACACGCAATCCCACTGGCTTCATCTATTAATTTGCTGGGCGTCAATCTGGGAGGAAATATGTATTGGTATAACCACGTTGTGGCAATCGCCAAGATAGCTTCTCAGAAGCTTGGGGTCCTCTTCCGGACCAGAAAGTTGTATACACCTCAACAACTTTTGACACTACTATACACTATACTGGAATACTGCTCTCATGTCTGGAGCTCTGCACCCAAATATACTCTTCGGCTACTGGATTCCATGGAAAGGAGGGCTATTCGTCTGATCGGAGACCACGAGCTGATGAAGAACCTCGACAGCCTAGAACATCGAAGACAGGTTGGGGATTTGACTCTCTTTTACAGATATTTTCATGGAAGGTGCTCGGCTGACCTTGCCCTCTTAATTCCGCCTAGAGCGACGAATAGCAGAAATACACGACGAACCACTGCCGCACATCCATATGTGGTTAAGCTTAGTACTCCTCGAACTGCATTATTTAAGAATTCTTTCATCTGGAGGACTACATCCTTGTGGAACGACCTTCCCGAGGTCGTTTTTCCCAACGAATATAACCTCCAACGATTCAAGACCAACGTGAATCGCTTTTTGCGCACACGCACCACTCCCAAAGTGCCCTAAAGGATTTTTCCTATAGTGCTTGTGTTTGATCATAAAAAAAAAATGCATATTATGTGTAGACAATATTTTTTGCACACAAGAAAACGATAAGCCCAAATCTTCTTTGGCACTTCTTATTGAAGCCTGCGGATAGGCATGAAAATAAGCCAAACCATTGATTTCATTTTCCTCATTGGACGTTATAGGTCTAGGGAAATTTCTGGATGATTTCAATCATGATCCAAAATTTTCGAAATTGCTTTGAATTCGTCTAAATTTCTTATTGCTCATTGATGGTAAATTTGGATACATTTCATTGAATCTTCTACATGTGCGGCTGATGATCTTTTACACTGACCATGTAAAATAAATAAATTCATAGTACCTACTACATTTGAATAGTTGATGTTTTGTTCCATTTTTTTTTAAACTTTAAGTTTAACTTTAAAAAATTAAAATATTTAAATACACCAACTGGCAATAAGACTGAATGAATAACAGCAAAATGTCAACCATTACAAAACAATTTCCATAGGCTACTTGCCAAATTGGTCTAAAAAGTGTGATTGTTATCTGTAATAATTAATTTTGCTAAATAAATGCTCATAAGTCAAAAACTGTTCAATATAGGTATAGTAACATTATACATAGGAAGATAGGCAATTTCAATAGCTTTTAGGACAACAGATAAAATATAGGGTATTTCATTTAAAAAAACGTACTATTTACCATTTTTCCAAACCATCAAAATATTTGTATTTTGAAACATTCTGTACTATTATAATTAACATTTGGAAAGAAGATGAAAGACCTCTGGATATATCCTGACACCATACCAAATTTCAGTGCTTTAATTTGTCAGAGTTTAAAAATATCATAACTTTTTGTAGGACGTGTTTTCCGAAAAAAAAAATTAAATTAATTATTATCTCGAGAACTATAACAAATAGATATAGGAAAATATTAAGGAAATATTAAGAAATTAATAGGGATTCTAAAACAAAAATAATACACAGGATGTTCCGTTTAAATTATCAAAGTTGCTAATACTTTCAAGTAGACGCGGCAACACTGCATGGCTAAAAATAAATTTAAAAGAGAGATCATGTCCGCTTCTATAAGCTCCCAAATTTTCAAAGTGATCCGATGACTAGTTCTCCATAAACGTCTAATAGGCCATCCACCATCAATCACCCTGTATAAGCCTAAAAACTTTACGGATATTGCATACTTAATTTCGTTTCCATTAAAAATTATTGGTGAAATATTGTTCACAATTGCACATTTAGAAATAAACGTGATAGATGACTTTTGAAAGTTTAAAGAAAGTTGATAGGATTGGAACAAGCCCGAACAAACCCGAACAAACCATGAAAGTATAATTTTCAAATCATTAGTAATATCAGTTTGAATATTGGAAAAAGACTCGCCAAAATTGTAGTATCATCCGCAAACAATTTGACATTACCTTTTAGATTTAACTTAGAAATTGAATTTATATATCTAAAATTGATCCTTGAGGAACACCGCAAGTAATATTTTGTTGAGAATTTTGAGCAATCGTCAATATAAACGTACTGTTTTCTGTTATATAAATAATTTTTAAACCAATTGTAAATATTTCCTCTAATACCAATATTGAAAAGACTTTGTAATAAAATTTCTTGATTCACAGTATCGAATGCTTTTCGTAAGTAAACATTTTTTTTTAGTGTCTAAAGTTAATTGAATGGCAGTAATAATATCAATAGCAGATATTTCTGTAATTTAGACTTGCGAAATCCATATTGACCACAACAGCATATTTTGTCAATTTAATTTTTTCTGGAAAAGTACTCTTAATAAATGATAATTTAATGAGGGATTGCAAGATAGGAACGAATTGAATTGCAGCGATAAAGTTTATAAAAATGAAATATATCAGTTTTTAAACCGCACGTTATATTTGAACTTAGGAATGTTTTAGGGTTTGGAGAATATAATATTTATTAGTCATGTTTTTGTAAAAAAAAAATTAATTAAGAATTAATAAACGACAACAAATAGGCAGAGGGTGCTCAGAAATAGATGTAGAACGTTTCATACACCTTGAATCACCTTGTATACCAATACTTTACCGTAAAAATGCGCGTGCGAGAGTTTAAAAAAATCCTGAATTTTAAATCAATTTGTGCAAGACTTTATGGACCGACTGTATTTTATTCCGCAAATATAAATTCCCCTCGTAAATATGTTGTTAAGAGAAGTAGCATATTCCAGAGCCTTAAAGCAGACACTAAAATAAAGTTTCTGCTATTTCTTAACAGCAAACTTGCCCGAAATGAATTATTTCTAGACCTCGAGCAGACACATTAGTAAAACAATTTATCCAACCCAAAATGGTTTTTACCGCCAAAAAGCAGTCCCAGTCCATATATCTACGTTATTCTCGCTGACCTATAACCTTGGAAACATTAAACTTCTTTATCTGCTCCAAACCAGATTCCCGACCATTTTGCTCTTAATAACATAAATTACTGGGGTAATTTAACTTACTACCCTATACATTGTTTTCGGAAGTCGAATACTTAGATGTTGATAACCTATTTCACGAACTTTTAAGCCGAACTTTCTCAAAAAAATATTGTTTTTATGATTCCTACGATTACACGGGAAGGAAACTACGGTAAAATTATTATAGTAAAGATTGTATTGTAAAATCTCCTATAAAAAATAGTATTAATTAAATTTTTTTATTAGTAGTCCGTACCAAAATAATATTGTGAAACTATTCATAAAAAACTATAGTTAGGATTTCTAATAAAATTAGTAAAATCAATTAAATACTAAAATATATTGTAAATTTTACAACGAATGTATGTGCACGGAACAAACACTATAGGAAAATTATAATAGCAAAGATTTTATTGTACGATTTCCTATAAAATTTTGTATTAATTACAATCTTCATTATTAATCCGTACCAAGATAACATAATTTATAAAAAACTATAGTAAGGATTTCTAATGAATTTAGTAAATATTGAATATTGTAAATTTTACAACGAATATATGTGCACGAGTTACAATCTCCTAATTAGCTGACAATAGCATATATTATACCCACACCTAGTTCTATAGATAAGGAACATTATAAATAGATGTAAGAACAATAATTGTATTACTCCGTAGTTGTGTTAATCTTGAAACCTTCTTTTTTCTAAATAAATGTGTTATACCTTCGGGATCTAAAAAATCTTTTTTTAAAAATCCCGCGCTCGAACCACGACGTATAACTGGCGCAGTCGGGTCGGATCTTTAGGACGTGTCATCGTACGGTTTCTTTCAAGAATTTACCTAAAGAACAACCTATTCTAGTCCAAAATTGTGTGAAGCCAAATGGTAGATAGTACCGATCTAAGGTGACCACTGGAAGACCACAACCAAAGACTAAGAAACAAGAAAAAGAAGCCAAGAAGTCCAAACCGTCAACCATCATAGATAGCACCGATCTAAGGTAATGATTGGAAGACAGTAAGGGACATCATAGCTACGGAAGTCACGAAGGACCAACCGAGGGCATATCGACGGGTTCTTCAACAGGCCTTTTCACGAAGGACAACTGCAAAGGGACATCACCAAACCAGTTTAGTTAAGGAGGAAAGAAGACAGCTTCCATGAAAATCTTCATTTTGCTCACCCTGTAAGTTAAGTTTTCAATTTGAAATTTTCTCAATTTTTTGAATTTTCTAACTTTTCAAAAGGAAACACATTTTTTCTTAGAATAGTAATTTCGTTTTCCTTTTCGAAAGTTACCCATTTAGCATAAGAGTGATTTAATTTTAGTATTTTATTTTTGCCTGAATATTTTATTTTTACTTATTTTTATTTTTGTTGTTGAACTATCATTTTATAATCTTCCAAAATTGATTTATCAGACGATATTATTGAAAATCTTATAAGTTCTCTAAGTCGAATTTCTGTCGAAGACAATACAATGCCTGATCCAAATTATCAACTTTTACGCTATCAGTCAGATAATATACCGCACTTTGACGGAAATCCAAAATTATTAAACCGTTTCATAAGCGCAGTAGAAAATTTACTTCTAGCTTTTCAAGACAGAACAAACCCCGAAGCAATAATAAACATTTGTCTTTATGGCACAATCTTAAGTAAATTAACCGGTAGAGCCGCTGAATTAATAGTTTCACGATCTGAATTAAATAAATGGTCATTAATTAAAGACGTTTTAACAAACAGCTTCTCTGACCAAAGATCTATTGACTGTCTCATACAAGATTTACTTAATTTAAAACCTTATAAAACCGAAAATCCTATTTTATTTGGCATGCGAATACAAGATTCTAGAAGTCTACTTTTTTCTAAATTAAATGCAAGTGCAGATGACAATGCAACAAAATTAATAAAAATTAAGCATTATGATGAATTTGCCTTAAAAACATTTTTAAATGGTTTATCTTATAATTTACAATTAATCACGAGATTAAAAAATCCTGACTCTTTAGAAAAAGCTATGGCTCTCGTAAGAGAAGAAGAAAACTTTATTTATTTTAAAAACACACAAAATAATCCAAACGTTAATTTTAACAAACCTACATTTAAACCAAATATTAGTCCGATGCAAACAAGACCTAATAATCCACCAATACAAAACTATTCACCATATAGATATACAACACCAAATAATATTTTTTCTCAAAATAATTTCTCGCGACCTAATTTTCCAAATTTGTATCAATCAAATAATATTTTTAATCAAAGACCAAATTTCTCTCAACCAAATAACGCATTTAATCAAAGATCAAATTTCTCTCAACCAAATAACGCATTTAATCAAAGACCAAATTTCTCTCAACCAAATAACGCATTTAATCAGAGACCTAACCCTTTTAATAATTTCCCAAAACCACAATTTAATAGTTTTAATAATAATAATAATTTTACTCCAAGACCGCAGGTCAATAATCAAAATTTTCAAAGACAAAATCAAATGTCACGAATAACTAATTCATCTAGAAACTATGAACCTATGGACACAAGTTCTGGAAACACAGTAATAAATAATAAAAAATTTATTTCTCAAGAACTTTATAACCAAGAAGTTATAAACACCGATAACCAAAAAACAGAAGAAAACTTCTATCCTGAAACCTATAATTATAATGATATAGATTTCGAACACGATTCAAATAATGACATTTTAAACCCTAACGTTCAATATGAACAAGACGAACCCTATTACGACAACTTGAGTTATTCTGCTAACTCAACAAATTTTCATGAAGACACCGATGATCAAGTAGATCAAAATTTTCATATGACTCAGTCGAAAACCAACGCGACATAATATTTTTGAATAATTATAACGCACAATTACCTTACATTTTAATACCCGAATATAATGCAAAATTTTTAGTAGACACTGGCAGTACTAGAAGTTTTATTAATCCACAAATTGCTTATAATTATTTCCCTGATCTAATACAAAATGAAAATTTCTTAGTACAAACGGCACATGCTACCTCATTCCATAATGAAGTCGCAATTTTACCAATTTTCCCATCTTTCAATACACCTGGTATACATAAATTCTATTTATTTAATTTCTCAAATAAATTCGATGGCTTGATAGGCTTAGACCTTATTCAGCAATTACAAGCGAACCTTGACTTTTATAATTCTATATTTAAATTGCCTAACGTAGAAATTCCTATCCGAAATGAAGATAATTTTCAGTTAAAAAATAATACAGCTAATTTAAATTATATCATTGATGCTAGATGCATACAAAAAATACAAATTCCTGTCAACGTGACAAATGGTTATGCTGTACTCCCTTATCAAAAATTGGATAATTTAGAGATACCGGAATGTCTAGTAAAAATTGAAAATAATTTCGCTTATACAACAATTTTAAATCCAAAGGAAAACCCTATCGAAATTAAATTTTTAGAACCGTTTGATGTCGAACCTATTAATACTAACGAAATAAATTTTATTGACTATCCCCTTGAGCAGGAAATAATCGATAAAAATATCGACAATAAATTAAAAAGTAACCTTAAAAATTTAAGACTTGATCATTGCAATTACGAAGAAAAACAACAAATACGCAATCTATGTTTCGAGTATAGAGACATATTTCACAGCGAAGACATACCCTTAAGTTTTACAAACGCCATTAAACACGCAATTAAATTAACTGATGAAAGTCCTGTATATACCAAAAGCTATAGATACCCTGAAGTTCACCGCGATGAAGTAAAAAATCAAATTTCAAAATTATTAGAACAAAACATTATAAGAGATTCGAATTCACCCTTTTCTTCTCCAATATGGATAGTACCAAAGAAAATGGACCAATCCGGTAAACAAAAATGGAGAATGGTAGTAGATTTTCGTAATTTAAATAAAAAATCGGTCGATGATAAATTTCCACTTCCGGTAATAACCGAAATATTGGATAAATTGGGAAACGCCCAATATTTCACCACGCTAGATCTCGCGAACGGGTTTTACCAAATTCAAATGGAAGAAAAAGATATACCAAAGACAGCCTTTAGCACTGACACGGGACATTACGAATTTTTACGTATGCCCTTTGGCTTAAAAAATGCCCCTTCGACATTCCAACGTGTAATGAATAATATTTTAAGAGGACTACAAAATGAAATTTGCTTTGTTTATTTGGATGACGTAATAATTTTTAGTACAAGTTTACAAGAACATATTAGCAAACTAAGAAAAGTTTTCGAAAGATTACGCCAATCAAAATTTAAAATTCAATTAGACAAATCCGAATTTTTACACAAAGAAGTTCAATATTTAGGACATGTAGTAGGCAAGGACGGTGTTAAACCAAACCCTCTAAAAATAGACGCGATTAAAAGATTTCCAATTCCTAGAACCAATAAAGAAATTAAATCTTTTTTAGGCCTTGTAGGTTACTACAGACGATTTATAAATGATTTCGCTAAGATAACAAAACCTATGACCCGTTGTTTGAAAAAAGACGCAAAAATTGTGCATAATCAAGAATTTGTAAACGCGTTTAAACACTGTAAAGAATTATTAAGCAATTCACCCGTGTTACAATACCCAGAGTTCAATAAACCCTTTTTATTAACAACTGACGCAAGTATGTATTCTTTAGGCGCAATTTTATCTCAAGGTACAATACCTAACGATAAACCTATTGCATATGCATCGAGGACTCTTAATGAAACCGAATTAAAATATTCAACTATCGAAAAAGAACTGCTAGCCATAGTATGGGCTTGCAAATATTTTAGACCCTATTTATTTGGCAGAAAATTCTATATATATACCGATCATAGACCTTTAGTATGGTTATTTAACTTAAAAGAACCAAATTCAAAATTAGTAAGATGGCGATTACGTCTTGAAGAATTTGATTATCAAATAATTTATAAAAAAGGATCCTTGAATACCAATGCCGATGCTTTATCGCGTATTCAGTTAAATGTCTATGACAATGAATCTGTTATTAATAACCCTGGAGACTGTAATGAAAACATTGTGGAATATTTAAAAGACCTCGCAGAAAACCCTATTCGAGATAACAAAAATGATGACAATAAAAAACCTTTAGAAAATAATAAACCTAGTACGAGTAAGCAACCTAAACAAAAAATTAACATTATCTCTGACATTCAACTTGAACCTCCTAGGACTACTGACACAGTGCATAGTAATCAAAATGATAACAATGGCACAACGCTTAATATTCTTGATGAAATCATTAACAATAAAACCTTACAATTCTTGATAAAGAAATCACCTCACCCTGACATTAAACTGAAAACTGAAACCTTTGATAAATATAAAATAAATCATGTCGAATTATTTGAAAGTCCTGAAGTAATAAAACTATTTATAAGAGAATATTTGAATCCTGATAAAATGAATTATCTCTATTTTTACAATAAAGAACTTATTCCTATTTTTACTAATGTATATTTAAAAAATTTCCAAAACTTAAAAATTATACGGTGTACCAAGTTAGTAAATAACATTACCGAACAAGAAGAAAGAATCCTGCTTATAACCTTTCAGCATCAAGGAAAAACGAATCATAGAGGAATACAAGAAACCTTCGATAGACTAAAAGAATTATATTTTTGGCCCAAAATGAAAAACGATGTTACAAAATTAATAAACGATTGTAATATTTGCCAAACTACAAAGTATAGTAGACTTAAAGCTTATATTCCTTTAACTAAAACAGAAACCCCGTGTAAACCTTTTCAAATATTGCATATAGATACTTTTACCTTTGAAACTCAAAACTTCTTGACAATATTAGATAAATTTTCAAAATTTGGACAAGCTTATCCTTACGATAAAAATGCGAAATCAGTATGTGATAAATTAATTAATTTCTTTTCATTTTATGGATGCCCAGAATCAATTACGTGCGATAACGGCGGAGAATTTAGTAATGACCTTCTAAGAGAATTACTTAAAGCACAAAAAATTAATATACACTTTACTACCCCTAAACACCACGAATCTAATTCACCAGTTGAACGATTCCATTCTACCCTAATTGAACATTTAAGAATATTAAAATCAAAAGATAAAAATAAATCGGTTATTGACATAATGCCTTATGCTATAATTGCATATAATAGTACGGTGCATAGTACTACAAAATATACACCACACGAGCTTGTTTTAGGTCATACCAATTCAAGAGACCCTTTAAACCTCATTCCTACGTCATTTTACGCTGACTATGTTTCGTCACATAAAGATAAAGTAGAGGCCGTATACGAAAATGTAAAAAATAAAACAAATGACGCAAAAGAAAGAGTCTTAGCAAAGACCAACGTCAAAGGTAATGAAACCTCGGAATTTAAAATAAACCAAAAAGTCTATAAAAAATTATCTCTAAGAAATAAAAATAAACCAAAATTTTCTGGACCCTATATAATTACGGAAATACTAGACCATAACCGTGTTAAAATGAAGAATGCTAAATACCCTGATAAAACAGAAATTATACATATAAAAGAACTAAAGCAACCCCTTGTTACAGATGGACCCTCATCTACGGAGAACCTAAATACCACAAGTTAAATGAGAACCCTGGTATATTACCTTACAAAATCGGAAATGCCCAAAAAACTATTAACCATTGGACATTTATCCAAATTTTCGATATGACTACTTTAATTAACGAATTCTTAGAATTAAATAATAAATATGACACCCTCAAGATAAATATGAATAATTATACCGATTTTAAAACAGAATTCCATAATTCTTATATTATTATTGATAATTTAAAACAAAAGATAATTGATTTAATACACCAAACATTACCAATTCAAATCCGTGAAAAACGAGCCCTAATTAATGCTTTAGGCAGTATAATAAAAAGTATAACCGGTAACCTAGACCAAAGTGATGCCGAAATTATAGATAATGATATCAATCTAATAAAACAAAACGAGCAAAATATAAAAGTTGCTTTTGAAAAACAAATGACCTTGTTGAGCACTTCAATAAATACTTTCCAAGAATCTATAAAAAATGTTTCCCATAATCAAAATCTTTTAGAATTAAAAGTAAATCAAATAATTAAAACGATAAATAAAGTTCAGATAGACGAAGTTAACCTTTTTGAATTCTTTCGAATTCATGTTGTTTTCTCGCAAATTACTACATTCTATCAAAATATATATGATATTTTAGGAAACATTCACACAGCAATCACCTTCGCAAAATTAAATACTTTCCACAATACTATCACAAACACAAAAGACTTATTGACTGAATTACAACACCTCGGTAAGAAACTAACATTAGAAAAACTACCTTTTGAACCTACAATTGAAAATATTTTAAAATTAGAAAGTACTTTCGAAATTAAAAGTTACGTAAAAAACAAAGAAGTTATTTTTATAATTGAAGTGCCTTTAACAGAAAAAGAAAACTATAACTTATATCAACTATTTCCTTTACCCATAAGATCTGGAAGTTATTACAAAATAATAGTTCCCAATTTTGACTATTTATTAATAAATGATTTAAATTTTGGTTATTCCAACCAACCATGTAAAAATATTGTGAATAATGAATTTTTATGTAATCATATTCATTCTGAAACATTTTATAAAAACGTACCCTGTGAAGTACAACTGTTAAGATATCAACACAATATATCTAATTGTAATACCCTATTTATTGATATAGATAAATTACAATTGAGAAATATTGATGAAAATAAGTGGCTATTAGTTACTGTTAACGATATTATAGGAGTCGAAATATGCGAAAACTCGCAAAACAATGTATTAATGAATGGTACATATTTAATAGAATTAAGTTTTCCTTGTAGTTTAAAACTTAATAATATTATTATAAAGGCTTATAAGTATTCTAAATTTAATTTTAAGAATACACCCTTACCTAATATAAATGTAAACCTTACGGATAAAATTTCGTATAAAGAAGTAAAACTGCTTAATTTGAATAATATTAACTTTAATAAATTGAAAGAATTGCAAGACGAAATTATATCCCAGAAAACTGAAAATCTCAAATTGTTAAATGTACCTATTTATTATAAAAAAACAAGTGTTTGGACAATTTTACTGTATGTAATATTCTTTGTAATTATATTACTTTTTATTTGGAAGTATCTGTGGCCTATATATTTGAAAATAAAACGTAACAATATTATCGAAAATGATAACTCAATTATAATTTAAATAGGTCATAGAAACTTTTTGAAGTTTATATGCCCTTCTTGGGATGGAGGAGTTACAATCTCCTAATTAGCTGACAATAGCATATATTATACCCACACCTAGTTCTATAGATAAGGAACATTATAAATAGATGTAAGAACAATAATTGTATTACTCCGTAGTTGTGTTAATCTTGAAACCTTCTTTTTTCTAAATAAATGTGTTATACCTTCGGGATCTAAAAAATCTTTTTTTAAAAATCCCGCGCTCGAACCACGACGTATAACTCACGGAACAAGCACTATAGTTTTATAGTAGATATTGTATTAATTACAATTTTCATTATTAATACGTAAAGATTGTTCCACGAAAAATGGATATAACTTAATGACTGGAGTAAAAGTACCTGGGGCGCTCCCATTATTTATGACCGTTTGTTATTATTATGTGGAAAGGACCGGATTATAATAATTATAATTAAATATAGGCACATCAGGTAGGTTAGGTTTCTTAATTTATATTTAAATATCTTTTTGTGGTGAAATTTGTTAGTTTTTATTTCTTGCTGGAAGAGTTTAGTTGTATTACCGATATTATTTTACCAAACGTATAAAATAACAGTATGTGGCGTCCATGGAAAAACATTGATGGTGCTTCTTCTAGTGTTGCAGTGAAGAAAATGCATTTATCTCTCGATGCTAGGGAAATTGTGAAAAGAGTATATACTTCTTTACTCAACAGAGGACTTTATGCTAGTGCTGCTGCGACTGAAACGTCTGATTTGACTAAGATACCTCTGACTACAGTAAAAAGAATCGCGTCAAATCCCATTAAATCTAGAAAGAAGCGTAAAGATGCCGGTTTCACTAAATGTTTCGACGAAAGCGACAAGGACTTGATAAGGCGAAAAATCTACACCATGTACGAAGAGCAACGCGTACCTACATTAGATTCTCTGAAGCAACGGCTCACCAATGATGAAACCCAAATAAGTTGTAGCCGCACACCAGCCTTTGGAGAGTTTTGTCGGAAATGTGATTCAGATACTGCAAAATTGACAAAAGGCAAGTACTAATGGAATCCCATCGTTTACAAAAATGGCGTCATGAGTATATAACTTCTGTAAGGAAATCCCGTTCTGAAAACCGTCCTATAATTTACCTCGACGAGACTTGGTTTGACACGCATGAAACACCATCCAAAGGCTGGTCTGATTCTTCCGATAAGTGTAAAACAAAAGCTCCGTCAAATAAAGGAAAAAGAATAAGCATTTTACATGCTGGGTCAGAAAACGGTTGGGTTCCAAATGCCTTGTGGCTTTCTGCAAAAAACATTAAAGACTCTTGTGTGGACTACCATGAAGATACAACGGCAGAACTTTTTAAGGAATGGTTCAAGAATTGTCTTTTACCAAACAGTCCTCAGAATAGCGTGATAGTAATGGACAATGCGAGCTATCACAGTCGCCAATTACATAAAGCTCCAAGCTCAAATAATACAAAATTGGAGATTCAGAACTACATGGCATGGCATAGAATGACATTATAAATGTAAATAAATATGACTAGTAATATTTCAAAAAAAAATGTTATTTCATTTGATTACATTAATATAATCATATCATTACTTGTTTTCCTTAGTCCGTTCCTTCATACTTCACTTGTTTATTGCCAACCTCTTGTCGACACAATGGGACCGATCCAGGAAATCATTAAGTCGTATCCAAATTTCGTGAAACGTACTTTACCAAAACAATATGTATTGTAGATACACATAATTTCTTAAAAAAGTGTAGTTACAATTTCTAATAAATTTAGTAAACAGTAATTACTAAAATATATTGTAAATTTTACAACGAATGTAATGTGAAAATAATTTATTTATAACTCCCGTAGTCAAATATTTTAAAATGCATGGTACATTTCCCTGGCAATTATTTAAGTATTTTTTATTGTAAAAATGACAAAGTTTTATTTACAAGAATAAAAGGCATAATGGAGTCCCGGGATTCCTATTTTCATAATAAATAATAGGTGGGGAACTTAACAGGAAACAATACCATCGATCGATGAAGTTAAGAGACGGAATGCGAGGATACAACAGATGGGGGGTCCGTTACACTATTCGGACATACGAATTTTAAATTTTTCCTATTTTTTTCTAAAAGTATACATTTTTAGTAGTAATATTCAATAAAAAAATTTGCGGAATACTCAGTAATTTTTAAGAAATTAATTAATAAAAATCCTGATTTTATGGTTTTTGAGTGATTTGACAAGGTTCTGACCCCAACAATTTTAGCGATGTTGCCGGATTTATAATTTTATAACAAAAATAAAAAGTAAAGGTTCTGTGTAATGACTACACTTGAGCACCCACGGAATTTAACAATTTTTGAAAATGTAATGGAAAGATATGGTTGTAGAAAAGAAAACATAAGAAAGTTAGGGTAAGTTACATAAATTGACACTGCCCTGGGAAAACCACTGAAAACCCGCCCCCGCTACACCTTTTGTAGCCGATTTGTTTTTGTATTTGGGAAAAAAAACACAAGAAAGTTACATAAATTGACAGTACCCTGAGAAAACAAGTGGAAACCCGCCCCCGCTACACCTTTTGTACCCGATTTCCTTCTGGATTCGGAAAAAGAAAACATAAGAAAGTTACATAAATTGACAGTGCCCTGGGAAAACAAGTGAGAACCCGCCCCCGCTACACCGTTTGTAGCCGATTTCCTTCTGTATTAGGAAAAAGAAAACATAAGAAAGTCACATAAATTGACAGTGCCCTGTGAAAACAAGTGAGAACCCGCCCCCACTACACCTCTTGTAGCCGATTTGTTTGTGTATTCGACTAAAGAAAACACAAGAAAGTTACAAAAAGTGACAGTGCCGTGGGAAAACAAGTGAAAACCCGCCCCCGCTACACCTTTTGTAGCCGATTTATTTTTGTATCCGGCAAAAGAAACATAAGAAAGTTACATAAATTGACAGTGCCCTGGGAAAACCACTGAAAACCCGCCCCCGCTACACCTTTTGTAGCCGATTTCCTTCTGTATTCGGGAAAAGAAAACACAAGAAAGTTACATAAATTGATAATGTCCTAACAAGTGAAAATCCGCCCCGCTACAGCTTTTGGAACCTCATTCCGCCACGCGTCTCTTATGGACTCAGTGCAGCTCAACCGAGCCACTGAAAACGCCATCCCGAGCCACTGAAAACGCCATCCCTCGGCCCATAAGGACTGTGTACAACATAGTGCCCGCAGCGTGTAGCGGCCACCGGCAGCGGCGTGGCTGCGTTTGCGACCAAACACAACCACTTTGTGGTCGCCACCGGTGTAGTTTAAATATCGGCCTAACAGGAATATTCATATTTTGAAAAAAAGATCCCGAAAACAAAGGATAATCTTTCCGGCATTTGCAACAATAAAAGCAGGAATTCAAGGCATTTGCATTAACTTTCTGCTTAATAGTGCATACGAGACGACAATTCCTGGTTTTGCATCTGAAATTATCTCTAATCAATCCTATGTATTGTATTGTAAATATTTTGCAAAATCCACATCATACTTGCTTGTAATTGCGTCAACATTGTCTATATTTGCTATTTCCATTTTATTTTGATTTGTTCTTTCCTTTTCCTTCAACGCCAAAGTATAACTGCTCTTGGCAATAGTGTTATGCAATGTCAAATTTGTGTTCGACTTAAAAGTGACATCTTCAACAGAGTTGCCAGTTGTCTTTTATTAGCTACATAGGAAAAAAAATATTGCACAAAAACGGATATTTTTGGGCCTTTCTATCGCAGTTAACCCTCTTAAAAGATATTGCTTAGTCGTGACATAACTACATTGACAATAAACTGCGGTCTTATATCGATATAAACAAACCCGAACAACCTAAAAACTGTATTATTGCAGAAAGCTTTTCTATGTGGCAACACTGTTAAAATACCGAATTTTACAAATATACATGTTCGCAGCGTAAATTTTAAGAATCAACAATTTTACGACCATTTTTGCCTTTAAACTCAAATTTTATGAATTAATGTGTGTTTTCCGCATCTAATTTTACTTAAAAGTATTAATATTACACAATCAAACAAAAAAAAAGGTAAAAATACAAGTAATTAGTGTGTCCGAATAGTGTAACGAAACCCAGATGGGTATTACCTCCCACTCCCAACCAAATTTCAGTGCGCTAATTTTTCAGAGGTCAAGAATATCAGCCCTTTTTGAAGAATATATTTTCAAAAAAAAAGTTAAATTAATTGTTATCTCGCGAACGATGACAGATGGGTATAGGAAAATATTAAAGAAAGTTATTAAGGAGTTAATAGGGATTCTAAAAAAATGATACTTAGGGCGTTATTTAAATTATCAAAGTTATCAATCTTTTCTCTTAGAATCGGCAGCACTGCACGACTGAAAATTTTTTTAAAAGAGAGAGCATCTCCACTTATTTAAGCTACCAAATTTTTAAAATAATGCATTAACTAGTTCCTCATAAACGTACAATAGGCCCTCCACCATCAATCACCCTGTACATTTAAAGTAATATCCAATAATATTGTTAAAATATGCAAATTATTTTTATTCTGTAGGTATATGGAATTATTTTAGAGTAATTATATTATATGCATTACAACTATTTTTGAAGCACAAATTCGGCCATTCTGAAATTTTGGTCAAGTTTGATATTTTATAACTTTTTATTTTTTATGCGATTTTCATGATTTTGGCATCAGTTTGTAGATACATTTATTGTGCATTTCCTTAATAATTTTATAAATTAACATTTTTTGATTAGGCTATATTATACAGGAGTAAATCAAACTGTCGTTCTTTGTCGTAATTACAAAACACCCTGTAGGAAAATTGAGGTGAATAATTTTATTGACATACTGTTTCTTATAATCCTTGATGTATTCTAAATATTATGTTTTTGGATTCACTCCATTATCTCATTTCTGCTGCGAGCTGCAAAATTTTATGAAACGCTGATTTGAAGACTATTTTCCTTAAGAAAAATAAACACTAGGTATATCGTAAAGTTAATTAGCAAAAACAGTTTTAATATCGTGTATTTCCTACTCTCGCAGCAATGGCACCTTGTAGTCTTCGTGGCATCGAATGAATAAGGTTACTTATCCTCGCTTGAGGGATAGCCTGATATTCTTCGGTAAGCGCCAGTCGGAAGTCTTGCAAGGTTTGTGATTGTACAGGACGACGACGAACGGCCCATTTAAGTTGATTTCAAAGATGTTCGATTGGGTTTGTTCGGGTTTGTTCGGGTTTGTTCGTTCGTTCATCCAGATATTCGCTCACTATATGTGCAACGTGAGGTCTAGCAATATCATGCATTAATGTATATTGGTTCCCAACGAAAGGAGCAAATGAAACAACAACTTCTTTGAGGATTTTCTCAATGTAATATTGGGCAGCAAATAGAAGATTGGTGCGTGCTTTGGTAGATATACCCGCCCAAATCATGACTGATCTTCGATCTCTTAAAGAACTAACGGTGACAAGGTGATCATCAGCTGCAGTGGTAATTCTCCTCCTGCAGTGCCTTGCCGCCTAGTAAAAATTCCCGTCTGTAAATACCTATTCCAGGCATCTCGAACTGTAGACCGCGCAATTCTCAGAGTACGGACGACATAACTTTCATCGTTTCATTTAAAATTTTGCAGCTCACAGCAGAAAAGAGATAATGGAATGAATTGAAACGCCCCGGACCCGGGTCTATTTTTCGCTAAAAAATATGTCGATGTAGAAAATAAAATAGCCAATATATTTAGGTCCAGTAATACATGCATAGCCTACATGTATTTTAAAAGAGCTTAAAACAGCAAAAAGTCGAACATATTAGCGATTTACCAACCAAGGGTCTCAAGTGGTCACATTCCATAGGTTAAAAATAACATAGGGGTGCATAAAGTGACGCAACAGAACTAAAGCAGGGGTGCGCCTATATAAGCGAGAGAAGCGACGCTCAAAAGGAATTCAATTTTTGACTTTCGCAAATACAAGACGTTACGCTGCCCGATTCAGAGTCAAAATTTCCCGTTCTCAAATCAAGTCATTTCGCTGCCAGTGCTCTTTCAGTGCATCATTACTCTCTTTAATTTCAACATTCAAATTTTTCCAATTCACAAAGTAGTAGTTACGCGTTAATTAGTATTACGCGGCCATTTAGTGTTCAGTACATCATTCTACGTATTAAGAAATTTTCTTCTACTTGTGAGAGTTTTCTAGTGGCTCATGTCGGCTTTGTCGATGTCGATGCGCTAGGAATCTTTGACAACGGAATTAAATTCAGTCTGGTATGCTACTCTTAGTATATCACTCTCTTTTTCTATAGACGTATAAAGAATTTTCTTCTACTTGTGAGAGTTTTCTAGTGGCTCATGTCGGCTTTGTCGATGTCGATGCGCTAGGAATCTTTGACAACGGAATTAAATTCAGTCTGGTATGCTACTCTTAGTATATCACTCTCTTTTTCTTTAGACAAGTATTAAGAAATTTCCTTCTACTTGTTAGAGTTTTCTGGTGGCTCACGTCGGCTTTGTCGATGTCGATGCGCTAGGAATCTTTGACAACGGAAGTAAATTCGACATGGTATGCTACTCTCAGTATATCACTCTTTTTCTATAGACACATATAAATAATTTTCTTCTACTTGTTAGAGTTTTCTAGTTGCTCACGTCGGCTTGCCAATGTAGATGCGCTAGGGATCTTAAACAACGGAGGTAAATTCAGTGTCCCAAAATCAAATTAATTTATACACAAAATGGCCGCTCTCGTCTCTATATCTTCTCTTTTGATTTATTAATACAAATCTCATTCAAATCTATTTCGATAAATAAATATCCTACATGTTCAGTCTGCCAAATAAATTGTCTGCAGGACAAAAATGGTAGGTTTCTAGTAAAAAACTACAAAGGGTAATTCGGGATTAACGGTTCTGTTTAATCTAAAATGTCTGCAAGACAAAAATAAATTAAACATTATTTTAAAGTGAAAAGCGAATAACGGTACCACTGTTGGCGTAAATCGATACACTTTTGCTTTCGTTTAAAGGGTCGTTATTTAGTAGGTCATTTTCAGAAACAGATGTTTGTCTCTCCAGGGTGAATTTTACAGTGGGTTCTTGAAAACAAAGGTAGGTGTTTATTACGCAGTAATAAAGCCTTCCTCGAATAATATCTGCAATCCGCGGTGAAGAAATGGGCGAGGGTTCTAAAAAGGGTTATCTATGATGTATAACAGAGTAACCGCAGGTTATCACTGTTATAAAAAAGGGTTAAAATCATTTGGTATGATGTTGCCAGTAGAACGTTAATTTATAACAGGTGTAAATAAAAAGGCGTGATGGGTTTTTCTTAGGAATGAATGTTCGACGGTAGGACACCACTACCGGACAGTGTCTTTCGACTTCCAGTACATGAAAAACAATGCTCGCTTGAGAAGAAAAGTGACACATGCGGAAAGCGAGCAGGCTCCTAATTTTTATTACACTTTTATGAGTTATATGTTAAAATGTTCAACAGTAGGACACCACTACTGTACAGTTGTCTTTTCACTATACTACGTAGTAGCATTATACCAAACGTGTACGTAAACTGAGGGATGGTACATAAACAAAACGACAAGTAGATTAAATAAAAATACGTACACGAAAATGGGGTCATATGTAACAAAATAAATTGCAGATTATCAGGGGATCAATGTAAATAAAATGGTCGCAGACCAAAGGTTCATGTAAGAAGCGAGATAGAAATATCGGATATCTACTATTATTGTCGCAGACATAATAGATAGAGAACAGGTAACAATGCTATTATTGTCGCAGACATATAATACTTAGTATTGTGGTAAAGGGGGTAAATCATCACCGTTCTGTCGCAGACAGATATTGGTGAATAATAACGGGCCAAATTATGGGAGACAAACATTCTGAAACAAGTTATATAATTATTATTATAATAATGTAAAACCTTTGTATCTGGTAAATTATTAATTTGTAATAAATAAGTGAATGGTTAAACTCTCTTTGATTTAAATTCCTGGCAGCGGAATCCTATCAGTACTTAGGGAAAAACGTCATACTAAGAATAAAACTAATAAATCGTAAAACCTGACAACCTTACCGTTGTCCCAAACTTTAAAAGAGCCTGCAAAGTAAACACAACGTATACAGGGTCGTACCACAAAAATTAGACGATTACAGCAAGAGTGATGGATTCCATCAGGTGAATAACACACCCGGGGTCGATCAGTTTCAGAATCAAAAACAAAATGTTTACAATATATCACAGATTACAAGAAACCGAATGTAAATAACATTATTCACCTCAATTTTCCTACAGGGTGTTTTGAAATTATGACAAAAATCAATACTTTGATTTTCTCCTGTATAATATAGCCTAATCAAAAAAATGTTCATAAAATAATTAAGGAAAAACACAATGAATGCATCTACAAACTGATAACAAAACCATGAAAATCGCATAAATAATAAAAAAGTTATAAAATATCAAACTTGACCAAAATATCAGTGTGGCGGAATTTGTTGCCGGCGAGTGTACGTATTTTAAATTTATTTAATTATATCAAATGAAATACGTGCAGTGTGCTTTATTCCAAAATAATTTCTAGCACGCCTATGACTACACAGATATATTCATGCAAACTCTGATGGAAACTTGATAAATAAAGAACATGCGTTTTATTTGCTCTAGTAAAATTGAACAAAACTACCATGTAACTCCGCAACTCGGTAACATAAATAAAATCTCTTTTAGCCATGCTCTTGAATGTCAGATAAACCATGTTACTCCTATATTGGAAAGTTAATAGGTTACCTGACTGAGAGTCAGACATTGAAATTCACTGACTACGAGAGCATACTCATATTATTTGGAAAATTAAATTTCTTAACGTTCGTAAAGGGTAAATTTACTACTTCTCTCTAGAATCGCTTGCCACAGTGTTTAGTTTATGGTTGAATCCAGTAGCGAATCTAGGATTATAATTAGGGGGAGGTGGGGTGGGGGGGGGGGGGGGGGGGGTGTGGTGGGGTAGCGACATGAATGAATGAAGAGTACTTAATTTTTAGTCAATAGTTAAAGGTATGTAAAAACCGTTGTTCAAAGTTCTTATCATACAGGGTGTTAAAAAAAGGGCCATTAATGTCACAGCTGGTCCGTCCCTGTAGCTGTGAGTAGTTCACAACACTTTCTTGGGTAGTAATTTGAAGGGTCTTACCTGGTATACATCGTATTAAAAAAAACTTAAATGTTGATTCCATTGGAACTCTTTGGGAGGCCATATGAAGAGGAGGCCTATACGAAATAGAAACTAAGATCTGGTTTTTCAAAGATAAAAACTTTCTTCGATACTTTTAAACTTAGTTTAAACATCAGTAAAATACATTATGTCCTGAAATAGTGTGCTGAGGCACCATCTTGCATGAAACATATATCTCCTAGCTATAACGGTAGATTATCCAAACAGTCGGTCAGCTGATTTTGCAAAAAATTAAGATATAGCTGTCAGTTTAAATTGGGTGCTAGCTCGAACGAACCGAAGATGGAATTGTCAATGAGGCAACACCAAACATTTATTTTAAACTCGTGCTGAAAATGCCGTTTAGTTACTAAGTGAGGATTTTCTAAATCCCACACATGTTTATTTTTAAAATTAAAGATACCCCTTCGTGTAAAAGTCGCTTCATCGGTGAACAAAACTCTATTCAAAAACATTGGGTTGGCGTTTTGCTGGGTACGACAGAAAAAGGAAAATTCCAATCTAGCTGGAAGATCAATAATCAGCAAATTCTGAATAGGCGTAAAGTGGTATGGATAAAGCCCTTCTTGGTTAAAAATTCTAGAAATAGTGGATTTACTTGCTGGAGCTGCTGCAGCCATACGTCTTGTGCTAATTCTCGGGTTTTCAGCCAGACGAACTAGTATTTCTTCTTCCTGCTCGGGTGTAATAATCTTCGGACGTCCTCCACTATTACGCTTTGGACGCAAGGATCCTGTTTCTCCTGGTCTGTCGTACAGGCTTCTAAAATTTTTAAAAACTGGCCGTCTTCTATTTGGGGATACATTTCCAAATACCGCCGATGCGCTCCGCGTCCGTTAAAATTTTCTTGTGCGTATAAACATACCATGTTTCGCATTTCTCCGTTGGAAAACGTTATGTCGCGGCATTTTTAGTTTAATTTTTGATAACAGTATCTTCAAAAAATACTTAAAAACACCCACAATCCTGACAAATGAAAATAAGCTTTCACAGAAATGAGATTTCAAAACGCTTTCATTGTATTTGTTTTTACCAAAGTCTACTGTGACAAATTTCACATTTACAAATGAAAATTTAAACGGGCGCATTAGAAATTGTAATTGAACATATCTCGAAAACGGTTAGTCGGAGCGACATTTACAAAGTATCCCTTTCTTGCTTAAAAATGATGGATAAACTGATATTTTTAATAAAAATATAATTATACTAAGGCTCAAAAAAGTTAAACTTCTTTTTATGTATCCAGAGTACCGCAGAGAGCGCCCCCCTACAATCTACATCAAAATTAATATCAAATTCAAATTTCTTGCCACAAAAAATCCTAGTCACAAAATGTTGTGCAAAATATTGATATCAAAAATAAGTTACTTAGGATAATCGAAAATTAAATTTTTATTTGGACACCCTATATCTCGGTTATTACCAGCTTTTGAACTAAACTAAGTATGGCCAAATCTGCAGTTTTCCTGTGTACCATTAATTATGGGACACCCTGCATATCCATAGAAATCCAGTTGTTTTCAACATAACGATTGTTATTTACGACAAACTGTTAGTAAAATTTATGGATACTTATTTCATCAATGTTTTTGTAACTTTGTTAAATATAGAAATAGGTATTTAGTTCTGAAAAAATATTTTTAATCGAAAAATATTATGTCGAATACCACTCGTGCATTCAAAATTAACCACATAATTGGGCAAAGCGCGGTGTTGCCGAAAGAAAACCACATTCGCAAGGAATATCATATTAACTGGAAATTGGGAATTACCAACAAACATAGTAAGATAATTAATACTAATCCTTAAGTTAGTTTTCTGGTCTCTAAATCAAATAAACTCGATGTTTTTTGAACAAATGTCATCCATGTTACGTCTAATTTCATCAATTTTAGTGCACGTATGTTTGCGTTAGCTTTTACGTGCTTCAAACGACTCGGAAATTGAATTTGGCACAAGCCGTTAAGCCGTTTATCGAGTGGATAAAAATGTTTTTCCCAGGTTTATTTACTTATCTTACTTGTGTTGTGGTATATTGGTCGATTTTTCGTATCGTTTTTATACTACCTAGTGGATTTTAAGAAGTGTTATTAAACGTTTATACACGTCAGGGAATATATGGTTTGGATGGGTATTTTCACGCATAGAATAATATTTAGGTTTGTTCTAGAATGGACACTTCCATGTTAACAAACCTTTTAATAATGGTAAGCCATCTATCGACGACGGCAGCTATATTACAGCTTTTCCATATTAGAAACCTGTAGTTCAAGACCAAATTTCAAAGGTTGCTACGAGATGGCGCTGTTGGCTATACTAGCGTATCCACCCTATTTTTTCATAATTATACACCCTTTGATTTTATTCAAAATTCAGGCAAATAGCTTATTTATGAACCCATATGTTAAAAGCAAGACAATAGGAGAAATCAGGAAACAAAATCGAAATCGTGATTTTCCTATTTCACCTGTGAATTACAAACATAATCCATAATTTTGCTAAACGGTAAACGTAATATACAGGGTGTTATGGAAATGAGTTATTATATTTAAATGGGTGACTCCTAGGGTGTCCTTGAAAAAGTCTGCATACTTTCTTTTTTAATCGAATATCTAAATACTAAGGTAAAAACCCTTTTTACTCACATACTGTCGCGCCGTTCCATCTGGATTCACTTAGCAACAATGTGGGTCACTAGAGTATACTAACAGTGTTGTCAGATCACACCGCATATTTCGCCCTTGCTTGGATACCTACCGCGCGCGACTATTGTTGCCTCAGTATGGTTCGAGACTCGGGGATGGAATGACGCTGTCGAGGGTTCCACGTGCTTGATGTATACGAATTTTAAACGTTTTGTTAGTTGTAGCATTACCCGGGGTTGTGAAATAATTCATAATAAGAAATATTGTGATGTGATTTCTAATTTCTGTGATATTACCTATTGTTGGTTCTGTTGCAAGACATACCTTTTGTGTTTTATTTTTTTATGGAATTTAACCGGGATAGTACGTTTCCCACTAAATATTTCAATATTCTGAAATAATATCTGTAAATTAAAGCATTGTGACAATAGGTAGTATTTTAGATCTCTACTTTTTTAAACTATAGAACTCATAATTTTTTAAAATACTTTAGTATTTCTGCTTTAAATCTTAATTTTTCAACTCCGTGTCGTGTTTCCCTGCCATAAATTACGTGCTTTATTCTGAGAGGTTGTACAGGGTGTCCCATTTTCGACACTTTTATAGGGTATCTCCGTAATTGTTAGTGCTATCAAAAAAGTAATGTAGATGTCGTGTGCTCTTTTTGGGTCAAACTTAAAATGGTAAAATCAAAATTAGAAAATTTTCGCTTGATTGTTGAATAATCGGCCCTTTTTAGAATAAGTATACGGGGTCAGGTAAAAATGTTATCGGACCTAACCTAATTTTTTTTAAATGGAACACCCTGTATATTTTAATCTAAAAAGATACTATTTAAAATTCTCCTGTCAAATACACAACACGTCATGGATGATATTGGTTTCCTAGGCGATTTATGGAAACTTTATTTTGAAACGAAATAAAAGATTCAGATTAAGGTAAAAAATAACGGGAATCATAGCAAATGTTTCGAACATGTCCTTAAATGGTTACCGTCTTTCCGGATAGACGACACTAAAAACCACGGAAACCCCGGAAACATTCGGCATCTTTCGGAGATCCGAATCCGGAAAGCTGGCGGGCCTTTTGAATGGTGATGTTTGACAACTTGCACGTTTCGAAAGATCAGATGCTTGGCGCACAGCTCGTCAACAATACCTAACCTAACATTTATAACTCTTTGCCGCCCTTTTTTAGAGTTTTTTGTTTGATCGCTGTGTTACCACACGTGATTCTTGAATCTCTTTGCTTTCTGATTTATTTTGTGAAAAATATTGTGTTTATCTACTTTTGCAATCATCAAGCATGGAAGCCCAACAGAACAATACGTACCTACCCGTTCTGCAATTTGCAGGTTTCTTGTGTTTCAGCAAAGAACAGACATGTAAAAAATGTTCATAACCAACAGCATAATTCCGATACTAAGAAATCGCATATTATTTGCCCATTGTGCATTGGAACTGAGTTAAGCTGTGGAACTTATAATAAACTAGAAACGCATTTAGAGGTAAGTCACAAAATAAAATTACAAATGCAAACACATAATTTTTTTAGCAAAGAAGATTATGAAGAATGGTATGAAGAACAAAAAATTCAGACGACCTATGCAGCGGCCAGGACAAAACGATATAATGATCATGTGGAAAAATCCTACACTTGCAATCGTAGTAATTCATTTGGTAAAAATATAGAATGCACCTTTAATGTTGCCTTATTTTATAACATATTTCTATTATCCGTAGGGTATGTCAGCAAATACTCTAAACGAATGGAGAAGTGTATTCTAAAAATTAAGCTATATTTTTTTATAACCCACTAAGCAAAAAAACATTTTAGCTACGTTATAAACATGTAGTTTAGGAAACTGGTAACGTTAGCCCATAAGTAAAATCGATGACTTATTCAACGTGAAAATAAACATCATAGTCCACACCCTACAACGTTTTAAGAGGTAACGTTGCGAGAAAGACACTTCAGAAACATAAATAAAACATTATTTTAATGGCGTCATAACGTTGGAAATACGACATATTTGAGCGTATAAAAGAACATGAAATAAACGTTCACCATACCGTTACTTTGTAGATAAAATAACGTCTATAGTAGCCATTGTAAAACGATTTAATAACGTTTTATTGACAGGAATATACAATGGTGGTGTGTCCGCCATTTAATTAATATTTCGTTGATTGCTACCTTCTGGACTCAACTACCAATTATTTTAAAGCTAAGAAATTTATAAATTAATAAAAATAAAATTTAGCTACGCTGTTCTTCATTTCATAATAATTTATAAATTTCTTAACATTAAAATAAGATAATTATAACCCCAGAAAGCAACTTCAAATAACGAAACATTAATCAAAAAATGGCGACTGCGCAACTGCTGACATTATGAGCAATCCTCCATTGTAATTGTCTGCCATATTCTCAAAAAGGATTTGTTAAAATTAGTCCCACATTGTTTATTGTTATTGTTAAATATTTGTCAATTTAGAACTTAAATTGTCAAATAAATTTGATTTTTAATTTAAAACTCCTTTTTGTGAACCTGGCTGAAAAGTTTTAAAAATTACGTAAATTTTTACAAACATATTTGTATTAAATATAAATGTTGCAGTTTTTGCATCAGGGATATTTAAAAGTCTAATATTTTAACTGATTTTTATTATTGTCATTATGGTTACATTAAATATTTATTTTAAAGCCAGTTTACATGGCACAACTGGGTTATGTAAAGTAAAAAGATATTTTCAAAGCATCGGCACCTCCTTTTTTAACAGTGTCACAGCGTGGCAGAACCAATCCATTATAACTTTTTCATATTCGCACTCGGTTAACTTGAATAAATGATGGACTGCATCTAAAAATTATTAGTCATTAGCGGAAATAGTCGAGTTTATTGCTATTTAAGTTATGAACAGATTGTGTCAGTGAAAATGTCTTAGATAAGGACGGTCGGCTCTAATAAAAATACATACTGTACAGGTACAGTCAAAAACTCATCCGTTAAAAGAATCTACAAGACATTTCTTTAAGAAAGCCACTTAATGGGCATTGTATTTTAAAATTATTCTTTTTGAGCAATATAGAAATTTATAAATCTATAATCATTAACATTATTCTAACAAAATCAAGAACCATATTCACTAAAATATTTTAAATTAAGATCTGATTCAAATTGATAATTACGGGTCAAAAAACTGGCACAAGTGTTAAGCTAAGACACCAGCTCTTTTTTACTGTGATGAAAATGTTTGGGTTTTTTTTCCTAAATTTAAAACAAACAAAGTAATGGGTATATGCTATTGTCATTAATAGAAATATAAGCAACAACTTCTTGGTACAAATATACATCATGACTAAAATTCAAACTCCTTTAGTGAATAACGCGGTCTACTCACCAACTCGTGTCGTGATTACTAAGTTCCTCTTCTAGGAGCATTAGTTTGGCCAACGTGTGTTGTTAGATACTTCAACTTCTACCGAATCAATTGTACTGCCTGCAAATAAAAAAGGATAATGTAGTAAAAACCTAAGCATAAATCTAAACAACTAAATTTCATGCACAATATTATCTTATATATTTTTAAAGATTTTTAGAAATAAGCGTTTTTTATCAGTACGTCATTTATAACGCTAGATATTTTGTAGTTCGTCCGCTAACTTAAGAGATACTGGTCCGATCCAGCTAAAAACTAGCTCGTCGATTCTGAAAACATTTAGGATAAATCATAAATGATTACCTTCTGGAACTAAAGTGTTATCGATGGCATCGCAAGAAGCACTCTCATTCTTACCGACATTAATTAAATTTAAACTATTTGATGATATAGTGATGACTTTTCGGACGTACTTTCGTCGTTGGCTAAAAGGTGTTATGCCAGTAGTTAATATAGTCAAAGATATTAGGTGTATTATCATTTATAAATTTATGTTAGCTCAGCTGAGCCAAAGACTTTCTGGTATGCAATTTAAATTCCCATGTAGATCTTTATGTGGTTACAAAATGTGAATAATAAATAAAAATCATCATGGTCGAGACAAAATTGCATGCAATCCATACAAAGCGTTCTGGTGAGCAAGGCACTCTACAATCTACGATACGATACCCGTTTCAAATATACATATTATTATAATAAATTCAAAGTACAAAAATTATAAAAATTAACTTTCTTACCTTTAAATCCATTATCATATACAAACGATACTTTGCGTTGTAAATTCACTAAACCAAATGGCGGCCTAAGTGCGTAATGCCTATTTGAAAAACCTAGATTGAAAAACACTTTCAATGTCGAAGTAGTCTACTTGTAAACGTGTACGACAAGACAACTTGACTGAATTTGATAAAACCTAATCTCATTACTAACGAAAACTTCGAAAACTAATTTTGGAGCATTCTGATCCCTGTCAATCTCAAGACAACCAGCGTTGCCATGTACAATTCCATTTTAAGATGCATCTTGATCTGTATAAGCATTATATTTTCATTAACAATTCAAGAATGGATAAATCTAGTATAGATAATTAAGTTTAAATGGATCGTTTAATATGCAAATATAAATTTCACGTTTAGGCGGCATGTAGGTAAATTAGATGTTTGATATATACCTCACCTCCTGTAGGTTTTAAGTTAAATTTACTAAAAATAAATAAAATCCTAGTATCTGCTGTTAAAATGTTACTGAATTGCACGTCATAGCGTTATCGATATATCATCTGGTAAATTCTCAACGCGAACTCTGTTTATGATACATATTATGAAAATTTTAGCTTTGCTAAATAGGTAAATTTGACAAAAAATTGTCCTTGGCTTTAAAAAGTCATGGACAATTTAGGAAATTCCGTATCATCGGCAACACTGCTGAAAGAACAAATATCAAAGAAGGAATGCAAAGCATATGGATGGCATATGGTGTCAATAAACCGATGGTCCGATGGTCATCGGTCATATTATGGATATAAATTCCAGATGTTAAACTAGACGTTAAGGAAACATTTTAGTTTTATTTCAATAACGTTTTAAACATGCAGTTATCTACAAAAGTCAAACATTTTAAGGACGTTCTTAGTATGAAAAAATTTTAGGTTTTAGAAACGTTAAAAAGATTATATTTTTTATGTTACTTTAACGTTTGAAGTGACACCTGGATATATGTGTTTTTTCAACATTTATATACATGATTAATTTTTAACTTACTAGAGATAACACAAATATAACATGTTTAAAATGTTATTTCTCTAAGATAAACTAACGTTGATGTATAGCCGTTTTACTCCCCTTTTTGGAGTAACGTTAAAAGATAAACATTCAGAAAACGACTTTAAGATGTGTATTTTTAAACGTTTTCATTGGTGATTTGTTGTAAACGTTACTAAACATCCAGAGGATGTATTTTGCTTAGTGGGAAGGTGTATGGGGCAAATTAGTTTGGTGATGGAACAAGAAAATAGATCAGCAGTTCATAAAACGAAATTAGAAAAGCAAGAATTCTTTCCAGCAAAGAGAAAGAAATAATATTGGTTAAGGGTTTTTATTTTGTATGGTGACAGGGCTGGATTTTGTATTTTATAATTAAAAAATTAATTATTGTAGTTGCGTAGTATGGTTTAGGATTTTTTTAGATGTTATAGCTATGCTTTGAAAAAACATCCCTCTTAAGTTTCTTTCAGTTTCTTCTTACGGGTTGTAATCGAAGCTGCGGATTTCTGAAAACTACGTAAGTTTAAATAAAGCACTATATTATTATGTATGTTTTTTTATTTTGTTAGTCATTGTAATGTAGTTTTAGTGGTTTCAGCAGTATCATAAGTTTAATTGTGTGCATGAATTTGCTTTGCTACATAAATTGGTTGACCACATTGTTCCCCCATCCTGACTTTTTGACCGACAATAAAGAAACAGTTCAAAATATCCCGTGTTTTATTTCAGTTAAATAAAGGTGACTCGAGTACACCACATATTTAATAAAGGGTGGCATTTAATAACTAATTTTCAGGGCATATTTTATCAAAAAGAAGTTTTAATATTTTTTGTCCAATATTTCATGACAAGCAATAAATCAGTATATATGTATCAAAATATAAATGAAGATTTTAACGTAATTTGGTACACAATTAAACCATTTTACTAATATTAAAAACGATTCTAGTACTTCAAAATAAAGACGAGACCAGAATTAAAACCATATTTGCTACAAAGAAAGCAAAATAATCCACAAAACCTAAACAGAAATTTTAGATACTGAAGGGCCTGAAGCGATAACATAATCTATTTTGAAGTCTACGACCAAAGAAAGTCGCAACCAACGGTATTGTTCACGAGCTGTGCGCCAGGCAACCGATCCTCCGAAACGTGCAAGTTGTCAAGCATCACCATTCAAAATGCCCGCCAGCTTTCCGGATTCGGATCTCCGAAAGATGCCGAATGTTTCCGGGGTTTCCGTGGTTTTTAGTGTCGTCAGCGAACAAAATATACATTTTGCGCCATTTCTTCGTTTTTTCCACTTTCAATATAAACTGATATCATATCAAATTTTTCAAAATGTTGATAGGTTATTTTCGCAAATGAATATGTAAAAATGAATTTTACGTTAAATGTTAATAATCAACATAGTTGTTTCTAGGATATTAGCTTTTGTTTCATGGTCTACTGTGGTTTAAAGTAATAAAGTTTAATAAACCGCCTAGGAAACAAATATTTTATCCATGGTGTGTTATATATTTGAAAGGAGAATTTAAAATAGTATATTTTTAGATTAAAATATACAGGATGTTCCATTTGAAAAAATGAGGTTAGGTCCGATGACTTTTTTACCTGGCCCCGTACACTTATTCTGAAAACGGAAGACTATTCAACAATCAATATAAAGAAACTTCTGTATAAAATATTTTTCTGTATCTCTTTTAACTAAGAAAATATAGGGTAATTTTGAAATTGTCAATTTTTTGATTTTCCCCCGTATCTCTTAAGCGAGCGAAAATTTTCAAATTTTGATTTTGCCATTTGTAGTTTGACCCAAATAGAGCACATGGCACTTACATTACTTTTCGCACTAACCATATAAAAGTGTCGAAAATGTCCCTGTACAATTCCAGCCAAATTTGTCAATACTATTTCGATCAACGCTACAACAAAGGCAAATTTAATAACTACATAAAGAATTTAAAAATATATTGTAGGAACATCGTCAGTATCTGACTATAACTAATCATCATCATGATTTTTTTTTCCTCTAATTTCTATGCCCAGGCGTTACCGAGATAAGGCCGGTACCCGGCATTAATGAAACTCCCTGTACTTACTTATAAGTAACAATGCTGAATTTCAGCTCTCTTACGGCTTGTGACATACAGGCAGACATTAGACACCGAAATGACTCAATAAGAGTTGCTCCTTCATGCAGAGTGTCAAACAAAATTAAAATTTAAGAATATTTTAATTAAATTATTTATCCAGACGGCCAAAAACACTAGTCAGAAGAAAATTTGCAATCGTAAAAATGCAGTAAAAGTTTCTTGATTGAAATTTACGGGTTAAATTTTTTAATTTCTAGTGCTAAGAAACTGGTAATAAATTTATCGGTGCAAATTTAGGGGAGAATCGGGTAAATTGACAAGGTGAACCGAAGTAAACTTGTAAAATAAAAATATATATTGCCAGAGTGTTGGATTAGATTGATACTTGTAAAATAACATATTTTAAAAGAGTTTTTCATTGCCGTGTCACAGCGTAGGTATAGTAAAATTATTGATAAATAAATTTATTATACGAGCAATATTGAGGATTAATCTTTTATCAAACAAGGCGCAAGATACTTGTGATAAATATGTATATCTGGAGTTCAATAATGATCGAAAGAGATGGGAAAGAACGTAGGAATGAAGGCGGATCGGCTACACAATTTAGACAATCTGGTGGGTGTCTTGTGTTTTAAGGTCGTTGGGAATACCTAATTTTGCATCGAATCATAATGCGACCGGTGGACAGTTGCCCAGTAGTTTCCAATAACTTTTTTCTATTTTGGTTTCATAATGGCTACATTATGAAATGCAAAAAAATTGAATAACGTGCCACTTTATGACACTGAAATTTTATTCTTTTATGTTGGCAGCAAGTAGGGTTCGCATTTTAGGCTTACTTTGATTTCGTTGAAATTAGTTTTCTAGGCGTTATGAATTCGATAAAAATTTTTATAGATAACTTTAAAATACTAACCTTTAATCTTGCAAATAGATCATTTTTACTAGATATTTATCTGAAATACCTATACTCGGAAATATATAACATGCTGACGGTGTCCGTCAACTAATTTTTAGTCACAACTATGAAACGACAAAAATAAGAAATATCTTCGGGTGCTCTGTTTCTAAAGTTTTATTCAATAAAGTAGGTACTATTTTAATTTTTAATTCAATATAGCACCTTATACAGGGTGTTATGGAAATTACGTATTATATTTAAATGGGTGACTCCTCCTCCATATTTTTTTTCAAATCGAACGTCTTAAAAGTGGAGTAACACACCCATAAACCCACACGTCACTCCCCGGCACCATATGATATTATCCGGCGGAGCTGTCTGACAAACAAATATTCGTGCAATGTTGCCAAACTGTGTAAAACTGTAAAACTTTTAGTTTCTTATAAAATTAATTATTTAGCTTACCTTAGGATACAAGGAAAGTAAATCGAGGATACTCTATGCTCATCACATCATGCTCACACTTTATGCTCTATACGTGCCCTGATAATAGTGTGGGAACTGCCTAATAGCTATTAAGAAGTAAACTCAAAGTCACAGTCTACTCCTCGCTTGCTTATACCCACTAAAACTCCTTCGTCCTCTTCTATCCAATCTCGGGACATGACTGGCATATCTAAACTAACTAAATCACTTAAAGAAACAGACTGTCACCCACAAGTTTCAAATTAGATTCTTTGAAGATAGGCACTTATTATCAGATTACACAAAATCACTATAAACACTACCGTACGCTAAAATAAACGCACATAGGACGTCCAAATTTCAGTGACAATCCGTAAACTATGCTTGCAGAAGCCACATGTCCCTTATCCTACCTAAAGGAACATTTTCTAAAAGTTCTGGCAGGTAGTCTTGCAGGATATTTGGTCCTATTAGGTGATTATCAATAATACCTACCGATATGTTTAAGGAAAACCTTATCTGGCTATTGGTCTCGCTAATTAAATATTCCATCTCGGGTAAAGCCAACCTCATCTGTGAACTATCCTTCGAAATTAATCAGGTACTTCGACTTGACTGTATGTACCAGTATTGTAACCTTCTTGTAAAGGGAAGTCTTGTAGTTCCAACTTTAAATAGCAAAAACTCTTTGTCGACAAGCTGGATTTCTAGTTATTAGTATTTGGTAGTTTGGGAACACCGATCCGAAATTCACAGATCGATTCACCCGACCGACAGAAGACAGCATACGGAATGTCAGCTGAAAGAAATACTGTAAACAAACAAATCGTTGCTGAAATCTTTATTTATTTTGTTAAATTTAATATGTGTGTCGAGAATAAATGTGCCCACAAATTTTGACGGGTTTGTTCGTTGTGGTAAAACGATGTCCATGTGTGTTAAGGTTACGTGCGAGTGTTTGTATGATATGTGTTTTCTGTGTGATGTGACAAAAGTGCATAGAAAAATCTACGCGAGAATTATAAATTTTGTTAAAGGTAAGGGGCCTAAATAAAATTCATTTTTTTTATAAAGAAGTTCGTTTCAATCATAAGGATATTGGTATTCTAAAGAGTTTACCGTGAAGATATGACAACACTGCTCAAAATTATCTGACGTTTTAGAACATCTGTAGTTTGTTTATTTCTTGGGACAATGCCACATGTGCTTATTCTTGGTTTGAGACCAGGTCATATGTACAGGGCATATTCAATTATAGCGCCATTTTTGAATATTTTTCTTCAATTTGTTTTCATCTCAGGAATTGCCGGTTTAAATATAATACGTCATTTCCATATCACCCTGTATATACATATTTATAGTTACTGTAGACATTTCCTGGGCATTAATTGTTATTCCTGTCATATTCTGTGTCGACACAATATTTTGTTAAATAGTATTATTTATTATTTTGTTCAATATTTTGAACTTTGTTCTGCTCGCACCATTTGCATATTCTTTTAAAACGTTTTTCTAGATTATTTTCTGCAATTTCTCGTATTTCTGACGAAGTACAACTTTCTTCCTGACTCATTTTTATTAACTTTAATAATATATTTATTTTTAATTATGACGGATAGGAAGAAGCTTTGTTGTGTTCAATTGTTTCTATCATGGCCTATTTGATACTTGTAACATTTTATTAAATCGTAAAAGTATTGCCAACCCAAAAACAAAGTATTAATTGAAATGGAAAAAATCTACTATATTTCTTAAAGTTTTTCAGACTTTAAAGACCCAAATAGAAAAAGTATTATACAAAAATACACGGTTCATAAGACAATTAGAGTACTTAAACTCGGGTCTTTTTCTAAATTAAACGCGTGCTCTAAGATAATGCCTTATAAAACTTGTATCTTAATATACTATTATAGCGCCGTTGCAGGGGCGAGAACGTCTTAGTGTATGTCCACACTCGCTCATGGCCTTGCCTGTCGATCAGTTTGTCATGGACGGTGAGTAATTTGTCAATATAAAATCGCATTTTTTATTTTAAACTTTGTTATTTTTTTGTTCTTTTCGAAGCCCCTTTAAATACGAGGCCCTAGGCTAGCCCCTAGTGATAAATCCTACCCGGTTTAAAGGTTTTTTTTTCATGTGACGTCATGTATATTAATTGATTTCCCAATTTTACGTCAAATGCTCAACGTAATTTATATAATATACCCTAAAGTAATACCACTTTGTTATATTAGAGTCTAAAATAATATCTTCCTCATCGGAAGAAGATAAAAATGCACAGTCCATGTTTATATTTCGATGTCGAGGGACTAGTGTGCGAAGCTCAAGCGATGGCTGTGCCGTGCTATGGTTCAGGGCGATGAGCGAGGGTCGGAGCGACGTTGTGGACACCGACTAAGACCGTACTATCTTCGATGACTTTCAAGTTTTGTATGGCAAATTAGGCGTATTATTTTTCCGTAGTTCATCATGTTACCTTCTTTGCCACTTTACCCGACTCTCCCCTATTAGGTGCAATTATTTTAGGAAACGAGACAGGCATAAAATATATTGAATTCTATATTTGTAAGTTGAATTAGAAATGTATTTCAAGCTATCTAGGATAAAAATTAAATTTTAAGGCGATAGGTACGTGTTGGGTTGCAAAAATATTTTAAACGATAATTAATGACCATTGACATCTCTTTGCTTAAACTGAAATCTTACCTAGGGCGTACCTTATACTAATGGTCCACCTTATATTAAAATATTAGGCAAGTACCGATTTCTTTCTCCCTAATAGTATTTTCGTTTTTAAAATAATCTAAGTTGTCAACACTGTCAATTTAGATTTTTTTATGACTTGCTTTGTGTGTACAGGGTGACCATTTTTCGATGATTTCGAAGCACTGTGCTAATTTTTTCTGAAACAAGAGGTGCCCCAATTAGAATTTTTCTAGATTTCCTCGTTTTTGATATACGGGATGTTTTTGAGAATTTTACATTTTGTGACCCACCCCCCATATTGCGGTTATCCTGTAACTTATCAAAAACAAATAAAGTGTTCCTTTTGTAGTTTTTACGTAGAATCCAGTAACGTAATCAGATTTTTTTACGTTTAATGGTTTTCAAGAAAATAACAAATTTGTTTTTTTTTAAATTGGCCACCATATATATTTTTAAACAATGTAATTGAGTTTTTAGCTTCTTAGAAATATACAGGGTGTCCCAGAATATGTGGGCAATCTCCCGAGTTCAGATAGAACTCTTAAAAATAACAGGAGAAGTTCATATACATTTTTCTTCCTACGGCCTCGCCTACGAAGATACGGGCCCCCATAATGGACGTCCCTGGAAATCGTTGTTTTTTAAATAATAAAGTGCTAGGTGTAATTTAACAATTTTTTAGTATAATGGTTACTAGATGAGTCTCTTTAAAATTCACCGTTTAAACACATTTGGCTTATTTAGTTTGCCAGGGACGGACTAGACGTAACACAAAAATGCTTTTTTTACACCCTGTATGATGAAGGAACGACAATAATATTTTTTTTTGGATACTCTATACCTTAAGCTGAAAAAAAGGTACTCTTGATCAATGTCGATAAAATTAACTGAAAAAATAATATTTTTGTTCAATATGGTTTTTTGCATTGGTTGTTGTTTTATGTTCATAAATTTCCCTCATTGTTGCTATGGTATTTTTCACATGTACCGATTTAAATAAGAATATTTATGCCAGTGTCAGTTTATGGTAGTGTCTTGAAATTTGAGGTTTTTCTCCTTTGACTTATTAGTTACTAACTCGTAGGAAGAAAAAAATTATATGAACTTCTCCTTATTTTAAAGTGTTCTATCTGAGGGAGATTGTCCCCATATTCTGGGACACCCTGTATAATACTTTATTTTTAGTCCTAATATTATGCCCAAAATTTACGTTTTTTTAAAAATATACAATTTTCTTGAGTGTGCCATGACATATATTAAAAAAAAACAATTAATGGTGCGATTAAATGTAAGGAACAAAATGAGAACGTTTATGGAACTTTCTCACAAATATTTCTCAAATGGTTCTCCATTATGTTAGGTAGACATGTTTCACGCATAGTTATTAATAAAGTATGATTTATTTCAATTGAAGCAAAATCACAATTATTTCATGTCACGCGATTTTCCACCATTAAAATCACAAATTTGATACGTAAGAATACGAACGGACTGATACTCTCTGTCGACGCCAAGTGGCTCGGTCAAACGAGTTACTGAAATGGTGATCGAAACATGTATAAAGCGTGTTGCAAATAAGAATGGACGCCGGGCATATCTCAGGAACCGTTCGTCACAAAGAGAAAAATTGCTGGAAATTATTTCAAAGTTCCTAAATTTACCGCTAGAGGGCGTTCAACCTATGGCTAAGAAAATTATCGGTTATTTATCGATACTATGCCAAATAAAGTCTTGTATACGTTCAAATATACAGGGTGTTAGGGAAATGACGTATTATATTTAATGGGTGACTCCTGGGGTGTCCTAGAGAATCGCTACATGTTTTTTTTTCAAATCGAACAAACCCCCTTAGTCACAGGTGACTCCGCGGAAATGATTCATATTACCTTGCTCAGCTGTGTAATAAACACATGTGCCGGCACAATGTTGCCAAACTATGTAAAATTGTAAAACAGATCCTTATAAAAATAAATATTTAGCTTACCTAGTATGCAAATAGAAGTGAATGCAGGTGCCAGTACACTAGCAAGTAATACAGGGCACAGACATTTTCCGTTTTTTTGGTTTTAGTGGGTAAAGCTGATACCCCACTAAGACCCCTTCGGCGTTTTTCCTCCAATCTCAGAACACAGAGTGAAACACTGAACAAATTACCATACATCACTTAAAGGAACAGAGACACTATCAGATTATTAGATTTTATTACATCGGTCCAGGTTTCGCTAACAAAAGCACATTTTCAACATGATATTTGGCAAAACTTAGTACATACACGAAATTTACAAATAATAAAAACGCTGATTTCTGTACAATAGGCACCACAGCAAATTTGTAGATCCCAAACTATTATTCCTTTTTCCATTTCTTTTAGAATGGAAGATATTGAAAATAACCGACTGCTTCACTGCTGCATCCAATATCTTATTTCGCAACTGATCCATATCTTTGATTGACTCTTTATAAACTATTTCTTTATTCATTGTACCCCATAGAAAAAAATGCAGGGTGTAAGATCCGGTGACCTTGCCATTGTCTCTTACTAAAGGAACATTTTCTAATATGCCTTCGATTGATTTTTCTGTATGTACTAAACATGTTCGCACTTTTTCGCACATTTTTTCTTTTAAAGTTGATAAAATATCCCGAAAAAAACGCTTTTAAATTCGAAATCACGCGACGACGCGGATGAATATCTTATTTGTCGTCAAGCCAAATGTCAACTTCTAACCTTTCTTCTTCCTTTGTCGAGTAGAGATGAGGTAAAATCACGCTCTCGATTTATTTTAAGCTTCTCGAATGAAAAAGAGCAGCAGTGCAGCGAAAGGTTTTAATCTTTATTGGTACCTACAGCAGTGAAAGAAAATAATAAATTGTGTTTTATTTATTTTTGTATCCTGTAGATTATTATTTATTTCAACCTTTTTGGTGAATGCGCGGGTCACAGCTCAAAACGCAGGAAAAACACCTTCGTTGGTATCGACTAATATTGCGAAATATTGCTCATCTCTATTCCACGATATGACAACTCGTTCGTTCGTTCAGATCTCATGTAATTTTTAATTCGAAGAAATCCTATAGAAAATGTGTATTTTTAAGTCAGTTAAGAACAAAATGCATACAAATCTACGCGAGAAAAAAGAAACCGGCCAATATTAACAAAGACGACGTCGCCATCTCAATTTTTGAAGTGGGGCCAGTTGCGATTATGTAGGTTATGTGCCGGTTTTGTTACTAAAATTTAGTTTAGGTTTTTTGTGTATAATTCATAGACATCATGACACTAAATTTTAAATAAGAGCGACAAGGTAAGTATGTGTGTGTAGCTTAAATAAAATTTAATTTTTTTTTTAGAGTAAATAATAATCAACACTCAAAAGGTCATTGGCATTTGACCTAGTTACGTACGTGCGTATTTCAAACTTATTTAATACTATTCCTTGTGTTTGTACGGATTTGTTCAAAATATTTTCTGTCGTGATCTTTCTTAAATTAATTGTACAAAAAGGTATAACAGAATGGAAAAATGTTTAAATTATTTTATTTTGTCTAAAGAGTTTAAGGTGTAAATATGACAACATCGGCCAGAATTCGTTTTATTTACATGTCTCGCAGTGCCTCGCAGATGTTTTTCTGGTTCGACGTCAGGTCACTTTCCGCTGAATGAATTGTAAGCTCAATTTATGGGTATTTTTCTTCAATTTGTCTTCATCTCAGGGATTGCCGGTTTATATATAATACGTCATTTCCATAACACCCTGTATGGTACAACTTTAATTTCATACATTTTGCTGTAACTCGTAAAATATATTGAGGGGAGGAGGGGGAACCTCTATTGAAAGAAATAGTCAGCTCCGGTTTGACTTAACCAAATTCGACAAACTGGCTTGAAAGAGCTTACTTATCCTATAGTAACTTTTAAAATGTTGTATGACTAAGCTAAGGGAGCAAAGAGCACAATCATCAGTTGTTTTCAAGTTTCTCCAAAAATTTCAAGGAGAACCATATAATATGTATATTTATTTATTTAAGTACAAAATAGATTAAAAATGAACAAAACTGGAGAAGACCTCATGTCGATATCTTAATTTAAGCCAGAGAAACAGGAAAAAAATAATGAAATTCTTTAAAATGAAAATTTAATTTATTTAAAAAAATTTAAACTGTGTGAAAATATATTTAAAAACATATTAAATATTGAAAATACAATTAGTATATAATTATTGATATTAAAAACGGTTCTGGGATACAAATGTAAAAAATGCATTTCGAAGGTACGGGCCCGAAATTTTGCAGAACGAACGTAGAAAGCACATTTGTATCATAAATCGCTATTCATAGACACGGACTGTTCAATATAATCAACATAAATTTAATGGGTATAATAAAACAACTGCATGCTTTTATGATAACATCTAAATTTTACTATACTGAAAGGGCAGATCACAGGGATGACAACAGTAAAAATATCGTATAATTTTTTCAAATAGTTTTAATCTCGTAATTATCAGTAGTTGAAAATAAAATTATTAAAAATCATAAATCGGGTCTGGTGCACTTGAGCACCGACGGAATTTAACAATTTTTGAAAATGCAATGGAAAGATATGGTTGTATAGAACACCTTAAAACAAAAAAAAATAGCGGATGATACAGTGTTTCTATAAAAAAAAGATAAATAAAAGTTCGTATTTGACAGTAATTTTTAAGCAAAAACTCCCCGTTTAATACAGTTACGTCATTCGTTCGCAAATATGGTTGCCACATTTACTATCATATACCAATTATTAGGAAACATAAGCAAATTAAAAGGAGAAGTGTTATTGGAAACACAAAGCAATTTAAAAGTTTTTTTATTTAACAGAACACAATTATTTTAGAAACAAGTGCAAGACCGTCCCGCTATACCTTTCGAAGCAGATTTCCTTCTGTATTCGGGAGAAGAAACACACAAGAAAGTTACATAAATTGACAGTGCCCTGGGAAAACAAGTGAAAACCCGCCCCGCTACACCTTTTGTAGCCGATTTCCTTCTGTATTCGGCAAAGGAAAACACAAGAAAGTTAAAGATTGTTTTACGAAAAATGGATACGACTTAATGATTTCCTGGGTCGGTCCCATTGTGTCGACAAGAGCTTTGCAATAAACAAGTGAAGTATGAAGGGACGGACTAAGGAAAATGAAATAACTTTTTTTTTAAATATTACTAGTCATATTTATTTACGTTTATAATGTCATGCTATAGATAGTTCTGTTTCGCTATCGCTATCCTCATAAAAATTAATTATAATTATATTAATTATACGATCCAGACTAATATACGAATTTTTTACAGTTATTACGTGACGGACTGAATTTTTCCAACTACCTGGGGGAATATCATTAAAGCATTTTCGTATTAATTCTACAACACTAGAACTTAAAGTCGGAGAAATATTTTCAGACCTAACCAGTGATTTTAACTGGTGCCACATATGCTCTATGGGGTTAAAAATGCAATAATAGGGTGGGAGCCGTAGCACTGTATGTCCAATTTCTTCTGCCAATGTGTCACAAACATTTACTTTTTTTATATAAAATGTCTTTAAAACTTCTAAAAGATCACTTTTTTTATAACTTTCTTCAAAATATATATCATTCGCCGCCATGTAGTTCTGAATCTCCAATTTTGTATTATTTGAGCTTGGAGCTTTATGTAATTGGCGACTGTGATAGCTCGCATTGTCCATTACTATCACGCTATTCTGAGGAATGTTTGGTAAAAGACAATTCTTGAACCATTCCTCAAAAACTAACAAATTTTACCACAAAAAGATATTTAAATATAAATTAAGCAACCTAACCTACCTGATGTGCCTATATTTAATTTTAATTATTACAATCCGGTCCTTTCCACATAATAATAACAAAGGGTCATAAATAATGGGATGGCCCTAGGTACTTCTACTGCAGTCATTAAGTATATCCATTTTTCATGAAACAATCATACATAAATTGACAGTGTCCTACATTCCATTATAAATGAAACTAAATAATTTTATATAGTATAACTTTTTGAATTGACAACATTGCTTGTTCAATATGTCATCTGACAAGTTGTGGAAAAAAGTATTAATATTTTCTAATCGAAAGAGATAAGTTTTGACATTATAATATGACACCATATTATTATAATTATAAATTGCCAATATTAGTGGTTTATTTATAATAATCAGCCTTTTATATTATTGTTTTTATAATAATCAAACGAAAAACCCTTTTATGTTATTTTTGTTGTGTATGTATATTAGCAATTTCGATTTTTAAGAAATGGTTAAGAAACGGGTAAGAAACATTCACAAACACTTCCTTGCGTTACGTTCTTTAACTGTTTTTCGTAAATAACTTTTTAAAAAATGGTTCATCCGCAATTTTTTTTCCAAAATACTTAAAATTAAATACTCTTTCAGGGTTCCTTTCGAAAATTGTTAAATTCCGTAGGTGCTAAAATGCACCAGAACCCATGAACGCGAACGTATCTAGAAAATTGATATTATTTGGTTATAGATGTTTAAATAATAGTTTTCAGATTCTTATGCATAATTTATTTACCTATTAATAATATTCACAGTGCCACACGGAAAAAAGTCTGCATCAGACTGTCATATTTAGAAAATTTTCAAAATTATTCCTTGCTCTTGGATATGGTCTCTGGATAATTCGAGTACCTACTTACCAGTGATCTAAAATTAATATTTGGCGCATTTAGCAGAGCCCATCGATTTGTAAATAGTTCCTCATCTGCTGAATGCACAAAAAAAAACGATGGGAAATCGGACACAATTTTTTCCATCGAATTTAAAAAGTGATTTGTGATTTGACAGCGATCATATCCATTTCGCACAGAAACAAAAAAAATTGATGAAAATATTTAGAACTAAACAAAATACTGACAACAAAATGCATTCGGCAGAACTACAAATCGATGAGTATCGTGACGTCACCGATTTAAAATCGCTTATAAATCGATGGACTCTGCTGAATGCAGCCAATTATAAAAAATGACAAAATAAGTGCATTTAAAATAAGACAGGAATTCATACAACAATTCGTTATAAAAACTATTAGAAAAATAGGTTTGTTATAAACGAATGATTTTGTACGTTTGGTAAAATCTGAAAAACTCAGAAATGTCCTGTTTTAAAAAAATAATTTTGAACTAGGTAGTTGCATAAAGAATAAAAAACAGACAACATTTTTCAAAATTTTTAATAATAATGTATCTATTTTTTTGCATTTTTTGCAAAAAATGTAAAATTTGATAGTTAAAAAGTCACGTTTCTGCTTTATCTGTCTGTCATTTGGAATAATTTTTAAAGCTGAAACGAACAGCAAAGTCAATTTTTCTTCACCAACGAACAAAGATTTATTTTTTCATGCATTTTGCGTGTGGTAAAGGCCGTATTACACTTGGGAATTTTTATGGCGCCAGCAATGGCAATTATAATTCAAGGATTCAGGCGCAGTACACCGTTCTCCGTACTACAGTCAGAAATTCTACTCTTCTGACAATTAAAATGACACGGATTCATGCACATGCATCCCGATCAGCTATCTCTCATTACCAGAAATGGGGCAGGCGCCATTTTAATTGCCCTTGCCGGCGCAATATTTGGCCGAACCAGGTATGAACAGGTAATGGCCATTTAAACCCACTTAAATTAGCAGTTTACATTCTTTATTAAACTTATGGACTGCTAATTCAGCAACTTTTTGCACCTTCTATTTGTAAATAGCAGTAGCTGCTTTAACTGGTAATGAAAACGAACAGGTTTGCACATCTCTAATTCTGGGGATATTAAAATTTTAGGGATTTCGACAGTACCCACTGCTGTTCTGACCGTTGACAATGCTCCAGCTGATCGAAAACGGTTTACTGCGCATGAATACGTGCCATTATAATTGCCGGCGCAAGAGAAAAAATTGCCTAGTCTAATACGGCCTTAAGTAACTTTTCACCCACTAGTGCTTTAAAAAAAAATTCAGGCACTCATACGTCAAGAAATATTTTCGTTTTGTTTGATAAGTTTGATAAGTAAGTCTTACTTTTAAGTCAGTTTAAAGTTTAAAGCTGGGTCTACACATGAGGTGAGGTGCGTAAGTAAGACTGTCAGGCAAAACGTGTCAACATGCTTAATAAGACGGACGTCTTCCCTGAAAACAATGCTTGTTTTAACTGATACGTTTTACTTGAACAAGTAAAACGTTAAGTAAAACCTCATGTGTGGACACAGCTTAAAGCTCTTTGAAATTTAGTCTTCATTGCAAGTTTTATTGTATAAACTTATAAGAACCGACGATTTTGAAATTCTACAAGAAATTTTTGAAGATGCCAATATCACTGCTACTCTCTGGAGTTGATTCCTGCTAAATCAAAAGGAAGATACGTAAATGAGTAAAAATTATTTGAGAAATGGTGCAATGGAAACGAAGTTAAATGCGTCAAAGAGGAGATATTTTGGCTTATTTTTTGAAGTTATTCAAAACCATTCAACCATTTGGTCAAAAATTTCAATCTTGCAGCTGATGACAAAAATTCGAAAAAAACGTCGACATAGGTCACTACATTAAATTAATTTTTTTGTTGATTCATTAAATAAAATACTTACTTTTAAACCTTTTGAAAAAAATAATAAAAATTTGATGTTTCTGCCGCTCGTAGGAAACAGGTTGTAGCTAACTCATGCGAAAAAGTACCACTTTCTCCCCTTGTTAGGTAAATATCTATTTCCGCACCACTGAAGTTTAGCTATGGTTTCCTCCAAGAGACCATGATTGGCGATCATCGCTCGGCGTTGATCGCGAACTACTCAAACGAAAATCGCTCAACATAGCAGTGTGGAGGGACACGATCACATTGATTTCCCTTCGAATAGCACAGCACATGATACAATAACTGAAGGTAAGGCATCTAACCGTCCCAATTTCGTTTGCCGCGCGCAATGACGTCAAAGGGAAAGCGATTTTTAAATTTTTTTATGGGGATTTATATTGCTGTCAGTGTTTTAAATTTTAAAGATATTGAAAGGTTTTATGCATTAATGGTATATGAAATAAAAGAATAATATATGACAAGTATTTACGTATATTAATTTCATAGAAATATAACACACATTACAGCTAAAATACCACTAAAATATGGAAAGATTCCGACAAACTTTTAAAACATCCGCCGCGCCATTCGAACCGGTCGACGATAGCCGAAGCTCCTCGGCCACCCCTGCTTGTTGCCACCAGCATTTGTCAGTAATATATCCATTACTATTTTAACAATTTTTCAGATGTTCATTCTTGTTGTGGGGTTCCACATATGAAATTTGTGTTCAATTTGAAGGTGGCCCCCATATCATAGGAAAGTAACGACCTTCTTTCTCGTACTCTTCTTACTCTGACACCGTTTTTTACTATTCTATTAGGTATCGAACCGTCAACCTATTACTTTTGATCAAAGATTTCTGGCAACACTGGTCGCCACGTAGTGAGTGCCGTTTGCCGTAGTTTTCCATGGAAATTTTGAAAGTTCACCAGAACTATTCCTTATTTAGTCGTGTGTGTTCAATAAAAATAATATTTTAATTTTCATAATATGACGTGCGTTGTGTTCGGTTGTGATATGGATAACCAGGCAAAGAAATTTGACAGAAATACAAATAAATAAAATAAAAGTGTTTCCATTTTCCTAAGGACAAAATCAAGAAAATAGAATGGATACGGTTTTATTTATTTTATTAACATTTACTTTTTTCCGCATTTTCCACTGAAGCTGATGAGGGTATATGCCTTCGAAACATGTATGGAAATTAAAATATTGTTTATTTAACTGCTGAAGCAGACTATCAGTTCCTTTACCTCTTCATAATTTCACTCAACTGAGAGATGGACTATTTAAAAAATAATTTAATTTGTTCATAACTAGGTCGTATTTTAGCATTAATCTTTGTTGTATGTTCATGAAATAAATATACCTAAATACCATGATATTAGTCTTTCATTTCACATAACATTAAACGCGTAAAACCTTTTAATACCTTTAAAAGGGAGTTAAAAACGCTGACAGCAATATAAATCTCCATAAGAGACTCGCCCGTTGACGTCACAAGACACGCCTCCATCGGCGTGGAATCATACCTCTTAGATCTTTATACCATGAGGAGTACAGCAGTAGTACGCGATCATCGCCGAGCAACGATCACCTATGATGGTTGCTCCGAGGAAACTGCATCGTATAGAAGACAATTATTGCTGTCAATAATAACAATCAGATGGTTTATGGGGATGAATGGAGTTTGTCCACAAAAAAACAGTTTAATGTTTAATATTTGTATTTATAGATCACATTGCAACAGTCAACTTTGGTATATTTGAGTTAAATATTAGATTACATTATACATATGGATTCCCGGAACAATACAAAATTGTATACAATGTACATACAGCGGGACCAAGTAGTGTTTAATACAATGTACAGGGTGGTCCACGTAAGATAAATATATAAGAACTAAAAACGAATGTTAAATACCAAGGTGTTTTCGATTGATTTAAGTTTTTACAATATTTTATTTTCACGTACCTACGTAAACATAGAGGGTGTTTAGTTTCTTCCGGCCAACTATCAACTTTCTCATTTTAAACAAAAAATGATACGTTTACTGACGTTTGTAGAAAAAATATTTTATATTAGTATAATAGGGTATGGTAAGTTGTTTCTATCAAGAACCACTTATTATTTTATTGAACCTAATTTAACAAAGGTGAATTATTTAATTCTCGTTAATTATTTAATAATATGCCTCTTCAGGCCAAAGTATAACACAAACACCACCACATTTTCTTAATACATAGCTTACAATGGAAAATTTACAAACGTATACCAAACCTCTATATACATAGATCTTAGACAATTTTTGCAAATAGTTCTATACATTGTTTACACACAAAATCTCATTACAAACCCAATTTTATCAACGCGTCATTCTTATACTCTTTTCAGCCAACCAAAACGTTTACTTTAGGAGCTTAATGAATGAGGGAAAGTGTTTGCAATCACTGCCTATTTTTTAGTGTTGGGAAAAACCGATGATTTTAATAATCGAGTACTTGATGCGCAATTTTTCAAGGGTCCCGGATTGATGTGTATAATTCCTGGATAATCTGACAACCATAATTGGACCCCCTTTTGCAATAAGGAACCAACTAACAATTTTTGCTAAAATGAGTTAGCTGGTTCTTTAGAATCACAAAAAGGTGTTTTATCTATTTACAATTAGGATCCGTCTTAAAATACCTACGCCATTCATGAGGAATATGACCTAATTGAAAATGAGAGAAACATGTATTCAAGTTTTGCAATAAAGTACCAGGTAGTGCGTTATGCAGGATTAACCTATGTTAACAATAAAGTTAATTTGTTAAATATTGATTTATTAAACAATGTGACAAATCCAGGCGATAATGCCTCGTCGGTAATACTAATTTTATAAAATAAAGTAATTTGGATCTTTTTTGCTAAATGTGTTTTTAAATGTTGTTGAATTAGGTATTTAGTTAATTTTGTTTATTTTAGAGTATTAAAAAAAATTACAAATAGAAAAAAGACGTTTTTTGAAAAGATTAACTCGTTACATATATATAAAAAATTAAAATTGTCAAAAATAAACCTTACAGCATTTTATAAAAATAGATTACGAGAACGACATAAACTGGATAAACATTAAATGAGGAGTGATTTTCCAAAAGGCCTTATTTCCATTTTCACACCAAATATATCTTTCAACGAAAATCAAATCGTAAGGTTAAAAGGCATCTTCTAACGGCGATAGAAGCATTAAAAATGCCTTATTTCTTATGAAAAAAGCAATATCTAAACAGGAATTTCATACAAAAAGACATATTTCCACAAATGGTTTACACATTTTTGGTTCAATTAGTTTGTTAGGTACTAAATTTGAAACAAAATGCCACAATTCCTCAATAGTATCTAAGTAATTCATACAGTAACTTGAACAAAAGGTCTATTGCCTTTATATTATTTTAGAACAATAAAACTCGATTCATTGATTATAGAAAGTCGTGGAACGTAGTCGAATGTTTCGTGGTAAGAATGTACTGTGCCACGCGAAGTGTAATTTTTTATTAAATTTCCTATAAAAGGCTTTATTTCCTGTAGTATCGAACAAAAGGTCTTATTTCCAAATGAGTATTGATAATAACATTTCTATTATTTTTTAAATTCAAACCACCAATGTTACATCTGGTCCGAAGTAGTATTGTACATTGATCCCATTATTAATTTTTTTTAACTCTATAATTTCCCACCATCTACAGAAATATGCGGTTTCTGAACATTTATCTCTAAAGGAAATATGGCCTTTTGAAAAATCACTCCTCAAATAAGTAAAAAGGGATGGATACCAACCTTGGGCGTAGTATTTTATAATAGCTTAGAAGAGTACCTCAAAGTAAAGCAATACCAACACCTAAACTGAACGATATAAAATCTTACATGGACCTGATTGCCGCTGCGGATCAACATTTTTATACTAACCTTATGGGCGATGAAACCCTACAGGAAGATACTGAGGAGACTTCAATGGAGATATTGATTGATTGATTTTGAAGACCAAATTTAATAGAAGACTAATAACACATTTGTTTTGTTTTTATATCGTGCTTTTTATTGTGTTTCCGTTATGCGTTTTTCTTTTTCAATAAATTGCATTTTTCAAAGAAGAACCAAATTTTTCTTTAAGAATATACGACAAAGAAATATTTTTTTTTAAATGAGGAACTATATTTAATGTTTTTGATAATAAATACCAGTTAAGAAACAACTTACAGCTTCTTATATTCACTACCAATTTTTTTTAAATACCGTTTTTCTCCCTTTTTTGGGTTGGTTCCTTATTGCAAAAGGGGTCCAATTATCGGGCGCCTGTGGCGACGATTTTCGCTTCAATTTATAACTCGAGTAGTCTTTCCAATAATCGCTTGAGCGGTTTTTAAAATCACTTGAATCTCCGAATCATCGAGCGATGATGTCAACGGCAGCGGCCGGTAATGTCGATTATCGCTTGAATTTATAACTTGAGCAGTTTTTTCAATAATCGAGCGATGTCGGTTATTTCAATAATCGAGTACTGGAGCGGGTTTTCATTCGAGCAATCCCAACACTGCTTTTTCATTCTAAAACCTCTAAACCAAAGGGACTAAAAATATAGTATACATTAGAAGAAACGGGAAAGGTCTTTAACATTAAAAAAAAACTATTCTGATTAGCCACTCACCTGGTGCATTATGCGTAAGAATAATGTTGAAGAAATTATTGATACAAAAATATAAAGTAATAAATTTTTAGTGAAAACCAAAGTTTGTAGAGACTTGGCTGAATTTTCCTTGAAAATACCAGCCGAAGTTTGGTAGACACGTGCGAAGCTGATACTTGAAGCGTTAGCATGAACTTTATGCATACCACCCATTATATCGATTCACCAGTAGCGTCTCTGCAATACTCTGATATTTGATACAAAAAAGTGGTAGCCTGGTCAATCCTACAACAAAAGAGACTAAGCTGCAGTAGCGGCTCGTGACTTATGGGGTCCACAAGTATTGTGAAATTATTTTTAAAATTTTATTTTTGTGTAACGACCAAACAATTACTTTCTAGGCGTTTTAAATGTAGAATGAAAAGAAGTAATTATAAAGTGCATTAGGTGAAACATATTTTTATTTATTTTTTAATTTTACACAAGGAAATACAACTTTTGGAAAATAAGGAAGGTTTTCTTAGTGTGTATCGTGTTTAAACGTAAAGTCCGTTCTTCGGTTCTTATTTGTAGAAAATTGATCAATAACAGCCTCATTAAAGTTTGGAATACCCTCTATACATTTTTTTTCCATATATTTAATTTTTAAACTTTCTAATAAAGTCCCTAGATTTACCCTTTGTGGTCTGCGTTAAATTAATGGGTTTAGGTCTTCCCGCATTCTTCACTTCAATTTTTTGCTCCAAACTCAAAGAGCTAAAGCTATTTCTTAAATAGTCCACTGTCAAACTATTCATTTTAACTTAATAAATATATAATATTAAAATATTAAATCATACACCCTCGAATGTCTAACTAGATGCACGAACAGACAACTCACACTAAAATTGTGCGCCCATGTTAAATCGTCATAGCCCCGCTATCCCCCGCTGTCTCCCGCCACCTGTTACTACAGAGAAACTGCATTATGCCCCGCTTACTTAATCGCATATTTTTCGACGATATAAAAAAAACGAATTTCAAGGAGGAAATCAGGCTATTTTTTTATTTTCAAAAAAAAATTACATTGATCGCAGCAGGCGATAATTTTGCACATTTTTCTCTTATAAAGCAAAGTAGAAACACTGATAAACTAAAATCGAAAGCAAATGAGCCACATGTGGAAAGCGATTGGGATTAAAAATAAAGAAAGTACTGATTCCCTTGATATTTTTAAAAATATTTGCTTAAAACGGTTCCTGGTAGTTTGTCATGTCGTTTTTTTTTTTAATATTATACCTTAATAAAGATGCGTTATGTGCAGGGTGTCCCACTTTTGACACTTTTATATGGTATCTGCGTAATCGTTAGTGCTATCAAAAAGTAATGTAGGTGTCATGTGCTCTATTTGGGTCAAACTTAAAATGGTAAAATCAAAATTGGAACATTTTCGCTCGCTTAAGAGATACGGGGGAAAATCAATAAATTGACAATTTCAAAATTACCCTATATTTTCTTAGTTAAAAGAGATACAGAAAATGTTTTATACACAAGTTTCTTTATATTGATTGTTGAATAATCTGCCGTTTTCAGAATAAGTATACGGAGTCAGGTAAAAAAGTTAATCTTATTTTTTTAAATGGAACACCCTCTATATTTTAACCTAAGAAGATATTATTTTAAAATGGATGGTATTGGTTTCCTAGGCGATTTAATTAAACTTTATTACTTTAAACCATAGTAGACCATGAAACAAAAGCTAGTATCCTAGAAACAACTATGTTGACTATTAACATTTAACGTCAATTTAATTTTTACATATTCATTTGCGAAAATGACCTATTAACATTTTGAAAAATTTGATATGATATGTATCAGTTTATATTGAAAGTGGAAACATCGAAGAAACGGCGCAAAATGTATATTTTATTCGCTATCCGAAAAGACTGTAAACATTTAAGAACATATTCCGAACATTTGCGATGATTCCCCTTATTTTTACCTTAATCTGAATCTTCATTTCGTTTCAAAGTAATAAAGTTTAAATAAATCGCCTAGGAAACCAATATCATCCATGGTGTGCTATATATTTGAAAGCAGAATTTAAAATAGTATATTTTTAGATTAAAATGTTCGATTTAAAAAAATGAGATTAGGTCCGACTTTTTTACGTGACATTCAACAATCAATATGAAGAAACTTCTGTATAGAACATTTTTCTGTATCTCTTTTAACTAAGAAAATATAGGGTAATTTTGAAATTGTCAATTTCTTGATTTTTCCCCGTATCGTTTAAGCGAGCGAAAATTTTCAAATCTTGTTTTTACCATTTTAAGTTTGAGCGAAAAAGAGCACATGACACCTACATTACTTTTTTGATAGCACTAGCAATTACGGAGATACCCTATAAAAGTGGACACCCTGTACCTCTATGTTAAGATTAAGTTATAAGGATATTATTTTAACTGCTACCTTGATATAATATATTTAAAACTTTTTAGTTTTTATTGTCAAGATAACCCCTACTAATTAAAAATAATACAGTATAGTATTAAAATGTATCTATTTATTGATTTGGTCAAATTTTGGTAAGATTAGTAGGTGGGTGACCCATTGGAAACTATTCATTAATGTCGCGGCTAGTCAATAATATCAAAAATCGGAACGACACTTCAATTTTTGTGAAGGGACCACACTAGAATATTTGCCGCCTTCATACTTAACCCCCTTGGAGGTGTAGATTTTACCCTTAAAGTTTTAGAAGGGAGGGGGGGGGGTCAAGAGTCAAATCATTTTTAATATAAAAACTTCCTCTAGGCAGTAGTTAGTGTTGGGAAAAACCGATGATTTTAATAATCGAGTACTTGATACTCGAGCGATTTCATTAATCGAGTGAATCGCGCGATTAATCACTTGAAATTTTTATGACTAAGAAGAAGAATCTGTTGATCAAACACCGGGGGTTGTTTTTGCAAGTTTTAGAAGTTTAGTCTAGTGTTTTTATTAAGGAAGAACAGTTGATTCTAATTTTTTAAAAAATTATATCCTTTAATGATAGCCAATCAAAACGAAACCCATGTAGCGATGAATCCTCTAAGGCTTTTAACATACTTTTTTGTATCCACCTTCTCGTTTATGTGCCTTTAACAAAGACGTATGTCGTCAGCCTTCTGAGCGTCAAACTCGAACGTCGCCAATCGGCACATTACGGGTGGCGCGCGGAGCGGCGTCGGAAGCAAATCGGGTATCAAGTGAAAGGCTACGATTTTCGTTTCTTCGCTTGAATTTATAACTCTAGTAGTATTTCGTATCGATCACACCACCAAGCGGCACATTTCGGTCGTCGCCAAGCGAAGCTCGGGTATCGAGTGAAAGGTAATAAGTAACTCGATCGGTTTTTTTTAATAATCGAGCGATGTCCGTAATTTCAATAATCGAGTACTCAAACGTTTTTTCGCTCGAGCGATCACAACACTAATAAAAACCATAAATCTCAGTGGAGGTAGAATCTAATTGCGTCCATTTTTGGAATGATGTAACACTTATCCCCATATAAGATTTTAAGGGTAACATCTAACTCTCCCAGGGGGTTCAACCACGACGGCTCAAAATATTCTTTGAAAGCGTCCCCTTTACAATAAACTTGACGTGACTTCTTTACTTGTATGTATGTAACAAAAGATATTGTACAAGTTATAATTGATAAACATCCAAATTTTCATTTTGGTACACTCTATGGTAATTTTAATATAGCGATGTTGCCATATTGAGGTGAAATGTATAAAGTTTTTACAATTACTTTTTATTTAAAAATTTCTACGAGCTGCGGTACATCAATTTAATGGCAATCTGAACAGAAACAATTTAATTTAAAAATCCAAGATGACAGCCATAAGAAATTGCGAAGTTCTGGTACGTAACTGAAAAACAAAGAATAGTCTAGATCAGCGTTTCTGAAACTTTTTTTTACCACGGACCTCTTTTGATTTTAGAATTTTGTTCTGGACCCCCCAACCGCTCGCTACATTAGTACCAAATTAATTCTAGGGCAGGATGTCAGGCCTATTAATTACCTTTAGTTAAAGATATTTTTTAATCGAATGATATTCTTCTTAACAAACCAAAAAAATAATATATCACTGGTTGCAGCAAATGTTCTTAGTGAGATGGATGGTACTGGGGGTGTCATTCCCGAAGGTTTGTTCCAATCCCGGGATTTTTGGGATAAAGAGTGTATATTTCCGGGATCCCGGGACTAATCCCAAAAGAAATCTTACTTACTGTTAACACAATGAAAAAAAAAAAAAGATCCAGTGTATAATTTACAATATAATTGTTAGTTTTAAAACATACAGGGTATTATGGAAATGACTTATTATATTTAAACCGGCAAATCCTGAGATGAAAATAAATTGATGAAAAATATCCATAAATGGCGCTTTGAATTATTAAGCGAAATATACACTTTATATGAAATCTCAAAATTTACGTGGCCGCTCCTGAGGCCCTTCGCAATCAATAGTTTATTGAGGCAGTCTCGAGGTTCAAAAGAGGTTAGAGCATTATAGGCGGTGTTGTTATATTGCAAGATAGAACACGTGCTCAGTTTTTGACAAGACGTCTTTGACACGCGTTATCACTTCTTTTCAAACCTTTTAGAAAAAAAAAATTACAATTTTAAGGTACATACTCTCTTACCTTCGATCTTATTTTTAAATAATCCGTTTTATATTAAATTCTATAAAAAAATAAAACACAAAACGTATGTTTTTCAACAGCTCAACAGTAGATAATATCACACAAATTTGAAATCACATCACAACATTTGTTATTATGAATTATTTCACAACAGAAAAAAAATCGAGTAGGTACTGCTACAACTAACAAAACGCTTAAAATTCGTATACGTCAAGCACGTGGAACCCTCGACAGCGTCAGTCCAACCCTGAGTCTCGAAACATACCGAAGCAACGATAGTGGCGCGCGGTGTGATCTGACAACACGGTTAGTATACTCTAGTGACCCACATGGTTGCTAAGTGAATCCAGATGGAACGGCGCGACAGTACGTGGGTAAAAAGGGTTTTACCTTAATATTTAGATATTCGATTTAAAAAAAAAGTATGTAGACTTTCTCTAGAACACCCAAGGAGTCACCCATTTAAATATAATACGTCATTTCCATAATACCCTGTATATTTAAAAAACTAGTTAATTTTTTAAAGAACTCTTTTATATAATTTATCCCGGGATTTGAGGGCGTAATTTCGGGATTTTCGAGACTTATTTTCCCTTGACATCCCGGGATTTCTGGATTGCAACCCCGAGATGGTACCGCATTCTACTTCCACACAGCTCCTTTATGATCGATACGCGGACCCTCAAGGGGTTACTCGCGGACCCTCCAGGTGTCCGTGGACCCCAGTTTGAGAAACGCTGGTCTAGGGTATCAACTAAAAAGTGTTTAAAATAAATAGTATTTGGACATGTTAGAGATTGTGCCTCCGATATAGGTACCTACTACTGGAAATATATGGAAATCCGTTGGTTTGGTAATATAAATTATCAGAATATGAACTAAACTTTACTATAAATATAATTATAATATTACTATAATTTACATTTATGATTTAATTTATTTTTATGTAAATTTACATAGATATTACATACGTATAATTAACTAAACGTGATAAAGCAATTAAAGAATTACTAACTAGTTGACCACAGGTAACCAATTTGAGCAAAAAATATTTATATAACCGATACGTATAACTACATGTCATAAAAACTTATTATAAAAACTATATTTCTTCTTTCCCTAACTACTACGACAGTTTCAATGATATTTTAAATCAGATTTTTTTACAAAAACAACTTTACAATAATGATAATTAGGACAAACTTCATAATATACAAAGAATAAAATAGGAGGATGTAAGTACTATATACACAGGAATAATTTTACATCCTTTATTCAGGAAGTACTCAATTATTAGTACTAGTTGACAATTTCTATTTACTATTTAAGAGTAGGAAGAACTACTTATTATTTCAGCACATTTGTCTGTACAAAGAAATTTGTACACGGTGTCCCATTTTCAACACTTTCTAGGGGTATTAGAGTTAATATCAACGACATAACGTTGCGGTTTATACTTTAGTCAGTGGCGGCTCGTGACCTAGGAAGAAAAACAGCAATAAGAAAATGCGTTAGGTAAAACATATTTTTATTGGTTTTTTTAAATTTGACACAACCCACTAAGCAAGAAACATCTTTTTCACGTTTGATAACGTTATTTTAAAGGAACTTAGAAAACGTTTTTTCTCAAACAGACCATTGATGTATCAATGATGATTTTATTTAACATTTTAAAAAATAACGTCATTCTTATGTTAATTTTAATATGTAATTATAATATTATTAACGGAACTTGCTAGTAACGTAGAAATCATGTTAGTTGAATATACGTTTTATTTCTACCATCACAGACATGTTTTTATTTCAATCTCTTTGTTATGTTATGAATAAACGTTTTAAACAACAAACTTGTTTCGTCAAATAATGTAATTTTCTTAACGTTACTGAAACGGGTTTCGATCCACTACTGGACAACACCGACAATGGCCAAATATAACCTAACTTTACTTCCTTCCTTCTTCTGCATGTCGTGGGGTGATGGTGTGTTGTGTTTGTTTAGCCGTCATAAAATTATATTAAGAGCTTTTTATTTAAAAAAACAAGATAAAGAGTAAGGTAAGTACCTATTATATCAGTATACTAAGCCTAGATTACGAATCTTGGGAAAAATATTCCCTTTTTTTATTTAAAATTAAGATTTATTTATAGGTATGGTTAAATTAAATTAACAAAAACCAGTCAAATATGATTGTAATCTTTTAGTGAATATTATTAATAAGTATTTTAAATATTTTAGTACAACAAGTATCTTCAAGTGGCAGGAAAGAATGAGGCCGAGTTTATACGGAGGGGCTTGATTAGCGTATTCGCAAATAAGCAGTCAATTATTTGTGGACAGGCCAGAAACAAAACTGAAAGATTGCAAAATCATCTATCTCTTAAGAGGTTTGTTTTTAAATTAATACCTATACAATCAAATGTAAATGTATTGCGTTTTCTCAAACAGATGCAGCTCAAACGGTGCACAACATTATCAATAAAAGCTGGAGACATGTATAATGGAGTGGTTTAGGAACTCCAATCAGAGGCTTAAACGAAAAGAACTAAACAATTGGTAAGTTATTAAATTAGTTTAAGTTAAAAACTAGCAGGTACCCGCAGCTTTCTTTTGCGCAATCCAATTATTCAATTCGTTATACAAGCAAAGCTGCGGATAACATTCAAATATGTATTTATTTCTACAATATGGCTTATTTTGACAGAAAATTTTTAATCATAGATCAATTCTTAGAAGATGAGTGCTTCCCTTTAAAAAATAATCATCAAGCTACGTTTTGTAGTAGCTCCAAAGTAAGAAGGACAGATATTTTGAATACAGATAAACTTACACAAAAAACATTTTCGTAATTACTGAATCCAATAACATCTTAATATAATACACAAATATTGCCAATCAACACAAATCTTCCTTTTTTAGTTGGCCCCTCAATTTTCTGGATTCTATGAAGAATGTTCAAATTTAGAAACACCCTTGAATAGTTTTAAATTTCTTCCAAATAAAAAAATTAAGGCGCAACAAATTAGAGACAAAAACTGAAAATTCCATTTTTTTAAATCTCTCGGGTAGGTACTTATTCAAAAATTCTTTTCACCAAATTAATACGCCCCAAAATATGAAACGTTTCCTCGGTATCGCTTACCTTTTCAAGATAGATACAACAGAGTAGATACCTCAAACCATTTTTTTTTTCAGAATATCTACATTTTCAGTAAGCAGCAGCGTTGCCATCAGAGCTGGCGAAAGTTGCCAAGGTGGAATTAAAGTCGCCCAATTTTCTTAAACTTTATTGTTCAGGTTTGTTAGTGGAATAAAAAAATACCTCAAACTGAACGATTTTTATTTTGAAAAAAAAATCTTATTCTCAATATAATATTTTTGTTAACCCTTAAATGTCATTTTTTCTTAGTCTAAATTAGTACCAAGATAACAAAAATTATATAGATCAAGGTAGCTCTAAAATGTCAATTTTCATAGTTCCATAGAAATGATGTGATATTCTCAACTTCTTCCTTATTCTTTATAAAAAAGTCATCGTCCAAAACCTAAAAAGCAACCATGCAGGTTTGTCAATAAATATGAAAAGTTGTTCGGTATAAAAACTATGTTTTAATATGCAATTACATCCTTCTACAAATTTTTAGAAATAAATTTTCTTTTGAGAGACTTTACAGGCGAAGATTATCATGAGTTTAATATGTAATTGCATATTAGAACTAAGTTTTGTATACTGAACAACTTTTTATAATTACAGTTTTCGATATTGTCACAAATAAGTATCTACTTTATATAGGTATGGGTACCTACTCTTAAGCCAAATTCATATTTTTTTAGAAACCTCGTATACGACTGAAAAAAATTAATGCCTGATGGTTGAATTTTATGTTCTAGACCATGGAGACCTTTTTTTTTATGAAGAACAACTTTTCTCATAAAATTAATGATCAAAAAGTTTTCTGGCTCAAAATATTAATTTTCAAATTCACATTTCTATGCAAAACTATCAAAACTGACATTTTAAAGCTTGATCCATATAATTTTTGTTATCTCGGTACTAATTGTTGTGTACCTAATTTAGAATAAGAAAAAATTACATTTAAGTGTTTACAAAAATATTATATTGTCAAAGGATGAATCTAATCTGTCATCAATATAATGAAATTTAGCCTGCATTTATTCCTTTTAAAAACGAAATTGGTTCGTTAAAGTTTCGAAACGAGAACGTTTTATGTACAACATAATTATAACGTTTTGACACGTCCTTAAAATAAACATCTTAAGAACGAAACCAGTTCGTTATAGTTTTCGAATCAAACACGTTATTTCATAAATGTAAATGCGATTTTGTTATGTTGGCGGACATTACGACCAGTACGTTACGTAATAGTGCCGTAACAAATCCTTTTTGTACAACGTAACATGTAACCTAAAAACATATATGTGACGAAATTGGGATGTTTTTTTGCTTAGTGGGAAGGAAATACAATTTTTGGCAAATAAGAAAGTTTTTTTTAGTGTATAGCGCTTAAACGTAAAGTCCATTCTTCGGTACTTAATTGTTGAAAATTGATCAATAACAGCCTCATTAAAGTTTGGAATACCCTCTATACGTTTTTTCTCAATAGATAGCATTGCTAGGGCTGTTAGCCTTTCTTAGAACGTCGCAAAAATGTTTTTATTCGTTTTAATGTTGAAAAACATCGACCACCGTGGCCATTGGTATGGTAACAATTACTTGTAAAAGTGTAAAGATGACAGAAAATATGCTCTGAAGATTATTTTCTATTCCATTTTTTTGTCCAGGCAGGCTCCGCAACGCCGCGACCAAACAACAAACAGGAACAACAAAACAAACGATTAGTTGTGCTTCATCCACAAATCCAGTTATTTTTTGTTGGTAGATTCATTTTTAAACTTTCTAATAAAGTCCCTAGATTTACCATTTGTGGTCTGCGTTAAATTAATTTCGGGTTTAGGTCTTCCCGCATTCTTCACTTCAATTTGTTGCTCTAAACTCAAAGAGTTAAAGTTATTTTTTAAATAGTCCATCGAACAAACTATTCATTTTAACTTAATAAATATGTAATATTAAAATATTGAAACATCCACGCTCGAATTACTACATACATGCGCGAACAAACAGACACAGGCGCACTCCAAAATTGTGCTACTTTCCCATGTAAAATAGCCATATCCCCCGCCACCTGATACTAAAGAGAAACTGCATTATGTACCGCCTATTTGATCGTATATGCGAGCGTTTCTGGTTATCAACGGCTGGCGCGCCGGCCGGATCGCGCCACGTTGAGAGCCGCCTGTATCCAGTTTGGTTTAACGGTACGATAAAATATTAGGGAGGGTCGGATAAATAATGTTCAATGAATATAAATTAATATTTTTTTATTCGTTTTGGAGGTGCACGTGCGCATGTGCCCCTGTGGAAGAACCGCCACTGATTTTAGCGAAACGAACGATTCCGTTGTCAAATTCAACATAGCTCTCGTAGTTTGTATTCTACAGGGTGATTCTAAATCTTTGCTTTGCTTTGCTTTGCGAACAAACCCGAACAAACCCGTTCAAAAATGTAAAAACTGATCTTGTTAGAAATTTTTACGTAAAATTCAAAGGGGCAGACAGGTTTTCTCTAAAAACTTTAGTTTTTGAAACATTAAGAATAGTAAAATATCTAATAAAAAACAATATATAGGGTGTTGAAAAAAGGTCGGTGCTGACTGCGGTGCATCGCATTGCAGCGGGAAATGTCTAGAGAAAAAGTTGTTTGGTTTTGAAGGAGGAATAGATTGCAATTTAAACCACCCCACCCCCTCAACCCCCGGGCGCGGGTGGGGGTAAGTTAAGATTTTCAAATGGAACCGTGCGAAAATCAAGTTTTATCCCGAAAATACTCTTTTTCTCTGTCTTGTACTAAAAAATGCCCGTGGAAAAAGTTGTTTGTATTCCACGGGCATTTTTTAGTACAAGACAGAGAAAAAGAGTATTTCCGGGATAAAACTTGATTTTCGCACGGTTCTGATTTGGCTTTCTCGTGGTGATTATTGTTGAAGGATGGGTCCGAATAAAAAAAAATTTCTGACAAAAGATGTTTATTTTTGTTCGGAGAACACGATACGCCAATAAAAAATATGGGGTTCCATTTGAAAATTTTAACTTACCCCCACCCGCGCCTGGGGGTTGAGAGGGTGGGGGTGGTTTAAATTGCAAACTACTCCTCCTTCAAAACCAAACATCTTTTTCCCCAGACATTTTCCGCTGCAATGCGATGCACCGGAGTTATTCCGGGGTACCGACCTTTTCTCAACACCGTGTATACAGGATTATTATTTTTTAATCAAACATACATTGAGCTTAACAAAAATGCATAGTTGGTTTATTTATGTTCATAATTTTATTTTGTTAATATCTCAAAAACTAAACCTTCTAGAGAAAAACTGGCTATGCCACTGAATTTTACGTGAACGTCTCTAACAAGATCAGTGTTTACTTTTTTGATAAGTTAACGCGTAACGGAAATACGAGGGGTGTCTGAAAAGTGAAGCTTTTTAAAATCACCCCAGTAGATTAAAAACTAAGAGCGCCATAATAAATTCGACACCGGAATCTTTTGTTTTGTTAGAAAGTGGGAAACGAAAGTGAAAACCGCAACGTTCTATTTTTGATAATAACTCTAATACGCAGAGAAAAATGGGACATCTCGTACATTACAATTCAATAAATATTTTTAGGACGCTTCGTTTAAGATGACGATCCCAAACAATCCCAAATTAGCAATCAGAGCCATCTATGTTGCGTCAATTTAATTAAAAAATATGCGAAAGAGACGAGAGTCATCAGCTGATCAATATTTCTTTTCGTGAAGTTTTAGCCGTTAATAATAAAGTTTCTTAGTTAATTTATTGATATTTAGATTGAGTGACATGTCGATTGGGGTATCAACAAGTTTCAGGTAGATTTGTGACAAAAATTTGAAAATTGTTCATATTTGAAATTGTTATTATGATTCTTATAACATTATATTTTTTAACGCAATTTTTTCATAGCGTTTTCCAATCCTTTAACTTTACGAATCCAGTTTTAGATGAGAGAAAACTAAGTATATTTAGCTAAAAGTTCGCATAAAATAATTCCTGCTTGATAACCTGTGATTAAACACAGCTCTTAATCTAAACCAGGGATCGGTAACAGGAACCAAGAGCCAGCTCCACATTTTGTTCAGATCATTTAATTTATTAGTAGGTAGGAAACAAAAATATAAGGTCGGTTTCTTCAGGGTACAGAGCAATAGAAAGAGATATGGACAGTGGTAACCTAAAAGATGCTAATTTTTTTAGTAAAGATACTTTGACGTATCTATCACATCCGGTTATACCGGAAGTAGGGGGCAACTGGCTTATTTTAAATGGAACAACCTGTATATTATTTCATTTTTGGATTTTACGCAAGATTCTCTGTTCGCTAGAACAGAACATAACAGAATTACGAGAATCTTTATTCTTTAATTTGGGTTGGATTCCTTGTTGAGAACGACCTCCTTTAATAGATTTTTTATAATAATTTGATAACTATTTATACAGGGAGTTAAAAAAATAAGATTAAATATTAAATTCAGAAAACTGCAAAAAATCTACATTTTCAAATGGAAACACTCAAATTTTATAATTATTTCCTATTTAGCATTAAAAATAAATATAAATTTATTGTATAAGGTTGTCTATTCCGAATATTTGTAGTTTTTGAAATATTGCCAATTTAATATTTTTATATGGCGATATTGTTGCGGATTTTAAGGTCGGTTACTCATAGTTGGCTATGAGGGTGTTAAAGAACAGAACAGAACAGTCAAATGCTATAGAAATAAATATGTCACATGTTCTTGATATTACTTTTTCACATTCTGAGTAAATAATACATAAGTTTAAATAATCTTCGTTTGGAAAATTTAAGCGCCTCGGCATGATTATTTATAATATAATAAGTGACAGCTCCATTATTTTTCAGCTCCAAATTTTCGGAATAGACAACCTCACACAAACTTAACCTTATTTTCAATGCTAAATAGAAAATAGTTATAGAATTTGAAGGTTTCCATTTGAAAATATATATTTTTTGCAGTTTTCTCAATTCAATTTTTAATCTAATTTTTTGAATGCCCTGTATTAATAGTCATCAGGCCTACTTATAGGAAAAACTAATAATTATTTATTAAGGTCAGCAAACCGTCATTTTAGACATAAAAACTTAAATATGTCAAACGCCCTTATACTTAGGTATAGGGCAATGATGGCGAACCTATGACCCGTGGGTCAGACACTTACCTTACCCACTTACCCACGCACGCTTTGCCACGATTGCTAGGCAACCATTTGATTGTTTAAGCGGGTTTATTTTTAAGCACTGCATTGACACAAAAGCACTTTAAACGCTATCTATAACCTTCAGTTTTACCATTACAATTCTAAAGTTACGCAAATGATGACAAATGTGTTTGTAGTATTTGAAATAAAGCAAAAGTGTTTACAAAATATCAAATAAAGTATATAATTTTACTCACACCACACAAAATGCACTTTTGTAAGGTTATGTTCAGTTATGTTTGAATTCTGGAAATTTTAAAAGGGTTATACCGGATGTTATGGAAATGACTTATTATATTTAAACCGGCAAATCCTGAGATGAAAACAAATTGAATAAAAATACCCATAAATGGCGCTTTCAGTTAATAAGCTGATTAGATCGCCTTATGTCAAAAATCAGAAAACCACGTGTGTGGTAGGTACTGGAGTAAAATATAAACAATCAACACTGAGGTAGGCATTGTTAAAACAGGTCAGCGCATTTCAAAGACGGCAGCGCATTTCGGCCGGTGTTGTCATATTTACACGGCAAACTATAAAAAACATATTATAATTTTAACAATTATTCAATCATTTATGAACAAATATTATTTTAGAAACGGGACGGCGAAAGATGTTTTGCAACACAAATAATAGCAATATCACACACAAATTGAACCGTCACAAGCGCAGTACAGTAAATAGGTCAAACGTCAATGACCTTTTGAATGATTATCTTTCAAACTCTTCATAAAGATGTTTAGTTTTTAAAATATTCACTAAGAAAAATATGAACAAAATTTGACCAACGTCTCCAAACGTTCGCATAAAGGTTCGCCATCCCTGGTATAGGGCATGATATATGAAATCTACCTTGCCTAGAATCCAAAAAAATATAGGGTGTTTCATTTAAAATAAACAAGTTGACACCGACTTCCGGTATAACCGGAAGTGACAGATATGCCAAAATGTCTTCATTAAAAAGATCGGCATCTTTTATAGTGAGTGCCAATATTTCAAACAAATATATTTTTTAGCTCCCGAGTATTACATGTTGTCAGTTACAATGAATGATCAGGACTGTTCATGTAACAGGGTGTCACATTTTCGACAATTTTATAGGGTATCTCCGTAATGTGCTCTTTTTGGGTCAAACTTAAAATGGTAAAATCAAAATTTGAAAATTTTCGCTCGCTTAACAGATACGGATGAAAATCAAAAAATTGACAATTTCAAAATTACCCTATATTTTCTTAGTTAAAGGAGACAGAAAAATGTTTTATACAGTAGTTTCTTAATGATTGTTGAATAATCTGCAGTTTTCAGAATAAGTATACGGGGTCAGGTAAAAAAGTTATCCGACCTAACCTCATGTTTTTAAATGGAACACCCTGTATATTTTAATCTAAAAAGATACTATTTTAAATTCTCCTTTCCAATATATAACATAGCATGGATTATATTGGTTTCCTAGGCGATATATTAAAACTTTATTACTTTGAAACGAAATAAAAGATTCAGATTAAGGTAAAAATAACGGGAATCATCGCAAATGTTCGGAATATGTCCTTAAATGGTTACCGTCTTTCCGGATAGCGAGCAAAATATACATTTTGCGCCATTTCTTCGTAATTTCCACTTTCAATATAAACTGCTACCATATCAAAATTTTCAAAATGTTGATAGGCCATTTTCGCAAATGAATATGTGAAAATGAAATTGACGTTAAATTTTAATAGTCAACATAGTTGTTTCTAGGATATTAGCTTTTGTTTCATGGTCTACTGTGGTGTAAAGTAATAAAGTTTAATAAATCGCTTGATGTGTTATATATTTGAAAGGGGAATTTAAAATAGTATCTTTAACTTTTTCCACGGGCATTTTTTTAGTACAAGACAGAGAAAAATAGTATTTCCGGGATAAAACTTGATTTTCGCACTGTTCTGATTTTGTCGTTCTCATGGTGATTATTGGTGAAGGATGGGCCCGAATAAAAACATTTTTCGGACAAAAGATGTTTATTTTTGGTCGGAGAACACGATACGCCAATAAAAAATATGGGGTTCCATTTGAAAATCTTAACTTACCCCCACCCGCGCCCGGGGGCTGAGGGGGGTGGGGGTTGTTTAAATTGCAAACTATTCCTCCTCCAAACAACTTTTTCCCTAGACATTTTCCGCTGCAATGCGATGCACCGGAGTTACTCCGGGTTCTATCAACAAGGTGTATATCTATAAACACACAACAAAAATACATATTAAATTAAACAGAAGTTATTAAAAACCCAAAATGAAATAACTAAATAACCATAACCATTGTGTGTGTTTTAAAACAGCCGCACATTACCTGCCCATGATTGAGATGCAGTTATTATTTTCTTTGACTTATGTATACCTACGTATGAGTAGGTAAGTATACATAAAATGTAATGTTCTGGAGAAAACGGTATAGCTTTAAAACTGTTGAAGATAAAAAGACAAATAAAGAAGGAAAATGTAGAGAACAGACTAACGTTGACTCTCGTGAGTGCGTAAGTACTTAGATACACCTGAAAATCCCTGTGTCGGAATTTAAATTTTCGTAAAAAATACTACTTTTTATTTTATCCCGTATTGAATTGAATGAATGAAAATCAAACTTTGATACGTTAATGTGTAGCTAAATAGTGGAGTTACCTGCCAGTGAAAAGTTCATCAAATCCATTAAGTAAGCGCACCGAAAGATGTGATGTCACGAGTCGTCTCGTTTGTCCTTCGGTGTATTTTTATAGGTATGTTAAAAAAACATATTTTCGCGGACCGATGTAACATTTCTGCTGACAGGCACCGGTCTGTGAACCGGCGCGCGGCGGTTGGAGACCACTGGTATAGATAACCCCATCTAGGGACACCATGTAGTAGCGGGTGGCATAAAAAATTATGCCTAAATTATCAAAATACTTTAACGCGGCTTCGTTGATTAACCGGACAAAGATTAATAAAATAGAATATTGGATTACTCTCGGTTAAACCGGAACTAGAGTTTGCTTATTATACAAACCAATGTAGATTTATGTCTTATACCAACAAAATCCAAAAATTTGAATTATTTATCGCTAGAGTCAAAAAGTTAGTAGTACTTTTGAGAATCGTCTGGTATATTTTTAACAATATCCATTAATTAAAAAAACAATATGTCAACTTAAACGTCCAAAAGGTTTAAGCTGGATTCATAGTTGCCGTAACGTAGCCATTGCCGTAGTCGATACGGCTTACCGCTACGTCATACGGCTTGCGTTTCAGCAACTATATGAATCCAAATTACACCAAAAAATTAAACAAACTACTCTAATATTAGACTGGGAATTCGTTCAATTTGTCAGAATCTGAAAGTGGATCTTCACTCTTCTGGAGACAATCTCTAATGCCTTTAAGGATAATATCAACTCGTCGATCTAGGGCAACCAAATGGGGCTCCCAAAGGATTGGTGCAATGGGATCTGTCGCCATACTTTGTTTCAATGCCTCACCAAGCTTCGTTGGTCCATTGTGAAACCTGAAACAATATAAAAAAGTTGTAGTGTGAACATTACAACTACACAATAACAGATGATATACGTGGGGCGAGTGATAACGGTGAAAATACATGTCTAATTCTCCTTGACTACAGTAAAGCATTTGACACCATGGTTCATAGTACTTTAACGTACAAAACTAAAGTATTTTGATTTTGGTGAAACCTATGTTACATTTTTTAATATTGAATATTGTGTTTAGTTTTAAAACCCGATATGTCGGGGGATTTGTCGGCTTTCTCAAACAAACTTGGCGTGTACACTAGTGACTTATAAACGTGCTAAACAACATTTGTTGACAATGGAAGAAGAACGAAGTCAGCGTAAAAAAGGTGTTAAAAGTGTAATATGGCAGTGTGAAAGGATTAAAAAGGCAAGAATCAAGGGCGATGAATATATAAATTATAGATGAAACGTTGTTCCTAAAAAGCAAATGGGATTAAACTGCAAGTAAGTAAACTTAACCTAAAAACTAACAATATCTAAACGAGTTAATTGTTATTCTTTTCAGTTGCCGCAATAAATGTGCAGAAAAGTTATCAGAGGATGCAAAGGAAGAAATTTATTTTTAATAAGTTTTACAGTTTTGGCTCCAAAAACGAGCAAGATGCTTATCTTCAATCGCTTATAGAGGCAGTTCCAGTTCAGCGTAGGCGTTCTAAAAACGTCGACAAGCCAAAGCCTCACCAAAATGCCTACAAGTATAAAAATAACTATAGTTTAGGGCAGGTTTTCGTATGCAAAATTGCGTTTCTCAGTCTCCATTCTATTGGTAAAGATCGTGTCCATCGATTGTGTTTGCTATTGTCAGCTGGAAAATCGACTCAAGATATGCGCGGAAAATAATCCAGGTAACTCTAAACCAGTTGGCCTTATTGACCTGATTGTTTCTCATATTGCATCATTCCCCGTTAAAGAAGTCCACTACAGCAATCGAGATTATAAGTATCTAAGCGAAAAACTTGATATTAAGAAAATGCACGATATGTTTATTTCCAAATATCCCAACACTGCAGTGAAATATTCATTATATTATAAAATTTTCAAAGAAAAGTTCAGTTTAAGTTTTGGTAGACCTCAGGTCGACACTTGCTGTCAATGTGAGGAGCTAACAGTAAAAATAAAATCAAATGAGTTAAATGACAATGCTAAACGAGTAGCTCTAGCTGAAAAGGCTATTCATCTCAGACGTGCTAAGAAGTTCCATTCAAAAATGAATACATTAAAAGAACTTTATAAAGATGACCCTAGTGTAGCGATAATAGCTGTTGACTTTATGCAAAACATATTTTTGCCTCAGATTCCAGTTCAAGAAAGCTTCTACCTTCATCAACTTACAGTTTCCGTTTTCGACATATATAATGTTAAAACGGGTAAGGCATATTTTTACATTTACTATGAAGGCATGGGGAAAAAAAGTCCTAATGAGGTTTGCTCATTTATTGCAAATTACATAGTATTTCACCAGAAGTCAAACATCTTCATCGCTTCATGGACGGATGTCCAGGACAAAACAAAAACCACACGACTGTGAGAATGTTGGCTTCATTAACTGAAATAGAGAGGTTTAAGACAGTTAATCAGTATTTCCCAATACGTGTTCATTCATTTCTGGCCTGTGATAGGGACTTCGTAGTAGTAAAGAGATATCTTTAAAAAAATGATAGAGTTTATATACTTAAGCAATACACCGAACTCTTTATATTAGCAAGCCAACAAAACAAGTTTACTGTGCATCTTATTGATGATAACAGTATCATTAAATGATAGAAAAGTTTTGGACTTGCATTGTCTTTATTGAATGTGGCCGATCGTATATTGGGGAAACATGACGGCCACTGGAAACAAGGATTAAAGAACACAGAAACAACACTTAAAAAGGAGAAACGGAAAAATCAGGAGCAGCTGACCATGCCTGGACACACGGCCATCACATCAGGTGGTCAGAAGCCGAAATCATGCTAAAAGAACCACACTGGAGGAAGAGGGAGTTCAAGGAAGCTGCTACCATACACCAGAACCCTGGCTGTTTTAGTAAACCTTCATTAGATTTAAGAAATATCTGGAAGCCTTTGTTAAGTAGATGTAAGCTTAGAATTACTAATATAGCGCAAAACTGAACGCACGACTGCACCCATCTCAATTATGCTTCAGTGCACATAGCTAGTATAAATATAACTGTAGTTACTTTTCTTATTTAGTATTCACCTGAAGACGACTGGTGATACTTACCAGTTGAAACGTTGTGATATATAACAAATAAAGACAATGCAAGTCCAAAACTTTTCTATCATTCAAGAAACACCATTGTCTACAACCTTCAAACAGACAGTATCATTAAAGATTTTAAGTCTTGGTGGCCCAGATATTATAAAAGAAATTGCTCAAGTGCAACCTCTGTAAGAGCCTCAAGAGTTCCATTTAAGATATCGAAGTTTATGCATTTTTCTTACAACGACAACTTAAAAGGCACAGTTACAGCGTATGACTACATAGATGGACTGCAAAATTATTCGTTTCCAGTTGGCACCAGACATCCCAGACCCGATGTACTTTGTACAGAACCAGCCTACCCAAATATTAAAGTACCTATTAAGAATAAAAAAATGGTTAACATCAGAAAATTTAAAAGCTATTTACCTGATGATAAAGAAATAAAAAGTTTTTATGAAGGAGTTTTCTTATGGCCAACTGTAGATGGTGAATTGGGGCCAGAAGAACTGTAATATTGTTTTTTCATTATGCCTTTTACGAATTTGTATTTTTTTAATAAATAAATTTATTTTTATTTCAGGAAGACGATATGTCCATTTTTTTATTTCGCCATTTTGATAACTTTACCATTAAATTTTTTCACAATTTTGTAAAAATATGTTTAGTTACTTCATCTTAATATACATTTAATAGCTAAACTTTAAAAAAATTGAACCTGAAAACAGCTGGAAAGTTTTTTTAGTTTTCTCAAAACTATGTTTATGGAATTAGTCGGGTTTCTAAAATAAGTGATTCAATTAAAAAGTCAATTTATAAATTGCGACTTCTCTACATACACCGAGATATTTTTGATACTAAACTAAAACTTACATTGGCTGAATCTCTTGTGTTATCTCATCTGACTTACTGTAATGTTGGTTTGTTTTATTGGCCCGCCTTAGTGCAGAAAGATAAAATCAGTCTACAAAAAAATCAGAATGCTTGTCTGTGATTTAGTAATAACTTGAGAAAATTTGATCACATTACTCCAAGTCTTCTGAATTCTGGTTGGCTTAATATCAGTGAATTCTTTGAAATGCACTTAGCTAGATTGATTTCTCGTATTGTCTCATCGGATATTCCATTCCAGGTTATTTAAGCGATCTTTTAATTAAGGGATTTAATATTCCAAGACATCAGTAGTCTTTATTTCAAAGATCGTTTCGATATTAATGCCGCTATAACTTACAACCGTCTGCCCATTGAGGGGAAGACTGCTCCCAGTCCCGCAGTATTTAACTGTAAATTTAAACAGTATGTTAGGGAGAGAAGAGATCCTTGAGTTGTTAAGTTTTGATAAATTATGATAAAATATATAAAGTTCTTTCTTTTTAGAATTTTGATATTATTCTCATTATTGTCGTTCTGTTGTTTATTTTGTCCTTAGTTCAAATTTAGGATTATTAGTTATTTTAAGTAAAATATACTTTAAAATATTAAATTAATTGGGGTGGTTATATGAGCAACTATGTTGGATAGCGCCACCCATATTTATTTTTTCATATAATGAATTGTATCAACCAAATAAATACATTTTTGATTTGATTTGATATGATTATTACGAATATGAAGGTATGTTACCAAATATTTATAGTTCCGAGGAAAAATTAACATTAATTTTTATCTTCTACGCTTCGTTCATATGGATAAATGTTTTTAAATTTCTGAAAATCAATTTAGCGCATTTGGATGAACACAGGAAACATTACGATTTAATTATTACTTGTTTTCTTGCCTATTTTTTCCGGCACCCAAGTCGGGGGTAAAAAAGATTCAACCAAATCAGCATGGCAACTACAGTGAGGGGAACATCAAAGGAAAAACACTTTTAAATAAAGTGTCTGTTTTTACTAATTACAATAATTTTAACAATCGCTGACTGGTAAAATTATTATTACTTGTACAAACAATAATAGGAAGTCTAGGGGGTTATATAACTCGTCGTGACATCTCGCGAAAAGAGAGATTATAATTCAATATTCTTGCACAAGATCAGAACAATGAATATTTTTCTCTTCCACCCATTACTGATGTTCAATAACATTTCACACAATTACTCCATCACTTTCCAAGAGTTTTATGAACGGATAATGGGATCAGTAGTTTACAATCCCTTTGACTATTTATATTCTAAAAAGTTTGCTCTTGGAAAGAACTTGTCTATCAACACGAACTTATATCCTTCAGAACTTGACTAAATACACGGGCCTCGCTCTAAACTTCTCTGGCAATAATGAAGCAGAAATACTTACTTTGCGACACAACATATGTTTCTATTTTCTTCTTTAATGCCTCTAATGGTTATTTCTATCCATCAGGAGGAGTGCCGGTTTGTTTTAGAAAATTATAATGCAGGAAGGTTTTAAACAAAACAGACATTTCGGAGCTTTGTCGTCTCGCCTTTCGTAAATACGAAATTCAAAGGGAATTGTTAATAAAGTTTTGCTACAATATTTACTTTCAACGGTTGTGTGTGGACAAAACATGTGTTTATAATGTACAATCTGCCGCGGGCTTAACGGTATTAATGATTGAGCCAGGGTTAATGTGTTTTTCTTTTTTAAGCGGCAGGGAAGGAAGAGTAAAAATCCACCTCGGGTTGAACCATAACAAGTAGGTACGAACGTTTTAAGGAAGGGCTTATTTTGTAAATATTACAGATTATAAACATATACAGGGTCCCCCAAGTAACACCAAAGGTTTCAAATAGGCTCTGGCAACGCTATTCCAGCTAAATTTAGAGCATTTATTTTAGCTTTTACAGAAAGCTGCCTAGACACTCTTATGACGTCCTTAAAATGCTGTGACAGCCGAAATGGTACAATATTTTCCGGCTTTTAAATGGATTTTACAGCCATATGGCTCCAGAATTTTTTTAGTTGAAAGTGTGCCAATAAATGCCAATAAGTGATTGTTATAAACTTTTTGGTTGGCATCGATTAGGGCACGCCAATAAATGCCAATAAGTGGTTGTTATAAACTTTCTGGTTGGTATCGATTAGGGCACCAAATATTTAGATTACTATATGTATAGATTTCGATGGTTGACGAAGCATAATGGCGGTATATTAGTTATTTATAGGCGATATTATTTATGGGTGTTATTCGGACAACAAAATTAATGTGAGAAGGTAGTTTTATCGTTAAATATGGGTACGGTAGCTCTTCTCTCTTCACTGGTTTAATTTATTTCCTATATTTTAGAAAATTCAATAAATTTTGTAATAATTTAAAATTATACAGGGTGTCCGGGAACATGTAGGAAATCTCCCGGATATGAAGAAAACACGTGAAAAGAATACTATAGGTTCATATAAACTTCTTTCATATCGGCCTCCTCTTCGGAGATATGGGCTGCCAAAGAGCACCAATGGAATCAAGTTTTTTACACATAATTATTGAACCACCTGGTATATTTCAATTATTTTTTAATATGATGTCCAGGTAAGACCCGTCAAATTACTACCCAAGAAACTGTTGTGAATTACTCACAGCTGCAGGGACGGACTAGCTGTAACACTCATGGGCCCATTTTTTTTACGCCCTGTATGATGAAAACTTTGGACAATACTTGGACATACCTTTAACTATTGGCTAAAAATTAAGTACTCTTCAATCATGTCGCTAATCCTAACCGTTTCCGAGAAAACCTCATTTTATTTACACTGAGTCCCCTAACTGCTCATGGGCTAAATATGAAAAAGCGGAATCTTGAAGGTTGAACATTGGATCGGAACAAAGATGTATCTTTTATTGCAATACCCGAAGCACATGATGTATATGAAATGCCGTTTTTTCGAAAACGGTTAGGATTAGCGACATAAATGAAGAGTACTTAATTTTTAGCCAATAGTTAAAGGTATGTAAAAAACATTGTCCAAAGTTCTCATCATACAGGGCGTAAAAAAAATGGGCCCATGAGTGTTACAGCTAGTCCGTCCCTGCAGCTGTGAGTAATTCACAACAGTGTCTTGGGTAGTAATTTGACGGGTCTTACCTGGTATACATCATATTAAAAAATAATTGAAATATACCAGGTGGTTCAATAATTATGTGTAAAAAACTTGATTCCATTGGTGCTCTTTGGGAGCCCATATCTCCGAAGAGGAGGCCGATACGAAAGAAGTTTATATGAACCTATAGTATTCTTTTCACATGTTTTTTCAGATGTGCTAATTTTTATTCGTTAATATTGTTGTTTTTACAAGCGAAAATAAAAATTATCAATTTTCTTAAAATGGCCGATGTTCTCTTTTATTCTCCTGTCCCAATGTTGTACGAAATAAATGGCCGTCAACATTAGACATTTTTCCTGTCGTTTTGTATAAAAAAAATTGCCAAATGACAGCTAATTGGAAGCATTATGGACAAGGAAGTCCATTAGTTATTTTGATCCTTCAAAATAACTTACCACTTTTTGGCCTATAATTTACTACATTATTGTATGGTGTTGTTGGATTTCCATTTGTTAGCAGTAAAGTCAACTTTACAGCTAAATATTATGGCCTAAAGGCATTGTCCATAAAATAGCTTTTTTTGGGAAAATAATGGTACTATTATTTTGCCAAAAAGTCATAAAATTATGACTATTACTTCCAGCTGTAGTTTGGCAATAAAAATGGCATTTAAATATAATATTTAGCAGAGTTTGAAGGCAAACTAGTAACGTTGGAAAATTTAGTTGTAAAATTATGCCGCTTTAAAGTTATTACAGATGCAAATGAAAATCAAAAAGCTGCAGATTTTAAAAGCCGGATTACAGCTATGTGGGGGTTGTCGCAACGTTGTCCCTGCCAATGATTAGCTTTAAATTTTTTTTGGATAATCCGTGTTACTTGGGCCTACAATAGTATGTCAGGCGTCTATAGCTCCTATACCAATCAAGTTAGGAATTTCATTCATATGCTGACTTATACTGTATCATGGAATATATTTCAGGAAAATATTTTTCCATATACATTGTGGCCCAAAAAAGTATGATACCAAAAAGTTGTATTTTTTTAACTGAGACACCCAGTATTCTATTGCATGTTTAGTGTCCTTTATAATTACCTAATATATTATTTCATTTGCTTACATAGCAATGAATTAGGAACTAAAAAAAGTTTTGCAGTCCTGGAAAGAACATTCAAAAAAACCTTCTAAAATTATTTTAGATGAGCTTTATAACAAAGGGTCTGGGGATACTATGAATCTAATATGTTCATCTACTTTATACAAGGTGTTCATAGTAAGGTTCCAAAACGATACATTTCAAAATCATTTTTCTCAAGATTGTCAAACGGAGTACCCTGTATATTATTTAGGTATTGCATGTAGAATTCATAAACAATTTTTTTTGTAATATAAACATATAAGTATTTCCAGCTGTTTTCCGAATAATACCAAATTTGATAAATTAGGTCGTTTAAATACCATAGGCACCTTGACTAATAATTATTCTAAACTACAGTAAATGTTCAAAATGTCTTCCATTTCGATCGGTGCACAAGTAAATACGTTCTTGAGGTGAAAAATTAGCAAACACGTGTCTTACTCTGTTCTGGATAATATGATGCAAAATTATTCCTTGTTAACAAACAATTTTTTTCGCTCCCACCAAGTACAAAGATCATATCAACTTACCAATTAAATCCATTTTAATATATTTTACGTCTTCTAGTTAAAAAAAATATGCAAATAAACTAAAGATCACCAGAAATAGACCTTTTTAAAAAGTTTTTCACAAAACACCAAAAATTATCACCAGAAATAAGAACTTTTTTAAACGATTTTCTCCACCAGATTTTTCATAAAATCACCAGAGCTGGTGACATTTCACCATACTTGGCAACAATACGTTTACACTGTAAATGGGATAATTTTGCAAATATATTCTGAGGAATAAAATTCGCATGAAATCGCATCCAGTGGATGACTTGCCTAACTTTCTAGAAGAGACAAACTATCATTTTATAAATACCTTCTAGTAATATTTGCACGCATGCAGAAATTACCCTAAAGCAGCATTAGAGTAGGAAATTCTCCTCTTGCACCTGAAATGGCAATTACAATTGCACGTATTCATGTGCACTAAACCATTCTCGATCAGCTGGTATATCGCCAACAGTCAGAACAGCAGTTGGTACTGCTGAAATCCATAAAATACCCCCAGAATTAGAGATGGGTAAACCTGTTCGTTTTTATTTCCAGTTGAAGCGGCTACTGCTATTTACAAATAGCAGTTCAAAAAAGTTGCGACGAATTAGCAGTACATATGCTTAATAAAGAATGCGAACTGTTAATTTAAGTATCAGTTCGTTTAAATAGCCAATTAGCTCTTCATAGCTGCTTCGACCAAGTAATAAACAGTTAAAAATAACAGAATAATCCATCTCTACCCAGACTTGCACCGGGAATGGCAATTAAAATGTCGCATGACCCATTTCTGGCAATGCAATACTAATTGCGCCAGCTGAGCGAGAACGGTGTACTGCGCATGATTCCGTGCAATTATAATTGTCATTGCAGGCGCAAGAGAAAAAATTGCCAACACTAATACGGCTTTTAGTAACTGTGAACATTGTTTCATTCGCGCACATAATATGCATACCTACTATTGAAGAAAAAATTGAGTTTAAATGTTATAAATTGAGCATACTCCAAATAGAGTTTCGCTAAAATTTTAATATAATTACACCAATTTCTCGCTAAACTCTCGCCCAGTTAAAACTTTTTTATTGACATTCCAAAGGAACAAAGTTTCACCCTAATTGAAAATTTTTGTATCCTGGTAGGAATTAAACAAAAGAAGCGAACTTTTCAGCCCATTTAATAAATAAAGAAAACCCCGAAGTAGCATGGAAGGATTTGGTTTCTGTTTTGGATGGTTTTAAATTGCTTTTAACGATTTCGTATTCATATTTAAAAAATTCTCACTTGCCGTAGATAGGCCTTCTGTCGCATTCTTGTCGTAGATATGTTCATCTGTTGCATACTTGTCATAGATATATCCATCTGTTGCGTTAGTTCTAAAATTTGTACACGTAGCCAGCTGTGGAACGCTATGTTATCAAAGCAATTTTATAACTTTCCGGTTCCGGTCCTACTTCCTCGTTAAAATTTTGTGCCTTATTAGACTGGATTTAGGGTGTCGCCAGAGCTTCGCTTGTGTGGAGGAGGATGGTCACCCATCTAAGTAATAACCTCGCGTTGCGTTGCTCGACTTCTTCAATCGATGGTATGTTTCCTGTATAAGTTCTCCTCCAATTATTGTTACGATGATCTCAATACCAGGGATTCGTTGTATCTGATTTATTCTTGTCAAATTTAAAACTGTATTAGAGTCGGCAATTATAATTGCACGGATTCATGCGCAGTATACCATCCTCGATCAGCTGGCCTAATACTGCTCGCATTGCGTGCGCAATGTGAGAATGGAATCCGTATTACAGTCGGAAATTCTATTCTTCTGGCAATTAAAATTGCACGGATTCATGCGCAGTACGCTGTTCCCGATCAGCCGTCTCGCATTGCCAGAAATGGGACAAGCGTCATTTTAATTGCTCAAGTCTGGTTAGAGATGGATTATTCTGTTATTTTTAACTGTTATATTAGTTGGTCGAAGAAGCTATGAACAGCTAATGGCTAATGGCTATTTAAACTAACTGGTACTTAAATTAACAGTTCACATTCTTTATTAAGCATATCTACTGGTAATTCGTCGCAACTTTTTTGACCTGTTTTTTGTAAGTAGCAGTAGCTGCTTTAACTGTTAATCAAAAGGAACAGGTTTGTCCATTTCTAGTTCTGGGGGTATTGTAGGGATTTCGACTGTACCAACTGATGTTCTGACTGTTAGCAATGCGCCAGCTGATCGAGAACGGCTCAGTGCGCATGAATACGTGCAATTATAAATGCCATTGCACGCGCAAGAATAGAATTGCCGACTCTAATACGGCTTTTACATTAAAAATTACTTAAAGTACGATAATAGTCGTCAGTAAAATTTACCATACATTTCAAAATATTTAACTATTTTTAGATTTTAACTAATTTTTGATGCTATATTTTTTCTGAATTTATGATCCGATTTGAATGATTTTTTTTTGCATTGTAGGTTGGTTCCTTGACAATGTCATAGTTTTGGCTGTTTATGATAAAAAATTTAATTTCTGATTTATTCTGGGTGTACTAAAAATGCTATGTTTTTTCCCGAAAATTCGCATCACCCTGTTGAGTATATTAGCAACCGAAACATATTTCATTGCATTGACATTAAACGGTAGGTCCATCTTTCCCCAACATTTTCTTTTTTGGTTTACTTCATTATCTCTGTTATTAAAAGAGATACACCATTTTATAGAGTAACATGTTTTTATAGACTTTAATATTCAACACATTCATTGTTAAATGTTTTCAAGTAGACTTATGGACTTTTTCTGACATTGCAAGCGATGTGTCAGCAGATGTTGTGTTTTAACGTTACAAAGGTCAAATAAAATTCGCCATACTGATAAACACTGTTCGGACTGCATATTAAACGTTCGTTTCGTATGCCCAGTTGCCCGACGAGTATTTTAATCTTGAAACCTACTTGAAAACATTTAACAATGAATGTGTTGAATATTAAAGTCTATAAAAACATGTTACGCTATAAAACGGTGTATCTCCTTTAATAACAGAGATAATGAAGTAAACCAAAAAAGAAAAGGGGAAAGATGGACCTACCGGTTAATGTCAACTGCAATATGCTTCGGTTGCTAATATACTCCACAGGGTGATACGAATTTTCGGAATAAAACATAGCATTTTTAGTACACCCAGTATAAATCGAAAATTAAATTTTTATCATAAACAGTGAAAACTATGACATTGTCAAGGAACCAACCTACCATGCAAAAAAAAATCATTCAAATCGGATCATAAATTCAGGAAAAAAATAGCAACAAAAATATGGGAAATTTACGATGTTGCGTTAATTTTGTCCAGGAGTTTATTAAAGTTGTAAATAAATGATTTTCACTTACATTCGTTGAAAAATTTAAAATATATTTTAGTATATACTAGATTGTACTAAATTAATTAGACATATTAACTATAGTTTTTTATAAATTACGTGTACAATATTATTTTGGTACGGATTATTAATAAAAAATATAATTAATACTACATATTATAGGAAATCGTACAATAAAATCTTTACTATAACAATTTTACTATAGTCTTCTTTCGGACACATATAGAACACGCCTCAAGAATTTAGACCTTTCTTCCCGACTCACCCTGTAAAAAATTATTTTTAATAAATTTAAATTTAAACATAATTTATTTAAATGGCTCCGAAAGTTTTAAACGGCGTTAACGTTTCCAAAATTTGGTTGCCGTCTACAAATGTAACGCAATTAAACCAGATTATGGTGTTTTACATTTTATTTATATGCAATAAATAGAAGAGAAATGCCTCGGCACGTATATTACTCGGTTTACTGTAGCGCATAACGGGACTTCCTCTGAATTTTAACTACTTGGAATGTGAGCTGCGAAGTGCAGTTGTAAAAGTGGTTTATATCATGCGATTTGTTTAACGCGATTAGTTTGCTTTCTGTCATGTTGGAACTTAATTATCCACTGGTTAACTTAAATGGATCAATCCGTTTTATGGAATAGACTTAGGTTTGGTCCATTGACTTCTAACATACATGGGCCCGGTATTTCTATCTGCTTTGTACACGTCAATATGACGCCTTTTATTACGAAAATAAACACAATAAAGAAGAGATGGGGATTATATCTATAGAATCGCCATCTCTTTTTATCTTGGGTCTATTTCTGTCGTTTTTAGGAAAACAAACAATCGACGGAGGTTACTCAAAAGTCCATATTTTTATCCAGTTCACGGCACACTTGGCACTATCTTACCATATTGAGTTAAGAATTACTATTTTTCCATAACCAATACTTAAATTTAACACACAAATAAAGAATTTTATTTAGCAATACAGTGAAACCTCTCATAACGGACATCTCTGATAAGCGGACATCTCTATTAAGCGGACGCGGACTGGCTGTTTTCATATAAAGAGTGCGAAAACCATCCTTTAAACGGACAACATCTTTTTAAAAGGATTTGGGAGACAAATAAGTTCGGTGCAAAACTCTCTGAAGACAGACCAGCAACCAATCGCGTATGCAAGGCAGCGCGAAAGGTCCTGCCGAATGAAAGTATGTGTGATTCCCCGACAGCAGTCCGCCGTTTATTTGTGAGTTGTAAGGTTAAAATCGGAAACAACGGCAGAAAAATGTCGCGTTTTGAGTCTGAAAGAGAATATTGATGTTGTGGAAGTTTTTAATTTGATAACAATGATTCGGAAGAGTTCATTAACATTGATAGCAATGTGCTATTAGAAGATGATAGTGTTCCCATTCCTACTGATTATGTAGCTCAAACTGAAACCACTTCAATATCTGACGACTCTGATGAAGAAGTTGAATGCAGTAATCAAAGAAATGTCAGCAATTATCAACAATCCACTAGTATGGTAAAGGAATTACAAGAGTATGCAAAGTATAGAGGTAACTCTACAGCAATGGAATTGTTATCAGACTTGGAATTAAATTTTCTAGATTACAAGTTTAACTACGTTATTAGATTTTTTTAGTACTACATCCTAACTAAAACTAGTTTATTTTTGTTATGTTAAGTTTACTTGTACATACATATACATTGTAATAATTTAGCATTTACATATTATTTAACAACAAATTTCTCATGGGCGGACACCCCTATTAGGCGGCCACATTTAGATAGTCCCGTAGGTGTCCGCCTAAGAGAGGTTTCACTATAACGACAAATACGACAGTTGTTAATTCGGTATTATCAAACGTTCGAAGGCGTCGTAATATCTTTGTTTAATTAACAGAAAACGATAAAGAAAAAGTATACTAATTTTCAGAGCTCCCTGATTTTTTTTCTGGGTTGTTGGCAACAGCCTACCTAAGAATGTGAACTGTATATTCTTCAAAGACTGTGAACCAAAGCCGTATTACGCTATTATTGCTATAATGTTTACAAGATGAATCTCCTTAAAATTCGCCCTTTTAAACACATTTGGCTTATTTAGTTTGCCAGGGAAGAAAAACGTAACACAAAAATGTTTTTTTTTTGTACACCTTGTATGACGAAGGAAAGACAATAATAATTTTGGATACTCTAAACCTTAAGCTGAAAAAAGGTACTCTTGATCAATGTCGAAAAAGTGAACTGTTTTCGAAAAAAAAATATTTTGAATAGGATAATCACAGGTGATTGGCGGTAACGAAAGAATTGGATTGGTCGAAACAGTATATATTATTATGATAGGCGATGGACATAATCGCGTATAAATGTCAAAAATGTCAACTGTTATTATGAAGATAATTCTTTACCATACAATTATTTTTTGTATGATAGTTTCATGCGAAATAACTTTGTTGCTTCCAACTATTTTCCAAGTAAAATTATGCTCAAAATATTTTGGATGGTTTAATTATAGGTCTTGTGATATAATATATGATTATTTACTAATATTCATCCCGGATATTATCGCTCATTTTACGAAGTAATTACACGTGTGTTAGGGATAAAATATTATTCACTATCGTGCTCGGTTAATTCTCGACCTCAAAGCAATTAAACTCATATTTTCATGTCAAAGGCGAAGGCAAACACATCGTTTATACTTCCAGTATACAGGCCCAATTAGGTTGGTACTTACCCCACCCAGTAGCGTCGCTAGGGGGTTCGATGCGCCCCAGGTGTCACTCTGGAAATAGTAACAACCAATCCACACGAAAAAACAATATCTTCTGTATACAGGGTGTCTCTGGATGTCCAGAAATCGACATAATTTTTTATTTCTCGACAAAAAGCCATTCTTTATAAAAAAAAATTGTTTGTAAAAAATTAAGATCAAATATGTCATTAGAGAATTTAGTTTTAGGTTAAAATCTTAAAGAACATTGATTTTACCCAAAAGTAAACTACCTTAAACTTTCGTTTTCAAGAAGAATGCCATTCGCCAATGGGCCCTTTTGGTCATAACTCAAGATTTAAAGAAAATTTAGTTTAAACCACGTTTTCCCCAAGCCCAAGCTGTTTTTCGAATGTAAGGAATTCAATGAAAATACCTGGGGCTTTTAAGTTGAATAAAAACTTTTTAAATAAAATACTAATTTTTTTTTTGATCAAACACAAGCATTATAGGAAAAATCCTTTAGGGAACTCTGGGAGTGGTGCGTGTGCGAATAAATTCACGTTGGTTTTGAATCGTTGGAGGTTATATTCGTTGGGAAAAACGACCTCGGGAAGGTGATTCCATAAAGATGAAGTCTTTCAGATGAAAGAATTCTTAAATAATGAAGTTCGAGGAGTACTAGGCATAACAACATATGGATCGTCGGCAGTGGTTCGTCGTGTATTTCTGCTATTCGCCGCTCTGGGCGGAATTAAGAGGACAAGGTCAGCCGAGCACTTTCCATGAAAATATCTGTAAAAGAGAGTCAAATCCCCAACCTGTCTTCGATGTTCTAGGCTGTCGAGGTTCTTGGTCAGCTCGTGGTCTCCGATCAGACGAATAACCCTCCCTTCGATGGAATCCAGTAGCCGAAGAGTATGTTTGGGTGCAGAGCTCCAGACATGAGAGCAGTATTCTAGTGATGGTCGAATCTGGGCTTTGTATAGTGTCAAAAGTTGTTGAGGTGTGTACAACTTTTTGGTTCGGAAGAGTACACCAAGTTTCTGACACGCTACCTTGGTGATTGTCACAACGTGGTTATGCCAAGACATATTTCCTCCCAGATTGACGCCCAGCAAATTAATAGATGAAGCCAGTGGGATTGCGTGTCCTGCCATGACTATATCCGGTTCTGTAATGTTAACCATTTTAGAGAAAACTGCTGCCTGGTTTTTTTTAGCGTTAAATTCGACTTGGTTACTGTCACCCCAAGCCAAAATTTCTTCCAGGTCTTTGTTGAGGCGTGATACTTCATGCTGTCTGCGAAGATGTGCGTCGGCAGCCGATGTTTGTGCATTCAAAGAGAACGATGAGATAAGTGTGTTAATTAATACTACTTACAATTTATGTTCTACAAAACAAAAAATGACATGGACCTCCCTGTATACAAAATATAAATTTTCTTAAAATTTTGAATTATGACAAAGTAGGTAATTCTAAAATCATAAAATCAATATTTTTTAAGATTTTGACACCCTGTTTACAAGAACTAGATTTTGTAATGACAAAACTTAATTTTTTAACAAGCAAATTTTGTTACAAAGAACGACTTTTTTTCGAGAATTAAAAAATTAGGCCGATTTGTGGTATAGGTAACAAACCCATCCAGGGATACCGTGTATATTTGTAGCAGAATGAACATTATCTTTTTTAATTTAATAGTTATTTGTGATACAAGTGCCAAAAGAGACATTTAATAATTTCAATTCAATAAAATTAGTACTTTTAGCACATGAATCGATAAACGATTTCTTTTTGAGAACAATACAAAATAATAAATATGTAAATATTTGGTGCGTGTTTATTGATTGACAAAGAATTGGATATTGATTTTGTGGAACGAAGAAAATATGACGAAAACATGAGAGAATGGAGGATATTTTTCAACTTACAAAAATAATAGTGTATTCCGCAGGCCAAACTTTAATCAATTTATATCAATCATATTTAAAGAACGCTTGTATCAATCTTAAATTACCCCTTTAACATGTTACCTTACCTTACCTGTAAAGGCAAATAAACATAAAAATGACTTTACAAACAGAAAACATAGTTTATTGCAATATCGAATTTTTTCCCTTTTATTATCGACGAACGTTTATTAATTTGATGTATGATATTTGACCGCTTAAAAGACTACACACATACATCAGTGGCGTCTCGTAGAGTAGAACTACGGTCTAATGGCCTGAAATTAGCTTTTAGGAAGGTATTGTTTTTAATTTGGCTCTAAATAAATAATTGGTTAAGACATATTCAAATCCAACTCCCAGTGTTTTTTACACGTAAAGAAAAACTTAAATTTATTATAAAAATAATAAATCTAAGCATAATTTATGATATACATATATGTGACTGGAATAACTTTTATTAAGAAATGCTATTAAATTATAGCAAAATTTGAACGTAAATTTTTAGTAATAATTACAAAAATATTTAGTAAACCATTTATATTAAAAGGTTTTGTAAAATTTACTAAAATCTTTTGTAAAATTTACTAAAATATTTTAGAAAATTTACTAAAATCAATTTGCAAGATTTACTAAAATTTGTAAAAATTTTGACACACGCGGTCACTCATCCAAGTGGTAACCTCGCGTTGCGATGTTCCCTGTCCCCATCCATTATTTGTTATGAAGATCAAAATCCCAGAGATCAGCTGCATCTGATTTAAGCCTTTCATTCTTGTAAAAAGTATTTTTAATACACTTCATTTAAACTTAGTAAGTTTTACAAAAAAAAATAATTAAAATAAAATAATAGTTATCAGTAAAATGTACCATACATTTAAAAATGTTCTACTTGAGTTATAAATAAATTATTTTCACTTAATTTAATAACTATACTTTATATGAAATATCAAAATTTACGTAGCTGCTACTAACGACGCTCGAAATCAATAGTTTATTGAGGCGCTGTTGTCATATTGCAACACAGAATTGTAAACGCACGTGTTCAGTTTTTGACAACACGATGTCTTTGACCCGCGTTATCACTTCTTTTTCAAACTTTTTAGAAAAAAAATACTACAATGTTAAGGTACATACTCTCTTATCTTCGATTTTATAATCCGTTTTATAATTAAATTCCATAAAAAATAAAATACAAAAAGTATGTTTTGCAACAGAACCAACAGTAGATAATATCACACAAATTTGAATTCACATCACAATATTTTTTATTATGAATTATCAAAACAAAAAAAAAAACGGGTAATTCTACAACTAACAAAATTCGTATACATCAAGCACGTGGAACCCCCGAGTCTCGAAACACACTGAAGCAACGATAGTCGCGCGCGACAGGTATCCAAGCAAGGGCGAGATATGCGGTGTGATCTAACAACACTGTTAGTATACTCTAATGACCCACATTGTCTAACTGAATCCAGATGGAACGGCGCAACAGTATGTCGGTAAAAAGGGTTTTTACCTTAGTATTTTGATATTCGATTAAAGAAAAGTATATAGACAACCTAGGAGTCACCAATTTAAATATAATAAGTCATTTCCATAACACCCTGTATTTTATAGGAACCCGTGCAATAAAAATTTTACTATAATAATATTACTATAGTGTCTGCTCTGTGCATTTACATTCGTTGTAAAATTTAAGACATATTTTAGTATTTATATGATTGTACTAAATTGATTAAAAATACTAATAACTATAGTTTTTATAAATTATATATGTGCACAATATTATTTTGGTACGAATTATTAATAAAAAATGTAAATAATTCTATATTTTCTAGGAAATCGTACAATAAAATCTATAATAATTGTACTATAGTCTTTCTGCCGTGGATTGATATAATAAATAAGAGATAAAATATGTTATTAATAGTAATTAACTGGATAACCTTTAATACCTTATAAACGATAAATAAAGCACAAAAAATCAAATTCATTAACTCATCTCCATTAAATACATTGTTTGGTGTAAAGTCCCCATTACGAAAATGGCTACGGAAAAATAGAGTAGACATTTAGATAGTATCTATATAACCATACACTTATACGGCCCACGGCATTGTTCTTTCTTCCGAATGCAATTAACCAAAATGGCGATCGTTACACGCGATGTCTAAAATAAAGGATTTCTATTAAGAGGCCAGTTCTAGTTAAACCCAAGGGAAACCTCAAATCCTTCCTCCTTTCAACTTTAGGAGAACACTTCATAAAAGAAATCTTTACGGGTTCGAAAAAAAATAATTACAAAAGTTTGTTTAGTTGGGCCGAAAGTTCGAAACTAGTAAAGGTTATTGTTTTTGATCAAAAACAAAAAAAATATTTATTTTCTACTCTCCGGCATATTCTACATTCGGTCGTCTTTGAGTCCGACCTATCTCCATAGTCGTCCGCAGACTTTTCTATATAGGGTGTCCCATAACTTACAGGCCATAGAGCAACTGGAGATACTAAACTTCAAACTAGACCGTTAAGTTTTTTCGAAATGTTTCACGTTTAGAGATGTTTTTATGAGTAAGTCGATGGCCATATATAAAAACAGTATATTGCCTATACGAACGTTCCACAATACAAAAAGAGTTTGCGCAGTAGGGTGGAAATTTTATCGATCGCGTCAGATTCGGCCCGACATTATTTGTTTGTTGTTATTCGTCGCCATCTTTGGTTCTGGATGCTTTTTCAAATTACAGAATAAAAAGTGGTTCATCCACATTGTTGTCGGTATATTAGTGCTTATAAACTTTCATTACCTAACAACAATTTTTGTAAAGGAGTTTTTAATTTGTAGTAATTCGATTCGCTGTTTGGTAGGTTATTAGTGGCTTGTTTTGTTTAATATGAAAGGACACAAGTGCATGGTGCTTTTTTGCAAAAGTCGTAGATCAATACGAGGTATAAAGTATTTCAGGTATGTACCGGGTGTCCCACTAAGAATGGCTCTCGGCCGTATCTCTGAAAGTGTTAGTCGTATGGCTCGCGGAAAAATTTTTTAATAAGAAAAGTGATCATAAGAAATTGCTGGAAATTATTTTCAAGTTTCTCAGTCGAGCGCTAGAGGGCGCAACCGTAACGGTAAATCCTTAAAGCTCAGTTTTTTCAAAAGTTACCGCGTTAAGGTATGTTGAAAATAGCATTTTCGTATACTTTAAGGTTTTATGAAGAAAATTTACTTATGACATATTTTTGTCACTTTTAAAATAAAGTGGTGGGGAAAGGTTCAACATTATTTTAAATAAATGCCTACAACTCCGGGTTGGCTCAACCAAATTTAGTGAACTTTGTTTTGTTAAAAAGAGGTTCCCTTACTCTATACTTTACTCTATAAACTATGACAATATGACTTTTAAAGTAGGCGCTAGAGGGAGCTCTTTTACAACTTAACAAACATTGCGCATTTTTTCAAAAATTTTAAATACAACAGTATGTTTAATTTTACTTCATCACAAAGATTAATAAAAGCCTAAAAAACTGGCGGAAACCACAACTTGATATCTTTTTTCAAACCGGAGATATTAACAAGACCAAAAATAAACACGGAAAAATATGATTATATTTAAGTTTCAATGGTACGGTCAAAGCCTGATGGAGCACAACATGGTAGGGATGTAGCCTAAAGAAAAACAAAATACCCATTATTTTGACTTGAGAGCTACTAGTATAAGCTATATTGGCATTTTTCTAAATTATTTGAAAGTTAATACCTAGTTATTACTTACTTTTCTTCTAGTAAAATCCTATTCACAGTAGTGCGAGTAACTCCCAATTCTCGGACAATTCCCCTAATACTAATTTGTGGATTAAGTTCCACATATGCCAAAACGTTAATTATGTTCTCTTTGGTTCGACCTCGACTTCGTCTGCGATATATAGGGCGAAGAATACTTCTCGTAGTACGAAAACGTTGGGCTAAACTCTAAACGATTAAACATTCTACTGTCATATCGACGCCTTTGGGGGTATCGTATTGCATAAACCCTTGCAGCAATACTTGAATTGCTTAAACATTCAAAATACACCGCGATGATATCAACCGCTTCTTCAAGTAAAATAGGCATTTTCAAAAATTAATACAACGGCACAACAATAAATACAACGGCACAATACTTTGGACACGATGAAAATTTTGACGTAATAAAAACCTTGACGTGAAAGCATCTAATTTTAAATTATATTTTGTTTTTCCAATGCCTATTTGACTTTTGAAAAAACCTGTACCGTTCAAACTTAAATATAATCATATTTTTCCGTCTTTATTTTTGTTCTTGTTAATATCTCCGGTTTGAAAAAAGATATCAAGTTGTGGTTTTCGCCAGTTTTTAAACTTTTATTAATCTTTGTGATGAAGTAAAATTAAATATACTGTTGTATTTAAAATTTTTGAAAAAATGCGCAATGTTTGTTAAGTTGTAAAATAGCTCCCTCTAGCGCCTACTTTAAAAGTCATATTGTCATAGTTTATACAGTAAAGTATAGGGTAAGGGAACCTCTTTTTAACAAAACAAAGTTCATTAAATTCTGTTGAGCCAACCCGGAGTTGTAGGCATTTATTTAAAATAATGTTCAACCTTCCCCCACCACTTTAATTTAAAAGTGACAAAAATATGTCATAAGTAAATTTTCTTCATAAAACCTTAAAGTATACGAAAATGCTATTTTCAATATACCTTAACGCGGCAACTTTTGAAAAAACTGAGCTTTACGGATTTACCGTTACGGTTGCGCCCTCTAGCGCTCGACTGAGAAACTTGAAAATAATTTCCAGCAATTTCTTATGATCACTTTTCCTATTAAAAAATTTTTCCGCGAGCCATACGACTAACACTTTCAGAGATACGGCCGAGAGCCATTCTTAGTGGGACACCCGGTACATATATACGAAAATATTTTGTTTATATCTTCGGAACCGAATTTCACTAAAAAGCTTGTAAAAAAAGAAGAGAGTGTCACTCGTATACAATATAATATATATGTGGTCACTACCTAACCTTAAAATTAATGTATTTTTAATTTGGTGCAGTAGTAGCTGATAATAATTCCCAAAATAGTCAATAAAGTCATTCGTTCTTAATTTTTGGTTTAGAAAAAAGTGAGGTTAAGAAACATACGACGTCGGATGAAAGTTAAAATAAAGCTCATCGTGTCGATTGTTACAAATATTCGGATGGAATTTCGCACCAAAAGTTTACACCAATCAGGGCACCGTCGGGTCATCCTATCGTCAGAAATCGTATGCATGGAACGCTGTCTTAAATCGAACTAATTGAAATTTTGATTGCAATAACTAACCAGTAAAATTTACATTAAAAAAGTTGAAATCCGGTCCTGTCGAATGTTTACTGTGACAAAGAAATTTCCGAACTGCGCAAACTCACAGCGCCCCCTTCAGTGCTTATAGCGGGAACATAATTGTAGATGGTATTAGCAATATACTGTTTATATATATATGTGAACGACTCACCGCCCTCGCACATAGCCTTGTACCGTAGCATCGCACAGCTTAGCTTGAGCTTCGCACAGTAGTCCCTCGGCATTGAGATATAAACATGGACTGTGCGTTGTTATCTTCTTCCGACGAAGAAGTGTTTTAGACTCTAATATAACAAAGTGGTACTTATATGCTTAAACAAAAATCAAAAATGCTTAAACAAAAATCAAAATTACCAGTTCATCCCATTAACGTAAAGCGAAGATTCAATGGAGAACTTTATCGGCGCACCGACCCTTGCTCATTGCATTGCCTGTCGGTCAGTTTGTCTCTGGACATCGAGATATAAACATGGACTGTGCGTTGCCATCTTCTTCCGATGAAGAAGATATTATTTTAGACGCTAATATAACAAAGTGGTATATCTTTAAACAGAAATAAAGATTACTAGTGCATCCCATTAACGCAAAGCGAAGATTCTATGGAGGATTTTATCACCTTTATAAAGATCTAAGGAAAGATCCCCAACGCTTTTGGGAATATATTCTTGTTTAAGCATACAAGTACCACTTTGTTATATTGAGTTTAAAACAATATCTTTTTCATCGGAAGAAGATAACAACGCACAGTCCATGTTTATATCTCGATGTCGAGGAACTACTGTGCGAAGCTCAAGCGAGGCTGTGCGGTGCTATGGTACAAGGCTATGGGCGAGGGGCGGTGCACCGTTATAGACACAGACTTCTGGCCATTACTGTGCGGTGCTATGGTACCAGGCTATGGGCGAGGGCTCTGTGCGGTGCGCCGTTGTGGTCATACACTTAGAAATCAGAATATGTATAAATTGTTAAGTTTCACATTAGAGGCGCTAGTTACATTCACTGGGTTTTGATGATTTTTTTCTTATCCGTTATTAATTAAGTATTTTAAATCCAAGTTTCGCAAAGAAAGGCAATTTCTAAACTAAACATGTATACTTGCTCGAGCTTAATTTCTCTAACCGTTTTTGGTAATACTTCCATTTAAACATCACAATGCATCAAAAAAATTAAAGTAAAATTTGAAATATCTCGAAAACGGTTGCCTTTTTTGATAATCTTGGACTAAAAATAATAACAGGTAAGAAAAAAATTATAGATTTATTAAACCCAAATACAAATTCACATTTCTTACCTCATCACCTATCAATCATACCGCCAACTTTCAATCCGACACATTGAACCGTTTTCGAATTATAGCTTATTTTCGAAAATAAACTTTCAGTTTCAACACGCTGTATTTCTAAAACGAGGAAAATTTCGGAAAAACTTATATGACTTAATCGGCTAGGATTGATGTTGAGTATTTCTATGGCCTATAAGTTAAGGGATACTCTATATTTTGAATCCTTTGACGACCCGTTTTTATTTCTAAACATAAATGAGCACAATTGATCTGAATTTTTTTTAAGTAAATAATACCACAATGTATGAAATAAAAATTCTGTCATTTTTTGAGGGATAAACCATTCACATTCTTAGGTAGGTTGTAAACAACTTCCCAGAAAAATAATCCGGATTGTCTGAAAATTAGTAAAATTTTTCTTGTCGTTTTGTGTCAATTAGACATTTAGTCGCCTGCGAGTATTCCGAACGTACGTTTTATAAAGTACTTATTAGAACGCCCGTCTTTCATACCTGCCTTCTTAACATTGCCGGATTAACAACTGTCATTTGTCGTTGCTTTTGAAATTTTGTTGTCATTTTTGAGTGTTAAATATACAGGGTGGCCAATTAGTGCGACAAAGCTCAATATCTCTTTTACCTCCTGGGATAGCGAAAAACTTTTTTCACGAAAGCTATTAAGCGTTAAGAGGTGCAGCTTTTAAAATTATTTTCGATCATACAGGGTGCTCCAAAAGGGCGGTGTGATAAAAATTTCATATTTTTTAAATGGGACACTATGTATATTTTTACATATTTAAATTCACTGTAAAATTCTGTACATAGCACCGTAATTATTTGTAGACATTTTTGCAACGTTGCCAAATAGATTGGAAAATTTATAAAATTTGTGCAAAAACATGGTTCAAGGGAATGTGTAATATTTCTTAACTTATAATAATTTGAAATAAAATATTTTTAGGTCGGAAAGAGGAATGTTGACAGAAGTCCCCTATGATAACACATATCAATATTTTTATACAGGGTATTTTCTATGGATATGCCAACATTACGAACTTGAAACCTGAATTTCGTAAGTTTTTTAAATGAAACACCCTGTATATGATTACTTTATCTTGTAGATATTTTAATCCTCTCTAATTTTTATTAAGGTCTTTCTATGCCTATCTCTGCCAATCTTGGTGGTATTTCAATTTTTATTTAAATTCGGGCAAAAAAGTGGATGTATTGTCATTTTTCTAGTCACCTATGACAAAATAAAAACAAAATGTTGTAATTTAAAAAAACATATTTATTCATATGGGAGGATACGACAAAAAAATATTTTAGCAATCTAGCTTGTGGACAATTTCTAAAGTAAATTATTACCTAATTATTTGTTCATATAGTGACCCCCATTAACTTGAACACATAATTCAATACGTTTTTCAAAAGAATGAGTCATGTTTCTACACATTTGGAACTGTATTATTGTAAAATTGTATTAGAGGATAATGTTACAAATGTAGTTTTGCAAAATAAATAAAAATAAAATAAATAAATAAATACGTTTTTCAAAAGAATGAGTCATGTTTCTAGACATTTGCAGAGTAATACTTTGAAAACAGTTGAAAATGTGAAAAAACATGACTGATTCTATTAAAGAACGTATTGAATTATGTATTCAAGTTAATGGGGGTCACTATATGAACAAATAATTAGGTAATAATTTACTTTAAAGCTTGAATCGCTAAAATATTTTTGTGTCGTATCCTCCCGTATGAATAAATATATTTTTTTAAATTACAACATTTTGTTTTTATTTTGTCATAGGTGACTAGAAAAAGGACAATGGTAAAATACATCCACTTTTTTTGCTCGAGTTTAAATAAAAATTGAAATACCACCAAGATTGGTAGAGATAGGCATAGAAAGACCTTAATAAAAGTTAGAGAGGATTAAAATATCTAGAAGATAAAGTAATCATATACAGGGTGTTTCATTTAAGAAACTTACGAAACTCAGGTTTCAATTTCGTAATGTTGGTATATCTATAGAAAATACCCTGTATAAAAATATTGATATGTGTTATCATAGGGGACTGTCAACATTCCTCTTTCCGGCATAAAAATATTTTATATCAAATTATTATAAGTTAAGAAATATTACACATTTCCTTGAACCATGTTTTTGAACAAATTTTAGGAATTTTCCAATCTAGTTGGCAACGTTGCAAAAATGTGTATAAATAATTACGGTGCTATGTACAGAATTTTACGGTGAATTCAAATATATAAAAATATACATAGTGTCTAATTTAAAAAATATGAAATTTTTATCACACCGCCCTTTTGGAGCACCCTGTATGGTCGATAATAATTTTAAAAGCTGCACCTCTTAACGCTTAATAACTCTCGTGAAAAAAGTTTTCCGCTATCCTTAGCGGTAAAAAGATATTGAGCTTTGTCGCACTAATTGGCCACCCTGTATATTGTATTGGTATTGTTTGTGGAAGAAAAGTAATTTATTGCAGTTAGTATTTTTTTATTTTTAATAGTAATTATTATTAGATTATTTCTATATTTTAATGGTTATATACAGTGCGTCCATAAACGATGCTGATTTATTTTAATTACATTAAAATGAAGGTAAAACTAGATTGAAACATAGAAAATCAACACACGCCATTGCTAATATCATAATTATTATAATTTTCAAACGTCAATATTTCGGAAACTGCTTTTTACAAAGGTATGGTTGGTTATACAAAGTAAAGTTAAAAAAATCCCGTCGTGTATATTTAATTAGTAACATTTCCTCTAATGAACTTTTTCTATTTGGGTTTCATAATTGCTACATTATGAAATGCAAAAAAATTGAATAACTTGCCACTTTATGAAACCGAAATTTCATTTTTTTTATGTTGGCAGCAAGTATTGTTCGAATTTTAGGCTTACTTTGATTTCGTTGAAATTAGTTTTCTAGGCATTATGGATTCGACAAAAAATTTTTATAGAAAACTTTAAAATACTAACCTTTAACCTTGCGAATAAATCATTTTTACTAGATATTTATCTGAAATACCTATACTCGGAAATATATAATATGCCGACGATGTCCGTCAACTAATTTCTAGTCACAACTATAAATCAACATAACCTAAAAATAATAGAAATATCTTTCAGTTTATGCTCTATTTCTAAAGTTTTGTTCAATAAAGTATTATTTTTATTTTTAATTCAATATAGTATTATTATACATATTACTTTATATATACATATTTATAGTTACTATAGACATTTCCTGGGCATTAATTGTTATTCCTGTCAGATTCTGTGTCGACACAATATTTTGTTCAATAGTATTATTTATTATTTTGTTCAATATTGTGAACTTTGTTCTGCTCGCACCATACTCAAAGCTTTGCATATTCTTTTTAAAAGTTTTTCTAGATTATTTTCTGGAATTTCTCGTATTTCTGACGGAGTATAAATTTCTTCCTAACTAATTTTTATTAACTTTAATAATATATTTATTTTTAATTATGACGGATGGGAAGAAACTTCGTTGTGTTCAGTTCAATTGTTTCTATTATGGCATATTTGATACGTGTGACATTTTATTAAATTGTAAAAGTATTGCCAACCCAAGAAGAAAATGTTGATTCAAATGGAAAAAATCTACTATATTTTTTAAAGTTTTTCAGACTTAAAGACCCAAATAGAAAAAGTATTATAAAATACACGGTTCATAAGACAATTAGAGCACTTGTACTTTAGAAAAAACTCCCCGCTTCGCGTACTAAGATAGTGTCTTATGAAACTTGTATCTTAATATACTATTATAGTTCATTGGGAATAAATACAAATTTAGAACACATTTGATACAGCCTAATACCTAATTTATAACTCTTAATTCTTTTATAATAAATATATTATAATAGGTTAAAAAAAATAAATATGTTTATTTCCATAAATCTTACTATCTATTAATTAAAAAATTATTGATAATCCAAGCAAACAATTTTTTTTTAAGTAACATTTTCCTACTGTAACAAAGAGAGAAAAAAAGATAGTCAGAGTAAGCGTGAGAAATGACAGCTAATTTTTTACGTCAACATGCACGTCTGAGCGACAAGATCTGTAAAGGTCCCAAGAGCCAAGAGAAACCCGACTCTTTATGAATATATAATTTTAATATAAATAATACGTATACAAATGGATTTCAAATTTGTAAAATACAAACAACGACGAAAATAAACGGAATAAAAAATAAAGTACTAACCTTCTTTTAATAAATACGGATATTTACCAAACAAAGAAAGTAATTTCAATTTTTCACTTAAAAAGTGTAGCTCCTAATACGCTCCTCCTGTTCTGGCTTTACAGTTCTTTAAATTTACTTTTAGTGTTTTGTGCTAGAATGTCATTATCAATTTATCTTAATTTGTTTTTTTTTACATGTGCCCCGAAAGTGCCTCTTTTCATGCATGTTTTCTTCGCCGAAAGTGGCGTTTTCCAAGAGAGCGGGCGGGAAAGTATTGAGGCGAGCGGGAAAGATTTTTCCCGCCCGCTTCGAGTAACCATGTGCTCATAAATTAATAAAACCAGAATTGTCGGGCGGGATTTGGACCCGCGACCCTCAGATCCGCCAGGCGGACACTCTACCCACCTTGCCATACTACAAGTGATAATAAATAGCAGATTATATATAAATTAAATTGGCAGTTAATTTTTCAAAGATGTTTTAGAAAAATGTCTGACGAATTTCTTTATTTATATGGCCTCAAAGACTCGGGCACTTGTAAAAAAATAAATAAAACCAGAGATGCCGAGTGCGAGATTTGAACCCGGGACTCTCAGATCACAAGGCGTACACTATACCACTAGGCCACCGAGCTTATTTGTCAAAAATAATAAATAGATATGTACTCGTGCGGTGGCCTCCCTCACCTTCGGCTTGGTCGGCCATCTCCGCATCTCGTCAGTAAAAGCCTCTTTTCGGCCCTTGATACGTAATGTACTATTAATATTATCTTTCTTAATTTAAAATGTCCCATAATGTCTAGCAGACATTCTTTGAAAAAAAAACTCTTTGAGATATGATTGTATTTTTAACTATGATAACAACTTAGAGGGATATGACAGATATTTATATAAAGTGATACAATCCTTTAAGATATGACAGGCTTCTTTTATTAGTACTGTGGCCATAGTTTCAGCTATTACATATATTTTGTAATGTGATATTAAGGTTCTGTTAAGCGCAGCAACAATAGTTGTATATATGACAGATATTTCTATCACTGCAACCCTTGATAGACCCCTTTAAGGTACGACATGCTTCCATATGCACTGCAACAGTTTCAGCTATGATAGATATTTTTCAAAGTAATACAACCATTCACGACATGACAAGCAACCCTTTAAGATACGACATGCTACAAGGTGGTCCAAAAAAGATTTCATATTACCCTCCAATTTTTTTAAATTGAAACTACATTGTTTATTTTATTTTGGAATTATACGGTAAAAGAAAATACATTTCATGTATCATAACATTAGTCTAAAATAAGTTTTAAATAAAAATCAATTTTAATTAGAAAGGAATAAATCAATTTCATTTCAAATAATAAGTGTTTTAATGACAAAATTGTGACATATTGATTTAATGAATATTTCTGGTGGTCAATTCCAACATTCATTAAATCAGTATGTCACAATGTTGCCATTGAAACATTTATTATTTAAAATTGAATTATTTTTTTCTAAATAAAATTGATTCTCAATTAAAACTTAATTTAGACAAGGGTTATGATACATGAAATGTGATTAATATTTTCGGTAAAATCCGAAAATAAAATAAATGGGAGTTTTAATTTAAGATATTGAAGTATCGCATGAAATCTTCAATTTTTGTTTAAAAAATGCCCATCTAAAAATTAAATCGGGATCGAAAAATTAGAGATTGAATTGGAAGTGAATTTATTCCTACCTATTTGAAATCACTGTATGTAAATGAGACCATGACACAAGAGTTTTTGATATTGGTCTCAAAAGATGGTGGGTATGAGCCTTTTTGGTGAAAGTAACCTATTGAAAGGATACTGAATAAGAAAGGAAGTCTTTTGATTCATTATTAATGATATTTAATAAAAAATATTGTAATTTTTCTCTAACAAACGATCTCAATTGAAGCAAATCCATTAAAATGTTTTTCTACCTATGTTTTTTATTTTTCGTAAACATAAAGCTTTTATTGAGCTTTGTGTATTCTATCTGCTGTAATCGCCTTTATTTTTCGTAAAAAAAGCCGGTTTAGATTACAAGCAGTTTATACAAGAGCACTTGAGAAGCTTAAACTACTTTTTAAAAAGCTTTCTTTAGTCTTCGTTTTATATTGTCGTTTGTAACACGGTGTTTGGTATAGAAGCTGTTTTTTTAAAAAATCCTATGTACAATAAACATTGTCTAATGAAAAACGTAATGACCTACGTTATAGACAGAGAAACGCAGCACAATGTATAATTTGTAATTTTGTTTTTTGTTCTGTTTTCTTGTTCGACAGAATTATAGTTTTTTTTTTCTTTGAATGTTGCTGTTTTGGCCTCAATTATGGTTACCGTATATAGCGTGCATATTCGACGTACATGATTGTACACTCATTTATTAATCTAATAATACATGAACATCCATTTCTCGGTACCATGATACAAATAACTAACCCGAGCGAGTGATTTTAAATCTCTTATGGAGATTTATATTGCTGTCCGCGTTTTTAACTCTCTTTTAAATATACGAGGGTGGTTCAAGTATGATCGAGACAAATGCTGTAGATGACGCGCATGTATGTTTTGAAGGTCGTGGCTTGAGTATGTGATAGCTGGGTCCCTTCCGAACAGTGTGGCATAGTTTTCGTCGGGAGCGCATGTTTCACGCGTCAAGTGCCGACCGCCGTTGCGCAACGTATCATTCGTGTTTTAGTGTGGGACGGCGTTAAAAACAAGGAAATTTTTCTGCGATTGCGAAATCAGTTCGATAGTGAGTGCTTGAGTAGAGCTGCTGTGTTTAAATGGGCCAAAGCATTCAAGGATGGCCGCTTAAGCGTCGAGAATGAGCCGCATGATCGTCCACCTCAAAACCAGCATCACACCAGACAACATTTGCCGCGTAGAGCAACTCATTTTGGAGGAGCGTAGGATGAATGTTCGAGACATTTCGGCTGAACTCGGCATCAGTATTGGTAGTGTAGAGTCTATCACCTTCAATATCGCAAAATAACGGCGCGATGGGTTCCTAAACTGTTGAACTTCGAGCAAAAATTCACGCGGTTGGAAGTTTGACGGTGGAGAGGGACGGGTTTTTTTAACGCGAATCTTCACTACAGACGAGACATGGGTACACTATTACACTCCCGAAAGCAAGGTGTCGTCTAAAGAGTGGAGGAAGAAGGAGGAAGGGGCGCCAGTCAAAGCGAAGACAACCAGGTCCGCGGGTAAGGTTATGTGTACTGTGTTCTGGGACCGGCGGGGCGTGCTGTACGTCGACTTCCTGCGCACCCAACGTGCCAGCAATGCTGCATACTCTAACCTTCTGAAAACACACGTGAAACCTGCTTATCGCTCGAAACGGAGGAGCACTCCAACACGAAGTGCGATTCTTTTCCAGGATAACGCGCGCCCTCATACCGCACGTCTCACGCTCGATACAGTATCGGAATTGAGGTGGGAGGTACTGGAACACCCTCCCTATAGTCCGGATTTATCACCCTGCGACTACCACATGTTTGGACCACTGAAAGAAGACCTCGGAGGTCTCAGATTCAAAACCGACGATGAGGTAGAGGAGTTCGTGCCCGCATGGCTGTCCAAGTTGCCGAAGGAATTCTTCGATACCGGCATCAAAAAGCTTGCGGAAAGGTGGACAAAATGCGTAACTAGTGAGGGGAACTACCTAGAAAAACTGTGAATTTTTGTAAATTTCTTCGATAGTAAATAAACGGGTCAGAGCATTTGTCTCGATCATATTTGAACCACCGTATCAAAAGGATTTACGCATTTAATAGTATGTGAAATAAAAGAATAATATCATTGTATTTAGGTATATTTATTTCATGACATACAACAAAGATTAAAGGTACGACCTAAGTAGTTATGAACAAATTAGATTATTTTTTTTAAAATAGTCCATCTCTCAGTGGAGTGAAATTATGAAGAGGTAAATGAGGTAAATACATGTTTCGAAGGCATATATCCTCATCAGCTTTAGTGTAAAATACTTAGGAAGTAAATGTTAACAAAAGAAATAGAACCGTATCCATTCTAATTTTTTATTTTTATCTTTAGGAAAGCGGAAACACCTTATATTTCCAGCAAATTTCTTTGCCTGGTTATCCATATCACAACCGTACGCAGCCCACCTCGTTATATGAAAATTCGGATATTTATTTTAATAAACACTCATGACTAAATAAGAAAAAATTCTGGTGAACTTTCAAAACTTCCATGGCAAACGGCACTTCGTGGCGACCAGTGTTGCCAGAATTTGATCAAAAGTAATAGGTTGACGGTTCGACACCTAATAGAATAGGTGTCAGAGTAAGAAGAGTACGAAAAAAAAGGTCGTTACTTTCCGATGAAATGGGGGCCAAATCCAGATTGGACATACATTTTATAAGGGGAGCCCGACAACAAGAATGACCATCTCAAAAATTGTTAAACTAGTAATGGATATATTACAATTGTAAAAGACTGATAACGCTGGTGGCAACGACCAGGGGTCACCGAGCAGCTTCGGCTATCGTCGACCGGTTCCAATGGTGCGGCGGATGCTTTAAAAGTTTGTCGGAATCTTTTCTTATTTCAGTGGTATTTTAGCTGTAATGTGTGTTATATTTCTATGAAATTAATATACGTAAATACTTGCCATATATTATTCTTTCATTTCACATACCATTAAATGCGTAAAACCTTTTAAATACATTTATTTTAAAAACGCTAACACGGTATAAATCTCCATAAGAATCAGTCGCCTCGTGACTTCACTGCGCGTGGCAGACGAAATTGGAACGTTTTTTGAGTTTTTTGGTGATTTAGTAAGGACTTGAGAAGGAAATTAACAAGAACGGACATTGGCAACGTTGCGAAATCATTGAGAATCATCTTTACATATGCAAAAAAAAAGATGTCGTAATAGTTATCGCGCATCGTCCGTTCTTTTTATTTTTTGACTCAGAGTGATGTTTTTGAGGAGATGAAAATTGTAACTGACATTTTACGTGCGGTGAATAGTTTTGGTTTGAGAAAAATCGAAATTTGTTTACAGAGGAAAGTTCAACTTATCACGTTTACGTTTTACTTGTCGGATGTTATGTTTCGTTATTCGTGATCTGAAAAAAAATTAGAACGGACATGTTCATAGACGCGCAACCGCAGTATTAGATATAAGGCATGACATTTCTTTAACGCTGTTCGAGTTATCGCGCCTCGTCCGTGTTCAAGCAGAAATCGTGTATTGTGGCTCGGAAAATGGGGTGAAAATATGAACTGACATTTTAACACACGCATTTTTTAGCAAAACGGTTTTCAGTCAACACAGCATGTGTATCAATAATAATGCAATATGAGGACATAGCTGATGCTGAGTTATTATAGACAACCAAGGCACACAGCAAGCCGTCCCATGCTCGTGTACCGCGATCATGAATTATACAGATACTAGATCCCACTCCGCTGCCCTACCTGCAGCTGCGCAACACGGAAAATGTCCGTTCGACTCGATTTACTTACTTACTTACTATTTAGAGTGTTCTCAACAATTAAAAAAAAAATTGACCAGGGCGCTGTAACTTTTTTATACCCCTTTTCTTTACATCTTTTATTTAAACTCTGGAATTTTTGCAACACTCAAAACGTCCGTTGTCGATGAATTCAGTTTCTTTTATATTTTTAATATGATTTCATCAAGAACGGACAAGGTGTAGTAACAAAAAGACGATCTACTTTCTTACGGACTGAAATCACTCTGACGGGTAAGCGCAGCGTTGTCGAACTTTTTCGCTCGAGTAAACCTTTCTTATTTTTCATTAATCTAGCGATTAGTCATTTACTAGATGAAGCCGTGGTAACAGGACATTTCGGTAACGAGCTGCCTTACTATCATGTCTCGGTACCTTTACGTTAAAATTCCACTCATACCTCACCACGCTACGCCCTTCCCCCACCAACCGAGCCCAGAAGGTGCTACCGAAGTATTTATTTCCAAACCATTCGCGTTGTAATCAGAGAATGCCAATATAATATTGCTGTCACAGTTCACTGTTACGAATTCGTTTAATGTTATAGTATGTTTGTATTGAATCGATCGATTACTTCAGTTTTTCCTGTTTAATAGAAATTGATGCTAGCCAGAGGTTTGTTGGCAGTTTTCGCTAGATTCTGATTAAACCTACGATTTCTAGACGCCTATCTAGTTTAAATAATAAAATAAATCGGATTTAGAAGATGTGTTGCGGTCGGAGTATATTTTTATCCTTAAATGTTTTATACGCAAAGACAATAATACATTCAGTATAGTGGAAATACTTACTTATTTAAGCTCAGGGATACAATGAGATGCTTGTATTGGTAAAGCGGAATCTTTTTATATCTAGGTTTTTTAAGACCAAACACTATAGGAAATAGTATAATAAGATACAAGTTTCATAAGATATTATCTTAGAGCACGCGTTTAATTTAGAAAACGACCCGCGAAGCGGGAAGTTTTCTAAAGTACAAGTGCTCTAATTGTCTTATGAACCGTGTATTTTATAATACTTTTTCTATTTGGGTCTTTAAAGTCTGAAAAACTTTTAAAAATATAGTAGATTTTTTCTATTTGAATTAATATTTTCTTTTTGGGTTGCCAATACTTTTACAATTTAATAAAATGTTACAAGTATCAAAAATGCCATGATAGAAACAATTGAACACAACAAAGCATCTTCCCATCCGTCATAATTAAAAATAAATATATTATTAAACTTAATAAAAATGACTCAGGAAGAACGTTGTACTCCGTGAGAAATACGAGAAATTGCAGAAAATAATCTAGAAAAACTTTTAAAAGAAACATGCAAAACTTTGAGTTATGGTGCGAACAGAAAAAAGTTCAAAATATTGAACAAAATACTAAATAATACTATTGAAAAAATGCTATAAGGCACTGTAGGGTGTTGAGGTGTATACAAGTTTATGATCCGGAAAGGTACACCAAGGTGCCTATGATGATGCATTGGCAACTGCCAAGGCCTGTTTCCTCCCAGATTGATTCCCAGCAAATTAATAGATGGAGCCAGCGGAATTTCGTGTTCTACCATGACTATATCTGGTTCTGCAATGTTGTTCCCAATAATAAAAGGGAAATACCTCGAAAATATTACATTTTAAAGCTGAAATAAACCAAAAAATCGTCCATGCTCCTTCTTCAAGCAAAATTCCTTGATTTCTGCGAAATAACTATAGACAAAGAATCACAAGTCAGGGGTCAAATTTAATATTGTCTATAATAAGTAAACGTTTTAAATTCACTTGTATTTATTGGTAATTTTTTATGTGTATTTTTTACCAATAAAAGCTATAATAATTGTATATGATCTTTCTTTTATATGCTACATTCGCTTGCTTATATGCTGATGCTTGGAACTTCTTCCTGGCAATTAATGACTTCTATTAGCGCATAGTACTATAAATTTACATCAGTTAAATATTCCTAAAATTCATTATTTTTGGATTTATTCGTTTTCCACTAATTTGAAATTTAAAACCAATAAAGCGGTTTTCATAATGTCAGAATATCAAATTAAAAAATAATATTTTGTACACTTTGTTTTTGTTTTAAATTAAACAGAACGATATTTGTTGGCAAATAATTGGAGGGAATATTATCGGGATTTCTTTTGATGGAAACGGACGATAAAATACTTTTGTACGAAATATTTAAAGGTTTAAACCATTTAATGGGAAAAGTAAAAACTGGAAGTGTGAATAAAAAAAATATCCTGTGTTTCAATCCCTCCAGGGTTCAGGTGGCTCTGTGGTTAAGATGGCCGTTACTGGAAACTCTAGCATGGGAGTTTGTGGGTTGATCCCTTGACAAATTGATACAATACCCAGGTATCTTATAAATGGATTAAAGGGAAAAAACAAAATCTATTTTTTTTAGATATTATCAATCTTGGATAAACGAACTTAAAAATCAATACTTTACTTTAAATAAAATAGTGTACGGAAAAAGACTATAGTAAAATTATTATAGTAAATATTTTATTGTACGATTTTCTATAAAATATTGTAATAATTAAAATTTTCGTTCTTAATCCGTACCAAAATAATATTGTAAATATAAGTAATTTACAAAAAACTATAGTTAGGATTTCTAATAAATTTAGAAAAATCAAGTAATAGTGAACTTAAAAATCAATACTTTACTTTAAATAAAATAGTGTACGGAAAAAGACTATAGTAAATATTTTATTGTACGAATTTCTATAAAATATTGTAAAAATTAAAATTTTCGTTATTAATCCGTACCAAAATAATATTGTAAATATAAGTAATTTACAAAAAACTATAGTTAGGATTTCTAATAAATTTAGAAAAATCAAATAATAGTATATTACGAGGTGGAAAGTGTTTTATTTCTGTCGAGAGAGTCGGTAGTTAATCGAGGCGCGAAGCGACAGTAATGAAACTTTTCACCGACGTTTGTATACTATTTTATTTACAACCACATTTAACATCCACTTCTTATTATTTTGAATTAAAATTATTAATAAAAGATAAATGTAATTTTGACTTTTCCATTGAAAAATTCGACAGAAATTTCAAATAACCACAGGTGGTAAAATAACGTAGGTAATAATACACATCAAGATGGCAAATATCATTTTTTGAATATGGTTTCCATGTCACTAAACAATATATTATTTTAACAACAGAAAAATGCTATCAGATGAGCAATTTGATTTTGCTGCTACCCAACCAGAAATTCGAGAAGCAGCAAAAATAGTAGAAGAAGATCTTCTGCCAACTAAACGCCGCCCGAGATATGACAAGGCATATAACTGTTTCAAAGACGGCGCTACTAGCTTATTTCAGTGAAAATGCAAAAAATAATATTTAACATATTTTCACTTATAGGAAATCAAGCAGGCCTTGACCGTGGCATTAGTTTTATGTTCTGTCTAGGTAAAATGCCTCTTTTTCACAAATTATCGAAAAATTTTATGAAGAAAAGTTCCACATTAGTTTTTTCATTTTATACCATTATACCATTATCGAGTCTCAGTTTGCTCGTTGCATAGTAAAGACGGTTCGGGTCGGGATCTGTAAATCGAGCGGTCAAGTGCAATAAAAATATAAAAATGGGCCGGGTGCCCAAATCAAAAACATCTGTGTGCCAAATGGAGTAGTCAAACTATCGAACTACTGATACAGCTGGTTTTTTATATGAAGTGGCACAATGGAGTGTAACTTCTGTGAAACCAAGCAGAAAAATGTATATCTGTGTGATAACTGCAAAAAGGGAGTATGTAAAGCATGTGGAAATCTTTCATTATCTGAAATTAAAGTACTAAATGCTGAAGGCGGAAGAATTTTGAAATTTAATTGCCAAGACTGTCTAAAATTTAATACACATACATTATTATACAAAACACTAGAAGACTAAGACAAGATAATCGGAAGTAAAGAAGAAATTATAACTCTATTAAAGCAAAGAATTGCTGATTTGGAAGCAAAAGAAAATACTACCACATATGAGCATTTACTGTACAGTGATATTTTACAAAAGCCATCTATAGAAACCATTAAACCAAAGAACATACCTAACCTTATAATCAAACCAAAGAAACAGCAAAGCACTGAAAAAACTAAAGCAGATTTACAAGAATATATCAATCCATCTGAACTAAAAGTCAATATCAAAAATACGAGAAGCTTAAAAAATGGAGGAATACTCGTAAAATGTCAAAATAGAGGTGATGTCGAGACTTTGAAAACAGCAGCTGAAAATAAGTTAGAAAACTATGAAATACAAATCACAAAAATGAGGAAACCTCGATTTAAAATAATTGGTTACAAGGCCGATTCAGAAAACAAATTAGAAAAAGGTAAAATAGAAACCTACATGAGGGAACAGAATACCTTTATTGCTTCCGATGACGAATTATCCATAACGTTTCTTAAGAAACATAAAACTAATGGAACCTACGCCATATATGGGGAATGCTCACCCAATTTATTTAGTAAATTTATGAAAATAAAGAAAATTTTTTTACTATGGGAGCGGTACCCAATCTATGAAGATATTGGAATACAACGTTGCTATAATTGCCAAGGATACTACCACAAGAATACTACTTGCTCCAATGACACTACATGTGAACATTGTGCAGGCAAACACCCAGTAAACGAGTGCAATAAAAAAATTCAAAAATGCATAAACTGTGAAGTAGCGAACAAAAAATTTAATATGAAATATGACATAAACCACACTGCAAATGCCAAGGAATGTCCATCTTATGAGTACCTCCTACAAATTCTTAGAAGCAAGATTGACTATGGATGTAACAATTAAAAAATGGATCATAATTCACAAGAAATTGCGATCTTAGAAGAGCTAGAATCGCTAATGAATCAACCCACTCAAGAGTGTATAGACTGTAATGTAGTGAGTACAAATATTAACATTAAAAAAAAACTATTAAATATAATTCACTTTAATATACGAAGCATAAATAAAAATTTTAATCAACTAGTAGTGTTTCTTCAGGCATATAATCTATTGTTTTGTGACATTATTGTATTAAGTGAAGTCTGGCAAATTAAAAACAATGTTTACAATATAAACGGTTTCAAGATGTTTTATAGTAAAGGTGATTTTAATCAAAATGATGGTATGATTATTTTTATGAAGGAAACCTTAGATATTACGAACATCACAAATAAAAAATACACCAAGTCTGGTGTGACTTTCAGTAAGATTAATCTCACATTAAATAATTTAAGGTACGGCATTACTTGTACATATAGACCACCTTCTACAGTTCTTCCGTTTTTTCTTCAGGATCTAGATGAACATCTATCTACCGAACTTGTAAACCATATTGAATTATTTATGGGTGATATAAATATTAATTTAGAATCAAAAACTGATGTTCACACAAATGATTATCTATCCCTTTTGTTCTCGCATGGATTTAAATCACTTATAAATGGGCCAACACGTGTTACACAAACAAGTATATCATGTCTGGATCATATTTTCATAAGGAAAAACCAAGTTGGTTCCTCCCTTAAATATGATACATATATCCTTGATTCCGACATTACTGATCATTTTCCGACTATGATAAATTTTTACAAGGAAACGAATAACTTACAGGAATCTGCCAATTTCATAACAAAAACTATCACTAAAGTCGACTACGTAAGTGTAGAACGTCTATTTACTGAACAGGATTGGACATGTGTAGTAGGAAACAATAATGTGGAAGTTGCTACAGAAAATTTTTCTGAAACAATATCACAAATCATAAAAAAATCCGAAACAAAAAAAATTGTAAGATATAAACAAATTAAGAAAATAAAGCCATGGATAACATCTGCCATTATATTGTCAATTAAACATAGAGATAGAATGAAAAAAGAGCTGAGAAAAAAATTCAATCAAATTAACGAACAAAAGTATAGAGATTACAGAAATGCACTAAATAAATTAATACACAAATGTAAATGCTCTTATTATAAAGATCAATTAAAAAATAATGAAAACGACATTAAAAAAAATTTACAAAGTAATAAACGAAGCTACAGGTCAAATTACTAATAAAAATACAAATAAAATACAAATAGAAGATAACGGTAAGACGTTCTCGGATAATAAAGATATGGCAAATTATTGTAATAAATTTTTTATAAATGTAGGCATCAATATGATGGAAAAAATCAAAAATCCAACAAATAAGGTTCAATGTCGACATGAAGCCGTTTCTTCAATGTTTCTTAGACCGGTTGGGGAAAAGGAAATGATAAAACAGATAAACTCCCTAAAAAATAACTGCGCATCGGGTTTCGATAGTATACATTCCCGGTTTATCAAACGTTTTCACATTTATTTAATTAAGCCACTGTTACATATAATAAATTTAATTCTTAAAACTGGTGTAGTACCTAGTCTCTTTAAAATTTCCATAGTTTCTCCTATACACAAAACAGGCGACAACACATGTATAAATAACTACCGCCCCATTAGCGTCATAAATAATTTCGCAAAAATATTCGAAAAATGTTTAAAAGACAGACTTATAAATTTTCTAGAAACAAATAAAATACTTTCAAAGGATCAGTTTGGCTTTACTAGGGGTTTAAGTACTTCTGATGCAGTCTATGAATTTACTAAAATAGTAACTAAAAGCCTTGATAGCAATAAGAAATGCCTAGCGGTGTTTTTGGATTTAGCAAAAGCTTTCGACACGGTGCCACACGATTCGCTTCTAACAATATTAAATACTTATGGTGTAAGGGGCATTGCTCTGGATGTCTTTGAAAACTATTTAAGCAACCGAAAACAAATTTTAAAAATTAACGAGACATACAGCGAACCGCTCAATATTAAAATAGGAGTTCCTCAGGGTACCGTGTTAGGACCGATACTTTTTATCGCGTATATAAACTCTTTAACAAATATGAAGATAGAAAACTGCTCTTTAATTTCCTATGCAGACGATACGGTGGCTATCTTTACGGGAGACACGTGGTCTCAAGTTAGAGAATCGACAGAAATTGCTTATCTCAAATAAAGAACTGGTTGGATTCCTCTAAGCTTACTTTAAACGTAGATAAAACGCATTATATAGCATTCTCAATTACAGCCTCAAACCGACCTAACTTTGATCATATTAAATCAAACGATCTTCAAATAAAGGAGGTACCATTCACGAAATATTTGGGTATAACTGTTGACAAAAACCTAAAATGGGATCAGCACGTTCTAAAGTTAACGGCCAACATCAGAACTATAATTCATAAGTTCTATGTACTAAGAGACATTTTCGATAGGGAAATGCTAGTTAATATTTATAAAACACTAGTCGAGTCCTTAATAAGATATGGAATAATTGTCTGGGGTGGTCTTTATCAAAATTCCCTGAATCAACTATGTGTAGTCCAGAATTATATTTTGAAAGTTATTTTTAAGAAAAAAAAGAGATATCCGACGCAATTACTTTACACCGAAAACATTTTTAATGTTCGTTCTTTGTATATATTGAATGCCTGTATCTATGTTCATAAGACAACTAAGTTAAGACACTATATAAATCACTCGTATGCAACCAGAAGTAGAAATAACAAGCACCTACAAGTACCAACTAGAAATAAGAATATTAGTTATAGGTTTATAGATTATCTTGCTCCAAAATTCTACAATATTATTTCGACAGAGATAAAATCATCCACAAATATCAAAAAGTTTAGTAAAAAGTGCCGTAATTTTATTTTCACAAATTTATATAAATTCTCATTTTTTTTATTAACATAAATTAACAAAATAGATAGTAAGTTAAACTGTTAGGTTAATTGTTAGATAGAATTAGTTTTTAATTTAAGTTTAAATTTTTCTTTTTTTGAATAGTATATATATATTTTTCAACTACATAAATTAATGACAAAAATTTTAATTACATTATTTGAGGAAGAATTAGGAACGTGCACAAACAGGTATTTATTTACCTAGGTGCACAATTATAAAAGGAATTAACTATAAATATAGAAAATATCAACAACCAATGTATTATGAGATTTTGTAAAAAATTTTTAGGTAATATATTATTATATTATTATATTATTATTATACATTTTCCTTAGTTAGAAATTTCTTATTTCTTCAAGTTCCTCATCGTTTGTCATATTAGCATAGGAAATGAAATTTGGTCTTCAAATGTTATTTCTGAAATAGTATTTTCTAATAAATGTATTTAATACCAGGAAAATATATTTTTTTCTGTTTAGAGGTGTAAAAAAAAAACTAAAAACAAATATGTTATTAAATTGCATGATTTTGAATTCTGAGCATCTTCTCTTTAAAATTTTGTTTCGATATTTGGTGAAAAAGTCACTTTACTTAAACAGAAAATAAAGATAATGCCCCGGTCAAGCCTTGCTTGATTTTATAAAAATCAAAATACAGGGTGTTATGGAAATTATTTATTATATTTAAATGTGTGACTCCTAGGGTGTCCTAGAGTAAGTGTTCATACTTTTTTTTTAATCGAATATCTAAATACTAAGGTAAAATCCCTTTTTACCCACATAGCAGTTAGCAACAATGTGGGTCACTAGAGTATACTAACAGTGTTGTCAGATCACACCGCATGTTTCGCCCTTGCTTGGATACCATCTGCTCGCGACTATCGTTGCTTCAGTATGTTTCGAGACTCGGGAATGGGATGACGCTTTCGAGGGTTCCACGTGCTTGATATATACGAATTTTAAACGTTTTGTTAGTTGTAGCATTACTCGATTTTTTTTCTGTTGTGAAATAATTCATAATAAAAAATATTGTGATGTGATTCCAAATTTGTATAATATTACCTATTGTTGGTTCTGTTGTAAAACATACTTTCGTGTTTTATTTTTTATGGAATTTTTAATTATAAAACGGATTATAAGATCCAAGGTAAGAGAGTATGTACCTTAAAATTGTAGTTATTTTTTCTAAAAAGTTTGGAAAAAAAGTGATAACGCGGGTCAAAGACGTCTTGTTGCCAAAAACTGAACATGTGCGTTTACAATTCTGTGTTGCAATATATGACAACCCCGCCTCAATAAAATATTGATTGCGAACGTCCTCAGTAGCGCCCACGGTAATTTTCACTTTTTATATAAAGTGTATATTTCGTACAATAATTCAAAGCGCCATTTAAGGTTATTTTTCTTCAATTTATTTTCATCTCAGGATTTGCCGGTTTAAATATAATAAGTCATTTCCATAACACTCTGTATATTAAATTTTAATTTCTAATCGAGCAGGCCTAGATTCCAAATAATCAAATTTCAATTGGAGAAATTTTTGTCATTTACACTCAGGTTCGCTTATCCTGGGACACTGTATAGAACCATAAATTATGGTTAGTTTCACCTTTTTAATAGTAAATTTAACTAACTTTTTCTTCAAACGAACTTAATAAACAATACTTACTACATAAAATCGTGAACAAATAATTAGCTAGCAACCACCACCACATACACATTTTAATGATCAAATAAGCTTCTCAATAGTATCTCAATAAAAAGTACTATTAATATAAATAATTATTTCGGCGCCCTGTGTTAATGCCCTTTGTGAAGTTTTAATGACTAACAAAGCGTGCCTAAATTTAACGCAAAATTGTAATTATACCTTGTCAGCCACAAAATCTAAATCTAAAGAGAATATATTATGAGTTTGACATTGTTAACAGTAATATAATTACTTTTACATTTTAAATGCTAACGGTTGTTCTAAATATACAGTTACACTATTCGGTTAAAATGAGCATTTCGGTTTTTCATTTAATAGATAATGAGAAAGTTTGATTAGTAATTTTATGTATTATGATAAATAGAGTTTTAAAATTTCTTTTTACTATAGTTCCATGTAGTACAGGGTGTCCATTTTTGGGTAGTTTTACGGGGTATCTTCGTTATTAGTAAAGATAGAATGATGCGGTTTTCGCAGCACTATGCTACTTTTTTGTCAAAAAGAAGATGCAGTAATCTGAATTTTTTCTAGGCCGCCTTGTTTTTGATATACGGGATGTTTTTGAGAATTGTGCATTTTGGGACACCCCCCATATCTCGGTTACCCCGTAACGTATCAAAAAGAAATAAACGTTCTTTTTGTAGGTTTTTACGTAGAATCCATTGACGTACTCAGATTTTTTCTATATTCAATAGTTTTCAAGGAAAATAAACAAATTTGCTTTTTTTAAATGGGTCACCCCATATATTTTTTATTAATATAATTTAGTTTATAACAAGCTTCTCAAAAATATATAACACTTTATTTTTAGTCTTAGTATTAGGCCGGAAATATACGTTTTTCAAAAATATACCATTTTTTTTAATAAGCAATGACGGATATTAAAAAAAATACGTGTGATTAAATATTAGACACAAAAATTGAAAATTTATTGAACTCCCTCATAAATATTGGTCAAATTGTTTTCCATTGTGCCTTAGACATGTTTCACACATGGTTCTTATTCGCATTAATGAATTAAAAATAATAAACGGCCGCGTTTGTAACTCCCTAAAAGCTCTGTCAATGGCAATTCTTAAATCTGCCATTGTTTGGTACTGAATGGAATAAATTTTATTTTGAAGGTAACCCCATAAGAAGAAATCCAAAACCGACAAGTCGGGTGACCTTGGTGGCTATCTTACAGGCCCTTACAATTTGGGCATTGTGAGCGGGCGCTCCATCCTGTTGAAGATGTAAGTTATTGAGACCAGCTAAGAGCACATGTTCTATTATTTCTGACACAACGTTTTCCTGAATTTCCAAATATTTACTTGCATTAAGGCTTCCTTCAAATATATTATAAACTATTTTGCTATTCAGTATAAAGTATGAAACGCTAACGCCAAATCTTCCTTGCCGTTCGATAGAAAATATTACATGCTGATTTGACCGAGACCAAAACCTCGTATTCTGTCGATTAAACGTGCCAGCACTGGTAAAATGAGCCTCATCAGACTATTGTTTTTTTTAGGATTGTTTGCACTCTTGATTTGATTGATAATTATTCCGAGCGAACCTTCAACTTTTCTGCAAGAACTACTTGAATTTGTTTCAATTGAAGCTAACACATTTATTTCATCAGTCTCGCGATTATCCTTGTTAAATTTGATTTTCTGCTTGAAAAAATTCGTTTATTCGGTTGTCGTCTTTCGGGATATCTACAAGAAATTTAAGAAAATTTGTAAATTTCATAGAATTACTACATAAGGGCTTATATTTACCTATTCAAATACACTTTTAATGCTACATCTTCATTTTCGTTACACTGGATATAACAAACGAGCCTGTCGTACTTCTCAAAGTTTAGATGCTCTGCCATAATTAGGACAAACTGATTTTTCACTATTAATTAGAAATTTTAAAACAACTTAGAGAACCTGAATGCTCTGACAGAATTAGAAGATTTTATTATTATGATACATAGGACTGTGTTCTTTTGTTTGTTTTAAATACCCGTCATGGCCTACTAAAAAAAATGGTATATTTTTGAATTGCACAATTCTCAAAAATATCCCGTATATCAAAAACAAGGCGGACTAGAAAAAAAGCAAAGTGCTGCGAAAATCGCATCCTTCTATTTTTACTAATAACGGAGATACCCCGTAAAACTACCCAAAAATGGACACCCTCTACAGGGACATTATTTTAAGTATTGCATCGGATTGCCCACTTTATTATTGGCAATAGTAAAAAACATACAGGGTGTTATGGAAATGACGTATTATATTTAAATCGGCAATTCCTGAGATGAAAACAAATTGAAGAAAAATATCTAAAAATGGCGCTTTAATTTAATATGCCCTGTATATGACCTTATGTCAAACCAAAAATAACCACGTGGTGCCCCTGTCAGGAAGGTAAACAAAGCAACAAATGTCAACAGTGTTGTCATATCTTCAGGGTAAACTATTTAGAAAGTCAATAACCGTTTGACAGATTGCAAGTTGTTTATTTTTCAGGGTACATTATTATAAACTTTTACGTTCAGTTCAGTTCGCTGGGAAACAATCTCTGATTTATAAACTTGAACTGACTCGAACGAACCGCCGCGGAGTTTTCAAATGGTCAGGTATGTTCTCATTTGTTCAATTCGAACGAAACCCGTCAGATCTGGACAACTTAAAAGTTTATAAATGCCACTTACCCTTTAGAAAAAAAATGCAATTTTATTTACCTTTTCTTATTTAAAACCAACTTAATTTATAAAAAACACCAAGTACTCACATCACAAAATCACATAGTTTTCGCGTCACAGCACATCTAAGTACCGTTCAATCTGAATTAGTATTTTAAAGTGCTACTGTGTAGACAAAAGTACGCCCTTATTGTCTAAATAACACGTTGGTTCCGTCGGTCAATATTGAACTGCTGGACTGGGGCACTGCCGTCGCGAAAAGAACAAATAACTTAATAATTTAAACTAGGGTTTAAGTATTAACATACAATTTAACACACAAATCTGCTTGAAACAGTATGAAAACGGCGGTCTAATTTTCGAGGAACATCTGATCTGCCAAACGGTTGCATATTAGTGCTGGGCGATGTTCATCGATGTTTTTGAAACATCGATGTTCTGTTACCGATGTTCGATGTTAGAGGTCAAACATCGATGTCGACATCGATGTTTACCTTTCGATGTTCAATGTTATAACAAAACAAGAAAACTAGGTTGTAATCTTAAACTCAATTTTCCCAGCACAAGAAAATAAGAGCGAAAGCTTTTGATTTCATTTGCTAAAAGCCTTATTAGAGTCGACAATAAAAATTTCCGGTGCAATGGCAATTATAATTTCACGAATTCATGCGCAGTAAACCGTTTTCGATCAACTGGCGCCTTGCTAACAGTCAGAACAGCAGTTGGTAGTGTCGAAATCTCTAAAATACCCCCAGAATTAGAGATGGGCAAACCTATTCGTTTTGACTGGCAGTTAAAGCAGCTACTGCTACTTACAAATGGCAGTAGCCATTAGCTGTTCATAGGTGCTTCGTCCAATTAATAAACATTTAAAAGTAACAAAATAATCCATCTCTACCCAGACTTGCACCGGCAATGGCAATGAAAGTGGCGCGTGCCCCATTTCTGGCAATGCGAGACAGCTGAGAACGGTGTACTGCGCATGAATCCGTGCAATTTTAATTGACAGAAGGCTAGAATTGCCGACTGTAATACGGATTCCATTCTCGCGGCGCAATTGCGAGAAGTATTTGGCCAGCTTATCCAGAACGAAAATTTTTTTTCCAAAGCCGGCGAAACTATGGCCCCAAAAACGAAATAGCTTGCAAGGAATCATCATTAATCTAGTTTTATAAAAAAAAAATAGTTTACAAGTTGTTAGTGACTGGAATTCATGCAGTTATAAAATATTATGTTTTAATTATTGCTTTATTTTTTTGTTTATATTATTTTTTAAAATTTTTGTTATTATGTTTTTTGACGTTTCATAATTTTTCAATTCTTTTTAATAACAAGCTTATTTTTATTTTTTATATCTAATTTATTCCTAATCGCAAATATACTTCTTTAAATGTCGATGTTTGAACATCGATGTTTAGAAAACATCGATGTTTTACAACCGATGTTTCTACGCCATCGATGGTCAACATCGATGTTCCGTTTCGATGTCCCAGCACTATTGCATATTCGACTGGACGAGTCTATTTATTTTAAAGGGATGGTAGCTTAGACTGGAAGGGTCTATCAACATAATTATTTCATCATTCTTTTTCAGTAAAGGATTAATAAATTTGCTTAGGCCATTAGAAATTAGCGTTTTTATTATTTCTGAATTTCTATTGCGAAATAATTTGTATCCTATAGTGCTGTTGTTTTATGTGTACGGTAGGTTATTGTAAAGTGTAATTATGCGTTAGTATTTATTGCTTTTGTGTAATCTAATAAGTGCATATCTTCAAAAAAAAAAAAAAAATGGAAACTCGTGGGTGTCTGTGTGTTTCTTTAAGTGATTTAGTGCAAATGTTCCGAGAGATTGGAAATAAGAGGCCGAATGTGGTTTAGTGGGTATAAGCTTATTATGCAGTTCCACATTATCATCAAGGTACGTGATGAGCATAAAGCTTTTCCCATAGAAAAAGAAACAAAAACCTGAAGATGTCTCAGTGCCCTGGATTACTTGCTAGTGTACTGGCACCTGGATTCACTTCTATTTGGATACTAGGTAAACTAAATATTATTTTTATAAGAATCTATAGTTATTTTCTACACAGTTGGCAACATTGGGCTTGAACATCTGTTGATTACACAGCTTGGCAATGTAATATGATCGTATATGAATGTGCTGAGGAGTAACCGGGTGGGTTTAGGGGTGAATTACCCCACTTTTTTAACGTTCGATTTAAAAAAAAAAAATATGTAGCGCTTCTCTAGGACACCCCAGGAGTCACCCATTTAAATATAATACGTCATTTCCATAACACCCTGTATAGGGTAATTATACAGGGAGTCTGTAGAAGGTCTTTAAAAAAACCTACCACATATTCTTCAGACCACAATTAGGCGATTTGAGTAAATTTATCTTAGTACAAAGTTGCTTAGTTTGGGCACTAGACAGCGCTGAAGTGACAATTTTAAAATCGTTTTTCTGGATTAATTCAAAAACTGCTTATACCATTTTGCCGAAATTTGGTGCGATGGCATAGCTTTATGGGACAAAAAAACCGATGTCACAATTCTGAATAATATCAATCCATGGGCGTAGAACCTGGTTTTTTTAATAATTGCTTGTTTCAGATTTCTACGCCAATGGAACAAAACAGGTTTGGGCACTAAATTCAGGTAAACCAACTTATTTGCTATAAAAAAGGTCATCTTGATAACACTCGATTCCTCTGACGGTTATTGAGAAATTTGTATTTTAAAAATTTGCAGTAGTATGTACCAAAAAATCAAGTGACATCATAGCCCTAAAAGGTCTTTAAAGAAGCTCATTACATAATTCCTTAGACCAAAATTATCTCAATTGAGCAAACGTGTCTTCGTACGATGTTGATTAGTTTGGGCACTAGACGGCGCTGAAGTCACAACCTTTAAATGATTTTCAGCGCCGAAGATAAGGCGCCATCTTGAATATTTTAAAATGGAATCCGCCAATTTAGGTCAGACCAAGAGATTCCAACTGATTTCAAAACTACATAATAATTGCCATAATTTATTTTCAACAGTTTTGGAGATACGCTCAAAAGTTGCTTTCTATGATTATGTGTTCTAAGTGGCTTAAAAGAGAGATAGTGTGATATTTCAAAGTCGATTTTTATTGCCCGAGTCCACATAATAAAAGTTTAGTGCCCTACAATTCTATGTAGCTATTTCATTTTGTCACAATCAGAAGAAGAAGAAGAAATTAACTAACTAGAACAGCATAGTATATTACATAACGAGTGTTTGAAAGTTGTAGATTTCAAACGAGGAGGTGTTTAGCACCAGCCAAGTGCGGAAATCCGGCGAGCTTGAGAAAGTCACTTTCACTCTAGCAATGTACACACTTTTACATACATCGTTCCAAGAAAATAATAAAATTAATAACCTAACCTTAATATTTATAGAGATAGAGTTGTATATCGGCAATTTGTTCATTGTGAACGTTTTACAAGGGATTTGCTTAAAACAATTTTTAAATTATTAAGGAAACAAATATAATTACACAAGTCACGTTTACCTACCATGTATGGATATTTTATACTCAATAATTGTTACTCATCTCATTTATGCGTAGCAGAATGGGTTATCTAACAATTCTCTATTACTTGTTTTATATATTATCTATCATAAAATAAAACCCAAAAAGATCCCCACCATTAAAAAAGAAGACAAGGATATGTACTCTGCTACTATTAGATCATACACTTAGCAGCAAAAATAACGCATAAGAAAATTATGCTCAATTTCAAACTTGATTTTCTCGCGAATTTTTTTTTTTTGAACTGTAACTTTTTTCTTTGGTAATTGCTCTGTGATAGAATTTTTTATTCAGATTTCAGTTTTACGCTTATACAGGGTGCAAAAATGAGAAGCTTTCTACGTTAAATTTGAGACACCCTGTAGGGAGCATTAGCAATAACAATGGGTGCATGATGAAATCATACTGTAGCCTCATGTTTTCTAAACATTTTGTTTCTTTAATTTCTCTGATATCTGTAATATCAAAGAAACTACACAGTTTTATACCAAAACATGTTATGCACAGTACAACATACGTGAAACAACTTTATTCAATGGAGGTGCAATTACCAAAGAAAAAAGCTACAGTTCAAAAGAAAAATTAGCGAAATCTATTTATCGATTCGCGAGAAAATCAAGTTTGAAATTGAGCATAATATTTGGTTGTGCCTTATTTTTGCTGCAAAGTGTAGATGAGATTAAAATTGATACATGCAATGACACATGTCACTAATAAAAATATTGAAAGCAATGGCCCGAGGATGTAGCCCTGCGGTACACCATATCCATATGACATATAATGACGATTCTACAAAAATGTTATTAAATATAGGATTGTCATAAATTTTATTTTTCAATTTAGTAAAAATGTTTGGGTATGTTTAGTTTAGGAGTGAAAACCAGTAAAGGATAAATCGTAGTATATTACGTACCGAGGTGGAAAGTGTTTCATTCCTGTCGAGAGAATCGGGTTTGTTCGGGTTTGTTTAACTAAATCTTAAGACAGTAATGAAACTTTTCACCGAGGTTTGTATACTATTTTATTTACAACCACATCTAACATCCACTTCTTATTATTTTGAATTAAAATTATTAATAAAAGATAAATGTCATTTTGACTTTTCCATTGAAAAATTAGATAGAAATTTCAAATAACCGCTGGTGGTAAAATAACGTAGATAATAATACACATCAAGATGGCAAATATCATTTTTTGAATATGGTTTCCATGTCACTAAACAATATATTATTCTAACAACAGAAAAATGCGGAATGCAGATGAGGAATTTGATCTTTCTGCTACTCCACCAGAAATTCGAGAAGCAGCAAAAATAGTAGAAGAAGATCTTCTGCCAACTAAAAGCCACCCGAGATATGACAAGACATATAGCTGTTTCAAAGAATGGTGTACGGGAAACAAAGTTCAAAATCCTGGTTGAGTCGGCGCTACTAGCTTATTTCAGTGAAAATGCCAAGACAAAGAAGATATCAACGATTTGGTCACAATATTCAATGCTGAGGACTACTCTATCAATTAGAGAAAAAGTAGAGATATCCAAACACGCAAAGCTATTAGCATTTTTAAAAAGGCAAAACAAAGGATACAAAAGTAAAACAAAAACCATGTTAATTTTCTATTTTTTATAAATGTCATTGAGTTTATTTTAAAAAATTAAAAAAAGTATTGTCGTTAAATTTGTATAATGAGTTGTATGTTGGTGTGTTCGTATATTATGTTGAGATATCCATTTTTTTTAAAATTACAAAAAAATAATTTACTTTCCACCCGGGTGGAAAGTAAAAGTAAAGAAACGTCAACTTTTCACCTTTCAAAGATAGATGAAATGTCATTATTACATGCATGGTTGTAAATAAAATCATTTGCAAATTATTTCAATTAATAGGTTGCGTGCGTAATTAGCTCTAATCGCAAAATACTTAACGGAAAAATATTTGAATGGATTGAGTAAAGCTCTACTTATAATAAATATTTAAAATACCAATTAAAAAAGCTGCAAAGCGCAACAAAATAATACCAGGAAAATGTTTAACCGGGTTGAAAATTATCTCCGAACTCTGAGTTTGTTTCAACTCGCGATACTCATAAAATAAGCAATAGGACTTTTGCTTGCGAACTGGTTCAAACAAAGGAATTTTATTTTGCACAAAGCGAAGACACGGAAGCTCGAGCCTTAATAATAGAATATAAGCATTCGGCAAAGAGCGAAATATGATTATTTTTTAATCACCGTCGTCTGGTTCGGACACTGGCCTATTGGTGGTGGGTAGAGTAATCTGGTTTGAGTTTAGAAAAAAAATATTATTGTTACTACAATACAGGGTACCCAAGATATGAAGAACTCGTTAATGGTAACAGATACAATTTCGATTAAATAGGGGAAAAGTATCGCAATCGAAGCACGAACAATATGCCGTAGACAAATTACAGTTAATATTACAGTTAGATCAAAACTGACAAAACATTCTCACAACAACTTTTAGAAAGGATATATAACAAATTTTTTTATACGACGTTTCGTTTTCAGGCAATCTTCATCAACCTTATTTTTTCTAATGTGGCCCTGATTTTATAATGTCAAATTTTAAGACCATTTTCTATTCTAAATTCAATGATGTACCACACTATCGTTAAATTACGTTTCGAGTCTTTTTAATCATCTTCATGAAATTTTCAGGATACGGGTGAATTAAAATTTTTTGGCCAATTCGAGCAGTGCTACATCCAATTTTTTTATGATATATTGAACTTATAATTATATTTTTTATAAAAGTAGTTATATAGTTATATAGTTCGATATGTGGCCATGAAACACACTAAGGAGCTGAATTGGGAGGAGTAAGATTGTTTTATATTACAGGTTAATTTGTCATTTCCGCAACGATACTAAATTGTTAATCTATTTAACAAAAGAAGACAGCTATTTTATATTTTTTTAACAAAAAATATAGTAAATACCTTCTTCTATGCAATATTTAAGAATAAGTCACAAACTTTACATTTTAGATGTAACAACATTAAAAAAATCGTAACTAATTTTAACAAAAATTGTGTTTTTTAATGTAAAGCAATTTATTGCAACTTAAAATTCTGTTGTTGGATGAAAAAATAACCATAACAAGCTACTGCAATAGGAGCTTCACCAATAAGAAGTTTCTTTCTAATATCTGAAGGAACTACCCTTTTATGTAAAAAATCATTAATTTTCGAATTGGGGGATGACTTAGATTTTCCTGTTGTCAAGCTTTGATTCTATGATACCTCTTTTGTTCATCAATCATGTGAGTATAATTTTATGTAATTTCTGCAACGGTTTTGTGATGACCGTTGCAGAAATGACAAAATCCGAATATAAAGCACATGATAATTAACAACTTCAAAATAATAACAAAAATTTGAGTTTAGAATAATAAGACCTAACCACTTTATCAAATAATTGACACAACCCGCATTTATAGTAAAACTCATCTCTTCCTTACCTTATGTTGCAGAATTGACACACAATAAAAACACACTTCAAATTTACAACTTTAAAATACAATTATAAAAAAATGTAAATTTATATTGTCTGCGCGCCCAAATTGCACATTGGAAACTATTCATAGACAACCACACATTCTGATTAGGGGCCTGTTGCTGAAATTACTTTTTGTCCAAGGCCAAAAGTTATTTTGCGTTTATTAATTTAAGAAAAACAGTTTTATTTATTATGATATAGTAAATGCAGATTTTGACTTGACAATTTGTCTATGAAAATGGATATAAGATCTTAATTAGGTAAGTTATACTTTATTAAATATGAATTATTATTTCATTGGGGACATGTTGCGGAAATTACATTCGTAGCGTATAAATAATTCTAGGAGACTTTCCTTGGTAAATATGGGCAATATAAGATTTTTTAATAGTAATATGTAACCTTATTTATACCTTTCATTCAAATCCAATGGTACTCGAATAATCCGAAAGCGGATAAAAAGCTATGGTCATGTTTTGTTCAAAACTACCCATACCTACGAATCTGTAGTTTCCATAATTTTGTAAAAATAATTCAATGGAGTAGGTACTTGATGAATATTTTTAAAATTATTTTAAACACTACACCACATAATAATCATAAAACAAGATAATTAACACTAACAATAACAAAACCGTGAGTATGAAAAAATAAACAACAAACAGATACATCGGCAAAAAAACATAAATTAAAGTCAAACTAAAAATTTATTTCTAATAATCTACTGTTAGTTTTACGTTAATTAATGTTTTTTGCCGATGTACCTATTTGTTGTTTTCATACTTAACATTTTGTTATTGTTAATAAATTATCTTGTTTTATGATTATTATAGAAGTATTTTAAAAATATTCATTTTAATATTTACTGCATTCAACTGTTTTTACAAAATTATGGAAAATACAGGTCCGTATTATGAAAATTTCATGAAGATTAGCAATTTATAAGTTCGATTAAATCACGCGCCCTCAAAAGTTTTATTTAAACTTATTTATAAGTACTTTATTTCTGCGATTTGACAGGTTTCTAAAATATTATAGCATACCATTTTCATACAGTCATTTCACCTTATTTTTACATTTCTCTGGTAATATACAGGGTGTTATGGAAATGACGTATATAATTACATGGGTGACTCCTGCGGTCTAATAGAGAAGCGCTACATATTTTTTTTGAAATCAAAGTTTTAAAAGTGGGGTAATTCACCCATAAACCCATAGGTCACTCCTCGGCACAATCATATATGATCATATTACCCATGCCCAGCGTGTAATCAACAGATGTTCAGGCACAATGTTGCTAAACTGTGTAATAAATGTAAAACTTTAGATTCTTATAAAAATAATATTTAGTTTACCTAGTATCCAAATAGAGGTGAATCCAGGTGCCAGTACACTAGCAAGTAATCCAGTGCACAGACATCTTCAGGTTTTTGTTTCCTTTCTATGGGAAAAGCTTTATGCTTATCACGTACCCGGATGATAATGTGGAACTGCATAATAAGCTTATACCTACTAAACCCCATTCGGACTATTATTTCCAATCTCTCGGAACATTTGCACTAAATCACTTAAAGAAACACACAGACACCCACGAGTTTCAAATTAGTTTTTTTGAAGATATGCACCTATTATCAGATTACACGAAAACACTAAATGGCACTTAATTATTTCGCAATAGAAACAATAAAAATGCTCATGTCTATGGGCCATTAACCCTTTACTAAAGATAAAATGAAGCAATTATGTTGACATATAGGAACTACCCTTATAGAAGGGAATTCAGCAATTTATGAATATAATCTTATAAAACATCGAAAGTGGCAACGCTGTATTTTTAAATATTAACCCCAGCCGGTGAAAAGAACAGGCAACCCGCTCGATTGTGCAAAATCAGCTGTTTAAAGAAGCCGGCCGATTTTCACTCGCGTTATAGGTTTCCTACTGTTTTACCAACCAATTTTCAAGCAGATTTGTGTATGTTAATACTTAAACCCGAGTTAAAATTATTAAGATATTTGTTCTTTTCGCGACGGCAGTGCCCCAGCCCAGCGGTTCAATATCGATCGACGGAACCAACGTGTTATTTAATAAAAATTTTTTTAGATGTTAAATACATTATTTCCCAGACCACTCAGACAATAAGGACGTATTTTTGTCTACACAGTAGCACTTTAAAATACACTAATTCAGATTAAATGGTACTTAGATGTGTTATGTAATTTTATTGTGCCGGTTTGTTTCTGCTCAGGTTACCTAGGTACTTGGTGTTTTTTTATAAATTAAGTTGGTTTTAAATAAGTCCGAAAAGCTAAATAAAATTGCATTTTTTTTTCTAAGGGTAAGTGGCATTTATAAACTTTTAAGTTGTCCAGATCGGACGGGTGTCATTCGAATTGAACAAATGAGAACATACCTGACCATTTATAAACTCCGCGGCGGTTCGTTCGAGTTAGTTCAAGTTTATAAATCAGAGATTGTTTCCCACCGAACTGAACTGAACGTAAAAGTTTATAATAATGTACCCTGAAAAATAAACAACTTGCAATCTGTCACACGGTTATTGACTTTCTAACGAGTTTACCCTGAAGATATGACAACACTGTTCAAGATTCAGTGACGTTTTTCGCCATATGTTGCTTTGTTTACCTTCCTGACAGGGGCAGCACGTGGTCATTTTTGGTTTGACATAGGGTCATGTACAGGGCATATTAAGTTAAAGCGCAATTTTTTATATTTTTCCAAATTAAAATTCCTCTTTTTCACATCTTGGCAAAATATTTTATGTATTTTTAAACAGCCTCTAAGGATTTTGTGAACTTTAGCCCTTTAGTATTCCGACTGGGTCAATTTATTTAAAAGCGATAATATTCTAGATGGGTTTTAAATCAAAAGAGCTATTCTTCACAGGAAATTGACTCTCCAGCACAAAACTTCAGAAAGAATCCGAAAATACTTTATTATATCTTTTTATTTTTATTCATGAAGATAAATTTTAATACGTGTTAAAACGTTTTAAATTAATTCCACTTCTTAGGCGTCCATTAAAAAAACTTGCCCCGTTTTAGCCCTGGTGAGCTTTATTTCTGAATAAAAGAATTCCCGAAACTGTTTAGCTTTCAGTAAAGAATTAACTAAAGCTTTCTTTTCGACGTGTTTCTATTGAAATTTAAGTGGCTCTCGATTCTATTATTCAGAGTCTAATAGAAAATAAATGCTGCTGCCGAGGGCTGAAACGTGAACCCAGCTGCCCTAAGTGACACTCGAAGATCACTTGGGGCTTCAATAATTTTTCAATTTGAAAAACACAAAGAAGAGAAACTGAATAACGAACGTTCAAGCTTGCGATGTATTGCGTTGAAATTTCATACAAAAAGTTAGAGGTTGTTAAATTTAAATGGGATTCATATATCGGACAGTATATCCTGAAATGGGTTGATTTATATTATGCGGTTGTAGGAAATTGCACATTTTTTGACGAATACAGAGTTGTCCATTATTTTGGACTGCTCCGTATTTTAATGCAAGACCAACTAATCATTTTACTCTGCACGCCAAGAATTATTCCCCCTGATTTATTTTATGGACAATAATATTTTTTATTAATAATAATAACACTTCACACAATAATCAAATTTTTTCAGCCTTTCACAATAGTGTATACAAAGTGTCCAAGATAAGGAGGGCCGGGGTCAGGGATCTCGGAAACCGTAAGAGATACGAAGTCGGTTAAATGGAGGCAAAGTTGCGCATTTACGTGCCTAATATATGCCGTTTAGAAAGTTTTAAAATTCCGAGTAGTTCCGGAGATTTTCCTGGGTTTTTTTGAGAGCGAATTCTAAAGTAAATTCCACTTTTGCATTGTCACTTTTTCCGCTCTATCTAACAGCGTTAATTGCGACGAGTCGTCTTCGAAGGACCATTATCAACTTTCATTTTTTAAATACGGTCCTGTTTTCCTGATATTTGAATTTGAGAGCTTTTTTTCTTCCGAATGCAACGATGTATGACATATTATGGTTTAATGACGTTTCGAGAGTTTTTTGAACAATATCAGGAAATTTTAAGATACGGTCTTGTATTTCTCCTAATTTTATAAATAATATCTCATAAGTAAGTTCTAAATTTTTACTTATGTTGGACTAATTTAATAATTAACAAATTATTTAATAATAAACCACAAATAGGTAAACAAAATACAGAAACATTATTTCAAACTTCTGTTGATTCGGGATTTAAAAGGAAAGTAGGCGCTTGAAACAAAAAAATTAAGATGGTGACGCGTGATTTGTTTCACTTGACATTCCCATTGTGATCGTTTGGGAGCGTTTTAAGAGGTTTTCTATTTTCCAGAAAATATGGAACATAAATTTACAAATAATGCAGAAAAGTTTGATATTCTGTCGCATGTTTTATTTTATCTCAAAAAAACTGTTATGTGGCAGTTAGAAGATGTTATTTGTGCTTAGAGAATAACGGAAATCATTTTGAACACCTGATTATGAGTTCCTTACTTTTTTCGTTGTTCGTTTTATTACTGCTTTGGAATAATTTTTGTTCACTTATTTGTGGTTTATTACTAAATTATTTGTTATTTATTGAACTAGTCCAACATAAGTAAAAAATTTATAGCTTACTTATGAGATATTATTTATAAAATTAGGAGAATTACAGGACCGTATCCCAAAATTTCCTGATGTTGTTCAAAAAACCTTCGAAACGTCATTAAACCACAATGTATCATTCGTTGCATTCGGGAGAAAAAAAGCTCTCAAATTCCAATATCAGGAAAACAGGACCGTATTTATAAAAAGAAAGTTGATAATGGCCCTTCGAAGACGACTCGTCGGATTACAAAACAATTAACGCTGTTAGATAGAGCGGATAAAGTGGCAATGCAAAAGTGCACTTTACTTTAGAATTCGATCTCAAAAAAACCCTGGAAAACAATGAGACGATTTTTCAGAATTTCGTTTTTCCGGATATCTCCGGAACTACTCGAACTTTTAAAACTTTCTAAACGGCATATTATTAGGCACGTAAATGCGCAACATTACCTCTATTTAACCGACTTCGTATCTCTTACGGTTTCCGAGATCCCTGTACTGGCCCTCCTTATCTTGGACACGTTGTATACTCGCCGGCACAAAATTCCTCCACCCTAATATTTTGGTCAAGTTTGATATTTTATAACTTTTTTATTTTTCATGCGATTTTCATAATTTTGTTATCAGTTTGTAGATCCGTTTATTTTGTTTTTCCTTAATTATTTTATAAACTAACATTTTTCGATTAGGCTATGTTATACAGGAGTAAATCAAACTGTTGTTTTTTATTGTAATTTCAAAAATACCCTGTAGAAAAATTGATGTGGATAATTTTATTTACATACTGTTTCTTGTCATCTTTTCATGTATTCTAAACATTTCGATTTTTGATTCATTGCATTATCTCATTTCTGCTGCGAGCTGCAAAATTTTAAATGAAACGCTGTTTTGAAGCCTATTTTCATTAAGAAAAACAAACACTAGGTTTTACCATAAAGTTAATTAACAAAAACAATTTTAATATCGTGTATTTCCTCCTCTCGCAGGAATGGCAGCTTGCAGTCTTCGTGATATCGAACGAAAAAAATGACAATTTCAAAATTACCCTATAATTTCTTAGTTGAAAGAGATATAGAAAAATGTTTTATACAGAAGTTTCTTTATATTGATTTTGAGTAATCTGCCGTTTTGAGAATAAGTATACGGGGTCAGGTAAAAAGTTATCGGACCTAACCTAATTTTTTTAAATGAACCCTATATATTTTAATCTATAAAGATTATATTTTAAATTCTCCTTTCAAATATATAACACACCATGGATGATATTGGTTTCCTAGGCGATTTATTAAACTTTATTACTTTAAACCACAGTAGACCATGAAACAAAAGGTAATATCCTAGAAACAACTATGTTGAGTATTAACATTTAACGTCAATTTCATTTTTATATATTCATTTGCGAAAATGACCTATCAACATTTCGAAAAACTTGATATGATATCAGTTTATATTGAAAGTGGAAAAACGAAGAAATGGCGCAAAATGTATATTTTGTTCGATATCCGGAAAGACGGTAACCATTTAAGGACATATTCTGAACATTTGCGATGATTCCCGTTATCTTTTTTCCTAATCTGAATCTTTTATATCATTGCAAAGTAATAAACTTTAAATAAAGCGCCTAGGAAACAAATATCATCCATGGTATGTTATATATTTGAAAGGAGAATTTAAAATGGTATCTTTTTAAATTAAAATATACAAGGTGTTCCATTTAAAAAAAAATGAGGTTAGGTCCGATAAATTTTTTATCTGACTTCTGACTCCGTATACTTATTCTGAAAACGGAAGATTATTGAACAATCAATATAAAACATTTTTCTACATCTCTTTAACTAAGAAAATATAAGGTAATTTTGAATTTTATTGATTATCCCCCCCCCCCCCCCCCCCCCCCCGGAGAAACCCTATAAAAGTGTCGAAAATGGGAGACACACTGTACATAAAAAATATTTTATCCAGTGCAGCAACGAAATATCTGCTTGGGGAGATTAAATGCTGCTCGTTATTATTCTTTTGTTTCTGCTAAACCTTGTATTCTACGCTTTTTTAAAAGATACATATTTAAAATTCGCCCGTATATCGATATGCAACACATCTTTGATCTTTTTTTGAAATATTATTTAGAGACGCAAAGAGTGTTTCATGGTAAAATTTAAAGCATAAATCGGATTTAAGGTTTAAAGTAGAAGGAAAACATATCAGTATGAATGCTTGCAGGTATGCCAATATAGAGGGTGTTAATGTGATCATATTATAAACTTCTAGGGTAGATAGATAGAATAATTCATATGAACATTAGTCCGGAAAAGGCTGCTAGAGTCCTTTGACGATGACGTTCATTTGCGGTAGCATTCTTAAACAGCGTTTATATTGTTGTCCGGGCATCCTGTTGGGAAAAACGTCTTGTTTTCGTTTGCAGCTTATCCCCCTATGGACGGGCGTCAGTAGCTCGTCGTGTAGTTCTGCTTATCGTCGCTCTGAGCGGAATTAAGAGGGCAAGGTCAGCCGAGCACTTTCCATGGAAATATCTGTAGAAGAGAGTCAAATCCCCAACCTGTCTTCGATGTTCTAGGCTGTCGAGGTTCTTCGTTAGCTCGTGGTCTCCGATCAGACGAGTAGTCCTCCTTTCGAAAGAATTCAGTAGCCGAAGAGTATGTTTGGGTGCAGAGCTCCAGACATGAGAGCAGTACTCTAGTGGGCTAGTGGGCTGTGTATAGTGTCAAAAGTTGTTGAGGTGTATACAACTTTTTGATTCGGAAGAGTACACCAAGTTTCTGAGAAGCTATCTTGGCGATTGCCACAATGTGATTATACCAAAACATATTTTCGCCCAGATTGACGCCCAGCAAATTAATAAATGGAGCCAGTGGGATTGCGTATCCTGCAATGAGTATATCCGGTTCTGTAATGCTAAGCTTTTTACAGAAAACTGCTGCCTGGGTTTTCTTAGCGTTAAATTCGACTTGGTTACTGTACTGTCCCCTGGTTCGAATGCCCTGGTTAAAGTTAACACTGTCCAATAGGCTGTAATGTTGCTATACCTATCTCGAACATGCGACTTATGCCCCTTATTTATTTAGCAAAATTAATTATTAAAGAATTAGATATTTTTTGCTTTTTTTTACGAACTATTAATAATTTTGTAAGAAGTAAAGAAAATATATTTGTATGTCGCCTTGTATGCTACAACTTAGTTTCGTTAATTAACCTTCTTTTACGAATTGATCTGTGATTATTAGCTGTAATAATTAATATTGCTAAATAAATGCGCATAAGTCAAAACTATTCGAGATAGGTATAGCAATATTACACATAGAAAGATAGATAATTTCAAGACCTTTTAGGACCACAGATAAAATACATTTTATTTTATTTAAAGAAAGACAACATTATTTTTATCCTGCAATATTTGGTAACAGAGTGAAAGGCCTCTGAGTATTACCTGACTCCCAACCAAATTTCAGTGCGCTAATTTGTCAGAGTGCAATAATATCATCATCCCTTTTTGAAGGATATGTCTTCCAAAAAAAAAAAGTCTAATTAACTACTATCTCGAGAACGATAACAGATAGGTATGGGAAAATATTAAGGAAAGTTATTAAGAAAATAATAGGAACTCTAAAAAAATAATAATACACAGGATGTTCTATTTAAATAATCAAAGTTGCTAATACTTTCAGTAGAAGCGGCAGCACTGTGCGGCAGAAAATAAAATATTTTTAAAAGAGAGAGCATGTCCACATATTAGCTACCAATTTTTCAAAGTCATCCGTTGGCTAGTTCTTCATAAACGTAATCGCCATGTACAATTAATAGAATATAAAACAAATTATTTTAGTAATTATTTTAGTAAAAAAATTAATATTATCCTCTGATATATTTCTGCTCCGTTATTGATTAAAACAATTAAATTGAAATTGGAATCTATTATTATTAACATTTTTATAAAACAACGCGAAGACGCAACGAAAAACTAGAGAAAGAAAGGGATTATCGTGTAGAATTTACGAGACTAATCAGAAAAAGTATCCACATGGAAAAGTGGCGTACCACTTTTCTTATAAAAAATATCAGACGAAATATATGTGGAGACGCCACTGGTAGATAATATAACTGTTCTCACTAAAATATGTGACTTTATATCCTATACTAACACATACCTATATTAAAAATAATATCTATGATACTTTCGGACACAAGAAAAAGACCCTGTAGCAAAGAATGTAAACCATTGTAGACATATTATGATATGTTCATATGAATTTTTCTTAATAAAATTACCTAAGCAACTGTGAAATATTAGCACGTCAGTAAGGAACGCCCTGTATACAGGAACATAACCGTATAAGATGTTCATTTCAAAATTATGTTAAATTATGCAGATGTACCAAACAGTCGTTTCACATAAAACACTATTTTTTTTAAAATGAAACAAACACCTGGTATGTTATATGTATTATTTTTAAATTCTGCTTACCTACATGAAAGGTTTTCTTTATACAAATAACGTGAAATGTATTTATTCACCTAGAAAAAGCGCCCAGACAGGCTAGGCGAGGCTGTTAGTGATTCAGGGTGCATAACCTGGTACGGTTGTTTGACAATAAGCCCTTATCGATAATCTTTCATGGCTGTCAAGGAGTTTGTGTTTAGGATTGAACTATTTGTAGTCGAGTGGATTTATAACGATGTTTTGGTTTAAGGTTTTGATGGAAAAACATAGAGAAAACCTTGTTGATATTACCTATGTATATACAGGGTGTTCCTTAATGGCGTGCTAATATTTCAGAGTGTGATTTCTTAGGTCATTTTATAAAGAAAAGTTCATATGAACATATGTCCGCAACGGCTTAAATTTCTTGCTACCGGGTGTTGAATTTTTATTTTTTAAATGGTTATTATTTAATATCTCCGTAACTACTTTAGATATTATTTTCAAATTTGGTGCGTGCTAATAGGATATAGAACTACAAATTATAGTTAGAAAAGTTATTCAATTGCTCCACCAGTGGCGTCCCTGCAAACATATCCTTTGATATTTTTTACAAAAAAGATGGTACGCCACTGACATTTTTTCATGTGGATATTGTCTCTGATTAGCCTGTTCAATTCTACATGAAAACGGTCTCTTGAGTTTTTCTTGATTAAAACTACTAAATTCATATTGAAACTCATTATTATTAACATTGATAAAATAATTAATGATAAATTTTGTTTTATAAAAATTGTTGGAAATGGCAACCTTCACTTAATTGGCCACTCCAACAATTTTTATAAAACCAAATTTATCATTAATTATTTTATCAATGTTAATAATAATGAGTTTCAATATGAATTTAGTGATTTTAATCAAGAACGGTCTGAACGGTCTGACGAAAAAAACTCAAGAGACCGTTTTCATGTAGAATTAACCAGGCTAATCAAAAAAAAATCTACATGGAAATATGTCAGTGGCGTACCATCTTTCTTGTAAAAAAATATCAGAGGACATGTTTGCAGGGACAGGGAAGTAACATTTGTGGTTCTATATCCTATTAACACATACCAAGATTGAAAATAATATCTAAAGCAGTTCCGGAGATATTAAAAAATATTCATTTAAAAAATAAAAATTCAACACCCTGTAGCAAAAAATTTAAGCCGTTGCGGACATATGTTCATATGAACCTTTCTTTATAAAATAACCTAAGGAATCACACCCTGAAATATAAGCACGTCATTAAGGAACAACCTGTATAGTGTCCCAAATTCGATACATTGGGACCTTGGTTATTATTAGTGTGAGCGGATGTATGCTTCAAGGATGTTCTAGGCTGTCGAGGTTCTTGATCAGCTTGTGGTCTCTGATCAGACGAATGGCTCTCCTTTCGATGGAATCCAGTAGCCAAAGAGTATGCTTGGGTACAGAGCTCCAGACATGAGAGCAGTGACGGTCAAATCTGTTGTTTGTAGAGTGTGAAAAGTTGTTGAGGTGTATACAAGGTCCGGAAGAGTACATCAAGTTTCTGCGAAGCTACCTTCGCGATTGTCACAACGTCGAATTGCGTGTTCTGCCATGGGTATATCCGATTCTGAAAGGTTGTTTTCAATAACAAAAGCGAAATATCTCCAAAAAAGTAAATTTCAAAACAAAAATAAACCGTACCAACCATGCTCCTACCTTTTTTCATTCTAGATCGCCTTTTAATACATCGAAAATAGGAACTTCCAACACTTACAGTTGTGAAACTTGATGGGTTGAGCGAATTTCTACAATTTTCCTGTTAAAAAATGTATTGACCTCTTATCAAAGCAGAGAGTCAAATCTCCAACCTGGTCTTCTAGTTCTGGGCTGACGAGATTCTTGGTCAGTCCTTGGTCTCCGATCAGACGAATGGCTCTCCTTTCGGTTGAATCCTGTAGCCGAAGAGTATGGTCGACCCTGGGCTTTCCATTGTGTCAAAAGTTGTTGAGGTGTACACGTTTTTAGTCCAAAAAACTACTTACCTTCTCCTTAAAATACCATGCAGGTTCCTGCGTAGGTGTCCATCCTTTCATCCTTATCAAATTGGTCTGTTCGTTCCAGCGCTTTGGAGTGTTTGGAAGTCCCGTATCCCTGTCCTTTGGCGAATGTTTCTCAACCAGGATAATTTCTTTCTCCCTAACCCCCCTTTTCCTCCTTCAATTTTGCCCTGCAGGGGATAAGACGTCGAAACTCATAACGTTCTCCACGTATACTATGTCCTAGGTACGATATTTTTTTCTTTTTATGGCGTCAAAAAGTTCAGGATCTGTAAATTCTGCCCTCTGGAGTCCATGATATTCTAAGCATTCTACGCAGAGTCCACATTTCGAATGCTTCAATTTTGTTTATCGAAGTAGTTTTTAAGGTCCATACAAGAGAACCGACCAGGCATAGCACTTAACCATTCTGTATCCAATATTGAATCTCAACTTCCTTTCTATGAGGAAGTTCCGAAGCTTTAGGAAGGTTGTTCTTGCTTGTTCCATTCTGCATTTTAGTTCTTGCTCTGGGTCCCATTTTTCGTTTAGTGTACACCCCAAATATTTAAATTTCGCAACTCGCTCAATGTCTTCACCATTTACAAGAATCCTTGAGTTCTGAACGTTGGTCCTACTGACGACCAGGGATTTGGTTTTGCTAGTATTAATTTTCAAGCCCATTCTTCTACTAGCTTCACTGACCTGGCCTAGTAATGCCTGGAGATCGTTTGCATTATCTGCGAGTATTGCCGTATCATTCGCATATCTTATGTTGTTAATGGGGAATCCATTAATTGTAATACCTATAGGACTACTTACCTAGGTGTATTAAAAAGAAAACCTTGTTTCCTAGCTTGGCATTAGTGTATGATTTAAATTAAATAATGTCGTTTAAAGCCTGTTGTCTAAGTTATTACTAACAATGGAAACAAATCAAAATATAATCTAACATTAACTGAACCGCCTCTGGCGGCACTTCAGATGTGTGCTCTGCCTTTATTTACAATAGAATACACTCTCAACATCCTTAGGTTGGTGGTCATAAAAGGGGGTTGAATGCTTTTCAGTGAATGGTTATACTTTACCCTTTTAAAAGGCAATGTAAATATTGTCTATGCAGTAGTTTTATACGTGATATGCGATATTAAAAGAGCTATAAGCTGGATAAACAGGCTCGGTTTATCAATAATCGGTTTTAGAATATAAATATGTATACTGGGTTGTGATAGAGCTAAGTAGCTATTCTTCAAGCCTTTTTATAAAAAAAATATATATTAAATTATGACAAAAAATGTCTATTATCTGAAACTTATTATTTTCCACTAATTCATTAGCGTATCTACGTTAAAGGATAGCTAATATATCTTCCTCATTAATTTGAGTAAATCAATTATTACAGGAAATTTAGGACTAAAAACCTGTTTTCGCTTTCCATTTAGGTAATTTCCTTTGATAAGAATCATGTTTCTTCGTTATAATTAATAAAATGCCACCGTTTTTCTTTCTTAACTCGTTGAATCATTAATTAAGTCAATCGGTTGTTGAACAGCCAATTATCAGCATTAAAATAATGCCCGAGAGCTAAATTTTCCTCTAAATTTATTAATTTGCAAGAAAAAGATCGTTTTTTTGAACGGTTTCTTTTGCCGATTTTTGTTTCCTTTCATTTCAGTTTGAGTAGACAGCAATTAAAGCTGAATTAAAATCAATTAATGTTTTTTAGGACATCCGCAACAAAAAAGATCGCTGCAGGCGAATGGCGAATTTTTTTTTGGACCATGTCTAAAATACACACCTTAATTTGGTCAATAATTTATAATAAATCTATTTAAGAAATAAAAGTCTATGCTTTCCAGGTGGTATTAATATAAAATATACCAATGTATGGAACACTACCATTTCCCAGACCACCCGATGATACTTATACAATAAGGCGTATTTTGTCTACACAGTAGTACTTTAAAATACTATTTCAGATTGAATGGCACTACCAAGAAAAGGAAGTCCTCTCTATTGATGGGATGCAACCACCTGCAGACCGGTTTCGAACTCATTTGTTCTCGTCAGTACAGGGTAGGTGTACACACCTATCATCAGAGAGGACTCCAACTTAACGCCGTGCTACACAATCTGAACAGACGTTATTTGATTAAATCAAATGGGGCGGTTCTTGCTCCGATTCTTTTAATCTCTATATTAATGACGCAGATGACGAGCTGGACGAGGAATGCACCTCGGCAAAGTATGCAGACGACTCTTCCTATTTATTTTCTCATGGGGATCATAGTATTTTGATTCAAAATTGTAATCGATATTTGAACAGTCTGTGTAATTGGTTCTGTCAAAATTCACTATTTCTCAATAATACTAAAACTAATTACATCCGTTTTCACAGTTACCAGAATCATAATAATTTGGATATGGAACTGCTTATAAATAATGAAGAAATATTAAAAATCAATACTATAACATTTCTAGTCAGTACATTTCTAGAGTGCAAATTGATGAGCATCTAAATTGGAAAAATCATTGTGATCTGCTCAAATCAAAATTAAATTCATGTTGTTTCTCGTTCGTTCACTCAAGACTGCGATTTCTATGAGGGAGCTTCTCATGGTGTATAACGCACAAGTAGATTCTCGTCTGCGTTACGGGGTGACCTTCTGGGGTTCGTCCAGTATGGTTGGGGAATTGCCAGAAGAGAATATTGATGACTTTGGTGGGTGTGTCGAGAACATACTCGTGCAGAGGCTTCTTTAGGAAATACAAGATTTTGACTGTAATTTGTGTATATTTATTTGAACTATGTATATATGTTTTTAAAAATAAATGTCGATGTGCTATTAACTAGTGATGTTCATACCTATAATACACGACAAGTCAGCTCATTTAGAGTTCCTTTTAACAGACTGAATGTGGGTAGAACATCACCAAACTTATTGGGGCCAGCAGTCTTTAACAAGCTACCACCAAGCCTGAAGGCTGTTGATAGTCTTATGTTGTTTAAACAACGTTTAAACCAATATTTGTTGCCTGATGCTTTTTATTCAGTGAATATCTCACCAGGGTGCAATAATGCCTCTACATTTTTTTTATATTTACTTTTTTTTTAACAATAACATAACTTTTATTTTAGTATAAGTTAATTTTTTCTAAATTTCATATATTGTGTCTTTGTATATCATACATTATATACAGGGTTATTCATGTTACTCGAGACGACATATTATAGCTAAGCTATTTGTTTTGGATAAAAACAAATATTCAGGGTGGATAGGAGCCTATATTGCATTTTTTTAAATGGAATACCCAGTATATTATTAAATTTTCGGTTCCTACGATCAAAATAAATATTACTTTCATTGAGGTTTACCGTACTTAAACCTTACGGTTTGTGAAATATTTCATATTTTGTCAAAATGTAGTAACAATTTTAATGATTAAATTCTCAACATGTATTTTGTTTTTAAAACCCAATTTCTCAGTGGACTCTACTCACTGATTAACTTTTGTGTATCAGTTATGAAAAATTCACTAACTTATACACGGTGTCCAAAAAGTACTACTAAATAATTACAAGTTTGAAATGATAATAACTTGCTTAATTTAAATATAACACCCTGTATTTTATATCACTAGCAGATGTAGAATTTAATTGTCTATCAAAAGGTATTAACATCTCCCATAGCTAATTACTCGCATTTTCATGAAAAATGCAAATATTCACAAAGCAGGCTAATTATAATCAATTTTATATTAATCAAGTCGCCTATGACATTTTGACAGATCAGATCTAGATTCTAGAGAAACAGAGGGTTTACAGTAAATGTCAGTTATTTCTAAAAGTATTTCGCTGCAAATCGTCATTTAGTTATAATAGTGGTAGTTTCTGTTTTTTTATTTTATTAGTTACTTAAAATGATAAGTTATCCAAAAGAAGAACAAATTGATATGATTTTTATTCTTGGAGAATGTCTGCAAAACTGACAAGTTTACGCTCGGCGAGAGTTTATCACCACGTTGTATGTTCCTGAAGATGTTTTGTCTTCTACGAGACGCAGCGGTATATTATGTGTGAGGCGGTTTCATCCTCTTCGCCGTAGAGTCTGTATTCAATGGATCCATTGTTTATACCTATCCGTTTAAGGTATTTTCGCAGGTGGCAGTGGCCTGTTAGCAGACCCATCGGCTTTTTCAGCTGGGGCCGCGTCAGGGTTAGAATCCCATTCGATAGTATTTTCGATGGTTTTCCGATTACGGCCCGTGCGTGTATTTGACCAAGTAACCCTTGCCATCGACCATCTATCTAATGTTGATTTTATTGCCTGTTTTGATATCCCAAAGGTCGGTTCGGGGCCCCTGAGACTTTGAGCGGATCCGGCTCTCGCTAGTTCATCTGCTTTTTCATTTCCTAATATCCCAGAGTGACCAGAGACCCACAAGAGCTTTATCTTGTCCCCCCTGGCCGCCAGTACTTTTAGGTTGGTATGGCACTCCAGTGTAAGTTTTGAAGTAAACCGATTGTTCAGAGTTCAGAGCCTTTAAAGCAGCTTGGCTGTCCGACAGGATGTAAATCTCTCGGTTGTGGTAGCCCTTTTCAAGATCTTATAGTGCACATGCTTGTATGGCATGAACTTCCGCTGGATATAATGTGGCGTAGTTCCCCATAACAGTTTATTAATTTGGGCGTGCATTTTGAATATTCGATAATTAATTGTCTTTTATTTTTTTTTTTATTTATAATAAACTACATGATTATATATAAGTGTAAAAATATGTATAATATAAAAGTTTACCATTTTCTGTATTATTTGTACAAAAAATAATAAAATAACAAAAATTAAACACTCGCAGTAAATATTTCTTAATGTAAAACTAAACAAAGGTTCGTGCATTTTTTATTGTGTAATTGTCTAGTTTTATCTAAATGACTGATCAGTAATTGACGTTCCACTAAATATGTCTGTTGGCGATTTAATTATAGTACACATACCATTTAATATTTATAGATAGAAGCTAGTCTTTTATAGCTGTTAGAATAGATAAGACCGATTAATAACGTAACACAACGATCAGAATGCGTTTATAAATATACGAGACATCTGGCATTTATTTGATATAACAAAGAATGGAACATTTGAAAATTTTAGAGTTTTATTAAAACTTGAAGTAGATGTACAAACAAAAACTTCGACAATTAATATGGCTTCCACAATTTACTGTTATAATAATAACATACTGTTTATTTAGCACTTGGCTAGCAAAAAATAAAACGAGTACATATTTACAAATATGGTTTATAAATACAAAGTTCTAAAATAAACTGCGATCGTCTAAATACACAAAAAATATTTTTTTAAATTTTGGTTACAAAGCTATACAGCGTGTATCAGCTCAATGGAATAAATTCTATAATAAACACATGGGGGCGTGTGCGAAAAAACGCTCGGCTACATCGATTGGTATTTATAGTTTCGCATTTCTTTCAACAAAAACTTTTCATACATGGTGTGTTATGTAACAGTGGCCAATACCAACTTTTTATTTTAAATGCAACATCCTGTATATTATTCAATTTTTGGATCCCTCAGAAAATTTTAGACATATTTAATGTACAATATCCTATACCTATCTTCAACTGTTTCGGAAATGTTAAGTGTTTTCAGATTTATTGCAAAAATTAACAACACACTTAAAAACTAATAAGTAATAATGTTTATTTCTTGATAATGTAAAAAACGAAAAAACATTAATGTCGGAGATGTTGAAACTGCTCGTCGCGAACGTCTTGGCAACATCCTAATCTTAAATAGAAATTCCTTCTAACGTTACTGAACATGTCAGGCGTGACAAATCTAATTGCAAGCGTTATTCATCGTCTTAAGTCAGCTAAATCCAGGGGTTTAGTTTTGTATACAATATTTTTGGCATAACCCCATAAGAAGAAGTCTTATGGCGTCAGACCAGGGGATCGTGCTGGCCATTCCATCAATCCACGCGTCCCTATCCACCGATTTGGAAAGACTCGGTTGAAGTAGTGCCGGATATTTATTTGGTAAGCTCCATCTTGCTGAAACCATATCATATTCGCTGGAAGCTGTGGGTTTGCTGGATCAGGATATAAGTTTGTTAAACTTGGCAAGACATTATTTTGAACCAGTGCTAAATAATTATCGCCATTTAAATTGACATTAATGAAAAGGGACCTATGATATGACCTCCAACAATTTCTGCCCAAACAAGGATTTTCTCAAGACCAATAGCGGCAATTCTGACGATTAACATGACCGTGAAGTGTAAAGGTGCACTCATCAGAAAACAAAACATGTTCTAATTGGATCACATTGTTATCTAACATTGCCATCATTTGTTGTCAAAAATACATTCTCCTATCAAAATCGTCTTCCATGAGCATCATTTTATAGGGATACATTTTACATTTTATTTTCTTGTAATGTTCGAATAACCGATGAATGGCTAACATCGAATATTGGGGCTGCTTCTCGACTAGAAGTATGCGGGTTTTCCTCAAACTCACGCATAATATCTAATTTATTTATATCCTTTATTTATATCCTTCGGTATCGTTGCTTCAGTATGTTTCGATACTCGGTGTTGGGACGACGTTGCCAAGGGTTCCACGTGATTGATGTATACGAATTTTAAACGTTTTGTTAGTTGTAGCATTACCCGATTTTTTTCTGCTATGAAATAATTCATAATATTAAATGTTGTGATGTGATTTCAAATTTGTGTGATATTATCTACTGTTGGTTTTGTTACAAAAAATACTTTTTATGTTTTATTTTCTTATAAAATTTAATTATAAAACGGATTATTTTAAAATAAAATCGAAGGTAAGAGAGTATGTACCTTAAATTTGTAGTTATTTCTTTCTAAAATGTTTGAAAAAGAAGCGATAACGCGGGTCAAAGATGTCTTGTTCTCAAAAACTGAACACATGCGTTTACAATTCTTTGTTGCAATATGACAACACTGCCTACAATGTGCTCACCTCTTTTGAGACTCGAGACTGCCTCAATAAATTATTTACTGCGAACGTCGTCAGTAGCGGCCACGTAAATTTTCCGATTTCATATAAAGTGCATATTTCGCTTAATAATTTAATTTAAAGCGCCATTTATGGTTATTTTTCTTCAATTTATTTTCACCGCAGGATTTGCCGGTTTAAATACAATAAGTAATTTCCATAACACTCTGTACATGTTTCAGAAGCTCGTTAAAATCTAACTTGCATTATTAAAAAATATAGAACATTTTAGTTCTTTTTGATAAATTACAGGGTAACCGAAATATGGGGGTGTCCCAAAATGAAAAATTGTCAAAAATATCCCGTATATCAAAAAGAAGGAGAAAAATTCTGATTACGGCATCTATTGTTTGACGAAAAAGTAGCAAGTGCTGCGAAAACCGCATCCTTCTATCTTTATTAATAACGGAGATACCCAGTAAGCCGAAAAATGGACACCTTTGACATAATATATCTCGTTTTTCCCCGCTACCCGGTCTGGCTCTGACTTCGTATTCAAAACAGTTACAGGAAGTTACTTATTTCTTTATTTTCTTCTTAATCACAATACAAAACTTGGGGCAATTTATTGTTTGGCACAAGAATAGTAAACCACCTGTCAAGATTAGGTTGTTTCGAGTAAAATTTCATTTCATTTGGCAGAGCGAGAATAGCCGCTGGCAGTAAAGTGTGACTTAGAGTTAAACTTTTAATATATTCTCGGGATAACCTAGAGCCACATATTATGCCAGGAGAAATTATTGATTTGGAAGGTATATGTTTCCGAGATTAAATTCTAAACGGCCCTTTTATTTTTCGACTTTTAATTGTATGTTTTTATCTGGTTGAGTAGGGGAAGGTAGCCTATGTGGGGATATTTAACTTGAATAGGTACAGTGTACAGTGTTTGCAGATAATGACAGTCTGACATGACCAGCCTGCTTATTTCTGGTTATTTAATTTGTATAGTATGTATGAATTGCAGGACCGTACTCAGAAATAGTACATTTATTTTGCAAAGTTTATTTTAAAATGAAATAGGTTATAATATTTCGTTGCTTTATAGTTTTATCTGAAAATATCCGTTTTAGGGAATCAATTACCTAAAGTTTTAAAATTTCTGATTAAAAATTTGAAACAGGAAACGAAATTTGTGCAAATTGACAAAATTTCGTTCCTTGTTTCCATTAATTTATTAATTAAAAAAATTTCAACCCTAAACTTCACGTAATTGGCCCCTAAAAACGAATAATTAGCCGCAATATTAACCTATAAATATTTCGTCTAGGATTACTAGATTACTAGATACACAAACAAACAACTCAATGTGTATTGTATAGTTAATCAAACTTTAAAAAACAAAATAAACTATAATAAAATGATGGAAATACACTTTTAAAACTTTTTATCAGCAATTGAACTTTAAAAACACAACACATTGGCTTAATGCAGCCCACCACTAAGTGAGGCATTTTATTGAATTGACATATTGCTGGTGATAGATAAAAGTAGGTTACTTGTGAGCGCATGGAGCAGAGTAGGCTTAGCATCACTTCCACGGCCTTCTTACGTGTTTCGATCTACCGCATCGACGTGTAGTTGCTTCCACGGAGTTTCTAGCGGCGTCAATGTGACGGCAGAGATGTGGGGGGGGGAGTGGAGGGGGAGGGAGTTCCATCGTGTTAGCGAACGACTGCCGATAAAGCTTCCGCTGCTGGCGGGTCGTTGTTCAGTGTTGGCTATTATTTCAGGTCTATCTATTCATGCGCGGTTCGAGATTGCACTGTTATATTGTTCTTAATGCGACCCTGTATGCTGTTGACGTACTCGTCGCGTGCATTTGTTTGGTCTAAAGTTGGTACGGTGTATGAAGTCCGCTAAGCAATAAAACCTCTCGAGCCGGGTAGTCGGTGGCTCTCAAACAATAAATTATATTTTAGGTATTTTCTAAATAAAATAATTTAAAGTAAATAAAAAATTAGTTTAGGCAAAGAAAAATAATAATTTTTTAGCTTTTATAGTATTTTTTAAAATGATGGACAAACCCAATATCGCAAAGTTCTTTCTTCTTTATCTTTTCAAAAATATCTTTGAGGGTAACATATTCCTTGGTTTTATACATATCATAAACAATATTTCGAATCGATAGTTTTATCCCTTGGGATAAATCAAAGGTTTTAAAATGGAGTAGAACCCTTTTATATGGTCTGTCCGATTCCTCTTCACTCTTTGTTCGAAGTCTTCTTCAGGTCTTATCTGAAATGCCGCAAGCATCAGACGTTCGTTTTTGCACTGCCAAAACAGACACTAACGGGCCCGAGTTATCTTTTTCTAACGTAAAATAACGTTCCACTTGTAATACCAAACGGCGTTCACCTGGAGATAAACACCTTCTACGCGTTGGGTCACCTTGCTGAACATTTACCATAAGTTTGCTTTATAACTGCTTTTAATTCACACACAATAATGAGAAACAAACTAAAAGCAAAAAGCATAGCTACTTATTTAAAATAGAACATACCATCCTGCAATTGAGCAAATTTTAATTATTTCTTGGAAAATAGTGATTATTATATAGATTTAACTATAATGATCCCAAAATAACTAAATTCTAGGAAAAAGTACCTGAGAACATCTTTAACTTATTGACGCAAAATCTTTTTCATTTGATAAATAAAAAGAACTATGAGTGAAAAATAAACTAGATAAAAATATTTATCTCGGTACATAATTCTAAGATAATTTTGTTTTGGAACCGCTGATTTTGCTCAGTCGACTACAGTGTACCAGTGGAATGTTCGGTACGATCAAGTAGGTATTGTTAACTTAACCGTCTTACTGTTTAACAACCTTTAATGATTTAATCCATATCGGACTTCATAAAACGAACAGACTTTACTATATCCAGGATGACATTATTCCCGTGGAAGCACTTTATAATTTTCGTTAACGCTAGCGTAAAACCAGGAACCACCAGCGAAGTTACTGTAAATTTGCCGGACGACTTACAACGCTACGTTCCTCTATTTCCGTACGGGCTCCTCTATTTCTGAAGACAGTCTATGCATATTGCAAAATCCAATCTGCTCCTGTGCTGCTGATTAATGCATGGGAGAGTTAAAGTGTCACCCTGCTGCTGTTAAAGTAAAATTCGCCGAATCTGTTCCGGTAACTTTTTATACGGAAACGTTGTTGGGCTTGAAAACTAGAACGGTTTTGTATTAATGTCGAGTAAATCCTGTGCAGCCTGCAGCGTTTTAAAAATGGATTTATATTTCTATTATAAGAAGACAAAGCACAGCTTTTTAACTACGGGGATAGTGTTTTATTCATTAAGCGGTAATGATATTTTATAGTGTCGTAAATCACCAAGTATATATATGCTAGTTATTAACGAAACGACTACTTTACAGGCAAGTATATGTATTGTTTTCCAAAGTCAGTTACATACATCCATACATAAAAACTGTAGTAAAAAGGTTGCAGAGAAACGGACCTCTTAACACGGTTGCCACGTCTGTTTTTAAATATTCTTTAAATTTGTTTATTGCAAAGACGCCAAGCTCGGAAACTGCTGCTAATATGCACTCCTATGCCGAAAAATGAGCATAATATATAAAAATATCATTAAGTTTTAGGTTTAAGATGAGGATCCGAAATTAGCAATGAGAGCCATCTAAGTGCCAACAATTCAGTCAAAAAATATACCGTTTATTGGCAGATTAGAAAGAGATAAGAGCAATCAGCTGATCAATATTTATTTTCGTGAAGTTTGAGCAGTTTATAATAAGGCTTTTTAGTTCATTTATTGATATTTAGATTGTCTGAAATGTTGAATGGGGTATAAAGCAAGTTTCAGGAAGATCTGTGACAAAAATTTGAAAATTGTTCATATTTGAAATTGTTATTATTATTCTTATTACATTTTATTTCAACGCAATTTCTCCATACGGTTTTCCAATTCTTTAACTTTACGAATCCAGTTTTAGATTTGAAACAAATTAAATATATTCGGCTAAATCTTCACATAACAGTGTGATCAATCGCAGCTCTTAATATTTTTTATTTTTAGTCCGATATTAGTGATTTTTTTAGAGAACGGTAGGTACAACTATCAGTTTTAAAGTGTTTTTACAAATTTTAACTAACATTGGCTATTCGACATGTTATACAAGGATAATTGAAATGGTTTTTTTTATCTAGTTTCAAAACATAATCAAGTAGCAAAATCATTTCAATATGCCAGATTTAATTTAGTGTCATCTTTTCTTCACATTTTGTTTCTTGGTTCATGGTTATTCTAATATAAATGCAAAATGATTTTTGTTATCAATAATTCAAATTTTTCCATAATTTCATTAGTGCTGTTGGAATGAGAATAACATTTTTGATGGATAAACAGATCATAAAGACAATCAGGACGTACAAAAAATTATTGTTGCAATCAATATTTAATTTGCAAGTGCATTTAGAAACAAAGTTAGTAAATTATCTTTTATTTAAATATGTTTATTAAATTAAATATGCTATATTATTTAAAAACACACATTTTAACTTCAACATGCCTCAATACTTTGTATGTCCTTCTCTAGCCCTAACCATTACCTGTACACGTCGCGGTTCCACCGACCTATATCTATGGATAGCCAAGCTCTAAAAGGAAAAGTGGCAAATTTATGGCCCCGCGCATTTAAACAAAGCTGATCGTCAGATGTCATGCGCAATGCCGACTGATAAACTATGTACCTTAACCGACGAACAGGACCGTACTTCGCCCTTAATGAATGATGTAGGCAATATTTCGGCACATCAACCTCCTTGGGGAAATAATCTATTTTCTCGTATAAAAGAAGGCCTTGCGGTCATCACTGAAATGCCACTTTTAGAATTAATTTTGATATCTATTGTCCACGTTATCTTCAACTATTTCGGAAATATTAAGTGTTTTCAGATTTATTGCATTTCAGCGTTTCTGTTTACTGACATGAAATAAAAAAAGTTATAAATAGTTTTTCTTTTTACTTATGTTTAAAACGCGTGACTTTAACAAATTGTTGTCTTTCTGCATGAGAGTAGTTGTCAGTCTTATAGTCGTTTGAATTTCGTTAACTGTATGTCAGAAAAATGGTTTATTTAACAGAAATGCACATAATAACAATTCTACAGATGATTGGTTATGGAGATGAAACGCGGACACAAATGGAAGTTGCTCGCTTAATTCATGAAAAATTTCCAAATTTGCCGCCTATAACTCAAGGGAGAATGAGTAAAATAGAAAAGAAGTTTCGTCAGCTTGAAGCAGATAAAAAATTAGCTGTCAATGCAATAAGTGATAATACAAAGTTAGATATGTTTGAGTTTGAGGAATACCCACATAGTTCTAGTCGCGAAGCAGCCCCAATATTCGATGTTAGCCATTCATCGATTATTCGAACATTACAAGAAAATAAAATGTATCCCCAGAAAATGATACCTACTCATGAGCTCATGGAAGACGATTTAATAGGAGAATGTATCTTTGTGAAAAAATGATGGCAATGTTAGATTACAATGTGATCCAATTAGAACATGATTTGTTTTTTGATGAGTGCACCTTTACCCTTCACAATCATGCTAATCGTCAGAATTGCCGCTATTGGTCTTGGGAAAATCCTCACTGGATTAGAGAAGAACATACACTTCCAGCGAATATGATTTGGTTTCAGCAAGATGGAGCACCGCCCCATTACCAAATCAATGTCCGGCACTACCTCAACAGAGCATTTCTAAATTGGTGGATAGGGAGCACGATCCCCTGATCTGACGCCATTATTCTTCCTATGGGGTTATGTCAAGTCTGAGATGTTCGGTAACGTTAGAAGAAATTTCTATTTAAGATTAGGATGTTGCCAAGACTTTTGCGGCGAGCCTACATTAATTTTTTTTTGTTTTTTACATTATCAAGAAATAAACAGTATTGCTTATTATTTTTTCTATTTTGGTTTCATATGAAAGCTTTTTCGATACCGTTTTTTCATTTTAAACGGTTGGTGGTACTGCTGTGTATGTTTGGTTGCATAATAAACAATTCCTAAACTAACCTCACAATCACAAGTTTAGACGAACACGTAATATATTCTCTTACAAAGATATCAATTTGAAGCTAATAAATATACTGTACACTAATTATACTTATTTATTATTAAAAGTGCAGTTGTTGTAAACATTTATTGTGACCGTACTTGTGTCTGCAGCGTTAATTTTAAAATCGGGCATAGTTTGTGTGTTTGAAACGTTTTGTTCATGATTAATCCTTATTTGCGGATCCAATAATCCAATTTTATTAAGAACTGGTTGTAAAATAATGTTTTCGTTTGTCGATATTTCAGCAGAAAATGTAGCACACTTTCATTATTTTGCATTGTCGATGTGAAGCCAGAAGATAGTAGTTGTGACTTGTGCTACATCTTTTTTGTCTTAAGTGAACTCTCAATGTACCCTTCGGCAACGGCTGAAGACTTCCATCCCCCATGTTTTTTTTATTGTGACTAAATCGCTTCCTTTGTTAGCAAGCTCGGTCATACGGAACGTCTAAAACAGTGCACAGTAAAACATTCTGGACTTTGCGTATGAAGATACTTTGCAATAAGGCTTGGAATTTTCCCCATCGTATTTATGCCTACTTTTGAGTTTTTACAATAGCCATTTCTATAGGCAAGGAAGAATCGAGATGTTGTTACACTTTTTGGACGTAATTGAACATATTGTTTAATCAATTTAATCCATGATGTGTCCATTACAATAAATATTCTTGAAATATTTGTTTTTGTTTTAGGAATATTTACTATTACGGAATCGTCTTTAAACTGAATATCTTTCACATTCATATTGGTGAGTTCTTCTCTTCGGCATGCTCCATTGTAAAGCAACCTACATTACACCAGAAATATGTGATTTCTCCACCTTCGTTGGGTAAAATCAAGTAAGCAGGAAACGAGTATGTGAAAATTAATGTATAGGTAGGTACTGTACAATTTTCTTACCTTTAAACCTAAGTAAATGCTATTTTCAGCCTCAGTTATAAACTCTAAATATCCTCTAAATCTAAAATGGAAGATTTTTTGGGCTTGTAGCTCTTAGATTGCCCTTTTAAAAATGCTTGATAAATGTTAATGCAAGCTCTTAATTTTGAGTATAAGGACTACAGAGTCGACGAGTTCTTACTTTTACTTTCCTTCTCAAAATAAGCGATTAGAACATTTTCACTACTTCTAGAAACACCCTTCGCAGTACACCAGGTTGTGAAGGTCTTGTAGTCTTTTTCGTATACTTTCTTGGACTTTTTTTGGTGAAAGTTGATCCAATGTATTAGTTGCAATTTCCCTTAACTCAGGAGGAGTTAAATTAATAATATCTTCTTGAACCATTATTGATTAATTTTAAGGAATCTTTCAATATTCGCGACAAAATAGCGGACACGTATAATTTATCAAAGTTCACTTGATAAATAATTTGACTATTGCCAACATAAAATTTAAACATACACATTTACAAAATTTTTATGGCATTTATTAGTTTTAATTATGTATTTTTTATTTAAAAATACACAAAATAGAAAAAGTAGAATAAAGTACATGTATTATGAAGCTATTATAGCACTTGTCCCCTTAGAAAACTCGCCGCAAGGGGCTCGTTTCCTAACATGGACGCGTGCTAAAATATTATACTTTATAAAACTTGTACTTTAATATATTATTTTGAGTGTGTTGTTAATTTCTGCAATAAATCTGAAAACACTTAATATTTCCGAAACAGTTGATAGGATAGTATCACAGGGCCAACACTCCATTCATAAATCTGTTGGAAAGTGAGTTTGTGATTGTTTGAAACGTTATTGAAAATCAGTAATGGGTGGAAGAGTGACAAAACATGTTGGTCTCGCTAATGGCAACAATGTTGAAGTCTGGTTAAATCAAAGATCTTACAAGGTTAAATCCAATAACGTTTAAAAGGTTATGGAGCGGTCTCATCGTTTCGGAGCGGAGCTAGTCTGGGCAAAAAGCCCAACAAGGGCGTATAATTTACTTTGAGATTCTTTACGTTTAACTATATTATCTATTCAAAAAGTCTAGTTTCGAATATTGGATATTTTTAAAAAAGATAGAAATATTGATCCAGTTTTTATATACAGTGTATCCAAGGATGGATTTAACTATTTATGCTTAGCATCAATATTTTTGGTGTATTCATTACTGGATGATACTCTCCAGATATAAAAGTGTATATTTCTAGCCAGATTGTCATATTTATCACTAATTGTGAAACGATGTTACATATAGTTATAGTACCATATTACTTTAGTAATGCACACACAAGCCACTAAGGCATATTGTACACTAAAGTGATTAATTAAATAAGTAAATTAAAATAATATGTACCTAAACAAGTTAGATCAAATATATAAAAATAAATAAATAAATTATATAAAACCTGTCTTTACGTACTTGTTACACTGCAAACGTTGTTTAAATATAGAAAAATAAAGATGTAAAATATTTTGACGGGCTGTTCCTTTCTTCAGTATTTTATTCCCATGTACATTACCTACATAATCTTCTTTTGTGAAGTGTTTCTCACAAATAACTGTTGTATCTCCTGGACTATAATTATTCCTTCTAAGAGCATGTATCCAAATTTGCCGTAGGCTACGACCCTTTAGTATCCTAACGAAGTGGATAAACATTTGGTACATTCTTAAACAAACCGAATTTTCATAGTGATGCAAACTCAAAATCAAATTTCTAAATATATTTACTAACCTGTGAAATTTTAATTTAACACCATTGCATCTTCTAGTGAAGTATTTTATGGCCGCACAAGACTCAACCATCTTGTAAATGCAAGATTTATATTAAGAAATAAACCAACTCGACTGCTTTTTGCCCGGACTAGCACCACGGAGATCAGAAATCATATCAATACAATCATATTAAAACATAACCATACTTACCGAAGAAAAGATAAATCCTTGCTTAAATGATCCACTCTTTTACAAACTATACATGAATGCACCATCAGTGTTTATAATAAAGACGATTTTTCACCAATACTCACAAAAAAAAACAAAACAACCAAATATATAAACACTCCCTTAAAAGCGGTTAGCAGCGAGTAGCAACAGTGTATTCTTTACTATAATCGAATCCATTGATAAAGTTTGATCGTTTGCCGTCGAGCGTAGTATCTTTTAACTTGATGTTGTCAGAGTGCAGTCGGTATATTTCAAACTTTTATGTATAATAATAATATTTTCTTTCTAAATCTCTCAAGGCCTATTCACAATTTATATTAAAATTATTGGGAAATAAATTTATTTTAGAAGCAATTGCGGATTAACCTTAAACCAGTTGCAATTGTCAAATTAACAAATTTTTAATTGGGATTTTGCAGATACCTTAGCGATAAATAGGACAATCTGGCTATGCTGCAAGCATAACAGCAAGGTGGGGAGTGCACGTTTACAGTCCTTACGTCGACTTCAAATGTAAACAATTCTATCTGGAGTTTGTAAGATCTTTGGATAGTATACATTAAAAAAATTAAATAATATAGAGGAATAAATAAGAAAGTTGGTATTGGCCACTGTTATATGACACACCCTGTATCAAATGTTTTTATTGAAAATAATGCAACTAGAAAAACCACCATCGACGTGTCCGAGCATCTTTAACACACCCCCCCATTTATTTATTATAGAATTAATTCCATTTGGCTGATACACGCTGTATGAATTATGCAACCAAGTTCTTGTTAGTATAAATTATGATATTTTCACATTCCTAAATAATGTAAATTAATAAAATCAAGAACATTTACTTTGATGCCGGAAAATCTAGCATAAGATATCATCGGTACAAACATTTCTTATTCACGTTTCATTAAAAGTTCACCGCAATCTTGAACATTAAATCTGCAAAATTGTGCTTTGTGTACTCAATACGAAAACGTGATTAAACCCATTTTTTGCGAGATGGCAATTACGGCGGCGAACGTCTAAAATTACAAGATATTAAATTTCCGGGAAGCAATGCCGGGGCGGATTTTAGCTGTTGTCATTTAAACAAGTGTCATGTTTCCACCCTTAATTAAAACAAAATGCCTTGACGCTTTTTCCGGTGACGTGATTCAAAGACGCAAATTAAGGTAATGTCTTTGGCATTCGATCATCTTAATCTGCCGACTTTATCGCCCGAGGGGGATAATAAGGAAGCATGGTCGTTTTGGCAGAAAACTGTAACGCAAATAAAATAATAAGCGGTAAAATGCAAACCCATGCACGGTAAATACATTAATACGTAAATTTGTTTTCACCGACTACTTATATATATTATACCCACATATATATAACCATTATATTGCCAATACGAATGTTCCAAAATACAAAAAGTGTCCCCGCTATGGGAGATGGCGTGGTACTATTAAGTTTGCGCAGTAGGGTGTAAATTTTATCGATCGCGTCAGAGCCGGCCCGACATTACTTGTTTGTTGTTATTCGTCGCCATCTTTGGTTCTGGATGCTTTTTCAAATTACAGAATAAAAAGTGGTTCATCCACATTGTTGTCGGTATATTAGTGCTTATAAACTTTCATTACCTAACAACAATTTTTGTAAAGGAGTTTCTAATTTGTGGTGATTCGATTCGCTGTTTGGTAGGTTAGTGGCTTGTTTTATTTAAGATGAAAGGACACAAGTGCATGGTAGTTTTTTACAAAAGTCGTGGATCGTGGTCGTGTATGTACATATAGTATATACAAAAATATTTTGTTTATCACATTATCCTATCTTCGGAACCGAATTTCACTAAAAAGCTTGTAAAAAAAGAAGAGAGTGTCACTCGTATACAATATAATATATATGTGGTCACCACCTAACCTTAAAATTAATATATTTTTAATTTTGTGCATTAATAGCTGCTAATAATTCCCAAAATAGTTAATATAGTCATTCATTCTTAATTTTTGGTTTAGAAAAAATTGAGTTTAAGAAACATACGACGTCGGATGAAAGTTAAAATAAAGCTGATCGTGTCGATTGTTACAAATATTCGGACGGAATTTGGCACCAAAAGCTTACACCAATCCAGGAACCGTCGGATCATCATATCGTCAGAAATCGTATGCATGGAACGCTGTCTTAAATCGAACTAATCAAAATTTTGATTGCAATATTTTTTCTAACTAACCAGTGAAATTAACATTAAAAAAGATCGATGCCCATAGCGGGTTTGTTGCAGATGGTATTAGCAATATAATGGTTATATATATGTGGTTAGAACAAACCCGAACAAACCCGAACAAACCCCGTGCGGGCATAAAGTACATGGCCCGCGCTGGCATTAAGACGCAAAAAACAGTTTTCGATTAACTTTAGTTTCTGTAAGGAAATGCGAGATCCAGATGGTACACCTGCCAACATTTTTGAAACCTCATTTTTTGAGGATAATATGCTATCCTCTAAATATCCTTCAGCAACTGTGGCACTCTTCCATCCATTCAGCGTAGTCATACTTGCTCCAGCTTCTGCTAAAAAAAAGAGTTTTCGGCGTTCGACGTGAACAATGACCATTTTCGGGGTTGTTCAAACCCAAATATTTTGCAATAATACAGTTAATTTTCCCAAATGTATTTTTTCCAACAGGTTGTACAGTACAGCGGCCTTGTCTGTAGGTTTTGCGTTGCCTTTTCAGCCTTTTTTCAATTTCGTTGGGAATTTCAAAACTTTGTTCCATTTTTGACTTTGACACTTAAACATTTGAATACTTATCTCCCTAGCAACAAAAACACAGGCTATAATAATGTCAAGGTAATGTAGCAGGTAAAAATACAAAATGGTAAATCAAATTAAATTTAAAAAAAAAAATTTATTATTTAAAACGAACTGGTATGACATAAAAGTTTGTATGCACCACGGGTACTAATAGATATATACCCTCTGGCCAGAGGCCCTCGGCTTTGTAAGACTGTCGCCCTCAGGGCATAATCATCTACTTAGTACCCTTGATACATAAATATCTATTACGATTTGGGGTACTGTACTGACAGGTTCAAGGTCCAAAAATGTACGCACTAATTTCCGGTTTTGATTACAAGCAAGTACTCAGCTAAATCCCAACTAAAATTTATATGTATACGAACAAATTATTCGGCACACAGAAGAAAATCCGTAAATCATAATTAAATAAAGCGTCTATTTGACCCAGTGTCCCATAATTAATGATACATAGGAAACCTGCAGATTCCTTGAGTCAAAATACTGCGATTTGGCCATACTTAGTTCAAGCTGGTAATAACCGAGATACAGGGTGTCGAAGTAAAAATTTAATTTTCGATATTCCTAAGTAACTTATTTCTGAATCAATATTTTTGCACAAAATTTTGTGACTAGAGTTTTTTTGGGGGCAAGGAATTGGAATTTGTTATTCATTTTGAAGTAGATTGTATTGTATTGTACTCTGGATACATAAAAAGAAGTGTAACATTTTGGGCCTTAGTATAATTATGTTTTTATTAAAAATATCAGTTTCCCATCATTTTTACTCAAAAAAGGTACCTAATGCGATTTTCATCATTTTGTTATCAGTTTGTAGATCCATTTATTGTGATTTTTCTTTAATTATTTTATAAAGTAACATTTTTCGATTAGGTTATATTATACAGGAGTAAATCAAACTGTTGTTTTTTGTCTTAATTTCAAAACACCCTGCAGGAAAATTGAGGTGGATAATTTTATTTACATACTGTTTTTTGTCATCGTTGATGTATTCTAAACATTCGTTTCTTGATTCATTCCATTATTTCATTTCTGCTGCGAGCTGCAAAATTTTAAATGAAACGATGTTATTTTTAGAAAATGTATCTCATGGGTATTTCTACCGAAACACGCACCAATCTTGTATTTGTTGAGCTCTAATCGCCCACCGTTACATTGAGAAAATCCTCCAAGAAGTTGTTGTTTCATTTGCTCCTTGCATTGGGAACCAATTTACATTAATACATGATAATGCTAGACATCACGAATATCTGGATGAAGTTGGACTTCTAAGATTGGAATTGCCCGGATCTCAACCCAATCGAACATCTTTGGTATCAAATTAAAAGGACCGTTCGTTCGAAGAATATCTGGCTATCCCTCAAGAAAGGAAAAGTAACCTTATTCGTTCGATGTCTCGAAGGCTGCAAGCTGTCATTGCTACGAGAGGAGGAAATACACGATATTAAAATTGTTTTGTTAATTAACTTTATGATATACCTAGTTTTTGGTTTTCTTAACGAAAATAGGCTTCAAATCAGCGTTTCATTTCAAATTTTGCAGCTCGCAGCAGAAAGTAGATAATGAAATGAATCAGAAATCGAAATGTTTACAATTCATCAAAGATTACAAGAAACAGTTATCCACCTCAATTTTATTACAGGGCATTTTGAAATTACGATAAAGAACAACAGTTTGATTTACTCCTGTATAATACAGCCTAATCGAAAAATGTTAAATGTTATAAAATAATTGAGGCACAATTAACGAATCTACAAACTGATAACAAAATCATGAAAATCGTATAAAAAATAAAATGTTATAAAATATCAAACTTGACCAAAATATCAGGGTGGCGGAATTTTGTGCCGGCGAGTGTAGCTATATTTGGCGACAATATGAACAGTAGCAATATGAGAAAAAACATATACAGGGTGTCCCATAACTAATGGTACACAGGAAAACTGCAGATTCCTTGGGTAAAAATACTGCGATTTGGTCATACTTAGTTTAGTTCAATAGCTGGTAATAACCGAGATACAGGGTGTCCAAGTAAAAATTTAATTTTCAATTTTCCTAAATAACTTATTTCTGAATCAATATTTTTGCACAAAACTTTGTGACTAGGGTTTTTTGGGGAAAGGAATTTGAATTTGTTAATAATTTTCAGGTAGATTGTAGGGGGCGCTCTCCGCGGTACTCTGGATACATAAAAAGAAGTGTAACTTTCTTCGGCCTTAGTATAATTATGTTTTTATTAAAAATATCAGTTTTTCCGTCATTTTTAAGCAATAAAGGTATACTTTGTAAATGTCTCTCCGACTAACCGTTTTCGAGATATTTTCAATTACAATTTCTAATGCGCCGGTTTAAATTTTGATTTATAAATGTGAAATTTGTCACAGTAGGCTATGGTAAAAACAAATACAATGAAAGCACTTTGAAACCTCATTTTTGTCAAAGTTTATTTTCATTTGTCAGCATTGTGGGTGTTTCTAAGGAGTTTTTGAAGATACTGTTATCAAAAATTAAACTAAAAATGCCGCGACATAACTGTTTTCTAACGGAGAAATGCGAGATATGGTATGTTTATACGCAGAAGAAAATTTCAACAGACGCGGGGCACATCGGCGGTATTTGGAAATGTATCCAAAGAGAAGGCAGCCATATTTTAAAATTTTTAGAAGCCTATACGACAGACTAGGAGAAATAGGATCCTTGCGTCCAAAACGAAAAATGTAGCGGCATTTTTAGTTTAATTTTTGATAACAGTATCTTTAAAAACTCCTTAAAACACCCACAATGCTGACAAATGAAAATAAACTTTGACAGAAATGAGGTTACAAAGTGCTTTCATTGCATTTGTTTTTACCAAAGCCTACTGTGACAAATTTCACATTTACAAATCAAAATTTTAACGGGCGCATTAGAAATTGTAATTGAAAATATCTCGAAAACGGTTAGTCGGAGCGACATTTACAAAGTATACCTTTATTGCTTAAAAATGACGGAAAAACTGATATTTTTAATAAAAATATCATTATACTAACGCACAAAAAAGTTACATTTCTTGTACCCAGGGTACCGCAGAGAGCGCCCCCTATAATCTACATCAAAATTATTAACACATTCAAATTCCTGTCCACAAAAAACCCTAGTCACAAAATTTTGTGCAAAAATATTGATTCAGAAATAAGTTATTTAGGAAAATTGAAAATTAAATTTTTACTTGGACACCCTGTATCTCGGTTATTACCAGCTATTGAACTAAACTAAGTATGGCCAAATCGCAGTATTTATCCAAGGAATCTGCAGTTTTCCTGTGTACCATTAGTTATGGGACACCCTGTATATAACATGGCAGCGAAGTAGATTTAATGCTTCTCCTAATTTAATCGCCTCGGCTGCCTCTGCTGTTAAACTTCACCAAATGATCTACTTTATTGCTTAGATAAATAAACGATAGTTTTCTCCAACTGTCAGTAAACTGGCTATTTGGTGTGTGCAGAGACACACTAGGCATTCAATTTTATTTTTACTATTTAATTAGCAAAAAATGTTTGTATCAAACTATTTTAGCGTTGCGTGTTTTAATTTAAACAACAATATGAGAAGAATTATTTTTGGAGAACCTTCTATCTAATTTTTTTTATTCCATTTTTTTTTTAAACTTGTTGTGACTTATCATTGACAAATAAGAGGTCATGTAATGCTATAAGAGTATCATTTACTCTTGTCATTTTGAAGCGAATTTTAAAAGAAAATTGTATAATATTTACATTACATAAATTCGACACGCGCTTGGGTAGAAAAATGATTTTTGAGAATTACCTTATCTTTGCGTCTATTCCTTATGTATGCAAATCATACCTTCAGATATTATGAAGGCCAAATCTAGGAAATGTACGGATCGGTAATCCTAAATATTATTATTTTAAGGTAGGTATTCTATACAGCGTGAAGTATTAGAGTCTTCCCTGATGATAGGTATATACACCTACCCTGTACTGACGGGAACAAAGAGTGCGAAACCGGTCTGCAGGTGGTTACATCATATCACTGGAAAAGGCTTCCATTTCTTGGTAGTATCATTCAATCCGAATTAGTATTTTAAAGTGCGACTGTGTAGACAAAAATACGCCCTTATTGTATAAGGTATCATCGGGTGGTCTGGAAAAATAATAATTTTTCCATACATTGGTATTTAATATTAGTACCTCCTGAAAAGTATAGACTTTTTATTTTTGATAAAAAAAATGTCAGTCCGATCAATATTAACCAAATAAAACGTAAAAATAAACACTGATTATTAATAAAATGCGAAAAAACAACGAAAATAACGCATTTATTTCGCCAAATGGTATTTGATATTAATACCACCTGATAAGTATAGACTTCATATTTTTTAAATAGATTTTTAAAATCTTGATTTATTCAAATAACGTCAGTTCAGATTGTGTGGGACTGCTAAGAGATGGCGCTGCGCTCTGTATTTTCTCGACTACCGTTGATAATACAGCGTGAAGTATTAGTCTTCTCTGACGATAGGTATGTACACCTGTCCTGTACTGACGAGAAGAAAATAGTTCGAAACCGGTCTGTAGGTGGTGACATCCTATCAATGGAAAGGGCTTCCTTTTCTTGGTAGTACGATTCAATCTGAATTAGTATTTTAAAGTGCTACTTTGAAAACAAAAATACGCCCTTATTGTATAAGGTATCATCGGGTGGTCTGGGAAATAATAATTTTTCCATACATTGGTATTTGATATTAGTACCATCTGAAAAGTATAGATTTTTTATTTTTGATAAATAAAATGTCAGTCCGATCAATATTAACCAAATAAAACGTAAAAATAAACACTGATTATTAATAAAATGCGAAAAACCAACGAAAATAACGCATTTATTTCGCCAGAAAATAAAAATCTGCTCTACTAATAACGATTGGTCATCATACGTTTCCAAAAATTTGTATAAAAAGCAGATAATGTCTTGAACCAAAAAACATTATGTTAAAAAAGTTCACTATTCACAACAAAATACAATAAAGCTAATTTATACCGCTCAATTTTTCCACAGGGGGTTAAGATATTAAGTGTAAAAAGGGACTTTTGTTCCTCCAAATATTTCGTTCGAGACGCAAGTCTACACTTCATTAAAAATTTGACCAAAATCGGAAAATTTAAAAAGTTACAGGACTATAAAGTTAACCAACATTATCTTGGACTGAAATTTATTGTCGGTAGTGTATTATAATCTTAATGAATTTATAAAAGTAATAATAGTACTGTTCAATTTTAACAATTTTAACCTTGTTTAATTTTCAAGACCGAATAAATCGTAGCGGAACTACAAAACCAGTTGTATCCATTATATTCTAATCCATAATTTTGGCTTTGTTAATATTCTGAACTGATTGCCTAAGCTGGACACAAAAAAATGCTTTAGATAAAAAAAATACACTTCTAGAGGCCTTAAATACGTATTTTGTTATCCTTCTCACCCCAATTCTGATCCTGGGTAAAATCAATTAAAGTTTGTTAATCTCTATAAGGTGTTAACTGCTTCGAAACTTAAGAAGCCGTCATATAAACTTTGTGGAAAGTCGATATTCCCATTATATTGCGCTGGAACTGCCCACTGGGAACAATATCCGAAAGGCGTACCTATCTTGGATATATTAATCACATTTCATTTTCATGGATACACCAATTACATTTTAATATTTAAATAATTTGTTTATGATTTTAAGAATGTAAATAATTTTTTTAGTAAATTGTCCTGAAAAATTCAGACTCCTTACGTAAAAATATTAGGTTTAATTATACTTACCTATATCTGAAAGTTGATATTAACTGAGATACAGGGTGTTAAAGATAAAACTTCATTTTTGTTTTTCTCTAATAACTTTAGACAGAAACCAACGGTTTTTTACAAAGTTTTGCAATTACGGTTTTTTTAGGACGAGAAACTGATTTTTTGGTGATATTTTAATGTACAATGTAGAGGGCGCGATGACAGCGGCATTTTTTGCACATTTATTAGGTCATAACTTTTTTGTGCCTCAGTAATACTCTTCTCATATTTATTACGTAAAAACGGTATACTAAGTTCAGGTCGGCCAGAGTTACCGTTTCGGAGATAGTTACCTCTGAATTGTTTGGTGCACCCTGCCCAATTACTATTAATTTGCAAACAAAATATTTTTCTCAAAGTAACCCATGAGAAAACAAATGAAATTTAGAGATGCAGTTGCTGTGGAACAGAAAATGTTTCATTTTTGAGTTTATCTTAAGTTTGTGTTTTCATTGCTGTTGGTTTCTTTCGACACGATATTTTCTAAGGTCAAAGTTATTTTAATTAAAGTAAGTTAAAGAACAATCCAATTGCTGTATTTATTATTCCCAATTACCATTATTAGAACATTAATTATCATGTAAAAGTTAATTGGTAAGAAGTAACAAAATATTATTTGCTTGCCTGAGCTAACGCACTAAACAATTTAATGGTAATATCTCCGAAACGGTAACTCTGGGCGACTTGAAATTAGTATACCTTTTTAATGTAATAAATATGAGAAAAGTATTATTTTCATTAAAAACTTAAATACACTGAGGCACAAAAAAGTTATGATCTAATAAATGTGCAAAAAATGCAGCAGACAGCGCCCGCCCCCTACATTGTACATTAAATCAGTTTCTCATCCTAAAAAAAACCATAATTGCCAAATTTTGTAAAAAACCGTTGGTCTCTGTCAAAGTTATTAGAGAAAAACAAAAATGAAGTTTTAACTTTAACACCCTGTATCTCAGTTAATATCAACTTTCGGATATATCTAAGTATAATTAAATCCCAATATTTTTACGTAAGAGGTCTGTGGTTTTTCCATATCCCATTAATTAGCGGACACCCTGTATTGATTCACTAAACAGGGGAACCTCGATTGTGTCATAAATAACATGGACAGAAATGACTTTGTCACAGTCAAAGTTGTCTGGTTAGTTAATTCTCGATTAAAATCTTCCTGCAGCTCGCCGCTTTATTTTCGTACTTCTAATAATTACAAGAAGACAGTGGGGAAAATTAATTAAACTTTGCTAATCTCTATAAGGTGTTAACTCCTTCGAAATTCAAAATGCCGTTATATAAACTTTGCGGAAAGTCGATATTCCCATTACATCGCCCTGGAACTGCCCATTGGGAACAATATCCGGAACGCGTACGTATCTCGAATATCTAAATCATATTTCATTTTCTAACGTCGATAAGGTGTCGGTCTTACATAGTCACGTATGAGAAGTTATATCAAAATTCACTATCATTCAAATGTATATTTGGGAATGTGACCGAGCACACATCAAGATGATATGTTTAGACGGAGGGAAAGTATGTTTTTACGTATGTGAAAAATACGGCAAATGGAGGAAAGAAAGCCGAATGAAATGTTTATGGTTATGTTGTACCGATTGACGAACGCCCTTAAAAAATCAAGCACTGATTGGTTTGATATGTTTTGGTTAGGAAAAATAAACAATCGACGGACGTGACTCAAAAGTTTATAGTTTTATCCAGTTTACGACATACTTGACACCATTTTACCATATTCAGTTAAGAATTATTTTTTTCTACAAACACTGAAAAACAAAAAAGAACAACAAATAACGACAAATATGACAGTTGTAAATCCGGTAATGTCAAACGTGAAATCAGGTATGAAAGACGGCCGATCCAATAAGGGTTTTATAAAAAGTCTTTGTCTAATTAACAGGAAACGACAAAGAAAAAGTATATTAACTTTCAGAGCTCCCTGATTGTTTTTCTGCCTACACAAAAATGTGAATTGTTTATTCTTCAAAGACTGTGGACCAAAGCCGTATCCTCCTTCTAAAAACAATATTTCTTTATTATGGAAATGACGTATTATATTTAAGCCGACAAATCCTGAGATAAAAGAAAATAAATTGAAGAAAAATACCGATAAATGGCGCTTTCAATTGATGACCGGATTATATCACCTTATGTCAAATCAGTCAAACACATGTGGGGCACTGGCGTAATATGTAAATAGCCAACACTGAGGTCTGCAGGGTCAAAAGACGTCTGCTCATTTCGACCGGTGTTGTCATATCTACAGTGCAAACTCTTTAGAAAAAAAATTATAATTTTAACAATTTTTAATTCTCATTCATTTATGAACAAATATGATTTCAGAAAACCGACGGCGAAAGATGTTTTGCGAAACAAATAATGGTAATATCACACACAAATTTCAAATTCGTTACAAGCACACTAAAGTAAATAGGTCAAACGTCATTGACCTTTTAAATAATAATTATCGTTCAAACTCTTTAAAAAAATGCTATTTCATTTAAGACACATGCTTTCTTACCTTACTTATTTAAATACAATTGTTAGTTTCATAATTTTACACAAACCACACAGAATCTAAGTTTTAGGAAGAAACCTCTCACATAACCTCAAAAATAGCAGCTATTCACATGGAAGAATACACGCGAACGTTGTTCTAATTTTGGTCCCTTTTTTCTCGCGTAGATTTATTTATTTAACTAATTTAAAACACACACATTTTAAATACACACAATGCAATCCTTCAATTTAAAAATGAGATTTTATCTACGAACAATAAATCAGTTAACCTACGAACGAACGAAATATATACCTTCAAAACTCGAAATAGAGATGGGCAATATTTCGCGAGATTCTTCTTTATTACTTGCCTATTTACCGCGAGATCTCTTGCAATGCGTTTAATTGATATGGCGTTAATGGAATTTCGACCAAATTGAATAAAATGATAGTGGTAGCTGATAATACTGCGACTGTACTTTTTCTTGCGAGAAGCTTAACAAATTAAACTAGCCAGCTCTAACTCCCAATAACAAGATCGACGAAGATTTTATTTTCTTTCTCACGCGGCTATCTCTTTCACACAATCCACTCGGCGCGGGGCCGAAGTAGGTCTATGGGTACAAGCGTGCGACTTGCAAGTTGCAAGTGTCAGTAATAGAAGAACAGAGTTAGGGTGGGGTCGCTTCTGTTGATAACCATTTACACTCTCGGCGATCCGCTTTGATTACAGAATGTACGCGTATAATAGTTGTAATGATTTTCGGGCTACGCGTCCAAACTTTGTATATTATTTGACATTGTTTTTATAGATGAACCTAAGCTGCTCAGTTAAAACGATTAGTTTGTTTTGGACGTTTGACTTGACAGAAAAATGGAATGTCTCCGACGAATAAGTCAATTTTCGTCGCGTCGCGTGTATTAAAATCTAATGATCTGAACAAGTAGGTAGATAAATAATTTATTCTTATAATTTTATATGGCATTTCAGTTTTGCATTAAGTTTGGCAACATTGCACGTAACTCCTGTTTCCTGATATGCTTCCACAGGGTAACATGGCGAACAAACCCGAACAAACGCGGGATGAGGTGTGGGTTTATGTGGCTGGACCCCACTTTTAAAACGGTCGATTTGAAAAAAAAAATATGTAGCGTTTCTCTAGGACACCCAAGGAGTCACCCATTTAAATATAATACGCCATTTCCATAACACCATGTATAAAATTAGTTTAAAGTTAAAAAAAAATAATTTAGCTTTAAAAAAGTGCCATAACGTGCCATTTTTTCACTTCTCTCTGATTGATTATAATATCAAGTTAACGTGTAACACGCATCCGCGTCATTCGCAGCCTGGGCGCCGCATTGGTATTGTTACCTTGCAAATGACAATAATATTTGAAAACATCAAAAATGGAAATAAATAATTCCGATTTCGAGGAAGAAAACTCATTTCAAGACACTCCACACGAAATAATTAATAAAGCCAATGAAGCAACACAAAATGTATGGCATGAAAAATCGAAAGAAGCTAACAAAAAAGAATGTAATACGTTTATTAAATTGCATTGGCTCAAACGCAAGTGAAGAGGTTCAGCGAACGGGTATTGTTGACGGATTTTCAAGAAAGATAAACCATTTTTTAATCTTCGACTTTATATTCAGTTTTCTTTTTTATAATCAAACACAAGCACTATAGGAAAAATCCTTTAGGACAGTCTGGGAGTGGTGCGTGTCCGAATAAAACGATTCACGTTGGTTTTGAATCGTTGGAGGTTATATTCGTTGGGAAAAACGACCTCGGGAAGGTCGTTCCATAAAGAATAAGTCCTTCAGATGAAAGAATGCTTAAATAATGAAGTTCGAGGAGTACCTACTTAGGTTAACCACATATGGATGGGTGGCAGTGGTTCGTCGTGTATTTCTGCTATTCGCCGCTCTGGGCGGAATTAAGAGGGCAAGGTCAGCCGAGCACTTTCAATGAAAATATCTGTAAAAGAGAGTCTTCGATGTCCAGGCTGTCGAGGTTCTTCGTCAGCTCGTTGGCTCGGATCAGACGAATGGCCCTCCTTTCGATGAAATCCAGCAGCCGAAGAGTATGTTTGGGTGCAGAACTCCAGACATGAGATCAGTACTCTAGTGATGGTCAAATCTGGGCTTTGTATAGTGTCAAAAGTTGTTGAGGTGTGTACAACTTTTTGGTCCGGAAGAGTAGACCAAGTTTCTGTGAAGATACCTTGGCGATTGCCACAACGTGGTTATGCCAATACATATTTATTCCCAGATTGCGTGTCCTGCCATGACTATATCCGGTTCTGTAATGTTAACCCTTTTAAAGAAAACTGCTGCCTGGGTTTTTTTTGCGTTAAATCAGTAGTCAAGCGTAAAGTCAATAGCATGAATATAAAGCTAAAAACTAAAATCAACACTAATTCTAAGTCGATATAAGGAAATATCCCAAACTCATTGCATTACTAAGTGTCAGTGAGTTGGTTATACACCAATATTATTTTTCTAATTTCGAAGAAGAAAACGATACGATCGTACTATTTCAATTTACCTCTTAACCCCTTTAACCGTCACTCTTCCTACACATGAAATTATATCATTTTCTATAATGTGTATTAAATACGTTGTATAACAAACGTTAGTAACTCTATATAATTTTCCCAATTGGCAGAATCGTAAGTTTCTTTGTGGCCACGAAACGCATGCTCCTGTTCTCCTAGTAGGCCAGAGAGGACGCCCATAAGGATTTCGCTACAGGATACAGGGTGTCCAAGTAAAAATTTTAATTTACAATTTCCTAATTATTTTACTTTATTATCCAATATTTTTGCATAACATTGTGTGATGGGTTTTTTTGGGGCGACAAATTTGAATCTGTTAATAAATCTGATGTGGACTCTAGAGCGCGCTTGCTGCGACACTCCAGGTACATAAACACAAGTGCTCTAGTATATTTATGTTTTTATTAAAAATATCAATCATTTTCACCCAAAAATGATGTACCTTGTCAATGTTGCTCCGAGCAACTGTGTTGAGAAATTTAAATGACCAGGAAAACATGCCTTAGTATTTATTTGAAGACAGTTTCGTTTGAAACATAAATGCAATTTTATTAGGCGTATGTAGGCAGCGGACCTTAGCAAATTAGGAATTTATTACTATGAAAATATATCTACCTAAATAAAATTACATCAAATGCTAAAATATAGCTAAAGTGAAACTTCTCATAACGGACACCTCAAATAAGCGGACATTTCTATTAAGCGGCCATTTTTTCATAGTTCGGATAGGTATATGAAATTCGATGAAATTCAACCTCTCTTGGGCGGACTCTTCTTTGGGCGGACGCGGATGGACTGTTTTCATACAAATAGTGCGAAACCCCTCCTTTAAACGGACACATTTTTTTTAAAAGTATTTGGGAGACGAATAAGTACGGTGCAAAAACTCTCTGAATACATACCGGCAACAAATCGCGTATGCGTGGCAGAGCGAAAAGAATTCGCCAAATGAAAGTATGTGTGATTCCCCGACAGCACTCCGCTGTGTAAGGTTAAAATTGCACATATTGATGTTGTGGAAGTTTGTAAATTGATAGCGGGCGAGTTCATTAACATTGATAGCAATGTGCTATTAGAAGATGATAGTGACCCCATTCGTACCAATTATGTAGTCCAAACTGAAACCACATCACTATTTGACGACTCTGATGAAGGAGTTGAATGCAGTAATCAAACAAATGTCACCAATTATCAACAAGCCATCAGTATGGTAGAGGAATTATAAGAGTATACAAAGAACAGAGTTGACAGCAATGGAATTATTATCAAACTTGGAATTACATTTTCTAGATTGCAAGTATAAAACGCAAACACGTCAAACTACGTTATTGGATTTTTTAGTACTACATCCTAACTAAAACTAGTGTATTTTTGTTATGTTATGTTTATTTGTACATACATATACATAGTAATAATTTTGCATTTACATAATATTACCTAATAACAAATTTCCCATGGGCGGACACATCTATTAGGCGGACGGACACATTTAGACGATCCCGTAGATATCCGTTACTGTATATGCCAAATTTCACCAAAATTATTAAAGCCGTTGGAAATATCTTGAAAACACCAAAAAATTAAAAAACCCTGTGTCTTTCAAATAAGAGCTCTGCGACCCATGTTGAGAGGAACTATTAATCTTATTTTTGGTTAAGGAACCAGTATACGAGCGATGGTAGGTATATGTTTTTTAAACACCCTGTATGTTCTATAACCGCAGCACCACTAAAATTAATTTGACATCCGCAAAATAGGTCTATTGAGATCACATCGATATTTTTGAACGAAAAGCGGATTAAAGTTCCATGTCAACCCGGGTAACCTTTTTGCTTAATAGGAAATTATTAATCGAACTGAAATGGAATTATACTGTCGTATCAGATGTAGCGAGATCGCCCAGTTTTATGCTTGGATGACAAGTTAATCTCGAGATTGACACGGGCAAAGATCGATATTATACACGGATTGAAAGTTTATATTTCGAAAAATTTACCCAATAAAGTACAATGACGTTTCCTGAATTTAATATCAAAAAATTTTGTTGAGAGCTGCGATTAATCACATGTTGCCCAGCAGGCACTATTTTATGCGAACGTTTAGCCAAATATACCTACTTAGTTTTTTCTAGTCTAAAACTGGATTCGTAAAGTTAAAGGATTGAGAAAAGCTATGAATAAATTGCATTAAAAAATATAATGTTATAAGGATAATAATATCTAACAATTTCAAATATGAACAATTTTCAAATTTTTGTCACAGATCTTCCTGAAAATTGTTGACACCCCAATCGACATGTCAATCAATCTAAATATCAATAAATTAACTAAAAAGCTTTATTATTAACGGCTGAAACGTCACCAAAAGAAATATTGATCAGCTGATGACTCTAGTCTCTTTCTAACCTGCCAAAAAACGGCATATTTTTTAATTAAATTGATGCAACATAGATGGCTCTGATTGCTAATTTGAGATTGTTTGGGTTCCTCATCTTAAAAGTACATTGCAAAACCTTAATGTATTATGGAGTTAGGTAAATTTCCTCCCGACAGCTGTAGTTATGCATAAGGATCGTGCTTAATTGGTCTTGTAAATAGGTAAACTTCCCTCTAAAACCGTATAGTACTTATTTAGGTATAATTTGCTTAGTTGTTCAAATTAGTTATAGTAGTGTTATTTTTTAGTTTAATTATCGCAGAGTTTTGTACTTTCTGAATTTAAAAAAATGGAGTTTTATTTTATTATATACCGTTAAACAGAGGAAGTTCTAGGTAATTTTTGAGGTGGCTGGATATTGGTTCCCATGTACATTCCTTAGAAAAACTGTATTATAACTTCATGAAGAAGTCGACATGGTAAACTGATGTGCCGAGTTTGAAAACAATTTGGTGAGCCAATCCTAAGGTATTCAATTAAACGTGATGACGAATTTCCAAAGTTCAGGTAATGGCAAACAACAGCAAATTAAATTTTAACATTGACAAAACTACAATTAGTGTCAGTTATTATTAAATTTATTAGATAGGTATGTTACACAATTTTTGGGCAATAGCGCCATAGAAATTAGTTCCTGGTGTTTGCTGTATTACCTGAACTATGAGTATGTATGTATGTATTCGTGGTTTTGTCATCAGGTTTAATTGAATAGCTTTAGAATTGGCTCATCAAAATGTATTCAAACTTGGCACATGGATGTACCATGCCGGCCTCTTCAAGAAGTTATAATGGCAGTTTTTTTTTAAATATCCAGTCACCTCAAGAAATACATGAGATTTCCTATGTTCAACTCAACGATGCCTAACGCGGTATAAAATCTGTTACTTGCTAAGTTTCGTTATCGTAGTGTGATTGTTTAGTTGTTAAATTTAGTAATCATAGAATTTTGTATCTTTTGAATTTAAAAAAGATATTTCAGGTACCTGAAATGTACGGGAGGCAATTTATCTATTATAATGATTCCTTACATCATTTTATGAAGATGTGATGGTCATGGTCTGCAATAGGGATGCCGCTTTGGAACACGATCTCATCTTTTAGAAACAGGTTTAGGTCGATAGGTTTTCCTGTTCCGCTGGAACAGTCTGGTTCGCTGAAGCGGCCGGAATAACCTGTTGGGATGAAACAGTGTCGAATGCTCGGACACTGTCTGTTACAATGGAGCAGAAGCAGATAGCAGCGATAGGAAATGAATTGCGCGGTGTTGTCAATGTTTAACATTTTTCGGAAGTACGAAAAAAAATTAAAACTAAATATTTATCACAAATTATTTTTATAACACTCTTTAAAGATAAAGTTTGTGTCCACAGTATCCGCATGCCTGTATGACGTATCATGGAAATATTTATTTTTAAAAGTTCCAAAGCGGGATACTCGTATTTCGTGTTGATAAACTTTTTGTTAAAATAAAAATAGATCTGGGGAAAGTCCCTAAAAGCTAACTCTTCTGTTAATGGAACAACCGGCAACCCCGCTTTATCAGAATGCAACGTTGATGCCACATTGCTATGTAACAGAAGAGCAGCGAGCCTTTTTAAAACAGTTTGGAATTGGAACGGTTTCTTGAAACAGGTATTTTTTAAAACCGAAACAGGTTGTTTAAAATAATATAACCTGTTCCAACCATCCCTAGTGTGCAATAGCATCATTTTCTTGCCAGAGCGTGTTGAAAATTTTCTTAAAAATCGTTATATTTTGAAATTTTCGAAAGTAGATATTTTAGATGTTATTTTAAATTTTGTCATGTGTCAATAGGATATAAAATCACATAGTTTAGTCAGAAAAGTTAGTCAATCGATCGGCCAAAGGCTTTCCTGCAAGCATTTCTACGTGAAATCGGTCTGTTGCGTTTTACTCGTCAGACGTTCTTGATTAAAACAATTAAATGTCAATTGAAACTTTTATTTCTTTAATTAATTATAAATTTAATTGATATGGCCACCTCCATTTAATATGCACTCGATTTATTAATATTTCTAAAAGCCGTATTAGAGTCGGTAAGAAAAATTTCCGGTGCAATGGCAATTATAATTGCATGAATTCATGCGCAGTAAACCGTTTTCGATCAGCTGGCGCATTGCCAATAGTCAGAACAGCAATTGTTAGTGTCGAAATCCCTAAAATATCCCCAGAATTAGAGATGGGCAAACCTGCTCGTTTTGATTAGCAGTTAAAGCAGCTACTGCACTTACAAATGGCAGTTTAAAAAAATTTGCTACGAATTAGCAGTACCGGGTGGTCCTATAAGGGAGGAAGCCGGCTATGTCTCGGTAACCATCAATCGTACAGCTTTCAAAAAAGTTTTTTTGTAGGAAAACAAGAGAAATCGCTGGAAATAATTTTTAAGTTTACCAGTTGGCTGCTAGAGGGCGTAATACCAATACCCAACTGGGAAATCGAGGTTTTCTCTTCAATACGCCCACTTATGCCTTATTAAAAATATATGTGTAGTAATCCCGGGGGAAGTATGAGCAACTTCGGTTTTATACTTATAGCTTCAACTCATCATGGTGGGGGAAGGACAAACATTTATTTGCAAAAAATTAAGTAACTCCGGTTAACGTAAACGAAATTTATCAAACATAGTCTCGTTAGAAAGAGATTTTATTGCTTTATCAATTGCATTATAAATTACGCCCTTTTAGTTTTAGCGGTAACCGCTAGAGAGCGCTTTTGGGAATGTCAACGAAATTTGCTGTTTTTCTTCAAAATTGTAAATGGAAGCATATGTTGGTTTTCACGATATCAACAAAACATTGTGAAAAAAAATTATTCAGACTACTATTATGTCGGATAAAAATAATGGGTAGGCTTTGATACAAAAATATTCTAAAACTAGTAGGCTTTGAAACAAAAATGTTCTGGTGCTTGAACCAACTAATAAATATTTAAAAATAACAGAATAATCCATCTCTATCCAGACTTACACCGGCAATGGCAATGAAAATGGCGCGTGCCCCATTTCTGGCAATGCGAGACAGCTGATCGAGAACGGTGTACTGCGCATGAACCGTGCAATTTTAATTGCCAGAAGACTAGAATTGCCGACTGTAATACGGATTCCATTCTCGCATTGCGCCGGCAATGCGTGAAGTATTTGGCCAGCTTCCGTGCAATTATAATTGCCATTGCTGGCACAAGAGACAAGAATTGCCGACTCTAATATGGCTTTAAATGTAATACAGTGTAGAATTATCTGTCCTAGTTCTATGCTTGGATGACAAGATTTTCCGGCCTTGTAACGTGACTATCGCGGGCCTGTTTCACTAAAAAAAAAAGCTGTTTACTACTTAGACTTATTGTTAAATAATATATAGGCTCTCTTGCCACATTTATTGTGCCTTTGTGTAAAAAGAAGGTCATAAAATAAGCATGACTAAAGTAATGGAAAATATTTACAAGCAAATTGAATTTAGTCTGATTGACACTCCAATTCGGTAAATATAAATATTCAAATATTCGTGATCAGCTGCATGCCAAAGCTAGGGTTGCTTTTAAGTTATTATAGTTCTTGGCCTGCCTTCTTATCAATAATAAAAAGCAAAGTAACTCTACTTTCTATCTGCGCCGCGCAGTGGCGTATATAGGGGGGGGCCCAGGGGGCCCGGGCCCCCCCCGAAATATAATGTAATAAGTTCATAATATATTCAAAAATACTCAAACTGAAGCGAATTGTGTTGCCGACTAGGCAACTATGCGATTAATTTTAAAGAGACGAGTGCATCGCTTCTTGGCGCGTAACTCGCCGCTCCACTATGTTGATACCCCTGAGTAGTGTTGCCACACGCTGTATTATTATAGGGGTAGATTTCTGGAAGGAGTGGGGTAGAATTGGGCCGATACGGGTAGAATTTATGCCGATATTAATATAGTGTTATATTAAAATCTTGTCATATTCCCTCGTTAAATTTTAACTTCCATACATGTTTCGAGGGTATCTTCAGTAGAAAACTTTTGACATTGTCAGGGTGAACAGTAAGAAAGAAAAAACAATTTTTAAGTACTATGAAAAACTTTTTACTTTTGATGAAAATTTGAAATTAAGAAAAAAAATGAATTATATATTTTCTTATTCCGGTAGAAGAAAAAGAAAAAGTGAAAAAAATCAGTAATTCTGTTTCTTCTTTTTCTACTTCCGGAACATTTTTCTTCGTTTTTACAGTTCATCTTGACAATGTCATAAGTTTTTACTCCTTATATATTATCAACTGAAGATGAGCGTATAAATCCTTCGGAACATATGGAAGTTAAAATTTAAAGCGTGTTTATTAAACTGTAGTGCCTCTTCATAATATAAAATTTTTTAAATAAATTAACAATTAACAGTTAAAAAATTTATTAGTATTAATTTTGTTGTCAAAATATTTCTCTTTAATTTAGGGCCCCCCCCGAAACAAATTTCTATATACGCCACTCCGCGCATGTATTTTTAATAAAATATACATGGTGATTGATGGTGGATGGCCTATTAGACGGAACTAGTCAACGGATCACTTTGAAAATTTGCTTATTAAGGGTGTACTAATTAATGGGACATGGAAAAACAACAAACCCTTACGTAAAAATATTAGGATTTAATTGTACTTACCTATATCCGAAAATTGATATTAACTGAGATACAGGGTGTTAAATTTAAAACTTCATTTTTGTTTTCTCTAATAACTTTGAGAGAAACTAACGTTTTTTTGCATAATTTGGATATTATGATTTTTTTAGGAAGACATTTTTTATGAAATTTTAATGTACAATGTAGGGGGGCGCTGTCTGTGGCATTATCGCAGTTTGTCCTTTACCGATAATACATCTTTCGTGAGCTCTTGTTCGCATTGTTTTCCGTTTTTCATGGTTTTTAGTCCAATTAATTAGTTTCCATGGCTGTTCGTTGATTTTCTAGTGACCGTCACACAGTGTAACTAACTATTTGCTGTTTTAGTGGTGTTTTTCCTACACATTCCACGGTGTCACGCTACTTTGTTTATCTTTTAATACAATTTTTTGCTCCGGCTGTGTGGGAGCGGACAATCTACACGGAAGTTTATTATTGATGATCTTTCAATGCCGCCAAATAGTAAAACCATGAGATGTTCCTATTGTGAGGCAGACATTAGTGATCGCTCACCTTCTATCTCGTGCTGCGTTTGCCTATCCTGGTTTCATAAGGGATGCTCTGGGCTAACATCCAGGGAATTCAATAGACAATCGTCGATGTGGAAAAAATCGAGTGTAACTACTTGGACATGTGATGGATGTTCTGGTCTCGCACAATCTGTGAGTAGTGTGCCTACTACCAAGTGTGATTTAGTCCCTAATACTCCTCAGCCTAACACCCAATTGAATCGCACCACCCGTCAAACTCGTACTCGTCTCTCTATTGGTCCAGGATTTGACAGTGTGCCTCTCAGCGTTCACGACCCGAGTGATGGCCAAGCGTCTACCCAGAATTTAATACTTCTGAACGACAAGGTCTCACTTAATGACATTATGGAAAAACTATTACAAATTGAGTCTCAATATCATGTGCTGCTCACCAAATATGAAGAACAAATAAAAATAACATCGAAGCTACAATCTGAAATTGATGACCTAAGGAAACATCATTCGCTCGGTAACAATAGTAGCGTACCCAGCGCCTCAACTAATGAAGTTGTACGTGAATCTTTTCAGGAGCTAAGTGAAAGGCAACTACGTCAAAAAAATCTTATGATTTTTGGTGCATTAGAAGACGCTCCCTCCGAGGGGCACTCAAGACGTCAATTGGATACTATAACTGCTGTGGATATAGTGTCTAAAGCCTACTCGGAGGCCCGTGTTGAGAATATTAGGGTCTTCCGCGTTGGCCGTGAAAACAATTTAAGACCTAGACCAATTAAAGTGATACTGGATTCCGCTACTGATGTTAAAGCTATTGTCCGTCAGGCTAAGGAAGTAAAGAAAATTGGTGCCTACAAAAATATCTCTCTGGCCTATGATAGAACGCCCAAGCAGATTGAAGAATACAAACAATTAAAAACAACCTTGGACTCCCGTTTAGTGAATGGTGAAACAAATCTTAAGATTAAATATTTCAATGGTTTTCCTAAGATTATTAAAATTAAAGAAAATTTAAACTAATTAACTTGTCTAACAGTGCGGCACCATCCTCAAAACTAACAATATCCTGTTTATATCAAAATGTACGGGGACTCAATACGAAATCTATCGAATTTTACAAATCGGTTTGTGAAGCTGATCAAGATGTTATAGCAATTTCCGAGAGTTGGATCCAGGATGGTGTTTCTTCGAGCGAACTCTTCGATGGTCGATACACAGTATTCCGTTGTGACAGAGACTTGGCTGGTGTGGGTGTATCACGGGGTGGTGGAGTTATACTGGCTGTGAACAATAAACTTAAAGCAATTCAACTAGATTTTCAGGCCGTTCGCACCAATGTCATCAAAGTGGATATTGTGGGTTGCAGGGTGAGCGTTGACTTTGTCTCATTGCTCATACTAGTTGTCTACATACCGCCTAGTGCAACTCATAACGACCTGACAACCTTCTTTGAATGTCTTGAATCACTCCACTACTTATATGATAGTAATATTGTCATCATGGGTGATTTCAACATACCTGCACTCTACGGTAATAATGCCGACGACGCTAAATCCGAATCTCTCAACAATTTCCTTCACCTACTCGCCTTAGAGCAAGTAAACAAAATCCCAAACTCCTATGGTTCATTCCTAGATCTTGTTCTTTCCAATGTTATATGTGATGTCTCCGGCGAATCTTTCCCTCTAGTCAAAGAGGACAATTACCATCCTTGTCTAAGAATTAACCTATCCCTTCTATCCGGCCTTGATTCAGGTTTCCCTGTAAATCAATCTCAACTTAAGTATAATTTCAGGAGAGTAAATTATCCTCTGTTATATGACGTGATCTTGAATATGGATTGGTCAACTCTATATACCTCGTCTAATGCTAATGAAGCTTGTGCCTGTTTCTATAAGTTACTGTATGAAGTTTTCGATGCTTACGTTCCGAGATCTGTCATCCACAAGAGATCATTTCCCTTATGGTTTACACCTGACATTATTAAAGAGACAAAGCGCAAACATAGACTTCTCAAAAAAATCAAAAAATCCTACTCGCTAGTGCTCCAGCAACAATATAGAGCACTCCGTGCTAGTATTAAGAGAAAGATCAATGTTGCCTATAAAGCCTACACCAATAAGGCCGAAACTTCTATATCCAACGATCCGAATAACTTCTGGTCCTTCATCAACTCAAAAAACAAAACCTGCGCTTTACCTGAGATATTCACTGACAACACCACCCAATACTCTAAGCCTAACGATATCGTAAATGCATTTGCAAACTTTTTCAAATCTGCTTATTCCACCCCTTCCAGGCAAGCTCTTTCACCACACTTATCTATGGAGAGCTCATCTATCTCCCTGGAACACCTTCCTGACGAACTAATCTTGAAGTCTCTAAAGAAATTAAAAAATAAGCCAACTCATGGGCCCGACAATGTGCCTAGTTTTCTTGTCAGAGACTGTGCCGCTCCCTTTCTTAAACCTCTATCTTTTATTTTTAACCTATCGCTTAAAACTAGTTCCTTTCCTGATGTATGGAAGGAAGCAAGGATTACCCCAGTACTTAAAAAAGGTAATGCCAGTGTGATATCCAATTACAGACCTATCTCTATATTGTCGGCCTTTGCCAAGGTCTTCGAGATGGCGGTTTATGAATGTACTTTTAATCAGGTAAAACTGCTTATCTCATCTCATCAACACGGTTTCTTCAATGCTCGTAGCACAGTGACTAACCTGGCTTGTTTTACCCAATTTGTTGGGCAGGCTATGGATGACCGCAAGCAAGTAGATGCGATATATACGGATTTCTCGAAGGCCTTTGACAGAGTTGACCACTCCATCCTGTTACATAAACTGGCCGGCTTGGGTTTTGTTAATAAATTTGTCTCTTTTCTTAACTCATATCTTAGGGATCGTGTACAATATGTGATGATTCGTGGTCATAAATCCTTTACTTTTTTAGCCTCGAGTGGTGCTCCGCAGGGTAGTAATTTGGCCCCCTTATTATTCCTCTTGTTTATCAATGACATAAGTGTAAATCTATCCAGCAAAGTACTACTATTCGCTGATGACTTGAAACTTTTCAGAATAATACTTGATATAACGGACTGTATATTGTTGCAAAGGGATTTGAACATTCTGGAGATGTGGTGTAAGACAAACAACCTGCCGCTAAATTTAAGTAAATGCTTCACTATGTCTTTTACGAACAAAGCCGATTACGTTTATTTTGATTACACTCTTGACAACACAACCATTGAGCACTGCGAAACGTTTAAAGACCTCGGGGTAGTTTTCGACAATAAGCTTTCCTTCTCCCACCACTTTAGGAGCATTCACAGCAGTGCGATGAAGGCCCTGGGATTTATCATACGGAATTCGACTGATTTCTCAAACACCAAAACCCTGAAAACCCTTTATTACAGTTTTGTGTGGTCTAAGTTGGAGTATGGTGGTGTTATTTGGCATCCGGTCTTTCATAAATATATTATTTTACTAGAGAACGTACAAAGAAAGTTTGACAAGTTTATCGCCTATAGAGAAGATGGTATATATCCTACCCGGGGTACTAACCAGAATGCACTGTTGTCTAGATTCCAGATGCCATCGCTCCTTAACCGCAGATACCTCATGTTTATGCAGTTTTTGTATCGTATTTGCTGTTCGCTCATCGATTCCCCGGAGCTGCTGTCTTGTATTCTTTTCCATGTTCCTCTTCGTTCAGTTAGGCACCAACTCCCTCCTCTAACTTTCTGATTAAAACACCTGTATACCAATCCATGTTGATTTTCAATAATACCCTTAATGACATTGATGTATTCGGTTTGTCCAATACCCAATTTACTAAACTTATAAAACATAAACTGTTACCTTGATGCAACCATTATTTTGTTCTCTTTTTTTTCTACTTTTTCCTATCTTTTGGATTTTTTGTTGCTTATGTATTTTTTTTTCTTTTTATAGGTCATATTGTCTTGTAATTGGATTTTACTCTGTTAGACAATAAAGATTATTATTATTATTATTATTATTATTATTATTATTATTATTTGCACATTTATTGGGTCGTAATTTTTTGTGCCTCAGTGTATTTAAGTTTTTCATGATAATAATACTTTTCTCATATTTATTACGTAAAATAGGCATACTAAGTTCAGGTCGCCCAGAGTTACCGTTTCGGAGATATTTGCATTTAAATTGTTTAGTGCACTCTGTCCAATTATTATTAATTTGCAAACAAATTTTTTTTCTTAAAGTAACCTATGAGAAAACAAATAAAACTTAGAGATGCAGTTGCTATGGAACAGAAAATGATTCATTTTTGGGTTTATCGTAAGTTTGTGTTTTCATTGCTGTTGGTTTCTTTCGACACGATATTTTCTAGGGTCAAAGTTATTTCAATTAAAGTAAGTTAAAGAACAATCCAATTGTTGTATTTATTATTCTTAATTACTATCACTAGAACATGAATTATCATGTAAAAGTGAATTGGTAAGAAATAACAAAATATTATTTGCTTGCCTGAGCTAATGCACTAAACAATTTAAATGCAAATATCTCCGAAACGGTAACTCTGGACGACCTCAACTTAGTATATCTTTTTTACGTAATAAATATGAGAAGTGTGTTATTTTTATTAAAAACTTAAATACACTCAGGCACAAAAAAGTTATGACCGTATGAATGTGCGAAAAATGCCGCAGACCGCGCCACCTACATTATACATTAAAATTTCACAAAGAAATCAATGTCTTATCCTAAAGAAACCAAAATTGCTAAATTTTGTAAAAAAACGTTAGTTTCTCTCAAAGTTATTAGAGAAAAACAAAAATTAAGTTTTAACTTTAACACCCTGTATCTCAGTTAATATCAACTTTCTATAGGGAAGTATAACTAAATCCTAATATTTTTAAGTAAGGAGTCTGTGGTTTTTCCATGTCCCATTAATTAGCGGACACCATGTATAAGTGGACATCCTCTCTCTTCTAAAAATATTTTCAGCCGTGCAGTGCTGCCGCTTCTACTAGAAAGTATTATCAACTGTGATAATTTAAATGGAATACCATATGTGTTATTTTTTTTTAGAATCCCTATTAATGTCTCAATAAATTTCCTTAACATTTTCCTATCTGTTATCGTTCTCGAGATAATAATTAATATAACTTTTTTTTTGCTTTAAAAAAATGGCTGATATTTTTTAACTCTGGCAAATTAGCGCATTTAAATTTAGTTGGGAGTCAGGTAATACCCAGAGACCTTTCACTCTGTTTCCAAATATTAGTTATAGTAGTACAGGGTGTTCTAAAATTCAAATATTTTGACGGTTTGGAAAAAGTATTGTTTTTTTGAAACACTACGTATTTTATCTGTAGTCCTAGAGGCTCTTGAAATTGTACATCTTTCTATGCGTAGTGTTGCTATACCTATTTTGAACAGTTTTTGACTTATGAGCATTTGTTTTTCAAGCCAAGAATACATTTTTTGTACAATTTTTATTGAAATGGTGTCAATTTTTTTTTTAATTAGGAAAGGTAAAGATTTGTTAAATGAACATATTATAAATTATAAGGATTATTTCCTATAAAATTTGAACTGACATGAGAAATAAAGGGTAAATATTACAACATCGAGATACAGAAACTCTCAAAGGGCTATTGGCGTCTCTTGACACAAGCACTATAGGAAAAATCCTTTAGGGCACTTTGGGAGTGGTGCGTGTGCGCAAAAAGCAATTCACGTTGGTTTTGAATCGTTGGAAGTTAGATAACTAACTTCCCATATGGGTTTGTTCAGAGTCAGAAGTGGTGTGCATTTGAATAGTAAAAGTATTAGGTAGGGTTGTGATCGCTCTAGCGACAAACCGATTGAGTAGTAGATTATTGGAATAACCGACATCGCTTGACTATTAAAAAAACTCAAATTCAAGCGAAAATTGTCGCTTGTTACTTATTACCTTTCACTCGATACCCGAGCTTCGCTTGACGCCGACCGAAATGTGCTGCTTGGTAGTGTGATCGCTCGAGGTAGAAACTGCTCATATATTCAAGCAGTTTTTCGCTAGATAAGAAATACTACTCTAGTTATCAATTGAAGCGAAAAATTCGAAAATAGTTGTTTTTCACTTGATACCCGATTTTCCCGAAATATGTCGATTGACGACGTTCGAGTTTGACGCTTAGAAGGTTGACACGACATACGTCTTTGTTAAAGGCACATAAACGAGAAGGTGCATACAAAAAAGTAAAGTAAAAATCCCTTAGTGGATTCATCGCGACATGGGTTTTGTTTTGATTGGACTGGCTAGCCAGCGGCGATTGTAAATTTTTAAATAATTAAAGGATATAATTTTTAAAAAAAATCAGTATCAACTGTTCTTCCGTAATAAAAAATCTAGACTAAACTTCTAGAACTTACAAAACAACCACTGGTATTTTATCAACTTAGTCATAAAAATTTTAAGTGATTAATCGCTCGAACGATTCACTCGATTATTGAAATCGCTCGAGTATCAAGTACTCGATTATTAAAATCATCGGTTTTTTCCAACACTAGTATTAGGTGACTTTTATCGTTGATTAACTCTCAGCTATGGTTATTTTTCTGCAATTTGTTTTCAGTTGAGATTAGAGGGTTTAAACATAATAAGGCAATTCATTACAATCCGTATAATGAAAAGTCCTTTTTTATGAAAAAAAAAATCGTCTCTAAAATTACATTATTACGACAACGCGCACCCAACGTAATAGCAAAATTTTTCCGGTAATATCGTCTAAAATTAAGCTACACTACGACAGACAGTTCAGGTTTTATGCATTAGTCTTATTAAATTTTATTTGATATTAAATTTTCACGGCAAAGCCTGACAATGTTATGAGAAATTTTGGTGCTTCTATTAAATTTAAATTTGAAAACTGTTACCAAGGTAGATAAGCTGTCAATCTCCCCGAAAATGTATGTTACAGAGAAGTAATTTAATGAATTTTATAACGTAGATGAAACAGCGATCAAGCACCTTCTAAAAGATTGTTCTGATCGCTCACATGTCGGGGGATATGCGTACACCTGTTCAGATTCAAATACATGGTTAGACTGTAACAGGCGTTCGTAATTTTATTTACGGCAGGTGTTACAGAGAACAAGAATACAGCTTGTTATGGCGATTACTTAATTGGGGTAAAGTTGCGTAATTATGGGTAAAATGATATGCCGCAAAAAAATGAAAAATCAAATAGAAGGGCTTTCAAAATATTTGAAAAAATCTAAAATTTTGCACTTCGATTTTTAGTATTTCCTGGCTTTGTTCGAAGAGATGTCCAAAAATAAATTTCACTTTCTTATTGCTACGTTTTATTCTCAACAAGATGGCATTATCAGATCTTTCATGCGACGTTTCGTCTTTAGGTCACCATCAACTTAATTTTTTTAAATACGGGCCTGGATGTTTTTGTTTAAATTATGAAAGAGGACCGACGTCTACGTTCAGTGGTATAAAACACAGTGGTTATCCGACGTTTTGTTCCTTAAATTGACCATCTTCATTCAAATACCCTTGGTACGTTCCTGTAATTTACTTTTTTTTGAATTCGGTATAACTCGAAAATGTAAAATCAATGCCTCTTTTAAGAGTCTTAGGAAAGTGCCTGGCTTTTAAGAGTCCAATTTTATTTCTATTAATAAAATAAATTACTTGTACTTACACTGAAATTTGATACGACTAGTTTGAAATAAAAAAGAAACAGTACGTAATAACAATTACAATTAAAGACTAAATAGCAATAATAATTTTATTTAAATCTTCAGGTTCTTCGAAACAAAAGACAATCACAATTCATCTGTGTGTGTAATATTTGATGTTTTAAAATGATTTATTGTAATTATACAGTATTTTTCTATTTCGGTTTCATAATGGCTACATTATGAAATGCAAAAAAATTGATAACCTGCCACTTTATGAAACTGAAATTTTATTTTTTTTATGTTGGCAGCAAGTAAGTAGGGTTCGAATTTTAGGCTTACTTCGATTTCGTTAAAATTAGTTTTCTAGGCATTATGGATTCGACAAACATTTTTTATAGAGAACTTTAAAATCTAATCTTTAACCTTGCAAATAGATCATTTTTACTAGATATCTGAAATACCTATACTCGGAAATATATAACATGCTGACGGTGTCCGTCAACTAATTTCTAGTCACAACTATAAAACAACATAACCTAAAAATAATAGAAATATCTTCCAGTTTATGCTCTATTTCTAAAGTTTTATTCAATAAAGTACTATTTTTTTTTTGAATTCAATATAGTATTATACATATTACTTTATATATACATATTTATAGTTACTGTAGACATTTCCTGGGCATTAATTGTTATTCCTTTCAGATTCTGTGTCGACACAATATTTTGTTCAATATTCAATATCAATTATTCACTATTTTGTTCAATCTTTTGAACTTTGTTCTGCTCGCACCATAACTCAAAGTTTTGCATATTCTTTTTAAAAGTTTTTCTAGATTATTTTGTGCAATTTCTCGTATTTCCGACGGAGTACAACTTTCTTCCTGACTAATTTTTATTAACTTTAATAACATATTTATTTTTAATTATGACGGATGGGAAGAAGCTTTGTTGTGTTCAATTGTTTCTATCATGGCATATTTGATACTTGTAAAATTTCATTAAATTGTAAAAGTATTGCCAACCCAAAAAGAAATTATTAATTCAAATGGAAAAAATCTACTATCTAGTTTTTCAGACTTTAAAGACCCAAATAGAAAAAGTATTATAAAATACACGCTTCATAAGATAATTTCAGCACTTGTACTTGTAAATTAAACGCGTGCTCTAAGATAATGTCTTATGAAACTTGTATCTTAATATAATATTGTTTAGTCTGATTAGATAATGTTTTAATAATAATTGCATGTGGTCTAATTTTAGAACAAACTTAAATTTCTAAACAAGCGATTTAAAAAAAAGTATGTAGAGTTTCTCTAGAACACCCAAGGAGTCACCGATTTAAATACAGGGTGTTCCGATAATGCATCAGGACACTTGGAGAGGTGATTCTACATACTTAAAATAAAGGTACGAGTAGTAAAAATATTTTCTTGCTTCCATTTGAAAAACAAGTTTACTGCTACCAAAAATTTTAATTTCAGTTTTGTGCCTAAACATTGTAGTTTATCGACTCGAATAAAGATAATCTTTTTTATTAGGTATTCTTGTGTCTTTAAAATGTCCTTTTCCAATAACTCAAAATAAAAAAGATATGTCAAAAATTAAATTACATTACTTACCTCAGTAAGGTTTCCAGAGTGGATTGTCTTATCATACAGCACTGTAGAAGTGGCGCCAATATGGTAATTTCATCGTGAAACGGTTTTCCAAAACCTCGTCCGTGATCCAAATGTAAGGTGAAGGTGTCATTACCAAATAATCTAAAAGGCAATTAAATTCTGAAATTAGTCTATCAATTAATAAATCCCATGAAACGTTTCTTGTGTAAAATCTTTGTTAACTACGCACTACATATATTTTTCCAAATATAATGGTCCGGCAGCCCGTTACCAAAATGTTCTGTTATCACGCCTTCATCTAGTCAATGACTAATCGCTAGATTAATAAAAATAAGAAAGTTTTACTCGAGCGAAAAAGTTTGGCAACGCTGCGCTGAACCAGCAGAGTGATTTCAGTCCGTAAGAAAGTAGATCGTCTGTTTGTTACTACACCTTGTCCGTTCTTGATGAAATCATATTAAAAATATACAAAAAAACGTGATGACATCGACAACAGACGTTTTGAGTGTTGCAGAAATTTCATAGTTTAAATAAAATATGTAAAGGGGTATAAAAAAGTTACAGCGCCCGGGTCATTTTTTTAAAATTGTTGATAATACTCTAAAAAATAGTAAATCGAGTCGAACGGACATTTTCCGTGTTGCGCAGCTGCAGGGAGGGCAGCAGTGTCGTATCCCGGTATACGGCATGCGCATGGGACGGCTTGCTATGTGGCTTGGTTGTCTATAGCAATTCGGCATCAGCTATGTCCCCATATTCCATTATTATTGATACACATTTTTTCTGGACTGAAAACGGTTTTGCTAAAAAATGCGTGTGTAAAAATGTCAGTTCATAATTTTCCCCCATTTTCCGAGCCACACTACACGATTTCTGCTTGAAAACGGGCGAGGCGCGATAACTCGAACAGCGTTAAAAAAATGACATACCTACGATCCAACACTGCGCTTGCGCGTCGATGAAAATGCCCGTTCTCATTTTTTTCCGGGCATGAATAACGAAAACTAACATTCGACAAGTAAAACGGACGAGGCCTGATAAGTTGAATTCTACGCTGTAAACAATTTTCGATTTTTCTCAGACCACAACTATTCACCGCACGGAAAATGTCAGTTACTATTTTCATCCCATCAAAAACATCACTCTCAGTCAAAAAATAAAAAGAACGGACGAGGCGCGATAACTATTACGACCACTTTTTCTCTTACATATGTAAAGATGATTATCAATGATTTCGCAACGTTGCCAATGTCCTTTCTAAATGTTCAGTACATAAATGTTTCTATCTTAAATAATAATAATGTCTCTATTGCTGAATATAAATATAAAATAAAAAGTTGAGTACAAGTACCTGTAAAAGAGAAAAAAAAATATATATACAGAGTGTTATATTTAAATGGGTAAGTCCTTGGGTGTCCTAGAGAAAGTCTACATACTTTTTTTTTAATCGAATATCTAAATACTTAGGTAAAAACTCTTTTTGCCTACATGCTGTCGCGCCGCTCCATCTGGTTTCAGTTAGCAACAATGTGGGCCACTAGAATAGACTACAGTTATTTCAGATCATACCGCGTGTCACGCCCTTGCTTGGATAACCGCCGCACGCGTATTGATATGTTTCACCTTCAGTATCTTTGCTTCAGTAAGTTTCGATACTCGGTGTTGAAACGTCGTTGCCGAGGGTTCCGCGTGCTTGATCCATATGACAAATTTGTGTGATATTATCTACTGTTGGTTCTGTTGCAAAACAGTGTTTTATTTTTTTATGGAATTTAATTATAAAACGGATTATTTTAAACTAAGATCGAAGGTAGGAGAGTATGTTTATTAAAATTATAGTTCTTTTTTCTAAGAGGTTTGAAAAAGAAGTGATAACGAGGGTCAAAAACGTCTTGTCATGATCATCTCAGGATTTGCAGGTTTAAATATAATAAGCCATAACACCCTGTATATCCAAAAAGACCCTGTATATCCAAAAAGAGGCGAAGTCCAGATGAGGCATCCTAGAATGCCTCTCTGATCATACTTAACCTATACAATTAAATTAATATAAAAATATATTATGTGGGCATAATGGTGCCGTGTTAAAAGAGATGGGATGTGATCGTACTTAACCTATATTGAACTTACAATTAAATTAACAAAAAAAAAAGATTATTGTTCATTGTTTTGTGGTGTAATGAAGCCGTGCTAGAAGAGAAGGGGAAAAGAAAAGATGCAGGAAAGCAAATAGAGGGAAAAAAGTTATATAAGTCGTTTACCTAATATAAATTTAACATAAAGTGTTTTAAGAGCAGGACCTGAAATTTTTGTAAATTGCTTTGGCACAGAAGTGTAGTACTAGTAGCGATGTTATACGAATAACTGCGCTCAAAATGGTGGTTCGGTGATGTGGTTATTTTATGTTTAAGTCTAATGTTAAGGGTATTTAAATTCTTTTTAAATACAATACGGTTGTATAAGTATGTAGGGCATTTTAAATTTATAATATTATGAAAAAAACATGCGTGATGCAGCTCCCTCATTTCTGCCATGTTCAACCAGCCTGCATCAATTAACTTATGGGAAATACGGTGATGTTTTCTTACTACGTAAATAAGCCTTATATAATGATTCTGGACAAGCTGGATTCCTTGCTTATCGTTAGCACTAATACAGTGTTTCCGTACACAACATCACAATAGTTTTAAGTTTTTAAGTAGTTTTAATTTAAAAAATTGGCTTATCAGTATTTATTATATTACACCAGAAGGGTATAATTATTAAAATACTCTGTACATAAAAAATCTAGTATTTTTATGAAATAAAGAGATCTGTACATTTTCTAAATTGTTCCAAACTGCATTAGTTACAAAGTAAGTAAGTAAGTAAACTAAAATTGTTAACAAAAGATACTTGGATTCTTACATAAAATCAAAAAATATCAAATATATGGGAAATTCTATTTAAAATCACAATGTTAAGATTAACTTCCGACATAATCGGAAGTGATATCTTCGTTAAACAGATCGTCATCGCTTATAGCGAGTACCAATATTGGAAACAAATATATTTTTTAATTCCTGAGGTCTTTTAATAGGCCACTCACCATGAATGACCCTATATATTGCTTGAAAATTAGCACATTGTAACTATTTTATATATTTTCTCGTCATGCGTTTCTCGTTAATCGATTCCTTTTTCTTAATTAAACCGCTATCTGAATTTAATTATGTTTACATGCTAGTTTGTTCGGGTTTGTTAGTGATTTTGACATACTATTTTAAACCTACCGATACAAACTAACTTTGAGATATAATTTGTCAAGTTTCATGTTAAAATTAAATCAGATACGACATTTGGCGGAAATAGGGTATACCTGGATAAACATCGATTCGAATTGCCAAGATATAGTTTTGAATGCATCAGACAGCATAACAATGTTTGTTAGAAATTTCGAATAGTTAAACTGGTGGTGGCTGGTATCCATTATAAATTATTTCGTGACGAGCAATGTTTATGGTAAAGTCAATTATTACCAATATTTTGAAACAGATTATTTTTATAAACTTATTATACAGGGTCTTGCAATTAGGGAATCCAATCCCGCAAATGCTGGAATCCGCGGGTTTGGCATTGCGGGATTAAACGTGCGGGATTCGCGGTTTTGCGGGACTCGATGTGGGCACTGTATGTTAATAAAAAGTTGTTTTATGCAATTGAAAACAGAGTAGAGTAGCAGGAAAATATTTATTACATATAATAGTACAACTAGTTTAATAGTTACATTGATGTTCGAAGCATTTTCGGAGAAGATATAGCATGTTTAATGTTTCATCTTTTAGATTTGGTCTTATTTTATTGCACATGTATCCTGCGGCTGAAACTGAATGTTTAGCTTCGACACTTGGCGGAATAGACTTTACACAGTTATATGCAGCTTCCAAGTACATTCCTCTATTCCCTCCGCATTCAAAAAGTGCCGTCTCATGTTTAAGTAACTGGTCAAGTGATGCTCGGGCGGGCACAGATACAGGCGAAGGCTCTGACACCCATGCAGTACAAAGGCTCGAAGTTCTTGATTTGTGGCCCTCTGATTCGAATAGTTGGCACATATCGATCGATGTGATAAACTTTCTAAAGGGTATACCTATACCATCTTTAGCTACCATTCGAGACCCTCTTTCCTCTATCGAAGCTTTTTTCTCAGAAAAAATCTGTAAGTTTCATTTTCTTAGGTAGCACAAAAGAACCACTAACATCTGAGCGCTTAGCAATAGAACTAAACGAACTACTCGAGCTGCTGGTACTAGCTTTCATTTCCTGTGTTATTTTATCGATATCAACACTACCGCTGCTGCTCTGGACTTTCAAATTAATATTATGCTTTGTTTGTAAGTGGGTGTGAACACCTTTGGTGGAACGAACAGAGATTTTGCAGGTTTGCGGGATTTAAGTTTGGATGCGGGATTGGATTCCCTACTTGCAATAGTGCGTCAGGCTTCCATAGCTCCTATATGAATTAAGTTAGAAATTTCATTCATATGCTGACTTATACTGTATCATGGCGTGTATTTCAGGAAAATATCTTTCCATGTACAGGGAATAAAGTGTGATAACAAAGTTGTATTTTTTTAAATGGGACACCCTGTATTTTATTGCATATTTAGGTTCATATCATTCTCTATAATTACCTTAAATGTTATTTAATTTGGAAGGTTAGTTTAAGAGCAATAAATTAAAACTGAAAAAAAAAATACAAAGTGACTCAAAATGACTCCTTGCTAACAAACAATTTCTTTCTTTCCCACCCACTACAAGGATCATATCAACCAACCAATAAAATCCATGTTAGTTTCTTATTACAATTTGCTCGCCCTAAGTAGGAATTTTTTTAAGTTAAAGAACTTGCCAAACTATAATAAACAAACGAATCCCTATAACCACTACTAATGATCCGTTGTGAAAATATGTCACCTCAATTGTTAAGGAATGTAAACAGATCCTTTCAAGCTCGTATTTACTTGTGCACAGTTCATAATGGATGACATTATGAATATTTACTGTAGTTTCCAATTATTAGTCAATGCGCCTATGGTATTTAAACAACATAATTTAGGAAATTTTGAATTATTTCGAAAACGGCTGGAAATAACTTATATGTTTGTATCACATAACCCTATTAGATCCCTTGTTATAATGCTCACCCAATCCTGTGGAAAAGAAAATTATTTTCGAATGTTTTTTTGATTATGACTACAGCGTATCAGTAAACAATAAGAGACAGACGTGTTTGCTAGTTTCACCTCAAATGTTAAGGAATCGAAACAGATCTTTTGAAGAACCTATTTACTTGTACAGGGATCAAAATGGAAAAAATTTTGAACATTTACTGTAGTTTAAAATTATTAGTCAAAGTGCCTATGGTATTTAGATAACATAATTGCTTATGAATTCTTCATCCAATAGCTAAATAATATTCAGGGTGTTTGTTCACGTTTGTTATGAAACTCACTCAGTCCCGTGATAAAAAAAAATTATTTTAGAATGTTTTTTTGATTTCTCGTTCCAGGAGTACAAAACTTTTTTTTAGTTTTTAATTTATTGCTCTTAAACTACCCAAGCAAATTAAATGATATTTTATGTAATTATAAAGAACTCTAATATGAACCAAAATATGTAATAAAATACTGGGTGTCCCATTTAAAAAAATAAAACTTTATGTTATCACACTTTTTCGGGCCGCCCTATATTGAAAAATATTTTTCTGAAATATACCCCTTGATAATTCATAATTCAACATATGAACGAATGAATGAAAATGAACTTAATTCGTATAGGAGCTATGGAAGCCTGACTCACTATTGCAGGACCCTGTATTTTATTTTTATAAAAATACAACAGCCTGTATAATGAAAACAAAGCCGCTTAGGAATTCCCGATGGTACCAATTTGTATGTGTAGATTCCAATAATAATTAAATTCGGTAAATAAAATCCATACTCAATAATACTCATCACACATCTTTATTAATATATACTTACTTGAAAGTTTCATAATGGTGCCTGTCCATGTTTCCAATTAAAAAATCAAACACGGACATATCCATCAAGTCGTACAGCCTACGGCCCCTGTCGTAAGGAGGAATATCCCGGACCAGCTGGCAGTAGGTCGGATCGGTCTCCCACTGGGCTTTCCGACGTTTGTGGTAGGAACGTCGCCAGGGATGTCGCCAGACCTGATATAAATTAAGATGTTAGAGGGAGTATAAAAATCTTAAGGGATACGATACAGGAATGTTAGTAGTAATATTTTAACTTCACAGTAAAAATATATTTGTTCAATACTATGATTATTGTGGCCGATATTTACAAGGGTAGTGAAACAAATGTGCTAATTATATGAACAAAGCAAAAAATATAATATAAGAAGTGTACGTTGAAAAATTGTGATTCCAAAAAATGCGTATATCATATGTTAACAAAGTATAACCTACTAAATTAGAGGGTATCGGATATCTACAAATTATGAAAATAAAAATATTGGAATCGTACGTCGAAAAATTGTGAGGAGAATACGTATATCGTATGTTCACAAATTGTAACCTAAGAAATTATGGGGTTATCGAATATCAACAAATTGTGAAAATAAATATGTTACGTAATAAAATAGTACGTCGAAAAATTGTGATTAAAATATGTATATCGTATTTTGACAAATGACAAATAACAAATGACAAAGTGCATTTATAGTTATTTATGTATCAAGGGTACTAAGTAGATGATTATGCCCTGAGGGCGACAGTCTCACAAAGCCGAGGGCCTCTGGCCCGAGAATTCGTAAGTCGCCCGAGGGTATATATCTATTAGTACCCGTGGTGCATCCAAGCTTTTATGTCACACCAGTTCGTTTTAAATAATAAATATATTTTTAAAATTTAATTTGATTTACCAAATAATATGACCAATTTTTGAAGTGGATGTCAGAAAATACTGTAGAAAACATTAACGAAACTGTGCTGTTGGGGTACTTTAATGATCTATCTGAAAAATTTTCCCCGAGCTCTCTGTGGCCTAAATATTCGATGATAAAGAAGACTTTAATGGTAAATGAGAATATTAATATATGTAATTTTCACAAATTATGCGAGTATTTAAAGCAAAGGTCAAAAGGGTACCAACCAAAAAAATCCAGTGTGTCATCTAGATAAAATGTCCTAAAATTTATTCATGAGACACCAAAGGAGACGTTTTTAATGAACAAGGTTGCATTATTATTTGGTGTATTTGATGGATGTCGGCGACAAGAACTTGTAAATATGTTAGTCACACATGTAGAAGATAGAAAATCAGCCTTTGTTGTAACGGCGCCAGAAGCCAAAACTGACAAAAAACGAGTTTTCACCATTATTGATGACGACGAAATGAATAAGAAACTTATAAGAGATTATATATCTTTGCGGCCATATGGCTGCTCAGAAAAAATACTATTTTTAAGCTACATACAAGGCTGCTGTAATGTACAACCTGTTGGAAGAAACACATTTGAGAAAATTCCCTGTATTATTGCAAAATATTTGGGTTTGAACAACCACGAAAAGTACACTGGTCATTGTTTAGCTGGAGCAAGTATGACGTGTATGAAGTGACATGATGGATGGAAGAGTACCATAGTTGCTGAAGGATATTTAGAGGATAGCATATCCTCAAAAAATGAGGTTTCAAGGATGTTGGCAGGCGTACCATCTGGATCTCGCATTTCCTTACAGAAACTAGAGACCGAGACAACGAATCATGAGTCAACCTTTGCTGCAGGAAATTTAGTTATCAGCGGGACCTTCCAGAATTGCCAGTTCTATATAAATACAATCAAATAATATATAAACGCAAATTTATATTTTGTTATTTTGTTAATAAAGAATAAGTTAATCGAAAACTGTTTTTTGCGTCTTAATGCCAGCGCGGGCCATAATGTGTACTTTATGCCCGCACGGGCATAAAGTGATCCATTATGTAGATAGTATCTAAGGTATAAAAATACAATAATGCACTGGTACGAGATAAAATTATAAGGGTACATACTATAAATCGAATGTTAAGTAACTAAAGAAATTATGTATATGGAGAAAAAACGTATTAATTTCCCTTTGTCAAACACGAGCCATACTGATGAGCCTTAAACGGCAAAACGCGTCTAGGGACGAGTTTGACAAAGGGAATAAGGGAACATTCAGTATTAATTCTCTGTCACGGGACATTAAACCGCTGAGAGACGTATTTGCAATTTTTATCTGTTTATGCAGAATGTACCCTTTGCATTGGTTTTCTATAAGATGTTGCTTTGGGTTAGGAAAATATACCGCGAGATGTCGCGACAAGTTTATACTCCTTTCGATGGAATTAAATAATAGATTGTTAAATTTGTTCCAATAAAAATAGGAATTTTCATTAAAATAAATGCTATGATATAATTAAGAATATATTTTAAATCTACTTAAATTTCAATATTTATTCAGGGTGATTCATGATCAATTATTGTAGGTTAGACGTATATATGGAAAACGGGTATAGGATTGCTTCTAAAATTTAAACAAACGCACCTGCTGTACTTCTAAAAGGCGGAGATTGGTTGTTTTTTTTTTAATGGAACCTTTGTATATTATTTTTAAGATTAAGAGAAGGTTCAATTTGCTTCCAAACGATATATCATATATTTATACCTAAACCATGAGCTTTCTTTAATAGAGATACAAAATTATCATCTTTTGAGTTTTTTTTTTCAAAGGTAGCCATGTTTTTAAATATCATGGCTTTAAACATTTTACGTACAACTGTTAAATTCTTATTGATTTCTTCTAGCGAAACGCCTCATGTGAATGATGACTATAAGAGATGATTTTCTATATTTTGTGGTAGCAACTTCGGAATTTTAAATGAATTGCCCTATATATTATATTTTTTTTGAATCTAGGTAAAAATCTAGAACAATTTTCTATATAATATCATATACCTATCTTAAAGAGTTTTTGAATTATAAACAATCTTGTGATTTTTTAACGCCGTATCGGGACCTGTAAAGAAAATCATATCTTTTTAGCGGTTACAGCTAAGAAGCTAAAATTTTGACAATAGTTGCACAAGACTATCGAAATTTTATAATTTTGAACAGTATTTAATTTGTTTGATACAGGGTGTCTCCATAACAATATTTCTGACGGAGATCAATTATTGCAAACATCTTCTTTTTTTAAATGGGATTTGATTTGATTGTTTTGCTAATGGAGGATCGAATTTTCTATCTAATGATATTAAGTGTTCCTATACCTATCTTCAATATTTTCAAACTTATAGCGAAATTTAAAAATTATCTTATAAAAATGTATTTTTTGGTAGTTGGCTGTGGAACGGATTCATATAAACAAAATAATGAAAAATCCATTTGACGTTATGTCTGTTTTGTTATAAAAAAATAGGAAGGAAGTAAGGAATAAGCAATTTATTAATAAATAAATAAACAAAATTGAAAAAAACCCCAATAAATTAACTAATAACTAAATTGTTGGCTCTAAACATTCATGAATTATGGTGTATTATTAGAGACCCCAGAGCTGTTCTTATTTGATTTTCTAAATCTTCCCTTGTTGTGACGAGTGTCTTGTATACTATTTCTTTAATCCTACCCCATAGATAAAAATCTGTGGGAGGGGGGTTAAGATCCAGAGACCTTGGGGCCATTTTTATGGACCTCCTCGGCCAATCAACTTTTTGGGAGTCATAGGAGCTGCATCAGGATGAAGTTCATTAAATTTTCTGCAAGTTCTAGATAAAACTCTACCACACTTCCCATGAATAAACTTAAAATATCTAAGCTCGAATAATGTGAATTAACCACTTTTATTACAATAAACAGACATAACGTCAAATGAATTTTTCATTATTTTTTCTGTGAATCCATTCCACAGCCAACTACCAAAAATTATAATTTTATAAGATAATTTTAAGTCCGAAAATATTGAAGATACGTATAGGAACACTTAATATCATTAGATAGGAAAGTCAATCCTCCATTAGCAAAACATATCAAATACAGGGTGTCCCATTTAAAAAAAGAAGATTTTTGCAATAATTCATCTCCCTCAGAGATATTGTTATGGAGACGCCTTGTATAAAACTGTTATAACATTTCGATGGTCTTGTGAAACTATTGTCATAATTTCATCTTTCTAGCTGTAACCCCGAAAGAGATATGATTTTCTTTTCAGGTCCCGATACGGCGTTAAAAAATCACAAGATTATTTATAATTCAAAAACTCTTAAAGATAGATATATACATATGATATACAAAAAACTGTTCCAGATTTTTACCTACATTCCAAAAAAAATATAATATATAGGATAATTCATTTAAAATTCCGAAGTTGCTACCACTTTCGGTATGATTAAACAACACCGCACCGTCCAAAATATTTTATAAACGTAGAAAACCATCTCTTATAGCTACAGCCAAATTTTCAAAATATAATCTCATTTAGTTCTCGAGATACTTCTATATGCCACTTTACTTGGAGTATCCCGTATACAATTCAATTCTTACCCTTGTCATTTTAAACCCCTAATTGGTAAATTAGAAACGTTTTTCAATTAAAACCGTTCAATAAATACGGTTAAAAGCATTCAAAGATTAATATGTAAAATAACATTTTCTGCCAGACAAAATATTCGTAGTCAATTGTTATTATCGGTATAATCTAGAATCTAGGCTATTATCTGAGGCGTATTTTAATTTTGCAGAAACATAAATTGAAGGCAATTTTTGCATTTTTATAAGTATTTTAAATTAACTATTTACAAGATACACGCCAGGATACACGCGATCAACGGAAATCCTAACATGTTGGGAGCTGCTTTGCCACTTTCCTGTCATCTGGTAAAGCAGCTTGTCACGAAACTTAAAAGGTACTTTGTTGTTAAATGAGCGGAAGTTTGATACGATCTTAGTTTATTTAGTTTGAATTTATAATTTTATATTACTACACAGTATACTTTACAGCAACTGCAAATTTTCCTTGAATTAAAAAATAAATAAGGCAATTATTTGAACATATCTAATTCCCTTACTATACAAGGTGATCAGAAACTAGTGGTCATACATATTAAGATATACAGGGTGTAAAAGAAATGATTTATTATATTTAAACCCGCCAATCCTGAGATGAAAACAAATTGAAGAAAAATAACCATAAAGGGAATTTGAATTAATAAGCGAGATAAGCCCTGGCTAGAGATGTATATAAACAATTGTGGCAGGTCAAGTCTTAAAAGATGTGAATGTTGGGCCGTTGTTGCCATATTTACACTACATACAAAAAATAATATAATTTCAACACTTTCTCATTCTGGCATACATTTTCGAACAATTCTTTCCACAAATGACGGCGAAGATCTATGTTCTGGAACACAGTCGATAGTAATATCATACAAATTTGAAATCAATTCACAACATTTATTATTATAAATTATTGCACAACAGAACAAAATACAGTCACCAATCCACCCTGTATTAACGCATTTTCATGCGTCGGCTCTTTCTGGTGGCGCCGTAGCCCGGCAAAGGTGCGGCGCGGCGCGCAACCTGTTGCGTTAGTAAAAATTCTTTCATCTGGAGGACGTCATCCTTATGGAACGACCTTCCCGAGGTCGTGTTTCCCAACGAGTATAACCTCCAACGATTCAAAACCAACGTGAATCGCTTTATGCGCACACGCACCACTCCCAGAGTGCCTTAAAGGATTTTCCTATAGTGCTATTTTAATAAAGATGGTCACTTTAAGGAACGTCGGAAACCCAGAATGTGTTGTATACTACTGAACGTAAATTTGGCCCCTCTTTCATACTTTAAACAAAAAATCCAGGCCCGTATCTAAAAACAATTGAGTTGATGATCGTCACCCAAGGACGAAACGTCGCATTAAAGATCTAATGATGCCATCTTATGGAGAATAAAAAGTGGCAATGAGGAAGAGAAATTTATTTTTGGACATCTCTTCGAACAAAGTCAGGAAAACATGAAAACCGAAACGCAAAATTTTAGATTTTTTCCAAAAGCCCCTGTATTTATTTTTGATTTCTTGCGGCATATTATTGGCCCCAATTTAATCGACTTCATATCTCTTACCGTTTACGAAATACCAATGGTGAAGGACGAATTTGTCACACACTGTATATTAAAATTAAATTCAACTGTATTTATTTTTCACTCAAAAATAAATCCAAAACGTACCACCCCATAATACTTTCTTGCTAAAAAGGGGTTCTGAATAATTATATATGTAATATTGAAAGGTTGCGATTGTGAAATAATAAATCTTTTAGAATGCCGAAGGCGATTAAGCTTTTAAATGATGTTTATTTAAATTCTGATTCTGTTAAAATGTTCAAAACAAGTGCCATCTTGAATTAAATTTACTTTAGCTTAAATTCAGCGCTTAAAATTCGTCTCTCTATAAAAACTCTTCTAAAACAAACGTCTTTTGATTAGTATAACATAAAATTTAATAAATATGGATCTGATAAATTCTTATCCAGTCAATAAAAACTACGAATGTGTACAGGGTATCTCGAATAAGAATGCACTCTACACGATCTCGTTGCCATACTGAAACGATGAAATTAGACAAAAGTGATGCCCTGCATGTCCTGCAACGTCAAGGTTCCAAATTAAAAAAATTCGAATATTTTCGATATTTGGTCAAAATCGAATTTTGACGATTTCGTTCTTTTTGTTTTCTGAAGAGTTATGTGAAAATAAATTTTACTTTCTTATTGCCATTCTTTCTCCTCTATAAGATAATTTAATTAAATTATCAATCATAAAAAGTTATTAGATTACCTTTATATCGACGACTTGACGTTGACAAGAGTTTAAAAAAATTAGAAAACATAAATTTTCCTAATCACTATTCACTGTGTCGCAATATTCGACCACGGTATTCAACAATAAAATGTTACTGCAAACCTGCAGGAGACGTTCATAGGATAATTAAATATTTGCTTAAGGTCGCGGTCGAAAATGTTTGAAGCAGTTGTATTTATATTTACCTAATTAGTAGATTAATAGTCCAGTTAAGCCAAGCTGCTCTTACGGCTCCGAACTCCAATCGGTTTACTTCAAAACTTACACCGGAGTGCCATACCAACCTAAAAGTACTGGCGGTCAGGGGGAAGAAGGTGGAGCTCTTATGGGTCCCTGGTCACTCTGGGATATTTAGATAATGAGAAAGAGGATGACCTAGCGAGAGCCGGATCCGCTCAAAGTCTGAGGGGCCCCGAGCCGGCCTTTGGGATATCAAAACAGGCAACAAAAATGGTCGAAAAAACAACACCTTTCCCGATGGCAAGGGTTACCTGGTCAAATACACGCACGGACCATAATTGGAGAACCATCGAAAATGCTATCGAATGGGATGCTAACCCTGACGCGACCCCAGCTGAAATAGGCGATGGGTTTGCTAACAGGCCACTGCCACCTGCGAAAACACCTTCAACGGATAGCTATAAACAACGGATCCATTGAATGCAGACTCTGCGGCGAACAGGATGATACCGCCTCACACATAATATACCGCTGCGTAGCGCTGTCTCGGACAAGACAAAATATCTTCGGGAACATACAACGTGGTGATAACCTCCCATATGACAAGCCTGGCAGAATGTTACTGGACCTCATAGACGGAACAAACATCTTCTAACAAGATCGGGGTACACAATAAGCCGGTAGGCTGCAGTGATAGAAGTTCGGGCTTTTAAACCGACCCCCGCCTTTAACCAACCAACCAACCGGTTAAATTATTTAAAAATTCCCTTACATAGAAAGCGACCAATCAGACGTATACGGATATTGTCCCACAGCCGCGAAGTGACATCTGACACAGCCGCATCAGCTGCCAGTAGAAGATCTATGGCTGACGGCTGAAGGGCGCCCGCCAGGCAGTACTCCAATTAAATTGTGTTTTTACCAGGAAAGTTTTGGGGTAGTTTTGATTTGATTTTTTTTGTGGTGATGAATCCGAATTCGAGGTTTGCTAACAAAATGTCGTGACGCAACATTGAAGAAATCCAAAATTTTTTAAAATTTTTTGGCGGCTTTTTGCTTATAACTGGAAAACTATCAACTTTTCGTAAATAATCTTCATATTCAAAATGAAAGTAGATAAAATTTCCTTCAAATTTGATTAGTATAGTTTTTTTTCTCCGACGAACCGTTCGGATTCAAGGGATAGTTGAAAATTGGCGTATTTCGACTGTCTCCGCAAAAACCCACATTTTACACTCCAAACTCTAATTTATTATTGAAGGCTGTCAATTTATGAATTCTTCCCAGTTCTCTGCACATATCTTATTTAGATCGTATATGTAAAGGTACAGGATATTTCTTCAAAAATTATATAATGTTCAAGTTATTTAAAACGAAATTGTACAAATTCAGTTTCAAAGAAGTTAAAATTCCATCGTATGTCCATCGTCAGCGTCGGGCCTTGTTCATTAGGAAAATAGTGAGAAATCAACTCCTTGTGATCATATCTCAAGGAGAGATGAATGATTACGAAATAGATTGTGAGATTAGAGCAGATATGTCGCATCGTGTAAGCGTCTTTCTGCAGACAGGTAACAATGGAGACCTACTTTCCTGAATCCACAATTGTGTTGGCAGGCTTGTTTACATTTATAAGAAATGAGCGGGTGCATATCGAGTGCGGTACAAGGTTCAAAGTGGTTGGTACTTCTTGTTTCTTTCCACCCTAATCGTTTGGGTTTGTTCGCATTACATTACAGGAACAATTAGTAACTTTAGTGAACTTTGGGGGTTTTAACTTTTACTTAACACTGATTTTTACTATACTTAATGCGAGGGTTGTTTTCGTTCTTAACTTTAATTATATAAGATCATTAGCCAAGATAACATATAACATATTATTGCAACATTAACACAACAGGAATACGTAAAGTATGTTTGTTAACGAGTCCGCTGACCTATTAGTTTATCAACATGAAAATCTTTAGCAATTTGGTTAATCATAGTAACTACTTCTTGCCTATTAGCTTCATGCCATAAAATTACTTATACAAATATTTTTGGGAATTGTTTTCGGGTGATTTTCTTTGAATTAAAATGAAAAAAATCAAATTATTCCTGCTCGTTTCGCTTTTATCAAAGTGCAAGTGAGTTTTATTTAATCGTAATTATTTTACACTGAAATGCGTATAAAGAAAAGGGGAGGCATTCCTATGTATACTACGGACGGAGTTTTCCGTATTTTCCCAACTAAAATATATAAAATATTCTCTAAATAACCTAACAAATGATGCTTGAGCTTTTCGAACTGATGATGAGAACTACGTACTGTCCTCGAAACATGTGCATTTAACTCCCATTTTAAATTAAAATGAAAAATGCTTAATGTTATTCTTGCATAGCGTGTGAAAAGTGAAATATTTTTTCTCGTACAGTTGGCTTTACAAAGTTATCCATCCATGTCAAAGTTTAAAATTCGGAATACCATAGACTCCAAGAGTGGTTTGCAGAAGCTGGAGAGGAGAAGTATCAGCTACAGTGACTACAGCATAGTTGTAACCAAAAAAGAAATTTTGTTGGCTAAGAACAATGGAGTTAATGTTAAATTTGTATTGATCCGAAATCATTCCGATAATGAGAAGGCTGATGAACTTGCTCAGACTGGAAGAAACGATGGTATACTAATCAGCAGCAAACTGCAGCGCACGGAATTTATTAAGAAAATTAAAGACTCAACATGGGCGAATTGGAGGAATTCTTATAGGGGAATGGGTGGATATAAGGGAATTGAATACTTCAAAATTACGACAGAACCACTACAAAAACCATGGTTTCAGAAACTCAAATACTACAAAACAAAGCTTATATCCAAGTTATGCCGAATGAGATCAACAAACAGTCTCACGGCTGTCCATTTATATAAAATAAAACTAAAAGATAGTCCGAACTGCACAGTGCACATGTGGGGAAGTGGAAGATCTGAACCATAAGTTACTTGGATGTAACAGGGAACAAGTCCCAAAGAAAATTTATGACTACTTTTCAAGAAAAATGAATACACCACTTAATATATTGAATATACTTCAAAATTACGGCAGAACCACTACAAAAACCATGGTTTCAGAAACTCAAATACTACAAAACAAAGCTTATATCCAAGTTATGCCGAATGAGATCAACAAACAGTCTCACGGCTGTCCATTTATATAAAATAAAACTAAAAGATAGTCCGAACTGCACAGTGCACATGTGGGGAAGTGGAAGATCTGAACCATAAGTTACTTGGATGTAACAGGGAACAAGTCCCAAAGAAAATTTATGACTACTTTTCAAGAAAAATGAATACACCACTTAATATATTGAATATTATTGGAAATCCCACAAGCGACAATTCCCTTATGTTATGCAAAATTATAGACAAATTAGGAATGAAAATCTAGATCCATCATCTGCACGATGCATGGTATAAATGCTTTTTTCCTTTGCTTTGGTTATTTTGCTTTTTTATCCCTACTAAGCTCGAATATTTACTTCATCCATAAGTTTCTGTAAATAACCTCACGTACGTAATCCTTATAAACCTCTAAGTCTATCACTACCTTTAAACCTTTATTCCTTCAACATAGGAAGGACCAGTAAGAAAATATATTCGGAGGATTGGTAGAGAAATAAAGCTCGACGCATGCATAGTGTGCATAGAACAGAACAGAACGCTGATTGTAACGCCATCAGTTTTGTATCGGGCGAGAGTTTTGTAAATAAGGGAAAAAATATTTTTCCTTACCTTAGTTGGTGCCAGCTTACTGGATGGCAAGAAAGCGGCGAAGCTCCCTTCTAAAGTATCTGGCTTTCCACATATAGCATGTGAAGTGTCGCAATAGTAGGAACATTTTCCATGGAAGCATAGGTTATCGGAGGGCGATACAAAAAAAGTATTTAACAGCTCGCCCTCGGCTTTCTGGTATAGCTCGGTAGTCATGTTTAGCAGCCGTCCGGTAACTGGCATAGCGCGTCTAAAGCCAAGCAATCTGGAAATAAAAAGTTTATAAATGCAAGAATAAATGAATAATTGATGAATTCTAAAATATTTAAGTAAATAATGTAAATTCAAATTCAAAATGGATAGATACGAGGGCACAGTGATAAGGACTCGTGTTTGGCGAAAGGGGACACCGCAGCATTATCATTATCGACATTTATCCTTCAAACGACTACTGTTAAAATCTGAGCCGAATCCAAAATGAAATTTTATTTTGTACAGTACGTTTCACGAAAATTGGATACGACTTAATGATTTCCTGGATCGGTCCCATTGTGTCGATAAGAGCTTGGGAATAAATAAGTGAAGTATGAAGGGACGGACTAAGGAAAACAAGTAATGATATGATTATATTAATGTAATCAAATGAAATAACATTTTTTAAAAATATTACTAGTCATATTTATTTACATTGATAATGTCATCCTATAGATAGTTCTGTTTCGCTCTCGCTATCCTCATCAAAATTAATTATAATTGGATTAATTATACGATCCAGACTAATATACGAATTTTCTACAGTTATTACGTGACGGACTGAATTTTTCCAACTACCTGGGGGAATATCATTAAAGCATTGTCGTATTAATTCTACAACACTAGAACTTAAAGTCGGAGAAATATTTTCAGACCTAACCAGTGATTTTAACTGGTGCCACATATGCTCTATGGGGTTAAAAATGCAATAATTGGGTAGCACTGTATGTCCAATTTCCTCTACCAATGTGTCACATACATATACTTTTTTATACAAAATGTCTTTAAAACTTCTAAAAGATCACTTTTTTTATAACTTTCCTCAAAATATATATCATTCGCCGCCATGTAGTTCTGAATCTCCAATTTTGTATTATTTGAGCTTGGAGCTTTATGTAATTGGCGACTCTGATAGCTCGCATTATCCATTACTATCACGCTATTCTGAGGAATATTTGGTAAAATAAAATTCTTGAACCATTCCTCAAAAACTAACAAATTTTACCACAAAAAGATATTTAAATATAAATTAAGCAACCTAACCTACCTGATGTGCCTATATTTAATTATAATTATTACAATCCGGTCCTTTCCACATAATAATAACAAACGGTCATAAATAATGGGATGGCCCAGGTACTTTTACGGCAGTCATTAAGTTATATCCATTTTTCTTGAAACAATCTTTACAATCGCGTGAAACAACCAACGTTTGCTATTTTCCAATTATGAAAAAAATTCAGTATCGATCAGTGATTAGATTTCTGTTTTTGGATGGAAGAACGTGTGAACAAATCAAAGCTGCCTGTGGGGACCCTGCACATTCGATGACAGCAATCAGATATTGGTGTAATGAATTTAAACGTGGTCGCATAAGTGTTATGAGGTGTCTACTGAAAAAATGAATACCAAAATTCGCGATATTGTTTTGATTGACCGCCGAGTGAAGGTGCGTGAGATTGTTGAGAAGTTAACTATCTTAGATGAACGTGTGCGTAATATATTCGACGAATATTTTGGCATGATAAAGATACCGGCGCGATAGGTGCCGCGATTAATCACTGTCAGCCAAAAACGGAATCTGGTGACCACTTCACAGCAGTTTTTGCTTAACAGCAATCTGAGGGAGCTTTTTCACCGTTTCGTAACTGTTGACGAAACGTGGATTCATCAGTACACGCGAGAGACCAAAGAACAGTCGAAACAATGGACTTCTACCGCCGAAAGTGCACCAAAGAAGGCATAGACGGTTCTATCAGCCGGAAAGGTTATGGCCACCATTTTTTGGAATTCAAAAGGAATTATCCTCATCGACTATTTGGAGAAGGGAAAAACAATTACCGGTGCGTACTATGTAGAATTATTGAACAGATTTGATGAAGAGGTAAAAAAGAAGGGACGTTCTCGTTTGGTACACAAAAAAGTGCTGTTTTACCACGATAATCCACCTGCTCATTCGTCCAGCATTGCGACAGGAACGTTAGTTGAATCTCACTACGAAGTGATACTTCACCCACCGTATTTGGCCACCTGCGCCTTCTTCCAAACATGGAAAAATGGCTGGGGGGAAAAGAGATTCACGTCCAATGAGGAGGTCATTGCCGAAATAGAGGCACATTTTGCAGAGTTAGGCAAATGGTATTATTCGGACGGTTTGTTGGTTGGAATATCGCTGGAGGGTCCCCATGCTTTTTAGTACCAGCGCCAGTGACATAACTATTTTATTTAGGATATTTAACATTTATTTTTGACTTTACTATTACTTTTTAGGTACAGGGTGTTAAAGGTTTCCATGTCTTTTTAATAATTTGTTAAGGTTAATGACTTAAATACGTGACAACTAGACTAGGTAGACAACTTTCAAAACTGTTTATGTTTACAAAACAAAATCTCCTTCCTAGCAACTAGATCCTTTTTAATCTTTGTTAATACCTAATTTCATAACAGAGTGCAAATGAATGAATTTCATTTTTTTTTACGAAAAATGTACGTCAAACGACAAAATCAAGAGATGACATTTGATCAGCAAGGAATGAAAACTTCAAAAATAATTTTTATTTAAAAAAAGAAGTGGCGTACCAGCATTTTCTTCTAAAATACCGAGAGCAATTCCCGCACGAATGCCACTGGTCGGAATAAAAAAATATGTTATATATTATAAAATGCCCCTTGATGAATAGAAAGTGTGTACCAAATTTCTAGAGCAGTATCACAGATATCAATGAAAAAGGAGATTTTTTTTGAAAATCTTCAACACTGTATCTCAAAAGTTAAGACGTTTAGGACATATGTTCATATGAAGTTTTTCTGAAAATGGACCCAAGAATAACTTCCTTAAATATTAGGACGATATTAAGAAACACCCTGTACTTTTCCGTTTATAGTTCATTAGGATTCTCAAAAGTTTAGGAAATATAACCATCACCATCAATTTTAGTAGAATGTTATTTTAATACATATTTTAAAATTTTCTACTTAAAGTAATAATTCTTAGTGTACGTTACGCTACGGCATATAAAACCCATATGTAAGATGCAACTTTTGTAAAAGAAATCTAGTAATGTGCAATAAATTATTTTGTTTATGCGTTCAAAAAAGTCATTATAGGCATAAAGAACTGACTAAAATAAAAGTTTTAGACATAAGCGTTAAAAAAGTTACTTTTAAACTACTTTTATGTGACTAACTTTTCTACTATACGATTAAGTAAATTGTTCCCTTACAACTAAATGGCAAGATAAAGAAAGAACGGGAAGTTTCATAAAGTTGAAAGTAAATAAGGGTTACGGCATTTTGTTTAAACTGTAATGTGTCTTCGTGGTAAAGAAATATATTTATTTTCCATTTCTACAGTGTGTGTCCCAGAACAAGCCAACTTATAAAGGTATAAATGACAACAGAATTTAAATTTGTGTTTTTGGGATGTCGGCCTTCTTGAGCAGATAATGAAATTTAACATATTTGAATTTTTAAAAAATCAAACAGGCCTTGACTGGAGCATTTTTATTATTTTCTGTCTAGATAAAGTGTCTCATTTTCACAAAATAACGAAAAATTCTTGTTAAGAAAAGTTGCTCGGAATTCAAAATGATGCAAGCGTAGGGGAGACCGAGGAGGGTTGTGACAATTGGTACTTAAAAGAACATATCTCAATAAAGAAACATACCACCATTATGAATTGTAAGCCGCAATGTAGCTCAATCCTTACTCTTTTAAAAACAGTCATCCAGTCAATAAAAGTTATAAGATTTCTGAGAAAATCCACGAAAACTGAAACTACTCCCTTTGTCACAACTCTCCTAATACCTAGGTAAATTGTCACAGGTAGAGTGGCGGTTCTTCCACAGGAGCACATGCGCACGTGCACCCCCAAAACAAAACGAATAAAAAATATTAATTTATATTCATTGAATATTATTTAACGTATAAAGTCCGACCCTCCCTAATATTTTAACGTACCGTCAAACTAAAAAAGTCCGACCCTCCCTAATATTTTATCATCCCGTCAAACCAAACTGTATAGATCCGGCAACCGTGACTCGGTCGAGGTAAATAACGACTATGACGAGACTTGCTCGCATGTGCGATTAAGTAGTGCAGTTTCTCTGTAGTAACAGGGGCGGGTGGCAGCGGGTGATTGCGGGGCTATGGCGATTTAACATGGAAAAGGCGCACAGGTTTTGTGTTGTCTATTCGCGCATATAGTTAGAAGTTCGAGCGTGTATGTTTTCATATTTTAATATTATATATTTATTAAGTTAAAATGAATAGTTGACGGTGGACTATTTAAGAAATAACTTTAGCACTTTGAGTTTGGAGCAAAAAATTGAAGTGAAGAATGCGGGAACAAATAACCCCGAAATTAATTTAACGCAGACCACAAAGGGCAAATCTAGGGACTTTATTAGAAAGTTTAAAAGTAAATATATAAAAAAAATTTATGGAGGGTATTCTAAACTTAATGAGGCTATTATTGATTGATCAATTTTCTACAATTAAGAACCGAAGAATGGACTTTACGTTTAAGCACTATTGTGTAGGGTCGATAAATGTTGTGTATTTCGATAAATGTTACTCGATATGATTTTAAACCATTTTATTTAAGGATTTAAACTAAAAAACACTGAAAATATGAAGAATGCCAACTTGTCAGTCTCGTGGCTCGATTCGATCTCGTCATATAACAGTTAACTATTGTTCTCGTCTTGGTTGCGCCTAATGACGTAGCCGTAGTGGTATTATAGATCATTCGGTTTTCTTGATAACTCGTAGATGGCGGTAGTAGTATTCGATATCATTCGGTTTTCTTGATAGCTCGTAGATGGCTTAAGTAGTATTTCCTTGTGTAAAATTAAAAAATAAATAAAAATATGTTTTACATAACTCATTTTCTTATTACTTTTTTTCTTTCTACATTTAAAACGCCTAGAAAGTAATTGTTTGGTAAAAATAAAATTTTAAAAATAATTTCACCATACTTGTGAACCCCCTCTATCATAGGTCACCAGCCGCCACTGCACAGGTACCAAGGTAAGTTGTGACAGCTGTGTATCTAGACTATATTTAATAGATAAAATTACTTTTATATGAATTATAAACAAAACACACGTCTTTTTGCATAAAATTATTTTAATTATCTTTCGGCATAATTGTAGGAACTACAATAACATGAAACATTAACATAACAGTATTAAATCTTTTATAAGTAACTATGACATCAGCATATCAAACTTAGGTTGTAAAAACAAAGCAAACGAACAAAAAACAGAAAAAAAAACATTGCAAAAAGTGTGTAAAATAAGCTAACCAGAAAATAATCTTTAATAGAAGAGTTGTGACAGCGTGTCACAACTCTCCTAGATGCCTATTTGAAACAAGATGCAAACACATCAAGACAATGCCACGCTTTGAAATTTCAAATCCACACAATATATGAAACAATAGCATAACCACGTGAATGTAATATATCAGGATATAAATACTATCAAAAATTATATAAAAAATTTACTTTTCGGTTGTTTTTTCATGCAGGCGTCGTAATCACGCAACCACCTGTCGTGGGCCATTGGCGCGTACTGCGTCAAGTAGCGCGTCTATAAATAAACAATCGTGCGCTGTTGTCAGCTCGCTAACGGCCATAGATTCCGAGAAATCGTCGTTGTCACAACTCTACTCTGTCACATTTCTCCTCGGTCTCCCCTACCCCATTTAATAACCATTAGGCTACATACATTTTTTTCCATTTTGTTTTAACCTCCAAATAGAAAAAGGTTTAAATATATAAAATGAAACTAAAGTATACTTTGTCACTATACAGGGTCCGCAAACGAAGCGTGGACGGACGATTAAATCGTTATCGAAGAACGTATCAACAATACTGACACAGCTTGTGATATTGGATTAAAAGCGGCATGTTTTAAAAATATTTTACATTATACAGGGTGGCCCAAAAAAGTGTGACAGCATAAAGTTATATTTTTTTAAATGGGACACCCTGTATTGTATTGCATATTTAGGTTCGTATTACTATCGTTTATAAGTGCCTCAAATTTTATTTAATTTGGTTTTGTAGTTTCGGAGAAATAAATTAAAAACTAAAAAAAAAAGTTTTGCAGTCCTGAATAAAAAAATCAAGAAAAAACAATCCAGAACTATTTTTTTAACCTCGGCATTAAGTGAAATTTATGACAAGAGGTCTAGAGATACTATAAATGTAATTGCGTTTCATAATAAGCTTTCAAAAACCCCACATTTTAAAATAATTTTTCTCAAATTTTTCAAATGGAACACCCTGTATATTATTTGGCTATTTGACGTAGAATTCATAGGCAATTTTTTTTTGTAATACAAGCACATAAGTTATATCCAGCCGTTTTCGAAATAATTGTAAATATCATAAATTATGTTGTTTTAATAGAGTTTTTATTGGGAAATTTTGTTATAGGCGACTAGACTAATAATTGTAAACTAAAGTAAAAGTTCAAAATAGCTTCCTTTTACTCTTAGAGTTTACCGTATTTTAGTTATTTCGATATGAATTTTAAAATCATACATTTTTGCTACTTTTATTATTTAATATTATTTTTTATTCTTAATCGAGTTGCCATGATTTCTTTTTGTTTAGATTGTCACTATGACAGCCAAATAAAATTATTTACATTTGTTCAGTCGTCGAAATTAAGTACTAACTTACACAAAATGTCGAATTTTACAACTTTAGAAATGGTAAATATGATGTTTATACTGGGTGAATGTGCAAGAAATTGCCTCCTCGCAAGCCGAGTGTATGCTGAAAGATATCCAAATATTGAGAGAAAGCCGAGACCAAAAACCTTCGAGAAGTTGTTGCAAAGATTTGTAGCAACAGGAAGCACTGCGTACATAAAAAGGATGATAATCAATAATCCCGTTATTAATGAAGAAAATGAATTAAGAGTTCTGTTGGCAGTAGAGGAAAATCATGAAATTAAGTAAGAGGAAGCTATTTTGAACATTTACTTTAGTTTACAATTATTAGTCTAGTCGCCTATAACAAAATTTCCCAATAAAAACTCTATTTAAATACATAATTTATGATATTTACAATTATTTCGAAAACGGCTGGATATAACTTATATGCTTGTATTACAAAAAAAAATTGTCTATGAATTCTACGTCAAATAGCCAAATAATATACAGAGGGTGTTCCATTTGAAAAACTTGAGAAAAATTATTTTAAAATGTGGGGTTTTTGAAAGCTCATTATGAACACCCTGTATAAAATAAATAAACGCAATTACATTCATAGTATCTCTAGACCTCTTGTCATAAGTTTCACTCAATGCCGAGGTTAAGAAAATAGTTCTGGATTGTTTTTTTGCTTTTTTATTCAGGACTGCAAAACTTTTTTTGTTTAGTTTTTAATTTATTTCTCCGAAACTACAAAACCAAATTAAATAAAATTTGAGGCACTTATAAACGATAGTAATACGAATCTAAATATGTGATAAAATACTGGGTGTCCCATTTAAAAAAATATAACTTTATGCTGTCACACTTTTTTGGGCCACCCTGTATAATATAAAATATTTTTAAAACATGCCGCTTTTAATCCAATATCTCAAGCTGTTTTAGTATTGTTGATAAGTTCTTCGATAACGATTTAATCTTCCGCCCACGCTTCGTTTGCGGACCCTGTATTAAAAGGTTTTGGTAGTAACTACAACTTCAAGACTCTCACACGAGAGTGAACCCAAACTGAGCGTATATAATATAGGTAGTACTAAAAATAAAAATATTAACATGGTATAATAAATAATGTTCGACACAATAGTGTAATAAACTTAGATTAGGGACAAATTGGTCATTATTCAGAGAATCTAAGAATGCACGTGCCAGATGGGATTTTTAAAATAATTTTAATAGCGGGGAATTTCCGAGATCTAATTGTGTGTTTAAAAGGTTAATATTACTGCTTTTTTATGTTCATAAATTTTTTGTTAATAAATTTAGTTTATGGCCTTTTTGTTCGGTATGTAAGATATGTAGGTTGCTTATATCCGAAAATGTGTGGTTTGTATCTAGAAAGTCATTCGCAAAATTAAATGATCTTTTATTAAGTCATAGCATGCATTATGTTCTCGTTTCAAAATATGCAATTCGTTGCAATTTTCACTATCATGTGGGCGCCTTGAAGATGTAGTTGTACTACGAAATGGCCGTAACGAAAAACCCTTTTAATATAGTGATAATTAATAACAAAGTAAACTTTAGTTTCATTTTATATATTTAAAATGTATTGTCACAAAGTAACGGACGAGTCAATCAACTCTTTAAAAAGGTATACTTGACTATACAAGATTTTGTACTACAAAATCTGGAAAAGGGCTACTACAACCAAATGATTGACATCCTCTCGGACAGCCAAGCTGCTCTTAAGGCTCTGGACTCCAATCGGTTTACTTCAAAACCAACACTGGAGTGCCATGCCAACCTAAAAGTACTGGCGGCCAGGGGGAACAAGGTAGAGCTCTTGTGGGTCCCTGATCACTCTGGGATATTAGCAAATAAACTTACGAGAGTCGGATCCGCTCAAAGTCTCAGGGGCCCCGAGCCGGCCTTTGGAATATCGAAACAGGCAACAAAAACAACATTAGATAAATGGTCGAAAAAACAACACCTATCTCGATGGCAAGGGTTACCTGGCCAAATACACGCACGGGCCGTAATTGGAAAACCATCGAAAACACTATCGAATGTGATGCTAACCCTGACGCGTCCCCAGTTGAAAGAAGTGATAGGTCTGCTAACAGACCACTGCCACTTGCGAAAACACCTTCAACAGATGGGTATAAACAACGGATTGTAGAAGACAAAATATCTTCGGGAACATACAATATGGTGATGACCTACCACATGACAAGCTTGGTAGAAGGTTACTGGACCTCATAGAAGGAACAAACATCTTCTAACAAGACCGGGGTACGCAATTAGCCGGCAGGCTGTAGTGATAGAAGTTCGGGCCTTTAAACCGACCCCAGCCTTTAACCAACCAACCATACTTTATTAGATCTTAATATATCTCTGTTTTCGAGCTATTTCCATTTAACCATCACAATTCATCAAAAAAATCCAAGTAAAAATGGAAATTTCCCGAAAACGAAGTTAGAGATTTAAGAGCGAGCAAGTATACCTTTTTAGTTTAGAAATTGCCCTTCTTTGAGAATCTTGGATTCAAAATACTAAACAGCTAAGAAAAGATTTATTAAACACAGTGTATGAAACTTTTAAAAAAAATCTACAAATTCTTATTTCTTACACATTAAAACATCATACCACCAACTTTCAATCCGATACCTTGAAGCGCTTTCAAGTTATGACTTATTTTTGAAAGTAAACTTTTATTTTCAACACCAGATATTTCTACCCCTGTAGACGAGGATAAACTTGATATGTTATGAGTCGCATTTTTTAAATGGTAAAAATTATAATTTAGTATATTACACGCAGAGGTGGAAAGCGTTGTATTTTGTCGAGAGAAAAGGAAGTGAACCATTTCTCGAAACAGGAATGAAACTTTTCACCCAGGTTTGTATGATAATTTATTTACAACCATACCTTTTAAATAAAAAAAATGTTTTTTGTGACAAATATAACTATGTCAGAAATTACCAAAGACCCCTGTATACCCACAAGCATTACCACCATCCACAAAAAATAAGAAACCATCAAGTTAAGTCATTTTAGTTATTCAATGAATGTTAATATTTATCTGGATGGAAAGTGACATTTGCCCGGGTGGAAAGTGATGTAAATAAACAACTTTTTCCAGTCGGTGTAGAAAGCGCAATAAAAACTGGTTAATGTTGTCACGTACTAAATAAATAACTGCGGGTCAGTACGTGAACTTTTAATTCAGCACATAATTAACTCGTAAATATTAACAGCGCCGTAGACTGTGCGGGCCGTCGAATCAATTTAGCTTAACTCAAAAAGTTAAATCCACGCTAAATTATTTACAATGGAAGCATGGCTTACGGGAAAACAATTTCTCATTATGATCCGCTTTGCGACACTCCACTGCGTACGGTATACATACAGTGAGGGCAAATACTCACTTTTAGTTCTACAGGGTGACAAAAAAAAGATTTCAGGTGACCCTTTTTTTAAATTGAAACACCGCTTTTTTATTTTCGGATTCTACGGAAAATTTTGATCAAATTTCACAGCGTATGTCTAAATTAAGTTGTTTAAAAAAAATCAATTTTATTTAGGAACAAATAAATTTAATTTTAAGTAATACCTACATGTTTCAATACCAATATCAAGATTGTGAAATATTTATTTAATAAATGTTGTAATTGACCACGAGAAACATTCTGATTAGTGTTGGGAAAAAAATATGATTTTAATAATCGAGTAGGTACTTGATACTCGAGCGATTTTAATAATCGAGTGACTCGGTCGAGCGATTAATCGCTTGATATTCCGAGTCACCAAGCGATGACTGCACGACCGACAGCCTAGCCGTTTACGTCTCATCAGGTAGTGTATTTAGCAGGCACGTAACTACGGGTGGGCACAGATTTAGCTAAAAAATTGTACTAGCCACCAAAAAAATTCCAGAAATTTATTGATTTGTGAATAATGAATTTTTACCAGGTGTCTCTGTACCGAAACTGCAAGAAAATCACACCTCACTTTTTTAAATGGAACACCCTGTATATTTTAATCTAAAAAGATAGCATTTTAAACTCTCTTCTCAAATTTATAACACACCATGGATGATAGATTTCATATCAAATTTTTCAAAATGTCATTTTCACAAATGAATATGTAAAAATGAAATTGACGTTAAATGTTAATAACAACTAGAATGTCAACATAGTTGTTTCTAGGATATTAGCTTCTGTTTCATGGCCTACTGTGGTTTAAAGTAATAAAGTTTAAATAAATCGTCTAGGAAATCAATATAATGCATGGTGTGTAAATATTTGTAAAGATAATTTAAAATGCTATCTTTTATATTAAAATATACAGGGTGTTCCATTTAAAAAAATGAGGTTTGGTCCGATAACTTTTTTACCTGACCCCGTATACTTATTCTGAAAACGACAGATTATTCACCAATCATTATAAATAAACTTCTGTATAAAACATTTTTCTGTATCTCTGATTGTATCTCTTAAGCGAGTGAAAATTTTCAAATTTTGATTTTATTAACCCAACCAGCCCAACCCAAAAAGGGTACATGATACCTACATTACTTTTTTGATAGCACTAACAGTTACGGAGATACCCTATAAAAGTGTCCAAGATGGGAAACCTTGTACCTTCCAGATAGAATTTCAAAGGAATAATGCACTAGTATATTTTTTAAATATAATTGTTGCAATAGAGATGGATTCTATTCGCTAATTTCGGAAGCCCATCTTAAAGAAGAAACATGATAAGAAATATAATATACATTCCGAAAGCTCTAGAGTATAAATTACCGCTGCATGAATAATGTGGTTATTTGTTAGACGCCACAAATTTATCATTCTTCTGCTGTAGTCTAAAAAAAAAGTCTACGAAGTTCGAATTTCGGAGTGGCTAAAATTACAAGAAGTTGGAAATACCGCCTGCGTTACACAGTATTTAAAAAGTTTTTGATTTATTCTTTGCAAAAATGTTCGCTAATAAATTTTATAATTTTACGATGAGTCATTTTTTTACAAACCTCATACTTTTTAACATTGACATTTTAGAATCGTCCGAAAAAAGTCTTATAACTTATACAGGGTATTTCGGGAGGAAAAGGAAATATTTTGGGAACATGTTCAGAAGGTCAAAATAAGAGAAATTAACCCATATGTTTTAATCCGATTCTTAACCGTCTGTGAAATAATCGGTTCTAAAGTTTTTTTTGAAACTATTTTTTATTTCAAAAGCAACACCAATAGATACTAGTAAAACAAATTCCACTAATTTAGAATGTTTTCGAAAATACCCCCACCAACTTCAATACAAGCTGCACCACGTTTGTTAATCGCGCGTGTTGCGCGTTGAATTGCTTGGGGATTGTTTATAATGATATTTGCAGCATTAAAAATTCGATTGTGGAGTCCTTCCACGGTTTCTACTCGTGTTTCGTATACTAGTGATTTCATCCACCCCCAGAGGCAATAATCCAGTGGGTTTAGGTCTGGTGACCTCGGTGGCCAAGCTTGAGGTCCTCCTCTGCCAATCCAACGATCAGGAAAACGATTATTCAAGAAATTACGCCCCCGGCGACTAAAATGAGGCCATCGTGCTGAAAGAACATTCGGTGTCGAACAATTAGCGGAACATCATCCAACATGTGTGTTAAATGGTCTTCCAAAAACCGTAAATATCCATCTCCAGTAAGACGCTCATTCAATACAAAAGGACGAAACAACTGGTCGTTGAGCATTCTACACCACACATTAATACTGAATCGATGTTGAAAGTTTTGTTCAAACGGGGCATGCAGATTTTCATCTGACAACCGATGTTCATTGTAACAGTTATTGATTCCATCGCGGGTGAACTGAGTTTCATCGCTAAATAAAATGTATTTATGTAGGCCTCGATTTTGTTGGATCCATTCACAAAATTGAACCCTTAAGCCATAATCACCTTCTTGAAGATGTTGGACTGGTTAAACATGGAAAGGCTTTAAACCGTTTTTTCTAAGTGTCTTCCAAACGCCCACATGTGATTCTAATCGAAGTTCTTTCGTAATCCGTCTCGTACTAACACCTGGGTTCTCTTCAGCCATATCCAGAACATTCTCTTCATTTTCCACATTTAGACCCGCCGCTCGTTCAGAATCAATCCTTACGCTTGGAAACATTCCTGTTTCCTGAGCATTTGCAAAAACTTTTTGAAACACTTTTCGATTAGGAACTCTTCGATTTGGAAAACGACTTCGGTATTCATCAACAGCCCGTAATGCGCTACCATTACAGAAACCATACACGAATATCATGTCAGCATACTCCCTATGGGTGAATGTGTGAGGCATTACGTATGGAACCTTTTCTCTTTTCGAGTCGAAACGCTCAGAATAAATCAAACTGACAACCATGCTTGTGAATTAAATTAGGTATTGACAAGCAATGAAATACCTACAAACTGGAGTTATAAATACAAAGCTTCTTAATTACTCCAAAACTTTACAAAAAAAACTTTAGAACCGATTATTCAGAGACGGTTAAGAATCGGATTAAAACATATGGGTTAATTTCTCTTATTTTGACCTTCTGAACATGTTCCCAAAATATTTCCCTTTCCTCCCGAAACACCCTGTATACATACAATTAGTTGAAACGTATTTCAGGATTTTGCTCAACAAAATTTTTTGTCCAAACTATCCACACATGAATTTTTGATAATTTGCTGGATTTTCTCCAATCTTCCCATACTAGAAATTTAATATATCCAGTTGTACTGAACGTATCAATGTCGGTCTTTTTTTATTTCACACTTTGTTATGTTAGCTTTCGAAGTGTATTAAAAAAATTGTCATTATGCAAAATTAGAACAATATAATTGTTTAAATAGTTTTAACATGCTCGCCCCCCACCACCATTAAAATATTTTCGATCGCAAGTCACCCAGCGCGCGGTGAATCGAGGAGTGGCAGAACTACGCTTTCGACGGTAAGCATGCAAATATTAATGATTCACACTGCACCGAGCTCGATTGTAGACGCCTCGACCCGTCGCTCCGGTATATTCCCCGCGCAGTGCGTGACTTACGAATATTTAACAACTACCGATCTAATAGAGGTGCCACTTATTCGTAAAATGGGTTTTGCAGATAAGATCATAAGGAACAAAACGGTATTTTTTAAAATTGATTTAAGTTGGGGGGCGAGCATGTTAAAACTATTTCAACAATTAAATTGATATTTTGCATTTGTTCACAATGACAAATTTGTTTAACACTTCGAAAGCTAACATAACAAAGTGTTAAATAAAAAAAGACCGACATTGATACGATCAGTACAACTGGAGATATCAAATTTCAAGTATGAGAAGATTGGAGAAAATCCACCAAATCATCAAAAATTCATGTGTGGGTAGTTTATAATAGTTATTTATGTATCAAGGGTACTAGATGATTATGCCCTGAGAGCGACAGTCTCTGGCCCGAGGGTATATATCTATTAGTATCCGTGGTGCACACAAACTTTTATGTCATACCAGTTCGTTTTAAATAATAAATATTTTTTTTTAATTTAATTTGATTTACCAATTTTTTATTTTTACCTGCGACATTACCTTGACATTATTATAGCCTGTGTTTTTGTTGCTAGGGAGATAAGTATTCAAATGTTTAATGTGTCAAAGTCAAAAATTAAAAATGGAACAAGGTTTTGAAATTCCCGACGAATTTAAAAAAAAGGCCTTAAAGGTAACGCAAAACCTACAGACAAGGCCGCTGCACTGCACAACCTGTTGGAAAAACACATTTGGGAAAATTCCCTGTATTATTGCAAAATATTTGGGTTTGAACAACCCCGAAAAGTACACTGGTTATTGTTTACGTCGAACGTCGGCAACTCTTTTAGCAGAAGCTGGAGCAAGAAGAGTACCACAGTTGCTGAAGGATATTTAGAGGATAACATATCCTCAAAAAATGAGGTTTGAAGGATGTTGGCAGGCGTACCATCTGGATCTCTCATTTCCTTACAGAAACTAGAGACCCAGACAATGAATCATGAGTCAACCTTTGCTGCAGGAAATTTAGCTATCAGCGGAACCTTCCAGACTTGCCACTTCTATGTAAATACAACCAAATAATATATAAACGTAAATTTATATTTTGTTAATAAAGAATAAATTAATCGAAAACTGTTTTTTGCATCTTAATCCCAGCGCGGGCCATAATGTGTAATGTGTAATCCATTATGTAGATGATATCTAAGGTATAAAAACACAATAATGCACTGGTATTAATTTTTCTTCAGCAAAATCCTGAAATACGAACAAACCCGAACAAATCCTGAAATACGTGTCAACTAATTGTATAAAATTTAGGATCATTCTAAAATGTCAAGGTTAATAGAAAGTATGCGGTTCGTAAAAGAATGACCATTATTTAAATTTTCATTAATAATACAGGTTGTCAATTTGAAAATTTCCCATTCAAGTTAATATCTCGATTTTTCTTCCTGCATTTACAATTTTTAATGCAACCAGTTAACTAATTAAGAAATTCTTTTCAAAAATATATCTGTTCTTTTATTAATAGTTTGTGTATTTATTTATGTAAAAATAACATTTTTATTTAACTTATAAATATGTATTTTGATTACTGGGCTTTTAATTTTTTAGTAGTCTGGATTTTTCATAATTTTTAAAATATCTTAATAATATTTTAAAAAATATAGGTGAAGTTAGAACTCCTGTTGTACTCTGAATATAATAATGTGTTATTTTATTTTTTTTAAAAGCACACTATAAATGCCTAAATACGTACAGTATTTTTGGGTAAAAGTAATGAACAAATTGATATTTTTAATACAAACATAAATACACTAAATCGCAAAAAAGTTACACTTATTTCTATGTGCTCGGAGTGTCACCGCGAGCGTCCTCTACAATCGATATCAAAATTATTAACAAATTCAAATTTCTCGCCCCAAGAAAGCCGCAATCAGAAGAAAAATGTATGTTAATTAGGAAATTAAAAAATTGATCTTCTAGTATCTCGGTTATTATGAACTTTTAAAAGTCTGCCACTTTTACTGTGTACTATTAGTTTTGGGACATCGTGTATAAAATATCCTGCATTTTATAACTTGTTTATATTGCAACTAAACAATTATATTTTATTATTTTTCACACTGGGCTAAACAGCTACAAAACCAAAAATCACTGTTCCTAAATATATTTATTGGAAGGGAAAGGGCAGAATAAAAATGGCTACATGCTGAACAGTTTGTCAAAATATCATATACAAGTATGGAAATCCGTTGTCCGCCAATATCTTAGTGATAAGTTAGAAGATTAAAAATATTAAATATGGCAAAACAAACAGAAATAGGTAGATTATGTTTCCCGACTCCATCCATTGTTCTACTGTACTGCCGCTGTGTTGTATTCAGCCTCCAGCCGCGACTGAATTTTAAATTTTAGTGCTATTTATGGTGTCGAAGGGAGATAGATATAATGCGGTGGAAATAGGTGCCATACAATTTATGTACTCAAGGCCTGTTTTTATTTTTAGTTTGTTTATCAGTACAGTCGTCTGATAAAATGAAGTTTTATTCTGTAGTAAAATATGCTTTTCGTTTGGATGGGTACAGCTTCTACAATTTTGTAAGCATGTATAAGTTTCGAACATTTGAATGATTTCCAAATTTGTAGATTTTATTGGGGTTTACTACGGTCTTCCAACAAATATGTAAATATGTCAATTATCTCCCGGGCGGAACTACCGGAGTAATACGATTTAATAAAATTTAATAAAAACCTAAACAAAGCAAAAATATGCCTAATGCGGTGCAGGAGCTTGGTTGGGAAAACCTGGGGACTCAAGCCCCAGATGATGCAATGACTCTATGTCATCGTTATCAGACCCCTGATATCATATGGGTCTGTAGTCTGGTCGACAAAAACACAGCAGATTACGACAACGAATAAACTTAACAGTTTGCAGAGGCCGGCCTGCCTGTGTATCAGTGGGGCGATAAGAAGCACCCCCACTGTAGCAATGGAAGTCATACTGGGACTAATACTCCTATACATTCACATCAGAATGGAGGCTAACTGTACTGCCTCAAGGATGATCACAAATGGGGAATAGACACAACACTCCGTAAAAATTGGACACACAAGAGCCACGGAACTAATCAACAATGAGCTCTTGGATATGCAAACTGATCGTATGAGAGCAACATACGATTACACAAAGCCTTTCAAGATTGACTGGAACTTTGATAAATGAACGAACAGTGCACCCCCGTCGTTGGACAAGGGTCTAGTTAGGTACACCGATGGACCAAAAACCGCCAACGGTGTGGGCGCAGGTATATTTGGGGAAGGACCCAGGATGGACATAAGCATTCCTCTGGGGACCTACGCCACAGTATACCAAGCGGAAGTTAATGCCATACAAGCATGTGTACTACAAAATCTTGAAAAGGGCTACCACAACCAGAAGATTTACATCCTGTCGGACAGCCAAGCTGCTCTTAAGGCTCTGAACTCCAATTGTTTTACTTCAAAATTTACACTGGAGTGCCATACAAACCTAAAACCACTGGCGGCCAGGGGTAACAAGGTAGAGCTCTTGTAGGTCCCTTTTCACTCTGGGATATTAGGAAATGAAAAAGCGGATGAACTAGCGAGAGCCGGATCCGCTCAAAGTATCAGAGGCCCCGAACCGGCCCTTGGAATATCAAAACAGGCAACAAAAACCAGATTAGATAGATGGTCGAAAAAGCTACACCTATCTCGATGGCAAGGGTTACCTGGTCAAATACAGGCACGGGCCGCAATTGGAAAACTATCGAAAATACTATTGAATGGGATGCTAACCCTGACGCGGCCCCAGTTGAAACAAGTGATGGGTCTGCTAACAGGCCACTACCACTAGCGAAAACACGTTCAACGGACAGGTATAAACAACGGATCCATTGGATGCAAACTCTGCGGCGAAGAGGATGAAACCGCCTCACACATAATATACTGCTGCGTAGAACTGTCTCGTAGAAGACAAAATAGCTTCGGGAACATACAACGTAGTGACAACCTCCCACATGACAAGCTGGATAGAAGGTTACTGGACCTCATAGTAGGAACAAACATCGTCTAACAAGATCGGGGTACACAATAAGCCGAAAGGCTGCAGTGATAGAAGTTCGGGCCTTTAAACCGATCCCCGCCTTTATCCAACCAACCAACCAATACGATTTAATAATAAGTTTCTTTTCTTCGGTTGTATAAGCTGAAAAAAAAGGAAAGAATCATCGATTACAACAATTTGAACACCTAGTCCGTTTCAGTTAGGCGGTAACGTACGAAAGAATGAATATGTATCGAATATTAATTGAATTAAGAGAGAGGCGTGCCATTAATACCTAAGTGATATGCAATAGGATGGGAGGACTGGGGGAAATATAATCTATCTATTTCTGTTTGCTTTGCGATACTTTCCTTTCTAACTTTTTGCTAGGATATGGGTGGATGCATTTCCATATCTGTATACGACCTCTTTCATATCTAGAAGACGTTATTAATTATACGCTTCAGCCAGAGACGTATTTGGGAGGAGGGAATGGGGGACTGAACCCCCCCCCCCCCCCCCTATGTATTTTTACCTGTTTATTTGGTATTGTGTACAGTGAAGTGCCTTTTACGATAACACCTTCAACGTATAGGCATCTACAATGGACCATTGAATTCAGACTTTGCGGGCTGCCTACCATATAATATACGGCCCTAGTTTCAGCGAAGTTATTATTCATGTTCCATTTACCCCTTATACGTATTTAAGAAGTAATTTGTAACTTCATCATCCTTATTTCATCAAACTCGTAAATTATATAAAAAAAACAATTATTGTATTTTATCTATAAGCCAGTTCGCTCTTAACTTGCTCAATTATCCTAATACGTCCTGCTAATTTAATTTAATTTCTTGACTGGAACTTTGGGCAATAACGATTTTGCATGTTCACCACAAACTCTTTATTGTGCGCAAGAAACTTTTAGCGCCCGACATTTCCTGGCTCTAATAGTATTTTTTCAGACATTTAAAAAGAATTACACTAAATCACACTGCTAGGGAAGTAATGGCATTTTAATTACCGCTTTTCAATCGCCCTACACGCATCAGATTATTTGTATATCCATTTGAAAGACATTAGAATGGTTTCGAAGTTTAAATTATGCGCTTTAAAAGTTTTAAGGTGGTGTGACAGTTCATAGCAATAAAGAATCAAATAAATTACAACTCATTTCAGAGAAAGGTAACTTTAGTTTCCGGTTGTGGAGCCAGTCGTAACAGAAAACGATAAGTAAGCAAGCAAACAAAAACTTTTCAAAAATTGCACACTTACGTATTAAGCAAGAGAAACACCTTAAGCGTGTAAAACCATATAATATTTTTCCATAGTCTTTCATTAGGCTAACAAAAAATAATTAGGGCTAATTAACTAAAATTAAACAAATTCATGATAATTTGTTATACCGATTCTATACAACGTGTCCAAGATAAGGAGGGCCAGTACAGGGATCTCGGAAACCGTAAGAGATACGAAGTCGGTTAAATGGAGGTAAAGTTGCGCATTTAGTGCCTATTAATATGCCGTTTAGAAAGTTTTAAAATTCCGAGTAGTTCCGGAGATATCCGGAAAAACCGAAATTCGGAAAAATCGTTTTATTGTTTTCCTGGGTTTTTTTGAGATCGAATTCTAAAGTAAATTGCACTTTTACATTGCCACTTTTTCCGCTCTATCTAACAGCGTTAATTGTTTTGTAATCCTAGGAGTTGTCTTCGAAGGGCCATTATCAACTTTCTTTTTTTAAATACGGTCCTGTTTTTCTGATATTGGAATTTGAGAGCTTTATTTCTTCCGAATGCAACGATGTATGATACATTGTGGTTTAATGACGTTTCGAGGATTTTTTGAACAACATCAAGAAATTTAGGGATACGGTCCTGTATTTCTCTTATTTTTATATATAATATCTCATAAATAAGCTCTAAATTTTTTACTTATGTTGAACTAGTTCAATAAATAACAAATAATTTAATAATAAACCACAAATAAGTGAACAAAAATCATACCAAAACAGTAATAAAACGAACAACGAAAAAAGTAAGGAACTACATAATCAGGTGTTCAAAATGATTTCAAACGCCTACTTTTCTTTTAAATCCCGAATCAATAGAAGTTTGAAATAATATTTCTGTGTTTTGTTCACTTATTTGTGGTTTATTATTAAATTATTTGTCATTTATTGAACTAGTCCAACATAAGTAAAAATTTAGAGCTTACTTATGAGACATTATTTATAAAAGTAGGAGAAATACTGGACCGTATCCCGAAATTTCCTGATGTTCTTCAAAAACCCTTGAAACGTCATTAAACCACAATGTGTCATACATCGTTGCATTCGGAAGAAAAAAAGCTCTCAAATTCCAATATCAGAAAAACAGGATCGTATTTAAAAAAAGAAAGTTGATAATGGCCCTTCGAAGACGACTCGTCGGATTACAAAACAATTAACGCTGTTAGATGGAGCGGAAAAGTGGCAATGTAAAAGTGCAATTTACTTTAGAATTCGATCTCAAAAAAACCCAGGAAAACAATAAAACGATTTTTCAGAATTTCGGTTTTTTCAGGATATCTCCGGAACTACTTGGAATTTTAAAACTTTCCAAACGGCATATTATTAGGCACGTAAATGCGCAACTTTACCTCCATTTAACCGACTTCGTATCTCTTACGGTTTCCGAGATCCCTGTACTGGCCCTCCTTATCTTGGACACGTTGTATAGGTTCCATAACATATATTAAATGTGTTTTGTTAAATTTGACATTCTACAAAAATAGAAATTTTATTAGTATAATTTTATTTGTTATAAAGTTCCGCTCTTCATAGCACCGTTAAAATGCATACAAGATTCCGACTACAGTGGCGTTGGCGTTTTGCTAATAATATTTGTCTATCAATTACGAGATGGATCAGAAAACAATTAGAAATAAACATTTGAAGAGTTAAGTAAATAAATTGTGGCAAATATTTACAACGTATGTAAAGAAGAGGAGACTAAGAAGAGAATTAAATATTAATACCAGGCAGAAGGACATTTGAGAAAAAAAAACTAGTTTTGATGGAAGAATCCAACTGCTGAACCAACACATTGAATTGAATTTATTTTCCACTTAATAAATTATTTTTTTCACGCTTTCAACCATGGTTTTAATACTTTTTTACCCCCTCTTTATTATACAGGGTGTTTCTTAATAACATGCAAATATTTAAGGAGGTTATTCCTGGGTCAATTTTAAGAAAAAAAAACTTTATATGAACATATGTCCTAAATGTCTTAGCTTTGGAGATACAGGGTGTTAAAGACTTTCATGTTTTTTTAATAATTTGTTAAGGTTAATGACTTAAATACGTGACAACTAGACTAGGTAGACAACTGTCAAAACGGCTTATGTTTACAAAACAAAAATCTTCTTCTTACCTACTAGATCATTTTTAATCTTCGTTAATAGCTAATTTCATAACAGAGTGCAAATAAATGAATTTAATTTTTTTATACGAAAACTGTACGTCAAACGACAAAAAGCAAGATATTGCATTTTCTCAGAAGGGAATGAAATTTCGAAAACAATTTCTATTAAAAAAAAAGAAGTGGCGCACCATTATAATCTTCAAAAATACCGAGGGCAATTTCCACACGAACGCCACTGGTCGAAATAATAAAACATGTTATGCATCATAAAATGCCTCTTGATGAATAGAAAGTGTGTACCAAATTTCACAAAAATATCTAGAGCAGTATCACAGATATTAATAAAAAAAGAAGATTATTGAAAATCTTTAAGACGTTTAGGACATATGTTCATATGAAGTTTTTTTCTGAAAATGGATGCAAGAATAACCTCCTTAAATATTAGCATGTTATTAAAAAACACGCTGTATATTAAAATTTAATCCACATATTTAAAGCTAAAAATATTTGTTTCATTTAAGTTTTGACCGAGTGGGCCAAAAGAATTTTAACCTGCCAAGTTAAAACCTGGTATAAACCAAAGGTTTTAACCACCATGTCCAACAATTGCCAACATCCTTCAGGATTTGCGAGTTTAAATCACCGACCTATATCTATGGATAGCCAAACTATAAAAGCAAAAGTTGCAAATTTATGACCTCGCGCATGTAAACAAAGCTGGATCGTCAGATGTCATGCGCAATGCGGCAAACTATTAGCCTTAACCGGCGAACAGGACCGTACAAGGTGTCCCATTTTCGACACTTTTATAGGTTATCTCAGTAATTGTTAGTGCTATCAAAAAAGTGATGTAGGTGTCAGTGCTCTTTTTGGCTTAAACTTAAAATGGTAAAATCAAAATTAGAAAATTTTCGCTCGCTTAAGAGATACGGGGGAAAATCAGAAAATTGTCAATTTCAAAATTACCCTATATTTTCTTAGTTAAAAGAGATACAGAAAAATGGTTTATACAGAAGTTTCTTTATAATGATTGTTGAATAATCTGCCGTTTTCAGAGTAAGTATACGGGGTTAGGTAATAAAGTTATTGGACTTAACCTCATTTTTTAAAATGGAACACCCTGTATATTTTAATCTAAAAATATAGCATTTTAAATTGTCTTTTCAAATATATAACACATATTGGTTTTCTAGGCGATTTATTTAATCTTTATTACTTTGAAACGAAATAAAAGATTCAGATTAAGTTAAAAAATAACGGGAATCATGGCAAATGTTCAGGTTATGTCCTCAAATGGTTGTCGTCTTTCCGGATAGCGAACAAAATATAAATTTTGCGCCATTTCTTCGTTTTTTCCACTGTCAATATAAACTGATATATCAAATTTTTCAAAATGTTGATAAGTCATTTTCACAAATGAATATGTAAAATGACGTTATGAAAATGAAATTGACGTTAGATGTTAATAACCACTAGAATGATATTAGCTTTTGTTTCATGGTCTACTGTGGTTTAAAGTCATAAAGTTGAAATAAATCGCCTAGGAATCCCATGTCATCCATGGTGTGTTATATATTTGAAAAGAGAATTTAAAATAGTATCTTTTTAGATTAAAATATACAGGGTGTTCTATTTTAAAAAATGAGATTAGGTCCGATAACTTGCTTAATTGACTCCGTGTACTTATTCTGAAAACGGCAGATTATACAACAATCATTTTAAATAAACTTCTGTATAAAACATATTTTTGTATCTCTTTTAACTAAGATAATATAGGGTAATTTTGAAATTGACAATTTTTTGATTTTCCTCCGTATCTCTTAAGAAAGCGAAAATTTTCATATTTTGATTTTACCATTTTAAGTTTGACCCAAAAAGAGCACCGACACCTACATTACTTTTTTGATAGCACTAACAATTACGGAGATACCCTATAAAGGTATCGAAAATGGGACACCCTGTACTACCCTTAATGAAAATGATTACACGGCAATAGTTTGGCACATCAAGACCTTCTTTACTGGTAAATAAACAATCTATTTTCTAGCATAAAAGAAGGTCATCACCGAAAAGCCACTTTTACAATTAATTTTGATATCTATTGTCCACGTACGATAGATTTTTAATATCATTACATCGCTGCGAGTGATTTCGGTTCTGGAGGGTCGTCGTTGATTCACGTCGTTGGTTGGCAACCAAGCCGGCACCAATGCGGTGGGGTTGCATATATGACGGCGACAACATTGTGCGCAAGACAACCGACGAGCAACCTTTAAGAATATGACCGGAAAACCGTGCGCATCAAACCATTTTTCACTCATAAAATCTATCTTTTTACTGTGTGCCCCATAAGTTATATACAGAGTGTCCACTTAAGTTCGCACCATATGGAAAACTTTTTTATTATTAATTTTACGAAAAAAAATTATTCTTTATAAAAAGTTCTGCTTGGTCCAAAACCTAAAATGCAACCATCAGATATTAATTTTTTTCAGTCGTATACGAGGTATATCAGAAAAAAAATCTTTTTTTCTTTTTTAACTACAATAACAATGCAAATGTAACTGTAGTTACCTGAAATCTAGGATGCACTTTTTTTTTTTTTTTTTTTTTTTTTTTATGATCAAACACAAGCACTATAGGAAAAATCCTCGGGAAGGTCGTTCCATAAGGATGAAGTCTTCCAGATGAAAGAATTCTTAAATAATGAAGTTCGAGGAGTACTAAGCCACATATGGATGAGCGGCAGTTGTGATGAGTGGTTCGTCGTGTATTTCTGCTATTCGCCGCTCTGGGCGGAATTAAGAGGGTAAGGTCAGTTGAGCACTTTCCATGAAAATATCTGTAAAATAGAGTCAAATCCCCAACCTGTCTTCGATAATCTAGGCTGTCGAGGTTCTTCGTCAGCTCGTGGTCTCCGATTAGACGAATAGCCCTCCTTTCGATGGAATCCAGCAGCCGAAGAGTATGTTTGGGTGCAGAGCTCCAGACATGAGAGCAGTATTCTAGTGATGGTCGAATCTGGGCTTTGTATAGTGTCAAAAGTTGTTGAGGTGTGTACAAGTTTCTGGTTCGGAAGAGTACCCCAAGCTTCTGAGAAGCTACCTTGGCGATTGCCACAACGTGGTTATGCCAAGACATATTTCCTCCGAGATTGACGCCCAGCAAATTAATAGATGAAGCCAGTGGGATTGCGTGTCCGTCCATGACTATTTCCGGTTCTGTAATGTTAACCTTTTTAGAGAAAACTGCTGCCTGGGTCTTTTTAGCGTTAAATTCGACTTGGTTACTGTCACCCCAAGCCAAAATTTCTTCCAGGTCTTTGTTAAGGCGTGATACTTCATGCTGTCTGCGAGGATGTGCGTCGGCAGTCGATGTTTGTGCATTCAAAGAGAAAGATGAGATAAGTGTGCTATCGTCAGCAAAACTAAATATCGGATTTTTAGTTTTCACTAGAAGGTCGTTAATGTAGAGCAAGAAGAGAGTTGGAGACAATATGGACCCTTGAGGAACACCGGCATTGATGGTGAAGGTGTCTGAGAGAAATCCGTCAATCGCCACTTGCAGAGAGCGATCCTTAAGAAAGCTAGACAACCATGCACAGAATCGACTGGGCATACCATAGGATCGCAGTTTACTTAGAAGCCCCTCATGCCAGACACGATCAAAAGCTTTAGAAATATCTAGTGCAACAACCCGAGACTCCCCATGATGTTCGATTGCGTTGTTCCAAATATGGGTGACATAGGCTAGAAGATCTCCAGTTGATCTGGACTTCCGAAAACCATATTGATGATCGCTGATAATGTTGAAGCCTTCCAGGTACTTTAGAAGATGTTGGTTAATAGCTTTCTCCATTACTTTTGATATAACTGATAAATAAATGATTTCTTGATAGCAAGAATTGTTTGACAGTGAACGTCAAATAAAATATATATCGGAATATCTATGAATTAACCTTCCATTAAAGATATTTTCAAGGTATTGCCTTACTTCCATCGTACTATGACATGTTGCGCCGTCCTCCTGGTACCATACCTGTTGTCGTTCATGTTTTGGAAGGTCACGAAGAAAATCATGCAACTGATTTTGTAAAAAACTTAAATATCGTTGAGAACTCATAGATTGTCGAAAAAAAGGGCCAATGATTTTATCCTTGTAAATGCCGCAAAAAACGTTAGTTTTAAAATAATATTGATCGCGAGTTTTAATCGTAAAGTGAGGATTGGAGTCAGTCTACCATCGACAATTTTGCGAAGACGTAAATGTAGCTTCGTCCGAAAAAATTATTTTCCTAGCCAAAAAAAGATCATCTTCTAGCTCTCCTCCGATAAGAAAATAACATTCTAGTCGTCTGTCGTAGTAGTCTCCAGGTTTTAAAGTATGGATATATTGTGGTTTATATGGATGAAACTTGTTCTCTTTAAAAATTATTGATATTGTGGTTTTACCAATTTTATCTGAAAGCGAAGATGCCCTTTTTCTTCATCTCTCCACTTGTAACGGTTTTTTTACGCTTGTTTCTGAATTTATTATTAAGATCTCCACATGATTTGAATTTTTCCATAATTCTCATTACTGATGTATGGTGTATATTTTTCCCTGGATGTCTGTTGTTAAATATTTCAGCTGCTTCACGATAAGTTTTATAATTATCACCAACGATTAACACAATTTCTATTTTTTCTTCTACACTAAATATCACCGGCATGTTTTTTGTTGAATTTGACGTTCACTGTCAAACAATTCTTGCTATCAAGAAATCATTTGTTTATCAGTGCATCCTAGATTTCACGTAACTACAGTTACATTTGCATTGTTATTGTAGTTAAAAAAGAAAAAAATATTTTTTTCTGATATACCTCGTATACGACTTGAAAAAATTAATATCTGATGGTTGCATTTTAGGTTTTGGACCAATCAGAACTTTTTATAAAGAATAATTTTTTTTCGTAAAATTAATAATAACAAAGTTTTCCATATGGTGCGAACTTAAGTGGACACGCTGTATATCCATAGTTATAGGTCATTATAATAAAGTCACAACATCCTGTGTTAGACATAAAACTTTAAGTATTATTCTGATATCTTCGCAATAGCAATGTCTCACTTACATATTAACGACTACTCATTCTTCCATTAATGACTAACTTCTGATGCAATGAAAATTTTTGAAGTCGGTATAAAATTTCATTGTGATTTTACTATGTAACCGCTGTAACGTCAAAGTCTGTTATACAGGGTGTCCCATAACTAATGGTACACAGGAAAACAGCAGATTCCTCGGGTAAAAATACTGCGATTTGGCCATACTTAGTTTAGTTTAATAGCTGGTAATAACCGAGATACAGGGAGTCCAAGTAAAAATTTAATTTTCAATTTTCCTAAATAACTTATTTCTGAATCAATATTTTTGCACAAAATTTTGTGACTAGGGTATTTTTGGGGAAAGGAGTTTGAATTTGTTAATAATTGTGATGTAGATTGTAGGGGGCGCTGTCTGCGGTACTTTGGATACATAAAAAGAAATGTAACTTTTTTGTCCCTTGGTATAATTATGTTTTTATTAAAAATATCAGTTTTTCTGTCATTTTTAAGCAATAAAGGTATACTTTGTAAATGTCGCTCCGACTAACCGTTTTCGAGATATTTTCAATTACATTTTCTAATGCGCCGTTTAAATTTTGATTTGTAAATGTGAAATTTGTCACAGTATGCTTTGGTAAAAACAAATACAATGAAAGCACTTTAAAACCTCATTTCTGTCAAAGTTTATTTTCATTTGTCAGCATTGTGGGTGTTTTTAAGGAGTTTTTGAAGATACTGTTATCAAAAATTAAACTAAAAATGCCGCGACATAACTGTTTTCTAACGGAGAAATGCGAGACATGGTATGTTTATACGCATAAGAAAATTTTAATAGAGCGGTATTTGGAAATGTATCCAAATAGAAGGCAGTCAGATTTTAAAATTTTTAGAAGCCTATAAGACAGACTGGGAGAAACAGGATCCTTGCGTCCAAAACGTAATAGTGGAACATTTTTAGTTTAATTTTTGATATCAGTATCTTCAAAAACTCCTTAAAAACACCCACAATGAAAATAAACTTTGACATAAATGAGGTTTTAAAGTGCTTTCTTTCATTGTATTTGTTTTTACCAAAGCCTACGGTGACAAATTTCACAGTTACAAATCAAAATTTAAATGGCGCATTAGAAATTGTAATTGAAAATATCTCGAAAGCGGTTAGTCGGAGCGACATTTACAAAGTATACCTTTATTGCTTAAAAATTGCGGAAAAACTGATATTTTTAATAAAAATATAATTATACTAAGGCACAAAAAGTTACATTTCTTTTTATGAATCCAGAGTACCGCAGAGAGCGCCCCCTATAATCTACATCAAAATTATTAACAAAGTCAAATTCCTTTCCCCAAAAAACCCTAGTCACAAAATTTTGTGCAAAAATATTGATTCAGAAATAAGTTATTTAGGAAAATTGAAAATTAAATTTTTACTTGGACTATCTCGGTTATTACCAGCTATTGAACTAACCTAAGTATGGCCAAATCGCAGTATTTTTACCCAAGGAATCTGCAGTTTCCGTGTGTACCATTAGTTATGGGATACCCTGTATACACATAGATTCAAAAGTTTGGCATCACTTTGATTTTGGCATGTTAAGATAATGTCAGGAATGAATTTTTTTCTAAATGTTTATTTATATCAGTTAAAACAATACCATTTTTTGTAGCAAAAAAAATATTGTCAAGACATTTGTTTAAGATAACATTTTTGTGTTGTATTTTGTTGGCGCTGGCCAGTTAAATATTTCGGTTCAGTTTGTAAAACGAATCGCCAAGCAATATCTGAAATTGATCGTGCAAGAATAGTAGCTTTAGTTAAAGAAGGTCATTCTCAAAGGTTTGTTGCTGAAACAATAGGGGTTTTTCAAAGTGATGTCTCTCTCATATGGAATCGCTATCTAGAGACCAATTATGTGCGAGACAGACAACGAAGTTGTAGAAGGCGTGTTACTAACGAACAGCAGAACCGCTATATTACGTTAACAATTCGGAGAAATCGTACTATGCCAGTCCCACAACTTCAGAGAGATGTTACGCATGCAATTGGAGTTCGCGTATACGTCTCTACACTAAGAAGATGAATTCTTGAATTCGGTTTAAGATGTCGACGATCAGTAAGAGTTCCCCAACTAGAATATGACCACCGAGTTTGTCCACTGCAGTGGACTGAAACGCACGTTCGCTTACCCGAAGAATTTTGGAATTCTGTCCTATTTTCCGACGAGACCAGGATTTGTCCGGTAAACGATAGTCGTCGTCGTGTTTGGAGAGAACCAACAAGAGCCGCCCAACTTGTCCATGCTCGCCCGTTGCCTCCATTAGTGGAAGGAAGCGCCATGTTTTAGGCAGGTATTTAGTTAGTCCACTTCAAGGCACAATGACTGGCGACATTAGGGATATTCTACAGCCTTATGTTAGGATTGTTATGTTGTTATGTTGGTAACAATTTTGTGTGTTATGGACGACAATGCCCGGCTCCATCGTACTAGAGCTGTGGATGAATACCTAGAAAGTGAGGGAATCAATCGCTTAGAGTAACCCTGACACCCTGACATGACCCCGATAGAACATGCTTTGGATATGCTCTCTAGGGCAGTTCGCGTTAGAAGAAATCCCCCTGGAGCTTTCCAGGCGCTTGCCGTCGCTGCTACCGAGGAATGGCAGGCTATTGCACAAGAACGGATTGCTAACCTTACGCACAGCATGCGGCGTCATCTTCAAGCTTGCATTGAGGCCAGAGGAGGAAATACACTTTATTAGAAGCTATATTTTTTTAAATTCTAGAATATAAATATATTTTACTTCTGTTAAGTTTTTTTTGGAAGGTTTAAAATGTTGTGGTAAAATAAAAATTTTTAAAACTCATGATTTTTATCTTAAACTTATCAGTGAACTAATATTTAGTCTATTTTCGCGATGACGTAATTAATTATTTATTCGAGAATCAGAGTGATGGAAAAATTTTGACTCTATGTGTAGATTTCGTCTATTTCGTATTTTTCTAAAAAAAAATATCAACACAGGGTAAAATGCAATTATGGCAGCATGCTGTAAGAAGGGCCAGAGGGCTATTAAGTTTTAATATAGCCAGCCGCAGTCTTGTGAAGTTATTTTAATATCGCAATATTGTGTCGTGCAGCAGTCTGAGTGTTATGATGTTCAAGGCATTTATGCCACGGCTTTAAAAATCTAAAATAAAGCTGAACTGCGCTTAATGTTTATTTTTTGAGGGTGAAAAGCTTTTACTACGAGATATTACCTTTTGATGGATTCTAATGGTGATCAAATTATGTCGGTGGAACATTTTAAAATTGATTTTTAGGGGGGTTGATACCCAGCTGTAAGGACGACGATTAAAATCAAATCAAATAAACATTTGGTTTGGTCGTAGATCAGTCGGAAATAGGTAAAAACTGCATGCGCTGTTGGTTTAAAATTTTCACAGAAGCAATATCTGTGGCCGCTGACCAAAAATTCGGTGTTCATAGGGAAAAATATATCGATTTCCAAGTGATTTGCAATCATCAGAATTGCGGTTTTGGCTCTGGGCATTTGCTCGATTACTTTTGACTTGTTGTTTTTACCGATTTGGCATGTTTTGGATAAACTTAAGGCCGATGTTTGAATGTTACTTTAAGTTAGATCTCAGCTAAGGTAGCCTTACCGTTATGGTAAACCTTAAAAAAATTGGGTTTAAAATTAATTTGAGGGTCAGACGCGTTAAGAGGATGCCGGAGTCAGTCGAAATCTCCGATTTGACCCCTGCTCGTTTCACGCTTTGAAGGCACGGGCGAATTGGATCTTCCCTTGCAGTTAGAAGAATACGTCGAGGGTGCGCCCGTAATCGGTACGGCGACAGAAACAACGATAATCAGAAGAAAGAGACTGCACGTGATCGGGGTCTATACCTTTTTTAACGGAAGATGTCTAAATTTTGTTAACAACTCGAGGAAAGCCCATCATTTTTTTCGACAGAGTGTAAAATTTTAGTTCCTTATAAAAATAAATATTTAGATTACTTAGGAAGTAAATCCAGGACGCGAGTAAGGAATCCAGCTCACAGACACCTTCAGTTCTTTTTTCTATGGGAAAAGCTTAATGTTCATCACGTGCCCTGATGATAGAGTGGGACTGCATAATAAGCTTATACCCACTAAACCCCACTCGGCCTCTTATTTTCCAATCTCGAAACATAACCGGCATATCGTCGAGAGAAAAAAACACATACTGAAACAGAACAAATTACACTAAATCACTTAAAGAAAGACACAAACACCCACGAGTATCAAATTAGTTTTTTTGAAGATATGCACCTATTATTAGATTATGCCACAGCCACGGCCAACTTCAGACAGGCCGTGTACAGACCAGCGATGCGCTGTTGCCAAATGGTGTTTGGTGGGAATTTTTAATTATTGGTGTTTTTGTCATTATCAGTGGTATTTGGGTACGAATTGGGAACAACATTGAGACTAGAAGAAATATATTGTATATATCTTTTAGTGGGCAAGTTTAAATAATCCCGTATTAAATCATATGTACACGGAGAAAGTATATACAACATAAAAGCCATAATTATAGTTTCCGATGAATAGCGCTTTTTTTCAAAATGAGTAATTGTACTTGATTAATTAAAATTGGTAACATATAATTTAAATTATTATTGTCTTTTGAATCATTCTCCTGCAATATATCTGATTCTGAAACCAGTTTGTTATAAGCTTCATTCAAAAAATATACACTCCGTTCAATTAAAAAAGTGAATGATTGGTCGATACATATTTTATCTTTGTATCTAACTAATAATTTTTCTAGTAGGACCATCTAGTTAGTTTCAAATTAAAAGGTAAAATCCAATTTAAGTTTTTAAAAGTTAATTCTGTATTATTTATAAATACCTTAACAACCATATTTTTATCAATTGAAATTTGACTTACAATGCTAATAAGGTCCCCTGTTAAATTTGGAATATAAAAATAAATCTTCTACTTTTACTGTACAAGACTCACAAATATTAATTTTTTAAAGATTGTTTAAAAGCAAGTCTTCAAAACTATTAATTATATCTGAGTTTTCAAATGATTCATTTAATTCATTATGACGAGCTAGATTTTCATTATGTATTTCATCGGGAGATTTTCTTGGCATAGGTACTTTTTTAGATAAATGTACAGGTAAATTTGGAAAAATAGAAGGAAATGAACCACATTTTAAGACTAGTCTTTGTTGGAATTCTTTTCACAGTTCCGTCTGGTAAACTAAAAATCTCTTCACTAATGATATCGCTTTCTGTAAAATGATTACTACAAACTACAGAATGTTGGGTAGGTGACCAACTATCTCGGGGAATAGCTTTTACCATAATATTTTTCAAAATTTCATCTTTTGAGAAACCAAAAGTCGATAGTATAGATCCACCATCTTTTATCGTACTCGGATAATTCGATTTGCACCCAGGAACACAACACGTTTTTGTCATTATGTAGAATTTTCAAAAACTTACCTGGTTACTAGTTTACGTAAGCAATCGAATACATCCAATTTTAAACTCTAAAATGTGACAAACTAGAAGAGCACACAATGCTTCTTAAATTTCTTGCTTTCCGGTATTCAACTGAAATTCTAACGCAAATAAGCACTCAAAACGCTGAAAAATTGTCACACACGGCGGGACATTCTTACGAGAGAGCCGATCCGGTTAGCACACGATTATGGGCGAAATATATGAGATATAGTATCACAAACACTTTTAATATCCTCTACACAAAGCCAGGAAACACCCTATTAACGTTTTAATAAATAACTGTACGTACTATCATTAAAATGAACTACAGAATAAAATTTGTACCCGGCGGTAAACGAGGTTTGACAGTTCTAAAATGGCGCAAAATTCCCACCACAGTGTTGCCAGAATGACTTCTGTTCGCGGCCCGGAGTTTTAGGAGGCACTGCCACAGCACTAAACACTAACGCATAATTACACTGTACACTAACACTGCCGTACATATAAACAACAGCACTTAGAAGATAGGATACAAATTATTTCGCAATATAAATTCTGATATAATAAAAACGCTAATTTCTAATGAGCAAAAACATAAAATTTTTAATCCTTTACTGAATAATTATGTTGACAACAGACATGACCTCCCCTTCACATAGACGCGTCCAAGTTCGAAATATTCGGAAAAATAACCCGAACTAGCGCGGTTGCCATTTCGAGACTATAATTATACAGGAAAGCAATATTACACAAGGAAATTCCCCAATTTATGAATATAATTTTATAAAACATCGAAAGTGGCAACGCAGTATTTTTTCCGACCCACTAACAATAAATTAATACAATTAATTCGAAACTCGACGATGGAAATACAATAAAATCCAATTTGCTATTTGCATACGTGATCATAAATCAGATTACGCATTTACGAAATAAAGACGAAAGGGTGGTATGGGACAAAATAGAAAAACCATCAAGCGTATTCATGAGAGCGTCGGTACACATTCCAGAGATGATTTTCTTGGACTTTTATAAAGAAAAAGCGGTCTCCCGATGAAAGAATACGGCAAACTCCGGCAAAAGACATAAATTCTTACAATTCTCTGTAATTTTGTACTATGATGATGGTAATATTATTTTTTATTATACAGCAAACACATCATCATTTGCCACAATCACATTTAAATAATACAGAAATAATAATTCTTTTAAACTGTAATAATTATAGCTTCGTTATTGCTAATCTGTGCTATGACATAATTCTTAACCTTAGATTGATTATATTGAGGCCTATTTTGAAGGTAAACCTATGCATAATAATAATAATAATAATAATAATAATAATAATAATAAACCATTTCCATAAAACAATAACACGGAAATTTACTAGCTTGTCAGATTTGTTCGGGCTTGATACTATATCATATAAATATTCAAGATAAAATCAATTCCTTGCCACCATAAGAAATAAGCAAATATGTAATGCTAATAACTGATACGTGTTTCATATAATTATATTTATTTGTTTCAATAATAATTTGCGTATTGTTTTAACCAAATCCAATGTAAAACATTCACAATTAACAAATTAAGGATATTTAACTCCATCACTACAATTCTGAGGTTAGGCTATGAGCTTTATTATTTTCTTGGAACGATGTGATTATTCAAAATTAAGATAGCTAGTTTAATTTTGGTTTTTTCGGTATTAATCTAATTTAAAAATCAGAAATTTTTATTTGAAATCAGTTAATTAAGTTAAATAGTTCAAATAATTGGGCATTGTATTTGTAGTCGTGGGAAAAATTGTATAAGGTCTTGTGTGGAAGTGATTTTCTCAAACTCGGAGAGTTTCCGTACTCGGCTGGCGCCTCTTGCTAAGTACTTCCTCGTTTGAAATCTACTACTTCATACACACTCTGTATGTAATATATGAAGTACTGACATTATTTCGACTTCTTCTACAGGGTGTTATGGAAATGACGTATTATATTTAAATGGGTGACTCCTGGGGTGTCCTAGAGAAGCGCTACATATTTATTTTTTTAATCGACCATTTTAAAAGTGGGGTAACAAACACTCTTAGTCACAGGTCAGTCCGCGCTACTGTACAACATTTCACCCAGACCCAATGGCAATGTTGTCAAACTTAATGTAAAACTGAAATTGCATATAAATTATAAAAATTGCTTACTTGTATTTATCTTATAACTAAAGAGCGGGAGATCCAGGCACATACATAATCAGTTGTTTTTTCTTTTTCATGGGAACACTCCTGTAAACACTTTATGCTCGAAGATTTGATTTTGATAGCAAGACAGAACAAAATAATAGTGAAACAGAACCGATAGTTAGTTTTTTGAAAATACACAATAATAATACATAATCTGATTATTAGATTTTATTACACGCGACGCGACAAAATTTGACTTTAAATAAAAAATTTTAAAACATTAAAAAACAGCACTTGCAAAACCCAGGGATTGTTACGCGTGTGTTGGTTTTATCGACGAAATCAACCGTATCGCCACGCTCTCGATCTTACACTGACAAGTCCGCAAGCGTGAGGCGACGTATAGGAACACGAACTACGTCAGCTCTTGGAAGCCGAGTGTGTGTCGTCATTTTATGTTTTGTACCGAATTCGGTCTCTTAAATGGGCATTGATAGGTGAATTTTGTGAGCTAAATTTATGTCATATCAATTACATATACGAATATGTTTCAATTATTTATAAACTTACTGGTTACACTGTTTTATCCCGTATACAGGGAACGACCGATATATCCTATCATTTATGACCACTAGTAGTTAATCTCTAATTTGCTTCATCATTTCTCTCCCCTAATCTCCATAGTTTAATGTATGAAAATAATTTATATAAAGTTGTATACATTTTTATACGTACCTATCCAAGTGAAATGCAGCAATCTCAGCATTGTGTCGCTCGTAATCCGTAAAGTAAAAATGATTGGGGAGGGTTTGTTGCTCTCGAGGGAATCTGCAACAGGATAGATAATTTTATATTAAAGATACGGAAGCCGTGTTTTCGGTGCTTCTCATCCAATTATAAAATTATTAGATACAAATAAATATAAAGCAAGGACAGAAAAACTTAGTTAAATTTACTACAAAACTAGTAAAACTAACTATCATTTATGGCTCTATATCTGACTGGAATAAATTTTAGTAAGAACTGCGATAAAATTTCATTTAAATAAAGTAAAATTTATTAAGATCTTCTGTAAAATTTACTAAAATCTTTTGTAAAATTTACTAAAATCTAATCTAAATCTAAAAATTTTCAAGCGGTCACCAATCCAAGTACTAACCGAGTCCAACGTGGCATGACTTCTCAATCGGTATTTGTTCCCTGTTAAGTTCGCCAATGTTATTTATTGTGAAGAACGACATCATGGAAACCCGTTGCATTTGATTTATGCATTTCATTATTGTAAAAATATGTTTACTTCAATTAACTTGGTCATTTTTACAATAAAAAATACAATGATAGTTGTGCCATAGATTTTAAAATATTTAACTACTGGAGTTATAATAAATTATTTTCACCTACATTCGTTAACAAAATTTACAATATAATTGATTTAATTTTACTAAATTGATATACCTTTGTACCTATAGTTAGGATTTCTAAGAAATGTAGTAAAATCAAGTAAATTACTAAAATATATTGTAAATTTTACAACAAATGTATGTGCACGGAGCAAGAACTATTATAGTAGAGATTTTATGGTACGATTTTCTATAATATATTGTATTAATTACAATATTGTAGATTAAAAAATATAGTTGGTACTATACTTTTTTATAAATTATTTTTATCTACAATATTAATTTGTAATTAATACAATATTTTATAGCAAATCGTACAATAAAATCTCTATTATGATAGTGCGTGTTCCCCGTGCACATACATTTGTTGCAAAATTTACAATATATTTTAGTAATTACTCGATTTTACTAAATTTCTTAGAAATATTAACTATAGTTTTTTGTAATTTATGTTTACAATATTATTTTGGTATGGATTACTAATAAAAAATTTAATAAATACCATTTTTATAGGAAATTTTACAAATCTTTAATATAATGATTTTTCTATAGTCTCTTTCCGTGCACGGAGTTCTCACAAACAAGAGTAAATTCCTATACAAATCAGAAAAAGCTGCCGGGCCTATTATCGTATCTTCGACATATTATTATGAAAAAAAATATATACGCAGTTTTCTCACTATCTCTCCGACTTCATTTCGTTCAAGTAAAACGTCCGTTATGCTGTCCACAACTCATGTTTTAACCGATACGTTTTAGTTGAACACGTAAAACGTAAGGTAAAATGGACTAGGTTTAAGCCAGAATTACCTTAAGGTTTCAAATTCATATACAAGCAAGTGGGAGACAGATGTTCCTCACGTACCGGTCTCAAATATCGAAACGTCTAAATGCATTTGAGCAAGCAAGGTCGAGACACGAACTGTGATCTGGCATCACTGCTAGTTTACTGACCTACATACAGTTGTCACCTGGAAATATATGTGTATGACGCGGCAGCAGTACAGGTTGTCCCATTTTCGACACTTTTATAGGGTATCTCCGTAATTGTTAGTGCTATCAAAAAAATAATGTAGGTGTCATGTGCTCTTTTTGGGTCAAACTTAAAATGGTAAAATCAAAATTTGATAATTTTCGCTCGCAGAGATACGGGGGAAAATCAAGGAATTGACAATTTCAAAATTACCCTATATTTTCTTAGTTAAAAGAGATCCAGAAAAATGTTTTATACAGAAGTTTCTTTATATTGATTGTTGAATAATCTGCCGCTTTCGGAATAAGTATATGGGGTCAGGTAAAAAAGTTATCAGCTTTAACCTCAATTTTTTAAATGGAACACCCTGTATAATTTGATCTAAAAAGATAGCGTTTTAAATTATCTGTTCAAGTATATAATACACCATGGATGATATTGGTTTTCCACACGATTTATTTATAAACTTTATTATTTTGAAACGAACTAAAAGATTCAGATTAAGGTAAAAATAACGGAAATCATCGCAAATGTTCGGAATATGTCCTTAAATGGTTACCGTCTTTCCGGATAGCGAACAAAGTATGCATTTTGCGACATTTCTTCGTTTTTTCCACTTTCAATATAAACTGATATCAAAATGTTGATAGATCATTTTCGCAAATGAATATGTAAAAATGAAATTGACGTTAAATGTTAATAGTAAACATAGTTGTTTCTAGTATATTAGCTTTTGTTACATGGTCTACTGGGGTTTAAAGTAATAAAGTATAATAAATCGCCTAGGAAACCAATATCATCCATGGTTGTATTGTATATTTCAAAGGAGAATTTAAAATTGTATCTTTTTAGATTAAAATATACATGGTGTTCTATTTAAAAAATTGAGGTTAGGTCCGATAACTTTTTTACCTGACCCCGTATACTTATTCCGAAAACAGCAGAGTATTCAACAAAAAACATTTTTCTGGATCTCTTTTAACTAAGAAAATATAGGGTAATTTGTCAATTTTGTGGTTTTCGCTCTTAAGCGAGCGAAAATTTTCAAATTTTGATTTTACCATTTTAAGTTTGACCCAAAAAGAGAACAAGACACCAACATTACTTTATTACATTAACAATTACGGAGATACCCTATAAAAGTGTCGAAAATGGGACATCCTGTACGTAGACTTGTTCTCGGGCACTCAAGTAGTCACCCACTTAGATATAATAAGTAATTTCTATAACACCCTGTATTTAAGCGCAAAATATATTTACAGCTACAATTACACTAATATGATTAATTAATTTTAAAATGTTCCGTGATGTTATTTATTACGTGATTAGTAATTACTCTGCTTCACATTTACGTTCTAGTTTGACAAAACAAATTCGAGTTTCAAATTGAGTAAAATTTTAAATGTCCCCAGTTTTCACTTCTATGTGGTGGTTCTTTATGCATAATTAATAAAAGGTCTTTGTTTAATTCACGGATTTTCCATTTTCGCGCTTTTAATTGAGATGAATGAATGATGTAAAGAGTAAACTGGAAAGTCGTCATTTTTAAATTCGTTTTTGATGTACAAAGCGTCCTGTGCCTATTTTATTGTTTCGTAAAAACAAAAATCATATAAGCGAAGATATCTGGTCGGGGATACCGAAATCCCGGGATTCCGGGATCTTGAAAACCCCGGGTTTAAGCCCGAAAATCCTGGGATAAATTATATAAAAGAATTCTTTAAAAATTAACTCGTCTTTTAAATATTTATTTTAAAACCAACAATTTTATTGTAAATTATATATTACAGGGAAAGAAAAATTAATTTATTATAAAAATAATAAAACTACACGGAAAGAAGGACTTACAATAAAAATAGTAAAACTAACCATAATTTACGGCCCTTTTTGTGACTGGAATAACTTTTATTAAGAACTGCAATTAAATTATAGCAAAATTTTAACCTACATTTTTAGTAAAAATTACAAAAATATTTAGTAAACCATTTATATAAAAAGTTCTTGTAAAATTCACTAAAATTTTTGTAAAAATTTTGACACATGGTATTCCCAAGCGGCCACCTATCCAAGTACTAACCGTGCCCAACGCTTGACTTCATCGATCGATGATATGATATGTTCCCTGTTAAGTTCTCCTCATATTATTTGTTACGAAAAACCAAATCCCAAGAATTCATTGCAACTCATTCATGCCTATTATTCTTGTAAAAATATACACTTCATTTAAACTTGGTATTTTGTACAATAAAAAATACTTAAATAATAGTCAGTGAAATGTACCATACATTTTAAAATATTTAACTACTGAGTTGTAAATAATTCACAACACACAACATTTCTTATTGTGAATTATTTCACAACAGAAAAAAAATCTGGTAATGCTACAACTAACAAAACGTTTATAATTCGAATACGTCAAGCACGTGGAACCCTCGACAGCGTCAATACATCAGCGAGTCTCGAAACATACTGAAGCAACAATAGTGGCGCGCGGAGGGTATTCAACCAAGAGCGAGACACGCGGTGTGATCTGACATCACTGTTAGTATACTCTAGTGACCCATATTGTTGCTAAGTGAATTCAGATCGAATGGGTAAAAAGGGTTTTTACCTTAGTATCTAGATATTCAATTTAAAAAAAAAGTATGTAGACTTTCTCTAGGACACCCTAGCAGTCACCTATTTAAATATAACAAGTAATTTCCATAACACCCTGTATATTAGTAATTACTATTAACTATACTTTTTTAGAAATTATGTTTATCTACAATTATATTTTGAGAAAAATTAATAATGAAAATTGTAATTGATACATTTTATAGGAATCCTACAATAAAATCTTTACTATAATAACTTTACTATAGTGTGTGTTACGTGTCTGATTTAAGCCTCTTAGTCTTATAAAATGCATTTTTATTACACTTCATTTAAACTTGATAATTTATACCATAAAAAATAGTTAAATAATCGTCAGTGAAATGTACAATACATTTTAAAATATTTAACTACTGGAGTTATAAATAATTATTTTCACTAATATTCGTTGTAAAATTTAAAATATATTTTAGTATTTAGTTGATTGTATAGTGGAGTCGTCCTGGCGAAATAAACGGCTCGAAAATCCCTTGACGAAATCGGGAAATTTTTTTCCCCAATCGATACAGTAGAGTCCCCTCGACATTCTGAAATGATTTGTGTAGGGCGCCGCATAACCTACAACGGGAAATTGAAAATAACTCAGCCGGTTTTGATGCTACAAAAAAATGTGAAGGGCAAATTGAAGAGCTCGACAGAGCGCGTAAGCTCGAACAAACCCGATCCCGATATCTCAATGAGTTCGCGAATTAACGAGATTTTCAACTGCAAAAACAATAAAATTTAATTAATTATATCTCGAGAAGGGGCGGAGTTGGGGCATCACTTTTTCGCGAATCAACGGGTGATACTAATATATGATATAATTGGTACCGGTTGTCAAACGCGAGCTGGGTCATTATTACCAATAAATCGGTATAATTACCGACTATGACGACGTCTCTATCTGGATTTTCTTGTTTCATTTTTACTGCCGTATGGACATCGGCATCAGCATCATCTGCACAAATTTTGGTTTCAATACTTTTTGCTGCCATTGCATTTCCCCCCGTACGAAAGTAGCGAAACATGATGTATGATAATTAATGTGTAGGTTAACTAAATTTGCACCGACATTCTTGATGCGTTCGGATATCAACATTGCCTGCTGCTCGGGTATGCGTGAATGAGCTAATTTTAGGAGCTGCTCAATGAAGACATTGCTGTCAGCATTGTTCATCCGAACGAGCCCCTGATGTAAGTTGGTACGCTTCTTCACTTCTTTATCGCAGAATAAACAAAGAATATTAAAATCGAATTCCTTACTCAATCGTTGACGTGTGCAACGAGTTGACTGATTCGGTCCGCTCGGTGTTCTTCATGCAGGCCATGTAACACTTCAGGTGGAAAGTCTCCCTTCAGACTTGCGCGGGATGGAAGTGCCACGAAACTTTTTAGATGCCTTCATATGAGCGCAGTGTAGCCAAACCTAGACTGTTTAGAACCCGAGAAGCTTGTTGATCTTCAACTTGTGCAGGACACAAGAGACAAACCTTGGGCTCGGCCATGATTGTTTTGCACTTCTGCGGGCATTAAGATCCTTCACAATTTTCTTCGTGATTGTCCAGAGATGCTTCAATCTTTCTGAAGAGTATCTTCTGAGCAAGAATGCTCGACGAGATGCGTGGAACCAATGATGAACAGAATGATGTCCATGTACTGGGAAAACAAATTTAATAATTCAACTCACATCTTGGTGCGCGACATAAATACAATGGAAGAACGGACACATTTTTTTATAATGAAACGAGGTGTCAATGTCAATGTCTTCCCATCGAATTGCCCACTCCAACAATTTTTATAAAAACAAATTATCATTAATTAATGTTAAAAATTAATAAGTTTCAATATGAATTTAGTGGTTTTAATCAAGAACGGGGCGTCTGACGAGAAAAACTCAGGAGACCGTTTTCATGGAGATTTGAACAGGCCAATCAGAAAAAATATCCACATGGAAAAATATCAGTGGCGTACCACCTTTTTTGTAAAAAATATCAAAGGACATGTTTGCAGCGACGCCACTGCTAGGAACAATTGAATGACTTTCCTAACTAAATTTTGAGGTTCTATATCCTGTTAACACATACCAAAATTAAACATAATATCTAAAGTATTATCGGAGATGGCCATTTCTTGTATGCCGCGCCCAGCGCGCATTTGGGAAAATAAAAATTTTTCGACAATCCCACCTCGTAGCTAATAAACCAATAAACAAATTGAATCCGGCCGATCCCTGTAGCTCGATTAATAAACTACTTATTAGCATTTATGTAAAAAAATGGCGCCCTACACAAATCGTTTCAGAATGTCGAGTTGATCCTACTGTATCGATTGGGAAAAAAAATTACTCGATTTCGTCAAGGGATTTTCGAATACCGGAACGACTCCACTAGTACTAAATTTATTATAAATACTAACTATACTCCTTATAATTATGTGATATGTGAAATATTATTTTCTTACGAATTATTAATGAAAAATGTAATTAATACTATATTTTATAGGAAATCGTACAATAAAATCTTTACTACAATAATTTTAATATAGTGTTTTTGTTCTGTTGTGTCTTGTGTTGTATTGTATAATCTTTACTGAACTTTTGTACAACACTTGAACTCTGAAAACTACACGCAAGTTTACAAAGCTCAAATTATACCTGATGCTAGATAATAATTACACTTACTAGGTTATATTAATATAATCTCATTGACGTCAGAATCAACTAGCTAGTTAATCATTGTATAAACTCTTTCTAAAACCTGACATAAGCCTATTAATGGCGTTAATTAATAATTAAAAAGCGGAGAGAACAATATCCGTGTTAAGTTGTGAAATATTTTGTTGAACTCAAATCCAATTACTTCCTTTATTGGATATGAAAAATATTATCACGTACGTAATTCTTGGTTGTTGTAAAACTATAAAATATCCATAACGTAGTTTTATCACCCGTTGTGGTCAATATAGAATAATAAATCCGCGAAATAACGATTGTAATTTAAATTTTGACTGGATTATGATGTGTTTAATTTTAGAGTTTTGTAAAATTTCATTATTACAACGAAATATTAACAAATGCTTCAATATGCAATCTCTATAGTAAAATCTACGAATATTAACGCCATGAAGAAGACAAACACGCGAATTAATTGATTAAAGCAAAGCATCAGCAAATAGTAGCGGTGCCTTCGTGTGTAAAGATTTTATTGTACGATTTCCTAGAAAATATACTATAAATTCCAATTTTCATTAATAATAATATAACACAGGGTATTATGGAAATGACGCATTATATTTAAATGGGTGACTCCTTGGGTGTCCTAGAGAAGCACTACATATTTTATTTTTTTTAAATTAACCGTTCTAAAAGTGGGGTAACAAACACACTTACTCACAGGTCAGTCCGCGCTACTGTACAACATTTCACCCAGACCCAATGGCAATGTTGCCAAACTTAATGTAAAACTGAAATTCCATATAAATTTATAAAAATAAATTATTTTCTACCTAACTTGTATTTATCTTTATACCTAAAGAGCGAGGAAATCGAAGCACAAACACAATCAGTTTTTTCTTTTTCATGGGAACACTCCTGGAAACACTTTACGTACACACAGTAATAGTGAAACAGAACCGATAGTGAGCTTTTGAAAATACACTAATACAGATTGTACTACAGATTATTAGATTTTATAACACGCGATGAAATTTTCACGTCCAGAATAAACGCGTCAATAAAAACAATATTCAAAGATTATTTATGGACGGGCAAGATACACGCGTAAACCGAAAAACAGAGCGGATTGCTGAGAGTGTGTTGGTGATCGACGAGACACAACGTATCCGGCCGCTGGTTGATCTTCAACTAACAGCCCGCAAGCGTGTGGCGCTAATGAACACAGTCGATGTAAGGCGTCAAGAGGTCATTGGCATTTGAGCTAGTGACGTACGTGCCTATTTCAAACTTATTTAATCCTATTCCATATGTTTTCGGGTTGTTTAAAACATATTCCATCGTAAATGTTCTTCAATTAATTGCACCAAAAGGTATTACGGAATGGAAAAGTGTTTAAATTATTTTATTTTGTCTAAAAAGATAAAGGTGTACATATGACACCGGCCAGAATTCCTTGATTGCTTACATATATCGCAGTGCCACAGAGGTGTTTTTCTGGTTTGACGTCAGGTCACTTTTACCACTGAATGAATTGAAAACGCCATTTATGGGTATTTTTCTTCAATTTGCCTTTATCTCAGGAATTGCCGGGTTAAATATAATACGTCATTGCCATAACACCCTGTATAATATAATAATAATAATAATATTAATAATAATAATAATTAATAATAATTTAGCGCTCAGAAAACCCAGGCAGCAGTTTTCTCTAAAGAGAACATTACAGAACCGGATATAGTCATGGCAGGACACGCAATTCCGCTGGCCTCATCTATTAGTTTGCTGGGCGTCAATCTGGGAGGAAATATGTCTTGGCATAACCACATTGTGGCAATCGCCAAGGTAGGTTCGCAGAAACTTGGTGTACTCTTCCGGACCAAATAGTTGTACAACTTTTGATAATATACAAAGCCCAAATTCGACCATCACTAGAGCACTGCTCTCATGTCTGGAGCTCTGCACCCAAACATACTCTTCGGCTACTGGATTCTATCGAAAGGAGGGTCATTCGTCCGATCGGAGACCACGAGCTGACAAAGAGCCTCGACAGATTGGAACATCGAAGACAGGTTGGTGATTTGACTCTCTTTTACAAATATTTCCATGGAAAATGCTCGGCTGACCTTGTCCTCTTAATTCCGCCCAGGTGAATAGCAGAAATACACGACGAACCACTGCCGCCCATCCAAATGTGGTTAGTACCCCTCGAACTTCATTATTTAAGAATTCTTTCATCTGGAGGACGGCATCCTTATGGAACGACCTTCTCGAGGTCGTGTTGCCGAACGAGTATAACCTCCAACGATTCAAAACCAACGTGAATCCCAGAGTGCCTTAAAGGATTTTCCTATAGTGCTTGTATTTGATTTAAAAAAAAAATAAGATATAAAAAACTCTACTCCAGAGCTGAAATATTACATTTCAATGCATATAATACCCGAATAAACCCGAACCACCTATCGTCACCCGGTGACGTCACAAGCCACGCCTCCATCGTCGTGGAATCTTACATGTTTAGTTATTTATACCATGCGCTCGTATGCAGTTGGCTATTGAAACGCAAAGGAGCAGCACCAAAGCGAAAGCGTACATCTTCCGAATGTCCCATCCAATACAAGTCTATGACGATAAGCTACGTATGCAGAAGGCCTAAATACTGTTGCTGATCTTTTATGTAGCAAATATGTGATGTTTACGTTCTCAGAGAAAATTTGTTCAGCTTAAAGCTCTGTATATGTGCTGTTGAACAACAACAACATTATTACAACCTCTATAAAGAAAGACATGCTGGTTGGTTCATTCCAAATTACACGCAATAAAGACATAAATATTCCTAACTCATAGGGATGCCGCTTTGAACCGTATCGGTTCTTTTCGAAACAGGTTTTTATGTGGAACCGGTCGAAACAGGTATAAATCGATAGGTTTTCCGGTTCCACTGGAACTATCTGTTTCGCTCTTCGCTGGAGCGGTCTGCTTCTCCGGGGCGGCCGAAACAACTTGTTTCGATGAAACTGTTTCGGTAAAACTGTTTCGGATTCCGAGTCTCCGATGAAGCGGTTTCGAACAAACAGTTTCGAATGCTCGCGCACTCTATGTTGCAAAAGGCTGATGGATTGGCTGATCGTGACGATTCGTCGCCTCGTGTAGGGTTTGAGCAATGTTGTCAATGTTTAATATTTTTCAGAAATGTTGGTAAAAATCAAAACTAAATATTTATCACAAAAACTTTTTATAACAAGAAAATAATAATATAGTAAATAAAACCCTTTGGCAATGTACAAAGGTAAAGTATATGTGAGTTATCATCTAAACAACACAACACAGATACTAATAGGTACCTGCTAAAAAAACTATTAAGTAAAGAACATATACCTATTTATAAACTATATAGAAAACCAAAATCCAACAAGTAGGAACTTAAATTTCTCCAAATTTGGTTGGTTTAAGTTTAAAAGAATACCAAAACATTGATACCTATGTAATAACAATAAATATCTAAACAGAATATAATAATACGTAGGTATCTTAAAACGAACGAAAAAGTTCCAATCTGGGCTACTTTTCCGGCACCAGCAGCCAAACCGACCCGCGTGCCGCAGCATTGCGATGTAACAGAAGAACAGCGGAAATTTTGAAACCGTTTGGAACTGAAACTGGTTTCTTGAAACAGGTATTTTTTAAAACCGAAACAGGTTGCACATGTTATTTAAAAAGCCCTGTTGCAACCATCCCTACTAACTCAGCAATTTGCACAATATATCTCGCTATGGGAGACCAAACATCAGCAGACAACATCAGAAAACAGCCCGTAAAATAATAATATTGGTTTAAATGTCACTTCTTCGTAAAAGAAAATAACACTCAAATTTATGCAGCACAAACAAAGCTTTAAAATGTCGACAACGTGTCGTAAAACCAAAGATTTGCTTGCCATTCGTTTGATTTGAAGAAACACTAAATCTAAATTCTGTTCTAAAGGTGCGACGAATACTAAACAAGGTACACACGCAAGAAACAAAAGGAAGGAATTTTGTATGAACCCATTCGGCATTTTGTTTTCTATCCTCGCGGCATGCTGAGGTTTTACGTGCATTGTTATTTATCACTAAGGAAAAAATAGGATTGAAGCAATTCTTGAATCTGTAATTTTCTGAATAATAAAACAATACGAGATATACAGTGTGTTCCATAATGACGTGCTAATATTTCAGAGTTTGTTTTATGAAGAAATGCCGTTTTCGCAATAATTGTAAATAATATAAATTATGTTGTTTAAATAGAGTTTTTATTGTGAAATTTTGTTATAGGCGACTAGACTAATAATTGTAAACTAAAGTAAATGTTCAAAATAGCTTCCTTTTACTTAATTTAATGATTTTCCTCTACTGCCAACAGAACTCTTAATTCATTTTCTTCGTTAATAACGGGTTTATTGATTATCATCCTTTTTGTGTATGCAGTGCTTCCTGTTGCTACAAATCTTTGCAACAACTTCTCGAAAATTTTTGGTCTCGGCTTTCTCTCAATATCTGGATATCTTTCAACATACACTCGGCTCGCGAGGAGGCAATTTCGTGCACATTCACCCAGTATAAATATCATATTTACCATTTCTAAAATTCGACATTTTGTGTAAGTTAGTACTTAATTTCGACGACTGAACAAATGTAAATAATTTTATTTAACTGTCATAGTGACAATCTAAACAAAAAGAAATCATGGCAACTCGATTAAGAATAAAAAATAAAATTAAATAATAAAAGTAGCAAAAATGTATGCTTTTAAAATTTATTTCGAAATAACTAAATTACAGTAAACTCTAAGAGTAAAAGGAAGCTATTTTGAACTTTTACTTTAGTTTACAATTATTAGTCTAGTCGCCTATAACAAAATTTCCCAATAAAAACTCTATTTAAACAACATAATTTATAATATTTACAATTATTTCGAAAACGGCTGGATATAACTTATATGCTTGTATTACAAAAAAAAATTGTCTATGAATTATACGTCAAATAGCCAAATAATATACAGGGTGTTCCATTTGAAAAACTTGAGAAAAATTGTTTTAAAATGTGAGGTTTTTGAAAGCTTATTATGAACACCCTGTATAAAATAAATAAACGCAATTACATTCATAGTATCTCTAGACCTCTTGTCATAAATTTCACTCAATGCCGAGGTTAGAAAAATGGTTCGTTTTTTTTGATTTTTTTATTCAGGACTGCAAAACTTTTTTTTTTAGTTTTTAATTTATTTCTCCGAAACTACAGAACCAAATTAAATAAAATTTGAGGCACTTATAAATGATAGTAATACGAACCTAAATATACAATAAAATACTGGGTGTCCCATTTAAAAAAATATAATTTTATGCTGTCACACTTTTTTGGGCCACCCTGTATAATGTAAAATATTTTTAAAACATGCCGCTTTTAATCCAATATCTCAAGCTGTTTTAGTATTGTTGATAAGTTCTTCGATAACGATTTAATCTTCCGTCCACGCTTCGTTTGCGGACCCTGTATATAACTTCACTAGAAAACTTATTCTATCGACCCTTAGTGGCTTTTCTCAGTGCCGGCTCGTGACCTATGATCGAGGAGGTTCACTAGTCGCGTGAAATTATTAAAAAAAGCATTTTTGATGTAACGACCAAACACTTTAAAAAAAAAACATCGGGTAAAACATATTTTTATTTATTTTTTTATTTTACATAAGAAAAACTTTCAGAAAATCAACAAGGTTTTTTTAGTGTGTACAGTGCTTAAATGTAAAGTTCATTCTTAAGTTATTATTTGCAGAAAATGTATCAATAACAACAGCGTCATTACGTTCGTAATAGATTTGTTACGTTATTACGGTAAGATAATAGTTTACTGCTAAAAAATAAAAAAGGTTAATCACTCAATCACTTTGAGTCAGGCTCCTCACAAGACAAGACCTAAAGGCAAATTTACGAAAAAAAAAACAGGTAATTTAGAATCTTAATCTATCACGAGATTTCAATCCAACTTATTACGAAAAAAAGTTCCTGCTGGCCACCCTGTATATACACTTGCAAACGGGCAAAGGCGCATTCCAAAAGTATGCGCCTTTTCCATTCAATATCGCGATATCCCCGCTACCCCCGCCTTCTAATAGTAAAGGGAAATTTACATTAGCGCATATGCAACCATTTCTCGTCATCAATCTATCGCCCAGCGCGCGGATCGCGCCACGTTGAGAGCTACTACGCATAAGTTTGGTTTGACGGTACGATAAAATACTTAGAAGGTTGGGACTTTATACGATAAATAATATTAAATGAAAATACATTACTATTTTAATATTTTTTTTATTATTTTTGGAGGTGCACGTGCTCATGTGCTCCTATGGACGAACCGCCACTGAACGAGTGTCAATATGAATTTTATTGTTTTAATATAGAACGGGTGCGGGTCTGAAAAGAAAACGATCTTCCTGAGGTCGGGGCTTCCAACGAATATAAGCTGCAGCGATTCAAAACCAATGTGAACCACTTTATTCGCACATGCACCACTCCCAGAGTTCCTTAAATGATTTCTCTATAGTGCTAGGTGCTATTGTATAATCAGAAAAAGTATCCACATGGAAAAATGTCAGTGGCGCACCAATTAAACAAAACAAACTTACCAATAATAAATTTCGATACGATGTGTTATCAAATCCATCTAGACAAACGTGAAGATGTGTAAAAAGGATCATTTTCCACAATATTTAAACGAATTAAATAAATCTATGTTAATTATCTCCAGATATATGGCAACGCTTAGCCGCGCTCTGTTTTTTGCTAAACTGCGAAACCATACTTAGTTCTGAATTATTGACTGAAAGGTAAACAAATACAAAACAATTTGTGATACCGACTCTTTATAGGGTCAATAACATACTCGTATATCATTAAATGTGTTTTATTAAATTTGACATCCTACACTAAAACAAAAACTTTATTAGTTTAATTTTATTTCTTATACAACGTGTCCAAGATAAGGGGGGCCAGTACAGGGATCTCGGAAACCGTAAGAGATACGAATTCCTCCTAATAATATATGTCGTTTAGAAAGTTTTAAAATTCCGAGTAGTTCCGGAGATATCCGGAAAACAACGAAATTCTGAAAAATCGTTTGATTGTTTTCCTGTTTTTTTTTTAGATCGAATTCTAAAATAAATTGCACTTTTGCATTGCCACTTTTTCCGCTCTATCTAACAGCGTTAATTGTTTTGTAATCCGATGAGTCGTCTTCGAACTTTAATTTTTTTAAATACGGTTCTGTTTTCCTGACTGGAATTTGAGAGCTTTTTTCTCCCGGAATGCAACGATGTATGGCACATTGTGGTTTAATGACGTTTCGAGGGTTTTTTGAACAACCACAGGAAAATTTGGTATTCAGTCCTGTATTTCTCCTAATTTTATAAATAATATATCATAAGTAAGCTCTAAATTTTTTACTTATGTTGGACTAGTTCAACAAATAATTTAATAATAAACCACAAATAAGTGAACAAAAATCATTCCAAAACAGTAATAAAACGAACAACGAAAAAAGTAAGGTAGGTACTACATAATCAGGTGTTCAAAATGATTTCCGTTATTCTCTAAGCACAAATAACATCTTCTAACTGCCACATAACAGTTTTTTTGAGATAAAATAAAACATGCGACAGAATACCAAACTTTTCAACATTTGTAAATTTATGTTCCATATTTTCTGGAAAATAGAAAACCTCTTAAAACGTACTCAAACGATCACAATGGGAATGTCAAGTGAAACAAATCACGCGTCACCATTTTAATTTTTTTGTTTCAAGCGCCTACTTTTCTTTGAAATAATGTTCCTGTATTTTGTTCACTTATTTGTAGTTTATTATTAAATTATTTGTTATTTATTGAACTAGTCCAACATAAGTAAAAATTTAGAGCTTATTTATGAGATATTATTTATAAAATTAGGAGAAATACAGGACCGTATCCCAAAATTTCTTGATGTTGTTCAAAAATCCCTCGTAACGTCATTAAACCACAATGTGTCATACATCGTTGCATTCGGAAGAAAAAAATGCTATGAAATTCCAATATCAGAAAACCAGGACCGTATTTAAAAAAATAAAGTTGATAATGGCCCTTCGAAGACGACTCGTCGGATTATAAAACAATTAACGTTGTTAGATAGAGCGGAAAAGTGGCAATGTAAAAGTGCAATTTACTTTAGAATTCATTCTCAAAAAAAACCAGGCAAACAATTACACGATTTTTCAGAATTTCGGTTATGTCCGTATATCTCCGGAACTAGTAGGAATTTTTTTTTCTAAACGGCATATTACTAGGAACGTAAATGCGCGCGCAACTTTACCTCCATTTAACCGACTTCGTATCTCTTACGGTTTCCGAGATCCCTGTACTGGCCCTCCTTATCTTGGACACGTTATATAGTCCCGCTTCTCGCAGCACCGTTAAATGCATAGAAATTTCCCACTACAGTGGCATTAATCCCGGGGGAGACAGTTTTGTGTTTTTTTATTACACCGGTGTTGGCGTCTTGCTAATAGTGATGGACCAGACAATAATTAGAAATAAACAGTTGAAGAGTCCAGCAATTAAACCTTGGCAAAATTTTTTTCAAACGTATATAAAGGAGACGAGACTAATAATTAAATAATAATATCCGTCAGAAGGACATTTGAAAAAGAATGCAACTGCGGAGTGAACACATTCTATTTATTTTCCATTGTATTTATTGTGTGAGCACGTCTATGGTAGCTCGCTTTCAAGCATGATTTTTATACATTTTTACCCCCTCGCATTTCATACGAAAACGTTCAGATACCGCTGAGCGGACGATCGATATCAGAACGGTTGTCAGTCATGCTATTTCTTTTGTTAATCCATACCCTTTTCTTAAAGGCCATTTAGTAAAGTGATCTAAATTATTGTAAATTATAATATTCTAAAATAATTGTTACCCTCCCTCCCACTTACTCTATTTGGAGAGGAACCGTACATATTCCAAGCAATTAACATCGAATTAATTTATCTTATTGAATTGTAACCAATCAAGATAATGGCAACGCAACAATAATCTTATTTGTTAAATTTTCCTAAATTTTAGCTAACTTGCCAAATTCGATAAGTAATGGACGTATTTTTAATCATCTAAAAGCTTGATGCTGATCTTTGAAATATATTATGAACTTGAATAATTTTTTCAATAATATGAAAGAAAAAAATTGAAAAAAAATATTGGTATGTACAGTTGTATTAATGAAAAATGGGTACACTATACTTGTTATAATGTAATCCGTCTTAGTTGATTTTTTCGAAAGTTTATGCTTGACAAGACCGTCACTGAAAAAAATTTTGAAAATGCCTAACCATTTAACAGAACTTGAAAAAGTTCAAATAGTAGCCAGAATTGAAGGTGGGTGGTCAATACGGGCACTAGCAATTTTGTACGGAAAAGGCAAGAGCAGAATTTTAACAGTTAATCAACTTTGGGGGCAAAGGGGGTCTTTGAAAAGAAACACTGGTAAGCCCCGCATTTCCTACCCAAAAGAATCGGAGCTGAAAAACTGAGTAGCTGCGTAAAAAAATAATGCTCACAGATGAACGTAGAGTATCGCATAAGTCTCACCTTAAATTATATATTCCGTATCAGAAATGGAACACGGGCAGTGTTCACTGACGAAAAGATTTTCAGTCTAAATATAGGTAATACATTCTGGTATACCGTTATTGGTTATGTTACGTTGAGTTAAAAAATGTGTATTATTACAGAAATATTTTTATACATTTAACTAATCTTATATTTTCAGCCTTAACTTGATGAAAATCCATAATAATTTTATAATAAATTTAATACATTAACTCATTTATCACATTTAATTAGATTATTTTATTTCGTTTAGCGACGCCAATGATTTTTGCTCATAACCGGAAAAACAATAAATCAATCCAAAAGCCTGATTTTACGCAAATATGGCAAGAACTAGTCAATATTTATATATATAACTATTTTCACGTAAAAATATTAGGATTTAATTATATCTACTTAAATATATCCGAAAGTTGATATTAACTGAGATACAGGGTGTTAAAGTAAAAACTTTAATTTTGTTTTTCTCTAATAACTTTGAGAGAAACTAACGTTTTTTTACAAATTTTGACAATTATGTTTTTTTTAGGACGAGAAATTGATTTTATTGTGAAAATTGCTGCTGTCTGCAGCATTTTCGCACATTTATTAGGTCATAACTTTCCTGTGCCTTGGTATATTTAAGTTTTTATTGAAAATAATACTTTTTTTAAATTTATTACGTAAAAAAGGTTTACTAAGTTGACGTCGCACAGAGTTGCCGTTTCGGAGATATATGCATTTGAATTGTTTAGTGCACCCTGCCCAATTACTATTAATTAGCAAACAAAACTATTTTCTTAAATTAAAATATGAGAAAACAAATGAAATTTAGAGACGCAGTTGCTACGAAACCTCCCTGTTGTTATTTGTTTGTTGATTATTGTAACATAGCTTTGTGCGAAAATGTTTATTTTTTTAGTTTGTAGTAAGTTAAGTAACAATGCCGTTACACAATTTGTTTTCAAATGCAGACATGCGGGATATGTTGTGTGTATAGCGCAGGAAAATTTTAATGGACGAAGTGCCCAGAGACGATATTATTCGGATATTCGGAACTCTATCTAACAACCTGATTTTAAGATCTTCAAAACTATTTACGGCCGATTAGGCGAAGCAGGTAGCTTTCGTCCTAAACGGAATTCCTGACACAGCTATCTTACAACAACCAACAAATAAATAACAACATGGAGGTTTTGTAGCAACTGCATCTCTAAATTTCATTTGTTTTCTCATAGGTTACTTTAAGAAAAAAATGTTGTTTGCAAATTAATACTAATTCGGCATGGTGCACACTAAACAATTTAAATGCAAATATCTCCGAAACGGTAACTTTGGGCGACCTATACTTAGTACGTAATAAATATGAGAAAAGTATTATTATCATTAAAAACTTAAACACACTAAGACACAAAAAAGTTATGACCTAATAAATGGGCGAAAAATGCCGCAGACAGCGCTCCCTACATTGTACATTAAATTATCTCAAAGTTATTAGAGAAAAACAAAATTAAAGTTTTTACTTTAACACTCTGTATCTCAGTTAATATCAACTTTCGGATATATTTAAGTATAATTAAATCCTAATATTTTTACGTAATGAGTCTGTTGTTTTTCAATGTACCATTAATTAGCGGATACCCTGTATAGTATACATATACGCGACGAAGAAGCATATGCGCTTCTGATCGTCTTAACCGGAAATGCGTTACAACGTGAAATAGATGCATCATCGCAAATCAAAAGACGTGTGAATGACATCCTTATCTTATACGTTTGCATTAGCATCTCTTTCCGGTAGTTCATCAAATACTAACAGCAAAACACAGTATTAAAACAGTAAAAGGCTTTCGCTCCGCCACTGGATGTGTTCGGTGCCAGCGACCGTTACAGTATGCACTTGATATATTTTTCCTCTGGCGTTGACCAATCAGAGGACCGGTATCGTCACTTTCGACGGCAAACTGTTATGTCGCTGTGGTGTCAGATTTACTAAATTTTAGAAAATGTTTCAAATATATATATCGGCGTCAATTAGTGAAATCTGTCATTCCCAGAAATGCTTAGTCATTTCACGTATTGCCGGCAAATAGTGTAACTCTACGTTTGGTACACCGCACATTCCCTGTAATGACGGAATTCTTTCAGTCAAACGCTGTACTTAACTAAATGATTTAAGTTACCCTGTTTACCGGTTTTAGTCAATCATTGTAATTAGGACAGTCAGTGGCGGATTTAAGGAAAAAGGCCAGTGGGCAAAATTTCTTCAGGAACCCCCCTTTTCCTCTTCTCGCTTTCTTCTCCGCAAAAACTTCTATGCTGAAATCGTCCAATGCAAGCGCGCTTTTGCCCACCTGTTAAATCCGCCACTGAGGACAGTGTTGCCAGTAGTGCATGAAACTAAGGTTTTTTACATTAAAAGGTTTGTAAATAACTGATTATTATCAGGAATTTCTAAAATTGAAGAGAATTTTCTTACTTCCGTAATATTCCAAGGTTTTTTCTTACTTTCGTGGGAGTAATAGTCATCTAACTTCTTATAAAACAATTCTGAATGCTTCAACATTTCATTTTCAAAAAGAAAATCACTACACAGATGTTAACAACAATTACAGCGTTCGACAAAAATCGGCAAACAGGCTCACTTAAAGCATTTAGTTAAGTACAGCGTTTGACTGCAAGAATTCCGTCATTACAGGGAATGCCTGATACTCTTAGGCAAACGGTGTACCAAACTTTTGCCGGCAATACGTGAAATGACTAGGCATTTCGGGGAATGACGGATTTCACTAATTGACGCCGATATATAGATATCATGAATTTATTCTACCAAATATTCAATATCTATAATAATTTTGAAATAAAAATATTAATATGACTATAAAATATGCATTTAAATTTGGTATTTTACTAATAAATACGGATGAAATTTTTTTTAATAAATTTAATAGGATAACTTGACAATATCGCTTTTAGGTTTTCATTTTTTGCCAGCATTCTTTTCACTGTTTCTTTTCTTAATATTTACTCTCTGAGGCTCATATATTTTAAAAGTTTTTTGTTGTTGACATTTATTTTTAAAAGATACTGTTAACAAACTTGAATTATTATGAACACGTTTAATTGCTCTCAAAGTTTCCCAAGCAATGAGCACCTAACAATTGCGAAGCTCCGCAGTAAAACCTATGCTAATTCGTCGGTTTACCCGTACACAACTTCATTAAAACATACATTTAGACGCCATTAGGGATATCTAGAACTTTATTATATCACAGTTTTGGGCTTAGGGAAAGCCGGCGTCATGCGTCGCTGAACTTCTTGCTTTGTAACTTAGGTTTTTTATACCTACAGTTTAAACTTTGTCTTACTGGTAATTACCTCTTAAAGTTACGATGATATATTTTTTTTATGATCAAACCAAGCACTATAGTATATAATTACCTTGGTTTTGAATCGTTGGAGGTTATATTCATTGGAAAAAACGACCTCGGGAAGGTCGTGCCATAAGGATGAAGTCCTCCAGATGAAAGAATACTTAAATAATGAAGTTCGAGGAGTACTAAGCTTAACATACTTAGCATATAGATGGGCGGCAGTGGTTCGTCGTGTATTTCTGCCATTCGCCGCTCTGGGCGGAATTAAGAGGGCAAGGTCAGCCGAGCACTTTCCATGAAAATATTTGTAAAAGAGAGTCAAATCCCTAACTTGTCTTCGATGTTCTAGGGCCTAGGCTGTCGAGGTTCTTCGGCAGCTCGTGGTCTACAATCAGACGAATGGCCCTCCTTTCGATGAAATCCAGTAGCCGAAGAGTATGTTTGGGTGCAGACCTCTAGACATGAGAGCAGTACTCTAGTAATGGTCGAATCTGGGCTTTGTATATTGTCAAAAGTTATTGAGGTGTGTATAACTTTCTGGTTCGGAAGAGTACACCAAGTTTCTGAGAAGCTATCTTGGCGATTGCCACAACGTGGCTATGCCAAGACATATTTCCTCCGAGATTGACGCCCAGCAAATTAATAGATGAAGCCAGTGGGAATGCGTGTCCGTCCATGACTATATCCGGTTCTGTAATGTTAACTTTTTAGGGAAAACTGCTGCCTGGGTTTTTTTAGCGTTAAAACTTTTCTTTGGTATAGGCTGAACTCTGGTCTTCCAGCACCATGGAAATATTCCTTGTTTGTAGGATAAGTTAAAAAGTCTACAAAATACTGGTGATAGTTCATCGGCGCATCTCTTGAGTACTATAACAGGAATATCGTCTGGACCAGAAGCTTTCTTGACGTCGAGCCCTTTCAGGATTCGTTTGACGGGACGCTGACGGAACACGATTTCGGTCATTTCGGATTGTTGGGGATATTCTTCCCTGGAAATCTACAGTGGAATGCGAAGAAAGTAGTTCAGCAAGTAAGTTTGCTTTGTCTTCCGGCTGTGGATGCTATTGTACCATAGGAACGTGTTAGAGGCGGAATAGTTGATTTGGTAAAATTTTGGCTGACGGCCTTATCGACTGACCGAAAGGACCTTGATCCGATTGGACAGTTACGAAGTTTGTTTTTGATCCTCATGTTATGGGCTTCTTTGCTTTGATCTATTGTTAGCTTACATTGGTTTCGAGCGGTAATAAAGATGGTACGATTCTCAGTGGTAGGGTTTTTACGCCACTGTCGGTAAGCCAGATTTTTTGATCTCACAACACGCTCACAATCCTTGCTAAACCAGGGCTTGCCGTTGGAAGGGCGTTTTATGGAGGAGGGAATAAATGCTTCCATGCTATTTAGAATGACGTGGGAGACCTCCCGAGCACAGATGGATGGATTATAGAAGAGAAGTATACGATCATCCAAGGAAAAGTGCGAAAATGGTCTATCAGGTCTTCCCACTTGGCCGATGTGTAATGCCATATCTTGCGATAATTGGTAGTTCGCTTAAAGTTGAAATAATATTGTGATCGGAAGATCCTAACGGAGGAGGTACAGAATACATAAGTAATTACCGAAATCAAATAGGAGAATAGCTAGTATTTTTATTTATAATCAGATAAGTAGCAGGTAAGTAAGCTATAATGTTCAAATAATTGGGAATTGTATTTGTGGTCGTAAAAAAATTGTGTACATTACTTGCGTGAAAGTGACTTTCTCAAACTCGGCGGATTTGAGCACCTCCTTGTTAGAAATCTGCAACTTTCAGCGCTCGTTATGTAATATACTAATGCTTGCAAAGCCACTTACCACCCATTGAAACGACACTTTGCTGGGACAATAACGGTATTTTCTTGTGCTCAAAAAAAAGCTAGGTTATGTCTGTGTTTGATTTAAAATGTGTTCTACAATACATACAAAATTCAGCACAATATAGCTTTCCCTGTTTAAGGTTATCTATGTTTTTACATTTAAACCGAAAAATACATTTATTTCAAATTAAGGAATAAAACGGAAATCATATAAAACTTTAAATTAAGTGGTAATACAACTGATATAAATCATAGGTTGGTTATACTTTACAGTCATATATCGCATATCAAACGGAGCTCAAACGTAGGATAATATAACATAAAACTAATAAATGTAATAACTTTTTAAAAGTTTGTATTTTGTTTGTTAAAATAGCTTACAACACAGCACACTCAATTGAAACGATACGTCAATCGGTCAAACAGGTTTGTTTTTGATGTGCACAACTCAAGAGAAAAACAATTAATATCCTTTAGCTCTGCTCTATCACCGGCGCGACGAATACGCTCTCGTTTTGTACGGACTGGAACTAGAATTTGCCGAAACGGATATTTCGGTCTCCAAAAGTAGCCGAGGTCATTTTCCATTTTCTGAAACGGCAAAATTTCTTCTAACAAGAATACAGAATGTCCGGAAAGAGGTTTTTACAGTCACAAGAAATCCATTTTCAGGTAGAAAATATACTATCCCAGCTAAAATAATCCTAGTAAAGAATTTTTGACTAGAGCTTCTATCAGTGTAGGTACACAGGTATTGTTTCTTATTTTTATAAAATAGTATAAATATAGTAAATCTCGAGACAGTAATGAAACTTTTCACCGAGGTTGGTATACTATTTTATTTACAACCACATCTAACATTCACTTCTTATTATTTTTAATTAAAATTATTAAAGATAAGTGTTATTTTGACTTTTCCATTGAAAAATTAGACAGAAATTTCAAATAACCGCATGTGGTAAAATAATGTAGGTAATAATACACATCAAGAAGGCAAATATCATTTTTTGAATATGGTTTCCATGTCACTAAACAATATATTATTTTAACAACAGATGAGGAATTTGATTTTGCTGCTACTCCGCCAGAAATTCGAGAAGCAGCAAAAATAGTAGAACAAGATGTTCTGCTAACTAAAAGCCGCCCGAGATATGACAAGGCATATAACTATTTCAAAGAATGGTGTACGGGAAACAAAGTTCAAAATTCTGGTTCTGAGTCGGCGCTACTAGCTTATATCAGTGAAAACGCCAAGACAAAGAAGATATCAAAGATAGATGAAATGTCATTATTACATGCATGGTTGTAAATAAAAATAGTTGTTTAATACGCAATATAAAATTTAAACAAACCGGGACAAACCACATTCGTTAAGCCCTGGTTTTTATTACATTTCGTTACAAAATATTTCGGTGGATTGGGACGGAAAAGTTCGTCGTTGGTCATTTGGTCACATGTGTGGTTTTTACTGCAGTACAAGTGAGTGGTTAAAAATGGACGATATTAGTAGATTCATTTGTACAGGATGATCACGTATTATGTCCCCCATCGTAACCCTTTTATTTTACATACTTGAGAAAAATTAAAACGATTGGTATACAAGGTTTTTAAAGTAGTATTTGCAATGGGAACAAATATCATTTAGATCTGTTGATTTACAAGTAGGGTTAGTTTTACTCAACATGATGTTGATGACCTTTGTTAGCCACCTATTTTATAATATGCAACCAAGTAATTTACGAAATAACCTACAGAGTCATGTACAGGATATATAAGACGACATTAACTTGTGATCGTATAAGGTTAAGATGGGGGGACATAATACGTGATCACCCTGTATAAATGAATCTACTAATATCGTCCATTTTTAACCACGCACTTGTACTGCACTAAAACCACACATGTGACCAAATGACCAACGACGAACTTTTCCGCTCCAATCCACCGAAATATTTCGTAACAAAATGTAATAAAAAACCAGGGCTTAAATAATAACGCACGAAAAATTAAAAAAAAAGGATATTTAATCATTTTAATTTAGTTTAATTCTAACTTAAAGAACAAACCGTCAGAAAAATAAGTAATTTTAAGAAGGAACTATTATAAGAGCTAACCGATATGGAAATTTTGCATTTTGATTTACCGGTCACGTATGTCTAGACCGATTCGTTATCTATCAGAGGCGTACGTCATTCGCGACAGCAGAATAATGTCATTCTTTCTTCCGACATACATAAAAATCACATTTTAAATTTCTCCGGGGAATATCTTTATTTGCCATGAATAAGAAAATATTCCCGGTCGTAATGTCTTTTTATTTAAACCACGAGATGTACGTGAATCATGATTATTTCCTTTTATAATTTGGTTAGAATTGCAATATTAAATAAATAATACGATATTTCACTATGGAATATTATACAGGGTGTTATGGAAATGACGTATTATATTTAAATGGGTGACTCCTTGGGTGTCCTAGAGAAACGCTACATATTTTTTTTCAAATCGACCGTTTTAAAAGTGGGCCAACCCCTTAAACCCACACCTCATCCGGCGTTTGTTCGGGATTGTTCGTCATGTCACCCTGTGGTGGCATATCAGGATACAGGTGTTACGTGCAATGTTGCCAAACGTAATGCAAAACTGAAATTCCATATAAAATAAATTATTTATCTTTATACCTCCAGGCACAAGTTTTTTAAAAATATACACTCAGATCAGATCATTAGATTTTATTACACGCGACGCGACGAAATTTGACTTATTCATCGGCGACATTCCATTTTTTTGTCAAGTCAAACGTCAAAAACAAACTACTGGTTTTAACTGACCAACTTAGGTTCGTCTAAAAAAACGATGTCAAATAATATACAAAGTTTGGACGCGTAGCCCGAAAATCATTACAACTATTATACGCGTACCTTCTGAAAACAAAGCGGATAGCCGAGAGTGTAAATTATCAGCTACCTTTATCATTTTATTCAATTTGGTCGAATTTCCATTAACGCCATATCAATTAAACGCCTTGTAAGAGATCTCGCGGTAAATAGGCAAGTAATGGAGAAGAATCTCGTGAAATATTAAACTGTCAAATATTGCCAATCTCTATTCCGAGTTTTGAAGGTATCTATTTCGCTCGTTCGTAGGTTAACTGTTTTATGGATCGTAGATAAAATTTTTAAATTGAAGGATTGCATTGTGTGTATTTAAAATGTGTATGTTTTAAATTAGTTAAATAAATAAATCTACGCGAGAAAAAAAGGACCAAAATTAAAACAGCGTTCGCGTGTATTATTTACATGTGAATAGCTGCTATTTTTGAGGTTATGTGAGAGGTTTTTTCCTAAAACTTAGATTCTGTGTGGTTTGTGTGAAATCATGAAACTAACAATTGTATTTAAATAAGTAAAGGTAAGAAAGCATGTGTCTTAAATAAAATTGCGTTTTTTTAAAGAGGTTGAACGATAATTATTATTTAAAAGGTCAATGACATTTGACCTATTTACTTTCCTGTGCATGTAATGAATTTGAAATTTGTGTGTGATATTACCATTATTTGTTTTGCAAAACATCTTTCGCCGTCGGTTTTCTGGAATCATATTTGTTCATAAATGATTATTAAATAATAAAATATTGTTATAATTATAAATTTTTTTCTAAAGAGTTTGCCGTGTGGATATGACAACAACGGCCGAAATGCGCTGACGTCTTTTGACCCTGTGTTGATTGTTTATATATTACGCCAGTGCCCCACATATGTTTGTCTGATTTGACATAAGGTGATATAATCCGATCATTAATTGAAAGCGCCATTTATGGGTATTTTTCTTCAATTTATTTTCATCCCAGGATTTGCCGGTTTAAATATAATACGTCATTTCCATAACACCCTGTATGTATGTATATATAAATATGTATGGTTTTGGGACTGCCGTATAGACGGGTTTATCAAGTCTGTAACATACAACTTAACTGTAGGGGAACTATGAAGTCCCCGGCATAAAAATAGGGTTGACTGATTTATTTAATAATCAGTCTGTAGGTGACAGAATGACTGTGATAATAGGGGGTTACTAAATTAAGGAGCTGATTAGTTGTTCGTGGGTTCCTTAATATCTTTATTAAGTGCTTGATGTTTAATTACAAATAGACACATTGTTGTTAACATGGTTATTATAATCAGTACAGGGTGTCCCACTTTCGATACTTTTACAGGGTATCTCCGTAATTGTTAGTGCTATCAAAAAAGTAATGTAGATGTCATGTGCTCTTCTTGGATATTTAAACTTTATTACGTTAAACCACAGTAGACCATGGACCCCCACCTGGATCCGCGCTCGGAAACAACTGTGTTAACATTCTAGTGGTTATTAACATTTATTAGGTATTTCATTTTTACATATTCATTTGGGAAAATGACTTATCAACATTTTGAAACATTTGATATGATATCAGTTTATATTGAAAGCGGAAAAAACGAAGAAATGGCGCAAAATTTATATTTTGTTCGCTATCCGGAAAGACGGCAACCATTTAAGGACATATCCCGAACATTTGCGATGATTCCCGCTATTTTTACCTTAATCTGAATCTTTTATCTCATTTCAAAGCAATGAAGTTTAAATAAGTCGCCTAAGAAACCAATATCATCCATGGTGTGTTATTTAACAACCTAAAAAATGGAATTGAATTATTTCTTACTTCTTACTGCTTAATTTTTATGCACTATGAATTGTTCTGTTGCAAACCACATGTTACCATTTTTATGGCTTAACGTTACGTCTTACAGCTTATGTTACGAAAACTATGAATCCAGCTTTAGAATTAATGTAAACGTGGCAGTGTCAGTTACATATGTCATATTTATATATGAAGCTTATAGCGGTGTAATTTGTTTATATCTTTACGGCATATAATAGTATATTATTAGCCAAGGTTTAGAAGAAGGTTATTATTGCCCTCAGGTTTTAAATAACCGGATATAGTCATGGACGGACACGCAATCCCACTGGATTCATCTATTAATTTGCTGGGCGTCAATCTGGGAGGAAATATGTCTTGGCATAACCACGTTGTGGCAATCGCCAAGATAGCTTCTTCAGAAACTTGATGTACTCTTCCGAACCAAAAAGTTGTACACACCTCAACGACTTTTTACACTATACAAAGCCCAGATTCGACCATCACTAGAGTACTCCTCTCATGTCTGGAGCTCTGCACCCAAACATACTCTTCGGCTACTGGATTCCATCGAAGGAGGGCCATTCGTCTGATTGGAGACCTCGACAGCCTAGAACATCGAAGACAAGTTGGGGATTTGACTCTCTTTTACAGATATTTTCATGGAAAGTGCTCGGCTGACCTTGCCGTCTTAATTCCGTCCAGAGCGGCGAATAGCAGAAATACACGACGAACCACTGCCGCCCATTCATATGTTGTTAAGCTTAGTACTACTCGGACTTCATTATTTAAGAATTCCTTCATCTGGAGGACTGCATCCTTATGGAACGACCTTCCCGAGGTCGTTTTTCCAAACGAATATAACCTCCAACGATTCAAAACCAACGTGAATCGCTTTATTTGCATACGAACCACTCCCACAGAGTGTCCTAAAGGATTTTTTCTATAGTGCTTGTGTTTGATCAAAAAAAAAAATCCCTCGGCTCTTAGCGCCTCGTAATTTCAAATCGATGATCGGACAATAATAGCTTCCTAAACCGTGATCAGTATAATATTACTTCCACTACTAAGCCATTTAAAAAATTTGATGTAGTTATTACTTTATTAATTTTACTCAATTGCATTATCGGCTTTATTAATCAATTCAGTCACGTTACCTATAATTTCGAGTGTCACAGAATATTGTTCTTTTGTCTTTTTCTGTCACATTAGTATAATTTGGAGTAAATTGGTTCTGCCAGACGCCCTTATTATTGACCTACGTAAATAATTATACAGCCCAACAAAAAAAAATGTTGTTTTGGTGCCAAAAGAAAAAACAACTGATTTTAGTTATTTTGAATGCGGTGATTCCAAGAACACTTTCCTTCGTATTAGCTCTAGTTTTTGAAATAGAGCCTACTCATAATAAATTGTAATATTAATATATTTGACAATTATAATGATTATAAATTTTATAAAAAATTTAACTAATTCCAAGAACTTTTAATTATACCTATTTATTCATAAATCACTGGAAATATCTAATCTTATATTAGCAAAAGGCCATATAATTATTACAGATAAGAAATAATTTTTCCTTGATTTTTTTGCACCTGCAGATTACTTATTTTCAATTAGCAAAAAATATACATTAGAAGACAATAAAGGAGAATGAAATTGTATACCGTAAGCATCATTAATTGGCTTGTGTCCTATGGTATTAGTACCTATATAATCCCCATATGCGGAATATTGCCTGCATGCATTTGCAAAATTTAATCGAAACTTGAGTTTCATTGCAGGGATGTGTTTTTTGAAAAATCGTATTTAAACATGACTTCTAGAAGTAGGCGTAGTTGCGTAAACCATCCCAACGTTTTTGCTACATATATGGAGAGTACATTTTAAAAGAAAGTAGAAGAGTGATTTGTGACTTTTTGAAAAAAGCTTATTTGGCCTATTTTGGTGTTCACTTAGGAGACAACAAGATAAACCATGGGCTCCGCATGTTGTATGCAAAAGCTGTGTCGAAAACCTACGACAATGGATAGAAGGACAAAGAAAGTATTTTAAGTTTGGTGTTCCGATGGTATGGAGGGAAAAAAAGTCACTTTGACGATTATAATTTTTGTCTTGTGAAGATAAAGGGCATTAATTGTAACAATCGGCATAAGTGGAGCTATCCTAACCCGGAGTCAGCAAGAAGACCTGTTCAGCATTCTAAAGAAATACAAATTCGTACAGTCGAAACGTCATCTGACGAGCTGCAGAGTGACCGATTTGAAGAAGAGGGCATCTCTATTTTGCAGGAGATTTAACAAGTCCCGAACGCTTTACTCAGGAGGTGCTAAGTGAAAAGAATCTGCCTAGATACTTGCCTTCAGACTAAATGAAAAGAATCATCTTCATCCAGGAACCAAAATTAATTAGTGAAGAACAAGGGGAACGATTCCACCAGGATCTAAAAACTATGGAAGAGAGAGATCAGGGTAGATGGGACATTCACATGATGGCCGATTACTGCTGGAGTCTTCAACGAGACTTTTCAATCTCATGCGAGAAACTAGTATAAAAGGAAGTTTTTGCCTGATGCAGATTTAGTTCATTTTTATTTATTAGTTTAGGTTAATTTAAATTATTAACTTAAGTTAATATTGTTAATGTTATTGACTTTTATTGATTTTTATTAATTTTTTTTATTTGTTTGGTGTAAAATAAACATTTTTCTTCCATTCCCGAGTTGTTTTTTTGGTGCTAGCAGTAATACATATATAATTATGCGATATAAAATACCCTTAATCTCGAAAATATAGCTAATGGCCCTAGTTTTTGAAGATCTCATGGAGCAAATCTGAGGTTATTTTTAGGTTTACAGACCCAAATTACCTATAAACAGTAACAAAATTGCCGACACCAAATTATGTGTTGACTAGTGTAATCGTTTCTGGCAGGAGGCTGGACAAATGTTTTCTGAAATTGAAAATCGGTTCATATAATATGTGATGTCTACTGACTAGATGCTAGAAAAGCTTCATTTAGCTCTAGTTTAACCAACTAAGTAGAAATTACCGTTCAAAAGATACCCATAGTGGTCAATTAAGTAGTAGCAACCCTGTATACCAAAAAACTGCCACCCTGTATACCAAACACAAGTTTTAATTAACTGCATGTACTAAAAAATAATAATACGTGAAACTTATGCGGTGATAGTCGCTGTTGTTAAAAAAATCACTCTCAGAGTACTGCACCCGCAGGAAACATGTGTCAGCAGAGATACATCAAAAATGGAATCTCTCCCAGATTTACCTGAATTTAAACAATACCGGGTGTCAACGAGATTACTAGCAAAGCTGTAATATCCTTATGAAAAAGATAATCGATTTCATATGTGGGGAATTGTTATATTTGGGTAGGATGTATATTTTGAATGTTCGAACAAATGAAAGTCGTTTCTCGTTTCACCGGAAGCACCATTATCTTCGTTATTTAAAAAAATCTATTCTACATTAAATTCTAAACATAAAACATGTATTACTTCCTACACCCATCTCTGACAGTCGTCGAAAAAATGGCGATTGAATATATTAAATTTATCAAAGATTCTAACGTTTTGACGAAAAACAAATGAATGTAGGAAAAATATGATGTGTAAAGATTGTTCCATGAAAAATGGATATAACTTAATGACTGCAGTAAAAGTACCTGGGGCGATCCCATTATTTATGACCGTTTGTTATTGTTATGTGGAAAGGACCGGATTGCAATAATTATAATTAAATATAGGCACATCAGGTAGGTTAGGTTGCTTAATTTATATTTAAATATCTTTTTGTGGTAAAATTTGTTAGTTTTTATTTTTTGCTGGAAGAGTTTAGTTGTATTACCGATATTATTTTACCAAACGTATAAAAAAACAGTATGTGGCATCCATGGAAAAACATTGATGGTGCTTCTTCTAGTGTTGCAGTGAAGAAAATGCATTTATCTCTCGATGCTAGGGAAATTGTAAAAATAGTATATACTTCTTTACTCAACAGAGGACTTTATGCTAGTGCTGCTGCGACTGAAACGTCTGATTTGACTAAGATACCTCTGACTACCGTGAAAAGAATCGCGTCAAATTCAATTAAATCTAGAAAGAAGCGTAAAGATGCCGGTTTCACCAAATGGTTCGACGAAAGCGACAAGGGCTTGATAAGGCGAAAAATCTACACCATGTACGAACAGCAACGCGTACCTTCATTAGATTCTCTGAAGCAACGGCTCACCAATGATGAAACCCAAATAAGTTGTAGCCGCACTAGTCGTTGGAGAGTTTTGTCGGAAATGGGATTCAGATACCGCAAAATTGACAAAAGGCAAGTACTCATGGAATCCCACCGTTTACAAAAAAGGCGTCATGAGTATATAACTTCTGTAAGGAAATCCCGTTCTGAAAACCGTCCTATAATTTACCTCGACGAGACTTGGTTTGACACGCATGAAACACCATCCAAAGGCTGGTCTGATTCTTCCGAAAGTGTAAAACAAAAGCTCCGTCAAATAAAGGAAAAAGAATAAGCATTTTGCATGCTGGGTCAGAAAACGGTTGGGTTCCAAATGCCTTGTGGCTTTCTGCAAAAAAACATTAAAGACTCTTGTGTGGACTACCATGAAGATACAACGGCCGAACTTTTTGAGGAATGGTTCAAGAATTGTCTTTTACCAAACATTCCTCAGAATAGCGTGATAGTAATGGACAATGCGAGCTATCACAGTCGCCAATTACATAAAGCTCCAAGCTCAAATAATACAAAAGTGGAGATTCAGAACTACATGGCGGCGAATGATATATATTTTCCAGAAAGTTATAAAAAAGTGATCTTTTAGAAGTTTTAAAGACATTTTGTATAAAAAAAGTATATGTTTGTGACACATTGGCAGAAGAAATTAGACATACAGTGCTACGGCTCCCACTCTATTATTGCATTTTTAAGCCCATAGAGCATATGGCATCAGTTAAAATCACTGGTTAGGTCTGGAAATATTTCTCCGACTTTAAGTTCTAGTGTTGTAGAATTAATACGAAAATGCTTTAATGATATTCCCCCAGGCAGTTGGAAAAATTCAGTCCGTCACGTAATACCTGTAGAAAATTCGTATATTAGTCTGGATCGTATAATTAATCCAATTATAATTAATTTTGATGAGGATAGCGATAGCGAAACAGAACTATCTATAGAATTACATTATAAATGTAAATAGATATGACTAGTAATATTTAAAAAAATGTTATTTCATTTGATTACATTAATATAATCATGTCATTGCTTGTTTTCCTTAGTCGGTCCCTTCATACTTCACTTGTTTATTGCCAAGCTCTTGTCGACACAATGGGACCGACCCAGGAAATCATTAAGTCGTATCCAAATTTCGTGAAACGTACTTTACTAATGTCATTAAAATTTCATTTCCGGTTTAACCGGGTGCTATGAAAATTGACTTTCATTCTCAACTTATTTTAATAATTTTAATGGAATGCCCTAAAATAAGTATTAAATTTAAATTCTATATACATTTCTCGATATTTTTTATTCATACTCCTCCTATGTCCATATACGAGTATTATTAAAATATCAATTTGACGAGAACGGCTAAAAATGCCATTTTGATAAATATTAGGAAATAGAAAGTAATTTGATAAAGTTCAACACAAAATGTTAAAGAAAATTTCTTATAAAGTATGCAAATATAATGGCATTGGAAATTAAATGATAAGCGCAAACAAGCTGTCATAGCCGCCTTAAATTAGAAATTGAACAGCCTAACATTGTTTCGACATTTTTTCTTTTTGGAATGCAGAATGCGATAACTCGGAAACTATTAGGTTGAGACAAAGGAGAGTATGAATAAAAAATATCGAGAAATGTATGTAGAATTTAAATTTAGTACCTACTTATTACATGACAAACCAGAGCATACCATTAAAAATATTAAATTAATTTGAGATTGGTATTAGTGGTATAAGTAGATAGTACCAAGTAAATAAACTTAAATAAGCACATCATGTTTGTCAAGACGTTATAATTTTTGATAAATTTAACATATTCAATGGCCATTTTCTCGGGTTTTTCCATAAGGATAGTACAGACTTGCTATAGTAATCTCGTTGACACCCGGTATATTATTGTGCAGTTATTTCAGTTCTAAAACTTTGTTCCTTGGAGACTAGGTACACTGAATCATCCAATTAGATATACGCTTAAATACCTCTAAAATGTTAAGTTGCCTCTAGGAATTAATAGTATGAAGATTGTGAAAGATGTGAAGCTACCATCGAATCCTGCGGGACCATAGTTGCTTTTGGTCTTAAGTACAACGATATATTTCTGTCCGTTTTTCTGCTATACAGTGTTCTTATATTATACAGGCTACATTATGCTTTAAGCATAGAAAAAGTTTTGTTCTTGTATTATTTTCGTCACGCTCTTAGAATGATACACGAGTTCCTTCAGTGTTTATACGGCGTGTTCTTTAATGACGTGCTAATATACAAGGTGTTACAAATTAGGCCTTCACCATTGGGATATCGGAAACGGTAAGAGATACGTGTCGGTTAAATCGGGGCGAATTGAGAAATTATGAGCCTAATAGTATGCCGCAAAAGAATCAAAACAAAACAAATACAGGGCTTTTGAGATATTTGGAATAATCTTATAATAATATTGTGTTTCGGTCTTTTAGTTTTTCCTGAGTTTCTTCGAAGAGCTGTCTAAAAATAAATTTCACTCAATCATTGCTATTTTTTATTCTCCATAAGATGGGGTCATCAGATCGTTCATGCGACGTTTCGTCTTTAGGTCACCATCATCAACTTAATTTTTTTAAATACCATTGTCTAGCACATTTTAAGGACTTTTTAAAAAAGGAATTGGGTTTTACAGTTTCGAATTAAACTGAATTTCTTGAAATAAAAGTAAATTACAGGAACGTACTAGGGGTAGTTTAATGAAGATGGTCACTCACCAATACCTATTAATTCGTTTGTAACTAGAAATATGGACGTAATTGAAATTTGGAAGCTAATCCATATATTTTACAATTAAATTAAGTAAAAATTGATCCGTTTCTTTTGCACTTACAGGTCGACAAGTGAATCTGTGTCTCCGACGCATCGATAAGGGGGAAGCAATATCGTTTATGGTCTTAGTTATGGGTGTGCTATTATTATTTTAAATAATATAATAAAAATAGGAAATTCTTCAGTAATTGCAGTTGAATTTTTATCAAGGTTTAAAAAATTACTATTTACAAGATGTAAATTTTTCAGCATGAAAAAAAACAGCTAATGATTAATTGATTAATGATGATTTGTCAGTTTTGATCGTATTAATGTCCTCTTCTAGCTTTCGCTTAAGTGGCAATTTAAATATATTGATTTGGATTCCTCTTTACATACCGTATAAACATTTGCAATCACTTCACGGGTCTGAGAACATTTTTCCAGGAGTATACTCATTCACTACCATAAAGTTTAAAATTTTAAAGTAACACCCTTAAACACGACACAGTGAACACTTATTTATAAAACACAATTTAACACAATAAAATAACCATTGTCCTTTCTATCACTGCGCAACTAGATGGGTACATCCATCAAATATCGGACATCGCCGAACAAGCCCGATGGCCCATCGGGTGCATTACGAGACGCATGCGCTATCAACTGTCTGGGATATAACCTATCAAATTAACTCTAGCTACCTGTAACCATTGACAACGCACTATGTTGCCATATTTTTAGATTAGAAGCACTTTAATCAAAAAAATATATTATTTTGCATTTAAATATTAAGATAAATAGTACGAAAAGAAAGTTTTCCTAATATTGAAACTATAATAGAGTATTGGCTTCTTATATACCTATTACAATTTATTTTAAATGCGTAAATGTAATTTTAGTTTTTTTCTCGGTAAGACATTATTATATTAAAATTTAATACCTATAGATGTCGAGATTGTTAACTCCAAAAAAAATTTTGCCCGCATTCCTTTCGTAGCTACAGATGAACTTGTCGACCTGTAAGTGTATTTAAATTAAGTAGGCACTACTGTAAATAAAATTAAGTAGGTACATCACGGGAATTCATACACAGTTATCTTATACTTAGATGATACGAACATGCTATACAGGGTGTTACGGAAATGACGTATTATATTTAAATGGGTGTCCCAGAGAAGCGCTACATATTTTATTTTTTTAAAATCGACAGTTTTAAAATTGGGGTAACAAACACTCTTACTCACAGGTCAGTACGCGCTACTGGACAGCATTTCACCCAGAGCCAATGGCAATGTTGCCAAACTTAATGTAAAACTGAAATTCCATATGAAATTATAAAAATAAATTATTTTCTACCTACTTGTATTTATCTTTATACCTAAAGAGCGAGGAAATCCAGGCAAACACACAATCAGTTTTTTTCTTCATGGGAACACTCCTGGAAACACTTTATGTACACACAGTAATAGTGAAACAGAACCGATAGTTAGCTTTTGAAAATACAATAATATAGATTATACTACAGATTATTAGATTTTATTACACGCGATGAAATTTGACGCCCAGAAGAAACGCGTCAATACAAACAATATTCAAAGATTATTTATGGACGGACAAGATACATGCGTAAACCGAAAAATCTGAGCGGATTGCTGAGAGTGTGTTGGTGATCGACGAGACCTAACGTATCCGGCCGATGGTTGGTCTTCAACTAACAGCCCGCAAGCGTGCGGCGCTATATGAACACAGCCGATGTAAGGCGTCAAGAGGTCATTGGCATTTGACCTAGTGACGTACGTGCCTATTTCAAACTTAATGTTTTCTCGGGTTGTTTAAAACATAGTCCGTCGTAAATGTTATTCAATTAATTGTACAAAAAGATATTACAGAATGGAAAAGTGTTTAAATTATTTTATTTTGTCTAAAGAGTTTAAGGTGTACAGATGACAACACCGGCCAGAATTCCTTGATTGCTTACATGTATCGCAGTGCCATACAGGTGTTTTTCTGGTTTGACGTCAGGTTACTTTTATCGCTGAATGAATTGAAAGCGCCATTTATGGGTATTTTTCTTCAATTTGTCTTTATCTCAGGAATTGCCGGTTTAAATATAATACATCATTTCCATAACACCCTGTATACTGCATAAAAATGCACAGGAATTATTTTTAAATTTAAAAAATTTAAGAAAACGCCTAATATTATATCAGGTCTGGGTCGAAACAATATGAAGCATTTTCTATATAAAAATGTTAACTTCTGGGTTAACTGCTAAACTGTAGAATTATCAGCATTGTGTAGAGTAAGTGAACTCTTCTCATATACGCGATATCTTAATTATAATTTAATTTCCATGGCTACGTTTAAAAATATTTTATTGTCAGTCGTATTTTATAGCTTTCTAAAGCCTAAGGCGCTAAGAAACGTGTCTCGGAACTCGGAAAAAGTTTTTTAATCGAAATGGATTACATCCAATCTTACATAGAGAAAACTTTGTAAGCTTTGTTTTAATACTGGAGGGTTTTGTAGCCTTAACTTTATAAAAGGTATATTTAATTATTGGAAACTAATAACCCGCAGAAGTGAGGTTATATTACAGATCAAAAGTTAAAATGTTATAAAACTAAGTAAATATCCCGCAAATTATCCTTTAAGGTACTCTGGGAGCGGTGAGTGTGCGAATAAAGCGATTCACATTGGTTTCGAATCGTTGGGGGTTATATTCAATGGGAAAACAGAACTCACGAATTTTTAAACAATGAAGTTCGAGGAGTACTAAGCTGAACTACATCAGAATGAGCGGGAGACAAGTGCATGGTGCTTTTTTGCAAAAGTCGTGGATCAATGCCAGGTATAAAGTATTTCAGATATGTACATATATACGAAAATATTTTGCTTATCACATTATCCGATCTTCGGCACCGAAATTCACTAAAAAGCTTGTAAAAAAGAATAGGGTCACTCGTATACAATATAATATATATGTGGTCACTACCTAACCTTAGAATTAATGTATTTTTAATTTTGGTGCATTAGTAGCTTAATTTTTAGTTTAAAAAAAGTAAGGTTAAGAAATATACGACGTCGGATGAAAGTTAAAATAAGGCTCATCGTGTCGATTGTTACAAATATTCGAACGGAATTTGGCACCAAAAGTTTACACCAATCAGGGCACCGTTGGATCATCATATCGTCAGAAATCGTATGCATGGAACGCCGTCTTAATTCGAACTAATCGAAATTTTGATTGCAATATTTTTCCTAACTAACCAGTGAAATTTACATTAAAAAAGTTGAAATCCGATCCTGTCGAATGATTACTGTCACAAGGAAATTTCCGAACTGCGCAAACTCACAACGCCCCCTTCGATGTCCATAGCGGGGACATAATTGCAGATGATATTAGCAATATAGTGTTTATATACAGGGTGTTATGGAAATGTGATGTAATAGCTTTTTGTACAATTATTTGAAGAACATTTACGACGGACTATGTTTTTTAAACAACCCGAAAAAACATATGGAATAGTAATAGCCATGTATGTCATTAGGTCAAATGCCAATGACCTCTTGACGCCTTACATCGGCTGAACGAAGTAGTTTCATATAGCGCCGCACGCTTGTGTCTGTTAGTTGAAGACCAACCAGCGGCTGGATACGTTGTGTCTTGTTGATCACCACACACTCTCAGCAATCCGCTCTGTTGTTTCGGTTTACGCTTGTATCTTGCCCGTCCATAAATAATCTTTGAATATTGTTTTTATTGACGCGTTTCTTCTGGACGTCAAATTTCGTCGCGTGTAATAAAATCTAATAATCTGTAGTATAATCTGTACTACTGTATTTTCAAAAGCTAACTATCGGTTCTGTTTCACTATTACTGTGTGTGCATAAAGTGTTTCCAGGAGTGTTCCCATGAAAAAGAAAAAACTGATTGTGTTTGTGCCTGGATATCCTCGATCTTTAGGTATAAAGATAAATACAAGCAGGTAAAAAATAATTTATTTTTATATTTTTATATGGAATGTCAGTTTTACATTAAGTTTGGCAACATTGACGTTGGGTCTGGGTGAAATGTTGTACAGTAGCGCGGACTGACCTGTGAGTATTTGTTATCCCACTTTTAAAACGGTGGATTTAAAAAAAACAAAAATATGTAGCGCTTCTCTAGGACACCCAAGGAGTCACCGATTTAAATATAATACGTTATTTCCATAACACCCTGTATATGTGCTTGTATTCAAATTTTTGGTCCGGAAAAGTACACAAAGTTTCTCCGAAGTTGCCTTGGCGATCGCCACAATGTGGTCAATACATATTTCCTCCAGATTGGCGCCATGTCTAGAGATTTTCATTAAATTCTTCTTGTACCATGACAATTGTTTCGACCACACTGTTGTGTCTTCGTGGGATGGTAAGAATGAATTGATTCGAATAGAACCAGTTCTTATTAAATATAGAGGATGTCCTAGATAAGAATGACCATAGGATATACAGGAACGGTAAAATTAGACAAATGCTGCCCATTAGTGCGTTTCTGCGACATCATGTTTTCAAATTTAAAATATTAGATATTTGGGCAACACCGAATTTTTACGATTTCCTTATTTTTGTTTTCTGATTCTATTTGAAGAGATATGTGAAAATAAATTTTACATTCTGCTTGCCACTTTTTCTCTTCCATAATGTAATCCGACTTTCCGTTTTTTCGCAATAGTAGTAGTATTTTATTTTATGATTCATAAAATCCACTTTATATTCTGAATCGAACGATATATCACACCTATTATTTATTAGGCGTTTCAATTCAGAACCTTATTGAAAACATTTTTTGTTTTTATTGTTGTATTCATACTCTAGTTGACATTAAAAACTATTTTATTTACAGCCATGCATGTAATAATGATATTTCATCTATCTTTGAAAGATGGAAAGTTGACGTTATTTTACTTTTACTTTCCACCCAGGTGGAAAGTGCTCACTTTCCACCAGAGTGGAATAGTACATTACGTATAAAAGGCCGAAAAGAGGCTTTTACCGATGAGATATGTACCGTTTTTTTTTTACAAGTGCTCCGAAGCTTTGATGCCAAATAAATGAAGAAATTCTTCAGACAGTTTTCCTGTCTAGATGACATGAAAACACTCGCGCATGGAGAATGTAAATATCTATTTATTATTTTTGACAAATAGGCTCGGTGGCCTAGTGGTATAGCGTTCGCCTTGTAATCTGGGAGTCGCGGGTTCGAATCCCGCACTCGGCATCTCTGATTTTTTAAATTTTTTTACAAGTGCCCGAGTCTTTGTCTTGAGGTCAAAGCTGGTTTTTTTGAAACTTTTTCCAGCAGTAATACATTCTTGAAACACAGTATATCAGTCATACAAAACATAAACATTCAATTTAGGCTAAAGTTATCAATTGTCGACAATAAGCACTGACTTCAAATCGACTGATTATCACCACGGAAAGCATGCATACAATCCAAGGGCTAAAACCGTCCCCGGCACAGGCCTCGGTCTGGCCGCGTAACCTAAGTGGGTGGTCTTGGACCTACTGTACTTAGAGAATAGACACATATATTATATCGCTGTATATACAGGGTGTTATGGAAATGACGTATTATATTTAAACCGGCAATTCCTGAGATGAATACAAATTGAAGAAAAATATCCTTAAATGGCGCTTTCAATTCATTTAGCGGTAAAAATGACCTGACGTCAAACCAGGAATACCTCTGTACCGCACTGCGGCACATCCGAATTCTCACCGGTGTTGTCAGAATTACACTCTTTAAGTTTGAAATACCGTAAGATCTTTGGAAATACCCAACTACGTAACTAGGTCAAATGTCAATGACCTTTTGACTTTTGATTGGCTGATTTTTTAATGTAATTTTATTTAGGCCACACACACATACACTTACCTTGTCGGTCTTATTTAAAAATTAATGTCAACTTCTATAAAAACTTATACAGCGTTTTAGTAAAGAAACCGGCACATCACATAACCTGGTTATGCAAAACTAAACTACACATGAACATTGGCCGCCATAAAACTGCACAAAATTCACTTGGAGACATCGTTTTTATTAACATTGGCTTGTCTCGCTTAGGTTTGCATGAACTTTTGCTTTTAATTAAAAAACACATTGTAAAATGTAAATAACATTAAAAAACACATCTGACCTGAAATATTCAAAACACGAACTGTCAAAAACTAGAAATGTATTATAATTCAATGCATGTTTTCCGGTAGATTCCTGCGCATTCACCAAAAAAGGTTGAAATAAATAATTATAATAATCTACATTCTACATTTATTTATTGTTTTCCTTCACTGCTGTAGATACCAATAAAGATTAAGAAACGTGTTAATCGCTGCTCTGGTGCTTTATTTCATTCGAAAAGCTTAAAAAAAAAATTAAATCGATCGTTTCACAGCGGGATTTTAAAACCCAAGATTAGCACATCTCTAGTAAAAATAGACAGGTTAAAAGTTGACATTTGCTTGACAACAAGCGGCTTCTCGCGAAAGAGTTTTTCGGGATATTTAATCAACTGTACAGTGCGAATAAGTGGGAAAATGTTTAGTACATACAGAAAAATCAAGTCGAAGGCATTTTAGAAAATGTTCCTTTAGTAAGAGACTAGAAATCGCAAGGTCACCGGATCTTACATCATGCAATTTTTTCTATGGGGTACGATGAATAAAGAAATAGTTGATAAAGTCGAAGTTATGGATCAGCGATATAAGATATTGGATGCAGCAGATAAAATAATTGCTGAACGTTTTAGTTTATAAAGTGCCAATTGTGTCCTATGTCCTATTTGTGTGTTTGTTAAAGAATGCATTAGTGTGTAGCGATTTTGTGTGACAAGGGCCTATCTTAAAAAAACTAATTTGAAACATGTGTGTTTCTTTAAGTGATTTATGGTAATTTGTTCAGTGTTTCACTATTTGTTCTGTGTCTCTGACGATATACAGGGTCATGTTCTGAGATTGGAAGAAAAACGCAGAAGGGGTTTTAGTGGGTTATAAGCTTTACCCACTAAAACCAAAAAAACTGAAGATTTATGTGCCCTGGATTACTTGCTAGTGTACTGGCACCTGGATTCACTTCTATTTGGATACTAGGTAGCTAAATATTTATTTTTATAAGAATCTAAAGTTTTACACGAACAATTTGGCAACATTGCGCTAGAACATCTGTTTATTACACAGCTGCTCAGTGTAATGTGACTGTGCCGAGGAGTTGTGTGTGGGTTTATGGGTGAATTACCCCACTTTTTAAACGTTCGATTTGAAAAAAAAAAATATGTAGCGCTTCTCTAGGACACCCCAGGAGTCACCCATTTAAATATAATACGTCATTTCCATAACACCCTGTATATAATTAGATAAGATTGTGACCATGTACATATATATTCCAAACCAAAAATAATAAAGATATATGAGATGAGATAAGTCTTTGAGGCCATATAAATAAAGAAATTCTTCAGACATTTTTCTAAAACATCTTTGAAAAATTAACTGCCAATTTAAATTATATATAATCCGCTATTTGTTATCGCTTGTAGTATGGCTCGGTAGGTAGAGTGTACGCCTGGCGATGTGAGGGTCCCGGGTTCAAATCCCTTACCGACAATTAGGGTTTTATTTATTTATGAGCACCTGGTGACTCGAAGCGGGCGGGAAAAATCTTTCCCGCCCGCTTCGATACTTTCCCGCCCGCTCTCTTGGAAAACGCCACTTTCGGTGAAGTGAACATGCATGAAAAGAGGCACTTTCGGGACACTTGTAAAAAAAAGTAAATTATTTTTTTGTAGTTTTTTTAAAAATCGATATCTCAAAATAATATACGAACACATTTTTTTAAAAATGCTAATAACTTTGCGTGTTTAGATATGTCTACTTTTTCCCTAATTGATAAAGTGGTCCTCAGTATTAAATATTGTGTCCAAATCATTGATATCTTCTTTGTCTTGGCATTTTCACTGAAATAAGCTAGTAGCGCCGACTCAGAACCAGGATTTCGAACTTTGTTTCCCGTACACTATTCTTTGAAACAGTTATATGCCTTGTCATATCTCGGGCGGCTTTTAGTTGGCAGAAGATCTTCTTCTACTATTTTTGCTGCTTCTCGAATTTCTGGTGGAGTAGCAGCAAAATCAAATTCCTCACCTGCATTTTTCTATTGTTAAAATAATATATTGTTTAGTGACATGGAAACAATATTCAAAAAATGATATTTGCCATCTGGATGTGTATTATTATCTACGTTATTTTACCACATGCGGTTATTTGAAATTTCTGTATAATTTTTCAATGGAAAAGTCAAAATGACATTTATCTTTTATTAATAATTTTAATTCAAAATAATAAGAAGTGCATGTTAGATGTGGTTGTAAATAAAATAGTATATAAACCTCAGTGAAAAGTTTCATTACTGTCTCGAGATTTAGTTAACTAGGGAATGAAACACTTTCCACCTCGGTAAGTAATATACTATTATTATTTGATGAACATACATTTTTTTCATTTTCAAAAATGCATGTTTGCGAACACACAATAATAATAATACTAAATAAAAGGTGTGATATGTCGTTGGATTGGAATATAAAGCAGAGTTTATAAAGCATACAATGAAATGTTACTATTATTTAAAAATACAAAGTTGATAATGGCCGCGAAAAACCAAAACATCGGATTGAAAATGTAATTAAATTGCACTCGTCAACACATAATTTGCTGCCGGCTATTTTGTTACTGTTTCTATGTAATTTGGGTCTGCTAAACCTAAAAATAGATCAGACTTGCTCCATCAGATCGTTTTCAAAAACTAGGGCCATAAGCTATATTTCCGCGATTAAGGGTATTTTATATCGCATAATTATATATGTATTACTACTACCACTAAAAAAACAACTCAGGAATGGAAGAAAAATGCTTATTGTACACCACAACAAATAAAAGAATCATCTGTCAATAACATTAACAATATTGACTTAAGTTATTAATTTAAATTATCCTAAACTAATAAATAAAAATGAGCTAATCTGCATCAGCCAGAAACTTATTTTTATAAGATTTTCTCGCATGACATTGAAAAGGACAGTCTCGTTGAAGACTCCAGCAGTATAAATGCCCCATTTGTCCTGATATCTATCTTCCATATTTTTTATATCCTGGTGAAACTCAAGTTTCAAATGCAAATGCATGAAGGCAATATTCCGCATATGGGGATTATATAGGTACTAATACCCTAGGACAAAAGCCAAGTTAACGAATTAATTTATGAGGCTTACGGTATACAATTTCATTCTCTTTTATAGCCTTCTAATGTATATTTTGTGCTGATTGCAGATATGAAAATAAGAAATCTGCAGGCGGAAAAAAATTCAAGGAAAAATTATCTCTTATAATAATTGTATGGTCTTTTGCCAATATAAGATTTATCAATCAATTTACCAATGCGCAACTTTTGTGTAAGTTGATCATTTCTTTATGTCCTATAGTTAATGAGATTCCTGTAGACTGCATCATTATCTGAGACACCCTTTAGAACGTACTCTAAAACTTTGTAGGTCTCACAGTATATCGTCTGTGTCATCCCTTGCGCGATATCCTTGTGTTTATTGCATCATGGCAACCAGTTAAAAACCAGACATGCGAAGAGAAAATTGGCAATCTTAACAATTTGCTTGTACGAACGAGCTATATAAAATATTTAAATTTTCAAACACAAAAAACATATTTTAACATTCAACAGCAACAATAACAATCGTCCAATCAGGAATAAGTGTTCTTCAAGCAGACCTAGTAAACAAACACCGTTTAAAATGTCCAAGCTATTTCAAAATTTCCTCATATTTCTTCCATTCAACAAAATTCAGGTATTCTACTTCTAATTATCTTTATATCAACATTTTGCCGCAATAAATTTTTACAGGTTTATTATTTAACATTAACAACATTAACAGGAATAAGATAGGGGGATAGTCTCAGTCAATTCCTTTTCAATCTCGTTATGGACGAGATTATACACGAAGTGACAACAAGGAACAAGGGAATCACAAGGCAATCAGTATGGTGTGTTATGCGGACGATGCAGTGATCCTAGCAGAAACGGACAGCGATTTATAGAGGCAAACACATAAGTTCTATCAGACGGGTGAACAATACAACATGTTAATATCCATTGATAAAACAAAATGTATAACTTGACTAGTGATAGACAACAGACCAATTGAACAGGTAATGACCTTCCGTTATTTAGGTAGCCAGAATCCGATAAACGACATGAAAACTCAAGTCAGCAAGGCATTGGCAATACCCGGTTGTCTAAGAGGTATCATCTGGAAAAATAACTTTATGCACATCGACAGTAAAGTGCGGATATATAAATCTTGTGTTAGACCAGTACTAACCTATGGCATTGAGACTCGAGCTGACACAAATAAAACAAAGAGCATCTTAAGAACAGCACAGATGAAGATTTTAAGAAACCATCGCAGGAAAAACACTTAGAGACAGAGTAAGAAGCAATGACATAAGAGCAACATGCAAGGTGGATGATATAGTTAGATGAGAAAGTAAAAGGAGGAGATATTGGCGCGACCATGTAGATAGGATCAACCATAATAGATTGGCATACATCGCTAAGGACGGAAAACCAGCAGGCCGACGACCATTAGGCAGACCACCGGAGAGATGGAAAGACAGCTGGAACTCCATTTCACAGGAAAACCAATAATACCGGTGAAGCCTTCGCAATTAACAGACCTTAAGGTCTACTTAATTAAGAAGAAGAAAAAGAAGAAGATTAACATTTTATTTTAACATTTTTAATATATAATATAATAGAATGAATAGCAAAAACAAAATAATAGACACCTAGGTGCAAAACACCCGTATGCTTAAAAAATCAAAATTTAAAATATGTATATTATTATTTTGTATTTTTATATAAATTACCTATATTATAATTCTATGTGACACATATTACGGAGACATGCCCTCCTTAATGATTTAGTGAGTTACTGAAAAAGTATTGAAAACGTTTCTGTATTCCGGTAAACATACTACTACTTTTTATTGATTTTATATTATCTGGGAGTGAATTAAATGATTTTGGTGCTAAGTAATCCATAACATTTTTATTGGCAGTTGTTAAATTTTGTAGTAATCTAAATTTGTGCCGTGTCGTCAGCATAAGATATAACTGTACTACCTCCGATATTTTCTGTTAAAATAGCATTCAGATAAATGATGAAGAGGATTTCACAAGACTTTATTTTTCCTGATGAATGTTTTCATTTTCTCAAAATAAACAATAGGACGCTAATTCAAAAATACCTAATTACAATCTAGAAATCTCTATGGCCCTAAACCCCTTAAATGAATAAAAAATACCTCTATTAAGTCCTAGATAACAAATCTCGACTCGATTACACTAATGAAGCTAGAACGTGTTTAATCAATTTGGCATCAGTCCGACTTTGCTCCCAGGCCTCTTAAAATGACAAAAGAATTACTTTTAATCCCCCTTATTCCTCTTCCATATTACATTTTCATTTTACCCTCCCTTTGTATGAAATAAATATCTTAATAACGGGAAAAACGAATTTATGCTGGAACGCTTAAACTGTTAAGTACGTACTTGCAATTAAAAAAATTAAAAGGGTTTTTATATTTGGAGAATTAACACAGAACGTGTTCTATTTAAATTAAAATTTTTTATTTGTGTGGCTCACACAGTCGATTTAAAATAAAATACAAGGGTTAGTACAAAAGTTCTACCTAACAAGGAAAGAAACGACTTCTTGTCGTCCTTTATAGCGCACTTGCACAGACTTACCACCAGCCACTTTATTCCATCACAAAAGTATCTCGAGATCATCCTCAATTCCCGATGAAAACAAAATTTGTCCACGAAAACTCCGAAGATAGTCTGGTAACAATAATTAACGAGCGCCATCGGCGACGATTATCGTTTGAATTTATAATTCGAGCAGTTTTTTTAATAATCGAGCGATGTCGGTTATTTCAATAATCGAGTACTCGAGCGGTTTTTCACCCGAGCGATCCCAACACTATAATATACTATCTCGAAACTGTTTCTGAAATTTTAGGACATGGTATAATTGGATTTAAACGATCTTTAAAATGATGTGCTACTTGACCACTCTTCCCATTTAAGATTTTAATGGTAACATCTACCCCTCCCAGGGAGTTGAACAACGAAACCTCCAAATATTCCTTAAAAACAATAAACGACGATTTTTAATACTATTTACTGTAAGCGAGATATTAAGTGTGGGAAGTACCCATTCAAATCGACACCCTGTATAATATTTGATTTTTGTATTTAAGTCTTACATATTCTGAGATTGAATAGTAGGTCATCTTAAGTGGGCTACCCTGAACTCACATGCACGCACTTGTCCCCTATACAGACTATGTTCACATGGTACAAATAATACCGGGTAAGATTCCACGCAGGGAGGCGTGGCTTATAACTCTCGCGAAGACGTCACAGATGGCGAGCAGCTCGGCCAGTTCCCGTTCAACGAATGTTTTAAAAGTCTTATTTTAGTGGTATTTTAGCTGTGTAACATGTGTTATATTTTTGTGAAATTATAATTTTATTTCATGTTTATTATACCTTTTGTATTATTATACCATTTATCAGGGTTGACAGTGGGAACTTCTTTTTCGCAATAATAGTTCGTGGTATGAGATTTGATAGATATCTTAATTCTGAACTTCATGTAGAAGAAAAATTATCTCTAGTACTTATATTTTAAACTAAAAAGCTTGTATTCATTTAAATACATCTTGTCTCAGCGGCTGAAACGTATGCTTGTCGAATCACTTATTCTTCCCCAATTGGATTATTGCAATGTGGTGTACTTTCAATGCCTAACTCTTGAGTTTCATAATAAAATTCAGCTAGCTCAGAATGCATGTATTCGATTTATACAGGGTGTTATGGAAATGACTTATGATATTTAATTGGGTGACTCCTAAGGAGTCCTAGAGAAAGTCTACATACTTTTTTTTTTAAATCGAATATCTAAATACTAAGGTAAAAACCCTTTTTACCCACATACTGTCGCGCCGTTACATCCGAACAAACCCGAACAAATATATATATATAAAACAAAATTTATCATTTATTATTTTATCAATGATAATAATAATGAGTTTCAATATGAATTTAGTGGTTTTAATCAAGAACGGTGCGTCTGACGAGAAAAACTCAAGGGACCGTTTTTATGTAGAATTGACAAGACTAATCAGAAGAAGTATCCACATGGAAAAATGTCAGTGGCGTACCATCTTTTTTGTAAAAAATATCAGAGGACATGTTTATAATATATAACTTTTCTAACTAAAATTTGTGGTTCTATAATCTATTAACACATACCAACATTGAAAATAATATCTAAAGTACTTCCGGAGATATTAAAAAATAACTATTTAAAAAATAAAAATTCAACACCCTGTAGCAAATGACCTAAGGAATCACACCCTGAAATATTATCTAAGGAACACCCTGTATACCTTAAAACGATTCCTATTCCATTTCACCAAATGCTAAAACATTTTAATGCCTTCAGCAGACGAAATTCGGAGGGCTAGATATCTTACCTGGTATAATTAGTACCATCTTTATACCAACAATGCTATGTTCCCGATTTTAAATAACGATTGTTGCATATTTAGTGATTTCAGTAGCGTAACCCGGGGAGGGGGGCAGTGGATTCATTGTCCTTAATTCTGTGTCATTTACTAGCATAGTATCTGCACATAAAATTCATGTCATTTCTTTATCTCCACGTATGAAGAATCCATATAAGGTTAAGATGCGAGTATTATAAAATAAAACGTAGAATTTATATTTTAACATAAAGACCAAGTTCGTAGCAGAGGACGGTTGTAAACTTCGAACCGTATTGTTCTAGATCAGGGGTGGCCGACCTTTTTAGGAGGAGTGCCACTATTTAAAAAATATATGCGTGCGAACAAACCCAACATACTAATAAATGTAAAAAGTGAAAATATGATATTTATTTTTCATCTATCAATTATTTACTTATAATAACTTAGAAACGGTTCCTATAAACATCATCATAATATCATAGGAAATATTAGCGGGCGATAAAGTTCATAATGCCCGGTAATTAGTATTAAAGAAAGTATTGAACAAAATTTGTATTTATTTTTATGTCATACAAGTGCATTAATGTGTTTTTATACTTTAGATACCATCTACATAACGGATTACTTTATGCCCGTGCGGGCATAAAGTACACATTATGGCCCCCGCTGGCATTAAGACGCAAAGAACAGTTTTCGATTAACGTATTCTCTATTAACAAAATAGCAAAATATAAATTTACGTTTATACAGGGTCCGCAAACGAAGCGTGGACGGAAGATTAAATCGTTATCGAAGAATTTATCAACAATACTAAAATAGCTTGAGATGTTGGATTAAAAGCGGCATGTTTTAAAAATATTTTACATTATACAGGGTGGCCCAAAAAAGTGTGACAGCATAAAGTTATTTTTTTAAAATGGGACACCCAGTATTTTATTGCATATTTAGGTTCGTATTACTATCGTTTATAAGTGTCTCAAATTTTATTTAATTTGGTTCCGTAGTTTCGGAGAAATAAATTAAAATCTAAAAAAAAAAGTTTTGCAGTCCTCAATAAAAAAATCAAAAAAACAATCCACAATTATTTTTTTAACCTCGGCATTGGGTGAAATTTATGACAAGAGGTCTAGAGATACTATGAATGTAATTGCGTTTATTTATTTTATACAGGGTGTTCATAATAAGCTTTCTAAAACCCCACATTTTAAAATAATTTTTCTCAAGTTTTTCAAATGGAACACCCTGTATATTATTTGGCTATTTGACGTAGAATTCATAGATAATTTTTTTTGTAATACAAGCATATAAGTTATATCCAGCCGTTTTCGAAATAATTATAAATATCATAAATTATGTCGTTTAAATAGAGTTTTTATTGGGAAATTTTCTTATAGGCGACTAGACTAATAATTGTAAACTAAAGTAAAGGTTCAAAATAGCTTCCTTTTACTCTTAGAGTTTACCGTATTTTAGTTATTTCGATATAAATTTTAAAAGCCTACATTTTTGCTACTTTTATTTATTTAATTTTATTTTTTATTTTTAATCGAGTTGCCATGATTTATTTTTGTTTAGATTGTCACTATGACAGCCAAATAAAATTATTTATATTTGTTCAGTCGTCGAAATTAAGTACTAACTTACACAAAATGTCGAATTTTACAACTTTAGAAATGGTAAATATGATTTTTATACTGGGTGAATGTGCAAGAAATTGGCCTCCTAGGTCCCCTGATTTAACACCCCTAGATTTCTACCTCTGGGGATATGTCAAAGAGCAAGTCTATGCTATAGCTCCTACTAATCGAGAAGATATGAAAGATCGCATACGAGAGGCATTTAGAAATATTAGAATAAGAACTCTTCAAGTTGTCCAGATAAATTTCGGTCGAAGGCTACATCTATACCTTCAAGAACAAGGAAGGACCTTCGGACATATAATTAGAGCCAGGCAATAAATTCAGATTTACCGCCTCATAAGGGATTATTTAGTTTCACCTTGTCAAAACCTTTGTTTTCTTAAACTTTTATTGTGTTTCATTATTGTTAATCCGTTACAAATGTCACGTAATAAATCAATTAAATTTTATTTAGTTTATAGTAAAATTAAAAATAAGGAATATCATTGAATGCTAGGTTATTAAAATAGTATTAAGTAAATGAACTTATGCATAACAAATGTAAACCATTAAAAAGTTACCGCTAGATTTTAAGAAAAAGTAGCAAAAATGTATGCTTTTAGAATTTATATCGAAATAACTAAAATACGGTAAACTCTAATAGTAAAAGAAAGCTATTTTGAACATTTACTTTAGTTTACAATTATTAATCTAGTAGCCTATAACAAAGTTTCCCAATAAAAACTCTATTTAAACAACATAATTTTTGATATTTATAATTATTTCGAAAACGGCTGGATATAACTTATATGCTTGTATTATAAAAAAAAATTGTCTATGAATTCTACGTCAAATAGCCAAATAATATACAGGGTGTTCGATTTGAAAAACTTGAGAAAAATTATTTTAAAATGTGGGATTTTTGAAAGCTTATTATGAACACCCTGTATAAAATAAATATACGCAATTACATTCATAGTATCTCTAGACCTCTTGTCATAAATTTCACTCAATGCCGAGGTTAAAAAAATAGTTGTGGATTGCTTTTTTTGATTTTTTTATTCAGGACTGCAAAACTTTCTTTTTTAGTTTTTAATTTATTTCTCCGAAACTACAAAACCAAATTAAATAAAATTTGAGGCACTTATAAACGATAGTAATACGAAACTAAATATGCAATAAAATACTGGGTGTCCCATTTAAAAAAAATAACTTTATGCTGTCAAACTTTTTTGGGCCACCCTGTATAATGTAAAATATTTTTAAAACATGCCGCTTTTAGTCCAATATCTCAAGCTGTTTTAGGTTCTTCGATAACGATTTAATCTTCCGTCCACGCTTCGTTTGCGGACCCTGTATATTATTTGATTGTATTTATATAGAACTGGCAATTCTGGAAGGTTCCGCTGAATCATCGAATATTTAGCCCACAGAGAGCTTGGGGTACCCCAACAGCACAGTTTCGTTAATGTTTTTTATAGCATTTTTTTTCGGACATCTACTTCAAAAATTGGTCATATTCTTTGTCGTATGAGTCTCTAGATTTTCTCGATAACAGGTTTTGCGTTGCCTTTTCAGCCTTTCTTTCAATTTCGTCGGGAATTTCAAAACCTTGTTCCATTTTTAATTTTTGTCTTTGATACATTAAACATTTGAATACTTATCTCCCTAGTAACCAACATAATGTCAAGGTAATGTCGCAGGTAAAAATAAAAAATTGGTAAATCAAATTAAATTAAAAAAAAAATTTATTATTTAAAACGAACTGGTATGACATAAAAGTTTGTATGCACCACGGGTACTAATAGATATATACAATTTTTGAATTTTCCTGAAAACGAAGCTGGACTAACTATGAAATTTTGCGACTCCATTGCTGAGTTCCTCAATGTGCATGCGGATATCTGCTCCATTTCAACATTAATTAACATATTTTCTTTTTCGGTAACAGAGCTAGCTATTATTTTTACTATTCGGGGTTTCGACGTAATACTTCCCCCAATATAACCCTTCGCTACGCTAGTACTCTTCCACTTTCCGTGTACCTTACGGGTTGCAAGGGAAGCACCACCTTCGATAAGAAGTATGGACGAGATCTGACGTAGGCAATGTCCTGTATATTCCTTGGCGTTTTCTAAATTATGACATTTTACTATGATTGAAGGAACACGTCCTAGTGTATAGCTATGCATTTACCATCTCGGTACGTAAGGCAAAAACCTGCGTTCCTTAATTCCTTTTGGCCTTAATGCAAAGTACTGTCTAACCAATTTTAAGGCATCTGTTTGGTCTCCTTCGATTATAGTAAAACTTTTTGGCGTAGCAGTTTTAGTTTCTGGTACCTTGATAAGCATAACAGGCCCCTTATCCTCAATATCATCAATGGTCATTTTTACCATCTCATCCCGTGTTAGGCCGCTAAAAACTCCCATTACGAGTTCCACTTTATGCAGCAGGAAGATATCATTCGACGCATTTTTGATAAAAGTTAAAACTTGTTCATCTTACAAAAATTTTGACTTTTTAGCAAGATATCCCCTTGAGTTAACTTTTAAAAATACTATTAATTGACTATATCTTGAAATATTAATGTTTTCCTTTGGTTGGTTGATTGGTTGGTTAAAGGAGGGGGTGGGTCGGTTTAAAGGCCCGAACTTCTATAACTGCAGCCTACCGGCTTATTGTGTACCCCGATCTTATTAGAACATGTTTGTTCCTTCTATGAGGTCCAGTAACCTTCTACCAAGCTTGTCATGTGGGATGTTATCACCACGTTGTATGTTCCCGAAGATATTTTTTCTTCTACGAGACAGTGCTACGCAGCGGTATATTATGTGTGAGGCGGTTTCATCCTCTTCGCCGCAGAGTCTGAATTCAATGGATCCGTTGTTTATCTATTACCTATGTTTTCCTTTACTATAAGTTCAGACTTCACCTGGGAACATTTTGTCCAAAGGCTATTTGGCGTATATTTTTCCGACTAACATACAAATAATTAAAAATTGTTTTATTACCAATGATCAAAACGGTTACATACCAATTCCTGAAAGTAAGCCATCACTGCTGTTTCAGTAATCACCATAATTTTACTTCCGCCATCATGACTTAAAACTCCCCGGCATTATTTATTACAGACTTAAAAGTGAATAAAAAAATAATAGATTGTGTGCGGAGTTCCGAAATACGTATTGAAGTCAATAACATGTTAGACAAAGACAAAAGTTACAATCTTAGTTGAATATTGTTTGTAGCCATTAAAAATGTGCGAGCTGATAACTTACGGTTGAAATTTTGATTATATTTTGATATGTCAATCAAGTATATAAACCATTTTATTCTACTTTTGTTTTGCGAAATAAATACCGATTGAGGTTTGATTATAATACTATGACGATAAAGAACAGGTTTTCGCCGTCATCATTACAAATTTTTCTCGAAATTATAAATTATGTTTCGGAATCCGTATACCGGAACGCTAGGCAAGTCTATTATAATGTTTATGAAATCAGTGTTTGTTTCGATATTTTTCTTTCGCGTAATTTTGATTGATTCGTATGATTTTTATGACGTATAAGTGATGATACACGGGTCACATACCATGTGACTACTTAAAGAGAGTAATCTATCAAAAATTAAACTAAGTATAGGTGCAAAACTTGAAATTTCAAAACTACCTTCTACATATCTTTGCGTTTTAGGTACATAGTTATATAAATTTGTCTTTTTCCACTTTCCACCGAGTTTTAGAAGTTAAATTGCCTCTACCCAGTGCTTTATTATAGTTTGATATACCTTCGTGTACGAATAAGTTTTCAGATATTATGCATTCTTTTATTACCCAAATAAACGCGAAACGTTTGCTCATGTAGTGCTATAACACAGATAATGTATGTTGTAATGTTCTAGTTTTTATGAAGGAAGAAAATGTGGTAGATATAGGTAATCGCTTGTCGATAATTTTGTTTAAAGTCAGGTATTTTCTATTTTTTCACACCTTATTTAAAGAGATATTCCAAAATAAACAAATAAAATGTATAAAATAATATAACGAATTGGAAAATATTGGGCTTTGCAGCAAATGAAAGTGCACTCTTTAAAGTTGGTCCAAGCTTTCGGAAATCTTTATTTCCACCATCAGGGAGACTACAATATAAGAAAAGGTTGACTAATGTTAGAGATAAGCTCTTAAGCAATCAAAACAACCGTAGTTACTTACAACTTTGTTGAGGTTGATCATGTAATTGTAGAAATACATTATTTATAGTAACACAGCCAAATTTAGAAAAACTGAAGTACTAAGTAGACAAAATCCTTTATGGTTAGCAAACCAATACAGACCAAAACGTAATACATTACTTAAAAAGACGACACAGATTAAAATTATTTAAAAATTTCAAATAAAACTACTGGTCTTCATAGCCCATGTTAAAGACAACGGCCATTTTATAACGGTATTAATTGATGAAACAAGCCTAGAGAAATTTAAGGAACAGTTATGACCCATAATGTTCTGTGGTTACCACAGAGGCTATGAAGACCATTAGTTTTATTTGAAATTTTAAAATAATTTGAATCTGTGTCGTCTTTTTAAGTAATGTATTAAGTTTTGGTCTGTATTGGTTTGCTAACCACAAAGGATTTTGTCTACGTACTACTTCAGTGTTTTCAAATTTTGCTGTGTTACTATAAATAATGTATTTCTACAATTACATGATCAACCTTAACAAAGTTGTAAGTAACTACAGTTGTCTTGATTGCTTAAGAGCTTATCTCTAACATTAGTCAACCTTTTCTTATATTGTAGTCTCCCTGATGAAGGAAATAAAGATTTCCGAAAGCTTGGACCAACTTTAAAGAGTGCACTTTCATTTGCTGCAAAGCCCAATACTTCCCAATTCGTTTTCCCTAACTAGTCAGCAACGAGTACCCTTACTATAATATAATATATATAGAATAAATAAACTCATTGACACTTTTGTCTCCTATAAAATCATTAGATATTTGGTCATACGGTTCCGTGCACCGACGGTATCCGGTAAATTAATCGAGCCGAATTCATCGAAACGCAATCCATCGAACTCGATTCCTCGAATCTAAATTCATCGAGGCGGACAATTCTTCGAAGACTCAGTTAACCGAATCTCAATTAATCAAAGGGTTATTCGAACACCTGAATTAGGCAGTACCGAGTATATTAACAGAAATACCTATTATACTATAGCACAATTGTCATATAATTATAAAGGACTGATGAGCAACCGTAATACAATATTGTTAAAAAAAGTAAGGATCCTATAATAATATACAGGGTGTTATGGAAATGACGTATTATATTTAAACCGACAAATCCTGTAAATTGAAGAAAAATAACCATAAATGGCGCGCTTTGAATTATTAAGCGAAATTATACACTTTATATGAAATCTGAAAATTTACATGGCGCTACTGACGACGGTCACAATCAATAAAATAAAAGGTTTGTAGTGTAAAAAGACGTCAGCGTATTTCGGCCGGTGTTATCATATCTACACGGCAAACTCTTTAGAACAATTTTTTTAATTTTAACAACTTTTCATTCATCATTTATGAACAAATATGATAGAAAACCGATGGCGAAAAACGTTTTGCAAAACAAATAATAATAATATCACACACAAATTTCAAATTCGTCACAAGCACAGGAAAGTAAATAGATTAAACGTGATGACTTTTTGAATGGTTATCTTTCAAATTCTTTAAAAAAAAATCAATTTTATTTAAGACACATGCTCTCTTACCTTTACTTATTTAAAAACAATTAGTTTCATAATTTCTATAAAAAAAGTTTTAGGAAAAAAAACTTCTCACATAACCTCACAAATAGCAGCATTTCAGATGGAAAGATTACACGGGAACGTTGCTTTAATTAATTTTGGTCCTTTTTTTTCTCGCTTAAATTTATTTGTTTAACAATTAAAAATAAATACGATTCCTTCAATTTAAAAATGACACACCCGACGAACGAACTGAAGGAAACCTTCAAACTACTTCAAACAGCCCTAAGCTTTTGTACCGGCTGGATCGGCAAAATTGTACCAAATTTTATAGAAATGTACCAGCACGGCGCCTAAAAAAAGGACGCCACTTTACTGGACCCTTAAAAAAACTTAGAGTTCTAAGAAGAAAAAAGGTCGTTACCTTCACCAAGAAAGTGAACGTAAAAAAAGGTCGTTACCTTTACAAAGAAAGTGAACTTGCAGAACCCATCGATTTGTAAGCGATTAGTAGTCATCTGCTGAATGCACTAAAAAAAAATTTGTGATTGACAGCGATTTATGTCAGTTTTGTTTGTCAGGTTGAGGAGTTAAATTTATAAAAAATTACGAAAGAAGTGAATTAAAATTATAAACACGATCTTCGTTAGTGAAAAGGAGCATTAAAAATAAAATAATCCATTTCGCACAGAATAAAATGTAAAATTTGATGAAAATATTGCTGCGGAATGCAGCCAATACTTTGTACCAAAATCGGCACAAAAGTTAAAATGATGACACATACTCGGCTTCTAACGATATTGAGCTGACGTACTTCGTGTTCCTATACGTCGCCGCACGCTTACGGACTTGTCAGTGTAAGATCGAGAGCGCGGCGATACGGTTGATTTCGTCGATAAAACCAATACACGCGCAACAATTCGCTGGGTTTTGCAAGTGGTGTTTTTTAATGTTGTAAAATTTTTTATTTAAAGTCAAATTTCGTCGCGTCGCGTGTAATAAAATCTAATAATCAGATTGTGTATTATTATTGTTTATTTTCAAAAAACTAACTATCGGTTCTGTTCCACTATTATTGTGTTCTGTCTTGCTGCCAAAATCTAATGTTCGCGCATAAAGTGTTTACGGGAGTGTTCCCATGAAAAAGAAAAAACAACTGATTATGTATGCGCCTGGATGTCCCGCTCTTTAGTTATGAGATAAATACAAGTAAGTAATTATTTTTTATAATTTATATGCAATTTCAGTTTTACATTAAGTTTGGCAACATTGCCATTGGGTCTGGGTGAAATTTTTTATTGACGGACTGACCTGTGAGTAAGAGTGTTTGTTACCCCACTTTTAAAACGGTGGATTAAAAAAAAATATGTAGCGCTTCTCTATGACACCCCAGGAGTCACTCATTTCCATAACACCCTGTATATTAACATAAGAGGGGGAAGTCGGTTGTACGCTGTTTTGTCGATAAAAACAACAAGTCAAGAGTAAACAAACAGCGGATCGAGCAAATGCGCACAATCCAAACCCACAATGCAATACCAGTAAGCGGATTATTCTGACGGTGACAAATCAGTTCCCAAACGATACATTTTGCTCTACAAACACCGAATTCTTAGTCAGCGGTCACAGATGTTGCTCATGTGAACACTTTAAACTAACTGCGCATGTCTCGGGCAGCTTGTAACTGTTTCTGACTGCTCTTCGAGCGAACCTAATAAGTAAACTACCCACAAAAAGCCATCTTAACTATTACCGATAAAAAGTCAAAGACAAGGGAATTCATTTTACTTTCGTTTATAGTATCTCTTAATGGAGAGGCGTTTCCGGCAATAGACGTGTATTAATAGGGCCTAATTAAGTTAAACAAAGCTTTTAACATTTAAAAGGCACGCTTAACTGACCGTTTCAGCAATTAAGGGCTTACCAAGGGTTTATAATCTGTTGCTTCGCGTAATTTTTAAGTGTACGTGTTAAGTGGTGTATTTCCGCATGTACGTACTCTAAAAGGTTGCGTTTAACTGGTTAACTGGGATTCAATTCATTAATGTCTGTTTTCTAAACTCGTACATATATGTTATATACAGGGTGTCCCAGAATAATGTGGGAAATCTCACGGGTTCAGATAGAACACTAAAAAATAACAGTTCTTATAAATTTTCCTTCCTACGACCTCCCCTACGGAAATACGGGCCCATAACGGACGTCCCTGGAAATCGTTGTTTTTTAAATAATTTATTAAGTACTAGGTATAATTTAATAATTTTTTAATATAATAGTTAGTAGATGAGTCTCCTTAAAATTCGCCCTTTTCAACACATTTGACTTATTTAGTTTGCCACGGCGGACTAGACGTAACACAAAAATGTTTTTTTCTTGTATACCTTGTATGATGAAGGAACAACAATAATATTTTTGGATACTCTAAACCTTAAGCTGAAAAAAGGTACTCTTGATCAATGTCGATAAAGTGAACTGTTTTCGAAAAAAAAATATTTTTGTTCGATATGGTTTTTTGCATTGGTTGTTGTTTATGTTCATAAAATTCCCGCATTGTTGTTATGGTTTTCTTCACATGTACCGATATAAATAAGAATATTTTATGCCAGTGTCAGTTTATGGTAGTGTCTTGAAATTTGAAGTTTTTCTCCTTTGTCTTATTAGTTACTAACTTAGTAATGGAATGTACGGATACTGAATATAATTCATATTGAACAAAAATATATTTTTTTCGAAAACAGTTCATTTTATCGATATTGATCAAGAGTACTTTTTTCTCAGCTTAAGGTTTAGAGTATTCAAAAATATTATTGTCGTTCCTTCATCATACAAGCTGTACAAAAAAGCATTTTTGTGTTACGTCTAGTCCAGGGGTCGGCAACCTTTTGAGACGGAAGAGCCAAAAGTTATAATTTACACAAATCTCAGTTTTTAAAGAGTCGCAATTTGATATCGAAAGAGACACAACTTGACCTCGAAAGAGCCGCAGGTTGCCGACCCCTGGCCTACATAGAAACATCCGACGACGGCGTCATTCGGGAGCTTCCGACGGACTGACGACAGTAACCACGCGTACCACGGGGGAGGGGTGCGGTGAAAAGCGAGTACAAGTGGCTGAGAGATAAAATCGGTGCCTAATCCTCGTTAATCGATGCAGAACGAATTTTTAATGGTTTTTGTCGATAAAATAAATAATATTATTTGCGTATGGAACTAAAGAGCCGCAGCTTCACATCCAAAGAGCCGCATGTGGCTCGCGAGCCGCAGGTTGCCGACCCCTGGTCTAGTCCGTCCCTGGCAAACTAAAAATGTGTTAGAAGGGCGAATTTTAAGGAGACTTATTTAGTAACCATAATACTAAAAAATTATTAAATTACACCTAGTACTTAAAAAATTATTTAAAAAACAACGATTTCCAGGGACGTCCGTTATGGGCCCGAATTTCCGTAGGGGAGGCCGTAGGAAGAAAAATTTATAGGTACTTCTCCTGTTATTTTTAAGTGTTCTATCTGAACCCGGGAGATTGACCACATATTCTGGGACACCCTGTATAGTTATGGAATCAATAAACTATTCATTAAGTGAAATTGGGTTTCTGAATCATTCGACAATACTTATCTATTGCAGAAGTTATCCAATAAATATCTCATTAAATATGAACAGATATCTATTCCATAACTTTACTTGACGCAGGTGTCGTCGATCATGGCTTCTAATCAAACTTTTTTGTGTTGACGTTGACTGTCATGTTTATTGTGTGTTTTAATATTAAAACAATACAGATAGTTTTCACCGAAAATAAGTCTGGTTCTTCAGAATCATCAGATGAGGAATATATGAATATAGTGAGGTTATTGAACGACCAAGAATCGTGAAAGAGAAAATCAATAAACTTCTTGATAGAGTTAATAGGAAATAATCATTATTAGTGCTTGGCCAAGTTTTGATAACTCGTCGTTTCCAGTTTTTGTTATAAAAAATAGGTTGAATCGGTTTTTTATTTGCAATAATGTGCAACGATTTCAAAGTACGATACGATATTTTTGTGTACATATTTTTTTACCGATGCTCGATATTTTGTGCCGGTTTTTTCAATACGATACGGTCCGATACACAGTTTTTATCCAGTACCAATAATATACGTGCGTATGTGCTTTTTGGCACATAATTTCATGCAAAGTCATTTTAAAATAAAAACTATTGTGCATTCACCTGTTTTTAAAGTACGCTCATGCTCAAAACGTGTTATATAAAATTTAATTAATTAAATTTAAAAATGTTGTGGTATCATTATGTAACAAAATAATCATTTATTGATTAATATTTATGAATATTTTGTTAGGATTATCAGGCAACCCTATACCAAAATTATTATAAACACAAATCGTTTGTGATGTATATTTAAAATAAATTTATATTTATTCTTTTATATTTTGTGTATTGAATTATAATTGGGTAATTAATTTTGTTATACTAAAAACAGTGACAGCTGGAGGAAGTTGGGTAGTAAACTTCCTGGTCTTAGGCGTAACAATAGTATGATGTGTATTTAATAATATTTTTGGTTTATAGTGTGTAATTAACTTGTTTTAATTATTAATTATTTTATTTCGTGGACAATTATTTGATTGGGAAATTGGACTATATTTTCGCCCTCGAGCCGCTAATGATTAAAAATGTTAGTCGCTTTTCAGAAATTATCTAAAAAAGCAATTTCCAAAAAAATATTAATAATATATTATTTGTATTCATTTATGGTATTCTACAGGGTGTTATGGAAATGACGTATTATATTTAAATGGATTACTCCTTGGGTGTCCTAGAGAAGCGCTACATATTTTATTTTTTTTTAAATCGACCGTTTTAAAAGTGGGGTAATAAACACTCTTACTCATTCTAATTCCATATAAAAATTCCATATAAAATTATAAAAATAAATTATTTTCTACCTACTTTTATTTATCCTTATACCGTGCGAGCGAGGAAATCCACACACACAATCCGTTTTTTTTTCTTTTTCATGGGAACACTCCTGGAAAAACTTTATGTACACACAGTAATAGTGAAACAGAACCGATAGTTAGCTTTTGAAAATACAATAATACAGATTATACTACAGATTATTAGATTTTATTACACGAGACGAAATTTGACGTCCAGAAGAAACGCGTCAATAAAAACAATATTCAAAGATTATTTATGGATGGGCAAGATACACGCGTAAACCGAAAAAACAGAGCGGATTGCTGAGAGTGTGTTGGTGATCGACGAGACACAACGTATGCGGCCGCTGGCTGGTCTTCAACTAACCGACGTAAGCGTACGGCGCTATATGAAACCACTTCGCTCAGCCGATGTAAGGCGTCAAGAGGTCATTGGCATTTGACCTAGTGACGTACGTTGCTATTACTATTCCATATGTTTTTTCGGGTTGTTTAAAACATAGTCCGTCGTAAATGTTCTTCAATTAATTGTACAAAAAGGTATTGCAGAATGGAAAAGTGTTTGAATTGTTTTATTTTGCCTAAACAGTTTAAGGTGTACACATGACAACACCGGCCAGAATTCCTTGATTACTTACATGTATCGCAGTGCCACACAGGTGTTTTTCTGGTTTGACATCAGGTTACTTTTACCGCTGAATGAATTGAAAGCACCATTTATGGCTATTTTTCTTCAATTTGTCTTTTTCACAGGAATTGCCGGTTTAAATAAAATACGTCATTTCCATAACACCCTGTATATCATTTAATAGAAAGCAATGTACCGGTACTCACAGTACCGGTACATTACTTATCGAGACACGAATACCGGTACTTTTGGAAGTATCGCACATCCTTATTTCAGAGAGCAAGATTTTATCAAAATCAATAAAATTTCGTGAACGTTTTTCATTAACTTCCATTGACTTGAACTTGAACAAAGCCGATTGAAAATCAAGTACTTATGCATTTGAAATTTAAAAAAGTTTTTTTTTAACTGATAAAGTACTTTTTTTTGTCTAGGGCATACAAAAAAATGTTATTAAGAAATTATGTTCAGGAAGAATTCCTCCCCACCCTCCCTATTGATGTTACAAAATTTCCTTAAGAAAAGTTATGCAAAATAATAAATTAAACACGATCTGTTTATTTCCTTACATCTATTAAACATTACATTAAACATTAACTGTATTATCAAATCAAATCAAATCAAAAATGCCTTTATTTGATTGATACAATTCATTATAAGAAAAAATAAATATCGGGTGGCGGTATCCAACATAGTTGCACATACAACCACCTATTAAGGGTGGGAAGTTTTCAAATTGACACCCTGTATATTACATAGCCGACAACTTACCTCATAGGTTTAAACAGCGCCTGTAATTCATTTGGATAATCGATGACTAATTTTAGCTGCGTTCCTCCGGATTTCTGAGCTGAAACAAATAAATCAAGTTTTAGACAGGCTCACATGAACGATAAAGGGGTTCGGATCGGTTAGGAGCAAGTCAAAGTTACTTGCTTTAATTATTTTGCTGAATTTAAATCTCCCACGAAAAATTAGTTTCCTAAGATTTTGTGCTGTTGTTGGTTGTATTCGGTAAATACACTACCAAAGTTATATGGTGTAACTTGGCTTGTAGAAATAAATAGGTTTAAGGTTGAGATAAAGCCACGATAAGTTTAATCCTAAACTTGGATCCTTTATTTTAAGTCTATCGTGCATATTTCTAAAAGAAATTACAATAATTAAGTACATATTAATAGAATCTGGACATGTGAATGAATGCTATAACATGCAATTTATGGCAAAAATAGTTATAATGGGTATCATTTAACTGGTTAGCAAAATATTCTTATTTTTGCGAAATGAAAAATGTAATCGGTCAGCCAAAATGGCTAGTTGGTCAGCAACTTATGGACAGCAAACATTTCTGAATCGTGACAGTGCCCTGGGAAAACAAGTGAAAATACACCTTTTGTAGCCCATTTCCTTCTGTATTCGGTAAAAGAAAACACAAGAAAGTTACATAAATTGACAGTGCCCTGGAACCTCTGAAGTAAACTGCTTCTAGACGTGTTTGTTTCTACTGACCAATTGTAAACTCTTACTGACCAAGTAATCATTTCGCAGCTCGACTGTTAATAACGGCAAACCATTTAATTACTTCAATATAACATAAATAAAATTACTTTTAACACATGAATCACACATTATTTTTCTACAAAATTAAATTGTACTTTTAATTGTGTGTGTAGAAAAATAGTGTATTATACCATTAAATTATACTTTTAATGGTGTTTGTAGGAAAATAGTGTATGATTTATGTGTTAAAAATAATTTTACTATTTCTATTATATTATAACTATTTTTTAGTGTTGTGATCGCTCGAACGAAAAACCGCTTAAGTAATCGATTATTGAAATAACCGACATCGCTCGATTATTAAAAAAACTGTTCGAGTATAAATTCAAGCGAAAATCGTCGCTTGTTACCTTTCACTCGATTCCAGAGCTTCGCTTGACGCCAACCGAAATGTGCCACTTGGTAGTGTGATCGCTCGAGGAAAAAACTGCGCTCGATAGGTTTTCTTTTGACTGGCTAGCCAGCGGTGATTGTAAATTCTTAAAAAATTAAAGGATGTAATTTTCTTTTAAATCAGAATCAACTGTTCCTCCTTAAGAGGATGCCGGAGTTAGTCGAAATTTCCGATTTGACCCTTGTTCGTTTCACGCAAACGGAGTTTTCGCTTCCTATGAAAACGGTATATTTAAAAAAAAATTTTTAACGAAAGCTGTCTACATTTTGTTACCAACTCGAGGAAACTCCATCATTTTTTTCTATATGGAGCAGTAAAAATCATCCGAAATAAAAAAAAAATAGAGACTTTCCGCGAGTGTTAATTCTTTTACATTTTTTTCCTAAAACAGGAATAAACGCTTGGCAAGAAAACTCGTTTACAGGTACTCCGGAAGCCTGTTCTTTTGATTATTTGATTTGATTTGATTATTATGACAAACATGCCTGTAAAAATATCAGTAAGCCTAGCATTATAAAGTTATGGGAGGAGGCGCTTAGCCAAATGGGCAAAGAAGAATGGCGGAAATGCATTGAACACACGGAAAAAAATATTTTTGAATCTTATGAAACAGAACCGGTTATAGACGAAGTAAGACCGTTAATTATTAGGGATGATGATAATGATTCTGATGAGTCACTTAATAATAAAATACGGAAAATATATATATTGTTTGAGAGCCACCGACCACCCGGCTCGAGAGGTTTTATTGCTTAGCGGACTTCATACACCGTACCGACTTTACCATAATAATTATTCGAATAGCAGGAATTCGTACAAAACATCATTTAGTCAGAGTATGTCTGTTTCTTTTATTGCTTATGTTGTTTGAGCCATGCCTTTGCAAGAGCCAAAGCAATTTCTTTTATAATACCAAAGAACAAAATGGCCCAGTGCGCCTGATTAAAGATTGCATGCCAGCGCTTGGCCATGTCTACAATTTCAATAAAAATGACAGCAAGAAACGACAGTAACGAACGTAGATAAATTTTGAATAAAAAGTACATGGGAAGCGTCAGCTCATTTAGAACCTATCCCGTATAAAGATCCAGAAATAGGATACTTAGTAGACTTCATACGGCCATCGAGTTTTAAAATTGAAAAACGCAACGTCTCATAAAATTAAAATGGAAAAGAGGAAACGAGCTTCACTTTAGACAGAATAAAAGCAAATTCGTTTGCGTGGAAAACAGATTTTAGGTGTAAAGTAATAATACCGCCAAGTATTCATTCACTTGCCTGACGTTGTATAAAATTGAAAAAATATGAAATATTCACCTTTTTATTCTGGCCCGTGATATAAAGTATTCCTATTTCGTAACGCTAAATTAAATTTGAACAAGGCGAATAACATTAATCACAGGCTATCCGTATTTGTACGCCACCCATTTCAAAACGGCAATTTTTTACAATTATTTTCGAAAATATAAAATTTGAGAGCCAGAAAAAAAAACTATAGTTATTGTAAAATTTCCTATAAAATATAGAATTAATTACATTTTTTATTAGTAATCCCTACCAAAATAATATTGTAAACATAATTTACAAAAAACTATAGTTATTACTACGAAATTTAGTAAAATCAAGTAAATACCAAAATATACACATAGATTCAAAAGTTTTGCATCACTTTGATTATCGAATAAGTAATTACGCCATGGTGAAAATAGACTAAATATTAGTTCATTGATAAGTTTAAAATAAAAATCAATGAGTTTTAAAAAAAAAGTTATTTTACCACAACAATATAAATCTTCAAAAAAAAAATTAACAGAAGCAAAATTTATTTATTTTGTATAATTTGTTAAATTTAAAAAATATAGTTTCTAATAAAGTGTATTTCCTCCTCTGGCCTCAATGCAGACTTGAAGACGACGCCGCATACTGTGCATAAGGTTAGCAATCCGTTCTTGTTGAATGGCTTGCCATTCCTCGGTATCAGCGACGACAAGCTCCTGGAGAGTTCTAGGGGGAATTCTTCTAATGCGAATTGCCCTAGAGAGCATGTCTCAAGCATGTTCCATCCGGTTTCACGTCAGGGGACACAGCAGGCCACTCCAAGCGATTGATTCCCTCACTTTTTAGGTATTCATCCACAGCTCTAGTTAGTACGATGGGGCCGGGCATTGTCGTCCATAAACACAAAATTGTTACAGCCTCTCTCCACGTTCTAACATAAGGATGTAGAATTTGTAGAATATCCCTAATGTACCTGTCGCCAGTCATTGTGCCTTGAACATAATACCTGCCCAAAACATGGCGCCTCCTCCCGCGAATGGAGGCAAGGGGCGAGCATGGGCAAGTTGAGCGGCTCATGTTAGTTCTCTCCAAAAATGAATCCGGCGACTATCGTTTATCAGACAAATCCTGGTCTTGTCGTAAAAGACAGAATTCCAAAATTCTTCGGGTAAACGAACGTGCGTTTCAGTCCACTGCAGTCGACGAACTCGGTATTGATATTGTAGTTGAGGAACTCTTACTGGTCATCAACATGTTAAACTGGATTCAAGAATTCGGCTTCTTAGTGTAGAGACGGATACGCGAACTTCCAATTGCATGCGTAACATCTCACTGAAGTTGTGGGACTGGCAAAGTACGATTTCTCCGAATTGTTAACGTGATATAGCGGTTCTTCTGTTCGTTAGTAACACGCCTTCAACCAATTCGTGGTCTGTCTCGCACAGAATTGGTCTCTAGATAGCGATTCAATATGCGAGAGACATCACTCTGAAAACCCCCTATTCTTTCAACTAAAGCTACTATTCTTGCATGATCAATTTCAGATATTACTCGGCGATTCATTTTTACACACTGAACCGAAAAATTTAACTGGCCAGCGTCAACAAAATACAACACTGAGAATGTTATTTTAAACAAATGTCTTGATAAGTTTTTTTTTGCTACAAAAAATGGTATCGTTTTAACTGATAAAAATAAATAAACATTTAGAAAAAAAATTAATTCCTGAAATTATATTAAGATGCCAAAATCAGAGTGATGCAAAACTTTTGAATCTATGTTTAAATGGTAAATTTTACAACGGATGTATGTGCACGGAACAGACACTATAGTAAAATTATGATAGTAAATATTTTATTGTACGATTTCCTATAAAATATTATATTAATTACAATTTTCATTATTAATCTGTACCAAAATATTATTGTGGATACACATAATTTCTAAAAAAGGATAGTTAGAATTTCTAATAAATTTAGTAAAATCAAGGAATTCCTAAAATAAATTGTAAATTTTGTAAACGAATGTATAGTGCAAGTAATTTCTTTATAACTCCAGTAGTTAAATATTTTAAAATCTATGGTAGATTTCACTGGCTATTATTTAAGTATTTTTTATTGTAAAAATGACCAAGTTTAACTGAAAGGTAAAAATATTTTTCCAAGAATAAAGGCAAACATTTCTGTTATAATTCAATGGCAGTTCTTAATAATATACAGGATGTTCCTTAATGACGTGCTAACATTTCAGGGTGTGATTTCTTAGGTCATTTTAAAGAAACGTTCATATGAACATAAATGTCCGCAACGGCTTAAATTTTTTGCTGAGTGTTGAATTTATATTTTTTAAATGGTTATTTTTTAGTATCTCCGAAAGTACTTCAGATATTATTTTCAATTTTGGTATAGAACCACAAAAGTTATTCAATTGTTTCACCAGTGGCGTCCCTGTAAACATGTCCTCTGATATTTTTTACAAGAAAGATGGTACGCCACAGACGTTTTTTCATATGGATATTTTTCTGATTAACCTGGTCAATTCTACATGAAAACAGTCTCTTGAATTTTTCTCGTCTTGATCAACATCACTAAATTCATATTGAAACTCATTATTATTAACATTGATAAAATAATTAATGATAAATTTTGTTTTATAAAAATTGTTGAAAATGTCCATCTTCACTTAAAAGGCATCCGCCCGTCTTCGCATCGAAAAAAAAACAGCGAAAAAATAAAATAAATTAGATGAAACACAAAATCGAATAAATAATACTTATGAGATGGTTTTGAACACCAACAACTTACTTTATGTCAACAAGTATTGTTTGGAAAATGATGTTTGTAAAGACGTCAATTATTCCAGGATAACTAGATGTATGTGTTAAAAAATTATTTATCAATACTGCTAAATGAAGCAATTTGAATTTAGTTGTTTTAATCACGAGCGGTGCTTTTGACGAGAAAAACTCAAGAGACAGTTTTCATGTAGAATTGGCTAATCAGAAAAAATATCCACATGGAAAAATGTCAGTGGTGTACCATCTTTTTTGTAACAAGGACAGAAGACTTGTTATGAACAATTGAATAACTTTTCTAACTAAAATTTGTGGTTCTATATCCTATTAATACATACCAAAATTAAAAATAATATCTAAAGTACTTTCGGAGATATTAAAAAATAACCATTTAAAAAATAAAAATTCAATACCCTGTAGCAAGATACTTAAGCCGTTACGGACATTAAATCTCTGAATGCAAAGAAATTAAATGGATGCAATGGATTATAAATGATCCCGCTTATACGGCAAATAAATAGGCCACTAACAATACGCGTTCTATTACGTCATTACAGCCATATCTGTGTGTCTCTTCTTGACTTAGGAGAACAATCATATCGCGAAAAGTACATCTTCCTCTCTCTACGGAACGCAGGGGAAGAGAGAAGAAGGAACCATCACCTCTCAATATCATTGTTCTTTTAAGTCGAGAATAGACACACTGGCGTCTGTACTTGAACTAATAACTAACAAATTGTTTGATTTTGAATTTCTTTTTTAAATTATTTAAGTATATTAATAGTCATTGCTTTTATTGGCAATATACCCAAGGTTTGAGACCCCTCAGGGGTTTGTTCGAGATTGTGCATCTTATAAATGAGGCTCGTGGTTCATAGCTCACGTTAACCTGTAGGTTCTTTAGGACATACCTGTGCTAGCAAACGAAATCGACGGTATTGAAAAAAAACGCGCCTCGTAATTACGAATTCATGTTTTAAAAATAAAGTACCCTCAGGTTTGAAAAATCCAACGGTAAAAGAGGTAACTCATTCAGAAATACAAATGTATCTTAGAGCCCTTAATTTTTAATCTCTTTGTATAATACCAAGTTGAATTAAAGACAGTCCAAAAGCAAGAGTCGAAATAATTTATTCTGTTACAAAAAGAAACTCGACGACTTAAAAATGCTTTAAAAAGTATGAAATAATATTATTTTTAGGACATGGATACTTTCATTAATAAATTTCAAGAAGTTTGGGTTTAAATTATGTTTTAAAAAATACAGTGCATTGCTTAAATATATATAAAATTAATAACACAATCCAACAAAAAACAATTTTTGTCGTGGGTGCCGAAGAAAAAATACCTGATTTTAGTTATTTCGAATGCGGCGATTCCAAAAAACACTTAGCTTTTCTTCGTATCGGCTCTAGTTTTTGAGATAGAGCCTACTCATAATAAATTGTAATATTAATATATTTGACAATTATAATGGTCATAGATATTTTCAAAAATTAAAGTAATGCCTTTTTAATTATACCTATTTATTCATAAATCACTGAAAATACTTAATCTAAAATTATTACAGATGAGATAAGAAATAATTTTTCCTGCACCTGCAGATTTCTTATTTTCGTATTTGCAATTAACAAAACATCCATCAGAAGGCAATAAAAGAGCATGAAATTGTATTCCGTAAGCCTCATAAATTAATTCTTTAACTTGGGTTGTGTCCTAGGGAATTAGTAACTACCATATAATCCCCATACGCAGAATATTGCCTGCATGCATTTGCAAAATTTAGTTGAAGCTTGAGTTTCATTGCAAGAGTGTCTTTTTTGAAAAATCGTATTTAAACATGACTTTTACAAGTACACATCCGGACGTTTTTTGCTACATATGTGGCGAGTACATTTTAAAAGAAAGTAGAAGAGTGATTTGCGACGTTGTAAAAAAGCTTATTTGGCCTATTTTGGTGTTCACTACGGAGCCCAAGATTCAAGGTGTAATGTGAGCATTAATATTCATTATCTCCATAGTCACCTTAGTGAAGAACAGGGGGAACGATTTCACCAGGATATAAGAACTATGGAAGAGAGAGATCAGGGTAGATGGGACATTCACATGATGGCTGATTACTGCTGGAGTCTTCAACGAGACTGTTCTTTTCAATCTCATGCGGGAAACTAGTACAAAAGGAAGTTTTTGCCTGATGCAGATTAGCTCATTTTAATTTATTAGTTTGGGTTAATTTAAATTAATAACTTAAGTTAATATTGTTAATGTTGTTGACAGATGATTTTTGTATTTGTTGTGGTGTATAATAAACATTTTCCTTTCATTCCTGAGTTGTTTTTTTGGTGGTAGCAGTAATACATATATAAATAATTATGCGATATAAAATACCCTTAATCTCAAAAATATATCTTGTGGCCATCGTTTTTGAAAACGATCTGATGGAGCAAATCTGAGGTTATTTTTAGGTTTAGCAGACCCAAATTACCTAAAAACAGTAACAAAATTGACGGCACCAAATTGTGTTGACCAGTATAATCGGCCGTGGAAATAAACAACATGAATAATTGTATAATGAAATTATATTTCTTTATTGCATTACTCAAAATTGTTAAAGGCGTAGAGCCGTAGAGCATGAGCATAGAGTAGCACGTATAACCTCAGCAGATTGATATTCGAAATTCTACACCCTGTATAGAAAATAACCATTTCATATACTTTGGAATCCCGTCTTTCTAATGTTATATAGTATTTTTCTACTGTACAGGAGAGTCTAGTTTTATTATTGGTATAAATCTAATAAATAGAAAAAAAAACAATAAATTATAGCATTCGATATTTTTTGATTAGGTTTACAAATAATTCTGGTCGTTAAAAATAATGTTTCACTAAAACGTGACGTATTCGTGTTTTATGGTTTATGATTGATGACCGGAATCGCTTTTATTATAAATTCAATGCAAGTCAATGGCAATACGATTTTTTTAATTTCGAAGTATCGCAGTTCTCACAGCCATGTGTACAACTAACAGTAAAAATTAATTTTTTAAAATTTACTACTCTCTGACATATTTAAAAATGTAAAATATTCCTGTATAGATAAAAAAAATATGTACCTAATACTAAAAATACTAAAACATATTTACATATTTTTTTTGTTACGTTGACATAAATTTTATTAGATGTAGTTCTTTACCTAAATTAATATTTTTGTTAGAACTATTTACACTATTCAAGTCTATAAGGAAGATACTTATACCAATGTAGGCAACGTTATGTTTTCAAATTAAATTAGATTAGATATTAGATAGATTTGGGCAAAACCGAATTTTTAAGATTTCGTTTTTTTGTTTGCTGATTCTATTGGAAGAAATATGTGAAAATACATTTTACTTGCAACTTTCCTCCTCTAGAAGATAGTTTAATTAAATTTTCAAGTCAACGTTTCGCTTTTTCGAAGCCATCATCAACTTTTTTTTAAATAAGGAGTAGTAATATTTTATTTTATGCTTTATGAACTCCACTTTATATTCTGAATCCATGTATCACATATATTATTTATTAGGAGTTTCGGACTTCAAAATCATTTTTATCTTTATTGTTGTTGCATGAACAGCTATTTACATACCGAGGGAGGAAAATAGTGCTTTCCCTCCCGCGGATAGTTTGACTGATTGATTAATATCCAAGGAAGGAAAAGCATTTTTCTCTTGAGGTATGTATATAGTTTTTTCTACTGCCAAGTTCTATTCAATTTAGCCATATGGTGTGCTCTATACGAAAAACAGGGTTGCAAAAAATCATGTATTTTTTCATTTTAAACAAAATAAGTGTTTTTTTTTGTTTTAAGCGTTTTTTTTAAACATGTTCTTTTTGCCTTTAAAGTTTATGTTTTAAACAATGTTTTTAGTAGAATTTAAAAGATAACTTAAACTCCTTTCCCAGTGGACATCTCGGAATGCTTTTTATTCAGTTTTACGACATTTAGGATTTTTGCCGAGAATCATGACATTCTCAAGATGTTTAGTTTGTTAGATGATAGAACGCTGTGGTGCTCTCGAAGTCGTCTACTTCTACTGGTTCAGTATCAAGTAGCAGCATGTCAACTTTTATTATTCGAACGAGCGAATCAGACAAGAAAAAGATGGATATACAAATAGCCAGATATTTATATGCGACGAACACACCATTTCGTGCAGTAGAATATCGTGAATTTAAACTGTTGATTAACTTTCTATGTCTTGGATATTCATCACCAAACAGATATGTTGTTTCCAATAATTTGCTCGATACGGTTTATAACTCAATACAAACAACAATGAAAGACAATTTGTGTCAGAAGAAAGTTTGTCTAGCGCTTGGCGGTGGAAATAACGTCCATAATGAACCTATAATAGGCATATGTGTGACAGATATAGAAAGTGAACGGGTGCATCTAATAGAGTCCGTAGCCACACATCAGAGTATTTATTACAACTACTGAAAAAAGCTATACCAGTGTGGTAATAGACAACGCTTCGAATATGACTAAAAAAACCTTTTTCTTGAATTAGACCGAAAGGATATAATAACTTATGATTGTTCAGCTCATATATTAACTTATTTACTCATGATTTAGAAGTGCTGGAAGTCAAGAGTAACGTAAAGAAAGTTCGTAAATACTTTAGAAATGTGCATTTAAAGAAGCTGGTGGCTCCGCTCTCGTATTACCTAAGGATATTCGCTAGAACCCTTTATCAGACTGCTTGCAGAGTTATTTGAAACACTGGCCAATATTATTTGATGTGTGCACTAACAAAATACTTATTGAGAACGACATCATAAAGTTAATTTAAAAGTTAATGCACAGGAGTATCATAAAAAATTAAAATGAATTGCTGTGGCTCTAGATAAAGTTCAAAAAAACACTTGGACGATAGGAGAAGCGACAGAAATATGGCTCGAACTATTGAAGACGTATGAAAACAAAGAATTCAATGAGTGACGTAAATAAGGTTATAGAACGTTTGGAGATGGCCCGAACTCCAGTTAATTTTTTAGCAAACTTGATTGATCATCGTTTTAGGGGAGATAGACTAACTCAAAGACATGGAATATGTAGGAACCTACCATTCAGAGACAATGCCAACGATTGTGAAATTTCAGCCTAGTTGTGCACCATTTATGCCATATATGTTTTCTCAGCAGATACTTAAAAATGTAAAACCATTAGCATGGTGGCGGTATATTAAACATTTAAATACAAGAGCAATGGAACGTGTCCAACAGCTATATACAGCAATTGGTTCGTCCGCCAACATAGAAAGACTTTTTTCGTCTTATGGTTTAGTTCATTCCAAACTCCGCAATAAGCTAGGCAATGTCAGAGCAGCTAAGTTGGTTACAATTTTTAAAGAACTAAATTCTAATGCACCCACTATTATTATACATTTTTACCTTATTCCTTTTTTTTCTTACAGGTTATACACTTATTTATAGTTTTTTGAACATACCAAAGTTCTGTGCATGATTTTCATTAGGTACCTAACTTTTATTAATAAGTTAATTTGAATGGAAATTATTGTTTTAGTAAGTAGTTTTATTACTATTTATCAATAAATATTTTTCACGCCAAGTTGTTGCATAAATTAAGTATAAGTATATAGTATACTCCTGTTAAATAAACAATTTACTAAAAAAAACAACGTGTGTTTAATTTACCTGTTTTAAACATTTTTAACAAAACATTATTTTAAACTCAAACGATTGTTTATACAAAATGTTTAAACCGAAACAACCCTGACGAAACAGTATTGTAATTTCGAGGAAATTTCAAATATGTAAAAATAGACCTACAGATTCAATCAAAAGAAAGTCTGTTTGCTTTTCAGGCGGTATTAATATCATAAATACTATTGTACTAAAATAATTTCCTAACTACCAGAAGAACCTTATAGCACTTAAAATGAATGGTACAACCAAGAAATGGAAGCCCTCTCCGTAAAAAGCAAGCAGGCTTCGTCTTTTGTTCGGTTCTAAAGGCCTTGACGACTAAGGTCGATGATACAGCTTGTAGTAGTGGATTCTTCTTGACGATAGGTTTGGACACCTACCCTGCACTGATAGTACTATTCAATCTAAAGGTATGGTTTCGGTAGAACTGCTGGCAGTAACGTCTAGCCGCGACGTCTGATAATCGATCACTGGTCTTTAGGAAAATAAAATATGTGGTTCCCCTAGAACCTCCGAGAGGTAAGGGTGAAACGGTTGGCAGTCGACTTTTGTGTAACTACTGCTCCGACACCAGTCTAGACGTGACTGATCGACTGCTTACACGTAAATTTTATAATCAAATTTGCTTCTAAAAGCCTTTAATGTTGTTATTCGATTGTATATGAAAAAGTTTCAGTTCTGCCATGAGTATAGTTTTTGCAGAATTATACCGTTGATCTTTTGACTGCAATAAAGCCTCATTATCCCTTGGACCATAAAATAAATAAGGAAATCCCAAATTTTAAAACCTTTTCGAACAGAGCCGGACCAGGTATATAAATTCAATTTATACCTATGCCTGATGTATATATAAATACAAAGTGATTTTTAATAATTTTAATCTTTAGTGGTTTTCCGGCGAGTAATTTTTAGTTAGGCTTATTAGTGGTAGAATGTGGCGTCCTTGGAATTGTGTTGATAGAGGGGCATCTTCAAGTGTCATTTTTAAAAGAAAGCATTTATCTACCGATGCCAAACTAATAATTAAACATGTGTATCAATCGTTGTTGAGTAGATATTTTAATTCGATGGATGCTTTAGCAGAGACGTCTACTTTGACAAAAACTCCCTTATCTTCGGTAAGAGACATAGTACTTAAACCTGTTAATCACAGAAAAAATCGGAGTGATTCTGGCACATTTAGAAGCATTGACGAAAATGACATGGATTTATTAAGAAGAAAGATTTACCAAATGTATGAGGCACAAACTGTACCCACTTTGATTTACCCCAAAAAGCGGCTGATTAAAGACGAAACAAATATCTCTTGTAGCCTTTCAAGTCTTAGGAAAATATTGTGTAAAATGGGTTTTAAATACCAAAGCATTGATAAAAGACAAACATTAATGGAATGTCAACTTTAAGGGAATGGAGAGAATATTTAACAGCTGTTAAACAATTTAGAGAAGAAAATCGTCCAATTATTTACCTTGACGGAACATGGTTCGATACCCATGACACTCCAAGAAAAGGTTGGGATGATTCTTCCAAAAAATGTTAAACCAAGGCACCATCAAATAAAAGCAAAAGAATCACAATATTATATGCTGGTTCAGAGAACGGGTTTATTCCAAATTGTCTGTTGCTTTCAGTTAAAAACATAGCAGATTCTTCTTTAGATTACCATCAAGATACCGACGCAAAACTTTTTGAAGATTGGTTTAAACATAAACTCCTTAAAAATATACCTGAAAATAGCGTCATTGTAATGGGCAATGCTAGTTCATCATCATAGTCGGCAAGCAAAAATCATTCCCAATTCTAATAATACAAAAGCAGAAATTCAAAATTTTATGATTGAAAATGATTTATATTTTGAAGAAACTTACAAAAAACGAGAACTGCTAGAAGTATTATAAGCTTTTAAAATACATAAGGAATACGAGTGTGACAAACTTGCAGCAGAAAATGGACATACAGTGTTGCGTCTTCCTCCGTACTATTGTATATTCAATCCTATTCAGCTAATATGGCACCAATTAAAATTCAATATTAGGAGACATAATATTTCTCCTACATTAAATGCATCTGTAGTAGAATTAATTAAAAACGAAGTAAGAAAAATTTCTGCAGACACCTGGAAAAACTGTGTACAGCATGTACTTAAGGTGGAAAATTCTTACAATTGTATGATTACAAATGTTCAACCCTTAATTATAAGTTTAGGCTTAGATGAAGATACTGATAGTGATACAGAGTTAAATTTTGAATAAATTATCAATAGTTTCTTAGAATTTAATTAATTTTTATTGTACTTGTTATCCTAATAGTTATACTTTTCAATTATATTATTTTCAATTATCATTAATTGTTATCATTATTTTACATTTATTATAGGTACCTAAAACTAAAAATACCTATCTATTTATTTTAAATTATAAAAATAAATCATGTGGTGTGGTATACATTTTCAAGCCGGCCCTGATCCCGTTTATTGAGCTTTGAAGAGGTTCAGGCGTATACAATAGGGTTTAATCAGGTAGTTTATTTATGGCAGTAAGAGTCAACGGTATAATTCTGCAACAACTATAGCAAAAATTTTTTAGCGGACGATGATGAAATAGATACCACAGTACTTCTGCTTGTCTCAATGGGGATAATTGACTACCGATGGCTTCCAACAGTTGCAGGAAAAACACTCGACAGTTAAAGGCTGGTCATGACTGCCAGACGTAGCGGCCAGACGTTACTGCCAGCAGAAACTATACCTTACATTAGAGGTGGGCAAAACTGCTACTTTTAAATAACAGTTGAAGCGGCTATTTTGAAGCAGCTTAAAAGAAGCAGTTTTACGAATCCGCTGTCTGGATTGTGGGTTATAAAAGACGCGACGACACGCTGTTTTATTAGGTCGAAGAGGGAAGTCATATGCGATTATTACGGCATCGCGGCATGGCTTGTTGAAAACAGAAAGCCGTTGATGCGGCGGATGTTTTTTTACTTTCGTTTCCAGCGGCGTTAGGTTAATTATTTCTTGGTGTGTTTGTCCAATTGATGTTTAGGTGTTATTATAAAGAAATCTCAATGTTTTAGGTTTGTCCCGATATTTTAACGAAAACATTGATTACTTACTTAATTATAGTAATAGTAACAAAAATAAAATAATAGTTTACCGAAACATATCTACAAATAATCATAATCTAATTTTAAAGTCAATGTTCCTGATAAATGGGCAGAGTCTGTTCATTTTTAATAGAACACTGTGAAAAATAAGCAGTTGGAACAAGCGGACAGCGCAAATCTGCTCCGCAGTCCGCTTCGAACACTAGGTTTCTTGCTTCTGCTATCTGCTCTGCGAGTTCTGCTTTTATTGAATTAGGTGGCGCGGCGCGAATAGCTGCCACCACAAAATAAATGTTACAAAGAAGCAACTTACGCGATAGCGGGCCACCTCTAATCTAAATTAGTATTCTAAGAGGCAGGTTACCCTGAAGAATTTTCTTCAATATGAATAATTTTAGCCTAAAAAATAGGCAATGAAGAAAAGAAGAATATATTACCGAAACTACTAATATATGAAGATTTTTTCGATTTAACATTTATATTTTAATGAAGTACCCAATTTTGTAGATGTTCACTAATATAGCGAAGCCTAATCGAAAAATTTTAGGAATGGAACCTCTAGAAAAAGGTATATTCATTATTTTCACTCGAAGGAAAAATTTGGAATCAATCAAAAATCAAAAAAAAAGAAAGGTCATTAGTTTCATCCGGGGGCCGGGCCATTGCAGAATTATGACGAATTTTTCAGGTTAAATCGAAGAAAATCACTAAAAATAATCTGGCAACATTGCTCTATATTTATATGTAAAGGTTTCCATAAATCTTCGTTCTTCAAAATTATATGGATGAGCTAAACAAAAGTCTTGCTTATTAAAAGTTTTAAGAAGAGAAAAAGTTTTTTCCCCGGGGGAAACGAACTTTTTTCTCCCTTATTTTCGGGATCGAAATTCTCTAATAAGGTACTAGAAATAGTATATTACGTACCGAGGTGGACAGTGTTACAATCCTGTCGAGAGAGTCGGTAGTTAACTAAATCTCCAGACAGTAATGAAACTTTTCACCTAGGTTTGTATACTATTTTATTTACAACCATATCTAAAATCCACTTCTTATTATTTTGAATTAAAATTATTAATAAAAGATAAATGTCATTTTGACTTTTCCATTGAAAAATTAAACAGAAATTTCAAATAACAGCAGGTGGTAAAATAACTTAGGTAATAATACACATCAAGATGTCAAATATCATTTTTTGAATATGGTACTAAACAATTTAACAACAGAAAAATGCTATCAGATGAGGAATTTGATTTTGCTGCTACTCCACCAGAAATTCGAGAAGCAGCAAAAATAGTATAAAAAGATCTTCTGCTAACTAAAAGCAGCCCGAGATATGACAAGGCATATAACTGTTTCAAAGAATGATGTAGGGGAAACAAAGTTCAAAATCCTGGTTCTGAGTCGGCGCTACGAGCTTATTTCAGTGAAAATGCCAAGACAAAGAAGATATCAACGTTTTGGTCACAATATTCCATAGTGAGGACCACTCTATCAATTAGGGAAAAAGTAGATATATCTAAACACGCAAAGCTATTAGCATTTTTAAAAAAGTGTGTTCGTATATTATTTTGAGATATCGATTTTTTTTTAAATTACAAAAAAATAATATACTTTCCACCCGGGTGGAAAGTAAAAGTAAAAAGACGTCAACTTTCCACCTTTCAAAGATAGATGAAATGTAATTATTACATGCACGGTTATAAATAAAAACTATTTTTTTATTTGACATTATTTACAATAATAATAATGTAACATAAATTATTTGTTTCATTTGTGAACACAAAAATAATAATAATAATAATAAATAATAGGCATGTATCGTCTCGGATCACGCATTCCTTGTCTATTGTGTGTCTGCGATATCATTTTAAAATCCAAATTATACGAGCTAAAACTAAAGCAAGTTTTCGTTAAGTCCTTCTTGAATTGAATTTGTAATAAAAGTTTGCTATATCATTAATCAAAAAAGCCTAATATGCGAATGCACGTCAGATTTCTGTGAAAAATTATTTTTAACGATCAGAATTATTTGTAAAGCTAATCAAGAAATATTGAAAGCTTTTGTGACGCCAGTAATAATTTATCAAATTCACACTAAAAGTAAATTTAACCCCATTTTGATATTTATGGTATAGAAAATAAATTTGAACATAAAGGTGTTTAATTAAAGAAATTTAAGTCATAGATTGAAGTCATAGTATATATAAATTAACAAAGAATTAATTTTTTGGCCTGTTATGTATACAGAGTGTCCCAGCGGAAACCGATTCGATCTATATATGGAGAACTATACATATGAAAATTTTGAAAATTCAAAAGTATGTTAATGTTGATGGGGACAACTCGGCTATGGTCGCACTTATTATACCGGAAGTAGGTAGCAATTTGCTTACCATACATATTTAAGGTTTTATGTCTAAAATGACGTTTGCAGACCTTAAAAAAATTAGTAATTTTGTAAAATTGTATATTTAAAAAAAAAACGTTAATTTGGAGCATAATATTATTTTTTAAAAATATATACAGGGTGTTATGGAAATGACGTATTATATTTAAATCGGCAATTCCTGAGATGAAAACAAATTGAAGAAAAATATCCAAAAATGGCACTTTAATTTAATATGCCCTGTACATGACCTTATGTCAAACAAAAAATTACCACGTGCTGCCCTTGTCAGGAAGGTAAACAAAGCAACATATGTCAACAGTGTTGTCATATCTTCAGGGTAAACTCTTTAGAAAGTCAATAACCGTTTGACAGATTGCAAGTTGTTTATTTTTCAGGGTACATTATTATAAACTTTTACGTTCAGTTCAGTTCGCTAGGAAACAATCTCTGATTTATAAACTTGAACTGACTCGAACGAACCGCCGCGGAGTTTTTAAATGGTAAAGTATGTTCTCATTTGTTCAATTCGAACGACACCCGTCAGATCTCGACAGCTTAAAAATTTATAAATGCCACTTACCCTGTAGAAAAAAAAATGCAATTTTATTTAGCTTTTCGAACTTATTTAACACCAACTTAATTTATAAAAAACACCAAGTAACTTACATAACACATCTAAGTTCCATTCAATCTGAATTAGTATTTTAAAGTACTACTGTGTAGACAAAAATACGCCCTTATTGTCTAAGCGGTCTGGGAAATAATGTATTCAATATCTAAAAATTTTAAAAATAAATAACACGTTGTTTCTCTCATCGATATCGGCCTGCTTCTTTAAACAGCTGATTGTGGACATCAGGTTAATATTTAAAAGTACAGCGTTGCCGCTTTCGATGTTTTATAAGCGACTATCATAAATTGCCGAATTTCCTTATAATATTACTTTCCTGTATAATTATAGTCTCGGAAATGGCAACCGCGCTGGCTCTAGAGAGCGGAGATTTCTCGGAAAGAAAGTTTGAGACGACTGGTCCGAAGACAGACTAGACCATTATTTCAGAGGGTAGTTCCTGTCAATTATTAACATAATTGTTTCATTTTATCTTTAGTAAGGGGTTAATGGCCCATATAAATTAACGTTTTTATTATTTCTATTGCGAGATGATTAAGTACTCTTGTTCTATTTGTGTTATTGTAAAGTGTAATTATGCGTTAGTGTTGGGGTTTAGTGATAAGCTTATTATGCACTCCCACACTATCATCAGGACACGTGATGAGCATAAAGTTTTTCCTATAGAAAAAGAACTGAAAGTGTCTGTCCCTGGATTCCTTAATCGCGTCCTGGATTTACTTCCTAAGTAAGCTAAATATTTATTGTTATAAGAAACTAAAGTTTTACACTTTTAAACATTTTGGCAACATTCTGCTTGAACATCTGTTGATTAATCAGCTGGGCAATGTAATACCTTCATATATGAATGTGCCGAGGAGTTGTGTGTGGGTTTAGGGGTGAATTACCCCACTTTTTAAACGTTCGATTTAAAAAAAAAATATATGTAGCGCTTCTCTAGGACACCCCAGGAGTCACCCATTTAAATATAATACGTCATTTCCATAACACCCTGTATAGGGTTTGTTCGGGTTTGTTAAAAAAAGAAAAAAAAAATTCTTGAACGCTAGTGAATTTTGAGTATGTCACTGGATTCTACGTAAAAAATTACAAAGAGAACATTTTAATTCTTTTTGATAAGTTACAGGGTAACCGAAATATAGGGATGTCCCAAAATGTAATATTCTCAAAAACCCCTATATCAAAAACAGGAAGGACTAGAGAAACTCTGGTAGAGGCATCTCTTGTCTCTTATTTTGTTTGACATAAAAGTAGCACAGTGCTGCAAAAACCACATCCTTTTGATGGAGACACCCCGTATAAACCAACGAAAAATGGACACACTGTACATCCAATTTTAATATACTTTTTAACTCTTTTGTTAAATTTCTTTATAAGATAAGGAGGACCTCTATGGGGATCTCGTTAATGGTAACAGATAAAACTTCGATTGAATGGGGAAAAAGTATCGCAATCAAAGCACTAACAATATGTCATATAAAAAGTTTTGGTAACATTTTTAAGTTTTATGTTATTTAAGGAAAACTGAAATTTTCAATTTTTAATTTAATTTTTTCAGACGTTAACATTAAAGTTAGAGCAAAGCTGACAAAACTTATCGCAGCAACTTTTAGTGAGGCTCAGGGAATACATAATAAATATTTTTATACGACGTTTCGTTTTCAAGCAATCATCATCACCGTCATTTTTTCTAATAAGGCCCTAATGTCAAATTTTCAGACCTGCTTTTATTCTGATGTACCACACATTATCGTTTAATTACGTTTCGAGTATTTTTAATCATCTTCATGCAATTTTCAGGATACGGACTTGTATTTTCCATAATTTTGTAAAAACAGTTCAATGCAGGAGGTACTAAAATTAATATTTTTAAAATTCTTTTACAATAATGCTACATAATAATCATAAAACAAGATAATTTATTAACAATAACAAAACAGTAAGTCTGAAAAAATAAACAACAAATAGGTATATTGGCAAAAAAATATTAATTAAAGTATAACTAACAGTAGATTATTAGAAATTATTTTTCAGAAAGATGTTCGAAATGACTCGTTCGTCAGTCTCCCAACAAATAGCATCTTAACATTGGAGAATTTAAAATATTCATTAACATTTGGGGCCTTACGCTTTGAAATACTTCAATGACTTTATTACTCGTCTATGGCCTCTGGAAAATGACAGAAATCATTTCGTACACCTTTGGGAAAATTAATTTCTAAAAATCTAATGTTAGTTTTACTTTAAACAATGTTTTTTTGCCGAAGTAATCGAAACATAATTCAACGAGAATGTGTGGTACATGTTTGAATTCAGAATAAAAAAAGGTATTAAACTTTGATAATATAAAATGAGGGCCCGTATTAGAAAAAATTAACTTGATGATGATGAAATTGTTCACTAAAAGTTTCTGTGAGAATATTTTGTCAGTTTTGTTCTAACATTAACGTCGAAAAAAAATTAAATTAAAAATTTCCAGCTTCAGTTTTTTTTAAATAACTCAAAACTTAAAAATCTTGCCAATACTTTTTGTACTTCATATTGTTCGTGCTTTGATTGCCATACTTTTTCCCCATTTAATCGAAGTTGTATCTGTTACGATTAACGAGATCCCCATAGAGGACCTCCTTATCTTCGGCACCCTGTACAAGATTTAATGCCAAGTTTAAAGCATCCTTACATACGAGATTTAAAGAAGAGAATTTTGTGAATCACTTTCTTGATACAAACCACACATTTCCAGAAATAAGCAACCTACAAATCTTACACACTGAACAATAAGGACATTAACTAAATTTACTAGAAAACATTGAAATTTATAAACATAAAAAAGACAGTAATATTAACATTTTAAATACACAATTAGATCTCGGAAATTCCCCGCTATTAAAATTACTGTAAAAATCCCATCTGGCACGTGCATTCTTAGATTCTCTGAATATTGACCCGTTTGTCCCTAATCTAAGTTTATTACACTATTGTGTCGAACATTATTTATTATACCATGTGAATATTTTTATTTTTAGTACTACCTATATTATATACGCTCAGTTTGGGTTCACTCTCGTGTGAGCGTCTTGAAGTTGTAGTTGTACTACGAAACGGCCGTAACACCAAAACCTTTTAATATAGTGACAAAGTATACTTTAGTTTCATTTTATATATTAAAAATATTTGTTCATGTGAAAATTTGTTAGGCACCGTCGAATAGTTGGTTTCGAATAATTGCTTTCAAATAATTTACCTGTTAAGATAAATTGAGTCTACCACTTTGATAAGTTAAAAATTAAGTTCAATTGCTTGTTATAATGCTTTTTAATGCATATTTTATCTGTATGTATACAGGGTGTTATGGAAGTGACATATTATATTTAAATGGGTGACTCCTGGGGTGTCCTAGAGAAGCGCTACATATATATTTTTTTTAAATTGAACGGTTAAAAGTGGGGTAATTCACCCCTAAACCCACCCGGTTACTCCTCGGCACATTCATATATGATCATATTACATTGCCAAGGTGTGTAATCAACAGATGTTCAAGCCCAATGTTGCCAACTGTGTAGAAAATAATATAACTTTATATTCTTATAAAAATAATATTTATAGTTTACCTAGTATCCAAAAAGAACTGAATCCAGGTGCCAGTACACTAGCAAGTAATCTAGAGCACAGACATCTTCAGGTTTTTGTTTCTTTTTCTATGGGAAAAGCTTTATGCTCATCACGTACCCTGATGATAATGTGGAACTGCATAATAAGCTTATACCCACTAAACCCCATTCGGCCTCTTATTTCCAATCTCTCGGAACATTTGTACTAAATCACTTAAAGAAACACACACCCACGAGTTTCCAATTATTTTTTTTGAAGATATGCACTCATTATTAGATTACACAAAAGCAATAAATACTAACGTATAATTACACTTTACAATAACCTACCGTACACATAAAACAACAGCACTATAGGATACAAATTATTTCGCAATAGAAATTCAGAAATAATAAAAACGTTAATTTCTAATGGGCTAATCAAATTTATTAATCCTTTACTGAAGAAGAATGATGAAATAATTATGTTGATAGACCCTTCCATCCCTTTAAAATAAATAGTCTCGTCTAACCAGCGCGGTTGCCATTTCCGAGACTATCATTATAAAGAAAAGTATTACAGAAGGAAATTCTTCATTTTATGAATATAACCTTATAAAACATCGAAAGTGGCAACGCGGTATTTTTAAGTATCAACCCCAGTCGCGTAAATATGCAACCCGTTTCTCCAAACATCAGCTGTTCCTCCAAAATTAGCCGGCCGGTTTTCTACTGCTGTTGCAAGCAGATTTGTGTGTTAAATTGTATGTTAATACTTAAACCCGAGTTTAAATTATTAAGTTATTTGTTATTTTCGCGACGGTAGTGCCCCAGTTCAGGAGTTCAATATAGATCGACGGAACCAACGTGTTATTTAAACAATAAGGGCGTACTTTTGTCTACACAGTAGCACTTTAAAATACTAATTCAGATTGAACGGTACTTAGATGTGTTGTAACGCGAAAACTATGTGATTTTGTGAAGTGAGTACTTGGTGTTTTTTATAAATTAAGTTGGTTTTAAATAAGTCCGAAAAAGTAAATAAAATTACATTTTTTTTTTCTAAAGGGTAAGTGGCATTTATAAACTTTTAAGTTGTCCAGATCTAACGTGTGTTGTTGGAATTGAACAAATGAGAACATACCAGACCATTTAAAAACTCCGCGGCGTTTCGTTCGAGTCAGTTCAAGTTTATAAATCAAAGATTGTTTCCTAGCGAACTGAACTGAACGTATGTAACGGTTTGATTTAGTCACTAGATACTTTGTTATTTATTCGTAGTAATTTTGCCTTGAACTTTTGATTTTTATAGATATACAGTGACAGGCTTGCTGTACTGACCTTACATCCTGGCGTTGCCATGTGATATGCATTGACTTTGGGGGGTTTTGTCTCCAGTATGCCTCGTAAAACCTGTTAAAGGCTTCTCACATGCTGTGTCTAGCGTAACACTTTTTTGGGAAGAGTCTGCACTAAGTGTAGGACTTCATTCTGGGTTCATCTTGGGTTCTCAGGACTGATTCCCTCAGTTATGGGCATCTAAAAGCTTTAAAACCATCTCTGAAAATTTACCGTTGGTTCTGTATGCATTCTTTCTCTGATTTAAGGGCCATTTCTCTCTGTAGGCCTTTGCACACTTATAATCCAGACTCACCTGTATCTTTTCCGTGGGATTCCGGCCTTCGGTTTGTGTCCCTTGCTTTTGTTTTTACGAATTTAATATCAATGTTCGTTGTTTATTTCAGTTTTGAGTGATGTGACAGCCAATTACGATTAGAGGTTATATCTTCTAGCTGCATTCCTTTCACCGCTTTTAAGTGCTGTACGGCCTAAAGTAGATCGTGATTTTGTTGTACATACAAAAGAGAGGGTTTTTCGTTTTTGGTTTAATGCATGGTACTGTTGCAATTTCATTCTCCTTCGCTGTTATTCTCTTTTATGGATAGAGTGTAGAATTTGTTAAAGCTGCGACTATAGTTTATCCGCAACATCGGGTGTCTATGAACACGGTTGCTTTCTATTTCTTTAGTTTGGTATGTACCACTCTGCTTATTTTCTGCTTTGTGTCTCCTGGTCGGTATTACAGGGACCTGCCATATTCGTCTTTTTTTTTTTGTTGGGTTAATCAGATATAAATGAGGAAAATTCGTGGAAGTCGTCCCTTTGTAAAGTCAAGTGTCAACGAGATCACAAGCTGTTAATTTTTTTCCTCTTCGAAGAACATCTGGGAGATATTCCCTGCCTGAGAGGCGATTTAGTGTTTCCATGAAGTGTTAAAAATTTTCCCCATATTGGGATTTGCTTGGTAAGTTGTGAACTTTTCCACGTGTATTGAAAGGTCGATTGTTGATACCTTGCTTTCTCCATTGTAGTTTTTGGTTTGACGTTGAAAGCACCATTTTCCTGACGGAGGCCATTTTGGGCACCTCATAAAGAACCCTTGACCATCTGATAAGGTATATTATTTTGCATTTTATTTTGCTTTAAATAATGGTTCATTGGTCCAGCATAATACTTTCTACTAAATTCACTAGTAAATCAGCGACGGTTTTAGTTTTCTTAATTTCGGGTTTTATTAAATTTCATTAAAATTATTATCAATTTTCTTAAATTCGCACGCCACGTGCTTTACTGTAAAATTCTCTCTGGCTAAAATTTAATGCTAGTTTCGTTATTTTTCAATACTCGAATATTAATTTCATTTTGTCTATTATGTCTCTGAACCGACTAATTATCGAAAATAATAAATTTGAATAGATATGTCTCAATATGAACTTTTAAATTTAGGGTTTCCTTCATTAAGCAAAAATTTATATAGTGAACAATGACCATGAGGGCCAATGTATTAATTTTGATTTATGTTACGAAGGGGAGATATGACCAATATTTCTGTTTTAAGTTCTTCAGTTTGGATGTTTAATTATCAGTGACGATATTATGTAGCTTTGATGTAAGAGTAATTTATTAATTCATTATGACTAGTTCTTTGCTTTGCTGAATTTTGTTGTTTTAGATTTCAAATAAATATTGGCCTTATTACCCATCGTATATATGTATATAGTTTTATCTCTGCGTCAGTTGTTATAGTGTTTGGTATGCCGTTTTGAAACAGCACTAATATTGTTGCTATCACTTTTAATTCTTACTTTATTAATGGGGTATTAGAATGGTTACGAGCCTCCGAGGTCCCATAAGGACTTTTATTCTTAATCATGGTATTTTATAATGGAATGAACTGCAGTAGTTCTTACTTATTTGAATGAGGCATTTAGGCTCAATTTTATAATTTCAATAGTCATTACCACCTGGTGATAAAAAAAGAACCATTCAAGCATCTGGCTTTAAATTCAGTTATCTTTCTAGTTTTGTTGGAGTGCGGTTTCAAAAGCGGGCATATTGGTCTTTAATTATTTGTTTCGGTTATTTTAATTGATTTATGTGATGATATTTTGATGGATATTTTGTATCTGATTTTTCTTTAATTGACTTACTTTAATATTGCTCAGTGGTTTGTTTATTAATTTCAATTTTGATTGTGGATACTGGGATTGATAACAATCCTCGTTTAATTTATTTTTAAATTTGATAATGTGTTAAGATTAATTATTTTATTTGCGTTTATAAAGTTTTATTGCTTATGCCATGTCAGATGTCTTAATGATGGTCAGTGATGGATGGTACTGTTTATTTTAAATTCTTTCTTTGCTTTATAGTTTGATTAATAATATTTTAGACTCTTTGCTTCCCTTCAGGATTGTGTAACAATATTTTAAATGCTTTTGGCTTTCATTTAATCACTTTGCTTTTGCTTTAATTTGTATTTTTTTTTATCATTATAACTAGAGAGTGTTTATATTCCTAGGGTCTACCTACCGGGTCAAAAGAAACCCCATTCATTCTACCGGGTTACCATCCACCTGGATCTTTCTACCGGGTTACCATCAACCTAGTGGTCACCATCCACAAGAAAGTCTTTTCAACCATCAAAGGAATATGGTATCGTTTTAGTGAATAAGTTCAAGTTTTTTTTTTCTTTATTATACATTTACTAACCTTTAGCGCTGGGTTTCGTAATTTAAAGATTCGCTTCTATTTTCATCAATTTGTTGACAATAAATGTTAAGTCAGTTAATGGGGTTGTGTTTTATTTAGTTCGCTGCACTTTTTTTTAATAATATACAGTGGTGTCGACCAGTGGGTTCAAGTTAAGGGGATCCCCGTAACATCTGGGAGATTTCCAGCTTAAATCTAGCTTAAGCTGGTGGCGCAAAAGGGACCTTCTGTCGCGAGTAGTTAGCCGGCTGCTACGCACCTCAAGCTCTCCCCCTAACTTGGAAAAACTGTCGCCCATTGTCTTCGTTTTTCTATTTTTTTAATAATTTTACCAACAGCGGTTGCTCTAGGGGAATTCGTCATAATACCCCTAGCTCTTCAAAGAATTCAATGCGCCATAGCAACTCCAAGTCGTATCAGTTGCGCCCGTAACGTGGGGCCTGATTTTAAACCGCTTTTCTTTGCTTGATTTTTCATTAATTGGTAATTTGGTAATTTTGGTAATAATGAGCAGTGAACTAAATGAAATTTTTTTTTCCCCAGTGCATTTTTACTAACCCCATATTGTGATTTATTGATTTATTGTGATATTTCTGATTTATTGATTTACCTGATAGTGCGTATATTTTATTGACTTATTGCTATTACTGTATTTTGCTCGATATCAGACATATCTATTTTTCTATTTTAATCAACTTTAATATTTGATGCGTGATACATATTGACTCTCTTTGACCCGGTTGTTGATTTGATTTATTTTTTTTGTTTTTTTGATTTGCTTAATTCAATCCGAACAATTTAGTTTTCATGATTAGTAATTAGCTTACCTTTGCTTTGCTTATTGATTTTAATGTTTATGAACTGAATAACTTATCTTTTCTGATCATTAATTTGTTTTTAATTTTATTACTTTTGATTTTATTACCTTGTCTAGCAATTGGTTGTATTGTTTTTACTGATTGTTGAATATTTTTGAGTATCGATCGATATCATTATTTTACTTTGGTACAGGTCTCTTAGGAGACAGATTTGGTGAATATTGTGATACTACTTAATTTTGACTTACTACCTTTTGTGATATTTTTGCTTTTGTTTTAAATTATTCACAATGGATTACAAGATGCAGATTGTGTACTTAAAGAAAGACATGCTCATTTATGAGTTGACGGTTCGCGGTTTACCAGCTGATGACACAAAAACTGTTGCTCAGTTACGATCGGCGCTACGCCCTGTCATACGTTTAGAAAAACGAGGAAAACAACTACCCGTTCCTAAATACAATTTAGATTGTCAAGAAGAACTTAATTACGTGGACTTAAATTTAAAAGAACTCGAGGGCGAGATGAAACTCATCTCTGGGAAACGCGCTCGTAATAACTTTTTACGTATCCAGTCGCGTCTCGTTCATTTATATTCTCGCACAGGCCGTATACCAGTAATCGGTTTAAGTGATGCTGAGTCGCAGACTCACACTGGCCTATTATTCCAAATCGTGAACAACTTGAATAGTTTAGATGAACTACTAAAACATGATCGCGATTTAAGTACCATGTTGGAACAAACTAAATTGAGTGATACAGATTCTGATTCTGGTTCTGTATCTTCTGTCGCGTCACAGACTAGTAGTGTTAAGAAAAGTAACCCTATTCGATCAACGCCGAAGGCGACTCAACTAAATAATTCATCTTCGTCCGGATACCCTTCAGGTAGTAAAACTCAACGTGTCGAAAAGTGGGGCATTAGATTTACTGGCGAGACTAAACAACTTTCGGTTCATAATTTTTTAGAACGTGTATCTGAACTACGTGTTGCTCGTGGTATTTCTGAACTAGAACTGTTTGACTCAGCAATAGACTTATTTTCTGGAAAAGCGTTATTATGGTTTAGGGCAAATCGTCATAGGTTCATTGATTGGAACGGTCTCTCAGATCTGTTGGTTAAGCACTACGAAGCTCCAGATTATCGCCCAAGATTATTTAAAGAAATTTTGGAAAGAACACAAGATCCCACCGAAAGCATAGTGGATTACATCTCTAGCATGAGCGCTTTATTCCGACGACATGGATCAATGTCAATCGATGTCCAACTCGATGTGCTGACCCGAAATTTATCACCATTCTATACCAGTCAACTAACTGAAGTGCATACTCTGGAAGAGTTGGAGACAGAATGTCTGAAGTTGGAAGCGAAGAAATATAGAGCCGAACACTACATTCCACCCTCACGAAAACGTCATGGTTTGGTGGAACCCGACTTTGCCTTTTTGGGCTCTGAAGCATCCGTCTCAGCAGACGAAAGAACATTACCTCCTGCTGAGGAAGGTCGAACATTACCTCATGTCCATGAAGTTCGATTTCAACAAGCGAGACCTACTCTCTCCAACACTAGATCCATAACGTGTTGGAACTGTCAGAAAACAGGTCACATGAATCGTGATTGCACAGAACGCCGCAAAATTCATTGCTTCAGATGTGGAACGCCTGATGTAACGGTGAGAAGCTGTCAGAAGTGTACGACTTCGGGAAACGGATCCCGGGAGAATCGATAGGTCGTACGATGCCTCCCATTACATCCTTCTCTTCGACCGATGATAAAAAGCTCACTTTTCACAACCAGAACCTTCTAGATTTCATCATTGCACATGCACACGGCGATGAACGTCCCTACTTAGAAATTTCCATCTCTGGATACGCCATGAAAGGCTTGCTTGACTCCGGCGCCACTCGCACTCTCGTCGGAAGACCTGGATTGGAAATTTTAAAGAACTTAGGATTGAAGCTTGTCGAACAACAGACAAATTGCACTGTAGCTAATGGTCAACGATGTTCCAGTATAGGTTATTTTCAAGCACCTGTAACTCTGTTGAATAAGACACGGATGATCGACATTTTGGTACTTCCTGAACTGTCTCACCAGCTAATTTTAGGAATTGATTTTTGGAGAACTATGGATATTATTCCTGACTTGAAACAAGATGTTTGGCATTTCTCTAATAGTGATTCCACCGCTGTTATTTGCAGTTTAACTGACGGAGAGTCTTTGTCGAAAACCAACAAAAATGCATTGAATGCCTTAGTGAATGAGAAAGTTTCTCAAATGGGTACCGGCCTTGGTTTGTGCAAGGTTGCAGAACATTCTATAGAGATTGAGCCAGACAGTAAGCCAATCAAGCAACGTTATTACCCAGTTTCTCCCTTCAAGCAGAAAATAATTGACAAAGAAATGGATGAAATGTTAAAACTTGGTGTTATAGAACCATCAAAAAGTTCCTGGTCAAGCCCTGTGTGTTTGGTGAAAAAGAAAGATGACAGCTATCGCTTTTGCATCGATTTTAGGAAATTGAATGGAATCACGAAGAAAGACGCATATCCCATTCCTTACATATCGTCCATTTTGGATCGCCTTAGAGACGCACGCTTCATCAGTTCAATAGATATCAAATCAGCGTTTTGGCAGGTACCACTCAGTGAGTCTTCTCGAGAACTAACAGCTTTTACAATTCCTGGAAGAGGACTATTTCAGTTTCGACGAATGCCTTTTGGACTGACGAATTCACCTGCAACTTGGCAACGTATAGTGGATACTGTACTTGGTGCTGACCTCGAGCCTTTTGTAATGGTATATCTGGACGATATAATCCTAATCTCTCAAGACTTTCACGAACATCTACGTCTTCTGGGCATAATATTCGATCGACTTCTTGAAGCCGGACTGATTGTGTCCCTGGATAAGTGCCAGTTTTGCAGGCCAGAACTCAAATATTTAGGATATGTTGTGGATCGTCAAGGTCTTCGCCCAGATTTATCCAAAGTAGAAGCTATCATAAATATACCACCAGCGAAAAGTGTCACCGAGATTCGTCGTTTTGTAGGCACCGCATCTTGGTACAGACGTTTCATCCCAAATTTCTCATCAATAATCTCACCATTAACTAACCTCACTAAGAAAAATGTAAAGTGGTCTTGGACACCGGACTGCGACAACGCCTTCAGACTAATCAAAGAAGCTTTAGTGACGGCACCTATTCTTACTTGTCCTGACTTCAATCGTCCCTTCATTTTGCAGACTGATGCGAGCTCTTATGGCCTTGGAGCAGTTTTATCGCAAACTTTTGATGATGGAGAAAAGGTGATATGTTTCCTATCCCGTTCACTTACTAAACAGGAAATGAAGTTGACTGTGACCGAAAAGGAATGTTTGGCAGTTATATGGAGTGTAGAAAAACTTCGGCATTATTTGGAAGGCGTGCATTTCCAAGTTATCACCGATCATCACTCACTTTTGTGGCTACATAACCTTAAGGATCCACAAGGAAGACTTGCTCGTTGGGCACTTCGTTTACAACCATACGACTTTGAATTAATTCACCGCAAAGGTCGAGAACATATTGTACCAGACTTTCTTTCAAGGGCAGTGCCTGTTTCTACCGACGCTGTCGTAGCTCTTATTGAAGAAACAGTATCATATTCTTCCACCTCTGATAAATGGTACAAAAATATGATTCAAAGATTAGAAGAACGTCCTGACAAATTCTCCTGTTGGCGAGTAGAAAATGGAAACCTGTTCAAATTTATTAAATCCACCAATCCTAACTTTCCTAATCATTCTAGCTGCTGGAAGATTGTAGTGCCGAAAGATGGACGAAAAGATATTTTGGTTCGTTGTCATGACATTCCAGCTGCAGGTCATGTAGGAGTTTTCAAAACATATTGGAAGGTTGCTGAGCGTTATTATTGGCCGAAGATGAGATCCGATGTTGCGAGATATGTTCGTGCTTGTACACCGTGTGCACAAAATAAAGTTGAACAGGAGTGTCCTGCTGGTTTAATGGGAAATCGCCCCGACATAACGGAACCTTGGCAAGCCATCAGCCTTGATTTTATTGGACCATTACCACGATCTAAATCTGGAAATACGAACATCCTAGTTGTCACCGATTATTTCAGTAAATACGCCGTATTATTTCCATGTCGTTCAGTTTCAGCAAAAACATTGGTCAAGCGTGTGGAAGAAGATATCTTCTTAGTGTATGGAGCACCACAATTTTTAACTACGGACAATGGATCTGCCATGAAATCGAAAGAATTTCGAAACCTTTGTGACAAGTATAAGGTCAAGAATTTTTATACAGCTTCTTATTACCCTAGAGCTGATCATACAGAACGTGTAAATCGAGTAATTAAAACTATGTTACGCACCTATGTTCAACAGACTAATCATAGGACTTGGGAAGACAATTTACCCTCGATTGGTTGCGCAATTCGTACTGCTCGTCACGAAACCACTGGTTACTCGCCTTACTTCGTTAACTTTGGTAGAGAACATAAGCTGTTTGGTCAAGACTACTCTAATGGAATTCCTTTGGTAGAAACAGAACCTCAAAACTATGTCAAGGGAAAGATTGAAGCTTTTAAATCGCTGTACCAACAGATTCGCGATAAAATTCAATCCTCGCACTTTAAAAACCAACATCATTATGGCTTGCGCAGACGACCTTTAAACTTCATTCGTGGTCAAATGGTTTGGCGTAAAAATAAAAGTTTGTCCGACGCCGTTAATTATTACAACGCGAAATTAGCTCCGCAATTCATAGGTCCGTTTAAAATTAAAAAGAAGACCGGCACTTGTACTTACGAACTCGAAGACGAAAATGGAGTTAGTAAAGGTGTGTGGCACGTTCAAGACTTGAAACCAGTGCACGTTGAATCCGACTCTGCTACGTAATCCGACTGAATAAATTAATATTGTATAAGCAACTTAACTTTTCCTCTTAGATTATGTAATGATATCTTTCCTTTTTGATCATATAACTTACCTTAAATTCAGAATAAGTAGTATCTCATTCGTATTATTTTTGTTTGCTCTCTACAGTTTTTGTTTTTGGCTATCAGTAAACTCTTGATTTAATTAATATCTTGACTTTCTTTGTTGTTGCTTAGACAGGTTTGATTACGTTCATTATCTGCGTTATTTTGGTATTTTCTTTATTAATTTTATTTTGTTTTCCCTTCTTTTTGTTTGCTTGTGTGTTGGCCGATTAATCCTTGTTTCTCTCTCTTACCTTATCCCTTACCTTTACCTTTTATCTTACCTTCCCCCCTTGCAGTGGTGGGGTTCCAACGAAATTCGTCTTCGTCCTGGCGCGTAACTTGACGAATTCGGATGGAGTTGGTTAGAAAAGCCCTGCACTGAGAACCAGTGGTAGTAGAAATCTACCGAGAGCTGGAATAGATTAAAGCCTTCAGCTAGTCTATTTCTTGCCGTAGTAAACAAAACCTTCAGTAGTTTGCTATGTTGCTCGTTTCAGTGGAGTAACCTTCAGTTACTTTACTATTTTACTTGCTTGTGTCCTTGTGTCTGCCAAGGTTTTTCCCCTTTTAGTGGTGGGGTTCCAACTAAATTCGACTTCGTCTTGGCGCGTAACTTGACGAATTCGGATGGATGCTGGATGGAGCTGAAATAGATCGTAGCCATCAGCTGATCTATTTCTTGTGGTAGAGGATAAACCTTCAGTTGCCCTATCATTATCTTAGAAAAGTTCTAACTGTGCATGTAGTCGTCTTGGCGCGAAACATTTCGAGTGCGCGCATGGTTAGTTGTCTCTTGGATAGGGAAGTAAGCCTTCAGCGACTTCTCTATTTTATGATAAGGCAAGCCATCAGCTACCTTGTCTTATTTGAATCTGGCTGGGTAAACCTTCAGTTTCCCTTCCTTATCAATTGGCAGTACGTTCTACCCTATCTTCCCATTACCTTACCTTACCTTACCTTATCTTACCTTACCTTACCTTTACCTTGTTTCTTTTGTTTCTATCTTACCTTTTCCTTTGCTGTGTTTCTTATAATCGGTCCAACCATTTCTATCGTTCGGATTGATGTGTATCTTATTACCTTATTACCTTGATTTTGAATTAGTACTTACCTTGATTATGTCTGGTTCGTCTAGGTTTAGGTAGAGCTTTCGTTGCATGAGCTTTCTGCCTTGTCAGTGATTACTGGTTATGAATACCTAGAGCGAACTGTTACCTTGATTTGACTTTTGGATTTAGATCCCTTATCTTTGATTTGATTTGCTTACCTTTGATTGTGACTTGATTACCTTTGATTTTGACTTTGCTTAGTTACTCTTGAGTTCTGGCAAGACTTGGCTAGAGCCTGTGTTAGTCTTTTGCTTTTCAGTGTTACTGGTTTTATAGGACCAAGAGTACATTACCTGACTTTACCTTACGTTTTTTTTTTTTGGTTACCTTATCTTACCTTACCTTATGTTGAATTAGTTTGGTCTAAGTGCGGACTTAGCTGTGTTGCCGTATGTTTCCTTTTTCAGTGCTTACTGGATTTATCACTTAGACTTTACCTTTTTGGTAGTGGTACTATACCACTCATTGATTTTGACTTTTACCTTTGTTTCTGTTTTCTTTAGGATTTGTTAGTCGAGTTTTTCCTTGTAATGTTTATAAGCCAATTATTGGGATATTTACAGGAAATACTTAATTATTTTTCTCTTATTATTTTGCTTTGCTTTATTGCTTGGGTATTCCTACTGGGTAACGTGTTCCAGAGGAATCATTGATTTTGCTTTGCTTTGATTTTGTTTGGAGAAGAGTATAACCATATCCAGGATATGGGATTTATGACTACAGAAGGTCCGAGTAGAAAAACACGAGACAACTTTTACCTTTGATTTGATTGCGTTTGTCCTTGGGACGTTTATATTTTACTGATTGTGTCTTAGTTTGGGAATTTCCCATTACTAGTTTACCTACCGATTTTGACTTTTGATTATATATCGATTTTGACTGTATCTTACCTATTGTGTCTTTGCAGCCTCTTTCTCTTTGTTTATACATATTGGCCGAGTTACCTTGGGTGGTCTCGGATGGCGTTTGATTGCATCTTTTCCGGCTTAATTGCGGATGCAGCTCAGCCAGCAGAGTTATATTTTGGGGGGCGGAAGCCTGACTCTTGTAGCCTTTTTTAGGACCAGTCTACGCAATGTAGCTCAAGAGAGGGCCAAGTTACTGATTATGACCTCGTTGCGCTGGGCCATAATAATTCGACAGACCGAGAGCAGTGGCGTATCTCGGAGTACCTTTTTCATTAAGTTTATTTTGGAGGTTGCGGTACACTTTGATGTTCTTGGAACACGGGTGTATCTTTTAGCTTAGTGTGTGCTATAATGCACTCCCTTTTGATTGGTGGAACATTTGGGTTACAATTACGTTATTTATTTTCTTTGCTTGATCTGTTATTTTTAGTTTTCCACTTTTTAGGAATTGTCAAGTGTTCGGTGATTTTTGGTTTCTCTTTGGAACGGTTGGTCGTGTCATGAGTCTGCTTGAATGAGGTTGGTACACGAGGTTCGCCAAGCCACAGTTGGTTGTAACGCACTATTGACTCCAGTTCGATTTTCATCTTAATATTAGAACCTGGTTCCATCCAAGCAGCTCATGATTACTCCCTTCCCTCCCGAGGTCTCCATGGGTTCCCGACCGCAGGGCAGTGACTGAAATATTTTTGGTTTTCTTACAATTTGTATTTTTGATTTTCTGAATTACCTTGCTTAGCTGCTACGTCAGTAGCGTTTGTTTTCTTTTTTTTTTTTCTTGGATCTGATTATTTGGGTGCGTCCATATCTATGACGCCTGTTATTGGTAATTAACTTGTATATATTTTGGTTGTATTTTGGCTCTCTTTGGTGAGCATCGTTTAGATGTTTCCTTGCTTTGCTTAATGAGGAACCTTTTTTTTGTTCTTCAGACTGTATTTTCTTATCGTCGGTTAATTTTCCTTTAGAAAATTTCCCTCCTGTTGAAGGAGAGGGGGAGTTGTAACGGTTTGATTTAGTCACTAGATACTTTGTTATTTATTCGTAGTAATTTTGCCTTGAACTTTTGATTTTTATAGATATACAGTGACAGGCTTGCTGTACTGACCTTACATCCTGGCGTTGCCATGTGATATGCATTGACTTTGGGGGGTTTTGTCTCCAGTATGCCTCGTAAAACCTGTTAAAGGCTTCTCACATGCTGTGTCTAGCGTAACACTTTTTTGGGAAGAGTCTGCACTAAGTGTAGGACTTCATTCTGGGTTCATCTTGGGTTCTCAGGACTGATTCCCTCAGTTATGGGCATCTAAAAGCTTTAAAACCATCTCTGAAAATTTACCGTTGGTTCTGTATGCATTCTTTCTCTGATTTAAGGGCCATTTCTCTCTGTAGGCCTTTGCACACTTATAATCCAGACTCACCTGTATCTTTTCCGTGGGATTCCGGCCTTCGGTTTGTGTCCCTTGCTTTTGTTTTTACGAATTTAATATCAATGTTCGTTGTTTATTTCAGTTTTGAGTGATGTGACAGCCAATTACGATTAGAGGTTATATCTTCTAGCTGCATTCCTTTCACCGCTTTTAAGTGCTGTACGGCCTAAAGTAGATCGTGATTTTGTTGTACATACAAAAGAGAGGGTTTTTCGTTTTTGGTTTAATGCATGGTACTGTTGCAATTTCATTCTCCTTCGCTGTTATTCTCTTTTATGGATAGAGTGTAGAATTTGTTAAAGCTGCGACTATAGTTTATCCGCAACATCGGGTGTCTATGAACACGGTTGCTTTCTATTTCTTTAGTTTGGTATGTACCACTCTGCTTATTTTCTGCTTTGTGTCTCCTGGTCGGTATTACAGGGACCTGCCATATTCGTCTTTTTTTTTTTGTTGGGTTAATCAGATATAAATGAGGAAAATTCGTGGAAGTCGTCCCTTTGTAAAGTCAAGTGTCAACGAGATCACAAGCTGTTAATTTTTTTCCTCTTCGAAGAACATCTGGGAGATATTCCCTGCCTGAGAGGCGATTTAGTGTTTCCATGAAGTGTTAAAAATTTTCCCCATATTGGGATTTGCTTGGTAAGTTGTGAACTTTTCCACGTGTATTGAAAGGTCGATTGTTGATACCTTGCTTTCTCCATTGTAGTTTTTGGTTTGACGTTGAAAGCACCATTTTCCTGACGGAGGCCATTTTGGGCACCTCATAAAGAACCCTTGACCATCTGATAAGGTATATTATTTTGCATTTTATTTTGCTTTAAATAATGGTTCATTGGTCCAGCATAATACTTTCTACTAAATTCACTAGTAAATCAGCGACGGTTTTAGTTTTCTTAATTTCGGGTTTTATTAAATTTCATTAAAATTATTATCAATTTTCTTAAATTCGCACGCCACGTGCTTTACTGTAAAATTCTCTCTGGCTAAAATTTAATGCTAGTTTCGTTATTTTTCAATACTCGAATATTAATTTCATTTTGTCTATTATGTCTCTGAACCGACTAATTATCGAAAATAATAAATTTGAATAGATATGTCTCAATATGAACTTTTAAATTTAGGGTTTCCTTCATTAAGCAAAAATTTATATAGTGAACAATGACCATGAGGGCCAATGTATTAATTTTGATTTATGTTACGAAGGGGAGATATGACCAATATTTCTGTTTTAAGTTCTTCAGTTTGGATGTTTAATTATCAGTGACGATATTATGTAGCTTTGATGTAAGAGTAATTTATTAATTCATTATGACTAGTTCTTTGCTTTGCTGAATTTTGTTGTTTTAGATTTCAAATAAATATTGGCCTTATTACCCATCGTATATATGTATATAGTTTTATCTCTGCGTCAGTTGTTATAGTGTTTGGTATGCCGTTTTGAAACAGCACTAATATTGTTGCTATCACTTTTAATTCTTACTTTATTAATGGGGTATTAGAATGGTTACGAGCCTCCGAGGTCCCATAAGGACTTTTATTCTTAATCATGGTATTTTATAATGGAATGAACTGCAGTAGTTCTTACTTATTTGAATGAGGCATTTAGGCTCAATTTTATAATTTCAATAGTCATTACCACCTGGTGATAAAAAAAGAACCATTCAAGCATCTGGCTTTAAATTCAGTTATCTTTCTAGTTTTGTTGGAGTGCGGTTTCAAAAGCGGGCATATTGGTCTTTAATTATTTGTTTCGGTTATTTTAATTGATTTATGTGATGATATTTTGATGGATATTTTGTATCTGATTTTTCTTTAATTGACTTACTTTAATATTGCTCAGTGGTTTGTTTATTAATTTCAATTTTGATTGTGGATACTGGGATTGATAACAATCCTCGTTTAATTTATTTTTAAATTTGATAATGTGTTAAGATTAATTATTTTATTTGCGTTTATAAAGTTTTATTGCTTATGCCATGTCAGATGTCTTAATGATGGTCAGTGATGGATGGTACTGTTTATTTTAAATTCTTTCTTTGCTTTATAGTTTGATTAATAATATTTTAGACTCTTTGCTTCCCTTCAGGATTGTGTAACAATATTTTAAATGCTTTTGGCTTTCATTTAATCACTTTGCTTTTGCTTTAATTTGTATTTTTTTTTATCATTATAACTAGAGAGTGTTTATATTCCTAGGGTCTACCTACCGGGTCAAAAGAAACCCCATTCATTCTACCGGGTTACCATCCACCTGGATCTTTCTACCGGGTTACCATCAACCTAGTGGTCACCATCCACAAGAAAGTCTTTTCAACCATCAAAGGAATATGGTATCGTTTTAGTGAATAAGTTCAAGTTTTTTTTTTCTTTATTATACATTTACTAACCTTTAGCGCTGGGTTTCGTAATTTAAAGATTCGCTTCTATTTTCATCAATTTGTTGACAATAAATGTTAAGTCAGTTAATGGGGTTGTGTTTTATTTAGTTCGCTGCACTTTTTTTTAATAATATACAGTGGTGTCGACCAGTGGGTTCAAGTTAAGGGGATCCCCGTAACATCTGGGAGATTTCCAGCTTAAATCTAGCTTAAGCTGGTGGCGCAAAAGGGACCTTCTGTCGCGAGTAGTTAGCCGGCTGCTACGCACCTCAAGCTCTCCCCCTAACTTGGAAAAACTGTCGCCCATTGTCTTCGTTTTTCTATTTTTTTAATAATTTTACCAACAGCGGTTGCTCTAGGGGAATTCGTCATAATACCCCTAGCTCTTCAAAGAATTCAATGCGCCATAGCAACTCCAAGTCGTATCAGTTGCGCCCGTAACGTGGGGCCTGATTTTAAACCGCTTTTCTTTGCTTGATTTTTCATTAATTGGTAATTTGGTAATTTTGGTAATAATGAGCAGTGAACTAAATGAAATTTTTTTTTCCCCAGTGCATTTTTACTAACCCCATATTGTGATTTATTGATTTATTGTGATATTTCTGATTTATTGATTTACCTGATAGTGCGTATATTTTATTGACTTATTGCTATTACTGTATTTTGCTCGATATCAGACATATCTATTTTTCTATTTTAATCAACTTTAATATTTGATGCGTGATACATATTGACTCTCTTTGACCCGGTTGTTGATTTGATTTATTTTTTTTGTTTTTTTGATTTGCTTAATTCAATCCGAACAATTTAGTTTTCATGATTAGTAATTAGCTTACCTTTGCTTTGCTTATTGATTTTAATGTTTATGAACTGAATAACTTATCTTTTCTGATCATTAATTTGTTTTTAATTTTATTACTTTTGATTTTATTACCTTGTCTAGCAATTGGTTGTATTGTTTTTACTGATTGTTGAATATTTTTGAGTATCGATCGATATCATTATTTTACTTTGGTACAGGTCTCTTAGGAGACAGATTTGGTGAATATTGTGATACTACTTAATTTTGACTTACTACCTTTTGTGATATTTTTGCTTTTGTTTTAAATTATTCACAATGGATTACAAGATGCAGATTGTGTACTTAAAGAAAGACATGCTCATTTATGAGTTGACGGTTCGCGGTTTACCAGCTGATGACACAAAAACTGTTGCTCAGTTACGATCGGCGCTACGCCCTGTCATACGTTTAGAAAAACGAGGAAAACAACTACCCGTTCCTAAATACAATTTAGATTGTCAAGAAGAACTTAATTACGTGGACTTAAATTTAAAAGAACTCGAGGGCGAGATGAAACTCATCTCTGGGAAACGCGCTCGTAATAACTTTTTACGTATCCAGTCGCGTCTCGTTCATTTATATTCTCGCACAGGCCGTATACCAGTAATCGGTTTAAGTGATGCTGAGTCGCAGACTCACACTGGCCTATTATTCCAAATCGTGAACAACTTGAATAGTTTAGATGAACTACTAAAACATGATCGCGATTTAAGTACCATGTTGGAACAAACTAAATTGAGTGATACAGATTCTGATTCTGGTTCTGTATCTTCTGTCGCGTCACAGACTAGTAGTGTTAAGAAAAGTAACCCTATTCGATCAACGCCGAAGGCGACTCAACTAAATAATTCATCTTCGTCCGGATACCCTTCAGGTAGTAAAACTCAACGTGTCGAAAAGTGGGGCATTAGATTTACTGGCGAGACTAAACAACTTTCGGTTCATAATTTTTTAGAACGTGTATCTGAACTACGTGTTGCTCGTGGTATTTCTGAACTAGAACTGTTTGACTCAGCAATAGACTTATTTTCTGGAAAAGCGTTATTATGGTTTAGGGCAAATCGTCATAGGTTCATTGATTGGAACGGTCTCTCAGATCTGTTGGTTAAGCACTACGAAGCTCCAGATTATCGCCCAAGATTATTTAAAGAAATTTTGGAAAGAACACAAGATCCCACCGAAAGCATAGTGGATTACATCTCTAGCATGAGCGCTTTATTCCGACGACATGGATCAATGTCAATCGATGTCCAACTCGATGTGCTGACCCGAAATTTATCACCATTCTATACCAGTCAACTAACTGAAGTGCATACTCTGGAAGAGTTGGAGACAGAATGTCTGAAGTTGGAAGCGAAGAAATATAGAGCCGAACACTACATTCCACCCTCACGAAAACGTCATGGTTTGGTGGAACCCGACTTTGCCTTTTTGGGCTCTGAAGCATCCGTCTCAGCAGACGAAAGAACATTACCTCCTGCTGAGGAAGGTCGAACATTACCTCATGTCCATGAAGTTCGATTTCAACAAGCGAGACCTACTCTCTCCAACACTAGATCCATAACGTGTTGGAACTGTCAGAAAACAGGTCACATGAATCGTGATTGCACAGAACGCCGCAAAATTCATTGCTTCAGATGTGGAACGCCTGATGTAACGGTGAGAAGCTGTCAGAAGTGTACGACTTCGGGAAACGGATCCCGGGAGAATCGATAGGTCGTACGATGCCTCCCATTACATCCTTCTCTTCGACCGATGATAAAAAGCTCACTTTTCACAACCAGAACCTTCTAGATTTCATCATTGCACATGCACACGGCGATGAACGTCCCTACTTAGAAATTTCCATCTCTGGATACGCCATGAAAGGCTTGCTTGACTCCGGCGCCACTCGCACTCTCGTCGGAAGACCTGGATTGGAAATTTTAAAGAACTTAGGATTGAAGCTTGTCGAACAACAGACAAATTGCACTGTAGCTAATGGTCAACGATGTTCCAGTATAGGTTATTTTCAAGCACCTGTAACTCTGTTGAATAAGACACGGATGATCGACATTTTGGTACTTCCTGAACTGTCTCACCAGCTAATTTTAGGAATTGATTTTTGGAGAACTATGGATATTATTCCTGACTTGAAACAAGATGTTTGGCATTTCTCTAATAGTGATTCCACCGCTGTTATTTGCAGTTTAACTGACGGAGAGTCTTTGTCGAAAACCAACAAAAATGCATTGAATGCCTTAGTGAATGAGAAAGTTTCTCAAATGGGTACCGGCCTTGGTTTGTGCAAGGTTGCAGAACATTCTATAGAGATTGAGCCAGACAGTAAGCCAATCAAGCAACGTTATTACCCAGTTTCTCCCTTCAAGCAGAAAATAATTGACAAAGAAATGGATGAAATGTTAAAACTTGGTGTTATAGAACCATCAAAAAGTTCCTGGTCAAGCCCTGTGTGTTTGGTGAAAAAGAAAGATGACAGCTATCGCTTTTGCATCGATTTTAGGAAATTGAATGGAATCACGAAGAAAGACGCATATCCCATTCCTTACATATCGTCCATTTTGGATCGCCTTAGAGACGCACGCTTCATCAGTTCAATAGATATCAAATCAGCGTTTTGGCAGGTACCACTCAGTGAGTCTTCTCGAGAACTAACAGCTTTTACAATTCCTGGAAGAGGACTATTTCAGTTTCGACGAATGCCTTTTGGACTGACGAATTCACCTGCAACTTGGCAACGTATAGTGGATACTGTACTTGGTGCTGACCTCGAGCCTTTTGTAATGGTATATCTGGACGATATAATCCTAATCTCTCAAGACTTTCACGAACATCTACGTCTTCTGGGCATAATATTCGATCGACTTCTTGAAGCCGGACTGATTGTGTCCCTGGATAAGTGCCAGTTTTGCAGGCCAGAACTCAAATATTTAGGATATGTTGTGGATCGTCAAGGTCTTCGCCCAGATTTATCCAAAGTAGAAGCTATCATAAATATACCACCAGCGAAAAGTGTCACCGAGATTCGTCGTTTTGTAGGCACCGCATCTTGGTACAGACGTTTCATCCCAAATTTCTCATCAATAATCTCACCATTAACTAACCTCACTAAGAAAAATGTAAAGTGGTCTTGGACACCGGACTGCGACAACGCCTTCAGACTAATCAAAGAAGCTTTAGTGACGGCACCTATTCTTACTTGTCCTGACTTCAATCGTCCCTTCATTTTGCAGACTGATGCGAGCTCTTATGGCCTTGGAGCAGTTTTATCGCAAACTTTTGATGATGGAGAAAAGGTGATATGTTTCCTATCCCGTTCACTTACTAAACAGGAAATGAAGTTGACTGTGACCGAAAAGGAATGTTTGGCAGTTATATGGAGTGTAGAAAAACTTCGGCATTATTTGGAAGGCGTGCATTTCCAAGTTATCACCGATCATCACTCACTTTTGTGGCTACATAACCTTAAGGATCCACAAGGAAGACTTGCTCGTTGGGCACTTCGTTTACAACCATACGACTTTGAATTAATTCACCGCAAAGGTCGAGAACATATTGTACCAGACTTTCTTTCAAGGGCAGTGCCTGTTTCTACCGACGCTGTCGTAGCTCTTATTGAAGAAACAGTATCATATTCTTCCACCTCTGATAAATGGTACAAAAATATGATTCAAAGATTAGAAGAACGTCCTGACAAATTCTCCTGTTGGCGAGTAGAAAATGGAAACCTGTTCAAATTTATTAAATCCACCAATCCTAACTTTCCTAATCATTCTAGCTGCTGGAAGATTGTAGTGCCGAAAGATGGACGAAAAGATATTTTGGTTCGTTGTCATGACATTCCAGCTGCAGGTCATGTAGGAGTTTTCAAAACATATTGGAAGGTTGCTGAGCGTTATTATTGGCCGAAGATGAGATCCGATGTTGCGAGATATGTTCGTGCTTGTACACCGTGTGCACAAAATAAAGTTGAACAGGAGTGTCCTGCTGGTTTAATGGGAAATCGCCCCGACATAACGGAACCTTGGCAAGCCATCAGCCTTGATTTTATTGGACCATTACCACGATCTAAATCTGGAAATACGAACATCCTAGTTGTCACCGATTATTTCAGTAAATACGCCGTATTATTTCCATGTCGTTCAGTTTCAGCAAAAACATTGGTCAAGCGTGTGGAAGAAGATATCTTCTTAGTGTATGGAGCACCACAATTTTTAACTACGGACAATGGATCTGCCATGAAATCGAAAGAATTTCGAAACCTTTGTGACAAGTATAAGGTCAAGAATTTTTATACAGCTTCTTATTACCCTAGAGCTGATCATACAGAACGTGTAAATCGAGTAATTAAAACTATGTTACGCACCTATGTTCAACAGACTAATCATAGGACTTGGGAAGACAATTTACCCTCGATTGGTTGCGCAATTCGTACTGCTCGTCACGAAACCACTGGTTACTCGCCTTACTTCGTTAACTTTGGTAGAGAACATAAGCTGTTTGGTCAAGACTACTCTAATGGAATTCCTTTGGTAGAAACAGAACCTCAAAACTATGTCAAGGGAAAGATTGAAGCTTTTAAATCGCTGTACCAACAGATTCGCGATAAAATTCAATCCTCGCACTTTAAAAACCAACATCATTATGGCTTGCGCAGACGACCTTTAAACTTCATTCGTGGTCAAATGGTTTGGCGTAAAAATAAAAGTTTGTCCGACGCCGTTAATTATTACAACGCGAAATTAGCTCCGCAATTCATAGGTCCGTTTAAAATTAAAAAGAAGACCGGCACTTGTACTTACGAACTCGAAGACGAAAATGGAGTTAGTAAAGGTGTGTGGCACGTTCAAGACTTGAAACCAGTGCACGTTGAATCCGACTCTGCTACGTAATCCGACTGAATAAATTAATATTGTATAAGCAACTTAACTTTTCCTCTTAGATTATGTAATGATATCTTTCCTTTTTGATCATATAACTTACCTTAAATTCAGAATAAGTAGTATCTCATTCGTATTATTTTTGTTTGCTCTCTACAGTTTTTGTTTTTGGCTATCAGTAAACTCTTGATTTAATTAATATCTTGACTTTCTTTGTTGTTGCTTAGACAGGTTTGATTACGTTCATTATCTGCGTTATTTTGGTATTTTCTTTATTAATTTTATTTTGTTTTCCCTTCTTTTTGTTTGCTTGTGTGTTGGCCGATTAATCCTTGTTTCTCTCTCTTACCTTATCCCTTACCTTTACCTTTTATCTTACCTTCCCCCCTTGCAGTGGTGGGGTTCCAACGAAATTCGTCTTCGTCCTGGCGCGTAACTTGACGAATTCGGATGGAGTTGGTTAGAAAAGCCCTGCACTGAGAACCAGTGGTAGTAGAAATCTACCGAGAGCTGGAATAGATTAAAGCCTTCAGCTAGTCTATTTCTTGCCGTAGTAAACAAAACCTTCAGTAGTTTGCTATGTTGCTCGTTTCAGTGGAGTAACCTTCAGTTACTTTACTATTTTACTTGCTTGTGTCCTTGTGTCTGCCAAGGTTTTTCCCCTTTTAGTGGTGGGGTTCCAACTAAATTCGACTTCGTCTTGGCGCGTAACTTGACGAATTCGGATGGATGCTGGATGGAGCTGAAATAGATCGTAGCCATCAGCTGATCTATTTCTTGTGGTAGAGGATAAACCTTCAGTTGCCCTATCATTATCTTAGAAAAGTTCTAACTGTGCATGTAGTCGTCTTGGCGCGAAACATTTCGAGTGCGCGCATGGTTAGTTGTCTCTTGGATAGGGAAGTAAGCCTTCAGCGACTTCTCTATTTTATGATAAGGCAAGCCATCAGCTACCTTGTCTTATTTGAATCTGGCTGGGTAAACCTTCAGTTTCCCTTCCTTATCAATTGGCAGTACGTTCTACCCTATCTTCCCATTACCTTACCTTACCTTACCTTATCTTACCTTACCTTACCTTTACCTTGTTTCTTTTGTTTCTATCTTACCTTTTCCTTTGCTGTGTTTCTTATAATCGGTCCAACCATTTCTATCGTTCGGATTGATGTGTATCTTATTACCTTATTACCTTGATTTTGAATTAGTACTTACCTTGATTATGTCTGGTTCGTCTAGGTTTAGGTAGAGCTTTCGTTGCATGAGCTTTCTGCCTTGTCAGTGATTACTGGTTATGAATACCTAGAGCGAACTGTTACCTTGATTTGACTTTTGGATTTAGATCCCTTATCTTTGATTTGATTTGCTTACCTTTGATTGTGACTTGATTACCTTTGATTTTGACTTTGCTTAGTTACTCTTGAGTTCTGGCAAGACTTGGCTAGAGCCTGTGTTAGTCTTTTGCTTTTCAGTGTTACTGGTTTTATAGGACCAAGAGTACATTACCTGACTTTACCTTACGTTTTTTTTTTTTGGTTACCTTATCTTACCTTACCTTATGTTGAATTAGTTTGGTCTAAGTGCGGACTTAGCTGTGTTGCCGTATGTTTCCTTTTTCAGTGCTTACTGGATTTATCACTTAGACTTTACCTTTTTGGTAGTGGTACTATACCACTCATTGATTTTGACTTTTACCTTTGTTTCTGTTTTCTTTAGGATTTGTTAGTCGAGTTTTTCCTTGTAATGTTTATAAGCCAATTATTGGGATATTTACAGGAAATACTTAATTATTTTTCTCTTATTATTTTGCTTTGCTTTATTGCTTGGGTATTCCTACTGGGTAACGTGTTCCAGAGGAATCATTGATTTTGCTTTGCTTTGATTTTGTTTGGAGAAGAGTATAACCATATCCAGGATATGGGATTTATGACTACAGAAGGTCCGAGTAGAAAAACACGAGACAACTTTTACCTTTGATTTGATTGCGTTTGTCCTTGGGACGTTTATATTTTACTGATTGTGTCTTAGTTTGGGAATTTCCCATTACTAGTTTACCTACCGATTTTGACTTTTGATTATATATCGATTTTGACTGTATCTTACCTATTGTGTCTTTGCAGCCTCTTTCTCTTTGTTTATACATATTGGCCGAGTTACCTTGGGTGGTCTCGGATGGCGTTTGATTGCATCTTTTCCGGCTTAATTGCGGATGCAGCTCAGCCAGCAGAGTTATATTTTGGGGGGCGGAAGCCTGACTCTTGTAGCCTTTTTTAGGACCAGTCTACGCAATGTAGCTCAAGAGAGGGCCAAGTTACTGATTATGACCTCGTTGCGCTGGGCCATAATAATTCGACAGACCGAGAGCAGTGGCGTATCTCGGAGTACCTTTTTCATTAAGTTTATTTTGGAGGTTGCGGTACACTTTGATGTTCTTGGAACACGGGTGTATCTTTTAGCTTAGTGTGTGCTATAATGCACTCCCTTTTGATTGGTGGAACATTTGGGTTACAATTACGTTATTTATTTTCTTTGCTTGATCTGTTATTTTTAGTTTTCCACTTTTTAGGAATTGTCAAGTGTTCGGTGATTTTTGGTTTCTCTTTGGAACGGTTGGTCGTGTCATGAGTCTGCTTGAATGAGGTTGGTACACGAGGTTCGCCAAGCCACAGTTGGTTGTAACGCACTATTGACTCCAGTTCGATTTTCATCTTAATATTAGAACCTGGTTCCATCCAAGCAGCTCATGATTACTCCCTTCCCTCCCGAGGTCTCCATGGGTTCCCGACCGCAGGGCAGTGACTGAAATATTTTTGGTTTTCTTACAATTTGTATTTTTGATTTTCTGAATTACCTTGCTTAGCTGCTACGTCAGTAGCGTTTGTTTTCTTTTTTTTTTTCTTGGATCTGATTATTTGGGTGCGTCCATATCTATGACGCCTGTTATTGGTAATTAACTTGTATATATTTTGGTTGTATTTTGGCTCTCTTTGGTGAGCATCGTTTAGATGTTTCCTTGCTTTGCTTAATGAGGAACCTTTTTTTTGTTCTTCAGACTGTATTTTCTTATCGTCGGTTAATTTTCCTTTAGAAAATTTCCCTCCTGTTGAAGGAGAGGGGGAGTTGTAACGGTTTGATTTAGTCACTAGATACTTTGTTATTTATTCGTAGTAATTTTGCCTTGAACTTTTGATTTTTATAGATATACAGTGACAGGCTTGCTGTACTGACCTTACATCCTGGCGTTGCCATGTGATATGCATTGACTTTGGGGGGTTTTGTCTCCAGTATGCCTCGTAAAACCTGTTAAAGGCTTCTCACATGCTGTGTCTAGCGTAACACTTTTTTGGGAAGAGTCTGCACTAAGTGTAGGACTTCATTCTGGGTTCATCTTGGGTTCTCAGGACTGATTCCCTCAGTTATGGGCATCTAAAAGCTTTAAAACCATCTCTGAAAATTTACCGTTGGTTCTGTATGCATTCTTTCTCTGATTTAAGGGCCATTTCTCTCTGTAGGCCTTTGCACACTTATAATCCAGACTCACCTGTATCTTTTCCGTGGGATTCCGGCCTTCGGTTTGTGTCCCTTGCTTTTGTTTTTACGAATTTAATATCAATGTTCGTTGTTTATTTCAGTTTTGAGTGATGTGACAGCCAATTACGATTAGAGGTTATATCTTCTAGCTGCATTCCTTTCACCGCTTTTAAGTGCTGTACGGCCTAAAGTAGATCGTGATTTTGTTGTACATACAAAAGATAGGGTTTTTCGTTTTTGGTTTAATGCATGGTACTGTTGCAATTTCATTCTCCTTCGCTGTTATTCTCTTTTATGGATAGAGTGTAGAATTTGTTAAAGCTGCGACTATAGTTTATCCGCAACATCGGGTGTCTATGAACACGGTTGCTTTCTATTTCTTTAGTTTGGTATGTACCACTCTGCTTATTTTCTGCTTTGTGTCTCCTGGTCGGTATTACAGGGACCTGCCATATTCGTCTTTTTTTTTTTGTTGGGTTAATCAGATATAAATGAGGAAAATTCGTGGAAGTCGTCCCTTTGTAAAGTCAAGTGTCAACGAGATCACAAGCTGTTAATTTTTTTCCTCTTCGAAGAACATCTGGGAGATATTCCCTGCCTGAGAGGCGATTTAGTGTTTCCATGAAGTGTTAAAAATTTTCCCCATATTGGGATTTGCTTGGTAAGTTGTGAACTTTTCCACGTGTATTGAAAGGTCGATTGTTGATACCTTGCTTTCTCCATTGTAGTTTTTGGTTTGACGTTGAAAGCACCATTTTCCTGACGGAGGCCATTTTGGGCACCTCATAAAGAACCCTTGACCATCTGATAAGGTATATTATTTTGCATTTTATTTTGCTTTAAATAATGGTTCATTGGTCCAGCATAATACTTTCTACTAAATTCACTAGTAAATCAGCGACGGTTTTAGTTTTCTTAATTTCGGGTTTTATTAAATTTCATTAAAATTATTATCAATTTTCTTAAATTCGCACGCCACGTGCTTTACTGTAAAATTCTCTCTGGCTAAAATTTAATGCTAGTTTCGTTATTTTTCAATACTCGAATATTAATTTCATTTTGTCTATTATGTCTCTGAACCGACTAATTATCGAAAATAATAAATTTGAATAGATATGTCTCAATATGAACTTTTAAATTTAGGGTTTCCTTCATTAAGCAAAAATTTATATAGTGAACAATGACCATGAGGGCCAATGTATTAATTTTGATTTATGTTACGAAGGGGAGATATGACCAATATTTCTGTTTTAAGTTCTTCAGTTTGGATGTTTAATTATCAGTGACGATATTATGTAGCTTTGATGTAAGAGTAATTTATTAATTCATTATGACTAGTTCTTTGCTTTGCTGAATTTTGTTGTTTTAGATTTCAAATAAATATTGGCCTTATTACCCATCGTATATATGTATATAGTTTTATCTCTGCGTCAGTTGTTATAGTGTTTGGTATGCCGTTTTGAAACAGCACTAATATTGTTGCTATCACTTTTAATTCTTACTTTATTAATGGGGTATTAGAATGGTTACGAGCCTCCGAGGTCCCATAAGGACTTTTATTCTTAATCATGGTATTTTATAATGGAATGAACTGCAGTAGTTCTTACTTATTTGAATGAGGCATTTAGGCTCAATTTTATAATTTCAATAGTCATTACCACCTGGTGATAAAAAAAGAACCATTCAAGCATCTGGCTTTAAATTCAGTTATCTTTCTAGTTTTGTTGGAGTGCGGTTTCAAAAGCGGGCATATTGGTCTTTAATTATTTGTTTCGGTTATTTTAATTGATTTATGTGATGATATTTTGATGGATATTTTGTATCTGATTTTTCTTTAATTGACTTACTTTAATATTGCTCAGTGGTTTGTTTATTAATTTCAATTTTGATTGTGGATACTGGGATTGATAACAATCCTCGTTTAATTTATTTTTAAATTTGATAATGTGTTAAGATTAATTATTTTATTTGCGTTTATAAAGTTTTATTGCTTATGCCATGTCAGATGTCTTAATGATGGTCAGTGATGGATGGTACTGTTTATTTTAAATTCTTTCTTTGCTTTATAGTTTGATTAATAATATTTTAGACTCTTTGCTTCCCTTCAGGATTGTGTAACAATATTTTAAATGCTTTTGGCTTTCATTTAATCACTTTGCTTTTGCTTTAATTTGTATTTTTTTTTATCATTATAACTAGAGAGTGTTTATATTCCTAGGGTCTACCTACCGGGTCAAAAGAAACCCCATTCATTCTACCGGGTTACCATCCACCTGGATCTTTCTACCGGGTTACCATCAACCTAGTGGTCACCATCCACAAGAAAGTCTTTTCAACCATCAAAGGAATATGGTATCGTTTTAGTGAATAAGTTCAAGTTTTTTTTTTCTTTATTATACATTTACTAACCTTTAGCGCTGGGTTTCGTAATTTAAAGATTCGCTTCTATTTTCATCAATTTGTTGACAATAAATGTTAAGTCAGTTAATGGGGTTGTGTTTTATTTAGTTCGCTGCACTTTTTTTTAATAATATACAGTGGTGTCGACCAGTGGGTTCAAGTTAAGGGGATCCCCGTAACATCTGGGAGATTTCCAGCTTAAATCTAGCTTAAGCTGGTGGCGCAAAAGGGACCTTCTGTCGCGAGTAGTTAGCCGGCTGCTACGCACCTCAAGCTCTCCCCCTAACTTGGAAAAACTGTCGCCCATTGTCTTCGTTTTTCTATTTTTTTAATAATTTTACCAACAGCGGTTGCTCTAGGGGAATTCGTCATAATACCCCTAGCTCTTCAAAGAATTCAATGCGCCATAGCAACTCCAAGTCGTATCACGTAAAAGTTTATAATAATGTACCCTGAAAAATAAACAACTTGCAATCTGTCAAACGGTTATTGACTTTTTAAAGAGTTTACCCTGAAGATATGACAACACTGTTGACATATGTTGCTTTGTTTACCTTCCTGACATGGACATCACATGGTCATTTTTGGTTTGACATAAGGTCATGTACAAGGCATATTAAATTAAAGCGCCATTTTTGGATATTTTTCTTCAATTTGTTTTCATCTCAGGAATTGCAGATTTAAATATAATACGTCATTTCCATAACACCCTGTATGTTGTCTATTCACATGATTATTAGGATTTGCTATAATATTTAAGAGCAATATAAATTCAAATGTAAAATGAAGTGCAAAAATTACGACTTAGGCTATAAAATAAATTAAAGTTTAAAGTCTACTTAGATTTAATAGCTTTTGGAAACAGAGGTGTATCACAAGTGGTTTCCCAGACCGTCAATTTTGAAGTTTCATCGCATATAATATAGTTTCTTGTCATCTTTGATGTATTCTACACATTTCGTTCCTTTATTCATTCCATTATCTCATTTCTGCTGCGAGCTGCAAAATTTTAAATGAAACGATGATATTTTTAGAAAATGTATGTCATGGGTATTTCTACCGAAGCACGCACCAATCTTGTATTTGTTGAGCTTTCATCGCCCACCGTTACATTGAGAAAATCCTCCAAGAAGTTGTTGTTCCATTTGCTCCTTTCATTGGGAACCAATTTACATTAATGAGTGATAAGGTTATAGACCTCACGTTGCAATGCAGTCAGCGAATATCTGGATGAGGTTGGACTTCCAAGATTGGAATGGCCCGCATGTAGCCCGGATCTCAACCCAATCGAACATCTTTGTTATCAACTTAAAAGGCCCGCTCGTCGTCCTGTACAACCATAAACCTTGCAAGACTTACGACTGGCGCTGACCGAAAAATAACAGGCTATCCCTCAAGAAAGGATAAGTAACATTATTCGATCGATATCACGAAGACTGCAAGCTGTCATTGCTGCGAGAGGAGGAAATACACGATATTAAAATTGGTTTTGTTAATTAAATTTATGATATACCGAGTGTTTGTTTTTCTTAATGAAAATAGGCTTCAAATCACTGTTTCATTTAAAATTTTGCAGCTCGCAGCAGAAATGAGATAATGGAATGAATCAAAAATCGAAATGTTTAGAATACATCAGAGATTACAAGAAACGGTATGTAAATAAAATTATCCACCTCAATTTTCCTACATGGTATTTTGAAATTATGATAAAAAAACAACAGTTTGATTTACTCGTGTATAATATAGCCGAATAGCAAAATGTTATTTTATAAAATAATTAAGGAAAAATACAATAAACGGATCTACAAACTGATAACAAAATCATGAAGTTTAATTTTTCATTTGTAGTTACGTAACTAGTTCAAAAAATGATATAAGAGTGTGTAAGGATTATTTTAAAATGATATTTCCAGCTTAAAACATGTCAGAATCCTAATATTGATTTTCACCACTTAGTAAATCAAATAAAAGGGGTTTGAATGTTTTGGATGCCGAGTTTGTTCGTTTGTTCATATCTGCTTCGATTTGTTAAGACGGCTGTTTGTCTTATTCCTGTTGGTATTTGTTGGTCAAAACTATCGAGCTTGAAGTTTCTACTATTAACTATTTAAAACATCCGTAAGGCGAATTTAAGGTTACATGGAATTTAAGTTCCTCGAAGAGACTTTTAGTAAGAAAAATCAAAAAACACAAAGTCGCCGTCTCATCAAATTGCTTTTGTTCATTTATTTTAAAATTGGTAACATATGTTTTTCCCTTACATAGGTATCATCGGATCTAAACTTTATAATTTTGAAGAGAAACCCACACTTTTCTTTTTTAGTTCTTTATAAGTTATATTCTTTTAGGCCTGATGATGTCCATATAAGGCGAAAAATATGATACCAAGTTTAAAATAAACAAGAGCAATTTGATGAGACGCCGACTTTGGGTTTCTTAAAATTTTTAGCTAAAAAAATAAAAGGCATACTTTTTGGACGTAACCGATATCATATTTTTTTAAAGACCCTTAAAATTAAGTCATGATCTTGTAAGCGGATAATATATCATTTTATTTTAAAAATAATAAATCTTGATGATTATATTTGATAATATTATTCCGGAGTAAAAAAACAACTAGTGGTTCTTGTCCTAAGATTAGAACATCCTGTACTATACTTGAATAATCTATTTTTAATGTCATGAAACTCAAACATGTTTCTCTTTGTCGCATTTTATTTTTCCCCTTTTCAAGCGAGAAGCAAAAACGATTAAAATGAAAAACATATTAGGAATAGCTTAAAAATATTAGTCGAAGGAAACAAAAACTAAAGTCAAGTATTTTGCTTCAAGAACTAAAGTTCGACGCAGAGTAAAAGTTTTACAAGGTGGAAGCACATTTATCATAAAATGAAATGCCTATAAAAGTTTGAGACTTTGAAGGGTTCAGCTTTTAAATGTTGTTACTTAAATTACCAATTAAAATTCATTGCCATACCATATTCTCTTGAAGTTTCAACAAGGCGTAGACTCTACGCTGACTTGAACATAACGGAAATGAAATATAAATTGAATATTTTTAAGTTTAAATTGCCATTAGTAGTGGGTAATATTTAACATTTTTTTGGTTTTTAGGTACTTTTGTTTTAATTTAAAACTTGCCGAGGAAATAACTTTAAATTTTATTATTCCAGGAAAATTGTCCTAAATTGGAAATTTAAAATGACACCTAGGTTTTCTTAAAGTTTTTTAGGTTTTCTTAAAATTTAGAAAGTATTATTTTGTCATCTACTCTGCGCGACTTATTTATAGCACAACCAAAAATACAGGGTGTTATGGAAATGACGTATTATATTTAAACCAGCAATCCCTGAGATGAAGACAAATTGAAGAAAAATACCCATAAATGGCGCTTTCAATTTATTCAGCGGTAAAAGTGACTTGACGTCAAACTAGAAAAACACCTGCGGGGCACTGCGAGACCTGTAAATAATCAACGAATTCTGGCCAATGTCATATTTACTCCTTAAACTCTTTAGACAAAATAACCGGCAATCCCTGAGATGAAGACAAATTGAAGAAAAATACCCATAAATGGCGCTTTCAAGTTATTCAGCGGCAAAAGTGACCTGACGTCAAACTAGAAAAACACCTACAGGGCACTGCGAGACATGTAAATAATCAACGAATTCTGGTCGATATTGTCAACTCTTTAGACAAAATAAAATAATTTAGACATTTTTCCATTCTGTTATACCTTTTTGTACAATTAATTTAAGAAAGATCACGACAGTTTGAACAAACCCGAACAAACACAAGGAATAGTATTAAATAAGTTTGAAATACGCACGTATGTGACTAGGTCAAATGACAATGACCTTTTGAGTGTTGTTTATTATTTACTCTAGAAAAAAAATGAAATTTTATTTAAGCTACACACACACACACTTACCTTGTCGCTCTTATTTAAAAATTAGTGTCACAATGTCTATAAATTACACACCAAAACCTATTTTTAGTAACTAAACTAAATTTTAGTAACAAAACCGGCACATAACCTACATAATCGCAAAAACACTGGCCGCACTTCAAAAATTGAGATGGCGACGTCGTTTTTATTAATATTGGCTGGTTTCTTTTTTCTCGCGTAGATTTGTATGCATTTTGTTCTTAACTGACTTATAAAGACACATTTCATATAGGATTTCTTCGAATTAAAAATTACATGAGATCTGAACGAACGAACGAGTTGTCAAATCGTGGAATAGAGATGAGCAATATTTCGCAATATTAGTCGATACCAAGGTGTTTTTCCTGCGTTTTGGCCTGTGACCCGCGCATTCACCAAAAAGGTTGAAATAAATAATAATCTACAGCATACAAAAATAAATAAAATAAATAAATAAAACACAATTTATTATTTTCCTTCACTGCTGTAGGTACCAATGAAGATTTATTCGCTGCTCTGCTGCTCTTTTTCATTCGAGAAGCTTAAAATAAATCGACAGCGTGATTTTACCTCATCTTTACTCGACAAAGGTAGCAGAAAGGTTAGAAGTTGCCATTTGGCTTGACAATAAATAAGATGTTCATCCGCGTCGTCGTGTGATTTCGAATTTAATAGCGTTTTTTTCGGGATATTTAATCAACTTTAAGAGAAAAAATGTGCGACAAAGTGTGTACATGTTTAGTAGATACAGAAAAATCAGTCGAAGGCATAATAGAAAATGTTCCTTTAGTAAGATACAATGGCAAGGTCACCGGATCTTACACCCTGCATTTTTTTTCTATGGGGTACAATGAATAAAGAAATAGTTTATAACGAGTTAATCAAAGATATGGATCAGTTGCGAAATAAGATATTGGATGCAGCAGTGAAGCAGTCGGTTATTTTCAATATCTTCCAATCTAAAAGAAAAGGAAAAAGGAATAATAGTTTGGGATCTACAAATTTGCTGTGGTGCCTACTGTACAGAAGTCAGCGTTTTTATTATTTGTAAATTTTGTGTATCTACTAAGTATTGCCAAATATCACGTTAAAATGTGCTTTTGTTCGCGAAACCTGTGACCTGTGTAATATAATCTAATAATCTGATAGTGTCTCTGTTCCTTTAAGTGATTTATGGTAATTTGTTCAGTGTTTCACCATATGTTCTGTATCTCTGACGATATGTTCTGAGATTGGAAGAAAAACGCCGAAGGGGTTGTAGTGGGGTATAAGTTTTACCCACTAAAACCAAAAAAACTAAAGATGTCTGTGCCCTGTGCTACTTGCTAGTGCACTGGCACCTGGATTCACTTCTATTTGGATACTAGGTAAGCTAAATATTATTTTTATAAGAATGTGTGAGTAAGAGGGTGTGTGGCACTTTTTAAACGTTCGATTTGAAAAAAAATATATGTGGCGCTTCTCTAGGACACCCACTTAAATATAATAAGTTATTTCTATAACACCCTGTATGCCACAACTTTCATGTTATGTATTTTCGAATTTTGTTGTTTATTTCAATTGATTTTTTTCTAATTTTAGTTTTTTTTCCTTAAGAGTAACACAATCTTTATTGTCTTGGTTAAGTAGTAGTTAAATAACTTCAGTATTATACCGGGTGTTAAAGAAATATTGTGTTTTTTTTTACAATTACAATACAGTCTGTGGGGGTATACTAGGGATAGCTTGTTATTGCAGATTCCTTTACATTTTCTTTTTTGATTCATTTGTTTATATCTGTTACTTCATGAAATACACTGTCTTGAAACAGCACATGTAAAATAGTAACTAGAAATCTAAATTTTTAAATGAACATTACAGATATCCTCGAAGAACATGTTTTTGCTCACCATTGGGATTTAGAACACGGTAAGAGATACGAACTCGGTTAAATTGAGGCAAAGATGCGTAATTATGGGTCCAATATTATGGCGCACAAATCAAAAATAAATACAGGAGCTTTCAAAATATTTGGAAAAATCTAAAATTTTATGTATCGGTTTTTATTATTTTCTGACTTTGTTCGAAAAGATGTTCAAAAATAAGTTTCACTTTCTCATTGCTACTTTTTATTCGCCACAAGATGGCATCATCAGATCTTTAATACAATGATTCGTCTTTATGTCGCCATCATCAACCTAAGTTGTTTAAAATCGATCCTGGATTTTCTTGTTCAAATTATTAGAGGATCTACGTTCAGCAGTATACAACAATTACTGATTTTCCGACGTTTTTTAAATTGACCATCTTCAGTGATATTCTTATTCTTAAGAAAAAAACTACAATTAGAAAAAAAATAAATCGTACCAACAAATTTCGAAAATATCATCAAAGTTTATGCTAATATTTCATTGTGTGTTAAATAAGTCGCGAAGTGTAAAAATATTTTTCTACTCCGATATTAGTAAGAACTCTCCTCACGTACTGTCTTCTGTTACGTAAGAGTTACACAAATCACATTATCCGTGATGCGCTAAACACCGTCTAACGTCAATATTTATAATTTGGATATTTTTGGGTAAAGTATTGGTGACTACGATATTCAGATTGAGGTAACGCCACGGGAAATTACATTACAAGCTGCTTCCGCAGCATTATTTATTACTAGAAAAATCCAGGGAGTGGCATAAAAAAGTATTTCAAAAATATTATATTGACTGGTGTACTGATAACCATGTGAATACCGACTCAACATGTTTTATTATCATATTTCGATAATTCAACATAAAAGTAAATATGAAGTCGTAGGAAAGGTATAATACACAACTCGAGTGGTAAGACGCGTATTACACACGATTCCGAAGTACGGTACTCGCTACGCGTGTACCATTTTTAAAATTTTTGTATAGTAGGCATCTTACCACTCTTGGTATATAATATACTATTTAAAAACAACTGAACTGCAACAACATTAATTAAAAGTATCGTGTGACATATATTACATGCCAAGAGTGGTCAGAAGGCTATTACATACGATTCCGAAACTTATGAGAGAGGCTTACCATTCGAGTTGTGTACTATACTTTTTTTACGATTTCATATTTATTTTTGTTTTAAATATAAAGCATAAATGAAATGTACCTGCCTATTTAAAAAAACAAAGTTGATGATGGTTTTGAAAAAACGAAACGTCAGATAGAAAAATTAATTAAACTATTTTATAGAGGAGAAGACTTGGCTATAAAAATGTAAAATTTATTTTCACATATATCTTCAAATAGAATCAGAACACAAAAAGAACGAAATCGTAGAAATTCGGTTTTGACCAAATATCTTCGAAAATATGTGTTCTAACGTCACGCCTTGTAGCATTGACTGGAAATACCGTCGTTCGTGTCCAAGGACTAACGATGACATCTGACCAGCATGCGACGATAAAATCGCTATTTTTCTTTACGTACCGGTTGATGGCACGAATTCACTTAATATTTTTGTTGCTTCGTAATATTTTATTACATATACATTTAAATATTACTCTTAATCAATTTTCTCTACCGCCAGACTCCGAGCCCATCTATTGTGTAATCGTAACCAGAAACTCTGGCTTTATAAAAGCTCATTTAGTCCACGATAAAGCTCACCTCACACACATCTAATCCCTTGATGACGCCACGACACCGACGGTGATGAATGGCTTGTGCGGTTTTCAATTATAAACCTTAAGGGATCGCTGATCAGAGAGTTATGTCTGAAGGAAATGACTTATTTGCGCCCGCCAATATGAAACGTTACTAAGGTCTAAAATTAAGAACAAAATATCTACTATTATTATTACTAATACAATATTTTATTCCACAGAAAACTGTTAAAAATAGGTTGCTTCTATTTGGAGTTCGATCTTCAGTATAGAACTGTATTATGAAACCTTTTTTTCTTGTTTAAATATTGGTAATGTGGTCATGTATGTTTGGTTGCAAAAACAATTACTAAACTAACCTTACATCGGTCAAGTTTACTTTCTTTTTAAAACTGAACTATAATATTTTATCAATATAGCAATTTAAAGCTTTGCAATTTCCCTTAACTCAGGAAGAGTTAAGATCATCTTGGTTCATACTGTTTAATTATTTAAGAAAGTTTTCATTTTTCGCGACAAAATGACAGACACAAAGGGTAAGTTGATAAAATCATAATTTGATAGTATTACCAACATAAAATTTAGACATATAGAGGGTGTTTCTTAATAACATGCTAATAATTAAGGAGGTTATTCTTGAGTCCATTTTCAGAAAAACTTAATATGAATATATGTCTTAAACGTCTTAAGCTTTGAGATATAGGGTGTTATTTTTCTAATAATTGGTTAAGGTTACTGACTTAGGTAAACATGAGACAACTAGAGTAGGTAGACAACTGTCAAAACTGTTAATGTTTACGAAACAAAATCTGATTCTTACCTAGTAGATCCTTTTTAATCTTTGTTAATACCTAATTTCATAACAGAGTGTAAACGAATGAATTTATTTTTTTTATATGAAAACTGTATGTCAAATGACAAATAATCAAGAGACGGCATTTGCTCAGCAAGGAATGAGAATATCAAAAATATTTTTTATTTACCGAAGAGAAGTGGCGTACTATTCTTTTCTTCAAAAATACCGAGGGCAATTCCCGAACGAACGCCCCTGGTCCCAATAAAAAACATGTTATACATCATAAAATGGCTCTTGATGAATAGAAAGCGTGTACCAAATTTAACAAAAATATCTAGAGCAGTATCACAGATATTAATAAGAAAGAATATTTCTTGAAAATAATTAATTATCTTAATTTTTAAATGGATCACCCTATATATTTTTTTATAATGTAATTCAGTTTTTAACAAGCTCTAATATTTAACTTTTAGTCTTAATATTATGCTCGAAATTAACGTTTTTTAAAAATATACAATTTTTTTGAGTAGGCGATGGCGGATATTTTAAAAAAAAAACCAACCCGAACAAACCCGAACGCAGTCAGTTATGCCATAATGAAAATTTCTTTCTATTCTGTCAGAATATTTAGGTTTTCTAAGTCGTTTCATAATTTCTAATTAATAATAAAAAAAATCAGTTCCTCCTAATTATTACAGACAATATAAACTAAAATATGACAAGCTCGTTTGCTATATTTTATACAGTGTAACGAAATTGCAGATTTAGCATTAGAAATGTATTTCAATGGTAAATATAAGCCTTTTTGTATTATGTAATTTTATAAAACCTTTTAAATTACTTATCTCGAAAGACGACAGCAGGATCAAATAATTTTTCCAAGGATAAAACCAAATTTAATTAATAAATTTAATTTTCTAAACCTCGGCCTAACATCTACCATAAGGAAAATCGCTAGACTGCCGAAATAAATGTTCTTTTGCTTTAATTGAAACAAATTCTATTATAATACTAAATAATAACTATAATGATTTTTTAAATATCCAACATATATATCCGTCATCTCCTACTAAAAAAATTGTATATTTTTTAAAAAACGTAAATTTCTTGCATAATATTAACACTAAAAATATCATATGTATCTGAGAAGCTTGTTGACAACTGAATTACATTATTAAAAAATATATAGGGCAACCCATTTAAAAAAACAATTTTTTTTCCTTGAAAACTATTGAACGTAGAAAATACGAGAGAATACGTCACTGGATCCTACGAAAAAACTACAAAGAGGACATTTTATTTATGTTTGATAAGTTACAGGGTAACCCCAATATGGGGTGTCCCAAAATGTAAAATTCTCAAAAACAAACCCGAACAAGGAGCCCTAGAAAAATTCTAATTATGGCATCTATTGTTTAACAAAAAAGTAGCAAAGTGCTGCAAATACCGCATCGGTCTATCTTTACTAATAACGATGCTACCCCGTCCGTGTAACCTTAAAAAAATGGACACCCTCCCTGTACATGAAAATAAGCCATTAAGATTTATTGATGCACCGAAATGGCTGAATTTAGAAAAACGATTCTCTTTTCATATAGCTACTTTAGTCCACAAAATTATTGTAACGAATAATCCGGAATACCTTTTAACAAACTAATTCGCGGGAGCGATAGACATACAAGTCACTGCCAAAGATTCCAATGTTCCAAAGCACAGAACGGCACAATTCCAGCGTTCGCGTTTAATTCCGTCAGAATATATAATTCTCTACAGCCAGATTTGAAATTCGCTTAGAGCGGTTTGCTATTTCAAAAAATCTCTGTATTATTTAAAACCTCTCTTTGTTCTTATCCCAATTAGGTTATCTTTGTTTTAATAATTTCATCACAGTAAAACGTTTATTTATTCTAGAATAATTACTCATTTATTCCAAGACGATTAGATAAATAGCACTACCAAATCTTGTAGTCATCCAATTATAATTAATTTCTGACAATTAGTCAAAAATTAAATATATACATATTTAAATTATATCCCAATTTTTATCAGATATTAACAAATGTTCAATATACAATTTAGATTTCATTTATAGTATTGATTATATAGATTACCAATTTATACATAATGGAATTGACTTAGTTACCCGGTGCATAAAAATGAATGTCGAATTTATATTAACAAACGAGCAATCGTAGTTGCAAAATTGAGAGCCATTATAACGAAAATTAAATTTATAATAACAAAGTACCAATCATAGTGCCAAAAATTATGAGTGCGTCTGAAAAAATTACATGAAACCATGAACAAACCCTGAATATACAGGGTGTTATGGAAATTACTTACTATATTTAAACCGGCAATTCCTGAGTTGAAAACAAATTGAAGAAAAATAACCATAAATGGCGCTTCCAATTAATATGCACTATAAATCACCTGACATCAAACCAGAAAAAACACGTGTGTCGCACTGACAAAAAATGTAAAGAAACTGGCGGCAGACGGCAAAGATGTAAACAATCAACATCGGGATAGGTTATGTTAAAAAATATCAGGGAATTCTGACCGGTGTAATAATAATTTGTATCCTATCTCCTATGTGCTTGTGTTCTATGTGTACGGTAGTGTCGTAAAGTGTAATTATGCGTTAGTGTTTAGTAATTTTGTGTAATCTGATAATAAGTGCCTATCTTCAAAGAAAAGCTAATTTAAAACTCGTGAGTGTGTGTTTCTTAAGTGATTTAGTTTAATTTGTTCTGTTTCACTATGTATCCTGTGTCCCTTGTGTGGCTTCGTGTTGAAATAATTGGTACCCTATCTCCCATGTGCATTTGTTCTAGTGTACGGTAGTGTTTAGTGATTTTATGTTCTGTTCCACTACGTGTTTTTTTCTCTCGACGATATGCCAGTCATGCTCCGAGATTGGAAAGAAGAGGCCGAAGGGGTTTTAGTGGGTATAAGTTTATTATGCAGTCCCACACAATCACCAGGGCACGTGATGCGCATAAAGCTTTTCCCATAGAAAAAAAAACGAAAGTTGTGTGATGTGCCCTAGAATTCTTGATAGTGTCAGTGTCCTGGATTTACTTTCTATTTGTATACTAAAGCTAAATATTTATTTTTAGAAGAAACTAAAGTTTTACAATTTTACACAGTTTGGCAACATTGCGCGTAACACGTGTCTTGTGATACACCTCCACAAGGTGATATAATACAGTACAGCGGGGTTACCTGTAAGTTTATGGGTGTGTTACCACAATTTAAAACGGTCGATTTAAAAAAACGTATGTAGCGCTTCTCTAGGACACCGAAGGAGTCACCAATTAAAATATAATAAGTATTTTCTATAACACCCTGTCTATTAATGAAGTAGCAATTGCAATTATAATTTCTAAAATTATAAGCAGTTCTGAAAAATTGACGGTCATAAGAGCGAAAATTGAATTTACATTAACAAAGTAGAAATCATAGTTCGAAAAATGCACTTCTGGAAAAATTGAGAGTCATAACAATGAAAATTGAATTCGTATTGAAAAAGTAGCAATCATAGTTTCAAAAATGATGAGCACTTCTGGATAACTTGAAAGTCATAACAACAAAAATTGAATTTATATTAACAAACCAGCACACTTAATTTATAAAGTAATGAATAATGCCATACCAAAAATACATGGTGATTAGCATATTAAAGGCCTTGGTAACTAGTTAATATATTTTTAAATTGATGCTTGGGAAATGGACATAATAAATTCTGCTCTTTTTGAGAACTATGCTTAACAAGTCTGTGACTTCTGATGACACCGAAGTTAAGAACTTTGATTTTTAAATACAATAACATAGTTCTTATTCAACTTTTGGATTTTGTACGATTCTAAATATGAGTTAATAAGTTTAAGCTGGGACTTAATTTTATATGGAGATTCAAAAAATATTGTTTTTTATACTCTGACGGGCATCATCTTACCCGTCTTAGAACGAAAGATATAGCACAAAAAATAGGATAGCAAAATAAAAAACAACAACAACAAGTGGTTTCTCTTCAAGAAATACTCTTGTCGATGTGTTATAAATTATTCCCTAAATGCTTGTATCTACTAAAAACAATTCATTTTAGATGATGATTAGGACGAATAAAATGGAAAATTGCAATAATAGTATATTAAAGTACAAGTTTTATAAAGCATGATATTTTAGCATAATCTAATCTAATCTAATGCGTCCATGTTAGGAAACGAGCCGCTTGCGGCGAGTTTTCTAAGTGGACAAGTGCTACAATAGCTTTATAAAACATGTACTTTATACTACTTTTTCTATTTTGTGTATTTTTTAATAAAAAACACATAATTAAATGCCATAAAAATTTTGTAAATTTGTATGTTTAAATTTTACGTTGGCAATAATCAAATTATTTATCAAGTAAGCGTTGATAAATTATACGTCTCCGCCATTTTGTCGCGAATATTGAAAGCTTCCTTAAAATTAATCAATAATGGATCAAGAAGATATTATTAATTTAACTCCTCCTGAGTTAAGGGAAATTGCAAATAATACATTGGATCAAGTTTTACCAAAAAAGTCCAAGAAAGTATACGAAAAAGACTACAAGACCTTCACAACCTGGTGTACTGCGAAGGGTGTTTCTAGAAGTAGTGAAAATGTTCTAATCGCTTATTTTGAGAAGGAAAGTAAAACTAAGAAGTCGTCGACTCTGTGGTCCTTATACTCAAAATTAAGAGCTTGCATTAATATTTATGAAAACACAGATATAAGAAATTATGAAAGACTTCAAGCCTTTTTTAAAAGGCAATCTGAGAGCTACAAGCCCAAAAAATCTTCCATTTTAGATTTAGAGGATATCCATAAGTTTATAACTGAGGCTGAAAATAGCATTTACTTAGGTTTAAAGGTAAAAAAATTGTACAGTAACTACCTATACATTAAATTTTTACAACCAGTTCTTAATAAAAGTGCATTATTGGATCCGCAAATAAGGATTAATCCTGAACAAAACAAACAACTGAACAAACACACAAACTATGCCCGATTTTAAAATTAATGCTGCAGACACAAGTACGGTCACAATAAATCTTTATAACAACTGCACTTTTAATAATAAATAAGTATAATTAGTGTACAGTATATTTATTAGCTTTAAATTGATATCTTTGTAACAGAATATATTACGTGTTGATCTAAACTTGCGATTGTGAGGTTAGTTTAGGAATTGTTTATTATGCAACCAAACATACACAGCAGTACCACCAACCGTTTAAAATGAAAAAAACGGTATCGAAAAAAGTATATTACGATACTGAAAACGGCATCGAAAAAGCTTTGATATGAAACCAAAATAGAAAAAAACTCTTATTCCATTTTAAAAAGTCAAAATTGACCCTAAATTCCGATGGGACCCGAATTGTTAAAACATATTTTTAGAAACGTGTTCTTTTCTAATAGGAGCACAGTGTTTTTTGTATCAAACAATTAAATATACTTACAAACGTGTAAAACAGCCTCAGTTCGCATTAGCTTCAGGAGTTCTTCAATCAAAGGAGTGTCTTTGGAGTACAGTTCTTGCTGTGATATTTGTAAGTGAAATTTTTCGAGGGTTGTGGCATTTTTTCTGAAACAAGAAATATAATATTACTATTAATAATGTGCAGACATTAGATTTATTTCGCAGAGTGCAATGTCCAGCCAGTTGCAAATTTGGTTCAGCGTATGTTGGGTTGAGGCCACGTTCCTAACTGGTTGCTGCTCTTTGTCGCTGTGAACGGGAACAAATGCAAAACCTTCAACTATTAAATCTGATAATTTACTTCTTAACTTAACAAAGGTATTCTTACTCCTGCTCATTTCGGCTTTTCTTAGAGCTACCCTTTCCTTTTGAAATGGATTATTAAAGATTAATTAACGAAAACCTGCGAAGACTAAAGAAAATAAAACGAATCGGTACATTTAACAAATCAATAGCCGATCGAGCTAATGCACAAAATCCAAACCCAGAATTCCGTACCAGTACGCGAATTATTCTGATGGTTGCAAATCAGTTCGCAATCGATACATTCTACTCGACGAACACCGAATTCTCCTGTGAACACTTTAAACCAAATGCGCATGCCTCGGGCAGTTTGTAATTATTTCTGAATGCTCTGCGAACGAATCTAATCCAATCTATCGCCACGCCCAAAAAAAATTCTACAGGGTGTCCGCTAATTAATGGTACATTCAAAAATCACAGACTTCTTACGTAAAAATATTAGGATTTAATTATACTTACCTATATCCGAAAGTTGATATTAACTGTGATACAGGTTAAAGTTAAAACTTCATTTTTGCTTTTCTCTAGTAACTAACGTCCCTTTAAAAACTTTGGCAATTTTGGTTTTTTAAGACAAGAAATTGATTTCTTTGTGAAATTTTAATGTACAATGTAGGGGGCGCGGTCTACGGTATTTTTCGCATATTCATACGGTCATAGCTTTTTTGTGCCTCAGTGTATTTAAGTTTTTAATAAAAATAATATTTTTCTCATATTTAATACGTAAAAAGGGTATACTAAGTTCAGGTCGCCCAGAGTTGTCGTTTCGGAGATATTTGCATTTAAATTGTTTAGCGCGTTAGCTCAGGCAAGCAAATACTATTTTGTTGCTTCTTACCAATTCACTTTTACATGATAATTAATGTTCTAGTAATGGTAATTGTGAATAATAAATACAACAATTGGATTGTTCTTTAACTTACTTTAATTGAAATAACTTTGACCCTAGAAAATATCGTGTCGAAAGAAACCGACAGCAATTAAAACACAAGTTACGATAAACTCAAAAATGAAACATTTTCTGTTCCATAGCAACTGCATCTCTAAATTTTATTTATTTTCTCATAGGTTACTTTAAGAAAAAAAACTTGTTTGCAAATTAATAATAATCGGCAGGATGCACCAAATAATTTAAATACAAATATCTCCGAAACGGTAACTCTGGGCGACCTGAACTTAACATAATAAATATGAAAAAAGTATTATTTTCATTAAAAACTTAAATAGACTGAGGCACAAAAAAGTTATGTCCTAATAAATGTGCAAATAATGCCGCAGACAGCCACATTGTACATTAAAATTTCATAAAAAAATCAATTTCTCGTCCTAAAAAAACTATAATTGCCAAATTTTGTAAAAAAACGTTGCAAAGTTATTAGAGAAAAATAAAAATGAAGTTTTAACTTTAACACCCTGTATCTCAGTTAATATCAACTTTCGGATATAAGTAAGTATAATTAAAACCTAATATTTTTACGTAACAAGTCTGTGGTGTTTCCATGTACCATTAATAACCGGACACCCTGTATAACAAAGTAAAAAGCTCCATTAACACACGAACCATAATTCTGTTTAGTTAAAAGAAAGTAATTTGTTAAATGAAATAGTTGCTTTTCTCCGAATTGTTTATTAATTAAGAAAGTGTGTATGGCCTCATATTGTATTTTCTACATCAATGATCTCTCATTTCTATAACATATAAAAATTACATTTGTTGCAGATGACGGTAAATGTTTGTCACTGATGAACAAACTAAATAAATTGTTGAGAGTTAATAAATTTAAATGTAATATAATAAAGCGTTTTTTTGTCTACACAGTAGCATTTCAAAATACTAATTCAGATTGAAAGGTACTACCAAGAAAAGGAAGCCTTTTCCATTGATAGGATGTCACCACCTGCAGACCGGTCTCGAACTCTTTTGTTCTCGTCAGTACAGGGTAGGTGTAGATACCTATCAGCGGTTATCGAGAAAATACAACGCTCAGTATCATCTGTTAACAGTCCCACACAATCTGAACAGACGTTCTGACGAGAACAAGAGAGTTCGAAACCAGTCTGCAGGTGGTGACATCCTATCAATGGAAAAGGCCTTATTTTCTTGGTAGTACCACTCAATCTGAATTAGTATGTGTTTAGACAAAAATACGCCCTTAGTGTATAAGGTATCATCGGGTGGTCTGGGAAATAATAATTTTTCCATACATTGGTATTTAATATAATTAAATTAAAAATTATTATATGTAGGGATAAAAAAAATGACAAATAAATAATACAATTATTGAAAAAGATATTATTTCAGAAATTTCCACTTTATTTAAGAAACTTTCTTTTACATGACGCGTTTTGTTACCTTGTAACTTCTTCGGATGTCTGCTGTTTCCTAATGTGATCTAAATAATACATTTAACTTATGGGTCATTCTTTTATAAACCGCACACTTTTTAACCTTGACATTTTAGAATGAAATTTTTGCAGCTTATATACATAAAATTAGTTGACACGTATTTCAGGATTTTGCTGAAAAAATCTTTTTTCGAAAATATCCACACATAAATTTTTGATAATTTGCTGGATTTTCTCCAATCTTCTCATGTTTGAAATTTAATATCTCCAGTTGTACTGATCGGATCAATATCGATCTTTTTTCATTTTATACGTTGTTAAATTAGCTTTCGAAGTGTATTAAAAAAATTGTAATTGTGAACAGATGAAAAATAATTAATTGTTTAAATAGTTTTAACACGTCTTAACCCATCATAATTCATTTTAAAAAATACCATTTTGTTCTCTCTCTTATCTACAAAACCAATTTTACGAAAAAGTGTTACCTCTTTTAGTTCGGAAGTTATTAAATATTTACGATAGCAAGTCACCAAGCCGAAGAGCGAAGTGCGCGACAGGTCAAAGAGTGACATAACCACACTGTCCAACGACGCAAAGGATGAAAATATTAATGATTTACACTGCACCGAACTCGATTATGGAGGCCTCGACCATCGCGCTGGTGCATTTCCCGCGCAATGTTGACTTGCGATTGAAAATATTTAATAACTTCCGAACTAAATGAGGTACCACTTGTTTGTAAAATGGGTTTGTAGATAAGAGGATAAAGAACAAAATGGTATATTTAAAATTAATTTAAGATGGGTTAAGGGCATGTTAAAACTATTTAAACAATTAAATCGTTATTATTTTTTAGTTATTCACAATGACAATTTTCTTTTTAGTGTAAAATAAAAGAAGACCGATATTGAATTCGATCAATGTAACTATATGACAAGACTGGAGAAAATCCAGCAAATCATCAAAAATTTATCATCAGTGTCAACTAATTTTATGTATATGTTGTTCTACATCGGCGAAAACGGTCACTGCCCGAAATTTATACCCACAACGCGATGTGGATTTCCCTAATTTTCAACATCGCGTTGCGGGTATATTCCATAGACTCAAAACGCGTTGTGGTTAAATTAGAAAGATCCACGCCGCGAAATCACGATTATAATCGAAGAGACACGACGGTTTTCATATTATGGATAATAATATATACCCACAACGTGAAAATACATAACCTTACTTAATTGTTTTGTTTAGTTTGTTCGGGTTCCAATTTTTAAGTGAAATTTCATTAAAAATGGCTTTAATTTAGATATCACAAAGGGATAAAAGAATTTTGAATCAAAGAGAGGAATCACATAAAATGATGAAAATTCAAGCAACGAAAATGCTATGTGAGTCAAATAAAAGATATGCTCCTTTAGAAATTGGAGCAAATATTTTGATTCGAGTGTCAGATGTTGACAGAGGACGACTAACTCCAAGAAATGTATTAGCTATTGTTTCAGAAATTAATCATGACGGCTTGTATAAATTGAGTACTGAGAATGGGCCACTGAACAGATTATTTTCAAGGAATGAATTTCTTCAAGTAGATTTGCAGTTCATGTCGCAATCAATTGATAATAATATCAAACAAATACCTTTGCGAACTTCAGCAAATATGTCTATCTAAAGGTTCCGGTTAAGGTTTTTTCAGATACAACTGTAAAAGATTTTGTGGTGATAATAAATGTAAACAACGGAACAAAAAGTATAACTCAAAATGTCATGGATCACTACTAACATGCAAGAATAAATATTAGTTATTATAAAAAATGTTTAATTCATCAATATATATTTAAAACGTGTCAGTATTTTTTTTATACATATTTCTTGATTGATTTTTTCACCTTATGTATTCTTTGCTTTATGGGTATTTATTATTATCCAGAACACGAAAACCGTCGTGTGCCTTCGATTAAAATCGTTATTTCGTATCATGGATTTTTCTAATTTACCCACAACGCGTTTTGGGTATATGGAATATTGTAATAGTTGTTGAAGGTTCGTAATAAAACATCAGCGGATATTAGCCACGCTAAACGTATATTTTAAGAACTACATCTTAACTCAGTCTCAATATTAATAATGTACTCAAAAAATGGTTGATTATTAATTATCTCTCTCCTCTGATAATTATACTTATATTCTCCTATTATAACCTTAATTACTTAACCTTAACCCATAAGGTTCATGTCATTGTTATTGTTATATTATTATACCTGTAATTACAACATTAGCACAATCATTGATGGTATTTTTACCTTTCAAGGTAAGAAATCTTCAGTATTATCATTTCCGCTTATTTGAATACAGATTTTTTAAAAACTTTTAACAGTCACCATTTTGAAATAGCTTGACAGAATCGCGCTTAAATTTATGAGCATACTGTACGAGATATTAGCTTTCAAATGATGTATCATAAGCTGTATGTTTCTATTTAAAAAAAGGATCGATTTCGTCATATCTTTGACAAATGTTTATAAAACAACAAACGAATAACGTCAAAATAGGAGCATATATAAAACTAAATTGACGTGTCCGAGCGTTTTCCCTAAAAGTTACAGGTTAAGGCTATATTAATTTTATTCCGGACTTCTGGGCAACCCTGTATACCTTCTATTTTTGTAAATACCTTTCCATTTATTTATTTATTTGTTAATAGATAAATTTACCTTATTTTATAAGGGTGTTGGCCTTTAGTATAATTATCATATATTCCAAAGAAAATTATCCAACAAACTACAATATTTTAACATAACTGAACAGCGCAAAACTTGGCAGGCAGGTCCGGAATTTTACGCTGTCGACACTTATATACTCTGTTTTTGCATATTTTTGCATGCGATTTGCTAGCGATACCCATCTCATAAAATATTATTCTAATTAGTTAATAACCATAACATTCTAAAATTATCAAAATAGTTTTTATGTAAATTTAAACATCCGAATACAACTTAATACCTTTTTTAAATTTTGTCACACACGCACAAGTCTCATTAGGTTTGTTATAATTGCGTTGAAAACGTTATGTGTAATAGATCAGTTTAGGTTTCTCGCAAGTCCGGTGTGGAAATCAAAGACGGATTTATGTCCTTGAATATATGTAATCGTAAAAATAATTAAATAATATTCAGTACCAATCTGCTGCTTCCACAGGTAATCTATAGTTTAAGAAAATATCCTAAATCAAAATCTCTTCTATATTCTGTTAATTTTATATTTTGTCTATTATAATTTTGCTTAAATGATTCTGCACTAGCGATGATACAAAATACTAGGAACGCGTATCTGGTAACAGTTATGAGCGTGTAACGTAACGTAACAAATACGGGTAATCTAAAATACTAGTTCCCTGTTCCAGCCGTTGTATCTTATACGTGCACCGTTACCACACAATGGGTTGCAAAATACTAAGGCCAGCAACATACTAGTTCCTTGAGGTGAGACGCCATTTGCGTACCGTTACATTATCGCGGTATTTTTCCATACCGTCGCGTAGCGGTACGCAGGCTCGAAGTAGTGGGTATTTTCTAAGAGTATTTTCGTTGGCGGTAGGCACGATTCCACGCCGCCAGGAACAAATCGTGTCGTGGATCAGGAAGGCAATACCGTCGCACGTCGCATCGCGCTAAGTTGGTTCGAAGTAGTCGATATTTTTCTAAGGGTATTTCTTAGAGGGTACTTGCCAGCGCGGTGAGACTGCTTATGGGGGGATCGAAACACGTAAGAAGGCCTTGGAAGTGATGCTAAGCCTACTCTGCTTCATACGCTCACAAGTAACCTACTTTTATCTATCTGTTTCACTCTCATTTAAGGGTCAATATCAGACTTACGTAGAGTTTATGCAGGCGACTTGATCCTGGACACATTTGTCTCACTTTACTGAATTAGGGAAGGTTGCTGCAGACAGAGACGCATAAAATGCAAATAGCACGAATTGTTAAATAATTTTCCAAGTCAATTTTCTTCGTCTGGCATGGAATATAATCAAGCAACATATGAATGATATTTAAAACTGTTTATAAGTATTCGTTGATGTAATATGCTCGGACTTGAAGCCTGGAATATTTGCTAGGACCTAGAGCCCAGTTGATTTTATGCAAATTATGATTTACTTCCTATTTTATAATTATAATAAAACTATTTACAAGCTTATTTCTGAAGTTTAATTTTTCATTTGTAGTTACGTTACTAGTTCAATAAATGATATAAGAGTGTGTAAGGATTATTTTAAAGTGATATTTACAGCTTAAAACATGTTGGAATCCTAATATTTGATTTTAACTACTTAGTAAATCAAATAAAAGGGTTTTGAATGTTTTTTGTTGGTTAAATGTCACTTTAAAATATTAACAGTAATAAAAATTTGGACAAAAGTGACATTTGAAAAGCACGTGCGTTTGTCAGCTGATACCAGACATAATGGACGCCGGGTTTGTTCGTTTGTTAACACGGCTGTTTGTCTTCTTCCTGTTTATAAGTATTCGTTGGTATTTGCTTTGTTGACGGTATACAGGGTGTTATGGAAATGACGTATTATATTTAAATCGGCAATTCCTGAGATGAAAACAAATTGAAGAAAAATATCCAAAAATGGCGCTTTAATTTAATATGCCCTGTACATGACCTTATGTCAAACCAAAAATGACCATGTGATGCCCCTGTCAGGAAGGTAAACAAAGCAACATATGTCAACAGTGTTGTCATATCTTCAGGGTAAACTATTTAGAAAGTCAATAACCGTTTGACAGATTGCAAGTTGTTTATTTTTCAGGGTACATTATTATAAACTTTTACGTACCGTTCAGTTCGCTGGGAAACAATCTCTGATTTATAAACTTGAACTGACTCGAACGAACCACCGCGTAGGTTTTAAATGGTCAGGTATGTTCTCATTTGTTCAATTTGAACGACATCCGTCAGATCTGGACAACTTAAAAGTTTATAAATGCCACTTACCCTTTAGAAAAAAAATGCAATTTTATTTACCTTTTCGGACTTATTTAAAACCAACTTAATTTATAAAAAACACCAAGTACTCATCACAAAATCACATAGTTTTCGCGTCACAACACATCTAAGTACCGTTCAATCTGAATTAGTATTTTAAATTGCTACTGTGTAGACAAAAGTACGCCCTTATTGTCTAAATAACACGTTGGTTCCGTCGGTCAATATTGAACTGCTGGACTGGGGCACTGACGTCGCGAAAAGAACAAATAACTTAATAATTTAAACTCGGGTTTAAGTATTAACATACAATTTAACACACAAATCTGCTTGAAACAGTATGAAAACGGCGGTCTAATTTTGACAGCTGATCTGCAGAAACGGTTACATATTAGTGCTGGGCGATGTTCATCGATGTTTTTGAAACATCGATGTTCTGTTACCGATGTTCGATGTTTTCGACATCGATGTTAGAGGTCAAACATCGATGTCGACATCGATGTTTACCTTTCGATGTTCAATGTTATAACAAAACAAGAAAACTAGGTTGTAATCTTAAACTCAATTTTCCCAGCACAAGAAAATAAGAGCGAAAGCTTTTGATTTCATTTGCTAAAAGCCTTATTAGAGTCGACAATAAAAATTTCCGGTGCAATGGCAATTATAATTGCACGAATTCATGCGCAGTAAACCGTTCTCGATCAACTGGCCCCTTGCTAACAGTCAGAACAGCAGTTGGTAGTGTCGAAATCTCTAAAATACCCCCAGAATTAGAGATGGGCAAACCTATTCGTTTTGACTGTCAGTTAAAGCAGCTACTGCTACTTACAAATGGCAGTAGCCATTAGCTGTTCATAGGTGCTTCGACCAATTAATAAACATTTAAAAGTAACAGAATAATCCATCTCTACCCAGACTTGCACCGGCAATGGCAATGAAAGTGGCGCGTGCCCCATTTCTGGCAATGCGAGACAGCTGATCGAGAACGGTGTACTGCGCATGAATCCGTGCAATTTTAATTGCCAGAAGGCTAGAATTGCCGACTGTAATACGGATTCCATTGTCGCGGCGCAATTGCGAGAAGTATTTGGCCAGCTTATCCAGAACGAAATCTTTTTTTTTTCCAAAGCCGGCGAAACTATGGCCCCAAAAACGAAACAGCTTGCAAGGAATCATCATTAATCTAGTTTTACAAAAAAAAATAGTTTACAAGTTTTTAGTGACTGGAATTCATGCAGTTATAAAATATTATGTTTTAATATTTGCTTTATTTTTTTGTTTATATTATTTTTTAAAATTTTTGTTATTTTGTTTTTTGACGTTTCATAATTTTTCAATTCTTTCTAATAACAAGTTTATTTTTATTTTTTATATCTAATTTATTCCTAATCGCAAATATACTTTTTTAAATGTCGATGTTTGAACATCGATGTTTAGAAAACATCCTTCCTTTCTGAAACACTTTTCTTTATAATGATAGTCTCGGAAATGGCAACCCGCGCTGCTTGGACGTGACTATTTATTTTAAAGGGATGGAACTTAGACTAGAAAAGAAAAGGACGGAATCTTAGACTAGAAAGGAAAGGATGGATATTTATAATTATTTCATCATTCTTCTTCAGTAAAGGATTAATAAATTTTATTAGGCCATTAGAAATTAGCGTTTTTATTATTTCTGAATTTCTATTGCGAAATAATTTGTATCCTATAGTGCTGTTGTTTTATGTGTACGGTAGGTTATTGTAAAGTGTAATTATGCGTTAGTATTTATTGCTTTTGTGTAATCTAATAAGTGCATATCTACAAAAAAAAAAATTGGAAACTCGTGGGTGTCTGTGTGTTTCTTCAAGTGATTTAGTGCAAATGTTCCGAGAGAGGCCGAATGGGATTTAGTGGGTATAAGCTGATTATGCAGTTCCACATTATCATCAAGGTACGTGATGAGCATAAAGCTTTTCCCATAGAAAAAGAAACAAAAACCTGAAGATGTCTCTGTGCCCTGGATTACTTGCTAGTGTACTGTCACCTGGATTCACTTCTATTTGGATACTAGGTAAACTAAATATTATTTTTATAAGAATCTATAGTTATTTTCTACACAGTTGGCAACATTCGGCTTGAACATCTGTTGATTACACAGCTTGGCAATGTAATATGATCATATATGAATGTGCTGAGGAGTAACCAGGTGGGTTTAGGGGTGAATTACCCCACTTTTTAAACGTTCGATTTAAAAAAAAATATATGTAGCGCTTCTCTAGGACACCCCAGGAGTCACCCATTTAAATATAATACGTCATTTCCATAACACCCTGTATACTATTGAGATCATCGATTACCCGCCGCGTGCCGGAGCGAATAGTGTCGTGGAAAAAGCCATACTGGTACTTTGCATCGTTTTAATGGTCTAGCGCAGCGGGATACCAGACGAGTGCATAAAAGGCGTATAAGAACATTTGCTTCATGCATTATTCAGATTATTAATGATTTTTGATTTGTTATAAAAATAATAACATTCGAAGTTATTTTTAACTTAAGGTAATTGATTAAAAATAATATTATATTCCTTTCGTCGTTTTTTCAAATTTAAAATTTCCAGGAACAAATTTATAACAAAAAAAACATTGTCTTACCGTTAAAATTGCATAGTGTTTAATCTGCTAATCTGGATTATTTTAAACTTAACCAGTGGCGCAGCCAGAAATATTTTTGTGAGTTTTATTAAAATTTCGGGGGGTTATTAAATTTGTGGTTTATATGAATATATAGTTATACAGGGTGGCTAATTAGTGCGACAAAGCTCAATATCTCTTTTACCGCTAGGGATAGCGGAAAACTTTTTTCACGAAAGTTATTAAGCGTTAAGAGGTGCAGATTTTAAAATTATTTTCGACCATACAGGGTGCTCCAAACGGGCGGTGTGATAAAAATTTCATATTTTTTTAAATGGGACACTATGTTTATTTTTACATATTCGAATTCACCGTAAAATTCTGTACATAGCACCGTAATTATTTGTACACATTTGTGCAACGTTGCCAAAGAGATTGGAAAATTCCTAAAATTTGTGCAAAAACATGGTTCAATAAAATGTGTAATATTTCTTAACTTATAATAATTTGAAATAAAATATTTTTATGTCGGAAAGAGGAATGTTGACAGAAGTCCCCTATGATAACACAATCAATATTATTATACAGGGTATTTTCTATGGATATGCCAACATTACGAACTTGAAACCTGAATTTCGTAAGTTTTTTAAATGAAACACCTTGTATATGATTACTTTATCTTGTAGATATTTTAATCCTCTCTAATTTTTATTAAGGTCTTTCTATGCCTATCTCTACCAATCTTGGTGGTATTTAAATTATTATTTAAACTCGAGCAAAAAAAAGTGGATGTATTTTACCATTGTCCTTTTTCTAGTCACCTATGACAAAATAAAAACAAAATGTTGTAATTTAAAAAAAATATATTTATTCATACGGGAGGATACGACACAAAAATATTTTAACAATTCAAGCTTGTGGACAATTTCTAAAGTAAATTATTACCTAATTATTTGTTCATATAGTAAGACTTGAACTTGAATTGTCACATAAAAATCGATTACTTTTAAAACTTTTTAGGTGTGAAATTTTCTTACTGAATCCCCCACGTACTTGAATTAATAACCGGAAATTTCCGGCAAAAATCCACGTAGTAAGGAGATTACAAGTGAAACTATTTCCAGGTACAGGTGTTCTAGTAAGGTTAGATAATGGACTGCAATTATTCAACCCATATGAATTTAAATTACAAAAATTGGAACATTTCACATAGCCAATAAACTACTTTCGCCATAGTAATGCTGAAGCTGCTGTAAAAGCAATGAAGAAATAGCTTATACCCAGTTTTTTCGGGCTTAATAGAATAGAGAAACGCACCGAAAGAAAATGGTTGTTCCCCTGCACAAGTTTTGCATAGTCAAATATGAGATCTTCAGTTTCGGAATACTGAATTTGACAATTTAGTGTAAAAGCGTCCAAGTAGGATTAGTTGTTTAACTGCAAAATAATATTTGAAAATTATGGGATCGAGTATATGTTATGACAGACATGGAAGAAGAAATTGACAGTATACAATAATTGTAGACTGTCAATTTAAATTCAATATAATTATTATTATATCATGGAGTGGAAACATTTTGCGGAAGGAAGAAGATTCATTAGATTATGTTTCCATCCCGAAAATTCGGAAGAAAGAGAAGAATGACAATTAATGTGGATTCTAAAGGGAAGATCTAGTATCACAGACCAATCGATGACCGTAGTGGAACCTGCTAAAGGCTGCTCTAAAGGATTGCCTGGCACTATCATAAATTGTATACAATATTTAGTGAATATTTTTAAGAAATTAATTTTTCTAGCTTGTTACTGATTCCATTCCAATAGTCAGTATCTAAATAAATAATGGAATATATTGGAAGGATATCACCGTACCTGTACCTAATAAATCCGCCATAATAATTAAAATACTAATACACCCATGTCATATTCTAAACTAATGTACTATATGGTACACAGTTTATAACTCCAGGCTAAATAATACAAAAATTTGCCATTATAATAATTATTAAAAATGCAGAATTCCTTGCTAGGACGTTAATGTATTTATATCTGTCAGAGATAAACATGACTCTCCCATTTGCAAGTTTTTATAAATGAACGTGATAGTTGCAATTTATATGGGATTATTCCATGATCAAGCCGGACAAAAAATTTACTAACAAAAATAAAACACGAGGGTCTAAAGCTCTAAAGTATTTTTAACCTTTCGTGTATCTTTTACAATCTCCAAGATCCCAATGGGCGTTTTCACACTTACCGACACGACGCCGGTGGACGGCAAATCTCATGTAATCAAATGAAGCTTTCAGACTCACCGACATGTCGTTGTCGTGTCGTTGCCATCCTAACTTGTCGTCGAGAAGGAGTCGCCCCGAAAGGACGAAATTTAATTTGTTATGTGTTAGTGAAAAGTAAAAAAATTATTTGAATTGAAATAAAAAATATGAGTGAGCAACTTCTAAAAAAATCCAGATATTCCAATACACTTAAAACGCAAAGTCTATGACATGTGCATTTTGCCGGTAGCAACATATGGCCTCGAAACATTGACAATCACAAGAGGCAGTGCAGACAGATTAAAAATAACACAAAGGGCAATGGAACGGGTAATGCTTGGAGTTTCCATAAAGGACCGGATCAGAAACGAAGAAATAAGAAAACGAACGAAAGTGACCGACGTAATCCGCTACATGGCCGAGATGAAATGGAGGTGGGCAGGACATGTTGCAAGACAGGAAGACGGTAGATGGACGAACAAAGTGACCCACTGGCGCCCCAGAGAAACAAAAAGAAGTAGAGGAAGACCGCAAAGGCGTTGGCTGGATGATATCAGGGGGGTCGCTGGTAGAAACTAGGCGCAACTGGCTCAGAATCGACAAGAATAGAAAAGACTCGGAGAGGCCTATGTCCAGGAGTGGACCGGATAGGGCTGACAAAGAGAGAGAGAAAGTAAGAATATCACAATTGATCAGCTAAAAAGGAAACTCCATCTAGGTTGAAGGAATTAAAAACTTAAAACTCTAAACTTCTTATAACCATTCAGGAAAAGAATATAACATGATACATCATTACAAAAATTTGCCGGTATCGTGTCGGCGTCGTGCCGGTAAGTGTGAAAGGCCCAATGATTAGAATCGAATTAGGGACACCCTGTACACGGTGGGCCAAAAGAAGTGACCATATTATTCTTTTCTAACTAACTTTATTGTTTAAAATCATTTTTAAACTAAATTTGCAGGAAATATTGACAAAAGTATAATTCTCGTAAAATTAATTTAAAAGAATAATTGGCCCTCACATTTTAAAGCTTCTTATATTTTTGGAGATTTTTGCCATCACGTTTAATTGAATAGCTTAGGATTGGCTGACCAAAATGTATTCAAACTCGGCACATGTTTACCATGTCGACCTCTTCAGGAAGTTATAATGCAGTGTTTCTATAAAATCTACAGAGGAGTCAATATTCAGCCACCTCAAAAATTACACGGGATTTCCTATGTTCAACTTAACGATGCATCACCCGGTATGTCCCACGGTGTGGGCGCAGGTATATTTGGGGAGAGACCCAGGATGGACATAAGCATTCCTCTGGGGAACTACGCCACTGTATACCAAGCGGAAGTTCATGCCATACAAGCATGTGTACTACAAAATCTTGAAAAGGGCTACCACGAACAGAAGATTTACATCCTGTCGGACTGCCAAGCTGCTCTTAAGGCTCTGAACTCCAATCGGTTTACTTCAAAATTTACACTGGAGTGCCATACCAACCTAAAAGGACTGGCGGCCAGGGGGAACAAGGTAGAGCTCTTGTGGGTCTCTCGTCACTCTGGGATATTAGGAAATGAAAATGCGAATGCACTAGCGAGAGCCGGATCCGCTCAAAGTCTCAGGGGCCCCGAACCGGCCTTTGAAATATCAAAATAAGCAACAAAAACAACATTAGATAGATGGTCGAAAAAACAACACCTATCTAGATGGCAAGGGTTACCTAGTCAAATACACGCACGGGCCGTAATTGGAAAACCATCGAAAATACTATCAAATGGGATGCTAACCCTGAAGCGGCACCAGTTAAAACAAGTGATGGGTCTGCTAACAGGCCACTGCCACTTGTGAAACCACCTTCGATGGATAGGTATAAACAACGGATCCATTGAATGCAGACTCTGCGGCGAAGAGGATGAAACCGCCTCACACGTAATATACCGCTGCGTAGCACTGTCTCGTAGAAGACAAAATATCTTCGGGAATATACAACGTGGTGACAACCTCCCACATGACAAGCTTGGTAGAAGGTTACTGGACCTCATAGAAGGAACAAACATCTTCTAACAAGATCGGGGTACACAATAAGCCGGTAGGCTGCAGTGATAGAAGTTCGGGCCTTTAAACCGACTCCCGCCTTTAACCAACCAACCAACCAACCAACCCGGTATATCTAAATTTATAGACGGTTGGTTTTAAAAAAAGTATATAGGATTTCACTAGGAGTCCCATTTAAATATAATAAGCCCTTTCCATCCACACCCTGTATTATTAAATGTGTAGGATACAGTATTGTTAATATTCTCAGATATTATTTTATTAAAATGCTTGTGGAACAATACGACATTCCAAAAAGCAGGCTTTATTTGAAAATTCCATTATATTAATTAATAAAAATGCATGACTCCTCGCTAATCCGTGCATATATTTATATCTGTCAGAGATAAACATGACTCTCCCATTTTATCATAGGTGTCCATTATCAAGCTAGCTTGACTAAAAGTTAATTACTTTTATAAATGATCTTGAAACTTAGAAATCGGCAACATGCAAACGCGAAGTGGCTAGTGCTGGGTCATCGATTTGCATTATCGATATTTAGCATCGATGTTGACGTCGAAAACAACCATCGATGTTGATAAAACATCCTTGTGAAAATATAGATGTTAGGGTAAAAAAAATCACATATCAATATACAGTGAAACCTCTCATAACGGGCACCTCTAATAAGCGGGCATCTCTATTAAACGGACATTTTTACATAGTCCGGAACTAGGTATATGAAATTTCATGAAAATCAACCTCTCTTCGGCGGACTCTCCTTTGGGCGGATGCGGACAGGCTCTTTTCATACAGAGAGTGCGAAAACCCTCCTTTAAACGGACAAAGTTTTTAAGTATTTGGTAAACGGATAAGAATGGTGCAAAACTCTCTGAAGACAGACCAGAAAGGACTTCGCCGAATGAAAGTATGTGTGATTCCACGACAGCAGTCCGCCGTTTATTTGTAAGTTATAAGGTTAAAATCGTACACAATGGCACAAAAATGTCGCGTTTTGAGTCTGAAAGAGAATATTAATGTTGTGGAAGTTTGTAATTTGATAACAATGATTTGGGCGAGTTCATTAACATTGACAGCAATGTGCTATTAGAAGATGATAGCGACCCCATTCCTACCTATTATGTAGTCCAAACTGAAATCACATTACTATCTGACGACTCTGATGAAGAAGTTGAATGCAATAATCAAACAAATGTCACCAATTATCAACAAGCCATTAGTATGGTAAAGGAATTATAAGAGTATGCAAAGAATAGTAGTAGTGTAGACTCTACAGCAATGGAATTGATATCAGACTTGTAATTACATTTTCTAGATTGCAAGTATAAAACGCAAACAAGTTAAACTACGTTATTAGATTTTTTAGTACTACTACATTATAACTACAACTAGTGTATTTTTGTTATGTTATGTTTATTTGTACATACATATACATAGTAATAATTTTGCATTATTACCTAATAACAAATTTCCCATAGGCGGACAAGTTTAGACGGTCCCGTAGGTGTCCGCCTAAGAGAGGTTTCACTGTATGTTCAAAGAAGTAGTCAATTTCTTAAAGAAACCTAATTTTAGTAACAAAAAATCAAATTGCACAAATTCGTCTTCTCGTCATGATGAGACGATTTAATAATAACTGTGTTAATCATAATAACTCCGTTTTTGCCATTCGAAGAAGATACTGTATTGTCGAAACAATCGTCATAGTGCCCATATATTCAAAATAAATACGTGCCTATGTTTATTCTATTTGACAACTGTCATTATAATAATTATTATTTAGATGTGTTTAATTTTAAACTAAATATACTATAATATACGTTCGTAGAAAAAGTATGGTCTGCAATACTTGCGTGAAGCCAACTTTTATACACCTATTCGGTTTACAATACTCGCCTACAGGTCGTAAAATAGCAATTATTATAAACACGAATAATATTTCCGTCGCACTCAAGGATCTTAAATCAAGGAGGATACGGCTTTAGTTCACATTCTTTGAAGAACTAACTATTCACATTCTTAGGTGAGTTGTAAACAACTCCCGGAAAAGTAATCGGGGAGTTCTGAAAATTAGTATAATTTTTCTTTGTCGTTTCCTGTTAATTAGACAAAGACATTACGTCGCCTTCGAGCGCTCGGAACGCAATTTTTACAAAGCCCTTATTGGAACGGCCGTCTTACATACCTGCTTTCATGTTTGACACTACCGAACTAACAACTGTCATATTTGTCGTTATTGTTAAATAAAATTATTTGTTGTGTTTCAGTGTTTGTGTGTTAAATTTAAGTATTGGTTGTGAAATAAAGAGTAATTCTTAAGTCAATAAGGTAAGACTGTGCCAAGTCTGCCATAAACTGGATAAAAATATAGACTCTTGAGTCACGTCCGTCGATTGTTTGTTTTTCCTAACTAAGACCGAAACAGACAGAAGATAAAATGAGATGGGGATTCTATAGATAGAATTCCCATCTCTTTTTTCTTGTATTTACTTTTATAATAACAGGCGTCCTATTGATGTGTACATGGTGTCCCATTTTCGACACTGTTATATCTCAGTAACTGTTAGTACTATCAAAGAAGTAATGTAGGTGTCATGTGCTCTTTTTGGGTCAAACTGAAAATGGTAAAATCAAAATTTGAAAATATTCGCTCGCTTAAGAGATACGGGGGAAAATCAAAAATTTTACAATTTCCAAATTACCCTATATTTTCTTAGTTAAAAGAGACACAAAAATGTTTTATACAGAAGCTTCTTTATATTGATTGTTGAATAATCTTCCGTTTTCAGAATAAGGGGTCAGGTAAAAAAGTTATCGGACCTAACCTTATTTTCTTAAATGGAATATTTTGCATATTTTAATCTAAGAAGATACTGTTTTAATTTCTCCTTTCAAATATATAACACATCATGGATGATATTGGTTTCCTAGGCGATTTATTTAAACTTTATTACTTTAAACCACAGTAGACCATGAAACAAAAGCTAATATCCTAGAAACAACTATGTTGATTATTAACAGTTAATGTCAATTTCATTTTTACATATTCATTTGTGAAAATGTGGCAAATGGCGCAAAATGTATATTTTGTTCGCTATCCGGAAAGACGGTAACCATTTAAGGACATGTTCAGAACATTTGCGATGATTCCCGTTATTTTTTACCTTAATCTGAATCTTTTATTTCGTTTCAATGTAATAAAGTTTAAATAAATCGCCTAGAAAACCAATATCATCCATGGTGTGTTATATATTTGAAAGGAGAATTTAAAATAATATCTTTTTAGATTAAAACATACAGGGTGTTCCATTTAAAAGAATGAGATTAGGTCCGATAACTTTTTTACCTGACCCCGTATACTTATTCTGAAATCGGCAGATTATTCAACACTCAATACAAAGCAACTTCTGTATAAAACATTTTTCTGTATCTCTTTTAACTAAGAAAATATAGGGTAATTTGGAAATTGTCAAATTTTTTATCTTCCCCGTATCTCTTAAGCGAGCGTATATTTTCAAATTTTGATTTTACCATTTTAAGTTTAACCAAAAAGAGCACATGTCACCTACATTACTTTTTTGATAGCACTAACAATTACGGAGATACCCTATGAAAGTGTCGAAAATGGGACACCCTGTACAAAGCAGATAGAAATACCAGGTCCATGTTTTTTTCAAGTCAATGGTCGAACTACTAACATCGAAATTCCACCATCGATGTAAATTGTCGACATCGATATCAATGTCCTCTGACGTCGATGGCAACGACATCCAACATCGACAACAAACCATCGATGAACATCGCCCAGCACTAGCAGCGGCTATCAATCATGTGATATCGATAAGACGGCCATTTAATAGGAAAGGATAAAAAGGGCGGATGTCTTTTCAACGTAATAGAGAAGTGATGTAGATGCTCTTAATCATGATAAAGTGCGACAAGATAAAGATTATTTGAATAAAAACTTCAGTGGGCTATTATGCTATAATATTCAAACTTTCGAGTGAGAGAAGAAGGCCTGGGTAAAGTATTTTCGGGAAATTTAAAACTTACTCAAGACGGTTTTTAATTTCAGCTGAGATTTAATAACAAACGTTAAGATTATCGTTTCGTTCTACTCAAGTGATAAAAGTTAAAACAGCAGAATATTTAACATGATCTATAAATTTCACACATTTTATTTAATCATTCTTCTAAGTCTAATTATAACTAGTGATGAGCGATATCGTGATTTTTCAATCACGTTGTGAAAGGTGATTGTTATTTTATTATATCAGTGAAATTAAAGCGTGACGTGATCACGGTTTATAAATTTTTATCACTGCTAAGCGAGATATTAACTAGATAATATACGTAAGAGCATATTGCGCGCATCGTAAAATAATTAGTGGGTGATGGTCGATGGATTTAAATTATTTATTATGTATACTACTTTGCTACTAAAAGAAAGCTAACAGAAGAAAACTAAAATCTGTAAAAAAATATTACACAACATTGATAACAAACAAAAGGAAACGTTATTTCTACCCAGATTAAAGTAGAATTATACCTTTAAACAACTATGATGAACTAAACACTGTGTACTTTACAACAAACCATTTATTCATGTAAATACGCATGGTTTCTTAATCATTTTGTGCTTATTGTATTATATTATCATTTAAGAATAGAATAATTAATCATTTGAGTTTTCTTATTATTTAGACTGTTTCTAGTAAAACATAGTATTCATGTAAATACGCATGGTTTCTTAATCATTTTGTGCTTATTTTATTATATTATTATCATTTAAGAATAGAATAATTAATCATTTGAGTTTTCTTATTATTTAGACTGTTTCTTTAAAGAATGCCCAGAGCTCGCTAGTCTTTCGAATATTACTACTCATTTTCATTTCGCGATTTCAAGTTCACGATTCAGAAGTCACAGTCAAGTACCAAATAACTACCTGACAACTTCACGGAATCACATTTTAAATAATAGGTCTATATGAGATGTGATTTGAGAAAATCCACCAAAAAGCAACAAGGCACGAAGTCCAGTACCCTCCATGTTATTCTTATGATCATATGCTAAAATTACATTGTATTTCTAATGGTGTTATAAACAAAAAGATAGGTTTAATGATTAGTAAAAGTGAAATACTTACTAAAAAGTGATTTGTTTAAACTGTGATCACCAGCCCGGTGAGACCGCTTATGGCGGGGATCGAAGCATATAAGTAGGCCGTGCAAGTGACGTTACAGCCAGGCAGGTTACTCCATACGTTTATCCTTTTGTGTCGATCGTTCTGTGTCAATATCAGACTTTGGGTTTGTTCGATTTAATCTAGGCCATGTTTGTCTGCCTTTATTGAATCGGAGAAGGTTGATGCAGACAGAGACAGACATAGAATGCGAGCAGCACACGTTCTTAAATTATTTCACAACCGAACATCCTTTATCTGGAAGGGGATAAAATCAAGTAACATATGATTTATAATGTGATTGAAAATGGTGGAAGAAGCGTCATTAAATTCTAAAATAATTTTCTATTCTTTTCACGAAAACGGGCCTTCTCGTTTTGTTGCAGGTAAGTAATTTATGATTGAAATATTTTTTTACTAATTTTTATTCGTTATTGTTATTTTACATTATAAAATTGTCCCATTATGCCCCAAATTTGTCACGCAAACTAGCAACAAACACATTTTTAAAGAATTTTACTTAAATTTTACAATCCAGAAGTCAAAAGCTACAACATAATAATTACAGCTTAGTTATATTAACCCGTAGCCAGAATTTTGAGTCCGGTAATATATTATTATAATAATTCTTTCTTTTCATAGTTTAATTGAGAATCCCATAATGACTGAACATTAAAGAGGACTTCGATCACTAATGTTGCCAGGAGTATGCTACGAAACAAACAAATTGCAAGCCCATAATCATAATGATGGTACATATATTTACTTGGTTAGTAGCTGTACATATAGTATTGTATTTATTGTAAGTTATTATTTATTTCCTATTTTTTAATAAAACTAATTACAACCTTCAATCTCTGAATTCTTTATTTCTAGTTTCGTTACTAGTTCAATAATAATATAAAAGTATGTAAGGACAATTTTGAAGCAATATTTACAGCTGAAAACCTATGCCAAAATCCTAATATTTAATTTTCTCTACTTAGTAAACCAAATAAAAGGGTTTTGATGTTTTCTTTGCTTGAATGTCACTTTAAAATATTGACAGTAATAAAAATTTGGACAAAAGTGACATTTGAAAAGCACGTGCGCGCCAGGCATAATGGATGTCGCCGTATCATGCCTGCTTCGATTATTTAACACGGCAGTTTGTCTTCTTCCTGGTTATAAGTATTCGTTGGTGATCACATCTCGTTTTTTATTGCTGCTAAGGAACTGTGACTACTTGTAATTTGTTGATATCAGTGATTAAATCACAGTTCGTGAAATATCGCTCACCACTAATTATAACAACGGAGATCCCAATGGTAACCGCCGAATTTGGGACACACTGTTGTATTAAACAAAAAAAAATACACTGAGTACCATAACTTACGGTAGCTACTGGAGATACACTAAATATCAAACTGGACCGATTAAGTCATTTCAGTTTTTTTCGAAATATTTATACTTCTAGAAATACAGGGTGATGAAAGTGAAAGTTTATTTTCGAAAATAAGCCATCATTTGTAACCGGTTCAATGTATCGGATTGAAAGTTGGCGGTATGAATTTGAATGAATTTTGGTTTAAATTTCACATTAACGGGTGCTAGTTACATACAGGTCGATAAGTGGATCTGTGTCCCCGACGTATCGGTAAAGGGGAAGCAATATCGTTTAAAATATGGTCCAGTCATAAGGCGGGCTATTATTATTTTAAATAATGTAATAACAATAGGAAATTCTTCAGTAATTGCATTTTATATTTGAAGGTAGGAAACTATTCTTATCAAGGTTTAAAAATTGCTTTTACAAGATGACATTTTTTCAACATGGACAAAAAAACAGTTACATGTTTAATTGATTAATGATGAATTTTCAGTTTTGGCCGCATTAATGTCCTTTACTAGCTCTCGCTTAAGTGGCAGTGGCGGTTCTTCCACAGGAGCACATGCGCACGTGCACCCCCAAAACAAAACGAATAAAAAATATTAATTTATATTCATTGAATATTATTTATCGTATAAAGTCCGACCCTCCCTAATATTTTATCGTACCGTCAAACTAAAAAAGTCCGACCCTCCCTAATATTTTATCATCTCGTCAAACCAAACTGTATAGATCCGGCAACCGTGCCTCGGTCGAGGTAAATTACGATTATGACGAGACTTGCTCGCACGTGCGATTAAGTAGTGCAGTTTCTCTATAGTAACAGGTGGCGGGTGGCAACGGGGGATAGGGGGGCTATGGTGATTTAACATGGAAGAAGGCGCACAGTTGTCTGTTCGTGCATCTAGTTAGAAATTCGAGCGTGTATGTTTTAATATTATATATAGTATTTATTAAGTTAAAATGAATAGTTGACGGTGGACTATTTAAGAAATAATTTTAGCTCTTTGAGTTTGGAGCAAAAAATTGAAGTGAAGAATGCGGGAACACCTAAACCCGAAATTAATTTAACGCAGACCACAAAGAGTAAACCTAGGGACTTTATTAGAAAGTTTAAAAATGAAATTATGAAAAAAAATTATAGAGGGTATTCCAAACTTAATGAGGCTGTTATTGATAAATATTCTACAATTAAGAACCGAAGAATGGACTTTACGTTTAAGCACTATTGTGTAGGGTCGATTAAATGTTGTGTATTTCGATAAATGATACTCGATATGATTTTAAACCATTTTATTTAGGATTTAAGCTAAAAAACACTGAAAATATGAAGAATGCCAACTTTTCAGTCTCGTGGCTCGATTCGTTCTAGTCAAGAAATAGTTCTTGATTCATTCGGTTTTCTTGATAACTCGTAGATGGCGGTAGTAGTATTGGACATCTTTCGGTTTTCTTGATAGCTCGTAGATGGCTTTAGTAGTATTAGTAATGGACTGTATAAATATTGTTACGAGGGTTGCATGCTACAACGTTAAGATCCGACAGCTATACACATTAAGAAAACCTTTCTTATTTTCCAAAAGCTGTATTTCCTTGTGTAAAATTAAAAAATAAATAAAAATATGTTTTACCTAACGCATTTTCTTAATATTTTTTTTCTTTCTACATTTAAAACGCCTATAAGTAATTGTTTGGTCGTCACACAAAAATAAAATTTTAAAAATAATTTCACCATACTTGTGAACCCCTTCTATCATAGGTAACGAGCCGCCAATGTTAAGTGGGAATTTAAATATATTGATTTATGAGGAATCACAAATCATTAACATTTGTGATCACAACACGGGTCGGACTGTGAACGTTTTTACGAGAAGCATACTTATTTATTATCATCAAGTTCAAAATTGAAAAAAAAAACACCTTAAAACCCAACACAATGAACACTTACTTATAAAACATAATTTAACACAATACAATAACTATTACCATTTCTATCACTACACAACTGGGTGGGTCATCCATCAAATATCGGACATCGTCGAACAAGTCCGATGGCCCATCGGGTGTCTCACGAGACGCATGCGCTATCAACTGTCTTGTGATATAACCTATCAAATTAGCCTAGTTACCTGTAACCATTGACAATGCACTCTGTTGCCATATTTTTAGATTAAAAATACTTTAATCAAATAAATATATTATTTTGCATTTAAATATCAAAATAAATAGTTTGAAAAAAAGGTTTTAATAATATTGAAACTAAAATGGAATATCTGTTTCTTATATACCTATTACAATTTACGTTAAATGCGTAAAAGTAATTTATGGGACACCCTGTATAGGTGTATTTAGTCAAATCTGTTTCATTAACCACCACCACAAATTTCCGGTATCTGTCCAACAGGTAACATAGTCACGCTAACTGAACAGCCATGTAGCAGTAATTTAAGGCAAACAAGGGGTGACACCGGTGGACCCGGGGGCGCTCACAGTCTCACGGGGCGGGACGGCAATGAGTCAAGCAGGTCGCCCGTAAAATGTGGCCTCTACGCCCATTGTATCTCCATCGTAGACCGCATGAATGGCATTTTTGTGAATTTGACCACATAGGGCCATCCTCATTTGCACCCTCTTATTCGGCCCTTAGCTTAATATTATAAAACGTATTAATAGACAGAGAAACAGAGCTTAGGAGCAAAACCGAATAAATCCACAATAATATTTTTTTCCGAAAATCGTGACATTTTGGATAAAATTTTTGAAAGAAAAAGTCAATATTTCCCTACACTTAGTCTTTGCTAGGCAACGGAAAATAACTGTTAGGAAATATTAATTTCCTTACTGTAACGAATGAAATGATATTTCCTTACAGTTGTTAGTGTTCTACATTAATTATTGAAAACACGTTGCTCATAAGGAATTAATTTATATTTTAAAAACCTCAATGTATTTCAGAATACATTTTGAAATTAGTTTGTTATATTCACAGTTATTTCCCCGTTAGTACAATTATTGAAAATTTGAGGAACATTATTAGAACTATGAGAAACATTTTGGAGAACATGCGATGTAGTAGGGTTATTTTGTTGAATATTTTGTACTGTGAAAATTTTATTTGCCACCTCAACCTTATTGTTAAGAGATTCTTCAATATATCCTTCAGCAACGTTTGATGTACTTCCATCCGCCATGTCTCTTTAAACTAGTTATGTTTGCACCATAGTCCACCAATATTGTTGCAGAAGACCGACGAAAGCAGTGACTAGTATATTCTGTCGGATTTACCAAGTTCAACGTTTATATGCATATTCGTACTTTTATCTTGATTTCTTTGGCAATAATTCTAATGAAGCAGTATTCACTGACTTAGCCAGCTCTGGAGGAGTCCCAGAAATGGAAAATTCATCATCACTTATCATTTTATACTGTTTTGCTTTCGGAAACACCAACAATTAAATTTATATGCGTCAAGTTTGACAATTCAACATTAATACGTTTCCATAGTAACGCAACCAATTTTATTACGAATTTCAAAGCGCCATTTATTTGTGAATGCAATTATTCGCCATTTTTTCAAAATTAATCAATATCTGTCGATTTTTAAATTATTTTCGGAAAAATAGTATGTTTACCTCGTAGGAAAAGCCACATTCCTGGACCCTGTGTTGCTGAGTCTCGGCTTGCGCCTCGACTTAGCAATCTTCACAGTCGTCCGGGAACCTCCACCAAACGGAAGCCGCTCGGCAATACACCCTTGATCATGTCTCTCGTCTTGTCGTCGCCTCACTCTTACACGTCTATCTGAGCCCGTAAGACAGAGTCATCGGAAAACAAAACGCGGTTCCAATCTTCTATTGTCCAAGCCAACTGTTCTCGTGCAAAATTCAACCGTGCAAACCGGTGGTCACGGGATAGCGGCGGCCCAGTAGCTTTAGTTCGGGAAGATAATCCAGCAGCATGAAGGCGCCTCCTAACTGTCCACTCACTTATGTTTACATTTCTCACTTCTTGCAGATGATTTCGAAGTGAAACTGCCGCGACCGTCCGGTTTCTCAAAGCACTAGAAACGAGAAAGCGGTAATCTCTAGCTGTTGTAGCCGAACAAACCTGAACCAGACCTTCGAGTGAGCAGACCAGTCTCTTCGTACCGGTGAAATACTCGTTGCACACTGGAGAGACTTACACCAACGTTCCTCGCAAATTCGCGCTGACCGTGGCCATCTTCTATAGCCGTCACAATTCGTGCCGAGATCAAAAGCATTTTTTTTTTTATGATCAAACACAAGCACTACAGGAAAAATCCTTTAGGGCACTCTAGGAGTGGTGCGTGTGCGTAAAAAGCGATTCACGTTGGTTTTGAATCGTTGGAGGTTATATTCGTTGGGAAAAGGGACCTCGGGAAGGTCGTTCCATAAGGATGAAGTCCTCCAGATAAAAGTATTCTTAAATAGTGAAGTTCGAGGAGTACTAAGCTCAACCACATATGGATGGGTGGCAGTGGTTCGTGTTTTAGTGGAGTATTTCTGATATTCGCCGCTGTGGGCGGAATTAAGAGGGCAAGGTCAGCCGAGCACTTTCCATGAAAATATCTGTAAAAGAGAGTCAAATCCCCAACCTGTCTTCGATGTTCTAGGCTGTCGGGGTTCTTAGTCAGCTCGTGGTCTCCAATCAGATGAATGGCCCTCCTTTCGATGGAATCCAGCAGCCGAAGAGTATGTTTGGGTGCAGAGCTCCAGACATGAGAGCAGTACTCTAGTGATGGTCGAATCTGGGTTTTGTACAATGTCAAAAGTTGTTGAGGTGTGTACAACTTTCTGGTTCGGAAGAGTACACCAAGTTTCTGAGAAGCTATCTTGGCGATTGCCACAACGTGGTTATGCCAAGACATATTTCCTTCTAGATTGACGCTCAGCAAATTAATAGATGAAGCCAGTGGGATTGCGCGTCCGTCCATGACTATATCCGGTTCTGTAATGTTAACCTTTTTAGAGAAAACTGCTGCCTGGGTTTTTTTTAGCGTTAAATTGGACTTGGTTACTGTCACCCGAAGCCAAAAATTTTTCCAGGTCTTTGTTGAGGCGTGATACTTCATGCAGTCTGCGAAGATGTGCGTCGGCAGCCGATGTTTGTGCATTCAAAAAGAAAGATGAGATAAGTGTGCTGTCGTCAGCAAAACTAAATATCGGATTTTCCGTTTTCACTAGAAGGTCGTTAATGTAGAGTAAGAAGAGAGTGGGGGACAATATGGACCCTTGAGGAACACCGGCATTGATGGTGAGAGAAATCCGTCAATCGCCACTTGCAGAGAGCGATCCTTAAGAAAGCTAGACAACCATGCACAGAATCGACTGGGCATACCATAGGATCGCAGGTTACTCAGAAGCCCTTCATGCCAAACACGATCAAAAGCTTTAGAAATATCCAGTGCAACAGCCAGAGACTCCCCATGATGTTCGATTGCGTTGTTCCAAATATGGGTGACATAGGCTAGAAGATCTCCAGTTGATCTGGACTTCCAAAAACCATATTGATGATCGCTGATGATGTTGAAGCCTTCCAGGTACTTTAGAAGATGTTGGTTAATAGCTTTCTCCATTACTTTTGATATAACTGAAAGCAACGCGACTGGTCGATAGTTGTTAGGCAGGGTTATCTTACCTTTCTTTGGAATAGGCTGGACTCGCGCCGTCTTCCAGCAAGATGGAAATATTCCTTTTTTGTAGGATAAGTTAAAAAGTCTACAAAATACTGGTGTTAGTTCATCGGCGCATCTCTTGAGAACTATAATAGGAATATCGTCTGGACCAGTAGCTTTTTTGACGTCGAGTCCTTTCAGGATTCGTTTGACGGGACGCTGACGGAACAAAATTTCGGTCGTTTCGGATTGAACCGCAGGAATGTCGGGTGGTGTTCTTCCCTGGAAATCTACAGTGGAATGCGAAGAAAATAGTTCAGCGAGTAAGCTTGCTTTGTCTCCGGCTGTGGATGCTATTGTACCATCGGGGGCGTGTTAGAGGTGGAATAGTTGATTTGGTGAAATTTTAGCTGACGGCCTTAGCGACTGACCAAAAGGACCTTGATCCGTTTGGACTGTCAAGATGTTTGTTTTTGAGCCTCACGTTATGGGCTTCTTTGCTTTGATCTATTGTTAGCTTACATTGGTTTACACTCACAATGCGAACAGTACACAAACAATTTGCAATAGACACACAAAAGTACAGAACCCAAAAATATGCTGGTAATAGTTTTGACGAATTTGAGGGGCACTGTTTTTGTCAAACGCTTATCGAAACAACAACAACTTTTTTTATACAAGCAATCACGAACAAATCATCGAATAAAGATAGTAAATCTTGTTACAACCGGAAAACAAACCAATAAACTAAAAATGTCTAAAATAATTTGAAATTTCGGGGTGACCCTAATTTAATGCTCGGCAGTGTATTAATATTTCAAACAATACCAACTACACGTTCACATTTATTTAAAAAATTAAAATTGTTACATATTTGAATATACAGCTTTTTGAACATTTGTTAGTAATATTTTATTTGCCGTTAAAATGTACTTCTGTCAGATCAATAATTAAAAAGGTTGACATTTAGACTTCACACGCTGACGCGTACTTTAAATAAATATCGTAGGGTACCAATAAAAAAATATATATTCTCCACCTTGGTTAGCTTTAACGCTGAAATATACAACTCATTCATTGCAAATTAATAATTTAAACCCCCTTGTAACACGCTTCTGTTTGTTTGCAAACAACGAGGTTTGCTTTGTGTTTCAGAATAATTATAAATTTAATGTAATCATAAATATATTATGATGTCAATTTAAAATAATAGAATAACGAATTGAGGATTAATGAGTTAGTAAAATTTAGGCTGAAGCTGTTCGGGGATAATCGATTTAAAGAAGATTTTTTGGTAGTTGAAAAAAAAAATGTTAACCAAAAATTACATTATACCTACATGTTTTCTTTTTAAGCAGGATTATAAAGTCTGTACGTTGTATCTTTATCAACACGCCATTAAAATCATACAAATCAATCAAAGTTTAGCGGAAGAAAAATATCAAAACAAAGACATTTCATAAACATTTAATATACGTATTCCGAAAAATAATTTATAGTTTCGAAAAAAAAATCAAATGATGTCGGTAAAAAACTTGCGTTCTCTTTTTTTATCATACGAAATCTTCAAACTTCGGTCCCAACTTATTTAGTTTTCGAAATTTGGTGTTTTCATAATCCACTTTAAAATCATGAAAAATTCCATTTTATATAAATAAATTTTCGAAATGTTATGACAAACAAGGTTATATTAGTAACAAATATCCATAAATACTTACCGAATGCACAAAAGTGCGATAAAATAGCTCTGATAGAACTGTTTTTAGGATTAAATTCAACTTGAAGACACAAAAACATAAAAACCAATTAAGATTGACACTTGGTTGACACATCAAAATGACCAAAATAGCAACTGTGAGTACAGCTGGCAAATATTTAATGGATTCAAATCAATATTCAACAACAATTGTAACTTTTGCCTTTGTCTAATACCTTATTGAATTAAAAACGTATTGCGGAACTCCGCGATTGCTCTATTATGTTTTTATTCACTTTTAAGGCTGTAATAAAATAAAGATGGGAAGTTTTAAGTCACGAAAAAATATTGGGAAATAAACTCTTACTGGTCTGTTCAGTGTTATCCGCGAATGGTAACCAATTTGTTTATAATTAGTATTACCTGGTTTGGTAATTAATTAAATAATCCCAATAACCTTATTAACAGATTAAGGAAAAAATTTTGTTTATAAAACTTTTTAGAAACGAAACAAAGAATATCGGAAAGCTCTTTTTTTGTCATATATGTATATACAGGGTATTAATTAAGTTTGTGCAATACTTGTTTTTCCAGATACAGAGAGTTAAAAAAAATTTTTTAATCGGGTTTCCGTAAATATCGTAAATATCCTTTTGTCGATATTGTTGAAATTTGGCAGTGTTATTTGTAGTATTAAGGGGCTAATTTAGCCCTAAGTAGATTATATTTATTGAGTCCAGTGGCGTACCGGGCGCACCTTAACGAATATTATTGGAAAAAAGTAAGCCATTGGCTTTTTGGAATTTTTATATTTTTCTCGGATTAAGCAACTAAAAATACAACACTTCTGTCTCTTGAATATTTCGTATTTTACTTTGTTTTCGAGAATTAAAATAAAAACCACTTTGATGCATGTCTGTGGAGATGCATGGACATTTTCTTGCTTAATCAAGGTTTGTTTTGGAAAATAATTACAGCATTTTACATGACAGTTGTCAGCTACAACTAAAACTGCCAAATTTCAACAATATCGACAAAAGGATATTTAAGATATTTAGGAAAACCTGATTAAAAAAGTTTTTTTAACGCCCTGTATCTTGAAAACGGAGTATTTGTGGACCCATGTTTATATGAACTTTTCGTCTTAGAATCACCAAAAAAAATTACTGTACATAGGTACCTAATTAACACCTTGAATATATACAGGGTGTTCCTTAATGACGTGCTAATATTTCAGAGTGTGATTTCTTAGGTTATTTTTTAAAGAAAAGTTCATATGAACATATGTCCGCAACGGCTTAAATTTTTTGCTACAGGGTGTTGAGTTTTTATTTTTTAAATGGTTATTTCTTAATATCTTCGAAAGTACTTTAGATATTATTTTCAATTTTGGTACGTGTTATAGGATACTAGTTGGAAAAGTTATTCAATTGTTCCACCAGTGGCGTCCTTGCAAACATGTCCTCTGATATTTCTTACAAAAAAGATGGTACGCAACTGCCATTTTTCCATGTGGATATTTTTTTATTAGCCTGGTAAATTCTACATGAAAACGGTCTCTTGAGTTTTTCTCGTCAGACGCACCGTTAAATTCATATTGAAACTCATTATTATTAACATTGATAAAATAATTAATGATAAATTTTGTTTCATAAAAATTATTCCAAATCACTTAAATGGCATACTTCGGCCGTCTTCGCATCGAAGTGTCTACTTCAACAATTTGTATGAAATAAAATTTATCAATGTTAATAATAATTTTTTCAATATGAATTTAGTGGTTTTACTCAAGAAAGGTGCGCCTGACGAGAAAAACTTAAGAGGCCGTTTTCATGTAGAATTGACATCAGAAAAAATATCCACATGGAAAAATGTCAGTGGCGTACCATCTTTTTTGTAAAAAAATATCAGAGAACATGTTTGCAGGGACGCCACTGGTGAAAGAATTGAATAACTTTTCTAACTATAATTTGTGGTTCTATATCCTATTAACACATACCAAAATTGAAAATAATATCTAAAATGCTTTCGGAAATATTAAAAAGTAACCATTTAAAAAATAAAAATTCAACACCTACCACTTTGGCAAAAAATTTAAGCCATTGCGGACATATATTCATATGAACTTTTCTTTATAAAATGACCTAAGGAATCACACCTTGAAATATTAGCACGCCATTAAGGAACACCCTGTATACAGGGTATTAATTAAGTATGTGTAGTAATTTTAAGTGCCGATTCTTTGGGTGATTCTAAGACGAAAGTTCATATCAATATGGGTCCGCAAATGCTTCGTTTTCAAGATACAGGGTGTTAAAAAAAACAGCATATTGACTTTCCCATATTCGATAATTAGTTCTAAACAACTTTTGTTAAAACAATTTTTCAAAAAATAAACCGAAATTTAGTTTTTTTGTCTAATTCTAAGAGCAATTAATAATCCAGATCAGCCGCCCACTAATGCTCTCTCTTTCTAACATTATTGGCGAATGCCACTCTCAATCTAACTTGACTTCAATGCACTTGACCTGTAGTTTGCACCGAATCTAAAATTAATTGATCTACTAGTAAATTGCATGTGATTGTCGATTTAAACAATGATTTCTATATAAACTTTTTTAAAAATTATTAAATTCTAATAATAGTCCGGTTTGTGAACGCTCTAAAGTTTCTCGGCTTGACAACAGCACCTTTCCTTTACAGTCTACGCCTTTCATGGTTTGCTTGTGTTAATTGATATTTGATTATACTCTTAATCCGCCATCGCTGATTAACTTTGGATGTAATTTCGACAACAATGTCATCCGAGTAATCGCATTATAGGTGTCAGAAGCCAAGCGGGGTCGTGTAACGAGTTTCTGGAAAGTTTATTGAAAACAATAGTTTGCAGAAGCGAAGTATTTTCATTAAAGAATTTTTCTTTCACTGTTCTGTTCCGTTTTAAATTATTTTATTTCCAAAACACTTTTCAAAAGTTTTTCTTTAGTCGTCTGTGAATTCCATCGGGTCGCCTTGACAACGTAAATATCAAGGAATTTTAACATCAACATTTTTAATTTGGATATTTTTGGGTAAAGTATAAGTGACCACGATATTCAAATTGAGGGGACTCCACGGAAAGTTACATTACAAGCTGCTTGAGCAGCAAATAATTTATTACTAGAAAAACCCAGGGTGTGGCATGAAAAAGTGTATCAAAAGTGTTTTGACTGGTGTACTGATAACCATGTGAGTACCGACTCAAAATGTTTTATTAGCATATTTCGATAATTTACCATAAAAGTAAATATGAAGTCGTAGAAAAAGTATAGTACAGGATGTCCCATTTTATATGTCACCGTAACTGTTATTGCTATCAAAAAAGTAATGTAGGTGTCACGTACTCTTTTGGATCAAACTTAAAATGATAAAATCAAAATTTGAAAATTTTCGCTCGCTTAAGAGATACGGAGGAAAATCAAAAAATTTACAATTTCAAAATTACCCATATTTTCTTAGTTAGAAGAGATACAGAAAAATATTGTATACAGAAGTTTATTTATAATGATTGTTGAATAATCTGCCGTTTTCAGAATAAGTATACGGGGTCAGGTACGAAAGTTATCGGATCTACCCTCATTTTTGGAAATGGAATACCCTGTATATTTTAATTTAAATTCTCTTTACGAATATATACACACCATGCATGGTATTAGTTTCTTAGGCGATTTATTTAAACTTTATTACTTTAAACCACAGTAGACCATGAAACAAAAGCTAATATCTTAGAGATAACTATGTTGACATTCTAGTTTATTAACATTTTTTGTGGGGAACATTGCAGAACAAAGTATATTACACCCCATGTGATAATATCCACGAACTTCAGAGACGTACTATATAATCGATGCCTTCCAAATGGTTACATCCGACATGGTGAGACACACTATTGAACAAATGGAGAAAAGAACCAACCGTTGTATTGAAAATCAAGGAGGCATTTAATGAAATGATATTAATATAATAAAATTTAGTTATTATTCATAAGCGGTTGAATATAATCAATTATAACTAAATCAAATCAAAATACTTATCATGTATTTATTATTTCAAAAATCAGGTCCGTACTGAGAAAATTCTCAAAATTTTCCTGATGATGTATAATTTGTGCCGAAACTAAGGTAAATGTTTTGAGTGATACATCATTGTATTTGGGGTAAAACTATAATCAAAAAATAAAATAAAAAATCCAGGTCCGTATTTAAAAAAATGAAGTTGACCATGATATCTAAGTTATAAAAAATGACATAAAGAAACTGATAATGCAATTTTATAGAAAAGAAAAAAATATAAAGCTTTTATTTAAAGAGCGTTTTTCTAAATTCAAAAGCTTTCGAGTTATTAAAGAAATTAGTTTTAGCCGTCTTTAACAAATCGTCCTGTATCTCACGAATCGTCAACAATTCGGCAACGTCGATAGAGGATTCCAAGAAAGCTTCAAAAACTGTACATTTTTTCTAATTTAACCAACTTCGTAAATATTACCGTTCTAAAGATACCCATAGTATTCAATTAAATAGTTGCCACCCTGTATATAAGCTATTTTAAAGTGCTTACCGTTTTGAAAACAATTACTTTGAAAATAGTTGGTAATTCAGTCCTTTAATAAAATAAAGTGCTTAGTGCTTACGAGGCCTAAAGACTTTAGGTAGATGCGCCGCGTTTAGTGTTTGAATGCCTTTTTCTAAAGGCTTTGCCCAGCCCTGCTTAAAAGTACAACTTCTTAATACTTTTACACGCATATGAAAACAAAGTTGGCAATTTCGTCATTTTTTTTAAAACATCCCATTAAATTATAAAACTTTTTAAAACTTTCCCAGACAAAAGTGTCTTTAAACACAGTGAACAGCTGTCGTTACACATAAGAAATTTTATTAAAACTTTAAAGCCCCAGAATAACCTACTTACTAACTAAGTCAAGCTTCTATTTATTTTAGACAGGAGCTCTTTGTATTTTCTAAAATGTATACCTACAGGGTGTTCCTCAATGGCGTGCTAATAATAATAACAAGAGTGTGATTTCTTGAGTAATTTTTATTAAGTAAAATTCATATAATCATAAACATAAACAATATTTATTTTCAAATTTGTTACATTAACAAAGTGAAATTACGTCAAATAATAATTCTCAAAAACTCTGAAGTTACGGTTACATAATTTACATAAATAATAATTAATCTACTACATATTTAAGTAATCGTTTAGACAATATGGTTCTAACTGAATTAATATTTTTTTACTTTCTAGTTTAACAGACGTTGGCTGTCAACGCGTTTGATTCGTATTGGTAATTTTTTGAACAGTTTAACACACATATATTCTGGGCTTGTTTTCGTAATATGAAGGCGATGCATGGGGTAACTGAAATTGTCCGCTCTATTAACCGAGCATTATTTTGCGAAATAAACAAGTCTTAATTTCTATGTAAAATATAAGACATTCGTCATGATACCGTTTTCTCTAAATACACTTCGACAGGACTGATTAAACTCCATTTTCTTAGTTACCCTGAGTGCCCTTTTTTGAGAGAAAGATATTTTGCACATGAAAGAAAGCATAGCAGCAACGGCATGAATTTCTTGTTACAGGGTTTGCTCGGATTATAAAATACTCATACGTATTTTCTTTCGCAATTTTTTATTTATGATTTTCGACACACCCGAACAAACCTGGAAATTTTATCATAATACATATTCCTGGTCCCATTTTCAGAAAAAAACTTCATATGAACATATGTCCTAAACATCTTAACTTTTGAGATACAGGGTGTTAAAGATTTTCATGTTTTGTTAATAATTTTTTAACGTTAATGACGTAAATACGTGACAAACCAGACTAAGTAGCAGCCCGGTGAGACTGCTTATGGGGGGGATCGAAACACGTAAGAAGGCCTTGGAAGTGATGCTAAGCCTACTCTGCTAAAAGTAACCTACTTTTATCTCTCTCATCTCATCTCATCTCTCATCATTTAAGAGTCAATATCAGACTTACGTAGAGTTAATAAGAAATGCCGAAAAGGGATTGTTTATACAGGCGACTTGATCCTGGTCATATTTGTCTCACTTTACTGAATTAGGGAAGGTTGCTGCAGACAGAGACAGACAGAGACATGCATAGAATGCCAACAGTACGAATTGTTAAACAAGCTAACTTCCTTCGTCTGGCGGGAATGAAAATCAAGCAACATCTGATGTGATTTAAAATGGTGGAGAATTTTTAAATTTTAAAATAATTTTTAATTTTCTAATCTTTTCACGAAAAACGTCGTTTCCTTTTTGGTGCAAGTGAGTAATTTGTAATTGAAATATTCATTTAGTCATCTTTACTGAGAGTAAGCATCAATAATAATTTCTTTTCCTAAATCATATGGGGCCCAAAAATATGCTTGGACTTGAAGCTTGAATTATTTCATAGGACCTAGAGCCCAGTTGAAGATGGTAAAATATTTTATGTAAATTATGATTTACTTCCTATTTTATAATAAAACTACTTACAAGCTTATTTCTGAAGTTTACTTTTTCATTTGTAGTTACATTACTAGTTCAAAAAATGATATAAGAGTGTGTAAGGATTATTTTAAACTGATATTTACAGCTTAAAACATGTCATAATCCTAATATTGATTTTCACCACTTAGGAAATCAAATAAAAGGGTTTTGAATGTTTTTTTGTTGGTTAAATATCACTTTAAAATATCGACAGTAATAAAAATTTGGACAAAAGTAACATTTGAAAAGCACGTGGGTTTATCAGCTGATACCAGACATAATGGATGCCGGGTTTGTTCGTTTGTTCATACTTGCTTCGATTTGTTAACACGGCTGTCTTCTTCCTGTTTATAAGTATTCGTTGCTAAGTAGACAATTGTCAAAACTGTTTATGTTTACTACAAAATCTGCTTCTTACCTACACGTCGACAACTTTATCTGTAGCTACAAAAGGGATGCGGGCAAGAAAATTTCTTGGGTTAACAATATTGTCACATATATTAAATTTTAATTTAATAACATGTTACCAAGTAAACCCTAAAATTAAATTTACCCATTTAAAGTAAATTGTCATAAGTATATAAGAAACTAATATTCTATTATAGTTTCAATGTTATTAAAACTTTCTTTTCATACTATTTATTTTAATATTTAAATGCAAAATAAAATATTTTTTTTTTATTAAAGTACTTATAATCTAAAAATAGGGCAACATGGTGCAATATCAACGGTAACCATGGGTAACCGGTGGCTAGAGCTAATTTGATAGGTTATATCCCAGACAGAGGATCCGTGCTGGCGTGGTTATTCGGCGATGTCCAATATGCTTCATCCAGTTGCGTAGTGATAGGGTTTGTTTTAGAACTGTGATAATGAATGAACATAATGGTAAAACCCTTCATAGTCAAACCCGTGAAGTGATTGTCAATGTGTACAGGATGTGTGAAGAGGAATCACAAAATTAATACATTTAAATTGCCACTTAAACGAAAGGTAGAAAGGGTCGCAATGTATGCGGGAGTAAGCGTGGGTTCAGTAAAAAACATTTACAAAGAAGATACTGAAAGGAAAGAAAGTAACCCGGATCAATTGTTGTCATCTCCTGTCAAAAAAAGGGCCCATCTCTCTGCTGTCGGAAAAATCGAAGGCTTCGACTGGCATTGTTACGAGAACAAGACAAAAGTTTTATTTGCAACTAAAAGTGGTTCCAAACTTAAAAAAGTTGCTACAACAGCTGACAAGTGACATAAACTCTCCGTTTTCCCGTGAAACTTTGAAGTGCATGTTGAAATAAAATGGATTTTATTGGCGAAAATGCCAAAATAAGCGAAAAATATAATGGAAAAGCCTAATATATTGCACTGGTGATACAAATATATTCATGCCATGAAAAAATATATATTATTACATTTTTAAGATAATAATAGCACACCCATGACTCAGCCATGTTTTAAAAGATATTGCTTCCCCCTTACCGATACCGCGTAGCTATAGACTCGCTTGTACTAGATCCTTTTTGATCTTTGTTAATACCTAATTTCATAACAGAGTGCAAATGAATGAATTTAATTTTTTTATACGATAACTGTATATCAAACGACAAAAAATCAAGCGACGACATTTGCTCAGCAAGGAATGATAATTTTTGGCGTACCTTTCTTCAAAAATAACTAGAGCAATTCCCGCAGGAATGCCACTGGTCGGAATAAAAAATTATGTTATACATCATAAAATGGCTCTTGATCAATAGAAAGATGTGTATTAAATTACACAAAAATATTTAGAGCAGTACCACAGTTATTAATACAAAAGGAGATTATTTGAAAATCTTCCACACCCTGTATCTCAAAAGTTAAGACGTTTAGGACATATGTTCATATGAAGATTCTTTCTGAAAATGGACCCAGGAATAACCTCCTTAAATATTAACATGTTATAAAGAAACACCCCGTATATTTTAATTCACAATTTATTAATGTACAATGCTCCTATGCGTTTGACTTCACAATTTTTTTATGTATGATTCTCAATACACTCGAACAAACCTGAACATTTTATTCATAATATATTTTAATTCACAATTCATTAACGTACGATACTCATACGTATTTTCCTACAAAATTTTTGTGTATGAGATTCTCGCAATGTAATTTCTATTTCAATTTGTTAATATACGGTACAGTGGTACCTCGAGATACGAGTGTCCTAACATACGAGTTATTTGAGATACGAGCTGTAGGGCGAGCGAAGTTTTGTTTTGAAATTGAGCGACATTTGAGATACGAGGAAGGGTCAGCTGCGACGCGATCTCTACAAGTGAAATAAAAGAGATTTTGGGAATGTGGGAGAGAGTTTCACAGTTCGTGGAAAAGAAACACCCCGAAAAAGTTGCAACTGGTCGTGCATCGGAGCTGACACTTCACTCATTTCCACAGCATTCTGAAAGGAAGGAAGAAACAAACCTTGGACAGTTTTTTTTTAAATCCTGCGAAAAAGGCTGGTGAAGAGAAAAGCAGTGACGAAAATTAAGCATACAGTAGCATTTAAGTTGTATGTAAGTTATTATATTTGTAATTTATAAATACATTTTTCGTATTCAAGAACACGTAAAAAAACAATTGAGGGTAGGATTTTTGGGGCTGGAACAGATTAATGGCATTTCAATTAATTTCAATGGGGATAATTGCTTTGAGATAAGAGCAAATTGACATACGAGCAAGGTTACGGAACAAATTGAACTGGTATCTCGAGGTATCACTGTATTCATAATATACTTTTATTTTCAATTTATTATCTGATTATTTATGTATCTTTAATCGAAATATGTTAATATACATAACAGATTAATATACGGGGTTTTTTGTTTTAGGAGTCTCCTACGAGTAACGAATGTTGGGGGTATTCTGCCCCCTCTTTACATCGCAACTTTCTATCCTGAAACACTCCTTGCCATGATAACATTAAACATATACTCCTTCTCAGTGCTATACAGGGGATTGAACTACATAAAATGTCTCTATTCATATACCGCAAAGCTATAAATATTGGAGATATTGGAAAATATTCATTATCCATGCTGAATTAGCCAAGCATAAATCGTTCTTCTTCACATAATATATATGTATATGTTTATTAAAACCGATTTCGTTCTATAGGGATTGATTTTATCATGTTTTTATATGCGTGAAATAACCCTATTCTCTATGGAACATATCATACTTGTGTTTTCGAGCTGCCAAGCTGGTAAATAAATGTAATAAATAAATAAGAAGGAGTTTTATGCCGGTAGGAATTAGCAAATAAATTATTCATTTAACACAAGTTTTAGTGAAGAGGAAAATTTCTGCATTTACTTCAGAAGGTTGTTATTAGGGACATAAAAATAAGTGGTAATAAAAAATTTCATGTTTCTTTTTATATTAATGTTTACAACTGACACAGGTATTGTTCTAAAATTACATTTTTAACGGAATTTTAAACGTTTTCACAACTAAATTAAAATTAACAGTCATATTCATGTAAGGGTTTTCAATTTAAAACCAACTTTATAATTACATGGTAAAAATGTATGGTTGGTGTGATTTTATAACAAAAAACGATAATGCTATTTTACACAATTATAGTAAGGGGTTTACAAAGCAAAATGATACCTATCTGTACGTCGGCCTTGTACAATGTGTCCACGGATAGAGTTCGGAAGAGGAAAAACTTTTTTATTTGTAGATTTAGAAGAAAAAGGTATTCTTCATAAAAATGTCTGCTTATGTCGAAACTACAATTTCTAATACCATATTTACGATTACTATACAGGGTTAGTCAGAAATAACATTTTTAATTTTTTGGATTTTGTTTAAAACAGATTTACGTAAAAACAAAAACAACTATTTTTTATTTGTATTTTTATTATTACATGTCATATTTCTTTAATTCATTCAATTATAAATTATAAAATAGTACAATAAATAAAGTTCTATGCAAACATGGTACCACCGAGTTCAGCGCATAGTTCAACTCGATATCTGAATTCCCGATAACAGTTCCTAATTTACTGTATTGGGATATTTACTTTTTTCTTTCAAGAGTTCCAAGTTATTATTGAAATTAGTTTTATACACATGTTGCTTCAGATATCCCCACAAATGAAAGTCCATAATTGTGAGAGCGGGACTTCTAGGTGGCCACTCACTTGGACCATACTTTCCAATCCATTTATTCCCAAACTGCTGATTTAGCCAATCACGAACAATTATCGTGGAATGAGCGGGACAGCTTGTTGAAAGTGTAATTTTATTCGATCAGCTAAAGGTATATCTGGCAAATGATCATAAAAAAATTGTTCAGAAGATGCAAATAAGTGTGTTGATTTAAATTGTTTTCAATAAAATATGGTCCAATTATTCCATTGTAAGAAATAGTACACCACACGTTAACTTTTTTTGAATACTATCTTCTAGAGCGACTACGAAAATTAGGGTTGTCACGGCTCCAATAGTGACAGTTTTGCGAACTGACTACCCCGTTTGTATTAAAAGTGGCCTCGTCCGAGAAAATAATATTATTAACAAAACTTCTTTGTCTAAGGATATTTTCCCCTGTCCACAAACAAAAATCCAAACGCTTCATGTCGTCATTTTCTTCCAGAAAATGAATAAATTTAGGTTTGTACGGACGAAATTTATTGAATTTTAATATGTCTTCTGCTAGAGATTTACTAACATTACCAATTTGAGAATATCTTTACAGTTTGGGAAAATTTTTAACCGAATCCATTATGATTACAGTTACAGCATCATCTTCATCATACTTTTTCTTCTCCCTTTTTTATTCAAAACACTACCAGTTCTATCCCACGTCCGAGAGAGGAACATCAGGCCATATCTCATGGAATTGTCGGAGAACTGCCATATAGCTTTTTTCATGTCCTAAACCATAACTTCGGACAATATAAATTCTTTACATAAGCATTTTCTGTTTTCACTATTATGCAGATTTATAAGAAAAGTATGATACAACAGACAATAATTTGAAAGATAAAAAGAAACTAAACATTTCATTTATTTAGAACCGGCTACTTGTTATTTTATTATTTTAGTCTTAGCTGTGAAATTAACCACTTTCAAAAAATGTTTATTGGGTTTTTTGCAGAATTGGTGAAATAAATCACGGGTTTGAAAATATTTTCATAAAATTTGAAAAAAAATCGAAATCGAAAAACTGAAAATGTAATTTCTGACTAAACCTGTATAGTAATTGTAAATTTGGTATTAGAAATTGCAGTTTCGATATAAGCAGACTTTTTATGAAGAACGACTTTTTCTTCTAAATCTACAAATAAAAAAGTTTTTCCTCTTCCGAACTCTATCCGTGGACACATTGTATATTATTTCGAATATCTTGAATTTAAATAACATTGGGTGCATTCAGCAGAGCTAATCGATTTCTATTCATTTGCTGACTGCACTAAAAAAAATCGATTTTACTAATCGATGACTACAAGGACGCCGTTTTTTTCATTGATTTTAAAAAGCGATTTGTGATTTGACAGCGATTTGTGTCATCGGTTTGTTGGGTTAGGGGACCATTTTTTCTTGAGTTTCTATTCCTAAAGTATCTGTTTTGTTTCTTGCAGAACCAGATCATCTTGACCATCGACTGGAAACAAACATGGACCCGGTATTTCTATCTGCTTGGTACATGTCAACGTGTCAGTTGTTATTACGAAAATAAACACAACAAAAAAGAGATAGGTATTCTATTTGTAAAATCCCCATATCTTTTTATATTCTGTTTTCATTGTAACAGCTGATCGGTTTGATACGTTTTAGTTAGAAAAACAAACAATCGACGGACGTGACTTAAAAGTCTTTGATCCAGTTTACTACATAGTCTTACTATATTGAGTTGTGGAGCAGACTGTGAGTTTCTTTACCTCCTTATAACTTCACTCCACTTTGAGATGGACTACTTCAAGAAAATCAAGAAAAGAAAAAAAAATATATTGAGTTAATTATTGCTATTTTTTCTACAGTTAATTTAAATTAATTAAATTTAACACACAAACACTGAGAAACAACAAAGAATTTGATTTAACAATAACGACAATCATGCCAGTTGGTAATTCAACTTTCAACACTCGTTATGTAATATACTATTTTCTATTTGGGTTTCATAATGGCTACATTATGAAATGCAAAAAAATTGAATAACCTGCCACTTTATGAAACTGACATTTTTTTATGTTGGCAGCAAGTAGGGTTCGAATTTTAGGCTTACTTTGATTTCGTTGAATTTAATTTTCTTGGCATTATGCATTCGATAAAAAATTTTGATAGAAAACTTTAAAATACTAACCTTTAACCTTGCAAATAGATCATTTTCACTAGATATTTATCTGAAATACCTATACTCGGAAATATATAACATGCTGACGGTGTCCGTCAACTAATTTCTAGTCACAACTATAAAACAACATAACCTAAAAATAATAGAGATATCTTCCAGTTTATGATCTATTTCTAAAGTTTTATTCAATAAAGTACTATTTTTATTTTTTATTCAATATAGTATTATACATATTACTTTATATATACATATTCATAGTTACTGTAGACATTTCCTGGGCATTAATTGTTATTCCTGTCAGATTCTGTGTCGACACAATATTTTGTTCAATATTATTATTAATTATTTTGTTCAATATTTTGAACTTTGTTCTGCTCGCACCATAACTCAAAGTTTTGCATTTCTTCTTAAAAGTTTTCTAGATTATTTTCTGCAATTTCTCGTATTTCTGACGGAGTACAACTTTCTTCCTGACTCATTTTTATTAACTTTAATAATATATTTATTTTTAATTATGACGGATGGGAAGAAGCTTTGTTGTGTTCAATTGTTTCTATCATGGCATATTTGATACTTGTAACATTTTATTAAATTGTAAAAGTATTGCCAACCCAAAAAGAAATTATTAATTCAAATGGAAAAAATCTACTATACTTTTAAAAGTTTTTCAGACTTTAAAGACCCAAATAGAAAAAGTATTATAAAATACACGGTTCATAAGACAATTAGAACACTTGCAATTTAAGCACTTTAAGCGCGTGCTCTAAGGTAATGTCTTATGAAACTTGTATCTTAATAGACTATTTCAAGCGACTGTACGTGATCAGATATCAGATGGTACCAATTTAACAGTAAATCTGTTCATTTAAAAAATAACGATGCCTTTCTGTCATAAAAATTACTCACACTCACACTTGTAAGTAGCCGGGCAGTTTCATACAAGGTTTAGTTAAACGTATAATTAAACCAAACAGCTCAGTGACGCCGCTAAATCTGCCAATATCATCATTAAATCCGTTTTTTGGGCTTTCCGGACCCATTATGTATTATATTCACCTCGTCTTATCGATATAACCGAGAACAGACAATCTTCTCGGGAATATACAATATGCATCTTTGTAGGATGCAGACGTTAACTGAACAATTATGCCCGTGAAGGCTGTATTAATTACGCTTGAACGGAACCTTTGTAATTAAATTTTCATATATGATAATAGCAGCTGTAGGAAATTACAAAATGCCGCCTCAAGGTGAGCTCGCGCTTGAGCGACTTGTAATAACGCGCGATAAGGTAAATTGACGAGTGTCGTATGCGGTAGTATACAGTGTATAATTAGACTCCTGAGGTAAATCTATTGGATGCTGACTATCTAATAAAGTCGTAGTCATCAGCTTGTCAAATTAGAAGCGAATAGCTATAGGAGTTTAGCTTTTAGGCTATATGAGCACACCTTTCACGTCAGGATGCAATCGCAAGGTAAGTATTAAGTATAACAAGAGCTGGTTTTTTATTAATACAATTTTTGCTTTGGCAGTTTGCCATTCCGCCAGTCGCTAATTGGTTTATTGATTCGTTAGTTTCAGTACACTGGTGATGTTTTGAAGTTAAAGAAAACAGAATATCAGAGCTACCTGCACAAAAAATTAACAAAAATTAACTCCGAGGAACTAGAAATAGATGAACTTGCAGATAAAATTAGGTGCGTGGTGAAAACTTCGGTAAGGAAAATATGTGCAAAGACGCAAAATCACAAAGACGCAAAGCTAAGCCAAAATACACTAAAACTACTAGATGAGAGGCGGAACATAACAGACAGAACAACTGAAGAGTATAGGGATATAAACACATAGGTAGAAATCAAAAAGGATAAAAGGGAGTATAATACGAGACTTATAGAAGAGATCATAAGAAATAATTGCAAGATGAAAATGCTGTGCAAGAAACTTTCATGTGTAAAAACAAAAATTACAAAAATACGAAAAGAAAACAACATTATAGGATAAGATAAACACGACATCACCAGGTCGATCTAAGCTTTCTACACTGACCTGTATTCATCTAAATCCCAAAAACCAGTTAAAAAAATTAACATCATTAATGTTGGATCCGACAAGCGAAATAAACACAACACTAAAACAGATGAAAAACAACAGATGTCCAGGAGAAGACGAAGTTACCACAGAAATATTGAAAATGGGGGGAAAAACTCTACGGGAAACAATAAGAATACTCCTAAATAAATCTCTCTACGCCGGTAAAGTATCAACTGAATGGTGTAACTCTAAAGTAATACTACTATTCAAAAAAGCAGACAACACAAACATCGAAAATTATATATCTCTTCTGTCACACCTATACAAACTCTTTACAAAAATTATAACAAACCGCGTATCATCAAAGCTGGACTCTTACCAACCTGTGGAACAGGCAGGATTCAGAAAAAGATACAGTACGATAGACCATCTGTTTACAGTACGTACCCTTATAGGAAAATCCACTGAATACAATGTACCTATACACCTGGCCTTCGTTGATTTTCAGAAGGCTTTGGTCAATTCTAAGGGTTCTCCAAAACGCAAGAATAGACTCAAGGTATACCCAAATCATCGAAAATATTTATAAAGAAGCAACAGTACATATACAAATAGACGAAACAACTACGACCAACAGAATACCATTGAAGAGGGGTGTACGTCAGGGAGACACCATTTCACCTAAACTATTTACGCTGGTCCATGAGGAAGTCTTTAAAAAATTAAAATGGGATACCAAAGGCATTAACATAGATGATATCAGACTTAGTCAACTCAGGTTTGCAGATGATATAGTCCTAATAAGTAACGACGTCACGGAACTATAAGAGATGTTAAATGAATTAAACCTAGCATCTATGAACGTCGGACTGAACATAAATTAGAACGCCATAAATTGCATATCAGATTCGATAGAAAAAATGGCGTCCGATTTCCCATCGATTTTTGAAATCAATTTTTTTAGTGCATTCAGCAGATGATTACTAATCGCTTACAAATCGATGGGTTCTGCTGAATGCGCCCATTAACTTCTGTCTAAATTCAACTCTCAATGTCAAACTATCATTCATTCCAAAAATTTGTAATCAATTGGGTGCATTCAGCAGAGCCCATCGATTTGTATGCGTATTACGAAGGAAGTGAATTATAATTATAAACATATTATACACGACAAATGATGCGCATCGTGTCGTCACCGATTAGAAATCGCTTATAAATCGATGGGCTCTGCTGAATGCATATGCTGAACGCATAAAAAAAATCGATTTCACAAATCAACATCGAATTTGAAAAGGGATTTGTGATTTGACAGCAATTTATGAAAGATTTGTTTGTCAGATTGAGGAGTGAAAATTATAAAATGAAGAAAGAAGTGAATTATAATTATAAAAACATATTATACACGGTCTCCGAAGGTGAAGAGGAGAATTAAAAATAAAATTATCCATTTTGTATAGAAAAAAATGTAATATTTGATGAAAATATTTAGGATGGATCCTAACCAAACAAAAGACCGACAACAAAATGCATTCAGCAGAACTACAAATCGATGCGCATCGCGACGTCACCGATTAAAAATTGCTTATAAATCGATGGGCCATGCTGAATGTAGCCATAATAAACTTCTAAATTCAACTGTCACCGTTAATCGAACTGTCATTCAAATTCATTCAAAAAAAAAATTGTAATCATTATTATCATTTATTTACTGATTCCGATAAAACTTCCGAACAAACCGGAAGAAACTCTTTTAACTATTACATTTGCTCGATTTATACAGGCTAAAATGTAAAACAACGATGCACAAAATTTTGTGTTGTGGCAGACCTTTTAAAACACAACTGTGATACGTCTCTTAGGGGAATAGGGTTATTTCACGCATCAAAAAAACGTAATAAAATGGATGCCGGTAACAGTGACGTATATAAATCGTTCTTAACAAACACAGAAATGTGAACGAGGACGATTTCTGCTTGGCTAACTCAGCATGGTCCATAAAATCCGAATCGGACATCTTTTCCAATGTATTTTATAGATTTACCTACGGTATTAAAGGAAAATTAAAGACAGTGATGTAAATTTATGATTTGGTATCACATATCATATTATAGAGAGTACTTATAATTGATATAAGTACTGCTATAGTGTTTGAAGAGAACTTTCTAACCAGATAATGACAGTCTGACGTGACATTAATAACCCGCTGGTTTATTTCTAGTGAATGTTAAAAATAATGAGTTTCAATATGAATTTAGTGGTTTTAATCAAGAACGGTGCGTCTGACGAGAAAAACCCAAGAGACCGTTTTTATGGAGAATTGAACAGGCCAATCAGAAAAAATAATAATAAAATTTTTTGTAAAAAATATCAAAGGACATGTTTGCAGCGACGCCACTGGTGGAACAATGAAATAACTTTTCTAACTAAAATTTGAGATTGTATATCATATTAACACATACCAAAATTAAACATAATATCTAAAGTATTTTCGGAGATGTCCATTTCTTGTATGTATGCCCAGCGCGCATTTGGGACAATAAAAATTTTTCGCCAATCCCACCTCGTAGCTGATAAAAAAAATGAACAAATTGAATCCGGCCTGATCCCCGTAGCTCGATTAATAAACTACTTATTAGCATTTATGGAAAACGGAGTTCTCGCTTCCTATTAAAGCGGTACATTTAAAAAAAAATCTTTAACGAAAATGTCTAAATTTTGTTAACAACTCGAGGAAAGTCCATCATTTTTTCTATATGGAGCAGTAAAAAAAATGAAATCTAAAAATCCTCCGAAACAAGAAAATGTAGACTTTCCGCGAGTTCTAGTTCTATTACAAAGTTTTTTCTTTTGGGATTTTTTCCCTAAAATAGGAATAAACGCTTGGGTTTGTTCGGGTTTGTTCGTTTCGTTTACAGGTAAAGATTGTTTCAAGAAAAATGGATATAACTTAATGACTGCCGTAAAAGTACCTGGGCCATCCCATTATTTATGACCGTTTGTTATTATTATGTGGAAAGGGCCGGATTGTAATAATTATAATTAAATATAGGCACATCAGGTAGGTTAGGTTGCTTAATTTATATTTAAATATCTTTTTGTGGTAAAATTTGTTAGTTTTTGAGGAATGGTTCAAGAATTGTCTTTTACCAAACATTCCTCAGAATAGCGTGATAGTAATGGACAATGCGAGCTATCACAGTCGCCAATTACATAAAGCTCCAAGCTCAAATAATACAAAATTGTAGATTCAGAACTACATGACGGCGAATGATATATATTTTGAAGAAAGTTATAAAAAAAGTGATCTTTTAGAAGTTTTAAAGACATTTTGTATAAAAAAGTATATGTTTGTGACACATTGGCAGAAGAAATTGGACATACAGTGCTACGGCTCCCACCCTATTATTGCATTTGTGGCACCAGTTAAAATCACTGGTTAGGTCTGAAAATATTTCTCCGACTTTAAGTTCTAGTGTTGTAGAATTAATACGAAAATGCTTTAATGATATTCCCCCAGGTAGTTGGAAAAATTCAGTCCGTCACGTAATAACTGTAGAAAATTCGTATATTAGTCTGGATCGTATAATTAATCCAATTATAGTTAATTTTGATGAGAATAGCGATAGCGAAACAGAACTATCTATAGAATGACATTATAAATGTAAATAAATATGACTAGTATATTTAAAAAAATTTTTATTTCATTTGATTACATTAATATAATTATATCATTACTTGTTTTCCTTAGTCCGTCCCTTCATACTTCACTCGTTTATTGCCAAGCTCTTGTCGATACAATGGGACCGACCCAGGAAATCATTAAGTCGTATCCAATTTTCGTGAAACGTACTGTACTCCTGAATCCTGTTAATTAAATTAACATGTTAAGTAAAAGATTTCTAATTATATATTCAAAAGGAACCAAAAGCCCTAAAGTAATAATTCAAACAGACCAAAAACTACGGTGAAAAACTACATATCAAAAATGGAAATAATCGGGCACAGTTATTATTCTGTCTATTTTTGTTAAATCTGTAATTTAAATCGAGCGGTCTCAAAAGCTGTTTACTTGATTGACAACAAAAATATTCGTTGTTATTTATTTGGATTTAAATACCAGAAATTTGATGAATAGGTACGTAATAATTTCATTTCAAATTTAGATTTAATACACTGATTTATTTTTATAATCTCATTCAAATAAGTAATTCGTAAAGCTTTTTGAAGATCATTATTTTGAAAATATTTATTTTTATTTTCTAAATAAAAAAAATTGTGCTATTAAATATAATTTTAATAATTGGATAAATGGAATTCGTAATCACTAAAGGGTTTTAACCATAGAAAAACCTGGTGTCCCGCTAAGGTCGACGAGAGGCTGTATCTCGATAACTATTAAAACATCAAAGGGTTCCTGATTTGTTTCTATATCTGGCGACACTGTCGGTGAGGTGTGTACGTACGGTGAAACAAATACAAAAACGAAATACAGCAGCACTGAGAGGTAGAGGCACCATCGATAGTTTGTCGATAGTGATCCACCGACTATCAATAATCAATCGATAGTTTTTAATTCATAAAACCCCCCCAAAAAAAAGGTCTTTACTCGCCCCCCACACCCCCCGAAACTTAACGAACAAGTCTGATTGCTTGTCAGGTGGTATTAATCATATACAGTGAAACCTCTCTTAGGCGGAATTTGTTATTAGGTTTTGTTATGGTTATGGTTGGTTTGCAAGAAGTCGATTGTATTGGCTAGTGATGAGAAAAGGTCACTGTAATGGGTATCACTTGCAGGACGGTAAAGGCAGCAGATAAACTTGACGATTTTCTGCGTTGATATTTTAAACCACATTACATCAAAATCTTTCGGTTCAAGTGTAAGTTCTCGTTGGCAGCAGAGATAATCCCGAATAAAAATACATACGCCGAAGTTGCGTCGAAATCGGATATGAAAATCGTATGTAGGGTAAAAATAGCTGACGGTGTTGGTTGACGATCTGACCTTTGTCTCGGTCAGTGCGAGCACGTGAGGCTGGAAGATTGTAAGTGCTGGTGGACTGAATTGATGTTCGTGTTAAGCCCTCTAATATTGCAGAAATCAATTTTGGAGTTGCTAATTCTGAGTTGGTTAGCAACTGGACATAACATCAACTCAATGAGCAAACGTTAACTCAAGCACAAACTTCACGCCGCCTAAACCGATGCAATGGTATCTCATCGGGCGATGCCGGGTGGGCCAACATCTTCCATTTGTACTGTAGATTACATTAAAGAGGATATAAAAGTAATGTTTGCTGATGATACAACGGTGGTGGTCTCAGCATCGAGTACGGACGAGCTCAGATTGAAAATGTTAAGGATAATAGAACAATTCAGCGCATGGTGCGCATCAAATAATTTAATTTTGAATGTCAGCAAGACAATCTGCCGAATTTTTGTAGTTCAATTGGAAAACAAATAGTGGAGGTAGAGACTCTCAACTGCTCAAACACTACCAAGTTCTTAGGTATTTACCTGGATAGTTTAGTAAACTGGACTGCGCAGATTGGCCATATCTGCAGTAAGGTTAATAATAATAATACTCCATATATCAGTTAAAGCATACCGTAAACCAGGAGACACTTATCACTATGTATTACTCTTTTATCTATAGTCACCTTAGCTATAATACTCCACTTTGGGGAGCAAGGGTGGAGTGGGAGTCTATATTTCCCAGAAAAAGGCAATTCGTTGTATTTTTAGTGTGGACCTTAGAGCGAGCGAGAGATTATGACCTTTCCGTGTATATACATTTTCAAAACTTTATTGTTTGTGAAACAAAATGCGCATAGGTTTTTAAAGAATTCGGACTATCATAGTTACCACACGAGAGGGGGTCCCCTATCGTGTTATAACTCTACTATCGATAATCATAATTTGACAAAAGTTGAAAGATCCCCAGTATATGCCGGGAAAAAATTATTTAATAAATTACCAAAAAAATTAAGGAGTTACAATACGACCAGTTTAAGAAGGAAATTAAAAATATATTATTAAACAAATGTTATTATTCTACTAAATATTTTTTTATAGATAGTATATAAACTTAATTTTATCTCTAGATATGACTTTTAAAAAAAAAGTTTTATGTGGAAAATATTTGTCTACTTGCTATTCTAGTCACATAATCGTCATTTTTGTTATGTTATTGATTTTGTTTTTAATATTGTTTGTGAATATCTAGTTAGTGTCTATTTTACTATTTTCTTAATTTTAGAACCTGACGTATACATCTGTACTATGTATAGCCACAATATGAATAAAATGAGTATTATGAGTATTATTGCCCTCTGTGGCTACGCCACTATCAGCTATGTAGTTTTGGATGTTGTTGTTGTTAATAAAATGCTTCCAATTTGTTGCTAAATTGTTGGAAAACATTGTGTTGCATAATCTACTAATTCCTACATGATTACCACATAGATTTTTGTTGACATTCTGTCTCGACGTTTTGTTTCCAGAAAGTTGCTAGTTTGTTGTGTTTCAGTTTTGTTGGATGTTTTTGTTTTGTTGGTTTGTTGTGGATGCGCAATTATCGATACAAACTCAAACCATCTACAGCGTACTCCCGATAGGCAATAAATATGTTCAAAGCATTGAAAATACACGGCCAGTATGTCTATGCTTCAGTAATAGAATAAGATAACTTTCAAATTGTTTAATCTGTCTTAACAACAAAAACACAATATTAGAATTAAACATACGGCTAAACTAATTATTAATTTCATTGTTTGGATTTTAATGGCTAAGTTGTTATTAAAGAACATTTCATGTTATATATATATCATATTATATTTTTGCTCATTACTTAAGGTATTCCATTTAACTTTTCATGGAAAATTGAGTAAATTACTAAAGCGATAAAATTAACTATCTATTAAAGGTATTAGAAGGTTTTACGCATTTAATAGTACGTGAAATGAAGGAATAATATTATGGTATTTAGGGTTTGTTCATGAACATACAACAAAGATTAAAGCTAAAATACGACCTAGTTATAAACAAATTGAACTATTTTTTAAAAATAGTTCACCTCTCAGTGTAGTGAAATTATGAAGAGGTAAAGAAACTCATAGTCTGCTTCAGTAGTTAAATAAACAATATTTTAATTTCCATACATGTTTCGAAGGCATATATCCTCATCAGCTTCAGTGGAAAATACTTAAGAAGTAAATGTTAACAAAATAAATAAAACCGTATACATTCTAATTTTTTGTTTTTATCCTTAGGAAAGCGGAAACACCATATATTTCTATCAAATTTCTTTGCCTGGTTATCCATATCACAAACGAACACAGAGCACCTCATTTTATGAAAATACAGATATTTATTTTAATAAACACACACGACTAAATAAGAAACAGTTCTAGTGAACTTTCAAAATTTCCATGGAAAACTACGTTAAACGGCACTACGTGGCGACCAGTGTTGCCAGAAATCTTTGCTCAAAAGTAATAGGTTGACGGTTCTAAACCTAACAGAACAATAAAAAACGGTATCAGAGTAAGAAAAAAAACGGTCGTTACTGTCCTATGATATGGGGGCCACCTCCAGATTGAACATAAATTTTATATGGGTAGCCCCACAACAAGAATGAACATCTCAAAAATTGTTAAAACAGTAATGGATATATTACAAATTGTAAAAGACTGACAACGCTGGTGACAACGAGGAGGGATCGCCTAGCAGCTTCGGCTATCGTCGACCGGTTCCAATGGCGCGATGGATATTTTAAAACTTTGCCGGAATCTTTTCTTATTTTAGTGGAATTTCAGCTGTAATGTATGTGTGTTATATTTCTATGAAATTAACATACGTAAATACTTGTCATACATTATTCTTTCATTTCACATACCATTAAATGCGTAAACCCTTTGCCTTAAAAATAGAATTAAAATGTGTTTGCTTAAATACACTATAATTTAAAAATAAATCAATATCGAGATAGGACATATAGCTTTATTAAATTAGTTTCACGTACGCCCTTGGAGTTTGATTCGTTCCTCCCGACTCACCCTGTATAAGGGAGGTCCGAAAATCCTGTTTAATTTATTGAACCCGTATGGTCCCAAAGGATTTGCCCAGGTCGCCTTTCGAAATATGAATATACGTAACTACCCAATAATGTTACATTCTTACAGGCCAGAGAGTAGCATCTGATTTTGTATCTAACCCAGCGTCGCGACGGTAGAAAGTTTTTCTGGGCGGAAATGTTGTAATCATTAATTACACTGACGAACATTTAAAAAAAAAATTTTCCTCCCTGGAATGATTTTCGCTGGATTTTATATATTTTGGCCTGCTGAATCCGGATCTGGCCTCAGATTTTCGATATCAGCCTCCAATGATAAGGGAGGGACATATGCTTTGAACAATTAAAAACCTATAATATATTTTATTAACAGTTAGCTTAGGTACATTATAAACATTTATAAATAATTTAAAATTTAATATTTACTTCCCTAACGTCTTTCTTTTATAAGAACTCCTGGATGTGTCTCGTATTAGTATCCAGCAATAGTCGGCTAACATATTCGGGCTCCACTTTCCTGTATACCTTTTCTCTATGGAGGCAATATCTTGGTGAAATCGTTCTCCATGCTCATCTGATAATGCTCCTAAATTTTCAGGAAAAAAGTCCAAATGAGAATGGAGAAAGTGAAGTTTTAGTGACATGTTGCATTCTAAAATATTATAGGCCGTGAGTAGTTCTTCCACGAGTTCACCATAATTTTCTGATTTATTATTTCCAAGAAAATTGTTGCAAACACTTTCAAATGCATTCCATGTCCGCCTTTCATTGTCACTTAAAATTTGCCTGAAGTTCGCATCTTTAAACAATTGCCTAATTTGCGGACCAACAAAAATTCCTTCTTTAATTTTGGCCTCACTGATACGTGGAAATTTGTTTTTTAAATACTTGAAAGCATTTCCTTCTCTATCCAGTGCTTTAACAAAATTTTTGATCAGACCCAGCTTAATGTGAAGGTAAATATATTTTTTCTTTCTGAACTAATGGTTCTCGGGTCAAATTTTTAACGCCAACTTGTATTGTGTCACGTGGAGGCCAAACCTTAATTTTATAATGTTTGTCTCTTGCACGGCTGTCCCATTCACACAAAAAGCAACAGTATTTTGTATAGCCTGCTTGCAGTCCTGTCAGTAACGCCACCACTTTTAAATCTGCACATATGTTCCATTTGTGATCTTCGTACTTTACACATCTTAGTAACATCTTAAGATTGTCATATGTTTTTTTCATATTTACCGAATAACCTATAGGAACCGATGGATACTCGTTTCCATTAAAAAGTAAAACAGCTTTTAGACTTGTTTTAGACGAATCTATGAATAGTCTCCATTTATCGGGAGTATATGGTAAGTTCAGTTCGGTCATTAGGCCAGGTATATCATGGCAAAATACTAAATCACCTTCCACTGCAAAAAAATTTGTGAGAGTAGATTGCCTTTTCCTGTAGATGGACACCTTCACTCCTTTTCCCAACAGCTTCCACTGCTGCAGGCGGGATCCGAGAAGTTCAGCTTTTGTTTTCGGAAGGTCCAAGTCGCGAACAAGGTCATTTAATTTACCTTGAGTGATTAAATGAGATGTATCAGGCAAATCATGAGAACTAGGGATGCAGCTTGGTCCGACTTCTGCTGAAATACTTCCGGAGTCTGATTCGGAATCAAGCGTGTAACTCTCAGGTGGCTGCGAATGGGTAATGAGTTGTCATGGGGCACTGGTCGCATTGCAGAAGAAATATTGGGGTACTGAATGCTACGCTTGGTTTTGCTAGTAATTCCTTTAATATTCGTCATGCAAAAATAACAATCATCTACGTGATTACGAGGTTCCCTCCAAACCATTGGAACTGCGAATGGCATAGATTTATGAGTACCTTTCAGCCATCCAGTCAATGTTCTCGAGCACGAACTGCAACACATTTTTGGGGCCCAGGACCTATCTTCATCGCCAACTTTGCATCCAAAGTACAGTTCATAACCCTTTTTTACTGATGAAGATATCGGTTTTTGGTACGCTTTCGCGGTAACTTCGCCACAAATATAAAAGGTATCGGCTTTATTAACGCAAACACACATCGATATCTTTGGTACCGTTTTACCACGCACGTAGATCTAAGCGAAAATATTAATAGATGTTTACTAAATGATTATATAGTAACGACTAAAGGGATATTTCAAGCATAGATCCAAATAAGCTGCAAATAACAATGGGGCGACCGTTTATTACCTATTAATGGGCCTATTCGACCCTTCCAAGAAATCTGAGGCCAATATAAACATTTGAGGGTCAGTGGTTTTAAGTCCAAATGTTACAAACAAAATACACGATATTTTTATAAAGAGGATTTTTGTGTTGATTAGTGTTATCTAAGAGAAAATTTTATACGATGCGATATAGAGAAAAATCATTTATCTACGATCGTTATACAGGGTGTTATGGAAATTGCTTATTATATTCAAATGGGTGACTCCTAGGGTGTCCTAGAGAAAGTCTACATACTTTTTTTTTAAATCGGATATCAAAATACCAAGGTAAAAATCCTTTTTACCCACATACTGTCGCGCCATGCCATCTGGATTCAGTTAGCAACAATGTGGGTCACTGGAGTATACTAACAGTGTTGTCAGATCACACCGCATAGTTCGCCCTTGCTTGGATACCTGCCGCGCGCGACTATCGTTGCTTCAGTATGTATGAGACTCGGGGGTGGAATGACGCTGTCGAGGGTTCCACGTGCTTGATGTATACGAATTTTAAATGTTTTGTTAGTTGTAGCATTACCCGATTTTTTTTTCTGTTGTGAAATAATTCATAATAAGAAATATTGTGATGTGATTTCAAATTTGTGTGATATTACCTACTGTTGGTTCCGTTGCAAAACATACTTTCTGTGTTTTATTTTTTATGGAATTTAATTATAAAACGGATTATAAGATCGAGGGTAAGAGAGTACGTACCTTAAAATTGTAGTATTTTTTTTTCTAAAAAGTTTGAAAAATATGTGATAACGCGGGTCAAAGACGTATTGTTATGACATATGACAACACCGCCTCAATAAAGTATTGATTGCGAACGTCCTCAGTAGCGGCCACGTAAATTTTGATATTTCATATAAAGTGTATATTTCGTACAATAACAATTTATTTTCATCTCAGGATTTGCCGGTTTAAACATAATAAGTCATGTCCATAACACCCTGTATATTTCTTATTTCAAAAGAAAAAACTCATCAACTCAACTCAAAAATTAATTGTGACCTGTAACGGGATACACATTATTTTCACTAAAAAGAATAAAGCTTTCGAGCGCAAAGCCACGGACGACAGCTAATATTCTAGATGTAGTGATAGAAATAAATAAAAATAGCGCTGCGCACAGCTTCCAGACGGATCCTCAATTCACCGAAACTTTGCATAAACCAATTTAGTCGCCCAAACAAAACAATATTCAATTTAAATCGTGGCCGGTATACGATCCACAATTTCATAAGCGCACGAGTCATAAGTTAGTTTAAAACGAGGAGAAAGCGACAAGGCAAAAAGGTGACCGGAAACCGTTGGTTATATTTCATAAGGGTCCAGAGACCGAAACCCGATTAGAAATTTATTACGAAAGACAAAGGCCAAATGGTCTACATAAACTGACCACTAAAAGTTAGAAACTTATCGTTATCGTAAATAATGGATTATTATTGCATTTTCCGATTAACTATCAAATAAACCTGTAATAAATAGCGTTTTACCTTAGATAGAGAGGCAACGTAACTCGTAACTGGTAAACGAGAAATACGCTATCAGATTCGTTCGCAAAGCAGTCAAGAGCATATACTCACAACCAAAATATTTGGATGAATTATGAAGCTGAATAATTGTTTTATTTTAATTCCGTTTAATTTTTATTTAAAATTACAGGAAGAGTGTGCACTATGGGGATTGGAACTTAACATACAGAACACGAAATATCTTCCATTAGGGCCGAACTTTCTAATATACAACTTGATGTAGATGAAATAGAAGCGTGTAATAATTACACATACCTTGGCGTTGAATTTGACACCACAGGAAAAGACGATAGGGAGATTAATAAACGAGTATCTCAGGCTAGAAGAATAATCTCTTGGCTGAATGGAATACTTTGGAGGGAAGATATAGGAAAGAAGCGGAAGTATAACATATATGAAGCAATGATTAAAAGTTGGTTATTGTATGGATCGGAGACGTGGAGAATTACAGAGAAGAACAGAGGGAAATTGGAACCACCGAAATGGATGCTTTAAGAAGATCTTTGAGAATATCGAGAGCAGATAGAATTCGGAACGAAGAAATCAGACGAAGAATGGGAATAGAAGGGACAATAACATCATACATCGAACGGAGACAACTAATATGGTATGGACATATCCAGCGAATGGAGGAATCAAGGTTACCCAAGAAAACTATGATGTGGAGACCATTGAACCGAAAAAAACGTGGAAGACCGAGAAAAACCTGGAACGAGGGAATTGTAAAAGCAATGAGCTCAAGAGATATGAGACAAGACTAATGGGAAGATAGGAAACAATGGAAGTTAGGCATCGGACAACGTCGAAAGACGTTCTAAAAACCGATATATATATATATTAATTTTTATTATTATCACGAGGCGCTGCCGAGTCAAAAAATGGTTCGAGATCACCAGAGAATTTCGCACACGAGTTGAAAACAACATTTTTTCTACGACTTCAATTTCATTAAACTAAAACCATAAAACGATATTTTGTATTATAATATTTAATGCAAATTACTTTTTAAAAACATAGTAGACGAATCTGTCCCAGATATAACTATGGAAACCAACATGTTTGACGAGATACGTTTTTCACTGACGTTTTCGATATTGTGAGTGTTTTAAAGTAAAATTTATCGAAATGCACAACATTTATCGACCCTACACAATAGTGCTTAAACGTAAAGTCCTTTCTTCGGTTCTTAATTGTAGAAAATTGATCAATAACAGCCTCATTAAGTTTGGAATACCCTCTATAATTTTTTTTTCATATATTTAATTTTAAAACTTTCTAATAAAGTCCCTACATTTACCCTTTGTGGTCTGCGTTAAATTAATTTCTGGTTTAGGTGTTCCCGCATTCTTCACTTCAATTTTTTGCTCCAAACTCAAAGACCTAAAGTTATTTCTTAAATAGTCCACCGTCAACTATTCATTTTAACTTAATAAATATATAATATTAAAATATTAAAACATACACGCTCGAATTTCTAACTAGATGCACGAACAGGCAACGGTGCACACAAAAACTGTGCGCCTTTTCCATGTTAAATCGCCATAGCCCCGCTATCCCCCGCTGCCACCCGCCACCTGTTACTACAGAGAAACTGCGCTACTTACGCATCCGTCTAGTGAAGAATACATATACGCAGACGACACAGCGATAACAACAACGGCAAGAGACCCGAACGAAATAATGCTGAAGCTAAAACAAAACATCATCACTCTGGAAAAATGGCTCAGCAAATGGAAAATAAAAATCAATCCAGACAAGACCCAGGCAATTTACTTTACCAAGAACTGTTCAAGGTTCAGAAGACCGGAAGGCAGAGTCACTGTTGGAAACAAACTGATCGACTGGAGCCCGAGCGTAAAATACTTGGGACTTCATTTCGACGAACGCCTCAATTGGAAAGTAAATACAGCCAATATACTGAAGAAAGCCAATGCACAACTTGGCGCTATATACCCGATGCTTAACAAAAGAAGCAAGTTAAGCACAAGGACGAAAGTCACGATGTACAAGGTGTTCATCAGGCCGCTGCTATCATACGGGGCAGCGTCATGGTGCACACTGAGTGGACCTGACTTAAAGAAGATACAAGTAATGCAGAACAAGGTACTTAAAATAATACTGAATACACCTAGATACACTAGAAATGACATTATACACCGAGATCTCCAAATTGATACAATTTCGGAGTTTCTCGACAAACTAATCATAAAATATCATACTAAGGCGAATCTGACCAATAACGAGAAGATAGCCGCATCGCACATTCCTAAACTACCACACCACAAACACAAAATGCCTAAAGACTGGATCACTCACTAAAATCCAAACTCAAAATTATTTAAGAACTTGTTCTTCATACAATCATACTATACACAAAACACTACATGACTATTGTAAAAATACACCGCCTACCACACACCTACCGCCAACATGTTAGGAGCCCTTATATCTTGCTCATTTGATTAAATTCAAATTAGAAAGATACTGGAGCTGACACCAAACATCATCAACAACGCCTAAAGGCTTAACCCAAAAATCATACTTATGATAGACAAAAATAACACGTCGAGTGAAAGGAGTTAAAGGCTTTATACTTGACTCAAACGGTGAGTTTAGTCGGTTGGCCCGCCTCTCAGAGGCGGATCTTTTCCCTCAGAAAAGATGATGTTGATGGAGGTATAATCCCCACAAGTTGCTAAGCCCGACACTACCTTGCAGCCGCGTCTGTAAGGTGTCTGTGTGCAGATTCTCATCGGCTGTCCAAAAAAAAAAAAAAAAAAATGCGCTACTTAATCGCACGTGCGTCATAATCGTCATTTACCTCGACCGAGGCACGGTTGCCGGATCTATACACTTTGGTTTGACGGGATGATAAAATATTAGAGAGGGTCGGACTTTTTTAGTTTGACGGTACGATAAAACATTATATGAATATAAATTAATATTTTTTATTCGTTTTGTTTTGGGGGTGCACGTGCGCATGTGCTCCTGTGGAAGAACCGCCACTACATGCATGCAATAATGACATTTCATCTATCTTTGAAAGGTGGAAAGTTGGCTTTTTTTACTTTTATTTTCCACCCGGGTGGAAAGTAAATTATTTTTTTGTATTTTAAAAAAAAATCGATATCTCAAAATAATATACGAACAAACTTTTTTTAAAATGCTAATAGCTTTGCGTGTTTAGATATGTCTACTTTTTTCCCTAATTGATAGAGTGGTCCTCAACATTGAATATTGTGACCAAATCGTTGATATCTTCTTTGTCTTGGCATTTTCACTGAAATAAGCTAGTAGCGCCGACTCAGAACCAGGATTTTGAACTTTGTTTCCCGTACACCATTCTTTGAAACAGTTATATGCCCTGTCATATCTCGGGTTGCTTTTACTTGGCAGAAGATCTTCTTCTCCTATTTTTGCTGCTTCTCGGATTTCTGGTGGACCAAATGTACTATTAGTGACATGGAAACCATATTCAAAAAATGATATTTGCCATCTTGATGTGTATTATTATCTACGTTATTTTACCGCTTGCGGTTATTTGAAATTTCTGTCTAATTTTTCAATGGACAAGTCAACATGACATTTATCTTTTATTAATAATTTTAATTGGAAATAATAAGAAGTGGATGTTAGATGTGGTTGTAAATAAAATAGTATACAAATCTCGGTGAAAAGGTTCATTACTGTCTCGCTTCGCGCCTCGGTTAACTACCGACTCTCTCGACAGGAATGAAACCCTTTCCACCTCTGTACGCAATATACTATTGTTTCTTACTTTAAAATTAAGAATTGTATTTCAATTTAAATTGAAATATTTATTCAAAGAAATTAATAACAATAAATATTTAAGAGCTGAAATAGGACCATGTGTCTATATCACACGAGTCCTTACTGGGTTCTGCCGAAACATTTTCTACAAAGATATATCCAATATATCGTTTTTGAAAGAAATAATTAATAAAGTTTATATTAGTTAGCTAATTCCTATCGCAAACCAAATGTAGTTAGGATTCCTGTTGCTTTTTGCCATCATAAGGGATGAGCATGGGAGGTCGAAATGTTATCGGGCTGTGAAACAGTTCTCTATGTAATGCCTACCGACATAATATATTTCCGCATTAACGACGATCCATATGCATAGCACGTTGCCGTCTTTTTCTACATTTCCGGTTTCACTAATATTAATGTCCGGTTGGGTATTTGGCTTGGATTTTTATAACATATAAAATGTATATACAGGGTGTTTCATTAAGGCCGGCCACCGGCCATATCTCGGTAACTACTCGACATAAAAATTCAATGAAATAATTTGTTCCGTCTCTGGCCGCAAGGGGCACAATTGAAAAGTAAATAATAAAATTATAAATTTCTAAAAATATTATCACATTAAGGTATACATTTGGTAACATTGTTAGAAAGTTTGGGTAACTCATCATCATATCCCATAAACGATTCATACAACTCTTGGAAAGTGAAGCTGTGATTGTTTGAAACGTTACTGAAAAACTACACATGAATGCAGCATGATTGTTTATAATAAAGACGCTTTTTCATCAATAATCACAAAAATACAAAAATCAATCGTCATCAAAATATATAAACACCTCGTTAGATCACAGCACCAACGTTGTAATGTTTACGAGATTAGTATTCATTCATATTTTGGCTCCTTGATCGTAGCGCAGTAGATGTTGCCAGAGTGCAGTTGGATTAGTTCAAGATTCGTTTGATACTTTTAAGTATAATAATATGTTTTTAAAGAATCACTCATGGCCTTTTCACAGTTTATAGTAAAATTATGGGGAAATAAATTTATTTTAAGAACAATTGCGGATTAACCTTAAACTAGTCGTAATTGTCAAATTGACAAATTTCTAATTGGGATTTTGCAAAATACCTTTGCGATAAATATGTCAATCTGGCTATGCTGCAATAATGACCGAAAGAGGTGGGAAAGACTGTTTGTATTCGTTGCGTAGGCTAGAAATGTATATTTTTCTATCTGTAGTTTCCTTTCCTTGTTTTAGTCATAGGCTCATTTGCCGACCTTGATAAGAGTGGGGGAGTTATTGAAAAAAACCCCGAAAAATCGAAATATTTCAGCTGGATAAGAAGAACCCGAACAAACCCGAACAAACCCGAACACGATGGCGACGTAAGAATTTCTCTTTGGGGTTGCGTAACTCCTCAAAACGGGCAAAAATCACTCCCCAGAAGGGTTAAACGCGCTTCAAGAGGTTTCCCTGCAGAGAAACACACTTTCCCTCCGTTTTCGAGGATGCTGAGCACGGTGGTGGTGTTGGATATGGCGTCCGACCCCTTCCAACCCCTCCACCAGCCAATACTCTCCCATATTATGGAACGACATTACCTTTTAATAAAAAAGTGTTTAAATTATTTTTTTTAAATTACTCCTTCTGCTTTATGATTTTTTTATTTAATTGAAATTTAAAAAAAAAATTTTAACTTAAAAAAAAAGCTTTTCTAAAAAATTAAAAATAAACTGACCACGCCTTGGCGTTTTTTCGCGGCGCAAACAATTTGATTATATTTTTTCAGTTGGACCGGAATGAGAGAAAGGGGCGGGGGGGGGGGGAGGGGGGTCGGACGCGATATCCAACACCATCACCGTGCTCAGCATCCTCAAAAACGGGGGGAAAGTGTATTTCTCTGCAGGGAAACCTCTTGAAGCGCGTTTAACCCCTCTGGGGGTGGTTTTTGGCCGATTTGAGGGTGTGCGCAATCCCAAAGAGAAATTCTGACGCCGCCATCGTGTTCAACATCCTCGAAAACGGGGAGGGGAGGTACTCTTGTTCCGGCTGAAATTATTTCGATGTTCGTCCGACGCCAATTTTGGCCGCTTTATGCCATATTGTAAAATCTAAAATTACAAAAAAAAAATAGTAAATATTAATTTTTTTAAAAAGCCGCCATTTTGCTTCGGGTAAAAACACGGAGATCGTTGATAGGACCTTTAAAATAATGTATCGCAAGACCCACTTCCTCCTCAATTTTTTTTTTAACATTTTGAATTTGAGTACCATGAAATATACAAGAATGTGCCGCTCTATGATTTCTACTATACTGTATTTATTTTTCTAAGTTGATGAATGAAACAATGGTAATAAAATAATAATAACTATACAATTTTTAAAAGGCCGCCATTTTGTTTCGGGTGCGAATATAGAGAAGTCATATTTTGGCATCGTAAAGTACTCAAAAGGATCTGCAAAACGATGTATCGCCAGACCCCTCTTCCTATTTAGTTTTTTTGATCAAGATAGAACCGTCATTCTTGCGTCAAAAGGTTGTTTACCTTCCCTGATTGCCCAAACAGAAATTTTGTAAAAAAAATTGCGGCTCTAAAGTTAGCAGGCTTGGGTCGTAGGACGAGGAAGAGTCAGTGAGAGGAAAGTTAACAGTCATTAAAGAATTGCACTGTATGCCACTATTTTTTTACATTGCGTAAATGATACATAAACAAAATGGTCCACATTAATCTGAATGTATCGCATTTGTTGATTTATTAAAAAGGAAAAAAATTAGTACTCGTAAATTCCCGCAAGACAAATCTCTGCATCTAAGCAAACCTAATTTAGCTGTGTCCCAACCTTAGAAACTTTCCATTAAAAAAAAACACAAAAAACGTCGTAAACTTTAATCCGTTTCCGTGAGCGTTATTTGCCGTTTTTCCTTCCGGATTTTCTTACTAAAGTCAATACCCTGGGAAGCCGATTGTAAAGGAAGCAAAGGCATTGTAAAAGCGTTCTTGAAAAACATGCCGAAAGTAGAAGATTCCCCACGGGGAAAAATTCTTAGCTTTTCGATGTATCTAAATGTATACCCCCCGTTAAGAACGCTACCTGCGGATTAAATTGGTGTCTTTGAAGGGTGAGGCCCCTCCCTATAAGAAATAAGGCAATTTATTTAAGTAGGTACCTAAAAATCTAAACTACTGCTGTTTGTTATGTAACATGATTAGTGATGCAAGAGGCGGATACTACCATCAGAAATTACGTTATGTTACTTAAATTACGGTAATATAACCAAACTATCGACTAAAGTAACTTCCTTTACGGTAATAACCAGTAATTTTACAGTACCCGGAAAAAATACTAGCAAAATTGTTGCCCTATAAAACATAGTATTAATTACATTTTTATTTTATTGACAAAAAACAATGTTAGGATTTATAAGAAATTTAGTAAAATCAAGTAATTACTAAAATATATTGTAAACAAACCCGAACAAATGTATGTGCACGGGTTTGTTCGAGTTTGCACGGAACAAACACTATAGTAAAATTATTATATTATTTAATTAATTGTACGATTTGCTATAAAATATAGTATTTAGTACAAAATAATACACATATTTATAAAATAGTATAGTTAGTATTTCTAATAAATTTAGTACAATCAATATAAGTTTTGCAATATTATTGCATATTTTATTGGAAGAACGACCAAGTTTAAATCAAGAATTGTAAAAATATTTTTTTCTACTCCTATAAATATTAGTACACGGTGTTGATAAAAGGTCGGTACCCCGGACTTCCTCCGGTGCATCGCATTGCAGCGGAAAATGTCTGAGGAAAAAGTTGTTTGTATTCCACGGGCATTTTTTAGTACAAAACAGAGAAAAAGAGTATTTCGGGGATAAAACTTGATTTTCGCACGGTTCTGATTTTGTCTTTCTCATGGTGATTATTGGTGAAGGATGGGCCCGAATAACAAATTTTTTCGGACAAATGATGTTTATTTTTGGTCGGAGAACACGATACGCCAATAAAAAATATGGGGTTCCATTTGAAAATCTTAACTTACCTCCACCCGCGCCCGGGATTGAGGGGGTGGGGGGTGGTTTTAATTACAAACTATTCCTCCTTCAAAACCAAACAACTTTTTCACTAGCCATTTTCCCCTGCAATGCGATGCACCGGAGTTATTCCGGGGTACCGACCATTTCTCAACACCTTATATATTACGTAACAGTTTCACAAATCACATTACCCGTGATATGCCAACACCGTCAATGTTTTCACTAGATTTTATGCAAAGTCGGCTGTGAATTCCATCGGGTCGTCTTGACAACGTAAATGTCAAGAAATTTTAAACGTCAATATTTTAAATTTGTATATTTTTGGGTAAAGTATGAGTGAACGCCACGGGAATTTACATTACAAGCTGCTTCCGCAGCAAATAATTTATTACTAGAAAAGTCCATGAGTAGCATGAAAAAGTGTATCAAAAATGTATTGACTGGTATACTGATAACCATGCGAGTACGGACTCAAAATGTTTAATTAGCATATTTCGATAATTTATCATAAAAGTATTAGTGGAGTCGTTTCGGTTTACGAAAATCCCTTGACGAAATCGAGTTTTCCCCAATCGATACAGTAGGATCCCTCCATTACTGACATTATTTGATTTGTAGGGGGCGCCGCATGCGAGGGGAGGGGGGCACGCACCATAAATCTAACCTACAACGGGAAATCAAAACAAATTTGATGATACAAAAAAAATGCGAAGGGCAAAATTGAAGAGCTTGACAGAGCGCGTCAGCTCGAACAAACCTGATCCCGATATCTCAATGAGTTCGCGAATTATCGCGATTTTCAACTTCAAAAAACAATAAAATTTAATTATATTTCGAGAAGGGGCGGAGTTGAGGCATCAATTTTTCGCGAATCAACGGGTGACACCGAGTACTTTGATGGACCGGAGGCTGGGGGTGGTGGGGCAATTAGGAGGGGATTAATTGGGGGAAAAAATATTACATAAACACTAATAAGTAGTTTATTAATCGAGCTAAGGGGATCAGGCCGGATTCAATTTGTTCAATTTTTTTATCAGCTACGAGGGGGTATTGGCGAAAAAATTTTATTTTCCCAAATGCGTGCTTGGCGCGGCATACAAGAAATGGCCACTTTTTAATATCTCCGAAAACACTTTAGATATTATGTTCAATATTGGTATGTGTTAATAGGATATAGAAGCACAAATTTTAGTTACAAAAGTTATTCAATTGTTCCACCAGTGGCGTCTCTGCAAACGTGTACTCTGATATTTTTTACGAAAAAGATGGTACGCCACTGATACTTTTCCATATTTTTTCTGATTAGCCTGGTCAATTCTGCATGAAAACGGCCATGAGTTTTTCTCGTCAGACGCATCGAATTGCCCACTCAAACAATTTTTATGAAACAAAATTTATCATTAATTATTTTATCAATGTTAATAATAATGAGTTTCAATATGAATTTAGTGGTTTTAATCAAGAACGGTGCGTCTGACGAGAAAAGCTCAAGAGACCGTTGTCATGGAAAAATATCAGTGGCGTACCATCTTTTTTCTAAAAAATATCAAAGGACATGTTTGCAGGGACGCCACTGGTGGAAAAATTGAATAACTTTTGTAACTAAAATTTGTGGGTCTATATTCTATTGACACATACCGAAATTGAACATAATATCTAAAGTATTTTCGGAGATATTAAAAAGTGGCAAATTCTTGTATGCCGCGCCAAGCGCGCATTTGGGAAAATAAAATTTTTTGCCAATCCTCTCGTACCTGATAAAAAAATTAAGTTGAATCTAGCCTGATCCCCGTAGCTCGATTAATAAACTACTTATTAGCATGTATGTAATATTTTTTCCCCCGAATTACCCCCCTCCTAATTGCCCCCACCAACCCCGGCCCATCAAAGTATTCGATGCCGCCCCTTCTCGAGATATAATTAATTATATTTTATTGTTTTTTGGAGTTGAAAATTGCGATAATTCGCGAACTCATTGACATATCGGGATCAGGTTTGTTCGAGCTTACAAGCTCTTCAATTTTGCCCTTCACATTTTTTTTGTAGCATCACAACCGGCTGAGTTATTTTCCATTTCCCGTTGTACGTTAGATTTACGGGGCGCCCCCCCCCCCCCTTCCCCCGCATGCCGCGCCCCCTACAAATCATGTCAGAATATCCAGGGTATCCTACTGAATCGATTGGGGATAAAAAAATTACTCGATTTCGTCAAGGGATTTTCGAGCCGTTGATTTTGCCAGAACCACTCCACTATAACTTTAGTCGTAGAAAAAGAATAGTCCACAACTCCAGTGGAAAGCCTAATACACACTCTTCCGAGGTACGGTACTAGTTTCGAAATCGTGTCTAATAGGCGCCTACCATTCTTGGTATGTAATATACTATTACAGGAATAAAATGCATAAATCAGATGCAACCGGTTCTGAGGATGTCATTCTTCACAACAAATAACAGTGACGAATTTAACAGGGAACAAATACCGTCGATAGAGCGTCGTTGGGCACGGTCAATAGTGGGATGGGTGATCGATTGGGAATACCATGTGTCGGAAATTTAACAAATGGTTTTAGTAAATTTTATAGACTATTTTAGTAAATTGTACAAAAATATAAATGGTTTATTAAATATTTTGGAAATTTTTACTAAAAATTTTTGTTAATATTTTGCTATAATTTTAATAATTAAGAAAAGTTATTCAACTCACATATACAGCCATAAATTATGGTTAGTTTTATTATTTTTATAGTAAATTTAATTAAGCTTTTCTTTCCGTGAAATAAGAATGAAAATCTTCCCTAATTACGGCCCTAATCCGACTGGGATACGTAAGAACTCTGATGAAGTTAGTAAGTTAAAGTTTAACAGCGACTCTTAAACGATATTAAGTGTAAATTGCAAGTGGATTTGCATAGGATGTAATTGAATTCTCAACGAAAATTAGTACAATTATAATTTTTAATATAAAGTTTTATCTTTTTTTTTCAATTTTTTCTTCGATCGCCTGATTAGTTCATTCCCGATGGAACCTAAAGCTTAACGTGGGCTCCGAACCACGATTCTCGGTCATACGCTGCGCCCCCCAAGGGCTATTAACCCTTGGTTTCTCATATTGCGGTATGACCTAATGATTGGGGAGCGCATACCGTACCCCACGAGATATCCGATCTGATCCGGCCCGATTACCGACATGAATAGGTCAGGATGGATGATACATTTTTTAACTTATACCAGTAAAATCCACCTAGTGCGAATAGGTATACCGGCCGTGTGGTTTGAACCTACGAACTCTCATCCTAGTAACTTTCCGTCAATTAAAAGTTTACCAGTTTTCGTTCAAATTTCAAATCGCCTAAAAAATAAGGAACGGTTAGTCTTTAAAGGCGCATCTTCCCCTTCTATACTTTCACTACACTGCGAGATGGACTATTTTCACAAAATTATTATTTAAAAGCAGGGCCGGATTACCCGCCTTCCCCCTTCTTATTTTAGCCCCGAATTTTTTTGACAAGACCAATGCGATCGAAATCGTTTGTTGCATAAAAATATGTTCACTCATTACGAACAAACCCGAACAAAACGAATCCAACAATTTTTTAACGCGATATAAATATAATAATTAGAAAGTAGCAACATTTTTGAAATATTCTTCAGAAAACCAAAATTTTTCTTACACGAAAAGGAAAACTTAGTTAAATTTACTATGAAAATAATGAAACTAACCTTAATTATGGCTTGTGACTGGAATAACTTTTATTAAGAAATTCCATTAAATTATAGCAAAATTTTTAGTAATAATTACAAACATATTTAGTAAACCATTTACATGAAAAGTTTTTGTAAAATTTACTAAAATCTTTTGTAAAAAAATTTTACACACGCGGTCTCAAAAGCGGCCAGCCTTCCAAGTGGTAACCTCGCGTTGCGGCCGATCAATGGTATGTTCCCTGTATGAGTTCTCCACCCGTTATTTGTTACGGAGATCGAAACCCCATTAGTCAGTTGCATATGATTTAAGCCTTTCATTATTGCAAAAAGCATTTTTACAAAACTTCATTTAAACTTCATTTTTACAATACAAAATACTTAAAGAACAATATAGCCGTCAGTAAAATGTACCATACATTTATGTATCAAGGGTACTAAGTAGATGATTATTATATATCTATTAGTACCCGTGGTGCATACAAACTTTTATGTCATACCAGTTAAATAATAAATATTTTTTTTAAATTTAATTTGATTTACCTGCGACATTAACTTGACATTATTATTATAGCCTGCGTTTTTGTTGCTAGGGTGATAAGTATTCAAATGTTTAATGTGTCAAAGTAAAAATTCAAAAATGGAACAAGGTTTTGAAATTTCCGACGAAATTGAAAAAAAGGCTGAAAAGGCAACGCAAAACCTGTTACCGAGAAAATCCAGAGACTCATACGACAAAGAATATGACCAATTTTTGAAGTGGATGTCAGAAAATGATGTAGAAAACATTAACGAACTTAAATGATCTATCTGAAAAATGACATGACAATGAATCATGAGTCAACCTTTGCTGCAGGAAATTTAGCTATCAGCGGAACCTTCCAGAATTGCCAGTTCTATGTAAATACAACCAAATAATATATAAACGTAAATTTATATTTTGTTAATAAAGAATAAGTTAATCAAAAACTGTTTTTTGCGTCTTAATACCACGGGCATGCACGGGCATAAATTAATCCATTATGTAGATGGTATCTAAGGTATAAAAACACAATAATGCACTGGTATGACATAAAAAATATTTAACTACTGGAGCTATAAATAAATTATTTTCAATACATTCGTTGTAAAATTTAAAATATATTTTAGTATTTATTTCATTGTACTAAATTGATTAGAAATACTAACAATACTTTTTTATAATTTATGTGTACAATATAATTTTGGTACTGATAATATTAATAAAACATGTAATTAACACTATATTTTATAGAAAATCGTACAATAAAATCTTTATTATAATAATTTTACTATAGTCTTTTTCTGTGTGGGCAATATACGGGTGTTATGGAAATGATTTATTATTTTTAAACCGGCAAATCCTGAGATGAAAATAAATTGAAGAAAAATTACCATAAATGGCGGCTTTAAATTATTAAGCGAAATAATAAATAATAAATAAATTTACGTGGCCGCTACTGGCGACGTTCCTAATCAATAATCTATTGAGGCCGTCTCAAAAGAGGTCAGCGCATTATAGGCGGTGTTGTCATATTGCAATACAGAATTGTAAACAACACAACAAGACGTCTTTGACCCGCGTTACCACTTCTTTTTCAAATTTTTTAGAAAAAAAATACTACAATTTTAAGGTACATACTCTCTTACCTTCGATCTTATTTTTAAATAATCCGTTTTATAATTAAATTCCATAAAAAGATAAAACACAAAAGTATGTTTTGTAACAGAACCAACAGTAGATAATATCACACAAATTTGAAATCACATCACAACTTTTATTATTATGAATTAGTTCACAAAAAGTCGTATACATCAAGCATATGGAACCTTCGGCGACGTCGTTCCAACACCGAGTATCGATACATACTAAAGCACAGCGTTGTTCCAAGTTAAAATTTCTGTACCTTCTGGATCGTGAAAATTGTACCAAATGTGGTGAAAATGTAATTCACATTCAACAAGACAATGAACAACTTAAAAAAAAGGTCGCCAGTACCAGTACAGACAGAGTTGTTCCAATTTTACCCAGTAAAGGTCCCGTAAGTACTAAAAAAACAAAGATCGTTAGGTTAAAGATGTACCAACGTGCCAAAACTTTGTAAAGTGGACCGAATTCGGCACAAAAATACATTCTGGAACAAACCCTGCTGAAGAAGAAACAACAATAATGAAGGTTAAACATCAATATGCGCGCGGCGGTTATCCAAGCAAGGTCGAGACACGCGGTGTGATCTGGCATCACTGTAGTTTACTCGAGTGACAGTTGCTAATTGAGACCAGATGGAGCGACGCGATAGCATGTGAGCATAAAGGGTTTTTACCTTCGGATTGGTATATTCGATGTAAAAAAAAAGTATGTAGGCTTCCTCTAGTACACCCACGGGGTCACCCATTTAAATATAATAAGTCATTTCCATAACAACCTGTAAAAATTGAGAGATACTAAGTTAACTGAGAACATTTTTTTGAAAAGATCACGCTGTAAAATAATTGTACTACTCGGTATGGAGGCAGATACAAAGAATGCATATTTAATTCAGCTTTGCGGTTCTCAGATTAAAACGACAACTTTACGACAAAATTTTGAATCGTCAAGAAATTTCAAATCTTTTCTCATATTTGCCGCCATGGGCAATTAACAATTAATGTCCATGCTTAAATCCGGCTCGATTTAAAAGCTTTTTCATCGTGACGTCTAAATGATCCAATACTTTTTTCATTTTTCATAAGAATGAAACATTTCGTATAACATTTTTCAGCTGATAATTTATAATAATTATCACAAAAGCAGCTTTGACAATATCACAACAATAATTTAATTTGTAAGTTGAAAAGGAAAAACAAAGAGAGGGGTCGGTCCTATTCATCGTAACTTTTTGTAGAAATTATACTTCCTAAAGATTTTTTTAATATTCTAGATTAGAAATACAAATTTAAAGGAGTTATAAAAAGTTTAAATAAAGAACTCTTAAATGTCTTTTTAGCTTAACATTTTTTAGTAAACATTTCTCAGACTTTCCCGCAATTAAACACAGAAAGATAAAAATGCTCTTTGAGAATTTGAGGTAAAAAGGACAAAAGGCTAATTAAATAAATAAAGGGATCCTTTGAGAGTCCAATAGAGAATCCGACTGCAGTAGTAAAAGTAGAATTGACTGTATTTTATGACTTCTTTTAGTCCTATTTTGATATGATAATAAGGGGACTTTTTACTATTTTTAATATAATATAATGACTTCAATATTTAAACAGAAATGTTGGTTGTGAAAGATTTTAATCAATAGATATCTTAGGGTTCAATTTTTTTAACCATTCTAGATGAGCTAACGATGAGCTCTTGGTTATGCAAACTGATCGTATGAGAGCAACATACGATTTCACAAAGCCTTTCAAGATTGACTGGAACTTTGATAAATGGACGAGCAGTGCACCCCCTTCGTTTGACAAGGGTCTAGTTTGGTACACCGATGGATCAAAGACCGCCAACAGTGTGAGCGCAGGTATATTTCGGGAAAGGCCCAGGATGGACATAGGCATTAATCTGGGGACCTACGCCACAGTATACCAAGCGGAAGTTCATGCCAGACAAGCATGCGTATAACAACTACAGCCAAGTTCCTGTCGGACAGCCAAGCTGCTCTTAAGGCTCTCAACTCCCATCGGTTTACTTCAAAACTTACACTGGCGTCCCATACCAACCTAAAAGAGCTGGCGGCCAGGGGGAACAAGGTGGAGCTCTTGTGGATCCCTGGCCACTCTAGGATATTAGGTAATGAGAAAGCGGATGAACTAGCGAGAGCTGGATCCGCTAAAAGTCTCAGGGGCCCCGAACCGGCCTTTGGGATATCAAAACAGGCAACAAAATCAACATTAGATAGGTGGTCGATACCTGGTCAAATACACGCATGGGCCGTAGAAAACGATCGAAAATACTATCGAATGGGATGCTAACCCTGACGCGACCCCAGCTGAAACAGGTGATGGGTCTGCTAACAGGCAACTGTCACCTGCGAAAACACCTTCCACGGATAGGTATAAACAACGGATCCATTGAATGCAAACTCTGGGGGCGAAGAGGATGAAATGAAACCGCCTCACACATAATATACCGCAGCTTATACAGGGTCCTGCAATAGTACCTATACCAATTAAGTTAACGCTTCATACGCTGATTTATAAGGTATCATAGGGTGTATTTCAGGAAATTATTTTTCCATTTACAGGGTCGCCCAAAAGAGTGTGATAACATAAAGTTGTATTTTTTTAATGGGACACCAAGTATTTTATAACATATTTAAGTTCGTATCAGTATCCTCCATAATTACATAAAATGTTATTTAATTCGGTTTGGTAGTTTAAGAGCAATAAATTAAAAACAAAAAAAAAATTTTTTAGTCCCGATAGAAACATCAAAAAAATATTTTAAAATATTTTTTTAGCCGCGGGACTAGGGAGCTTTATAACAAGGGATCTAGAGATACTACGAATCAAATAATGTTTATCTATTTCATACAGGGTGTTCCTAATAAGGTTCCAAAAATGCTACATTTTAATATCATTTTTCTCAAGATTTTCAAATGGAATACCCTGTACATTATTTGGGTATTCGATGTAGAATTCATAAGCAATTATTTTTTGTAATATAAACATATAAGTTATTTCCAGCCGTTTTTGAAATAATACGAAATATCATAAATTATGTTGTTTAAATACCATAGGCGCATTGACTAATAATTGTAAACTACAGTAAATGTTCAAAATGTCTTCCATCTTGATCTTTGCAAAAGTAAATACGTTCTTGAAAACCATAAAAACCATGCAAGGCTTTGAAATAAAGTAGGGATTCATTTGTTAATTATGGTTTGACTAGTTGTTTAGCTTAAAAAAAAATTCTTTAGGGCGAATAAGCTATAATAAGACAATAATAGTTATTTATGTATCAAGGGTACTAAGTAGATGATTATGCCCTGATGGCGACAGTCTTACAAAGTCGAGAGCCTCTGGCCCGAGGGTTCGTAAGTCGATTTTTTTACTTTTATTTTTACTTGCGACATTACCTTGACATTATTATAGCCTGCGTTTCTGTTGCTAGGGAGATAAGTATTCTAATGTTTAATGTGTCAAAGTCAAAAATGAAAAATGGAACAAGGTTTTGAAATTCCCGACGAAATTGAAAAAAAGGCCGAAAAGGCAACGCAAAACCTGTTACCGAGAAAATCCAGAGACTCATACGGTAACTCTTTTAGCAGAAGCTGGAGCAAGAATGACTATGCTGAAGCGCCATGGTGGATGGAAGAGTACCACAGCTGTTGCTGAATGATATTTAGTGGATAGCATATCCTCAAACAGTGAGGTTTCAAGGATATTGGCAGGCGTACCATCTGGATTTCGCATTTCCTTACAGAAACTAGAGACCCAGACAATGAATCATGAGTCAACCTTTTGTCAACCAGAATTGTCAGTTTTATGTAAATACAACCAAATAATATATAAACGTAAATTTATATTTTGATATTTTGTTAATAAAGAATAAGTTAATCGAAAACTATTTTTTGAGACTTAATGCCAGCGCGGGCCATAATGTGTACTTTATGTCCGCACGTGCATAAAGTAATCCATTATGTAGATGGTATCTAAGGTATAAAAACACAATAAGGCACTGATATGACATAATAGTACATTATACACCTAGGGACTAAAGTGGTATTTTAAATCCCGAGACAAAAAGTTTATAATATGTCAAGGGATTTAAAAACACTTTGGTCCTGAGGTGTATATACTATTTTTTTGTACTTTAGGATAGGTAAAACGTTAAAAAAAATTAAATGCCATGATCGAAGCGGCTGATGTTACCATATCAACGACCAAATGACAAGTAACTAAGTAAAACAAAAGTCACTCGATAAATATTAGTCAAACACGCTACATCCACTGAAAGACGTTTATCGCGATGGAACAAATCGAAAAGGCAGCTCAAGAGGCTGTAGGCCAATTATTACCAAGAAAATCTGGAGAACAATATAAAAAACAGTTATCTGAGTTTATCAAATGGTGCAAAGAACGGAACGTAGAAGAATTTACAGAAGAAAAGGTACTATTAGCATATTTCTTAGAAAAGTCAAAAAAGCTTAAAGCATCGTCACTGTGGAGTGTATATTCGATGATAAAGGCCACAATTGCAATAGAAGTTATTTTTTATAGTTTAATATATTTCTAAACACGTTACACTTTTGTTGCATCCATGTCATGTTATATTTTCTAATAAAATTATTGAAAATAAATTTCGAAATTTATATTTTTTTGCAAAGAAATTTACTTTAAATCCCTAGGGATTTAAAGTACCACATTTAAAGTACCACTTTTTTCCCTCAAAATAGGGATTTAAAGGGTATTTTAAATCCCTAAAGTACATAAAATGGATTTATTGGTAGGTTGATATGACCGCTGTAATTGGTGGGAGCGAAAAAAAAACTGTTGGTTAGCAAGGAGTAATTTTGCGTCACGTTATCCAATACTTGACTTTCGTTATGGGGGCAGATAATCAAATTGTTTCTGAATATCCGCCAAAACTGCTATTAATATGCCGCCTTTGCTAGTTGTTCACCTAAGTTGTTGAGGGATGTTTCTTTTCAATCTCTATGTTTAGTTGTGCACAGATCAAAACGTCATTTGAAACATTTAATGTAGTTTACAATTATTAGTCAAGGCGCCTATGTTATTTAAACAACATAATTTATGAAATTTGGAATTATTTCGAAACGGCTGCACATAACTTATATGTTTGTACTACAAAAAAAAAGTTACTTATGAATTCTACATCCAATGGCCAAAATATACAGGGCGTTATGGAAATGACTCATTATACAGGATGTTATGGAAATGACGTATTATATTTATTTTAAATGGGTGACTCCTGGGGTGTCCTAGAGAAGCGCTACATATATTTTTTTTCAAATCGAACGTTTAAAAAGTGGGGTAATTTACACATAAACCCACACACAACTCCTCGGCACAGTCACATTACACTGAGCAGCTGTGTAATAAACAGATGTTCTGGCGCAATGTTGCCAAATTGTTCGTGTAAAACTTTAGATTCTTATAAAAATAAATATTTAGCTACCTAGTATCCAAATAGAAGTGAATCCAGATGCCAGTACACTAGCAAGTAATCCAGGGCACATAAATCTTCAGTTTTTTTGGTTTTAGTGGGTAAAGCTTATACCCACTAAAACCCCTTCGGCGTTTTTCTTCCAATCTCAGAACATGACCCTGTATATCGTCAGATACACAGAACACATAGTGAAACACTAAACAAATTACCATAAATCACTTAAAAAACACACACATGTTTCAAATTAGTTTTTGAAGATAGGCCCTTGTCACACAAAATCGTTACACACTAATGCATTCTTTAACAAACACACAAATAGGAGATAGAACACAAATTGGCACTTTATAAACTAAAACGTTCAGCAATTATTTTATCTGCTGCATCCAATATCTTATATCGTAACTGATCCATATCTTCGACTTTATAAACTATTTCTTTATTCATCCTACCCCATAGAAAAAAATTGCATGATGTAAGATCCGGTGATCTTGCGATATCCAGTTTCTTACTAAAGGAACATTTTCTAATATGCCTTCGACTTGATTTTTCTGTATGTACTAAATATTTTCACACGTATTCGCACTGTACAGTTGATTAAATTTCCCGAAAAAACGCGCTTTCTCGCGAAGCCGCAGTGGTATATCTTGTTGTCAAGCAAATGTCAACTTTTAACCTTCTGTCGATTTATACTAGAGATGTGGCTAATCTTTGGTTTTAAAATCCCGCTGTGAAACGATCGATTTAATTTTTTTAAGCATTTATAATCTTTCCATTGGATTGGATTGGTATCTACAGCAGTGAAGGAAAACAATAAATAAGTGCTGTAGATTAATAAATCAGTCAGCCAATCAAAAGTAAAAAAGGTCATTGACATTTGACCTAGTTACGTAGTTGCGTATTTCAAACTTAAAGAGTGGAAGGTGTAATTCTGACAACACCGGTGAGAATTCGTATGTGACCATATGTGACGCATTGCCGTACAGGTGTTTTTCTGGTTTGACGTCAGGTCACTTTTACCGCTGAATGAATTGAAAGCGCCATTTATGGGTATTTTTCTTCAATTTGTCTTTATCTCAGGAATTGCCGGTTTAAATATAATACGTAATTTCCATAACACCCTGTATTTAAACCGGCAAATCCTGAGATGAAAATAAATTGAAGAAAGATAACCTTAAATGGCGCTTTGAATTATTGTATGAAATATACACTTTATATGAAATCTGAAAATTTACGTGGTCGCTACTGAGGACGTTCGCAATCAATAGTTTATTGAGGCGGTGTTGTCATATATTGCAGCACAGAATTGTGAACGCACGTGTTCAGTTTTCGACAACAAGACGTCTTTGACCCGCGTTATCACTTCTTTTTCAAACTTTTTAGAAAAAAAAGACTACAATTTTAAGGTACATACTCTCTTACCTTCGATCTTATAATCCATTTTATAATTAAATTCCATAAAAAACAAAAAATATGTTTTGCAACAGAACCAACAATAGGTAATATCACACAAATTTGAAATCACATCACAATATTTCTTATTATGAATTATTTCACAAAAAATCGGGTAATAGCTACAACTAAAAAAACGTTTAAAAGTCGTATACATCAAGCACGTGGAACCCTCGACAGCGTCATCCCATTCCCCAGTCTCAACATATTGTACTGAAGCTCAAGCAACGATAGTCGCGCGCGACAGGTATCCAAGCAAGGGCGAAATATGCCGTGAGATCTGACAACACTGTTAGTATACTCTAGTGACCCACATTGTTGCTAACTGAATTCAGATGGAACGGCGCGACAGTATGTAAGTAAAAACGGTTTTTACCTTAGTATTTAGTTATACGATTTAAAAAAAAAAGTATGTAGACTTTCTCTAAGACACCTTAGGAGTCACCCACTTAAATATAATAAGTAATTTCCATAACACCCTGTATAGGGTGTTTTATTTGAAAATCTTTAGAAAAATGATTTTAAAATGTGTCATTTCTTAACCTTATTATGAACATCCTCCAAAAAATAGATAAACACTATTATATTTATAATATCCCTAGGCTCTTGTTATAACGCTCACCTAATCCCGTGGTTCAAAAAATAATTTTAGCTTTTTTGGGCCACCCTGTATATGGAAAAATATTTTCCTGAACAACATACCGTTTGATACAGTATATGAATGAAAGTCCTAACTTAATTCGTATAAAATTCCTATGGAAGCCTGACGCACTTTTGCAGGACCCTGTATAAATGGACATGCTCTGTCTTTTAAAAATAATTTCAGCCGTGCAGTGTTGCCACTTCTACTAGAAAATATTAGCAACTTTTCATGGTTATGAAATCTTCTGATTAGTCAGAAAATGTGGTGGATTTTATAGTTTATTTTCAAACGACAAAAAGCAATAAAGTTCTCTAAAATTCGAGTCATGTTAGTATTATTCTGCTCCTGGGGGTGCCGAACTAGCAAGTAGGTTAATGAAACTATCGTGTTAACCTGTCCAAAATGGATTTTCCTTAAAATTATCGTGAGCAACAAATATGCATTACTTCTGTTCGCTTATATTTTATTTTCACCACTCAATTCGTAGAAATGAAAGATGAATAACATAGGCTACAAAATTTTAGGTCATAAATTCGCTTTTTGATTGATAGGGCATTTTTAAATGTATTTTTTTTAGGCCTTTTGTTCCACTGAACTGTTGGGATTTGTTAGATTTTATATTTTATAGGGTATTCGGATAATTCATTAAAGGATTTTTTTTTATAAAAAACATGTTAAAAGTAATTTAACCTTACTTTCTAACTAATTCAGTTAAAGATTTAAAAAATTGAAAAAATTTGGTAAAGGTACAAGGTTATAGAACACGCTGTATTTTAATTAACCATTATTAGAATAGAATTATATTCTTTATCAACTTGCTAAGTACATACATATGTTTCTAGCTTAAGTAATTTTTAAGTTAAAAAATCGACTTATTGACTATACCGGCAAGGTATAATTTTTATGAAATAAAAATACCCACATACAGGCTGTTATGGAAAATAAATTGAAGAAAAATATCCTTAAATGATGAAATATACACTTTATATGAACTCTAAAAAATTTACGTGGCCGCTACTCAGGACCTTCGGAATCAATAGTTTATTGAGGCGGTGTTATCATATATTGCAACACAGAATTGTAAACGCACGTGTTCAGTTTTTGACAATAAGATGTCTTTGACCAGCGTTATCACTTCTTTTTCAAACTTTTTATAAAAAAAATACTACAACTTTAAGGTACATACTCTCTTACCTTCGATCTTATAATCGGTTTTAAAATTAAATTCCATAAAAAAATAAAACACCGAAAGTATGTTTTGCAACAGAACAAACAATAGGTAATATCACACAAAGTTCAAATCACATCACAATATTTCGTATTATGAATTATTTCACAACAGAAAAAAAATCGGGTAATGCTACAATTAACAAAACGTTTAAAATTCGTATACATGAAGCACGCGAAACTCTCGAGAGCGTCATTCCATCCCCGAATCTCGAAACATACTGCTAGTCGCCCGCTGCAGGTATCCAAGCAAGGGCGAAACATGCGGTATGATCTGACAACACTGTTAGTACACTCTAGTGACCCACATTGTGGCTAACTGAATACAGATGGAACGGCGCGCCAGTATGTGGGTAAAAAGGGTTTTACCTTAGTATTTAGATATTCGATTAAAAAAAAAGTATGTAAACCTTTTTTTAAGAAATTCCTTCGATGAATTTATTCTCAGAAACGGTTGTAGATGGGCATAGGAAATTGTTAACAAAAGCTATTGGGATTTGTGGCCATCCCATTATGTATGACCGTTTGTTATTATTATGTGGAAAGGACCGGATTGTAATAATTATAATTAACTATAGGCACATCAGGTAGGTTAGGTTGCTTAATTTATATTTAAATATCTTTTTGTGGTAAAATTTGTTAGTTTTTGAGGAATGGTTCAAGAATTGTCTTTTACCAAACATCCCTCAGAATAGCGTGATAGTAATGGACAATGCGAGCTATCACAGTCGCCAATTACATAATGCTCCAAGCTCAAATAATACAAAATTGGAGATTCAGAACTACATGGCGGCGAATGATATATATTTTGAAGAAAGTTATAAAAAAAGTGATCTTTTAGAAGTTTTAAAGACATTTTGTATAAAAAAAGTATATGTTTGTGACACATTGGCAGAAGAAATTGGACATACAGTGCTACGGCTCCCACCCTATTATTGAATTTTTAACCCCATAGAGCATATGTGGCACCAGTTAAAATCACTGGTTAGGTCTGAAAATATTTCTCCGACTTTAAGTTCTAGTGTTGTAGAATTAATACGAAAATGCTTTAATGATATTCCCCCAGGTAGTTGGAAAAATTCAGTTCGTCACGTAATAACTGTAGAAAATTCGTATATTAGTCTGGATCGTATAATTAATGCAATTATAACTAATTTCGATGAGGATAGCGATAGCGAAACAGAACTATCTATAGAATGACATTATAAATGTAAACAAATATGACTAGTCATATTTTAAAAAAATGTTATTTCATTCATTACATTAATATAATCATATCATTACTTGTTTTCCTTAGTCCGTCCCTTCATACTTCACTTTTTTATTGCCAAGCTCTTGTCGACACAATGGAACCGACCCAGGAAATCATTAAGTCGTATTCATTTTTCGTGAAACAATCTTTACATTGAATCCATCCTTCATTAGAAGCAGTTATATGTTTTCACCACAAACCATACACTGCGTGTGTCGTCATCTTCCTCTGATGATCATTTTGCCCCATTATTTAGGGGATCCTTTTGCCCCATTTGTAAGCGGCATAATAAAGTTAACACAACTTTTTTTTAAACGAACTGAAATTTGCAAAACTATTGATCAGCTTGTTCACTAAACTGTAACTACTTATAGCTACTATCGAATATTTAAAATATCTAATTATTTTTTAGTGATAAGCATGAATAAAATGAAATGCAACCTTATATCAAGTCGGCAAAAATCACATATTTCTTTACACCGACGAAACGCTTCTGCACTGGTCGCTGTCACTCACTGTACTGAATCACCGTTTTCAAAGGCACATGTTGCCAGATCTACTGTTGCTCTCGCGCATACAGTCGCGGCAAACTGGCGTGGGATCGTTTGACCCCATCGGATCTACTTGCCCCGGTCTCCCCTAAGTCCGTGTCCACAACGGCGCTCCGACCCTCGCTCATCGCCTTGGATCATAGCACGGCACAGTCCTCGCTTGAGCTTCGCACACTAGTCCCTCGACATCGAGATATAAACATGGACTGTGCGTTGTTATCTTCTTCCGATGAAGAAGATATTATCTTAGACTCTAATATAACAAAGTGGCATTACTTTAGGGTATATTACATAAATTACGTTGAGCATTTGACTGAAAATTGGAAAATCGATTAAAATACAGGACGTCACATTAAAAAAAAACTTTAAACAGGGTCGGATTTATCACTAGGAGCTAGCCTACGGTCTCGTATTTAAAGGGCTTCGAAAAGAACAAAAAAATAACAAAGTTTAAGATAAAAAAATACGATTTTAAATTGCCAAATTACGCACAGTCCATGTTTATATCTCGATGTCGAGAGACAAACTGATCGATATTCAACGCAATGAGTGAAGGTCGGAGCGCCGTTGTGGACACTACTTTGCGATGCTATGGTACCAGGCTATGGTCGAGGGCGAGGGTCGGCGCTCCGTTGAGAACATACACTAAGATATGCCAAACATGACCCAACAAGAGTCTTACATACAATGTTTAAACTCTTAGTATTTCTAGTCATAAATGCTAATAATTTTAACGGTTTGTTCGGTTTTCTAATGATATTATATAACAATTTAGCTATCGTACTTTGTAAAACACAGTGTTGTTGCCAAAAAATCATGTTCAAAATAGATTACGTCAGCAACAAAATTTCGAAAAATAGTAAAAAACAATTAGATCCAATGAAAAGTTGTTAATAGCAATGTACCGTTTGTCTTCAATGTGTTCCTTGCAAAATTTGTCATATAATAAAATAAGTAGAGCCTTCAATTTTAACAAATTTAGAGAATAACGTATGTCCCATAAATTTCATATGCCATAAAATTGGTAATAAAAATAAAATATCACGTTGCCCTGGTAACAAAAAGTGTATGACACCTTCACTTAACGTTGACAGTTTAGTTTTTAAATTGATCAAGTCGATATGGCTTACAAATTAGAAACTCGGAAAAGTATTAAAAATTTAGTTGGACGGGTCCCTAAATCCGAAATAATACGCATTTTTGAATATCAAATATATCGCGTAGAACCATTTATCGGACAATTGCTGAATGTAAGCAAGGTATTCCTTGTATGAACCTTCCAAAAAGTGGAAGGCCTATAATTTTTACCAGAGTAATCAGAAAGAGTAGTAAGAAGGGCTAAAAACACACTTGGTACATCAACAAGAAAACTAGCACGACAATATCGAACATCTAAGAACATCATAGCGCGGGAATTATCGCGGAATGGCCAGAAATACCGAAAAAGAGAAAGGATCCGAAATATACATCCAGCCAACCAACCAGAATACCGAGATGCTATACAGTGCATTAAGAAGAGTATATTTTGGATGACGAAAAGTATTTCACACTGAGCAACTTCGAAATGAAGGGAAATTACGGTTTTTATACTGACAATATTGCAGAGGTCCCTGATAATGTCAAATTTAAACAAAAGGCCAAACTCGCTTATAAGGCGTTAGTATGGTGTATCCAGGCCATATGTGGGCGAGTAAGAAGGTGACGCCCTGGATAGTCAAAGGTATATCGATAATTGTCTTACGAAACAAGAACATGCTGGATACGATATTATGTCCTGGCCATATCTTGTGTCCTTTTGATATGTAAGACAAATCCAAAATTGGTTAGGAGACCAAAACGTACCATTTGTTCAGCGAAACAACTTAACAAACAACAATCACCAGGCTCGGACCATAGAAGATTTTTGGGCTCTTTTATCTCGAAAAGTTTACGATGGAGGATGGGAAGCACAAAATGAGGAGGAACCTCGACGCAGGATATATAGAAAAATCCGAGAACTCTATATATATAAATGCCGTCCAAATCATAATGCTAGGCGTTCGCAGAAAGTTGCGTCTAAGGAAAGACCATGGTCCTCTATATTTAAGTTCATAATTTTGTTGCTTATGAAACAATTAATTAATTACTATGTATTACAAAACTTTATTTAAATATATTTTATTATAAAAAAATAATTGGTTGAAATTTGTGATAAAACTTAAGGGATATACGTTACACTTATCTCTATTTTAAATGAGGGACTTCCAAAATATATCGTGGTGAATAGACGTTAATTTGAACTAATATACTGAGGCTAATTAAACGTGAATTTGGTCACGTCACGAGACATTAGGAAGTAATTTTTACGTGATATTTACGTCATCCTGCTGGTCAACACTCATCATTAGACGACCATTTTCACGTGCCTCTGTTCAAAGGGATGTTGACAGGAACTATTTGTCTCGTTTTTGGGTAAGGGATGGCACATGTTTGTTGAAACACCCTCTATACAGCAACAGTAATACTGCGTATATCATGGTATAGTAGCTTGGCTAAATCAAACGAAATAAAGCTAGCCAACCAGTTTGGGATAGAACCCAGATCCTCCTATTGCCATGGAAGAACGCTACCGCTGCATAAAGGGTGATATGGAAATGACTTATCATATTTAAACAGGCAAATCCCGAGATGAAAATATATTGAAGAAAAATAACCTTAAATGGTGCTTTGAATTATTGTACGAAATATACACTTTATATGAAATATCAAAATTTACTTGGCCGCTACTGAGGACGTTCGCAATCAATAATTTATTGAGGCGGTGTTGTCATATTGCAACACAGAATTGTAAACGCACGTGTTCAGTTTTTGACAACATGACGTCATTGACCCGCGTTATTACTCTTTTTCAAACTTTTTAGAAAAAAAATACTACAATTTTAAAGTACATACTCTCTTACCTTCGATCTTATAATCCGTTTTATAATTAAATTCCATAAAAAAATAAAACACAAAAAGTATGTTTTGCAACATAACCAACATTTGAAATCACCACAATATTTCTTATTATGAATTATTTCAGAACAGAAAAAAAATCGGATAATGCCACAACTAACAAAACGTTTAAAATTCGTATACATCAAGTACGTGGAACCCTCGACAGCGTCATTCCATCCCCGTGTCTCGAAACATACTGAAGCAACGATAGTCGTGCGCGGCAGGTACCCAAGTAAGGGCGAGACATGCGGTGTGCTCTGACAACACTGTTAGTATATTCTAGTGACCCACATTATTGCTAACTGAATCCAGATGGAACGGCGCGACAGTATGTGGGTAAAAGGGATTTTTACCTTAGTATTTAGATAGTCGATTAAAAAAACAGTATGTAGACTTTCTCTGGGAGACCCTAGGAATCACCCATTTAAATATAATAAGTCATTTCCATAACACCCTGTATATGGGTTTAGGTAACTTTAAAATATCTCGTTATTCTGTCACTAAACTTATGCAATAAAATCGCTCTTGAAAAATGAAGCCTTCTTACCAGGAAGTAACTGTCCAACTCTCGTATTTATTGTTTCAATAATACAAAATCTTTTTGGGGGAAAATGGCGGAAATTAATATGTTTTCATTACTGTACATCCTAACGTACTTCCGAGGCTCGGTATTAATGAACATGGGTTTTACGGCGGCTATAAATCCCTTACAAAAGAGGAGAGATTTACATTGAAAAGTATGGTTAAGATCGCGTAATTATTACTTGCTTGTTTCCTATATTTGAGGTAGTAGCGGCTCCTGGGGTGGGCCACGGCCCTCGCTGAATTTCTCAGTATTTATTTAAAAAAATTATTTATTTAGATATAAATAAATAATTTGCAAGACATATTTAAAATCAACTCCCTACTTTCAAGTAATACTACAGACAACATTCGTAGTAAGCAGCCATGAGGCCGTTACTCTCGACACTCATGTATTACTTAATGATATTGTTTGCCCAGTGGTATTTGAACGCAGTGATAGAAGTTCGACTCCCGCCTTTAACCAACCAATGAAATATCAAACTTGATCAAAATTTCAGAGTGGCGCAATTTTGTTACACATCTTCACGATTGTTCGTCGGTAAATTTCATAACACTATGTATAACATTATATTAAATTTATTATATTACTGGTAAGTTTGGTTGTTCTAATTGGAAATTACATTACAATAGTAGATTTGATGTTTCCAACTATTATTGACATTTGTAAGGTAAAAATAACAATGTGTCGCCCAGGCAACGAACGAAGCGGATGCTGTTTTCATGGCAACTTGATATTATAAGCATTCAGAGAGAAGTGACCTTTTTACTGCTAAATTACTTTTTTTTAACTCGTTAAAAAAAATATGATTCTTATAACGACCGTTTAAAAAAGCTTTAAAGGAACAAAAATAGCCGATTTCATTTCGTGACGCATATAGCATAGCTCTCTTATTTATTATTTCAATAATTCAAAATCTCTCATGGGAAAACGGCGGAAATTAATATGTTTTCATTACTTTACATCCTGACGCACTTCCGACGTTCGGCAGTATAGAATTTTAAGTAAAGAGTATATTGCTTTTACAAGGGTTATAAATCCGTCCCAAAACAGGAAATATTTACATTCAAAAGTCTGGTTAAGGACTGACTAGTTATTATAGTATGGCAGTCCGTTACCAGGATTGATCACGACCTAAACTTTTTCAATTATATGGTGATTTAATAAGGACTTGAGAAGGAAATTAACAAGAACGGACATTGGCAACGTTGCGAAATCATTGAGAATCATCTTTAGATATGTAAAAAAAAGTGGTCGTAATAGTTATCGCGCCTCGTCCATTCTTTTTATTTTTTGAATCAGAGTGATGTTTTTGAGGAGATGAAAATAGTAACTGACATTTTCCGTGCGGTGAATAGTTTTGGTTTAAGAAAAATCGAAATTTGTTTACAGCCGGGATTTCAACTTATCACGCCTCGTCCGTTTTACTGGTCGGATGTTATTTTTCGTTATTCGTGACCGGAAAAAAATGAGAACGGACATTGTCATCGACGCGCAACCGCAGTGTTGGATCTTAGGCATGTCATTTTTTAACGCTGTTCGAGTTATCGCGCCTCGTCCGTTTTCAAGCAGAAATCGCGTATTGTGGCTCGGAAAATGGGGGAAAAATATGAACTGACATTTTTACACACGCATTTTTTAGCAAAACCGTTTTCAGTCAACACAGCACGTATATCAATAATAAAGCAATATGTGGACATAGCTGATGCTGAGTTGTTATAGACAACCAAACCACACAGCACGCGCCGTGTACAGCGATCATTTCATTATAATACAAATATGAGATCCGACTCGGCTGCCCTCCCTGTAGCTGCGCAACACGGAAAATGTCCGTTCGACTCGATTTACTATTTTTTAGAGTGTTACCAACAGTTTAAAAAAAAATTGACCCGGGCGCTGTAACTTTTTGATACCCCTTTTCTTTACATCTTTTATTTAAACTATGGAATTTTTACACACTCAAAACGTCCGTTGTCGATGAATTCAGGTTTTTTTTTATATTTTTAATATGATTTCATGAAGAACGGACAAGGTGCAGTAACAAAAAGACGATCTGCGTTCTTACGGACTGAAATCACTCTGACGGGTAAGCGCCGAACTTTTTGGCTCGAGTAAGACTTTCTTATTTTTTATTAATCTAGCGATTAGTCATTGACTAGATGAAGGCGTGATAAGAGAACATTTTGGTAACGGGCTGCCGTACTATTATACTATACTTCCTGTCTATCTAAAATACAATTTGTTAAAGGTGATACGGGGTTATCCAAATTAAGTGTCCACCATTGATAACTTTGTTCATACAAAATTGTTCAACTTAGGGCCGATATTTATGTACTTAAGCTTAAGTTAGGGCCGATATTTAAATGGTACCTTATTTCCATTACTTCATAAACACGTTTGGTAACAAACAAATGTCCCCATAAAAAAAATCAAGTTTTGGATAACGTGACGCAAAATGACTCCTTGCTTACAAACAATTTTTTTCGCTCCCATCAAGATCAACGTTAAGGTAAAAATATCGGGAATTATTGCAAATGTTCGGAATATGTCCTTGAATGGTTACCGTCTTTCCGGATAGCGAACAAAATATATATTTTGCGTCATTTCTTCGTTTTTTCCACTTCCACTTCGTTTTTTTCACTTTCAATATAAACTGATAACATATCAAATTGTTCGCAAATGAATATGTAAAAATGAAATTGACGTTAAATGTTGGTTCTAGGATACTAGCTTTTGTTTAATCGTCTACTGTGGTTTAAAGTATCAACGAACCAATAAAGTCATTATTAATTTCTTATTATAACTTATTCGACCTAAAAACAACATTTTTGAGTTAAGATGAGGATCCCAAACAATCCCAAATTATCAATCAGAGCCATCTATGTTGCATCAATTTAATTACAAAATATGCCGCTTTTTGACAGGTTAGAAAGAGACGAGAGTCATCAGCTGATCAATATTTCTTTTCGTGAAGTTTTAGCAATTATTAATACAGATTTTTAGTTAATTTATTGATATTTAGATTGATGTCGATTGGGGTATCAACAAGTTTCAGAAAGATCTGTGACAAAAATTGTTCCTGTTTGAAATTGTTATTATTATTCATTCTTAAAACATTATATTTTTTAATACAATTTTTTCATACCGTTTTCCTATTCTTTAACTTTAGGAATCCAGTTTTAGATTAGAAAAAACTAAGTATATTTGGCTAAACGTTCGCATAAAATAGTGCCTGCTTGGCAACCTGTGATTAAACGCAGCTCTTAAAGAACTAGTCAAACTATAATAAACAAATGAATATCTATTTTATTTCATAGTTTTTACGTTTAACCACTACTAATAAACCGTTGTGTTAGTATGTCACCATAAATCTTGAGGGGTGTGAACAGATTTTTTAAGAACGTGTTTAGATCAAAATGGAAGATATTTTCAACATTTACAACAGTTTAGAATTATTAGTCTAGGCGCATATGTTATTTAAACAACATAATTTATGAAATTTGATATTATTTCGAACGGCTGGAAATAACTTATAAGCTTGTATTACGAAAAAAATTGCTTATGAATTCTACATCAATTAGCCAAATAATATACAGGGTGTTCTATTTGAAAATCTTGAGAAAAATTATTTTGAAATTTCGTTGTTCTTGAGAGCCTATTATGAACACCCTGTATACAATAGATAAACGCTATTAGATTCATAGTATCTCCATACCTCTTGTCATACATCTTACCTAATATCGAGGTAAAAAAAATAGTTTTGGACGGTTTTTTTGATTTTTTTTTTCAGGACTGCAAAACCTTTTGTTTTCATTTTTAAGTTTATTGCTCCTAAACTACAAAACTAAATTAAATAAAATGTTAGGCAACTATGAAGGACACTAATACGCAATAAAATACTGGGTGTCCCATTTAAAGAAATAGAACTTTATGTTTTCACACTTTTCTGGGCCACCCTGTATAATCCAATATATTTTTGAAACATGTCGCTTTTAATCCCATACCTCAAGCTGTTTTGGTTTTTTTGGATAAGTTCTTCGATACCGATTCAATCCCAGCTTCGTTGGCGGACCCTGTATTATAATAGTAATCTTCGAGATTCCGTGGGAAACTATAAATTTATTTAATTTTTAAATATTTATTTAATATTCTAGTGGACATAAGAATTATATTAAAGTAATATCCGCCCCTGTCGGACCGCCTCTGTCTTGCAGGAGGAGGAAAGTTCTCAACTTTTTTAAGAAAATCTTATCTCATAGTTACGATTGTTCTAGAAAACATTCGTTTTGAACTAGAAATAATTTGTTTGCGTCGTAGCACCCTAGGGTGTTTATGATGTGATAAAGTAGAGGGTAATTTCGTCAAAATTTATGCAAGCTTGAAGGGAATACGCTCGTGAAATTTTATCGCTGGCAAGAAAAGAAATTTAAAGCTTTGTTATCACCTCATATTTTTAAAATTAGACGTCCTGGCTATTACTTAGTATTAAAGAAAAATATTTATTATCGTGTCCCTAAGCACGGTAGGGGACGTAAAGGTAAGTCATATCATTTTAATATCGTCTTTTAGTTCCATCGACAACCAAGCGGGGAAATTTATATGATGACGTAGTTAAATTTTAATGCGTCAAATGGCCAAGTGGCATATTAAACCATCCGGGAAATATGCAAATTGGAAATGTATATTGCAAAGGGCCATTTCAAAATAACTCGTTTCTACGATCGTTATAAATTAAGAATAATTTTTTTTTCGCAAATGAGGGTCATTCTTTTGAAAATTACACTCATGCATTTAGCTACATAATATGTTGTTTTCGCATGATTACATCGAAAACAACCCCTCTAGCTATCGAAAACAACCCGCCAAGTTTTTATTGTTTATTGACAAAGATAATGACACTTTTTGACGTTTAAAAAAATAAATCTTATATTCCCTGCATAGTAACCCCTTAACAACGCCCTTCATTTGAATAATGTGTCAGTATGACAATTTCATTATTTTAAAGATTTTTCGAGTAAAAAAAATGTCGAGCTTTGGTACAGAATCCATAGAATCCATAGAAGAGAAAGTAGCCGATAGTGTACCGAAAAACACTACAAATAGCAAGCAGTATGTATTGCGGCAATTCATGTCGTTTTGTGAAGAAAGAAAGTATATTTTAACGAAGGAAACGCCGATCAAACAACTTGCAGGCATACTCCAAGATTGGGCTTTCAACATGAAGAAGCAGAACGGTGAGGAGTACAAAGATTTTACCATTAAAACGTTATGGAATTTAACTGCGAAATTACTACAAGAAAAGTATTATAATGAGTATCAAATCAAGTTTGATGATTTTAAAGTTGCTCGTGAGGCGAAAAGCGCGAAACGCAAGAAAGTTCAACAAATGCCAGAAAAAAGAAAAGTTAGTTCAGTTTTTTTTAAATATAATGATTTCAAAGCAATTGTTGATAGTTGCGACGAAAGTACGCTTGGAGAAAAAATTGTTTTTCGTGCTTTCCTATGAACTGGCTTGGAGAGGCGGTGAAGGAGCTCGGTCGCAAGTAAGCTACTTTAAAAAAGAAACCAGCAGCATTGGAGGCCCTTGTCAAGCTCCAAATGGTTGATTTCAAACAGAAATAATCCCGACATCTGCCCGGTACGCCTTTTTGACAAATATTTACTAAAACGAAGTGAGATCAAACATGAAAGATTATTTTTAACCGAAAATCCCTTTTGGAATTCATCTGGACACTGGTATAAAAACATTCCAATTGGAGTAAACACCATTGGTGAATGGACCACCAAGCAGGCGAAGAAAACAGGCCTAGATACAAAAAAACTGAAAATTACTAACCATTCTTTACGGGCAATCGCAGTTTCAAAACTGGGGAAGCAAGAAGTTGGAGAGCAACAGCTCATAAAAATAACGGGTCACTCAAATACAAAATCAATCTCTTCTTATCTTTAAATGGATGAGGAACATCATGAGCATATAATTCAAGAAATGAGATCAGATGAAATGGATGCCCAACCTAGCTGCTCGAAAGTAGCACCGAAACTAAGCTCACAGGATTTTCCAGCTACAAACTCAAATATTAAATATTATTACAATTGCGTTATTAATAATTACTAATTTTTTTAGTTCTTTATTTAAAAGTTGTAATATAAAGTTGTTTTAACCATTATTCGAGTAATTTTCTCCCTAAATTACACTAGTGCATAAAAATTCTCAGATAATTTTGCATTTAAGCGTATTTCCTTTGAAAAACAACATTCGTTCATTTTCAAATTTTGTAAAATAGCCCTCCTCCTTCGGAGTCGGGCTATTTCGCCAAAATATGAAAATGAACTCTTGTTGTTTTTAGGCAATACGCTTTCATGCAAAATTATCGAAATTTTTTAGGCACTAGTGTAATTACCTCCGAAAATTACCCTCATGCATTAAGCTAGAGGTGTTGTTTTCGATTGATTACATCGAAAATTTCGCACTAACATTCTTCGGCCAATCAGGAGCTTGCCTTTTGTTCCGTTACCACGACAACTAAGAAAATTTACGGAAATTTTTCTCCTCCTCGAGACAGCAGGAAGTGATTACAGTGGAAATTTTTTGACGTTTGTGTATAGTAGGACATTTTGCTTGACTGAACACAACTTTCTTTAAATAATATGTTTTACCAACTTTAGTAGATCAAATATAAATAAAAATACAAATTTGAACTATTTTTAATTTGTTAATAACAATTGCATGCAACTAAAGTTGGTAAATAGGAAATTATTGCTCTTCAAACTAACAACTAGCATAGGTCATCAGCTCTTAAATTCGTAACACAACTGTTTTTAAATAATATAAGTTTCACCAACTTTAGTACGTTGAATAAAAATAAAAATTTAAACTATTTTTATTTTGTCAATATCAATTTCAGGCAACTAAAGTTGGTAAATCGGAAATTATTGCTCTTCGAACTAACAACTAACGCAATCCTTATTTTTTCTACCTTCAAATTAATAATTTAGTGCGAAATTTTGAGAAATTTATCGTGTGGTCGAAAAATTTCCGATAATAATTCAAGTACTAGGGAGATTATAAGTGAAAATAATACCCCTAGCTATCGAAAACATCCTCTCTAGCTATTGAACACACAACTATAGTAACCTTCTTACAATGCCATTATTGGAATAATATGTCAGTCCGACATTCTCATTGTTCCGAGCTTAGTTTCAAAAATGTCACGTTTTGAAAAGGAATCAATCGAAGTAATTGAAGAAAAGATTGCACAGTGTCCCAAAAACCACTAAAAATAGCAAGCAATATATCTGGCGTCAATTTATGATGTTTTTAGCAAGGCGAATCAGATAAAAAAGATTGCGGACATACTTCAAGACTGGGCTTACAATATGAAAAAACGGTGATGAATACAAAGATTTTACAATAAAAACAAAATATGGAATTTAACAGCGAGGATGACTCAGCAAATGTATTATAACGAGTACCAAATCAGGTTTGATCCATTTACGAATATTAAGATTAAAATGGCTCCTGAGGCGAAGAGCGCAAAACGCAAGCAAGCGCAGTATCTACCAGAAAAGAGGAAAGTAAGTTCAGCTTTTTTAAAATATGATGAATTTAAAAGAATTGTTGATAGTTGCATTGAAAGTACCTACTCCTGATGGCCTCGAAATTTTTTTTTCATACTATCCTATGAGCTGGCATGGAGAGGAGGTGAAGGCGCTCGCTGTCAATTCAGGTATTTTAAAAGGGGAACTAACAGTAATGGGGACAACACAGGGCGTATAGAGTACAAGCTCTAAATGGTTAATTTCAAACACGAGGAATGAATGTCTTTTTGACAAATTTATACAAAAAGAAGCCAGATTAATCATGAATGATTATTTTTAACAGAAACCCCATTCTGGAAACTGGTATAAGAACACTCCAGTTGGCAAAAACACGATAGGTCAATGGACCACCAGTCAGGTCAAGAAAATGGGTGTAGATACAAAAACTGTAAAAATAACCAACCATTCTTTGCAACAGCTGTTTCAAAACTAGCCAAGCAGGGAGTTGGCAAGCAGCAACTTATAAAAATCGCGGGACATTCGAACACAAAATCAATTTCGTCATAGCTACAAATGGATAAGGAAACACCTTGAAAACACAAGTTTACGGGTCCGAGGTTATTTTAAATTTTCACGTACACAGCCGTAAACCTTGCAGGACTGTTTTCGATTGGCCATCCTGTATAATACATTATTGCATAATTTTCTCCATAAATTACACTCCTGCATAAAAATTTTCAGGAAATTTTGCATTTAAGCTTATTGCCTTATAAAAACTACATGAGTTTATTTTCTCATTTTGTAATTCGACAAAATGAGAAAATAAAATCATGTAATTTTTAGGCAATAAGCTTTCATCAAACCACATAAAGGTTTCATCTGACGAGGAATTGCAAAGATTGAAGAGAATTTAGGGCCGATATTTGAATGTTACCTTAAGTTAGACCTCAGCTAAGGTAGCCTTAACATTATGGTAAACCATTAAAAAAACTATGTTCTAAATTAATTTAACGGTCAATTGAAGCGTTAAGTGGAAGATTACCACGTCCATAAAAATCTATTCCTTTAGATGATAGTTAAAAAGAACTTTAATGTACTGTCAAACGTGTGTTAAGGATGACTTATATCATTCTGTACCTTAAAGTGACTGAAATATCGGCCCTTAGGGCCACTTTTGCTTCCGGAGTTTGGCTATCCATAGATATATTATGTCTTTTTAAGTTTGTTATAGAAGATGTATACGACATATGTAATATTACATTTTGGATTTGTTTTATCTATTATTTTATAAAGTTGCAAAGCGGCTTACTTTTTTTCATGTTGATAAACTTTTTATTAAAATAAAAATAGAACTGGGCAAAGCCCCTAAAAGCTAACTCTTCTGTTATTGTGACAACCACCAACACTGCTTTATCAGATAGCAACGCCGACGCGACGCTTGCGCTGTTAATAGAAGAACAGCGAACCTTTTGTAACAGTTTGACACTGAAATAGGTTCCTTATTGAAACAGGTTGCACCTGTTATTTAAAATACCCTGTTCCAACCATCCCTAGTTGCGTGTAACCAAGGTTTAACAGACTTGTCGACCGATGATCGTCACTTGGAGACCAAGTTAAACTGTAGGTACCCTCAGAAACGACCTCGGCCCGGCAGTGAAGGCAGTTTTTATAAAAACCTGCAAATGTAGCAAGAAATCAGTTGGATAAATACAAGAAATATACTTACTCGACTGAAATTTTCTTTAATTCAGCTATGGAGGGATTTTGATGATTCTTTGCAATCTTTGCATCATTTTTCATTACCGGATGTATTCTCGCGACATCAATTCTAAATTTTTCTTTTTCAAAGCTGTCCAGCGCCATGTAGTCCATAATGTCACTAAAATCATCTGTTTGTTCGTCCTTGGCGTTATCTTCAACAAGTGTTTCTTTCTTGTTTAACGATTTAGACGCAACGCCATGTAGGACTGCTGTCTCATTAGGAAGACTTTCTTTGGAAATGTTTATACTCAGACCGCTAAAATAAAAGAAAAAAAGTTGTAGGTATTATTATAGTAAAGATTTTATTGTAAATTTCCTATCAAATATTGTATTAATAGTATTTATCAGAGGTCCGATTTGAGATTGCGCCGCGGAATAGCATAATTCATTGTTATTGAACAATGAGACAACATCGCCATTCCAAGACACGGCCGGCTATATCGAGGGAGCAGGATACGTTTTCCTTAGTCTACTGCCTTTGATCACCCGAAGCGTTGCCAAATCACTTGAGATAGTTGCGCTTTTAGATATTTTTCCTGAAAACCTCGGTGTGACATTGTATTGCATTAAAACTAAACTATGAAATTAATTGAGATTATTGATAGTGCATGCAATACTTTCAAAAATGACTGTATAACCATATTTTTTCAATTTGAACGTTAATATATAATTCTTTTTCGAAAAACTCAAGATAATCCAGTATGTAATACCATATTTCGAAGCTAAATTTAAAATTTGAACCAATACAATCCAAAGTTTGTACCTTAATGGAGATCACTGATAAGTGCTCTTAATTACTTTTTTCTATTTGGGTTTCATAATGGCCACATTATGAAATGCAAAAAAATTTAATAACATGCCACTTTATGAAACTGGAATTTTGTTTTTTTATGTTGGCAGCAAGTACGGTTCGAATTTTAGGCTTACTTCGATTTCGTTGAAATTAGTTTTCGAGGCATTATGGATTGGACAAAAATTTTTTATAGAAAACTTTAAAATACTAACCATTAACCTTGCAAATAGAATATTTTTACTAGACTATTATTATCTGAAATACCTATACTCGGAAATATATAACATGCTGACGGTGTCCGTCAACTAATTTCTAGTCACAACTATAAAACAACCTAAAAATAATAGAAATATCTTCCAGTTTATGCTCTATTTCTAAAGTTTTATTCAATAAAGTACTATATTTATTCAATATAGTATTATACATATTACTTTATGTATACATATTTATAGTTACTGTAGACATTTCCTGGGCATTAATTGTTATTCCTGTCAGATTCTGTGTCGACACAATATTTTGTTCAATATTTTGAACTTTGTTCTGCTCGCACCATTTGCATATTCTTTTAAAACGGTTTTCTATATTATTTTCTGAAATTTCTCGTATTTCTGACGGAATACAACTTTCTTCCTGACTCATTTTTATTAACTTTAATAACATATTTATTTTTAATTATGACGGATGGGAAGAAGCTTTGTTATATTCAATCATTGCATATTTGATACTTGTAACGTTTTATTAAATTGTAAAAGTATTGCCAACCCAAAAAGAAAATATTAACTCAAATGGAAAAAATCTACTATATTTTTTAAAGTTTTTCAGACTTTAAAGGCCCAAATAGAAAAAGTAGTATAAAATACATGGTTCGTAAGACAATTAGAGCACTTGTAATTTAGAAAACGACCCGCGAAGCGTGCTCTAAGATAATATCTTATGAAGCTTGTATCTTAATATACTATTTTTATTAGTAATCCTTACCAAAATAATATTGTAAACATAATTTCCAATAAACTATAGTTATAATTTCTCATAAATTTAGTAAATTCAAGTAGGTAACTACTAAAATATAATAATATTGTAAATTTTACAACGAATGTATGTGCGCGAAATAAACAATATAGTAAAATTATTATAGTAAATATTTTATTGTACGATTTGCTTTAAAATATTGTATTAATTACAATTTTCATTATTAATCCGTACCAAAATAATATTGTAGGTACACATCATTTCTAAAAAAGTATAACTAGAATTGATAATCAATTTAGTAAAATCAAGTGATTACTAAAATATCGTATGTAGGTACAGTCTTCGGAAGTTCTTACCAAATGGGAAACTTCTTAATTATTAACTCTACGGAAAAAGTGCCTCTTCCTAAAAAGTCCTGCTTGGCGAGAAAATACATTTGCACAAGAATATTTGTATGTTGGACATACAGGGTGGCTTCAAAAAGTATCGAGTTCAAAATTTATAAAAGACGTCGGCTATATTTACAAAACTAAAAACTTGGAGAGTGCATGTTTAAAGGCTAACAGACTATAACAATTACACAATAAAAACTCTACTTAAGAGAACTACTTTTATGATAGATAAAAATTAGTTCACTAATTTCTATGAGTTGGCCAGTTTCTAATTTCCCAATAACAAATAAAACTAAATGACTCCAAAAATAATCTAGATCTCCACATGGCCCCCGTCTTCTTGCATACAAATGATTGTCCTTCTAGAAAGCTCTGACACAGCGTTTCTGATCATATTAGGAGTAACTAGCCGGATACACTGCCTTATAGTTTCTTCTAGGTGATCAATATCACGGAATGGTCTGTGCTTGTACACCAATTGCTTCAAATGACCCCACAAGAAAAAATCTAGGGGTGTAATGTCGGTGACCTAGGTGGCCAGGGTACTTCTGAACGGCGTCCTATCCATCTTTGTGGAAAAGTTCTGTCCGAATAGTTGGACAGAACTTTGTTGACCCTGGCTGCGCTGTGACAAGGAGCTCCATCATGCTGATACCAAACAGTCTGTCGCGCGTTTAATGGCAGGCCGTTAATAAATATAAAAATTTCGATTCTTAGGAAATTGAAGTAAATCTCACTATTAATATTTTGATGAAAAAAATATGGACCCACTATTTGATTATTTAAAACAACGCACCAAACATTCGTTTTGAAATACGTTTGGTCACGGCATTCGATTACGAAATTGGGGTTCACATCGCTCCACCAACGACAATTCTGGGAACATACGACACCATTGGAAGTAAATGTTGCCTCGTCACTGAATAAAATTCTTGTTGAAAAGAAAATGTCGTCTTCAACTTCTCCTTGAAATCAAGCACAGAACATGAAACGCGATTCCATATCTCCAGGTTTGAGCATGTATAATTTTGGCTTATACGGATAAAATTTATTTATTCTAAGTATCTTACTAGCAGAAGCTCTTGACACGTTCTCTTGAACTGTCTTCTTTATTCCTTCCAATGAAATTTTTGGATCTTCCACAACCGGTTGCAATACTTGTAATTGATTTTCTTCAGTAAGTGTTCGAACTGCATGATTCTTCTTGAAATTATTTCCGACAGAGCCAGTATTTTTAAATTTATTGACGACATTGCCGACAGTAACGTGGCTAATATGTTTATTTCGGTGTCTAGTATTAAAAATGTCGGCAGTCTCGCGATGCGTCCTATAATTATCGCCAACAATAAGAACTATTTCAATTTTTTCATTAACAGTCAGTTTAATCATCACTATTATTGTTTAAAGTAACTAAGAAACGGAAAAATCTTATTACCAAATCTTTACGACTATTAGTTTTGTAAATATAGCCGACGTCTTTTATAAATTTTAAACTCGGTACTTTTTGAAGCCACCCTGTATGTCCAACATACAAATATTCTCGTGCAAATTTATTTTCTCACCAAGCAGGACTTTTTAGGAAGAGGCACTTTTTTTCGTGAAGTTAATAATTAAAAAGTTTCCCATTTGGTAAGAACTTCCGAAGACACGCTGTATAGTGAAAATAAGTTATTTATAACTCCAATGGTTAAATATCTTAAAATGTATAGTACTGGCTATTATTTAGGTATTTTTTATAATAAAAAGTTTAAATGAAGTGTTGTAAAAATATTTTTGCAAGAATAAAAGGCATAAATGAGATGCGACGGGTTCTTAGGATTTTATTTTTCATAACAAATAATCGGAGGAGAAGATTACAGAGAACGTTGGACACGGTTAGTACTTGGAAGAGTGACCGCTTGGGAATTCCATGATGCGTCAAAATTTTTATAAAAGATTTGAGCAAAATTTTATAAAAGATTTTAATAAATTTTACAAAAAATTTTATTAAATTCTGCACAAGATTTTAGTAAATTTACAAAGGATTTTATTAAATTTTACAAAAGATTTTGGTAAATTCGACAAAAACTTTTCATATAAAAGGTTTACAAAATATTTTTGTTATTTTTACTAAAAAAGTTAAATTTTTGCTATAATTTAATGGCAGTTCTCAGTAAATGTTATTTCAGTCTCATTATGATTAGTTTTACTATTTTTATAGAAAGTTTTACTTTATTTAAGTTTTTCTTTCCATGTAAGAAAAAAAAGTGTACCTACAAAAAAAAATACGTTTCGTACTTAAAAAGTAGGGCTAATTTAGAGCCTAAGCATTAAAAAATGCAATGATTAAATATTATAGACTGTGTAGAATTACACTAAATGTGAAACGTTTTGGAAAGTAGGGAACATAATAATATCAAAGAAGATTTTTTTAATATCACAAACCAATGATCATACTCAAGAGGGTGCAAATCCACCCCTATAGATACCAGGGGCAAAAAATAAGGGGGCACAAAGCTAAGTAGGGGACCCACACATTCAGCAAACAAGTTATATTCATATTAACTTTAAACTGTTTATTTAACGTCAGCATTTCAGGGGTTATTTTCTTAATGATTTCATTACTTATTGATGTAATACTGTGTCACGTTTCAGTTAAATCAACAAAATATTTATTAAAGGAGAAATCCATGTTTATGCCGGCTAACCCAGATCTTCGGAGGTGAACACAAAAAAGCACTAAGTTCTTATTATTAATTACCTTAATTTCTATACATTCCATTCTATTTTAATATAATTTTGCAGCCGTACTAAAGGCTTTGTTCGTGTTTGTTCGTTAAAATGGTCCCAAATAAACAGTAATATTCGCTATTGCTCGGGTAAGTCAACCAAATTTTGAATTTTGATTTATTTATTTTTTTAAATTTATCAAGAAAAAAATGCTTCCGGGTGTGCTGGTACCATTGATGTAACTGAATCCGTAGCCGGTAAATTAATCGAGCTCAATTCATCGAAACGCAATCCATCGAACTCGATTCATCAAATAGCAATTCATTGAAACGGAAAATTCTTCGAAGACTCACTAAACGAAACGCAATTAAGCAAAGGGGAAGTTATTCGAAAACATGAATTAGGCAGTACCCAGTAATAAATTGCAAATAATTAACATTGTGTACGATTACAAAATTAACAACGTAACACTGAACAGAGCTGAGACTTTTCGCGATTTGGGTGTGTTATTTGACAGTAAACTATATTTTGAATAATAGAAAAGTTTTGGACTTGCATTGTCTTTATTTGTTATATATCACAACGTTTCAACTGGTAAGTATCCCCAGTCGTCTTCAGGTGAATACTAAATAAGAAAAGTAACTACAGGTCTATTTATACTAGCTATGTGTACTGAAGCATAATTGAGATCGGTGCAGTGGTGCGTTCAGTTTTGCGCGATATTAGTAATTCTAAGCTTACATCTTAACAAGGGCTTCCAGATATTTCTTAAATCTAATGAAGGTTTACTAAAACAGCCAGGGTTCTGGTGTATGGTAGCAGCTTCCTTGAACTTCCTCTTCCTCCAGTGTGGTTCTTTGAGCAGGATTTCGGCTTCTGTCCACCTGATGTGATGTGTTTCCAGGCATGGTGAGCATCAGGTGGACAGAAGCCGAAATCCTGCTCAAAGAACCACACTGGAGGAAGAGGAAGTTCAAGGAAGCTGCTACCATACACCAGCACCCTGGCTGTTTTAGTAAACTTTCATCCTTCAGGGCACTGTGGGAGTGGTGCGTGTGCTCAAAAAGCGGTTCACGTTGGTTTTGAATCGTTGGAGGTTATATTCGTTGGGAAAAACGACCTCGTGAAGGTTGTTCCACAAGGATGAAGTCCTCCAGATGAAAGAAGTCTTAAATAATGAAGTTCGAGGACTACTAAGCTTAACCACATATGGATGATCGGCAGTGGTTCGTCGTGAATTTCTGCAATTCGTCGCTGTGGGCGGAATTAAGAGGGCAAGGTCAGCCGAGCACCTTCCATGAAAATATCTGTAAAAGAGAGTCAAATCCCCAACCTGTCTTCGATGTTCTAGGCTGTAGAGGTTCTTCGTCAGCTTGTGGTCTCCGATCAGACGAATAGCCCTCCTTTCGATGGAATCCAGTAGCCGAAGAGTATGTTTGGGTGCAGAGCTCCAGACATGAGAGCCGTACTCTAGAAGTCGAATCTCGGCTTTGTATAGTGTCAAAAGTTGTTGAGGTGTGTACAACTTTCTGGTTCGGAAGAGTACCCCAAGCTTCTGAGAAGCTATCTTGGCGATTGCCACAACGTGGTTATGCCAAGACATAGTTCCTCCCAGATTGACGCCCAGCAAATTAATAGATGAAGCTAGTGGGATTGCGTGTCCGGCCATGACTATATTCGGTTCTGTAATGTTAACCTATTTAGAGAAAACTGCTGCCTGGGTTTTTTTAGCGTTAAATTCGACGTGGTTACTGTCACCCCAAGCCAATATTTCTTCCAGGTCTTTGTTGAGGCGTGATACTTCATGCTGTCTGCGAAGATGTGCGTCGGCAGCCGATGTTTGTGCATTCAAAGAGAAAGATGAGATAAGTGTGCTATCATCAGCAAAACTAAGTATCGGATTTCTCGTTTTCACTAGAAGGTCGTTCATGTAGAGTAAGAAGAGAGTGGGAGACAATATGGACCCTTGAGGAACACCGGCATTGATAGTGAATGTGTCTGAGAGAAACCCGTCAATCGCCACTTGCAGAGAGCGGTCCTTAAGAAAGCTAGCCAACCATGCACAGAGTCGACTGGGCACACCATAGGATCGCAGTTTACTTAGAAGTACCTCATGCCAAACACGATCAAAGGCTTTAGAAATGTCCAGTGCAATAGCCCGAGACTCCCCATGATGTTCTTCCAAAGATGGGTGACATAGGCTAGAAGATCCCCAGTTGATCTGGACTTCCGAAAACCATATTGATGATCGCTGATAATGTTGAAGCCTTCTAGATACTTTATAAGATGTTGGTTAATAGCTTTCTCCATTACTTTTGATATAACTGAAAGCAATGCGACTGGTTGATAGTTGCTAGGCAGGATTCTCTTACCTTTCTTCCGTATAGGATGGACTCGCGCCAGCACGATGTAAATATTCCTTTTTTGTAGGATAAGTTAAAAAGTCTACAAAATACTGGTGTTAGTTCATCGGCGCATCTCTTGAGGACTATAACAGCTATATTTGTTAACTCCGTCCGACTTTTTCTTTCCGTCCGACTTTTTCAAGCAACCGAGCCAACAGGTCAATTTTATTTATTTGTTTAAACGTATTTGTTAAAATATATCTTAAAAAAATCTTATAAAAAATCAGGCTTCTTTTATCCAATTGTCCGACTTTTTCACATTGTCCATCTGGCAACCCTAGATACTGCCGCAATGAACCGTGATCATTTTTGAAAAGTTACATGCCTTAATTGGGAGTAAACCCCTCGAACTTCATTGAAGGACTTCATCATTATGGAACCACCTTCCCGAGGTCGTTTTTCCCAACGAATATGACCTCCGACAATTGCAAACCAACGCGAATCGCTTTATTCGCACACGCACCACTTCCAGAGTGCCCTAAAGGCTTTTTCCTATAGTGCTTCTGTTTGATCATAAAAAAATACAATTGTTTGGATTTATTTTTATTTAATAAAAACTATTTCTTACTCAGAGAATGTCAACATTCAGCCCCGGATCTAGGGTGGGCAAGCCAGTGCCCATGCCCCGGGCGGCAAATTCAAGTGAACCCGATTATTAATCGAATAGAAACTTTTATCAATGTCCAACTATTCATAATATCGCCCAAATTGCGGTTTTGTTAAAAATTTTATACGGAGTGTCCCAAGATTAATCGTATACAGTAAAACTGAAGATTCTTTGGGTAATAATATTGCGATTTAGCCAAACTTTACTTATTTCAAAAGTTGTTAATAACAAAGATACAGGTTGTCCAAGTTAAAGTTCTATTTTCTAATTTGCTAATTAACTTGGTTAGTTGGTTGGTTAAAGGTGGGGGTCGGTTTAAAGGCCCGAACTTCTATCACTGCAGCCTTCCGGCTTATTGTGTACCCCGATCTGGTTAGACGATGTTTGTTCCTTCTATGAGGTCCAGTAACCTTCTACCAAGTTTGTCATGTGGGAGGTTGTCACCACGTTGTATGTTCTCGAAGATATTTTGTCTTCTACGAAACAGTGCTGCGCAGCGGTATATTATGTGTGAGGCGGTTTCATCCTCTTCGCCGCAGAGTCTGCATTCAATGGATCCGTTGTTTATACCCATCCGTTGAAGGTGTTTTCGCAAGTGGCAGTAGCCTGTTAGCAGACCCATCACTTGTTTCAACTACGGCCGTGTTAGGGCTAGTATCCCATTCGATAGTATCCTCGATGGTTTTCCAATTACGGCCCGTGCGTGTATTTGACCAGGTAACCCTTGCCATCCAGATAGGTGTTGTTTTTTCGACCATCTATCTAATGTTTTTTTCGTTGCCTGTTTTGATATCCCAAAGGCCGGTTCGGGGCCCCTGAGATTTTGGGCGGATCCGGCTCTCGCTAGTTCATCCGCTTTTTCATTTCCTAATATCCCAGAGTGACCAGGGACCCACAAGAGCTCTATCTTGTTCCCCCTGGCCGCCAGTACTTTTAGGTTGGTACGGCACTCCAGTGTAAGTTTGGAAGTAAACCGATTGGAGTTCAGAGCCTTAAGAGCAGCTTGGCTGTCCGACAGGATGTAAATCTTTTGGTTGCGGCAGCCCTTTTCAAGATTTTGCAGTACGCATGCTTGTATGGCATGAACTTCCGCTTGGTATACTGTGGCGTAGTTTTCCAGAGGAATGCTTGTGTGAATGAATGTCCATCCTGGATCTTTCCCCAAATATACCTGCGCCCACACCGTTGGCGGTTTTTGATCCATCGGTGTACCAAACTAGACCCTTGTCAAACGACGGGGGTACACTGTTCGTCCATTCATCAAAGTTCCAGTCAATTTTGAAGGGCTTTGTGAAATCGTATGTTGCTCTCATACGATCGGTTTGCATATCCAAGAGCTCATCGTTGATTAGATCCGTGGCTCTTGTGTGTCCAATTTTTACGGGGTGTTGTGTCCATTCCCCATTGGTGATCATCCTTGAGGCGCTACAGTTAGGCTCCATTCTGATGTGTATGTCTAGGGGTATATTGGTCCCAGTATCACTTCCATTGCTGCAGTGGGGGGTGCTTCTCATCGCCCCACTGATACAAAGGCAGGCCAGCCTCTGCAAACTGTTAAGTTTTTTCGCTGTCGTAATCTGCTGTGTTTTTGTCCACCAGACTACAGACCCGTATGATATCAGGGGTCTGATAACTGTGACATAAAGCCATTGCATCATCTGGGGCTTGAGTCCCCAGGTTTTCCCAACCATGCTCCTGCACCGCATTAGGCACATTTTTGCTTTGTGTAGGTTTTTATTTAATTGTTGGTTCCATGTCAGTTTGGCGTCCAAGGTTAATCCTAGATACTTTACCTCGCTGACTGTGTTTATCCGTTCACCAAAGATTTTTAGGTCGTTGTAGTTCCCTGTTTGTCTTCGTTTGGTGAATGGTAGTATAGCGATCTTTGCAGCGTTGACTTTGAGACCCACCCTCACACACCAACGCTGCACGATATTCAGAGCTCTTTGCATAAGCTCTGCTAATATGGTGGGATGGGCTCCTATGATGAGTATTACCACATCATCTGCATAGCCTTGGGCGTAAAATCCCTCAGCATTGAGATATGCCAGTAGCTCATCTATCACCATCTTCCATAGAAGAGACGAGAGTACCCCTCCCTGAGGACATCCCTGTGTTACTGCGGCTTCTATGGAGTCGCCGTGTAAACTGGTTTTGACTTGCCGGTATTTCAACATGTTGTGAATCCATATTCGTGTGGTTTCATCGATACCATGTTTACTGGCAGCTGATATAATCGCGATGCAGGAGGCATTGTCAAAAGCCCCCTCTATATCGATGAAAACGCTCAGGGCAATCTCTTTCTGATGTATGGCTGCTTCGACCCTTGATAGTAGGTTGTGCAGCGCAGTTTCACAAGATTTTCCTGGTTGATAGGCATGTTGATGTTTATGGAGGGGTTTCACCATGAGCGCCCCATCTCTTACATGCCTATCAATGAGTTTCTCCAACGTTTTAAGGAGGAACGATGAGAGGCTTATCGGGCGAAATGCCTTGGCCTCTATTTTCTAATTTCCTAATTAACTTACTTTTTAACTAATATTTTAGCATACAATTTTTGGTTTGTGGATTTTTAAGGGCGAGAAATTTGATTTGTTAATTATTTTATTGTTATAGATTGTAGAGGGCGCTCGCTGGAGCACTCTTGGTACATAGGAACAAGTGCAACTTATTTTATTAAAAATATCAATGTTCTCATCATATTTACCCAAAAATGGTGTATGTATCTTGTTAATGTCGCTCCGAGAAATTGTTTTCGATATTTTTGCCAAGTGCGCTTTTAAAGATACTATAACAATTATTATCACAAACAGATCCTTTCTTAATAGTATATTTATGTAACAATAAAATTTTTATTTAACTTATAAATATTTTCATTACTGGTCTTTTAGTTTCTTTGCAGTCTGGACTTTTTAGAATATTTTAAATATTAATAAATTACTAATACTTTAAAAAATATAGGTTAAGTTAGAACTCCTGTTGTACTCTTAATTATTTGTAGCTAAATTATATTAAGTACCTAAAATGTCATCTAACATAATAATGTGTTATTTCAATATTTTAAAAAGAGCACTGGACACTATAAATGCAAAAATCTCGAAAGAATTTGCGCGAAGCGACATTGCCAAGGTACACATACCATTTTTGGGTAAAAGTGATGAGAAAATTGATATTTTTAATAGAAACATAAATACACTAAAGCGCAAGAAAGTTGCACTTGGTTCTATGTACCCGGAGTGCCGAAACAAACGCCCTTTACAATCAACATAAAAATAAAATAATTAACAAATTGAAATTTATCGCCCATAAAAACCTCCAATCACATAATTATATGCAAAAATGTTGGTAAAAAAGTAAGTTAATCAGGAAATTATAGAAAATACTTGTACATACACAACTCGGTTATAATCAACTTTTGAGCAAGTTATGCTTGACCAAAAATATGTTTACCCAAAGAATCTGCAGTTTTAGTGTCTACTATTAGCTTTGGGACATCCTGTATAGCCCAATCTAGTGGAAACGCGCGAGAACACGGGCGCGAAGTTTTTTTTTAAACAAAACTACTACAAACAACAAGGAATGGAGGATATGCGAGGGCAAGATTCGGGGTTATCAACACTCACCGGAGAATATCGACGTTCGTCATATTTCGGTCTTTCACAAACACATATACAGGGTGGTGCATCGTTGAGTTGAACATAGAAAATCCAATGTAATTCTTGGGGTGGCTAAATATTGGCTCCCCTGTACATTTTATAGGAAAACTACATTATAACTTCTTGAAGAGGCCGACATGGTAAACCCATGTGCCGAGTTTGAATACATTTTGGTGAGCCAATCTTAAGTTATTTAATTAAACGTGAATGCAAAATAATGAAACTCACAGTTCAGGTAATATAGCGCACCAACACTAAATTTCGACATTGAGGAAACAAAAATTAGTGTCAGTGTCAATATTTTCATTATTCGTTATGTTCAGCTTACGTTAATTTTTGGTAATAGCGCCATAGAAATTATTTGCTGGTGTTGGCTGTATTACCTGAACTATGAGAGTTTCGTGGTTTTGCCATCACGTTTAATTGAATAGCTTAGGATTAGCTCACCAAAATGTATTGAAACTCTACACTCTTCAAGAAGTTATAATACATTTTTTCTATAAAATGTACAGATTTAGCTTAGACTAACAACATATATATATATAACAGCATAAAATAGAAAAATAACGAAAAAAATAATAACGATGGCAAATAATAAGTTACAGGATGACACGACTCTTCTCTATCGCCCTGTATACAGATATCTGAACAACTGTGTATAGAAACAGGGTGTTATGGAAACGACGTATTATATTTAAACGGGTGACTCCTAGGGTGTCCTAGAGAAAGTCTACATACTTTTTTTTAATCGAATATCTGAAATATTAAGGTAAAACCCCTTTTTACCCATATTCTGTCGCGCCGTTCCATCTGGGGATTTAGTTAGCAACAATGTGGGTCACTAAAGTATACGAACAGTATTGTCAGATTACACCGCATGTTTCGCCCTTGCTTTGATACCTTCCGCGCGAGACTATCGTTGCTTCAGTATGTTTCGAGACTCGGGGATGGAATGATGCTGTCGAGGGTTCCACGTGCTTGATGTATATGAATTTTAAACGTTTTGTTAGTTGTGGCATTACCCGATTTTTTCTGTTGTGAAATAATTCATAATAAGAAATCTTTGATGTGATTTCAAATTTGTGTGATATTACCTATTGTTGGTTCTGTTGCAAAACATACTTTTTGTGTTTTATTTTTTTATGGAATTTAATTATAAAACGGATTATAAGATCAAAGATAAGAGAGTATGTACCGTAAAATTGTAGTATTTTTTTTAAGTTTGAAAAAGAAGTGACAACGCTGGTCAAAGACGTCTTGTCAAAAACTGAACACAGGCATTTACAATTCTGTGTTGCAATATGTGACAACACCGCCTCAATAAACTATTGATTGCGAACGTCCTCAGAAGCGGTCACGTCACCTTTCAGATTTCATATAAAGTGTATATTTCGTACAATAATTCATAGCGCCATTTAAGATTATTTTTCTTTGATATTTTTTCATCTCTGCCCATGCCGGTTTAAATATAATAAGTCATTTCCATAACACCCTGTATAACAACCAAAAATAGGAAAATAACAACGATAAAAATAATAGCGATGGCAAATAACAAAGTGACAGGCTGCCACGACTCTTCTCTATCGCCCTGTATACAGATATCTGAACAACTGTGTATATATGCCTTTATGTCTAGTCATATATCAAAAGAATTGTTGACACAAACGTTTGCCAAAATCACGAAACAGAATGTGAAAGGCGTAAGATTATATCGAACTCTGTTTGACGTTTTAATAATGCATGCTCATGCGTTACTGAATATCCTGAATAAGACATTGATTTCTAAATATTTGACGAGGCAATCTTTTTTCTAAGTTCAAGAATTAATTTGAGTTTTTATCAACCCGTCACTAAATAATGAAAAACGTTTAGACTCCCAATTTTTCGGCCAAGAAAACTGAGCAATTTTTTTAAAAATTAATAACTTTCACAAGCAATATAAAGCTTCACTTGTTGCAAAATCGATTGAATCCAAATACTTCGATAAAGCTACGAGTATTTCTGGAGAAGATTTATGTGTGTATTGTTTTTAAAACATGTCGATAAATACTGACCGCACAACATGAAGTTAAGGTGCATTTACACATGCATGAATTTAGTGGCGCCAGTAAATAAAATTAGCAAGTGTAAACATCGACTTGCATAAAAATTTATTTTTGCATGCATAGACCAAAAAAGTGTGCATCCTTCTGAAATCACTGGCGCCAGTGATGACAAATTCGTACAGAAAATCAAAACTTGCCAGTGTAAACAAGCTCGCCAGTTTTTAGTTTGCTTTTCGTTTAGGTTGCGCTTCTAATTTTTGTTGATTGTAGTTTATACAGGGTGTTATGGAAATGACGTATTATATTTAAATGGGTGACTCCTGGGGTGTCCTAGAGAAGCGCTACATTTTTTTTTTTTTAAATCGAACGTTTAAAAAGTGGGGTAATTCACCCATAAACCCACACACAACTCCTCGGCACAGTCACATTACACTGAGCAGCTGTGTAATAAACAGATATTCTGGCGCAATGTTGCCACATTGTTCGTGTAAAACTTTAGATTCTTATAAAAATAAATATTTAGCTACCTAGTATCCAAATAGAAGTGAATCCAGGTGCCAGTATACTAGCAAGTAATCCAGGGCACATAAATCTTCAGTTTTTTTGGTTTTAGTGGGTAAAGCTTATACCCCACTAAAACCTCTTCGGCGTTTTTCTTCCAATCTCAGAATATGACCCTGTATATCGTCAGAGACACAAAACAAATAGTGAAACACTGAACAAATTACCATAAATCACTTAAAGAAACACACACATGTTTCAAATTAGTTTTTTTAAGATAGGCCCTTGTCACACAAAATCGTTACACACTAATGCATTCTTTAACAAACACACAAATAGGACACAATTGGCACTTTATAAACTAAAACGTTCAGCAATTGTTTTATCTGCTGCATCCAATATCTTATATCGCAAATGATCCATATCTTCGACTTTATCAACTATTTCTTTATTCATCGTACCCCATAGAAAAAAATTGCATGATGTAAGATCCGGTGACCTTGCGATTTCCAGTCTCTTACTAAAGGAACATTTTCTAATATGCCTTCGACTTGATTTTTCTGTATCTACTTAACATTTTCCCACTTATTCGCACTGTACAGTTGATTAAATATCCCGAAAAAACTCTTTCGCGCGAAGCCGCTTGTTGTTAAGCAAATGTCAACTTCCATCCTGTCGATTTATACTAGAGATGTGGCTGGTTTTAAAATCCCGCTGTGAAACGATCGATTTAATTTTTTTAAGCTTTTCGAATGAAATAGAGCACCAGAGCAGCGATTAACAAGTTTTTTAATCTTTATTGGTATCTACAGCTGTGAAGGAAAACAATAAATAAGTGCTGTAGATTATTATAATTATTATTTCAACCTTTTTTGGTGAATGCGCAGGAATCTACCGGAAAACATGCATTGCATTAATACATTTCTATTTTTTGACAGTTCGTGTTTTAAATGCGTCATTTTTAGTTCAAATAAATGTTATTTACATTTTACAATGTGTTTTATAATTAAAAACAAAAGTTCATACAAATCTAGGCGAGACAACCCAATGTTAATAAAAAACGATGTCTCCAAGTGAATTTTGTGTATGTTTTGGCCAGTGTTCATGTGAAGTTTTCCGATTATGGGTTATGTGATGTGCCGGTTTCTTTACTAAAACGCTGTATAAGTTTTTATAGAAGTTGACATTAATTTTTAAATAAGACCGACAAGGTAAGGGTATGTGTGTGGCCTAAATAAAATTACATTAAAAATTCAATCAGCCAATCAAAAGTCAAAAGGTCATTGACATTTGACCTAGTTACGTAGTTGGGTATTTCAAACTTAAAGAGTGTAAGGTGTAATTCTGACAACACCGGTGAGAATTCGGATGTGCCGCAGTGCGGTACAGAGGTATTCCTGGTTTGACGTCAGGTCATTTTGACCGCTAAATGAATTGAAAGCGCCATTTAAGGATATTTTTCTTCAATTTGTATTCATCTCAGGAATTGCCGGTTTAAATATAATACGTCATTTCCATAACACCCTGTATAGCTTATTATGGCTAAAAAAAAGTGGTCAGCAGAACTGACAATCAAATTTCTTGTAGGGTATGAATCTTATCCGTGCTTATGGGATGTGCACCCAAAGCAGGTCGACGATCAATCCATGGTTTAACCCAGTCACGACCTTTTCGTCGTTTCGTTTTCTGTATTTCTTTTATCTTAATTTTTTTCCACTAAAAGTTCAGCGACTGTTTTACAGGCTTCCGAAAGTTCACTCAGTTCGCACCGCAAAAAACACTTTAAAAATGAAACTGGCGTGCCACTTATTTCTATTTTCTCAACAAAGTGTAAACCTTTACTGGCATGCAAATAGAACTGTAAAAATGACCAAGTTTAAATGAAGTGTTGCAAAAATAGTTTCACAAGAATAAAACGCATCGATGAGATGCAATGGATTCCTAGGATTTCGTTTCTCGTAACAAATAATAGGACGAGAACTTAACAGGGAACATACATCGATCTATGAACTCAAGCGACGTTGGGCATGGGTTAGTACTTGAATGGGTGACCGCTTAGAAATACCATCAAGGGTCAAGATTTTAGTAAACATTACAAAAGATTTCAGTAAATTTTACAAAAGCTTTTAGTAAATTTGACAAAATATTTTTGTAAATTTTACAAAAGATTTTAGTAAATTTTACAAAAGATTTAATAAATTTTACAAATACTTTGCATATAAATGGTTTACTAAATATTTTTGTAATTTTTACTTAAATGTAGGCTAAAATTTTTATAATAAGTTAATGGCAGTTCTGAATAAAAGCTATTCCAGTCACATAGAGAGCCAATAAATTATGGTTAGCTTTACTATTTTTGTAGCAAATTTAAGTTTTTCTTTCCGTGTACAAAAAGTACTGATATTCCCATCAGGCAATACGGACCATTAATTAATTCTAAGCAAATTAATTAAATTTCCAGATAATTAAATGTATCCTTAATCAGCTGTTTTCCAGGCTCTTTTTGTTGGTTGCCCTCACGGCTCTAGTGAGGCACGGAAAGGGTTTCATTAAATAGGGAATTTGAAATTGAGCTTCAAATACAATGTGCTGAACATGACGGATTGGGGGTTTGCAAATATTTTCATACGGTATTTAGGGAGGTTACTTTAAACAAAGTTACTGTACTTTGCTTAGTAAGCATAATGGCCGATATTTTAATAAATTGGATTGTATAAAGCAGATAAAAACTGTCGAAAAATCATTATCGATATACTTAGTTCGATTTGTTTTAAGTAGATTCGTACAAGATATCTTGTACGTATTTGTAGAGAATTATAAAGTAGGGGAGAGAGTGGAGAATTGGGCCACTTTTTAAAAAAGGTGATGCAGTTTAAGCAGAAGACAGTATTTATGAGATGTTTGCACTAATTACAATTAAATGAGATACGCACGATTCATTCAAGTAAAAAAAACATTAAAAATCCTGAACCACTACAAATTTTTTGCATTTTAAGAAAATGTGAGATATGGCTCATACATCCCCAGGGGAAGGGGCGGTGCTTAGTTTACATTCTTATCTTTGATAAAACATGTTTTATACCCAAATCTTGAATAAATCGTTGGAATACTCAATCAAATCTGTTCTTAATAGGTAAAACGTTAGTTAGGCAATAGATAGAGTATAAACCTTAAAATTTAAACTTATAAAGAATTATTTATTTCTTCTTCCACAAATATCAATAAAAACATACTATCTCATATTATAATTAGCAAAAGTTACTTCAAACATGATTTTAGTAGCAGATCTTGCGGTTCCAAGACAAAATTTAGTCTGTGGTAACCGCGCAACAATGTCTGCTCTGTCTACAACATGCAAGTCAAGAATATCAGGCTCTGAAAATTTATTAAGTCCCTTGTGCCTAAAAAAGAATACTTCATACTCTTTGTTATTTAGTTCTTTTTCGATTCTGCCCACATAATGGATTTTTGACTTTTGAAGTTTGAAGACTACCAAAACAAATTCGTTGACTTGCAAAATATCACAAAGCTCTACAATATTATCTTCTTCTTCAAGTTCTAGATCAGAATGAAATGAGCCCATGAAAGAAAATTCAATACTGGTCTCCGAGGCACTACTAGGGGACTGTTGACGTTTCTTGGTCTTATTTTCCAAAGGCACCAATTTTAGACCTTGTCTATTTTTTAAATTATATATTTACTGCCACAACGGAGAGGTGGAGGGGAGGATTGGGCCTTAGGCCCATTGCATCCCACTTTTTCAAGCCCAATCCTCCCCATATGTATGATTTTAGGTTAAGTCTAAATATCTTTTACATAGAGGTGAATATTTTTAATAAAAAATGGTTAGAAGTAATCTCTATAGATTGCTCTTCAAGATTAATACAAAATCTAACCAAAATATTAACGTATTCGCCACTTATCTGTCTTTATTTATCTTCACTTTAAAAAACAAAATACCAGTAAAAAGACCTTTGCTACACTACCTTCGCTTTAATAGCAGAAAGACGCATTACCCGCCCTCATTAACTTTTATTTATATTAATTTAAAATTCAAAATAACCGCGGATTTGAACTGTCCCAACGCTCCCCACGGCCCAATCCTCTACTCTCTCCCCTATCTATTTACAGGGTGTCGCATCGGGAAGCCGATTGGCGTTGTCTCCTATGGCAAGACGCATCCGTAGGAGAATGTATTGCCGAATCACGGGAGAATATCCCACGATTTAATTTAATGTAGTGTTGGGAAAAACCGATGATTTTAATAATCGAGTAGTTGATACTCGAGCGATTTTCATAATCCAGTGAATCGCTCGAGCGATTAATCACTTGAAATTTTTATGACTAAGAAGAATGTGTTGATAAAACACCAGGGGTTGTTTTTGTAAGTTTTAGAAGTAAGTCTAGAGTTTTTATTAAGGAAGATCAGTTGATTCTGATTTTTAACAAAATTACATCCTTTTTTAAGAATTTACAATCGCCGCCGGCTAGCCAGTCCCAGTCAAAACAAAACCCATGTAGCGATTACTCCACTAAGAGACTTGGTTTTTATATGCACCTTCTCGTTTGTGTGCCTTTAAGAAAGACGTATCTCGTGTCAGCCTTCTGAGCGTCAAACTTGAACGTCGCCAATCGGCACATCTCGGATGGCGCGCGAAGATCGGATATCAAGTGAAAGGCAACGATTCGATTTTTCGCTTGAATTTATAACTAGAATAGTATTTCCTATCGAGCGAAAAACTGCTCGAATATACGAGCAGTTTTGTACATCGAGCGAACATACTACCAAGCAGCACTTTTCGGTCGGTGTCAAGCGAAGCTCGGGTATCGAGTGAAAAATAACAAGTAACAAGCGACGATTTTCGCTTGAATTTATAACTCGAGCAATTTTTTTAATAATCGAGCGATGTCGGTTATTTCAATAATCGAATAGGGGAGACCGAGGAGAATTGTGACAGAGTAGAGTTGTGACAAAGACGATTTCTCGGAATCAATGGCGAGCTGGCAACAGCGCACGATTGTTTGTTTATGTCGCGCTACTTGACGCAGTACGCGCCAATGGCCCACGATAAGCGGTTGCGTGAGTACGGCATCTGCATGAAAAAACAACCGAAAAGTAAATTTTTTATAAAAGTTTTGATTGTATTTATATCATGATAATAATATATTACAGTCACGTGGTTATGCTATTTTTCTTATATTGTGTGGGTTTGGAGTGTCGAAGCGTGGAATTGTCTTGCTGTGTTTGCATCTTGTTTCGAAATTACGAATTATTATTCTGACCATCAGATCGCGATTTTTGGCACCTAGGAGAGTTGTGACACGCTGTCACAACTCTCCTATTAAAGGTTTTTTCTGTTTTTGTTCGTTTGTTTTGGTCAATTTTTGATATAATGATGTCATAATTACTTGTAAGAGATTTAATATTGTTATGTTAATGTTTTATGTTATTGTAGTTCCTACAATTGTGCCAAATGATAATTAAAGTAATTTTATGCAAAATGTGTTTGTTTATAATTCATATGAAAGTAATGTTATCTATTAAATATAGTCTAGATACACACCTGTCACAACTTACCATGGTACCTGTCACAATTTACCTCGGTGTTAGGAGAGTTGTGACAAAGGGAGTAGTTTCAGATTTCGTGGATTTTCTCAGAAACCTTATAACTTTTACTGACTTTCGTCACTATTTTTAAAAGAGTAAGGATTGAGCTACATTGCGGCATACAATTCATAATGGTGGTATGTTTCTTTATTGTCACAACCCTCCTCGGTGTCCACCACTCAAGCGGTTTTTCGCTCGAGCGATCACAACACTATTATTACTTATTATTATTACATTTAATTCTGCGTTAAGCAGCGTTCACACCAAAAAAAAAAAAAAAAACATCGAACAAAACAGAAACACAACAAACTAGCAACTTTCTGGAAACAAAACGAAAACTTGCGAAAGTATTTGTAGTAACTATGACGTTTTGGTCTTGTATCGTGTTTTACAATCAAAACATCAACATAATGTTGTTCAACAATTTAGCAACAAGTCGGAAACATTTTATCAATTTTTATATTTTACGCAACAAAATCTAAACTACATAGTTGAGAGTGGCGTAGGAACAGGGACGACTTGTAAATGCCATTTTTTAAATACTTAAATGATACTAAATATGACAGAATGTGTATTTAGGAATATAGGCGCCCCAAAAGGACTTCACACCGCATGCCACTCCGTAAAGCCAAGAATAATTTTGCTTGATATTATGATACCACCTGATAAGCAAACAGACTTGTACTAAAGTCAAATTTAATTTGTCTATAACTGATAAACGAGGCCTTTTCTTGTCGGGAGACGATATTGCAAAAAACCGAAACAAAACATAAAAGTTGGTAAAATGTTTCCGATTTGTTTCTAAATTTTTGAAGAACATTGTGTTGGTGTTTTGTTATGTTGGTTTGGTATGGAACTGACAAAAAACAATAAGTTTCTAAAAACCGAACCAAAACATAAAAGTTGGTAAAATGTTTCCGATTTGTTTCTAAATTTTTGAAGAACATTGTGTTGGTGTTTTGTTATGTTGGTTTGGTATGGAACTGGCAGAAAACAATAAGTTTCTAAAAACCGAACCAAAATATAAAAGTTGGTAAAATGTTGACGATATGTTTCTAAATTGTTGAAAAACATTGTATTGGTGTTTCGTTTTTGTTTTATTAGTTTGGTGTGGAAGTGGCATTAGGACAACATACCACATAATATGTATAAACAGTATATTGTCAATATGAACGTTCCAAAATACAAAAAATGTCCCGCTATGGGAGATGGCGCGGGCCTATTGACTTTGCGCCGTAGGGTGGAAATTTTATCGATCGCGTCAGAGCCGGCCCGAGATTATTTGTTTGTTGTTATTCGTCGTCATCTTTGCTTCTGGAAGCTTTTTCAAATTACAGAATAAATAGTGGTTCATCCACATTGTTGTCGGTATATTAGTGCTTATTAACTTTCATTACCTAACAACAATTTTTGTAAAGGAGTTTTTAATTTGTGGTGATTTGATTCGCTGTTTGGTAGGTTAGTGGCTTATTTCGTTTAAGATGAAAGGACACAAGTGCATGGTGCTTTTTTGCAAAAGTCGTGGATCAATATCAGGTATAAAGTATTTCAGGTATGTACATACATATATACGAAAATATTTTGCTTATCACATTATCCGATCTTCGGAACCGAATTTCACTAAAAAGCTTGTAAAAAAAGGAGAGAGTGTCACTCGTATACAATATAATATATATGTGGTCACTACATAACCTTAAAATTAATGTATTTTTAATTTGATGCATTAGTAGTTGATAATAATTCCCAAAATAGTCATTCATTCTTAATTTTTGGTTTAAAAAAAGTGAGGTTAATTAACATACGACGTCGGGTGAAAGTTAAAATAAAGCTCATCGTGTCGATTGTTGCAAATATTCGGACGGAATTTGGCACCAAAACTTTACACCAATCAGGGCACCGTTGGATCATCATATCGTCAGAAATCGTATGCATGGAACGCTGTCTTAAATCGAACTAATCGAAATTTTGATTGTAATATTTTTTGTAACTAACCAGTGAAATTTACATTAAAAAAGTTGAAATCTGGTCCTGTCGAATGTTTACTTTCACATGGAAATTTCCGAACTGCCAAACTCACAACGATGCCCATAGCGGGGACATAATTGCAGATGGTATTAGCAATATACTGTTTATATACAGGGTGTTATGAAAATGACGTATTATATTTAAACCGGCAAATACTGAGATGAAAATAAATTGAAGAAAAATAACCATAAAAGGCGCTTTGATTATTAAGCGAAATTATACACTTTATATGAAATCTGAAAATTTACATGGCCGCTACTGACGACGGTCGCAATTAATAACATAAAAGGTCTGCAGTGTGAAAAGACGTCAGCGTATTTTGGCGGGTGTTGTAATATCTACACGGCAAACTCTTTAAAAAGAAATTATAATTTTAACAATTTTTCATTCTATCGTTTATGAACAAATATGATTCCAGAAAACCGACGGCGAAAAACGTTTTGCAATACAAATAATAGTAATATCACACACAATTTTCAAACTCGTCACAAGTACAGGAAAGTAAAAGATCAAACGTCATTGAATTTTTGAGTTTGTTCGGGTTTGTTCGTTCGGATTTGTTCTTCTTTCAAACTCTTTTAAAATTTTTTTTTTATTTAAGACACATGCTCTCTTACCTGTACCGAAAAAAATGGTCGTTACCTTCACCAAGAAAGTGAACTTAAAAAAAAGGCCGTAACCGTCACAAAGAAAATGAACTAAAAAAAAAGCCGTTACTTTCAGCAGCCCTACATAACAAAATAAATCCTTTAATGGACAGTGTACCAAAAACTCGAAAGATGTACCAACGTTCCAATACTTTGTAAAGTGTACCGAATTCGGTACAAAAGTATGTCCTAGAATAACCCAGACGTAGTTTGTATATGAGTGCATGCTAGCGGCTGCGGGCTGTCAGTATGAAACGGACATCGTTCGGATATATATGTTTTTTGTCGGATAACCAACACCCAAGCAACCCGGTCGGTCCTGCAGGTCTTTGTTCGGGTCGTTGTGTTGTTATATGCAATTTTAAGACTGGTAGTTGCTTCTGGATGCAACAGATGCCGTTCACAACGTCAACAAGTCAAATTTCGTAGCGTCGCGTGTAATAAAATCTAATAATCTGATAGTGTCTTTACAAAAAACTTATTAGTTCTCTTCCACTATGTGTTGTTCAGTATTGCCGTGAAAATCTGTGTCCCGTGCATAAAGTGTACTTATGAAAAAGAATAAACAACTGATTATGTCTGCGCTTGGATGTCCCACTCTTTAGTTATACGATAAATACAAGTAAGTAATTAATTTTTATAATGTATATGAAATTTCAGTTTTACATTAAGTTTGGCAACATTGCCATTGGGCCTGGGTAAAATGTTGTACAGTAGCGCGAGCTCACCCGTGAGTGAGTGTGTTTGTTACGCCACTTGTAAAACGGTCGATTAAAAAAAAATATGTAGCGCTTCTCTAGGACACCCAGGGAGTCACCCATTTAAATATAATGTTATTTCCACAACACCCTGTATATGTGCAACGTACGCGTATATGCAAGCATCTGAATGGAGTAAATTATGTTGCGAGACTACGCCCCATTGTGATGGACAATATCTCCTGCTGTTTAGCACGCGTGTGTCTACGAAAAATCAGTCGAAACTCAATAAACACTATTCATTCACTGATCCATCACGTGAAGCGACCATTTTGAAATCTAACTTTGTTCGAATTTCATAAATTACACTTAAGAATCCAAATAGCGTAACACAAATTTGTCACTAACACCATCAAAAATGTTTCTTTCTATTTTATTGATATGCTTTTTTTCTTTATTTCTAACAAATAGATCTGAAGATGGTTTAGTACAATAAACCGAAACGTAAACCAAATACAGTGAAACCTCCCTTAGGCGGACAGCTACGGGACCGTCTAAATGTGTCCGCCTAATAGAGGTGTCCGCCCATGGGAAATTTGTTTTTAGGTAATAGGTAAATGCAAAATTATTACTATGTATATGTATGTACAAATAAACATAACATAACAAAAATACACTAGTTTTAGTTAGGATGTAGTACTAAAAAAATCTAATAACGTAGTTTGACGTGTTTGCGTTTTATACTTGCAATCTAGAAAATGTAATTCCAAGTCTGATAACAATTCCATTGCTATAGAGTCACCTCTATTCTTTAAATACTCTTATAATTCCTTTACCATACTAATGGCTTGTTGATAATTGGTGACATTTGTTTGATTACTGCATTCAACTTCTTCATCAGAGTCGTCAGATAGTGATGTGGTTTCAGTTTGGACTACATAATCGGTAGGAATGGGGTAACTATCATCTTCTAATAGCACATGAACTCGCCCAAATCATTGTTATCAAATTACAAACTTCCACAACATCAATATTCTCTTTCAGACTCAAAACACGACATTTTTGTGCCATTATTTACGATTTTAACCTTACAACTCACAAATAAACGGGGAATCACACATACTTTAAAAAAAAATTGGTCCGTTTAAAGGAGGGTTTTCGCACTCTTTGTATGAAAACAGCCTGTCCGCGTCCGCCCAAAGGAGATGTCCGCCCAAGAGAGGTTGATTTTCATGGAATTTCATACACCTAGTTCCGGACTATGAAAAAATGTCCGCTTAATCGAGATGTCCGCTTATTAGAGGTGTCCGTTATGAGAGGTTTCACTGTATGTATTTGAATTTCATTACAAAGTGACCGAACTCCCAAAACTAACTACCTATAATTTGAAAAAACGGTCAAGAAGACAAAATGTTGTTGCCTTCTGTCATTGTTGGTTGCAGGATTCGTTTGGGTTTGTTCTTTTGTTTAAATTTATACCGACTAAACAAAAGTGCGTGTAATTACATCGTTTGATATTTATGTTGCAAGGGTTAAAGATTAACTTATATTTATCACATCGAAAAGCATAATTAACAAAACTCATGTACTATTTGTTTCATACACAATGTATTAACACTTAAATTAGGAAATATATTTACTTGTTCGAACTGAATAAACAATAAATATAATGAACAAAAATATCGAAGAAAAAGTTTTATTAACGAGGAAATATAGGTTGATTTTTTATTATTTAGCCTTCCTGTACCTATTTCATATTTAATTGGCAACTCTGTATTTAAGAGATTAAAATCTTATACTGAACTATTTAACTGTCACTTTCTTCTATAACTAGATATCAGTCATTATTGATTTACAATCTAATCGATTAGTAAGTATTATCTTCATATTATTGAGATATTAAAAATATTATTGTGGTTAGGTAGAAATCGCGATATAGTAAAAAAAAATATTTTGAAAAATAAAAATTGGAATGTCATGGTAAGTATTTTTATATAAGTTCTGTCACAGTCTTTTTTTTAATGCATGTAGAAGTATTACAACAATTTTAACTAAAAAAATTATTAAAACACTCACATGTTTAACCAAGAAATAAACTTCTTATTATAATATAACTGTTATACACGCATTTAAGTAGTAAAAAGCATATGAATACAGTTGTTGGATTCTCCCTGTATTCATTACGACATATTATTATAAACAATGTAAAAGAATAAAAATTATAAGATAAAAACCATATCTCGGTAACTGACTAGACATTGCGGGTCAATTTTCGATGTATTATTAGTAGAGTTATTAATTTGCTGGGCGTCAATCTGGGAGAAAATATGTCTTGGCATAACCACGATGTAAGATAGCTTCTCAGAAACTTGGTGTACTATTACGAACCAAAAAGTTGTACACACCTCAACAACTTTTGACACTATACAAAGACCAGATTGGACAATCCATAGAGTACTGCTCTCATGCCTGGAGCGCTACACCCAAACATACCCTTCGGCTACTGGATTCCATCGAAAGGAGGGCCATTCGTCTGATCGGAGACCACGAGCTGACGAAGAACCTCGACAGCCTAGAACATCGAAGACAGGTTGGGGATTTTACTCTGTTTTACAGATATTTTCATGGAAAGTGCTCGGCTGACCTTGCCCTCTTAATTCCGCCCAGAGCGGTGAATAGCAGAAATACACGACGAACCAATGCCGCCAATCCATATGCGGCTAAGCTTAGTACTCCTCGAACTTCATTATTTAAGAATTCTTTCGTCTGCAGGACTTTATCCTTATGGAACGACCTTTCCCGAGGTCGTTTTTCCCAACGAATATAACCTCCAACGATCCAAAACCGACGTGAATCGGTTTTGAATCGAAAGGATTATCCTAGTGCTTGTGTTTGATCATAAAAAAGAAATCGGATTTTAAGGCCAATTTATGAACTTGACGTTCCGTTTGCCGGTGCCGTTTGACGGTGGCCGTTACAAATTAAAAATATTGAAATGCAGAAGACCATTTATATTTGACGTTGACGGTGCCGTTTGACGGCCAACATAAACCAATTTTATCGTTTCCGGTGGTCGTTCGTGGCAAGTTTACAGAGCCAATCAGAATAGTGTTTGCCCGTCACGTGATATTTAGTAATTATTATTTTACTTTATACCATCTTATTAACCATTTTAAAGTGTATGGTTGGTAAGTGTGGATAGTATCATTCAGATAACGTAAACACTAAAATTAGTATAATTACATAAAAATATAGGAAAGCTGAAAAAAACAGGTTATGTTATTGTCGGGTTTGTTCGTCAAGTTTATAAATGGTCGAATTTTGTATCTACGAACGGTGGACGGAAACGGCAGACCAGCCCGGTGAGACTGCTTATGGGGGGGATCGAAACACGTAAGAAGGCCTTGGAAGTGATGCTAAGCGTACTCTGCTCCATACGCTCACAAGTAACCTACTTTTATCTATCTGTTTCACTCTCTCATTTAAGCGTCAATATCAGACTTACGTAGAGTTAATATGAAATGCCAAAAAGCGATTGTTTATGCAGGCGACTTGATCCTGGTCATATTTGTCTCACTTTACTGAATTAGGGCAGGTTACTGCAGACAGAGACAGGCATAGAATGCGAACAGCACGAATTGTTAAACAAGCTAACTTCCTTCGTCTGGCGGGAATGGAAATCAAGCAACATCTGATGTGATTTAAGATGGTGGAGAAGACGCAACATCTTTAAATTTTAAAATAATTTTTAATTTTCTAATCTTTTCACGAAAAACGTCGTTTCCTTTTTGATGCAAGTGAGTAATTTGTAATTGAAATATTCATTTAGTCATCTTTACTGAGAGTAAGCATCAATAATAATTTCTTTTCCTAAAGCATATGGGGCCCAAAAATATGCTTGGACTTGAAGCTTGAAATATTTGCTAGGACCTAGAGCCCTAGAGTTGAAGATGGTAAAATATTTTCTGTAAATTCTGATTTACTTCCTATTTTTTAATAAACCTCCTTGCAAGCTTATTTCTGAAGTTTAATTTTTCATTTTTAGTTACGTTACTAGTTCAAAAAATCATATAAGAGTGTGTAAGGATTATTTTAAAGTGATATTTACAGCTTAAAACATGTCAGAATCCTAATATTGATTTTCACCACTTAAGTAAATCAAATAAAAGGGTTTTGAATGTTTTTTGTTGGTTAAATGTCACTTTAAAATATTGACAGTAATAAAAATTTTGACAAATGTGACATTTGAAAAGCACGTGCGTTTGTCAGCTGATTCCAGACGTAATGATGAACCCGAACAAACCCGAACAAACACGAATTACGAATAACTAGGTATATTGGATAATTCTAATGTGTTTTTTTTACATTTTTTAGGTTTTATGTTTTTTGTCCCTTCGTACTTTTTTGAATTTTTTTCCTATAATTAATAATTATAATATACAGGGTTATTAACGACATATTATAGCTAAGTTATTTGTTGTGGATAAAAAATTATGCTTAGGGTGGATAGGGGTCTATTGGGGGCACATTTTAAAATGTCAGTGAAACCTCTCATAAGGGACACCTCTTATAAGACTCATCTCTATTAAGCGGACATTTTTTCATAGTTCGGAACTAGGTATAAGAAATTCCATAAAAATCAACCTCTCTTGGGTGGACGCGGACATGCTATTTTCATACAAAGAGTGCAAAAACTCTCTTTTAAACGGACAAAAAAATTTAAAGTGTTTGGAAGACGAATAAGTACGGTACAAAAACTCTCAAAAGACCGGCAACCAATAGCGTATGCGTGGCAGCGCGAAAGGACTTCGTCGAATGAAAGTATGTGTGATTCCCCGAAAGCAGTCCGCCGTTTATTTGTTGTAAAGTTAAATTTGTAAACAATGGCAGAAAAATGTCGCGTTGAGTTGAAAGAGAATATTGATGTTGTGGAAGTTTGTAATTTGATAACAATGATTTGAGTTCATTACCATTGATAGCAATGTACTATTAGAAGGTGATAATGACCCCATTCCTACCGATTATGTAACCCAAACTGAAACCACATCAATATCTGACGACTCTGATGAAGAAGTTGTTGTAAAAATACTTTTTTCCAGTTCCAGAAAGTTAATGAATTTATTTTTTCCGTCAAATTATTCTAAATAATTTCACATGCAAAATTAGACGGGCATTTATAGTTTTGCGGTGTCGGCAGTATTTGGTTCCTTCTCTCTCTTGCCGCAACGGGCATGGCGTCACCGGTAGATTAAATCGGTCAGGATGACGCAATGTAACGTTAAAACAGACGGATAAAGAAATTCTGCAGGAGGCAGTTTTTTAGTCGGTTTTGGGTTCTTCAAGTACGCGGTATACCGTCGATTGGGGCTTCCCAGGGTCATACTCAAACGCGATTTAGTTTTTTATTAATTTTTACGTAAGAAGGGGGGGGGGGCGTATTTTCGGCTACAGGTTTTAGAGTGTTTATCACCGAAAATTCCGCGAAAAGTCAACCGCGGATCTTTCAGTCAGTGAATTTTATTTTTAAACACTCGTGTTTCCGGCGAATATAAACAACACTGGAATAGCTTCAAACACTCGTGTTTCCGGCGAGTATAAACAATACTGGAATATCTTCAAACACTCGTGTTTCCGGTTAGTATAAACAACACTGAAATATCTTCGAACACTCGTGTATTTTAGTGCGAGTCTAAATAATAACTAAAATTGATCTCCGAATACTCGTTTCTGGCGCGAGTATAAATAAGACCATAAAGACACTTGTATTTTGGTGCGAAGATTTATTCAAAACAGACTTTGTGCCAAAAGCTAGAATAATTTTCGAAACTAAAATTTACCTAATTGTGACATAAAAAGTATTCTGAGACCAGAAAAGAAAGTGATAGTAACTATAAGTTCAACATGAAATATTAGTTAGTATTATAAGCCTCTACCGAGGTTTATAATTTTTTGGAAATTAGTAGGGTAGTTTTATATTGTAAAAAGTGTAAATACCAAAATTTAAAAACAGAGTACATGACAGATGAGTGATAGGTTGGTTGAAACAATTGAATGATAGCTCAGGTTAATTCTGATTGTACATAAAATGTAAATAATTAACTACGAGTACTTCGGGTCGCGTTACTCGACATACGCAAGGAGTAACCCATAAATCAATGACAACAGACAGTAACATTAAATAAGTAAAAGCCATCCGTGTTCAATATAATAACTCGCATTGTTTTATTGTATTCATTGGACATGCCCGAGCCAATACAACAATAAGTATAGCTTGAGCAAAAGTTAGGCCTTGTCCTACGTTCAATCAACTATACTTCAAATTAAAATCATCATTCATTCTTTCTTAGACAAAATTCTTGCCCTCATTTCTGCTGACAGCTTCCAGTTAGCGGGGAAAGGATGATGGGCCCACCCAAGACCGACGGACACGTGCGTGTCAAGGCGGCACTGGCATTATGCCTGGCATCCCTGACATTAAACAACGAAAAATCGTATTCGACAAAGATAAGCGCTCGAAATGTATTTAAATAATAGCGTCGCTAAATTATGATGAATTTTTCATTCAAATATCAAGACTGGCGACATAACTGATAGTGTCGACCAGCCATTTTCAAAATTTAAAATGATTCAAATAGTTAGATTGGTTCTAAATAAATAATTCCTGGGTGGGGAATTCACCTCTGGATAGAACCAAAAAATGGGGACAAAATTAAATTTCCAAATATAGCCGTCTACTTAATAATCTGATTAAATTAAATTCAAATAAAACTTAAGGGGAAACTTTGTTATACGGGGGTTATCAAAAAACGTCTTACGTGAAACGCGCAGATAAGGAGAACGTTTAGAGTTACCTATCATTTATTAAACGCAAAACGGACAGACGTTTCGGGCTACGTACTCCACTCATATCATGGTATAATGTACGTACATTCCGCTTGAAAAAAATCACTCGTGTCTTTTTCTCAATTAGGCGACAAAGTTGAATGCAGTAATCAAACAAATGTCACCAATTATCAACAAGCCATTAGTATGGTAAAGGAATTATAAGAGTATGCAAAGAATATAGGTGACTCTACAGCAAGCAAGGAATTGTTATCAGACTTGGAATTACATTTTCTAGATTGCAAGTATAAAACGCAAACACGTCCAACTACGTTAATAGATTTTTTTAGTACTACATCCTAACTAAAACTAGAGTATTTTTGTTATGTTATGTTTATTTGTAAGTACATACATACATGGTCCGCAAACGAAGCGTGGACGGAAGATTAAATCGTTATCGAAGAACTTATCAACAATACTAAAACAGTTTGAGATATTGGATTAAAAGCGGCATGTTTTAAAAATATTTGACATTATACAGGGTGGCCCAAAAAAGTGTGACAGCATAAAGTTATATTTTTTTAAATGGTACACCCAGTATTTTATTGCATATTAGGTTCGTATTACTATCGTTTTTAAGTGCCTCAAATTTTATTTAATTTGGTTTTGTAGTTTCGGAGAAATAAATTAAAAACGAAAAAAAAAAATTTTTGCAGTCCTGAATAAAAAAATCAAGAAAAAACAATCCAGAACTATTTTTTAACCTCGGCATTGAGTGAAATTTATAACAAGAGGTCTAGTGATACTATGAATGTAATTGTGTTTATTTATTTTATACAGGGTGTTCATAATAAGCTTTCAAAAACCCCACATTTTAAAAGAATTTTTCTCAAGTTTTTCAAATGGAACACCCTGTATATTATTTGGCTATTTGACGTAGAATTCATAGACAATTTTTTTTTGTAATACAAGCATATAAGTTATATCCAGCCGTTTTCGAAATAATTATAAACATCATAAATTATGTTGTTTAAATAGAGTTTTTATCGGGAAATTTTTTTATAGGCGACTAGACTAATAATTTTAAACTACAGTAAATGTTCAAAATAGCTTCCGTTTACTTAATTTAATGATTTTCCTCTACTGCCAACAGAACTCTTAATTCATTTTCTTCATTAATAACGGGTTTATTGATTATCATCCTTTTTGTGTACGCAACGCTTCCTGTTGCTACAAATCTTTCCAACAACTTCTCGAAGGTTTCACGGCTTACGCTCAATATCTGGATATCTTTCAGCATACACTCGGCTCGCGAGGAGGCAATTTCTTGCACATTCGCCCAGTATAAAAATCATATTTACCATTTCTAAAGTTGTAAAATTCGACATTTTGTGTAAGTTAGTAATTAATTTCGACGACTGAACAAATTTAAATAATTTTATTTGGCTGTCATAGTGACAATCTAAACAAAAAAATCATGGCAACTCGATTAAGAATAAAAAATAAAATTAAATAAATAAAAGTAGCAAAAATGTAGGCTTTTAAAATTTATATCGACATAACTAAAATACGGTAAATTCTAAGAGTAATAGGAAGCTATTTTGTACATTTACTTTAGTTTACAATTATTAGTCTAGTCGCCTATAACAAAATTTCCCAATAAAAACTCTATTTAAACAACATAATTTATGATATTTATAATTATTTCGAAAACGGCTGGATATAACTTATATGCTTGTATTACAAAAAAAATTGTCTATGAATTCTACGTCAAATAGCCAAATAATATACAGGGTGTTCTATTTGAAAAACTTGAGAAAAATTATTTTAAAATGTGAGGTTTTTGAAAGCTTATTATGAACACCCTGTATAAAATAAATAAACACAATTACATTCATAGTATCTCTAGACCTCTTGTCATAAATGTCACTCAATGCCGAGGTTAAAAAAATAGTTCTGGATTGTTGATTTTGATTTTTTTATTCAGGATTGCAAAACTTTTTTTTTTAGTTTTTAATTTATTTCTCCGAAACTACGCAACCAAATGAAATAAAATTTGAGGCACTTATAAACGATAGTTATACGAACCTAAATATGCAATAAAATACTGGGTGTCCCATTTAAAAAAATATAATTTTATGCAGTCACACTTTTTTGGGCCACCCTGTATAATTGCAAATATTATTAAAACATGCCGCTTTTAATCCAATATCTCAAACTATTTTAATATTGTTGATAAGTTCTTCGATAACGATTTAATCTTCCGTCCACGCTTCGTTTGCGGACCCTGTATACATAGTAATAATTTTGCATATACATATTACCTAATAACAAATTTCCCATGGGCGGACACATTTAGACGGTCCCGTAGGTCTCCGTCTAAGAGAGGTTTCACTGTATTATTAAATTGTTATCATTACAACTTTTTTAAATTTTTTTCCATTGACTTATAAAATTAATTTTTACTTAATTTGCTTATTTCATGCTTTTTGTGCTTTTTAGAACTTTTAAGGCTTTTTTGTGCTTTTTTATGCGGCCTCTAGTAGTATAGATACAAAATTATTTATTATTATATGTAATATGTTATACCATGTCTTACCTGTGAGTTTTCTGAAGAAGCCTATTCCTAAAACTATTATATGCCGATTCGGGACCATCCTGATTTTTCATCGCCGATTTAATCCTTCCATGGGACGGCACTAAGTGTTTTTTAGATATACCTAAGTCCATTTGAATATCCATTACCAACATAAGGGTAAATAGTACCGCCACTACACCTAAACATATCGCTAATCGTTCTTTAAGTCTTAACCCGCCGCGAAACATTCTCGTTAGTTTTTTGTTAACGTCCGTAGATTCTATATTTTTGTTAATTATGGTAAATTCGTTTGCATTACTCGTTACCGTCTCATTTTCACTAGTTCCTATCACAGTGTTAGCTTCGGTACTAACGCAATACGTTTGTGAATTATTATTAGTTGTTAATGGTGCATAAGCAATTTTTTTCGTCGACTTGATAACAAAATCGGGCGGTGGACTGTATTTAGTTTTATTGCGAGGATGTTCTATATGATTATCTTTGGATGTATCTTTGGCGACGAGCTGGTCGGACTGAATTATTTTATTTACATCATTATTTGGTACCGCTTTTCTTAAAACTAATTCATTTGGCTGATTAGTATAAATATAAACAGGCTGTCCGAAGTTATCGCACAGCAGAGATAACGCCTTATCGTTTTCTTTATCAAATTCGGATCGATCGGTGCCGACGAACGGTTCGTTCTGTTTATTTTTTTTACTAATAGTTTTACTGGTAACTTTTAAAAAAGTTTTCGTGGCTTTATTGTCAAGTTTCTTTAAAAAATTATTTACTGAAAATTTTGTTACTTTTGGATCGGAACCATCGTTTACGTCGGGCGAAGATTTCGTAAAGCAATCTTTGGGAACTAATGCACAGGACTGGTTAAAATTGGGTTTTATCTTATTGTGACAGTCAACAGAATGGGATTTTGTCAGACACGACTTCTTTCTGCCTAATATTGGGCTGTAGTGATCGTGAATGTAGCCATCTGGACTTGGCGTCAAACCGGTAGAAACTGTAGTCAAATCTTTTCCTAGTGAATTTTGATATGTATGATTTTTTGAATATCGTCTGGCCAAAATAATGGATTTTTCGGGCCTTATTCTTAATTGAGATAAGACGTTGGGCTTGGATTGTTCGTTGCGGAGGAACGTTGAAACGCTCTGGAATGTTGGCACTACGGCTGCAGAGTTTAGACATTGCAGCCCTACTTTGTTTCCTTGCTCCAGATTATTGTCTTCTTAGGAGATATCGAACTTTCACCTGAAAAAAGAAAATTAACATTACAAATTTAATTTAACGCAACAATACAGTCTTTGTAAAATGTTTATGTTAGATTGATTAAAGCTGGTGGAACAACTGGATTGGCAAACGCTAGACATTTTTTAAATATATGAAACTGTCAACGTCATTTGAAAATTGTTAATAATCATGCTAGGACGCTTAAATTATACAAACGAAGATTATTTAAACGTGTTTATTATTTATGGACAATGCGAGAAAGTAATATCAAGAACATGTGACAAATTTATTTCTTTGGTATTTGATTGTTTTTCAACGCCGTCACAACTAGGGAATCCATTCCCGCAAATGCGGAATTAAACGTGCGGGATTCGCGGGATTTGCGGGACTCGATGTGGGTGCTGTATGTTAATAAAAAGTTGTTTTATGCAATTAAAAACAGAGTAGAGTAGCAGGAAAATATTTATTGCATATAGGTACAATACTAGTTTAACGATTACATGTTACATTGATTTTGGAAGTATTTTCGGAGAAAAGATTAAGAAAGTTTAATGTTTCATCTTTTAGATTTGATCTTATTTTATACATATTATGTATCCTGCAATCTGTAATTTTCAATTTCTTAGGTAGCACAGAAGAACCACTAACATCTGAGCGCTTAGCAATTATTGAACTAAGCGAACTACTCGAGCTGCTGGTACTAGCTTTCATTTCCTGTGTTATTGTATCAATATCAACACTACCGCTGCTGCTCTGGACTTTCAAATTAATATTATGCTTTGTTTGTAAGTGGGTGTCACACAACACATTTGGTGGAACGAGCAGAGATTTTGATAATGCTGAAATTCATAGCTTACATTTAGCTGTAAGACCATCTTCAGACTTTAAAAAATAATTTCAAACTAAACTTGTTATTCTCTTTGTAAACTACACTGACACTCATTTTTGCGATTGCTGTTTAAATTTCATGTATTATATTCAACCACTTGATAAATATCACTAGATACTAGTTGAATAACGCTCTTACTTTCGTATGTACGCAAGAAAACTGTTCTGTTTAACGTATTTCCAATAGCCCAGCAGGGCGGGGAATCCCCTACACGTCGACCAAAAATACCGCAGTTCATTGTTTGCTATCCCGCAAATCCCGCGGATCCGCGGGATCGACGGGCTCAATCCCGCAGGTTTGCGGGATTAAAGTTTGGGTGCGGGATTGGATTCCCTAGTGACAACCAACTAGGACTAACTGAACTTAAAATGAGTAGCAAAATCGCCAAAATACAAAAATATTAATACAAACTTACCCTTATTTTTCATCCTAAATAGAATATAATTATTATTAGTTTAAAAATAAAATAAAAAATCTATTAAAGCAAGTCCTTTTCAACAAGAATATCCAACGCAAATTAAATAATAAGGCTTCCCAATAGACAAAAATTAATAATTCATTTAAGCTCTGCAAACGTCATTTTAGACATAAAACTATAAATTCATCAAACATGCTTATGGCTGATATTTCAAAGTAACATTAAGGTACAGAATGACATAAGTCATCCTTAACACAAGGTTGACAGTATATTAAAGTTCTTGTTAACCAATGTATGGAAAAATTATTATTTCCCAGACCACCCGATGATACCTTATACAATAAGGGCGTATTTTTATCTACACAGTAGCACTTTAACCAATAAAAGGAAGCCTTTTCCATTGATAGGATGTCACCACCGGCAGACCGGTTTCGAACTATTTTGTTCTCGTCAGTACAGGGTAGGGGTACATACCTATCATCGGAGAAGACTCTAATACTTCACGCTGTATTATCAACGGTAGTCCAGAAACTACAACGCGCAGTGCCATCTCTTAGCAGTCCCACGCAATCTGAACAAACGTTATTTACTTTTCAGGTGGTATTTTTGATATTAATACCACCTGAAAAGTAAATAGACTTTTTATTTGAGTTATTTTAAACTCTCATCTAAAGGAATAAATCTGTTAGAACGTGGTAATTTTCCAATTAACGCGACAATTCAAATTAATTTAAAACATAGTTTTTTAAGGTTTTGCTTAACGTTAAGGCTACGTTAGCTAAGGTCTAACTTAACATTCAAATATCGGCCCGTAGAGTTAGGTATAAGACACGATATATGAAATCTGCGTAAAATCAAAAGATGTAATAATATATTCGAAATGTCGTTTAAAATAAGCAAATTGACACAGACTTTCGGTATAACCGTAAGTGGCACCATATTCAAAATATTTTAGCCCCCCATCAACATTAGCTTGTTCAGGTATGTATATGTACAGTTTTTCGTATATAGATCGAGTTACCAAGTATGGTCAAATTTATCTGCTAATTTTATGAATACTCTGGTGATTGATGAAAAACTGTTTAATAAATCTGATTTCTGGTGTCTGCAGTCTAACGTGAATACCTAAAACTTCAAGTAAACCCTTATGTGTAGACGCCGCTTTAACTCTCCGATCCGAAGAAAACAGTGTGCGTCGAAACAATTACCATTATACAATAAAAATTTAGTGCACATTCATTATGGTAGTGTTTGTCCACTTTTATTTGAACGTTTCCGTATGAAGAGCGAGGAGAGACATGTATAAAAAGCATGCTAGGAAGCGTCTTACCATAGGCGTACTCAAATAATAATTTAGTAAATGAAGAAAAATAAATAAACACACTGTGTTGATTCCGCAATGGGATTCTTCCTGGGGTGGGGGGGGGGGGGGGGGGGGTGGTTCTCTGAAACCGTAAGAGATACGAAGTCGTTTAAATGGCGAACTAGTCCAACATCAGTAAAAATTTAGAGCTTACTTATGAGATTATTTATAAAATTAGGAGAAATACATCACGGTATCCCAAAATTTCCTGATGTTCAAAAAACCCTCGAAACGTCATTAAATCACAATGTTTCATACATCGTTGCATTCGGAAGAAAAAAAGGTCTCAAATTCCAATATCAGGAAAACAGGACCGTATTTAAAAAAAGAAAGCTAATAATGGCCCTTCGAAGACGACTCGTCGGAATACAAAAAAAATTAACGCTAATAGATAGAACGGAAAAAGTGGTAATGTAAAAGTGCAATTTACTTTAGAATTCGACCTCAAAAACCCAGGAAAAAAATAAAACGATTTTTCAGAATTTCAGTTTTTCCGGATATCTCCGGAACTACTCAGAATTTTTAAACTTTCTAAACGGCATATTATTAGGCACGTAAATGCGCAACTTTACCTCTATTTAATTCCGAGATCCCTGTACTGGCCCTCCTTGCGCTTGGCACGACTTATTCAAATGTTTAATTCTAATTATTGTCTGATACATTGCGTAATCGATAGAAAGAATATTAGCAAAACGTCAACGCCGATATAATAAACAAACCCAAAATTTCCTCCACGCGTTTCCCGGCACTGTAGAGATAAATACATATGCATTTTAACGCTGCTACGAAGATATGTCACATTTGCTGAAACACATTTAATGATATATTTTATGAAAGGTATAATGAGTCGAATAACAAATTATCTTGAATTTATTTAAATTTGAATCAATTTTATCCAATTATTCTTTGCTCGCTTAATGAAAGGCTATTGAAAAATCTTTCATAGTTTCAGCCCATGATACAATAACCAAAGGTAAGATAATCTAACCGTCCCAATTTCGTCAGCCGGGCGCAGTGACGTCAACGGGACAGCGATTTTTTAATTTCTTATTGGGATTTATATTGCTATCAGCGTTTATAATTCTATTTTAAAGGTATTAAAATGTTTTATGCATATAATGGTATATGAAATGACAGAATAATATGTGACAAGTATTTATGTATATTAATTTCATAGAAATATAACACACACTCCATCTAAAATACCACTAAAATAAGAAAAGATTCCGACAAACTTTTAAAACATCCGCCGCGCCATTCGAACCGGTCGACGATAGCCAAAGCTGCTCGGCGACCCTTGCTTGTTACCATCACCAGCGTTGTCAGTGTTTTACAATAATTTTATTGTAATATATATCCATTATTATTTTAACAATTTTTGAGATGTTCATTCTTGTTGTGGGTTTGTTCGCCATATGAAATTTATATCTGGAGGTGGCTCCCATATCATAGGACCGTAACGACCTTTTTTCCGTACTCTTCTTACTCTGATACCGTTTTTTACTATTCTATTTAGTGTTGGAAAAAACCGATGATTTTAATAATCGAGTAGGTACTTGATATTCGAGCGATTTTAATAATCGAGTGAATCGCTTGAAATTCCAATTCACCAAACGATGACGTCACCGACTGGTGGCCCGGCAGCCTAGCCGTTTACATGTGATCAGGTAGGGTATCTAGCAGACATGTAACTACGGGTGGACACAGATTTAGCTAAAAAATTGTAGTAGCCACTAAAAAAATTCCAGAAATTTATTCATTTGTGAATAATGAATTTTTACCACGTGTCTCGATATCAAACAAAAAAACTGCAAAAAATCACCCAAATATGTATTTATTGTTCGGGTTTATTCTTGTCTAAGCATTACCAAGAGTTGTTTTTCTTCATATCTTTCTCAATCTACGAGCATAAAATAAGTAGATATTTAAAATGGCTTGTCGAATTCTTCCATTTTAAATTATCAGGTGCCTGCTGTGTGTCTTTAAAAAATTTAGGCTTAGTTACGCTACTGGCAAAATAGGAAAATAAGTAATTATTTTTTTAAATTCATGTTTATAGTTACCTAAAAGTTCCTGTTTAAATTTAAGAATGTTTTCTCTTGGTTACCAAAAAATTTGTCGATACCTATGTTTTGTTAACTATTTTGCTCGTTTTCTTATTTTCCATTAACATTTTCTATGATGTATGTTATTTTTAGAAGTCTTCTTGAGTTTAATAATAAAAAGATCATGTTAAAAATGTTTACTATAAGATTACCAACGAATTTTTCTATATATTTTGTTAACCATTTTGTTCGTTTTGTTATTTTTCATTAACAATTTCTATTATTAAGTAGTTTTCTCGAGTTTATAGTAAATAAAAATTTTAAAATTATATCCTTTAATTTTTTAATATTTACAATCGGATACTTAAACTACGCCGCTGGCTAGCCAAAATAAAACCCGCTAAGGTATTTGGCATACTTTTTTATATGCACCTTCTCGTTTATGTGCCTTTAAGAAAGACGTATGTCGTGTTACCTGCTCAGCGTCAAACTCGAACGTCGCTAATAGGCATATTTCGGATCGCGCGGCACGTAGAACGAAGGTCGGGTATCAAGTGACAAGCGATATTTTTCGGTTTTTCTCGCCTGAATTTATAACTAGAGTATTTCCTATCGAGTAAAAAACTGTTCGAATATACGAGCAATTTTTTAACTTGATCACACTACAGCGATACATTTCCGTCAGCGTCAAGCGAAACTCGGCTATGGAGTGAAAGATAATAAGTGACGAGCGACGGTTTTCGCCTGAATATATAACTCGAGCGGTTTTTTTAATAATCGAGCGATGTCGGTTATTTCAATAATCAAGCGGTTTTTCGCTCGAGCGATCACAACAGTAATTCTATTAGGTTTTCAACCGTCAACCTATTACTTTTGCTCAACGATTTCTGGTAACACTGGTCGCCACCTAGTGAGTGCCGTTTGCCGTAGTTTTCCATGGAAATTTTGAAAGTTCACCAGAACTGATTCTTATTTAGTGTGTTTATTAAAATAAATATCTGAATTTTTATAATATGACATGAGCTGAGTTCGGTTGTGATATGGATAACCAGGAAAAGAAATTTTACAGAAATATAAGGTATTTCAGCTTTCCTAAGGATAAAAACAAAAAATTAGAATGGATACGGTTTTATTTATTTCTTAAGCATTTTCCACTGAAGCTGATGAGGGTATATGCCTTCGAAACATGTATGGAAATTAAAATATTGTTTATTTAACTACTGAAGCAGACTATGAGTTTCTTCACCGCTTCATAATTTCACACAACTGAGAGATGGACTATTTAAAAAATAGTTTAATTTGTTTATAACTAGGTCGTATTTTAGCTTTAATCTTTGTTGTATGTTCATAAAATAAATATACCCAAATACCATGATATTATTCTAAAACCTTTTAATACCTTTAAAAGAGAGTTAAAAACGCTGACAGCAATATAAATCCCCATAAGAGATTTAAAAATCACTCGCCCGTTGACGTCACAAGCCACGCCTCCGTGGGCGTGGAATCATATCTCTTAGATCTTTATACCATGGTTTCGGCCCTTACCGTTTTTTTTGCTAAGACAGCCATTACAGCGTTGCCATATATCTGAAGATAATGAATAGAGGTTAATTTTATTCATTTAAATAGTGTGATAAATGACTATTTTACATATATTCACGTTTGTCGAGGTGGATTTAATAGCACTATGCATAACATACAATATTTATTTAGTTTTTCTAATAAATCTTTATCAAGCAAAGGCTATTTCAATCAAATACACAATACTTTTATTGCGAAACCGTTCAAGAACTATTAAATATTACGATCGTAACAGTAATAAAATACAAGCCAATATTTAATACTTTAATTCTCTTTTGTTCTAGCAATACCACAATAGTTGTGCATTTACTGCTAAAATTTCAATATATAACACAAGTCATAAATAATTACACAATACATCGTCGTATAAATCGTTAGCCACTTTAAACGGCCCAATAGAAACACCCTAACTAAACTATTATAGGCTCCCAACAAAAAAGGTTAACATTACAGAACCGGATATAGTCATGGCCGGACACGCAATTCCACTGGCCATCTATTAATTTGCTGGACGTCAATCTGGGAGGAAATATATCTTGGTATAACCACGTTGTGGAAATCGTCAAGATAGCTTCTCATGATGATGTACTCTTGCAAAACAGAAAGTTGTGCACACCTCAACAACTTTTGACACTATACAAAGCCCAGATTCAACCATCAATAGAGTACTGCTCTCATGTCTGGAGTTCTGCACCCAAACATACTCTTCGGCTACTGGATTCCATCGAATGGAGGGCCATTCGTCTGATTGGAGACCACGAGCTGACGAAGAACCTCGAGAGCCTAGAACATCGAAGACACGTTGGGGATTTGACTCTCTTTTACAGATATTTTCATGGAAAGTGCTCAGCTGACCTTGTCCTCTTAATTCCGCCCAGAGCGGCGAATAGCAGAAATACACGACGAACTACTGCCGCCCATATATATGTGGTTAAGCTTAGTACTTCTCGAACTTCATTATTTAAGAATTTTTTCATCTGGAGGACTTCTTTCTTATGGAACGACCATCCCGAGGTCGTTTTTCCCAACGAATATAACCTCCATCTATTCAAAACCAACGTGAATTCGCACTATTTGTATGAAAACAGCCTGTCCGCGTCCGCCCAAAGGAGAGTCCGCCCAAGATAGGTCGATTTTCATGGAATTTCATATACCTAGTTCCGGACTATGAAAAAATGTTCGCTTAATAGAGATGTCCACTTATTAGAGGTGTCCGTTATGAGAGGTTTCATTGAATTTATTTATTTTCTAATTAATAAAACATTGTTTGAGTACGACTATGGAACCACGTTTTCTATCCTGCTCTTTACACATGTTTCTCTCCTTGCTCGTCATACGACGACGTTTAAATAAAACTGTGCAAACAAGATGCAACATGTTTGTAGTGTTAGTGTACTTAACCAGAGTGGACTGGTAAATAAATATGTGGTTATCGATGCTTGCCCATCTATTTTAAAGTCAATAAAATATAATTTTCCTATGACCACCTAGGAAAATGGGAAAAAAGGCACGCCTCCTGGCTAGAAAGTGTCTTATTAAGGTACGTAATCACTAGAGCATTTTGGTCCGAACGAACCAAGCGAGCCGAGCGCGCACGAACTCAATAAGGAAAAGATCGCGAAGTTCAGAGTGCTTGTTGCGTTCGCTGTGTTCCCACGTTCAGTTGTATTTAATTTTTATTCGCGCTTTGAATCTCTACGTCACCGTTCTGTATCGAGTGTATTAATGGACCCGGAAGATGCTATTATCGCTGCTGGTGCTTTTGTCGTTATACAAACCAAGAAAACATCAAGAAAGTTATGGACAAGAAGTTTGTTTTTACGCCGTTAAAATGAAGGACTACTTCTTAACTTTATGATAGTATAATCCATCCTTTGGATTCCAAAGCACTGGATATTATTCATAAACGTACCTTAATATAAAATATAAAATATAAAGGTACGTACTCACTAGAGCATTTTGATCCGAGCGAACCAAGCGAGCCGAGCGCGCAGAGCCGAATTCGGCAAGTGAATACGTGTTTGCGAGCAAAATTTCACCGAACCGAGCGCGCCAAACATTTTCGCCGGCTTGTCGGTAAATGCATTTTGCTCAAAGGAGATGCGTTGTTCAGTGAGTACGGAGGTTCGTTGCGTTCATGGTGTTCGTCCTATTTGGAGATTAGGTTATACATTTTTAAATTCAAACTTGAATACTGCAGCTATAATTTAAAAAAAAACGTTTAAAATTACTTTATAATACAGGAAGTAACATATATTTCGCAAATTATTGTCGTTTCTAAAGGCAAATAGTTTATTTTAGTAAATGCTAAGGACTGAAAGTTGCCTGTAAAAATTTTTTGACCCTTTAATATACTATTTCGCGATGATTTCAACAATAATAATATTAATAGGAAAGATAATGTTATACCTAGTCCCATATCATTAAAATACACCATAACCAAGCTAAGAGAAAAAATATATTTTTATCAGTCAATGTTGCATCATTCTTATTGGGAGAGTCACAACATTATTATTTAGACAAACTTAAGTTAAACTAAACTTAACTTTTACTTTCATTTTAGACAGTCTATAGCAGATTTTTTTTATTCGCCCGTTTCGTATAAACGTAAGACAATTTTTCAATAGTAGAAGTACCATCAACTTTTTACAATCATTTTGGATAACAAGGCAACAACTGATTGACCTGTTTTGCCTTTTCTGATGTTAACAGTATCTTGTAATTTTATTTAGATGAGAGAGTATATACTCTATATAAGAAAAAATAGGATTATTTTATGAACAGTGACGGATTCGCGTATTTGGATCGCAGGGGCTCTTCCCACATAAAACAAGGTGTTATGGAAATGATTTATTGTATTTAAATCGGCAATTCCTGAACATTCACAAACAAAAATAACCATAAATATCGCTTTCAATTATTAAGCTGGTCTAGCTGTATGTCAAACCAGAGAAACCACGTGGGGATAGGTTTTCAGAAACGTCATTGAATTCTGACCGGTGTTGTCATATTTACACGTTCAAATCTTTAGACGGTCAATGACCGTTTGACTGTCGAAGTTGTTTATTTTTCACTCAAGAAAAAAGTGAAATTTGATTTAAGCCACATGCTCTCTTACATTTTCGGCTTTATTTAAAACCAACTTGCTTTATAAAAAAATTACACACCCAATACGTTTTGGCAGAAAGCCGGCACATAACCTTACAAAATCACATAAATTCACATGGGGATGTCGTATCAAAAGTCCTTTTGATTGATTCGGCTTTGTTTAGAAAAAAAAGCAATTTTCTTTAAAACACATGCTCTCTTACCTTGTTGTTTGAAAACTAGTTCCATTATTAAAAAATTATTTACACCAAATAATATGTTTTAGTACAGTATATTCACAAATCTGTTAACAAATGAGTTTAACATTCGGGCGGATCTCCGAGTGACTCGATCTGTCAATGTCGGATCGGAAGATGTTGCAACCTACGAAATACTAATATCTAGAAATACAGCGTTGTCTGCTCGTCGGAGTGTTTTCGCTATTTGATACGTTTAAATTCAAGTCTCGAAAATGGCAGCCACGCTCGATTCCAGGTTTTTTTTCAAACTTTTATAGTGCGTAAGTGCGAATTTAGTTTCATATTGTTTTCTAATATAATGTTTTTGTCGTTCTACTTGAAAATGCCAAGAACTTCAATCGAACTGATATGGGTTTGTGCTAGGGAGCAGAACAGGAAAATGCCCGACAAGACAAGCATAGATCACAAGTGCCTATCTTCAAAAAACTAATTTGAAACATGTGTGTGTGTGTGTGTGATTATGGGGATTTGTTCAGTGTTTCACAATGTGTTCTGTGTCTCTGACGATATACTAGGTTATGTTCTGATTCTGGTTCAGGTTAGTTTAACTTTGATGAATGCCATCAAAATTGGGTATCATCACGGAAAAAATATTTGGTAAAATTATTATAGTAAAGATTTTATTGTACGATTTACTATAAAATATAGTATTAATTACAAAATAATATTGTAGATACACATAATTTCTAAAAAAGTATAGTTAGTATTTCTAATTTAGTAAAATCAAATAAAATATATTGTAAATTTTACACCGCATGTAAGTGAAAATACTTTATTTATAACTCCAGAAGTTAAATACTTTAAAATATATCATTTACCATTTTACTGGCGACTATTATTATATTTTTTATTGTAAAAATGACGAACTTTAAATGAAATATTGTAAAAATATTTTTAAAAGAATAAAAGGCATAAATCAGATTCAACGGATTTCCAGGATGTTGCTGTTCATAAGAACTTACAGTGGCGAATTTAACAGGGAACAGATACCGCCGATCGAAAAGTCAAGCGACGTTAGGCACAGTTACTACTTGGATGGGTGACCGCTTGGGAATACCACGTGTCAGCATTTTTTACAAAAGGTTTTGGGTAAATTTTATAAAAGATTTTAGTAAATTTTGCAAAAGATTTTAGTAAATTTTCCAAAAAATTTTAGTAAATTTTACAAAAATATAAATGGTTTATTAAATATTTTGGTAATTTTTGTCAACATTTTTGATTCAATTTTATGGCAGTTTTTAAAAGGTTATTCCAATCACATATACAGGGTGTCCGGTAATTAATGGTACAACATGGAAAAACCACAGACTCCTTACGTAAAAGTATTAGGATTTAATTATACATACCTATATCCGAAAGTTGATATTAACTGAGATACAGGGTGTTAAAGTTAAAACATTTATCTTTTTCTCTAATAACTTTGAGAGAAACCATTGTTTTTTTTACAAAATTTGGCAATTATGGTTTTTTTAAGTACGAGAAATTGATTTTTTTGTGAAATTTTAATGTAAAATTTTTCGCACACTTATTAGGTCATAACTTTTTTGTCTTAGTTTTTAATGAAAATAATAATACTACTCATATTTATTACGTAAAAAAGGTATACTAAGTTGAGGCCGCCCAGAGTTACCGTTTCGGAGATATATGCATTTGAATTGATTAGTGCACCCTGCCCAATTACTATTAATTTGCAAACAAAATTTTTTTCCTAAAGTAACCTATGAGAAAGCAAATTAAATTTAGAGATGCAGTTGCTATGAAACCCCCTAGTTGTTATTTGTTTGTTGATTATTGTGAGATAGCTGTGTGAGTTATTTGAAATTCCGTTTAGGACGAAAGGCACCTATTTCGCCTAATCGGTAGTAAATATTTTTGAAGATCTTAAAATCAGGTTGTAGGATAGAGTTCCGAATATCGTCTCTGGGCACCTCGTCCATTAAATTTTTCCTGCACGTATACACACAACATATCCCGCATTTCTGAGTTTGAAAACAAATTGTGTCTGAGCATTGTTACTTAACTCAAAAATGAAACATTTTCTCATACAGTTATGTTACAATAATCAACCAACAAATAACAACATGGAGGTTTCATAGCAACTGTATCTCTAAATTTAATTTGTTTTCTCATATTTTAATTTAAGAAAAAAATTTAATTTAATTAAATTAATAGAAATTCGGCAAGGTGCACTAAACAATTCAAATGCATATATCTCCGAAAAGGTAACTCCCTGAACTCAGAATACCTTTTTCACATAATAAATATGAGAAAAGTATTATTTTTATTAAAAACTTAAATACACTAAGGCACAAAAAGTTATGACCTAAAAAGTGTGCGAAAAATGCCGCCGATAGCGCCCCCTACAATGTACATTAATATTTTACAAAAAATCAATTTCTCGTCCTAAAAAAACCATAGTTGTCAATTTTTTTTTTTTAAATCATTGGTTTCTCTCAAAGTTATTAGAGAGAAACAAAAATGAAGTTTTAACTTTAACACCCTGTATCTCAGTTAATATCAACTTTCGGATATAGGTAAGTATAATTAAATCCTAATATTTTTACGTAAGGAATCTGTGGTTTTTAGAATGTACCATTAATTAGCGGACACCCTGTAGAGCAATAAATTATGGCTGGTTTTACTATTTTTAAAGAAAAGCTAACTAAGTTATTCGTTCCGTGACAATTTACTAGCATCCTAAATACTTTGCATAAATAGTTATAATTGTCAATTGGTTCGGCAAGAGATAAGATATCAGTTTTCATTGAATTCGTTTGTTTTTGACACTCATTTTAGCCATGTCAAAACAAATATACCTATCATTTCATTTGAAATTTTTAAGAAAACATGCAAAATGTGTTTGTGGCATTTTAACTAGCGCCATCTACCGTCCAATGTAAAAACTTAGACGATTATAATAAAAATGATAAAACAAACTCTTTACAATGATAAGAAATTGGGTTAATTTTATTAACGCAAACCGAAGTTATCAACATTTAAAAGAATGAATGTTTCCTTCACCTTATTTGGTGAGCTAGAGAAAAATATTCAGGACAAAAATTATGTAGAATTTTCTAAAGAGTTCAATGAGAATATTTTAAATATACCTTAACTAGGGAAATTAAGGCGACACTTCGTTTTTCTAATTTGTAAGTAGTGTTACGCCCTCTAGCAGTCAACCTAGCAATATAAAAACTATTCCCAGGTATTGGTAAGGTACTCTTGCCTACTTTTCTTTAAAAAAAATCCCTGTTTTGCGATTAATGGCGTCGTCTCTTAGTGGGACACTCGGTACAATATACTCCTGGTTGGTACGCTCCTTATCCGCTATTATCTAGCCTTCCTCAGACTGAAATAACTTTTTTCCCTGTTAAATGATTACACCCGTTCTGGGCCCACCCCTGGATATGGCTTGTGTATTATACTCCACAAATAAAACCCTCTACATAAGGTTATTCCGGTAAACGACTTGATCTCGCGCATCAATACATCGTTATAGTCGATTTAGCTTTCGCTTTCAATATAAGGCCCATAAAGCCAATTTTTTCAGTTCATCATGTATCATTACCGTATTTTATTTGAAGTTAAAGCTTTATTAGTTTTTGGGGGTAGTTAAGGGAAAATTAAATTATAGAGTTTATATGAGAATTAGTCGAGGTTGGAGGATTTATAAGTGTTTTTTGACAGTTATTGGAAAAAGGATATGCCATCTTATAGACAAAAGAATACCTAATAAAAGAGGTAGTGTGGGGAAAAACCGATGATTTTAATAATCGAGAACTTGATACTCGAGCGATTTTAATAATCAAGTGAATCGCTCGAGGGATTAATCACTTGGCATTTTTATGACTAAGAAGAATGTGTTGATAAAACACCAAGGGTTGTTTATGTAAGTTTTAGAAGTTTAGTCTAGAGTTTTTATTAAGGAAGGACAGTTCATTCTGATTTTTAAAAAAATTGCATCCTTTAATTTTTTAAGAATTTACAATCGCCGCTTGCTAGCCAGTCAAAATAAAACCTATGTCGCGATAAATCCACTAAGAGATTCGGCATACGTCTTTATATGCACCTTCTCGTTTATGTGCATTTAAGAAAGTCGTATGTCGTGTTTACCTTCTCAGCGTCAAACTCGAACGTCGCCAATCGGCACAGTTCGAGTGGTGCGGCGCGTAGATCGAAGGTTAGGTATCAAGTGACAGGCGATTATTTTCCGGTTTTTCGCCTGAATTTATAACTAGGGTATTTCCTATCGACCGAAAAACTCTTCGAATATACGAGCTGTTTTTTACTCGAGCGATCTACCAAGCAGCACATTTTTCGGCCGGCGTCAAGCGAAGCCTGAGAGTGAAAGATAATAAGTGACGAGCGATGGTTTGCGCCTGAATAGATAACTCGAGCGGTTTTTTTAATAATCGGGCGATGTCGGTTATTTCAATAATCGAATATTCAAGTCAACAAAGACAAACGTGAAGATGTGTAAAAATTATGATTTTCCTCAATATTTAAATGAATAAAATATATCTCTATTCACTGTATTCGGATATATGGCAACGCTGTAGCCACAGTCTGTTCTTTGCTAAGGGGGTGAAACCATGAATGATTTTTCCATAGACTTTCATTAAGCAAACAGGAAATTATTAGGCCGAAATTGACTCAAATCTAAATAAATTCAAGATTTGTTATACTCATACGTTACATAAAATACAGGGTATTATGGAAATGACTTATTATATTTAAACCGGCCAATCCTGAGATGAAAATATACTGAAGAAAAATAACCATAAATGGCGCTTTGAATTATTGTACGAAATATACACTTTATATGAAATATCAAAATTTACGTGGCCGCTACTGTGGACGTTCGCAATCAATAGTTTATTGAGGCGGTGTTGTCATATTTCAACACAGAATTGTAAAGGCACGTGTTCAGTTTTTGACAACAAGACGTCTTTGACCCGCGTTATCACTTCTTTCTCAAACCTTTTGGAAAAAAATACTACAATTTTAAGGTAAATACTTTCTTACCTTCGATCTTATAATCCGTTTTAAAATTAAATTCCATAAAAAAATAAAACACAAAAAGTATGTTTTGTAACAGAACCAACAGTAGGTAATATCTCATAAATTCGAAATCACATCACAATATTTCTTATTATGAATTATTTCACAACAGAAAAAAAATCGGGAAATGCTACAACTAACAAAATGGTTTAAAATTCGTATACATCAAGCACGTTGAACCTTCGACAGCGTCATTCCATCGCCAAGTCGCGAAACATACTGAAGCAACGATAGTCGCGCGCGGTAGGTATCCAAGCAAGGGCGAGACACGCGGTGTGATCTGACAACACTGCTGGTATACTCTAGTGACCCACAATGTTGCTAACTGAATACAGATGGAATGGCGCGACAATATGTGGGTAAAAAGTGTTTTTACCTTAGTATTTAGAAATTCGATTTAAAAAAAAAGTATGTACACTTTCTCTAGGACACCCTAGGAGTCACCCAATTAAATATAATAAGTCATTTCCATAACACCCTGTATATCATTAAATGTGTTTTATCAAATTTTATATCCTACACTAAAACAAAAACTTCATCGTTTTAATAGATAAAATAATCGCTAAACGGACTACACTCTTATAATTATTATTTTAAACCCCTATAAATCCCTACCCTTATAAGTTAGCTCAAATTTTAAGCAATAGGAAAGTGCGCCCATTTTATGTTATTCCGACCAGTGGCGCTCGTGTGGGAACTACCCTCGGTATTTTTGAAGGAAAGAAATGGTACGCCAATTCTTTGTTTTTTAAATAAAAATTATTTTTGAAATTCTCATTCTTTGCTGAGCAAATGTCGTCTATTGAGTTTTTGTCGTTTGACGTACCCCATTTTCGACACTTTTATAGGGTATCTCCGTTATTGTTAGTGCTATCAAAAAAGTAATGTAGGTGTCATGTGCTCTTTTTGGGTCAGACTTAAAATGGTAAAATCAAAATTCGAAAATTTTCGCTCGCTTAAGAGATACGGGGGAAAAACAAAAAATTAACAATTTCAAACTTACCTTATATTTTCTTAGTTAAAAGAGATACAGAAAAATGTTTTATACAGAAGTTTGTTTATAATGATTGTTGAATAATCTGCCGTTTTCAGAATAAGTATACGGGGTCAGGTAAGAAAGTTATCGGACCTAACCTCATTTTTTTAAATGGAACAACCTGTATATTTTATTCTAAAAATATAGCATTTTAAACTCTCTATTCAAATTTATAACACACCATGGACGATAGAGATCATATCAAATTTATCAAAATGTTGATAAGTCATTTTCACAAATGAATATGTAAAAATCAAATTGACGTTAAATGTTAATAACAACTAGAATGTCAACATAGTTGTATCTAGGATATTAGCTTTTGTTTCATGGCCTACTTTCTAGGCTGTTGAGGTTCTTCGTCAGCTCGTGGTCTCCAATCAGACGAATGGCAATCCTTTCGATGGAATCCAGTAGCCGAAGAGTATGTTTGGGTGCAGAGCTCCAGACATGAGAGCAGTACTCTAGTGATGGTCGAATCTGGGCTTTGTATAGTGTCAAAAGTTGTTGAGGTGTGTACAACTTTCTGGTTCGGAAGAGTACACCAAGTTTCTGAGAAGCGCGTGGCGATTGCCACAACATGGTTATGCCAAGACATATTTCCTCCCAGATTGACGCCAAGCAAATTAATAGATGAAGCCAGTGGGATTGAGTGTCCGTCCATGACTATATCCGGGTCTGTAATGTTAACCTTTTTGAGAAAACTGATGCCTGGGGTTTTTTGGCGTTAAATTCGACTTGGTTACTGTCGCCCCAAGCCAAAATTTCTTCCAGGCCTTTGTTGAGGCGTGACACTTCATGCTCTCTGAGAAGATGTACGTCGGCAGCCGATGTTTGTGCATTCAAAGAGAAAGATGAGATAAGTGTGCTATCATCAGCAAAACTAAATATCGCATTTTTCGTTTTTAAGGTCGTTAATGTAGAGTAAGAGGAGAGTGGGAGACAATATGGACCCTTGAGGAACACCGGCATTGATGATGAAGGTGTCTGAGAGAAATCCATCAATCGCCACTTACAGGGAGCGGTCTTTAAGAAAGCTAGACAACCATGCGCAGAATCGACTGGGCATACCATAGGATCGCAGTTTACTTAGAAGTCCCTCATGCCAAACACGATCAAAGGCTTTAGAAATATCCAGTGCAACAACCCGAGACTTGATGATGTTCGATTGCGTTGTTCCAAAGATGGGTGACATAGGCTAGAAGATCTCCAGTTGATCTGGACTTCCGAAAGCCATATTGATGATCGCTGATAATGTTGAAGCCTTCCAGGTACTTGGTTAATAGCTTTCTTTTCCTAACTTTTAATAATTTTCTTCTTTCTGTTATTAAGATATACCGTGTATAATTGTCACCAGCACTTCCCCTGTCCGAATTCCACAATAAATGTAACTATGGGCAGCTATGGGCTGTATTTTTTTAATGGTTTATCTACCGTGCCAACCAGTTCAGTCGGTCTCCTTATAATGTTTCAAATTTTACTGTATACCTTAAACCTTCTTTGAATATAATACTTTAAAATACCTACCGTGTTAAAAAAGTGTCTTGAATATTTCTATTTTCGAAATCCCCTTTGAACAATTTTTAAATCCACGGTACAAAAAATGTCATGACACTCCCATTCTGTCTAACCAGCAGCGCAAAGAAAAACGAAAGCCCCCATAAAATATGTAGGGTATTTTATGTCGGCAGACGGTGAAAAATGATCCGCTTAAGCGCATAAAAACAAAATAGTGTAATCTGACGTTTATTTTCTCAAAAGCTCAAAAGGCAAATTTAGTTAAGCTGTTCTCCTTTGGCTTTAGTTCGCCCAGAAGAAAAATACGACGATTATGTACACAAAATAACTTGATTGAGACAAATAGAAGGAAACTGTTTTACTCATAAACTTAAGCGATGAAAGCAATGATTGCTTGTACAGGGTATCCCAAATTCGATGCTAAAAAAAAGGAAATACTTTAATAGTTTAAAATATACACATAGATTCAAAAGTTTTGCATCGCTCTGCAAGGGGCGAGCATGGGCAAGTTGCGCGTTGTTTGTTCTCTCCAAACACGAATCCGGCTACTATCGTTTACCAGACAAATCCTGGTCTCGTCGGAAAATAGCACAGAATTCCAAAAATTCTTCGGGTAAGCGAGCGTGCGTTTCAGCCCACTGCAGTCGACGAACTCGACGGTCATATTGTAGTTGGGGAACTCTTACTGGTCGCCGACATCTTAAACCGGATTCAAGAATTCGTCTTCTTAGTGTAGAGACGGATACGCTAACTCCAATTGCATGCGTAACATCTGTCTGAAGTTGTGGGACTGGCATAGTACGATTTCTCCGAATTTTTAACGTAATATAGCGGTTCTGCTGTTCGTTAGTAACACGCCTTCTACCACTTCGTGGTCTGTCTCGCGCAGAATTAGTCTCTAGATAGTGATTCCATGTGCGAGAGACATCACTTTGAAAAACCCTTATTCTTTCAGCAACAAATCTTTGGGAATGACCTTCTTCAACTAAAGCTGCTATTCTTGCACGACCAATTTCAGATATTACTCGGCGATTCATTTTTACACACTGAACCGAAAAATTTAATTGGCCAGCGCCAACAAAATACAACACTGAAAATGTTATCTTAAACAAATGTCTTGATAATATTTTTTTTTGCTACGAAAAATGGTATCGTTTTAACTGCTAAACATAAATATACATTTAGAAAAAAAAATCATTTGGAATTATCTTAACGTGCCTACATCAGAGTGATGCAAAACTTTGGAATCTATGTGTAATATTCAGATAGAATAAATCTTACGTAAAAAAATATATTTTTGAAACAAGTATTTAAATCAAAGATCCCAGAATCCATTCATAAAACTCTTGGAAACTGGAGCTGTGATTGTGTGAAATGTTATTGAACATCAGTAATGGGTGGAAGAGGGAACTACAGGTTTGTTGGCTCAATGGCAACAATGCTGAAGTCTGGTAATTAGAGATGAGCTTAGCAGCGAATATTCATTCGTAGCTATAACTGCGACTGCAACTGTTTATTCACTGTGAATATAAACTGGGAATGCTAATTGCTAATTCTTAGAAAAAATTAAATTATTTTTCTTACCAAAGATCTTATAAACTCCAGATAGAAAGTGTACATTTCTAGCCTAAGCAACGAATACAAACATGCTTTTCCACCCCTTCCGGTCATTATTGCAGCATAGACAGATTGTCATATTTATCGCGAAGGTATCTTACAAAATCACAATTAAAAATTTGTTAATTTGACAATTACAACTGGTTTAAGGTTAATCCGCAATTGCTCTTAAAATAAATTTATTTCCCAATAATTTTACTATAAACTGTGAAAAGGCGATGAGAGATTCTTGAAAAAAATATTATTATACTTAAAAGTATCAAACGAATCTTAAACTAAACCAACTGCACTCTGGCAACATCTATTTTTATTTCACTACGAGCTAGGATCCCAAAGGCGAAATATGAATGGATAAAAATATCGTAAACATTACAACGATGGTGTTTTGTGATTAATGGTGAAAAATCGTCTTTATTATCAACAATCATGGTGCATTCATGTCCAGTTTGTAAAAGAGTGGATCATTTATATAAGGATTTATCTTTTCAACGGTAAGTATGGTTATGTATAGTTAACCATTTGATATAACCAGACTTCAACATTGTTGCCATTCAGCGCACGCACATGTAGTTCTCTCTTCCACCCATTATTGATTTTAAATAACAATCACAGCTTCACTTGTGCTAGATGCAACGAGCAAGACGCCGACCGCGATCGGGGTTCCTATTGCTTTGCTTCGTTCAATCATTCATTGTCTGGTCGATTAGCAATTCACAGTTTATTTTATAATAGTTCGCAGATTGTGAATGCGGTTTTTCGTTCGCAGTGAATATTTAGCAGTTAGCGACTATCTGCTCAACATTACTGGTTACATCAGATGGTTAAATATTAAAACATAACCATACTTACCGATGAAAAGATAAATCCTTATTTAAATGAAAATGAAAATGATCCACTCTTACTACACATGAAAGAATGCACCAAGATTGATTATAATAAAGACAAGTCTCACCAATAATCACAAAAAACACAAATCAACCAAAATATATAAACAATCCGTTAGATCACAGCGACAAAGTTGTAATGTGTACAAGATTAGTATTCATTCATATTTTGGCACCGCACATGTAGTGCATAGTAAAATAGAAATAGATGTTGCCACAGTGCAGTTGGATTAGTTCAAGATTCGTTTGATACTTTTAACTATAATAATATTTTTTTAAAGAATCTCTCATCGTCTTTTCACAGTTTATAGTAAAATTATTGGGAAATAAATTTATTTTAGAGCAATTGCTGATTAACCTTAAACCAGTAGTACTTAATTGACAAATTAACAAATTTTTAATTGGGATTTTGCAAGATACGTTTGCAATAAATATGTCAATCTGGCCATGCTGCAATAATAACCGAAAGAGGTGGGAAATACTGTTTGTATTCGTTGCGTAGGCTAGAAATGTACATTTTTCCATTTGTAGTTTATAATATCTTTGATTTAAATACATAGATATTATAATTATTGTTTTGAATTCCTTGCTACCAGAGCACTTAGCTGTTCCTGCGCCTCCTGCTGTTTCGTTTTGTTGGTTTGATGTGGACGCGGCATTAAAGGTGGCCAGGGACTCTAAGTTCCACCCATGGTCAATGTGAAGATAGGCCAGGAAGGATCAAACAAATTTGAAATTATACCACTCTTGAATGACACCATATCGAAACCTATTCATGAAATTGCCATCGATGTCCACAATCAAATATTTGAAAGAGAAAAATAAAGTTAGTTATTTTGAAATTCAGCTCGATGAGATTACAGACGTGCGAACTTTATTCAATTTTTATGTTTCGTCCGATACGAATGCGATGTGTCAATTAAATAAAGTATGCCATTTTGTTAATCAATATCATGGTCATGCAACTGGCTAAGCACTTTTTGATGTTGTCACTTTACGAAAATTTGGACTGGAATAAATATGTTGCGGCGTGTACTCAGTGGCGTCTCGTGAGCTATGATAGAGGGGGTTCACAAGTTTAAAGTTTTATTTTTGTGTAACGACCAAACCATTACTTTCTAGGCGTTTTAAATGTAGAAAGAAAAGAAGTAATAAAAAAATGCGTTAGGTAAAACATATTTTTATTTATTTTTTAATTTTACACAAGGAAATACAACTTTTGGAAAATAAGAAAGGTTTTCTTAGTGTGTATAGTGCTTAAACGTAAAGTCCGTTCTTCGGTTCTTAATTGTAGAAAATTGACCAATAACAACCTCATTAAAGTTTGGAATACCCTCTATACATTTGAACCGAATGATATCCAATACTACTACCACCATCTATGAGTTATCAAGAAAACCGAATGATGTCTAATACCACTACGCCATCTACAGCTACGTCATTAGGCGCAACCAAGACGAGAACAATAGTTAACGGTTTTATGACGAGAATGAATCGAGCCACGAGACTGACAAGTTGGCATTCTTCATATTTTCAGTGTTCTTTAGTTTAAATCCTTAAATAAAATGGTTTAAAATCATATCGAGTATCATTTATCGAAATACACAACATTTATCGACCCTACACAATAGTGCTTAAAAGTTAAAGTCCATTCTTCGGTTCTTAATTGTAGAAAATTGATCAATAACAGCCTAATTAAGTTTGAAATACCCTCTATAAATTTTTTTTTATTAATTTCATTTTTAAACTTTCTAATAAAGTCCCTAGATCTACCCTTTGTGGTCTGCGTTAAATTCATTTCGGGTTTAGGTCTTCCCGCATTCTTCACTTCAATTTTTTGCTCCAAACTCAAAGAGCTAAAGTTATTTTTTAAATAGTCCACCGTCGAACTATTCATTTTAACTTAATAAATATATTATATTCAAATATTAAATCATACACGTTCGAATTTCTAACTAGATGCACGAACAGACAACGGCGCGGCGCACACTAGAATTCTGCGCCTTTCCCATTTTAAATCGCCATAGCACCACTATCCCCCGCTGTCTCCCACCACCTGTTACTACAGAGAAACTGCATTATGCCCCGCCTACTTAATCGCACATGCGAGCAAGTCTCTCGGAAAGATTTTTCCGCCCGCTTCGAGTCACCATGTAGTTTTTTAACTGATAAATAAATAAAACCAGAAATGTCGAGTGCAGGGTTTGAACCCTCAACTCTCAGATCGCCAGGCGTACACTCTGCCACTAGACCACCAAACTATACATATCAACGATAAGAATTAGATATTTACATTCTCCATGCGTGAGTGTTTTCATGTCATGTAGACAGGAGCAGACAGGATCGTATAGTTTGAAGAATTTCTTTATTTATTTGGCCTCAAAGACTCGGAGCACTTGTAAAAAAAATACGGTACATATCTCGGGCCGTCGGAGGCTTTACGGACTCGTGCTTTACGCATCTCGTCCGTAAAAGCCTCTTTTCGGCCCTTGATACGTAATGTACTATTACGGCGACCTGGGAACCCCTGCTTTAATGAATCAAAAAAAATAGTAACGACGACACCTGACCAACTGACGAAGACGTAAAATGCAGAAACAATTATTAGTGTTGGAAAAAATTGATGATTTTAATAATCGAGTACTTGATACTCGAGCGATTTTAATAATCGAGTGAATCGCTCGAGCGATTAATCACTTGAAATTTTTATGACTAACAAGAATCTGTTGATAAAACCCCCGGGGTTGTTTTTGTAAGTTTTAGAAAATTAGTAGAGTTTTTATTAAGGAGTTGATTCTGATTTAAAAAAAAAATATCCTTTAATTTTTTAAAAATTTACAATCGCCGCTGGCTAACCAGTCACAACAAAACCCATGTCGCGATGAATCCACTAAGGGATTTGGCATACTTTTTGTACGCACCATCTCGTTTATGTGCCTTTAACAAAGACGTATGTCGTGCCAGCCTTCGGAGCGTCAAACTCAAACGTCGCCAATCGGCACATTTCGGGTGGCACGTGAAGATCGAGTATCATGTGAAACGCAACGATTCGATTTTTCGTCTGAATTTATAACTAAAGTATTTGGTATCGAGCGAAAAACTGCTCGAATATACGTCGGCGTCAAGCGAAGCTCGGGTATCGAGTGAAAGGTAATAAGTAGCAAGCGACGATTTTCGCTTGAATTTATAACTCGAGCGGTTTCTTTTAATAATCGAGCGATGTAGAGCGGTTCTTCGCTCGAGCGATCACAACACTAGAAACAATCCAGATATTTCGGATGTTTCGGGTGCTCTGAGACGAAGCATTTTATTTAAACTACTGTAATTATTCCGCGGTCTCTAATTCTTTACTGTTGAAGGGTTCGTCTGCCGTTTTAATGATTTCATTTTAAGGACCGTCGAGACCGAAATAATGCGGGATATTTGATATGCTGCGCGATTCGAGTTTATATCTAAATTAAATATACAGGTTTTAGTTCGTTTTAAAAATATCATAGTTACTTATTAAGTTTTTGTATGTAACGTTAAACTTTAAGTGCAAAAATAAGGATCATTTTAAAAATGTCGGAGTAGGTTTTTACAATTACAAGTTAGTAGGGGAAACCGGCCCAAAATGATCCTGAACAAACCTAAACAAAATTACCCCCCCACCCGACCTATTGACCCTATATGACTCGGGGAATTCCATAAAACCGATTATTATTATTCTCCCTAAATAATATGCTAGGTTTCCGAGATATGTTTTCCTTAAGGGGGTCATTTTGGACCCTTCACCCCTACTGCTGTGCACGAGAAATGTTGAAAAATGAAATTGTTTGTAAGGTAAATAAAGCTTCTCTTAAACGAGACCCAGTTAAAATCGGTTAACCTAAACTGGAGTAACCCAACCACTTTATTTTTATTGAAAATTTGTGTCAAAAAAACCCAGGCGCAGCTTTCTCTAAAAAGGTTAACATTACAGAACAGGATATAGTCATGGACGGACCCGCGATCCCACTGGCTTTATTTATTAATTTGCTGGGCGTCAATCTGGGAGGAAATATGTCTTGGCATAATCACGTTGTGGCAATCGCCAAGATAGCTTCTCAGAAACTTGGTGTACTCTTCCGAACCAAAAAGTTGTACACACCTCAACAACTGTTAACACTATACAAAGCCCAGATTCGACCATCACTAGAGTACTGCCTTCATGTCTGGAGCTCATTGGCGTAACTAGAATGATTTTGTAGGGGGGGGGCCTGGCCTCTAGTCTAGTAGGATTTTAATGGCAAGTGTCACTATGACGTATGTGTTGCTTCGAACTTCGGAAATACTGGGGTGGGCACCAGAGCAATCTGAGGTGGGCATAGCCCACCTGGCCCCCCTCTTGTTACGCCTATGCTGGAGCTCTGCACCCAAACATACTCTTCGGCTACTGGATTGGAGACGACGAGCTGACGAAGAATCTCGACAGCCTAGAACATCGAAGACAGGTTGAGGATTTGACTCTCTTTTACAGATATTTTCATGGAAAGGGCTCGGCTGACCTTGCTATCTTAATTTCGCCCAGAGCGGCGAATAGCAGAAATACACGACGAACCACTGCCCCCCATCCATATGTGGTTACGCTTAGTACTCCTCGAACTTCATTATTTAAGAAGTCTTTCATCTGGATGACTTCATCCTTATGGAACGACCTTCCCGAGGTCGTTTTTCCCAACGAATATAACCTCCAACGATTCCAAACCAACGTGAATCGCTTTTTGCGCACACGCACCACTCTCAGAGTGCCCTAAAGGATTTTTTTCTATAGTGCTTGTACTTGATCATAAAAAAAAAGTAAGACAAAAAGTATTAGGAAATATATAAATATTAAAATACACATATTTTCGATATCTCTCAATTAAGTAGTCAAAACACAAAGAAAGTGGTAATTTTAACCTTCGTCATGACTGTTACGCCCCCTTTCGGATATTTTACAAACTTAGAGATAATTTCCAACATTTTCTCTTGAGCACTTTTGGTTATAAAAAAGTTAGCCCGATGCTTTATGATTACTAGTTTTTAAGAAATGGCCGGCGAGCATTCTTAGTTGATCACCCGGTACATGTTTTATAAAGCTATTATAGCCCTTGTCCCCTGAGAAAACTCACCGCAAGATTATAAGACTTTTTAATATACACATTATCGAAACCAAAGAGAATTTATTTTCTTCCCATTTAAAATGGCAATAAAAAATACAAAGAAAAGCCGCAATATAACTAATATAAAATTCTATTTCATATTTTGATGTCTCAATTAGTTCCTGCGATGATATTACAGTGAAACCTCTCTTAGGCGGGACCGTCTAAAAGTGTCCTCCTAATAGAGGTGTCCGCCCATGGGAAATTTGTTATTAGGTAATATGTAAATTCAAAATTATTACTATGTATATGAATGTACAAATAAACATAACATAACAAAAATACACTAGTTTTAGTTAGGATGTAGTACTAAAAAAATCTAATAACGTAGTTTGACATGTTTGCGTTATAAACTTGCAATCTAGAAAATGTAATTCCAAGTCTGATAACAATTCCATTGCTGTAGAGTCACCTCTATTCTTTGCATACTCTTCTAATTCCTTTACCATACTAATGGCTTGTTGGACATTTGTTTGATTATTGCATTCAACTTCTTCATCAGAGTCGTCAAATAGTAATGTGGTTTCAGTTCTATCAATGTTAATGAATTCGCCCAAATCATTGTTATCAAATTACAAACTTCCACAACATATTCTCTTTCAGACTCAAAACGCGACATTTTTGTGCCGTTGTTTACGATTTTAACCTTACAAGTCACAAATAAACGGCGGACTTCTGTCGGGGAATCACACATACTTTCATTCGGCGAAGTCCTTTCGCTCTGCCCAGCATACGTGATTGATTGCCGGTCTGTCTTCAGAGAGTTTTTGCACCGTACACTTTATTCAAACAAAATAGAATTCAATATCGTTCCATTTAAAGTAACAATAAAAAAATACAAAGAAAATTCGCAATATGACTAATATAAAATCATATTTTATATTCCTATGTCTCAATTAGTTGCTGCGATGATATTATATTTCCTTCAAGTGGAAAAGAGACACAGCCCGGGTTTTCTACCTATAAATGTACCGGGTTTTATAACTGAGAATTGTGTATACAATCTGAGCGCTTGGCGTGTGTTAGCGCACAATCCTGGTATTAGCGGCATCCCTTTGTAGTTTTTTACCATTTAAATGCTGAGAATTTATTTTCGTTTCATTTAAAATGGCAATAAAAAAATTCTAAGGAAAGCCGCAATAACAATAATATAAAATTCTATTTTATATTTTTATGTATCAATTAGTACATGCGATGAGACACCGGCCCCGGGTTTTCTACCTATAAATGTACCTGGACAATATAACTGAGAATTGTGTATACCAGCTGAGGGATTGGCGTGTGATAGCGCACACTCCTGGTATTAGCAGCATCCCCTTGTATTTTTGTAACATTTAAATGCTGAGAATTTATTTTCGTTCCATTTAAAATGGCAATAAAAAAATTCTAAGGAAAGCCGCAATAACAATAATATAAAATTCTATTTTATATTTTTATGTATCAATTAGTACATGCGATGAGACCCCGGCCCCGGGTTTTCTACCTAAAAATGTACCTGGACAATATAACTGAGAATTGTGTATACCAGCTGAGGGATTGGCGTGTGAAAGCGCACACTCCTGGTATTAGCGGCATCCCCTTGTATTTTTGTAACATTTAAATGCTAAGAATTTATTTTCGTTCCATTTAAAATGGCAATAAAAAAATTCTAAGAAAAGCCGCAATACCAATAATATAAAATTCTATTTTATAATTTTATCTATCAATTAGTACATGCGATGAGACACCGGCCCCGGGTTTTCTACCTAGAAATGTACCTGGACAATATAACTGAGAATTGTGTATACCAGCTGAGGGATTGGCGTGTGATAGCGCACACTTCTGGTATTAGCGGCATCCCCTTGTATTTTTGTAACATTTAAATGCTGAGAATTTATATTTAAATAAATTCTATTTGATTTGGATAAAAATACTATAGGAATACTCCAATGATTTTCTCTTAAAGCCCTCTATAGGTAACTCCGTAGTCCACAGCCAGGCGACTTAATAGTATGACAGTGGTCTAAGGACCGGACGTGGATTTGAATTTAGAGCGTGTTCTCTTGATATACGACCAAGGCTAATATGGGCAACTGTCATGTACGTTTAGTAGATATGCCTGCTCTATCCGAAATTTATGGTCAGTATGTATCTTGTAGTCCGCCTAAACCGGATAACAACCTTATTTATTTTCATTCTTGAAAGTTATGGGAAAAGGGGGAAATATAAGTCATGTTTAGACCGTACGTAATAATGTATCGGGTAAATTTTTATTTAATGTTCCATTAATTTATTTGAATACATTTAGAGTATTTCTTTAAGAGATGGCCTCGTGCCGCTTTCGCCATTTGTTTTTTTTTATCAATATATCGTTGCTTTTTAGTTTCCTCTCAAAAGCGACCAAATATTCGTTTTAGGGGAGCAATTACCTGAAGTTTCAAAGTTAAAAATTTCTGGTAAAATGGTTAATGGAAGCTAAAAACGAAATTTGGGCAAATTGTGAAAGTTTCGTTTTTTATTTCTATTAATGTATTAATTAAAAACTTTTTAAACCTAAACTCCACGTAGTTGGGCCCCAAAAAGGGCGCATGGGCTGTTTTTTAAAAATATTTATTACATTATAGCGGATAGCACACGGAAAAAGACTATAATAAAATTGTGATCGTAAAGATTTTATTGTACGAATTCCATTAATAAATCCGTACCAAAATAATATTGTAGATACACATAATTTATGAAAAAGTATAGTTAGTATTTCTAATAAATTTAGTACAATCAAGTAAATACTAAAATATATTTTAGTTAGAACCGTGCATGTAATAATGACATTTCATCTATGTTTGAAAGGTGGAAAGTTGGCGGTTTTTTACTTTTACTTTTCACCCGGGTGGAAAGTAAATTATTTTTTTGCAATTTTTTTAAAAATCGATATCTCAAAATAATATACGAACACATTTTTTTTAAAATGCTAATAGCTTCGCGTGTTTAGATATGTGCACTTTTTCCCTAATTGACAGAGTGGTCCTCAGCATTGAATATTGTGACCAAATCGTTGATATCTTCTTTATCTTGGCATTTTCACTGAAATAAGCTTGTAGCGCCGACTCAGAACCAGGATTTTGAACTTTGTTTCCCGTACACCATTCTTTGAAACAGTTATATGCCTTGTCATATCTCGGGCGGCTTTTAGGTCGCAGAAGATGTTCTTGTACTATTTTTGCTGCTTCTCGAATTTCTGGTGGAGTAGCAGCAAAATCAAATTCCTCATCTGATAGCATTTTTCTGTTGTTAAAATAATATGTTGTTTAGTGACATGGAAACCATATTCAAAAAATTATATTTGCCATCTTGTCCTCCAGATGAAAGTATTCTTAAATAGTGAAGTTCGAGGAGTACTAAGCTTAATCACATATGGATGGGCGGCAGTGGTTCGTCGTGTATTTCTGATATTCGCCGCTCTGAGCGGAATTAAGAGGGCAATGTCAGCCGAGCATGGAAATATCTGTAGGAGAGTCAAATCCCCAACCTGTCTTCGATGTTCTGTGGCTGTCGAGGTTCTTCGTCAGCTCGTGCTCTCCGATCAGACGAATAGCCCTCCTTTCCATGGAATCCAGTAGCCGAAGAGTATGTTTGGGTGCAGAGCTCCAGACATGAGAGCAGTCCTCTAGTGATGGTCGAATCTGGGCTTTGTATAGTGTCAAAAGTTGTTGAAGTGTGTACAACTTTCTGGTTCGGAAGAGTACCCCAAGCTTCTGAGAAGCTACCTTGGCGATTGCCACAACGTGGTTATGCCAAGACATATTTCCTCCGAGATTGACGCCCAGCAAATTAATAGATGAAGCCACTGGGATTGGGTGTACGTCCATAACTATATCCGGTTCTGTAATGTTAACCTTCTTAGAGAAAATTGCTGCCTGGGTTTTTTTAGCGTTAAATTCGACTTGGTTACTATCACCCCAAGCCAAAATTTCTTCCAGGTCTTTGTTGAGGCATGATACTTCATCCTGTCTGCGAAGATGTGCGTCGGCAGCCGATGTTTGTGCATTCAAAGAGATAGATGAGATAAGTGTGCTATCATCAGCAAAACTAAATATCGGATAGTATACAAACCTCGGTAAAAAGTTTCATTAGTGTCTCGAGATTTAGTTAACTTCGCAGCTTCGCGCCTCGGTTAACTACCGACTCTCTCGATAGGAATGAAACAATTTCCACCTCGGTACGTAATATATTATTTACAACGACTGTAAGTGAAAATAATTTTTTATTTATAAATCCAGTAATTAAATGTTAGGTATGTATGTCCTATGCAGGGTAGTTTCTAATAACATGCTAATATTTAAGCAGGTTATTCTTGGGTCCATTTTCAAAAAAAAAAACTTCATATGAATATATGTCCTAAACGTTTTAACCTTTGAGATACAAGGTGTTCAAGATTTTCAAAAATCTCCTTTTTTATTAATATCTGTGATACTGCTCTAGATATTTTTGTGAAATTTGGTACATACTTTCTAGTTATCAAGAGGCATTTTGTGATGTATAACATGTTTCTTTATTACGACCAGTGACGTTCTAGCGGGAATTGCCCCTGGGATTTTTTGAAAAAAAGAATGGTACGCCACTTTTTTTTAAATAAAAATTATTTTTGAAATTTCTTGCTGAGCAAATGTCGTTTCTTGATTTTTTTATAGTTGGACGTTCAGTTTTCGTATAATAAAACGAAATTTATTCATTTGCACTCTGTAAGAAGCAGACTTTGTTTTATAAACATAAAGAGTTTTGACAGTAATCTACCTAGTGTAGTTGTCACGTATTTAAGTCATTAACCTTATCAAATTATTAAAAAACGTGAAAATCTTTAAAGCCCTGTATCTCAAAAGTTAAGACCTTTAGGACATATGTTCATCTTAAGTTTTTTCCGGGAAGGGACCCAAGAATAACCTCCTTAAATATTAACATGTTACTAAGAAACCCCCGTATATGCCAAACCGTTTCTAACCATCGAAAGAATGCGAAGAAAAAATTTGGCTATGATGCCGTTAGTTGTGTTGTAACAATCGTTAACAGAAAAGAATATCATGTAATTTCCAACTAAACTTAAACTAATGTTATATATAGTATTATCATATCCACCTAGATAAATAAAAGATGTACAAAGGGATCATTTCCCCCAATATTTAAATGAATCTCTATTCCTTGTCTTCAGATATAAATATGGCAACGATGTAGCCGCGGGTCCGTTTTTTGCTAAGAGGTGAAACCATGCAATATTTTTCCATAATCTTTCATTAAGCTAACAAGAAATAATTAGGTCAAAATTTACTGAAATGTAAATAAATTCAAGAGAATTTGTTATACTGACTGATTATACGTTTCAAATATATCATTAAATGGGTTTTATCAAATTCTACATCCTACACTAAAACAAAAAAATTATTGCTTTAATTTTATTTCTTATGTAGTTCCGCTCTTCGTAACGTTTTCAGGGAGGAAATTTTGTGTTTGTTTAATAAGTCAAAAAGTTTTTACAGGCAAAAAAACGATTATTCCTGCATTAGGAAGCAATTTTAAACGAACTTTTTTATTTTTTAGATTATAGCTGTATTCTGATTTGAATTTAAAAATGTAACGCCGGTCACGAATTTCTTACTTTACCATTTTATATTTCACGTAATTTTACTAAAGTTACTTTTATATATAAATAATTTACACTCCTACTGCAATTTGTATTGAAAAAATAATGTTCAAAGATCAACAGTTTAGTTTTCTCTAACGCAATTATTAACCAGAAGTTCCGTCCCCGCAGCTGCGGGGTTGCTGGTTGGCCACAGCGGCCATAAATTTATTTATACTGTTTTAAGATACTGGCAACATAGATATCATTAAGGAAAAATATATTTCGATGGGCAAGTTTCGTTTACACCTTAGGCAGATTATAAATATAACAATATAAGACAGGGTTGTTATAAATAATAGGAAAATGGTTATAGTGACTGATTAAAATAATTCAGTTCCAAAAATTGGCGCTATTTGATTCAGTATATTATTAAAAAATTGATGCTATATAAAAATAGACCAAGATCTTTGAGACGATGATCTTTTGCACGAACATACGTAATTCCTATCATTAGATATTATGAAAAACTTATTAAAAATTAACAGGTGTTTTTGAGAATATTTATTTTTAAATACCAATTTACTGAAAGTTGCTTGTAAAAAAATTTTGACCCTAATATACCGGCGGTGGCGTGTTTTATTTTTCTGTCAATTACGTGATGGATTAGACAATAATTAGAAATAAACATTTGAAAAATCGAGCAAAATACATTGTGACAAGTAATTCAAAAATAATATCAGGACTTTTGAAAAAAAAACTATAGTTTTGAATTTTCAAGAAGAATCCAACTGAGTAACCCTGTATACAATCTAAATTACATTAGCCAATGCGATACTATAGATATAATATAGTAATAATATTTTTTAATCAAATACATTACGAAGTAAATTATAAATTTAAACATAAATACTATTCGAAGTAAATATTATATTAAATTTATCGGGAACATGGAAATCAATCAACTTTATTAAAAATTTAAAAATTTAAAATATAAATCTAATTCATTGAAATTAAGTATTCTATTTTAGTGCTTTTATTGAAAAGTTAGGCGGTCCTAAAGATTTAATTGCTTGAAGAACATCTAAATTGTATATTTGTATATTTGTATATTTGTATACCTATTACTATTATATTATTAAATGAATGTTGTTGATTTAGTCTTTTGTATTTTTGTTGTGAATGAATGTTATAATATAACCTTTTATTTGATTTGGCGTTTGGCGGGCTTGCTTTCCAGGCTCTTCTACTCATTATACTTATAAAATATTATTAAAAATAAGAACTAAAATACTTCAATTTTATTTCCTGGTGATAATATATACATAAATGTTTCCTAACCTCTCTGAAAAAAATGAAGGAGGTAAAAAAAATATTGTATTTTTCATTTTATTAATTAATACCAATGATTTGATAACGCATATGATTTGAAAACTTTGAATAATGAACTCATATGAGTAAAAGTCAAATAAATTGCTGCAAATGAGCCAGTAAATGCCCATGTACATGACGTGACGTGTTGGAAAATTTCGGGACAGGCGCGAATCGCATTAAGGTACTCTTTTAACCAGATCCCCGCAAATGAATTAATTGTAAAATTTAAAATTGACCCAAAGTGAACTGCTCTAATCCTATATGTTAACAAATATTATTAGAATATCGTTTGACATTAATTAATAAAATGAAATATATTTTTTAACACCCTGTATTTCGAAAACGAAGCGACATGCGAAAAAATTTTATAGCCCCTATTTGGTCTTAAGAGAGGTTAGGAAACACCCTGTATATTATTAGGTACATCATAATAAATAAAAACAAAGAGCTGTATTTTTTGTTAAGCATAATCTTTGCAACTATTCATTGTTTTTCCATTTAGTAAATTGATCAGAACTTTTTCGGTATATTTCCTTGTTCACACCATTGACTGCAGTATCCACAAGACTCAAAAATCTTCGTTATCAGTTATAATTTCATTAAATTTCTATATTTTTTTAAACAATAAAGTAACGATAATTTACTGTATTGTTTAATATGACGCTGACCTGACACAAAAAAAAATATTTAAGGTTAGAACATGGCTTGGATCGACAAGTTCAACTTCTGAACCGCCAAAAGTGAACGTTCACGTGAACTCCTGATTTGAACTAAGATCAGTGTAAAATACTGTTTGTACAACAACTGTTTTACTTTGAACTAAAATTCAAGAATGAACTACAGTTCATAGTGTTTATACAACCGGAACTAAGGTCGCTTCCAATAAATAATAATTAAAATCGGACAAGTACAGTTGTATTCATTGAAAATGGGGACACTAAATTTGTTCGGGTTTGTTCGTGTGTAAATCGGTCTTCTTTGATTTTGACTTCTTCAAAAGTTTATGGTTGACAAAACTGTCACTGTCAAAATTCTCAAAATGCCTCGCCATTTAACAGAACTTGAAAAGTTCAAACAGTAGCCAGAATTGAAGGTGGGTGGTCAATACGGGCACTAACAAATTTATACGGAAAAGGAAAGAACACAATTTTAACAGTTAAGCAACTTTGGGAGCAAGAGGGGTCTTTGAAAAGAAAATCTGGTACTGGTCAGTTCCGCATTTCCGACCAAAAAGAATCGGAGCTAAAAACTGGGTAGCTGCGTAATAGTACATTACGTATCAAGGGCCGAAAAGAGGCTTTTACGGACGAGATCCGGAGAAACCGAACAAACCCACCGCACGATTCCGGAAAAGCCTCCGACGGCCCGAGATATGTACCGTATTTTTTTTTTACAAGTGCCCTGAAACTCTGATGCCAAATAAATAAAGAAATCCTTCAGACAGTTTTCCTGTCTACATGAAATGAAAACACTCGCGCATGGAGAATCTATTTATTATTTTTGACAAATACACTCAGTGGCCTAGTGGTATAGCGTACGCCTTGTGATCTGAGAGTCGCGGGTTCAAATCCCGCACTCGGCATCTCTGGTTTTATTTATTTTTTTACAATTGCCCGAGTCTTTGAGGCCATATAAATAAAGAAATTCTTCATACATTTTTCTAAAACATCTTTGAAAAATTAACTGCCAATTTAATTTATATATAATCCGCTATTTATTCTCGCTTGTAGTATGGCTCGGTGGGTAGAGTGTCCGCCTGGCGATCTGAAGGTCGCGGGTTCAAATCCCGCACCGACAATTCTGGTTTTATTTATTTATGAGCACATGGTGACTCGAAGCGGGCGGGAAAAATCTTTCGCGCCCGCTTCGATACTTTCCCGCCCGCTCTCTTTGAAAACGCCCACTTTCGGTGAAGAGAACATGCATGAAAAGAGGCACTTTCGGGGCACATGTAAAAAAAATAATGCTCACAGATGAACGTAGACTGTCTCGGATAGTTTCACCTTAAATTATACATTCTGCGACTGTCAGTTGTGAAACGCGGAAGTGTTCACTGACGAAAAGGTTTTTCAATCGAAATATAGGTAATAAATTCGAGTACCTATACCGTTATTAGTTATGTTACGTTAAGTAAAAAGTATGTGTTATTACAGAAATATTTTTATAAATTTAACTCATTTATCACATTTAATTAGATTATTTTATATTGTTTAGTGATGCCAATGCTTATTACTCATAACCTTAAAAACAATAAATCAATCAGAAAAGTCTGATTTACGCAAATAGGGCAAAACTAGTCATAAGACTTGTCCCCATTTTCAATGAATACAACTGTACGTAAATTTTATTATATGGAAACAATTTTCAAGAATATCTGAAGCAGTGGTTTAACCACCTGAAACGGGTAAATGTTTCCCTTAAAATCTCAAATGGGAGGGGGTGTCAAGTGCCACATCATTTTAAAGGTTATTTAACTCTCCTTCCAATAATGCCATAATTTATAAATTTTTTAGTAGTGGTTGCCAAGTTAAATAACTTTCGAAAAATATAAATTTTTAGCCTTGTTAAAGAATTGGAAAAGATGTCACTCTTAGTCACAACCTATAGACATCTATTGAAAGAGGTGTCAACACAATAATATTTTATTAGATAATAATCTAAAAACCAGAAATCTCGGTGCATGCCTAATATTATATTCCTGTGAAGCCTCCTTAATTAAATCCCATAAAAAAACACACTCTGAAATATTAGAACGTCATTAAGGAACACCCAGTATATAAATGCATTACTAATTTAAAAGAAATCGATACAAAATCTAATAAAATATAGAGCAAAATACGGCCAAAGCTAGCATAACAATAGGAAAGGCGCTTTATTATTTATAAATAATGAGTAACCATTATAAAGGCAAATAATAAATACAATATTTAAGTCTAAATTGAAGCCATTAGTTAAATAAATACTCGATGGCATTGCCTCAAAACTATTAGGTTATGTCAAATAAATGGAACCATTTACAAGGGTCAATTATTGGAAAATAATTATAGTTGACCAGAGAGTCATTTTGATTTTGTTTTTATAGGGATATTAAAGTTAAAAAATAAACAGTTATAATATGATACGGTTCGACCCTCCATGAACTTTAATAGTCTGTCATAGTTTGGATGACAAGCGATGGCTGTGGTAGCGCGCCTAGCGGAAAGGATAAAAAATAGGACTGAGAGCAGAAAGCACACATACATTGTGTTTGTTTTTATTTTATTAAATAAAAGTTTTGATTTTAAAAAGTAAAGAGTTATTATGATTATATATACTCACCGGCAAAAAAATCACGCTACCCTGAAATTTTGGTCAAGTTTGATATTTTGTAACTTTTTTATTTTTATGCGATTTTCATGATATTGTTATCAGTTTGTAGATCAATTTATTGTGTTTTTCCTTAATTATTTTATAAAGGTTGGTTTAGCAAGTATTGTGAGTGTGCTGTCAGATCAAAAAATCTGGCTTATCGACAGTGGCGTAAGAACCGTACCAATGAGAATCGTACCATCTTTATTACCGCTCGAAACCAATGTATGCTAACAATAGATCAAAGCAAAGAAGCCCATAACGCGAGGATCAAAAACAAACTTCTTGACAGTCCAAACGGATCAAGGTCCTTTTGGTCAGTTGCTAAGGTCGTCAGCCAAAATTTCACCAAATCAACTATTCCACCTGTAACACGTTCCGATGATACAATAGCATCCACTGCCGGAGACAAAGCCAACTTACTTGCTGAACTATTTTCTTCGCATTCCACTGTAGATTTCCAGGGAAGAACACCACAAGACATTCCTGCAGTTCAATCCGAAAAGACCGAAATCGTGTTCCGTCAGCGTCCCGTCAAACGAATCCTGAAAGGACTCGACGTCAAAAAAGCTACTGGTCCAGACGAAATTCCTATTATAGTTCTCAAGAGATGCGCCGATGAACTAACACTAGTATTTTGTAGGCTTTTCAACTTATCCTACAAAAAAGGAATATTTCCATCTTGCTGGCGCGAGTCCAGCCTATTCCAAATAAAGGTAAGAGAACCCTGCCTAACAACTATCGACCATTCGCATTGCTTTCAGTTATATCAAAAGTAATGGAGAAAGCTATTAACCAACATCTTCTAAAGTACCTGGAAGGCTTCAACATTCTCAGCGACCATCAATATGGTTTTCTGAAGTCCAGATCAACTGTAGATCTTCTAGCCTATGTCACCCATATTTGTAACAGCGCAATCGAACATCATGGGGAATCTCGGGCTGTTGCACTGGATATTTCTAAAGCTTTTGATCGTGTTTGGTATGAGGGGCTTCTAAGTAAACTGCGATCGTATGGTATGCTATGTCGATTCTGTGCATGGTTGTCTAGCTTTCTTAAGGGTCGCTCTCTGCAAGTGGCGATTGACGGATTTCTCTGACACCTTCACCATCAATGCCGGTGTTCCTCAAGGGTCCATATTGTCTCCCACTCTCTTCTTACTCTACATTAACGACCTTCTAGTGAAAACTAGAAATCCGATATTTAGTATTGCTGACGATAGCACACTTATCTCATCTTTCTCTTTAAATGCGCAAACATCGGCTGCGACGCACATCTTCGCAGACAGCATGAAGTATCACGCCTCAACAAAGACCTGGAAGAAATTTTGGCTTGGGGTGACAGTAACCAAGTCGAATTTAACGCTAAAAAAAACCCAGGCAGCAGTTTTATCTAAAAAGGTTAACATTACAGAACCGGATATAGTCATGGACGGGCACGCAATCCCACTGGCTTCATCTATTAATTTGCTCGGCGTCAATCTGGGAGGAAATATGTCTTGGCATAACCACCTTGTGGCAATCGCCAAGATAGCTTCTAAGAAACTTGGGGTTCCGAACCAGAAAGTTGTACACACCTCAACAACTTTTGACACTATACAAAGCCCAGATTCGACCATCACTAGAGTACTGCTCTCATGTCTGGAGCTCTACACCCAAACATACTCTTCGGCTACTGGATTCCATCGAAAGGAGGGCTATTCGTCTGATCGGAGAGCACGAGCTGACGAAGAACCCCGACAGCCACAGAACATCGAAGACAGGTTGGGGATTTGACTCTCTTTTACAGATATTTTCATGGAAGGTGCTCGGCTGACCTTGCCCTTTTAATTCCGCCCAGAGCGACGAATGGCAGAAATACACGACGAACCACTACCGCCCATCCATATGTGGTTAAGCTTAGTACTCCTCGAACTTCATTATTTAAGAATTCTTTCATCTGGAGAACTTCATCCTTGTGGAACGACCTTCCCGAGGTCATTTTTCCCAACGAATATAACCTCCAACGATTCGAAACCAACGTGAATCGCTTTTTGCGCACACGCGCCACTCTCAGAGTGCCCTAAAGGAATTTTCCTATAGTGCTTGTGTTTGATCATAAAAAAAAAACACCCTGTAGGAAAATTGAGGTGGATAATTTTATTTACATACTGTTTCTTATCCTCTTTGATGTATTGTAAATATTTCGTTTCTTGATTCATTCGATTATCTCATTTCTGCTGCGAGCTGCAAAATTTTAAATGAAACGATGTAATTTTTAGAAAATGTATGTCATTGGTATTTCTACCGAAGCACGCACCAATCTTGTTTTTGTTAAGCTCTAATCGCCCACCGTCTCATTGAGGAAATCCTCCAAGAAGTTGTTGTTCCATTTGCTACTTTCATTGGGAACCAATTTACCTAAATGCATGATACTGCTAGACCTCACGTTGCACAAGTAGTGAACGAATATCTGCGTGAAGTTGGACTTCCAAGATTGGAATGGCCCGCATGTAGCCCGGATCTCAACCCAATCGAACATCTTTGAGATCAACTTAAAAGGTCCGTTTGTCGTCGTCCTGTACAACCATAAACCTTGCAAGACTTACGACTGGCGCTGACCGACAGGCTATCCCTCAAGAAAGAATAAGTAATCTTAATCGTTCGATATCACGAAGACTGCAAGCTGTCATTGCTGCGAGAGGAGAAAATATACGATATTAAAATTGTTTTTGTTAATTAACTTTATGATATACAAGCGGGGAACTACTAGGCAGCAAGACCATGCAACACGGGGGGGGGGGGGGCGTCCAGGGGGCCCACGACTCAAGCTGGTCTCCCGTTAGGCAATGCGAAGCCCCTCGCCACTTCAAAAAGTGTTTTTGCTTAGGGTACGAACATAGTGGAGAAAAGGAGTTCCTACACATCTGCTGTCGATCGCCTTAGATTTTAAGAACCTTCACAATTTTTTTTTGTAATAAAAAAGCATACCTATTCCTTTTGCAAATAAGGTAAGTCTTGTTTGTGTTAATAATAATAAGTATAGTGTCACGCAAACCAAGTGCTGAGCTCCTCTGAAAGTGGGGCCCCAAGCCCAGACCCACCGGGCCTAGTAGGAAAATAGGTCCTGGATAATGTTTATAGTAACACATGTAAGTCTTAATTATTTGAGTAAAGAAAAAACTTTTCTTGCGAATTGTTTAAAGTAACTTCTAATTTTAACCTGCCCTGTATGATATTCTAATTTATTCGAACTTATTATGTATTATTAAATTAATTTTACGAGAACTTATACTTTTGTAAATATTTCCTATAAATTTGGTTTAAAAGTGATTTTAAACAATAAAGTTATTCAGGAGAGAATAGTGTGGTCACTTTTTATGGGTTTTGAAACAATATTATACAGGGTTCCCCATAATAGACTACCCATTTTAATAGTTGAATTAAAATTAAACAAACTTTTTATCTTACTAAATTACAGCTAACTCTTTGGGATTTATGATTATGATAACTTATAAATATTTGGCTAATTTAATTCTAACTTTTAAAAATCACGTCTTCTAAATGACCTCCACCAACTTCAACACATTTTTCAATATACTACTAGGATAAGGGTTTGTCGATTAGCAGACCTTTTAGGACTTCTCGTAAACGCCATTCTAACTCGTTCAATATTTTCTGGTGTACGAACTGTTCTTCGACGTCCAGGCTTCTTCAAATTTTGTACAGAACCCTTTTCACGCCAATGACGAACCCATAACTTAACAGTTTTATGATTTGGCGCGTGGCCCCTATTGTTGTTATTAAACTGACGCCGGAATGCACGCCTAACTTCTTCTATCGAATTGCTTCTTATGTAAGTTTCTACACAAAACACACGTTGTTGGACTGAGTAATCCATGAAAGTTAAAACGGATGTTGAAATAATGTCTCAAAGCAAAAAACTTAAATAATTATTGATGAAAACTAACAAACTTCTCGCGGAAAAATGACGTTCCACGAAATTATTAATTTAAAATTTATTTGTGACAGGCGCCTACTTGATTAATAATTTACTTAACTCCCAAAGACTACAGAAGATAATCCCACAGAGAACAACCTATTTAGTTATCTCGTAGGGAATTTATTAATAATATAAAATGGGTAGTCTATTATGGGGAACCCTGTATAATAAATGTGATTTTTAGTATAAACCTTAGTTTCTAAAGAGCATTCAAAAATTTTCTCTCATACGACTCATCAGTTTTTTATTTTAAATTCTTATCTACATCTATAATTTACCAATTTACGTTATTCCAGCTAACTAAATAAATCATTTTATAGGGTATAATACATAATTTTGCGAGGGGGCCCAAATTTTCAAGTTCCGCCACTGATGATATACCTAGTGGTTGTTTTTCTTAATGAAAATAGGCTTCGAATCAGCGTTTCATTTAAAATTTTGCAGCTCGCAGCAGAAATGAGTTAATGGAATCAAAAATCGAAATGTTTAGAATACATCAAAGATTACAAGAAACAGTATGTAAATAAAATTATCCTCCTCAATTTTCCTACAGGGTATTTTGAAATTAAGATAAAAAAACAACAGTTTGATTTCATCCTGTATAATATAGCCTAATCGAAAAAATGTTACTTTATAAAATAATTAAGGAAAAACCCAATAAACGGATCTACAAACTGATAACAAAATCATGAAAATCGCATAAAAAATGAAAAAAGTTATATAATATCAAACTTGACCAAAACATCAGGATAGCGGAATTTTGTGCCGGCGGCGAGTGAATTTCAGTAAAGAGGTGAAACAACGCCTGGACAGTATTAATTTAATAATTGGAAAATCAGAAATTGTTAAAGATTTAATCACAGTACATAATAATTAGCGTAAACCAAATAGGATATTATTTTTATTTGCAACAAGCTAAGTAAGTTAAATTAATCAAATAATTGGGAATTGTATTTGTGGTCGTAGGAAAAATTATGTACATTACTTCTATGCAAGTGAATTTAAGATACCACTTTCAACAATCTTTATGTAATATACTATAGTTTTATAACGGATCCCATTTGCAAGAGTTATAGTTGTAGTTACAATAAAATTATAAGAATGGTTTCGAAATGACTTGTTCGCCTCATACAGCAGCGTACTTTACATAAGAAAATGTCCTATGCTGCTATTACACAGCCAACAAAAAAACTATTTGTCTTGGTGCCCAAGAAAACACAACTGATTTTAGTTATTTTGAATGCGGTGATTCAAAAAACACTTAGCTTTTCTTAGTATCGGCTCTAGTTTGTGAGACAGAGCCCACCCATATTAAATTGTAATATTAATATATTTGAGAATTATAATGGTCATAAATTTTATTAAAAATTTAACTAATTCCAAGACTAATGCCTTTTTAATTATACCTATCTATTTATTCACAAATCACTGGAATTACCTAATCTTATATTGGCAAAAGGCCCTATAATTATTACAGATAAGAAATAACATTTCCTTGAATTTTTTTGCACCTGCAGATTTCTTATTTTCGTATTTGCAATTAGAACAAAATATACATTAGAAGGGAATGAAAGAGAATGAAATTGTATTCCGTAAGCCTCATAACTTAATTCGTTAACTTGGCTTGTGCCCTAAGCTATTAGTACCTATACCATATGCGGAATATTGCCTAAAAAATGCATTCATTTGCAAAATTTAGTTTGATTGAGTTTCATTGCAAGAGTGTGTTTTTTGAAAAATCGTATTTAAATATCGCTTCTATAAGTAGGAATATTTGATGGACCTAAAATCAGAGAGCTTATAAAAGATTCACATTTTACAGAATCGATGACCGAAACTGAATTTAATAAATGGTGTTCTTTTGGTTAACGTTGTGCAAAATTTTCTCGAAAAATTGCTGAGATATAGTGGAAGAGATATGCTCAACAACGGTAACCAACTTGGGTGTAATATGAGCATTAAGATTCATTATCTCCACAGCAACTTGGAACGATTCCCAGAAAATCTTGTGGCGACCTTAGTGGAGAACAGGGGGAAAGATTCCACCAAGATATAAAAACTATGGAAGAGCGATATCAGGGTAGACGGGGCATTCACAAGATGCCCGATTACTGCCGGAGTCTTCAACGAGACTGTCCTTTTCAATCTCATACGAGAAAATCTTATAGAAGGAAGTTTTTAGCTGATGCAGATTAGCTCATTTTTATTTAGGTTAATTTAAATTAATAACTTAAGTTAATATTGTTAATGTTATTGACAGATGATTTTTGCATTTGTTGTGGGGTACGATAAACATATTTCTTCCATTCCCGAGTTGTTTTTTTGATGGTAGCAGTGATACATAGATAATTATGCGATATAAAATACCTTTAATCTCGAAAATATAGCTTATGGCCCTAGTTTTTGAAAACGATCTGATGGAGCAAATCTGAGGTTATTTTCAGGTTTAGCAGACCGACCAAACACAAATTATAATGGCGGAACTTGAAAATTTGCCCTCCCGCGCAAAATTATTTATTAGGCCCTATAAAATGATTTATTTAGTTAAGATAGAATAACGTAAATTGGTAAATTTGTATAGGTATAGATGTTACTCCATAAGAATTTAATATATTGATGATTCCTATGAGAGAAAATTTTTTATTTTTTAATACTCTTTAGAAACTAAGGTTTATACTAAAAATCACACTTATTATATAATATTATTCCAAAACCCACATAACAAGTGACCACACTATTCTTTTCTGAATAACTTTATTTTTTAAAATCACTTCTAGTAAATATTTACAAAAGTATAACTTCTCGAAAAATTAATTTTAAAAATACATAATAAGATCGAATAATTAGAATATCATACAGGGCAGGTTAAAATTAGAAGTTACTTTAAACAAGTCGCAAAAAAAGTAAATCTTTTTATATTCTGAACAAAAAATATGTTAAGAGATTTTTTGATATTTCACTAGATTAACCATTTATAACTAATTTTCTGACCAAATGTTTCTAAGCAGTTAATAACTGAATATCACAATGTTTAATCATCAGTTAGTCATGGAAACAATTATTGTATTAAATGAAAGAAATGTATTTCAGCTTACTAATAATCTACAAAAAAAATTATTTGAATATTTGTTCACTTCAGATTTTACTAACTTGCGTTATCAAGTTGTTTATGTGTAAACCTTTTGCGGTACCAGTTGTCTTGCTCAATTTTTTTGATTCCATAATTTATAATAAATATATCCCTACCTATATTACTCACTAACAGTTGTTAACCGACTAGCTTACAGCAGTATTTTCCGCAGTGAAATATTTTGCAAATAATAAAGCAGATTTTTCCGCAGTGAAATATTTTGCAAATAAGATGTCAAACTGTAACATACTATGCCGGGTTTGTTCAGCAGCAGCCATAGCCTATTTCGTTGCGATAGGGATATTTTAAATTCAATTTCCTTAAATTATCTGTTGAGGAATAGGAAGTTTGCATTCAACTAAAAATATCTACGGTGACATAAAGACTTTAAAACGTTGTAGTTGTTAATTCCTTGTTACTATAAACATTATCCAGGCCCTATTTTGCTACTAGGACCCGGCGGGTCTGGACCTGGGGCCCCCCTTTCAGAGGAGCTCAGTACTTGGTTTACGCGACACTATACTTATTCAACACAAACAAGACAAAAGCTTTAAACGTTATTTGCAAAACGAATAGGTTTGTTTTTTATTACAAAAAAAATTGTAAAGGTTCTTAAAATCTAAGGCGATCGACAGATGTGTAGGAACTCCTTTTCTTGATAGTATTAAATCATAATAAATTAGTGTTGCGTAAGAAAAAACACTTTTTGAAGTGGCGAGGGGCCTCGTATTGCGTATGGACCCCCTGGACACCCGGCCCCCCGCATTACGTGGTCTTGCTGCATAGTAGTTCCGCGCCTGCCAAATTACCTATAAACAGTAACAAAATTGCCGGCATCAAATTATGTGTTGACCACTGTTATTGATTTAAATTCTTTCGATATCTAAAATCCTCACTGTACTAAACAACCTTAATTCATCAGACAATCAGGATTTATCTACGATTTTTCGTTACACAATTACCAAAACCGCAAAATTGTAGTTGCACAACTCAGTGGCTAGTTTATAAAGAGCGATTGGAATTTTTCAGTAATAAAAAAAGCTTTGATTAAAATCAGATTAGTTTTGCATATTGGTCATTTTCGTTTCTGGTTTTGCGCTTTGTAGATAGAGGGCCGCCAATCGAAATCGGGCACCACAACAACCGAATATAACAAAACAGGTACAAATTGGCTAAATTTATTTTAAAAATCACGTTGACAGTATACAGGGTCATTCACGGTGAGTGGTCTATTAAAAGATCTCGGGAACTAAAAAAGATATTTCTGTGAAATATTGGTAGGTACTTTAAAATAATTATTAATTTTTCATGTAATAAAGCCTTCATTATTTAATTTGGATCGGATTTCTTGTTGAAAAGGACCTGCTTTAATATATTTTTTATAATATTTTTAAACTATTAATACAGGGTGTTCAAAAAATAAGATTAAAAATGAAATTGAGAAAATGGAAATCCCAAATTTTATCATTATTTTCTACTTAACATTAAAAATAAGGGTAAGTTTGTGTAAGGTTGTTTATTCCGAAAATTTGTAGTTTTTGAAATATTAATATTTTTATGCGGCGATTTTGTTGCGGATTTTAAGTTCAGTTACTCCTAGTTGGCTATGACGGCGTTGAAAAACAGTCAAATGCCAAGTAAAGAAAACTATTGTTTAATAAAAATCTTAAGAAATTTAGAGGGAAGAAATTTTTTTTCCTCCAGGCAGGAAAAAAACTATTTTTTTTCCTTGTTTCGGGATCGAAAAGGACGTTTTCCGGCAAGGTAGTAGAAAAAATATATTATAATGGCACGTATTCATGCGCTTTAGTTAGTTTAAATAGCCATTAGCTGTTCATACCTGCTTCGACCAAACAATAAACAGTTAAAAATAACGGAATAATCCATCTCTACCCAGACTTGCAGCGGCAATGGAAATTAAAATGGCGCCTGTCACATTTCTGGTAATGAGAGACAGCTGATCGGGAACAGTGTACTGCGCATGAATCCGTGCCATTATAATTGCCATTGCTGGCGCAAGAGACAAAAATTGCCGACTCTAATGCGGCTTTAATATGTATAACATATTTACCGGGTGAATAACTAATAGGGGACGCCGGTCGGCTCGTTTGTATCTCGTTAACCGTTAATATACAAATTTGTATACATTTTTTTAGAAAAGTAGCTGGAAATAATTTTAAAAATCAGTTCGTATAAAAAAAAAGATACACCACGCTTCCTTAGCAACGCATTACAATGCTAAATTTATTTTATTTAAACGATTCTGGGTTAATAGAGTAGTTGTAAGTGGTAAAAGGAAGATTAAAAAGACCTTTAGTGTTTAAAATTGAATGAATGATAATAAAATTATTAGTAAAATAACTGTTTCGAAAATATCAGTGGCGTAATAAATTTTCGAGATGTTTGTTGAAAAAAACTCTACAGACCCCCAGCGTATGACCCTGTTCATATGTTTTAAACGTATTTGACTTAGCGACTGGTTGTATTACAAATTAGCCAAATGCTTGTTATTTTATTTTTAAAAAGGCGAAATTTTGGAAATATGTACTGGATGGAAAAATAAGAATGAATGCCGGCCATATCTCAGGAACCGTTGGTCACAAAAATTTGAAATAAAAAAATTTATAACAAAATTAACCAAGAATAATTGTTGGTAATTATTTTCAAGTTCCTAAATTTACCGCTAGAGGGCGTTTAACTTATGACTAAGAAGAAGAAGAAGATCGGTTATTCATCGACAACTGTCAAATAAAGTTATATCAAAAATTAAGTGATGTATTCGTTGAAATATATATACAACTTTGATTCAATACATTTGCTGTAACTCGCAAAATGGACTGAGGGGAGGAGGGGGAACCTCTATTAAACGAAATACGCATAGCTCCGGTTTGCCTCAATCAAATTTGACAAACTTGGTCTCGTTTGAAAGAGTTTATCGCATAGTAACATTTAAGACTGAGCATGACTATTTTCTATCATATCTGTCGCAGCTAGAGGGGGTTTGGACACAATCATCAAATTTCTGAAAAATCTACGTTCAGTCGTATACAACACTCTGGTTTTCGGATGTTTTGTTCCTTAAGTTGATCATCTTCATTAAAATATATACCCTAACACGTTCCTGTAATTTACTTTTTTTCAATTCGGTATAATTCGAAAATGTATAATTCAATGCTTCTTTTAAAAGTCTTACGAAAGAGCTGGCTTTAAGAGACAAGTTTTATTTGTATTAATAAAATAAATTACTTGCACTTACGCTAAGTAGAGATTTGACACAACTATTAGTTTGAAATAAAAAAGTAGTAGTAGTACTACACTGCGCGAAATTTCGAGTTGATATAACTCAAATATGAGTTATTCTAGACCGAAGCGTGTTGCTAATAGGGGACAGCCCTGACCTCTGAATTACGGCAACCAAATCGAAGAAATTGCATCAACTCACTATTCATAAGTTATGATAGCACAGAAGATGGGTTATTTTATGCGTTGGAATAGCTCACGCCCCACCGTGTTAAATTATTGATAGGCTGTCGTAGCTACCAGTATGTGAATTGTGATGCATTACTAGTCGGGCTAGATTAATTCATGATTCGGGCTATCAAAACTTGACATTTAAGTAACTCACTCTCTGGGCTACCAGAGTCCAAATTTTTGGACTACCAGTACCTAAATTGTGGACTATCGGAACTCAAAATATTCTTTGATTTAACGCCTGCATGTTGTGGACTTCAATTGCCTTTTGTTTTTTCAAGATATGACATTGTTGTTGTATATTTTTTTCAAAAAATTATCAAATGAATTATAGACAGGAGAGCATACTACGGCTAAGAAACCATGCGGACGAAGTGATGACGAATGCTTATAAATAATAAGGCTCCATTCCAATAATAACAATTTGTATGCCTCTCCCTCCTGTCCCTCCATTTTACGCCAACTGACCAAAATTATGCAAACACAAATTTTCACGCACAGAGAACAAAGATGAAAAATCCCGCAAACGGCGCAACGACCGTTACGCGCCATCGAAGGAGAATTGACGAATAACAATGGAATGAACCGCGCCAAAGCTGCACGAGCACGAATTCGGAACTTTCCGGTACCTTACGATCTTGCGATTTACCCTCGATACGGGGTTTTGGAGCACGTTTCCAGAATTATTCCAACTAAAAATAATTTACACATAATGAGTTAAAATAATGCACGCCCGGGTTAAAACGACACTTTATAATCAATTAGTAAGTTTTCCCAACCCAGAAACTGAGTTCTGGTAACTCATAAAATAGTTACAAGATGAGGAATTGTGGTGATCCCAAATATGTTTAAAATGTTGATAAAAAATCTCTTTCTGGGTTGAGGCGAACCAAAAGAACCTGAATTACTGTAGCGTTTTTAAATAATTTGTGATAATTCGTAGGCTCAGTTAAAACAACATAGAGAGGTGGGTTGAGGTAGCTCCAATTTTGTAACCCACGACATTTGTAAATGCATTTTTGTCAGTGTACGTAATAACAATAACAATTACAGACAGAAATAGCAATAATAATTTAAAAATTTTCAGTTCTTTCAAAACAAAAGTAAAATACAGGAACGTACTAGGGGTATTTTAATGAAAATTGTCAATTTAAGGAACAAAACGTCGGAAAACCATTAACCATTGAACATATATTTCGGTCCTCTTTCATAATTTAAACAAAAAATCCAGGCCTGTATTAAAAAAAAATTAAGTTGATGATGTTGACCTAAAGACGAAACGTCGCATGAAAGATCTGATAATGATATCTTCTGGAGAATAAAAGTAGCAATGAGAAAGTAAAATTTATTTTTCAGAAAAAACTAAAAACTGAAACGCAAAATTTTAGATTTTTCCAAATATTTTGAAAGCTGATGTATTTATTTTTGATTTTTTTGCAGCATATTGTTGGGCTCATACTTACGCAATTTTGACCCAATTTAACCGACTTCGTTTACCGTTTCCGAAATTCCAATGGTGAAGGCCTAATTTGTAACACCATGTATACAGTATGTTTAATGTTTATAGTTAGTTTGTTGTAAATCCTAAAAATATGTCATTTTGTAACAGATCTCAGGTTGGTGAGTAGGCGGGGTGAATAATCATACACGTTGATTTGAGGGACAGATTGATTTAATGAATTTGATTTTACTAGATAACAGAGAAAAAACATAATTAGTCGTCATAGAGTGGCGTTTTTAGCAGGTACTTTCAGATTACTTTAAAACGTACGAATATTACATAATAATAGTCAGAGGTAATTCACCTACTCACTACAGACCCAGTGGTAGAACTTTAAACACTTAATTAAACTCTACACACTGAACATCGATAAGCTGCCAGCAAAATGATATCAAATACAGGTCGACAACTTTAACTGTAGCTACAAAAGGAATGCGGGCAAAAAAATTTCTTGGGATAACAATGTTGTCACATATATTAAATTTTAATTTAATAACATGTTACCAAGTAAACCCTAAAAATAAATTTACCCATTTAAAGTAAATTGTCATAAGTATATAAGAAACTAATATTCTATTATAGTTTCAATGTTCTTAAAACTTTCTTTTCATACTATTTATTTTAATATTTAAATGCAAAATAAAATATTTTTTCATTAAAGTACTTCTAATCTAAAAATAGGGCAACATGGTACAATATCAACGGTTGGTTGTTCGGATGGGTTGGCTAGAGCTAATTTGATAGGTTATATCCCAGACAGAGGATGACGTCACGCGCCTGGTGGCACGCCTATAGTGCCAGCGTGCTTGTTCGGCGATGCCCAATATGCTTCATCCAGTTGCGTAGTGATAGGGTTTGTTTTAAAACGGTGATAATGAATGAATATACCCTGGTTTTTCATAATCAAACCCGCGAAGTGATTGCCAATGTGTACAGGGTGTGTGAAGAGGAATCACAAATTAATACATTTAAATTGCCACTTAAGCGAAAGCTAGAAAGGCTCGCAATGTATACGAGAGTAAGCGTGGGTGCAGTAAAAAACATGCACAAAGAAGATACTGAAAGGAAGAAAATAACCCGAATCAATTGTTGTCATCTCCTGTCAAAAAAGGGACCGTCTCTCTGCTGTCGAAAAAATCGAAGGCTTCGACTTTGGCATTGTTAGGAGAACAATACAGAAGTTTTATTTGGAACTAAAAGTATTTCCAGCCTTAAAAAAAGTTGCTACAACAGCTGAGAAGTGACATAAACTTTCCATTTTCCCTTGAAAATCAAATGGATTTTATTGGCGAAAATGCCAAAATAAGCGAGGAATATTAATGAAAAGGCCTAATATATTGCACTGGTGATACAAATATATTCATGCTATGAAAAAATATATATTATTACATTATTAAGATAATAATAGCACGCCCATGACTCGGCAATGTTTTAAAAGATATTGCTTCCCCCTTACCGATACCGCGTAGCTATAGACTTGCTTGTCGAACTGTAGCAGGCAGTTGGTACCGTGTCGACGTGGGTGGGCCGTTGAGATAAGGAAGACCACAAAAAACTGTTCATATGAAAAAACACGACTGGGTAGGTCTGGCCAGAATGGCGAAGACTTACCGAAATAAAGTGTCCCGCTTTAATTTAAATGTACTATACATACAACATATTAATTTTTCCATCGTTCCTAACAGGCAGAGTCACACATAATATAAGTTAGTCATACGAGTGCATATTTTTGTTATCAAAAGAAAATTTGTTAAAGTTCTATCATTTATTGTGTCCGTATTGAGCACTGAAACCCATAAGCATAACACGACGACGAAATATCGACAAAGTCTATTTATTCACGTACAATTCGATCCTATTGGAAAAACCTATAAAAAAATAAACACGAAAATAGGTGACAGGTACCTACCGTGAATAATGGCATCAAGAAATAATTAGAATAATTACATTATTATTTCAGTATGTGTCTTTTACCAGCTTTCTTTGCTAATTAAAATAGATGAAACATTGCATGAAAAAAAATATATTTACGCATAGTTTAATGTAGTAAATTGGTCGATTAAATATTTAATGATCGACGGATAATCATTGTCGAAGGTAATTATATTTCTATTTTATCTAATTTGAAGATTATTAAACACTCTCACTGCGGCGCTTTTTCATACCCACTAAAGGCTGATTGTATACCTGTCACTCCCTTAAGGTATTATTTAAAGGTTGGTTGATATGACATAGTTGTCATACAGTGTGTGTGTATGTGTATAGTCTGGAAACGGCTTAATAACTTTGACCCGCTATTTTTTTTTACAAAATTTCGGTGTGGCTTATAGGGCGTTTTAAAAATTGCAAAGTTATTATTTTTTTGTGGTCCTTTATTTCATTTATAGTCTAAATAAATAATACTATACGGGTATCCGCTAATTAGGGGACCACAGACTCCTTACGTAAAAACATTAGGATTTACTTATACTTACCTATATCCGAAAGTTGATATTAACTGAGATACAGGGCGTTAAACTTAAAACTTAATTTTTGTTTTTCTCTATTAACTTTGCAGAAAACCAACGTTTTTTTACAAAATTTGGCAATTATGGTTTTTTTAGGACGAGAAATTGATTTTTTTATGAAATTTTAATGTACTGCGGCATTATTTGCAAATTTATTAGGTCATCATTTTTTTGTGCCTCAGTGTATTTAAGTTTTGAATGAAAATAATACTTTTCTCATATATATTACGTAAAAAAGGCATATTAAGTTCAGGTCGCCCAGAGTTACCGTTTCGGAGATATTTGCCTTTAAATTGTTTAGTGCACCTTGCCCAATTACTATTAATTTGCAAAAAAAAAATTTCTTAAAGTAACCTATGAGAAACAAATTAAATTTAGAGATGCAGTTGCTATGGAACAGAAAATGTTTAATTTTTGAGTTTATCGTAAGTTTGTTTTCATTGCTGTTGGTTTCTTTCGACACGATATTTTCTAGGGCCAAAGTTATTTTAATTAAAGTAAGTTAAAAACAATCCAATTGTTGTATTTATTATTCCCAATTTCCATTACTAGAACATTAATTATCTTGTAAAAGTGAATTGTTAAGTAGTAACAAAATATTATTTGCTTGCCTGAGTTAACACACTAAACAATTTAAATGTAAATATCTCCGAAACGTTAAATATTATTTTTATTAAAAACTTAAATACACTGAGGCACAAAAAAGTTATGACCGTATGAATGTGTGAAAATGACGCAGACAGCGCCGCCTACATTGTACATTAAAATTTCACAAAGAAATCAATTTCTCGTCCTAAAAAAACCATAATTACCAATTTTAAAAAAACCTTAGTTTATCTCAAAGTTATTAGAAAAAAAAAATGAAATTTTAACTTTAACACCCTGTATCTCAGTTAATATCAACTTTCGGATATAGGTAAGTATAATTAAATCCTAATATTTTTACGTAAGGAGTCTGTGGATTTTCCATGCACCATTAATTAGCGGACACCCTGTATTATAAAAAATAAATACAACTTTTTAAAGATCCTATCGAGTACAAACTGGAGGCTTTTTAAAACACAATATTTACAATTTTTTTCTTTTGCTATTTTAGTTTAGATTTTACAACTTGGCATAAATTCAAATTCAAATTCAAACACAATTTATTTATCTAAAAAACACAATAAAAATAAAAATAAACGACACCTTTAGTAGATAAATCGGACTATACCGCGATTATACCAACCGTTATCACAAGGCACAGATAGATAAACTGTGCCTGTGTGGCATAGCCCAAAATACGACATTAATAATTAATTAAACAAAACTATGGAAATTCCTAAGACAATAAAATTCAATTCAATCAAATATGCATCAAAGCATCAACCAACCCAGGCGCAAGAGAGAGAAGAGCAGAGAGGAGCACTGGTAGATAAAACTAAAAAATTAGGGAAAAAAGACGCGAAAAATGCGAGGGATCCCCCAGATGAAAACCATAAAAAGAAGAGCGCATAAACCTAAAATAAAACAGAAATCAATCTGAAAAACAAATACTGATACTAAACTTCCCCTCTCTGTGCATTTAAAAGATATTGTTTAATATAATCATTGAATTTATCAACTGGAAGTTGTTTAACATTAGTAGGTAAATTATTCCACATTTGCACTTCAATAACACTGAAAGACTTTTGAAAGTTAGATGTACGATGTTGAGGCGGTCTGAAGTAATTTTCATTTCGTGTAAGATGAGGATGCGTATAAGAATGAAAATTTGCCCTTAAATATTGAGGTTCTCCAACATTTAAAATCCTATATACGAAAGTGTAGTGAGTCCCAGAAGAAATGTCTAAATTCATTTAAAATTCAGAGGTAAGTTTTTTCAAAAAACGCTCGTACCCGTCGATTTTGATTTTTTAATTTTTTTTTTGTGGTAATTTCATGTATACAGAGCTCAAAAATAAGTTACGACCATCAACTTCATTTTTTCAAATGAAAACATATATTTTTTATTTCATTTTTGAATTTTGCATTGAATTCTAAGCATGTTTCATGTACCATGTCCTATACATAAACTCAACAGTTATTGAAAAAATTAGGATTGAACATATCATTTAGGGAATCCAACGATCTATCAAATCTTCTGGCAATATGGCATTTTGGGCTCCATAATAAGTAAGAGTGTACTGTCTCACTGTCACCGTTTATTCCCATAGAAACTGTATGACAATTTTATTTCAAATAAGTATAATTATTGTCAAGCGTAGTTTCAAAGTTGCGGTTTTCACAATAATGGTGAAGTTAACGGAACGGGAAAAAATTGAAATTCTATGCATGGTTGGGTTTGGTGATAAAACACGTACTCAAATAGAAACAGCCCAATTATTTAATGAAATCCATCCTGACCGTCCTCCCATATGTCAAAAGATGGTGAGTAGAATAGAGGCTAAGTTTAGAGAATTCGGTCATGTTAGAGATTTGCCTAAATCTGGTCGTCCTACTCGAGATGAAAATGAACAACTTGACGTTTTGCTTTCCTTGGAAGATAATCCATGTACTCTCCTGTCGCACATTGGGGCCGATTTACACATACCGAAATCTGTTGTTCACCGAGTAGTTCGAAAGCACAAATATCACCCATACAAAGTTATTCCAGTGCATGAGTTATTTGAAGATGATTTCGATAGGCGAAGTGAGTTTTGCGGACGCATGCAAAATATGTGCAATCTAGATAATAATTTAGTAAAAAATATTATTTTTTCGGATGAAGCTACGTTCTATTTGATTGGTAATGTGAACAGACAAAATTGTCGATATTGGGCAACAGAAAATCCGCACTGGATGATAGAGGTTCACAGCCAGTACCCTAAGAAAAAAAATGTTTGGTGTGGAATCGTACGCGAAAGAGTAATTGGTCCATTTTTCTTTGAACAGTCTTTAACTGGACAAGTATATATCGAATTTCTCCAACTAGAATTAATTCCAGCATTAGTGGCTTTATTTCCGAATCCATTGGATCCAGACTCCCCTGACGAAGAACTGATATTCCAACAAGATGGTGCTCCTCCGCACTATGCGGCCACTGTGCGCACATTTTTGGATGAAACCTTTCCCAATCGGTGGATTGGAAGGAGAGGACCTATCGAATGGCCTGCTAGGTCGCCAGACCTAACTCCGCTGGACTTTTTTTTGTGGGGTTACCTCAAATCAAAAGTATTTGTTAACAGGCCAAACAATATGCAGGAGTTGAAAGAAAGGATCCGAAGAGAAGTGCGTGTCATAACTCCGGAAATGGTTGGAAACGTGCAAAGAGAGTTTATTGATCGTCTTGGATATTGTCAAGCCGTAAATGGCGCACATTTTCAACATTTAATTTGATTTTGTTGTGTTTTTTTTAATAAACAGGTCTTAGTTATTGATATGTTCAATCCTAATTTTTTCAATAACTGTTGAGTAGTGTTGAGTTTACGTATAGGACATGGTACATGAAACATGCTTAGAATTCAATGCAAAATTCAAAAATGAAATAAAAAATATATGTTTTCATTTGAAAAAATGAAGTTGATGGTCGTAACTTATTTTTGAGCTACCCTGTATACATGAAATTACCACAAAAAAAAATTAAAAAATCAAAATCGACGGGTACGAGCGTTTTTTGAAAACACTTACCGCTGAATTTTAAATGAATTTAGACATTTCTTCTGGGACTCACTGTATGATATTAAATTTTCTGCGATTCTTCATATTTAGAATATTATTATCATTCAAATAAGGAGTGACATGGTTCCTAAAGGTAATATTAAATGAAAAGCGCATACAAGAGTTTTGTATCTTCTGAATAGAGTGAGAAAGCACAGCCGCCATAGAATCACCATACACTACATCTCCATAATCAAGTAAAGACAGAATAAGAGTATTGCATAAATTAATAGTATTTAGTTCCTTCAAACGCAGGTATGCCATTTTAAGTTTGTTCTTTGTTTCGAAAGTGAGGCATTCATCAAAATAAACATCCAAATTCTTTGCCTCCTTAACGACAGGGACAGACATATTGTTAATATTTACTTTAAAATTATCATAGATAAATGGAAGGGTGCCTCTGTTGCTGGTGAAAAATAGCATACATGATTTACTAGCATTTAGCTTTAAATTATGGTCCTGAGCATACGAATTAATAATGTCTAAATCGGCATTAAAATGCTCTAAAGCAACCTGTAAATTTTCAAATAAGAAGGCTAGATAAATCTGTGAGTCATCGGAATATTGCTGAAGTTTTCTGACGTTTTGCAAATTTTAAAACGTGAAACATATCTACGACATACAAGGAAAATAGCAACGGTCCTAAGGTCCCCCTGTGGTACCCCGGTAGTCATAGGTATGTAATTTGACTTTATCGATTTGCAATCTTGCTTAAGAAAAACACAGTGGGCCCTATCACTAAGATACGATTCAAAAAATGTTATAGCATTCTCCGATAGTCCAAAATAGTTCGGCTAACAACATTTTGTGGTTCAAAGTGTCGAACGCTTTGCTAAAATCTAACAAACCTAGGCAAGTAATCTGCCTTCAGCAAACGAGCAGCTTTGATGATAAATATGTTTTTCTATAATTTTAGATAGAACGGGCCAAATGCTAATAAGCCTTAAATTCTCCCTCTAAATCTGAAATTTTACCCAATGGTTTTATGATGGCCCTTTTCCACTCTGCAGGAAAAACACCATCCAAGATGCAACAATTAATTATATTTTTAGTAATGGCTTTATACAAAAAGGAAAGCATAGCTTTAAATCTTTTACCGACAGAGAGTCTTCACCGACAGCATTTGTATATATCGTTTGTAAAATTTTTTGTAAGTAGCAGTAGGCAGCATAAAGCAATGAGTATCAGCTAGCTGATAAATTGACTTTCTACAAAGTTGTAGGTAAAATCTAATCTAAAAATAGCAGAAGAAAAAATAGATATATTATTTTTTAAAAGTCGCCATTTTGTTTTGGGTAGGAACACAATATTGTGGGATCACAAAATACTAGATAGGACCTTTGAAATGGTGTATCGCACGACCTCATATCCCATTCATTTTTTATCAAGATGGCGCCCATCCGGCAGTTTAAATTGGAGCACCATTATTTTTATATTAGAGCAAATGAAATAAAGGACACTGAAAAATAATAACTATGCAATTTTTAAAACGTCGCCATTTTGATTTCCTATTGATTTTTCTTTGCCAAGATGGCCGCCCATCCCGCCATTTTGACAGTTCTGTCGTTCTTCCGTCAAAAAGTACTTTAGCTGCTCCTCTATAAGCCACACCGTAAAAAAGCCACTGTATATTTGACATTCACGTGAAACACAAGCCACATCTTAAAAAAAATTGGCTGGTCAAAAGTTATTAAGCCGTTCCTAGGTTCGTTCCGTATTTTTCGATAATATCGGAAAAATTTACGTGTTTTTATTTGTATATTTTGTCACGTTGATAGAAATTTTAGTCCCTATTAGTATACTCCTTTATCTACAGTGTGTTCCCGGATCGACGCATGGCTATAGGTGAGGAAGACTACAATTTTTCTAGTTAAAACTTCATCTTCTGGGGCTTTGTTCCCTGTTTGGATAAAAACTAAAAAATTTTTTGATCACTAGTAGAGTGCATTTTATCTAGAAGATACGATAAAATGCTATTAAGATAAGATGTTCAGAAAGAAAATCTTAGTTCGAGTACAAGCTTTTAAAGTCATATGCCTACTTCGATATTTTGCATTATTTTCACTCCACCCTCCCTATTGAAGATACCTAATAGCAGTAGTAGAGTCGGCAATTTTTGTCTCTTGCGCCGGCAATGGCAATTACAATTGCACGTATTCATGCGCAATAAACCGTTCTCGATCAGCTGGCCCATTACTGTTCGCATTGCCGGCGCAATGCGAGAAAGGAATCCGTATTACAGTCGGCAATTCTAGTCGTCTGGCAATTAAAATTGCACGGATTCATGCGCAGTACACCGTTCTCGATCAGCTGTCTCGCATTGCCAGAAATGGGGCACGCGCCATTTTCATTGCAATTGCCGGTGCAAGTCTGGGTATAGAGGGATTATTCTGTTATTTTTAAATGTTTATTAGTTTGGTCCAAGCAGCTATGAACAGCTAATGGCTATTTAAACTAACTGGTACTTAAATTAACAGTTCACATTCTTTTTGGAAAAAAATATTTACATCTAAAATACACGCGATAAAGAACAAGCTAATTACCAAAAATGTTGACTATTTAACTGCTTCATCTAAAGAAATACTATACATTACAAACAGTGACGTACGATATTTCCTGCTTTAAAGTTAAATTTTGTACATAGAACATTCAATAATTTATTCTATTAACAAACAGTCAGTTGCATATTAATACTGGCACATATTAGTTCTGCTGATATTATGTTTGTAACACATATTGTATAGATACATCAAGGTCCAAGTACATAATGGTAAAGTAAATATGAGTTTCTATATCCGTGCATGGCATTCTTAAGTAGATTACACTGGTCAAAACATAATTTGGTGCCGGCAATTTTGTTACTGTTTCTAGGTAATTGGGGTCTGCTAAACCTAAAAATAACCTCAGCTTTGCTCTATCAGATCGTTTTCAAAAACTAGGGCCATAAGCTATATTTTCGAGATTAAGGTTATTTTATATCGCATATATGTATTACTGCTACCACCAAGAAAACAACTCAGGAATGAAAGAAAAATGTTTATTGTACACCACAACAAATACAAAAATCATCTGTCAATAACATTAACAATATTAACTTAAGTTATTAATTTAAATTAACCTTAACTAATAAATACAAATGAGCTAATCTGTAATTTTGGGTACCTGGATAAAAAAGATTCTTTTCATATAGTCTGGAGGCAAGTAACTCGGCAGACTCTTTTGGGAGATTTAAATCTCTGACAAGGTCACTTAGCTCCTACTGAGTAAATCGTTCGGAACTTGTTAAATCTCCTGCAAAATCGCTGTCCTCTTTTCCAAATCGGCCACTCTGCAGCTCGTCAGATGACGTTTTGACTGTACCCTCTGGTAACGTAGGCAGGCTGATATATATTGGAATTGGTATTTCTTCAGAATGCTGAACAGATCTTTTTGCTGACTCCAGGTTAGGATAGTTCCACTTATGCCGATTGTAACGATTATCTTCACAAGACAAAAATAAGAATCATCAAAGTGGCTTTTTGTTCCCTCCATAAGATCGGAACACCAAACTTTAAACACTTTCTTTGTCCTTTTGTCCATTGTCGCAGGTGTTCGATACAGGTTCTGCATAAAACATGCGAAGCCCAGGGTTTATTTTGGTCTCCTAAGTGAACACCAAAATAGGAAAAATAAGCTTTTTTCACAAAGTCACAAATCACTCTTCTACTTTCTTGATGGTTTACGCAACTACGCTTGCTTGTAGAAGCCATGTTTAAATGAGCCTATGAAAGTCATAGTGGTCTAAGTCTAAGGTAAAATAACTAAAATCAGTTGTTTTTTCTTCGGCACCAAGACAACAAATTTTTTTGTTGGGCTGTGTTATTAATATCGGTGTTTTGTTGTAAGTCACATTTCTATGAATTCAATATACTCTTTTTACTTATTTTAAGATCTGCCTTCAATTATGTTCTGGACCTGATAACGAATATATAGTGGGATTACAGTGTCGTAACAACGCAGCCACGGGTCTGTGTACGAAAATTTTGCCGGGTACCAAATCAAATAGAATAGAATATTAAGAGGAAAAGGAAGGTATAGTCTGTTCCACTAGTTTAAGAAAAATTTAGTTTTTAATTTTCATACATGTTTCGAAGGCACATACCCTCATCTTCAGTGGAACAATTATTCATAAGCAGACATTTTTGACATGCACTGTCAAGGCAAACCGTAAAAGAGGAAAAACTTATTTAAAGCATATTTTATGTAAAGAAGAAATCTATGATCTTGGGAAAAAGGTTTACTGAAAGTTAAGAAAATTAAGGTACACATTTTGGGTTTTAGGCCATGCAGAACTTTTTATGAAGAAACACTTTGTTCCTTAAAATTAATAATTTTCCGTATGGCTACAACTTAAGTAGACATACTGTATAGCCAAAAAGTATTAAAAAACGTTGCCATTTGTATAGTTTAAAGTTGATTATATAAAAAGAACCCGCAGTAAAATAAGTACCTATAGCGTGTTTAGCTACCAATCAGTGCGTGGAAATTCAATCTGCAATAAAATGCACCTATTTATGTTGGAACGCATCGTTAAAAAAGTAATACATATATATTCTAACGCACGAATGCCGAGACACTAGGCAATTATTATTGTTTTATACAGGATATTCCAGAAGAATAGAGATCCCGTCAACCGCAAAACATGAAGAGGTTGAAAGGTGGCTAAATAAGAATAAGTTAATTGTACACGCAAGAAATAGTTGTTGGCCTTCAAAGTGGACATCAATATTCTGTATATTGTCGTGAAATTCAATTTTTCATGAATAGTACATTGTTTACCGAATAGGAAATCCCTAACAATCCTGGATGATTAAGTCGAGGCGCAAGCAACACAGCGGCTTTTCCTACGAGGTGAACATAATTATTTTTCCGAAAATCGTTTAAAAATCGACAGATATTGATTAATTTTGAAAAAATCGCGAGTAATTTTATTCACAAATAAATGGTGCTGAAATTCGTAATAAAATGGGCAATAGGGCAAAGAAATCTAAGATTTTAACGAAGGAAGAAATCGACAAATTTATCCAGGAAGCTCCAGAAAAAGATAATTTAACGATTAAGGTAATTTATAAGGTTTTAATTTCTATTTAAATTACACATTTATTTATTTTTTAGGTGGCTAATATTTGGTATTTCTGGGGCCTGTAGAATGGATGAGTTAGTCCGAATGACTCTACACGATGTAGAAGACTTAGCATACCTGATTCGAAGACAGCCAACCAAGATCATTTGTAGTTAATCAGATGTACTTGAATGTTTATCGAAAGTATGTTTCGTTAAGACCAGAACATATGAACAGTGACCGATTTTTATTTAAATATCAAAGCGGAAAGGGTTGTAGACAAGTGGTAGGAATACATCAATTTAGAAAAATGCCTGACATAGTTGCTACTTATTTTAACTACCCGACAGAATATACTGGTCATTGCTTTCGTCGGTCTTCTGCAACAATATTGGTCGACTCTGGTGCCAACATAACTAGTTTAAAGAGGCGGATGGAAGTCATCAAACATTGCTGAAGGATATATTGAAGAATCTCTTAACAATAAGGTTGAGGTAGCAAATAAAATTTTCACAGTGCAAAATATTCAACAAAATAACTCTACTATCTAGCATGTTGTCCATAATGTTGCTCATAGTTCTAATAATGTTCCTCCAAATTTCAATAATTGTAACTGTCAAATAACTTTGAATATAACAAACTAATTTCAAAATGTATTCTGCAATGCATTGAGGTTTTCAAAATATAAATTAATTCCTTATGAACAACGTGTTTTCAATCATTTATGTAGAACACTAAAAACTGTAAGGAAATATCATTTCCTTACAGTAAGGAAATGAATATTTCCTAACAGTTATTTTCCGTTGCCTAGCAACGACTAAATGTAGGGAAATATTGACTTATTTTTTCAAAAATGTTTTTTTTTCTACTCCCACATGTTGAATTGTTATAAAGGCTATTTCAGGTAACTGACTGGATATAGTACTAGTTAGGACATGAAAATGACCAATGGTAGTTATAGGTAAGTACCCAGGTAACTATTCATTTTTAAATGTCAATTAATAGTGCATAATCCTGTCAAAGTAATTATTGTTAGTTCAGAAGCTAGTAAGTAAAGTTTGGATACGTCAGTTCCATTGGCTCAGTGGTATAGCTCGCGGTTTACATGAACACCACGAATACAACACCCGAGTAGGAGCACATAACAATGATTGTCAATAATACGGTGAAGCAAAAATATCCCATCCCTTCTCCTGCCTTAACAAAATTGCTACTTACTCCTAGAATCCTTTCCCGAATTATCCATAAACTGCCGAATAATGGAGCACCTGGATAGGGTGGCTTGCCTAACATCATACTCAAAAACCTAGCGCGGACAGCCGTCGCGCAATTAACTTACATAGAAAATGCAATAATGAACCTACAACACTGTTCCTCACCATGGAAAAAATCCGTTGTGATTACTATCCTTAAACCAAACAAACCTCCCTGAAATCCTGATTCTTATCGTCCCATTTCACTCTTAAATACGCTATCGAAAGTAACAGATAAAGTCATTCTATCCGAATTTGATGCTTTCAGCCTAAAAACACAAATACAAGAAGAACAATTTGGTTTCAAGAGCGGGCATGAGACGGTAATGTTATAATCAGTAAAATTCTGCAAGATACACTTAATAAAATAAACATGAAACAAAGCACCGTCATGCTTGCTTTTGACATTAAAAAGCGATAGGATATGGCTGAACGGCCAAATCTACAAATTAACTATCTACCATGACTTTCCCCTCCATATGGTTACATTGCTGCATTCATATGTGATGAGCAGAACGTTTGAAGTTAGGATAGAAGAACAGTTACCATAAATGCGTCCCCCCAACTCTATAATTTCAATAATTTCGACTCCCCCAACTATCCCAATACCCACAAAGCCCTATTCGAGGATGCATTAATCTATGCACACTCGTTACCTGCAAATGTGGCAGCTACACACATAAAATCCTCCTAGGCTGCTATCATGGCTATACAAATGGAATCAACATAAGCGTCTGTATTAATGTATTGTGGTAACTAAGAAATACATCAATATCAATATTAATATGACCCTAAAAATAAATAATGAAGTCATAACACAAACCGAAAATTTTAAATATTTAGGAGTCACCATTGAGCAGAGGTTCTTCATCAAAACATACATCTATCCTCTTATCTCCCCAAAATCTCATTTGTCACCACAAAATAAACTGACAATATACAAACAGATTTTACGACCGGCACTACTATAACTGTATCCAACACACAAATAGCCCGACTATAGCGAATGCACACCAAACTACTAATATGCGTCACATCTACAGGACACTATACATCAATAAACGAACCACACGACTTAACAAACATGGAACTAATCAGTGAGCATATCTACGATATATCAGAAAAATTGTATAGAACTAAAATACAACAATCAACACTAACAAGAGACATCACAGTAACTACAGCGGTTCATGAATCTATACAGGGTGTTATGGAAATGACGTATTATATTTAAACCGGCAATTCCTGAGATAAAGACAAATTGAAGAAAAATAGCCATAAATGGCGCTTTCAATTCATTCAGAGGTAAAAGTGACCTGACGTCAAACCAGAAAAACACCTGTGTGGCACTGCGATACATGTAAGCAATCAAGGAATTCTGGCCGGTGTTGTCATATGTACACCTAAAACTCTTTAGACAAAATAAAATCATTTAAACACTTTCTGTAAAACCCGAAAAAACATATATGGAATAGTATTAAATAAGTTTGAAATAGGCACCAATGACCTCTTGACGCCTTACATCGGCTGTGTTCATATAGCGCGGCACGCTTGCGGGCTGTTAGTTGAAGACCAATCAGCGGCCGGATACGTTGTGTGTCGTCGATCACCAACACACTCTCAACAATCCGCTCTGTTTTTTCTATTTACGCGTGTATCTTGCCCGTCCATAAATAATCTTTGAATATTGTTTTTATTCACGGGTTTCTTCTGGACGTCAAATTTCGTCGCGAGTAATAAAATCTAATAATCTGTAGTACTTATAATCTGTATTATTGTATTTTCAAAAGCTAACTATCGGCTCTGTTTCACTATTACTGTGTGTACATAAAGTGTTTCCAGGAGTGTTCCCATGAAAAGAAAAAAAACTGATAGTGTTTGTGCCTGGATTTCCTCGCTCTTTAGGTATAAAGATAAATACAAGTAGGTAGAAAATAATTTATTTTTATAATTTTATATGGAATTTCAGTTTTACATTAAGTTTGGCAACATTACCATTGGGTCTGGGTGAAATGTTGTACAGTAGCACGGACTGACCTGTGAGTAAGAGTATTTGTTACCCCACTTTTAAAATGGTCGATTTAAAAAAAATAAAATATGTAGCGCTCTAGGACACCCAAGGAGTCACCCATTTAAATATAATACGTCATTTCCATAACACCCTGTATATAAACCGCTCTATGCTCTCTATTGAGATTTTTTGCTGGCTTAGGTTGAATTTTTGAACAATAATGAAATACATCGAATCGTGAGACTCTAATACCTCTCTAAACCCTCAATACCAAGGACAAAAAATTAAAATTAAATTCAAAGAAAAGTCCTCCGTGATAAAACTGCGTATAAGTTTGGTTTGACGGTACGATAAAATATTAGGAAGCATCGGACTTTATACGATAACTTCTCCTCCCTTAAATGAAAATAAATTACTATTTTATTATTTGAGGTGCACGTGCTCATGTGCTATTATGGACGAAACTCCACTGCGTTCAAGGTTATATTATTGAGGTGTAAAACTACACCAAGTTTTTACGACGATGTCCTGGCGACTGCCACAACGTGGTTATGCCAACATTTATTTCCACCCAGCAAATTAATAGACGGAGGCAGTAGAATTGCGTCTTTTTCGGGTTTTCTTAGCCTTTAATTCGACTTGGTTACTGTCACCCCAAGACTTTTCCAGGTCTGACATCCCTTCTCCCACAGCTGGATCGTTAAGCAGCTTAATTGAAATATATTTATTGTTCCTATTAAACTGTCAATAATACCCTCCATGCATTCCGTCGTATCCCGTCAGCTACAAATGCTACAAACAAATAATATGTTGATTAGGGAGCCATAGTACAAAGAGTTATATTTATAAAGCCCCTTCCCTATATTCAGTTTCTCAGGTTTTAAAAGTTCCTTATAAATATTTATTATTTAGATCTAACGATGTTTTCTAACCGCAGCAATTAAATTTTAAAGTGCATTCATAAAACATGACCAAGAAACTAGTTTAGCCAGTATTGCAATTACTTTGCCTTATGCTCCCGTTCTACCTTGCCGTATATCCTCTGGATTATACAGCTAATTCCAAAGTTTATGTTAATAACCAAATAACTTTGCAGGGTCATAAACTAAGGCTCTCTTATTAATTATTTATAGTTCGAGCGATTGACCCAGGACATTTCTTTAATCAAAGTTGTTTGTTAAATTATGACGATGTACTTTGTAAGATCAAGCATCTTATTTTCGTTGCTGCTTAATTGTTGTCACACTTTCGATTACAAGAGCTCTACAATTTTCTCAACTGATTCCATTCATTTTTTATAATTCTGCTAGTTTTCATCATCCAGGAAATATTAAGGTGGCGGCTTTCTTGACTGTCAATGTTGACCGTAACCAACTTTTTACCCTGCAAATTTTATATTGACCATTTTATGTCAAAAGAATAATGCAATAAAAATTGAAATTTTTCTTTGAAAGCTTCTGACCCCGACGAAATTCCTATTATAGTTATCAATAGATACGCCGATGAACTAACACCAGTATTTTGTAGACGTTTCAACTTATCCTACAAAAAAGGAATATTTCCATCGTGCTGGAAGACGGTGCGAGTCCAGCCTATACCAAAGAAAGATAAGAGAACCCTGCCTAACAACTTTCGACCAGTCCTGCTAAAGTACTTGGAAGGCTTCAACATTATCAGCGATCATCATCGATATGGTTTTCGGAAGTACAGATCAACTCGAAATCTTCTAGTATATGTCACCTATCTTTGGAACAACGCAATCGAACATCATGGGGAGCCTCGGGCTATTGCACTGGATATTTCTAAACCCTGTGATCGTGTTTGGCATGAGGAACTTCTAAGTAAACTGCGATCCTATCGTATGCCCAGTCGATTCTGTGCATGGTTGTCTAGCTTTCTTAAGGACCGCTCTCTGCAAGTGGCGATTGACGGATTTCTCTCAGACACCTTCATCATAAACGCCGGTGTTCTTCAAGGGTCCATTTTGTCCCACCCTCTTCTTACTCTCTACATTAACGACCTTCTAGTGAAAATGAAAAATCCGATATGTAGCTTTGCTGCTAGCACACTTGTCGCATCTTTCTCTTTGAATGCACAAACATCGGCTGCCGTCGCACATCTTCGCAGACAGCATGAACAAGGAGGTGGAAGAAATTTTGGCTTGGGGTGACAGTAACCAAGTCGAATTTAACACCAAGAAAACTCTGACAGCAGTTTTCTCTAAAAAGGTTAACATTACAGAACCGGATATAGTCAAGACAGGATACGCAATTCCACTTGCTTCATCTATTAATTTGCTGGGCGTCAATCTGGGAGGAAATATGTCTTGACATAACAATCACCAAAATAACTTCTCAGAAACTTGGTGTACTCTTCCGAAAGTTGTACACACCTCAACAACTTTTGATAAGGAAGCTCCTAGATATTCTCCGTTTTCAAGAACAATTAAATGAAAAGGAATTGGCAGCTTGGACGTGATTTGTACGTGTAGTGAAAGGATTTCTGGGCAAAAAGACAGATGACGACTATAAAAGACTCATAGATGAACTGTTGAAAACCTATGAAATACAAGGGTGTCGCATGGCCCTAAAAATTCTTTTTTTGCACTCCCATTTGAATTTTTTCGAGAAAATTTGGGTGCAGTAAGCGATGAACAAGGATAGATGTTTCATCAGGACATCAGGACGATGGAAACAAGATACCAGGGACGCTGGAGCCAATCTATGTTGGGCGACTACTGTTGGTTTTTAAAAAGGGATGATGCTACAGAACGCAAAAGGAAAAATTGAACGTTTTTGTCGCTGTATCATATCGTGCATTATATTTTTTTATTAACATAACAACCAATCCTCAGTAATGTTTTATATGTTTATATTAAATAAATATTAGATCTCTCTTTTTTCTCCACCACCCACCCCTCATAATAAAAAACACTGTAAGTGTTACAGTAATTAGCTTATCATTTTCGGATTTAGGACTTTAAAATACCTTAGAGAAACCTATTTTGATCAATGTTACTTTACAAAAATTTAAATTTGTCGACTTGTGTAATCTACAACCGGGTATAAAACTTATAAATAGAAATACTGACATTCCGTCAGTGTTTGTTCTTACACGATCATTAACACTGTCAATATTATATCGTGTGATTGATCCTGTGCCTAAAAATCGTTCATTATCTGTGAAATGAGATTCTATATTAATTCGTTCTATGTCACAAATAATAGATTTATAATTAGGACATCAAGCAGATAGCAAAAGACAAAAGTGAAAATATAACTACACGTATGCATGTAATGTGCAAGATAACTAAGGTTAATGGACTGCGGTAACAATTAACTGCTCTTTCTAATAAATTAATTATGGAGTTTGCAACAGTATTGCCCAATTTACATTTAATCGCATTATGTAAAATGTAATGTTTCGTTTTCGCGAAACAATTGTGAAAACTGAAAATAGACAAACATTAACGAAATTTAATTTAATTTATGATTTCACTAATCGAGCTTATATTAGGTACTTAATTAAAAACTAGATTTGTAAAAATAATGTTATAAGGAGAATAGCAAAATCATAATATCGATATTTATGATGTTTATATTTTGTGAGAAGGGAAATTAGATAACGACAGCAGTGAGTCATCCAACGCTGACACCTTTAACACTAGACACTGAGAAAAGCTCTACCCAAAAAATCTTTACTAGGATTATTTTAGCTGGGATAGAATATTCTCTACCTGCAACAGCAATAGTATATTACGTACCGAGGAGGAAAATGTTTCATTCCTGTCGAGAGAGTCGCCGCTTCGCGCCTCGGTTAACTAAATCTCGAGACAGTAATGAAACTTTTTACCGAGGTTTGTATACTATTTTAGTTACAACCACATCTAACATCCACTTCTTATTATTTTGAATTAAAATTATTAATAAAAGATAAATGTAATTTTGAATTTTCCATTGAAAAATTAGACAGAAATTTCAAATAACCGCAGGTGGTAAAATAACGTAGGTAATAATACACATCAAGATGGCAAATATCATTTTTTGAATATGGTTTCCATGTCACTAAACAATATATTATTTTAACAACAGAAAAATTCTATTAGATGAGGAATTTGATTTTGCTGCTACTCCACCAGAAATTCGAGAAGCAGCAAAAATAGTAGAAGAAGATCTTCTGCCAACTAAAAGCCACCCGAGATATGACAAGGCTGTTTCAAAGAATGGTGTACGGGAAAAAAAAGTTCAAAATCCTGGTTCGGAGTCGGCGCTACTAGCTTATTTCAGTGAAAATGCCAAAACAAAGAAGATATCAACGATTTGGTCACAATATTCAATGCTTTAACATATCAGTGACTACCTACAATAATGACAACGTAATATTTAATGTAAATAAGTAATACAAAAACCAGGTCAACTTTTTATTTTGTATAAATGTCATTAGGTTTATTTTTAAAAATAAAAAAAAAGTTCATTATCGTTAAATTTGTGTGTTGGTGTATTGTATATTATTTTTAGATTATTTACTTTCCACCCGGGTGCAAAAGTATAAGTAAAATAAGTCAACTTTCCACCTTTCAAAGAGAGACGAAATGTCATTATTACATGCATGGCTGTAAATAAAATTGATTTCTTGTGATAGTTGGAACCATTTGCCTGGACATTATTTATTCTAGTTAGAATATACTGACATCTAAATAAATCTTTAAAAACATTATTTTGTGCCATTATCCTTATACAATGCGGTTCTTTAATTCCCCATGCTAACTTTTGACCCACTCATTTTTTTTTATAAAATTTGGGTGTGACCTATAGGGGAAGGTAAACTACTTTTTCGTGCCAGAATTACAGTTCTAATTGTCAAAATGGCGGATGGGCGCCATCTTCGTAAAGATAATTAAATAGGAACAGATATCTTGCGATTCATCATCTTGAAGGTCCTATCCAGTACTTTACGATGCCAGAATATTACTTCTCTATTCGCACCCAAAACAAAACTGCGACGGTTTAAAAACTCCACAGTCAGTTTTATATTATCCTTTACTTCATCTACCGGCTTAGATATAGATATAAATACAACTTCGCATATTAATCAGAGAGATGACTTATTTTCCATTTCCCGTTGTAGGTTAGATTTACGGGTTAGTTTATGAGCTGTGGAATTTAAGAGATACAAATAAATACCTCTCCATACCCCTACTTCTCTCAGTTTTTAATCGAAAGGTGTCAACAATTTTCGATTATGTTTAGTTCCTAAACAATACCTGTCTGTCATTACCTCTCGTGTATAATATACTATTAACTTTCAATTGCGGAAACTTGTGCATGTATTACAACTTTTCCTGTTGTAACTAATATTAGAAACATATAATTTATTACTATGTTATTTATATAACAATGTCCTTTTTTTTAATTTGACTAGCTTTGCAATACGATATTATCCTACCCAATTATAAACCATAGAATTGTTGATGTAACTTCAAATACTTATCATGTACTTATTTGGCAAATAAAAGAAACTGGTCAAAAGTTAGGCTTTGGAGAAATTAATCTGTAGTTAATCATAGACATACAATATAAAAGGGGACACAAAACATTCCATTCATTAAACACCATTTATTTACAATCATACATAGTGCTCAAATAAGTTAGCAGAAGATGGCTTTAAAAAATTGCAACGTTGTCATTAGGTACGCGTCTGGTCGCTGTTATCCTTACCAGTGCAGTAGATCGTGTTTTTTAAGATTATAAAACATAATTTAAAATCTATTGATCTATGGATGCTGTCTAACTAAAAAGAACCATGTGACTTTTATAGATTTCGAGGAAAGGTTTCTTTAATATTACTAAACTGGAAATCGTGTTACGAAAAGTCCACCGGGTCCCCACGTAAGCTGCGTGGGCAGCGAACGAAGAGGAAAATTGAGGAAAAAAAAATTCTGCAACTATATTCTCACTTTAAAACTGTGGATATTAAATTGGGCCTCAGCAGATGGTCTTATTTGCCTTCGACCAATTATTTCGGTGCATAGAATATCACTCTGATCAAATTGATTTGAACAAATTTGAGCATACTTTATGACATGCTGGTTCTCTAAATTCAAAAACGGTATTCACCTTTGTCTGCGCTCAGGGTTTAAAGGAAAGCTACAACAATAATGATTTAATAAATTTATTACTTATGAACAAGAACAATTTGTTGTGCGTTGTTGCGAGCGAACCATATGGTGACCTGGGTGAAAATCCAGGTTTCTTGCACTGCATTTTACAATTATTTACTGTTTAAAAATGACGAATCCGACTAGAAACTTTACAATAGTTTTATTGTAACGTAAGTAGATAATTTCGATCTAACATTAGTCTTAAATAGGTAATCGTTGTGGGTATTTTTTTTACAGAAATTCAGATATTATAAAGAACAAATCCATATTTTTTCAATATTTACTTAAAATCTAGAATTAGCTACACCACTGCTCTAGGTAAAAAAAATAACCTCATTCTCACACCTCTCTTAGGTGGACACCTACGGGACCGTCTAAATGTGTCCGCCTAATAGAGGTGTCCGCCCATGGGAAATTTGTTATTAGGTAATATGTGAATGGAAAATTATTACTATGTATATGTACATATGTACAAATAAACATAACATAACAAGAATACACTAGTTTTAGTTAGGATGTAGTACTAAAAAAATCTAATAACGTAGTTTGACGTGTTTGCGTTTTATATTTGCGATCTAGAAAATGTAATTCCAAGTCTAATAACAATTCTATTGCTGTAGAGTCAACTCTATTCTTTGCATACTCTTATAATTCCTTAACCATACTAATGGCTTGTTGATAATTGGTGACATTTGTTTGATTACTGCATTCCACTTCTTTATCAGAGTCGTCAGATAGTGATGTGGTTTCAGTTTAGACCACATAATCGGTAGGAATGGGGTCACTATCATCTTCTAATAGCACATTGCTATCAATGTTAATGAACTCGCCCAAATCATTGTTATCAAATTACAAACTTCCACAACATCGATATTCTCTTTCAGACTCAAAGCGCGACATTTTTGTGCCATTGTTTACGATTTTAACCTTACAACTCACAAATAAACGGCGGACTGCTGTCGGGGAATCACACATACTTTCAATCGGCGAAGTCCTTTCGCGCTGCCATGCATACCCGATTGGTTGCCGGTCTGTCTTCATAGAGTTTTTACACCGTACTTATTCGTCTCCCAAATATTTTTAAAATTTTTTTGTCCGTTTAAAGGAGGGTTTTCGCACTCTTTGTATGAAAACAGCCTGTCCGCCCAAAGGAGACGCCCAAGAGAGGTCGATTTTCATGTAATAGAGATAACCGCTTATTAGAGGTGTCCGTTATGAGAGGTTTCATTATATTAATCCGGGGTTAGAATAGTCGAATTCCTTACACACCACGCACTGACGAACCATTGTAGATAGCTCATAAATAGCCCTAAATAGTTTTAGTTCGAAAAAATACAAATAGATCACAATCACAAAATGAGTAGCGAATAAGCGCGAACAATAATGAATGAGAATCCTAATCTTCAGGGTCATTTGTACTATAACCGGTAACGAGGCTCATACTGATGTTGTTGGGAAACTATAAATAACTTTGACTGACAAGAGTGTAAGTAAAGTTTTTTAAAAAAAGGAAAAAGTCCAGTACCAGGTACTGTTGTAAAACTTGCTTTTTCCAATTCCAGAAAATTAATGAATTTTATTTTCCGTTAAATTATTCTAAATAATTTAATAAGGAAGTTGGATCGAAGGTTGACGTAATCTTTCAATATGCATCATCAGCAAAAATCATGAGAATGGCTTTACGGGCGTCGACGACAAGAGATTAGATGGTTTAAGAATGACGCAATGTAGCGTTGGGAAGGAAGAAATAAAAAACTGTTATAAAAGTCAGTCAGTTTTCTGGTATCCCCAGAACCGCGTTCACGCGCGATTTTATTTTTTCAAAACGGGAGCCGCAATGGTGACTACAGGTTTCAGCGTGTTTTTACATATAGAATTCCGAGAACAGTCGACCGCGGATTTTCCCTCAGAAAATTTTTATCTTCGCCTACTCGTGTTTCCGGCGAGTTTAAAAAATACTGAACTGTCATTAAAGATTCGTAGTTTCCGTGCGAGTATAAATAACTCTGGAATCCCTTCAAACACTCGTATGTTTCAGTGCGAGTATAAAGAACTCTGAAATATCTTCGAACAGTCGTGAATTTTAGTGCGAGTTTAAATAATAACTAAAATTGATTTACGAAAACTCGTAGCTGTCCGTGCGAGTATAAATAATGCTGCGATCGATATCTTATTACCCGATTGTGACATCAAAAGTAAGTGTTAAAATATCTTCAGTTAGTATTAGTAACCACCGCGAGTTTTTTTGGAAATTATTAGGGTAGTTGAGATCCGTTTAGTTGGGAACAAATTGCTAGCTTAAGTTTATTTTATATTGTAAATAATGAAAATAAATCTAAATTTAGAAATAGAGTACGCGACAGATGAATGATAGGTTGGTTGAAACAATTGAATGATAGTTCAGGTTAATTCTGATTGTATATAAATTGTTAATAATTAACTACAAGTACTTCGGGTCGCGTTACTCAACGTACGAAAGGACTAAAGGACACGTGCGTGTCTAGTCGGCAATGGCATTATGCCTGACATAGCACCGAAAAATCGAAAAAACTCATTGAAGCAAAGAAAACTCGCGTCCGAAAATAGTTAATTAGGAACGGTTTATATTGCTATGGTTTTTTCATTACTTGCTAAGACTGGCCACTTTACTTATAGTGTCGACCAGCACTCAAGCATATATTCAAAATTTAATGATTAAGAAAGTCAGATAGCCTTCTGGAAGAAACCAAAAAGGGAACAAAACTAAAATTCCAAAATGGCCATCTAACTAATAATCAATTTAAATTAAATTCCAAAATAAAGTTAATGGGTAAATTGGTTATACGGGGGTTATCAAAAACGTCTTACGTGAAACGCGCAGATAAGGAGAATGCTTAGAGTTGCCTATCATTTATTAAGCGCAAAACGGACGGACGTTTCGGGCTACGTACTCCACTCATATCATTTTGTAATGTACATTCATTTTGTAACGTACGTTCCGGTTTTTTCTCAATTAGGCGACAATACCTATTAATGATAATTTAAGTACGGGATTTCACTTTATTCGTTTACCTCATTACCTCATATAAATCCAATAAAGCAATGGTATCTACCTATTTCCTGCGTTTCCAGTCACTGGCCGGGTAAAATAAATTCAGGTTCCGCTTTGCGTACCAGAGAAGCCTTTGATAAATCTAAATTACGATTTAATGAATATAGTGTTTCTCAACTAGCTTTATTATATTATTAATTTAAAACCTTGCAGTGCGTGAGAAGCACAATAGGGACACATTTGTACAGGGTGCCTCAATATTGCAAATAATCAAAGATTTTATAAACTACAGATAGAAAAATTTACATTTCTAGCCTATACAACGAATGCAAACAGTCTTTTCCAGCAGCATAGCCAGATTAACATATTTATCGCAAACATATCTTTCAAAATCCCAATTAAGAATTTGTTAATTTGGCAAATTAATAAAGCAAGGGGTGAACTCAAAGTCAGGGTCTCATAAATTATCTATTGTATACTTAAAGAAGCGTGGTTACATGTTTCCCCCAACTGGGCATCATCAGACCTAAAAATTACACATGACATGAGCGCTATTAAGATGGGCTGTCATTTGCTGACCAATCCCGGACGATTCCCTTCACAACTGTTTTAATTTTGTGTAATTTTTTGTAATTTTTTAAAAAACAATTTTTTACAATGAGATTTTAACATTCGATATTTATATTTTATATTGTTTTACTCGTATTCTTAAATGTAACTGCTTGTTTTTTGTGCAGCTTTTTGTGTTGTGGTGTAAATTTTTATTCTAAGGTAACTTAGTGACGTTGTTTCGTGGTTTTATCTTTTTTCTGTTCAAAAGTTTTTTTAAATAAATTTTAAAATTTTAGGTCTGATGATGCCCAGTTGGGCGAAACATGTAACCACGCTTCTTTAAATATACAATAGATAATTTATGAGACCGTGACTTTGAGTTCACCCCTTGTTAGTTACCAAACAGGTCTCTTGGAGAATATGGACTTTTTCTTTGAAATTGATAAAAGATAATAATCTGTAGTATAATCTGTATTATTGTATTTTCAAAAGTTAACTATCGGTTCTGTTTCAGTATTACTGCGTGTACATAAAGTGTTTCCAGGAGTGTTCAAATGAAAAAGAAGAAAAACTGATTGTGTTTGTTCCTGGATTTCCTCGCTCTTTAGGTATAAGGATAAATACAAGTAAGTAGATAAATAATTTATTTTTATAATTTTATATGGAATGTCAGTTTTACATTAAGTTTGGCAACATTGCCATTGGGCCTGGGTGATATATGTTTACAGTAGAATGGACTAACCTATGCGTAAGAGGGTTTGTTACCCCACTTTTAAAACGGTCGATTTAAAAAAAATAAAATATGTAGCGTTTCTCTACGACATCCCAGGAGTCACCCATTTAAATATTATACATCATTTCCATAACACCCTGTATATTGTGAAAAGGCTATTCTTTAAAAAATATTATTATATAGTATCAAACTAATCTTGAAAGAATCCAACACTCTCACTATATTTTTATTTTATAACTTGGCTACACTAGGGACTACTACAATAATACAAAGATGAATGAGTGAAATTCGATAAACATTGCGACGTTGGTGCTTGGTTCTCACGGATTGATTATATATTTTGGTTGATTTATGTGTTTTTTGTGATTATTATTAGTGAAAAATCGTCTTTATTATAAACAGTTATGGTGTAGTTTCATAATCATTTAAGTAAGGATTTAACTTTTCTTCATCGATAAGTGTGGTTATGTTTTAACATTTAACAATCTACTCTAACCAGTGGTGTACCATTCGCGTCTATAAATTGAAGCATAATATTTCTTATATTATTATAACAATTAATGTAATATATACTTTATTTAGCACTTGGCTAGTAAAAAACAAAAGAGGTACATATGTATTTACAAATATACAGAGTGTTATGGAAATGACGTATTATATTTAAACCGGTAATTCCTGAGATGATAACAAATTCAATAAAAATAACCATAAATGGTGCTGTGAATTATTAAGAGAGATTATACACTTCATATGAAATCTGAAAATTTACATGGCCGCTACGGACGACGCGCGTCGGTCGCAATCAATAAAATAAAAGGTCTGCAGTGTGAAAAGACCTCAGCACATTTCGGCCGGTGTTGTCATATCTACACGGCAAACTCTTTAGAAAAAAATTATAATTTTAACAATTTTTCATTCTATCATTTATGAACAAATATGATTCCAGAAAACCGACGGCGAAAAACGTTTGACAAAACAAATAATAGTGATATAACACAAAAATTTCAAATCCGTTACAAGCACAGGAAAGTAAATAGATCAAACGTCATGACCTTTTAAATGATTATCTTTCGAACTCTTTAAAACAAAATGCAATTTTGTTTAAGACACATGCTGCTCTCTTACCTTTACTTATTTAAAATCAATTTTTGGTCACATAACCGCGCAAATAGCAGCTATTCACATGGAATGATTACACGGGAACGTTTCTTTTAATTAATTTTGGTCCTTTTTTTTCGCTTAGATTTATTTGTTTAAGTAATTAAAAATAAATACGATTCCTTCAATTTAAAAATGACACACGCGACGAACGAACTGAAGGAAACCTTCAAACTACTTCAAACAGCGTTGTTCCAAGCTTTAAATTATGATACCGGCTGGATCGGCAAAATTGTACCGAATTTTATAGAAATGTACCAGCACGGCGTCTAAAAAAAGTACGCTAGTTCACTAGACACTTAAAAAAAACTTAGAGTTCTAAGAACAAAGAGGTCGTTACCTTCACCAAGAAAGTGAACTTAAAAAAGGTCGTTACCTTCACCAAGAAAGTGAACTTTAAAAAAAATCGTTACTTTCAACAGCCCTACATAACAAATCAAATACTTGAATGGAAAGTAGGTATACCAAAAACGATTTGTAAGCGATTAGTAATCATCTGCTAAATGCACTAAAAAAAATTGACTTTTCAAATCGATAGGAAATCGGACGCCATTTTTTCCATCGAATTTATAAAAAATTACGAAAGAAGTGAATTAAAATTATAAAAATATTATACACGCTCTCCGTTAGTGAAGAGGAGCATTAAAAATAAAATTATCCATTTCGCACACAATAAAATGTAAAATTTGATGAAAATATTTAGAAGGTAACCTAATCAAACAAAAAACTAACAACAAATTGCATTCAGCAGAACTACATCAATGCGCATCGTGACATCACCCATTAAAAATCGCTTATAAATAGAATGGGTTCTGATGAATACAGCCTTTGTAAAATGTACCGAATTCGGTACAAAAGTACGCCTCGAACAACCTTGCGTTCAAAACGACGAAATGACTCGGCTCACATCGAGTCGGTTCGGTCGCCGTAGCGGGCTTGTGAGATATCTTGTCAGCACAGGGGTGAAAGTTGAATGGGGAACTTGGAAACAAACAAGTAGGCCATGAGTCTCGCCAACCCATCCACCAGCCAGTTTTGGCGCTGGTGTAGCAAATCCATCCGCTGAGGAGACATTGGCCCGGATTGGCCGCCATTTTCATCGCAAGCAAACGAAACGATGCGAACATGCGAAGTGTTTATATATTTATGATATTATTAATAATTTTGTAGTTTATTTGTAGCATTCGACCACCTCGAGACCCAGAAAGGACCAAGAAGAGACTAAGAATCATTAAAGAATCCCATATCAGGTATTTTACCAAAAATATTTTATGTTTCAAAGGTTAGGTATGTTAGTATAATTTATGATTAGTTCTTGCTTTTTTTCTGTTTTTAGCATATAATTTTGTCCAGGAAACTTGTCCCAATTCAATCCAGTAGCAGGTCGACGTGGAAATGAAATAATGGGTTGTTTTTTGAAATTTTGAATTCACGTAAGTTTTTTAAAAATTCATCTTGAATCTTGCCATTTTTCATGGATTAATCTTTAGTAAATCATCTAAGTGTATGTTTTTCATTTACCCCTGTATTACTTCCAATTAAAATGGCATATGTTAGTGGAAACTATTCTTGTAAATATCCCAATTGCAATAATGCTTACATGTCTTCAACAGAACCCAATTATATCAATAAACATTTTTTTAAATTTCCCCTTAATAGTGATGATAGATTGAAAGTTTGGAAAGATAACTGTAAAATAAACCCTGATACTAGTTGCAAAAATTTTAGAATTTGCGAAGATCACTTTGAGAAGTCACAATTTAAAAATTCATTATTAAAACGGCTCAATTGGAATGCTGTCCCTAAAGCCATTCCTGAGCTTTTGCCTCTTGAATATGTTTCATCGTTACCCAGTCTAACATCGTCATGTGCCACAGAGACTGGTAATTTCAACATTTTTACCAGCACTCGTGAAGTATCGAGGTTGACACCTTCATGTCCCACAGAGCCTGGTAATTTCAGTATTTTTGCCAGCACTCCGAATGTATCCGCCAAGCTTGTAAAAAAATCTGATTTTAGTACACCATCAACCTCTTATCAAGTTGAGGAGGAACCTAATTTAATTGATTCTTGTACAGTCACTCCAAATTTTGATATCACAATACCAGATAATACTAATTCAAGTATTGAGGGGATACATACTTCTGGGAAATATTCTTTTCTTTCTGAATCCAGAGGTACTGGGTTTTTAAGTAAATGTGGAATTACTAAACAAGACTTAACACCTACTGAACAAACTATGTATACAATTCATAGAAACACTTCTTCCAAATTAAGTAAATTAAATAAAGCTTTAGACAATGAAAGACATAAACTTAAAGAACTAAAAGAAATGCACGATAGTGGTTTATTTCAGTATATCGAAAATAATCTTAATGAGGTTTCTAAAGAGTTTATAAACTCTCAATTTAGGAATGTCAATCGAAAACCTCATGGTAAGCGATGGACCAATGAAGATAAAGCATTTGCCCTTTCTATTTATAAGCGAAGTCCAAAACTTTATCGATATCTGCTTTCTGTTTTTGAATTACCTACACCTAGAACATTAAAATCGGTTCTTTCTAAGATTCCTTTTGCTACAGGTTTAAACCAGCCAATTTTAGAATTATTAAAGTCAGAAGTTGACAAAATGCCCGAACTTGATCGTTACATTAACATTTTATTTGATGAAATAGCTATAACCCCAAACTTACAATACAAACCCCATAAGCAAACCATCTGTGGATTTCAAGACTTAGGAGAGTTAGGTAGGAGTCATGAACTTGCAAACCATGCATTAGTGTTTATGATTCGGGGTGTCAAAAAAAGTTATAAGCAAGTTATTGCCTATTACTTTTCTAGCCATTCCGTGTCGGGACACAATTTAAAGTCATTACTAGTAAAAGCTATTGAGCAGCTGCAAAGTATTGGTTTTAAAGTGGTTGCAACAGTTTGTGATCAGTTTAGGGCAAATCAGAAAGCTTTACAAGATCTCTGTTTACAAAATAAAGACAATCCAACCCCATATCATTTTACAATCAATGGTCAACCGATCTGTATAGTTTTTGATGTTCCCCATTTACTTAAAAATACGCGAAATTGTCTTATGTCTAATGACATTCGTTATTCAGGTTTAAGGGAGGGAGGAATTTCAATATATCATAGATACTTTCAATCTTGATCAACAACGTACTTATAAAATGTTACCCAAACTTGACAACTCGCATTTCAATGAGAAAGATACATATGTCAAGATGAAAGTTAAAATCGCGGCTGCACAACTAAGTCACTCAGTTGCTGCAGCTATTGAAACTTGGGTTAGTGCTCAAAAACTACCCACTGAAGCCATCTATACTGCCGAGTTCATATCAAATATAGATAACCTCTTTGATTCCCTTAATGGTACATCAGTTGTATCTCCTGATGGTAAAATGTATAGGAGTGCCTTGAGTGCAAAATCTCCTCATCTGAATTTTTGGTCGAAAATGTTAACTCAATTAAACAATTGGCAAATATTTGATAAGGGCTCTAGAAAGAACAAGACTAACAGTTTTTCTTTCGTTAAAGGTTGGCAAACTACAATTAGGTCGATAATTTCCATTTGGAATAATTTAAATTCACAAGGTCTCCAATATCTAAATCTAAGGTCATTTAATCAAGACCCTCTGGAGAATTTTTTTGGTCAAATTAGGCAACACAAATCACCATCCTACTCCACAACTGTTTATTGGTGCCTTAAAATCTATAGTTGTCAATTCTTTATCAGCTCCAGTTGCTAGGGGAAATTGTGAGAGTGATAATTGCAGTTTTCTTGCCAATTTAACGAGTTTTCTATCTACTGACTATAGTTCACATAAGTCTGACAACCCTGGAAGTGACACTGAGGATGACCCTAATCTCGATGGTGATGCAGATGACTTATTTCTAGATTCGGATAATTATGCATCTGCCTATGTTGCTGGATACATTTTAAAGTCCATTAGTGTGCCTGACTGTAAAGTTTGCAATCAAGATCTATTCTCCTCAGAGGTGACCCCTATACATCTTTTTACATCTTTTAAAGAATACTCTGATAATCCCAGCAACACAAGGCTATGCTATGCCAGTGAAAAAGTAGTACAGTTGATAAATAAAGTACATACACTTTTATACCGTTTCTTAGATGATCATGGTCATAAAACAAATTTAGAAAACACCTTTAAGGCTTTATACTCATCAAGTTTAAAGCTCCCATTTTGTGCCATACATGACCTTGATAGTCATTTAATTGACAAAACCATTCGTCTCGATATTTTTAAGTATACAAGAGATAAAATGCCAAAGAAAGATTATACCACAGGACATGATAATAAAGTTAAAAAATTTAAATCCAGTAAATTAAAGTAGTTTTTTAATAATTCCCTAAATTTATGTCAATCCTCAAAGAATAATGACTACATATACATATTTTAAGACTGTTAGCACTAACCATTTTTCTTTTTCATGAATTCCATTGAGCTAACGTGTACGCCTGGCTGTGACGAATATGTGATACATTCCAAACTGTGATTTGAACCTGAAAATGACCCCCTGTTCCTGAAAATGACACCCTGTACCTGATTGTGACACCCTGTACCTGATTGTGACTCCTATTCCTGATTATGACGCCCAATACCTGATTATGACACCCTCTTCCTGAAAATGACACCCTGTACCTGATTGTGACACCCTGTACCTGATTGTGACTCCTATTCCTGATTATGACGCCCAATACCTGATTATGACACCCTCTTCCTGAAAATGACACCCTGTACCTGATTGTGACACCCTGTACCTGATTGTGACTCCTATTCCTGATTATGACGCCCAATACCTGATTATGACACCCTGTACCTGATTGTGACACCCTGTACCTGATTGTGACTCCTATTCCTGATTATGACGCCCAATACCTGATTATGACACCCTCTTCCTGAAAATGACACCCTGTACCTGATTGTGTTGTGCGAGTTATGACGTGCGAGTATAAATAATGCTGCGATATCTTCGAACACTCGTCTTTCTTCGTGCGAGTATAAATAAGTCTGCACTGGAAAGTCAACTTAAGTGCGAGTAAAATTATTCTATAAAGACTTTGCGCCCAAAGCATAGAATAATATTCGAAATCAAAATTGATTGTGACAAAAAAACATTCCGAGTCCGGAATAAGAAGTGAGTTCGAAATAAAATATTAGTATAGGTTAAGTCTTATTGTAAAAAATGTAAATACTTAGCTTGCGAGAACTTCGGGTCGCGATACTCGAGTTACGAAAGAAACCCCATAAAATATCCCTCAATGACAACAAATAGTAAAATTAAATAAGTAAAAGCCCTCCGCGTTCAATATAATAACTTGCATTGTTATTGTATTCATTGGACATGCCCGAGCCAATACAACAATAAGTATAGCTTGAACAAAAGTTAGGCCTCGTCCTACGTTCAAACAACTATACTTCAAATTAAAATCAGTCCTTTACTTCTTAGACAAAATTCTTGCCCTCATTTATTCATGCGCTCTGGTGGACTGCTGACAGCTTCCAGTTGGCGGGGAAAGGATGGTGGGCCCACCCAAGACCGACTGACACGTGATACCCTGTTCCTGACAATGACTCCCTGTTGCTGATAATGGCACCTTGTACCTGATTATGACGTCCTGTTCCTAATTATGACCCCCAATACCAAAGAAGTACATAATAATTTTAGTGTTTTTTTTGTGATGTGATAAGTGAGTTTCTAAGGTTAAAGACTACATAATTTTAGTACTTTTGGTAGTTAGAAATGTTTATTAACTCTTAAATTTGTTATTGTTGAAAGATTTTATTTGTTGTCGATTTGATTTTCGTTTATTGTATTTAGTTTTTTTAATAAAATATTTATTTGTATTTATATGCGTAGTTTATTAGTTACCTATCTAGATTTATTAGTATTTAATATTTTAAAGACGTTATTTCTTTTAGAACATTAAGTAATCGATAAAATCTGACACATAGATTATTGATTATTTAAGTTTTAAAAAAAATAATGTCTTTAAAAATTTAAAGCACTTAAAAATCCAAAAATTGAATTTTGAAAAGCCCGCCACGAAAATTTTTGCAATGTGGCGCCATCCAGTGTTAGGGTTGGAACTAATATAAACAAAATCTTGTTTCGCTGGTTTTCTACGTACTTTGCATTTCTAATAGTTATATATTTTTTGCTTGTCAGTTTCAGACGGACTGCGTCGGGATACGGTTGATCATATTTTATAACCAATACACGCACGCACGTGTGTTTGATATAAGTGTGATGAATTAGTGTGACAAGTGTCTATCTTCAAAAAACTAATTTGACACATGTGTGTGTTTCTTTAAGTGATTTATGGTAATTTGTTGAGTGTTTCATTATGTGTTCTGTGTCTCTGACGATATACAGGGTAATGGGGAAGGGGTTTTAGTGGGGTATATAACCGCTAAAACTAAAACAACTGAAGATATCTGTGCCCTGGATTCGTTGCTAGTTCAGTGTCATCGATGTACTTTCTATTTAGATATTAAGGTAAGCTAATTTTATAAGAAACTAAAGTTTCACACTTTTACACATGCGCGCAATATGTGTTTGTGAAATAGGTCCGTAGGGTAATATGATACAGTGCTGCGGAGTGACCTGTGGGTTTATGGGTGTGTTACCCTACTTTTAAAACATTCGATTTAAAAAAATATATATGTAGCGCTTCTTTAGGACACTCCAGGAGTCACCCATTTAAATATAATACGTCATTTCCATAACACCCTGCATATGGTGTCCCATTCACTCAAAAACGACATTTTAGAGAAAAACTGGGTACGCCACTGAAGTTTACGTAAAAATCTGTAACCACATCAGTTTTTACCTTTTTGATAAGTTTACACGTAAAGTCAAGATTTTCAAAATCACCTTGTATAATAAAAAACTAAGAGAGCCATGCCCAATTTGACACCGGAGTCTTTCGGAAAATGGAAAGTGTCGAAAATGGGACACCCTGTAGATGTATTTTAAGACAGAAATACAGGGTATTAAAACATGACTTATCTCTTTTTATGACTTTAAACTATAAGGAAAAATCTCATTTAGTAATTGCATTATGAGTATTTGGCGTTCAGAAAATGCATATTATTTATTTTTAATTAGAGTAACACGTCGTCCTTTCCTCCCCTTTCCCACATTTTTCATTAAAATATATAATTTTCATTTGTCCTATTATTTTTTGCAGCGTAATACGCCGACAAAAAGTAATTTGTGTTGTAAACCCTTCTCTGTATATTTCATACCTAATTAAGTTACATCATTTCGCCAGCCCAGCATTTTTAATCTCGGTAGGCGCTGTTTTTCTCCACTGTTTGTTTATTCACTAGCTGAGTAACGAGTCTGTAAAGCCCTCTCCTGAACGCTATTATCAAAAAAATTAATGGCTCGTGGGTAATTCATCCATCCGATAGTTGGTACAACAGGATCGGATCTTTTTAAAAATAATAGAAATAAATTGTCCGTACTAAGGTTGTAAAATGTGTTAAAGTTCTAAATCATTTAAAATTTGATCGTTTTTTGTTCTCAAACAAATGAATATGGGGTTTACAATCCACACACTTTTTAACCTGGACATTTTAGAATCGTCCGAAAAATTTTTACAACTTATACAGGGTGACCGGGAAAATGGGGGAAATCTCCCGAATATGAAGAAAACAAGTGAAAAGGGTACTCCAAGTTCATATAAACTATTTTTGTATAGGCCTCTTCTTCGGAGAAATGGGCTCCCAAAGAGCTTCAATTGAATCAAGTTTTTTACACATAATTATTGAACCACCGGGTATATTTAATTTATTTTTTAATAATATATACCAGGTAAGACCCTTCAAATTACTATACAAGAAAGTGTTGTGACTTACTCACAGCTGCCCTGTATGATAGGAACTTTGGACAACGGTTTTTACATAACAAACCCAAACAAATCCTAACCGTTTTCGAGAAAACGTCATTTTAATTACATCATGTATTTCTCCGGAGATACATCTTGGTTCCTATAAAGCAGTACTCTAGTGATGGTCGAATCTGGGCTTTGTATAGTGTCAAAAGTTGTTGAGGCGTGTACAATTTTCTGGTTCGGAAGAGTACACCAAGTTTCTGAGAAGCTATCTTGGCGATTGTCACAACGTGGTTATGCCAAGACATATTTCCTCCCAGATTGACGCCCAGCAAATATTTAATAATGAATAATTTAAGAAATCACAATAGTTAAATTTAAAAAGGTGTTTAATATCTTCTTGAGGTATGTTTCTTGTATGCCTGGGGTAACTCTGACGAAGCCTTAGCCCTGATGATGGCCTTTTAATAGGCCGCAAGCGCTAGGCGATGGTAGGATTCAAAAAAATTACGCCGAATACAAGTCGTTTTGTTTTATTTTATCCGAAAAAACAGCGTACAACCGACTTCCCCCTCTTTTGTATATACACAAGGTGTTCCATTTAAATTATTAAAATGGCTAATACTTTCTAAGGCTGAAATTATTTGTAAAAGAGAGAACATCCACTTATACAGGGTGTTATGGAAATGACTTATTATATTTAAATGGGTAACTCCTAGGGTGTCCTAGAGAAAGTCTTCATACTTTTTTTTTAAATCGAATATATAAATACTAAGGTAAACCCCCATTTTTTTACTGGCGCGCCGTTCCATCTGGATTCAGTTAGCAACAATGTGGGTCACTAGAGTATACTAACAGTGTTGTCCGATCACGCCGTATTTTTCACCCTTGCTTGGATACCTGCCGCGCGCGACTATCGTTGCTTCAGTATGTTTGGAGACTCGGGAGTGGAATGACGCTGTCGAGGGTTCTACTTGCTTGATGTATACGAATTTTAAACGTTTTGTTAGTTGTAGCATTACCCGATTTTTTTTCTGTTGTGAAAGAAAGAAAAAAAAACAGCAACTTTACGCCACAGTTCTTTTGTTTTAAGTTTTAAGAACAAAGAAAATAGGACGGGTGTATTTATTATTAAAACAAAAAAAACGAAGAAACGGAGAAATAGACTCCTGTTCAATCTAAATTGGATTACCATGTACTTAATTTTTGAAATTTATTTAACGTGTTTTTATTTACCGAGTCTGCGAAGCCCTCTCCTGAACGTTATCATCAAAAAAATTAATGGCCCGTGGGTAATTCATTCAACCGATAGTTGTTACAACAGGATCGCATCCAATATGTATTGTTTCTAAAATGACAAAAATAAATAAAATTGCAGGTGCGTTTTGTTTAGGTTTGTTCATGTTCCCTACTTTGATAGTCGTTCCTACCGTAAAGATTGTAGCCAAATCATGTACAGGGTGTCCCATTTTCGACACTTTTATAGGGTATCTCCGTTATTGTTAGTGCTATTAAAAAAGTAATGTAGGTGTCATGTGCTCTTTTTGGGTCAAACTCAAAATGGAAAAATCAAAATTTGAAAATTTTCGTTCGCTTAAAATCAAAAAATTGACAATTTCTAAATTACCCTATATTTTATTAGTTACAAGAGATACAGAAAAATGCTTTCTACAAAAGTTTCTTTATAATGTTGTTGAATAATCTGCCGTTTTCACAATAAGTATACGGGGTCAGGTGAAAAAGTTATAGGACCTAACCTCATTTTTTTAAATGAAACACCCTGTATATTTTAATCTAAAAAGATATCATCTTAAATTCTCTTTTCAAATACACCATGGATAATATTGGTTTCTTAGGCGATTTATTTAAACTACAGTAGGCCATGCAACAAAAGCTAATATCCTAGAAACAACTATGTTGGCATTCTAGTTGTTAGTGACATTTAACGTCAATTTCATTTATATAAATTCATTTGTGAAAATGACTTATCAATATTTTGAAAAATTTGATATGATATCAGTTTATATTGGAAGTGGAAAAAACGAAGAAATGGCTCAAAATTTATGTTTTATTCGCTATCCGGAAAGACGGCAACCATTAAAGGACATATTCCGACGACTGGAACATAATTTTAAAATATACGGCTCTTTTACTATGCCGAGATCAAAAACTTATAATAAATAAAACAAGGAAAATGAACTAAAGATTAAATAAATCGCCCGGAAACCCAATAGCATCCATGATGTGTTATAAATTTGAAAAGATAATTTAAAATGCTATCGTTTATATTAAAATATACAGGGTGTTCCATTTAAAAATTAGGTTAGATCTGATAACCTTTTACCTGACCCCGTATACTTATTCTGAAAACGGCATATTATTCAGCAATCAATATAAAGAAACTTCTGTATAAAACTTTTTTCTGTATCTTTTTTAACTAAGAAAATATAGGGTAATTTTGAAATTGTCAATTTTTTGATTTTCCCCGTATCTCATTAGCAAGCGAAAATTCTCAAATTTTGATTTTACTATTTTAAGTTTGACCCAAAAAGAGCACATGACACCTACATTACTTTTTTAATAGCACGAACAATTACGGGGATACCCTATAAGTGTCGAAAATGGAACACCCTGTACATAATCAGTCACGTGACTTGTCTGTACTGAGGCCGTACTGAGAAAATTCTCAAAATTTTCCTGATGATGTCGAAATTAAGGTACGTACACAGAAAAAAATCCGTAAAACATAATCAAATAAATCTATTTTACCCATATACAGGGTGTTATGGAAATGACGTATTATATTTAAATGGGTGACTCCTGGGGTATCCTAGAGAAGCGCTACATATTTTTTTTTTTAATCGAACGTTTAAAAAGTAGGGTACTTCACCCCTAAAGCCACCCGATTACTTCTCGGCACATTCATATATGATCATATTACTTGCCAAGCTGTGTAATCAACAGATGTTCAAGCCCAATGTTGCCAACTGTGTAGAAAATAACTTTAGATTCTTATAAAAATAATATTTAGTTTACCTAGTATCCAAATAGAAGTAAATCCAGGTGCCAGTACACTAGCAAGTAATCCAGGACACAGAGACATCTTCAGGTTTTTGTTTCTTTTTCCATGGGAAAAGCTTTATGCTCATCACGTACCCTGATGATAATGTGGAACTGCATAATAAGCTTATACCCACTAAACCCCATTCGGCCTCTTATTTCCAATCTCTCGGAACATTTGCACTAAATCCCTTAAAGAAACACACAGACACCCACGAGTTTCCAATTATTTTTTTTGAAGATATGCACTTATTAGATTACACAAACCGCATGTTTCGCCCTTGCTTGGATACCTGCCGCGCGCGACTATCGTTGCTTCAGTATATTTCGAGACTCGGGGTGGAATGACGCTGTCGAGGGTTCCACGTGCTTGATGTATACGAATTTTAACGTTTTGTTAGTTGTAGCATTACCCCATTTTTTTTCTGTTGTGAAATAATTCATAATAAGAAATATTGTGCTGTGATTTCAATTGTGTTATAGTACCTATTGTTGGTTTTGTTGCAAAACATACTTTTTGTGTTTTATTTTTTTATGAAATTTAATTATAAAACGGATTATAAGATCGAAGGTAAGAGAGTATGTACCTTAAAATTATTGTATTTTTTTCCTAAAAAGTTTGAAAAAGAGGTGTTATCGCGGGTCATAAACGTCTTGTTGTGAAAAACTGAATACGTGCGTTTACAATTCTGTGTTGCAATATATCGATACATATCGAATACCATTCTAAGTGACAAATTGTTTTCTTACAGGAGAAGACATAAAAGGTTCGGATATATTTCTTTACCATGATACTACATGCAAAATACCAAAATAATCAGATACAAATGGGATGAAAGAGGCATTTTAAAAAAAAAGAAGCCAAAAACCCAAATTTTAGATTTGAAACATTGAAATTTATTTTGAACTCTGAAATTGGTCAAAATGTCACTTACAATGTTATTCGATGCATGTATCGATATGACAACACCGCCTCAATAAACTATTGATTGCGAACGTCCTCAGTAGCGGCCACGTAAATTTTTGAGATTTCATACAAAGTGTATTTTCGTACAATAATTCAAAGCGCCATTTAAGGTTATTTTTCGTCAATTTATTTTCATCCTTGTAAAATTAACATAAATACACAATATGTAGTCCCCCTATAGAAAACACATATTTACTTGACCGAACGGAATAATCATTTGACTTAATAGATTTTTTTTTCTGTGTATAATTGAGTGATTGTGATTGTATTTGCAATTTCCGAATTTACGTTTACCTATTAGTTTAACTACATAAGAAATTTTATAGTGTCTAATAAATAATTTTGCGGGAGGTCCAAAATTTTGAAGTTCCCCCAATGCCGTATCGTGCATTGATAGCTTTACTCAGTAAACTTTAGAATAATTCACCGCCCTATGACAGAACGCTAGTTATTCGTTAGGTATCTCATTAAGCACTTTAAATATTATTAGATAGCCTCAATGTGACGCCATTTGGAAGTAATTTAGTAATCGGGAAAATTACATCACGAACGCTCGACACCAAGTTGACGAGAAACAGAATAACATTTTAAAGTAGTATTACAATCGGCATTGTAACAAGGTCATATAACAAAAAGTCGAAAACTCTATACTTTTCGAGTTACAGCCGTCGAAATTTTTTTTTTAACATCTGGCGGTTGGTTTTTAAACTATCAAGTTGATATTTGGCACAGCTTAACGACTTCTATCATTCTGTTATAAAAATGTTTTTCAACTGTGCCACGAGAGAGCACTTTAGCTGAAATTAAAATTTAATTTTTGGCATATCTTTTTTCTTCTGACAGTTATTGGAGAAAGGATCATCTAATTTTAAAGACAAAATAATACCTAATAAAAAAGGGCCACTTTATTAGAGTCGAAGACCATACCGCTTAGGCGCAAAACTGGAATTAAAGTTTTTTAGCAGTTAACGCAATTTTCAAACGAATGCAAAAAAAATATAGCGTTTTCGACTTTTTTTATTACTACCTTTATTTTAACATGGCGATTCTAACTCTCCAAGTATCCTTATAGTATATTTCAATTACAATTTTAGAAACATTAGGCTACATAATGAGGCGAGAGTGTCATTTTAATTAAAATATTAAGTCTTTTTGAGAACATGGACTATTTTTTTTCATTCTGCCATCTATTTATAGAACACCTGCTAACGATGGTCCGATATCAGGTCAAATAATTTAAAAATACTTTTTTTAACCAAAGTATATGATAAATGTTAATGCTCTTTCACGAATGCGAAGAAAAATATAAATTATCATAGTTATTAAATATATCTTATTCCTAAATATATTTTATTCTTAACGAAATTTTCATTACAGGAAATATTAAATAATTCATAATAGAATAGTATAGCAATATTTTCGAGTGTGACGTAGATTATGCGTGATTTTAATAGCAACACACTAATTTTTGCACTTACCTTCCGAACCAACTAAGAATTAAAAACATTACACTTTCTTGGAATATTATAATGGAAGTTATGTATATTTATACTATCAGTTAAACATTGCTTGCACTAACTCTGACAGTCAAATGCCAGTACATTCATTATCATTTAAATAAATCAAAAACATAGCATAAACTTTAACATTCTGTAATATACAGGGTCTCCCACCGGTAACCGACTCGATCCATATATGAAAAACTATAGATAGGAAAATTTTGAGAGGCAACTCGGGTTTGTTCGGGTAGGACTTCCGGTTATACCGGAAGTGGGTTTTAACTTGCTTATTAAAAATTTCTGCTTAATAGTACGGCAGCTCGTTACCAGAATTTCAGACTGATCACGACCTAGAGTTTTTGGAGTTTTTTGGTGATTTAATAAGGACTTGAGAAGGAAATTAACAAGAACGGATATTGGCAACGTTGCGAAATCATTGAGAATCATGGTCGTAATAGTTATCGCGCCTCCTCCATTCTTTTTATTTTTTGACTCGGAGTGATGTTTTTGAGGAGATGACAACAATTGAATGAACCGCGTCAAACCTGCACGAGCACGAATTCGGAACTTTCCGTGACCTTACGATCTTGCGTTTTACCCTCGATATGGGGTTTTGAAGCACGTTTCCTGAATTATTCCAACTCAAAATAATTTACACATGGTAATGAGTTAAAATAATGCACGTCCGGGTTAAAACGACACTTTATAATCAATTAGTAAGTTTTCCCAACCCAGAAACTGAGTTCAGGTAACTCATAAAATAGTTACAAGATGAGGAATACTGGTGATTCCAAATATGTTTAAAATGTTGATAAAAATCTCTTTCTGGGTTGAGGCGAACGAAAACAACCTGAATTACTGTAGCGTTTTTAAATAATTTGTGATAATTCGTAGGCTCAGTTAGAACAACATAGAGAGGTGTAGTAGTACTGCAGCCCGTTACCAGGATTTCAGACTGATCACGACCTAAATTTTTTTGAGTTTAACAAGAACGGACATTGGCAACGTTGCGAGATCATTGAGAATCATCTTTACATATGTAAAAAAAAAGTGGTCGTAATAGTTATCGCGCCTCGTCCGTTCTTTTTATTTTTTAACTCAGAGTGATGTTTTTGATGAGATGAAAATAGTAACTGACATTTTCCGTGCTGTGAATAGTTTTTGTTTGAGAAAAATCGAAATTTGTTTACAGCGGAGAATCAACTTATCACGCCTCTTCCGTTTTACTTGTCGGATGTTATTTTTCGTTATTCGTGACCGGAAAAAAATGAGAACTCACATTTTCATCGACGCGCAACCGCAGTGTTTGATCTTAGGTATGTTATTTTTTTAACGCTGTTCGAGTTATCGCGCCTCGTCCGTTTTCAAGCTGAAATCGTGTATTGTGGCTCGGAAACATTTACACACGCATTTTTTAGCGAAACCGTTTTCAGTCAACACAGCACGTGTATCAATAATAATGCAATATCGGGACATAGCTGATGCTGAGTTGTTATAATATAGACAATCAAGCCACACACCAAGCCGCCCCACACACGTGTACCGCGATTATGAATTATACGGATACGAGATCCGACTCCGCTGCCCTCTCTGCATCTGCGCAACACGGAAAATGTCCGTCCGACTCGATTTACTATTTTTTAGAGTGTTATCAACAATTAAAAAAAAATAACCCGGGCGCTGTAACTTTTTGATACCCCTTTTCTTTACATCTTTTGTTTAAACAATGGACACTCAAAACGTCCGTTGTCGATGAATTCACGTTTTTTTTTTATATTTTTAATATTATTTCATCAAGAACGGACACGGTGTATTAACAAAAAGACGATCTGCTTTCTTAAGGACTGAAATCACTCTGGCGGGTAAGCACCGTGTTGCCGAACTTTTTCGCTCGAGTAAAACTTTCTCATTTTTTATTAACCTAGCGATTAGTCATTAACTTGATGAAGGCGTGATAACAGGATATTTTAGTAACGGGCTGCTACCGTACTATAAGATTCTAGGCAGATTTCGTATATCATGTCCTAGTCTAAGCATGTTTGACATATTTAAGGTTTTATGTCTAAAATTACGTTTCTAGACCTTAAATTAATTATTATTGTTTCCTATAAGAAAGCCTTTATTATTTAATTTGGAACAACTTTGATTGAGACAGTGATAAGTAAAAATCTTTCAATAGCCCGACATTTTAACCCTCAACTATTAGACAGTTCTAAAATGAAAACTCTTTTATAAATACAGCTGTACGAATTTAAAACGTAACCACTAATTTGTGTTTTATTCATCCCATTTGATGTAGACACTGTATATAATATTTATTATTTAATTTGGAACAACTTTGATTGAGACAGTGATAAGTAAAAATCTTTCAATAACCCGACATTTTAACCCTCAACTATCAGACAGTTCTAAAATGAAAACTATTTTATAAATACAGCTGTACGAATTTAAAACGTAACCACTAATTTGTGTTTTATTCATCCCATTTGATGCAGACACTGTATATAATATATCAGATCCAGATTCACTTTCTCACAGTGGCAATACGCCACCTCTGACTTGCTAAAATAAGCGTACAACGGGAACAAAAGGCGCAAAATGACGGAAGAGATATAGAGAGCAAAAAGAGGCATAAACGATAATGATTCCACACCTCCTTTGTCTAAGATAAGTTTTGAACATCACCTCATATTTCGCTTCGCTTTGTCAAGTTGACGTTATTATTTTTGACTATATATTACGTCATGGTATAAAGATCTAAGAGAAATGATGCCACGCCGATGGAGGCGTGCCTTGTGACGTCAACGGGCGAGTGATTTTTAAATCTCTTATGGAGATTTATACTGCTGTCAGCGTTCTTAACTCTCTTTTAAAGGTATTAAAGGGTTTTACGCATTTAATGGTATGTGAAATGAAAGAATAATATCATGGTATTTATGTATATTTATTTCATGAACATACAACAAAGATTAAAGCTAAAATACGACCTAAGTAGTTATAAACAAATTAAAATATGTTTTAAATAGTCCATCTCTTAGTGGAGTGAAATTATGAAGAGGTAAAGAAACTTATAGTCTGTTTCAGTAGTCCTATAAACAATATTTTAATTTCCATACATGTTTCGAAGGCATATCCTCATCAGCTTCAGTGGAAAATACTTAAGAAGTAACTGTTAATAAAATAAAGGAAACCGTATCCATTATAATTTTTTTGTTCTTATAATTAAAGCGGAAAGAGGAATATATTTCTGTTAAATTTCTTTGCCTGGTATCACAACCGAACACAGCGCACGTAATATTATGAAAATTCAGATATTTATTTTAATAAACACACACGACCAAATAAGGAACAGTTCTTGTAAACTTTCGAAATTTCCATGGAAAGCAACGGCAAACGGCACTTACTACGTAGAGACCAGTGTTGCCAGAATTCTTTGATCAAAAGTAATAAGTTGACGGTTTGAAACCTAATACAACAGTAAAAAACGGTGTCAGAGTAAGAAGAGTACGAAAAAAAGGTCGTTACTTTCCTATGATATGGGGGCTACCTCCAGATTGAATATAAATTTCATATGGGGAGCTCCATAACAAGAATGAACATCTCAAAAATTGTTAAAATAGTAATGGATATATTACAATTGTAAAAGACTGACAACGCTGGTGGCAGCGAGCAGTGGCGGAACTTCAAAATTTGGGCCCCTTCGCAAAATTATTTATTGGGCCCCCTATAAAATGATTTAAAAAGTGACCACACTATTCTTTTCTGAATAATTTTATTGTTTAAAATTACTTTTAAACCAAATTTCCAGGAAATATTTACAAAAGTATAAGTTCTCGTAAAATTAATTTAAAAATACATAATAAGATCGAATAATTAGGATTATACAGGGCAGGTTAAAATTTAAACAAGTCGCAAAAAAAGTTTTTTCTTTCCTCAAATAATTTAGATTCACAAAAAAAAAATTATTTGTTTAGGAATAGGAAGTTTGCATTCAATTAAAAATACCTACGGTGTCATAAAAACTTTAAAACCTTCTAGATGTTAATTTCTTGTTACTATAAACATTATCAATGACCTATTTTCCTGCTAGGCCCAGTGGGCCTGGGCCTGGGGCCACACTTTCAGAGGAGCTCAGCACTTGGTTTGCGCGACACTAACCTATTCAACACAAACAAGACAAAAGCTTAACTTATTTGCTAAGCGAATAGGTACCTATGCTTTGGGCCGAGGCCCCCCTGGACGCCTGGGCCCCCCTGCGTTGCATGGTCTTGCTGCATAGTAGTTCCGCGCCTGGCAACGAGCAGGGGTGGCCGAGCAGCCTCGGCTATCGTCGACCGGTTTGAATGGCGCGGCGGTTGTTTTAAAAGTTTGTCGGAATCTTTTCTTATTTCAGTGGTATTTTAGCTGTAATGTGTGTTATATTTCTATGAAATTAATATATGTAAATACTTGTCATTTATTATTCTTTCATTTCATATACCATTACATGAAAACATTTTAATACCTTTAAATTAGAATTAAAAACGCTGACAGCAAAATATAAATCCCCATAAGAAATTTAAAAATCGCTCTCCCTTTGACGTCATTGCGCGCGGCAGACAAAATTGGGACGGTTAGATATCTTACCTTTAGTTATTGTATCATAATATTACGTCGATTCAAAAGATCTAACGAGTTGAATAAAATCATTGATAAAGTGTGAAGCAATAAATATCAGACCCATCGGATTGATGCGCCAAACGTTTCAGTGCAATATAATCGAAAGCAAACGGCATTTATCTGAAATCGCATCGTCTATAGAAAGCATCAATTTTATACAAAAATTGTCATGTTATGCAAAAAGAGAGAGAGAACTCACAAAATATTGCACTCAAAGGGTTTTTCAACTCGAAGGCTACGACTATAGGTTTTATTTTTATTTGGAAAAATCTAAAATTTTGCTTTACAGTTTTTATTTTTTTCCGACTTTGTTCGAAGGGATTTTCAATTTTTCATATTTTTATAAAAAATTGACTCTACAAAATGATCTTCCTTCATGGGAAAAAATGTTATATGTCTCCCGATATGCAACAGGGCTACAATTTGGTTTGTCACGGACTTTTCGCGTGTTTTATCTCAAAGTTAGAAAAGTTCTAATTGAAACAAAATCTATTGTTTGTTTTTTTACATCACGGCTGATATAGGCTTTAGGAATATTTCAAAAATATTTTCGGAAGTCTGAAGACTCGTGCATATTTTTTTAAAACCTTGGAAACCTTGTTTTTGTGATTGTTAGTGTATGAAGTCTAATTTTTTAAGCACATAACGGACACAATGTCGGCAAATATGTATTCTATAACAAAACAATTGCGCCAATTGTCAAGGCCAAAAATATACAGACGATTATATACGGTTGTTTGCTAATGTACCGGAATATTAATGTAGGCATACCATATTATTTAACAATCACCCTTGCATGTTAGCAGGAGTTCAAGTTCATTGTAAAATATGCGTTTTTGTTCTATTAACAATGAAGCTGCTAACTATCAATTATGAATTTGTATTAATATTGGCATAGACATGATATTACACAGCGTGTATCAGCCAAATGGAATAAATTCTATAATAAATAAATGGGGGCGTGTGCGAGAGAACGCTCGGACACGTCGGATTGGTATTTCTAGTTGCGCATTTTTTTCAATAAAAACTTTTTATACAGGGTGTGTCATGTAACAGTGGCCAATACCAACTTTATTATTTTAAATGTAACACCCTGTATATTATTCAATTTTTGGATCCCTCAGAATATTTTCGACATATTTAATATCATATACATATCTTCAACTGTTTTGGAAATATTAAGTATTTTCAGATTTATTGCATTTCAGCGTTTTTTTTACTGAAATGAAATTTTAAAAAAGGTATTAATAGTTTTATTTGTTTATGTTTAAAACCCATGACCTTAGCAAATTGTTGTCTTTTGCATGTTATAGTAGTTTGAATTTCGTTAACTGCATATCAGAAAAATGGTTTATTTAATAGAAATGCACAAAATAACAATTCTACAGCTCTATTTAAGAAATAAGAAGTCTATAGTTGTCCGGTGGTATTAATATCAAATACTAATGTATGGAAAAATATTATGTTTCCAAACCACCCGATGATACCTTATACAATAAGGGCGTATTTAGTCTACACAGAAGCACTTTAAAATACTATTTCAGATTTAATGGTACTACCAAGAAAAGGAAGCCCTCTCTATTGATAGGATGCAACCACCTGCAGACCGGTTTCGAACTTATCAATAGTCAATAGTATTTTAAAGTGCTACTGTGTAGACTAAATACGCCCTTAATGTATAAGGTATCATCGGGTGGTCTGGAAAAATAACATTTTTCCATACATTGGTATTTGATATTAATACCACCTGACAAGTATAGATTTCTTATTTCTTAAATAGATTTTTTTTAAATTTTATTTAATAACGTCTGTTCAGATTGTCTGGAACTACTAAGACATGGCGCTGCGCGCTTTATTTTGTAGACTACTATCGATAGTACGGCGTTAAGTTAGAGTCCTCTCTGTTGATGGGTATGTACAGGGTGGCCAACTAAGCGAGGTAAGCGGCTATATCTCGGAAACCGTTCACCGTACAGCTTTCGGAAAAAAATATTATATATAAAGTTGCCAAGAGAAATTGCTGGAAATTATTTGCAAGTTTGTAGGCCGGCCGCTAGGGGGCGTAACACGAATAGTAATTTGTTGCCAGTCGATTTCTCTACAATTGGCATAGGTAAGGTATATTGATAATACTTATAAATAAATCTCACTTGTATCGTGAACAACTTTGCTTAAACACTTTTTTCTCTAGCCCTGCAAATAAAGTGGTGGGGGTAACGCAAACATCGATTTGCAAAAAATGCAATATCTCAGGAACGCCTCATCTGAAAATATTCAAATTGGTGTTATTTGAAAGAGCTCTTCTTGCTTTATTAGCTACACTTCAAGCGATATCTATGTCATTTTTACTGTAGTCGCTAGATGGTGCTTTCAACAGATTTAACATATTTATCGTTTTTCTCGAAAAACTTAAATGAAATGGTAAATATGTTATTACACCAGTACAGAAAGGAATAAAGGCCAGAGCAAACGGTGAAAACCGCAAGTTCCTATCTTTTTTCTAACCGGAGAAATCATTGAAAAATTTATTTATATCCTACTAAATCTCCCGCCCGGTACTTACATATGTTGCAAAAAATAAGAAGGCTTTGGAAACAAAATACATATTATATATAATAGGAGTATTGGGAAGAAACGTTAATTTTATAAACCAAAAGAAACGTATTCCTTAAATGGTCAAACTGTCTGCCATCCTGGCCCACACATTGTCTGAGCTTTCCTATAGTAGAAAGAACAGCAGCTTCCACTTCCGCTCTTGGCAGGCGAAGAATTGCATTTTGGATTTTGTTCTTCATATCTTCCCTGGTCGTAGGCCTAGCTTGGAATACAATATCTTGTAATCGTCCCCACAAATAAAAGTCCAAGCAGGTCAAGTCAGGTGACCTGGCTGGCCACGAAAAAGGCTTCCTCTTCCTATCCATCGGTCTGGATATGTCTCATTCAGGTATTAATTGAAAAATGTGCTGGACAGCCATCTAGCTGCAGGAACATATTTTGCCTGGTTTCAAGAGGCACATCTTCTAATAAAACACATAATTCATTCCTAAGGAACTCCAAAAACAGGGTCCCGTTTAGTGATTGGTCAAAGAAATAGGTTTATAAAATGAACGTTTCTTCCCAATACTCCTATTATATATAATATGTATTTTGTTTCCAAAGCCTTCTTCTTTTTTGCAACATATGTAAGTACCGTGCGGGAGATATAGTAGAATATAAATTAATTTTTCATTGATATCTCCGGTTAGAAAAAAGATAGGAACTTGCGGTTTTCACCGTTTGCTCTGGCCTTTATTCCTCTCTGTACTGGTGTAATATCATATTTACCATTGCATTTAAGTTTTTCGAGAAAAACGATAAATATGTTAAATCTGTTGGAAGCGCCATCTAGCGACTACAGTAAAAATGACATAGACATCGCTTGAAGTGTAGCTAATAAAGCAAGAAGAGCTCTTTTAAATAACACAAATTTGAATATTTTCAGATAAGGCGTTCCTGAAATATTGCATTTTTTGCAAATCGATGTTTGCGTTACCCCCACCACTTTATTTGCAGGGCTAGAGAAAAAAGTATTTAAGCAAAGTTGTTCACGATACAAGTGAGATTAATTTATAAGTATTATCAATATACCTTACCTATGCCAATTGTAGAGAAATCGACTGGCAACAAGTTACTATTCGTGTTACGCCCCCTAGCGGCCGGCCTACAAACTTGCAAATAATTTCCAGCAATTTCTCTTGGTAACTTTTTCTATAAATATTTTTTTCCGAAAGCTGTACGGTGAACGGTTTCCAAGATATAGCCGCTTACCTCGCTTAGTTGGCCACCCGTACACCTACCCTGTACCGACGAGAACAAATAAGTTCGAAACCGGTCTGCAAGTGGTTGCATCCTATCAATAGAGAGGGTTTTTCTTGGTAGTACCATTCAATCTGAAATAGTATTTTAAAGTGCTACTGTGTAGACTAAATACGCCCTTATTGTATAAGGTATCATCGGGTGGTGTGGAAAAATAATATTTTCTCATACATTGGTATTTAATTCTACAGCTGATTGGTTATGGAGATAAAACACGGACAAACATGGAAGTTGTCGCTTATTTCATGAAAAATTACCAAATTTGCCGCGTATAACTCAAGGGAGAATTAGTAAAATAGAAAAGCAGTTTCGTCAGCTTGGACATGTAAAGCAGATAAAAAAATTAGCTGCCAATGCAATAAGTGATGATACAAAATTAGATATTATGCTTGAGTTTGAGGAAAACCGACATACTCTAGTCGAGAAGCAGCACCAATATTCGATACTAGTCATTCATCGATTATTCGAACATTACAAGAATATTTAAAATGTATCCCTATAAAATGATACCTACTCATGAGCTCATGGAAGACGATTTTGATAGGAGAATGTATATTTATGATGGCAATGTTAGATAACAATGTGATCCAATTAGAACATGTTTTGTTTTCTAATGAGTGTACCTTTACACTTCAAGGTCATGCTAATCGTCAGAATTGCCGCTATTGGTCTTGGGAAAATCCTCACAAGATTAGAGAAAAACATACGCAATATCGTGAAAAGGTCAATGCTTGGGCAGGAATTGTTGGAGATCATCATAGTCTCTTTTTCATTAATGGCAATTTAAATGGCGATAATTATTTAGCACTGCTCCAAAATAATGTCTTGCCAACTTTAACAAACTTACATCCTGATCCAGCAAACCAACAACTTGCAGCGAATATGATATGGTTAAAGCAAGATGGAGCACCGCCCCATTACCAAATCAATGTCCGGCACACCTCAACCAAGTATTTCCAAATCGGTGGATAGGGAGGCGTGAATCGATGGAATGGCCAGCACGATCCCCTGATCTAACGTCATTAGATTTATTCTTATGGGGTTATGTGAAAATTATTATATACAAAACTAAACCCCTGAATTTAGCTGACTTAAGAAGGCGAATAACGCATGCAATTAAATCGGTCACGCCTGAGATGTTCAGTAACGTAAGAAGAATTTTCTATTTAAGATTGGATGTTGCCAATACGTTCACGGCGAGCAGTTTCAGCATCTCCTACATTGATACTTTTCTGTTTTTTACATTATCAAGAAATAAACAGTATTACTTATTAGTTTTTGAGTGTGTTGTTAATTTTTGCAAAAAATCTGAAAATACTTAATATTTCCGAAACAGTTGAAGATAGGTATAGGATACTATACACTAAAGATGTCTAAAATTTTCTGAGGGATCCAAAAATTTAATAATATACAGGGTATTGCATTTAAAATAAGAGAGTTGGTATTGGCCACTGTTACATGACACACCCTGTATGAAAAGTTTTTATTGAAAAAAATGCGCAACTAGAAATACCAATCGACATGTCCGAGTGTTTTTTCGCACACCCCTCCATTTATTTATAAAAAAATTTATTCCATTTGGCTGATAACGCTGTATAGGTGAAAGTGAATATACAAAACCGAATTTTAATAATTTCAAATTTATAAAAAAATTCGTAATATTTAGACAAAACCGAATTTCAATAATTTCAAATTTAAAAAAATTTCGAATATTTTGACAAAACCGAATTTTAATAATTTCTAATTTAAAATTACGAATATTTGGACAAAACCGAATTTTAATAATTTCTAATTTAAAATTACGAATATTTGGACAAAACCGGATTTCAATAATTTCAAATTTAAAAAAATTCCGAATATTTTGACAAAACCGAATTTTAATAATTTCTAATTTAAAATTACGAATATTTGGAGAAAACCGAATTTTAATAATTTCTAATTTAAAATTACGAATATTTGGAGAAAACCGAATTTTAATAATTTCTAATTTAAAATTACAAATATTTGGACAAAACCGAATTTTAATAATTTCTAATTTAAAATTACGAATATTTGGAGACAACCGAATTTTAATAATTTCTAATTTAAAATTACGAATATTTGGACAAAACCGAATTTTAATAATTTCTAATTTAAAATTACGAATATTTGGAGAAAACCGAATTTTAATAATTTCTAATTTTTAAAGTTACGAATATTTGGACAAAACCGAATTTTTACGATTTCTTTCTTTTTGTTTTGTAATTCTATTTGAAAGGATATATGAAAATACATTTTACATTCTCATTGCCACTTTTTCTCCTTTTAATTAAAAATTCAATACGGTTCTTTTTTTCGCATCCATCATCAAGCTTTGTTTTTTTTAAATGGTAGTAACATTCTATTTTATGCTTTATGAACTCCACCACTTCATATTCTGAATACAACGATATATCACACCTGTTAAAAAATGATAAATACGTTTTTCAAATGATAAATAATTGATGTTTTATTACTATTATTATTTTAAATAATGTAAAATAAAGAAATAGTTTTTAATGCCAACTAGAGTATTAATAGAACAATAAAAGATAATATTATTTTAGTCCGAAACCAGTGGCGACTCGTGACCTATGACAGAGGGGGTTCACTTCACAAGTATGGTGAAATTATTTTTAAAATTTTATTTTTGTGTAACGACCAAATAATTACTTTTTAGGCATTTTAAATGTAGAAAGAAAAAAAGTAATAAGAAAATGTGTTAGGTGAAACATATTTTTATTTATTTTTTAATTTTACCCAAGGAAATACAACTTTTGGAAAATAAGAAAGGTTTTCTTAGTGTGTATAGCTGTCGGATCTTAACGTCGTCGCATGCAACCCTCGTAACAATATTTATACAGTCCACTACTAATACTACTAAAGCCATCTACGAGCTGTCAAGAAAACCGAATGATGTCCAATACTACTACCACCATCTACGAGTTATCAAGAAAACCAAATGATGTCTAATACCACTACGGCATCTACGGCTACGTCATTAGGCGCAACCAAAACGAGAACAATAGTTAACTGTTTTATGACGAGAACGAATCGAGCCACGAGACTGACAAGTTGGCATTCTTCATATCTTCAGTGTTTTTTAGTTAAAATCCTTAAATAAAATGGTTTAAAATCATATCGAATATCATTTATCGAAATACACAACATTTATCGACCCTACACAATAGTGCTTAAACGTAAAGTCCATTCTTCGGTTCTTAATTGTAGAAAATTGATCAATAACACCCTCATTAAGTTTGGAATACCCTCTATAAATTTTTTTTCATATATTTCATTTTTAAACTTTCTAATAAAGTCCCTAGATTTACCCTTTGTGGTCTGCGTTAAACTAATTTCGGGTTTAGGTGTTCCCGCATTCTTCACTTCAATTTTTTGCTCCAAACTCAAAGAGCTAAAGTTATTTCTTAAATAGCCCACCGTCAACTATTCATTTCAACTTAATAAATATATAATATTAAAATATTAAAACATACACGCTCGAATTTCTAACTAGATGCACGAACAGACACAAAAACTGTGCGCCTTTTCCACGTTAAATGGCCATAGCCCAGCTTTACCCGCCACCTATTACTACAGAGAAACTGCACTACTTAATCGCACGTGCGAGTAAGTCTCGTCACAACCGTCACTTACCTCGACCGAGGCACAGCTGCCGGATTTATACAGTTTGGTTTGACGGGATGATAAAATATTAGGGAGGGTCGGACTTTTTTAGTTTGACGGTACGATAAAATATTAGGGAGGGTCGGACTTTATACGATAAATAATATTAAATGAATATAAATTAATATTTTTTATTCGTCTTGTTTTGGGAGTGCATGTGCTCCTGTGGAAGAACCGCCACTGTCCGAAACACCTAATAAATAATAAGTGTGATATATTGTTGGATTCAGAATATATAGTGGAGTTTATAAAGCTTAAAATAAAATGTTACTATTGACTCCTTGGGTGTCTTAGAGAAAGTCTACATACTTTTTTTTTAATCGAATATCAAAATACTAAGGTAAAACCCCTTTTTGCCTACATGCTGTCGAGCCGCTTTATCTGGTTTCAGTTAGCAACAATGTAGGTCACTAGAGTAAACTACATTGATGCCAGATCACAATGCGTATCTCGCCCTTGCTTGTATAACCGCCGCTCGGGTATTTATATGTTTAACCCTCGGTATAGTTTCTTCAGTATATTTCGATACTCGGTGTTAGGACGACGGTGCCAAGGGTTCCAAGTGCTTTAGTGTAAAAATTTTAAACGTTTAATTAGTTGTAGCATTACCCGATTTTATGAAATAATTCATAGAAATAAATGTATGTTAGGTACTGTTGGTTCTCTTGCAAAACATATTTTTTGTGTTTTATTTTCTTATTGAATTTAATTATTAAACGGATTATTTTAAAATAAGATCGAAGGTAAGAGAGTATGTATCTTAAAATTGTAGGTTTTTTTTCTAAAAGTTTGAAAAGAAGTGATAACGCGGGTCATAGACGTCTTGTTGTCAAAAACTGAACACGTGCGTTTACAATTCTGTGTTCCAATATGACAACACCGCCTACAATGCGCTGACCCCTTTTGAGACTTGAGACTGCGTCAATAAATTATTGATTGCGAACGTCGTCAGTAGCGGCCACGTAAATTTTCTGATTTCATATAAAGTGTATATTTCGCTTAATAATTCAAAGCGCCATTTATGGTTATTTTTCTTCAATTTATTAATATAATAAGTAATTTCTATAACAGCCATATAATAAGACTCCGTATAAATTTTCCCCCGTTAGCATGTAAAACAATTATGTTTTTAATAAACCCATTCTAAATAAGTTTCGAAAATTAAACATAACACGAAATTACATCCTGGGGAAACCGGGCGTCTGCATGAATTTTACTTTGTATTTGTCTGTCCTAGACATTTAAAACTCGAACTAGTTTGCTTTATGTTTCGTTGAATTACACAATTTGAGTAACTGGTATGTTTTTACAAAATTACCTCTACACAGAAAGAGTCTAAAAAATAAAAAGTTCTAACAAAGAGGACGACTTGGCTGCAATCGGATGTTTGCAAATAAAAAATATAAACGCGGAACAGCATAAGTCATTATTATTGAACAATGGGACAACATCGCCATTCAAAGACACGACGAGCTAGCGCGCTGGCCGGCTGTATCGAGGGAGTAGGAGACGTTCTTCTTATTCTTCTGCCTTTGATCACCCGAAGCGTTGCCAAATCACTTTAGATGGTTCTTTAGATAACTATTTGTGACTAGGGATACAGGAAACTATCGTGAAATATACAGGGTGTTAATAATTAAGACAAAATTACGTTTTCCAAATGAGACCCCAGCAGTGATCCTTAAGGTTTCCAATTTTTTATACCTGGAATCTTAATTTAATGGTAATTTTTCAGTTGATTTAAGAAAGACGCGTATTTTCAGGAAAAAGTCAGATTTAACGGATTGGCAGTGTCTTTGCATCTGTTATTATTTCGTACAGTGAACACAGAAAAAAGTGTGCTTATTTGACCAACAGAAAATGCTCTGAAAATATATAAAATTCTTCTTTTTACAAGTGCCTCGAAAGTGTCTCCTTTTATACTTGTTCTCTTCCCCGATAGTGGCGCTTTACAGACCTCTCCGAGAGAGCGGGCGAGAAAGTATCGAAGCGGGCGGGAAATATTTCTTCCGCCCGCTTCGGGTCACCATGTTCTCCTCAATAGTTTTTTAACTGATAAATAAATAAAACCAGAGATGTCGGTGCGGGAGTTGAACCCGCGACTCTCAGATCGCCAGGCGTACACTCTGCTGCCACTAGGCCACCGAACCATACATATCAACGACAATAAATAGATATTTACATTCCCCATGCGAGAGTGTTTTCATATCATGTATACAGGGAAACTGTCTGAAGAATTTCTTTAATTATCAAAGCCTCGGAGCACTTGTAAAAAAAAGTACGGCACATATCTCGGGCCGTCGGAGGCTTTTACGGTCTCGTGCGGTGGCTTCCCTCACCTTCGGCTGGGTCGGCCATAAAGTACCCATTATGGCCCGCGCTGGCATTAAGACGCGAAAAACAGTTTTCGATTAACTTATTCTTTATTTACATATAGAACTCTCAATTCTTGAAGGTTCTGCTAATAGCTAAATTTCCTTCAGCAAAGGTTGACGCGAGATCCAGATGGTACATCCTTGAAACCTAATTTTTTTGAGAATATGATATCCTCTAAATATCCTTCAGCAACTATGGTACTCTTCCGTCCATCATAGCGCTTCAGCGTAGTCGTACTTGCTCTAGCTTCTGCTAAAAGAGTTGCCGAAGTTCGACGTAAACAATGACCAGTGTACTTTTCTTTAATATTTATATGTTTTTTAATATTCTTATTTACCGTTAAAGTCTTCTTTATCATCGAATATTTAGCCCACAGAGAGCTCTCGGGGAAAATTATTCAGATAGATCATTAAAGTACCCCAACAGCACAGTTTCGTTAATGTTTTCTACAGCATTTTCTGACATCCACTTCAAAAATTGGTCATATTCTTTGTCGTATGAGTTTATGGATTTTCTCGGTAACAGGTTTTGCGTTGCCTTTTCAGCCTTGTTTTCAATTTCGTCGGGAATTTCAAAACCTTGTTCCATTTTTGATTTTTGACTTTGACACATTAAACATTTGAATACTTATCTCCCGAGCAACAAAAACGCAGGTAATGTCGCAGGTAAAAATAAAAAATAGGTAAATCAAATTAAATTTTAAAAATAGTACATTACGTATCAAGGACCGAAAAGAGCCTCCGACGGCCCAAGATATGTACCGTATGTTTTTTACAAGTGCTCCGAAGCTTTGATGCCAAATAAATAAAGAAATTCTTCAGACAGTTTTCCTGTCTACATGACATGAAAACACTCGCGCATGGAGAATGTAAATATCTATTTATTATTTTGGACAAATAGGCTCGGTGGCCTGAGAGTCGCAGGTTCAAATCCCGCACTCGGCATCTCTGGTTTTATTTATTTTTTTACAAGTGCCCGAGTCTTTGAGGCCATGGCCATATAAATAAAGAAATTCTTCAGCCATTTTTTTAAAACATCTTTGAAAAATTAACTGCCAATTTAATTTATATATAATCCGCTATTTATTATTGCTTGTAGTATGGCTCGGTGGGTAGAGTTTCCCCCTGGCGATCTGAGGGTCGCGGGTTTAAATCCCGCACCGACAATTCTGGTTTTATTTATTTATGAGCACATGGTGACTCGAAGCGGACGGGAAAATCTTTCCCGCCCGCTTCGATATTTTCCGATATTTTCCGGCCCGCTCTCTTGGAAAACGCCACTTTCGGTGAAGTGAACTTGCATGAAAAGAGGTACTTTCGGGGCACTTGTAAAAAAAAATATTTATTATTTAAAACGAACTGGTATGACATAAAAGTTTGTATGCACCAGGGGTACTAAAAAATGTATACTTTGTAAGACTGTCGCACTCAGGGCATAATCATCTACTTAGTACCATTGATACATAAATAACTATTAATAACCGAGTTATCATTTTATTAATATTAATTTCTCTAATCTTCGCGTCCAATTTATTGTTCAATTTATTTAACGCAATACTATTAAATACTCATTAGATTATTTATATGGTTTAGATAGTTATCCGGAATGTAAATATAATTTTTTTTTATTAAATTTGAACCGGGATGATGCTGGATAGTATTAAATGATAAAAATTAATATACTTTAGTATTTTATGGTTGATGCATATAACCATAAAAAAGTTATTATTATATTTTAAGTAGGGGATATCGGGGAAAGATGATGACTAGGGGAAGACGATAATCGTGAATATATCGCTGCACAATACATTGTTAAAGTATTTGTTAGCAGTGCCATCAGTTTTGAATGACAAAATATATTATTTTCAATTTTCCAGCCAAACAAGGTAAAGTTTCCAACACTTCAACATTTATTTATTTATCGTCAATAATATTTTCACATACTAATTATTACTAGTTATATTTATCAACAAATAAGCTTAAGCCCATTGCAATTCTCTGGAAGCAAGAAGACTTTGTGCTGAGAGATTTTCAAATCGAAATTTATCGGATCGAAAAACATTTGTTATTTAAAATATAGTATATTTTGGCATTTGTTAGGATTTACCGTTTTAAAGCGACCAAAGGCCCAAGTTTAATTCTATTTCTGGCTTTGGGCGTGTCTAAACCACATATGTGGTTTAGACACGGGGAACCATTATATTGCTAATACCATCTGCAATTATGTCTCCGCTATGGGCATCGAAGGGGTAATAGTGAGTTTGTGCAGTTCGGAAATTTCCTTGTGAAAGTAAACATTCGACAGGACCGAATTTCAACTTTTTTAATGTAAATTTCACTGGTTAGTTAGGACAAATCTTGCAATCAAAATTTCTATTAGTTCGAATTAAAACGGCGTTCCATGCATAGGATTTCTGACGATATGATGATCCGACGGTGCCCTGATTAGTGTAAAGTTTTGGTGCCAAATTCCGTCGGAATCTTTGTAACAATCGACACGATGAGCCTTATTTGAACTTTCATCCGACGTCGTATGTTTCTTAACCTCACTTTTTTCTAAACCAAAAATTAAGAATGAATGACTATATTGACAATTTTGGGAATTATTATCAGCTACTAATGCACCAAATTAAAAAAAACATTAATTTTAAGGTTAGGTAGTGGCCACATACATATTATATTGTATACGAGTGACACTCTCTTTTTTTTTTGTTACAAGCTTTTTAGTGAAATTCGGTTCCGAGAATCGGATAATGTGATAAGCAAAATATTTTCGTATATATGTACATACCTGAAATACTTTATACCTGGTATTGATCCACGATTTTTGCAAAAAAGCACCATGCACTTGTGTACTTTCATCTTAAACAAAACAAGTAACTAACCTACCAAACAGCGAATCGAATCACCACAAATTAAAAACTCCTTTACAAAAATTGTTGTTAAGCGATGAAAGTTAATAAGCACTAATATACCGACAACAATGTGGATGAACCACTTTTTATTCTGTAATTTGAAAAAGCATCCAGAACCAAAGATGGCGACGAATAACAACAAACAAATAAGTAATGTCGGGCCGGCTCTGACGCGATCGATAAAATTTCCACCCTACTGCGCAAACTCAATAGTACCACGCCATCTCCCATAGCGGGAACACTTTTTGTATTTTGGAACGTTCGTATTGGCAATATAATGATTATATATATGTGCTTATTGTTCAATAACAACGACTTACGCGGTTCCACGGCGAAATCCCAAACCGGACCACGCGGTCCACTGATAAATACTCTTAATTATTACTTCCTGTCCTTTTTCAACCGAGTATAAAATTAACAAAGAATAAGCTCTATTATTCGAGGTATCTGTTGTAAGGGCAAGAAACATCTTTGTAATTATATTCTATATTTTATCAATGAACTTGAAGACACCCTGCTCGAAAATTAACCATAATATGGTAATAATTTTGAGGTTTAATCTACACAATGCCCACATGTTAATGATGTGGTTAACGAGGAAACTAATTGTTAGATGCCCATAATAGCCTGGTATATGAATAACAACTTAATCTCGAAAATCGCTGAAAGAGAAAGGGTTTATCCCTAAATAAGAAGTATGTGTTTACAAATTGCGTTTGTGGTTTCGTAGATCTTTCTGTCTATTACTAAATTTTATCGGATTTTATATGTAATTTTTAATATTCCTTTAGCGAAGAATCTGACTGCATCCCGTAATCGATAAGGTAAAACGGTCAGTTATGGATAGCTTTAGAGCCACTTTTAGATAAATAATATCTAATGTTTCTCCGACAATTAAAAAAAATAATTAACCAATGTTGCAACAACATTTTTTGGGCTTCTCTTTAATAAATTCAGCCATAAGATTAATGAAAAAAGTATTTTTAATACCTACAAAATATTTTTTTTATTATTAAGGGTTGAGAGCCCAGTAATTGATATAGTAATTTGGGATAAAATCCAATAACATAACCAGTGGCGGTTCTTCCACAGGAGCACATGCGCACGTGCACCCCCATAATTTATATTCATTGATTATTTGTCGTATAAAGTCCGACCCTCCCTAATATTTTATCGTACCGTCAAACCAAACTGTAGCAAGTAGAATGACGTGATCTACCTACTCGCGTATGCGAATAAGTGGGCGGGGCATATTGCAGTTTCTCTATAGTAACAGGTGGCGGGTGGCAGCGGGGGATAGCGGGGCTATGGCGATTTAACATGGAAAAGGCGCACAATTTTAGTGTGCGCCGCGCTATTGTCTGTTCATGCATGTATTTAGAAATTCGAGCGTGTATGTTTTAATATTATATATTTATTAAGTTAAAATTAATAGTTTCACGGTGGACTATTTAAAAAATAACTTTAGCTCTTTGAGTTTGGAGAAAAAAATTAAAGTGAAGAATGCGGGAAGACCTAAACCCGAAATTAATTTAACGCAGCCACAAAGGGTAAATCTAAGGACTTTATTAGAAAGTTTACAAATGAAATATACGAAAAAAATAACTGGATTTGTGGATGCAGCACAACTAACCGTTGTTTGTTGTTTGGTCGCGGCGTTGCGGCACCTAGCACAAAAAGATTAAAACACTCAAGCTCATATCAATGCTCAGTAGGAGATACAGCTGTTATTTAAAATAATTTCACGATACTTGTGAACCCCCTCTATCATCGGTCACGAGCCTCCACTACTGATAACACAGTGATTGATATTTTTTATTAGCAAATATTAATTATAATAACTTAAAAATTCAACTAAAAGTTCAACCTATCGATCACTGGACGGGTATCAATTATTGGTCATTTTACCTTAATGGAAAATTGTAATATATTTTAGAATGTTTAATGCATTAACCTTTAAAGGGACCTTTCACTTCCATCACTCTCTAATCCACCACCACCACAAAAATATATCCACAGACAGAACAATGTCAACAATGCAAATCTTCTATTATACATTGAATTATTAAACCCGTCATATCCCCCCCCCCCTAAATATAGAGCAAACCTGAACAAACCCGTCATATCCACCCCTAAATATAGAATCGGTTGCGACTCTTATGGAGATTTGTATCGCTGTCAGCCATCTCTCAGTGGAGTGAAATTATGAAGAGAGATGTTATCAAAATAAATGAAACCGTATCCATTCTAATTTTTTGTTTATATCCTTAGGAAAACGGAAACACCTTATATTTCTGTCAAATTTCTTTGCCTGGTTATCCATATCACAACCGAGCACAGCGCACGTCGTTATAAAAATTCAGATATTTATTTTAATAAACACACACGACTAAATAAGAAACAGTTCCGGTAAACTCTCAAAATTTCCAGGCTACGGCAAACGGCATTCACTACATGGCGACCAGTGTTACCAGAAATCTTTGATCTAAAAGTAATAGGTTGACAGAAACCTAATAGAATAATAAAAAACGGTATCAGAGTAAGAAAAATACGAAAAAAATGTCGTTACTTTCCTATGATATGGGGGCCACCTTCAGATTGAACATAAATTTCATATGGGGAGACCCACAACAAGAATGAACATCTAAAAAGTTGTTAAAATAGTAATGGATATATTAGAATTGTAAAAGACTGACAACGTTGGTGGCAACGAGCAGGGGTCGCCGAGCAGCTTCGGTGGTATTTTAGCTGTAATGTGTGTTATATTTCTATGAAATGAATATACGTAAATACTTAAATACTAAATACTAAATTTAAAAAATCACTCGCCTCGTGTCGTTACTGCGTGCGGCAGACGAAATTGGAACAGTTAGATATCTTACCTTGAGTTATTTGTATCATGGTAAGTACCTGAATACTTTAATATTTACAAAATAAGCTAACAGTACTCATTAAGTAAAAAATATAAAAACACTGCGATAACTAAACTTAACAAATGAACAATATTTTAAGTTTTGGGCGTTTTGTAATTGCACGATTCCAGGTTTGGCTCTTTTGAGACGGCAAAAGCCAGAAATCGAATTAAACTTCCGACTTTGGTCGATTTAAAACGCACAATCCTAAGATTGAACAACAATATCGCGCCATTGACCGTTTTCGAGCTTTGCGCCCAATATATAGAATGAATTAATCACATATTTGTAGTAGATTATCGAAAAGGTAATAAAATAACTTTCGGAGAAAACTACCTGTTCCCCAATCACATTGGTCTTTAAATTAATAAGAGAAGGTTTGTCATGAAAATGTTCATACAAAAAAACTGCTGAATAAAGTGATAAAACTATTCTTCCTGCTAAGCACTTTAAAGCCGCAGGGAGTGCCTAAGCTATATTTTTATTCTCCAAATTTTTTGTGTTCTGTTTTCGCGCTCTTGAAATAACATAATTTATTTTACAACCGATAGTCCGAACTCGTAGAATAGAAATATTTCCCAGTGGAAAAATGTTGGCTTTGAATAATTGTTTATTCAGTAAAACGTTACCGGTAAAATTGAATGCCGAAATATCAGCCACCAGGATTTGATGTATTCATTGAAGAAAGGCATTTTTGTCATAATAGAACATTGGAGCGGATTAATTTTTTCAGGGCCTGCATCTACCGATTATTTGCCCGAAAAGTAAAAGACCAATTTAACATTTATCTGCCATTATGAATAAATGGCGAACTGCAACACTTTAGAAAAAATAAAAATCCGTGTTTTATATGATTTGCCATCGAATTATTGGGTCTGATAATGTCCCAGGGCTATATAGATGTAACCGTTTTACATTAAAACTTGTTTTTGACGGCGTGATTTCGTGGTTTCTATCAGTTAACTTTAACGCAGTGGCGGCTCGTGGGTGAAAATATAGGGGAAGAGCCAAATATCAAAATATATATTTTTTTATTATCTATTTTTTATGTATTAAATTAATACTTCAGTTCTTTAACCCTGCATATGTGCTTCATCAACAATATAGTCATAGAAAGGGACGTTATTTTTGAATACTTAGAGATATACACCGGGTCCAAGATAAGGAGGGCCAGTACAGGGACCTCGGAAATCGTAAGAGATACGAAGTTAAATAGAGGTAAAGTTGAGCATTTACGTGCCTAATAATATGCCGTTTAGAAAGTTTTAAAATTGCGAGTAGTTCCGGAGATATCCGGAGAAACCGAAATTCTGAAAAATCGTTTCATTTTTTTCCTGGGATTTTTTGAGATCGAATTCTAAAGTAAATTGCACTTTTACATTGCCACTTTTTCCGCTTTATCTAACAGCGTTAATTGTTTTGTAATCCGACGAGTCGTATTCGAAGGGCCATCATCAATTTTATTTTTTTAAATACGGTCCGGAATTTGAGAGCTTTTTGCTTCCGAGTACAACGATGTATGACACATTGTAGTGTAGTGAAGTTTCGAGGGTTTTTTGAACAACATCACGAAATTTTGGGATACGGTCCTGTATTTCTCCTAATTTTATAAATAATATATCATAAGTAAGCCCTAAATTTTTACTTATGTTGGACTAGTTCAATAGATAACAAATTATTTAATAATAAACCACAAATAAGTGAACAAAAAACATACCAAAACAGTAATAAAACGAACAACGAAAAACGTAAAAACATACATAATCAGGTGTTCAAAATAATTTCCGTTATTTTGGTTGTCTCCTTTCTGAACACTTCTCCAAATGAATCCGCTCTGCCCCATATCAGGATAAAATAAAACACAATAGAATATTAAACTTTTCAGCATTTGTAAAATTATGTTTCATATTTTCTGGAAAATACAAAACCTCCTAAAACGCCTTCAAATGTTGACAACGATCACAAGGGGAATGTCAAGTGAAACAAATCACGCATCAGCGTCTTAATTTTTTTGTTTCAATCGATTACTTTTCTTTTAACTCCCAAATCAACAGAATTTTTAAATAATGTTTCTGTATATTGTTCAATTATTTGTGGTTTATTATTAAATTATTTGTTATTTATTGAACTAGTCCAACATAAGTAAAAATTTAGAGCTTACTTATGAGATATTATTTATAAAATTAGGAGAAATACAGGACCGTATCCCAAAATATCCTGATGTTGTTAAAAAAAACCTTTCGAAACGTCATATTCCAATATCAGGAAAAAAGGACTGTATTTAAAAAAAGAAAGTTGATAATGGCCTTTCGAAGACGACTCGTCGGATTACAAAACAATTAACGTTGAAAACGGAGAAACTGGCAATGTAAAAGTGTAATTTACCTTAGAATTCGATCTCAAAAAAACCCAGGAAATAAATAAAACGATTTTTCAGAATTTCGGTTTTATCCGGATATCTCCGGAACTACTCCGAATTTTAAAACTTTCTAAATGGCATATTATTAGACATGTAAATGCGCAACTTTACCTCCATTTAACCGACTTCGTATCTGGTTGGTTTCCGAGATCCCTGTACTGGCCCTCCTTATCTTGGACACGGTGTATTTGCTAAATATGAGAGTCTGTCCTGACTAATTACCATATTAAACAAACAGCAACAGAATTATTCATACAGTCTCATCTGCTTAAAGATTCTTATAGGCATTTAATATGTCATTGCCATGGCAACCAACTATTTTAATGGTAACTTTCATATCATTGGATCGGCTGATGACAAGGTGACAAGCTAACAAACACCCCGATATGATCGTCAGCTCTAAGTAGACACAAATAAGAATGCTGATCGCTCTTCCTGCAGATCGCGTAGATTTTATTTTGTATGCAAAACCAAAACTGGCTAACATTTTTTGTTGCGTTTGCCTCTACTTAGATTAGATTACACCAGATGGAGTGGGATGTGCATTCTATATACCCGATCCTTTCAGATTCGCCGCAACCCGTCCATATTCACGGCGGAGATGATAGCTATTAGGCAGGCTCTTGACTACTTACTCCAACATACTACACCTTCTAGGTATATGATCTTATCGGATTCTATGTCATGCATTAAAGCAATAGAGAATAAAGCTAAAACTGTGTATGTGAACCCCCTTATATTCAAGGTGTGTCAGAAACTACTAAACCTGGAACGCAATAATGTCAGGGTATCCTTCGCTTGGTTTAAATGCCATGCAGGAATTGTAGGTAATGATCGATCTTCAATCTTCTTGCCTAACGGGCCATTCATGAAGGCATGATAATACCCGGCCTCCAACTCTATGATATGCTTTCACAGGTTCAGGTTAATATTAAGAATGCATGGAAGGAATCATATGCAAAATATGCAGCTAGCAACTAGAATCACTACAACCGAAATAATAAAACCTTGGTTCCCAAGGCAAGTATACAGGAAATATCCCTTAGTAGAGGGTATTACATAACTTATGTCGGACAAGGTAACCTCAGATATCTGTTAAATAAAATGAACGTGTCCGATAGCCCGCTCTGTCTATGTGATGGCACAGATGTATGATCTAAACCACTGGTTGTTTAATTGTTTGCATAACCAAAGATCTTCTGAATATCTGTTACCAGAACTGGCTGAAATACATTATTTGCCCATTAATGCCGATAGTCTAATGTCTACAGTAAGACGGGAAAACAGAATCAACGATATTTTCATCGGATTTGTAAGAAAGTGTGAGAGAATGCTGTAGGGCCTTGAGTATCCCAGTGTTTACCTTTTGCTAATCTACCGTCCGCGGTCCAAGGTGGTATGTGTATGAGTTAAAGTTGTAGGACCACTGTGCACTGAGCGAAATTTCGAGTTGATATAACTCAAATATGAGTTGCCCTAGACTGAAGCGTGTTGCTAATGGGGGACAGCCCAGACCTCTGAATTACGGCAACCAAATCGAAGAATCAACTCACTATTCATAAGTTATGATAGCACAGAAGATGGGCTATTTTATGCGTTGGAATAGCTCACGCCCCAACGTCTTAACTTATTGATAGGCTGCCGTAGCTACCAGTATGTGAATTGTGATGCGTTACTAGTCGGGCTAGATTAATTCATGATTCGGGCAATCAAAACTTGACATTTAAGTTGTTCTAGCTGACGATGGTGGCTGGAACAATTCACTCTTTGGGATACCAGAGTTTAAATTTTGGACTACCAGTACCTAAATTGTGGACTATCGGAACTCAAAATATTTTTTTGATTTAACGCCTGCATATTGTGGACTTCAATTGCCTTTTGTTTTTTCAAGTTATGACATTTTTGTTGTATATTTAAAAAATAATAATCAAATGAATTATAGACAGGAGAGCATATTGCGGCTAAGAAACCATGTGGACGAAGTGATGACGATTGGTTATAAATAATAAGGCTCCATTACAATAATAACAATTTTTATGCATCTCCCTCCTGTCCCTCCATTTTACGCCAACTGACCAAAATTATGCAAAACACAAATTCTCACGCACAGAGAATAAAGATGAAACATCCCGCAAACAGCGCAACGGCCAACAGGTGTCTATATGCGCGATCGAAGGAGAATTGGCGAATAACAATGGAATGAACCGTGCCAAACCTGCACGAGCACGAATTCGGAACTTTCCGTGACCTTACGATCTTGCGATTTACCCTCGATATTGGGGTATTGGAGCAGGTTTCCTGAATTATTCCAACTCAAAATAATTTGCACATGGTAATGAGTTAATATAATGCACGTCCGGGTTAAAACGACACTTTATAATCAATTAGTAAGTTTTCCCAACCCAGAAACTGAGTTCAGGTAACTCATAAAATAGATGAGGAATTGTGGTGATCCCAAATATGTTTAAAATGTTGATAAAAAATCTCTTTCTGGGTTGAGGCGAACCAAAAGAACCTGAATTACTGTAGCGTTTTAAAATAAGTTGTGATAATTCGTAGGCTCAGTTAGAACAATGGGTTGTTGTAGTTAGATATGGGTTGAGGTAGCTCCAATTTTGTAACCCACGACATTGGTAAATGCATTTTTGTCAGTGTGGCGTGAAGCGTGTGTCCCCGTTTGTATATGTTTCCAGTAGGATAGAGGTTTCCTAAATGGTGATTAGATATGGGTGTGACTGAGCTTATGTATGACGAGTATTCCATAAAGAATAACTGTTTGGGTAGTGGCTGCATGCGCTTAATGCAAAGCCAAAAAGTAAATAAATAAAAAAATAATTTTTTGAATAAAAATAAAGTTATTGTTTTTTATTTTCTTTTTCATTCTTGAGGAGGTGACCCTTCCCGTGACGACCCGCCACTGCTTTAACCGGGATGTAAAATCTGCCGCAATAACAATTTATTTCGCTTGTTGACTTCCCTAAACGGCCTATAAGTGGATTATTCAAAACTAACAGTAAAAAATATAAATTCGCGAATATTCCGGAAAATTCACGTTGTATTGTTCACCACTGTTCGAGAATTGCACAGAATCACTACTCGTTCTAACTTAAAAGCTAATAATATGACCGTTTTAAGAGTTTATTTACTTAGTGGCGCCAATTTTGTCGTTAAGTTTTAATTAGAGAACTCTTAAACAGCATTTAAACTAAAAAGTTATTCGTTGCAATATTAAGAGAACCTGAGCGAAGTCAATACTTCAGGCGGTCTTGCTATAAGAAGAAGAAATATTTGGGGTCGATTTCACAGATCGAGAAAATCTGAAAACATTGCCGGAATCTTTTCCATATTTATTAATCGATTTTAAAAAATAGGTTGTCGATTTCTAACCATTTTATTAATTTTATAGGGCTTTACCAGCTTACATTGCTTCCTTGGATCTTTATCTGCATAAATACAGGGTGTCCCACCGGGAAGCAATTCGATCTATACAGGGTGTTTCGTAACCCCTCTGAAAAAAATGAAGGAGGTGAATCTCACCTTATTTTAAGCCAAAAATGTGATATAAACGTATTTAATTTTATTAATAATTGGAGGAAAGTCCATAATTTCATTTTACATGGCGCAAGAAATAAAATTTAATCTAAAAATCTTCCGAAACAAAAAAATATATACTTTCGTTCGTTCGAACAAACCCGAACAAACCCGAACAAACCCAATTTTAATTGCATTACAAAGTTCTTTTTCCTTGAACATTTTTTTCCTAAAACAGAGATAAATGCTTGGGGAGAAAACTCGTTTAGTCTGTGACCACAACGGCGCACCGCCCCTCGCCCATAGCCTTATACCATAGCACCGCACAGCCTCGTTTGAGCTTCCGATGAAGAAGATATTGTTTGAAACTCTAATATAACAAAGTAGTATGTAATGCTTAAATTATATGCTTAAACAAAAATCTAGTATTTATATGCATTCTCATATATTCACATATTGGGCATCTATCCTTAGATCTTTATAAAGGTGATAAATTTCTCCATAGAATCTTCGCTTTGCGTTAATAGGATGCACTGGTAATCTTGATTTTTTGTGTTTAAACATATACCAGTTGGTTATATTAGCGTCTAAAATTATATCTTCTTCATCGGAAGAAGATAACAACGCACAGTCCATGTTTATATCTCGATGTCGAGAGATAAACTGATCGACAGACAAGGCAATGAGCGAGGCTCGGTGCGCCGTTGTGGACACTACTGTGCGGTGCTATGGTACCAGGCTATGAGCGAGGGCGCTGTTCGGTGCGCCGTTGTGGCCATACACAGCAGTACTCCAGAATCCACTTAATTATCGTTTAAAATTTTGCCGCAACCCAACATTATTTTATTTAAATTTCAAATTCATATCTTAACGATAAAGAAATTACAGTTTTCAAATCATTTTCATTGCCACCCCGGTATAAATAGAGCCGTACGAACTTGAAACGAGAATTTAAAAATAAATCGAGTAAAATTTAAATAGATGTGTTAGAAGTTATTAATAGTTCTGTTAATAAGCCATATATATTTATTATAAGATTTAATCAATAAAATCAATTCAACACACACACACTCACACTAAAATAACGTTTGGGTTAAAGTTAATCAACCAAACTTCATAAATACCTATAAAGAACGCTGTCTGAACGAAGTCTAACAACTAAATAGGTTCTGAAACAGAAAACAACTATTTAATTGTATATTGATAACTATAAGCTGACAGAAAAACTCAATATTTGGCTTTGAGCTAGGAGGAGAAACTGCTATACGAGCGTATTCGTGTTAAAAGAAGGAGAAAATTGTACAAAATCCGAAAATCCCGTTGAGAGGTTGGAAACTTGGACCTTTTCGGTTTTTGCTCATTTTCTCTAAAATTGTATAGGGTGACCCATTTTCGACAGTTCTTCGGGGTATTAGAGTTATTATCAAAGATAAAATTTTGCGCTTTTCACTTTATGTCCCATTCTTGAACGAAACAAAAGGTTCCGGCGTCAAATTTGCCATAGCTCTGTTAGTTTTTAATCTACAGGGTGATTTTGAACATCTTCACTTCACACGAACAAACCCGTTAGGCGGTAACTTATCAAAAATTTAAAAACTGACCTCGTTAGGGATTCTTACGTAAAGGTCAGTGGCCTAGCCAGTTTTTCTTTAAAAAGTCTATTTTTTTAGATATTAACAGAAGTAAAAAATGTGAAATGAGACCCTATATATTTCTTTAATTAATTGAGCATATTTACGAACAGTAGAAAGCTTAATGCACACGGCCGGAGACGGAATATAAATGAGTCATGTTGTCGCAAACATTCATTAAAGAATATGCACCAGAAGAAGAAGAGCATATACTTTTTGCTTTACAAAAAATGTACAATTGTTTATAATTTACATTCAAAAAGAACCTAAGAATGTGATAATATCTATAATTTACCCTCTAGATATTTTTGTGAAATTTGGTCCACACTTTCTATGCATCAAGAGGCATTTTATGATGTATATGTGCGGGAAATGTATTTTTGAAGAAAAGAATTGTAAAATTAAAAAATATTTTTGAAATTCTCATTCCTTGCGGAGCGAATGTCTTCCCTTGATTTTTTGTCGTTTGACGTACAGTTTTCCCATGAAAAAATTATATTAATTCATTTGCACTCATTATGAAATTAAGTATTAACAAAGATTTAAAAGGATCAAGTAGGCAGATTTTGTTTGTAAGCATAAACAGTTTCGACAGTCTACCTAATCTAGTTGTCATTATTTAAGTCATTAACATTAACAAATTATTAAAAAAACATGAAAATCTTTAACACCCTGTATCTCAAAAGTTAGGACGTTTAGGACATATGTTCTTATGAAGTTTTTTCCTGAAAATGCCCCCGAGATTAACCTCCTTAAATATTAACATGTTATTAAGAAACACCCTGTATATTATAAAAACTCTTACGTAATACACGCGTTTCATAATTAATAAAAATATGAGAGATCTGCCAAGTTTTGTCCATTTGCATTTGTTTCTAATAAATTGACCATGGCCTACTGTTATAAGTAACGTAAATTATTAAAAATATCGCGTTTTTAGGTTCCTTTTTTAAAAATAATATACAGGGTACCAAAGATAAAGAGGGCCTCTATGGTTATCTCGTTAACACAATCAACGGACCAACAATATGCAAGACAAAAAATGGTGGTAAGATGTGTAAGTATTGAGTTATTTAAAGAAAACTGAAATTTTGGATTTTCAATTTTATTTTTTTCCCGGCGTTAACATTAACGTTAGAGCAAAACTGATAAAACATTCTCATATTAACTATTGATGAACCAAAAGGTTACACAACAATTATTTTTATACGACGTTTCGTTTTCAAGAAATCATCATCAACTTCATTTTTTCAATAATATGGTTCTGATTTTATAATGTCCAATTTTAAGAGCCTTTTTTCTTCTAAATTTTATGGTGTACTACACATTATCATTTAATTACGTTTTTAGCCTTTTAAATCATTATTATGAAATTTTGCGGATACGAACCTGTTTCCCATAAATTTGGAGAAACAGTTCAATTCAGTATGTACTAAAATGAATATTTTTATAGTACCTAATAATCATAACACAAGATACTGATACTTGATATTTTATTAACAATAACGAAACAATAAGTATGAAAAATAAATAACAAATAGGTACATAATAATATGCATCGACAAAAAAACATACAGGGCCAGGGAAACAGAAGACCTTAGACTAGTCCATTGAAGACTTTCAAAGCGTGACGCCACAAATGCTATATTATTATGCTAATGAATGTTTTAAATTGTACAATTTTAAGATGATATTTATCTTTGGAGAATGATAAAAATCATTTCGAACACCTTTTAGAAAATTAATTTCTGATAATTTAATATTAGTTAGTTTCAATCCCAATATGTTTTTGCTGATGCGTGTACCTGTACAGGGTGTCCTATTTTCGATACGTTTATATAGGGTATCTCCGTAACTGTTAGTGCTATCAAAAAAGTAATGTAGGTATCATGTACTCTTTTTGGGTCAAACTTAAAATGATAAAATCAAAATTTGAAAATTTTCGCTCGCTTAAGAGATATGGGGGAAAATCAAAAAATTGACAATTTAAAAATTACCCTATATTTTCTTAGTTAAAAGATACAGAAAAATGTTTTATACAAAAGTTTCTTTATAATGATTTTTGAATAATTTGCCGTATTTAGAATAAGTATACGTGGTCAGGTAAAAAAGTTATCGGACCTAACCCCATTTATTTTTAAATGAAGCACCCTATATATTTTAATCTAAGAAAATTGCATTTTAAATTATATTGACTAATATATAACACACCATGGATAATATTGGTTTCCTAGGCGATTTATTTAAACTTTATTACTTTAAAAAAAGTAGGCGATGAAACAAAAGCTAATCCTAGAGACAACTATGTTGACATTCTAGTTGTTATTAACATTTAAGGTCAATTTATTTTTACATATTCATTTGTGAAAATGACTTATCAACATTTTGAAAAATGTGATATGATATCTATGATCCATGTTGTATTATAAATTTTAAAAGACAGTTTAAAATGCTATATTTTTAGATTAAAATATACAGGGTGTTCCATTTAAAAAAATTAGGTTAGGTCCGATAACTTTCTTACCTGACCCCGTATACTTATTCTGAAAACGGAAGATTATTCAACAATCATTATAAATAAACTTCTGTATAAAACATTTTTCTGTACCTCTTTTAACTAAGAAAATATAGGGTAATTTAGAAATTGCCAATTTGTTGATTTTCCCCCGTATCTCTTAAGCGAGCGAAAATTTTCAAATTTTGATTTTACCATTTTAAGTTTGACCCAAAAAGAGCACATGATACCTACATTACTTTTTGATAGCACTAACAATAACGGAGATACCCTATAAAAGTGTCGAAAATGGGACACCCTGTACCAGTTTGTTGTTTATTTTGTCATATTTACTGTTTTTTTATTATTACTAAATTAATTTGTGTTATAGGTATTATGTAGTGGATTATTATTAAGTAATTTTAAAACTATTCATTTTAGTGGATACTGCATTGAACTGTTCTTCAAAATTGATGGGAAATACAGGTCCGTATCCTGAAAATTTCATTAAGATGATTTAAAGGCTAAAAACGTCATTAAACGAAAATGTGTAGTACATCATTGAATTTAGAAAAAAGGCTCTTAAAATTTTATATTATAAAATCAGGGCCGTATTAGAAAAAAGTTGATGAAGATTCTTTGAAATCGAAACGACGTATAAAAAAAATGTTATGTAATCGTTGGGTTTATTACAAGATGCCGTGAGCATGTTTTGTCAGTTTTGCTCTAACATTAATATTAACGCCGGAAAAAAATAAAATTGAAAATTCAAAATTTCAGGTTTGTATGGCATATTGTTGATTGCGATACTTTTTCCCCATTTAACCGAAGTTGTATCTGTTACCATTAACTAAATCCCCATAGAGGCCCTCCTTATCTTGGACACCCTCTGTATAGGGTGTCCCTTTTAAAAATTGTTACTTTGGTAATGTCTCAAAAAATAAACTTGTTAGAGAAAAACTGGCTACGCCACTGATTTCTTTACACAAAATCTCTAACAAGTCAGTCTTTACCTTTCTGATAATAAGTTAATGCTAAGGAGAGGATATTTGCAAAATCACCCCGTAAATTAAGAACTAAGAGAGCCATGACAAATTTGAGACCGGAACCTTCTATCTATCTATCTAACTTTAATAATAACTCTAATACCCCCAGAAAGTGTCGCAAATGGAATACCCTGTACACAATAATAATATATCGCAATCTTCACGAAGTCTATGGTTATTTTAGATATTTTTTTACTTGTATACTTCACCAAAACCAAATGTGCGCTTATGCCTTTATAAATCCATGCATGCCCAGTATACGCTATGAATTAATTTAATAATAGTGTCTCATACACATCTGTAATTTATGTCTTTGGAGAGTACTCCAGATTATAAAATACGGCTTGCGTCATGACTTAATTGTAAACTATAACTCTACCAACCGCACGTATGTATGTCTTATTGTTATTAACATAACAAAATGACGTTTATTATCTTGTGACTCTTGTGAGAAATTTCATGTGGAAAGTATTTTTTGTATAGTTTTTGAAGAATTATACCGTTGATCTTTTGACTGCAATAAAACCTCACTATCACTTGCACCATAAAATAAATAAGGAAATCCCAAATTTTAAAACCTTTTCGAGCAGAGCCGGACCAGGTATACAAATTCAATTTATACCTATGCCGGATGCATATATAAATACAAAGTGATTTTTAATAATTTTAATCTTAAGTGGTTTTCCGGCGAGTAATTTTTAGTTAGGCTTATTAGTGGTAGAATGTGGCGTCCTTGGAATTGTGCTGATAGGGGGGCATCTTCAAGTGTCATTTTTAAAAGAAAGCATTTATCTACCGATGCCAAACTAATAATTAAAAATGTGTATCAATCGTTGTTGAGTAGAAATTTTAATTCGATGGATGCTTTAGCAGAGACGTCTACTTTGACAAAAACTCCTTTATCTTCGGTAAGAGACATAGTACTTAAACCTGTTAATCCTAGAAAAAATCGGAGTGATTCTGGCACATTTAGAAGCATTGACGAAAATGACATGGATTTATTAAGAAGAAAGATTTACCAAATGTATGAGGCACAAACTGTACCCACTTTGATTTCCCTCAAGGAGCGGCTGATTAAAGACAGAACAAATATCTCTTGTAGCCTTTCAAGCCTTAGGAAAATATTGCGTAAAATGGGTTTTAAATACCGAAGCATTGATAAAAGACAAACATTAATCGAATCTCAACGTTTACAACGTTTCTTACAATAATTGTATGATTACAAATGTTCAACCTTTAATTATAAGTTTAGGCTTAGATGAAGATAGTGATAGTGATACAGAGTTAAATTTTGAATAAATTATCAATAGTTTCTTAGAATTTAATTAATTTTTATTGTACTTGTTATCGTAATAGTTATACTTTTAAATTATATTATTTTCAATTATCATTAATTGTTATCATTATTTTACATTTATTATACCTAAAACAAAAAATACCTATCTATTTATTTTAAATTATAAAAATAAATCATGTGGTGTGGTATACATTTTCAAGTCGGCCCTGATCCCATTTATTGAGCTTTGAAGAGGTTCAGGCGTATACAATAGGGTTTAATCAAGTAGTTAATTTATGGCAGTAAGAGTCAACGGTATAATTCTGCAACAACTATACTTATCGTTTTAGATATTATGGTGTTATGGAAACGACTTATTATATTTAAATGGGTGACTCCTTGATGTCCTACATACTTCTTTTTAAATCGACAGTCTAAAGGCTTAGGTAAAAAGCCATAAAATCGTCCCACATACGGCGACGCTAAAGACATATGAGTTCAGTTAAAACCAGAGGGTCAATACTCCATTCATAAAACGGTTGGAAAGTGAACCTGTGATTGTGTGAAATGTTATTGAAAATAAGTAACGGGTGGAAGAGAGAACAACATGTGTGTGCGCTGAATGGCAACAATGTTGAAGTCTGGTTATATCCAATTACGTTTAAAAAATTATGGACCGGCTTTTCTCGTTTACCGTAAGTTCGTTTCTTGCGACCAACATTAGAAAGAAAGGTCCGAGAAAGAGACAGAGCTAGTCTGGGCAAAAAGTCCGGCAAGGGCGTATAATTTATATTGAAATTCTGTACGTTTTACCTATTCAAAAAGTGTAGTTTCGAATATTAGTTATTTATAAAGAAGACAGAAATATTTATGGCCTTCTTAAATCCACTTTTTATATACAGTGTGTCCAAGGATGGATTTAACTATTTATTTATCTTACAACCTTGCATCTTCTAGTGAAGCATTTTGCAAATGCAAAATTTATATTAAGAAATAAACCAACACAACTGAAATTAAATCACCAAGCACAAACACATCAGAATATCAAATAATTAATAAAAATACTGCGGCACCAACACTACCCCAACACAGAATTCACCGGCAATTGGGTTTCTTCTTGCTCGAACTAGCTCCACGGACTTGTCCATAACCCTTTAAACGTCAATAGTTATATCAGAGGTGCTTACATATTAAGACATAACCATATTTACCGATGAAAAATAAATCCATATTTAAATGATCCACTATTTTATAAACTATACATTAATGCAGCATGATTGTTTATAATAAAGACGCTTTTTCACCAAGAGTCACAAAACACACATAATAAACAATATTTTATTATAATGCGCGAGGGCTCACTGCAGCAACACTGTTAGAATATGGTTCATTCTGATATCCCCTCCTAGCTCCTTGGCCACACCCATTGTACATGATCGTGTAGTAAAATAGTAACAGACGTTGCCAGAGTGCAGTTGCATTAGTTCAGATTCATTTGATACTTTTAAGTATAATAATATTATTTTAAAGAATTTCTCATCCTTTTCACAGTTTATAGTAAAATTATTGGGAAACAAATTTATTTTAAGAGCAATTGTGGATTAACCTTAAACCACTTGTACTTGTCAATTTAACAAATTTTTAATTTTAATTGGGATTTTGCAGATATCTTAGCAATAAATATGACAATCTGGCTATGCTGCAATTATAACAGAAAGGTGGGGAAAGCACGTATGCATTTGTTGGGTAGCCTAGAAATATATATACATTTCTATCTGTAGAGTTGTATAATCTAAGGTTAAAACTGTTTAGGAACTTCGTAATGTTACTGTTACTTTTCTTGGATTTTTTTCAATGCGTCAAGAAATTTTGTTAGCAAAACTCAAATTCAGATTCAGCACCCCCAAAAACATGTAGAATGGAACAAATCAAAACTACCCCACAACTTTCCTGGTAAGAAGAAGAAACATAATATACATTATGTGGGCTCTGATGTATTTGCCAAAAAGAGGTCAACAAAACTTAATAGCAACACACTTGGGTGGTGGCTTTCAAATTACACACACCTTATGCTGCACACAAATTACATAGAAGGCAATGAAAATGCACGCAAATCGTGTAATTACACGCTAATTGGCAACACTGCTCTACTGTGCCACAACACACACCGTTCAGGCGCAAAACTGGAATAAAAGTGTTAGCAGTAAAAATCAGTTTTTCAAATGGAAGCAAAAAACAGTATTTAGTCCCTTTGTTATATGACTTCCTTTATTTTAACATCATCTCCAAGTATCCTGATGCATTATGTGAACATAGTTTTCTCAAAAACTTCTAACGGACTCTCACCGTGAATCACCTTGTATATTTGAACTATAAATTTATCTATTTATACACATTTGTTTATCATATGGTCATTTTTGCAACGTATTGGATGTTTTATTCATTAAAAGCACTACATTGTTCAGTATGTTACCTTTGTTCAACAAAATGTTACCCATTCAAATTGCTTAAATTTGTAATTAGCATTTTTCTCACATCCTACTTTTACTTTTCTACTAATAACGCAATGGAGAGTCATTAAAAAACGAAAACATTATTTTAGTATTCTGGTAGACAAACTTTGGTTACTGATCCGAATCGGATCATGACGTTGATCTTGACATTGCAGCTTACGAAAGGAACAAATCTTTCTAGCTAAATCTCTAGCAGCTACACAGGGTGTTACTAATTCGGCCTTCGCCATTCGGATTTCGGAAACAAGAGATACGAAGTCGGTTAAATTGGGCCAAAGTTGCGTAATTACGGGGCCAATAATATGCCGCGAAAAAATCAAAAATAAATACAGGGGCTATCAAAATATTTGGAAAAATCCAAAATCTTGCGCTTCGGTTTTTATTTTTTCCTGACTTTGTTCGAAGAGATGTTCAAAAATAAATTTGACTTTCTCATTGCTACTTTTTATTCTCCACAAGATGGCATTATCAGATTTTCATGCGACGTTTCGTCTTTAGGTCACCATCATCAATTTAATTTTTTTAAATACTTGCCACGATTTTTTGTTTAAATTATGAATGAGGACTGAAATCTACGTTCAGTGGGATACAACACTTACTGGATTTCCGACGTTTTGTTCCTTAAATTGACCATGTTCATTATTATACCCCCAATACGTTTATAATTTACTTTTCTCTCGACGAAACTGAATATTTTAATTATAATAGTGGCGTGTGTGAGGAGTTGGACGAACAACACGACAACAAACCCGAACAAACCCAGAGGGGTTAAAAGCGCTTCAAGAGGTTTCCCTGCAGAGAAACACACTTTCCCCCCGTTTTCGAGGATGTCGAGCACGGTGGTGGTGTTGAATATCGCGTCCGACCCCTTCCAACCCCTCCATCGGCCAATACTCCACCCTGAAAGGGGTGAATTTTTTTTTCAAGTATCAGCGGAAAATATATATTCCCCCCCGTTTTCCTGAACACGATGATTGCACAACCCCTCAAAACGGCCAAAAACCACCCCCCAGATGGGTTAAACGCGCTTCAAAAGGTTTCCCTGCAGAGAAATATATATCTGCCGCTGATATTTGAAAAAAAATATTGCACCCCTTTTAGGTTGGAGTATTAGCCGGTGGAGGGGTTGGAAGGGGTCGGACGCGATATCCAACATCACCACCGTGCTCCGCATCCTCGAAAAGGGGGGGAAAGTGTGTTTCCATGCAGGGGAACCTCTTGAAGTGCGTTTAACTCCTCTGGGGAGTGGTTTTTGGCTCTATTGAGGGGTTGCGCAACCCCAAAGAGAAATTCTGACACCGCCATCGTGTTCAGCATCCTCGAAAACGGGGGGGGGGGGGGTGCTCTTGTTCCGACTGAAAATATTTCGATTTTTCGGGCTTTTTTCCGACTCACACACGTGACTATAATTGCTATTTCTGTCTTTAATTGTTATTGTTATTATGTACTAATACTGTCTTAACATCGAATTATACCGAATTTAAAAAAAGTTAATTACAGGAACGTACTACGGGTATTTTAATGAAGAAGGTTAATTTAAGGAACAAAACGTCGGAAATCCAGTAAGTGTTGTATACCACTGAACGTAGCTTTCGGCCCTCTTTCATAATTTAAACAAAAAGATCCAGGCCCGAATTTAAAAAAATTAAGTTGATGATGGTGACCCAAAGACGAAACGTCGCATGAAAAATCTGATAATATCAACTTGTGGAGAATCAAAAGTAGCAATGAGAAAGTGAAATTTATTTTTGGACATCTCTTCGAACAAAGTCAGGAAAAAATAAAAGCCGAAACGCAAAATTTTAGATTTTTCCAAATATTTTGAAAGCACCTGTATTTATTTTAGATTTTTTTTGCGCATATTATTGGACCCATAATTGCAGCTTTGTCCCAATTTAACCGACTCCCTGAATAGGAATTTAATAATAGCAGATACGAAAATTATGAGCACTCCACGGGAGGAAATAAAAATGTTTTTTATATATCGTTATTTTTTAATATGTTAAGTAATTTAGTTATTAAGATATTATTTCAATATTGATAAGTGTTAATAAGAAATAAAACCACATCATTTATCTATCACCAATGGCGTCCCTGCAACCATGACCGTTGATATTATTTACAAAAAAAGTGATACGCCACGGACATTTTTCCATGTGGATATTTTTTGTCTGATTAGCCTGATCAATTCTATATGAAAACAGTCTGCGAATTTTCGTCGGTAGACGCACACCGTTCTTGATTAAAACAATTAAGTTCAATTTGAAACTCATTATTGTTAACATTGTTAACATTGATAATGATAAATTGTGTATAACAATCTTTGTAAAACAAACTTTGACGATACCAAAATTAAAAATAACATCTAAAGTGCTTTGGGAGACGTTGCAAAATTATTTTTTCTTAAAACCTTGCAGCCGTAGCCGTTTGGACACACAGGGTGTCCCACCGGAAACCAGTTCGATCTATACAGGGTGTTTCAAAAAACATGGGCCATCGCTCGTGTGGATATTCCTTACCCAAAAATAACACCAATCGTTCCTATCAACATAGGTCCGCAGAAGCTTCGTTTCGAAGATACAGGGTGTTAAAATACAGTGCAACCTCTCTTAGACGGACACTTGCGTGACTGTCTAAATGTGGCCGCCTATAAGAGGTGTCCGCCCATGGGAAATTTGTTATTAGGTAATATGTAAATGGAAAATTATTACTATGTCATATGTATGTACAAATAAAGATAACAAAAATACAGTAGTTTTAGGTAGGATGTAGTACTAAAAAAATCTAATAACGTATAACTTCCACAACATCAGTATTCTCTTTCAGACTCAAAACGCGACGTTTTCCTGCAATTGTTTACGATTTTAACCTTACAACTCACAAATAAACGACGGACTGCTTTCGGGGAATCAAACATACTTTCATTCGGCGAAGTCTATTCGCGCTGCCACGCATACGCGATTGGTTGCCGGTCTGTCTTCAGAGAGTTTTTGCATCGTACTCGTCTCCCAAATACTTTTAAAAAATTTTTGTTCGTTTAAAGGAGGCTTTCGCAATCTTTGTATGAAAACAGCCTATCCGCGTCCGCCAAAGGAGAGTCCACCCAAGAGAGGTTGATTTTCATGGAATTTCATATACCTAGTTCCGGACTATGAAAAAATGTCCGCTTAATAGAGATGTCCGCTTATTAGAGGTGTCCGTTATGAGAGGTTTCACTGTATTTACATTTTTGCGGTATTTTCAAGATATTTCCGAAACGGCTTTAGATATTGTAGTGAAATTTTGGTTGTAAAAAGTACCTAAATTAGCACATATTTTAGCAACAAAAATACGTGAACAGGTTTACAATGAAAAATAGGTATACCACTGACTTTTTCACAAATTGTAGTAAATTTTTACTGAAAAACAACATTCACCAACCAACCATTCACTTAACCTTATACTGAGCTTAGGGTTGTCAGACAATGTATAAAAGTAACACAACTGTATAAAAAAAAAACTGATTTTTTGTAAAAAAAAGCCGGATATTTTTTCACAAATGCATTTAAACAAATATACAAAATAAAAATTAAATTTTTGCGTGTTTTAATGTCAGTTCAATAAGTATTAACCAAATAAATCGCAAAAATAAACACTGATTATTATTAATAAAATGACAAATACCAACGAAAATAACTCATTTATCTGATCTACTAATCACGACTAGGCATAGGAACAATGGAAGAAAAATAAAACATAACAAGCTATTTCGCTTGGTAATGGTAAATTTTTATGGTTGACCGGTTGGCGTGGTTGCTAGAAAAGCCGGACGGAGTTAGCAAGGACATGTCCGGCTTTCGTCTGGCAATCCTAACTGAGTTCTAATTTTAGCCGGCAGGCAAACAAAAACTATGGGGTTAGGTTTGATGTAATTAACTTTTAGATACTCTTAAAAGATGTCGCTTTATTCTAAGTAAAATACACTCCCCAACAAAAAATTCCGGACAAATAAAGTTGTCAAGTTTATAGTCCTTTAACTTTTTAAATATTTTTCCGATCTTGGTGAAATTTTTAACAAAATGTATACTTGTGTCTTGGGACGATATCCTGCATTTTAGTTTTCAAGAAACAATGATGTATTGATCATTATACAGGCAGAAACAAAAGTTACTTTTTTACCCTAAATCTCTTAACGCCCTGTGGGAAAATTGAGCTGTAGAATTTAGCTTCAATATATTTTGTTTTGAAGTGTGACCTTTTCTTAATGGAATGTTTTTTGGTTCACGTCATTATCTGCTTATTAAGAGAAAGAACAATTCACACCATTACATGATTTTATCGAGTAGCATGAACAAATATCCAAATATTAATAGCGTGTATTGTAACCTTGTATTCTTATCACTTCTGCCATGTGCCGTGACATTTCAATGAAGTTTTGAATTGCTTCTTGAGGAATATTTTCCCATTCTTCAGGAATGGCTGCTGCATTTAATAATATAAAGCAAGTCTAATAATTAAAACATGTTTCTACTTTACGGGTTGTAACTAGATATTTAGACGAGGTGAACATTCAGATTTAAATCTAATTGAACCTGTATGAGATATGTTATGTAGACGTGTCCACAATCGACAATCATAAACATTGCCAGATCTGCGAACAGTTCTTCTTGGAGAATGAGAAAATATTCCTCAAGAAGCAATTCAAAGCTGCATTGACAGCCCCACGTCGTCGCATCGTAGAAGTGATAAGAACACGAGGTTGCAATACACGTTGTGGAAACTAAAATTCAGGATATGATTCCAAGACATAAGTCTACACTTTGCTAAAGATTTCATAAAAATCGGAAATATTTAAAAAGGTACAGAACTACAAACTTGACTAACATTATCTTTGTGAGGAATTTATTGTCGGGAGTGTATGTATAAGAGAGTGTATGTAGAGAGAGACGTCTACTTTCACAAAAACTATTTTATCTTCGGTAAGAGACATAGTACTTAAACCTGTTAATCCTAGAAAAAATCGGAGTGATTCTGGCACATTGACGAAAATGACATGGATTTATTAAGAAGAAAGATTTACCAAATGGATGAGGCACAAACTGTACCCATTTTGATTTCCTTCAAAGAGCGGCTGATTAAAGACGAAACAAATATCTCTAGTAGCCTTTCAAGCCTTAGGAAAATATTGCGTAAAATGGGTTTTAAATACCGAAGCATTGATAAAAGGCAAACATTAATGGAATCTCAACGTTTACGGGAATGGAGACTTAAATATTTAACAGCTGTTAAACAATTTAGAGAAGAAAATCGTCCAATTATTTACCTTGACGAAACATGGTTCGATACCCATGACACTCCAAGAAAAGGTTGGGATGATTCTTCCAAAAAATGTCAAACCAAGGCACCATAAATAAAAAATAAAAATAAATAAGGAATACGAGTGTTACAAACTTGCAGCAGAAAATGGACATACAATGTTGCGTCTTCCTCCGCACTATTGTATATTCAATCCTATTGAGCTAATATGGCACCAATTAAAATCCAATATTAGGAGAAATAATTGTTCTCCTACATTAAATGCATCTGTAGTAGAATTAATTAAAAACGAGGTAAGAAAAATTTCTGCAGACAGCTGGAAAAACTGTGTACAGCATGTACTTAAGGTGGAAAATTCTTACAATTGTATGATTACAAATGTTCAACCCTTAATTATAAGTTTAGGCTTAGATGAAGATAGTGATAGTGATACAGAGTTAAATTTTGAATAAATTATCAATAGTTTCTTAGACTTTAATTAATTTTTATTGTACTTGTTATCCTAATAGTTTTACTTTTAAATTATATTATTTTCAATTATCATTATTTTACATTTATTATAGGTACCTAAAACTAAAAATACCTATCTATTTATTTTAAATTATAAAAATAAATCATGTGGTGTGGTATCCATTTTCAAGCCGGCCCTGATCCCATTTATTGAGCTTTGAAGAGGTTAAGGCGTATACAATAGGGTTTAATCAGGTAGTTTATTTATGGCAGTAAGAGTCAACGGTATAATTCTGCAACAACTATACTGTTACGATTCACCAAATGGAACGATATACTCGACCCTACCCTAAAAATAAATATATCATATTATACAATATATAATATTCCCTATCATTATTATCTTACAGAGATAATTAAACACCCATATCATTACAAGCTGCAACAATAAATGCAGGATGTGCATTATCATTAAATTATACATTTCCGTTTTTAAAGTTTTGCGTTGTATACCCGTTATGCAATCTATTTCTGAATAATGAGCCAACAAGGTCCACTTTGACAGGGTTCATCATCATGAGTTATTCTCACATACGCAGTGCCGTATTTAAGTGGATCCAGGGGTTTGTAACTCCCTCTCCCCGCCCCGCCGAATGGCTAGAAAAACTTTTGTTAGTAATAAATATGAATAAATCTTAAAATTAATATTATCCCAAAAAAAAAGAAATTTAGATATTAAATAGGTTCCAATTTTCCATTTTGAAGAGATGGCGAATATGCCAAGGAAATGCAATCTGAGCTGGATTCCATCTTTGTATTCCTTTAAACAACAACAAAGAATTTTAAAAATATACTATTCATTTTCAAGTTATGTTAATGAACTTTATTTTTTTTCTATTTAAAATTAAAAAACAATCAAATTTAATCCAAACATGGGTTGGTTAGAGGGGACAGGGTTTCATCCCTTGTTTTCTTTCTTGAATATAATTGTCGGAGTTTATCCAAAAATCAAATTTAAAAACTAGTAATGTTTTTCCCTTTTTTCTCTTTTTTCCACAGTTTTTCTTATTTATTCTAGTTTATCGTAATTCACTAATGAATTATTTTTCAAAAATGTTTCTGCTACAAAAGGTAAGATATAATTTCTTCTTTCTTAATTTTTTTTCATTTCCATTAGCCTTCTTGAAATGACAATATAATAAGTTTTTGAATATCTCCCGGGTTCAGATAGAACACTTAAAAATAAAAGGAGAAGTTCATATAAATTTTTCTTCCTACGGTCTCCCTACGGAGAAACAGGCCCTAACGGGTTTGTCCCTGGAAATCGTTGATTTTTAAATAATTTTTTAAGTACTAGATGTAATTTAATATTTTTTTAATATAATGTGTACTAGATGAGTTTCCTTAAACTTCGCCCTTTTAAACATATTTGGCTTATTTAGTTTGACAGTTGCCGACTAGACGTAACACAAAAATGTTTTTTACACCCTGTATGATGAAGGAACGACAATAATATTTTTTTGGATACTCTAAACCTTAAACTAAAAAAAAAGAACTCTTGATCAATGTCGATAAAATGAACTTTTTTCGAAAAAAATATATTTTTGTTCAATATGATTTTTTGCATTGGTTGTTGTTTATTGTTCATATGGTATTATTAACATGTACCGATTTAAATTAATAATTATGCCAGTGTCAGTTTATGGTAGTGTCTTGAAATTTGCGATTTTTCTCCTTTGTCTTATTAGTTACTAACTTAGTAATGGAATTCACGTATACTGAATATGCCGACGTGCATTTAATGTATGGACAAAAAAATTATTTTTTCGAAAACAGTTCATTTTATCGACATTGATCAAGAGTACCTTTTTTCAGCTTAAGGTTTAGAATATCCAAATCCTTCATCATACAGGGTGTAAATAAAAGCATTTTTGTGTTACGTCTAGTCCGTCCCTGTCGAATTAAATAAGCTAAATGTGTTTAAAAGGGCGAATTTTAAGGAGACTCATCTAGTAAACATTATACTAAAAAATTATTAAATTACACCTAGTACTTAAAAAATTATTTAAAAATCGACGACCACGGCAGTCCGTTATGGGCCCGTATCTCCGTAGAGGGGGGCCGTAGGAAGGCAAATTTATATAAACTTCTCCTGTTATTTTTAAGTGTTCTATCTGAAACCGCGAGATTGCCCACATATTCTGGGACACACTGAATATATTTTTTCCATTGAAGATGAAGGTATATGGCTTCGAAACATGTATGAAATTAAATATTTAACTTTTGTTTATTAACGATTTACGTTAAAAAATGCACAACTGGAAATACCGAGCTTTTAAAGAAACAAATCATTGAATTTTAAATCAATTTGTGCAAGACATTATGGACACACTGTACTATTATACCAATGGGTCCAACCCCGCATTTCTAAGAAATATTATATTTTTAAGTCATGGTTTGAGTCCCAATGCGGAAAGGAATAACAACAGAACGGTACTATTAAACAGGTAATTATTAGTTACATACATACTACATATCTATGCTATGTATGAATTAATTTATTTAATTATTATAATATATGATTACGTCGCATCTAGCTATTCTGCTAATATAATTTTCAAATAGAAAATACTTATAATTTTTTTTAAAAAATAACAATGTATTTTGGATATTAGATAAGCATTTTTGATGTCACCTTAATGCAAAAATGAATTGTGAATTTAAAAATATATTGAAAATATGATGTGCCTGAACGTAGATTAGTTTTCGTGGAAAAAGAGCATCTATCTTATTTGTGAGTACTCGTGTTTGCAGGCAACCATTTCTCACTTTTATTATTCGAAGTAATGAGATTTGCCTTTAAAAAATAAATTTTGATGATAACATGCTGAAATTTGCTGAAAACAATCATAAATTTGTGTGCGAAGGGCTACAAAATTTAAAAAAGAACCATCAGTACCCCAAGCGGAGCTGGGCACTATTTGTACTCACAAATACTTTTTTTTAATTTAAATACCGAGTAACTTAAATAGTTTTTTATATAGGTATTTGTATTTATTGTCATGTATATTTTACAAAGTATTTAAATATTTTTTGGAGAATTTATATATTTTTTAGTATTTAAATAATTTTTGAAGTATTTAAATACTTTTTACTATTCTATTACTGTTTTCTATGTTTTCTATTTAAATATGGTCCATATGGAAAATTCTAAGTGTGCACTTGTCAAGACAATCAATATTTCTATTTAGTAGAAGTCTAAGCATTGTTGCCAGCTTCGTCATTTGCATCAAACTTCATGTGTTTCAAATAAACCTCATGTTTCATTCATACAATCTCATGCTCATGTTTTGTATTTACCACCAGGAAACACAAAATACTTGAATCTAAATTTCGAAATTCTATTAAACTGCATTAAAGTAAGGTGCCTAAACTAAAACTTACTAGTTTTGTTAATTAAAACATATTTATTGTCAATACCAATAAAATGTTACAAAACATGCTTTTTATTGCTGTTGCAGTTAAATCTTATTTGATTTTAATCAACTATTTTGAGGTAACAACCTATCCAAATGCCTCCTTAGGGGGACAAAAATACTATTAAATATTTTTAAAAGTAATTAAATGCTTAACTCTCAAAAGTATTTATAAATAAATATTTATTGTAATTATAATTTAAATACTTAAAAGTAACTAAATATTTACAAATTATTTACATTTTTTATTTAATTCTTCAAAGTATTTATAAATACTTAAAAGTAATTAAATACTTATAAAGTATTGTAAGTAAGATTTATACTTCATTACTTCAAAAAAATTAGAATAGTACCTTCAAAATGGTTTATTGCAAGACACCTCTTCCTATTTAATTTTCTTTACCTAGATGGCGCCCATCCGCCATTTTGACAGTACTATCATTCTTCCGTCAAAAAATAGTTTACCTTCCCCTATAAGCTACACCCAAATTAAAAAAAAAATTAGTGGGCCAAAAGTTATTAGACCAGACTATATACACACACTGTATACAGGGTGTTATGGAAATGACGTATTATATTTAAACCGGCAAATCCCGAAATGAAAATTAATTGAAGAAAAATAACCATAAATGGCGCTTTGAATTATTAAATCAAAAGTGTCTTACAATAATTATTACTTGGGTTTTCACGTATGCCATACGCTCCAAAAGTTCGGTTCCTACCGACTCATACAAGGGAATTCCAGGTATATAACATTTGGTCAATAATTGGTAAAGAATGTTAGAATTATGTCGTAAAATTATTAGCACTTAATTTAGTAACAACCAGGATGTCATAAATCACCACTATTATACAGGGTGTTTTTTAATTGAGTGCCGATACTTAAGGTTGTGAATCCTTGTCTGATTTTAAGAAGAAAAGTTAATATTAACATATTATGTCCTTAAGCTCTTCATTTTTGAGCTACAGAATGTTAAAATTTAAACAATAACTTTTTTATCATAATTATAATCGCTCTTAGATATTTTGATTACATTTTGTACACACCATTATCAAGCAGAAATAAAATATTTCTTTTGTAGTATTTTACGTAGAATCCAGTGACGTACTCCGATTTTTTCTACATTCAATAATAATCTTTAAGGAGCATTTTTGATATTGAATGGTTGAATAGGAAAAACGGTAAGCATATTATAAAAATAAAAATTAGTAGGCTGGGTAAAGCTTCATACATTTTGACGTTTCTATTCATAAACACAATATGCTTGCCATTGATTTTTGATTATTAAATAATTATTATTAGAGTAAGACGTAAAATCTGATAAAAAAATGGTAAACTTTACAAATTTTAAATTTTTTTCTTTAAAAATATTCAGTTCAAACCCCGTACGGACGTCACTGGGAAAATTGTTAAAAAAACTTTTAAGTCAAAAAACACTGATATTAATGATTAAAGGGTATCTACAAAATTTCATAAAAATATCTAAAAGTCGTGAGTCCGCAATGAAAATTTCCGGTGCAATGGCATTTATAATTGCACGAATTCATGCGCAGTAAATCGATCTCGATCAACGCATTGCCAACAGTCAGAACAGCAGCTGGTAATGTCGAAATCCCTAAAATACCCCCAGAATTAGAGATGGGCAAACCTGTTCGTTTTGATTAGCAGTTAAAGCAGCTACCTACTGCTACTTATAAATGGCAGTTCAAAAAAGTTGCTATGAATTAGCAGGACATATGTTTAATAAAGAATGTGAACTGTTAATTTAAGTACCAGTTAGTTTAAATAGCCATTAGCTGTTCATAGGTGCTTCGACCAACTAATAAACATTTAAAAATAACAGAATAATCCATCTCCACCCAGACTTGCACCGGCAATGGCAATGAAAATGGCGGGTGCCCCATTTCTGGCAGTGCGAGACAGCTGATCGAGAACGGTGTACTGCGCATGAATCTGTGCAATTTTAATTGCCAGAAGACTAGAATTGCCGACTGACTACGGATTCCATTCTTGCAATGCGCCGGCAATGCGAGCAGTATTGGGCAAGTTGATCCAGAACGGTTTAGTGCGCATGAATATGTGCAATTATAATTGCCATTGCTGGCGAGACAACAATTGCTGACTCTAATACGGCTTTAAAGTGATTATAATTATGATAAAAAAGTTGTTGTTTAAATTTTAACATTCTGTAGCTCAAAAATGAAGAGCTTTAGGACATATGTTAATATTCACTTTTCATCTTAAAATCGCCCAAGGATTCACAATCTTAAGTATCGACACTCAATTAAAAAATACCTTAGTATAATATATTATAGTCAACCTTAAAAGTATACCAGTTCAAAATTTGTTTTTCGAGAGCGGTGTGTTAATTAAATTTAAGTGTTCCAAAAAATCAGTGTGTTTAGTTCTGTTTTCCCGCTACGTGAAAATCTTGAAAAACTGCCATGGAGCCTATTGCTCCTGGTAAGTAGAATGCCATAAACTTTCCAAATTAAAAATATTTACACTATAGTCAACTCATTTTCCCAATTCGGCGAACCAAAACAAATACACGCGACGAGCACTTGAACCACGCATGAATAGACCTGAAATAATAGCCTACACTGAACTACGGCCCTGTAGACATGCAGCGCGGCGCGTTTTAATGCCGATTGACCAACAGCAATAAGTTTATGCATCGAGCACGTGGCTATCACGCGCTGATGTCTGTGTATGCTCCTGAATTGGTAAAATGAATAAAGTAGGTATAGTACTTTTTATTTCATATATTTTGTTATTATAAATTAAAATAAATTTTAAAAAAATTTTAAAATATTGTGTCAGGCAAAATGTATAAAAGTTTGCATTGGACTACGACCAAACTATTTTTTATTATTCTGTGAAGAGTCCCGAGTAAGGTGCAACTGAAATTTTTTGCGGTAATTTGCGATCTCGCCGAAAATTGAATTAAAAAAACAATTGGGTTCGGTGCATTTTTACAAACATGTGCTTAAAAAATCGAACCAATCTTGATAACTCTGTTATTACTAAACCGATTCCGATAAAACGTTCATAGTTTTATGGAGAATTTGCTTTAAAAAAGCGATAAAAATTCTCCGCCATTTTTCAAAATGGTGGCTATTTTTAGTAGGTATGTAAATTTTTACAAAAAAATCATATGGTTTGTCCAAGAAGAGCAAAATCAGTTTCTTTAACAAGGATTAAGCTTATGGGATAGTTAAGCGACCGTCCATCCAAAAGTGCTAACGAACAATGTCAAGAAAAAGTTAAATCTTCAATCTTCCATGCAATCTGATAACGTCGGATGATGGTAATCATGAATAATTCTATTTGTATTAGATATGTATACAACATGTGTGGTAGAAAGTGTAACAAATGGGAACCCTTTTATCCTTCATTTTATCAAAAAAAATTCACTCTTGCTAAAAAGTTTTGATTGGTTGAAAACCTCCTAAGCCGTAGTTCGCCACAAAATGTGTAAACAAATGGGAAACTTTTTTTATCCTTCATTTTATCGAAAAAAGTCACTTTTGCTTGATTAACAACCTCCTTAGCCATAACTAATGAGCTATAATTAGGTCATTTCATAAAAAATTTGAACATACATTCTTCATAAACAGTTCCATATTTGAAAATAAAAAATTTCTAAACAGCGCATTGAAACTTTTTAATCTTTTAACATTTCTTATACTAGATGGAATTAAGTTAAATAATTTTGGTGCAAGATATGTCATGGAGTGTTGATTTATATCTCTCTTTGAGGAAGGAATGTCCAGCATATGTGCAGCATTACCTCTGGTCATATAATTATGATGAATACAGTCCATTTTAAGTCTTGCATTCGAATACACGTAACCACAAACCGCCAGGATATACAATGTTTTAATATTACATAGATCTGACGAGTAGAGCATATTAGAAGAGAACAGTCTAGGTATTTTTAGGATTACCTTCACAATATAATTTTGGGCAATATTCAGCTGTTCTAATTGACTGCTGTACATTCCTCCCCAAGCGATGATTCCATACCTCAATAAGGGCTCAACTAGTGCTCTATAGATCGAATTAATTTTTTATTTCATATTCCTCGAAGGATATAAAATTTATGGATTAGGCATCGGCTTTTTTACACAAATAAAGCACGTGTTGATCCCATTTTATGTTGATCTATTACAATACATAAATACTTTACAAACGAAACTTCATAGAGAGGATCCGCGACATTTTCGCACATTATTTGATTAAAATGTCCCTCATTTTTAGTGTAGCATTTTATACTTAGCTCAATTTCACATTTTTTTGGTCACTCTATACAACATTTCGGATATTCTAAGGAGGTTCTTAACTCAGCAAAGCTTTTGTCACTTTTTTCGATAAAATGAAGAATAAAACAGTTTCCCACTTGTTACACTTTCTACCACACACGATGCATAATTATTGTAATTATACCTCGAAATTATCCTTTAATTTTAATATTTTAGTATATTAGCATAGTATTTAAATTGTTGTTAATTACTAATGAACAAGTATATTTCAAATATAATATAACTTTTCTAAGAATTTTTGGTGTTTTAAAGTTTTAACTTATTGCCATACTTTACATAATTTAATATTATTTTTATACTTAATGGAAACAATATATATACAGTGAAACCTCTCTTAGGCAGACATCTACGGGACCGTTTACATGTGTCCGCCTAATAGAGGTGTCCGCCAATGGGAAATTTGTTATTAGGTAATATGTAAATGCAAAATTATTACTATGTATACTTGTGTATGTACAAATAAACATAACATAACAAAAATACACTAGTTTAAGTTAGGATGTAGTAATAAAAAAATCTAATAACATAGAAAATGTAATTCCAAGTCTGATAACAATTCCATTGCTGTAGAGTCACCTCTATTCTTTGCATACTCTTATAATTCCTTTACCATACTAATGTCTTGTTGATAATTGGTGACATTTGTTTGATTACTGCATTCAACTCAGAGTCGTCAAATAGTGATGTGGTTTCAGTTTGGGCTACATAATCGGTCGGAATGGGGTCACTATCGTCTTCTAATAGCACATTGCTATCAATGTTAATGAACTCGCCCAAATCATTGTTATTAAATTACAAACTTCCACAACATCAATATTCTCTTTCAGACTCAAAACGCGACATTTTTGTGCCATTGTTTACGATTTGAACCTTACGACTCACAAATAAACGGCGGACTGCTGTCGGGGAATCACACATACTTTCATTCGGCGAAGTTCTTTCGCGCTGCCGCGCGTACGCGATTGGTTGCCGGTCTGTCTTCAGAGCGTTTTTGCACCGTACTTATTCCTCTCCCAAATACATTTAAAAATTGTTTGTCCGTTTAAATGAGGGTTTTCGCACTCTTTGTATGAAAACAGCCTGTCCGCGTCCGCCCAAGAGAGGTTGATTTTCATGGAATTTCATATACCTAGTTCCGGACTATGAAAAAATGTCCGCTTAATAGATATGCCCGCTTATCAGACGTGTCCGTTATGAGAGGTTCCACTGTATATCCTTTAGGGCTATTCCGCAAGGTATTAAATACCTTTGCTATCAATAATTTTAGGAAATTGATTATACATTATTTTACAAACCGCACACTTTTTAAACTTGACATTTTAGAATCGTCCGAAAAATTTTTTACATCTTATATACATAAAATTACATGTCATTTCAGGATTTTGCTGAGAAAAATTTTTTTCCGAAAATATCCACGAATATATTTTTTATAATTTACTGGATTTTCTCCAATCTTCTCATGTTTCAAATTTGATATCTCCAGTTGTATTGATCGGATCAATGTCGGTCTTTTTTATTTTGCACTTTGTTGCGTTAGCTTTCGAAGTGTATAAAAGAAAAATTGTTATTGTAAACAAATGAAAAAAAATAACAATTTAATTGTGTAAATAGTTTTAACATGCTGCTAACAGTGTTAACCCATCTTAAATTAATTTTAAAAAATATTATTTTGTCCTTTATCCAAAACCCATTTTACGAGAAAGTAGCACCTCTTTTAGTTCGGAAGTTATTAAATATGGTCAATCGCGCCACAGCACAGGTCAGAACTTACAACCGAGCTGGCTACATTGTGAATCATTAATATTTCTATTGTTGTTCTATGTTCGAAAATTCGATCTGTCTCGTCATCGAAAAGTAGGTGTTAGAAAAGTTTTGAAGCATCATTTAAGTAGTAGCTCTTAACTTACTAGTAACGGACGATTACTGTAAATAATGTTTTTTAAGCAAATTGATGGAGTCTGTGCAATAACCGTTTAGGCGAGGTTGCATAACGCTGTGTCTTTTTCATTTTTTATCGACATGAAATTTTTGTCCTTTTCACACTGCAGTGAGGTCGATTGTAAGTTTCTGATAGACTTCGACTAGTCGCAGTCGAAAACATTTTATAACTTTCGAACTAAAAGAGGTTCCACTTTCTCGTAAAATGGGTTTTGTAGATAAGAGGATAAAGAACAAAATAGTATTTTTTAATATTAATTTAAGACAGGTTAACAGCATGTTAAAACTATTTCAACAATTAAATTGTTTTCATTTGTTAACAATGACAATGTTTTTTTAAATATAGTATTTCGAAAGCTAATGTAACAAAATGTAAAATAAAAAAAGACCGACATTGATCCGATCAGTACAACTGGAGATATCAAATTGGAAACATGAGAAGATTGGAGAAAATCCAGCAAATTATCAAAAATGTATGTTGTTGGGGGGTGATTAAAAACAAAAATAACATAAAATAAATGTTTTTCCAATGATAATATCGTAAAAATAAACCAAAAATTCCGATTTCTATTATACAGGGTGTTATGGAAATGACGTATTATTTTTAAATGGGTGACTCCTGGGGTGTCCTAGAGAAGCGCTACATATTTTCTTTTTAAATCGAACGTTTAAAAAGTGGGGTAATTCACCCCTAAACCCACCCGGTTACTCCTCGGCACATTCATATATGATCATATTACATTGCCAAGCTGTGTAATCAACAGATGTTCAGGCCCAATGTTTCCAACTGACCTGTGTAAAAAATTTAAAACTTTAGAAATAATATTTAGTTTACCTAGTATCCAAATAGAAGTGAATCCAGGTGCCAGTACACTAGCAAGTAATCCAGGGCACAGACATCTTCAGGTTTGTTTTTTTTTTTTTTTTTTATGGGAAAAGCTTTATGCTCATCACGTACCCTGATGATAATGTGGAACTGCATAATAAGCTTATACCCACTAAACGCCCGTCGGCCTCTTATTTCCAATCTCTCGGAACATTTGCATTAAATCACTTAAAGAAACACACAGACACCCACGAGCTTCCAATTAGTTTTTTTGAAGAAATGCACTTATTATTAGATTACACAAAAGAAATAAATACTAACGCATAATTACACTTTACAATAACCTACTGTACACATAAAACAACAGCACTATAGGATACAGATTTCTTTCGCAATAGAAATTCAGAAATAATAAAAATGCTAATTTCTAATGGGCTAATCAAACTTATTAATCCTTCACTGAAGAAGAATGATGAAATAATTATGTTAATAGACAGAACAGCCCTTTCAAAAATAGTCTCGTCCAACTAGCGCGGTTGCCATTTCCGATACTATCATTATACAGAAAAGTATTACAGAAGAAAATTCTTCATTTTATGAATATAACCTTATAGAATATCGAAAGTGGCAACTCTGTATTTTTAAGTATTAACCCCAGCCGCTCCAGTCGCGTAAAGAATAGGCAACCCGACTGTCCAAGATCAGCTGTTTAAAGAAGCCGGCCGGTTTCCTACTGTTTTTTCAAGCAGATTTGTGTGTTAAATTGTGTGTTAATACTTAAATCCGAGTTTAAATTATTAAGTTATTTGTTCTTTTTGCGACGGCAGTGTCCCAGTCCAGCAGTTCAATATCGATCGACGGAACCAACGTGTTATTTATTTTTTAAATTTTTAGATGTTAAATACATTATTTCCCAGACCACTCAGCGAATAAGGGCGTATTTTTGTCTACACAGTAGCACTTTAAAATACTAATTCAGATTGAACGGTACTTAGATGTGTTCATGAGACGCGATTTTGTGAGATTATTGTGCCTGTTTGTTTTTGTTCGGGTTACCTAGGTACTTGGTGTTTTTTATAAATTAAGTTGGTTTTAAATAAGTCCGAAAAGCTAAATAAAATTGCATTTTTTTTCTAAAGGGTAAGTGGCATTTATAAACTTTTAAGTTGTCCAGGTCTGTCGGGTGTCGTTCGAATTGAACAAATGAGAACATACCTGACCATTTATAAACTCCGCGGCGGTTCGTTCGAGTCAGTTCAAGTTTATAAATCACAGATTGTTTCCCAGCCAACTGAACTGCACGTAAAAGTTTATAATAATGTACCCTGAAAAATAAACAACTTGCAATCTGTCAAACGGTTATTGACTTTCTAAAAGAGTTTACCCTGAAGATATGACAACACTGTTCAAGATTCAGTGACGTTTTTCGCCATATGTTCCATTGTTTACCTTCCTGACAGGGGCACCACGTGGTCATTTTTGGTTTGACATAAGGTCATGTACAGGGCATATTAAATTAAAGCGCCATTTTTGGATATTTTTCTTCAACTTGTTTTCATCTCATGAATTGCCGATTTAAATATAATACGTCATTTCCATAACACCCTGTATAATAATCATAAAAAAAGAAGGGCATAAATGCAAGATATAAAAAAAATGCATTGTTATCATATTTATAACGATTTCTAAGAATTGAGAACATTTGCCCGTGTGCGATTCTCCTGCATAATATGCTTATTTTTATTATGCCTATGAAAACATCATAACTTGTTATAAGTCATAGCTGTCATAATTTAAAGTAGTGTAAACTCATATAAAAAATACTGAATAAAAAATATATAACATATCGCTATATCATATTATTTACTCATTGGTTCTAATTGCATGCATACTACGTCAAAAAAAATGTATATGTTACCTGTATCCAAATCATGTTTGCCGGTATTTGAAAATATGATACGTGATAAATACACTCAATTGAACTAACTCTCCTGTTAGTTTTATTAAAACACTATCGTGAATTAAAGTTTAAATTGTTCTTTAACCGTTACTTTTTCATCAAACTTTCCGTTTAAAAACTTCGTTTCGAAAATTTTCACGTGACGAGTTCGCGATTATCCCACACGATCGAGAAATTGCGGCGCTACGCGAAAGCAGCCAGCACACGACTGAATATTCAACTGTTTGAGTGAACACAAAGCCTACTTGATAAGAGAATCGGAAAATTTAATACCGTGCGCTTTGGCAGGCGCGCGCTATTTAGCGCTCGACACCCCCGCGATTTGCAAAAATACACACACGATGCATCGTCACATTATTATTTAATTAGTCTTGCTGACGGTAGGCTAATGTGGGGGACTTTTTAATATTTTTTACCAATGTTAAATTTTAGCGCTCATTTGAAATTGTAATTTTTACTTGCGTATTAGCACCGCACAGTAGTGTCCACAACGATGCACCGAGCCTCGCCCATTGCCTTGCCTGTCGATCAGTTTGTCTCTCGACATCGAGATATAAATAAGGACTGTGCGTAAGAAATGCATTGCCGATGAAGAAGATATTATTTTAGACGCTAATATAAGAAAGTGGTATACAGGGTGTTATGGAAATTACGTATTATATTTAAATCGGCAATTCCTGAGATGAAAACAAATTGAAGAAAAATATCCAAAAATGGCGCTTTAATTTAATATGCCCTGTACGTGACCTTATGTCAACCCAAAAATTACCACGTGGTGCCCCTGTCAGGAAGGTTACCAAAGCAACATATGTCAACAGTGTTGTCATATCTTCAGGGTAAACTCTTTAGAAAATGAATAACCGTTTGACAGATTGCAAGATGTTTATTTTTCAGGGTACATTATTATAAACTTTTACGTTCAGTTCAGTTCGCTAGGAAACAATCTCTGATTTATAAACTTGAACTGACTCGAACGAACCGACGCGGAGTTTTTAAATGGTCAGGTATGTTCTCATTTGTTCAATTTGAACGACACCCGTCAGATCTGGACAACTTAAAAGTTTATAAATGCCACTTACCCTTTAGAAAAAAATGCAATTTTATTTAGCTTTTCGGACTTATTTAACACCAACGTAATTTATAAAAAAACACCAAGTACCTAGGTAGGTAACTTGAACAAAAACAAACCGGCACAATAAAATCACATAACACATCTAAGTACCATTCAATCTGAATTAGTATTTTAAAGTGCTACTGTGTAGACAAAAATACGCCCTTATTGTCTGAGTGGTCCGGGAAATAATGTATTTGACATCTAAAAATTTTAAAAATAAATAACACGTTGGTTCCGTCTATCGAAATTGAATTGCTGGACTGGGGCACTGCCGTCGCGAAAATAACAAATAACTTAATAATTTAAACTCGGGTTTAAGTATTAACACACAAATCTGCTTGAAAAAACAGTAGGAAACCGGCCGTCTTTAAACAGCTGATCTTAGACAATCGGATTGCCTATTCTTTATGCGACTGCAGCGGCTGGGGTTAATACTTAAAAATACAACGTTGCCACTTTCGATGTTTTATAAGGTCACATTCATAAAATGCAGAATTTCCTTCTGTATTACTTTTCCGTATAATGATAGTGTCGGAAATGGCAACCGCGCTAGTTAGACGATACTATTTATTTTAAAGGGATGGAAGGATGGGAAGGAAGGGTCTATCAACATAATTATTTCATCATTCTTCTTCAGTAAAGGATTAATAAATTTGATTAGCCCATTAGATATTAGCGTTTTTATTATTTCTGATTTTCTATTGCGAAATAATTTGTATCCTATAGTGCTGTTGTTTTACGTGTACGGTAGGTTATTGTAAAGTGTAAATATGCGTTAGTATTTATTGTATAATGTGTGTTTCTTTAAGAGATTTAGTGCAAATGTTCCGAGAGATTGGAAATAAGAGGCCGAATGGGGTTTAGTGGGTATAAGCTTATTATGCAGTTCCACATTAACATCAGGGTACGTGATGAGCATAGAGCTTCTCCCATAGAAAAAAAAACAACAAAAACCTGAAGATGTCTGTGCCCTGGATTACTTGCTAGTATACTGGCACCTGGATTCAATTCTATTTGGATACTAGGTAAACTAAATATTATTTTTATAAGGATCTAAAGTTTTACATTTTTTACACAGTTGGCAACATTGGGCCTGAACATCTGTTGATTACACAGCTTAGCAATGTAATATGATCATATATGTGATATCGTGACCGGATTAAAAAGCTTTTTAAAAAACTTTCTTTTTTTATTCACGTATTACAAATAAAAGATTTATAACAAAAGGGTTAAGTTTACAAGAACTCAGAATTATCTAAACTAAGTTGGCGCTGCTAGATGCAGGTATTTATATTATTAAAGTTAGAACGCAATATTGCACAATATGTTGTAACAGTGGAATCTTCCCATATGGGTCAGCAAGAAATAAGATATAAGTATTTATGACAAAGCATAATTTGATACCTGCATCCTTTATAGATAAGCGACTTAGAATACCTTCCTTATATTATAGTAATATTTGGTATATAACAACTCCCCTTTATAAAAAAAAGTTAATGCTTCACAATGCAGTAACTTTTGAAAGCAGTGTAAAATAATAAAATAGAATACAATATAAGCAATTAGCAATAATTGATAAAAATAATAATAAAAGCATAATTCAATGTTTCCAATAAAGAAATGACAATATAATCGGATTAAATATAATTTTCAAAATTCATGCAAAATTTTTATTTAAATTTGTATTTTGGTTTTCAATGATTTCGAAGGATTCTCCTTCGTCAATTGATTCACCAAGACGAATGCTTGGACGTCTTCGCGGTATCATTTTAGAAAATCTTTTCCCTAATAATGATATTCCGGGTTTTGGAGAAGGTGGATCTGGAGGATTTGAATGCTCGATACTGATTCCAATCATTCGCCTACGTCTTTGACATTTTCGAAAAATATAGACACTTATTACAAGTATTATTAAGGTTATAGAGACATAAGTGAACCAAGGTGTATATTTTTGATCAAAAGGTTCATTAATTAGGTCGTCTATATCTTTAGAATATTGATCCAATTTATGCTTAGCAATTTCTAAATCTTCGAGATTTAAATCATTAATTTTTAATGGTTTTAAATTTAATTTTTTATGAGCGTTATCTGGCATGTCAATACAACAATTGAAAGGTATTTTAATTGTATTAGAATAATTATGATGCCATTCGGAGACCTTAGTCATTGAGGCTTGAATTTTCGTTGTTCCAATAAATGCTGAACAACTAGGTTGTAAAGTTAATATATTATTAGTATTGATTATTTCTGATATTGGATCAGCATTCTCACACTTAATTGTTATTGGAGTTTGATCAGTTACTATTAATAACCACATATTAGGTTTTAGAAGTTGTATCTTATAATCTTGAGTATAAATAGAAATAACTTCACAATTTTTTGGAAGGCTAGTAAATTGCGGTGTTTTTAAAAGTTTCGCTTCGCAAATAGCATTGGAATCGATTGGATATGAGTACAAATTTTTACAAAGCTTAATATTAATCATAACTTCTTTACAATGTTCAATATCAGATAATGTAATGAACTGATCTGAATCATCACCTTTCGCTATGTATCTTTGGATAGTTGGTAAAATATAGTGTAGTTTAGTTCGATTATCTTTGGTTGGAATGGGATATAATCTATAAACTGTATACAATTCCGGTTCAACCAGAGGAATGTCTAAAACGAATATTAATTTATCCATTGTTTGGAAGGCTGCCAATTCAATGATGTCTAAATAAGTAGCGACCTTTGCTTCTCTAGGAGATAGAGGTAAATTATTTTTTTGAAGGCTTTTAGCGATATTTTCTAATGAGGATACTAAATCTTTTGGTGTTATAATTGAAGTATGAATTATATTTAGTCTCGCGAAGGTAACAGCGTTTAGAATATCATTTAATTGTTGTTCTATAAAAGAGTAGGATTCCATTAATTGTTGACAGACATTTATAAGTTGTATTTTTCTTTTTACTAGTTCAACTTCATCTGAAATATCCCAAAGGCTTTGTTCTATCTGCTTCAGATCTTTGTTAAAAGTTTCCTCGTCTATTTGGAGTTTTCTAATGGTTTCATTAAAGTTTTTAATTACGGAGGTTGTTACCATTATTTGTTTTTTCATCAAAGCTTCGAGTTGATGTTCGTCTTTTCCAATTTTATTTATGCAATTATTATAATATTCTCCATCTGAAGCGTCTAGATTTCCGGTAATAAATTTCCAAATACTTCCTGCACCGTTGATTAAACCACGTTTTCTTCTAGGTTTTGTTGATACATCCAGTTCCAGTTCTTCAAATTTATTTTTTATATCTCGAGAAATTTGTCCAAGTAGGCTTATGTGTGTTTTTATATCAACATGTATACTTAGCATGTGGAAATGTTGATTAATATTTAACATGGTGGCAAGGCTGTGTAAAATATTATTGTTATTTTCATATACATCTTTAAGTCTTTGTGTATCTTTATAGACTAAAAGTGTCCATTTATCATTTGATACTTTTAATTTAGTTTCTCTTTGAAAATATAATCCCACATTATTTTCAATGGGTTTTAGTGAATAGCGATAATTATCATTTCTTTGTCTTGATAGTGCAAGCGTATCGGATAGCATAAGTAGTAACCTGAAACGAAAAATTCTAATCAGTTTCTTCTCCTTCTATAGCAGTTTTGTCATCTGGTTTTAATATTATGTCGTCATAATATGGTTTTAATCTGTCATAGTTTACTTTAGTTGTTTGTTTTGTTTGTAGATTTTCTAATTTTGCTGAGTTTAAATAAATTTCCTTAATTAAGAAAGGTCCATTAAATTTATTGGCAAGTTTTCCTTTGATCTGTGATTCTTTGACATAGACCTTATCACCGACTTTATAGTCTGAGTTGCCTCTTTTTACATGTTCATCAAATCTTTCCTTAGCTTTTTCCTTTGATTGGATTGTTCTTTTTCTTGCGAGTTCGTAGTAATGCTTGATTCTAGCATTGAGGTCTCTAACATATTTCGAAACGATTTCTTTCTCATTATAGAGGGTTTCTGAAGGTCTTGAAGAGGTGTGTCCAAATATTAGTTCATATGGTGTAAATCCAGTTGTTTTGTTCACTGAATTATTGTAACATATACAAGCATATGGCAATAATTGCAAAGGGTGTTCATTTGGATCTTCAGTAGTCATTACCCTGATCATTTCTAGTAGGGTGCCATGGAATCTTTCCAATGAGCCATTTGATTGGGGGTGATTTACACTAGAAAATGTTAATTTTATGTTATAAAGAGTACATAAGTCATTCATTAGTTGGTTGTTGAACTCCTTTCCAAAATCACAATGTATTCTCAAGGGTGTTCCATAGTGCTGGAAATAGAGTAGTAAGGTATTTGCTACAGATTTCGAGGTTTTATCCATGAGTGGGTATGCTTGAATGAATTTAGTAAGTTCATCTCGCATAGTTAGGATATAGTTTTTCTGTGGAATTTCCAAAATGTCTATATTTATTCTTTCAAATGCGGTCTTTGGTGTCTCTGTAATGACTAATGGATTATCCATGTTTTTTCTCATGATTTTATTTTTTTGGCATATCTCGCATTTCTTTATGAAGGTCTCAACATTCTTGCTAAGGCCTGTCCAGTTATATTTTTCTTTAATTCTTCTTATTGTTTCGTTAACTCCTCTATGAAAATTTCTTTTTCCAGAGTGGTATTGATCCATAATTATTGGGATTTCATCTTCTTGTGGGGTTGTTACAATATTTTGACAAATAACAATTTTTAAGTCTTTATCAGCAAAAATAAAGCATAACATTTCCAAAAATGGTAGTTCTACGTTATTTTCTATATAATAAGTTTTTGATTCATCTATCTCGCTTTGTGAGCTAATCAATGCTTTGAATAGTGTAGCGATAGCGTCTTCTAGTATAAAAGGTGTTGTGATTAGATAATATTTTCTTTTAGTCGAGGTTTTAGAATTCAAAATATTTATTTTGTCATCATCAAAGGTTGGGTGTTCTTCATGGAAGTCTTCTATGATTTTATAATGTAAATCCGTTAGTTTGTCTTGTCTAAAAACAAGTATTATATTCTTATGATCTTTATCTAAAAGTTGATTATTTGTATATCTAATTTTTGAATAATCAATTAAAGATTTAACTTGATATAGCTCCCAAAATCTTTTAAATTCATTTTCCATGGTTTGAGGCGACATTAGTTGAGTTTCATTTTCATCTATTTCTGTAGAAGAGGATTCTGGATCTTCGTTAGCTTTTTTGTTGAGTGCAGTAATTTGTTTAAGATGGTTTATTTTGATTCTACTTAAAGCGTCTGCGTTCTTATTTATTCGTCCTGGTTTATATAGGATTTCGTAATCATACTCTTCTAATTTGAGTCTCCATCTGGCAAGTCTTGAGCCTGGATCTTTTATTGAGAATAGCCATGTTAGTGGTCTATGGTCAGTTACAAGTTTGAATTTTCTTCCAAATAGGTACGGTCTAAAATGTTTGACGGCCCATACAATTGCTAATAATTCTCTTTCAATAACACTATACTTTGTTTCGGCTGGACATAGTGTTCTGGATGCAAAAGCTATTGGTAAATCTTTTCCAATTTGGCCTTGAGACAAAATTGCTCCAATTGCAAACATAGATGCGTCCGTAGTTAAAACAAAAGGTTCTTCAAAATTTGGGTAGATTAAAATAGGTTCTGTTGTCAGGTATTCTTTCAATGTGTCAAACGCTTTTTGACAATATTGATCAAAAATAAAAGGAATATCTTTCTTTAACAATGTAGTTAATGGTTTTGAAACTTTGGCGTAATCTGGAATAAATCTTCTATAGTATCCAGAGAGTCCTAGAAATGATTTAATTTCTTTTGTATTTGTTGGAATTGGGAACTCTTTGATTGCTGCGACTTTGTTTGGATTTGGTTTAACTCCATCTTTTGTTATCAGGTGTCCAAGATAAGCAACTTCTTTTCTTAGAAATTCGCATTTATCTGGTTGTATTTTTAGGTTAGCCTTTCTGAGTCTAGTGAATACTTCTCTGAGTCTGGAGATGTGTTCATGAATAGTGCTACTATAAATTATGATGTCGTCCATATAGACTGCACATTTTTCATTCTGGATACCCATCAAAATGTTATCCATCACTCTCTGAAATGTGGAGGGTGCATTCTTGAGTCCAAAAGGCATTCTCAGGAACTCATAATGTCCATTATCTACAGAAAATGCTGTTTTTTCTACATCATTTGGATCAACTTCTATTTGGTGAAACCCTGAGGCTAAATCCAATGTTGTGAAATATTGACAGTGTCCTAGCTGGTCCAGAAGGTCAGATATATTGGGTAAAGGATATCTGTCATCTATGCTGACGTCATTTAATTTTCTGTAATCAATCACAAGTCTGTATTTCTGCTTTCCAGATGCATCCATTTTTTTCGGTACAACCCATACCGGACTTGACCATGGTGAAATTGAAGGCTGTATGATCCCTTGTTCTAGCATCTTATTTACTTGTGTCTTCACTTCATCTTTATGGACATGTGGATATCGGTATGACTTGGTATGAATTGGTCTGGCATCTTTCGTTTTGATTGAATGTTTGATTTCACTTGTAAAGGTCAATGTGTCTCCTTCTAGGTAGAATATATCGGCAAATTCTAGACAAACTTGAGAGATCACTTCTTGTTCCTCAACGTTCATATGTTCTGTTCTTAATTGATTTATTATTTCTTCATCTCTGTTAATTACTTGTGGAACTGAGGTGTTACTCTTATTAAAATTCCGAACTGAAGTGTTTTCCTTAATAAGAGGTTCAAACTTTAGATCACAAAAATTTATTGTTTTGGGAATCATGTTAATGTTCAAAACTGATGTTAAAAATTCTCCTTGTTGATTTATTTTTACTATTGCATTTGGTAATCGAACCTTATCGATACATTGGGCTAAAAGAATGGCTTCCGTATTTCTCAATTTATTTGTCTTTAGTTTACAAATTTTTTCTGTACGGGGTTCCATTTTTATAATATTATTAAAGTTGTTCATATTTTCTTCAGTAGAGGTTTCTTTAATTGTGTCCACCTTGTACATTGGTATTATCTTAAAGTTTGTAATTAATTGTTTATTCTTTAAGTCAACGACACAGTTATAATGCTCTAAGAAATCTGATCCGAGTAATCCGTCGAATTCTATGTCGAGGTTATAAATAAAGACTTTGTGTGGGTCATTGTCAACAAACGGAATTAATGTTGATTGTGTAATTAAGACGTTCTCGTTAGTGATACCTTTAACTAATAGATTTTCTGTAATTCTTGTTTTAAAATTTTCGCATGTTTTTTGTTTAAAAATAGAAATTCCTGCTCCTGTATCAATTAATAATTTGAAGGTTTTTGTTCTATCGAAAATGTAATAGAGATTTTGAGATGAGACAGTGTTTAAAGAAAATTTTGTTCTAAGTTTTTGGGGTTCGATGACTGGTCTTCCTGAACTGTCATTGCATAAAATTGGTCTGTAATTTGTGTTATTTCCGAGGCTTCGTTCTGAAAATTTACGTTTGTTTGAGAAAAATTTTCATTGCTGCTACACTGAGGAAAATTATTAGTGTTAGTACACTGAGAAAAATTTTGATTCTCGTTGTATTGGGTTTGGTTTTCTGAATAGGGACGAAAATTATCCGAATAATCTTCGTAGTATTCATTTTCATAACATTGTTCTTCGTACTCGTTTTGAGATTCGTAGTTATTAGTGTCATAGTTTGTGTCATGATTTGGGTTCATATCGTAATTAGGATTATATTCGTTATTATCTGTATTTAAATGGTAAGTTTTTTGTTGGTTAGTATTTTGGAATTTGGGTTGATTTTGATTAGACGACGAGGGTGGAAAATTTGGTCGTTGGTTGTTTTGAAAATTTGGTCGTTGGTTGTTTTGAAAATTTGGTCGTTGGTTGTTCTGAAAATTTGTGGACTGCGTCCTTTGTTGGTTATTTTGGGGGAATGCGGTTTGTGTCCTAAACTGGTTATTTTGAGGATATGCGGACTGCGTCCTATATTGATTTTGCGCATACATGGGTTGATAAGTATGGTTAAATTGAGGTGTCGACTGGGGTCTTTGAGTTTGTTTAGTTCTGCATTCGTTTATGTTGTGACCACTTTTCTTACAAAATGAGCAAAATTTTGGAATTGAAATTTGGGGTTTTAGATTTTTTTGAAATTTTTGATTTTCAAAATATGATAATTGCAATTCTCTTTTTATTCGATTTATGGCATCTAACATTGTGTTAGGATTCCCTGCTCTAATTACCTGTCCTAATTTTGATTCTACACCGGTTAAAAGGGTGTTTAAACACATACTATCAATTAGTAAAATTTGTGCGTTTTTCTGTGGTTGAGTTAAAATTTGTTTCGCGACGGCTGCATGCATTTTTGCATTGTGCGTTTGTATACGTGCGGCGAAAGTTAAAGGACTTTCGGTCGCCAATTGATGCATTCTTTGTAAGTCTTGTATCAAGGAAGTGAGATCTCTTGGATCACCAAAATGTACTATTAATAATTGAGAGATATCATTCCACGTATTTAGATCTCTTGAATTAATTAATTGAGCAGCTTTTCCACGCAATTGATTTTTTATTTTTATTACAAGTAGTATTTCTTGATTTCGAGTGCACATATCGTTTGCTCTGTTACACGCATTAATAAAGGTATTAAGAGAAATTTGATCTCCATCATATTCGGGTACTAAGCAAAATATTTCTGACAATTTGTATGGCTCAACTTCAACAACGACCGGGTCACGGACTTCGTTATTAGCCATTTTTCTTAAAAATATTTTTGTGTGTGTGTGAGTTTAGATAATTCGGAGTAAAGATTTTCGTAAATGATTCAAATCAGTTGTAAAATCAATATATCAATAAATCAAAATTAATAAATCAATAAACAGTTTGAAACAATAAACAAAATAAATCAATTTAAAATGTCAAATCAATTACAATAACTTACATAAAATGAAGAAACATTGGGAATGGGGAATCAACTGTCCAACGTGTCAGGGGTTTCACTGGGTGTTCCTAATCCACACGTGGTATCTCGGCTGCGACGTGTCAGGGGTTCCACTGGGTGCTCCTAATCCACACGTCGTTGTAAGGGTTTACTCAGCGTTGATTACAGTTGGAGATTCGACGACCTCTAAGAGTTAGATCTTGCTCGCAAGCCACTTGTTCTACTAAGGGGTTCGTCGACCAGGGTGAGTTTCTTCGTACTTGGGCTCGTTCGTCCCTTGCTTTGTGTTTGGGCTCGTTCGTCCCTTGAGCTCTTCTTGAGCAATTGGTCCTTTTCTTTTGGATCCGACGGTTCTTCTCTGTTTAAGAATAGGAATTCACTCGCGTTTTTGGTCTTTTTGGGTGACCTTTTTGTTTGCGATTTCGAGAAATCCTACCGACTGCGCCAATTTGTGATATCGTGACCGGATTAAAAAGCTTTTTAAAAAACTTTCTTTTTTTATTCACGTATTACAAATAAAAGATTTATAACAAAAGGGTTAAGTTTACAAGAACTCAGAATTATCTAAACTAAGTTGGCGCTGCTAGATGCAGGTATTTATATTATTAAAGTTAGAACGCAATATTGCACAATATGTTGTAACAGTGGAATCTTCCCATATGGGTCAGCAAGAAATAAGATATAAGTATTTATGACAAAGCATAATTTGATACCTGCATCCTTTATAGATAAGCGACTTAGAATACCTTCCTTATATTATAGTAATATTTGGTATATAACATATATGAATGTGCCGAGGAGTAACCGGGTGGGTTTAGGGGTGACTTACCCCACTTTTTCAAACGTTCGATTTAACAAAACTATGTAACGCTTCTCTAGGACACCCCAGAAATAACACATTTAAATATAATACGTCATTTCCATAACACCCTGTATGTTCAGAATTTGACGTGTTGGAAAATCAGTTAATATACGGAATGTCACATTAAAAAATATGTTTAAACAGGGTCGTATTTTCGTCGTACTAATTAGAAAAAAATAAGTATACTGGAAATTTTTTGAACATTTTAATTATATATAGGGTGTTATGGAAATGATGTATTATATTCAAACCGGCAATTCCCGAGATAAAGACAAATTGAAGAAAAATACCCATAAATGGCGCTTTCAATTCATTCAGCGGTAAAAGTGACCTGACGTCAAACCAGAAAAACACCTGTGTGGCACTGCGATACATGCAAGCAATCAAGGAATTCTGGCCGGTGTTGTCATATGTACACCTTAAACACCTAAAATAATTTAAGCATTTTTCCATTCTGTAATACCTTTTTGTACAATTAATTTACGACGAACTATGTTTTAAACAATCCGAAAAACATATGGAATAGTATTAAATAAGTCTTAAATAGGCACGTACGTCACTAGGTCAAATGCCAATGACCTCTTGACGCCTTACATCGACTGTGTTCATATAGCGCCGCACGCTTGCGGGCAGTTAGTTGAAGATCAACCAGCGGTCGGATACGTTGTGTCTCGTCGATCACCAATACACTCTCAGCAATTCGCTCTGTTTTTTCGGTTTACGCGTGTATCTTGCCCGTCCATAAATGGGAATGGAATAATCTTTGAATATTGTTTTTATTGACGCAGGACGTCAAATTTCGTCTCGTGTAATAAAATCTAATAATCTGTAGTATAATCTGTATTATTGTATTTTCAAAAGCTAACTATCGGTTCTGTTTCACTGTTACTGTGTGTACATAAAGTGTTTCCAGGAGTGTTCCCATGAAAAAGAAAAAAAACTGATTATGTTTGTGCCTCGATTTCCTCGCTCTTTAGGTATAAAGATAAGTACAAGTAGGTAGAAAATAATTTATTTTTATAATTTTATATTGAATTTCACTTTTACATTAAGTTTGGCAACATTACCATTGGGTTTGGGTGAAATGTTGTACAGTAGCGCGGACTAACCTGTGAGTAAGGGTATTTGTTACCCTACTTTTAAAACGGCCGATTTAAAAAAAAATAAAATATGTAGCGCTTCTCTAGGACACCCAACGAGTCACCCATTTAAATATAATACGTCATTTCCATAACACCCTGTATAAGCTGCTATGAGCGATCCACTTTTAATTAGATATTGGTAAGCACTCAGCGGGTAAGCAAAATATTTAATCTTGGTCATCAAAAAAAAAGCAATAAAACGTGAAATAGTGACAATGCCCTGGGAAAACACGTGAAAACCCGCCACCGGTACACCTTTTGTAGCCGACTTCCTTCTGTATTCGGCAAAAGAAAACACAAGAAAGTTACATAAATTGACAGTGCCCTGGGAAAACAAGTGAAAACCCGCCCCTGCTACCTTTTGGGCCTTTACTGCTACACCGAATGAAAACACACGCACGCAATTAGCTACTCGTATCACGCGACTGCTTTCGCTCCGCCCACAATAACGAACTTTGCCGATTATTCAAAACAAACCCAAGCCAATGATTTATATTGATAACCATTCTCTTAATATTATGCAAACCTCGGAAGTAAACTGCTTCTAGACATGTTTTTTTCTACTGACCAATTGTAAAATCTTGCTGACCAAGTAATCATTTAGCAGCTCGACTGTTAATTAAGTGAACACATACAAGCGGGCTGATATCAGGTTAAATTGTTGAAAGTTTGTGGCATTTTTGGCAGAACAAGTGTTGCAGTCCGATTTTTATTTATTGCAAGCAATATCTTTTTATACTGATCAAATGATTTAATGGCTATTTTTTTGCTGAGAACCAATTTTAATAACGGCAAACCATTTAATTTCAGTATTTACAGAACTATATCGTTGATCTTTTGACTGCAATAAACCTCATTATCCATTCGACCATAAAATAAATAAGGAAATCCCAAATTTTAAAACCTTTTCACACAGAGCCGGACCAGGTATACAAATTCAATTTATACCTATGCCTGATGCATATATAAATACAAAGTGATTTTTAATAATTTTAATCTTTAGTGGTTTTCCGGCGAGTAATTTTTAGTTAGGCTTATTAGTGGTAGAATGTGGCGTCCTTGGAATTGTGCTGATAGGGGGGCATCTTCAAGTGCCAATTTTAAAAGAAAGCGTTTATCTACCGATGCCAAACTAATAATTAAAAATGTGTATCAATCGTTGTTGAGTAGAAATTTTAATTCGATGGATGCTTTAGCAGAGACGTCTACTTTGACAAAAACTCCTTTATCTTCGGTAAGAGACATAGTACTTAAACTTGTTAATCCTAGAAAAAATCGGAGTTATTCTGGCACATTTAGAAGCATTGACGAAAATGACAGGGATTTATTAAGAAGAAAGATTTACCAAATGTATGAGGCACAAACTGTACCCACTTTGATTTCCCTCAAAGAGCGGCTGATTAAAGACGGAACAAATATCTCTTGTAGCCTTTCAAGCCTTAGGAAAATGGGTTTTAAATACCAAAGCATTGATAAAAGACAAACATTAATGGAATCTCAACGTTTACGGGAATGGAGACTTAAATATTTAACAGCTGTTAAACAATTTAGAAAAGAAAATCGTCCAATTATTTACCTTGACGAAACATGGTTCGATGCCCATGACACTCCAAGAAAAGGTTGGGATGATTCTTCCAAAAAATGTCAAACCAAGGCACCATCAAATAAAGACAAAAGAATCACAATATTACATGCTGGTTCAGGGAACGGGTTTGTTCCAAATTGTCAGTTGCTTTCAGCTGAAAACATAGCAGATTCTTCTTTAGATTACCATCAAGATACCGACGCACAACTTTTTGAAGATTGGTTTACACATAAATAGTTTCTTAGAATTTAATTAATTTTTATTGTTCTTGTTATCCTAATAGTTATACTTTTAAATTATATTATTTTCAATTGTCATTAATTGTTATCATTATTTTTAAATCATGTGGTGTGGTATACATTTTCAAGCCGGCCCTGATCCCATTTATTGAGCTTTGAAGAGGTTGAGGCGTATACAATAGGGTTTAATCAGGTAGTTTATTTATGGCAGTAGGCCGGTATTAGACTATCAAATATATTTGACAAAGATCTTTTATAAAATATTTTGTAGCATTTTTTTGATAATATTTCTTTTATAAAAGTTTTTACTAGTATTACACTATCAAAAACTTTGTCAAGTTTTGAAGGAACTTGCCACATGCATTCGCTTACACAACAACAAAAAAAGAACCGGGCGACTTTGGGTAAGACCCTGTGTCCACCACAATTTTCTTCGAAAGTTACAATCTGAAGATATTAGGAGTTATAAAAACTATTTAAGAATGGACGCGAATGAACATTTAAGTTTATTGTTTTAAAGATAGCACAATTAGTATCCCGACAGAATACATTTGAGGAATTCAGCGCTGAGGAACGCGTTATTCGACCTTCGATTTCTGGCAACAACAGAGAGTAACGCTAGTATATCCTCCACCTTGCATCCACCTTTGAATGTTCGTTTATTTCGGTTATTATAATCCGGGTGTTGACAAGCGTGTATCCAGGGGGGGAGAGGTGGTGGGGGTCATGATGTTGGTAATATCCACATATATATAACCATTATATTGCTAATACCATCTGAAATTATGTCCCCGCTATGGACCTCGAACGGGTAATAGTGAGTTTGCGCAGTTCGGAAATTTCCTTGTGAAAATAAACATTCGACAGGACCGGATTTCAACTTTTTTAATGCAAATTTCACTGGTTAGTTCGATTTAAGCGTTCCATGCATATGATTTCTGACGATATGATGTCCGACGGTGCACTGCTTGGTGTAAACTTTTGGTGCCAAATTCCGTCAGAATATTTGTAACAATCGACACGATGAGCTTTATTTTAACTTTCATCCGACGTCGTATGTTTCTTAACCTCACTTTTTTCTAAACCAAAAATTAAGAATGAATGACTATATTGGGAATTTTCAGCTACTAATGCAACAAATTAAAAATACATTAATTTTAAGGTTAGGTAGTGATCACATATATATTATATTGTATACGAGTGACACTCCCTCTTTTTTTTACAAGCTTTTTAGTGAAATTCGGTTCCGACGATCGGATCATGTGATAAGCAAAATATTTTCGTATATATTATGTACCTACATACCTGAAATACTCTATACCTGGTATTGATCCACAACTTTTGCAAAAAAGCACCATGCACTTGTGTCCTTTCATCTTAAACAAAACAAGTTACTAACCTAACAAACAGCGAATTGAATCACCACAAATTAAAAACTCCTTTACAAAAATTGTTGTTAGGTAATGAAAGTTTATAAGCACTAACATACCGACAACAATATGGATGAACCACTTTTTATTCTGTAATTTGAAAAAGCATACCAAAGGTGGCGATGAATAACAAAAACAAATAATGTCGGGCCGGCTCTGACGCGATCGATAAAATTTCCACCCTAATGCGCAAACTCAATGGTGCCAAGCGATATTCCATAGCGGGGACACTTTTTGTAATTTGGAACGTTCGTATTGGCAATATAATGGTTATATATATGTGGTAATATCTCAAAAGAATGTGGCAACACTGTAACGTTAAATGTCATTCATGTCTGTTTTGTGACGCCATGCTAGTGTTAAGGTTTTAAGTTTGCTTCTGAAGATACATACTGTTGAATAAATAACATATCTAAGAACAAAGAGTTTGTTTAGATGCGTACAGTTGATGTAGAATCTAACACATGACCCCCTCCCCCAACCCAGCAATTTAACACGAAAAATATCATATATTCCGGTTTGACAAACGCGGCAGGGTATTACTTTACGCAACTTTTCCTTGTTTTGGTTTTGGGAACAACCAGAAAAAACCGAATTCTGGAGTTGATAATTTTGTGCTTTCATACTCCGAAATTAACAATTTTATTGTTGAAATGCATCAGACAAACTTCTTTTCCGCCATGGTATTTAAATAACAGTCGCAGTCAATGTCAAATATATGCCTTATTGTCAGAAAATAAGGTTACTACATGGTTACTACCGTTACTACCAATCAACTATAAAATCTTTTATCAAAGATAATCGTCTGTTATTTCTTTTATAAAATATCTTTTTATAAAAGAACTGATATTACACTGTCAAATATATGATATAATTCTGCAACAACTATACTTCTCTATACATAATCTCATGTAAGTTATTTGCCAGGTAAAATTAATTAAATTTGAATGAAATAAAACTGGTAGTAGATCGATGGTAAATTGCTCAGCCGTCAAATAAGACCGATTTTGCCTATGACGAACATGTCAACGTTAAACTGACAGTTGCTTGACGTTTCATTGCCCAAGTACTAAATTTCTCGTGTAAAATTCCTAAAACATAATATAATGCCTGAAACCAATACTCCTTTTTACTATTTTGTTCTGGATAGTTAATTTAAAAATGAAATTTGCAATAGCTTTAACGTTCTTAGTTTGTCATATATTTACAAATGCTGATGGAAATAGGCGATCGTGTTCAAGTCCAATTTACTGCGAGGGAGATCTATTACATCTAATACAAACTGCAAAGATTTTTAATGATTCCAAAACGTTTGTCGACTTATCAATGAGGCATCCTCCGAATCAAACATTAGCTAATTTTGATGTGTTTATGAGAAGAACGAATCAAAATCCAACGAGAAATGAAATAGAAGAATTCGTGTTTAAAAATTTTCAATCCGTAGGTGAAATGGAAGAATATTTTCCTAGAGATTGGAAGGCGGAACCTAAAATCGTAAAAGAAATTAATGATCCACGAATAAGGTAAAATTTTTAGTTTTATTAACCGGAAAGTAAAACTTGGTTCAATTTACTATAAAAATAGTAAATCTAACAAACATTTATGGCTCTATATGTGACTGAATAACTTCTTCTTTTTATGATAAGACACAAGCACTATAGGAACAATCCTTTAAGGCATTCTCTGGGAGTGGTGCGTGTGCGAATAAAGCGATTCAGGTTGGTTTAGAATCGTTGGAGGTTATATTCATTGGGAAACACGGCCTCGGGAAGGTCATTCCATAAGGATGAAGGCCCCCAGATAAAAGAATTCTTAAATAATGAAACTAAACCCACATATGGATGGGCGGCAGTGATTCGTCGTCTATTTCTCAAATATATATAAACAGTATATTGCTAATACCATCTGCAATTATGTCCCCGCTATGGCGAAGGGGGCGTTGTGAGTTTGCGCAGCTCGGAAATTTCCTTGTGAAAGTAAACATTCGACAGGACCGGATTTCAACTTTTTTAATGTAAATTTCACTTGTTAGTTAGGAAATATATTGCAATCGAAATTTCGATTAGTTCGATTTAATACAGCGTTTCATGCATATACTCACGATATGATGATCCGACGGTGCCCTGATTGGTGTAAACTTTTGGTGCCAAATTCCGTCCGAATATTTGTAACAATCGACACGATGAGCTTTATTTTAACTTTCATCCGACGTCGTATGTTTCTTAACCTCACTTTTTCTAACCAAAAATTAAGAATGAATGACTATATTGACTATTTTTGGAATTATTATCAGCTACTAATGCACTAAATTAAAATACATTAATTTTAAGGTTAGGTAGTGACCACATATATATTATATTGTATACGAGTGACACTATCTTCTTTTTTTACAAGCTTTTTAGTGAAAATCAGTTTTGAAGATCGGATAATATGATAATCAAAATATTTTCGTATAGTATATGTACATACCTGAAATACTTTATACCTGGTATTGATCCAAGACTTTTGCAAAAAAGCTCCATGCACTTACTTGTGTCCGTTCATCTTAAACCAAAAAGTGATCTTAACCCTTTATTTTGCCAATGTTCACTCGCGAATTAAGTATGGTATTCTAAGTTGGGGGAGGAGTGCTAGTGTATGAAGAGTCTTCATTTTACAAAAATATGCTGTTCGCTTGGTTGCAGGACAGCCATATAGGGGCTCATGTCGGGAAGTTTTAAAAGATTGAGAATTTTGACGATCACAGGCATTTACATTTACGAAGTACGTTGTTTCGGGTTTGTTCGGGTTTGTCCGTAACAAAGCATATTTTCGGGGCGTCAGATCTAATCATAATCATGATACTAGACTGAAAACTTTCTTATTGTCTGAAAATCACAGATCTGCCGAATATCAAAAATATATTTTTTTACATGCTGTCAATTTTTCAATAAATTAAATGCTGAAATTAGAGATGCCGTTAATTTAAATGTATTTAGAAGAAGGTTGAAGGAGTTTTTGTTGGAAATAAACTGCTATTCCTTACACAACATGATTAACAAAATTTATTTAAATTTTTTTCTCTTTCTGTATTTAATTTCATATTATATAGTTGAATTGTATCTAGTTTTTAACTTAACTTTTGATGTTTTCTTCAATTATTGTCATGTCTTTTGTCTTGAAGAAATTAAAGATTTTGAATTTGAATTTTGAATAAACAAAACAAGCTACTAACCTACCAAACAGCGAATTGAATCACCAAAATTAAAAACTCCTTTATAAAAATTGTCGTTAGGTAATGAAAGTTTATAAGCACTAATATACCGACGACAATGTGGATGAACCACTTTTTATTCTGTAATTTGAAAAAGCATCCAGAACCAAAGATGGCGACGAATAACAACAAATAAATAATGTCCACACTACTGCGCAAACTCAATAGGCCCGCGCGATCTCCCATAGCAGGGACACTTTTTGTATTTTGGAAGTTCGTATTGGCAATATTCTGTTTATACAGGGTGTCCCATAACTAATGGTACACAGGAAAACTGCAGATTCCTTGGGTAAAAATACTGCGATTAGGCCATACTTAGTTTAGTTCAATAGCTGGTAATAGTCCAAGTAAAAATTTAATTTTCAATTTTCCTAAATAACTTATTTCTGAATCAATATTTTTGCACAAAATTTTGTGATTAGGTAGGGTTTTTTTGGGGAAAGGAATTTCAATTTGTTAATAATTTTGATGTTGATTATAGGGGGCGCTCTTTGCGGTACTCTGGATACATAAAAAGAAGTGTAACTTTCTTGGGTCTTAGTATAATTATATTTTTATTAAAAATATCAGTTTTTCCGTTATTTTTAAGCAATAAAGGTATACTTTGTAAATGTCGCTCCGACTAACCGTTTTCGAGATATTTTCAATTACAATTTCTAATGCGCCCGTTTAAATTTTGATTTGTAAATGTGAAATTTGTCACAGTAGGTTTTGTAAAAACAAATACAATGAAAGCACTTTGAAACCTCATTTCTGTCAAAGTTTATCTTCATTTGTCAGCATTGTGGGTGTTTTTAAGGAGTTTTTGAAGATACTGTTATCAAGAATTAAACTAAAAATGCCGCGACATAACTGTTGTCTAACGGAGAAATGCGAGACATGGTATGTTTATACGCACAAGAAAATTTTAACAGACGCGGGGCACATCGGCGGTATTTGGAAATGTATCCAAATAGAAGACAGCCAGATTTTAAAATTTTAGAAGCCTATACGACAGACTGGGAGAAACAGGATCCTTGCGTCCAAAACGTAATAGTGGAATTACATGTCCTGCCATGACTATATCCGGTTCTGTAATGTTAACCTTTTTAGAGAAAACTGCTGCCTGAGTTTTCTTAGCGTTACGTTCGACTAGCTTACCGTCACCCCAAGAAAAAATTTCTTCCAGGTCTTTGTTGAGGCGTGATAGAGGTCGACAAGTAGATCTGTGTCTTCTCCGACGTATCGGTAAGGGGAGAACAATATCCTTTAAAACATTTTTTTTTTTTTTATGATCAAACACAAGCACTAATAGGAAAAATCCTTTAGGGCACTCTGGGAGTGGTGCGTGTGCGCAAAAAGCGATTCACGTTGGTTTTGAATCGTTGGAGGTTATATTCGTTGGGAAAAACGACCTCGGGAAGGTCGTTCCACAAGGATGAAGTCCTCCAGATGAAAGAGTTCTTAAATAGTGAAGTTCGAGGAGTACTAAGCTTAACCACATATGGATGGGCGGCAGTGGTTCCTCATGTATTTCTGCTATTCGTCGCTCTGGGCGGAATTAAGAGGGCAAGGTCAGCCGAGCACCTTCCATGAAAATATCTGTAAAGAGAGTCAAATCCCCAACCTGTCTTCGATGTTCTAGGCTGTCGAGGTTCTTCGTCAGCTCGTGGTCTCCGATCAGACGAATAGCCCTCCTTTCGATGGAATCCAGTAGCCGAAGAGTATGTTTGGGTGCAGAGCTCCAGACATGAGAGGAGTATTCTAGTGATGGTCGAATCTGAGCTTTGTATAGTGTCAAAAGTTGTTGAGGTGTGTACAACTTTCTGGTTCGGAAGAGTACGCCAAGCTTCTGAGAAGCTATCTTGGCGATTGCCACAACGTGGTTATGCCAAGACATATTTCCTCCCAGATTGACATCCAGTAAATTAATAGATGAAGCCAGTGGGATTGCGTGTCCGGCCATGACTATTTCCGGTTCTGTAATGTTAACCTTTTTAGAGAAAACTGCTGCCTGGGTTTTCTTAGCGTTAAATTCGACTTGGTTACTGTCACCCCAAGCCAAAATTTCTTCCAGGTCTTTGTTGAGGCGTGATACTTCATGCTGTCTGCGAAGATGTGCGTCGGCAGCCGTTGTTTGCGAATTCAAAGAGAAAGATGAGATAAGTATGCTATCGTCAGCAAAACTAAATATCGGATTTTTAGTTTTCACCAGAAGGTCGTTAATGTAGAGTAAGAAGAGAGTGGGAGACAATATGGACCCTTGAGGAATACCGGCATTGATGGTGAAGGTGTCTGAGAGAAATCCGTCAATCGCCACTTGCAGAGAGCGGTCCTTAAGAAAGCTAGACAACCATGCACAGAATCGACTGGGCATACCATAGGATCGCAGTTTACTTAGAAGCCCCTCATGCCAAACACGATCAAAAGCTTTAGAAATATCCAGCGCAACAACCCGAGACTCCCCATGATGTTCGATTGCGTTGTTCCAAATATGGGTGACATAGGCTAGAAGATCTCCAGTTGATCTGGACTTCCGAAAACCATATTGATGATCGCTGATAATGTTGAAGCCTTCCAGGTACTTTAGAAGATGTTGGTTAACAGCTTTCTCCATTACTTTTGATATAACTGAAAGCAATGCGACTGGTCGATAGTTGTTAGGCAGGGTTCTCTTACCTTTCTTTGGAATAGGCTGGACTCGCGCCGTCTTCCAGCAAGATGGAAATATTCCTTTTTTGTAGGATAAGTTGAAAAGTCTACAAAAAATCTGGTGTTAGTTCATCGGCGCATGTCTTGAGAACTATAATAGGAATTTCGTCTGGACCAGTAGCTTTGTTGACGTCGAGTCCTTTCAGGATTCGTTTGACGGGACGCTGACGGAACACGATTTCGGTCATTTCGGATTCAACTGCAGGAATGTCGGGTGGTGTTCTTCCCTGGAAATCTACAGTGGAATGCGAAGAAAATAGTTCAGCAAGTAAGTTTGCTTTGTCTCCGGCTGTGGATGCTATTGTACCATCGGGACGTGTTAGAGGTGGAATAATTGATTTGGTAAAATTTTGGCTGACGGCCTTAGCGACTGACCAAAAGGACCTTGATCCGTTTGGACAGTCAAGAAGTTTGTTTCTGATCCTCACGTTATGGGCTTCTTTGCTTTGATCTATTGTTAGCTTACATTGGTTTCGAGCGGTAATAAAGATGGTACGATTCTCAGTGGTAGGGTTTTTACGCCACTGTCGGTAAGCCAGATTTTTTGATTTGACAGCACGCTCACAATCCTTGCTAAACCAGGGCTTGCCGTTGGAAGGGCGTTTTTGGGAGGAGGGGATAAATGCTTCCATGCTCGTTAGAATGACGTCGGAGACCTCCCCAGCACAGACGGATGGATCATCAGAAGAGAAGCATACGCTCATCCAAGGAAAAGTCCGAAAATGGTCTTTCAGGTCTTCCCACTTGGCCGATCTGTAATGCCATATCTTGCGAGGTTTAGGAGGTTGTTCAGAATTAATTGGTAGTTCGCTAAGAGTTGAAATAAGTTTATGATCGGAAGATCCTAACGGAGGCTGTACGGTGACTGTATATAGATCGGGATTTGACGTTAAGAAAAGATCCAAAAGACTAGCAAAATCTCCAGCTCGATCTGGAATCCGCGTTGGTTCTTCTACGAGTTGAGTTAGACCAGAGCTGATCGCGAAGGATTCGGCTTCGCGGCCTTGCTCATCGTCTGTATTTGAATATTTAAGCCAGTTCACATTGTGGACGTTAAAGTCACCAAAGATAGCAATCTCGGCATTTGGATGGTTGGTTTGCAAGAAGTCGATTGTATTGGCTAGTGATGAGAAAAGGTCTCTGTAATGGGTATCACTTGGAGGACGGTAAAGGCAGCAGATAAACTTGGTGATTTTCTGTGTTGATATTTTAAACCACATTACATCAAAGTCTTTCGGTTCCAGTGTAGGTTCTCGTTGGCAGCAGAGATCATCTCGAATAAAAATACATACGCCGAAGTTGCGTCGGAATCGGAAATGAAAATCGTATCCAGGGTATAAATAGCTGACGGTGTTTGTTGACGATCTGACCTTTGTCTCGGTCAGTGCGAGTACGTGAGGCTTGGAAGATTGTAAGTGCTGGTGGACTGAATTGATGTTCGTGTTAAGCCCTCTAATATTGCAGAAATCAATTTTGAAGTTGCTAGTTCTGGGTTGGTTAGCAACTGCTGCCACACCATTTCTTCGTTGAGTGTTGTTAAATCCCAGTAAATTGTCGGAAATGGTTGTTTTTTGAAGAACTTCGCTTGATGGGGCCCCAAGTCCAGCCCCCGCCCGGAGATCCGAATGGGGGGCGAGTTTACCTCCGGAGTATTTTGGGCCTGGAGCTTCCATCATGCTATTTTTTGGGGGTCCCACCCTGGTAACCGGAAACATCGGCACAGCGACGAAACGTCAACTCAATGAGCAAAAGTTAACTCAAGGAGCAAACTTCACGCCACCTAAACCGATGCAATGGTATCTCACCGGGCGATGCCGGGTGGGCCAACATCTTCCATTTCCCATGGCAACATGTTCTAGACATGGGCGTGCAATTATTATTATTTTAAATAATGTAATAAAAATAGGAAATTATTCAGTAATTTCATTTTATGTTTGAAGATAGGTAACTATTTTTATCAAGGTTTAAAAAATTACTTTTTACAATATGTAAATTTTCCAATAAAAATAACTACATACTTAATGATTATTTTTCAGTTTTGGTCGTATTAATGTCCAATTCTAGCTTCCGCTCTCACTAAATGACAATTTAAATATATTGATTAGTGATTCCTCTTCACCTACCCTATAAACATTTGAGACCACTTCACGGATTTGACTGTGTAGGTTTTCACCAGGAGTATACTCATTCATTATCACAAAGTTCAAAATTTTAAAATAACACACACTAAAACACGACACAATGAACATTTATTTATAAAACACAATTTAACACAATACAATAGCTATTACCATTTCTATCACTACGCAACTGGGTGGGTACATCCATCAAATATTGGACAACGCCGAACAAGTCCGATGGCCCATCGGGTGCCTCACGAGACGCGTGCTCTATCAACTATCTGCGATATAACCAATCAAATTAGCGCTAGCTAACTGTAACCATTGACAACGCACTATTTGCCATATTTTTAGATTAAAAGTACTTTAATCAAAAAAATATATTATTTTGAGTAGCATGAAAAGGTTTTAATAATATTGAAACTATAAATATTGGTTTCCTATTCCTATTTATTTTAAATACGTAAATGTAAATTTAGGTTTTTTTCGGTAATCGATTATTAAATTAAAATTTAATATATGTCACAACATTGTTAACCCCAGAATTTTTTTTCGGCATTTCTTTCGTAGCTACAGATAATCTGACAGTACACTAGCAAATAAATGGGCGCATTCAGCCGAACCCATCGATTTGTAAGCGATTCGTAATCATCCGCTGAATGCACTAAAAAAAATCGAACGCCATTTTTTCTATCGAATTTAAGAAGCGATTTGTGATTTGACAGCGACTTATGTAACTTTTATTTGTCAGGTTGAGGAGTAAAATTTATAAAAAATGACAAAAGAAGGGATTATAATTATAAAAACATATTTCATACAGAAAACGTATCTAGTATTTGATGAAAATATTTAGAAGAGATCCTAACCAAACAAAAAACTGACATCACAATCCATTCAGCAGACCTACAAATCGATACGCATCGCGACGTCACCCAATCCCTTATAAATCGGTTTTCTCTGCTGAATGCAGCCAGTGAAAAAAAAAAGTTGTTAAGTCATTTCATTTCAATGTTAAGGTTAGGGACAAAAGTCATTTCATTTCAATGTTAAGGTTAGGGACAAGTTTTGAATAAAATTACTTATTTAATAACTACAATAAGTTCCATTAAAAAAATATTAACAGCCACTAAATTATCTTTTTATTTCACACTACACAATAAACAATCAAAAACCTAATAATACATTTTTACAAAACTAATAATATTTACAATGGTAGCAATTATTTCGATTACTGTTTTAGAAAATGGCCGAACAATCCTCCGTTAGCCGCCAAACAATATTCTAAATGATTATAAAACTCCCTTCTTACATTGGCCAGCTGGTATGGCGAAATTCTATCGCAAACTGTTGAAATTGAATTTTTCAGTTGTTCCAGATTTTCGAGCCGAACATTTTTATAAATTTTATCAGTTATGTGTCCCCATAGGAAAAAGTCGTTTGGGGATAAATCAGGAGACCTAGCTGGCCAGCTTATCATATGGTTTAACCTAATCATATTTCCTTGAAAAGCGTCAAAAAGATGATGCCATACTACGATGGAATTATGGGCTAGATAGCAATCCATCTCAAACCAGACCTCCTGATTTTCACCAGCGATAGCTTCCAATGCAGGTCCAATTCGATTTTGCAAAAGATCCAGAAAACTCCCAGATGTTAATTTTCGGGGGGTAATTACACAAGTGCTTAAGAATTTTCTGAAAATTTGTATGCAGGAGTGTAATTTATGGAGAGAATTACTCGAATTAACAAAAGTTGCAAAAAAGCAATAATGTATTAAGTATATATTTTTTACTTTAATAATGGTGTTCCTCATCCATTTGTAGATATGACATTTGAATATCCCGTGATTTTTATAAGCTGCTGCTCGCCAACTCCCTGCTTGGCTAGTTTTGAAACAGCTGTTGTGCCTAAATAATGGTTGGTTATTTTTACGTTTCTTGTATGTACACCCGTTTTCTTGGCCTGGCTGGTGGTCCATTGACCTATGGTAGGTGGTCCATTGACCTATGGTATTTTTGCCAACTGGAGTGTTCTTATTCCAGTTTCCTGATGTTTTCCAAAATGGGTTTTCTGTTAAAAATAATCGCTCATGATTAATCTGGCTTCTTTTTTGTATAAATTTGTTAAAAAGACGTATAGGACAAATATCACAATTCCTCGTGTTTGAAATTAACCATTTAGAGCTTGTACAGGCTTTAACTCCTCCCTGTGCGGTTTTCGAAAAAATAGGACTGTACTCTATATGCCCTGTGTTGTCCCCACTACTGTTAGCCTTTTAAAATATCTTAATTGACAGCGAGCTCCTTCACCTCCTCTCCAAGCAAGCTCATAGGATAGTATAAAAAATAGTTTTCCTTCTAGGCCATCGGTAGTACTTTCATCGCAACTATCAACAATTCTTTTAAATTCATCATATTTTAAAAAAGCTGAACTTACTTTTTTCTTTTTTGGTTGCTTGCGTTTTCCGTTCTTCGCCTCACGAGCCATTTTAAACTCAATATTCGTAAATGGATCAAACCTGATTTGGTACTCGTTATAATTTGCTGAAGCATCTTCGCTGTTAAATTCCATATTGTTTCTATTGTAAAACCTTTGTATTCCTCGCCGTTTTGTTTTTTCATGTTGTAAGCCCAGTCTTGAGGTATATCCGCATCGAAAAACAAATATTTCTTAAGAATCTCCGGTATTGTTATAGCGTTTTAAAACAAAAGTTTGCTCTTCGTTCTTCATCACCGTCTCTCAATTCTTGATGTTTCTCGTCCTTGTGTGAATGGTATTTTTGTATCTGTAAAACTCGTAACGCTGTACTGTGATATTTGTCTACGGTTTTTCCTAGCATCCTAGTACTAATTATACCTTTCTTTTCTTCGACATGAAGCAGTTTATTTAGGTCACTACTATTATTCGTCTCTCCGGTCCTATTATTTTCACTTTTGAATCGACATTTATTCAGCACGGTACCTTTAGATTCAATTTTTTAAATTATTTTTCTTATTGTTGATCTGCCTGGAATGAGTCGGTTATGAAAATCTGAGAACAAGGGTTCTAGTGCACTTTAGCACCCACGGAATTTAACAATTTTCGAAAGGAAATCTGAAAGAATATTTAATTTTAAGTATTTTGGAAAAAAAAAATTGCGGATGAACCCATTTTTTAAAAAGTTATTAACGATAACCTGTTAAAGAAGGAAGTGTTTGTGAATGTTTATTGCCCGTTTCTTAACCATTTCTTAAAAAATCGGAATTGCTAACATACATACACAACAAGAATAACATAAATGGATGATTTCTATTAAAAAAACACTAATATTGGCAATTGAAAATTATAATAATATGGTGTCATATTATAATGTCAAAACTAATCTCTTTCGATTAGAAAATATTAATACCTTTTTCCACAACTTGTCAGTTATAGTAAAAGTTATATTTTAATTATTTAGCTTCGTTTATAATGGGATGTAGGACACTGTCAATTTATGTAACTTTCTTGTGCTTTCCTTTCCCGAATACGGAAGGAAATCGGCTACAAAAGGTGTAGCGGGGCTGGTTTTCACTTGTTTTCCCAGGACAATGTCAATTTATGTAACTTTTTGTGTTTTCCTTTGCCGAATACGGAAGGAAATCGGCTACAAAAGGTGTAGCGGGGCGGGTTTTCACTTGTTTTCCCAGGACAATGTCAATTTATGTAACTTTCTTCTGTTTTTCTTTGCCGAATACAGAAGGATATCGGCTTCAAAATGTGTACCGGGGTGGGTTTTCACTTATTTTCCCAGGACACTGTCAATTTATGTAACTTTCTTGTGTTTTCCTTTGCCGAATACACAAGGATATCGGCTTCAAAAGGTGTACCGGGGCGGGTTTTCACTTGTTTTCCCAGGACACTGTTAATTTATGTCACTTTCTTGTGTTTTCCTTTGCCGAATACAGAAGGAAATCGGCTTCAAAAGGTATTTAATAATTATTAAATAATTATTTGTGTTCTCTTAAATAAAATTTTTTTAAATTGCTTAGTGTTTCCAATAACACTTCTAGTTTTAATTTACTTATATTTCCTACAAATTGGTATATGATAGTAAACGTTGTAACCATTTTTGCGAACGAATGACGAGTTTTTGCATAAAAATTACTGTCAAATACGAACTTGTTCATCTTTTTTTTTATAGAAAAACTGTTTCATCCGCAATTTTTTTTTGTTTCAATTGTATTTTCAAAAATGTAAATAACTTTTTAAAAAATAGTTCATCCGCAATTTTTTTTCTAATATACTTAAAGTTAAATACTCTTTCAGGTTTCCGTTCGAAAATTTAAATTCCGTGGATTCTAAAGTGCACCAGAACCCTCACTATTCCCTTTAAAAAGTATTTTTTCTTTAAAATGCGGGGGCGAATATTTGACCACCTCGAAATTTACATGGAAAATCCCATGTGCCCTGTTCGGGCGCACCACCCTGTATATAACACATATTTATTGTTTTAGATCGTTCCTAAAAATGATAATTTCGCTATGGCCCCAGTTGACTAGAAAATTATCACAACACGTTTTCGAACATCCAGAGTCATTTTCAGTGATTCCCGTAAAAAACGCTTTTATAATTCCCGGTGGAAGATTTAAAGTAAGTGTATTCATATTTACGTTCTGATTGAAACCTCTAGGTATGGGTAATGCACACCGACCTATAGCTATGAATACGTACAACTTATGGGGTGCGCAGTAAAAAGTTCAATTTTATGAGTGAAAAAATGGGTTGGGGCGCACGGTTTACCGATCATATTTTTAAAGGTTGCTCGTTATTTGTCTTGCGCACAATGTTGTCGCCGTCATATAGGCAACCCCGCCGCTATTGGTGCCGATCGGGTTGCCAACCAACGACGTGAACTAGCGACAACCGTCCAGAACCGAAATCAGTCGTAGGAATGTAACGATATTAAAAATTTCTCGATAAGTGGACAATAGATATTAAAATTAATTCTTAAAATGGCCAGAAGACCATCTTTTATGCGATAAAATAGATTGTTTATTGCCGAGTAAGGAAGGTCTTGATGTGCCAAACTATTGCCGTGTAATAATTTTCATTAAGGGCGAAGTACGGTCCTGTTCGCCGGTTAAGGTCAATAGTTTATCAGTCGGCATTGCGCATGACATCTGACGATCAGCTTTGTTTACATGCGCGAGGCCATAAATTTGCCACTTTCGCTTTTAGAGTTTGGCTATCCATAAATATAGGTCGGTGGTGATCAAGTATAATGAATGTCTCCCCACAATATTAGATGCTATTTTTGTCAATATATCGAAATGGCTGACTTTCGGTATAAGGTATATTATATGAATTACGTTCAGAATTTGACACTTACGTGAGAATTGGATAATCAGCTTTTATACAGGACGTCCCATTTTAGAAAAAACGTTTTGGTCCTCCCTTTAAATCAACATGCCTAAAATGATATTTGATTTCCTTGCAAATAGCACCTGAAAAATAAAAATGTTAAGAGGGGGGGGGGGACATTATACAAATGACTGCAACGTGCGTGTTATTTAAGTTAATTTCAATTTTAGGAGTTTTATTATTGGGATTCTTATTGGATATTAAAAGGCCTGCTCCTCAGCGAAATGAAAGAAACGTCGAAAGGAATTATAGATAACTTTTTATACATGGTTAATACTTATGGCTTTGTTCCAAATGGTGGAAGAATATATTATCTAAATAGGTAGCAATAAAACTAGGAACTACTTGATAAACACAATTCGTATAGCTATATCGTAAATGTTTCCAGCAGCGGCATGTTGTATATGTGGATCGAAGAATTTTCAATGTCCTTCCAGATATATACTCCTTTCAAAAGTCTTGCACATTCAAGAAACTGAAAACCGAAACATCAATAGAATGGATTGGCCGGCGAACTCGCCCGACATGGATCCCATTGAACATGTATGGGATTATGTATCGAGAGCCATTTTCAACCGGAATAATCTACCAAAAAATGCGCAGGAACTTGTTATTGCAGCTACTGAAGAATGGAGGAATCGCTCTCAGGAAACCATAAACAATTTGATTATTGGGATGCATAGGCGCGTTAACTCATTACTGAGAAGTAGAGGCTTCAATACTGAAATTTAATTTGTCATTGTTATCGTTATTTCGTTTTTTTTCAAAAATTTAATATTTTATTTTACAAAAATTTCAATAAAATTTGGTAATCCCATTTTTGTGGAAGCTTTTCATTATTGTTCAATACTACGATTTCAACGTTTAAAAAAGTGTTTAATATTCCTAATAATTGGTGCAAGACTTTTGAAAGTGAGTGTATTTAAAAACAAAATATACAATAAATACAAAATAAAATTAAATCCTGGATAAATAGGTCATTCCTTGTTATTAATTTTGAATATGAATTGTGAATATTTTATTTTTATTGTTTGGCTATATTAGCTTATTAGATAAAAAAGAGAAGAGAAAAAAGCCAAAGAGAAGAAATGAATCAGGAGGCGCCGTCAGTTTCGTTATATCTGCTCGCAAAAAATTATATTTATTAAATAAATAATTCAAGAGAGAATTCCGTGGGAATTAGATCATAGAATTGAATGTCAACTATACACACCGCACCTGCAGTGTTGCCGGAAATAAGAGCAAAACAGAAACCCTTTGATGTTTACCGATCCGCGACGGGAATACAATAAGTTGCTAAATACCGAAACAAAACATAAAAGTTGGTAAAATGTTGCCGATTCGTTTCGAAATTGTTGAAAAACATTGTGTTGCTGTTTGTTTTGTTGGTTTGGTGTGGACGCGGCATAATATGTAGTAATTATTCGTTTTTTTATAGATCACAGCCCCCCGTCCTGACACTGATGATGAAAGATTATATACTATTCACGAACGACTTTATTTTTTTGCGACAAAATATACCTATTTTAGAAAAGGAATTGCAGTTTTGGCTTAAAAGAAGAATAAGCAAAGTCATTAAAAATGGCGAAGTCTATCATCTTGCACATTTTGATTCGGAAAGCGATACTCCTAGGCCAGAATCTTATTTGGAGGATGTAGAAGTTTGTACGGCCCTAAATAATTCTGAGTTGCAGGTATCTTGTTAGGTTTATACTACGACTTTTATTTACTCTACCAAATAGGTACTCTTCCGTGAGATTTAGATAACATTTCCACGGATTTATTTTCAAAATCTTTATTAATCAAAAATAATATAATTGATTTTCACTTGCCACTATTTTACATACAGGGTGATTAGTTAGTGCACTACCCGTTATTTTTTGTCAAATCGAATTGAGCATACAATTTTACATGACGTTGTATTTTATTTTGACGATTTATACGACGTTGCCAGCTTATTTAATTTTTCTTAAAATTTTCACGACACACAACATTAAGGAAAAAGTAATTTTATAATATTACTAGCCTAACCTAAAAAAAATCTTACATTTCCATAAACTTTAGAGCTATCCGAACAATTCTGTTGAAACAAAACGTCAATACATATACAGGGTGTTTTTTAAATATGCTCTCCAGGGTTCAGATAGGAAGAAGAACACTTAAAAATAACAAGAGAAGTACATTTACATACATTTTTCTTCCTACGGCTTCGCCTACGGAGATACGGGCCCATAACGGAAGTCCCTGGATATCGTTGTTTTTTAAATAATTTTTTAAGTACTAGGTGTAATTTAATAATTTTTTTGTATATTGGTTACTAGATGAGAATCCATAAAATTCGCCCTTTTAAACATATTTTGCTTATTTAGTTTGCCAGTGACGGACTAGACGTAACACAAAAATGCTTTTTTGTACACCTTGTATGATGAAGGAATGACAATAATATTTTTGGATACTCTACCGTAAGCTGAAAAAAAGATACTCTTGAGCAATGTAGATAAAATGAAATAATTTCGAAAAAGAAGATATTTTTGTTCAATATGATTTATATTCAGTATACGTAAATTCCATTATTAAGTTAGCAACTAATAAGACAAAGGCGAAAAACCGCAAATTTCAAGACACTACCATAAACTGACACTGACATAAATATTCTTATTTAAATCGGTACATGTGAAAAAAACCATAACAACATAAGGGAAATTTATAAACATAAAACAACAAACAACCAATGCAAAAACCATATTGAACAAAAAATTTTTTTTTCGAAAACAGTTCACTTTATCGACATTGATCAAGAGTATGTACCTTTTTTCAGCTTAAGGTTTAGAATATCCAAAAATATTATGGTCGTTCCTTCATCATACAAGGTCTATAAAAAAAAAACATTTTTGTGTTACGTCTAGTCCGTCCCTGGCAAACTAAATAAGCCAAATGTATTTAAAAGGGCGACTTTTAAGAAGACTCATCTACTAACCATTATACTAAAAAATTATTAAATTACACCTAATACTTACTAAATTATTTAAAAAACAACGATTTCCAGGGACGTCCGTTATGGGCCCGTATTTCCGTAGGGGAGGTCGTAGGAAGAAACATTTATAAGAACTTCTCATGCTATTTTTAAGTGTTCTATCTGAACCCGGGATATTGCTCACATATTCTGGTACACCCTGTATATAAATCTAGCAATCTTACAATAAATATAACTCGTGTTTTTCAAATAGTAACACCCTATATATTATTACGTCAGTTTACAAATGATTTCAAGCTCTTTATTATGTGATTATGCCTCTAAAATGTATCGTTTTTTTTAAATATTCTATGTTTTATTTAAAAAGTACAATCTCTCGTATTTCCGTTACGCGTTAGCTTATCAAAAAGGTGAAAACTGATTTTGTTAGAGATTTTTACTTAAAATTCAGTGGCATAGCCAGTTTTTGTCGAAAAAGTTGACTTTTTGAAATATTAACAGAAGTAAAATTTTGAAGATAAGCTCAATTAATTTAAAACATAATATACAGAATATCCCATTTAAACTTATCAAAGTTGCTAATACTTCCAAGTAGAAGCTGCAGCACCGCACGGCTCAAAATATTTTTAAAAGAAACAGCATGTCCACTTATAAAAGCTGCCAAATTTGACCGCTAGAGGGCGTAACATTAATTACAAATTAGAAAAACGAAGGGTCTCCTTAATTTCCCTAGTTAAGGTATGTTTACAATATTTCTATTGAAATTTACGGAAAACTCTACATAACTTTAGCTCTGATTGTTTTCCTCTAGCTCACCAAATAAAGTGGTGGGGGGAGGACAAACATTTATTTTTTTAAATGTTGATAACTCCGGTTTGGATTAATTAAATTAACCAAATTTAGTCTCCTTGTAAAGAGATTTTGTGGTTTTATTATTTTGACAAGGGTAAAAACAAAAGAAATCAGTGGAAAACGCAAGTTTATATCTTATCTGTAGCCGAAGATATTGACATATATAACTATTTAACGAAAATATTTAGGCTGCTAATAGATTGGTACCCAATATTGATGGCAGTGGTGTTCTTCTTCTTCCAGTAGCCTGTCTGTCTTCAGACGTTGGCGATCATCGTAGTGATAACATTTTGAAAGGTGTTACGATCGGCGGCTTCTCTGAAAAGTTGTTCAGGTTGCAGTCCTGTCCACTGCCTTATGTTTCATAGCCATGATAGTTTTTTACGTGCAATCCAACGTGTGCCCTCCACTTTTCCTTGGGCAATAAGGCGGAGTAGAGAGTACTTAGGTCCTCTGATGATATGCCCGAAATATTCAGTTTTTCTTGTCTTTATTGTGTTTATGAGTTCTCTGTTAATATTCATCATAAGAAGTACTTCCTCGTTGGAAGTATGGGTAATCCAGGGAGATCTTCAGCATTCGGCGATAGCACCACAGTTCCAATGCTTCCAGCTTATTTGTTGTGTGTCTTCAGGGTCCATGTTTCATTGCCATAAAGTAATACGGACCAGATATAACATTTGAGGACTCGTTTCCGAAGGTGCATGGAGAGATTTCTGTTGCATAGTACAGATTTCCAGGATGTAAATGTTCGTCGAGCTAGTGCATTGCGTGTAAGTATTTCCTCATCAGAGCTTCCAGTTTCGTTGATCCAGCCACCTAAGTATTTGAAATGGCTAACTCTTTTGAGAGGTTTACCATCTAATAGAAGCTGACCTTTTCCGACATCTATTTTTCCTGCAACCATCCATTTTGTCGTACCATCATTTATCTGGGCATATCTATGGCATTCATCACAGTTAAGCTAACCTGAACTAACAGAACTTTAAAACTTCAAAGATTTTTTTTTATGATCAAACACAAGCACTATAGGAAAAATCCTTTAGGGCACTCTGGGAGTGGTGCGTGTGCGCAAAAAGCCATTCATGTTGGTTTTGAATCGTTGGAGGTTATATTCGTTGGAAAAGACGACCTCGGGAAGCTCGTTCCACAAGGATGAAGTCCTCCAGATGAAAGAATTCTTAAATATTGAAGTTCGAGGAGTACTAAGCTTAACCACACACCACACAGATAGTAAAATTACCCAATTTATTATCCATTTTTTAATAAAAATCACAACGGCGGGAATAAACTAAATAGGTTACGAATTATTCAACAAAATAAGTACCTAGGCTTTGAAAAAAATTGAATATTTATATCTAATTTTAACCAGTAGGTTTTGGGAAAAAAGGAGCAACGTCAAAGTTAGGAAACGTTTATAATTTTTAATTGGTGCTACGCCCTCTAGCGGCCAACATAGCAACTTATTTATTATTTTTTCACCCGGTATATATATTTTTCAGCACGAATGCTATATCGATCTTAAAGGTGGAGCAGAAAGTGGTTGGGACTTTACATCAAGATGGAATTTTGACGATCAGGGCGAGCCGACTGGCGATTTGTCAAAAATATCCACACGAAGAAATATCCCCGTAGATCTAAATTCTTTTTTGTATAAAGTGTTTAAGTGCATGCAATATTTCTATACCACATTAAGAATGCCAGCGGAAGTAAAATATTGGCAAGACTTGTCAGATAGGTTGCGATATGACATTGAGAAAGTCCTTTATAACCCCGAAGATGGAATTTGGTAAGCTCATAAAAAAATGTATTTAAGAGGTAATGTGGTGTAAATGTGTGTTTGAATGGGTCGCGCCCTTGGGCATCTGCGAACAGTTCCTTCGCATAGGAAGGAAACTTTTAGGAACAAACCCGACAATTCGAACACCAGAATAATTTATGCAATGACATATTGTGCGATCAAAAATTACTATAATCGACAGGGCCCTGAATTCGAGAACACATACTTATTTTTGACATATACAGGGTGTTATGGAAATGACGTATTATATTTAAATGGGTGACTCCTTGAGTGTCCTAGAGAAGCGATACATATTTTATTTTTTTTAAATCGACCGTTTTAAAAGTGGGGTAACACTCTTACTAACAGGTGACTCCACGGTAATGAATCACAGCACCCTGTGGCAGTGTATCACAAACACCTGTCACGCGCAATGTTGCCAAACTGTGTAAAAATATAAAACTTTAGTTTCTTACAAAAATAAATATTTAACTTACTTAGAAAGTAAATCCAGCACGCCGTAAGGAATCCAGGACGCAGACACCTTCAGTTCTTTTTTCTATAGAAAAAGCTTTATGCTCATCACGTGCCCTGATGATAGTGTGGGACTGCTTAATAAGCTTATACCCACTAAACCCCATTCGGCCTCGTCGTTCCAATCTCAGAACATAACCGGCATCTCGCCGAGAGAAAAAACACATAGTGAAATAGAACAAATTACACTAAATCACTTAAAGAAACACACAGACACAAACGAGTTTCAAATCAGTTTTTTTGAAGATATGCACTTATTATTAGAATACACAAAAACACTAAATACTAACGCATAATTAATAACACTATCGTACACATAGAACAAAAGCACTATAGGATACAAATTATTTCGCAATAAAAATTCTGAAATAATAAAACGCTAATTTCTAATGGGCTAATCAAATTTATTAATTCTTTACTGAAGAAGAATGATGATATAGTTATGTTGATAGACAGGACATCTCCCTTCAAAACAAATAGTCTCGTCTAACTAGCGCGGTTGCCATTTCCGAGACTATCATTATACAGGAAAGTATTACAGAAGGAAATTCCGCAATTTATGAATATAATCTTATAAAACATCGAAAGTGGCAACGCTGTATTTTCAGCCTAAATAGCTAAATATCGATCGACCGAGTAAACCCGAATATGTCAAACGTGTTTAGTTACTTTCAAAATTTTTAGATGTCAAATACCAATGTATGGAAATTTATTTTATTTCCCAGAACTATAAGGGCGTATATTTATCTACACAGTAGCACTTTAAAATACTAAAAACTTAGATGTGTTCATGAGATGCATACCTACACGAAAACTAATGTGAATTTATGTGGCTTTGTTTTGGTGTTTTGTGAGGTTTTTGTTCGGGTTATTTACTTGGTGTTTTTTTATAAATTAAGTTGGTTTTAAATAAGGCCGAAAAGGTAAATAAAATTGCATTTTTTTTTCTAAAGGATAGAGTGGCATTTAAGTTGTTCAGATTCGACGGTGTCGTTCGAATTGAACAAATGAGAACATACCTGACCATTTATAAACTCCGCGGCGGTTCTTTCGAGTCAGTTCAAGTCAAATTTATAATCAGAGATTGTTTCTCAGCGAACTGAACTGAAAGTAAAAGTTTATAATAATGTACCCTGAAAAATAAACAACTTCAAATCTGTCAAACGGTTACTGACTGAGAGCTTACCATGAAAATGTGACAACACTGCTCAAAATTCACTGACTTTTTTGCCATATGTTGCTTTGTTTACCTTTCTCCCAGTGACACCATGTGCTTATTTTTGGTTTGACAGCAGGTCATGTACAGGGAATATTAAATTAAAGCGCCATTTTTGGATATTTTTCTTCAATTTGTTTTCATCTCAGGATTTGCCGGTTTAAATATAATACGTCATTTCCATAACACCCTGTATAAAAAGCACTACTTAAAAATAATAAATTATCATTCATAATTCACATTTTAATTTCATCACTGTTTTTTCAAGATTTACATGAAGATGATTAAAAAGACTCGAAACGTAATTAAACGATAATGTGTGGTACATCATTGAATTTAGAATAAAAAAAGGTCTTAAAATTTGACATTAGAAAATCAGGGCCATCAGGGTTTGTTCATCGAGTAGTTCGATCACTTCCGGTGTGTTTTCAATGGATGTTTTAAAAGTTTACCGGAATTTTGTCTTAATTTAGTGGTATTTTGGCTTTAATGTGTATTATGTTTTTATAAATTAATATATCTAAATATCATCTCATAAGAAATTTGAAAATTACTCACCCTGTGACGTCACTGCGCGCGCCAGACGGAATTGGAAGGCCTAGATATCTTACCTGGTCCTATTTATACCATGGGGTCAGTTCGATCAATTAATTGTTGATCTACCAAAACATAATTTTAAATAAAAGTGCCAATTTTCTAATTAATCTTATTCAGACGAGCCTGAGTCACGCCTGATCCGCCCCAACACGAGCCTGGTTCGTCATATTGGTACGGGCTGCCAGCCTCAGACGAGCCTACCACAAGCCTCTCGAGGAAGGCTCGCAGCGATCCATTTTCTGTCGGTTTTTACGTCGAGCTGAAATTTGACGCGTCTAGTGGAACGGGGTTGTGGTTGGCCCGTGAGGAAGTTATGCTTGTAGCGAGACGGACTATTTCCATTTAAAAATCCAAAGTTGAGATCAATTTCGGTTAAACCGTAGGTGATAAATGGAGTCCGTCTCGTCATAAAATGTAAAATAATTCACATACAAACCCACCGAATTTTATTTCTGTAATTTAAATAATAAGAAAGTTATAGGAGTGAGCGTTCCTCCTGAAGCACCCGGTATGCTATTTATGTGCATATCTTGTATTACAGGTACGATTACGATTTGAAACTGAACAAACCAAGAAAATACTTTGCGGCCAGCAATTTGGCACCACTGTGGGCAGAAGCGCTTGAGGAAGATGTTAAGAAAGAAAGAGGCAACAATGCGTTCCTATACCTTAAAAAGCACGGAATGTTAGACTATCACGGAGTTCCGTCGACATTGCTTCCTACTGGCAAGTATAACATGTAGACGCCGAAACCTCATTTTATAAAAAAAATAATTGCATATACAGGGTGTTATGGAAATGACTTATTATATTTAAACCTGCAAATCCTGAAATGAATACAAATTGAATAAAAATAACCATAAATGGCGCTTTCAATTAATAAGCGGATTATATCACCTTATGTCAAATCAGAAAAGCACGTGGGGGGCACTGGGAAACATGTAAACCATGAACGTCAGCACATTTCGGCCGGTGTTGTCATATTTACACGGCAAACTCTATACTAAAATTTTGTCAATTTTTCATTCTATCATTTCATTATAATAATTTGAAAATTTTTCCGGGTCTCCAGAAAGCATGGATTGCCTAATCCTATTTTCGTAATGCATAAAGCCGTATTAGGGTCGGCAATAAAAATTTCCGGTGCAATGGCAAATATAATTGCACGAATTAATGCGCAGTAAACCGTTCTCGATCAGCTGGCTGATTGCTAACAGTCAAAACAGCTCCATACTCCGAGAATTAGAGATGGGCAAACCTGTTCGTTTCGATTAGCAGTTAAAGCAGCTACTGTTACTTATAAATGGCAGTTCAAAAAAGTTGCTACGAATTAGCGGTACATATGCTTAATAAAGAATGTGAATTGTTAATTTAAGTACCAGTTAGGTTAAATAGCCATTAGCTGTCATAGGTGCTTCGACCAACTAATAAACATTCAGAAATAACAGAATAATCCATCTCTACCCAGACTTGCAGCAATGGCAATGAAAATGGCGCGTGTCCCATTTCTGGCAATGCGAGAGAGCTGATCGAGAATGGTGTACTGTGCATGAATCTGTGCAATTTTAATTGCCAGAAGACCATAATTGCCGACTGTAAAGGCCGTATTACAGTCGGGAATTTTTATGGCGCCAGCAATGGCAATTATAATTCAAGGATTCAGGCGCAGTACACCGTTCTCCGTACTACAGTCAGAAATTCTACTCTTCTGGCAATTAAAATGACACGGATTCATGCGCAGTACACTGTTCCCGATCAGCTATCTCTCATTACCAGAAATGGGGCAGGCGCCATTTTAATTGCCCTTGCCGGCGCAATTGGGTAGACATGGATTATTCTGTTATTTTTAACTGTTTATTATTTGGCCGAACCAGGTATGAACAGGTAGTGGCCATTTAAACCCACTGGTACTTAAATTAGCAGTTTACATTCTTTATTAAACTTATGAACTGCTAATTCATCAACTTTTTGCACCTCCTATTTGTAAATAGCAGTAGCTGCTTTAACTGGTAATCAAAACGAACAGGTTTGCACATCTCTAATTCTGGGGATATTTTAGGGATTTCGACAGTACCCACTGCTGTTCTGACCGTTGACAATGCTCCAGCTGATCGAAAACGGTTTACTGCGTATGAATACGTGCCATTATAATTGCCGGCGCAAGAGAAAAAATTGCCGAGTCTAATACGGTCTTAATAAGAATTACATTCTCACATTGCGCCGGCAATGCGAGCAGTATTGGGCCAGCTGATCGAGAACGGTTTAGTGCGCATGAATACGTGCAATTATAATTGCCATTGCCGGCGCAAGAGACAAAAATTGCCGACTTGCTTAATTGAATACCTTAGGATTGCCTCACCAAAATGTAGTCAAACTCGGCACATGGTTTTACCATGCTGGCCTCTTCAAGAAGCGTTAATATAATTTCCGTATAAAATGTACAGGGAAGCCAATATTCAGCCACCTCAAAGTTAAATGGATTTCCTATGTTCAACTTAACGATGCATCACCCGGTATAGATAGGCAGTGACAGCTTCTCTATTATGTCATTGGGTCAATGACATCCCAATAAATATTTAAAAATAAACCTTTTTCTTTTAAATTAGAATTTACTACAAGTGTACCTACTATAATAATTTACCTGTAATTAAATTAAATTCTTATCAAAGGTGAAGTTTAATTGAAAATCGGGCTGGGACCCGTGAATGTCCTCAATGCGTTTAAATGCATACGAGCTTATTCGAACTCTGAAGATTTACGGCAAGTGGGCAAAGGAAGTCCGAAGTGAGTAGGTGCCAGGTCAACAGCCGGCTTTATTGAACATCTGAATAAGATATATGTTGTCTCATCATTATCGTCATTATTAAATGCTTGGAAAAGAATTGGTAGGTTCCAGGCTGGACGCAGGTCGCATTACATGAGCCATATTTTAAAATCAGTAAAAGAAAACTTTCCAAGTGTAAATTATTTAAAACTTAAAACTGAACTTGAAGTTATTTATGAACGGAATGACTTTAATAAATATCCTGGGCCGTACCAATGCTCCAATTATTGATTAATAATAATCTGCACCTTTCGGAAACTGTCAAATCGTTGATTATGCTCTGTGTACGTAGAAGGGGAGCGATGTTTCTCTACATTAAAGAGAATAAAGATATTTTTACGTAATATTATGGGACAAGAAAGACTGTCTGCATTGGCCATGTTAAGCATCATAGAAAAACCGTTTATTGAAAATGAACAAACCCGAAATGACCGAAATCGTGTTTCGCCAGCGTCCCGTGAAACGAATCCGGAAAGGGCTCGACGTCAAGAAAGCTTCTGGTCTAGACGAAATTCCTGTTATAGTTCTCAAGAGATGCGCCGATGAACTAACACCAGTATTTTGTCGACTTTTTAACTTATCCTACAAAACTGGAAGGCTTCAACATTATCAGCGATCATCAATATGGTTTTCGGAAGTCCAGATCAACTGGAAATCTTCTGGATGTCGCCAATCTTTGGAACAACGCTATCGAAGATCATGGGGAGTCTCGGGCTGTTTTTTTTTTAACTATCAAATACAAGCACTATAGGCAAAATCCTTTAGGGCACTCTGCGGATGGTACATGTGCGCAAAAAGCGATTCACGTTGGTTTTAAATCGTTGGAGGCTATATTCGCTGGGAAAACGACCTCGGGAAGGTCGTTCCACAAGGATGAAGTCCTCCACATGAAAGAATTCTTAAACAATGAAGCTCGAGGAGTACTAAGCTTAACCACATATGGATGGGCAGCAGTAGTTCGTCGTGTATTTCTGCTATTCGCCGCTTTGGGCGGAATTAAGAGGGCAAGGTTAGCCGAGCACTTTCCATGAAAATATCTGTAAAAGAGAGTCAAATCCCCAACCTGTCTCCGATGTTCTAGGCTGTCGAGGTTCTTCGTCAGCTCGCGATCTCCAATCAGACGAATGGCCCTCCTTTCGATGGAATCCAGTAGCCGAAGAGTATGGTTGGGTGCAGAGCTCCAGACATGAGAGCAGTACTCTAGTGATGGTCGAATCTGGGCTTTGTATAGTGTCAAAAGTTGTTGAGGTGTGTACAACTTTCTGGTTCGGAAGAGTACACCAAGTTTCTGAGAAGCTATCTTGGCGATTGCTACAACGTGGTTATGCCAAGACATATTTCCTCCCAGATTGACGCCCAGCAAATTAATAGGTGAAGCCAGTGGGATTGAGTGTCCGTCCATGACTATATCCGGTTCTGTAATGTTAACCTTTTTAGAGAAAACTGCTGCCTGGATTTTTTAGCGTTAACTTGGTTACTGTCACCCCAAGCCAAAATTTCTTCCAGGTCTTTGTTGAGGCGTGATACTTCATGCTGTCTGCGGCGAAGATGTGTGTCGGCAGCCGATGTTTGTGCATTCAAAGAAAAAGATGAAATAAGTATGCTATCGTCAGCAAAACCAAATATCGGATTTTTCGTTTTCACTAGAAGGTTGTTAATATAGAGTACGAAGAGAGTGGATAATATGAACCCTTGAGGAACACCGGCAATGATGGTGAAGGTGTCTGAGAGAAATCCGTCAATCGCCACTTGCAGAGAGCGGTTCTGGGCATACCATAGGATCGCAGTTTACTTAGAAGTCCCTCATGCCAAACACGGTCAAAGGCTTTAGAAATATCCAGTACAACAGCCCGAGACTCCCCATGATGTTCGATGGCGTTGTTCCAAAGATGGATGACATAGGGCAGAAGATTTCCAGTTGATCTGGACTTCCGAAAACCATATTGAAGATCGCTGATAATGTTGAAGCCTTTCAGGTAGTTTAGAAGATGTTGGTTAATAGCTTTCTCCATTACTTTTGATATGACTGAAAGCAATGCGACTGGTCGATAGTTATTAGGCAGGGTTCTCTTACCTTCCTTTGGTATAGGCTGGACTCGCCCTGTCTTCCAGCACGATGGAAATATCTGGATATTGATCATGTTTGGCATGAGGGGCTTCTAAGTAAACTGCGATCCTATTGTATGCCCAGTCGATTCTGTTCGTGGTTGTCTAGCTTTCTTAAGGACGACCGCTCTCTGCAAGTGGCGATTGACGGATTTCTCTCAGACTCACTATCAATGCCGGTGTTCCTCAAGGGTCCATATTGTCTCCCACTCTCTTCTTACTCTACATTAACGACCTTCTAATGAAAACTAAAAATTCGATATTTGGCTAATTGATAAAAAAATCAGTTTGACCTAATTATTACAGTCAATGTAAAATAAAATATGACATGCTCGTTTGCTTTATCCAGTGTAACGAAATTGCAGATAAAGCATAGAAGTGTATTTCAATAGTAAATATAAGCCGTAGATATCTCGACAGACGTCAGCCGAATAAAATAATTTTTCCAAGGATAAAATGAAATTTAATTAAACAAGGTTAATTTTCTTATATTTAACTGCACCAGTAATTGTTTTTTTTTTTAATATCCGTCGTGGCCATAAAATTTATATATTTTTCGCGAAACGAAAAATAAAGTAATATATGTTTCGGAGAAGGTTGTTAAAAACTGAATTACATTATTAAAAAATATATAGAGTGACCCATTTAAAAAAAGGAAAACTGGATTTTACGTAAAAAAGTAAAAAGAGAGCATTTAATTTTCTTTTAATAAGTTACAGGGTAACTGGAATATGGGAGGTGTCCTAAAATGTAAAATTCTCAAAAACATCCCGTATATCAAAAACGAGGAGGCCTAAAAAAATTGTAATTGGGGCATCCTTTGTTTAAAAAAAAAGTAGCACAGTGCTGCGAACACAGCATCCTACTATCTTTACTAATACCCCGTAAAATCACCGAAAATTGGACACGACGTACTGCCGCCTTTACGTCTCGAATAGCACTGAACCTTGCCACTGGATTGAACCATATCGAGTGGAAAGAGATGTGGATAATGTTCGAGTTTAAGGATTTATACCCGAGTTTATAGACGATCGATATAAAAACGTATGTCGGCTTTCTCTAGGGCATTCAAGGAGTCGCTCATTTAAATACCTGGTGGTGCGTCCGAACAGGACACATGGGATTTGCCATATAAATTGGGAGGTGGTCAAATATTCGCTTCCGCATTGATTTTAAAGAAAACTTTTATTAACACGTTTTTAAAGAGAATAATGAGAATAAAAAATGTACCAAAATTGAACTTTTTTCCACATACCGTTTTTATGATATTAAGAAAATGCTGTCTTCAAACTCGCCAACGTCTGGAGTACGACTATGTTTAATTTTAATTCAGGTTAAAATGAAAATACTAGTAATCAGGTTGACACTAGTCAATATTTGACAGCGTTTTTAGTTTTTCTCAAATAATTTTCCCGTTGAATATCTAATCCCCATGAGCTATTCGGTTGAGAAAAAAGTTGCAATGATTAAGGCCGTGTTTCCACTGGCCACTTTTTGAAGTTGACATCGACGACAAAAAGTGGCTTGTAGTTCCATTTAAGGCCGTGTTTCCACTGGCCACTTTTTGAAGTTGACATCGACGACAAAAAGTGGTTCGTGTGTAGCCGTCCCAACCACTCAAGTGGCCCGACCCAGCCACATTTTGTAGTTATGCCAACGTCAAGACGTGGTCGATATTGGCGCGGAAATTTTAGTGTAGCCAATACTTCGCAGTGGTTAATATGGATTCCGACGAAGAAGCTTTATTGCTTTTGTTGCTTCAACGAAGACGTAAGCGAAGAAGAAAATCTCCGAGGTTTTGAGTCCATCCCATTTCTAGGACTTGGCTTTTGTTGGGACAATTTCATTTTTTTTTTTTATGATCAAACACAAGCACTATAGGAAAAATCCTTTAGGGCACTCTGGGAGTGGTGCGTGTGCGCAAAAAGCGATTCACGTTGGAGGTTATATTCGTTGGGAAAAACGACCTCGGGAAGACCGTTCCATAAGGATGAAGTCCTCCAGATGAAAGAGTTCTTAAATAATGAAGTTCGAGGAGTACTAATCTTAACCACCTATGGATGGGCGGCAGTGGTTCGTCGTGTATTTCTGATATTCGCCGCTCTGGGCGGAATCAAGAGGGCAAGGTCAGCCGAGCACCTTCCATGAAAATATCTGTAGAAGAGAGTCAAATCACCAACTTGCCTTCGATATTCTAGGCTATCGAGGTTCTTCGTCAGCTCATGGTCTCCAATCAGACGAATGGCCCTCCTTTCGATGGAATCCAGTAGCCGAAAAGTATACTTGGGTGCAGAGCTCCATACATGAGAGCAGTACTCTAGTGATGGTCGAATCTGGGCTTTGTATAGTGTCAAAAGTTGTTGAGGTGTGTACAACTTTCTGGTTCGGAAGAGTACACCAAGTTTCTGAGAGGCTATCTTGGCGATTGCCACAACGTGGTTATGCCAAGACATATTTCCTCCCAGATTGATGCCCAGCAAACTAATAGATGAAGCCAGTGGGATTGCGTGTCCGTCCATGACTATATCCGGTTCTGTAATGTTAACCTTTTTAGAGAAAACTGCTGCCTGGGTTTTTTAGCGTTAAACTCGACTTGGTTACTATCACCCCAAGCCAAAATTTCTTCCAGGTCTTTGTTGAGGCGTGATACTTCATGCTGTCTGCGAAGATGTGCATCGGGTTTTCCATTTTCACTAGAAGGTATACATTATACCACAAACTTCGTAGCTATCCCGATATGTTTTTCCGGTTTTTAAGAATGTCAACTTGTTTCTTATAGTCCCAAATTGCAGGTTCAGACTGAATTCGGTTCCATCTCGATACTGACGTACTGACAACCAACTGACGACTTTACGACGACAATAAAGTGGTCGCCTTGCACGTGGTCCGTGGAAAAAGGACCGCGCTGAAGCCGGCTAGTGGTCAGTGGACGGGCTCGACCACTCACGGCGGCAGAAGTTTAATTGTGGTCGACAAAACGCCCGTGTAAAAAGCACCAAACTTTTTACATTGCCTTAAATGGAACTACAAGCTGGCGACAGTAGACCACAAGCGAACCACATTTTGTCGTTGATGTCAACTTCAAAAAGTGGCCAGTGGAAACACGGCCTAAGGCAATGTAAAAAGTTTAGTGCTTTTTACACGGACGTTTTGTCGACCACAATTAAACTTCTGCCGCCGTAAAGGCGGTATTAGACTCGGCAATTTTTTGTCTTGCGCCTGCAATTATAATGGCACGTATTCATGCGCAGTAAACCGTTTTCGATCAGCTGGAGCATTGTCAACGGTCAGAACAGCAGTGGGTACTGTCGAAATCCCTAAAATATCCCCAGAATTAGAGATGTGCAAACCTGTTCGTTTTGAGTACCAGTTAAAGCAGCTACTGCTATTTACAAATAGGAGGTGCAAAAAGTTGCTGAATTAGCAGTCCATAAGTTTAATAAAGAATGTAAACTGCTAATTTAAGTACCAGTGGGTTTAAATGGCCATTACCTGTTCATACCTGGTTCGCCCAAATAATAAACAGTTAAAAATAACAGAATAATCCATGTCTGCCCAATTGCGCCGGCAAGGGCAATTAAAATGGCGCCTGCCCCATTTCTGGTAATGAGAGACAGCTGATCGGGAACAGTGTACTGCGCATGAATCCGTGTCATTTTAATTGTCAGAAGAGTAGAATTTCTGACTGTAGTACGGAGAACGGTGTACTGCGCCTGAATCCTTGAATTATAATTGCCATTGCTGGCGCCATAAAGATTCCCGAGTGTAATACGGCCTTAAGTGGTCGAGCCCGTCCACTGACCACTAGCCGGCTTCAGCGCGGTCCTATTTCCACGGACCACGTGCCAGGCGACCACTTTGTTGTTGTCGTCAAGTCGTCAGTTGGTCGTCAGTATATATTTTCTTTGGTCAGTATCGACTATCGACATGGAGCTGCTTGACACGGACACGTTTATTGCCGAAATTCAGGCTGAACCTGCAATTTGGGACTATGAGGAAAGAGTTGACATTCTTAAAAACCGGAAAAACTTAACCGGATAGCTACGAAGTTTGCGGTATAACGTATGAAATTGTCCCAACTGAAGCCGAGTCCTAGAAAATGGATGGACCCAAAACCTCGGAGATTTTCTTCTTCACTTACGTCTTCGTGGAAGCAACAAAAGCAATAAAGCTTCTTCGTTGGAATCCATGTTAACTACTGCGAAGTATTGGCTACACTGAAATTTCCGCGATAATATCGACCACATCTTGACGTTGGCATAACTACAACATGTGGCTGGATCGGGCCACTTCAGTGGTTGGGATGGCTACACACGAACCACTTTTGTCGTCTATGTCAACTTTAAAAAGTGGCCAGTGGAAACACGGCAGAAATACGCTCGCCGGCACAAAATTCCGCCACCTTGAAAATTTGGTCAAGTTTGATATTTGATAACTGTTTTATTTTTTATGTGATTTTCATGATTTTGGTATGAGTTTGTAAATCCGTTTATTGTGTTTTTTCTTAATTATTTTATAAAATAATATTTTTCGATTAGGCCATATTATACAGGAGCAAATCAAACTGGTGTTTTTTCGTAATTTCAAAACACCATGTAGGAAAATTAAGGTGGATAATTTTATTTGCATAGTGTTTCTTGTCATCTTTGATGTATTCTAAACATTTCGTTTCTTGATTCATTCTATTATCTCATTTTTGCTGCGAGCTGCAAAATTTTAAATGAAACGATGTTATTTTTAGAAAATGTATGTCATGGGTATTTCTACCGAAGCACTCATCAATCTTGTATTTGTTGAGCTCTAATCGCCCACTATTACATTCAGGAAATTCTCCAAGAAGTTGTTGTTCCATTTGCTCCTTTCATTGGGGACCAATTTACATTAATGCATGATAATGTGAGACCTCACGTTGCACATGTATTGAGCGAATATCTGAATGAAGTTGAAGTTTAAAATATTGGAATGGCCCGCATGTAGCCCGGATCTCCACCCAATCGAACATCTTTGGTATCAACTTAAAAGGGCCGTTCGTCGTCGTCCTGTACAACCACAAACCTTGCAAGACTTACGACTGGCGCTGACCGAAGAATATCAGGCTTTCCCTCAAGAAAGGATAAGTAACCTTATTCGTTCGATATCATGAAGACTGCAACAAGCTATCATTGCTGCGAGAGGAGGAAAAAATTTTTGCAGCTCGCAACAGAAATAAGATAATGTTTGGAACACATCAAAGATTACAAGAAACAGTATGTAAATGAAATTATCCACCTCAATTTTCCTACAGGGGTGAAATTACGATAAAAAACAACAGTTTGATTTACTCCTGTATAATATAGCCTAATCGAGAAATGTTACTTTATAAAATAATTAAGGAAAAACAAAATAAACGGATCTACAAACTGATGACAAAATCTTGAAAATCGCATAAAAAATAAAAAAGTTATAAAATATCATACTTGACCAAAATATCAGGGTGGCGGAATTTTGTGCTGGATAATGTAGTTATTAAGCGGTATCCGACTTGTTCTCTGTAGATTTTCCGCACCGACCTATTCCAGGCAGATCAACAATAAGACAAAAAATTAAAAAATTTGAATCTAAAGATACCTTTTCTAAATAAAAATTCAATTTAAGCAGTTTGCGATAGAAGTTCGCCATACCAACTGCCCAATGTAAGAAGGGAAGAGTTTATAATCATCTAGGATATTGTTTGGCGGCTAACGGAGGATTGTTTGAGCATCTTCTTAAACATTAATTGAAATAATTCCTACCACTGTAAATATTATTATTATTTTTTGTTTAAATTTTGTAAAAATTTATAATTAAGTTTTTGGTTGTTTATTGTGTAGTATAAAACAAGAAGATAATTTACTGTCTGTTGATATTTTTTACTGGAAGGTTATTACAGTTAATGAAAAAGTAATTTTATTCAAAACCTGCCCCTAACTTTAACATTGATATAAAATGACAAATTTTTAATCATTTATTTGCTGCTGGTATTTGGTACTGTCAGAAATGTGTCAGGTCCGGTCCGTATTTCTTAGTTTTTCATTTTAAAAATACATTTTGTTCAATGACTCCTAAATTACTAGGAAATACACTTTAAATTGAACAAGGACATTATTCTTATTGTAGTCTTTAAAAAGTTTAAGTACATTTTTCAGCTAAAATAAATAGGGGAGCGAATATTTGACCACCTCGCAATAATTCCTGTGTCCTGACCGGAAGCACCACGCGTTATAATAGGCCATTTCCATAACACCCTATAGCACGTTTCTATAGTACGTAATATTTTGCAGGTCTTCAATGGGACTTTCCCAATGCATGGTCACCCTATCAGAATATAATTATATTTGGATTGGAAAGGTCCGGGGACGAAGAGGCCCAAGACGCTGCGAAGACATTGGCACTTAAATGGGTGCAATCAAATATTAAGGCATATGATGAAAATAAGGCAAGTTTTCAATTTATTTTGTTGGACGTTGCAAACAATATTAAGATAAAAAAAATATAGATAACTTTATTTTACATTAATTTTATTGAGGCGCAACTATTGCAAGTACCATGACGCACCAGAGCCCCCGCCCTTTTTGCAATGTATTGAAATATATAGGGTGTTGAAAAAAGGTCGGTACCCCGGAATAACTCCGGTGCATGGTTTTGAAGGAGGAATAGTTTGCAATTTAAACCACCCACAACCCCCGGGCGCGGGTGGGGGTAAGTTAAGATTTTCAAATGGAACCCCATATTTTTTATTGGCGTATCGTGTTCTCCGACCACAAATAAACATCTTTTGTCCGAAAAATGTTTTTATTCGGGCCCATCCTTCACCAATAAAATCACCATGAGAAAGACAAAATCAGAACCGTGCGAAAATCAAGTTTTATCCCGGAAATACTCTTTTTCTCTGTCTTGTACTAAAAAATGCCCGTGGAATACAAACAACTTTTTCCCCAGATATTTTCCGCTGCAATGCGATGCACCGGAGTTATTCCGGGGTGCCGACCTTTTTTCAACACCGTGCATATATATTTTGAACAAATATTTAAATTTTACTCATTTTAAACAACATTTCATAATAGTACTGTTTTTCGTCAAAATTGAAAATTTGCCTACATCGCACATCTTGATTGAAACGATTGCCTGCTGTGCTTTGGTCGTAGGAAGAAAAAGGGTCAGCGAGAGTAAAGTTAACAGTTCAGATGAGATTAGTGTTTGTTTTGGCGGCTAATTTTACAATATTGTCGATTTTAGTCGTAAATTGATTACGTTCGCGATTTTTCTTTTGACACGCTGGATCCGTTACAGCATATTGTGAAGCTGATATCCCTTATGGAAAAGTATTTTTCAATTAACAATGAAGAGTAAGAGCGGAAAGTTATTTGGTGAGGAAGGCTTTACCCCTCAGATGAAAAAGATTTAAAAGAAACGACGAGAATACTCGCAGTTTTCCAAGTTCTGCAAACTCATATCTGGACCTGAATTTGCGGTGGCATTCTTAAACAGCGTTAATATTGTGAGCTGTGGTTACTATTGGGAAAAACGTGTAGACTTCCGATGGTTACGTTGATTTATAAAAATTCTTTGTAGAGCTGTGAACTACCTTTTTCAGAACAAATATTTTTAAAACCCGAAAATCTCGTACTATGATAAATTGAAAAATAAACTTTGAATATTATGATATCTGGGGACTAATCTAGATAAAAGTAAAAATGTCGTGGGGTAGGTAAATAACATATGTTGATAACATAGTAAACGAGATATCGCCTCACCGCCTCTAACGGCCACAAGATGCCACTGTCTGTAATTATGCAAAATGTCGAATGGCAAAGATGTTCAATGATTTTGTGTAAATAAGAAATATAATCATACATATACTCGCCGGCACAAAATTCCGCCGCCCTTATATTTTGGTCAAGTTTGATATTTTATAACTTTTTTATTTTTTATGCGATTTTCATAATTTTGTTATCAGTTTGTAGATCCGTTTATTGTGTTTTTTCTTAATTATTTTTTAAAGTAACATTTTTCGATTAGGCTATATTATACGGGAGTAAGTCAAACTCTTGTGTTTTATCGTAATTTAAAAATACCCTGTAGGAAAATTGAGGAGGATAATTTTATTTACCTAGTGTTTCTTGTAATCTTGAGGTATTCTAAACATTTCGATTTTTGATTCATTCCATTATCTCATTTCTGCTGCGAGCTGCAAAATTTAAAATGAAACGCTAATTTGAAGCCTATTTTCATTTAAGGAAACCAAACACTAGGTATATCATAAAGTTAATTAACAAAAACAATTTTCATATCGTGTATTTCCTCCTCTCACAGCAATGACAGCTTGCACTCTTCGTGATATCGAACGAATAAGGTTACTTATCCTTTCTTGAGGGATCGCCCGATATTCTTCGGTCAGCGATAATCTTGCAAGGTTGTACAGGACGACGACGAACGGGCCTTTTAAGTTAATCCCAAAGATGTTCGATTGGGTTGAGATCCGGGCTGCATGCGGGCCATTCCAATCTTGGAAGTCCAACTTCATACAGATATTCGCTCACTACATGTGCAACGTGAGGTCTAGCATTATCATGCATTGATGTAAATTGGTTCCCAATGAAAGGAGCAAATGGATCAACAATTTCTTGGAGAATTTCCTCAATGTAACGGTGGGCGATTAGAGCTCAACAAATACAAGATGGTGCGTGCTTCGGTAGAAATATAGTAGAAAATACCCATTACATAGATTTTCTAAAAATAACATCGTTTCAATTAAAATTTTGCAACTCGCAGCAGAAATGAGATAATGGAATGAATCAAGAAACGAAATGTTTAGAATACATCAAAGATGACACGAAACAGTATGTAAATAAAATTATCCGACCCAATTTTCCTACAGGGTGTTTTGAAATTACGACAAAAAACAACAGTTTGATTTACTCCTATATAAAATAACCTAATCGAAAAATGCTACTTTATAAAATAATTAAGGAAAAACACAATAAATCGATCTACAAACTGAGGAGAAAATTGCATAAAAAATAAAAAAGTTATAAAATTTCAAACTTGACCAAAATTTCAGGGTGGCGGAATTTTATGCCGGTGAGTATACATTATGATTATTATCACAAGACCTATGAATGTAATCGATTAAACAATCCAAAATATGCTTGCTTGGAAAATAGTTGAATGTAAGACAATTTAAATTTTCAAAAGGCACAATCATACAAAAAATATTTGGATAGATTATTTCCTGAATAACTTAAATTAAAGCTAGCAACAAAGAATTTTATTGATAATAAAATTCGACACTTTTGACATTTTGAATTTTATTCGCGATTAAACAACTCAGGATTAAGGGCCGATATTTCAAAGTCACCTTAAGGTACAGAATGACATAAGTCATCCTTAACAAAAGTTTGACAGATTATATTAAAGTTCTTTTTAACTCTCATCTAAAGGAATAGATCTTAAAGGACGTGATAATCTTCTTCTTCTTCTTCAAATTGTTGCATAAGGGCCGATATTTGAATGTTACCTTAAGTGAGACCTTAGCTACGATAGCCTTAACGTTGTGGTAAACCTTAAAAAACTATGTTTAAAATTAATTTGAGGGTCAATTGATGCGGTAGGATGTGGCAATCTTTAGCCGTCCTTAGCACAAGTTTGACAGTATATTAAAGTTCTTTTTCTATTTGGGTTTCATAATGGCTACATTATGAAACGCAAAAAAATTGAATAACCTGACACTTCATGAAACTGAAATTTTATTTTTTTTATGTTGGCAGAAAGTAGGGTTCGAAATTTAGGCTTACTTCGATTTCGTTGAAATTAGTTTTCTAGGCATTATGGATTCGACAAAATTTTTTTATCGAAAACTTTAAAATACTAACCTTTAACCTTGCAAATAGATCATTTTTACAAGATATTTATCTGAAATACTTATACTCGGAAATATATAACATGCTGACGGGGTCCGTCAACTAATTTCTAGTCACAACTATAAAACAACATAACCTAAAAATAATAGAAATATCTTCTAGTTTATGCTCTCTTTCTTCCAGTTTATGCTCTATTTTTGCTTTTATTTCATAAAGTACTATTTTTATTTTTAATTCAATATATTATTATACATGTTACCTAATTCATATGTACATATTTATGGTTACTGTAGACCTTTCCTGGGAATTAATTGTTATTATTCCTGTCAGATTCTGTGCCGACACAATATTTTGTTCAACAGTATTATTTATTATTTTGTTCAATATTTTGAACTTTGTTCTGCTCGCACCATAACTCAAAGTTTTGCATATTCTTTTTAAAAGTTTTTCTAGATTATTTTCTGCAATTTCTCGTATTTCTGACGGAGTACAACATTCTTCCTGACTCATTTTTTTAATAATATATTTATTTGAAATTGACGGATGGGAAGAAATATTCTTATTTTTGCGAACAGAAAAATGTAATCGGTCAGCCAAAATGGCTAGTTGGTCAGCAACTTATGGAGAGCAAACATTTCTGAATCGTGACAGTGCCCTGGGAAAACAAGCGAAAACCCGCCCCCGCTACACCTTTTGTAGCCGATTTCCTTCTGTACTCGGCAGAAGAAAACACAAGAAAGTTACATAAATTGACAGTGCCCTGGGACCTCTGAAGTAAACTGCTCCTAGACATGTTTGTTTCTACTGACCAATTGTAAACTCTTGCTGACCAAGTAATCATTTCGCAGCTCGACTGTTAATAACGGCAAACCATTTAATTACTTCAATTGTAAAAGTATTGCCAACCCAAAAAGAAAATATTAATTAAAAAATAGGAAGTCTATACTTGTCAGGTGGTATTAATATCAAATACCAATGTATGGAAAAATTATTATTTTTCCAGACCACCCGATGATACCACAGTAGCACTTTAAAATACTATTTCAGATTGAATGGTACTACCACGAAAAGGAAAAAAATATTAATTCAAATGGAAAAAATCTACTATATTTTTTTAAGTTTTTCATACTTTAAAGACCCAAATAGAAAAAGTATTATAAAATATACGGTTCATATGACAATAGAGCACTCGTACTTTAGAAAACTCTCCGCTTCGCGGGTCGTTTTCTAAATTGAACGCGAGCTCTGAGATAATGTCTTATGAAACTTGTATCTTAATATACTATTTTAACTCTCATCTAAAGGAATATATTATATCTTTAAAGACGTGGTATACATTCCTTTAGATAATAGTTAAAAAGAACTTTAACATACTGTCAAACTTGTGCTAAGAATCTTGTTACTCTGTACCATTTTTAAATTCTCCTCAAAATTACAGGTTATGTTTGAAAAATACAGTGCAGTATCAAGCGGTCAATTTGGAGGAGGCGGAGAGTACCACATACAATCAGGCTTTGGTTGGACCAATGGAGCGATAATGGAAATAATTGATTATTACTTTAGAGTCAAAAAGAGGAAACAAACCAGTCTAAATCAGATTTAAAAGAATATACCTTTGTACCTTAAGTAAAGAAAATAGTTTCTTGTCTAAAATATGTTTGCCTTACCTTCCTTTTTCTATTGTAATTTTTGAACAAATATATGTGTATGTACCTTCTAGAGTCTAGAGTCTCCTATATTTGTAATTATTAGTACAATTATTACAATGAAACTATAAAAAATATTGATTGGTAATGCATCAACCTGGTGAGGTCTAAAAGTTTATGTGACAGCCGCTACCTATTCGAAAAGTTTATTGCTATACAGGGTCATTCAGGGTAAGTGACCTATTAAAAGATCTCGGGAAATAAAAAAGATATTTTTTGAAATGCTATAAAAAATGCAGATCTTTGATATTTTGACGCATCTGTGCATCCTATTGATTATTTTGGATTCTACGCAAGATTCTAGGCAGATTTCATATGATCGGAAAATAATTATTTATTTTTCCTATGAGTAAGCCTTTTTTATTTAATTTGGGTTGGATTCCGTGTTGAAAAAGAGAAGCTTTAATAGATTGTATTGGGGTCAAAAGTGTTTTACAGGCAACTTTCAGTAAATCAAATTTTAAAAATAAATAATCTCAAAAACACCTGTTAATTTTTTAATAGGTTTCTTATATTATCTAATTAGAGAAATTATATAGGTACATATGTCCGCGCAAAAGATCATCGTCACAAAGATCTTGGTCTATAGCATCGATTTTTTAATAATTTAACGCCCGTCACATAGCTAATTTTACTCTTCTGAATCATATAACGCCAATACCTATTTGGAACAGAGTTATTTTAATCAGTCACTATAACCAATTTCCTATTATTTATAACAGCCTGTCTTATATTGGCTTAAAGTTTTGGAATGTTCCTTATTGAATGTTAAAATACTAAGAAAATTAGTCATATTTTTAATCTACCTAAGGTGTAAACGAAACTTGCATATCAAAATATATTTTTACTTAATGGTTTATAAATGATTAATAAAAAAAATATTGTATATAGGTTCGGATAACAAACCGTCACATCAATTTATCTCCGGTAACATTTTCATGCGTGACCGGCGATACAAAAATGCACACATTTGTGGATAACAGCTAATACAAGCTATTTCTTAAACTTTTTTAGACTGAAATGAGTATCTGTACTCAAGAGAATGACTTCGTGTAGTATTTTTCCCTTACGCCAGGTAAAAAGTAGGAAATGTTCTAGTTTATACCTAAATAAACATAATAAGGAACTTACCTAAACAGAAGCACGCTTTACACAAATTCTAACACATACCGTCATATTTGTATAACTATTAGGACGACCTGTAGTGGCGTTATTTATAAGCAGTTTCTGCCGTGACCGGCGATACATGCAGCGGCGGGGACGGAACTTCTGGTTAATAATTGCGTTAGAGAAACTAAACTGTTGATCTTTGAACATTATTTTTTCAATACAAATTGTAGTAGGAGTATAAATTACTTTAAAAGTAACTTTAGTAAAATGACGAGAAATATAAAATGGTAAAGTAAGAAATTATTGACTGGGGACATGTGACCGGCGATACATTTTTAAATTCAAATTGGCATACTGCAGCTATAATCTAAAAAAACCTTTTAAAATTGCTTTCTAATGCAGGAAGTAACATATTATATTTCGCAAATTATAATCGTTTCTACAGGCAAATAGTTCATTTTAGTAAGTTATATGCTAAGGATTGAAAGTTGCCTGTAAAAATTTTTTGACCCATTGATAACTCAATGCACGGAGTTCAAAAAATAAGATTAAAAATTAAATTGAAATAAACTGCAAGCAAAAAATCTACTTTTTCTAAATTTTATACTTATTTTCTATTTAGCATTAAAAATAAGGGTAAGATTGTGTTAGGTTGTCAATTCCGAAAATATTTGCAATTTAATATTTTTTTATGGCGATTTTGCTGCTGATTTTAAGTTAAGTTACTCATAGTTGGCTATATAACAGCGTTGAAAAACAGTCAAATGTTAAAGAAATGTATGAACCTGTCCCTGACCATTTGAAAATTATTAATAATCATGCAGGGGCGCTTAAATTATGCAAACGAAGATTATTCTTATTTAACGTTTTCTCGAAAACGGTTAGGATTAGCGACATGAATAAAGAGTACTTAATTTTTAGTCAATAGTTAAAGGTATGTAAAAAAACGTTGTCCAAAGTTCTTATCATACACAGAGGTAAAAAAAGGGGCCATGAGTGTCACAGCTAGTCCGCCCTGCAGCTGTGAGTAATTCACACCACTTTCTTGGAAAATTATCCTCATACATTAAGCTAGAGGTGTTGTTTTCGATTGATTACATCGAAAACAACCCCTCTAGCTATCGAAAACAACCCGCCAAGTTTTTATTGTTTATTGACAAAGATAATGACACTTTTTGACGTTTAAAAAAATTAATCGATTTTCCAGCTACAAACTCAAATAAATATTATTACAATTGCGTTATTAATAATTACTAATTTTTTTAGTTCTTTATTTAAAAGTTGTTTTAACCATTATTCGAGTAATTTTCTCCCTAAATTACACTCGTGCATAAAAATTCTCAGATAATTTTGCATTTAAGCGTATTTCCTTTGAAAAACAACATTCGTTCAATTTCAAATTTTTTAAAATAGCCCTCCTCCTTCTGAGTCGGGCTATTTCGCCAAAATATGAAAATGAACTCTTGTTGTTTTTAGGCAATAAGCTTTCATGCAAAATTATCGAAAATTTTTAGGCACTAGTGTAATTACCTCCGATAATAATTTGAAGGGTCTTACCTGGTATACATCATATTAAAAATACCTGGTGGTTCAATAATTATGTGCAAAAAACTTGATTCCATTGGAGCTCTTTGGGAGCTCATATCTCCGAAGGGGAGGCCTATACGAAAAAAGTTTATATGAACTTGTAGTACTCTTTTCACTTGTGTCACAAGAACATAGACATTATATTAAATGTTTTTGAACAAGAATAACTTTCTCCCCATTTTATTTTTTGACGTTTCGCGACACTAATCGTTTTGATGTAACGAAGATTCCATCTTCGATCCACCAGAGTACGGCCCAATATTTAAAGTAGCAGCAGGCAAAACGTGATTTTCTTGTAAATCTGTTTTCTAAAAAAAATTGTCCAACACATTTATTATTTAACATTTTCTTTATTGTTCTTTAATTATATTGGGCTAATGGAAAATGTTTTGATAAACAGCACATTTTGCAAAATAAGGCAAATCGAATTGTTTTAAATCGTGATAAATGCACTTTTATTCATAAAAATTAAAATAATTTGTGCCAGAATGTTAGAAAAATGTATCTTTCTAAAATCCAGATCACCATAACTACGAAACCAAGAATAAATAAATACTTTATATACAATGTTGCAAAAATAATACTTTATATACATATCGTTGCAAAATTATTAAATTTTTAATGAATATGTATAATAATTAGCAAAATTCCACCATATTTCAAATTTTTATTGAACTATTTATAAGGAAGGAAGAAAATAAAGTGTTATACGATTTGATTGATTGTTTCAACTGTGTTTTGTATTTTAAACGCATCCTTCTCTAATTCACAAACAAATAGGTTCGCTCGAAGAGGTTACAAATTTCGTTCTGCGCATGATCGCTCGTGGACGAGTTTCTAACTGATTGTGTTTGTGAACGGGTACAAATGGCAAACATTCAACTGTCAAATCTTAACTTAACCTGCAAGTACTTTTATTCTTGCTCATTCCTGCTAATAGTGAGAGACACGGTGATAATAGGGGGTCCGTGAAGTGGAATATCAGTAATTTGGTTTTCCGTTTAGTTTAGGCCCCCCTCTACAACTTTTTTATCTGATGAAATGCCGTAGAGCGTTGTTGAGAAGCGCTGTACCGCTTTAGATAGGAAATTCTCAATAAATTCAAAATTATATCGAGCCATGTCTGAAAATAAATTTACAGCATCTGCGTGACCCCCAAGGTCACGGGAAATACATTTTCTGACAAGTTAACCCTTGCATAAACCTTTCCGAGCGTGTAAAAAAAAAATGGAAATTTGAAGTTGAAACTTTCTAGAATGGAACATTATATGTTAAAGATTATGTGAAAAAAATTTTATCGATCCAGGTCTCGCCATTTCATTATTGCAATTTTTTTTTAAATCTCCTCGGAGGAAATTCGGAAAACGATCGTGACATAGCAGAAAATTGTCACACTACATTTCGTGACACTCAAATATTGTGGAAAAAAAATTTCAGACGAATCGCACCTAGCTAGGCGGAATTCTGGCAATATTACTCAGATACCGGAAGGCAGGTATCGTTCAGTTGTATGACGAGATATTATATTCGCAATATTATCAAATTAAGCCTATTTTTCCATAAGGTGTGTATGATTTATTCAAATCTGATGAATTTAAACATTCGCCCTCGTCTACTTTTCATGCATTTCGAGCGAAGTTTAGAAATTTTGCTATCACCGTTACGAATTCTCTTAATTTTCTTCAAGATAGAACATGTTTCTGGTAACTTTATATATATCAAAATGTTCGGAAAAGATGAGGAAATCAGAGACACCTAGAAATAATTCTCCAAGGGGAATATTTTAGAAAATATAGCAGATTAACCAGACTTTTAATAAAAAAAATTTTGAGAAAAAATACCGCACATTCGCAATATTCTTTTTATCAGAAAATTATTTACGACTCAACTCCAATTAAGCCCACTTGGACCCATGTCACTTGACACTTTATAATTTTTTCGTTAATTTTTTTTGACACGCTCGGAAAAGTATATGCAAGGATTATTGACTTGTCAGAAAATGTGTTTCCCGTGACTTTGGGGGTTACGCAGACGCTGTATATTCATTTTCAGACATGGCTCGATATAATTTTGAATTTATTGAGAATTTCCTATCTAAAGCGGTACAGCGCCTCTCAGCAACGCTCTACGGCATTTAATCAGATAAAAAAGTTGTAGAGGGGGACCTACACTCTACGGAAAACCAAATTATTGATATTCCACTTCACGGACCCCCTATTGTCACCGTCTCTCTAACTATAAAGAATAATGGAAAGTAAGTTTTACCAAAACATGCCAAAACCTGAAAACGATAAAACGAATCGGCAGAACCAACAAGCCAAAAGTAAACAAACAGCCGATCGAACAAATGCGCAGAATCCAAATCGACTATCCCGTACCGGTACGCGGATTATTCTGATGGTTGCAAATCAGTTGGAAATCGATACAATTCGCTCTACGAATTTTTGGTCAGCGCTCACAGATTTTGCTTCTGTGGACACTTTAAACTGCTCTGCGATCGAACCTAATGTTATTTATAAACTGTAAATTAAAGATTTTTCTCCCCACGTGTACAAATCGATGATTATAAAGTGGATTAATTTAAAGCCGTGCTAAAATTAAGTTATAGTACTACTAACAATGGTGAAGTTTTAAGAAATCGTTACAAGCAGTAGATTGAAATTTGTAAAACAGTTGCTACAAGCAAATGTGACCATCGTGTACGGTATGTCCATGATACAATAAGTAAAGGTAAGATAGCTGACCGTTCCAATCTCGTCTGTCGCGCGCAGTGACGTCACAAGGAGAGTGCTTTTCAAATTTCTTATGGAGATTTATACGGTGTTTTTAATTCTATTTTAAAGATATTACAAGGTTTCACGCATTTAATGGTATGTGAAATGAAAGAATAATATATGACAAGTATCTACGTATATTAATTTCATAGAAATATAACACACATTACAGCTAAAATACCACTAAAATAAGAAAGTATTCTGACAAACTTTTAAAATATTCGCCGCGCCGCTGGAACCGGTCGACGTTAGCCGAAGCTGCTCGACCACCCCTCCTCGTTGCCCCCAGCGTTGTCAGTCAGTAAAAGACTTTACATTGTAATATATCAATCACTATTTTAACAATTATTGAGATGTTCATTCTTGTTGTGGGGCTCCCTATATGAAATGTATGTTCTGGAGGTGGCCCCCATTGGAAAGTAACGACTTTTTTTCGTACTCTTCTTAATCTGACACCATTTTTCTCTCTCATTTCTCTTAGGTCTCGAACCGTCAACCTATTACTGCTGATCAAAGATTTCTGCGAACACTGGTCGCCACCTAGTGTCGTTTTCCGTAGTTTTTCATCGAAATCTTGAAAGATCATCACATTTTTCCTTATTTAGTCGTGTGTGTTTATTAAAATAAATATCTGAACTTTCATAAAATAAGGTGCGCTGTCTTCGGTTGTGATATGGATAACCAGGATAATAACAAAAAATAAGAATGGATACAGTTTTATTTATTTTCTTAACATTTGCTTCTTAAGTATTTTCCACTGCAGCTGATGAGGGTATATGCCTTCGAAACATGTATGAAAATTAAAATATTGTTTATGTAACTACTGAAGCAGACTATGAGTTTCTTTACGTCTTCATAATTTCACTCCACTGAGAGATGGACCATTAAAAAAATAGTTTAATTTGTTTATAACTAGATCGTATTTTAGTTTTAATCTTTGTTGTATGTTCATGAAATAAGTATACCTAAATACCATGATATTATTCTTTCATTTCACATACCATTAAATGCGTAAACCTTTTAATGCCTTTAAATGAGAGTTAAAACGTTGACAGCAATATAAATCTACATAAGAGATTTAAAAATCACTCACCCGCTGACGTCACAAACCACGCCTACATCGGCGTGGAATCATACCTCTTAGTTATTTATACCATGGGGTCTGTCATAAAGGGTCGGGCAAATGTTCCGAAACGGCTTAATTACAAGAGAACGAAAAGTGATATCAGAGCCGGGTTTTGGACAATCGATAGTGACTAAAATGTTACCATTTGACTGTGTATTTCACATGTCAGTATCGTCATCAACTGTCAAGGGGTGACGTTACATTTAATTTTTTTTAATAAAACACCCTGTATATTATTAGTTATTCTGAATTCTCAATAAATTTAAAACATTTTTTCTATATCATACCATATGTCTAAATTCGATTGTTTTCAAAATATTGACAAATAAGTGAAGAAAAACCAATACATTTTATTTTAAAAAAATTACTAACGATTTTTATATAAAGGATAAGTTAAACAAAAATCAAAAATTATTTATTTTTTAAAATAAAATGTATTGGGTTTCTCTTCATTTATGTGTCAATATTTCCGCAACAATTGAATTTAGAGATATGGTATGTTAGAGAAAAAATGTTTTAAATATATTAAGAATTTAGAATAGCCAATAGTAAACTGTAAGCATTTAAAAAAAACATTAATGTAACGTCACGCCTTGACAGTTGATGACTTTACATATGGAATGCACAGTTAAATAGTAAAGTTTTAGTCCAATCGATTGTCGAAAACCCGGATTTGACATCACTTTTCGTTCTCCTATAATTAAGCCGTTACGGAACACTTGCCCAGCCCTGTATAATATACCACTAGCAACGACAAAAGGAGCGTTTTATCACCATACTCGCCTCCACAAAACACTTTATTTCATCAGTCTTTGGTATAACACACTTTAAATAATAAAATAAGTCAAATTATAAAATTTTTAAACAATTAACATAGATGAATTATTAAAAATTATTTAGTTATATTTAAGTTCCACTGTTGTTCCGTCGGTAAACTTCACACCGCCGTTTTTTCAATAGGAATTTCTTTTTTCTCACTTTCTACTTTATTACTTTGACTCGAACCAGAAGCGTGACTGCTCGATCTCGAATGACTGGCACTAACGGAAGTTTGAATTTGGGGACTTGGAGGAGGATTCTTGACTCCAGGAGAAGTTACGCTGCCTAAATTTAAAAAAAAACTATATTGAAGATGGTTCCGTAATGAGTAACTTTTTAACCGCTTGCTCTCTCAAATATTATTTCTTTAAAGATAATAGAGATCGCGCATCCATATATTTTTTTCATTCAATCTGTAGGTGATCGAAATATAATTACTCTTACTTTTTATTTTTTCTTAATTCCTTATAAATTTTTTAAAAATTAAGCGAAGTATTAAAACATTATTTTCACGCATAAAATACGCTCCTGGGGTTTGGACCGTTCCTCCCCTCGCCCTGTATAAATATATTTTCCCCATTTTTTTGGAAAAACAGATGATTTTAATAATCGAGTACTTGATACGCGAGCGATTTTCATAATCGAGTGAATCGCCAGAGCGATTAATCGCTTGAAATGTTTATGACTAAGAGAATGTGTTGATAAAACACCAGGGGTTGTTTTTGTAAGTTCTAGAAGTTAAGTCTAGAGTTTTTTATTAAGAATCATCCTTTAATTTTTAATTTTTTAAGAATTTACAATCGCCGGTGGCTAGCCAGTCGCAGTCAAAACAAAACCCATGTCGAAATGAATCTACTAAGGGATGTGGCATACTTTTTTATAAGCACCTTCTCGTTTATGCGCCTTTAAGAAAGTGGTATGTCGTGTCAGCCTTCTGAGCGTCAAACTCGAATGTCGCCAATCGGCACATTTCGGGTGGGGCGGCGAAGATCGGGTATCAAGTGAAAGGCAACGATTCAATTTTTCGCCTGAATTTATAACTAGAGTATTTTCTATCGAGCAAAAAACTGCTCGAATACTCGACAAGCGACGATTTTAGGTTGAATTTCGAGCGTTTTTTTTTTAATAATCGAGCGATGTCGGTTATTTCAATAATCGAGTACTCAAGAGGTTTTTCGCTCGAGCGATCAAAACACTAATTTTCACTTGTAATCTCCCTAGTGCATGAATTAATAACCGATTGAGAAGACGAGGTATAATCATTTCAAAACATTCGTGAAGTAAAAAAATCACGCCTAAAAAATCAATTTTAATTTAACAATTCAAGTTAGAGTCCATTCCATTGACTGAATGCACTAATAAAAAAATATCGATTTAATCAATCACCATTTTTTCCATCGAATTTAAAATGCGATTTGTGTGTGAGGTAAAAATAGAGGCATATTCTATTTTTACTCATTTCTTATAACAGTTTTGTTTATTATTGTTATAGTATTATTTGACATTGGTTCTAATTTCAATATCACGATCGATGGTCAGAAGTGCTAAGGTTGTAATTAAATGTATAATAATATAACAATAACAATGACATGAACCTTATGGGTTAAGGTTGAGTAGTTAAGGTTATAATAGGATAATATAAGTATGATTGTAACAGGAGAGAGATGAATTAATAATCAACCCTTTTTGAGTACATTATTAATATTGAGACTGAGTTAAAATGTAGTTCTTCTAAATATACGTTTAGCATGGCTAATGACCGCTGATGTTTTATTACGAACCTTCAACATCTATTACATGTGATATGACAGCGATTTATGTCAGCTTTGTTTGTTAGGTTGAGGAGTAAATTTTATAAAAAATGTCAAAAGAAGTGAATTATAATTATAAAAACATATTATACACCATCTCCGCTAGTGAAGAGGAGCATTAAAAATAAAATTCTCCATTTCGTAGAGATAAAAACATAATATTTAATGAAAATATTTAGAAGTGATCCTAACCAAACAAAAACACTGACAGCAAAATGCATTCAGTAGAACTACAAATCGATGCTTATCGTGACGTCACCCATTACAAATCGCTTATAAATCGAATTGCCACGAAGTTGGTTGGTTAAAGGCTGATTCTTACTATCGTGCAAGACACGTGCTCGGCAACGGCAAGGCACCGGCTCGGCAAAATAGGTTAATCATACTACATATATACTTAAATTACACGCAATATGCAGTTTTTAAAGCTTCTTTAGAATCAAGTATCAACGTTGCCGAAATGTTTTTGATTCATGAGATGTGATTGTTAAGAACGTCTAAAATTAATTTTGATTTTAGAAAAACGTCTATTAATATAAAATGGCGTTATCTGGTTGTTTTGTGTAATTTTTACAATATAATGGTTAACTTCAATATTTTAAGTAGGGACCTGGAGTTTTTATTTAATTTTTTTAGAGTGTTTTTTGCTCTAAATACAATCAATTATATTTACCTTAGTTTCGACACAAAAATACATCATCAGGAGAATTTTATCAGTACGGCTCTGATATTTTCAAATAATACATACATAATATTTTTATTTGATTTAGCTGAAATTGAGCTAAAATTAAAACTAGCAAAAATCTTTAATTTTTAAAAAGTAATACTGACCAGATTTCATTGAAGTTATAAAAATGACATAAAAATAGTGATAACGCCATTTTATAGAAAATACGAAATTTTTATTTAATGGGGGTTTTCTAAAATCAAAACCTTTTCGGTTATTAATATTGTTCAGAACAAAACAATTCAACACTGCAAAACCCATAAAAATTTGGCACCAAAGAAGTAGGCATCACGGATAGTGCAAGGCTCCTGGGAATTTCGATCAATGAACATCTTGACTGGGCACATCACATAGATAGTTTAGTTGGAAGACTGAATTCAGTCTGTTATGGTATTCGGATAGGATGTAGGTATATGAATGTGGAGACACTTAGAATAATGTACTTTGCCAGCTTTGAGTCGATACTCAAATACGGCGTGAAAAGAAAAGATTAATTATTAATAAAAAAAATTAATTACTTGGAAAGCTGTAGAAGTGTTGTGGGTCATGGGGAATGAATATTTCCATAAATATTTTGGGTTTCCATGGTAACCAAACAAAAAACAAGTATGGTAAATAATTAATAAAAAATAAAAAAGAAAATACATGTACGAATAATTTTTTGATCAAATTCACGGTGGGTTGCCAATTAAAAGATCTCAGGAACTAAAAAATATATTTGCTTGAGATATTGGTATTCGCTATACCGATCTATTTAATGAAGATATTTCGACGGAACGTTAAACATTGGTATTTTAAATAGAATGAATATTATGGAATTTTTAGATTCTATTAAAAATCTAAGTAACAATTTCGTATATAAATCTCCAACCCTGGTGGAGATAAAATTCATTAAAGGAATATTTCATAAAAAAACATTTCAAAGCTAAATTTGACCTTAATTCGTTGAGAACAAGGTACTGGTACCAATATTCCAAACAAATATATTTCCCCCTTTCACTGACTATAGCCCTACTGACGAGCCGTGAAACGGCGAAACGCGTCTAAGGATAAGTTTGGCAAAGGGAGAAAGGTATAAATTCTTCGGACATTAAACCGTTGAGAGCTATACTTGCATATTTTCTGTTCTACAGAATAACCCTATGAATTGGTGGTCTCTTCTAAGATGCTGCTTGAGTGGCAAGTACATCGCGAGATGTCGCGACTAGTATTGTGTTTCCATTGAAATATATTTTTAGTTGCCGAGATCTTTTAATAGGCCACTCATCGTGAATGAACCTGTAAATTTTTCATTTTATGTACTTTTCCTCAATCCTTGATTGAATGGAAAATCATGTTTTTTGGCATATAATATGGTAAACATTTAAAAATGTGTAGCTAACTTAATAAAACCCCAATACCTCATTTAGAATAAGAAAATTAGTATTACAGATAATAAATTAGGACTCTAATCGACAAATAATTATATGCTTTACTGCTGATATCGCTATATGTCGACGACACATCTGGATCAAAGATAAATGGGATCTTAATTATCAGTATGCATGAATGAGTTTCGTTTCCTATTAATTAATCATCAAGTTTAGTTAGTTATCAACACAATTGAATAAGTTATATGGCCAGTTCTGGGCTCGTGGCCCAGAGGAAGTATAAAAACCACCACCGGCGGACGAAAAACAATACATAAGACCTTCCTAATAAAAATAATATAATTGGTATATTATTTTTAATATTATTAATATTACCGGGTATCCTAAAGCGTATAGTCATTAATTAGGCATTAAGTATATTGGGCAAAACAAGGTTAGAACTTCATATAAAATGTTGTATTTTATCCCCTTAGTGCCGAGATACAGTCCTCTGAATGGTTTTCACTCAATATTTTCGAAACTATCAAAGATAAAAATATGTAATTTGGAAATTTTGATAAAGTTTGTTCGCTGAGATGATCTACTATCTTAAAAATATCGGCACTTAAAAACTATGGTCAGAAGGAGGGGGTAGATGGTTAAAAATAGACCTAACTTATTTGTATACAGGGTGACAATTTAAAAACTTGAAATGGCCATATATTAGAAACGAAAAACTGAAGAAAAAAACGCAAAAAACAGTTTCTATAAAACGAAGGGGGAACAAAAACAAGCGTATTAGCCCACCCCTATCTGCAATCCCTTGGACAGGGTGAGATAAACCCTTAAAATCTTAAATAGAAAGGGGGGTCGAGTGATACATCATTTTGAAGCTCTTAAAAAATGCTTTCCAATGGTACCATAGAAAGGTACATTTCAGAAAATTCTTCTCTGTTTATTGAGGAAAACAATAAATGAAAAGACAATTTTGAATTTTTTTATTATTAGTTAATTAAATGTTCAAAATGATTTCCGTTGTTTTGAAGACAATAATAAAGCCTACTTTCAAATTCTTCACGTACATTTGCAAAGGTTTCTCTGGATATAGCACGGCATTCCTGAACTATTCTATGCTGAAGTTGCTCTAGTGACTCAGGTTGCGTTTTAAAAACTACAGATTTTAGGTGACCCCACAAAAAGAAGTCAAGAGGTGTTAGGTCCGGGGATCTAGGTGGCCATTCAACAGAACCTCTTCTTCGGTTGATTTCTCTTTATATTCGCGACAGAACCAGTTTCTTTAAATTTGGCTACTAGTTGGCGAACATACTCCGGGCTTACATTTTGACCTGGATGCCTTTCGTTAAAACGTTGAGCTGTTCTTAAAAAACATTGATCCTGGGAACCATAAATGAAAATAATTTCTACCCGTTCAGCTGTGCTGTACACCATTGTTAAAGATAAGAAGTGCTGCTTTTCGTTTAAACTGAACCGAAAGTTAACTGTTCTTAAAATAATAATACTAGTAGAAGTTACCTTTAAGGTAAATTCTGTGATAATAAAATGCGAATATTTATAAACAAATTTTTTTTTTTTCGACAAAAAAAAAGCAAATAAACCAAAACGAAATACCGAGGCTTAAACTGTTTAGAATTCTTAAGAGATATCTCTTAATATGCCAGGATATTGGTAGCAATCATTTTGAACATTTAATTAACTAATAATAAAAAATTTCAAAATTGTCTTTTCATTTATTGTTTTCCTTAATAAACAGAGAAGAATTTCCTGAAATGTACCTTTCTATGGTACCATTGGAAAGCATTTTTCAAGAGCTTCAAAATGATGTATCAATCGACCCCCTTTCTATTTAAGATTTTAAGGGTTTATCTCACCCTGTCCAAGGGGTTGCAGATAGGGGTGGGCTAATACGCTTGTTTTTGTTCCCCCTTCGTTTTATAGAAACTGTTTTTTGCGTTTTTTTCTTCAGTTTTTCGTTTCTCATATATGACCATTTCAAGTTTTTAAATTGTCACCCTGTATGTATATTAAGCTAAATAAATTCAATGCATTTTACGAAAAATAGGTATTCCATACGATTTAATGTACCGTCTTCGAGATACATTAATTTAAAATTTACACCACGTGGAAGGAAAAGAGAAACATAATTTAAAAAGAATATATTTTATTCAAAATCATATTTTTTTAAGGCACATACTCTTTAATTATTGCTGTTTTTGGTCACTGGTTAAAGAAATGAAAGAAATAAAAATAATAAATTTGTAATACAACATGCAAATTAAATACAAAATAAGCTATGAATTTATTCTAACGAGCCTAACAAAATAACAGCAATGTAATATCACGCATTTATTCGTTACCGTTATTACATTCGAATAAATCTAGCGAAAACCATCTCCAGAGTCCCCCCTTCAGGGGGCTGTAGCTCGGTAATGAAGGAACAAAAGGCAAAGTCTTATATGAAGTTATATCCTTGTTTTGGCACAATATACTTAATGCCTAACTGCCACTCTGTACAATATTTATGAATAAAATTCGGAAGCGCGACGAAAACTCCCAGAAATGTTCTCTTTAGTGTTGTGATTGCTCGAGCGAAAAACTGCTTGAGTACTGGATTATTGAAATAACCGACATTGCTCGATTATTAAAAAAACTGCTCGAGTTATAAATTCAAACGAAAATCGTCGTTTGTACTTATTACCTTTCGATACCCGAGCTTCGCGTGATGCCGACCGAAATGTGCTGCTTGATAGTGTGATCGCTCGAGGTAAAAAACTGCTCGTATATTCTAGCAGTTTTTCGCTCGAGAGGAAATACTACTCTAGTTGTAAATTCAAGCGAAAAATCGAAAATCGTTGCCTTTCACTTGATATCCGATTTTCGCCCGAAATGTGCCGATTGGCGACGTTCGAGTTTGACGCTCAGCAGATGGACACGACATACGTCTTTGTTAAAGGCACATAAACGAGAAGGTGCATAGAAAAAAGTATGCCAAATCCCTTAGTGGATTCATCGCGACATGGGTTTTGTTTTGACTGGCTAGCCAGCGGCGATTGTAAATTTTAAAAAAATTAAAGGATATAATTTTTTCCCAAATCAGAATCAACTGTTCTTCCTTATTAAAAGCTCTAAACAATTCTTCTAAAACTTACAAAAACAACCCCTGGTGTTTTATCAGCACATTCTTCTTATTTATAAAAATTTCAAGTGATTAATCGCTCGAGCGACTCACTCGATTATTAAAATCGCTCGAGTATCAAGTACTCGATTATTAAAATCATCGGTTTTCTTAACAGTGTAACGCCGTAATTGTCCTGTTAGAAGAGATACTTATATGTGGGTCATTTATGACGAGGTCTCAGCTTATTTTAGCCTTGTTACTCCTCATCATATCTACAATACCTATCCTAACCAAGAACCTCGACAGATTAGAACATAGTGGATAGGTTGATGATTTGTCTCTCTTTTATAGATATTTCCAGGCAAATGTTCTACTGAAGGTAGATAATCAATGTGTTCTGTCAGAAGGTGGTCATTTTTAACATATGAGTTGATTATAGTTCGAAGTTGATTTATTTACGACTGCTGTTGTTAGTTTTAGGCAAAAAATTAAATTTTTTGTTCTGTATTGTTTGGAAAAAAAGAACGAGAAAAAAATTACGAAATAACACTTTGAAGTTATGGACCATCCTTGTATAAGATAGAAAGATCTGGAAAATGCTAAAATTCCGAATAAATTTATTTTGTGAGCAAACCTAAGACAACTTCTTACGGTATAATTAAATATCGATTTTTGACTCACCCGATTGAATCTGCATGTGGTATTTGTAGATGTTCTCTGTAGATTCGACCACGCCCTGAGTAAGATTTAAGCTACGACCTCTGACGCCGGTCTCTTTCGTTTTTGGAGACCACCAATTTACAAAATTACCGACAATAGGCACGTGTCTGATAATACCTTCCTGCCAAAGTTTATCTTCGTTTTCCTTCTGAAGATCCTTTGTGGCCGTTTCGATACCTACAAGTTATAAACAGAATAACGAATTATAATATACAAAATAGGACATACTAATAAATGTCACGTAGATATTTAAGGTTGCGATCGTACTCGTCAAAATAGGAAAAATAATCATAAATATGCCGTCAAAAAGGCATCATTTTTGAAAACATGTTCGCATGTACTTTTCTAACTATAACACTAGGTTTGTATCGACGGCTATATTTGCAAATAACTGAAAAACGATGACGCGATACGATAAAAATGAAGGGAACCAAAAATAACGAGAAAAGTACGGCGAGTCAAAATATGATATCAGTATTTATTCAGGGTATCCCAAAAAAAGTTGAAGAAAGTCTGTTGGGTAGCTCAAAAAAAAATCTAACACCCTATATACTGACTTTAACAATTTTGATATTTTATTGTAGATTCCAAAAAACTAATAAGTTTACCAAATTTGAAATATCTATTTCGGAAAATTTTGAAGAGAAAAGAAAAAAATATAAGGTTTCTGTGAAATACTACCGTTAAACGAGGTGAAACCGATCAAAATTTGCTGTTTTTAGAGTTTTTTCGGATTTCTTAAAAATATATATATATATATACAGGGTGTTTTGAAGAAAAATATCCTTAACTGGCGCTTTTGCTTAATAACCGAATTATATCACCTTATGTCAAACCAGAAAAAAAACACGTCATAGCACTGGGAGAAAGATAAACAAACTTGTGACAGATGTAAATTATGTAAACAAAGCAATATTGACATAGGCTATGGCCAAAAACGTCAGTGAATTTTTACCAGTGTTGTCATATTTTCAGGTAAAGCCCTGGTTTCTATTACATTTCGTTACGAAATATTTCGGTGGATTGGAACAAAAAAGTTTGTCGTTGGTCATTTGGTCACATGTGTGGTTATTACTGCAGTACTAGTGCGTGCTTAAAAATGAACGATATTAGTAGATTCATTTGTACAGGGTGATCACGTATTATGTCCCCCATCTTAACCTTTTCATTTTACATACTTGAGAAAAAATAAAACGATTGTTATTCAAGGTTTTTAAAGTAGCATTTGCAATGGGAACAAAAATTATTTAGATCTGTTGATTTACAAGTAGGGTTGGTTTTACTCAACATGATGTTGAGGCCCTTTGTTAGACACCTATTTTATAATATGCAACCAAGTAATTTACGAAATAACCTACAGAGTTATGAACAGGATATATAAGACGACACTAACTTGTGATCGTATGATATTAGTAAATCATAATAAATTACTTTTGCATAACTTATTAAGGAAAAAACACTTTTTGAAGTGATAAGGGAGCCCGAATTGCGTAACGGACCTAGGTCCCCCTATAACCAAAAATAGGCACATTGTATATTCCGATTTATTAATAATAATAAAGTCGGTAAAAATAATGAGCGCGTTTCTTTCGAGGTCCCTTTAAATACGAGGCCGTAGGCTAGAGCCTAGTATGCCTATTGATATATCCGACCCTGTTTAAACATTCTTTTTCATGTGACATCCTCTATATTAACAAAAATAATAATCTGCCGTCGAAAAACTGAAATCCAAAAGGTTGGGTACCGACGAAATATCGTCAACGAATAGTTATTCCGCTTGACGTGTGTCATTATTAAATAACACGGGTTATCGGTTCTTTGTTTCCATAGCAATCACGATTTTCCACAATAATAATCTGCCGGCGAAAAACTTAAAGGGGCCTCGAAAAGAACCAAAAAATAAAAGAGTTAAAATAAAAAATACGATTTTAAATTGACAAATTAAATTAGGCGTGCAGTGCCTCAAGCTGGCAACAGGGCAAGAAAATCTACGACAGAATAAAGAGTCGGCGTAACTAAAGGCGCTCATTATTTTTACCGACTTTATTATTATTAATAAATCGGAATATACAATGTGCCTATTTTTGGTTATAGGGGGCTCTAGGCCCGTTACGCAATTCGGGGTCCCTTATCACTTGAAAAAGTGTTTTTTCCTTAATAAGTTATGCAACAGTAATTTATTATCATTTACTAATATCATGCGATCACAAGTTAGTGTCTTCTTATATATCCTGTTCATAACTCTGTAGGTTATTTCGTAAATTACTTGGTTGAATAAAAATGAATCTACTAATATCGTCCATTTTTAACCACGCACTAGTATTGCAGTAAAAACCACACATGTCACCAAATGACCAACGACGAAATTTTCCGTTCCAATCCACCGAAATATTTTGTAACGGAATGAATAAAAACCAGGGCTTAAACTCTTTAGAAGGCCAATGACTTTTTGATTGAAACGAAGTTCTTTATAAAAGGAATTTTATTTAGGCCACATGCTCTATTACCTTTTTTGTGTTTAAAGCCAATTTATAATTCTCGCGTAGATTTCTATGCACTTTTGTCTTTACTGATTAGAAAACACATATGGAAAGTCAATGACCTTTTGATTGATTCGGCTTCATTTAGAAAAAATGCAATTTTCTTTAAAACACATGCTCTCTTCCCTTGTTATTTAAAGACTAGTTCTATAATTTGTATAAAAAAAATTATTTATACACAAAATAATATGTTTTAGTACAGAACTGTCACGTAACCTTACAAACCCGCGCGAAATTCACACAGGGACATCGTTTTTATTAATTTGACTCCCTTGTACATTTTATAGAAAAATTGCATTATAACTTCTTGAAGAGGCCGACATGGTAAACCCATGTGCCGAGTGCCAATTAAACGTGATGGCAAAACCACGAAACTCTCATAGTTCAGGTAATAGAGCCAGCAAATAATCTCTATGACGCTATTTGCTAAAAATGGACGTAAAGCACCGCCATAAAGCTAGCAGAACAAGGAGCTCAAAATCGAAAATTTTTGTATGGAAAATTAGGTGCTATTTAGGTGCTAATTAGGTGCAAACTTTAAAATTTAGGTGCTCTCATGCTTTTTAAGAAAATTATATTTTTGTGTTGTCCTGCTAGATTAACGTTAAGCTAGCAGAACATTACTGTTAAATGAGCTAATCAAGAACAAGATGTAGTATTAAAATTAGGTGCTTATCGAATATACAAAAAAAAAATTTGTTAAGTTATTTAAAAAATACCGCCACGTTCTGCTAGGTTGACGCCGCCCTAGCAGAACACTTTTATTATAAGGGTTAACCAATAATTTTCGAAAATTAGGTGCTATTTAGGTGCTTTAAAATTATTATACTTCTATATCAAAAAAACATTTCAAAGCCAGAAAATCGACATGTATAAAAAAACGGTTTTTCTTATTAAATCAGTCATTTTTCAAAGAATTTCCTTGACACTCGTAGAATTGTCTATACGATTTAGGTGCTCCCGAAAAATTAAATTTTAGCAAAAAAAACGCAGTGCCGGAGAAAATTACTATTATAACAAATTTTATTTTTCGAGAGCACCTAAATCATATAGACAGTGCTACAAGTTTCATGAAGATTCTTTGAAAAATGACTGTTTTATTAAGGAGAAATTGATAAATAAAGGTGTGGTCGGCCTCTCCGACCCTGGAAATATTTATTTTTTGGCAAAATTACATTTTTCGGGAGCACCTAAATCGCATAGACAATTCTACGAGTTTCAAGAAAATTATTTGAAAAATGACTGATTTATTAAGAAAAAACGTTTTTTTATACATGTCGATTTTCTGGCTGGGAAATGGTTTTTCGATATAGAAGTATAATAATTTTAAAGCACCTAAATAGCACCTAATTTTGTATATATAATATAATATTTTGTAATAATATATTATTGGTTAACCCTTATAATAAAAGTGTTCTTCTAGCGCGGCGTCAACCTAGCAGAAAATGGCGGTATTTTTTAAATAACTTAACAAATTTTTTTTTTTTTGTATATTCGATAAGCACCAAAAGAGCACCTAATTTTAATACTACATCATGTTCTTGATTAGCTCATTAACAGTAGTGTTCTGCTAGCTTAACGTTAATCTAGCAGGACAACACAAAAATATAATTTTCTGAAAAAGCATGAGAGCACCTAAATTTTAAAGTTGGCACCTAAATAGCACCTAAAGTAGCACCTAATTTTCCATACAAAAATTTTCGATTTTGAGCACCTTGTTCTGCTAGGTTTATGAAGGTAAGTAAAGCTGAACATAACGAATAATGAAAATATTATCACTGACACTAATTCTCGTTTAGCCAAAAATTTAATTTGCTGGTGTTTTTCTGTATTACCTGAAAGTTTCGTGGCTTTGCCATCACGTTTAATTGAATAGCTTAGGGGTGGCTTACCAAAATTTATTAAAACTCTGCACATGGGTTTACCATGTCGGCCTCTTCAAGGAGTTATGATGCAGTTTTAATGAAAAAGGAACAGGGGAGCCATATTCAGTCACCTCAAAAATTACATGGGATTTCCTATGTTCAACTTAACGATGCATCACCCGGTATATGTCACATCTTATTGCAGGGTAAAATAAAGTGCGGTTTACCCCGAACCCCCCTTGACACCAGGTAAACCGCAGCGCAACAAGCGAAAACTGTCACAGGAACACTGGAATAAATTTACAGGGATTCGGATGATGATTGCTGGTTAATAAAAAGGATCAGCTAGATTTAACATGAAATATTATTTATTTTGTGCTATTTAACATACCTTTTTTAACAATCTCGCTCATCGAGTCCATCACTCGAGAGTTCTCCTCAACCGACTGTCCCACCCTTATGACAAGGTTTAGTAATTCTTCCACATCGGACTGTGGGGTGAGCATACCGAAACGTACGCACATAAGGCCATCCTGTCCTTCCCCCAATGAAAAGGCCGAATCGGTTGACCTAAGAGCATCTACTAGGGCCACATTAAGATTATTCAACTCGTCTTTCACTAGATCTGTGAGAAGTTCTTCCCATCCTTCTGGGCAATACCTTACGCCACCCATACCTTAAAGATATAAAAATGGATCTTTAAAATTTCTACTATTTCAAAAATCTCAAAAAGGCCATGTTTACACCACCATTAGAATTAGTTATGGATTCATATGCCGTTGTCATAACGAATAGACTCGTAATTCTCGACAGTTTACATACCTTAAACATTTTCAGAAATATTCACTAAAGGCCGGTTTATCAGTGGAGTGTTATCTCTGTGTATTAATTAACCCTGAGCTATTGTTACCTCTAGATCAAAGTTGGTGTTATAGTATTTGCAGAATTATACCGTTGATCTTTTGACTGCAATAAAACCTCATTATCCCTTCGCAGAGCCGGACCGGAGTAATTTTTAGTTAGACTTATTAGTGGTAGAATGTGGCGTCCTTGGAATTGTGCTGATAGGGGGGCATCTTCAAGTGTCATTTTTAAAAGAAAGCATTTATCTACCGATGCCAAACTAATAATTAAAAATGTGTATCAATCGTTGTTGAGTAGAAATTCGATGGATGCTTTAGCAGAGACGTCTACTTTGACACAAACTCTTTTATCTTCGGTAAGAGACATAGTACTTAAACCTGTTAATCCTAGAAAAAATTGGAGTGATTCTGGCACATTTAGAAGCATTGACGAAAATGACATTAAGAAGAAAGATTTACCAAATGTATGAGGCACAAACTGTACCCACTTTGATTTCCCTCAAAGAGCGGCTGATTAAAGACGAAACAAATCTCTTGTAGCCTTTCAAGCCTTAGGAAAATATTGCGTAAAATGGGTTTTAAATACCGAAGCATTGATAAAAGACAAACATTAATGGAATCTCAACGTTTAACGGAATGGAGACTTAAATATTTAACAGCTGTTAAACAATTAAGAGAAGAAAATCGTCCAATTATTTACCTTGGCCAAACATGGTTCGATACCCATGACACTCCAAGAAAAGGTTGGGATGATTCTTCCAAAAAATGTCAAACAAAGGCACCATCAAATAAAGGCAAAATAATCACAATATTACATGCTGGTTCAGAGAACGGGTTTGTTCCAAATTGTCTGTTGCTTTCAGCTAAAAACATAGCAGATTCTTCTTTAGATTACCATCAAGATACCGAACTTTTTGAAGATTGGTTTAAACATAAACTCCTTAAAAATATACCTGAAAATAGCGTCATTGTAATGGACAACGCTAGTTATCATAGTCGGCAAGCAAAAATCATTCCCAATTCTAATAATACAAAAGCAGAAATTCAAAATTTTATGATTGAAAATGATTTATATTTTGAAGAAACTTACAAAAAACGAGAACTGCTAGAAGTATTAAAAGCTTTTAAAATAAATAAGGAATACGAGTGTGACAAACTTGCAGCAGAAAATGGACATACAGTGTTGCGTCTTCCTCCGTACTATTGTATATTCAATCCTATTGAGCTAATATGGCACCAATTAAAATCCAATATTAGGAGAAATAATATTTTTGTATGCATCTGTAGTAGAATTAATTAAAAACGAAGTAAGAAAAATTTCTGCAGACAGCTGGAAAAACTGTGCACAGCATGTACTTAAGGTGGAAAATTCTTACAATTGTATGATTACAAATGTTCAACCCTTAATTATAAGTTTAGGCTTAGATGAAGATAGTGATAGTGATACGGAGTTAAATTTTGAATAAATTATCAATAGTTTCTTAGAATTTAATTAATTTTTATTGTACTTGTTATCCTAATAGTTATACTTTTAAATTATATTATTTTCAATTATCATTAATTGTTATCATTATTTTCCATTTATTATAGGTACCTAAAACTAAAAATACCTACCTATCTATTTATTTTAAATTATAAAAATAAATCGTGTGGTATGCATTTTCAAGCCGGCCCTGATCCCATTTATTGAGCTTTGAAGAGGTTGAGGCGTATACAATAGGGTTTAATCAGGTAGTTTATTTATGGCAGTAAGAGTCAACGGTATAATTCTGCAACAACTATACCAGTGAAAGGAGTTATTAATTCTCGCGTTCCCTAGCTCAGGGTTAGTAAAATAGGTGGCCATAGTGTCGTCGGTACTGTCACATTTTGTCGAGTTATTATTGGCTAAATAAGTCACGTGATAGAAACAACCCAATTTTATCAAAAATTAAAAACCAGCAAATTTTATTTGATCAACGATTATAAATTTGCGTTTTGGTGGAGAATTAATATTCACGGTAAACATGATCTGTTCATTAGTTTTAATATCCATAGCTGTAAATGGAGCCTTTAAGGACGATATTTCAAAGTCACCTTTAGGTACAGAATGACATAAGTCATCCTTAACACAAGTTTGACAGTATATTAAAGTTCTCTTTTACTCTCAACTAAAGGAATAGATTTTTAATTTAAAACATAGTTTTTTAAGGTTTACCTTAACGTTAAGGCCCCCTTAGCTAGGGTCTAACTTAAGGTAACATTCAAATATCGGTCCTTACAACACTAAATAGCCAATAAAAAAAAATGAAAACGGGAATTTTGAAAAAAGGAAGTGTTGTTTTTGAGCTTTAAAATATTTCTGATGCAAAAAGGGCCAACCTCAAAGAATATTAAAAAAATTAAAACAATATTGTAAATAATGAGAATATACAGAACATTGCAATAAAATATTGCAATACAAATTTGACTCCCGACATTTTGTGCAGACTATTCTATTTGGAACCGTCTAGCCCAAAAATTAACTCGAAACATGCACTTTCAAGTTCGTGTTCATTTACCTCAAGCTTTAACACTAACCTTGATATAACACGGATATGGATAAACAGATTACCTCAGAGTTACCGTTTAGCTATAGGCTAAATGACCTTAACACTCCACTAATAAACCCCTTAAGAGGTTTAAGTTTAAAACTGCCTTAAATTAGCAGTTGGGAGTTTAAAATGACATCTGTAAGAATAAGTCAATCAAGTTTTAAATTATAATTAAACTTTTTTTTTTTTTTTCAAATTTATAAAGTCCAAATTCGTTCAGGATGTTGTCATTAATAGAGATAAAACTGTTTCGCAAAATTAACCCAGTAAAAATATTCGTCGGAAAACGGATTAATTGGAAAAATATTAAATCAGAACGAAGTGTTTATATTTAAAAGTTTCTTCATTTTAAATCAGCATTGTAAAAATAAATGGATCGTCAATTAAAGCTGGTATATTATTAGCTTCGTTCGTACAGCGGTCAGTTACCGTCAACACATTGACGACGCATGCGCATGTGTTTAAAAGTGTTCGCACGTTCTGGATCGGTTTCTGTCAGACTTTTAGGTGGAGAGTTACGCAGCTTGCTTTTACAAAACTGTCAAGACGTTTTCTTTGTGTTTGTATGATAACATTAACCTCAAAAACCAGTATATAAATACTGATAGAAACTTCGACAGGTTCGAACAACTTTGTGTAGCTAAAAATATTAACATTACAGAATCGAATATAGCCATGGCAGAGCACGCAATTCAAATGGCCTCATCTATTAATTTGCTGGGAGTCAACCTATGAGGAAATATGTCTTGGCATAACCACGTTGTGGCAATCGCCAGAAACTTGGTGTACTCTTCCGAACCAAAATGCTGTACACACCTTAACAACTTTTGATACTATACAAAGCCCAGATTCGACCATCACTAGAATACTGCTCTCATGTCTGGAGCTCGGTACTGGATTCCATTGAAAGGAGGGCCATTCATCCGGCTCTTGCCCTCTTAATTCCGACCAGAGCGGCGAACAGCAGAAATACACGACGAACCACTGCCGCCCATCCATATATGGTTCAGCTTAGTACTCCTCGAACTTCATTAGTTAAGAATAATTTCATCTGGAGGACTTCATCCTTATGGAACGACCTTCCCGAGGTCGTGTTTCCCAACGAATATAACCTCCAACGATTTAAGACCAACGTGAATCGCTTTATTCACACACGCACCACTCCCAGAGTGCCTTAAGGGAGCCTTGCGTCAGTGTATGTCTGACTACCAAAGTAAATGTAAACTGTAAATTTTAAGGCACATTGTTCAATTTTATTAGTATTTATGTTATTTAAGAAATAAACATTCCTTCTCCAACTTGCATTTTACAGATTTAATCGTTCTTAATAAAACAAATGCCTATTTCTAATCGTTGTTAAAAATAATTTATTAGTTAGGTTAGGTTTCTGTCAGTGACCCGCTTGGGGACACGTTCGCGGAGCAGAAAATACCTAACCAGTACAAAACCACGCGTGCGCATAGAAAAATTGACAATCGGTTGGCAATTTGCTTGTACGAACGAAGCTATTATAATCGATAGAGAATTATTCAGGTTAGGAGGACAACAATTACCTGCCCAATCCGGTAATTCAACCACCTTCAAGACGGGCGACGCTTCGACTAATTTTTTAAACGTCTCTTTGTGGTGAATCGTAGCTCTCAAAATAACTAGCTGCTGTTCTAAGCATTGGATGAAGGCTTTGAACTCTTCCAACGTAGGCTGTTGACCGCTAGAATTCTCAAACGGACAAAATCTTAAAACCACTCCTACGTGTTCTAATTCACAAATATCAATTGGTATCTAGAATGAAATAAGAAGGAATAGTTAGATTAAAATTAAATAAAGGTGCGTATCCACCAAAAATAATTTACACGAAACGTTTGCCATTCGTCTCCCCCAGCCCAATATTCGCCAAGAAGTGTATGTTTGCAACCATTTGTCATCGATCCGACTACATAGACGCGTAAAAGATTAGTCCTGCAGGGACGATTAGTCCCGCCTTTAAAAATCCACACATGAATAGATTTTCTTCTATTTTATTAGTAGTGTGAACTCGGTGTTTACACTGTGAAGATGTCAAGTGAAGAAGAGTTGTAAAATTATCTTCATAACCGTAAGAACAAGAAGAAACGTAGGAAATTGTGTCCCTGTGTCTACAAAAATGGCAGTAAACGGTTATTTATTGCCGCCAAAGAGTTATCAGAAGATGAATCTAAATTCCAGACATTTTACAGAATTTTACAATTTCATCGGCCATTCTACAAAGAAAACGTGTTCTTCTCCGCTAAGCGAACAGCACTGCTGTACGGCCAGTGTATTACAGCTTGGTTGCTTTCACGAACACGCATCGCATACACCTCGTATGCAGTTCTCTATTGAATTGAAAGGACCAGCACCAAAGCGTACACCTTCCGCATGGCCCATCTAATACGAGTCTATGGCATTCCGCACACGGAGCATCTCGTCATAGGCGCGTACTAGATGCGACATACGGAAGGTGTACGCTTTTGTGCTGCACCTTTGGGTTTCAATAGTGAACTGCATACGAGGCGTCAGCGGCGCCGCTTCGCCAAAGCTAACAAGCTGCAATAAGCCGGGCGTACAGCTAGTCGCTTTCAGTACGCTTAGCGGAGAAGAGCACGTGTTCTTTGTAGAATGGCCGACGAAACTGTTAAATTTGTGCAATTTATTGAAAACTATGAATGTTTATATAATTCTTTTAGCCTATGTCACCCATCTTTGAAACAACGCAATCGAACATCACGGGGAGTCCCGGGCTATTTGTCATGAGGGGCTTCTAAGTAAACTGCGATCCTATGGTATGCTCAGTCGATTCTGTGAATGGTTGTCTAGCTTCCTGAAGGACCGCTCTCTGCAAGTGGCGATTGACGGATCTCTCTCAGACACCTTCATCATCAATGCTGGTGTTCCTCAAGGGTCCATATTGTCTCCCACTCTTTTCTTATTCTACATTAACGACCTTCTAGTTAAAACTAAAAATCCTATATTTAACTTTGCTGACGATAGCACACTTATCTCATCTTTCTCTTTGAATGCACAAACATCGGCTGCCGACGCACATCTTCGCAGACAGCATGAAGTATCACGCCTTAACAAAAACCTGGAAGAAATTTTGGCTTGGGGTGACAGTAACCAAGTCGAATTTAACGCTAAAAAATCCAGGCAGCAGTTTTTTCTGACATTACAGAACCGGATATAGTCATGGTAGGACACGCAATCCCACTGGCTTAATCTATTAATCTGCTGGGCGTCAATCTGGGAGAAAATATGTCTTGGCATAACCACGTTGTGGCAATCGCCAAGACAGCTTGTCAGAAACTTGATGTACTTCTCCGAACCAAAAAGTTGTACACACCTCAACAACTTTTGACACTATACAAAGCCCCGATTCAGCCATCACTAGAGTACTGCTCTCATGTCTGGAGCTCTACACCCAAACATACTCTTCGGCTACTGGATTCCATCGAAAGGAGGGTCATTCGTCTGATCGGAGACCACGAGCTGACGAAGAACCTCGACAGCCAAGAACATCGAAGACAGGTTGGGGATATGACGCTCTTTTACAGATATTTTCATGGAAAGTGCTCGGCTGACCTTGCCCTCTTAATTCCGCCCAGAGCGGTGAATAGCAGAAATACACGACGAACCACTGCCGCCCATCCATATGTGGTTAAGCTTAGCACTCCTCGAACTTCATTATTTAAGAATTCTTTCATCTGGAGGACTTCGTCCTTATGGAACGACCTTCCCGAGGTCGTTTTTCTCAACGAACATAACCTCCAACGATTCAAAACCAACGTGAATCGCTTTATTCGCACACGCACCACACCCAGAGTGCCCTTAAGGATTTTTCCTATAGTGCTTGTGTTTGATCATAAAAAAAATAGCCTTCAGGAGTACTCCAGAAAAGACGTAACGGGAAAAGCTTGGGCAGCAATAGCGAGAGAGATGCAATTGCAACTAGCACCAGATCGTTAAATGTATTTTTAGACATTCTGTAAAATGTCTGAAATTTAGAGCCCTCTTCTGATAACTCTTGGGCGGCAATAAATAGCCCTTTTACTAACATTCTTGTAGATGTATGGGTGCACTCAAAATTTTCTACGTTTCTCCTTATTCTTACGGTTACGAAGATAATTTAACAAAATTAGGTCCTCTCAATCTTCATAGTGTAAACACCGAGGTCGCACTACTAATAAAATAAAAGAAAACCTATTCATTTGCGGATTTTCAAAGACGAGACAGATCGTCTTTGCATGACGAATCTTATACGAGTCTATGACGATAAGCTTCGTGTGCAGAAGGCCTATGACGATAAGCTCCGTGTGCAGAATGCCTAAAGGTGGGTTCATAGTTGCCGTAACGTAAGCCGTAAGACGTAACGTTAAGACGTAAGAAAAATAAAAATGCGATTTTCAACAGAACAGTTCATAATACCCAAATTCGACATTTTGTTAATAAATAGCTGATAAATAAATTGCTAATAAATACCAGAACAATATTGCTCCCGCTATTATAACGAGGTCGTCATCGCTTGGACTCATATTTTCACTTGTGTATAACACATGTGAAAAACCATAACCTACAAACTCGTAACCTGAAAATTCTTAACGAAACTATGAACGGGCATGTCCTTACGTTTTACGTCTTATCGACTACTGCTTACGTCTTACGGCATACGTTACGGCAACTATGAATCCAGCTTAATTATATCAAAATAGCATAGCAACAAATCTGTTTGATGTACCGGCATCACACGAACAAATGATATGAAACGTTTGCAAATGCGCATGATTAACGTCTAGACCAAACAAAAAATATTTGCTAATAATTACAAACATTTTGCGCGCTTAGTGGATATGCACCAACTCAGAAACTAAAAGCCACTATCCAGGGTGTTATGGAAATAACTATTTAAACACGTAATTCCTGCGATGAAAACAAATTGCAGACAAATGACCATAAATGGCGCTTCGAGTTGATAAACATAGAAAATCACCTCATGTCATTGTCATAAAAATCCCCGTGCACTACTGAAATTTTGTAAATATCCCATATGACTAGTCAAGATATGTCAATCGTCGGCTATGTTGTCAATTTTACCCGTAAGCACGTTCAAGTTCAAGTACGTTGTGGTAAATGGTTCACACCATATTTATTCCGAAACTGTACAGGGGTATCAATTTAGTTTGTGCCACTTTTAAGAGCCTGTAACTTTTTTGTATTTTGAGTTAGCGCGTTCATTCAAAAAACAAGATGTGGCATTTTTAGCCAAGCTTTTATGAGTGTTGCCAAAAATGACAGTAAGTGTCATATGTCACACCGAAAAGCAATTATTATTTTTTTTTAAATGGGACACTATATATCAGAAGCGCATTAGATGGCGCATTTTCTTCCGATCTCAAAAATATAACACATAATGCATTCTTTTCTTCAAGTGAGTAGTAGAAAAACATTTTTATTAATATTGGCATAACTATAAAATAACAAAAGTTTATAAAATTAATTTAATAACTAGAATTATATAATAATTATTTCATAATCCATATTGTTCTACATGACCACCTCCATTTTCGATACATTTACCAAACACTTTTACAATGTGACAATTAATTTTTAATAAAACTTCTCTATTAGTTTGAATCTGCATGATGGCGTTTTCAATATATAGTTCATTCAACGAATAACACGCGGCGTATTTTTTAACATAACCCCAAAAGAAAAAATCACATGGTGTTAGGTCTGGGCTGTTCGGCGGCCATTTTATAGTACCCGATGTTCCAATCGATTGGACTTATTTTGCGTTTAAATATGCAGTTACTGGAGCTACACTGTGTGGCGGCGCTCCATCTTGATGCCATATTAAATTTCTTACGGTTAGAATGGGTAAATTATCTAAGCGATCTTCAATTTCCCCCTGCAGCATATTCAAATACCTTGGGCCAGTTAAGGAACCTTCGAAAATTATTATAATTGGAAGGAACCCGTCTATTGGGAAACTGAATCCTATACCTCCTAAGTGCTAAGGTTGCACTGCCAGTTTGACGAAAAATATCAAACATAAAACACTTTTCCCATACTGAATAATAATATCTCATATTAGTTGGTTTTTACATACAAAATAACTTTCCTATAAAATTCGAAACGATTAATAATGCTGAGAATGACAGACTGAAATATAAATAAAGATAAAATCCATAGCAACCAAAACAGTTGCATAGCTATCTTGATGCTTTTTAACAATAATATATTTTTACATATTTTTGTCAATGTTTGATGGAATGAAGAAAAAAATGTATATGTGTGTTATATTTTTGAGATCGGAAGAAAAGGCGCCATCTAATACGCTTCTGATATACAGGGTGTTCCGTAATGGCCTGCTAATATTTCAGGGTGTGATTCCTTAGGTCATTTTATAAAGAAAAGTTCATATGAACATATGTCCGCAACGGCTTAAATTTTTTGCTACAGGGCCTTGAATTTTTATTTTTTAAATGGTTATTTTTTAATAATTCCGAAAGTATTAAAGATATTATTTTCAATTTTGGTATGTGTTAATAGGATATAGAACCACAAATTTTAGTTAGAGAAGTTATTCAATTGTTCCACCAGTGGCGTCCCAGCATACATGTCCTCTGATATTTTTTTTTAAAAATATGGTACGCCACTGATATTTTTCCATATGGATATTTTTTCTGATTAGCCTGGTCAATTCTACATGAAAACTATCTCTCGTCAGACCTTCACTTAAAAGGCATGCTGTCGCCCGTCTTCGCATTAAACTGCCCACTCCAACATTTTTATATAACAAAATTTATCATTAATTATTTTATCAATGTTAATAATAATGAGTTTCAATATAAATTTAGTGGCTTTAATCAAGAACGGGAACGACGAGAAAAACTCAAGAGACCGTTTTCATTTAGAATTGAGCAGGCTAATCAGAAAAATATCCACATGGAAAAATGTCAGTGGCGTACCATCTTTTTTGTAAAAAATATCAGAGGACATGTTTGCAGGGACGCCACTGGCGGAACAATTGCATAACTTTTCTAACTAAAATTTGTGGTTCTATACCCTATTAACACATACCCAAATTGACAATAATATCTAGTACTTTCGGAGATATTAAAAATAACCATTTGAAAAATAAAAATTCAACACCCTGTAGCAAAAAATTTAAGCCTTTGCGGACATATGTTCATATAAACTTTTCTTTTTAAAATGACCTAAGGAATCACACCCTGAAATATTAGCACGTCATTCAGGAACACCCTGTATAGTGTCCCATTTAAAAAAAATAATAATTGCTTGTCGGTGTGACAAATGACACCTACTGTCATTTTTGATAACACCATAAAAACTTGGCTAAAGATGCTACATCTTGTTTTTTGAATGAACGCGCTAACTCAAAATACAAAAAAGTTACAAACGGTCAGAGCACGCGCAGTGGTTTGACAACATCACGACTGTCTACGGCGTCGTCTCATTTTTATGGTCCTCAGGTTTTTACCTAAGTTTATAGACGGTCGATATGAAACAAAATATGTAGACTTTCTCTAAGACACCGAGGGAGTCATGACATTTAAATATAATAAACCATTTCCATAACACCCTGTACATAATAATAATTTATGTTGTGAAAATGTGTTTCAGGCTGTTTGTTAGTGGGTAATTTCCTCCTATTTATAATAAACGAACAAGTACCTGTGGAGCATCTAGTTGCAAAATCTGTCCCAACCAAGAATTAAGTTTGTCATAGTACGGCGGAACTTTGGTTAAAACTTCACCTTCGCCTAGTTCTGGAGTGAATTGAAATACTACACAGCAAGCTGTAGATTCAAATAACATCTAAAACAATTAATATACATCTCATTGAAATGAAAATGAAAAGTCTTAGTTGAAGGTAAGGTCTGGTTTTTTTTTTAACATTGACGGTAACATAAACACAAATATTGTGCACCATTCCACTTTATTAAAACATTTAAGATTTTATTTTACAAAATCGATATGTTTCGCTATACTGTAGTTTTATCAAGAATGACTGACTAATTTTATTTTTAATTTATTTTTATTTTTAGGTAGTGACAAAAACTATGGATATTTATTAACGTCTATTAATTGACAATTTAGGAGCCCGGCATTAGTTTGTTTACTTTCAGGTATTCAAATAAATTTAATTTATTTCCTTTGTATGCAAGATTTGGAAATTATTATTAAAATTAAGGTTCTATTAAGGTTTAAGCTCATGGGCATCTTATGAGACCAATCAGGCGATATTCATAATCATTTCCTCGTCATGGAATAAAGTCATTGCAGCACATGTGACGGAGGCGCATTGAAGTTAAGGAGGTTATTAGATTGAAAAATTAAATTATCGTGGAATTGGAAAGCAAAAGTAATTTTTTCCATTAGTTCCAACAGTCATAATTAAATATACTTACGGCCATACTAGAAGGTTTAGATATCAATTCTGTTACAGTATATGCGCCACTCTCACCTCCAGGTTTTTGTCCCTAAAACAAACCAAAAAAAAATTGTTAAACTTATTTTTTAACCGTTGCTCTCTCAATGTGTGGTTAATCTGTGAGGTAAAAATAGAGGCATATTCTATTTTTACTCATTTCTTGTAAAACAGTTTGGGTTATTATTGTTATAATATTATTTGACATTGGTTCTGATTTCAATATCACGATCGATGGTCAGACGTGCTAATGATGTTATTAGTTATAATAATATAACAATAACAAGGACATGAACCTTATGGGTTAAGGTTGTAGATTAAGTAGTTAAGGTTATAATAAGATAATATAAGGATGATTGTAACAGGAGAGAAAAGAATCAATACTCAACCCTTTTTTGAGTAGGTTGTTGATATTAAGACTGATCTAAAATGTAGTTCTAAAAATATACCTTTAGCATGGCTAATGTCCGCTGATGTTTTATTACGAACCAGCAACATCTATTACATGGCGATCCTGCCAGTGGACTTAGTCATGCAAGTCCAATATTAGTGAATAAAAAGTTTAGTTCAGTGAAATTAGTGAAAAATGAAAAGTGTAAGGCAGTTATTTATGAAGGGGTCATACCACAAGCCCTTCAATGGTAAACCTTTTAATACATCTATACGTCCAAAGTTTGATAGAAAGCAGATTTCAAATGACCAGACCATGTCCACGAAGGCGAATGTACGTGTGAGGCCTTTGTTGAAGAAAGGTGAGGCAAAAAGCCGCTCGTACTCAACGTGGGACTAATGGCACATGACGTTATGGAAAAGGGGACCCAAAGCATCTGATAAAATTTTGAAAGTGTTAAAGGACTGTAAGTTAGATGATACCTTGTATTTATAACGTGTTTGTTTTTTTTTTTTAATTTTATTTTAAAGATGACTCGAATTTTTTTAAATTATTTGATACTGGGCGCAATTTTTGGCTTCTCGAGTATGGCACCGAGGATGTGACAGCGACTGATTGATGGCATTGAGTTAAGCGATTGTTTTTTTTAGTAAAATTAAACCGAAAGAAGTAATTTTATGTAATTAAAATTTTATTGAAGTGTGATAAAATAGGACTCCATATAAAAATTTTCGTCTTTAATAAGAAATATTTAATATATTTTTTTATTTTTCTATGAACCAGGATTCTTGAATGAAGTTAGCTTAGTGCATCGTTGTGAGACCTGCGATTCAAATATATTAATACGGAATATAAATATCAGAATTCTCGATCGGCGTTAGCCTTAAGTGCATCGTTGAGAGACCTGATATCCGTATGTGATGATGATTCATCACTTATGTATATTATACATATACATATTTGCAAATTAATTGCAATAGAAGACGAAACAATTGAATTTATTGTTATTATTTTTTTCAAAGGAAGTTGATTCTTTAGAATTAAAAATGCATATTCAGCGAGTAATTTGTAACGTGAATAATAACTTAATGGCATCAAGAAAGTAAAAGAGTAATAATATATTGTAATTATAGAAATGTAGGTTTAGAAGTTATAGTCGATATTTTTAGAAGTTATAGTCGATATTTATAGAAGTTATAGTTGATATAGAAGTTATAGTCGATATTTATAGAAGTTATAGTTGATATAGAAGTTATAGTCGATATTTATAGAAATTATAGTTATAAAAGTGTAATTATAGAATGAGTTTTAGCGCACACATTTAGTTAGTGCAGCGCATTTGTGTATGTATATAGTATACATAGGTCTAAAAAAAATCAAAATTCTAGACCTTTGATTTTTTTTCCTTTCCCAAGGGAGGTGTGAGGTAAAAATAGAGGCATATTCTATTTTTACTCATTTCTTGTAAAACAGTTTGGGTTATTATTGTTATAATATTATTTGACATTGGTTCTGATTTCAATATCACGATCGATGGTCAGACGTGCTAATGATGTTATTAGTTATAATAATATAACAATAACAAGGACATGAACCTTATGGGTTAAGGTTGTAGATTAAGTAGTTAAGGTTATAATAAGATAATATAAGGATGATTGTAACAGGAGAGAAAAGAATCAATACTCAACCCTTTTTTGAGTAGGTTGTTGATATTAAGACTGATCTAAAATGTAGTTCTAAAAATATACCTTTAGCATGGCTAATGTCCGCTGATGTTTTATTACGAACCAGCAACATCTATTACAAATCCCTTTGTGGAATCCCGGGGTTCCGAAAACATCCAGAGCGAGAATCTCAAACTATAGCTCATAAAGTACATCCGTGGTTAGAAAAATTGTCAAGAATCTGAACGCACACCAAACAACTTTCGCATGGCACTATTGTTTGATCAGGTCCGTTTCGGGCATTCCCATTTCTTGCAAAATTCGAATAGTTTCGGTTCGTGTAAAGCGATCACCGACCTATATCCATGGATAGCCAAACTCTAAAAGCGAAAGGGGCAAATTTATGGCCTCGCGCATGTAAACAAAGCTAATCGTCAGATGTCATGCGCAATGCCGACTGATAAACTATTTACCTTAACCGACGAACAGGACCGTACTTCGCCCTTAATGAAAATGATTACACGGCAATATTTTGGCACATCAAGATCTTCTTTACTGGAATATAAACAATCTATATTCTCGCATAAAAGAAAGCCTTGGCAACCAAACCGGCACCAATACGGCGGGGTTGCCTATATGACGGCGACAACGTTGTGCGCAAGACAACCGACAAGCAACGTTTAAAAATCTGACCGGTAAACCGTACGCACCAACTCATTTTTTCCCCTCATAAACTTTATCTTTTTACTGCGCATCCCATAAATTGTACATATGCATAGTTATAGGTCGGTGAAAGGGGCCCTTAAATAAATTACCAAAGTTGGAACACGGTCGCGGATTTATGTGTTTCTGTATGTTTGATTGTTAAATTATATCTTTATTATCTTCTTGCCGGTTTAAAAGGAGCGAAAAGAAAGCGTCGAATTAATATTGTGTGGTTCCTGAGTGCCCTAACACTCAGGAATGCTCCAGAAAAACTGTTTATAAGCGTACCATGTGATTTTACCTAAGAGTAAACTACCTTAATTTTTTATTTTTAAGAAAATCTCATTAGGAAATGTTCGTCATAACTCAAGATTTAAAGAAAATTTAGTTTAATTTTAGTTTATTCTGCTTATAGTGAGTTTACAAGAAGACTAGAAAAGTGTGTAGAAGTTGGGAAGGTAATAAAAGTGTAATTACAAAAACTATAGCGCAATTGCATTAAAATTGGATAAAAAAAATTAAATCCATATAAAACTAAATAAATGATGTATTTACCTAGAAAATAGCCTGTAAGGGTAATTTTATTATCGTTAGACGATTTTTTACGGCACTTTTATGTCTACATCCCCCTGGTGACTATGATGCAATAAACACAAGGTGAGATATCTACTGTTCCTATTTCGTATGGCGCCGCGGACAATGACGTCAAGAGGCCATTAGCTTATGGAGATTCGCGTTGTTGTTCCCGTTTTTAATTCTGTTTTAAAGGTATTGAAATTTGATAGTAGGTGAAATGAAAGAATAATATCATGGTATTTAGCTATATTAATTTCATGACAATGTAACGCAGATTATAGCTAAATGTAAAGAGATAGTTCAACGTCAAAGATAAAGACGAGATTAAATTATCTATTTCCTAATTCAATTCCGCGACGTCGTTTGAATTAACGTAAATTGACCTTGTATTTTTGAAAAATTACTTACCAAAACTCTAACATGTCGAAAAACATCTAGAGCTGCATATAATCGTTCACTGGCCAAAAAATTCTCGCGAATCCTCGACAAAACTCCTTCTCTTCCCAAACTTTGTAGGGCAGCCCAGAGAGGTAACGTGATAATTCTTCTGCCTTGATGATCGGTATTTAAACCGGCCAACAGAGGAAGAGTGCTCTCCCTTGAAGCGCCGACTTGTTTGCTTCTCGTTACGTTGGTGGTGGGATCCCACAATCTATACAATGTCTGTGATTTTAAGTTAGGAAATTAATAGCCAATTGCATCATTAAGTGTACTGCAAAAATATGCGTAAGTGTTAATTAACTATGATTTCTGCCCTCATGAAATGGACCAATCAGACATTTATCGCCATTTTTCGCATAATTTTTGTTTAGAAGTGATTAAATCCCAAGCCATGTTGTGCGAAAACTATTCTCATTTTTGCACCCTGTATAAGCCTAAAACTAGAAACTGAATAAAAAATTCTGACAGTTTAATTACCAAAGAAAAAAGCTACAGTTCAAAAAAAAATTAGCGAATTCGATTTATCGGTTCGACAGAAAATCAAGTTTGCAATTGAACATAATTTTTGGTTCTGCGTTATTTTTGCTGTAGTCTATTTATTTTTGTTCGTAGCCATCGCCAGCCGCCGAAAAAAGTATTTCACAATAAACTATTTATGGCAGGAGCAGATAAGTATCAAAATGGGACCCCTGTACACACTCTTTTGTATAAGAATAATAAAGGATACAATATTTGGTAGACCAGGTATTCCGAGCCAACTGCCTAATGTTAAAGTAAAACTATCTGCAACCGGTGAAACCTAAAATAAAATAAATTATTACAAATGGTAGGTTTTTTTGTTGTCTGCATTGAATATTGTCACGGACGATCCCGGCGCTTTCCCCATGTCACGTTGATGGGGTGACGTTACCACCACTAGTATGCCATGCTAATGCGACCGACCGGGCTTTACCCATAAAAATGGATATAACTTAATGACTGCAGTAAAAGTACCTGGGGCGATCCCATTATTTATGACCGTTTGTTATTATTATGTGGAAAGGACCGGATTGTAATAATTATAATTAAATATAGGCACATCAGGTAGGTTAGGTTGCTTAATTTATATCTAAATATCTTTTTGTGGTAAAATTTGTTAGTTTAGATGTTTAGAATGATATATATTTTGAAGAAAGTTATAAAAAAAGTGATCTTTTAGAAGTTTTAAAGACATTTTATGTTTGTAACACATTGGCAGAAGAAATTGGACATACAGTGCTACGGCTCCCACCCTATTATTGCATTTTTAACCCCATAGAGCATATGTGGCACCAGTTAAAATCACTGGTTAGGTCTGAAAATATTTCTCCGACTTTAAGTTCTAGTGTTGTAGAATTATTACGAAAATGCTTTATTGATATTCGCCCAGGCAGTTGGAAAAATTCAGTCCGTCACGTAATAACTGTAGAAAATTCGTATATTAGTCTGGATCGTATAATTAATCCAATTATAATCAATTTTGATGAGGATAGCGATAGCGAAACAGAACTATCTACAGAATGACATTATAAATGTAAATAAATATGACTAGCAATATTTAAAAAAAAATGTTATTTCATTTGATTACATTAATATAATCATATCATTACTTGTTTTCCTTAGTCCGTCCCTTCATACTTCACTTGTTTATTGCCAAGCTCTTGTCGACACAATGGGACCGACCCAGGAAATCATTAAGTCGTATCCAAATTTCGTGAAACGTACTCTACCCCTTATTTTTAATGCTAAATAGAAATTAATTATGAAATTTGGGGGTTTCCGTTTGAAAATGTAAATTTTTGCAGTTTAATCAATTTCATTTTTAATCTTATTTTTGAACACTCTATTAATAGATTCAGAATATTGTAAAAAATCTGTCAAAGCAGGTCATTTTCAACAAGGAATTCAACCTAAACTAAATAATAAAGGCTTCCTTATAGGAAAAATTAATAATTATTTTAAGGTCTGCAAACGTCATTTTAGACATAAAACCTTAAATATGCCAAACACGTATAGACTTAGTATAGGACAAGATATATTAAATCTACCTAAAATTTTACGAAGAATTAAAAAACTGTAATAATTTAAAGGGGTGTTCCATTTAAAATAAGCAAGTTGACATCGACTTCCGGTATAACCGGAAGCGTCACCACATTGAAAATATTTTAGCCGAGTTGCCCCTATCAACATTAGCATTCTGTCTAATTTTCAAAATTTTCCTACGTATAGTTTTTCATATACAACGTGTCCAAGATAAGGAGGGCCGGTACAGGGATCTCGGAAACCGTAAGAGATACGAAGTCGGTTAAATGGAGGTAAAGTTGCGCATTTACGTGCCTAATAATATGCCGTTTAGAAAGTTTTAAAATTCCGAGTAGTTCCGGAGATATCCGGAAAAAAAAACGAAATTCTGAAAAATCGTTTTATTGTTTTTCTGGGTTTGTTCGGATTTGTTTGAGATCGAATTCTAAAGTAAATTGCACTTTTGCATTGCCACTTTTCCCGCTCTATCTAACAGCGTTAATTGTTTTGTACTCCGACGAGTCGTCTTCGAAGGGCAACTTTCTTTTTTTAAATACGGTCCTGTTTTTCTGATATTGGATTTTGATAGCTTTTTTTCTTCCGAATGCAACGATGTATGACACATTGTGGTTTAATGACGTGTCGAGGGTTTTTTGAACAACATCACGAAATTTTGGGATACGGTCCTGTATTTCTCCTAATTTTATAAATAATATCTCGTAAGTAAGCTCTAAATTTTTACTTATATTGGACTAGTTCAATAAATTACAAATAATTTAATAATAAACCACAAATAAGTGAACAAAATACAAAAAACATTATTTCAAACTTCTGTTGATTCGGGATTTAAAAAAGAGTAGGCGCTTGAAACAAAAAAATTAAGATGGTGACGCATGATTTGTTTCACTTGACATTTCCATTGAGAGCGTTTTAAGAGGTTTCCTATTTTCCAGAAAATATGGAACATAAATTTACAAATGCTGAAAAGTTTGATATTCTATCCCATGTTTTATTTTATGTCAAAAAAACTGTTATGTGGCAGTTAGAAGATGTTATTTGTGCTTAGAGAATAATGGAAATCATTTTGAACACCTGATTATGTAGTTCCTTACTTTGTTGGTTGCTCGTTTTATTACTGTTTTGGAATGACTTTTGTTCACTTATTTGTGGTTTATTATTAAATTATTTGTTATTTATTGAACTAGTCCAACATAAGTAAAAAATTTAGAGCTTACTTATGAGATATTATTTATAAAATTAGGAAAAATACAGGACCGTATCCCAAAATTTCCTGATGTTGTTAAAAAAACCCTCGAAGCCTCATTAAACCACAATGTGTCATACATCGTTGCATTCAGGAGAAAAAAGCTCTCAAATCAGGAAAACAGGTACGTAATTAAAAAGATAATGGCCCTTCGAAGACGACTCGTCGCATTACAAAACAATTAACGCTGGTAGATAGAGCGGAAAAAGTGGCAATGCAAAAGTGCAATTTACTTTAGAATTCGATATCAAAAAAACCCAGGAAAACAATAAAACGATTTCGGTTTTTCCGGATATCTCCGGAACTACTCGGAATTTTAAAACTACTCGGAATTTTAAAACTTTCTAAAGGGCATATTATTAGGCACGTAAATGCGCAACTTTACCTCCATTTAACCGACTTCGCATCTCTTACGGTTTCCGAGATCCCTGTACTGGCCCTCCTTATCTTGGACACGTTGTATAGATTGAGACTGTTACTGGTGGTACACCCTGTATATCCACCTATAAAATACATACATGTCCATTTCTCTGATGACTCGGCAACGTTAAGGCTGCTAAACTGTGCCCTCTAGTATGTAGCCAGCAATCATGTGCTTTCGCTAATTCCTTTATCCTGGTGATATTATCGACATGGCCAGTTATTGGAGTACCCGCGTCAGCAATAATTAGTACAGGGGTTCTTCCCGTGACACTGTCATCTGTTAACATTTTTTGTAAGGCAGAAACATCCATCGTGTATTGAGACCCTAAAAAAATTAGGAAAATATACCGGCTGGCAGTCAATGGGATATCAAAAACCATAGTAAGGAGCTAGAAAAGTCGATTAAAAAGTCCAAAATTTGGTAACGTTGCCAAAGAGTGTTAAAATTCTCAAAAAATGTAATGAACGTGCGTTTATCACCTGTAATACTATGATTGAGATTATGTAAATCATATATGACAAAATCACGTTGGCAGCTAATAGACGTAATTAACATTATGAAGGTCGTATACAGGGTGTTATGGAAATGACTTATTATATTTAAATGGGTGACTCCTTGGGTGTCGTAGAGAAAGTATACATACTTTTTTTTAAATCGAATATCTAAATACTAAGGTAAAAACCCTTTTTATCCACATACTGTCGCGCCGTTCCATCTGAATTCACTTAGCAACAATGTGGGTCACTAGAGTATACTAACAGTGTACATGTCAGATCACACCGCGTGTCTCGCCCTTGCTTGGATACCGGCCGCGCTCCACTATCGTTGCTTCAGTATGCTTCGAGACTCGGGAGTGGAATTACGCTGTCGAGGGTTCCACGTGCTTGACGTATACGAATTTTAAACGTTTTGTTCGTTCTGTTGTGAAATAATTCATAATAATAAATGTTGTGATGTGATTTCAAATTTGTGCGATATTATCTACTGTTGGTTCTGTTGAAAAACATACTTTTGTGTTTTATTTTTTATGGAATTTATTATAAAACGAATTATTTTAGAATAAGATCGAAGGTAAGAGATTATGTGCCTTAAAATTGTAGTTTTTTTTTTTAAAGTTTGAAAAAGCAGTGATAACGCGCGTCAAATACGTCTTGTTGTCAAAAACTGAACACGTGCGATTCTGTGTTGCAATATGACAACATCGCCTATGATGCGCTAACCTCTTTTGAACCTCGAGACTGCCTCAATAAACTATTGATTGCGAAGGTCCTCAGGAGCGGGCTCGTAAATTTTGAAATTTCATATAAAGTGTATATTTCGCTTAATAATTCAAAGCGCTATTTATGGTTATTTTTATTTTCATCTCAGGATTTGCCGGTTTAAATATAATAAGTCATTTCCATAACCCCTGTATATAAAAAAAATCCCATTCTTCGCCCGCAATGCAAATGATTACACGGCAATCTTTTGGCACATCAACGATAGATTTTTAATATCGTTACATCCCTACGACTGATGTCGGTTCTGGACGGTCGTTGTTGGTTCACGTCGGTGGTTGGCAACCAAACCGGCACTAATACGGCGGGGTTGCTATATGACGGCGACAATATTGTGCGCGAGACCGGTAAACTGTGCGCACAAACCCATTTTTTCACTCATAAGAGAAATTATATATCATAGGCCGAACTGAAGGAAATAGAACCAGGTACACTAGTTGAATAAACGCGATTCATCCACCCAGTCATAAAACAAGCCGTGCACATTTTACTTGCATAGCCCTGTACAGCGTGCATTATCGCGATCCTTCAGAACCTTCAAAGATCAATTTTGATAGCATTATTCTTGTAACATAAAATGGTTAATATAAAATTCGCAGGGTAAAGAGTTGGTTATTGTTAACATGACAGATAACCTACTTGTATGATGTGTGTATAGGGGCGATCCTTGGGTATTGGTAGCCCGCAAGTCAAGATTGCCGCCACCTCCCCCTAATATTTCTTGGATGAAGTTCATTTTTAATGAAATCGTTTTTATGAATTCCTATCCTCTGACGGTATAAGAAAAAGATAATTTGTTCGGGTTTAAGTTAAGGAAATTATTTTTAATAAATTATATCACCATAGCCCATTATTAAAACATCAAAACCTTTAAATTGGCTTGAATTTGTTATTTGAATATAGTAAATGATTATTTTTTGTTCTCGATTTGGGTTTCCTCTTTATCGTCTGGCCGGGCCATTCCCGAGGGGAGGTTAACGTGGGCTCCGAGCCACGATCATCGGTAATACGCTGCTCCCCTCAGGGCAATCAACCCTTGGTTTCTAGCATTGCGGTATGATCTACCGATTGGGGAGTGCGTACCATCCTCCGTACCCCACGTGAGATTTATTGAAGTCGAATTAGGTCGAGACAACAAGCTCCTCGAGGAAGGGTTTTCGGATCAATGTTCATATGAACATTTTTGCATGTATTCTATCTACCCTAGAAGTTTGTAACATGATCACATTAACACCCTGTATACAACGTGTCCAAGGGAGTTCTACAGGGTGAGTTTTTTAAAGTGTTACAAGGCGATATCTCGCAAACGGTTTAAAATATTTTCTTGAAATTTTAATGAGGTCATAGTGAGATGGGGGGGACATATTTAAACATATTTTTGTTATCTACCCCCTTTCCCCATTTTGAGGGGTGGGGGGTAACTTTGAAATTTTAAATGGGATCTACGTAAAAAACTACGTATTTGTACAAAAAAAATTTTTGGTTAGCTCCACTGGTTACCGAATTATAATTAATTTATTATTAAATTTCTATTGGATTTAAAAAATAACTAAATTTAAAATAAATCAAGTTCACTTATTTCAAAATTATTATTCGTTTACATGGAAATGCGTTGTTTTGACTTCAGTCAGTTGAGAATTTTTACATATCAACGATTATTTCTCAGCTTGGTCAATTGAACATGGAAGCGAATTTTAGTGTGCAAGTTGATATGTTGTTAATGTTGGGGGAGTGCAGAAGAAACTACAGACAAGCTTCACTAAGGTGGGCGGAAAGGTTTCCTAACAACCTGAAATCTCACATGGCATTTAAAAGGCTGGAAACTAGATGTCGCACTACTGGCAGCCTGAAGTCAAAACCACGATTTCGGAAGCGAACTAAAACAGATGCAGATAGGGCAGTTGGAGTTTTAGGAATGGTAGCTATTAACCCGCATGTAGGTTCCAGACGGCTTGCTGCAGATGCTGGAATAAGTCAAAAATCGGTTGTGACCATATTGCATAAATGTACAAATTTCATCCATACCACATTACACTCCACCAAGAGCTTTATGGGCAAGACTTTGAAAATCGCGTTACATTTGGCAATTGGGTAACAGGGCAAATGCAAGGAAATAACAGATTTCTAAAGAATGTTGTTTTTTCTGATGAAGCTAATTTCTAGAATTGTGGCCAGGTAGGATTTTAAGTTATCCCTTGTCGGTAGAAATTAATTTTTTTCTATTGTTTGTTTTCTTAAAGGTAAATAGACACAATATGCACTACTGGGCATCGGAAAATCCCCACTGGATGAGAACGGTGCCAAATCAACATCCTTGGTCAGTTAATGTCTGGTGTGGTATAATTGGAGATAGAGTTATTGGTCCGCATTTCTTTGAACGCCATTTAAATGGAGAAATGTATACAGATTTTTTAAGAAACGAATTACCACTATTATTAAACCAAAACATAAATCCTGACATGTGGTTTCAACAGGATGGAGCTCCACCGCATTATGCAATACAGGCCCGTAATCATTTAAACGAATTGTTTGAAAACAGGTGGATTGGTCGAATGGGTCCGGTCAATTGGCCTGCTAGGTCTCCGGATTTTACCCCTCTTGACTTTTTCTTCTGGGGATTTATAAAAGACAAAGTGATGGCGACTGCACCTACAACTATAGACAATATGAAAGACCGAATCCGCTTTGCCTGCTTATTAGTTTATTATATTTAAAAAAAGAGTGAGAAAGTGTTTGGAAGTTGAAGGGAGACATTTCGAACATCTTCTGAAACATGACAGGCGATAAAGGGTAAATAATATTTTTTAAATTTTTATAACCTAATTAATTATAATTCGGTAACCAGTGGAGCTAACCAAAATTTTTTTTTGTACAAATACGTAGTTTTTTACGTAGATCCGAATTTAATAAACAAAAGTACATATTCCCATTTAAAATTTCAAAGTTACCCCCCACCCCTCAAAATGGGGAAAGGGGGTAGATAACAAAAATATGTTTAAATATGTCCCCCCCATCTCACTATTACCTCATTAAAATTTCAAGAAAATATTTTAAACCGTTTGCGAGATATCGCCTTGTAACACTTTAAAAAACTCACCCTGTATACAAATGAGAAACTTTTTTACGTGTATTATAATATACAGTGTTCTCAAAAAGTACAAGAATGTAAATAAGGTCCAGGGGAGAACTACCCTATCTTTTAATTTTTGTGCGAAACGACAAATAAAAAATTGTTTTGAATCTTGTTGGGAGTACAAATACAAAATTTGAATTAAATATTATTATTATTATTAAATATTATCAATTTTTCAGGCACTCTGGCAGTGGCGCGCGTGCGAATAAAGCGTTTCACGTTGTTTTTAAATATTGTTGGGAAAGAATCGTTATTTTCAGAATCGAGCACATAAGAATCGAGAACTTTCAAGAATCGAGTACTTATCCGAGTACCGAGTACGAGTACAAAAGTGACCGATTCTCTTAGTTTCATACCGAGAACGATCACTACCTTCGAGCATACTCGGCATATAAAATGCGTGTAGCGGGTGGGGTGACTTTAGGTGGATGTAACTTTTACGACTTTAATTTTATTGTTTCTGGCATGAAGTGGGGAAAGAATCGTTATTTTCAGAATCAAGTACACAAGAATCGAGTACTTATTCTAGTATCGAGTACATGTATAAAAGTGACCGCTGAAAAATTAATCGCCTACTAACAAAAAAAATTGAATATGATCATTTTTAAATTCTTATTGCCATTAAGTTTGTTGCTTATATTCAATTTTTTTCATTTTTTACTATTAAAAGTTAATAAAAATTAAATACAGTGAAACCTCTCATAACGGACACCTCTAATAAGCGGACATCTGTATTAAGCGGACATTTTTTCATAGTCCGGAACTAGGTATATGAAATTCCCTGAAAATCAACCTCTCTTGTGCGGACTCTCCTTTGGGCGGACGCGGAGAGGCTGTTTTCATACAAAGAGTGCCAAAACCCACCTTTAAACGGACAAAAAAAAATTAAAGTATTTGGGAGACGAATAAGTACGGTGCAAAACTCTCTGAAGACAGACCGGCAACCAATCGCGTATGCGTGGCAGAGCAAAATACTTCGCCTAATGAAAATATGTGTGATTCCCCGACAGCAGACCGCCGTTTATTTCTGAGTTGTAAGGTTAAAATCGTAAACAATGGGACAAAAATGTCGCGTTTTGAGTCTGAAAGAGAATATTGATGTTGTGGAAGTTTGTAATTTGATAACAATGATTTGGGCGAGTTCATTAACATTGATAGCAATGTGCTATTAGAAGATGATAGTGACCCCATTCCTACCGATTATGCAGTCCAAACTGAAACCACATCACTATCTGATGCCTCTGATGAAGAAGTTGAATGCAATAATCAATCAAATGTCAACAATTATCAACAAGCCATTAGTATGGTAAAGGAATTAGAAGAGTATGCAAAGAATAGAGGTGACTCTACAGCAATGGAATTGTTATCAGACTTGGAATTACATTTTCTAGATTGCAAGTATAAAACGCAAACACGTCAAACTACGTTATTACATTTTTTTAAGTACTACATCCTAACTAAAACTAGTGTATTTTTGTTATGTTATGTTTATTTGTACATACATATACATAGTAATAATTTTGCATTTACATATTACCTAATAACAAATTTCCCATGGGCGGACACATTTAGACGGTCCCGTAGGTGTCCGCCTAAGAGAGGTTTCACTGTATAATTATTGAAAATTAAATAACGTCTGTTTACACTCAGCTTCGTAAACTAGTTCCACATCGAATCGACCGAGAGCATCGGAGTTAAAAGCGAAAAGTAGTATTTAACTCCGTACTCGAATGCCGTACTCGATTCTCGAGACAAGTATTCGAGTACAGCGAGTACATTAAAGAATCGAGTTCCGCATCACTAGTTCCTTTGAGGTTATATTCGCTGGGAACCACGGCGGTTTCACAAGGATGACGTCTTCCAGATGAAAGAGTCTGTTCGAATTTGTTACTTAAATTACTTACCAAAATGTGTGTTAACTGGGACAGGTCGAACACAAGCTAAAGGTAATCCCAACTGTCTACAAAGGTGTTGTACAATTCCCAACGGACTCGATATGCTACTGTAGATTGTAGGTAAAGATGAAGAAAATGTCAATGTTCCGTCTTCTAAGTACCGAGGATACTTATAATGTAGTACCATTCTAGTGATTCTTACAAGCCCTTCCAGGTGATCTTCATGATAAAAGGCTGAGCAATCAAAAAATCTGAAACAATTGAGAAACAAGTTTTAAATAAAACCTCAAAAAGCAGAAAGGCTATTCGACTTATATGTTAATGGCCATACACATGGTCATGTATACCTTCGCGCCTCCCTGAAGGTAAGGGGCTCGCGAGTAAGTGCGATCGTGTGTACGCTGAACTGATGGTGTGGATCAATGATTTTTTTTTAAATTAATGATTTCTTTTTTTTTTTAATAAATATCAAATTTTAAAGAACCCTGGCGCGAAGCTACGCGATCCGGTCGTTCCTGATTTTTCGACGAGGCTCGCAGGAGAGTTTTAACTTGTATAGACTTCTATGTGCTAAGCCTTCATTTTCAATCAGTTTTAAGTAGATGATACCAATACACAAGGTATGATATTGCACAAGGAGGCAGGACGTCAACTCACCAGATGCCTTTGCAGTCGTCAACCAGTTCCCCTATGTTTTGAACGGATGTTTTAAAAGTATACAGGGAGTTATGAAAATGACGTATTATATTTAAACCGGCAAATCCTGAGATGAAAATGAATTGAAGAAAAATAACCATAAAAGGCGCTTTGAATTATTAAGCGAAATTATACACTTTATATTTACTCTGAAAATTTACATGGCCGCTACTGACGACGGTCGCAATCAATAAACTAAAAGGTCTGCAGTGTGAAAAATCGGCAGCGTATTTCGGCCGTGTTGCCATATCTACACGGCAAACTCTTTAAAAAGAAATTATAATTTTAACAATATTTTATTCAATCGTTTATGAACAAATATGATTCCAGAAAACTGGCGAAAAACGTTTTGCCAAACAAATAATAGTAATATCACACACAAATTTCAAATTCGTCACAAGCACAGGAAAAAGTAAGTAAGTAAGTAAGTAAGTAAAAGATCAAACGTCATTGAATTTTTGAATGGTTATATTTCAAATGCTTTAAAAAAAAATCAATTTTATTTAAGACACAAGATCTCTTAACTTTACTTATTTAACAACTAAAAAAACTAAGTTTTAGGAAAAACTCTTGTCAAACTTAATGTAAAACTGAAATTGCATATAAATTATAAAAATGAATTACTTAATTGTATTTATCTCATAACTAAAGAGCGGGACATACATGCACAATCATAATCAGTTGTTTATTCTTTTTCATAAGAACACTTTATGCGCGGGACACAGATTTTCACGGCAACACTGAACAACGCATAGTGGAAGAGAACTAATAAGTTTTTTGTAAAGACACTATTAGATTATTAGATTTTATTACACGGGACGCGACGAAATTTGACTTGTTGGCGTTGTGAACAGCAGCTGTTGCGTCCAGAAGAAGATACCGGTCTTAAAATTACGTATTACAACAGAACGATCCGAACAAACACCTGAAGTTGCTTGGGTGTTGGTTATAAGAACCAAAACATCTATATCCCGACGCTGTCTGGTTTATACTGGCAAGGCCGCAATCGCTAGCCTGCACTCATATACAAACTACGTCTGCTCAGTCGAGCCGAGTGTGTGACAAAGATGGCAGTGTAGCCTCTGTCACTTCGTAATTTTGAGAGATTTCAACGCAGGGTTGTTCTAGGACGTACTTTTGTACCGAATTCGGTACAGTTTACAAACTATTGGCACGTTGGTACATCTTTCCAGTTTTTGGTACACTGTCCATCCAAGGATTTGTTTTGTTATGTAGGGCTGTTTTAAGTTCATTTTTTTGGTGAAGGTAACTACCATTTTTTTTCTTAGAACTTAAGTTCCTTAAGTTGGTGTCCAGTGAAGTAGCGTTCTTTTTTTTTAGGCGCCGTGCTGGTACATTTCTATAAAATTCGGTAGAATTATACTACATAACAAAACAAATCCTTGGATGGACAGTGTACCAAAAACTGGAAAGATGTACCAACGTGCCAATAGTTTGTAAAGTGTACCGAATTCGGTACAAAAGTACGTCCTAGAACAACCCTGCGTTGAAATCTCTCAAAATTACGAAGTGACAGAGGCTACACTGCCATCTTTGTCACACACTCGGCTCGACTGAGCAGACGTAGTTTGTATATGAGTGCAGGCTAGCGATTGCGGCCCTGCCAGTATAAAACAGACAGCGTCGGGATATAGATGTTTTGGTTCTTATAACCAACACCCAAGCAACTTTGCAGGTGTTTGTTCGTGTCGTTCTGTTGTAATATATAATTTTACGACCGGTAGTTTCTTCTGGACGCAACAGCTGCCGTTCACAAACGAGTCAAATTTCGTCGCGTCCCGTGTAATAAAATCTAATAATCTGATAGTGTCTTTACAAAAACCTTATTAGTTCTCTTCCACTATGTGTTGTTCAGTGTTGCCGTGAAAATCTGTGTCCAGTGCATAAAGTGTTCTTATGAAAAAGAATAAACAACTGATTATGATTGTGCCTGGATGTCCCGCTCTTTAGTTATAAGATAAATACAAGTAAGTAATTAATTTTTATAATTTATATGCAATTTCAGTTTTACATTAAGTTTGGCAACATTGCCATTGGGTCTGGGTGAAATGTTGTACAGTAACGCGGACTGACCTGTGAGTATGAGTGTTTGTTACCCCATTTTTAAAACGGTCGATTAAAAAAAAATATGTAGCGCTTCTCTAGGACACCCAAGGAGTCACCCATTTAAATATAATACGTCATTTCCATAACACCCTGTATATGATTTTTTTCTTATTTAAGTGGTTTGCTCAGGTACTTGTATATTTATTAAAATAAATATCTTAGTTTTCGTAATCTGAGGTGCACTGTTTGCTTTTGGATATGGATAACCAGACAAAGAATTTTGATAGAATTACCCTTCAAATATGCTCAAAACATTTTAATGCAGATGATTATGTGCGAAATTTACAACACAAGTTACTTGGATATTCACTTAAAAGAAATCGAGTGCGAGCATTGAAAGAAGAAGCTATCCCTTCTAATCATTTGCAAGCAAAGATAAGCATAACTCTGATAGAGAATATTATCAGTACCCAAGATCAAAAGGGCAACTTGGGGAAGGCTTTGTTAAAGGTTAGGATGTAATTAATAAATAAACTTAGTGCCGATATTTCAAACTCACCTTAAGGTACAGAATGACATAAGTCATCCTTAACACAAGTTTGACAGCATATTAAAGTTCTTTTTAACTCTCATCTAAAGAAATAGATCTGTAAGAATGTAGGAATCTTCCACTTAACGCGTCAACCCCAAATTAATTTAATACATAGTTTTTTTTAAGGTTTAGCTTAGGCTACCTTAGCTAAGGTCTAACTTAAGGTAACATTCAAATATCGGTCCTTAAATTTGTAATAAATAAATGTTAAAATATTGCAACTTTTGTAGAATGATATTTGCAATTTGAATTTTGGTAAAAGTAGATTATCAGGTTATGATAAGCAAGGGTTATTTTAATAAAAATGTTCGTATTTTTCTGTAATAATATATTCTAGCATGTCAATTCTAATATACAGGGTGTTATGGAAATGACGTATTATATTTAAACCGGCAAATCCTGAGATGAAAATAAATTGAAGAAAAATATCCATAAATAGCGCTTTCAATTAATGACCGGATTATATCACCTTATGTCAAATCAGACAAACACATGTGGGGCACTGGCGTAATATGTAAACAATCAAAACTGAGGTCTGCAGTGTTAAAAGACGTCTTCTCATTTCGGTCGGTGTTGGCATATCTACACGGCAAACTCTTTAGAAAAAAAATTATAATTTGAACAATTTTTTATTCTCTATCATTTATGAACCAATATGATTCCAGAAAACCGACACCGAAAGATGTCTTGCAAAACAAATAATGGTAATATCACACACAAATTTCAAATTCGTTACAAGCACAGGAAAGTAAATAGGTCAAACGTCATTGACCTTTTAAATAATAATTATCGTTCAAACTCTTTAAAAAAATGCAATTTTATTTAAGACACCTTTACTTACTTAAATACAATTGTTAGTTTCATAATTTTACACAAACCACACAGAATCTAAGTTTTAGGAAAAAACCTCTCACATAACCTCCAAAATAGCAGCTATTCACATGGAAGAATACACGCGAACGCTGTTTTAATTTTGGTCCTTTTTTTTCTCGCGTAGATTTACACGCAAACATTTTAAATACACACAAAGCAATCCTTCAATTTAAAAATGACATTTTATCTACGAACCATAAAACAGTTAAACTACGAACGAACAAAATAGATACCTTCAAAACTCGGAATAGAGATGGGCAATTTTTGACAGTTTGATATTTCACGAGATTCTTCCCTATTTACTTGCCTATTTAATGCGAGATCTCTTGCAAGGCGTTTAATTGATATGGCGTTAATGGAATTTCGACCAAATTCAATAAAATGATAGTGGTAGCTGATAATACTGCGACTGTACTTTTTCTTTTGAGAAACTTAAAAAATTTAATTGGCAGCTCTACTCCAAAAACAAGACCGACGAAGATATTATTTTCTTTCTCACGCGGCCATCTCTCAATCTCTTTCACACAAGCGTGCGACTTGCAAGTGTCAGTAATAGAAGAACAGAGTTAGAGTGCGGTCGCTTCTGTTGATAACCATTTACACTCTCGGCTATCCGCTTTGTTTTCAGAAGGTACGCGTATAATAGTTGTAATGATTTTCGGGCTACGCGTCCAATTATTTGAGATTGTTTTTATCGACGAACCTAAGTTGCTCAGTTAAAACGAGTAGTTTGTTTTGGACGTTTGACTTGACAGAAAAATGGAATGTCGCCGACGAATAAGTCAAATTTCGTCGCGTCGCGTGTAATAAAATCGAATGATCTGACCTGAGTGTAATTTTAAAAAACTTGTGCCTGGAGGTATAAAGATAAATACAAGTAGGTAGATAAATAATTTATTTTTATAATTTTATATGGAATTTCAGTTTTGCATTAAGTTTGGCAACATTGCACGTAACACCTGTTTCCTGATATGGCAAACAAACCCGAACAAACGCCGGATGAGGTGTGGGTTTATGGAGCTGGATCCCACTTTTAAAACGGTCGATTTGAAAAAAAAATATGTATCGTTTCTCTAGGACACCCAAGGAGTCACCCATTTAAATATAATACGTCATTTCCATAACACCCAGTATAGCTATGAAAGCCTCAGAATGTGCTTGTTATCATATCTGTGCAATAGTGTAATTAAAAAATCTTTCATTATCTATGTTGTCATTGTACATACAGGTCGACAAGTGGATATGTGTCTCCGACATATCGGTAAGGGAAAAGCAATATCGTTTAAAACATGATCTAGTCATGGGCGTGCCATTATTATTTTAAATAATGTAATAAAAATAGAAAATTCTTCAGTAATTGCATTTTATGTTTAAAGATAGGTGCCTATTTTTATCAAGGTTTAAAAAATTACATTTTACAAGGTGTGAATTTTTCAACATGGAAAAAAACAACTACATGATGATTTTTCAGTTTTGGTCGTATTAGCGTCCCTTTCTAGCTTTCGCTTAAGTGAGAATTTAAATATATTGATTTGTGACTCCTCTTCATATACCCTATAAACATTTGCAATCACCTCACGGGTCTGGCTGTGGAGGTTTTTACCAGGAGTATAATCATTCATTAGCACAAAGTTCAAAATTTTTAAATAATACCCTAAAACACAACACAATGAACACTTATTTATAAAACAAAATTTAACACAATACAATAACTATTGCCCACTACGCAACTAGGTGGGCACACCCATTAAATGTCGGACATCGCCGAACAAGCCCGATGCCCCATCTGATGTCTCACGAGACGCATGCGCTATCAACTGTCTGGGATATAACCTATCAAATTAGCTCTAGTTACCTGTAACCATTGACAAGGCACTATGTTGCAATATTTTTAGATTAAAAGTACTTTAATCAAGAAAATATATTATTTCGCATCTAAATATTAAAATAAATAATATGAAAGAAAGTTTTAATATTGAAATTATAATAGAATATTGGTTTCTTATATACCTAAGTATTACAATTTATTTTAAATGAGTAAATGTAATTTTAGGTTTTTCTCGGTACGAGATTATTAAATTAAAATTTAATATATGTGACAACATATATTAAAATTTAATATATGTGACAACATTGTTAACTGCAGAAATTTTTTTGCCCGCATTCCTTTCATAGCAACAGATAAACTTGTCGACCTGTAGTTAGTAGGACATATCGTTTCGCCAATAAAGCCAATTTGAATAAATTTTATTTGGTTTGATAATAACATTGTATTAAATGTGAATGAACCACAGGCAGCCACAGATGACACAAACTAAGCCTTCCGATGGAAACAAAATTTATTTAAAAACGGAAAACAGTTCGGAAGAAGTGTTATTTACCTACATTTCTCTACAATCAGGACTTTAAATTAACATGTTTATCATTAAACCTAATATGTCATAGAAAAAATACTCCTAAGGGGTCCCTTAATGGAGATACAGAGCCTCAAAGTGGTACCCAGCGATTTACTTTTTGGCTCTAACTTTTGAACTAACTAGCATAATTTAAAGAAATTTTAATATTTTATAGAAAGTTATTAAACCATTTTACATTGTCGGGGAAGTTAGGAACGGACTTACCACCACACTCTGGCCAAAATTTTGATTGATATCATTTCATAGAACTAAAAACTGATTTTTTAATACTTTGTTTGGTCATTCCCCTTTAAAAAGATCAATCGGTTTTTAGGCTAAAGGTCAAGAGTTCATGCTAAAAATCACTTTGAGAATTTCATTCATCAGCAAAATTAGCATTTTAGCAATAATACACGAGTAATTTATTGTTTGTTTATTCTTAAAAATTACTTGCCAAACTTTATAATTTTAAAACACATTAATGCAAAATTTTGTTTCTACCCCTTTGTGTTTAGATTATAGTAACTTGATCAAACACTAAATAGAAATAATCAATAACTTACTTTAACTTACTTAACATGGTAAAATATATTTAATTTATTTCTATCCATACTTTGCAAATGGAATAGATATTTATTAAAATTAAATTTTATCAGTATAGTAAGATTGTCTATCTCTCTAGACCGGGAGGTCGATAAAAATCCCTGGTGTAGGGCAGCAGTTTTCACCAGTACCAAAATGAAGCACAAAGAAAATGATTCTGGCCTGGTTCATTATTGGATTACCATAAGTATGACTGTAGCAGTTTTAATAGTTATGGTACTGCGATGAGGAAGGCAACGGAAAACCACCTCATTATTATTTTCCTAGTACAATTATCATGGCTGCATGGCTGTCATCTACTTTTATAACCGTTCCAAAGAAACTAAATGCTAAAGAATGTTCCGACCATCGTACAATCGCTCTTATGAGTCATACTTTAAAGGTCTTCCTAAGAATCATTCATAATAGAATATTCAACAAACTAGACTCTGAAATCAGTGATAACCAGGTAGGGTTTAGAAAGGGAATGGGTACCAGAGAAGCTCTGTTTGGAATAAATGTGTTAACACAAAGATGTATGGACATGAATCAGGATGTGTATACATGCTTCATTGACTTCGAAAAAGCCTTCGATAGAGTTCAACACCATAAACTCATAGAAATTTTAAAATCAAAAAATATTGATAGTCGAGACATCACAATTATAGCAAATCTTTATTGGAAGCAAAAGGCGAGAGTCAGAATTGAAGATCAGTATTCCAGTGAAGTAGAGATTTTGCGCGGCGTACGCCAGGGCTGTATACTTTCCCCACTTCTGTTTAATATATACAGTGAGGCCATTTTCTCCGAGTCTCTAAACGACTGCCAAGAGGGTATTATCGTAAACGGGCAGGTTATAAATAACATACGTTATGCCGATGACACGGTCGTGATGACCGATAAGCTGGAAGATCTCCAAACTCTCGTGCAAAAACTATTTAATAATTGCAAGGAATATGGGTTGAACATGAATCTAAGAAAGACCAAGTTTATGATTTTTACGAAGAATGCAAACGCTGTCGGAAATCTTACAATAGACAACACACCAATGGAGAGGGTGAGAAGATATAGATACTTGGGAACCTGGCTGAACGAAACTGTGGATCAATCTCAAGAGGTGAGAGGGCGTATAGAAACTGCGAGATCCGCTTTCGTAAAACTTAAGAAATTTCTTTGCAGCAGGGATATCAATTTAAAACTAAGAGTCCGTATGCTGAGATGTTATGTTTTCTCGACTCTCTTATATGGTTCCGAAGCCTGGACGCTCAAAAAGGCTGAAATGAATAGACTGGAGGCTTTCGAAAGATGGTGTTATCGTAGAATGCTGAGGATCTCTTGGGTAGACAGAGTCTCAAATGTAGAACTACGTCAGAAAATACAAAAGCAGGAGGAAATAATTACCACCCTCAAAAAGAATAAATTAGAATACCTTGGTCATGTTATAAGAGGACCTAAATATATGCTGCTACAGAACATAATGGAAGGGAAGATCAGGGGCAAGAGGAGCCAAGGAAGAAGAAGAACTTCTTGGCTTAAAAACCTGAGAGACTGGTTCGGAATGACATCCAATCAGTTGTTTAGAACGGCTGCAAACAAAGTCCGGATTGCCATGATGATATCCAACCTCCGATAGGAGATGGAACAAGAAGAAGAAGAAGATTGTAAAAAATAATTTGGGTTAGCTACAATCAATTTATATCCAGATATAACAGTGACAAATAAAACAAATTGTCATTTATGGTATAAGCATTTTCAAAGGAAACTGTGGATAATAACTAGTTTCATTAAAAATCATAACTTACCCGAACATCTGACTAATCCATCTAGAAGTATCAGTTGTGAATCGTAAGCTTAACTTTTGTAAAATACCTCTTTCAAGACTTCCACAATAGGCTGCCAAGCTATGAGAAATCATAACCAGCTTTGTAACGGTATCGAAGGGTGGAGAAGGAATAGGTTCCCCATCTTCATCAGTACTTATTAATTCATGAATAATCTGAATAATTTCATCGGTGTGTTTTTTCTCTAATCCTAAAAATACGGTTGTAGATTTCCGTACATTATCCGAAGATACATTTGCTTCCACTGCTTGCTCTAACCGACTTACAATTTCGGATGCTTCTATGGCAATTTCTCCCAAATGCGGCTAAAACATTTATTTTAGTAACAAAACCTATAGTGAAAATATTAACGTTATTGATTATTTGTATGTGACGCGTGATAAATATTAATAAACTGGAATATCATACCACTGTTTTATCTGGTGTGGCGGACATGGTTTCGTTTCCTTTATTAATTCCTTAAATTTTTCTGCTTTTTCAAAATGATGCAGTTTTTCGTAAAGGCGAGGAAGCCATCGTGGCAAAAGTGACAAACTAAATAAATAAAATACCCCAGTGGCTATCCTTCTCGTACTCTAGTAGTTAATGTTTGCCACGGACTCATAAAAAGAGATAAACTGAAAACGTTTGTCCGTTAACAGTTTGGTGGCTTGTCAAAATCAGCTGTATATAATTTAATTCCTTTTAGTGCTTTAACACCACACAGGAATGATAGCTCGCACTATCACTGGTTCGTAACAGGCTCTATCACAAACGAATGAGTGGTTGAAGCTCTCGTTAAATAATAGATTATTACAGGTAAAATCAAAGGTCAATGTAAGAGGATAAAATCTACTTTACTGATTCGATTTTTCCGTAACTTCTTTTCGGGTTCTTAAAAAGTACATGTAATGGATTCCTATTTTTCCTCTGTGATGGTGCCGTGCTCCATGTCACACTTCTTGACAATTATTCGTTCTTGACTACGGAGTACGGAGTACGGAGCACCATAACCTCGTTCTTTTTATTTTTATTTGTATTTGTGATTTTAGTACAAACCGCAACGAACAAATCCTATCAATTCTTTAATTTTATATTTCATTTTATCGACGAACTACGAACACCAGGATTTTTAAAATTGAACTTTAATTATCTTATTTGTTCTTTCCTGACTATACTTTAACGTAATTTATACTAATCATTTATCAAATATCATGACTGGAAAAGGATGTGATCATTTTCGATCATTTAAAGATAATTCTACTAACGTGGATACTATTCGGTGGATTCATTCAGTTTTTGTTGTCGGTTCCCCTTCTAGGTATCGACAAATAAAGGTAGGTTTTTATCATATTCAATGATTTTTCATCCCCCCAAAATCACACAATTTTTTCTAAATTAATTTCTTCCTAACAATTTTGTAATTGAATGTTTCATTTTTCAGATTTGTAATTCCTACTGTAGAACATGTCAAAATCGTGGACCCTATATTCATGCTTGCTTGGAGTGTGTTTACTTTGGATGCTTAAAACATATCAGAGAACATACACGTGATGAAGAGCATAATTTTTCTATGGAACTGAATTATGGCCAGCTTCATTGCACGTCCTGTGAAGATTATATATATGACCCCAATTTGGATGAAGCTATCCAAAAAAATAGAATGCAATCTGGAAAATTTCACAAAAGGTACCTAAGTATACTTAATATGGTGGCCTCATAGTTGGCGAAGTGCAATAGCTGACTAGCTGTAACTGGATTCATTAATTAGAATTTTAAGCAAAAAGGGTCAAGATCAACTGTGTAAATCATTTAATTTTCAAGGTTTTCTACGCTGTTAATGTGAAAATGGGTAGCTAGAAAAAAAATGTTGGTACTCCTTATTTTTCACATTCTTGTATAACACATTTCATTCAAATAGAGAGGATGACCAGATCTGTACATCTCCTCATCAGTTATCAGCCCAAACGACTAGCTTAGGTATAAAAATCAAATTTAAAATGTCTATCTAACAGGTATAAATATAATTTAGATGGATTAGATTATTGGATTTGTTCAGGTTTGTGTCTAGCTAGTTGGGGAAGGCAAAAAAGACATCCTTGGTCTACTTTGGTGGTTTTTGATTCTTGCCACAACCACTACTACCTACATTGCTCTTGCCGAGTCTTGCCACATCCCATATCGCTGGTAACCATTTAAAAAAGATACAGGCTGTTATGGAAATTACTTATTATATTATTTGAACTAGCAAATCCTTGATGAAAAAAATTTGAAGAAAAATAAGCAAGAGCCATCTTAGGTATATTTGATTTTACAGGGTTAGATCAATCTGGATCAGTCCAGATCAATCTAACTGATCTTCAAATCAAATCAAATCAAATCAATCTTTATTGTGCCAAAGTACAAAAATTGCTTACACTTGTCAGGGGAATAAAATAAATTTGCAATTAAAATGTTTACACTCACTAAGAGACAGTAACACATGCTAAAATAAGTTTTAAAAGCCAATTCACTGAACAAACAGTGTTGATACACACACTGAATTACATTTAAAAACATTAAATAAAATGACGTACATCACAGAGTTTAAATACATTAAAATATTAAGGTATATTAAAATCACTAATGTTCAGGTTCTGAAAGGCATCTATGCTGTATAGGGCCTTGCTTAATAGGAAAGATTTAATAGTTTTTTTATACTGTAATAGGGGTAGGTCCCTTATTACTCGTGGTAGGTTATTAAAGAGTTTGACCGACGAGAACTCCGGTCTATTCTGACACTTCCCCAGTCTGCAATGTGTTGGGACTAAGTTCGTTTTGTTTCGTGTGTCATGACTGTGAATGTCCTAGCATCTTATATGTGTTTGATTGGCAAATGATCACTTTTTCGCTCAAGTTATCCCAAGTGAACCAAGGAAATTGCAGCATAACTAAAATCACATCAGTAAACTTTGTTGTGGTTATGACTTTTGTTTGGTTTATTATAGTTCCATTATATCTAAATAGTGGGGTCGATCTGGCTTCAAAAAAGGCCATATTTGAACTCTTTAAAACTGAATTTTTTTTTCCTATATTATAGATTGGAGTCTCCTCTATCGTTTGGAGGCACTTTTGGCCCAGCAGGTGGTGTTGGAGGGGGGAAATTAACACATGAAGTATGGGAAAATGAGTTTTTGGGAATAACTTCCTTAATTAATGTCGGACGGCAAAAAACCAAAAGAACGAAAATGAAGGGCTCGAAAATGCGCACAATCTGGATTGATTGATTGACTTTTTGAAATCGGTCCAGTGGTAGCCGAGATATCGCGATTAACCCTAGTCTCGATTTTATACCTCCGCGAGAACGCCCGAGAACCGGGTTGCCTTTTTTTGCAGGGAAGAAATCGACTTAGGGACTTTATTTTTTTTTCCTCATTAGATGGTCGGGTCCAGATGACTGTGTCTATTTTTCAAGTCCCTAAGTCAAGTCAAGTCAACAAGTTATGGCGAAAAAACCGACTTTTTTTTTTTTTATAAAAAGCGTGTTTTCTATGGGAAGGAAGGGAGTGGGGGAAAAAAAAATTGCCAACTAACGCGTTTTTTTTTTTTTCTTCAATTTGAGCCCGGCCAGATTGCAATCGGATGATTAGGGAGAAAGGGGGAGCTTCAAAGTTTTTGCCCCGTAGAGGGTAAATAAAAAAAAAACAAATGAAAATTGAAGTACTAACATCAACAAAGAACGTCACGTTGACTGTGCGAGATCGGCCAAATAATAAAAATAATCGGGCAGTTTGAATTTTTTTCTTCATTTCCCCTCCCACTCCCGTCTTAATTGACTTAGAGACTTGAAAATTGAAAAAAGAATAAAGTCCCTAAGTCGATTTCTTCCCTACAAAAAAAGACAACGCGATTCTCGGGCGTTCTCGCTGCGGCTAAAAATCGAGACTCCGGTTAATCGCGATATCTCGGCAACCGCTGGACCGATTTCAAAAAGTCAAAGTCCAGATTGTGCGCATTTTCGAGCGCTTCATTTTCGTTCTTTTGGTTTTTTGCCCTCCGACATTAATTAAGGAAGTTATTCCCAAAAAACTCATTTTCCCATACTTCACGTGTTAATTTCTAGATTTTTGAGTTATTTAAAACAAAAAAAATTTTGAATTTTTAATTTTTTTTCGGCGTTAATATTAGTTAGAAGTTAGAACTGACAAACATTCTCACAGCAACTTTTAGTGTACTCAAAGATTACATAACAAATTTTTTATATGACGTTTCATTTTCAAGCAATCATCATCAATCTAATACGGCCCTGATTTCATAATGTCAAATTTTTAAATTCTAAATTCAATGATGACATTTCATAATACGGACCTGCTGTCCTACTGACCTACATTTTTTTCGATAACACCCTGTATATTATCCGGTATAATATTTTTTAGACTTTTTGAATGTATTTCTTGGGACCCGACAAAAGAAGAAAGAGACCTATTGTCAAATCGAACTAAGAAAGTTTGTATAACGCCCGAGTCCACAATTGGCTTAAGAGGTTTAATAAATTTGGGAGCTACATGTTTTATGAATTGCATTGTACAGGCCTTGATGCACACTCCACTTTTAAGGGATTACTTTCTTACTGAAAGACATTATTGTAAAGGGCTGTCGGGAGCATGTTTGGTTTGTGAAATATCTAAGCTTTTTCAGGTAAGCCTTTTATAGGGATCTTTAAGAAAATGTTACCTCTATTCTAAGATATTTTATTTGTCTGTTAAATTTAGTAGGCGCTACTTTGCGCTATTTTGATATGAAGGAATATTAAGTATCTAGATTAGGGATGAGACGGAAATCCGCCCGATCCGACCGGATCTACTGTTTATTTATTTATTGAAAACTACACAATACAGGTTGATATGGACATGTCATTAACCCAATTATAAGGTAGTATTTAATAATTAAACTAAGACTAACACTGACACATCATTTACATACAATGCACATATTAAGCTAACACGCCCAGCATACCGGAACAACGAATGACCCTCCTTTCGATAGAATCCAGTAGCCGAAGAGTATGTTTGGGTGCAGAGCTCCAGACATGAGAGCAGTACTCTAGTGATGGTCAAATCTGGGCTTTGTAAAATGTCAATGTCAAAAGTTGTTGAGGTGTGTACAACTTTCTGGTTTGGAAGAGTACACCAAGTTTCTGAGAAGCTATCTTGGCGATTGCCACAATGTGGTTATGCCAATACATATTTCCTCGCAGATTGACGCCCAGCAAATTAATAGATGAAGCCAGTGAGATTGCATGTCCGTCCGTGGCTATATCCGGTTCTGTAATGTTAACCTTTTTAGAGAAAACTGCGGCCTGGGTTTTTTTAGCGTTAAATTCGACTTGGTTACTGTCACCCCAAGCCAAAATTTCTTCCAGGTCTTTGTTGAGGCGTGATACTTCATGCTATCTGCGAAGATGTGTGTCGGCAGCCAATGTTTGTGCATTCAAAGAGAAAGATGAGACAAGTATCGTTTTGAACGAAACACTCACTTTTATAAAAAAAAATAATTCCTTTTAATAACCTGGTGAATTGACTGAACTATAATTTGTTTCTCATGACTTCAGACTATGTTAAAATAATCTCTGAAAACTCAAAAACTGAAAATCTTATAACTGATATCTTAAAACTTATAACTGAAAAACTGAGTCCACAATGGTTCGCGGGAGGTACTGATAATAACGCTAAACATGACCTATTTTGTTTGTCAACGCTATATTTTTCTCGAATCCTTCTACGATATTTTTCAGAGTTTTAAAACTTTCCTATAAACAAAACGCACTAGAGTGACGTGTCCTATGGGTACACTTATTTTTATATATTTCGCAGTTCTTAAAATATCATATAAAGGTTAAAAACAACCCATATTTTCATGATCTAGCCTTGATAATATTTTTCCAAATTCTGTAAATAGAAATAAAATGAGAAAAGTCTTGGCTCAACTTGGTTCTAGAACTTTTCTATAGAATTAAATACGCAGAGAATTATTATTGGAAAGGTTTTGTGACATCACATGCAGCCATCAAAACATCCATTTATTTCCTGCTTTTAGTTTCCGATAAATAAAATCTTACAATTAATTTTTAAAATAGAAAATCTTACTTTATTTTATTTTGATACCTTGAATAAAATATTTTATTTTTGCTTATGATACAACAAATTTATTTAGAAACTTTTCAAAATATTTTTGGAAACTAAAACTTATAATGCTGGGGCTTCAAAATATTGTTGAAAAATAAAATTTGTGTTAAAACTTCAAAATATTTTTGAAAAGTAAAATTTATGTTGGGACAAAATATTTTTGAAAAATATAATTTATAAGTATTGAGACTTCAAAATATTTTTGCTCAAAAAAATTTTTTATTTTAAATTAGGGCTACGCACCACAGCTGTATCCCATGATACAATAACTAAAGGTAAGATATCTAACCGTCCCAATTTCGTCTGCCGCGTGCCGTAACGTCAGAGGGTGAGTGTCGAATACGACATGCAGAAAAAAATAGATATTACTAAAAAAAAAAGGTAATTTAGGTATGTACAGTTGTAAAATAAAATGACACAAAAGCGCAAGCGCCATTCCGTTGTGAGTAAAATGTGAGTAATCGGAAAAAGTTTTGAGAGGAAATTGTAAAAGCCATTTGTAACCCTGAACCGTACAGAATTTGCATTCATATGTTCGTTTTCGCTGATTCGGTGAAATTGATTCAGTGAGACTAAATAGTAAAATCCCGCCTTAGGCCTTAAATGTTTTTAAGGAATTCTACAATGGAGACCGAGTTCCATTATCGTTACACGAATTATTGCATTTGATTTGGACTAATGCGACGCATTTGGGAGGTTATGAGCAACAGGATGCCCATGAATTTTTCATCGCCACGTTAAACGTTCTACACAAACATTATTCAGAATCGATGCCTCGGCCTAGCAACGTTGTATCTCAGAATAACGCTGGAAGTTGTTCCTGTATTATACATCAAATTTTTACAGGAGGATTGCAAAGTGATGTAGTTTGTCAAAAATGCAAGTAAGTTAAATCTTTCTTCAATTTAAACATTATTAAACGTAGTAGGGCACTCATAAACTCCTGATTCAATTACGGAAATTATGCGATAATTACACAAGTCAACAAAGTTAAATTTTTGTAAAGTAACATTGATTAAAATAGGTTTGTCTGAAGTATTTTAGAGTCCTAAATCCGAAAATGATATGAAATACCGAAAATATAAGCTTGTTTCCATTTTAAGTTGGAGACCTTGTATGAATAGAACCTATTTCTAAATGCGTTTTTTCATTAAATTAAGCAAATGCTGTGAACTTTATTTATTTATATACAGGGTGTTATGGAAATGACGTATTATATTTAAACCGGCAATTCCTGAGATGAAAAGAAATTGAAAAAAAATAACCAAAAATGGCGCATTCAATTAATAACCGAATTATAACACCTTATGTCAAACCAAATAAACATATCTGTTACTACTGACCAAACGTAAACAAACCTTATCCATACGTAAACAAAACAATATTGAGATAGGTTATGGCCAAAAACGTCACTGAAATTTGAGCAATGTTGTCGGTTAAACTCTCAATAACCGGTTGACAGAAGATGTTTATTTTTCAAGGTACATTTCTAAACTTTTACCTTGAGTTGTTCGCTGGGAAAAATTTTTTTTATTTAAGCTCCGTTACCTTTTCGGTATTATTTAAAACAGCACATAAATGCACATTAATTAACGCACACACAACACTTTTGCTGCTTAGAAAACACTCGCATCTAAGTTTTTTACATGGATGAAGGATTTATGAACATAACATTTTTTACAACTACTTTCAATAATGTTCTAATGGTAAATAACAGATAACAAGTTGATGAAGGTAATATGTACTGATGACGCCAGACAAAAAACTTTAAACTCAATTTTCTCTAACCTAATTAGTAAACAAACAGACCCTTCAACCACTTAACGTATCAAAACGTTCGGGGGCGGGCCCTTTGATTTGACATTTTCGTTCTTCTTCTTTTTTTTCTGTATGGCATCACTACACATCAACACTACAATGTTGCCACCTGCTGGCGTATTTTTTATAAGATGCTGTTTTATAAGATTATATCCATAAATTATGTCATTTGCTTCTGAATATTACTTCTCCGTATAATTTTCATTCATGCTTTAGGACAAAATTCATATTTTTTAATCGAATTTTCAATTTAATTTTTGCCGCGAAAAATTTCGATGTTCCAGTTTCAAAACTGGCAACAGCGCAATAGTTGTGGTATTTTCCTAAAATTGCGATAGAGGGATATAAATTATTTTCTAATATTATAAATTTGCTATTCGAACTCAAAATGCCAAGAACTTCAATCGAACTAACGGATATGGTCTTATGCTATGGAGCAGCACAGGAAAATGCCCTATACATGGAGCTTCGCATTACCCGAGATGGAATATTTAATCAGCGAGTTATAGAGGAGAGAGAAACCCAAACACGTTAGCCGCTGTACTACAAAAGTTAAAAAGTTGAGACTACAAGACTTCCTTTACTTTACAAGAAGGTTACAACAGTGGTACATACAGTCAAGTCGAAGTACCTGACTAATTCCGAAGGATAGTTCATAGATGAGGTTGGCTTTACCCGAGATGGAATATTTAATCAGCGAGTTATAGAGGAGAGAGAAACCCAAACACGTTAGCCGCTGTACTACAAAAGTTAAAAAGTTGAGACTACAAGACTTCCTTTACTTTACAAGAAGGTTACAACAGTGGTACATACAGTCAAGTCGAAGTACCTGACTAATTCCGAAGGATAGTTCATAGATGAGGTTGGCTTTACCCGAGATGGAATATTTAATCAGCGAGTTATAGAGGAGAGAGAAACCCAAACACGTTAGCCGCTGTACTACAAAAGTTAAAAAGTTGAGACTACAAGACTTCCTTTACTTTACAAGAAGGTTACAACAGTGGTACATACAGTCAAGTCAAAGTACCTGACTAATTCCGAAGGATAGTTCACAGATGAGATTGGCTTTACCCGAGATGGAATATTTAATTAGCGAGACCAATAGCCAGATAAGGTTTTTCTTGAACATATCAGCAGGTATTATTGATAATCAACTAATACGACCACATATCCTGCAAGACGACCTGCCAGAACTTTTAGAAAATGTTCCTTTAGATCGGATAAGGGACATGTGGCTTCTGCAAGCATAGTTTACGGATTGTCACTGAAATTTGGACGTCCTATGTGCGTTTATTCTAGCGTATGGTAGTGTTTATAGTGGTTTTGTGGGTGTCTGTCTGTTTCTTTAAGTGATTTAGTTAGTTTTGATATGCAGAAGAAGAGGACAAAGCAGTTTTAGTGGGTTTGCAAGCAAGGAGTAGACTGTGACTTTGAGTTTACTTCTTAATAGCTATTAGGCAGTCCCACACTATTATCAGGGCACGTATAGAGCATAAAGTGTGAGCATAGAGTATCCTCGATTTACTTCCCTTGTATCCTAAGGTAAGCTAAATAATTAATTTTATAAGAAACTAAAAGTTCTACAGTTTTACAAAGTTTGGCAACATTGTAGGAACATGTGTTTGTCAGACAGCTCCGCCGGATAATATCATATGGTGCCGCGGAGTCACCGGTAGGTTTAGGGGTGAATTACCCCACTTTTTAAACGTTTGATTTAAAAAAAAAAAAATGTAGCGCTTCTCTAGGACACCCCAGGAGTCACCCATTTAAATATAATACGTCATTTCCATAACACCCTGTATTTATTAATGGACACGATTTTTCAGAATTTTGGCTTTTTCCGGATATCTCCGGAACTACTCGGAATTTTAAAACTTTCTAAACGGCATATTATTAGGCACGTAAATGCGCAACTTTACCTCCATTTAACCGACTTCGTATCACTTACGGTTTCCGAGATCCCTGTACTGGCCCTCCTTATCTTGGACACGTTGTATAAAAACAATACCAGAAAGAGAAAAAAAATAAAAGCAATGTATAAAAAGTGACGCAAGATAAAGACATTATGGGTTACCATTGCAATATACTTAACAGAAAGCAATTGCTTAGATCTTGTTCACTAGGAGCATTGTTAGGATGGAAATTTTCCCACTTATAACAAGCAATTTATTTTTACAACGCCAAATAATTTTTATGTGATTTTTTTTCAGTCACATTTCACCAACAATAGAGCCCAGTTGGGATTTCTCTTTGGATCTCGGACCTGTGACAGGAGGCGGTAGGTCGCCCTGTTCGCTCATAGACTGTTTGGAGAGATTTACAGAGGCTGAACATTTGGGCTCAAATGAAAAAATAATGTGTGAAAATTGCGGCTCATATCAGGAGAGCACTAAGCAGCTTACTATAAAAACATTACCAGTTGTAGTCAGTTTTCATTTAAAAAGATTTCAGCATTCGGAAGAGGTAAGCCAGTAAGTACAAGTAGTGACACAATTAGTGTAGGATTTTTAAAACAACTAAGAAATCGCCATTTCTGGAAAGTTCTTGGTCATAATCTTGCCTAGTTACTTAAGGCCGTACTTTGTAGAGAAAGAAATTTATTAGCGACTGAAACTCCCGCGAGCTGGACATACTAGCGATATCACGACGTGGTGCAAAATACTCCTTGAACAGCGGCTCCACACTGAAATACAACAACCATCGAATTTGGGCCAATCGGTGAATCTTCCGTCTCGGCATATTTCAAAGACAATGTTATTTTAATGCTCGCAGTAGTCATAGTCTTCCCCCTGCCTCACCGCCCGGCACGGCAGTTCGAATAAAATATAATTTCTTCTATTTAGCCCTTTCTTGAATACTCAAGGAAGGTCAATGAGAGTTTTCGCGTTACCTACGTAAAATATTGAGAAATAGCTCTTACATATCACAACAATGGAAAGTACATAATAACATTATTATACATATATATATGCTCAAGAACACTAAATATGTTTAAATTAAAACAATCCAAATACACAATATTACACAAACGATCAATAATTATTAAAATTATTATAAATTCAAATAAAAAGAATGACGCTGCAAAAATGGCCAAACAAAAGGCGATTTGCTGGAAAATATATGCCGGTACTTCTACGGAAAGCTACCACCTCGCGTTCACGAAATCAGAGAACAATAGCTATAGGCTTTTATAGGACTCTTCAAGCGCATAATATAACTACGTAATTTTTTAACCTATTTAAAAAATTTAAAATAAAAAATATTTATGATCTTCTGCGTTCGTCGATGAGTTTAGAAAATCGATATTTTCGGTTTGAATTTAAAAAAAATTAATTTTGCCAAGAAATTATACACAAACTACACAAAAATAGAAAATTTATTAAAATCGCACTAAAAATGATAAAGGATTGTTGGTTTTTTTGAAAAGGTGGTTTTAGACGAGTGGTAGATCAGATTGCTATAAAAATATCTGCCAAATGTGGCATAATATTACGGAATCCACCTGTAATTGGTTTCTATGTACTTAACCCTTTCGCTGCGGAGAGGTCTTCAACCTAACTCCAGTGCGTCATACTTTATAGTACTGTAGCATCAGGGAGCAGTTTGCAAAAATCCAAAATTTCTACAAGAAATACAATAATATCGAAATAATCAATGTTTACTCATGCTTATATAGGATAATAATAAATGGACTCGCATAAGTACTTTCACGCGCACTCGCAAAAGTATTTGCCCACACAGTCGCATACCCGTAAGCATAAAAAACATTCATAGTAAATATACGCATTTAAACACATACCGGCTGTTTCAGGAGGAACGATCCTGTAAGTTTTTTGTTGTTTAAATTACTGAAATAAAATTTGATGGGTTTGTTCGCATTTTACGAAATGACTGACTCCATTTTGTAACTGCCGGTTTAACCGGAAATGACTTAATTAACTTTTATTTTGTTAATAGAACACCCAGTATATTTTTGGCTATATCGATTCAGAACACCATTCCAATCAACGACCACACACTAAATAACTTTTCTTTTATTTTTCATCTAGATTGCTATGACTCCCTAAAATGGTTTACTTTACTTCTAAGCCAATTTCTCGATAAAAATGCAATTTTCTAGTTTTATAGTGTTGTAAATTATGTACACACTTTTTAAAATTTTAAGAAGGCCTTTTCTTAGAAAATTCAATTTTTTCAAATGGAAACCTATTGGCTCACTCCGGCAACAAGATAGAGCACTTTTTTCAAACAATTTGATAGCACACACCCTTGTGTCAAGTTAAAAAAGGAGAGATAATTTATTTGCATTATAGCATGCACTTAGCCAAAATTATACTGGGTGTTCTATTTAAAAATCCAAAGTTGACGTCATTTCCGATTAAACCGGAAGTGACAAAATTTAGTCCGACATGTCATAAAATGCAAATTAATATCACATACAAACCACCAAATTTTATTTCTGTAATTAAAAAAATAAAAAAGTTATCGTTCCTGCTGAAACACCCGGTATAACACACCCAAGTATAACTAACAATTAGTAACATGCACACTCTCGCACACGAACTCGCTCAACCTAACAGGTATGATTTCAATTCATACTAAATATCGGGCGATCGCACCAACGACACGGAAAATCAAGGTCAGAAAATTCGGACGTCCGCAACGAACGGGTACTATTTCTTTAGGCAATGTAAAAAACTGAAAAGTCAGGAAGAACAGGACATCCACTAACAATCTCAACAACAAATCTAAAGTTAAATAACAAAAGAAAAATAGTAGTTATTTTTTAACAAGCCGCCATTTTGTTTTGGGTATCCAATATTCTGGGATCGTAAAGTAATCGATAGCACCTTTAAAACGACGTATCGCAAGACCTCACTTCCTATTCAATTTTTCTTATCAAGATGTTACTCCGCGGCCATTTTGAATTTGAGCACCATGAAATATACAAGAAAGAGTAGCTCTCTAATTCCTACTATACTATGTCAAGTTGCATTTATTTTCCTAGACGATAAATGAAATAAAGGATAAAAAGAAATAACAACAATGCAATTTTTTAAATGCCGCCATTTTGTTTTTGTTGGGCATACAGAAGTAATATTCTGGGATCGTAAAGTACTCGATAGTATCTTCAAAATGATGTACCGCAAGACACCCCTTCCTATTTAATTTTCTTCCCTAAAATGACGCCCATCCGCCATTTTGACAGTTAGTACTGTCATTATTCCTCCAAAATGAAGTTAACATTCCCCCATAACCCACACCCAAGTTTTGTAAAAAAAAATAGCGGCTCAAAAGTTATTATGCCGTTTCGACTATATACACATACTGTATATGTTAATATGCAAGTGGTTTTAGATCTAAAAGTTAAAAGTAAAACGAATAGTAACGCCTTATAAAATTAATACAGATATTATGTGGTGGGCACTGACAATACAAAAAAACACATACAATTTAGCCCTATTTTCTAACCTATAAATTTTTCTCAGTGTAGCATAATCCTGTACCGTGATAGCTTGTTTCACGTCTACCGACAATAAATAATGCTGGACATAGGCAACTTCTAATACATTTCACCAAAATTTTTCTAAAACATGCTTCGCGCGCTGCAAGATTACTCGCTTAGAACGAAATTGTAATTTCTCAATTTTTGGAATTGTAAAGTTAAGACATGAAAGTTCTAAGGTACATCGCTACTTTTTTCAAAAAAAAATTATCAGCAACGATATTAACATTGAAAAATGCCTAAAAATATGCACTTTTGGTCCGATCTTAAAAAATTTTTTACTTACTTTTTTCAAAAAAGGGCCATGTACCTTAGAAATAGAAACATTTCTTTACTAAAATTAAACTTGTCCCGTCAGGTAGTTCAAATAGCCTTTCCAGAATCCTGCAGTAGCGAAACGTTGTTAATCATCCTATAAATTTGCGCATTGTACGCCCTTAATACCGGATTTATAGCGGGAACCCGACATAAATGTAATACAGTGCCTTAACAGGCAGCTCCTTTAAGCGGTCAAATTCTTTGGAACCGATTTTAGTTCTATATAATAACACATAATATACATGTCCATAAGCAGGCGCTCCTATTAACGTGCGCGGACGGCATTATTTGTACCCAAGACTAGAAAATACCTTCCATAAGCGGCTACGAAGCTCCAATAGTCGGTCGAATTAGATTTTCACGTACATTTTCGGTGATTCCCCTTGAATTTGTGAGGATTTACCGTCTATCTTTAGTTTACGAGTTGTTCTTTTTGAGTTTGTGCTCTAGTTTCGGACATTAATAATGTCGCCCAAAAAGGAATATTAAGTAGAAGTAGTGAATGAAATGTATAAAGAAAAACTATATAGCATCGCGATTTCACATAGGAAAGATGTAAGCTACGATGATAACAAAAATAAAGTGGACAACTAACGTTTATGGCAGCAAATATTTAAACGTCAATATTTCAGAAACTGCTATTTCCAGACGTATGGTTGGTTATACAAAAAGTTACCTTGTATAATTGTATCTTGAAAAATGCACAACTTAAAAAAAACAAGTCCCTGAATTTTAAATCAACTTGTGCAAGACTTTATGGACGCATTATATTGTACATATCATAGTATATGCATTTCTCAATTTTAAAAAAACTGATTCCTATTTACTAAAGCTGACACAAAAGCTGTTCACTCCTTCCTAAATAACAAAATCTTCGCACTAGAGTATCACGCATGTAGATTAGACATATAATTTGCGTGGCTTAAACAGTTATTAAGTGAAATTATTATACTTATTCAGTTACATTTCTTTTATTTGGATGGTAGTACAGATTACTACAATTAAATATTTTCAGGCCGAGGCAAAGATATCCACCGCAATCTCTTTTCCTGAGATGCTGGACATGACTCCATTTATGAGCAAAAGAAAAAAGGACCACCCCTTTTCTTCAGATAATAGATATTCCTTGTACGCTGTAATAAATCATTCTGGTAAGATTTTTTTAAAGGGCTATAGTCTATTTTCCCTTGGTGCACCGACTGGATTAGGTGGAATCGCAAGGCGATTTTCAAGGCGTCCATATAACATTATAGGAATTTAAAATTTTAAAATGCTCTCGTAAAATTTGTAAAATGCACGTAAAAGTCTGGTTCGAAATTTTAGCTTATCCTTAATTTTGTCATTCACTTCAAATTTTTTAATCGTCAATGTAGTACCCGGGATTTAGTTTGAATCTAATTACATCGTGAAAATTTCGAGATAAACGCAATTTCAAGTTGAAAATAAGTTTTGTTATCTGCAGGCAAATTTTAATTTGAATTATTTTTGAAAATTTTGGTTTTCCATCTATGTTTGGGCAATATCTATTTTCATATAAACCGTAATTATGAACAAAGCCGCTATTATTCTAATATGTCCACTTTTTCAACGTATTTATTATTTGAAAAACAAGACTCTCCTCTTCGTCGGTTAAATCTTTATAGTTATGAGGAATTTACTCCACAGATGACAACATTTTTAAACTGCAATTTAATTTTTTGAGGAAAATGAATATTTTGGTAGCATTTTTGGTATAAAGAATGAATTTAGACGATGAATATTGTATAAATAAATAGATTTACAGTGGTAGGGTCGACTTTCGTTTTCAATAAAAATAGATATTGGTCCAATACATAATACAGGGTGTTATGGAATTGACGTATTATATTTAAACCGGCAAATCCTGAGATGAAAATAGATTGAAAGAAATTATACACTTTATATGAAATCTGAAAATTTACATGGCCGCTACTGACGACGGTCGGTGTTGTCATATCTACACGGCAAACTCTTTAGGAAACAAATTGTAATTTTAACAATCTTTCATTCTATCATTTATGAACAAATATGATTCCAGAAAACCGACGGCGAAAGATGTTTTGCAAATAGGTCAAACGTCATTGACCTTTCTGTTATTTTTCAAACTCTTTAAAAAAATGCAAACAAACCCGAACAAACCCGAACAGACCCGTGCTTTCTTACCTTTACTTATTTAAATACAATTATTTGTTTCACAGAAACCACACAGAATCTAAGTTTTAGGAAAAAACCTCTCACATAACCTCACAACTAGCAGCTATTCACATGGAAAGAATACACGGGAAAACTGTTTTAATTTTGGTCCTTTTTTTCTCGCTTGGTTTGGATTATGTATTTAACTAATTTAAAAAACACACGCTTTAAATACAATTCTTTCAATTTAAGAATGGCTTTTTATCTACGAACGAACGAAATGGTACGTTCAAAACTCGGAATAGAGATGGGCAATATTTGACAGTTTGATAGTTCACGGTAATTGAATCCTAATAATAGACGTTACGGGACGGACTAAGATCGCTTAAATGCGTTTCTTATGGTGATAAACGGATTCTTCCCTGAATTTAATAAAATTATAAGTAGTGATATATCCATCAATTAAGGTAAGGGATAATACTGCGACTGCACTTGAGAAGCCCAAAAAATTAAATAGCTCAGCTCTACTTCAAATGATAAGACCAACGAAGATTTAATTTTCTTTCTCACACTGTCATCTCTCTTTCACACAATCCACTGGGCGCCGGGGCAACGTAAGTCTAGGCGTACAAGCGTGCGTCTTGCAAGTGTCAGTATTAGAAGGTACGCGTTAGAATACGGTCGGTTCTGTTGCTTACCATTTACACTCTCGGCTATCCGCTTTGTTTTCAGAAGGTACGCGTATAATAATTGTTTTGTAATGAATTTCGGGCTACGCGTTCAAACTTTGTATATAATTTTACATTGTTTTTATTGACGAACCTAAAACGAGTAGTTTGTTTTGGACGTTTGACTGAGCATAAAGTGTTTCCAGGAGTGTTCCCATGAAAGAGCAAAAAAACTGATTGTGTTTGTGCGTGGATTTCCTCGCTCTTTAGGTATAAAGATAAATACAAGTAGGTAGATAGATAATTTATTTTTATAATTTCATATGGAATTTCAGTTTTGCATTAAGTTTGGCAACAAATCCACGTAACACCTGTTTTCTGACATGCCACCACAGGGTGACGTATTACAGTGACGCAGGGTGAGCTGGGGGTTTATGGGGCTGGACCCCACTTTTAAAACGCTCGATCGACTCGAACTCTAGGGCACCCAAGGAGTCACCCATTTAAATATAATACGTCATTTCCATAACACCCTGTAGATAGAAAACAAAAATTATCATAAGTGAAATTTGACGTGACGATAATTTTTCCAAATAATATTTTTTTAAATTATACATTTTTGACATTTTGTATAGAAAATGTCAAATTTGACAGTTAACAAAATTTTATTATATAGTTTACTGAATCAAGAACTTATGCCGCGTTCTCAGAGCTTCGACGTGTCGCAGCGACAGTCCCCCACTCCTTTTGTAGGGGGTGACGTCTGTCATTTGTCATTCGGATGAAACCTAACCTTACAATAATTTGTTATTGTTTTTAAATGAAAACAATTTGTTTTGTTTGTACAAATTTCGTTTTGAATAATTTATCATACTGACTGAGACTTTGATAATGAAGAAAATAAAGCGGCGAAGCAATGAAATCTTTGAATAATGCTGCATTGTATTTTAATATGAAAATTCTTCAAGACTAAAGAGCTAATTTCATTAAAACATGTTACAAGAAGCCACAAAAACAGACTAAATTAACTAACTAATTTGTGCATTTTAGAGCTCAAAATATAAATGTAATGAAAACAGCCCAGTTTTATTCCTGTATTTATTTTTACATAAACTTGAAATAGTAGAGCAGCACACGCATGCTCTATATCGAGACTCTACTGTATTTAAGACTACAATGAACTAGAAAAACAAATACATTTACACATCTTATTAGGTAGTTTGTATCAACCAGTGTTAAGTAGGTAGGTTGGTAGGAGAACCATTTCATTCTAATATAATTTCCTCCAATAAGGAAGTCTAAAATAATAGACATGGTCCTTCTGACAGTGTCTCCTCATCATTCATATTGCACACCCTAGGTCTCATGGTACTAATTGTAATAAGCAGGCTTTCGATAGCTTGGCTACTATCCTCACTAGCCTGTGTCTCCTCTATATCTTCATTCCAAGCAGATACAAAGCCATCTTCGTGCAGAGCATACTTGCCCTTTGTAATCTGTATCTACAATAATTTAAAAATATTTATATTATAAGATTTAGGGATCTATAGAGCTACAAAACTAATTTTTAGATAACATTACGAAAATGCCAACAGTAGGGCTAACAAAATACCTTGTGACTTTAAAAACAGTTTACAATTTTAATTCAAAATGATGTTTTACCAGTATTATTAACTCTTTTCTTCTGCAGATAACTTTATTCTAACTTCAGCTTCAGAGCAGTGAAGAATTTCCACAGGAATATAATTTGAATTTGTGTTCACATCCATTATGGTTTTCGTTTAACCTCAAAATTTACGTTTTAAACTTGAACTTGTCACATTTCTTTAAAAAACTTATAATATAGTCGATAATCTCTTCCGATTGTAGCAGACCAATATTTACGTTTTTTTAGGGTGTGAGTATGTGGAATGCGGATGTTGGATTAAAATTTTCCCCTCGGAGGTTATAGGTTTGTTTTTTTAAAAGATTTTTTCGATGACAGCGTCAAATTTTATTTTTATTTTCGTATTCTCTACTCCTCAAAATATGTATATTTATTCTGGTTAGTAAAAAATTAACCAATGTAATTAAAAAGACCAATGTAATTAAAAATTATTTAAATATTTTGTGGGATTTAGGTAGTTACTGATCAAATAAACTTTTAAAAGCAAAAGTACATACTATTCACAATTTTTTAGGACAAAATAATTTACCTTTGTTTGGAAACAACGAATACTTATTTCGGAAAACTCTGAGGTTCAAATTTCAAAACAAAATAAAAAATTAATACTACAGCCCAGTGTTGCCAGGTATCTCATGAAATGTCACGAGATCTGTTAATTTTTTGCGATTTTATGAATAATCTGGTGGTCCATGAAAAACCTTTTGAAAAAGTTCGGTTTCTGGTGTTACCAGCTTCGTTTCGGGGAGGTATATTTTATAAATCACAAAAAATCACCAGATACCTGGCAACACCGCTACTTCGGCACCGTTCGATGGTGCGGATAAGGGGTAATGACGTAAACGGTTCTGATTGGTTAGGTTGGTGTCGCGGGAGTCGACAGTACGCGGCATTATGGTGAAGTCAAATTTTACATAAATCGAACCATAAATTTTTTCCCCATATGATTTCAACTTTAATGATGACACTGTATATGAGTATTGTGCTATAAATTCATGTTTATTGTTTAGGAAATTCCATCAATGCTGGACACTATACTGCCTTTGTGCGACAACAACACGATTATTGGTATAAATGCAACGATGATGTCATTACTCGGGCTAATTTGAAGGAAGTGTTGGATTCAGAGGGGTAAGTAAATTTAACTTTTACCGGTTTAATTTTACTTATAAGTTTATTACAAATAGGTCAATTATAATGACCGTTGGGCCGGGTACAGGTTGAACGTGCGTCAGAACTATATCAAAGACCCGTTGTTTTTAATGTCTTTTTGTTTCATCAGTTAATGAAAAAGGATAAAAGAGACAACGGTTTTCTTTGAAAGCCAAGTGCAATTCTAATGTATCGGAGGGAAATGATAAAATTTAAATATTGACATTTATATTTTGTGTTTGGTATGGATCACAAATTTTTCAACTTTCTAAACGAAAATATTTTTCTACAGGGTGTCCGCTAATTAATGGTACATGGAAAAACTACAGACTCCTTACGTAAAAATATTAGGATTTAATTATACTTACCTATATCCGAAAGTCGATATTAACGAGATACAGGGTGTTAAAGTTAAAACTTCATTTTTGTTTATCTCTAATAACTAACTAAGAGAAACTAACGTTTTTTTACAAAATTTGGCAATTATGGTTTTTTAGAACGCACTTTTATTATTTCATAACTTTTTTGTGCCTCGGTGTATGTAAGTTTTAATGAAAATAATACTTTTCTCAGATTTATTACGTAGAAAAGGTATACTAAGTTCAGGTCGTCCAAAGTTACCGTTTCGGAAATATTTGCATTTAAATTGTTTAGTGCACCCTGCCCAATTACCATTAATTTGCAAATATCTTCGAAACGGAATAGATATGACAAATATATTATTTTCATTAAACACTTAAATACACTAAGGCACAAAAAGTTATGACCTAATAAAAGTGCGAAAAATGCCGCAGACAGCTACATTGTCTATTGAATTTTCACAAAAAAATAATTTTCTCGTCCTAAAAACCCATAATTGCCCAATTTTGTAAAATGCGTTGATTTCTCTCAAAGTTATTAGAGAAAACAAAGATGAAGGTTTTTACTTTAACACCCTGTATCTCAGTTAATATCAACTTTCTGATATAGGTAAGTATAATTAAATCCTAATATTTTTACGTAAGGAGTCTGTGGTACCATTAATTAGCGGACACCCTGTATATAGAACTTAGTCATCAAAATCAGATAATAAATATTGGTTACAAATTTGTTCAGATTTGTTCGGTAATGACAATCCTTCCATTTCTAAGAGCTTAGTTTCTACGAAAATATATTGAAAATCGCAATAGTATTCATAAACGTGAAATTATTTTTCTAGATGAAACTAAGGCCTATTTCAAGGGCAGCGAAACAGTTTTTTGACATGTTTTGTACGCATTTGCTTACCATTAACAAGAAATATAGTCTAAACAATAAATCATATTTGAATACCATAAATTGTTATTTTTTGAGCATTCGTTTCCAAAAATGTATGTAAAGATTGTTTCACGAAAAATGGATATAACTTAATGACTGCAGTAAAAGTACATGTGGCGATCCCATTATTTATGACCGTTTGTTATTATTATGTGGAAAGGACCGGATTGTAATAATTATAATTAAATATAGGCACATCAGGTAGGTTAGGTTGCTTAATTTATATTTAAATATCTTTTTGTGGTAAAATTTGTTAGTTTTTATTTCTTGCTGGAAGAGTTTAGTTGTATTACCGATATTATTTTACCAAACATATAAAACAGTATGTGGCGTCCATGGAAAAACATTGATGGTGCTTCTTCTAGTGTTGCAGTGAAGAAAATGCATTTATCTCTCGATGCTAGGGAAATTGTAAAAAGAGTATATACTTCTTTACTCAACAGAGGACTTTATGCTAGTGCTGCTGCGACTGAAACGTCTGATTTGACTAAGATACCTCTGACTACAGTTAAAAGAATCGCGTCAAATCCCATTAAATCTAGAAAGAAGCGTAAAGATGCCGGTTTCACCAAATGTTCCGACGAAAGCGACAAGGACTTGATAAGGCGAAAAATCTACACCATGTACGAAGAGCAACGCGTACCTACATTAGATTCTCTGAAGCAACGGCTCACCAATGATGAAATCCAAATAAGTTGTAGCCGCACTAGCCTTTGGAGAGTTTTGTCGGAAATGGGATTCAGATACCGCAAAATTGACAAAAGGCAAGTACTCATGGAATCCCACCGTTTACAAAAATGGCGTCACGAGTATATAACTTCTGTAAGGAAATCCCGTTCTGAAACGGTTGGGTTCCAAATGTCTTGTGGCTTTCTGCAAAAAACATTAAAGACTCTTGTGTGGACTACCATGAAGTTACAACGGCCGAACTTTTTGAGGAATGGTTCAAGAATTGTCTTTTACCAAACATTCCTCAGAATAGTGTGATAGTAATGCGAGCTATCACAATCGCCAATTACATAAAGCTCCAAGCTCAAATAATACAAAATTGGTGATTCAGAACTACATGGCGGCGAATGATATATATTTTGAAGAAAGTTATAAAAAAGTGATATTTTAGAAGTTTTAAAGACATTTTGTATAAAAAAAGTATATGTTTGTGACACATTGCCAGAAGAAATTGGACATACAGTGATACGGCTCCCACCCTATTATTGCATTTTTAACCCCATAGAGCAGTGCTGCGCAAACCGCGGGTCGCGACAAACAAACCCGAACAAACCCGGGGGGTCGCGGAAAATTTTTGGGGGTCGCCAAATTCAAAGAAATTCACGCCTACTGTCTATCCAGGGGTCGTGACAAAATTTTACACAAAATAAGGGGTCGCGAATGAAAAAAGTTTGCGCACCACTGCCATAGAGCATATGTGGCACCAGTTAAAATCACTGGTTAGGTCTGAAAATATTTCTCCGACTTTAAGTTCTATTGTTGTAGAATTAATACGAAAATGCTTTAATGATATTCCCCCAGGTGGTTGGAAAAATTCAGTCCGTCACGTAATAACTGTAGAAAATTCGTATATTAGTCTGGATCGTATAATTAATCCAATTATAATTAATATTGACGAGGATAGCGATAGCGAAACAGAACTATCTATGGAATGACATTATAAATGTAAATAAATATGACTAGTAATATTTAAAAAAAATGTTATTTGATTACATTAATATAATTATATCATTACTTGTTTTCCTTAGTCCGTCCCTTCATACTTCACTTGTTTATTGCCAAGCTCTTGTCGACACAATGGGACGGACCCAGGAAATCATTAAGTCGTATCCAATTTTCGTGAAGCGTACTGTACACTCCCCGACAATAAATCCCGGACAAAGATAATGTTAGCCTTTTTTATAGTCCTGTAACCTTTTTAATTGTTGTCCGATCTTGGTCAAATTTGTAGCAAAGTGTAGACGAATTATATTTTGTATTGAAGTGTGATCTGTTCTTAACACAAGTTACAAATTTTTAGAGAAAGTATTGCAGTTTTTCAATTTTATTCACAATCCAGAACATCACATGATTTTATGGAGTAGCAAAAATTAATAGCGCATATTGCCACCTCATGGTCTTATCACTTCTACCATGTGACGAGGCATGCTTCAACACAATACGGGCTATTATTTTTGTATATTTGTTTATGCTACTCGATAAAACAATGTGATGTTCTGAATTGTGAATAAAATTGAAAAACTGCAATATTTTCTTTTAAGAAATAGATAATGAGGTGAACCAAAAAGCATTGTGTTAAGAAAAGATCACACTTCAAAATAAAACATAATGAAGCTAAATTCTACCACTCAATTTTTCCACAGCGCCTTAAGAATTGGGTACAATAGTTACTTTTGTTTCTGCTTGTAGAATGATCAATAGATGATTATTTTTTGAGAACTAAAATTCAGCATATCATCCCAAGACACAAGTGTACACTTTGTTAAAAATTTCACCAAGATCGGACAACAATTGAAAAAGATACAAGACTATAAAAAATAATAATATTATCTTTGTCCGGGATTTATTGTCGGAGAGTGTGATTACAAGAAGTTTTGTAGGCGGTTACTGTGCCTTGTAAATAATTGGAAAGGATCTCACTCGAAGTGACTACCTATGTAACCCCCCCCCCCCCCACTCATTGTACTAAACGATGAGTCAACACAATATTTTTTAAATTATAACCTAACAACCATTGCAGGTAAACCCATTTTTGTAAAGCGATTTCTTGGAAACTAATATTAAAAATAATGGAAATTATCAAATTATTGGAAAGAAATTTAAATGACCTTTAAAATCATGTGCCACTTGACCCCCTTCCCATTTAAGATTTTAAGGATAATAACTACCCCTCCCAGGGGGTTAAACCACGAAGGCTGCTGTCTTTCCGATTATTTACTGGAAGTTTTCAAATGGTCACCCTGTATAATTTAGCTCTTTTTGTTTTAGGTATATTCTTTTTTATCACAAACACGTTTTGGGATATGAATAGAAGTGTATCGAAGCGGACGCTAAAACAAGAAATGAAATCTCCAATACCTTCTAAAATATAGTTATAGAAAAATGTTTAACCATAATCAAGTAATAAATACTAGTACCGCACTGGTAGAATGGAGTGTTGTATTAAAGCACTCCAACTTGACATTACACAGACATTAGTAAGTATTGATTCTTTCAAGGAACTGTTGTATTTGGACTATAAAATTAAAGTGAAAACTAATCCGGTAAAATTACAGTAAATTTTCTGTCAGGATTAGGTAAATTCACGAAGTATTTGAACTATGGACATTAACATTACCTGTGCCAAATACATTATTTTTTATCCGTTCTTTGAAAGCCTAAATATGATATGATATGACGAAATAGTAGATGAACAAATCTTTCTTCCCTGACGTTTTGACATGAACTTTTCTGTCGCACAGTCGAAGCACAAACAGAAAAAATGTAAAATTTATTTTTTGAATAGTTTAACTTAGAATTACGTGGTACTTTACGAAACTAGACTGCGCCAATTAATTATCGAATATTCAAAACTTCACTTCCTAATAATAACCTGTTATTTCGTTAATAATAAACCAATTTTCATTTTTTTTTAGCTAATAGAAAATAGATTATGGAGTTGGGCAGTTTAAGTCCTGATACGTCTAATTGTACATGTTAGCGCATAAATTCTAGGTGCATATAAAACTCCTAAAATTTAAATTTGACGTATCTGACATAAACATTGAATTAAATTTATTTTTTAAACTGGACCAATTAGATATACAACGTGTCCAAGATAAGGAGGGCCAGTACAGGGATCTCGGAAACCGTAAGGGATACGAAGTCGGTTAAATGGAGGTAAAGTTGCGCCTTTACGTGCCTAATAATATGCCGTTTAGAAAGTTTTAAAATTCCGAGTAGTTCCGGAGATATCCGGAAAAACGGAAATTCTGAAAAATCGTTTTATTGTTTTCCTGGGTTTTTTTAAGATCGAATTCTAAAGTAAATTGCACTTTTGCATTGCTACTTTTTCCGCTCTATCTAACAGCGTTAATTGTTTTGTAATCCGACGAGTCGTCTTTGAAGGGCCATTATCAACTTTATTTTTGTTAAATACGGTCCTGTTTTTCTGATATTGGAATTTGATAGCTTTTTTTCTTGCGAATGCAACGATGTATAACACATTGTGGTTTAATGACGTTTCGACGGTTTTTTGAACAACATCAGGAAATTTTGGGATACGGTCCTGTTTTTCTCCTAATTTTATAAATAATATCTCATAAGTAAGCTCTAAATTTTGACTTATGTTGGACTGGTTCAATAAATAACAATAATTTAATAATAAACCACAAATAAGTGAACAAAATACAGAAACAGTATTTCAAACTTCTGCTGATTCGGGATTTAAAAGAAAAATAGGCGCTTGAAACAAAAAAATTGAGATGGAGACGCGTGATTTGTTTCACTTGACATTCCCATTCGTTTGAGGGCGTTTTAAGAGGTTTTCTATTTTCCAGAAAATATGGAACATAAATTTACAAATGCTGAAAAGTTTGATATTCTATCGCATGTTTTATTTTATCTCAAAAAAACTGTTATGTGGTTAGAAGATGTTATTTGTTCTTAGAGAATAACGGAAATCATTTTGAACACCTGATTATGTAGTTCCTTACTTTTTTCGTTGTTCGTTTTATTACTATTTTGGAATGATTTTTGTTAACTTATTTGCGGTTTATTATTAAATTATTTGTTATTTATTGAACTAGTCCAACATAAGTCAAAAAGTTATAGCTTACTTATGAGATATTATTTATAAAATTAGGAGAAATTTCCTGATGTTGTTCAAAAAACCCTCGAAACGTCCTTAAACCACAATGTGTCATACATCGTTGCATTCGGGAGAGAAAAAGCTCTCAAATTCCAATATCAGGAAAACAGGACCGTATTTAAAAAAAGAAAGTTGATAATGTCCCTTCGGAAAAAGTGGCAATGCAAAAGTGCAATTTACTTTAGAATTCGATCTCAAAAAACCCAGGAAAACAATAAAACGATTTTTCAGAATTTCGCAACTTTACCTCCATTTAACCGACTTCGTATCTCTTACGGTTTCCGAGATCCCTGTACTGGCCCTCCTTATCTTGAACATGTTGTATATCTAGGTTAGACACTGGCCCTAAAGAATCGCCATGCCACTCGAGGCTTAGACTAGAATAGATAGAGGACGGATAATGCGGCGACTGCGCTTTTTGCCAGTTGGCACCAAAGTTAAAGGGCCAGTCGCGTATCATTCGAGTTGACGCAGCAATAGAATGGACAATATTGTAAATTAATATTTATAGTACTATTAATTTATGAATAGAAGGTGCATCGAGTGATTATTTTTGATTTTTCATTCCGAGTATGTTGTTAATATAAATGTGTTCATTAACCCATTCTAATATGCAAATGTATAAATCTACACAACGGATTTTTAAATGGAAATTTCGTCAGAAAGCAATGCCAGTATGTCCGTTATTTTTGCGGTATGCTTCATTTTGTGGTGTAGTTTCACAGATAGGAACCGAAATTATTTTAAAATAGTGGACAAATGGAAATTAATAAATTGTGAAATTACGAGTTTGGTGTGAGCAATACAGGGTGTCCCGAAATTAAGGGGCAATACTTTACCACCATATTCTCCGGCTAAAAAAAAATAATAGAATTTTGTCATATACAGTGAGGACGTAAAGTAAGGAATAAATTCATTATCTCGCAAACTACAATTTTTTTAAAAAATCGCTCGGACCCTTCGATTTTGTTTTTCGAACGCGCATATTCTGACATAAAATGTAGATATACAGGGTGTTGCAAATAAGAGTGACACAAAATTTTTTTTTTCTTAAATAGAACCCACTGTATATTATTGCATGTACGGATTCTTCGGAAAATCCTAAACATTTTTCATGCAGCATGTGCTATACCTTAGCCCAAGCGTTTTGGAGTTATCCTCATTCAAAATTTGAAAAGTGGAAAAAGTCATGGATAAAACAAAGAATAAAATTATTTTAAAAATGTCTTATTTATCGAAAAAACAGTTAGGTGAAGTTAAAAATAATTTTTCTAAAGTAAATGTTCGAAGTGTCTTCCGTTGGTCAACTGACAATAGCCTAACCGATCTACAAATGCTCGCTGAACATTTCGAACCATTTGGGGTGTAATTTGCCGAATTTCTTACCGGATGCGATCTTTTAAATCATCTAAATTTGCAGACTGGCTTTTGAATACTTTTCCCTTAAGGTATCCCCATAAAAAAAAGTCGAGTGGTGTTAAATCGGGTGACCTTGGCGGCCACTCAATAAAACCACCTCTTCCAATCCACCTGTTTGGAAAAGTATCGTCCAAATATGTACGAACTCCCACAGCGAAATGTGGGGGAGCACCATCTTGTTGCAACCAGATATTATGATGTGGCAAATCGGGACGTTCTAACTCAGGAAAAAGGGTGGCCAGCGCTGGAACAAGTTCTTGTTCTAAAAAACTCAAGTATCTCTCGCCTGTTAAATTTCCGCCCTATAACAATGTCATCGACAACGCCAGCCCACACATTGATCTTTTGATTAAATTGTGTGTGTCCTTCCCTCATCCAGTGTGGATTTACATCGGACCAATATCGATAATTTTGGGTATTTACGTCACCATTCAAGCAAAATGTGGACTCATCGGAAAGAATTATATTTTTTACAAAATTTCTGTTTACGAAACACATATCCTGTAAACGCTCACAAAATTCAAGGCGCCTCTCAAAGTCCCTTTCCAAAAGTTTTTGGAGAACTTGCATTTTATAAGGATGGTATTTATTTGTATGCAGTATTTTAAGAACTGTTGTTTTTCCAATATCCACGTCACTTGCTACCTGCCTAGACACCAGATGCTGGTTATCTTGAACTGCCAGTAAGACTTCTAATTGTTGATTTTCATCAACTTGAGGACGACCAAATCTAGAGACATCTCTTACATGACCGAATTGTCTAAACTTGTACTCAATTTTGCTTACTGTTGATTGTGATATTGGCGGACGATTGGGGTATTTTTGATTAAATAACTCACAAGTTTCTTGCTGTGTTCTAACCCTATCACCGTAGCCCATCATCATCAAAACCTCTATGCGCTGTTTCTCAGTGAGCCGCATTTTAATTTAATTTAGTTATGAAAAAACGAAATGAGTCTTTTGAAAACTAGTAAAACGTTAGGAAAATACACATAAAACTGACAATAACAGCAACTATTGACATTAATTCTTTTGGTTCTTGCATCATAACTCCAAAGCCTACTTGACTTTTCTTGCGCTTCACGCATGCTGACTACAGGTTTTCCTCAGCGTGCATGAATCAATGCAAGTCTTGATTGATTGCGAAATATCTGATTTTCAAATTTTGAATGAGAATAACTCCAAAACGCTTGGGCTAAGGTATAGCACATGCTACATGAAAAATGTTTAGGATTTTCCAAAGAATCCGTACATGAAATAATATACAGTGGGTTCTATTTAAGAAAAAATTTTTTGTGTCACTCTTATTGCAACACCCTGTATATCTACATTTTATGTCAGAATATGCGCGTTCGAAAAACAAAATCGAAGGGTCCGAGCCATTTTTTAAAAAAATTGTAGTTTGCGAGATAATAAATTCCTTACTTTACGTCCTCACTGTAGAATTTGACATGGGGGAAATGCATGCTAAGGGGCTACGGTCCCTAGAATGGGAACCCTGAAGACGTTTTTTTCTAAATATTTTCGAAACCGTTCATGATAAAATTTTGAAATTAGGTATGGTGTATAAACTTTCGACGCTAAATCAGTTCATGTTCACATACTGGGGTGGTTAAGGATTAAAATAATCCCACTTTTTTAATTAGTCATTTTTTTTTAATTTTCTTAAAAATTATGAAATATCAAAGTATTTTACCTAAAAATGGCTCTCTTAGTTCATATTGATAGGACGTACAGTTTTTGAGTAAAATCGTTAAAAAAAATTACGTTCATAAAAGAGTTCATTAAAAAATAATAATCATAGGGAAATTTGTAAATAGACGGCCATGGATTAAAATTGATATTTGTTTCTTTTGACACTTATTAGATATTGTCTGCTGCTATTATTGTTATAAAATTAGACTTAATAGATAAGGAAATGCAAAACTTTTCAAACCATGAGCTTGCTGATATACATTTTGTATACGGATATTGTAATGGACGTTCATTCGCAACGGATAATTCCTGGGCGAAAAGTATTTGTATTCATAGAAATTTGGTGGAGAATGGTTCGTTTCAACATCTTCGTGGGCAAGGACGACCTATGGGGGATTATAATTTGGAAAATGCACTTCAGCAAATTCATTTCGGATGGCCAGTTCGTAACTGGTTAGATGAGAATTATCCTGAAAGGTGGATAGGCAGAGGTGGACCAGTATCCTGGCCAGCGAGATCGCCGGACTTTAATCCACTCGATTATTATTTTTGGGACCATATGTATAACATAGTTTATGCAACGGAGGTGGATACCCGTGAGGATCTGCTTCAGCGAATTTTTCAAGCTGGAAATGAATTCTTCGGGCGTCTCACAACATTTGCCGTAGAACTAGACTCTGTATCAGAGAAAATGGAGGTCTATTTGAGCACATTCGCAATGAGTAGTTCTGTTCTTGTTTTAAATTTCTCTTTTATGATAAGACTAGGTCATTATTTAATAAAAATAAAATTAGTAACCTCGTTACAATTTTTTAATTTTGTTAATGAACTCTTTTAGGAACGTAATTTTTTTTTCAAAGCGATTTTACTCAAAAACTGTAAGCCCTATCAATATTAACTAAGAGACCCATTTTTACGTATAATACTTTGATATTTCATAATTTTTAAGAAAATTAAAAAAAGAATGACTAAAAAAAGTGGGATTATTTTAACCCTTAACCACACCAGTATGTGACGCCTATGATTAAAATGAAATTTTGTATCGTGGCCAAAAAGATTATCTTGATAACATGAGACAAAGAATGTCTTTAATTGTAAGAAACCGTTATAAATATGGTAACATTGCATTTTGTTCTTAAAATCTTACATTTTTGCCCCCTCAACACCCCTTTTTATGGTTATTAAATTATAGAAATTGGAATAGACAAAGGTGGTTTATTTTTACGATATTATTATCACAAATATTTAGAAAAAAACGTCTTCAGGGTTCCCCATTCTAAGGGCCGTATCCCCCTTAGCATGCATTTCTGCACTTATGGCCCATATGACAAAATTATATTATTTTTAGCTGGAAAATATGGTGGTAAAGTTTTGCCCCTAAATTTATGGACTAAATTTATAAGAAAAATGTTTGGTTTTTTACACGATATAGGAATAATAAAAAATACGACAGTAATAAAAAGTATATATTCTTTATTACTTAAATCAAAATAAACGAAAATCGTGATTAATATTGTTTTATTCTACATTTATACAAACAATAATACTATTTCTATTTTGATTTCATAATGTCCGTAAACTTTATAAAACGTAAAATATTGACTGCTGGTTTTTTATTAACGAAATAACAGCTTATTAATTAGAACGTGAAATTACATGGCGAATTATTACGTATTTTCGGTCTGGTGGCGAAAATCCACCGACCTATAACTATGGATACGTACAGCTTATGGGGTGAGCAGTAAAAAGTTAAATTTTATGAGTTAAAAAATGGGTTGATGCGTACGGTTTACCGGTCATATTTTTAAAGGTTGCTCGTCGGTTGTCTTGCGCACAATGTTGTCGCCGCCATATAGGTAACCCCACCGGTATTGGTACCGGTTTGGTTGCAAGCCAACGACTACCGTCCAGAACGGAAATCAGTCGTAGAAACGTAACGATATTAAAAATCTAGTGATACGTGGACAGTAGATATCAAAATTAATTCTAAAAGTGGCTTTTCAGTGATGGGTACAAGGCCATCTTTTATGCGAGCAAATAGATTGTTTATTTCCCAGTAAAGAAGGTCTTGATATGCCAAAATATTGTCGTGCAATCATTTTCATTACTGACGAAGTACGGTCCTGTTCGCCGGTTAGGGTAAATACAGGTCGACAACTTTATCTGTAGCTATAAAAGGAATGCGGGCAAGAAATTTTCTTGGGTTAACAATGTTGTCACATATATTAAATTTTAATTTAATAACATGTTACCAAGTAAACCCTAAAGTTAAATTTACGCATTTAAAGTAAATTGTCATAAGTATACAGGGTGCCCCAAGTAATGTGGCCTATTAGAAGTATCTCGAGAACTAAATGAGATTTTATTTTGCAAATTTGGCTGTGGCTATAAGAGATGGTTTTCTAAGTTTCTAAAATATTTTGGATGATGCGGTGTTGCCGGATCATACCAAAAGTGGTAGCAACTTCGGAATTTTAAATGCATTACTCTATATATTATATTTTTTTTGGAATCTAGGTAAAAATCTAGAATAGTTTTCTGTATAATATCATATACCTATCTTTAAGACTTTTTGAATTATAAATAATTTTGTGATTTTTTAACGCCGTATCGTTACCTGAAAAGAAAATCGTATCTTTTTAGCGGTTACAGCTAGAAAGCTGAAAATTTTACAATAGTTTCACAAGACCATCGCAATTTTATAATTTTGAACAGTATTGAATTCGTTTTATACAGGGCGTCTCCATAACAATATTTCTGAGGCAGATGAATTATTGCAAAAATCTTATTTTTTTTAAATGGGACACCCTGTATTTGATATGTTTTGCTAATAGAGGATCAAATTTTCTATCTAATGATATTATGTGTTCCTATACCTATCTTCACTATTTTCGGACTTATAGCGAAATTTAAAAATTATCTTATAAAAATATATTTTTTGATAGTGTGGTTGGCTGTGGAATGGATTCATAGTAACAAAATAATGAAAAATCCATGTGACGTTATGTCTGTGTTGTTGTAAAAAAAAAATAGTTAAAAAATAAGGAATTTATTAATAAATAAATGAACAAAATGAAAATTACATCAATAAAATAACTAATAACTAAATTGTTTAAAATGCCCTCCGTTCGCTCTTAAACATTCATAAATTGTGGTTATAACATGTTCATTTGTCACCTCTTTCATTTCTTTCTCTTCTAGAGACTCCAAAGCTGTTCGTACTCGATTTTCTAAATCTTCCCTTGTTGTGACGGGTGTCTTGTATACTATTTCTTTAATCCTATCTCATAGATATCATTCTAGGGGGTAAGATCCGGAGACCTTGGGGCCATTTCCATGAACCGCCTCGGACAATCAACTTTTAGGGAGTCATAGGAGCTGCATCAGGATGCAGTTCATTAAATTTTCTGCAAGTTCTAGATAAAACTCTACCACACTCCCCATGAATATAAAATAAACTTAAAATATCTGAGCTCGAATAATGTGAATTAGCCATTTTTATTACAATAACTCAGACATAACGTCAAATGGATTTTTCATTATTTTGTTTCTATGAATCCATTCCACAGCCAACCACACTATCAAAAAATATATTTTTATAAGATAATTTTTAAATTTCTCTGTAAGTCCGAAGATAGTGAAGATAGGTATAGGAAGACATAATATCATTAGATAGAAAATTTGATCCTCTATTAGCAAAACATATCAAATACAGGGTGTCCCATTTAAAAAAAATAAGATTTTTGCAATAATTCATCTGCCTCAGAAATATTGTCATGGAGACGCCCTGTATAAAACGAATTCAATACTGTTCAAAATTATAAAATTGCGATGGTCTTGTGAAACTATTGTAAAATTTTCAGCTTTCTAGCTGTAACCGCTAAAAAGATACGATTTTCTTTTCAGGTAACGATACGGCGTTAAAAAATCACAAAATTATTTATAATTCAAAAAGTCTTAAAGATAGGTATATGATATTATACAGAAAACTATTCTAGATTTTTGCCTAGATTCCAAAAAAAATATAATATATAGGGTAATTCATTTAAAATTCCGAAGTTGCTACCACTTTCGGTATGATCCGGCAATACCGCATCATCCATAATATTTTAGAAACTTAGAAAACCATCTCTTATAGCCACAGCCAAATTTTCAAAATAAAATCTCATTTAGTTCTCGAGATACTTCTAATAGGGCACTTTACTTGGGGCACCCTGTATAAGAAACTAATATTCTATTATAGTTTCAATGTTCTTAAAACTTTCTTTTCATACTATTTATTTTAATATTTAAATGCAAAATAAAATATTTTTTATTAAAATACTTCTAATCTAAAAATAGGGCAACATGGTGCAATATTAACGGTAACCATGGGTAACCGGTGGCTAGAGCTAATTTGATAGGTTATATCCCAGACAGAGGATGACGTCACGCTTCTGTTGACACGCCTATTGTGCCATCGTGGTTATTCGGCGATGTCCAATATGCTTCATCCAGTTGCGTAGTGATAGGGTTTGTTTTAAAACTGTGATAATGAAAGAATATACCCTGGTAAAACCCTTCATAGTCAAACCCGTGAGGTGATTGCCAATGTGTACAGGGTGTGTGAAGAGAAATTACAAATTAATACATTTAAATTGCCACTTAAGCGAAAGCTAGGAAGGGTCGCAATGTATACGGGAGTAAGCGTGGGTGCAGTAAAAAACGTTCACAAAGAAGATACTGAAAGGAAAGAAAACAACCCGAATCAATTGTTGTCATTCCCTGTAAAAAAGGGGTCTCTCTGCTGTCGGAAAAATCGAAGGCTTCGACTTTGACATTGTTAGGAGAACAATACAAACGTTTTATTTGAAACTAAAAGTGGTTCCAACCTTAAAAAAGTTGCTACAACAGCTGAGAAGTGACATAAATTCTCCGTTTTCCCGTGAAACTTTGAAGTGCATGTTGAAATCAAATTGATTTTATTGGCGAAAATGCCAAAATAAGCGATAAATATTAATGGAAAGGTCTAATATATTTCACTGGCGATACAAATATATTCATGCCATGAAAAAATATATATTATTACTTTATTAAGAGCGCGGCCTAGTCGAGCGGGACATCAAGATCGATTGCAACGACGCCGCGCGGTTAGAACTGCAAACCGTTAACTTCTGGTTGTAAAAACTAATAAACTTTTACTTTGAGCTACATCTGGCAACCACGGTCAAAGGTCGTGCTGCCAAGTGCCGATTTACGCGCAATGCACAAGGAGCAGGGTGAAATTCCGAGAATTATGTCTAGCCGGCCTACTGCCTGGTCTGCCAAATATAATTAGATTTTATTTTTATATATTTGCATTTGCATAGGTATGAGGAATATAGAAGATTAATTGATTATTAGGTTGTAATAAAACGTCAATTTACTAATAAATATAATTTTATTGTCAAATATTAATTATAATAGGTACAAAATGTGTAAAAAGAATATAATACATATGTATGTACAGGTATGGTCAAAAATTTGTTTAGGTAGTTCCATTGCAAGCAATTAAAATAATAAAGGGGAGCAGGGGTACGAGAGGATGAAATATAGCGTCGATATTTTTTCATCGTAAATGTTGAGTCCTTGGCCAATTTGGGGGGCTTTGAGGTCTGAAAATCCAATTTGAAAAAATAAATTTCAAAAGTCGGTGAGGGTAACAGTAGACGAAATAACGTTTTTATACGTATAAATATACATATATGATGTCTTTTCGGGGTTATTGATAGGTATCTGAGTAACCATCACACTAGATGTATATAGTTAAATAGCCTGTCCAAACGAAGGGTGTGTCAAAATCAAAAGTAAATACCATTTGTAGTTAAAAATTTGAGGTAGGGGTGAGACGGGTAAAATAGGACTTTGAAAAAATGATTGGGTGGTACCTATCTTGTTTCTCGGTTTATTTGCATCAGACAAACTAAACTTGTGTACCATTTGTCAAAAACAGTTACAGATTCGACGTTGGGGTGACATGGGTAAAATAGGACATTTACGACATGTTGGATGGCATTTTCTTTTCCGGATTATTGTCATCAGAAAAACTAAATGTTTGCACTATTTGTCAAAAATAGTTAGAGATTAGATATAGCGGAAATATAGGTAAAATAGAACATTTTTTGGTGGTATCTTGTTTTCTGTATTATTCGCTAAATGTGTATACTATTTGTCAAAAATAGTTTAAAATTTGGCGTAGGGGTGAGACTGGTAAATTAGGCCTTTTATTCGAAATGTTGGGTGTTATCGTGCCTTCGGAGTTATTGACATTAGAGAAACTATACATACTTGTGTATAATTTGTCAAAAATAGTGAGCGGTACAAGCGCGGATCCAGGGGGGTGGTCATTGTGGTCATGACCCCCCCCCCCCCCAAACCAACAATTTAACACGAAAAATATCATATACCGGTTTGATTAACGCGGCAGGGTATTACTTTTCGTAACTTGTATGACACCCGGATTATTGGTATCAGAAAAACTAAATATGTGTGCTATTTGTCAAAAATGAGCGGAAAGACGGGTAAAATAGGACATTTGTTGGGTGGTATCTTGTTTTCCGGATTATTGTCATCAGAAAAACTACATGTGTGGTGCACTTACTATTTGTTAAAAATAGTTTAAAGAAACTCGAAGTAGGGGTTAGACGGGTAAAATAGGACCTTTATAAGAAATGCTGGGTGATATCTTGTTTCCGGGGTTATTGGCATCAGAAAAATTAAACTTGTGTAACATTTACCAAAAACAGTTAGTTTCGAAGTAGTGGTAAGACGGGTGAAATAGGACTTTTATAAGATTGGGTGGTATTTCATCTTCTATGTTATTGGCATCAGAGAATTTTGTGTACTATAATTTGTTAGAATAGTTCCAGACCCGAAGTAGGATAAGTGGGGTGTGAAAAGAATTTTACCAAAAATGTTTAGTGAATCGAACTAGGGTAGTGAGCTCTAATAAAATTTTTATTATTTTATATGTCAAATAATAAAACTTTTATTATTTTATATGTCAAATTAGTCTCTTGATGGATTTATAATTGACAAATTTGGTACATGCCGAGGGTCAACTAGCTCCGGTAGTAAACAGTTATGATAAAAAGTTGTTAGTTTTGACTCCATCTTTACACCCCAGAATTGATCGTCCCGGTAAATCTGAAATCAATCAATAATAACATAAACATAAAATCTTAGGAAAATAATAATTTATAATTTCCTTGAAAATAAATATATGTTCCTTTACCTAAATCTAAAATGTAATTTATTGATTAATGATAACTTTTACCTTCTGCACCAACATTCCTTTGGAAGACCAAACAATAAAATAACAAAATTGCCTTTGACTTATATGAAGCTGCCCCTGTACTTGATAATAATAATTGTGATTTGTGACATTGTTTTAGTTCCATCTCGTTTAAGTTCGTCAGTATGGCAAATTTTAGTAATTTCTGTTTAATTGCTTCCGCAGGGATATTTTTATAAATATATTTTATATTGATACATTAGTTCATTGCGTTCAATACTCGACTCAACCAGTTTGAAATTATTTCCTCTTTCCAGCACATACACACCTTTTACTTTCTTTAATTAAATATAGGTACAGTTCAACATGATCTAATATAAAATTTTATCATCCCTCCACTCCTTCCCTTTAACTTTCTTTACCAAATACTAAAGAATATAGTTCTTTGGACCTCAATAAAACTGAATACAAACAAAATACTGCTTAGTATTTTCGAAAAAAAAATTGTTATCCCGTCGCACTCCTGCCGTCTTAACTTTATTTCAACAAATTCTAAGCAAAATATGTTTCCTGAACTTAATAACTCCGAAAAAGAGTACTCAGTCAACATTTTTGACAAAATATTAACTTGTTTTAAGAAATAACTACAAAGCATTTTTTTTGTCAATAACTCAGAAAACAACATAAGGTTATTCGACTATAAAAAAATATACCTTTCCTATATTCCTCTCCTGACCTTAAAACAAAAAAGGGCAACATGGGATTTTCACCTGCATAACCTAAAAACATTTAAAAAATGTCTCTTTCAACATTTTTTTAAGAAATTCTAACCAAAACAGTCTTTCGGACCCCCAACATCTCCCAAAACTCCATACCGCTCAACACTGAAGAAAGAATTGGATATTTGTTTAAATTAACTATGTAAAATGGGACGTCGTAAATTTTGGGGTGGCAAAATACTAAGGTAGACAATTTTGGGGTGGCAACAACCCCGAATTACGCCACTCATAATAACTTTGACAAAAGTACACCGCCCAACATTATTGCAAAACATTTCTTTCCTTTTCACTCCTACCTGACCACACTTAACTTTTATTTTAAACAAATATACTAAGCAACATGTATTTTTCTTACTTGAATAAAGCCAACCCGTTCAAAATACATCCTCACCTCAATCTCCATTCAGCGAAACTTTTTTTTATTAAATAACGATATATCTATATCCGACCAATTTTAAAGTGTATTCTTAGATAACAGAAAAACGATAAAGATTTAAATAAATAAATATTTTATTTATTTTTATACTTACTGTGCTTTACGGACTTCCGCCTACTTTTCCGCATTGCGGATAACTTGGGATAAATAATATAAATACAAATAAACTAATCGACACTTTAAACACAAATAGTCAGTTCGTGCGAACACTAACTAAACGCGAATACTCCCCAATTCGATAATTAAAAATCAAAAGTTCTTCCGGCGCGTTGTTCTAGACGAGAAACTAAACGAAGAGGCGCTACCAAGAATTGCTGCGTTGCCATATTGTACAAAGATTTTGCATTACGAAAACCGCGGTAAAATAAACATGGTCAATTTCAATTCCTTTCTATTTGAAAAATGAAGCATAATTCATAATGAAATAGGCATAAATGTATCAATGATATATACAGAAATTGCACTGTTTGCTCAGTTTTTAATCTGTTTTACTATGAAATGATGAAAAATGATAAATAAATCAAAATTTTGAATGAATAAATAAAAAATAGCAAAAAAAGCACAATAATTAACTAGACTTAGTAATTTAAAGCAAACAGTGCATATAAGCACATGATTTTACGTCTTTCTGTGAAATAATCAATTGAAATGATCCAACGATACTTTGTTAATAAGTAATTTACTCCATAAGAATTTTCCCCATAAGGAAGCATGTAAAATATTAGCTGACAGAATGGCGAAGGTAAATTAAATTCAACACTGCTCCGGAATCTTAAGATAATAATAGCACGCCCATGACTCGGACATGTTTTAAAAGATATTGCTTCCCCCTTACCGATACCGCGTAGCTATAGACTCGCTTGTCGAACTGTAGTTTATCAGTCGACATTACGCATGACATCTGACGAGTTTACATGCGCGGAGCCATAAATTTGCCACTTTTGCTTTTAGAGCTTGGCTATCCATAGATATAGGTCGGTGCCAAAATCGCGCTGTTGCTTACTGGTTGTAAGTTAAGTTATAAAACCAGCGAACTGATAATTTCTTCATTACGACTTATTACTGATTAATAAGTTAAGTGTAGATATAATAACGAAATAAATGTTTGTAAAACTTTCGCAGTTTTTCTAGCCGATCGCCTATCGACTATATACCTCCTTCCGCTTTGCGAGGACAAAAGAATATCCTCACAGAAAACTTATTTTATTGGAGTATTATACTTTTACCTTAAAATTAGGTAGATGTATCATCTACCAAAATTTGGTTGCAATATGACAAAGTAAACTTAAAAATCCTGATATACACATTGTTCAAGTCTAAAATTACCTAAAGTTGTAGAAAAGTTTTTTAAAATATGAATTTAATGACAGTTTACGTGATATTACAGGATCGGGAGAAACGGACCAAACTCCACACTGAGCGAAATTTCGAGTTGATATATATTTATATAATATAATTCACTATTCATAAGTTATGATAACACAGAAGATGGGTTATTTTATGCATTGGAATAGCTCACGCCCCACCGTCTTAAATTTATTGATAGGCTACCGCAGCTACCAGTATGTGAATTGTGATTGTGACCGGTATCTCTGCGTAATATTGTCAGAATTCCGCCTAGCTAGGTCCGATTCTTCTGACATTTTTTTTGACAATATTTGGGTATGTAGGAGTGACGAATGGAGTGGAGAATGTAGTGTGACAATTTTCTGACATGTCACGATCGTTTTCCGAATTTCCTACGAGGAGATTTTAAAAAAATTCCAATAATGAAATGGCGAGACCTGGAGCGACATAATCTTTAACATATAATGTGCCATTCTACAAAGTTTCAAATTCGCTTTTTTCTGTTGTTTTAATTTTGATTTTTTTGACACGCTCGGAAAAGTATATGCAAGGGTTGACTTGTCAGAAAATGTGTTTGCCGTGACGCAGATGCTGTAAATTCATTTTCAGACATGGCTCGATATAATTTTGAATTTATTGAGAATTTCCTATCTAAAGCGGTACAGCGCCTCTCAGCAACGCTCTACGGCATTTCATCAGATATAAAAGTTGCAGAGGGGGACCTAAACTCCACGAAAAACCAAATTACTGATATTCCACTTCACGGACCCCCTATTGTCACCGTCTCTCTAACTAAAAGAACTGTAATTAAACCCCGCGTAATTTTGAATGCAACTGTATCAAAAATAATAATTGTAATAAAAACTTGATGAACAATCAAGATAATTTCGTTTTCGTTAATCATGCGTGAAAATCCTTTTAGAAATGCTAATTAGACTATATTCCTAACTTAGTTTACGAAATAAAATTAGTTTATAAACAATACTAATATTTTCTCCAAGGTTTATAGTGTCTGAGGTACAAAAATACGTCCATAAAACTTGTGGGCGTGCAAAACTTCCTTGTAGAAAAGGTTCATGGTAAAAGGGTAGTCCTTGATATGGTAGAGCATTTGTCTGATGGGTATGGAATTACAACAAGCAATTTTTTACATCTAAATCTTTAGCCGACAAGCTCTTAGCTAAAAGCTTGACAATTTGTGGCAGTACGCAAGAATAGCACTTTTATTCCAAAGGAACTTCTTCCGTTGAGAAGTCGTCCATCTTCTTGTTTTTACCAAGGACCACACATCTTTGTTTTTACCAAGGACCACACATTAGTTTCCTATTCAGTTGACAAAAACAAGGCTGTCATTTTATTATCGACTGCACACTGAGGCCAACTCGTATAAACCTGAGCTACAATATAACTATAGGCGCCGCGCCGTTGATACGCGAAGAATGATAAATAGATGGTCAATGGTTATTTTTGCTCATCTAATTGATAACGCAGCTCTAAATTTATTTATTTTATGGAGACTAAAAGTATCCCGATTGTAACAAGTCATATCTAGATGCTAGGCGCAAATTTCTCCTATGTCTTGGGAAAGAACTTGTAAAGGATCAAATACGTAGAAGATTTGGTAACAAGGATAGCATTCAGCAACTAATCCGCGATCACATGATCACTGTGGTTCCCGAGTTAGGTGGCCCTCATGTACCACCTTTGGCGGAGAGATCATCTGGTCGTTGTGTATTGTATGTCCTCGCCAAAAAGACAGAAAACCCGCCATAAATGCGAATCCTGTAAAAATGTTGTTGGCCTAGATTCTAGAACATAGTGAGAAAAAAGGTTTTTGTGGACAGTTAAAAATTGTTTTACTGCAAAAATGTTATGTTGTTTTTTTGGGATACCCTTTCTTTGTTATAATTAATATTTTGTTCATATTTTATTAATTGTGTTTGATTTAACATCGAATATAAGATATACCCACTATATAACCATTATATTGCCAATACGAACGTTCCAAAATACAAAAAGTGCCCCCGGTATGGGAGATGGCGTGGTACTATTGAGTTTGCGCAGTTTTGTTTAAGATGAAAGTAGTGCATGATGCTTTTTTGCAAAAGTTGTGGATCAATATACCATTTATAAAGTATTTCAGGTATGTACTTATACAGGGTGATTCACCACGAGCGTGCATTAGAACTTTATGGAGAACTACTGAATATATGTTCCTGAAACTTTGGGGATTTGGGTTTATCGATATGCTCTCTTTAACTAAAATATTGACATGTTTCTGTCATTTCCGGTTATACCGGAAGTAGCTGCCAACTTTCGTTTTTTAAATACAACATGGTAATTTTTATTACATTTTTCGAAGAAAATGTTTTTGTCAGACTCTATTAGTTTTTGAGATATCTGGACTTTTTGTAATTATTTGGCAAATGCATGACGATGAAATAATCCATATAATTTTTTTACCTTAGCGCTTGGACTAAAAAATTTTTCTCACCGAATAGCTAGAAGATCATCAAGTCTCAAAAACATTTCAAATTCGGCATAAAATGTACAGGGTGGTCACAATTCAAGCCTCATTGTGAAAGAATTCAATCATTAAAAACTTTCTTATTTTAAATGGAATACCCTGTATATTTTTATTTAATTTGATGGCAAATTAGTTGTTCTTTATAAATAGTATTTACTGTCCTATACCTATATAAAAGCGTTTTCTCAAAAAATCCAATTTTATATCCAAATTTTAAACAATTATTATTTAGTCTTCTAATAATACAAGATGTGAGAATTGGCCTATTCGGATATTTATCCCGATATATTCGACAAGCTCTTAGCTTAATTTTGCCACATTCAATGTAAACCGTAAATATCTGTCCTATACCTATATCAAAGCGTTTTCTTAAAATATCCAATTTTATATCCAAAATTTAAACAATTATTATTTAGTCTTCTAATAAATTATTTAGTCTTCTAATAATACCAGATGTGGGAATTGGCCTCTTCGAATATTTATCCCGATATATTCGACAAGCTCTTAGCTTAATTTTGCCACATTCAATGTAAACCGTAAATAAATTTAAAAATCTTCACTTGAAAATCCGGAGCGTGACATTTTTTAGTAACAGAGTAATTGACAGTTTGAAAATACGACAAGAAATATCAGACAATTGTTTTTCTTGTCAAAGCACACTAGAAAATATTGCCGTCATTATTAATTTTCCTCCGTATAGACATCAGTACCCTAAGTACAATTGTTTTCATAGCACACTTAAACAAATAGTATTTTCGGAATAAAATTGGATTTTTTGAGAAAACGCTTTGATATAGGTATAGGACAGTAAATACTATTTATAAAGAACAACTAATTTGCCATCAAATTAAATAAAAATATACAGGGTATTCCATTTAAAATAAGAAAGTTTTTAATGGTTGAATTCTTTCACAATGAGGCTTGAATTGTGACCACCCTGTACATTTTATGTCGAATTTGAAATGTTTTTGAGACTTGATGATCTTCTAGCTATTCGGTGAGAAAAAATTTTTAGTCCAAGCGCTAAGGTAAAAAAATGATATGGATTATTTCATCGTCATGCATTTGCCAAATTATTACAAAAATTCCAGATATCTCAAAAACTAATAGAGTCTGACAAAAACATTTTCTATAAAATGTGCTTAGTATTTAATGCTTAATCGAAAAATGTAATAAAAATTACCATGTTGTATTTAAAAAACGAAAGTTGGCAGCTACTTCCGGTATAACCGGAAATGACAGAAACATGGCATATCGATAAACCCAAATCCCCAAAGTTTCAGGAACATATATTCAGTAGTTCTCCATAAAGATCTAAATCACGCTCGTAGTGAATCACCCTGTATACGAAAATATCTTGCTTATCACATTATCCGATCTTCGGAACCGAATTTCACTAAAATTAAGGCTTGTAAAAAAAGAAGAGAGCGTCACTCGTACCTATACAATATAATATATATGTGGTCACTACCTAACCTTAAAATTAATGTATTTTTAATTTTGTGCATTAGTAGCTGATAATAATTCCCAAAATAGTCAATATAGTCATTCATTCTTAATTTTTGGTTTAGAAAAAAGTGAGGTTAAGAACATACGACGTCGGATGAAAGTTAAAATAAAGCTCATCGTGTCGATTGTTACAAATATTCGGATGGCATTTGGCACCAAAAGTTTACACCAACAGGGTACCGTCGGATCGTCAGAAATCGTATGTATGGAACGCTGTCTTAAATCGAACTAATCGAAATTTTGATTGCAATATCTAACTAACCAGTGAAATTTACATTAAAATAGTTGAAATCCGGTCCTGTCGAATGTTTACTTTCACAAGGAAATTTCCGAACTGCGCAAACTCACAACTTCGATGCCCATAGCGGGGACATAATTGCAGATGGTATTAGCAATATAATGGTTATAATATGTGGAGGATATACCTAGAAATTTTAGTAAAAAATCAATAAATTAGCCGGGGTACAAAATTAGCCCAGTTAGTACTTTACGGGGTATGGAGTCAGTCAGTATTACCAAGGTTAGGAACATTTTGAATAAATAAAGGGAAATATATAAAAATGTAATTACTGTCGTACCTAAAAGAATATGAGGACGAAACCGAGATTTGATACTTCTAATCACCGTTAAATAAATATGTCTAGCAGCACAGATACCGCAGATGAACCCATAGTTGTTGACATTGTCTACCTTGTATGAGAAAAAGATACATGAAAAATATTACTATTTCTTAGTGCGGTCCTGGTGAATATTACGGTTTACGTGCATTTATTTACGTGTACTGACTCTCGGTTTTTAATAGAGTATAGATAACCAGAAGCATTCATAAGAGAAGAGTTCACACGTTTCCCTAGCAACAGATAACAATGCTAACTTGATTTTATTTAAGCGATTCTTGCTTAATAATGACTTTTATAAAATATAACAGAATGCAGAATACATAATTATTATCATGTTATTTTCTTCCGAGCGGTAAGTTTTAAGAGAAAGATAAAATATATGTTTTTTTTGTTTAGAATTGAACGAAAATAATTATTTTGAATTATTTTACGTACAGTACGTTTCACGAAAATTGGATACGACTTAATGATTTCCTGGGTCGGTCCCATTGTGTCGATAAGAGCTTGGCAATAAACAAGTGAAGTATGAAGGGACGGACTAAGGAAAACAAGTAATGATATGATTATATTAATGTAATCAAATGAAATATCATTATTAACACAATATTACTAGTCATATTTATTTACATTTATAATGTTATTCTATAGATAGTTCTGTTTCGCTATCGCTATCCTCATCAAAGTTAATTATAATTGGATTAATTATACGATCCAGACTAATATACGAATTTTCTACAGTTATTACGTGACGGATTGAATTTTTCCAACTACCTGGGGGAATATCATTAAAGCATTTTCGTATTAATTCTACAACACTAAAGTCTGTTTCGTTGCCGTTGATAGCTCGATACCCTCATTAAAGATTCAAAACAAGGGCCCGGTGGCCTAAAATATTTTACCTATAAAATGGTCTTTTTACGTACATCTAGCATAAAGATGAAGAAATTTTGACCTATTCCACCGGGTAACAGATAAAGTAACAATAGAGCCATAAAATGAAATGAAAGGATAATGATTAAAACGGCCCATCATGGTCGGAGAGTTGGGTTTTTAATGTAACCGCTTATTATTTTATTTAAATGTAATAGATTTTATGATTTTATGAATTTATTTACAAGAAAACTAATTTATTTACAGATCAAAAAATATTGACAATTTCAATAATTATAACTCGATAAAATGGTCCTCAGAAGAATCTGAAGAGTCATCATGTCCTACGCTTATTACTAAAGGCTCAATTTCCATAGTTGTGTCAATTACGTTGTCAAGTTCCCACATTTTTTGTTCCTCTACTATAGCATGTTTTATGGCGTTTTGCCAATTTTCTGATGACACATTTGCTAAAGAATGAAGCAAGAGGTGTCGCACTTCTTGCATTTTAAAAGTTTTGTTATTTCTAGCAACATATCCTTTTACTTGAGCCCATATTAATTCGATAGGATTTAGCTCACAATGGTAAGGTGGTAAACGGAGCACTATAATACCTCGATCTCTTGCCATCTCGTCAATAACATACTTTTTATACTGTGATTTATGTAGCCTAACAATATCCAAAAGTTCTTTTTTTACCATGGTATTATCGTAACTCAATTCCTTTCGTTGTAACCAGTTTACGATTTCCGCCTTTTTCCATGAAGTTGTGGGAAGATTCTCTTTTAGCCTAGAGTGATAGCTGGCATTATCCATCACTATTACAGAATTAGCGGGAATGTATTCTATCATTTGCTTAAAATATTCCTCGAAAACATCAGCAGTCATTTCTTCATGATAGTCTTTAGTAGAATTCGACTGGAATTGTAATAATCCTTGATCCAAAAAGCCATTTGAACTTCCTATATGAGTTATAATAAGTCTGCGTCCCTTTCCAGATGGTGGTCTAAGTCCTGTTGACCAGCCTTCCATGACAGCTTGTCGAGAACTTAGGACATTTTTATCTTGCCAAACTTTAGATACGGTGTGCCCTTCGTTCAGCCAAGTTTCATCCAAATAGAAAATGTTTTTGCCTTCGCTGCGGTATTTTCGGATGGACCTTAAGTATTGACGTCTCCAGCAAATAATATCTGCTCTATCAATAAGAAAAGATTTTCTGTTTTGCTTCTCCCATCGAAAGTTCATATCATGAAGTATTTTCCATAGTTTCGTTCGTGATAGCTGTGGTAAGTCCTCGTCGTAGTTAATGGCTTGTAAAATTTTGTCTATAGTTGGTATTTCCTTGGCAAAATAAAAACTATGTACTTTTCTTCTAATACCATTTTTAATGAAATTGTCAATTTCTAACGGTTTCTTTCCTGGGAGTGGTTTTGGCTCACTGAGGTTCTTAGATTTTCTTTCACCCAAGAACCTATATATAGTAGCCTCTCCAACTCCTACCATATTGGCACACTCTGCAATGATGCTACGAACATCACTTGCAGGTTTCTGGTACACTAGAGCATCATGCACGTTTAATATTAATGTCTTTTCTCGGAGAGAATATGCACTCTTGCTAATTTGACGAAGACACGTTGGCGAAAAACTTGAAGCCATTGTTACAAGTATAGGAAATAATTCAACTTTGAGATAATGCAGTATCTAGATACAACTAAATACATAGTTTGACAAACGCACATCAAATGGCGTAATAACATCCTAAAGCAGGCAAAAATAGGTAAATTAATTACCCCTGTTGTACCTACTTTAACCCTAATCCTACTTAACAATGGACAGAGGCCAATTTTCTTATTAAATAAGGTAATTACTATTGGCAACGCCTATGGTTTACGGTTGTTTTATGGCTTCAACCCTCGATATGAGCTATCAACTGCAACAAAACGGACTTTAGAACTTAAAGTCGGAGAAATATTTTCAGACCTAACCAGTGATTTTAACTTAACTGGTGCCACATATGCTCTATGGGGTTAAAAATGCAATAATAGGGTGGGAGCCGTAGCACTGTATGTCCAATTTCTTCTGCCAATGTGTCACAAACATATACTTTTTTTATACAAAATGTCTTTAAAACTTCTAAAAGATCACTTTTTTTATAACTTTCTTCAAAATATATATCATTCGCCGCCATGTAGTTCTGAATCTCCAATTTTGTATTATTTGAGCTTGGAGCTTTATGTAATTCGCGACTGTGATAGCTCGCATTGTCCATTACTATCACGCTATTCTGAGGAATGTTTGGTAAAAGACAATTCTTGAACTATTCCTCAAAAACTAACAAATTTTACCACAAAAAGATATTTTAATATAAATTAAGCAACCTAACCTACCTGATGTGCCTATATTTAATTATAATTATTACAATCCGGTCCTTTCCACATAATAATAACAAACGGTCAGAGATTGATACGCCCCCCCCCCCCCCCCCCAAAAAAACCTTTAACATCCCCTTATATCTAAAACAAATCTACTATCATTAAAACGCCCTGTATATCATATTCAGATAAAAATATGCTATACTATATCCGACGAACGAACTAGAGCGTCACAACAATATCACATAACCTATAAAAGTAAGAATGTTTGTGTAGAGTTGCATTAAGGGTCGGCCATGTATGAACTGCTATATAGTTGTTGATTATATAACTTTTATGCATTTTTATAAAAGTAGGAACATAAACGACGTGCAAGTATGTAAAAATTAATGAAAATTTAAGTCGCGAATATGAGAACAAACGAGTTTCACGTCGGTAGCCTTCAAGCCTGTGTTAATGCCACTCCTGTACTGTAGAGAAGAGCCGCACATCTTCTGTGCATTACAGGAGCGGCATTTAGACAGGTTGGAACGCCACCGACGTAAAAGTCCTTTGTTTTTTTTTATTCGTGACTTAAATTTTGATTAATTTTTACATACCTGCATGTCGTTTATGTTCCTATTTTTATAAACATGCATAAAAGTTATATAATCAACAATTTTGCGGTTCATACATTTTCAAAAATTGAATAAAGATTCGGTCATCCCTTAATGCAACTCTCCACACACATTCTGACTTTGATAGATCACGTGATATTTGTTTTGACACCCTCAGTTATTTCATAGCATTTAGTATAGATCAATTTATAGGTCGCCCAGCGCATTTACTTTACTAATTGCTTGTAGAAACTTATAAGCACATGTTATAATTATTGTCGCTTATAAATTAATAACATCAGATAATGCTGATAATATGGTTTTAATGCAATAGCCAAGGCCGATTCTGAAATACTAAAATAGATTATAAATGGCGTAAAATTAAAAATGTATCTTTTTGAGCCGATAAAAGAAATTAAAATATTTTTTACTGCCTGTTAATTTGGGCAATATTAAGTATTGTAATTTATATCTACAGATAGCAGTAATCAAGCAGAATGTGTTTATAGTTGAGGCTATAAATAAAGTCACCGATTTTATGAAAACATCTTTATATGCGCGGTTCTTTCGTATGAAATTCAATTCAAGAAAATAATAATAACCATGAAATAACGCACCTAATAATCAACTAAAATTGAAGATCATTCATTACCTGACGATAAAATAACTGGCAAAATAACTACCTACTCAATTATAAATATTTAATTAATAGATAAATTTAAAAACATATATACACGGTGTCCGCTAATTAATGGTGCATGGAAAAACCACAGGCTCCTTACGTAAAAATATTAGGATTTAATTATACTTACCTATATCCGCAAGTTGTTATTAACTGAGATACAGGGTGTTTTAAAGTTAAAACTTCATTTTTGTTTTCCTCTAATAACTTTGAGAGAAACTACCGTTTTTTTACAAAATTTGGCAATTATGGTTTTTTTTAGGAGAAGAAATTGATTTCTTTGTGAAATTTCAATGTACAATGTAGGCGGCGCTTCCTGCGGCATTTTTTGCACATTTATACGGTCATAACTTTTTTATGCCTCAGTGTAATTAAGTTTTTAAGAAAAATAATACTTTTTTCATATTTACTACGTAAAAGGTGCACTAAGTTGAGGTCGCCCAGAGTTACCGTTTCGGAGATATTTGCATTTAAATTGTTTAGTGCGTTAACTCAGGCAAGCAAGTAATATTTTGTTACTTCTTACCATTTAACTTTTACATTTTAAATACAACAACAATAATACAATAAATACGATTGGGTTGTCTTTAACTTACTTTAATTAAAATAACTTTGACCCTAGAAAATATCGTGTCGAAAGAAACCAACAGCAATGAAAACACGATAAACTCAAAAATTTAATATTTTCTGTTCCATAGCAACTGCATCTCTAAATTTTATTTGTTTTCTCATAGGTTACTTTAAGAAAAATTTTGTTTGCAAATTAATAATAATTCGGCAGGGTGCACTAAACAATTTAAATGCAAATACATATCTCCAAAACGGTAACTCTGGGCGACCTGAACTTAGTATATACCTTTTTTACGTAATAAATATGAGAAAAGTATTATTTTCATTAAATACTTAAATGCACTGAGGCACAAAAAAGTCATGACCTAATAAATGTGTAAATAAAAAAAAATCAATTTCTCATCCTAAAAAACAATAAATTTTGTAAAAAACGTTGGTTTCCTGCCAAGTTATTAGAGAAAAACAAAAATGAAGTTTTAACTTTAACATCTCAGTTAATATCAACTTTTGAATATAGGTAAGCATAATTAAATTCTAATATTATTACGTAGTTGGTACCTCTATGGTTTTTCCATGTACCATTAATTAGCGGACACCCTATATACCGCAGATTTTAGAAATGTGCGAATAGAATGCTACACGCCACTGGATTATACTCAAAAACTTTACAAAATGCAGTTTTTACGTTTTCGTTAGGTACTTACCAAGGACAAATAACAAAAGTCTAGTTTTGTTTATAATTTTGTATCTACAAACACTATTAATAGTAGACTTCTTAACGCTTGTTGTCAGTGTCTAAAATTTCATTTTATGACATTAGTGTTAAAAGTGGGTTAATTTTAAATAACACTAGTCTTAATAGTATATTATTAACCAAGTTGGTTAAGTTGAACATATACAGGGTGTTATGGAAATGACGTATTATATTTGACGCGCGCTATCACTTCTTTTTCAAACTTTTTAGACAAAGAAAACTATAATTTTAAGGTACATACTCCCTTACCTTCGATCTTATTTTAAAATAATTCGTTTTATAATTAAATTCCATAAAAAAATAAAACATAAAAAGTATGTTTTTCAACAGAACCAACAGTAGATAATATCACACAAATTTGAAATCACATCACAACATTTATTATTATGAATTATTTCACAAAAAAAAATCGGGCAATACAACTAACAAAACGTTTAAAATTCGTATACGTCAAGCACGTGGCACCCTCGACGTCGTGAACCAACGTCGTTAAACTCCCGCGTCTCGAAACATACTGAAGTATGATGCGGCGCGCGGCCGGTATTCAAGCTACGGCGAGACACGCGGTGTGATCTGACAACATTGTTAGTATACTCTAGTGACCCACATTGTTGCTAACTGAATCCTGATGGAATGGGGCGACAGTATGTGGGGAAAAGGGGTTTTTACCTTAGTATTTAGATATTCGATTTTAAAAAAAAATAGTATGTAGACTTTCTCTAGGACACCCAAGGAGTCACCCATTTAAATATGATTTTCCATAACACCCTGTATGGGAAATCCCATATAATTTTTGAGGTGGCTGAATATTGGCTCCCCTGTACATTTTATAGAAAAACTGCATTATAACTTCTTGAACAGGCCGACATGGTAAACCCGTGTGCCGAATACCTTTTAGTGGGCAACTCCTAAGCTATTCAATTAAATATAATGGCAGAACCACGAAACTCTCATAGTTCAGGTAATACACCAAACACCAGCAAATCATTTCCATGACGCTATTGCCAAAAATAATGAAAATATTGTCAGTGACACTAATTTTCGTTTTGTCAATGTCAAAATTCAATTTGCTAGTGTTTGCGTATTACCTGATCTATGCAAGTTCAGTGATGTTGCCATCATGTTTTATTGAATAGCTTAGGATTGGCTCGTCAAAATGTATTCAAACTCGGCACATGGGTTTACCATGTCGGCTTCTTCAAGAAGTTATAATGCAGTTTTTCCATAAAATGTACAGGGGAGCCAATATTCAGCCACCTCAAAAATTACATTGGATTTCCTATGTTCAACTTAACGATGCATCACCCGGTATAGGTCCTTCTGAATGCATTAAAATACACATTATTGCCTTGTAACCAACAGTAAAAGAAAAATAAGAAGTTCTTGATTTTGGATTTTTATGGCTTTAATTTTGTATTTGGTGGAATATTAATTTTTTTGTTGATTTTAGTGTCTGATTTAATAGTGTTTCTAGATCAAATAGATATAATATTATGATAATTTGTAGTAGAGATAAATTACAGCGGCATCATAAAACAATTAATTAGTGACGCAGTCAACTTTTACGGAGGAGAAGGAGCAGATATCACGACAGCCACAGCTCATCTGCATAAAATATTTAAACCCCTCCACAAGTTTATGACATGCACTAAATAGGGACCATAGAAACTCGACACACTATACAGGGTGAAACAAGTCGTCCTTCGCCGTTGGAATTTCGGAAACAGTAAGAGATGCGAAATCGGTTAAATTGGGGCAAAGTTGCGTAATTATGGGCTCAATAATATGCCGCAAAAAATAAAGGGAGTTTCAAAATATTTGAAAAAAATTAAAATTTTGCGTTTGCTTTTATTTTTTCCTAACTTTGGTCGAAGAGATGTCCACACATAAATGTCAGTTTCTCATCGCTACTTCTAATTCTCCATAAGATGGCATCATCAGATGTTTCCGACGTTTTGTTCCTTAAATTTACCATCTTCATTAAAATACCCTTAGTATGCTTCTGTATTTATTTTTGTTTTAAAAAGTTCGATTTAATTTAATTCGAAATCCAATGCCTTTTTTAAAAAGTCTTAAAAAAATACTGGCTTTAAGAGTAAAATTTTATTTATATTATTAAAATAAATTACTTATAGGTAATTACACTAAATAGAAATTTGATGTTTTGAAATAAAAATAACGGTAGTAGTAGTACGTAATAATAATAATAATAATAATAATGAAAACAGAAATATATAAATAATAATTCAAAAATCTTCAGTTTCTTCGAAACAGAAGTAAGTACAGGAACGTACTAGCGGTATTTTAATGAAGATGGTTAATTTAAGGACCTATATTTAGTTCCTCTTTCATAATTTAAATTAAAAAATCCAGGCCCGTATTTAAAAAAATGAGGTAGGCGATGGTGCTCCAAAGATGAAACGTCTCAATAAAGATCTGATTATGCTATTTGGTGGAGAATAAAAAGTAGCAATGAGAAAGGGAAAAATTTTTGGACATCTCTTCGAACAAAGTCGGGAGAAATTAAAAACCTAAACCCAAAATTTTAGATTTTTACAACTATTTTGGAAGCCCCTATATTAGTTTTTGATTTTTTCGCGGAACATTATTGGGCCCATAATACGCAAATTTGTCCCAATATAACCGACTCCGAAATCCCAATGGTGAAGGACGAATTTGTTACACCCTGTATACCTACCTACAATAATAATTATTATATACAAACAAGTTATAAATCTAAAAATAAATAGTGATGAATTTCCAGATATCATAGGTGCCTAATTTTATCTACAAATTATATGTATAAACAAATTAAAAGGTTTCACATTTAACAATGAAGTCATGGAATTCTGTCGTCTCGGACATAATTATTTTGTGATTCAGATATGTAACATTCTATGAACGTCAACGATGAGGGGATTTTATTACCTATATGCCCCTCACATTATAAACTTAAAAACCAGGACATTGTGCAGGCGCGGAACTACTATGCAGCAAGACCATGCAACGCGGGGGGGGGGGGGGGGGCACAGGCGTCCAGGGGCCCTCGGCCCAAAGTGGTCTCCCGTTACGGAATGCGAGGCCTCAGCCACTTCAAAAAGTGTCTTTTTCTTACGCAACACTAATTTATTATGATTTTATACTATCATCAAGAAAATAAGTTCCTACACATCTGTCGATCGCCTTAGATTTTAAGAACCTTTAGAATTTTTTTTTGTAATAAAAAAGCATTGGTACCTATTCGTTTTGCAAATAAGTTAAGTTTTTGTCTTGTTTGTGTTGAATAAGTTAGTGTCGCGCAAACCAAGTGCTGAGCTCCTCTGAAAGTGGGGCCCCAGGCCCAGACCCACCGGGCCTAGCAGGAAAATAGGTCCTGGATAATGTTTATAGTAACAAGGAATTAACAACTACAACGTTTTAAAGTCTTTATGACACCGTAGGTATTTAGGGGCTTGTGAGTCTAAATTATTTGAGGAAAGAAAAAACTTTTTTTGCGACTTGTTTAAAGTAACATCTAATTTTAACCTGCCCTGTATGATATTCTAATTATTCGATCTTATTATGTATTTTTAAATTAATTTTACGAGAACTTATATACTATTATACTATATTTACTACTGTAAATATTTCCTGGAAATTTGGTTTAAAAGTAATTTTAAACAATAAAGTTATTCAGAAAAGGATAGTGTGGTCACTTTTTAAATCATTTTATAGGGGGCCCAATAAATTATTTTGCGGTGGGGGGGGGCAAATTTTGAAGTTCCGCCACTGAAAGTGTGGTAGAAAAAAGGGAAGAAACGCCACAGGCGAAATTTTTTATGGATCACGCCCCACGAACAAATCCAAAATACACACCCAAATTTGGTCAATAATTTGAGGTAAATACGAGAAACACCGATGCGGTAAGGTGTGAATTCATAACTTGACAGAAATTTTGACGAATTCTTTAAAAAGCGCGACATTTTTACTTAAATCGCAACAGACGAATGAAACTTTTTTTTTCGAGGAGAGTTTTCTATTTTCTGAAGAGTTTTCAGGACTTATTAACATTATGCTTATTGGTATTTTAATGGTATTCTACGGTTGTAATGCCACTAAATTCATCGTAAAAAAGTTCATTGTTTGGTAATACTACAACGATATCTCCTGAGTGTCCTGGCCATTTGTCTTTCGTATTTCCCGAATAAGTTTTTATTCATTTTAAACCAAAAAAAAGCTTCTCTCGACTGAGACGGAAGTAATGTGGTTTTTAGTTCATTTTTCAGTTGAACAGAATCAAACTGTGCTAGGGATGTTTATAGACTTTTCGCGTGCTTTTGACTTAGTGAATCATGAACTACCTACTTTTAGCTAAACTTGGTCGTTATGGTGTAAGAGGTAAACCGTTCGATTATATAAGATTATATCTACGAAATGGAATGCAATATGTTAGTGTAAATGGCGTCACGAGTAGTTGCAGGACGATAGAAAGGGGCGTTCCGCAGGGCTCCATTCTTGGACCTTTTTTTTGTTTCTGGTGTTTGCCAATGACCTGATAAGTTTTATTACCAAAATTGAAGAAAATATATACTTGCTCGTGTATGCCTGATGATACGAATATTCTGATTGTCATGGATAATATTATTTCTCTGATACCTGTTGCAGAAATGGTATACAGAAGAATTCTTTTTTGCGCAGCTGTTGCTACGCCCTTAATTTCTTGCGACTGCACTGTAGTCAAAAAGTGCTCTTAACCCTTTATTTTGCCAATGTTCACTCGCGAATTAGGTATGGTATTATCAATTGGGGGAGGAGTGCTAGCGTATGTAGATTCTTCATTTTGCAAAAATATACTGTTCGCGTGGTTGCAGGACTGTCATATAGGACCTCATGTCGGGAAGCTTTTAAAAGAATGAGAATTTTGACGGTGGCAGGCATTTACATGCATTCACGAAGTATGTTTTTTCGTTTACCGTAACAAAGCATATTTTCGGGGCGTGAGATCTAATAATGATACTAAACTGAAAACCACAGATCTGCCGAATATCAAAAATATATATTTTTTACAGGCTGTCAATTTTTCAATACTGAAATTAGAGATGCCGTTAATTTAAATGTTGAAGAATGTTTGAAGAAGGTTGAAGGAGTTTTTGTTGGAGGTAAACTGTTATTCCTTACAGGAATTTTCTTAAGGCTTGTGACAAACATGATTAACAAAATTTATTTACATTTTTTTTCTGTATTTAGTGTCAAATTATATAGTTGAATTGTTTCTAGTTTTTAACTTTACTTTTGACGTTTCCTTCAATTATTGACATGTCTCTTGTCTAGTGCTGTTAAATTGTAGAAATAAAAAATATTTTGAATTTTAATTTGAAACATTTTATATTGCTTCAATAAACTGTCAAATAGTTCTTGCGGAAACAATTTTGAATAGGATTAAAAATTATTTTTGGTCAATAAATCGAAAAAATTTAATTCACTAATGTCAGAAAATCTAGTTTTAATTTAATTAATTGCGATGCCTAAAATTTCTTTATACATTTGTTTATATAGCAGCTTCGGGTCCGCTATATTAGATTTTTTCTTCGTTTGGCTTCGCTTCGATTAAGAGAAATATTTTCGAAGACACTATCCTACCATGCACGCCGCGAATGTCGAATTCTTATTTTTGATAAGCTCTAAGATAGAGACCCTCTCCAGAAAGAAATGTACATTTTTTTTTAAATTAGAACTGGGCGAATTACGACAATACTGCTCAGAATATTAATCTCTATTTAAAGTTCACTACGTTCCATTCTTTCATCTAACAGTTACATATTGTTTAGTATTATTGGTATATAGTTACTTTAATAGATGTTATTGTAAACGAATTGTAGTAGTTTACAGTACTACTAAACTACTGGGACATAGTAAAGTTGAATTTACAAATTTAGCTGTATTTTACACAAACATCTGATAATAATATGATTTATACAGGAATTAAAATCAATAGGAACGGATTTTTAAATTAAGGTTTTTGGGATTTTGTGGCGAAGTTTCTAAGGATTATCTTTTTCAACGGGTGACTGTTTGGTGCGGCAAGATACCGTAGGTGCTATTTTAAAATATACAAAAAATGTCCAGAAACATAGAAGTTCAAATCAATACAGGTCTAAAGCACTTTCGGAGGTATTAAAAAATAATAATTTACTTTACGACTTTAAAAATATGTACCAAATTTGAAAACATACTATCTTTTCCGCTAACGAAAGAAAAGATTATTGATATATAAAGTTGGCAATTACCGGGGGGGGTGGGGGGGGGGGGTGCCCCTCCCAACCAACGCCCCTCAAAATATAAAAATTTTGTTTCTTGTTCTTAAGAACTAAATATATTTTAAGAAGTCAACAAGAATATGTCCAACCAGTGGCGTAACTTGAAAAATTGGGCCCGGAGGGCAACAAGCAAGGACCCATTGTAGGCAGGGGATGACTACTAAAAAAAAGGTCGTTAGGTTCATATGGGCCCCCACCAATTTGAAAGCATTTAAAAATAAGGTCGGATGAATTCAATTTTATCACTGTTAACGAAATTTTTTTTTATCTTAAATATAAATATTTAGGAAGTAGGTACTAACCGCAGTGATAGGACAAAATCTATTTTCGCTACCACATCCCGGTAAACAATATCATTATGCAAAAATACGCGGCTGACTATACAGGGTGTCCAGGAAAACGGGGGAAATATCCCGGCAATGTGAAAAGAGTACTACAAGAACAGGGTGTCCATTTTTGGGTAGTTTTACGGGGTATCTCCGTTATTAGTAAAGATAGAGGGATGCGGTTTTCGCAGCACAGTGCTACTTTTCTAGGCCGCCTTGTTTTTGATACATGGGATGTTTTTGAGAATTGTGCATTTTGGGACACTCCCCCCCCCATATCTCGGTTACCCCGTAACGTATCCAAAAGAAATAAAATGTTCTTTTTGTAGTTTTTTACGTAGAACCCAGTGACGTACTCAGATTTTTTTCTACATTCAATAGTTTTCAAGGAAAATAAACAAATTTGCTTTATTTAAATGGGTCACCCTATATATTTTTTAATAATATAATTTACTTTGTAACAAGCTTCTCAAAAATATATAACACTTTATTTTTAGTCTTATTTATGTAGTAATTCTATGAAATTTATAAATTTTCTTAAATTACTTGTAGTATATCCCGAAAGACGACAACCGGATAAACGAATTTTTTCAAGAATAAAATCAAATTTAATTGAACACGGTTCATTTTCTAAACCTCGCCCTAAAATCTACCACAAGGATAATCGCGAGACTGATGAAATAAATGTATTAGCTTCAATTAAAACAAATTTAAGTAGTTCTTGCAGAAAAGTTGAAGGTTCGATCGGAATAATTAAATCAAGAGTGCAAACAATCCTAAAACACACAATTTTAAGCCATATAAATTCCAGCTTGTACAAAACTTACATCCTGGTGATGCACAGCGCCGTATAGGGTTTTGCAATTGGTATTTACAGAATCTGAACAGGGAAAACAATTTTGAAAAACCGTTATATGGTCGGATGAGGCTCATTTTACCACTGCTGGCAAATTTGGCATTAGCGTTTCATGCTTTATACTGAATAGCAAAATAGTTTATAATATATTTGAAGGAAGCCTTAATGCAAAAAAATATTTGGAAATTCTGGAAAACGTTGTGCCAGAAATAATAGAAGATTTGCCCTTAGCTGGTCGCAATAACTTGCATCTTCAACAGGATGGAGCGCCCGCTCACAATGCCCAAATTGTAAGGGCCTACCTAGATAATAACTTCCTAGGTCGCTGGATTGGAATTAATGGACCTGTAAGATGGCCACCAAGGTCACCCGACTTGTCGGTTTTGGATTTATTCTTATGGGGATACCTTCAAAATAAAATTTATTCCATTCAGTACCAAACAATGGCAGATTTAAGAATTGCCATTGACAGAGCTTTTAGGGGGTTACCAACGCGGCCGTTTATTATTTTTAATTCATTAAGGCGAATAAGAATCATGTCTAAGGCATAATGGAGAACAATTTGAGCAATATTTATGAGTGAGTTCAATAAATTTTCAATTTTTGTGTTTACTATTTAATCACACCAGTATTTTTTTTAATATCCGTCATGGCCTACTAAAAAAAATGGTATATTTTTGAAAAACGTATATTTCGGGCCTAATACTAAGACTAAAAATAAAGTGTTATATATTTTTGAGAAGCTTGTTACAAACTAAATTATATTATTAAAAAATATATAGGGTGACCCATTTAAAAAAAGCAAATTTGTTTATTTTCCTTGAAAACTATTAAATGTAGAAAAAATCTGATTACGTCACTGGATTCTACATAAAAAACTACAAAATGAACATTTTATTTCTTTTTGATACGGTACAGGTAACCGAGATATGGGGGGTGTCCTAAAATGCCCAATTCTCAAAAACAAGGCGGCCTAGAAAAATTCTGATTACGGCATCTTCTGTTTGACAAAAAAGTAGCAGAGTGCTGCGACAACCGCATCCTTCTATCTTTACTAATAACGGAGATACCCCGTAAAACTACCCAAAAATGGACACCTTGTACATATAAACTTTTTTCGTATAGGCCTCCTCTTCGGAGATATGGGTTCCCAAAGAGTTCCAGTGGAATAAAGTTTTTTACACATAATTATTGAACCACCAGTATATTTAAATTCTTTTTCAATATGAAATCTGATGGTATAAGACCCTTCAAATTACTATTAAAGAAAGTGCTGTGAATTACTCGCACAGTGCACATTCAAGGTCCCTTGTTTTTTAACGCCCTGTATGATAAGAACTTTGGAGAATGGTTTTTACATACCCTTAACTATTGTGTAAAAATTAAGTGTTCTTCATTCATGTCGCTAATCCTAACCGTTTTCGAAAAAACGGCATTTTATATACATCATGTATTTGGCGTATTTCGATAAAAGATACATCTTTGTTGGTGGTGAAGATCCTTCAGTATTTAATTGCTTATAAAATGTTTAGACCCAAATATTCGCCAATAAAACTAGGTCATTGTCATTATCTCTTGCGAGAAAAATGAGTGTTTTTGAACGTGTTGGATATAAAAAGGTGTATTCACAAATACGTAATAAATGATCTTAACATTGAATTAATAATTTTAGGGGTCAAACTATAATCGATAGAATAGCCTTGTGAATAGTAGGGATTGTAACATTGACGATTATTTTTGCATTTACAGTTAACTAATTTATTATATTTTTACAGGGAAGTTTGCTTTTTAGGTAGAAAATGAAAATACATTACACATAGATTCAAAAGTTTTGCATCACTCTGATTCTCGAATAAGTAATTACGTCATGGTGAAAATAGACTAAATATTAGTTCATTGATAAGTTTAAAATAAAAATCAATGAGTTTTAAAAATTTTTATTTTACCACAACATTTTAAACCTTCCAAAAAAGAACTTATATTTATATTGTATAATTTGTAAAATTTTAAAAAATTTAGCTTCTAATAAAGTGAATTTCCTCCTCCGGCCTCAATACAAGCTTGAAGACGTCGCCACATGCTGTTGGTAAGGTGAGCAATCCGTTCTTGTGGAATAGCCTGCCATTTCTCGGAAGCAGGACGACAAGCTCCTGAAGAGTTTTAGGGGAATTTCTAACGCGAACTGCCCTAGAGAGCATGTTCCAAGCATGTTCTATCGGGTTCATGTCAGGGGACAAAGCAGGCGACTTCAAGCGATTGATTCCCTCACTTTCTAGATATTCATCCAGAGCTCTAGTACGATGGGGCCGGGAATTGTCGTCCATAAACACAAAATTGTTACCAACACCCTCTCCACGTTCTAACATAAGGATGTATAATATCGCTAATGTACCTGTCGCCAGTCATTGGGCCTTGAACGTGGACTAACTCAGTACGCTCGTCAGACCTAATACCTTCCCAAAACATGGCGTTTCCTCCGGCAAATGGAGGCAATGGGCGAGCATGGGCAAGTTGAGCGGATCTTGTTGGTTTTCTCCAAACACGAATCCGGCGACTATCGTTTACCAGACAAATCCTGGTCTCGTTGGAAAATAGGACAGAATTCCAAAATTTTTCGGGTTTGTCGACGAACTCGGTGGTCATATTGTAGTTGTGGAACTCTTACTAGTCGCCGACATCTTAAGCCGGATTCAAGAATTCGTCTTCTTAGTGTAGAGACGGATACGCGCACTTCAATTGCATGCGTAACATCTCTTTGAAGTTGTGGGACTGGCATAGTACGATTTCTCCGAATTGTTAACGTAATATAGCGGTTCTTCTGTTCGTTAGTAACACGCCTTCTACAACTTCGTGGTCTGTCTCGCACAGAATTGGTCTCTAGATAGCGATTCCATATGCGAGAGACATCACTTTACAATACTGTAAATTTAATGTTATCTTAAACAAATGTCTTGATAATATTTTTTTTGCAACAAAAAATGGTATCGTTTTAACTGATAAACATAAATAAACATTTAGAAAAAATCATGTTTTAAATTATCTTAACATGCCAAAATCAGAGTGATGTAAAACTTTTGAATCCATGTGTATATTGGAACAGGCCTCACGCTAGATCCAGGACCGCCCGCGGGCCAAACCATTCGTTGCGCCCTCACAGGTTTAACGATTAATCGGGAAATGATGAACTATCAGCTAATATACATAATAATAAATAATATACGTAATATTGAAATCGGTGTCAAATGGGGTAAAAAAATAAGAACCAAAAAATCAGTTTTGCGCCACTTTTAAAATTAATAAAAAATAGAAATAGTGTATCGTTAATAAATTTATACAAGCTAGTTATTAAACAAGGTCTAACAGGCTCGTTAACCAAGTTTGATGGATACGGATTGTACAAGGCGTCCAAAATTTAGTATTAAACTTAACGGATTTTAGAACACTTCATTTTTCTTATTTTCAATCGTAGCTCATGTACTATATTTTTATGTCGTTCCATGCGGAATTAAAACTCAAACATTTTCCTAATTATAACCCTATTGCGAGCTATTTACAAAAAACTCATTTTATCAACTATTCCTATATTCCATTGAATAAATGTTTTTCAATGTCGCCTTCAATGTTTATTCATTAAAATTTGCATTGGAATAGCTGTTAAAATTAGTTTCCTGCATTAGGAGTCTCAAGAGGTTTGTAATTTAGGAAAATAGTTTATTCTTCTTAATTCCGCATGGAATGACATAATAATATACAGGGGCCACAATTGAAAATAAGAAGAACAAAATGCTTTAAGACATATTGGAGAAGTTTGACACTAAACTTTGGACACCCTGTAAAATTCGTATGAATCAGACTTGGTTAACAAGACTGTTCCACCTTATTTTTTAAGTATATTATATAATTTTATTAACGAGACACTATTTTTATTTCTTAAAACCAGAAACAAACCCGACCAAAACTGCTTTTTTATTTTAATTATTTTTTTCGCTAATATCGAAAATTATGTAAGTATAAGAAACACCCAAATAACTTAAATTTCTTTTTGCAATATTTTTGACACTTGCAAGACTTGCCAAAAAAGTTTCTACACGATTCTTGTTGCATTTGCAGTACATATTAACCTTAAAATGCGTCTCGTGTGTTTATTGTTGATCGTGTATTCGTGTTTATTTATACTTTTATTCAGTTTTTAGTTGTGTTTGTACTTTAACAGTTTCATGTTACTTTTTCTTTGCTGGGTTGGCAGCCCTCGTCGTTGAAACCGCAACTGCTATAAAATTGCCGACTTAAAACGACTTGCATGATATATTGCTTGCAACTCTCATGTCAAAAATTAACCTGCAGCAACAAAATTGCAAAAGTATTGCAGACTCTAATGCGGCCTTAAAAACGTATCACCTTTATACAACAAATATGTAAATCGAGTGCTTCTATATAACTTGATCATAAATCTCTGGAACAAAATCTTATAAGGAAAGTCTGTTGGTCGGACAATCTGTAAACTATTGTATTTACTATTCAACGTATTCGACGTATTAGCTGTCATACCTACAAAGTATGTTTTAGAATCATGTACCTATACATATTTTACTATAAATGCTTATTTAACATTACATTATACAAATAATACAATCTTATCTAAACCATTAAAAACATCAGTTTAAAATGTGACTGATCTGTAAAATATTTCCCCTTAGGCAACAGAAACAGTTTATTATAGGTAATAGAGGTAGGGTACTATCGAAAAATCATTTTTATTAATATAGTACGTAAGTTTTTCACTATAATCATTGAGTAATAAACAAAGAATTATATATAACGTGGACAGCATATATAACGATGACATCATAAAACTATGTCATGGGCTTACACCTATTCTTCGCGTCTCATGCAGATCAGTAACGATTAAATTCGTAAAAATGTCATATTCACATTAACAGTTATTGATCCTCTCCGTGATTAAAGATTTTATCCACAAGAAGAATCGATAGTTAACACGATGGCGAAGCCTGACTTACTAATTTCTGCGAGTTGATAAAACTGATAAAACGTAACATTTTATTCACCACCTACAAATTAAGAGAATTCAGAAAATGTTTTTAAAAGTTTATTATAGGCTGTAGAAAGCAAGCAATAATTAATTAGGTACATATTAATAAAACAGTAGAGATAAAATCAAACTAGAAGAAGCCGCCCGTCATTAAAAGCAGAGACCGCCATTGGCGAAATTATTTCCTTCTCTGAGCCAGAAATTGTATATTAGAACCAAAAGTATTACAAACAGATGGAAAAATGTACGTCTTTGGAACAACGCAATCGAACATCATGGGGAGTCTCGGGCTGTTGCACTGGATATTTCTAAAGCCTTTGATCGTGTTTGGCATGAGAGGCTTCTGAGTAAACTGCGATCCTATGGTATGCCCAGTCGATTCTGTGCATGGTTGTCTAGCTTTCTTAAGGACCGCTCTCTGCAAGTGGCGATTGACGGATTTCTCACCTTCACCATCAATGTCGGTGTTCCTCAAGGGTCCATATTGTCTCCCACTCTCTTCTTACTCTACATTAACGACCTTCTAGTGAAAACGGAAAATCTGATATTTAGTTTCGCTGACGATAGCACACTTATCTCATCTTTCTCTGTGAATGCACAAACATCGGCTGCCGACGCACATCTTCGCAAACAGCATGAAGTATCACGCCTTAACAAAGACCTGGAAGAAATTTTGGCTTGGGGTGACAGTAACCAAGTCGAAATTAACTCTAAAAACCTAGGCAGCAGTTTTCTCTAAAAAGGTTAACATTACAGAACCGGATATAGTCATGGACGGACACGCAATCCCACTGGCTTCATCTATTAATTTGCTGGGCGTCAATCTGAGAGGAAATATGTCTTGGCATAACCACGTTGTGGCAATCGCCAAGATAGCTTCTCAGACGTTTGGTGTACTCTTCCGAACCAGAAAGTTGTACACACCTCAACAACGTTTGACACTATACAAAGCCCAGATTCGACCATCACTAGAGTACTGCTCTCATGTCTGGAGTTCTGCACCCAAACATACACTTTGGCTTTGGATTCCATCGAAAAGAGGGCCACTCGTCTGATTGGAGACCACGAGCTGACGAAGAGCCTCGACAGCCCAGAACATCGAAGACAGGTTGGGGATTTGACTCTCTTTTACAGATATTTTCATAGAAAGTGCTCGGCTGACCTTGCCCTCTTAATTCCGCCAAGAGCGGCGAATAGCAGAAATACAGGACGAACCACTGCCGCCCATCCATATGTGGTTAAGCTTAGTACTCCTCGAACTTCATTATTTAAGAATTCTTTCATCTGGAGGACTTCATCCTTATGGAACGACCTTCCCGAGGTCGTTTTTCCAACGAATATAACCTCCATCGATTCAAAACCAACGTGTATCGCTTTTTGCGCACACGCACCACTCCCAGAGTGCCCCCTAAAGGATTTTCCTATAGTGCTTGTATTTGATCATAAAAAACATTTCTATAGCCTACGCAATGACTGCAAACAGTCTTTCCCACCTCTTTCGGTTATTATTGCAGCAATTGACATATTTATCGCAAAGGTATAATTAAAAATTTGTTAATTTGGCAAATAAAACTGGTTTAAGATTAATCCGCAATTGCTCTTAAAATAAATTTATTTCCCAATAATTTTACTATAAACTGAAAAGGCGATGAGAGATTCTTTAAAAAAATATTATTATACTTAAAAGTATCAAACGAATCTTGAACTAATCCAACTGCACTCTGGCAACATCTATTTCTATTTTACAAATACTATAAGCAAAATATGAATGAATACTAATCTCGTAAACATTGCGATGTTTTTCCTTTTATGTAACGGAATGTTTTGGTTGATTTGTGTTTCTTGTGATTATGGGTGAAATATCGTCTTTATTATATACAATCATGGTGCATTCATTCATGTGTAGTTTGTAAAAGAGTGGATGATTTAAATAAGAATTTATCTTTTCATCGGTAAGTATGGTTATGTTTTAATATGTAATCATATGATATAACCAGCCTTCAACGTTGTTGCCATTCAGTCAACAAACATGTAGTTCTCTCTTCCACCCATTACTGATTTTCAATAACATATCAAACAATCACATGTTTCACTTTCCAAGAGTTTTTTGAATGGATTATGGGATTTGTAGTTTACAATATCTTTGATTAGAATCAAAGATTAGTAGAACGAGATGCATCGGCGTCGGTGACGCTCCTGGGGATTCTTTCTACTTCATTTTTACTTTATTTGGGTTCGGAAGGAAGAATGAAGTACTATACATGCTCATGTTGCTATGTTTCCATCAACCAATGCTAACTATAACAAACCCGAATAAACCTGATCTTCACCAAAGCAACGGGAACTAGAGATAAATACAAGGCTATATCGTGCTTAGGCACATAAGGATAAAGGTCAGAAATGTATACGTACAAATATTGACATGGTAATTCCCAAACTGTTCAGAAAAAAATTGAGGTGAGTAGATGTCATTTTGTAGCATTTTCAGAAAATCTTACCCTGCAATTTTGCTATACGTATTGTGCCAAAAAGGGTATAGACGTAAAAATAATTTTAAATGTGAATAAATGTCGTTGATATAATAGGTATTCAACCCTCTTTCCATTTAAGTTTTAAGGGGTTAAGAGCTGCGTTTAATTACAGGTTGCCAAACAGGTACTATTTTATGCGAACGTTTAGCGAAATATACTTAGTTTTTTTCTAATCTAAAACTGGATTCGTAAAGTTAAAGGATTGGAAAACGCTATGGAAAAATTGCGTTAAATAATATAATGTCATAAGAATAATAATAACAATTTCAAATATGAACATTTTTCAAATTTTTATCACAGATCTTCCTGAAACTTTTTGATACCCCAATCGACATGTCAGACAATCTAAATACCAATAAATTAACTAAAAAACTTTATTATTAACGGCTAAAACTTCACGAAAAAAAATGTTGATCAGTTGATGACTCTCGTTTCTTTCTAACTTGTTAAAAAGCTGCATACTTTTTAATTAAATTGATGCAACATAGATGGCTCTGATTGCTAATTTGGAATTGTTTGGAATCCTCATCTTAATCTATAACTGAACATTTGAATTAAAGTTGGCGGGTTTAAAATAGCAAACAAAGGTTTCCTTATAGGAAAAATTACTTGCTTACGCCTACAGCGGACTTATCGTTACATTTCTACAAGCCTCCCCTTTTGTTCTTGTACAATATCTGGCCACCCTATATTATACGTACATAAGTATCGAAATATATTTAGTCCGCTTCTGTTATATGTTGTTGCCTTCCTTTCCAGTAAATAGAATCAGAAAACCAGTTTGTCATTGAAGATATACGCGCGCATATTATTGGACGCTTTATAGTAAAATACAACGAATATCGATTCAGTCCGTCCCGCACAGAAAACAGGTCATCCTCAGTTCGGTCAGTAAACAAGTGCGTGTAAAAACTAAACCATGGCTATTAGTAGATTGTCCATTATTAAATTTCTGGAGCTGGTAAGTTGGCGCCAAACACGGCATCTTATATTTATTTTATTTTGGGTTAGTAGTACATACATATTGGATTTAAAAGTAGATTTACTTTAAGTTAGATAAACGAATTAATTGATTTATTAACTATATAAATAGTTATTCGTACATTTACATTTTAAAATCGGTACTTTAAAGATTCTTCATCGCGTTTTGTAAATATTACATACGACAACAAATATACAATAATTGTTGGTGGACTAGGCGTGGAGTTATAGAAAAAGAAATTAATGATCGAGTTCGTCTTCGCATTCCTCTACGCCTGACAAACCGGTTCGAACCTTTAGTGGATTGTATAGTGGCATAAGCTAGGGATGTGAGGCACGATGCGATATTTTTGTGCACCGGTATTTCTTTTCCCGATATTTTGTACCGGTATTTTACAATACGATACGGTCCGATACACAAAATTTTTACTCAGTACCTATATCGCATACGTGCGTATGTGCTTTTAGGCACATGATTTTATGCACAATAATTTTAAAATAAAAGTTATTGTGCATTCAACTATTTTCCAAGCGAGATCATGCTCAAAATATGTTGATTGGTTATATTTTTTGTATTGAACGATAATTAATTTTGTTATACTAAAAACAGTTGCAGCTAAAGGAAGTAGGGGTAGAGGGGAGTAGTGCCTTAGACGTAAATTATATTAACGCGTAACGATAGTCTGATGTGTATTTAAGAATATTCAGCATAAGACATAGCGTGTCGCTATCCGCGGCGTCATCCGTGTAAAAAAAGGAAAAGTGAAAACTACATCACTCTTCACGCCGGTAATTGTGCCGGATGCCGTTATTTCGTGGTGTGTCACAGAAGATACACATCATACCCCCATCGAGAGGTCATGCCGTGATGCGTGAAACCATGGGGTGATAGTACGGGAGGGGGAAGGGAGGGTTTGGCTTATTCGTAATCAATCAGAATTCAGGCTTACAAACGTGCATATAATTGGAATCTACTACTTTCGAATACTTTATACAGGGTGTTCAGAAAATGTGGGATATCTCCCGGATATGAAGAAAACAAGTGAAAAGAGTACTACAAGTTCATATCGATAGGCCTCCTCTTCGGAAATACGGGCTCCCGAAAAGCTCCAATGGAATCAAGTTTTTTACACATAATTATTGAACCACCAGGTAGGTATATCTCAATTATTTTTAATATGATAATGATGGTAAGAAAGACCCTTCAAATTAGTATCTAAGAATGTGTTATGAATTACTCACAGCTGCAGCACTCATGGCCTTTTCTTTAACTCCCTGTATGATAAGAATTTTGGACAACGTTTTTTACATACCTTTAACTATTGACTAAAAGTTAAATACTCTTCATTCGTGTCGCTAATCCTAACCGTTTTCGAAAAAATGACCATTTTAATCGCATCACGCATTTGGCGTATCTCGGTAAGGGTGGATATTATAAAAATAACAAAAGTTAACTTTGATTTTAATGGTCAAGTTAACTTCCCTATAAAAAATTAAGGTTTCCTTCAAAAGAATTAAAAAAGGAAGAATTTTTAACAACCTAACCTCAACTATTTCATCATTCTTTATCTTAGACAAGGGTTTACCGTGTTGATTTTTTTACGCTTTGCAGTCATGGTCAAGTTTTCAGATGATGAAATTATTATTCTTCTATCCAGCGTGGAATTATAGGTTCTGTCAACAAAAGCCTTCAAAAACCGTAATCTCTCTGCAGTTAACTTGTGGTTTAAACGGTTTAACTTTAATTGATACCCATTCCACCCAATAAAGTTAACATGCATACTGTCAACTTAATTCCAACCTGTGACGTCAAACCACAAGTTAACCTTCGTTCATCTGTCAATAAAGCTTTATAATATCCACCCTAAGGGCCAATTTTATAAAGTGGGTTTAAATTGCACTGTACGGTTTAAACCTCAGATTATTGAAAACGGTGATTTTATAAACTAGGATCGACAGCGAGGCTCGACTTGAGTAACCATCCTGCTAATAAGTTAATCGGTAGAAAGAATACCGCCTTAGACTAGAAAAGAAAAAGTACCGCACTCAATAATACGATTTAAGGCACAGGAGTCACAGGACAGAGTATTATAACCCTAATATTTTAGTTTGTTTTTTATTGTTTCTGGCTGCACCAATTATTTAATTAAGAAATTTTGAATGAGTTATTAACGGACGCCGATGATGATTTTGTAAATATTACTAAGCAGCGTAGACGGGACAGAATATTTACATGAAAACCTTAACCGATTTTTACAAAGGTTCAGGATTTTTAAAAATCTGTGGAACAATTGTTAGGCCTCCTAAATCATGTTTTAGAGCGTCCAACAAACCGATCAGTAGGTATATACAATACATAATACATTTTGTTATAATCCTCCTAGTAATAACCCTCTATTATAAAATTGTCATAATTTACGTGTAAGTTAATCCCCTCATTATTGTTCCGTTTAACTATTAATTTAAATCCGAAACTTAAGTCACTTTATAAAATACATCTTTGATTCTATCAAATGTTGAATCTCAAACTTCCTCTTTTTGATATTTAACCCGTGAGAAGTTATGAAACTCACTATAAATAAAATTACGGTTTTCCATAAAACGGTTAGGATTAGCGACATGAATGAAGAGTACTTAATTCTTAGTCAATAGTTGAAGGTATGTAAAAACCGTTGTCCAAAGTTCTGATCATACAGGGCGTTAAAAAAGAGGCCATAAGTGTCACAGCTAATCCGCCCTGCAGCTGTGAGTAATTCACAACACTTTCTTGGATAGTAAGTTGAGGGGTCTTACCTGGTATACATCATATTAAAATAAAATTTAAATATACCTGGTGGTTCAATAATTATGTGTAAAGAAACTTGAATGCAAAGGAACTCAACTTTGGGAATCCATATCTCCGAAGAGGAAGGAGGCCTATACGGAAAAAGCTTATATGAACTTGTAGTACTCTTTTCACTTGTTTTCTTCATATCCGGGAGATCTCTCACATTTCCCCGGACACCCTGTATATCTACCCATATATTAAATCATTCCATCACGTATTACCGCTTTAAATTAACCATTTGAAACGATTTAGGATGCATTTTCCTAATACATGCACATAATAATATATTATTAAAACTTGGTGGTATTAGTCATTCCTATTTTTAGCTGGCGATAGCGTGCGTGAATTCTCATACCTATATATAACGGTGCAGTCAGTGACTTCATATTTGTTTTATTTTATCCAGAATATATCTTTATGGCCGAGCTTTAGACCCATTTTTTTTTGTAGAAGGAAGTAAACCTTTCTCTCTTTTTCTGGATATCGACTTGTGAATTCCCCTTTGATATTATTTAGTGTTCCATTTAAAAGGAAATGCATTCTTTAAAATAATGCAAAAACGCGATGAACACGCGATATTTTGTTGTTTTTCGATTTTGCCATTTTAATGAGCGGAAAAAATGCTACTAGTTTACTACTTTACCCGACATCGTAACTCTAATAATAACAACGGAGCAGTGGCGGAACTTCATGTGTAGGAACTCCTTTTCTTGATGAAAGTAATAAATCATAATAAATTAGTGTTGCATAAGAAAAAACACTTGTGGCGAGGGGCCTCGCATTGCATAACGAGAGGCAACTTTGGACCGTGGGCCCCCTGGACGCCTGGGCCCCCCCGCGTTGCTTGGTCTTGATGTATAGTAGTTCCGCGCCTGCAACGGAGTTAGCAATAGTGCAGCCGACTTAATCGGATAATACAGGGTTGTTCGGGTATAGGTACTCACAATTTCAAGTAGAATTAGAAAATCGAAGAAAATTTGGGGTATTCCATTTAAAAAAACTAAAGTTGACGGGTGTCCCGACTTTTTGAGCAATCCTGTATAAAACTAAAAATTCTCGAAATTTGTAAAAGAACTAAATAAAATCGACGGGTCCGAGCGTTTTTCGATATGATTATGAAAATATTGTTTTTTTTAAGCTTTGTTTTTAATATTTTCTTGCTTTTATGCTAACTTTTTGTAGTAATATTTTTTTTAAAACTTAAGTCAATGTCCCATATTATTATGTAATTATTAAAATAAGTTTGCTTCAATTTTATGCAAAGTTAAACAGGTATCCGAATTTTTCCCAATGTAGGGTTAAATCAGACACTTTTCAACCGATAATATAATAATATACTATTTTAAGAACAATTCTTTTAAGAAGTATAGGTACTCCAGGGATTGTGTTTTTTGTCTACAAAAACTGCAGTAATGTTTTGTCATAAAGTGAATAAAAATAAATCGGACACTTTTCACCCAAAAAAATATATACTATTTTAAGAACAATTCCTTTAAGAAGTAGGTACTCTATGGATTGTGTTTTTGTATAGAAAAACGGCAGTAATGTTTTGTGGTAAAGTGAATAAAAAATAAAATCAAAGTCTTTCCGTTTTACTGTTAGGTATATACTTTTCCGGGGCTCAACGGATTAGCTATATATTTCACAAAATTTTCCTTCTTATTTAATCCTCTGATAATTTTAACTTTCTTGTTTAGCTTATTGCAGTCATCTGCGTGGGGCTACACTACAAAAGTCAAACTGGAGACTGGAATATTGACACGCTTTCATCTGTAGCATTTGGAGGTTTTATCATTATTCTGATAGGAGGATTTGCAGGTTAGTTAAAATTCCTTATCACTTATCCAAACCATTTCTCTCAATCAAATGAAACAAAATGTAGTTAGCATAGTGCAACGGAAATTTCACAAAGTATGTCTATTGGTATTTATAAGTAATGCTAACATAATAATAAGGGATTTATGCTTAACACCCTCTGAAATTTCTTTCCGTTTCGTTTGTTTAAATATTATCTTATTTTTGGTTTTACAAATACAGTGAAATCTCTCTTAGACGGACACCTACGGGACCGTCTAAATGTGTCCGCCTAATATAGGTGTCCGCCCATGGGAAATTTGTTATTAGGTAATATGTAAATGTATATAAACATGACATAACAAAAATACACTAGTTTTACTTAGGATGCAGTACTAAAAAAATCTAATAACGTAGTTTGACGTGTTTGCGTTTTATCTAGAAAATGTAATTCCAAGTCTGATAACAATTCCATTGCTGTAGAGTCACCTCTATTCTTTGCATACTCTTATAATACCTTTATCATACTAATGGCTTGTTGATAATTGGTGACATTTGTTTGATTACTGCAATCAACTTCTTCATCAGAGTCGTCAGATAGTGATGTGGTTTCAGTTTGGACTACATAATCGGTATATAATCGGTCACTATCATCTTCTAATAGCACATTGCTATCAATGTACATTTGAACTCGCCCAAATCATTCTTATCAAATTACAAACTTCCACAACATCAATATTCTCTTTCAGACTCAAAACGCGACATTTTTGTGCCATTGTTTACTATTTTAACCTTACAACTCACAAATAAACGGCGGACTGCTGTCGGGGAATCACACATACTTTCATTCGGCGAAGTCTTTTCGCTCTGCCACGCATACGCGCTGGTTGCTGGTCTGTCTTCAAAGAGTTTTTGTATCGTACTTATTCGTCTACCAAATACTTTAAAAATGTTGTTGTCTATTTAAAGGGAGGGTTTTCGCACTCTTTGTATGAAAACAGCCCCTCCGCGTCCGCCCAAAGGAGAGTGCGCCCAAGAGAGGTCGATTTTCATGGAATTTCATATACCTAGTTCCGGACTATGAAAAAATGTCCGCTTAATAGAGATGTTCGCTTATTAGAGGTGTCCGTTATTACAGGTTTCACTGTATATTTAAAGAAAATCAAGGCCCAACTTATTGAGAAAAATTTGATGATCATTTTGCATCTTTATGTTAAGTTAAGAGACAACATATGTTTTTTGACCATAAATTGTATGTCATGTAAATGATCTGAGCCTATTGTATGATTCTATGCTTAATTTTTGTATTTTCTTCAAAAAGTATGAAAGAAATTATCGAAATCGGAGGCACGACATGTTCGTCGCTCACTTTAAAATACGTCTAACCACGTGAGCAGACACATAAATATGATCTTCTCTCGCTCTTGCTCGCTCATTGGGTCTGGACCCGGCTTATCTTTATATTATTATTCGTAAATGTCATTATCACCCAAATCTACAGTGGGGAACTTTTTTTCTTGAACTAGGACAGGGAATGACCCTTATACTTGCATAGGTACTTTAATACACACATTCAGGTCCAAAAGTATTGTCCTAAGAATTAATGCTATATTGAGTCATTTATAAAATAGTTTCATTGTACTTTAATTTAACTGTAACCTCGTTTACTAGTTTGCCGTGCAACATTCATCAGAAGATTTCATGGAAACGATTGTAATGACACAAAGGTCAAGGTTAGCTTTTTCGGACGTAAAGTAATTTCTTAGTATGTTTGCTATCGCAACTAAAACAAAAGCGTCAACAAATAAAGTTCGCGGACAAACCATTTTGCAAAAATTAGGTAAATTCACTTAAGGGTGCCATCGAGGCCTAAAATTTAGTCTATTTCTAGGGCCGTAACCAGGGCAAGCATAACAGGCCCCTTATTCTCAATATCATCAATGGTCATTTTTACCATCTCATCCCGTCTTAGACCGCCAAAAACTCCCATTACGAGTACCACTTTATGCAGCAGGAATGTATCATTCGACGCATTTTTGATAAAAGTTAAAACTTGTTCACCTTCCAAAACTTTTTAGGAAGATATCCCTTTGATTTAACTTTTAAAAATGCTATTAATTGACAATACTTGAATTATTAATGTTTGCCTTTACTATAAGTTCAGACTTCACCTGGGAATATTTTGTCTAAAGGCTATTTAGGGTATATTTTTCCGACTAAAATAAAGTTAAAATAATTAAAAATTGTTATTACCAATGAGCAAAGGGTTTAGATACCAATTCCTGAAAGTAACCCATCATTACTGTTTCAATAATCACCGTAATTTGATTTTGTACTTACCATTGTAGAAAATTTTCATACTCCTTGTCGTACATGACTTTAGACTTTGCAGGTAATAAGTTTTCTTTAGCTTTTTCAGCAGCTTCTAAAATATTTTGTGAAATTTCCATATAATCGTTTAAAAAACGTAAAAGACGCTTAAAAGAAGCAACCCTTAGCAACCGTCAAACTTATTCTATGACTTCTAACAAACCCGACCAAAGCTCACCAAATACTAAAAATTAAACGAAAATAGTTGCAGGAATTTAACTATTTATATTTTAAATAGATGAAAAATAAAGTATTGTATACACCACAGGCGTTACTAGACTATAATGCCCATCATGCGAAACCTATCCCTCTTGCCAAATGCCCTCGGGCTTAGGGAATCCAATTGCGCGGATCCGCGGGATTTGCGGGATAGCAAACAATGAACTGAGGTATTTTTGGTCGACGCGTTGGGGATTCCCTGCCCTGCTGGGCTATTGAAAATTTATCAAGTGGTTGATTGTAATACATGGAATTTAAACAGCAATCACAAAAATGAGTGTCAGTGTAGTTTACAAAGAGAATAAGGGTATTTTTTAAAGTCTGAAGATAGTTTTACAGCTAAATGTAAGTTATGCCCTAGCATTATCAAAATCTCTGCTCGTTCCACCAAAGGTCTTCACACCCACTTACAAACAAAGCATATAATATGAATTTGAAAGTCCAGAGCAGCAGCAGTAGTGTTGATATTGATAAAATAACATAGGAAATGAAAGTACCAGCTGCTCGAGTAGTTCGTTTAGTTCAATTGCTAAGCGCTCAGATGTTAGTGGTTCTTCTGTGCTACCTAAGAAAATGAAAATTATAGATTTTGTTTCATCTGAGAAAAAAGTTTCGATAGAGGAAAGAGTGTATCGAATGGTAGCTAAAGATGGTATACCCTTTGGAAAGTTTATCACACCGATCGATATGCGCCAACTATTCGAATAAGAGGGACACAAATTGCTCTTCTTCTGCCAGTACAATTCAAGGTATGGTAATGGCCTACGGAGAATCAATTAAAAAGAGAACAATCCAAGAAGTTGGAGCCTTTGTACTGCATGGGTTTCAGAGTCTTCGCCTGTATCTGTGCCCGCCCCAGCATCACTTGACCAGTTGCTAAAACATGAGATGAAACTTTTTGAATGCGGAGGGAATAGAGGAATGTACTTGGAAGCTGCATATAACTGTGTAAAATCTATTCCGCCAAGTGCCGAGGCTGAACGTGCGGTTTCAGCCACAGGATACATGTGCAATAAAATAAGATCAAATCTAAAAGATGAAACATTAAACATGTTATCTTTTCTCCGAAAATACTTTCAAAATCAATGTAACTGTTAAACTAGTCGCTATATGAAATAAATATTTTCCTGCTACTCTACTGTGTTTTTAATTGCATAAATCAACTTTTCATTAACATACAGGACCCACATCGAGTCCCGCAAATCCCGCACGTTTAATCCCGCAATGTCAAACCCGCGAAATCACCGCGGGATCCCGCATTTGCGGGATTGGATTCCCTACTCGGGCTAGTTGCTTTCGCCTTCCGGGCATTATAGTCTACTTAATGCCCTTGGTACATAAAGAACTATAATTGCAGCTTTATTTAAAATGTTACTAAAATGACGGCCTCCCTATATTGCTTTTAAGTCATCGTTTTAATAATTTTGCTTCCTGTTCTATTTTAGGATACCTCATCAGTGCACCAATTAACAAAAAGATCGACATCTTTTACAGTTTAGTGGGATGCGCCGTTTTTGTTGCTGCAGGAGCTCTCAATATTAAGCACTACGAGAACGGCTATAAATCGGAGTGGAGGGACTACGGACTCGCCAAGGGATCTATGGCCATAATAAACGGCGTTCTATTTTTATTAGACTCTTTAATTACATGGCGCGGTGATTTTTAATATGTTTTAGAGATAAGTTACTATATATGTGTAAAATATAAAACGAATATTTATGTACCTACGCTTCTCGTCAATAATCAAACTTGTTTCGATGTTCACATTCTATTTATATAAGCGAGACTGTTTTATTCTTAGGACCAATGTGTTTATTAAAACAGTATCATTCAGCCACAGTATAATGGATCCGGTCGTGTCTTCTTCGAGTTTACCTAACGCTAAGAATGCAGTAATTTTATAAGATTGTTAAATTTATACCAACCCTAAATATTTTTCTACAATCCTAATAGAGTAGCTAGACTTTTGCTGCAACATAGCTATGTATGTATTTGTACCTGATTTTTCCTGAACGACTCGACAAAAATTCATTATTAATTAAGTTGCTTAAAGCATAAGCCACTATGGAAGGTAATTACTCTAAGATAATCTGATCGGTTTTCTAAATATGTATTGACGGAGCCAAGACTGCGGTTTACAGGGTGTCCATTCTTCGGTTACCCTGTAATAAAAAGTAATAAAACGTTCCCTAAAAAAATTGTATATTTCGGGCATAATATTAATTATTATATATTTCTGGCGAGCTTGTGTTAAGAACTAAATTAGATTATTAAAAATATATAGGATGACGTACTCAATGAAAAAAAAAGCAAATTTGTTTTTTGCTTGTAAATTATTGAACGTAGAAAAAATCTGAGTATGTCACTGAATTCTACGTAAAAAACTACAAAGAGCACATTTTATTTCCTTTCGATAAGTTACAGGGTAACCGAAATATGGGGGGTGCTCCAAAATTCTTTAAACCATCCCGTATATCAAAAACAAGGGGGCTTAGAAAAATTCTAATAGCGGCATCTTTTGTTTCACAAAAAGTAGAACAGTGCTGCGAAAACCGCGTTCTTCAATCTTTATTAATAACGTATCCCGTAAATCCATCGAAAATTGGACACCCTGTACAAAGGTAATAAACAAATTTAACGTGTTCCAGAACGATTGCTTGCGACAGCGACCAATGGCTTTTCGCGCACGAATAACACTCAATATTTTTTTCTTCTTTACATTCGCACTATTTATAGTATAACAAATACCTAAGTAAATAAAGTTTGATTTAACTATACAGCTTTACTTTAATTATTATAATTATTCTGAACCTCTCTCTCTATTATTTATATTTTATTCCAACACAAACTGATCCAAAGAAGATCGCGGTGGCCTTAGCATCAGTATTTATACTTAATAGCTTTCAAGTGACCAATAGTAGTGTTCCGAAAGGAAATCATTAGTAACATATGAACCTACTTCCTCTAGCATTAACACGACACCCCCCCCCCCCCCCCTTACATTTGCAAGCATCTGCTATTAACGAAACATCAATATATTATTTAGTCAGATTTTATTTTTTATAGTGGTAAAAATAAGACCGTTTTAAAGTTCTAAGATATCCGTAAAGCATTCGTCAATTACTGTATCAAGGTTTCCAACATGCAACACAACTTTATAAAGTATTTTTTTTAAATTAGTAGCTTACAATAATATACCGGGTCGTTAGACAACCATATAATCAAATAATCACTATTTTCGAAAAGTTTATAGGCTTATTTATGACATATTTATTCGATTTCTCGTCATAATTGTGAAGATAAATATCTACATCCTTTTTTAGTCCTGACGGTAAGATTACTAAATATTGGGTATAATATTTCAACTCCTTTTATGCACAATCTGTTGGATAAAACCAAGAGACGAAACAATAAGGAAAAACGAAATGCATTTAATTATTTTGTTCAAAAACAAACACACTTCTAAAATATATAACAAGTCTGTTTACTATATTTGACAACTGTACCTCTACACTATTTTTAACATATAGGATATATTTTTATATAATAATATTTATATACTCATTTACTAGTTTTTAAAGCTTTTTATAATACTTTGAGATGTCTATGTATTTTGTGTATATTTGTAATAATTATATATGGCAAAATCACTTTTGATATTTTACCAAATTATTGTAATATCTAACGCTTATCTTGTATGCTGTTACAATTGTATGGTAGAATAATAAAATGCTAAACAACTAATGAGAATTATTTCTTTAAACCCTCCGTATCTATTATATGATTTTCAGATATATTGAACTACCATAATGAGTTCAAAGTTCAATGATTGATAATTGAATTGTGATTATATTTAAATTGCAATGGGCTTATTGCCGATAATTTTGTTTCTTTTATGGTATTCAATAGAATTCGATCATCTAAATAAACTTTTAAAATTTCAGCTCGATTGGTTTATCCAATCCTCAGATATTCAATGTCAAAAATTGGGTGTCAGTACAAAGCGCCTCGCCGACTCGTGACGTCATACCCTATAGTCCCTATACACGCGCGGGTCGCCGTCTGCGAAGGTGTAAGTTTGCTATACAGGTGGTACATGGCCTATTAGAAGTATCTCGAGAACTGAATAAGATTTTATATTGAAAATTTGGTTGTAGCTATCAGAGATGGTTTTGTAAAAGCATGTTGTTTGGGGGATGGCGGAAATCCATTGTCGCGTCGCCTAGATCAAAATTAGGATCTAAGTGATCACTATTACCTAAGTCAATAAGATTATATCCCCTAACTATACCTACAACTTCTGAGTTTTGACTATTCATAAAAAGTTTTTCAGACGGGAGAGGCCTTTTTGCGTTGAAGATAATGCTGGATTCCCCACCTAAGCTAATACTGTCATGATGGGGGCTGTTTGACTTTCTTAAAGTATCAGAGTTATTTACCTTATCCCACATATAATTAGGACTGGCAATAATTTCGTCAAACAAGCTATCAAGCACGGCCCCTGAAGGGGGCCTGTGAGGACCCACCTTGCCACCCGCCAGACTTGTCAGATCTGACGCCTCAACTTGACTATGACTTGAGGAGTCAGACATTTTCAAAGATTTTAGTTGACTTTTAATTTTTTTTATTGAAATTAAATTTTTCTTTTATTGTCACAACGGGTGATAATATAAAAGAAATTTTTTAAAACATTAAAATTTGTTTGAATAGTTAATGGCCTTTTATTTTGAAACTACTCCCTGTAGCTTTTATTCAAAAAACTTCTTATTTCTCTCACAATTTTTTACTCTTATTTAAAAGAAAACCGCAAAAATATTTCTACGGCCTGCCTTTAAGTTTTATTTACAAATCGGGGTTTTTCGGATTCGAATTACAAAAGATTTCTTAAATTTAGTTATGTCTAATCATTACAAAATCTTTTATAAGTAAAGCTTATAGCTTTAATACAGGTCCCCAACACGTTACTAACAATTTCCAGTTTATACAAGTGGTAACACGTCTGTACAAGTTTTTCCCAAAACTTATTTGTATTAAATCAGCGCCTAATCAATTTGAGACGATTTAGTTTAAATCGGGATAATACCCTTTTGTTCTTTTAAAAACAAATTTACACTGCAAAGTTCAAAAAGTTTTTGATCAGAAAATTCCCAACAGAGATAATACTCCGAAAACCAAAACGTAGTCAAAATGTTCTACTAAAGTTTTACTGAGTCACTGCCACACAAAGTTTTATGAACTCCCGAAAGAATCTTAAAAGTCAAAGTTTTTGTTAAATAAAGTTCTATATAGTTACTCACTATAGATTTGAACTTGAACAATATCTATAGTTTTCGGCTATCTGCGGTTATAAACTATGGCGGTTTGTCAGGGGGCTCGAATTTCTTTTAACTGTCTAAGCTTTTTGGCTGATGACAGAAACCAGCCTTACTTACAAAACGAGCTTCGTAAACAGATAGTCTCATTTATACCTCCCCCACTGACAATACACGCCGTGCAAGCACGTTCGCCCTAAACGCGGTTGAATAAAACCTTTCACAATTGTTCACCATTGGCCGAAGTCCCCTAATTTCGTAATTTATTGGAGATTAGGTTATTCGACTTTTGGACTAGCCTTTTTTTCGATTTCACAACCTTTGTGCAAATGGTTGCTACTTTCAAAACAAAGTGGGATTCAGAATAGTAGAGAGCTAACACCGTATCACCACTCCGGGGTCGCTTTAGGGGGTCTCTTGACCGAAGCCTAAAAACGAGGGAGCGTTTCAGTTAAGTGTCAAGAGGGAACCGTGTCCTGTATCTTACAACTTAACTTGTCGAGGGCTCTCGCTCTCACTAAACTTGCCCTTAATTTGCGTCACCTGGGTATTTATAGACCGCAAAAGCTTTCTAATTGGTCAGAATAATCTTACAGATCTTTGCCTAAAATTCAGGATGACAACAATTTTCCAAAATGAGATTTTCTAACTAATGGTCAGTCCTAAAATAATAAATCATACCTCGAACTGTAGGTAATAGTACTGCCTATTATGTTATCAAAAATTTACTTATCTCCAATTTGTATTTTGTTTTGTAATTGAAACATTATTAACATGCATCGAATTTTTCCTTCGCGCCACGAGCCGCAGCAGCGCTTGGCCACGCCCCGATTTTTAAGACTAGGTCTGAGCGGACGGACGGGCGAGTGAACAGTTCTAGATTTCTGGGCCCTTTGAAAGGCGAGATATTTAGATATTTTATTACATAAAATTATTTATTTATGGCTTTATGAAATCTATCTTGCTATGCAGACTTTAAAATATTTTATACAAAGAGACTTTATACCTTCCTATTATGAAATATCATTTCTCCCTCTATTTAACAAAACCCAAATCAATACCGCGTGTTGATTACCATATTTTTTTCTTAATTTTTTGATTATTTACGGTGGTTTTTATTGTATAAACCCAGTTTATACAACAATGGTTTTCTACGTTTCTAAAATATTTTGGATGATGCGGTGTTGCCGGATCATACCGAAAGTGGTAGCAACTTCGGAATTTTAAATGAATTACCCTATACATTTTTTTTGGAATCTAGGTAAAAAATCTAGATAACAAAATAATAACGTCAAATGGATTTTTCATTATTTTGTTTCAATGAATCCATTCCACAGCAGATAAGTTTTAAATTTCGCTGTAAGTCCGAAAATATTGAAGATAGGTATAGGAACACTTAATATCATTAGATAGAAAATTCGATCCTTCATTAGCAAAACATATCAAAATACCGGGTGTCCCATTTAAAAAAAGAAGATTTTTGCAATAATTCATCTCTCTCAGAAATATTGTTATGGAGACGCGCTGTATAAAACTAATTAAATACGCTTCGAAATAATAAAATTTTGATGGTCTTGTGGAACTATTGTCAAAATTTCAGCTTCCTAGCTGTAACCGCTAAAAATATATGGTTTTCTTTTCAGGTCCCGATACGGCGTTAAAAAATCACAAGATTATTTATAATTCAAAAACTCTTAAAGATAGGTATATGATATTATATAGAAAACTGTTTTAGATTTTTACCTAAATTCCAAAAAATATATAATATATAGGGTAATTCATTTAAAATTACGAAGTTGCTACCACTTTCGGTATGATCCGGCAACACCGCATCATCCAAATTATTTTAGAAACGTAGAAAACCATCTCTTATAGCTACAACCAAATTTTCAAAATAAAATCTCATTCAGTTCTAGAGATACTTCTAATAGGCCACTTTACTTCGTGCACCCTGTATATAGTCTGTAAGTAGTCAGTTCACTACAATCCGTTTGAAAGCTTTGATTTATTTACATTATTATTACCTGGACTATTTATGGCTAGGTATACCTAAATAAAGTTTTGGATTTTGTTCTATCAATAAAAATGTTCTCTTTTGTATTACTTCTGGAATATCTATATATTTTCTACGATCGGAATCTGAATCTGACAAGCTTAAATCTGTTAAAATAAATGTTGATCTAGAGGCGCTACTGGAAACTGAATCGGTATTATTTCGTTCTAACCGCATTTTCTTCGGAACCCTTTCCTTAAAAGGGCATTCTCACTTTTTTTCCATTTTTGACAATGGCAAATCTTTACTTGTACACTGGACTCCTTTGCTGCAAATTTCAACCTTAAATAACACTTGAACACCCATATCTCTAAACATTTTTATCCCATTTTCCAGCTCGACGTCATTCTCAATAGAAATTTCTAAAGATTTAGGAAGTAATAAGTTGTTAATCAAAGATTGCTGTTCTTTCTTTCGTAAAAACCGTGACGATAGTTTCGATTAGTTGGTCGTAACTCTATTTTTTTGACAATCAAAAACCTTGGTACTACTTTTGGCCTAAAGCCGCGTTCTCAGAGCAACGTACTGTCGCCAGCGACACCATCCCAACCAATCAGAACCGTTTACGTCATTACCCCTTATCCCCACCATCGAACGGTGCCGAAGTACAGTTGTCAGGTATCTGGTGAAATTTTACCAGATCTGGTGATTTTTTGTGATTTATAAAATATACCTCCCCAAAACGAAGCTGGTAACACCCGAAAACGGACTTTTTATAAAAGTTTTTCATTGTATATTTAGTTTTGAAATTTGAACCTCAGTTTTCCGAACAAAGGTAATTACTAATTATTTTGCCGTGTAAATAGTACGTACTTTTGCTTTTATAAGCTGTCATCGAAAAAATCTTTAAAAGAAAAAAAAACTAACCTCCAAGAGGGGAGAATTTTAATCCAACAGCCAAATTTCTTTTCCGCAGTCCACATACTCACACCCTAAAAAAACGTAAATATTGGCCTGGTACAATCGGAAGCAGTGATGCCAGAATGGTTCGTCGGGAAATCCGTAGAATACTGGGGAAAGGGTGGGGGAAGGCTTTCAAAAATCCGTAAAAATCCGCTTTGTGTAGAAATAGTTAAACTTATCTAATTTCATGCAAATTTGTTCTAAAAAGGTATTATTTTTCGTTTTCGCGTGAATTACGTACTTTATTCATAAAAAATTATTGGATAAATCGATTGAAAGTTGCGTTGTTACTGGTTGTTCAGAAGTAGCTGCGCCATGAACCCTAGTGACCAATACGAGTATATTATAGAGATATAGGGGTTCGTGTTTCAACTTTCAACTGCGCGCGAAACAAGCGCGTTCAAAATAATGTCATACGTCATACCAACCCCAAGAAAAAAATTGGTTACATCGTTGACCAACTTGAGAAATGAAAACGCCCATCATGCTGGCACAACTATTTACGGTAACAAAACTAGCTGAATCTGATAAAACATGCATTAAGATGCTTCCATATTCAAAAATCCGCAAAATTCCGTCCGAAGTCTGAAATCCGTCGAAAATCCGTTTATTTTTCTCAGGGTAGCAAAAATCCGTCAAAAACGGATTAATCCGTCAATCTGGTAACACTGGAGTGTTACCAGATTGAAAGTTGACACACGGAACCCTATATCTCTATATACTCGTATTGGTTACTAGGGTTCATGGCGCAGCTACTTCTGAACAACCAGTAACAACGCAACTTTCAAACGATTTATCCAATAATTTTTTATGAATAAAGTACGTAATTCAGGCGAAAACGAAAAATAATACCTTTTTAGAACAAATTTGCATGAAATTAGATAAGTTTAACTATTTCTACACAAAACGGATTTTTACGGATTTTTGAAAGCCCTCCCCCACCCTTTCCCCAGTATTCTACGGATTTCCCGACGAACCATTCTGGCATCACTGATCCTCACTAGCTTGTGTCTCCTCTATATCTTCAGTCCAAACAGATACAAAGCCAGCTTCGTGCAGAGCATACTTGCCCTTTGTAATCTGTATCTACAATAATCTAAAAATATTTATATTATAAGATTTAGGCATCTATAGAGCTACAAAACTAATTTTTAGATAACATTACGAAATTGCCAAAAGTAGGGCTAACAATATCCCTTGTGACCTTAAAAACAGTTTACAATTTTAATTCAAAATGATGTTTTACCAGTATTATTAACTCTTGCACATTCTTCCGCAGATAAACTTTATTCTAAATTCAGCTTCAGAACAGTGAAGAATTTCCACAGGAATATAATTTGAATTTGTGTCCACATCCATATTTAATGTTTTAAACTTGAACTTATCACATTTCTTAATCTCTTCCGATTGCAGCAGGCCAATATTTACGTTTTTTAAGGGTGTGAGTATGTGGAATACGGATGTTGGATTAAAATTTTCCCCTCTCGGAGGTTATAGGTTTGTTTTTTAAAAGATTTTTTCGATGACATCGTCAAATTTGATTTTTATTTTCGTATTCTACTCCTCAAAATATGTATATTTATTCTGGTTAGTAAAAAATGAACCAATGTGATTAAAAAAACCAATGTAGGGGAGAGGGGGGTTCAGTGTGTCAGTTTTTGTATTTTTTATTTTTGTTTATGACTTTTCGACTTAATACATGAACTGATGACTCCTACGTAACATAGGTAGTTAGAGCAATTAATATTTATGCCCAAAGAGAATAAAATATCAGATTGTAAGGATAAAAAATCATTTTTATATGCCAATGTCAAATGACACAGGTTGCCCCCTTCGTGGGGTAAGTTGTGTCACACAGTAGTATTCAGTGTGTCAAATAAAAAAATGAACTTATTCTTTAAAAAAACAATTTAATTAGGAAACAAGACAAATAAGGTGAATGTAACAAAGTTAATATCGGATATTATAACAGTCAAAGTTAAAGGGAAACGACAACATTCCAGAAGTTCTTGTTGTTTTACCCATGGTTTTTGGGTTTGGTAATTTCGCCAGTTCAATGTCTTTCTTGGCAAGTACAAACACCGTGTTTTCGACAAAATTGCCCTTTCTTGTTGGCTTTAAATTTAATATTTCAAATTCATCTGGTAAAATATTAATGACTTTTCCAACAGAATATATTGGTGTCTTATGGGAAACACCTTCTTTTAGAAGAACATAGTCATTTATTTTTGCTTGCGTATTTCCAAAAATAATTTCGTATTTATCAAACGCATTATCACTATCATCACTAAAGGCAGACGAGGTTTCATCATGCAGGCTGATGTTATCATCAGACCCTTCACTGCTACTATAATTTTTTGATTCCTCAACAAAAACTTTTTTCTTTACATCTTTCTTGTTTTCCAAATCTTTTTTTCTAATTTTCTCTTCAAGTCCTTTACACAAAGCATCCTTAATGGGTGTTTTCGTTAGAATTTCACTTTTTCTCTTGCGCCTATTACTATTGTTGCTTTTACGTGGTTCGGCTTTGGGGAAGGGTCTTATATCTTCTGGTTTAATAACTTTTGTTACCAACTCTTCTCGTGCTGGCTCTATGGGACTGGCTGTATCTAAATTTGTGATTTGGTCTAAGTTTAGAGTGCTTGTACCTGCACCGTCGGCGTGGTTTCCAATCGTAGTGGCTTTGAGATCTTGCAGCGGTCGATTTGTAACTTCAGATCCTAAATAGTCCACTTCTGTAAAAACATTTCTGTTAAATGGCCAGATCCCAGTAACCTCGAAGCCACGGGAAATATTTTTTGGAGTAAATGAAGTTTCATATGCCTTGCCACATAAACCAGCTACATCATAAATACTAATAGTTTTTCCGGGATTACTTATCATCCAGTCATTGGACGCAGCATTGAAAGCCGTTTTAAATGCCTTATAAACAGTGCGGTCTAAAGGCTGCAACTTATTCGATGTATGAGGGGGCAAAGTAACTAAAACAATCCCATTTTCTTTACAAAAATTTAGGCTGCCAATTGTAATATGGGATTCATGGTTATCAAATATGAGAATCACTTTGTTTTGGACAGTGGCTCTTATATTTTTTTGAATGTGTTTCAAAACCTCCACAAATATATCTCCGTTCATCCAACCAGTTTTCGTAGCATATCCTGCAGCGCCTGGAGGTGCTCCTTTAATCATGTGGTCCTTATACTTAACTCTTGGAAAAATCAAACACGGTGGGACTGCGCTTCCATTAGCAGATATTATGCAGCACGCTGTCACCAGAACACCTCTCTCTCCAGATGTAATCTGGCCAACTTGCTTTTGACCTTTTTTTGCTACAATTTTCGGTGGATTATGAACGGTAGTAAGTGCGGTTTCGTCTAAATTATAAATTCCGCCAGGAGTTAAATTGCCACCAAACTGTTGATAAACTTCTTCCAAGTTATCAAAAAATACTTTAACGCTACTTCTATTAAAAGCAGTTGCTCTAGCAAGGCTAGTTCCCTCTGGTTTACGAACAGATAACATGGGAAATCTCTTTTTAAATTCGTAAAACCAGTCAAATCCTGCAGACTTATTTTGTTCCCAGTTAGAGGGTATTTTTAGATTATTCGCAACGGCTAATTGATAGGCAAATTCCATTACTTGTTTTCTTGTGAGACCGTGATGCATATTTGCCACATCAATAATATAGTTGGCTAAATCCTCTTCGAGTTGAGATGTTAAAACTTTATTAACGCTATAGTTTGGTTGAAAAAGAAAATTTTCCTTTTCTTGTTCAGATGCAGTATTATATTTATTAACATATCTCTGAAGTGTTGTTCTATTTATTTTTAGTCTGGCCGCTAAGTTTTCATGGATAACTTGAATAACGGCGGCTTTCATAACAGCAGGATCTGTGAGGCCTATTTTCGTCTTTCGTTTTCTATTACGAACCATTTTGTGTATCTCTGAAACAAAACAAAAACGTAATAACCTCGATGGGGTACACTGTGTCGGACACACTGTGCCCCCCTATTTTGTGACACAAAGTGCCCCATATTTCAAATAAAAACAAAAGTTGTCTTGATATTTTTTTCTAAAAAGCAATTATACTAACCTTATTAAAATTAAGTAGTCAAAGTATGTCACATCACTTTACAATTACCAGTTTTTTCATAGAAAATTACTTTATCCCTTAAATCACTTTTTAACCTTGATTGTAAAATATTACTTTTCACCTTAGAAAATCAACAAACGCACTACTCAACTGTTCGAAATGAACTGAATCTTTAAACGGGGACTGTACCGATATGTTACCTCTACATGCTTCTGCACGCGGGATTTCACAGTTGTGCAAACATTAGAGGGCGCCAAATTTAAAATGATTCACTGTGCCCCATGACACATTGAACCCCCTTCTCCCCTAATTAAAAATTATTTAATGATCAAATAAATTTTAAAAGCAAACGCACATAATATTTATTCACAATATTTTAGGACCAAATAATTAGTAATTACCTTTGTTCGGAAACAACGAATACTTATTTCGGAAAACTGAGGTTCAAATTTCAAAACAAAATAAAAAATTAATAATACTCCAGCGCAGTGTTGCCAGGTATCTCGTGAAATGTCACCAGATCTGTTGATCTTTTTGTGATTTTATGAATAATCTGGTGGTCCATGAAAATCTTTTAAAAAAAGTCCGTTTTCTGGTGTTACCAGTTTCGTGTTGGGGGCGGTATATTTTATAAATCCCAAAAAATCACCAGATCTGGTGAAATTTCACCAGATACCTGGCAACACCGCTAGAGCAGCGTGGGGATGAGGGGTAATGACGTAAACGGTTCTGATTGGTTAGGTTGGTGTCGCGGGCGACAGTACGTAGCTCTGAGAACGCGGCTTAAAATCAAAATTCGAAAATTTTCGCTCTCAAGAGATACGGGGAAAATCAACAAATTGACAATTTCTAAATTACCCTATATTTCCTTTATTAAAAGAGGTACAGAAATGTGTTTTATGCAGAAGTTTATTTATAATAATTGTTGAATAATCTGCCGTTTTCAGAATAAGTATACGAGGTCAGTTACCTGTAATATACAGGGTACTCCATTTAAAAAAATGAGGTTAGGTCCGATAACTTTTTTACCTGACCGCGTATACTTGTTCTAAATATGGCAGATTATTCAAGAATCATTATAAAGAAACTTTTGTATAAAACATTTTAAAGTAATTTTGAAATTGTTAAATTTTTGATTTTCCCCCGTATATCTTAAGCAGGCGAAAATTTTCAAATTTTGAGTTTATCATTTTAAGTTTGACCCAAAAAGAGTACATGGCACCTACATTACTTTTTCAATAGCACTAACAGTTACGGAGATACCCTATAAAAGTGTCGAAAATGGGACAGATGTACATATAATTTTCTATGTCTTTTTGTATCTAAAATAAATATATGTATATCATATATTTTGTAGTCTGCTTGCACGTTAGCATATTTAAACTTAGGTTAAAGCATCGGTTTTTCTAATATTTACTATAAATTATTGACCAAATATTTGGGCGTGGTAATAAAAAATAATTTGCCCCCGCCGATTTCTCCTACGGGGGACTTTTTTCTCCACTTTGCCCACCTCAATTAAATTCTGTATCCGCGCCTGCATGGCAGCATTACAAGCTTTCTTCTCACTCATTTTAATCCAGCAAGAAGATAAAAAATATATAATTTAACAATCAAACGACGTTTTCATACAGAATCACGCGCTATACGCTTCTAAATTTTACACGAAGCTCCGCACCGTTTCCGCGAGGTCCAGCTTTGATGATTATTTAAGGGCTTAAAACTCCGAATAAAAATCTAAATATTTTGAAATTGCCTCTACTTTCGAGCTGAATTAAAGATCAAATGTAGGCAGCAATTAATTTAATAAATTTGACTACATTTTTTAGGTAAATTGAAATAGAATAAGAATGGGAGATGGTGCATTCAAATTTTTTAATATAACCATTGACAGTTTAAGCAATGGGTTATTAGCATATTCAGTCACTGGCGCGGTAGAAATAAAACTATACAGATATTGTTTCAATATGGTGGCACTTCCGGTTATACCGGAAGTCGGCGTCTACTTGCTTATTTTAAATGGAACACCCTATATATTATTACATTATTGGATTCTATGTAAGATTCTAGACAGATATTATACCGTGTCCTATACCTAAGTATGTAAGCATGTTCGACATATTTAAGGTTTTATATCTAAAATGAAGTTGGCAGATCTTAAAATAGTTTCTAATTTTTCCCATATGGAAGCCTTTATTAGTTGGGGATGGATTCCTTTTTGAAAAGAACCTGCTTTAATCGATTTTTATAATATGTGGATAACTATTAATACAGGGTATTCAAAATGAATGAAATGAAACCACCTCTTCTTACCCTCAGACACTTTTTTAGTATTCTATTACGTTTCGATTCTATTACTTTTAATCAAAGATTTCTAGCAACACTGCTCCAGTGGTACATGATAGTTCCTAATAAAATTGCTGGAAGGCTGGATATACCCAGGAAAGGGAAAAATTAGGAGCTCGAGTTTCTATACATGAAGCATGAACAACCAAAGAAAGTATTCGTTGCAAGAAACAATCACAATAACGAATACTTATAAACAATTTAAATAGTGAAAGGAGGAATATCAACAAAACAAAATGCTTTAGCACAGAGGAATGCTAAGTCGGTTGTTGTTAAACCGGTGGACAACCGTTCTCTGGCCAAGGAAGTGTCTCGACATTTTTCAAATGTGGCGGAAATCTCACCGGGAATGAGCTCTCCCATTGGCCTAGTGATATTTTATTTATCCAATTAGAAAAAAGTAGGTGAATGATACCTTTTAATGAAGAACTGTTCTCTCTTTTATTTCTTTTAAACAATACCATCGAAACACATACATTTCGTTTAAATGACATAAGTTTGAATCAATAAATATTGATTATCAACAGATTAAAAAAACACCATTAAAATTTGAATTTTATCTCATTTTATTGGTTTGTCATTTCAAGATCACTGGCAGATCTTTTCTTAAAACGGTGTGAGTCCCTTTAGCATCCTACTAGTACCGAAAGTCATATTATGGCCACTCTGGATAAATCGTGCCTATTCATAACCAATCATTTTCCATTTTTTTGGTAACTTGAAAAAAAAAAGCAACTCTTCTAAAAAACAAAGAATAAGTAATTGTAATTAACTGGGCCAAGAGAAACCTTGATATAATTAAATTTTAAAAGAAAAACTTTACAAACTGATGAAGTGGCACGTGGCACATCTTTTCGTGGGTCAGTTTGGAAGAGACTGACTTCTTGTGAAGACATAACATTGCCAATATTCGATGTGTATACGAGATTGAACACTGAAGTTACAACAATAATTTATTTCACACTTGAAAACATATTTAACACTACTGCGATAATAAGAAACTGGAGCAAGCTTGATATATTAGACGGAATAAATATTTTTTTTCAAATAATTGGCCCACCTCCCGCTGCTATGACAGTAATGGCAGTATCAAGCCTAAGTATTCGTTGGTATCAAGACTGCTCGAGTGATAAATTCAAGCGAAAATCGTCGCTCATCACTTTTAATTTCTATGCCCGATATTCTCCGCCGCCTTACCGCTACCGGTTGAGCGCTAAGTGACTTTATTGCTCGTTATTAATCGGAATTAATATCGAGTGATTAACCGCTCAAGCGATCACTCGATTATTGGAAAGACTTGTCGAGTTACAAATTCAAGCGAAAATCGTCGCTTATAACTCAATACTCGATCTTCGACGAAGGCGCCCTATATGTGTTACTGTAACCGGCTGAGCCACCACTCGAGCAATCGATCGAGGGATAATCGCCCGAGTATCAAGTACTCGATCACTAAAATCATCGGTTTTTCCCAACACTAATCATGGAAACTCGTTAGCTTCCTCTGCAATTGAACCCACCATTGAACCGAGCAATCGTTGATAACACCCTTCTACAAAAAAGTAAGCAAGTATATATGACCCAAGACCCAGTTCAACTACAGATCCATAGGACAAATCTACTGGGTGAGTGGGTGAAGACCTTCGACAGATGAACACCAATCAAATGCATTATTAATATGTACAAATATACGTAACAAAAAAAAAATTAAACATGGTCTATGATGAACAAGGAAGCTATGACTGTGATAACCATTTTCTCAAAAATTATAAATATGTTATAGAAACTATGTTTTAACAGAGAAAGAAACAAACGCTCAAACAAATTTTAAAAAATGCCGTTTTTAGAACTTTTTACTCAGAAGTCAGGTTAAACTTTGAGGGTTGATGCACATAGGAGTGATAGGTCTGCTCTGTCGTTTACTATAGTGGTATCTTAATTTATTGGAATTTTTATAAAGTAAGATTAGCACATATAACATAATATAATCGTAATATAAATCCTTAAAAATTAATTAGGCCGTGTCCTACGTCAGAAAAAGATTTTCTTACAGCTCGCTCCCACATCCCATGAACAAGGCCGAAAAGGAATCCTGAAGTTGAATAATTCAGCGGCATATCGTTCCTCTGTTACTTTGACAGAGAAAAAAGAAGAGAGCTCAACCTAATCTTTTTTCCCCGAAATTTAGTAACGGCGAGGAGCGAGAAAGAAATAATGCATATTGGCCTTTAATAAAACAAAGAAGCATACACACGTGTAATATTATATTTTTGCTGTCAAGTAAAAGGAACAAACGTCAAGTCAGAAATACCGCGTGGTCGATCTTTTCGTTTTCATCAGTTCGAGAAAATGGCAACCTCAATTTCCAAAAAGCGAAAATTTGTCGGGGACGGCGTTTTTAAAGCTGAATTGAACGAATTTTTAACCAGGTAAACACTTATATTTTCCAAAAAATTTATATGAATTTTCGTAGTTAGAAGTTTTTAGAATCGTTCATCTAGGGAATACTTTACTGAGCAAGCAATTTAGACAATGTGGTAATTTGTTGGTAATACTAGTTTTTTATGCGTTAAAAAATCAACACTTACATTTTTACGGGAATATAGGGTTGAAATACAATAAGGAAAGGGAACGCCTATAACATATTTACATAAGGTTCGCTAGCAATTAGACTACTTTGGATGTTTCAGATTGTAAAAAAATTACATGTCCAGAAGAACCATCACCAAGCTCCTAACAATTATTTGAGGGTTCATTTTTCCTGGTTACTTTATTACCACAAAATATCAGATATTTGCTTGAGAGGTAGCCGTTACCCATATCATTGTATGGTGCTATCACCTTATTTTCTGGGTACCCAGTTTATCCCTAATAGTAAAGTAAGAACAAACCCGAATGTTACAGAAGTAGAGAGAAATAACTGTAAATAGAAGGGCAGTAGAAATAGAATGTAGGCCATTTCCAACGGTGTCCTCCAAGCAGAGCTGCATAATTATTAGCAATCTGTACTTTTATATTTCTATTTTTCTACCTTTATCCAAACAGCTAAATTTACAACTTGTCAAGAAATGCTTAAAAGTATTTAATTGATTGCAGTTACCCCTTACTTAATAGGGGAATTTCAAGAGACAGAAAACACGTTACATAGGTACAAATTTTGGTTTTATATACCTAGTTGTGTATATAAAGTAGTTGACTTTAGTTGCTAATGTTTTATGTATTACTTATAACTAAATTTCCTTAATTAAAAAATAAATTTTGTGATTTAATTAAGTCCACATTTTCGACACTTTCTGCTAGATAGAATGTTGTGGTTTTCACTGTGTACCCTTTTATTTAACAAAACTAAAGATTCCAGTGTCATGGCTCTTAGTTTTTAATCTTCAGGATGATTTTGAAAATCTTTCACCTCTCCATTATGCATTAACTTATTAAAAAGGTAAAAACTGATCTTGTTAAAGATTTCCACGTAAAGTTTAGTGGCGTAGCTAGTTTTTCTCAAAAAAGTTTCTTTTTTGGCATATTAACAAAAATATTTTTTTTAATTGGGACACCCTATATATAATTTCTTTAATTATTTAGTCATAAACGCGAACTCTGACGAGCATTGTTGGATGTCTAGACAACTCGATCCGGTGGCCGGAATATCGGCGGTTCGGTCCGGCCTAGGATTTTACTGTTCCGGTGGTCCGGCCAAATTCCCGGTTTGGTCCATCCCTAGATTTTATAATATACTTTTTATTTAATAATTCTTAACAATGGCCGTTCATGATATATTGGCATGTTTTATATAATCCAATTTAACATTTAGAATAGCTGTCAAAATTTTGAATTTGTTTCCAAAAAATTGACAATGCGAAACTGTTATAAGTAGAGATGTAAAGGTAATATTACCGAGGTAATGTTACCGTAATATTACGTATTATTACGTAATATTACCGCAAGATCGGTAACATTGGAAATACTGTTTTTTTTTTTTTTTTTTTTTTCCATAAGCCAAATCCAGTTGAACAAAACGGGGCGATACATCTCTTTAAAATTGCCGGTGAAAACAAGATGGGGTTCCTTTGTTTCTTGTATAAAAAGCTTTTTGGAGACTAAACATTCATTAAAAAGTTTAGCAGTTGATGATAGCCCAGATATTTCTGATGTTCTTTCATCAAATACAGTAAGACTTCTTCTTCAAAACGAATTTTGGTTGCAAATAGAAGCAACTTATGACTTGTTCCAGCCAATGTCTAAGTGGATAACGATTTTTGAAGCTAACGGGCCAACAATCTCAAAAGAGTTTATCTGCTTTTTTGAAATAAGGTCTATATTACGTGAGAAAGTATCAAATTTATCTATTACTATGTTTGAAAACCAGAAAATGTGTTCAATTCTTGAAAAACGAGAAAATATATGTTTAAAACCCGTTCATCTTGCTGCTTACCTATTAGAACCAAGTCAACGCGGCGAGAAGTTAACTGAAGCTGAAATTTTAATTGCAACGGAGTTCATCTATGAAACTGCAAGGCGTCATCCAAAGTATTCTTCACAAGTAGATCTTATTATGGAAGCACAGTACAAAATTAGAGGTAATATTTTTGCTAAGGAATTCGTCATTTCCAGCGAAAAATCTATGTCTGGATCTGTTTGGTGGGCAGGAATTTGCTCCAGTTCTAAAATAAGTAGGTTAGCTGTAGACATTTTAAATTTACCATCGTCAACAGCCGCAACCGAAAGAACCTTTAGTACTTATGGATTTATTCATCGGCAAAAAAGAAACAGACTAACCGTGGAGAGGGCCGGAAAACTAACTTATATTGCCCATAATTATAATTTACTAAATGAAGAAGATCATTCGAGAATAGTAGAAGATACTGAGGAAGAAATAGAAAAAGAAGATATCGGTTTCGAAGTTATAGACTTGACTCAATTAACGAAAGAGAAAGAAGAATCAGATGACGAGGTTGGGGATGATGATGAGGATGATTTACCATTATCCACTCTATTACGTAGTCCATTCTGACTCTGACTAGTTTAAAAAACGTTCTTATTGTTTTTCGTAATGTTTTTACAGTTTTGAAATAAAAAAAACTAGTATTACTTAAAAAGCTGTTTTTTTTATAAATTACCAATGTTACCGTAATATTACCGGTAATATTACCGATTTTTAAATTACCGGTAATTTTACATCTCTAGTTATAAGTAGTGTAAATTATCAAAAATATTGCAATTTTAGGTTCTTTTTGAATATAAACATAAACAACTATACATTTTTAAAAACCCAAAGTATGCTCAATTAATTAAAAAAATAATATACTTCTAGGGTGTCCCATTAAAAACTTATATTTGTTAACAACTGAAAAACGAAACTTTTTAAAGATAAATACGCTACTGAACTTTACGTAAAAATCTCTAACAAGATCAGTGTCCCACTTTTTAACGAAAGGAAAGGTTCCAGTGTCAAATTTGTCATAGCTCTCTTAGTTTTTAATCTACAGGACGATTTTTCGAAGTTTCCGCTGCCGGTGGCCTTCCCGAGGGGACATCGACGTTAACGTGGGCTCTGAATCATGTAATACATCCCCTAGGGGGTTTGTTCGGGTTTGTTGCACCAAGAGAACTTGGTGTAGCTCATCATGGTAGACCTACGTATTGGGAATTTGTGGCGTCCGTCACCCGCACCCTATGAGATATATCACCTGTGTGAATGGGGAGATGATAGATTCTTTATTCTTCCCTATTTTTATAATATATGTATCTCCAAAAGTTATAATGGACGGTTATGGTGAATCACCCTCTAATTTTATGAATTTTTAGGGAATTGTCTGAAGATGGATATTCTGGTGTTGAAGTGCGTGTCACTCCAACTCGCACAGAAATTATTATTATGGCCACAAGAACCGACCGCGTTTTAGGGGAGAAGAACAGAAGAATCAGGGAGTTGACTTCTGTTGTCCAGAAAAGATTCAATTTTCCAGAGAATTCCGTAGTCCTTTACGGAGAAAAGGTGGCCAATAGAGGATTGTGCGCCATTGCCCAAGCAGAATCGTTAAGGTTCAAATTGATTGGTGGCTTGGCTGTCAGAAGAGCTTGCTACGGGGTACTGAGATACATCATGGAGTGCGGTGCGAAAGGTATGTAGGTTTTTTTTTTGTGAATACCATCAGATATCGCGGCTGTTATACCTCTATCGGTAAAAACGGAACTGATATTGTTTGCCCGGTGGTTTCTGAACGTCGGAATGAGAGCGAGAAAAAATTAGGCTATGCTGCCGTTAATTGTGTTAGCAGTAAAGAATAATGTAATTTCCAATAAAAACAACTAAACTTACCAGTAATATAATAAATTTGAACATAATCAAATCAACCCAGACAAATGTGAGGATGTGTAAAAATGATCATTTTCCACAATATTTAAATTAATAAAATAAATCTCTTACTCATCGTCTTCAGATGTCTATATGGCAACGCTGTAGCCGCGTCCTATTTTTTGCTAAGGGGCGAAACCATAAAGGATTTTTCTATAGCCTTTCATTAAGCTAACAAGAAATAATTCTATACAGGGTGTCCGCTAATTAATGGTACATGGAAAAACCACAGACTCCTTACATAATGTACAGAAATGCAAGGTTTTACGATTCTTCAAATGTACAAATCCGCAGAGTGAGGTCTATGGTATCAATGGTGTCAATTTGGAAGTTGTATCAAATTTTAATGACCTTGGGGTAACATTTCAAAGCGATTTATCTTTCATTATACATGTGGTTAACATTGTTCGGAAGAGTCTTAGGCTGTTGGGTTTCATAAAGAGACACACAAAGCATATTTTTGACACCAAGGCCTTGACAGCCCTCTACAACGGTTTGGTGCGTAGTGTTCTGGAGTATTGTTCAGTAATATGGAGCCCTATTTATCAAGTCCATATTGGCAGACTGGAAAGGGTACAGAATAAGTTTACAAAGTATCTACGATTCAAGCTCCGTTTCCCATATGATGGCGTTCCTTATGACACGAGGCTGCTCCTGTGTGGTGTGCAATCACTAGAATATCGGAGAAGAAATGCACTTTTGCTTTTTTTTATACAAACTGGTCACTGGTCTTATGGACTGCGAGTGGCTGCTACGTTCAATTACATTTCGTGTCCCAGTGAGGATAACCAGGCATAACCAATTGTTTTTTGACCGTAGACACAGAACAAACTATGGTAGCAACGTTTTTGTGGAGAGGATGTTTAATAGCTACAACAGACATTTCACTGATTGTGATATTTTTAGAATTAGTCTTGCAGTATTAAAGAGACATTGACGGTGTTTTTCTTATTTCTTATTTTTGTTGGAATGTTTATTTTATGATATGTACCATTTAGGATTTTTAATTCTGTAGTGTACTATGGCTAAATCAATAAATAAAAATATTAGGATTTAATTATACTTACCTATATCCGAAAGTTGATATTAACTTCATTTTTGTTTTTTTCTAATAACTTTGAGGAAACTAACGTTTTTTTTTTACAAAATTTCGCAATTATGGGTTTTTTAGAGAAATTGATTTTTTTGCGAAATTTTAATGTACAATGTAGTCTGTGCGAATGTGTGACATTTTTTGCACATTCATAAGGTCATAACTTTTTTGTGCCTCAGTGTATTAGTTTTTAATAAAAATAATACTTTTCTCATGTTTATTATGTAAAAAAGGTATACTAAGTTTAGGTCGCCCAGAGTTGCATCTTACCGATTAACTTTTACATGCTAATTAATGTTCTAGTAATGGTAATTGGGAATAATAAATACAAGAATTGTATTGTTCTTTAACTTACTTTAATTAAAATAACTTTGACCCTAGAGAATACAGTGTTGAAGGAAATCAACAGCAATGAAAACACAAACTTACGATAAACTCAAACATAAAACACTTTCTGACGAAGCTATCCTACACTAATCAACAAACAAATAACAACATGGAGGTTTCATAGTAACTGCATCTCTAAATTTTATTTGTCGTCTCATAGATTACCTTAAGAAAAAATTTTGTTTACATATTAATAATAATTGGACAGGGTGCACTAAACAATTTAAATACAAATATCTCCGAAACGGTAACTCTGGGCGACCTGAACTTATACCTTTCTCTCTCTACCGTAATAAATATGAGAAAAGTATTATTTTCATTAAAAACTTAAATACACTGAGGCACAAAAAAGTTATGACCCAATAAATGTGCAAATAATGCTGCAGGCAGCGCCACCTACTTTGTACATTAAAATTTCATAAAAAAATCAATTTCTCGTACTAAAAAAACCATAATTGTCAAATTTAAAAAAAAAACGTTAGTTTCTCGCAAAGTTATTAGAGAAAAACAAAAATGAAGTTTTAACTTTAACACCCTGTATCTCAGTTAATATCAACTTTCGGATATATTATATCCTAATATTTTTACGTAAGGAGTCTGGTTTTTCCATGTCCCATTAATTAGCGTCCAACATCCCTAATTCTATAGAAACAGAAGTACTTTCTCCTCTTGTCGGACTTTAGCCTTACTGACGAGCCGTGATACGGCGAAACGCGTGTAAGGATGACAAAAGGCAAAAGTTTTATTTTCAGAAATAATTAGGTCTAAATTGACTGAAATTTAAACAAATTCTAGATGATTTGTTATAACGACTCATTATAGGTTTCATAAAATATATCAAATGTGTTTTATTAAATTTGACATCCTACAATGAAACAAAAATTTCATTAGATTAATTTTATTTCTTATGTAGGTCCACTCTTTGTAGTATCTCTGGACACTGTTAAAGGTGCGGTTTCCTCGGAGCGGCCAAGTTGAGCGATCGTCGCCCGGCTATGATCGCGAACTACTGCTCGAAGGCAAAACAATGCCTCCCAATCTCCCATCACGCAGCTATGTTGAGCGAATTTCCTTTGAGCAGTTGTTCACGGACATCGCTGGGCGACGATCGCTTAACTTGGCCGCTCCGAGGAAACCGCACCTTAAAACGCACAGAAGTTTGTCACTACAGAGCACGCTTATGGTAAAGCGTTTTCTAGCATGGTTTTTATATATTTTTACCCCTCGTTCCTGATACGAAAACGTTCAGAATACGCTGGGCGAACAATAGTGTGAAATGCCTATAATTGCAATTTGAAGAGCATTTGACGTCCATAAATAAGTCCCTATGAATTTAGTATACCTAGCGTTGATATTGACTTGGTTGTAGTATGTTGGAGTATTTTTATGTCTATCGGCTGCAACTTTCTGTAATTCTAAAGGCCGTATTAGACTAGGCAATTTTTTCTCTTGCGCCGGCAATTATAATGGCACGTATTCATGCGCAGTAAACCGTTTTCGATCAGCTGGAGCATTGTCAACGGTCAGAACAGCAGTGGGTACTGTCGAAATCCCTAAAATATCCCCAGAATTAGAGATGTGCAAACCTGTTCGTTTTGATTACCAGTTAAAGCAGCTACTGCTATTTACAAAGAGGAGGTGCAACAAGTTGCTGAATTAGCAGTCCATAAGTTTAATAAAGAATGTAAACTGCTAATTTAAGTACCAGTGGGTTTAAATGGCCATTACCTGTTCATACCTGGTTCGGCCAAATAATAAACAGTTAAAAATAACAGAATAATCCATGTCTACCCAATTGTGCCGGCAAGGGCAATTAAAATGGCGCCTGCCCCATTTCTGGTAATGAGAGACAGGCTGATCGGGAACAGTGTACTGCGCATGAATCCGTGCCATTTTAATTGTCAGAAGAGTAGAATTTCTGACTGTAGTACGGAGAACGGTGTACTGCGCCTGAATCCTTGAATTATAATTGCCATTGCTGGCGCCATAAAAATTCCCGAGTGTAATAAGGCCTTAAAATGAGAATAAACACTGGCTGTGTTAAATTTTATTTTCGATCTCTGGCGGCAGAGCACATTTTAAATTTATTTTTCTTAATTTTAGGCTGTGAAGTTGTAGTATCTGGCAAACTGAGAGGTCAAAGAGCCAAATCAATGAAATTCGTTGACGGACTCATGATTCACTCAGGTGATCCATGTAATGACTACGTCGATACCGCTACCCGTCACGTGTTACTTCGGCAGGGTGTGTTGGGAATAAAGGTTAGTATCAGCATTTTTAGTGTGTAGTTGATGTTGTTAAAAACTACACTCATAGACAAAATCAAATGCCAAAATGTTTGAAATTCAATGGTTTTTAATCTGAGGACGGTTTTCCATGAAATTTTCTCTTAAATTGTAGATGAATTTCTCAAGATAATCGTTGCTTCTCAATTTTTAGAAAATATTAATTTTTGTGATAGTGTACCATAGGGAAGCAATATTATCTTTTTGTCTTGAAGATTCTGTAGATGTTTTAGGAGAAAAGAAAATTTCTGTAATTATTTGATATGTTGAGTGGTATTTTGTATTCTTAAAAAACCCAGAATGCTAATGACAACATTTTTTTAATAGGTGAAAATCATGTTGCCTTATGATGCTACTGGTAAGATGGGTCCGAAGAAGCCCCTACCCGACAATGTTTCAGTGGTTGAACCAAAGGAAGAAATTATTCCAGCATTCCCAAGTTCAGAAATCAAACCAGTGAAGCCGGAGGGTGGCCCACCCCAAATTCCGGTTGCAATGTAGAACGTTTGAATTAAAATTTTATTAATATAGATGTTTTGTTTGCTTTTAATTCTTATTACCGTAGGAACGTACTAGGGGTATTTTAATGAAGATGGTTAATTTAAGGAACAAAACGTCGGAAAACAAGTAAGTGTTTTATACCACTGAACGTAAATTTCGGTTCGCTCATAATTTAAACAAAAAAATCCAGGGTGGTATTTAAAAAAATTAAGTTGATGATGGTGACATAAAGACGAAACGTCGCATTAAAGATCTGATGATGCCATCTTGTGGAGAATAAAAAGTAGCAGTGAGGAAGTCAAATTTATTTTTGGACATCTCATCGAACAAAGTCGGTAAAGACTAAAAACCGAAACGCAAAATTTTAAATTTTTCCAAATATTTTGGAAGCCTCTGTATTTATTTTTGATTATTTTGCGGCGTATTATTGGGCACATAATTATGCAAATCATTTAAAAAAAACAGAATCGACTGTTCGTCCTTAATCTTCTTCTCTAGGTGCCATCTCCGCTGCGAAGGTTGGCAATCATCAAGGTGATTCTTATTTTTGAGACCGCAGCCCTAAATAGTTCGTTGCTGCTACATCCGAACCATTCCCTCAAGTTCTTCAGCCATGAATTACCGATCTTCTTCCTTGGATTTTTCCTTGCATAATGATTTGCAATACTCTATATTTCTCTCCTCTCATAACATGTCCCATATACAACAGTTTCCTTCTTTTAATTGTTGGAATCACTTCTTTCTGTTTGTGCATACGCATCATTACTTCCACATTGGTTACTCTCTCCACCCATGAAATCCTCAATATTCTCCGGTATATCCACATCTCAAATGCCTCCAGTCTTCTCTCGTCAGCCACCTTCAGTGTCCAGGACTCCATCCCATAATACAGTATAGACAACACGTAGCATCTTATCATTCGAATTTTTAATTATAGGTTTAGATCCCTGCAATAGAAAAGTCTTTTCATTCTTGTAAATGTGTTTCTGGCCTGTTCGATTCTAATTCGTATTTCTTGGGAGCTGTCATTGTTTTCATTAATGTCCTTAATAAACACTACAAACTCTAGACTGAACTTATAAAACTTACAAAAATAACCCCTAGTGTTTTATCAACACATTCTTAGTCATAAAAATTTCAAGTGATTAATCGCTCGAGCGATTCACTCGATTATTCAAATCGTTCGAGTATCAAGTACTCGATTATTAAAATCATCGGTTTTTCCCAACATATATGTATATCATGCCAACCTCGTCTTAAAGTGTATAAAATAGTGCGTCTACTTGGCGCCACGTGGGAAAGTTTTTTATTAATAATTTTCCGAAAAAAAATTATTCTTTATAATGGATCCAAAAACTGAAATTCAATCATCAGACGCTAAATTTTTTCAGTCGAATACGAGGTTTGTTCAAAATTATAAATTTAGCTCGAGAGTAAGGTACTTTTTATTTGTGACAGTATCGAAAACTGTATGAAAAGTCGTTATGAAAAAATAAGTTCTAATATGCATAATTACGTCCTTACATCTTTATCCTGGTTTGAAATTTTTTTTTGTTGTGTTCTTCATTGCAATTGTGGAAGGTAAGAACTTGCTAAAATTATAGCATATCTTTTTTTCTGATGTTTGAATTTAGGACGAAAATAACGGTTGAAAGGGACGACTGACGTCTCTCGACTAATCGAAATTTTCAATAGTGCAAGTGGCTTTTTATGACAATGAGATAAGATGATTTTTCTCGCTTATTAACTTAAATCGTAAATTTATGGTTATTTTTCTGTAATTTGTTTTGATCTCAGCATTTGCTGTTTTAAATATAAGGCAATTCCATAGCACCAACTGTATAAGGCATCTCTAAGCACATCTTGCATTACTCAATATTGACGGACAATTAGTTAATATAGTAAGGCAGTGGCAGCCCGTTACCAGGAATTCAGACTGATCACGACCTAAATTTTTTTGAGGTTTTTGGCGATTTAATAAGGACTTGATAAAGAAATTAACAAGAACGGACATTGGCAACGTTGCGAAATCATTGAGAATCATCATTACATATGTAAAAAAAAGTGGTCGTAATAGTTATCGCGCCTCGTCCGTTTCTTTTTATTTTTTGACCGAGAGTGATGTTTTTGATGAGATGAAAATAGTAATTGACATTTTCCGTGCGGTGAATAGTTTTGGTTTGAGAAAAATCGAAAATTGTTTACAGCGGAGAATTCAACTTATCACGCCTCGTCCGTTTTACTTGTCGGATGTTAGTTTTCGTTATTCGTGACCGCAAAACTGAGAACGGACATTTTCATCGACGCGCAAGCGCAGTGTTGGATCTTAGGTATGTCATTTTTTTTAACGGTTTTCGAGTTATCGCGCCTAATCCGTTTTCAAGCACAAATCGTGTATTGTGGCTCGGAAAATGGGGGAAAAATATGAATTGACATTTCTACACACGCATTTTTTAGCAAAACCGTTTTCAGTCAAGAAAAAATGCGTATCAATAATAATGCAATATGGGGACATAGCTGATGCTGAGTTGTTATAGACAACCAAGCCACACAGCAAGTCGTCCCATGCGCGTGCCGTGTACCGCGATCATGAATAATACAGATACGAGATCCGACTCCGCTGCCCTCCCTGCAGCTGTGCAACACGGAACATGTCCGTTCGATTCGATTTACTATTTTTAGTGTTATCAACAATTCAAAAAAAAAATTGACCCGGGCGCTGTAACTTTTTGATATCCCTTTTCTATACATCTTTTATTTAAACTATGGAATTTTTACGTTTTTTTTTTATATTTTTAATATGATTTCCTCAAGGCGCAATAACAAAAAGACGATCTGCTTTCTTACGGACTGAAATCACTCTGACCGGTAAGCCCAGCGTTGCCGAACTTTTTCGCTCCAGTAAAACTTTCTTATTTTTTAATAATCAAGCGATTAGTCATTGACTAGATGAGGGCGTGATAACAGAACATTTTGGTAACGGGCTGCCGGACTATTACTAGAGACCGGATAAGGCCGAAAAAATTGAAACAAGCAAAAAAAATTTGTGCTAATGTGCTAAAAAAGCACAAAATTTATCAATACATGAAATAAGCAAATTAAGTAAAAATTAAATGTATAAGCCAATGAAACAAAAATTAAAATAAGTTGTAATGATAAAAATTTAATAATACATATCCGGTGGTGCGTCCGAACAAGATACATGGGATTTCCCATGTAAATTGCGAGGTGGTCAAATATTCGCTCCCGTATTGACTTTAAAGAGAATATTGAGAACAATAGTCCACCAAATTTGAACTTTTTTCCACATACCGTTTTAAGAAAATTCTGTCTTCAAACTAGCTTAAATCTGGAATAAATACGATTCTGTTTTAATTTAATTAAGGTTAAAATGAAAATACCAGTAACCAACTTTATAATCAGGTTTACCCTCGTCATTATTTGACAGCGTTTTTAGTTTTTCTCAAATAATTTTCCCGTTGAATATTTCTAAAGGCCATGAGCTATTCGGTTGAGGAAAAAGTTACAATGATTAAATGGTATAGTATGGCAGTAAAGTGGTACACGACTTGTTCTCAGTAGATTTTCCTAACCGACCTATTCCAGGCAAATCAACAATAAGACAAAAAATTAAAAGATTTGAATCTAAAGGTACCTTTGCTAAATAAAAACTCAATTTCAGCAGTTTGCGATAGAATCTCGCCATACCAACTGCCCAATGTAAGAAGGGAGTTTTATAATCGTTTAGGATATTGTTTGGCGGCTAACGGAGGGTTGTCTGAGCATTTTAAACATAATCAAAATAATTCCTACCACTGTAATAGTATATTACAATACAAGTACGGTAAAGACACCTACCGTAAGTGTATTGTACGATATTTTATCTACAAGCGTGTATTAGGGCACCAATGTTAAAAACTAAAAGAGCATTGTTTTAATTTACCCCGTAGGTGCCTGGTAAGTCGTTATCAACAATTGCTAGGGAAATAAATTATAAAAATTTAATAGTTGGCTTTTAAACTTGTTTTTATAGTATGTAATTACTTACGGCATTAGTGCGGTAAAGTGCTACTTACCGCACGCGAATAGATAAATATTGTTATTAAATTTTGTAAAAATGTATCATTATATACGTTCTTGTTTATTGTGTAGTGTAAAATAAAAAGATAGTCTACTGTCTGTCGATATTTTTTACTGGAAGGTTATTACAGTTATTGAATATTCAAAACCTGTCCCTAACCTTAAGATTGACATGAAATGATTTGACAAATTTTTAATCATTTATTTGCTGGTGTACTGTCAGAAATGTGTCGGGTCCATATGTCCTTGTTTATCATTTTAAAAATACATTTTGTTCAATAACTCCTAAATTACTAGAAAAATACACTTTAAATTGAACAAGAACATTATTCGTATTGTAGTCTTTACAAAGTTTAAGCACATTTTTGAGTTTAAATAAATAGGGGATCGAATTTTTGACCACCTCGCAATTTACATGGGAAATCCTATGAGTCCTGATCGGACGCACCACCCGATATAGCTATTTATATGCTGCTATTTTTATTAATTCTTAGAAGAATGTATAACGGTTATACTATAACTAAATGTTTTTCGAAATTATCCGTGGTAAAATTATATCTTATTCTGTCTGTTTGAATATTTTTGTACGTGGAAAAACAACGCTCTACATCTACACTGGTTATTGATGCATATTTAAATTTCGGTATAATTGCTGGATCTATTTCAAAATCGGAATCTTGCCCACCACTCAAAATAGTAGCTATTTTTTGCAATGTTTGTAACCCTTTATCTTTGAGACGGTCTGAACCAATTTTTCTTTCATTGTTTGACCAATAGATCCTGGAATACTATTTGTTACATTTTTAAAAACATTCACGGACTTGTAACGGTGGCTGCTGTTTTTCAAAACATTGAATACTCTAGACTTTAAATTTAAAATAACTTTTAATGAAAGCCAAATTGTGTGCAAGTTCGGATATTTCTAAAACTTCCTGACATTCTTGAATTATTGATTTGCTTCCTTTATACATTCAAATTGTATCAAGTTTCTAAATTTATCGGCATAGTACATGGCAGCATTTAGCCAAGTTCCCCCATCTTAAAATAGGTTCTGGGGGTAGATGGAGCTTTTATAAATATTTTCTTGTCATATTTTATTAATTTATTGATCAACGGATAATGCAACCTTATATAAGTCGGTAACAGAACACCCTGTAACTAACTAAAGTTAAAAAAGTAAAAGCATAAAACCTCAAAAAAACGCTGTCTCAATATACTTAGTTTTGCATAATTCGTGAAGAAATTAAATAATCTCATGGTTGCTTATAAAATTCAACAAATAGTGCTTAAAACCGGGTCTCTTGTTATTACATTGCAGCAAAACGGTTATTATTTCGTTTAAATCAGTGTTTCCCAAAGTGGTCCAGGTGGACCCCCAGGAGTCCACGGGAGACTCGACGGGGGTCTACGTTAGGCGTGACAAAAAATGGGGGTCCACAATCGTAAGCGGGGGTGCATAAAAATTAATTTGGTTTCGATAGTGAAGAACTAAAATGTTGACTTGACTTCTCCTATCAATATAGGCAGATAATATTTTAAGAAGCTCAGCGACTGTTACTTGTAAAAACTTGCATATTTCATTGTCGAGACTTGTCGTTACCGCGCCGCGCCGGCCGCCGTCCTGTCCGCAACTCTTGTTCAGACGTGAAAATTAATACGACTTGCGGTGTATGTGCTTACAATCTTGCATGAACGTGTTGATTCTTCACCAATATAAATACGAATGTCAAGGATAAACGTTACTCATTTGTTTCTGGAATTTCATAAAGAAAAGTGAATCGATATTAGTGTTGGCCAGTGACTAAATTTGTTTCCAGACTTTCGAAAACAACCCCCCCCCCCCCCTAACTTTACAACGGCTCAACCGATTTTCATCATGTCTAGGAACACTCGCACATATCCTGTTAAGTTACATACGCATTAAGATTACTAAACAAAGTTTTTTTTATTTATTTACAGGTAGAAAATTGATACAAATCATGGCCGAATCTAAGAAGAAGTGTCGTCAGTACAGTGTTGAATATTTAAAATTTGGTTTTCTTCAATCAAAGGCAGACAAACGTTTGTCCACATGCCTTTTATGTAACAAAGTTTTGAGCAATGACTCTATGAAACCATCAAAGTTGGAAGATCATCTAAGAAGGTGTCATCCTGATAAAATAGGTAAAGATTTGAAATATTTCCAAACATTAAAGGAAAAATATGAAAAGAGACCCACCGTGCATAGTATGTTCGCTTCAACGTCTGAAAGCAACGATGATGGCTTGCGGGCATCTTACAATATCTCATTACTTATAGGAAAATGTGGAAAACCGCACACCATTGGAGAACAGTTAATTTTACCTGCTGTTGAAGAGGTTTTAAAAACTGTTCTGCACAAATCTCCATTTGACATACTCAAAAGAATTCCTTTGAGTAACAACACTGTACAAAGACGTATTGATGAAATGAGCTCTGATGTAGAAAGTTTCTTGTGTGATTATCTACAAACGACTCATTTTTCTATTCAACTGGACGAGTCAACTTTACCTGACAATGAAGCATTATTATTAGCATATGTTCGATTTGTTATGGGCGAAGAAATCCACACTAAAGGTGAATCAATATTTAATGTTTTGAGTGATTTTTTTAAAGAAAAATCGATTCCATTCACAAACGTTATTTCGGTGGCAACAGATGGAGCTCCTGTCATGGTCGGGCGATATCGTGGGTTTATAAGTCATCTCAAAAGAATTATACCAGAGGTAATTGCAATTCACTGTGTTATCCACCGACAACATCTCGTAGCGAAAAATTTGAGTGATAGATTGCACCAATCGCTTCAATTTGTGATAAATGCAGTTAACAAAATAAGAAGCAATGCATTGAATACGCGTTTATTTTCACAATTGTGCGATGAAAATGATGAAGACTTCCAACGATTGCCGTTACATACCGAAGTACGCTGGTTGTCGAAAGGTGCATGTTTATCAAGATTTTATTTACTTTTTGACTCAGTTTTAGAGTTTCTGGAAAGTAAAGATCCTGATTTAAAAAAAAACTTGATCAATTTTAAAGCAGACATCGCGTATTTGACAGATTTATTCAAAAAATTTAATGACCTCAACTTACAATTACAAGGGGATAGCCTCAATTTAATAAAATCAAAGAGTGTAATTTCAGCTTTTCTTGGTAAATTAAAATTTATGAAGGAAAATATTGGTCGGAGCGAATTTTCTCAGTTTTCAAACTTGTCGCAGGTAGAATGCCTTGATGAAGATATTCAGACATATGTGCAACATTTGATGATTTTAAAATCAGATTTGAAGATATTCTGTCAATGGAAATACCACCATGGATCATAAAATAATCCATTTGAAGAAATGGAAGTGGAGAATGTGATATTACAAGAGGAGCTACTGGAGCTCAGCACTAATGAGGAGCTGAAAGTGATATTTAAAAGAGGGTATCAAAAATTTCGGCTGCAGGCAGAAATACCCGAAAAATATCCTGGACTGTGGGGAATTGTGCAAAAGCTTCTGATAGCGTTTTCATCCTCATATCTCGTCGAGAAAAGTTTTAGTGCCGTTACAAACTTATTAACAAAAAAAAGAAGCAGATTGAATATCACAGAACGGGGAGATTTGCGGTTATTCCTTACAAAACTCAAGCCAAATATTGATAATTTGCTGTCAATCCATCAAGTACATCCCTCTCATTAAAATTATATTTTTTTGTAATTATCATGGTAGAAATTACATTACGTTGTAAGTGTTTAATTTTGATTATATTACGACTGTTACAACAATAATTTTTGAATTTTGAATTTTTTGACATCCACTCACAGCACAATCAATTAAATTTAATTAAAAAATTGTTTGCCCCATAATGCACCCCCCCTAGCTACGGCAGCATGCAGGGGTCCACCGAATCCAGCAAAATTTTGATAGTGGTCTATGAAACAAAATAGTTTGGGAATCACTGGTTTAAATTATATAAAAAATCGTTTCAGCAGCACTTATTCTCAAGCGGTGACAAAACGAACCTTGCTATTGGTTTGCAAAATGATGTTTATTCCCGTATCAAGAACACGAAGCAGTGGCGTCGGTCTGGCCGGTTAGTTTGTCCGGGGCCCCGAGCATCAGGGGGGCCCCAAAAGTGGTGAACAAAATTTTTTTTTTAATTGCTGTGTTGACTTTTTGTAGAATTGAAACGATCAAATAAAAATTTTTAGTGAAAAGCAGGTTTTTCAGTTTTTCATATTTGTTATCTAAGTACCTTTTATATTTTTACGTTTTTTATGTTCTGAATTTCAAATTTGCGCGCCATCGCGGACATGCATATATTAGGTTTGTTCCAACACTCTATTTTTGTATCGTTCTAGAACCGCCACGAAACTGTTGGGATCGATTTTGTGCGTAGGCGTTAATTTTGCACTTGTTTGTTGCCTATGCACAAGGGGAAAGAATACATTAAATAATCAGCAACAACTCCTACAAAACAGACTAAAAGAACTGCACAAATACCAGGAATACAAAAACAACTGTTAACATTCTTACGGCGCAAGTCAGTACAAACGGTTCCTGCTCTTGGCCATGTATCGTTTTCACCGTTCAGGAACTGGTTTGCGAACGATCACAAATTTGGTTGGAACACCAACAGGATCGCTAGATACACCGTTTTGGGTCGGTTGGAACGGTTTTCGACTACTACGCAAATTAATGTTCCCGAAATTCCCTTTCGACTCCTGTTTCGATTCCCGTACTATTGAATGGAATTCCCGGTTTTGAGACATTAGGAATCTCACGGAAACCCGTTGAATTCCCGTCAAGTTCCCGTGGGTATGTTGATACATCCCTTTAATTATTGCGTGCGGGGGGGGGGAGGGGGGGGGGGTGTTCGTGGGTATGTTGATACATCCCTTTAAAATTCTAAGCTTTAAATATTATTGCGTGCTGCGTGCGGCGGGAGGGGGGGGGGGGATAATGTAACCTAGTTCCCTGGTAGGGCCCCCTTCTGAGAAATTGTTTGGGGCCCCCGTTTATATAGGTACGCCACTGACACCAAGATTAATTATTTTGTACAATTGTAAAATGTATAGGGTACAAGTACATTGCGTGATTTGAATAAAAATCTTAATAATGTTTTGTGTACAGGCTGTCCGGTTTTCACAGGGCTTGCTCTGCCTTAGTGATTGAGGGATGCTGTTTCTGAGCCTGCTATTTTTTGAGTAACACAACAAAGATGCTGGCTGGTAAAATTAAAATTTTTCTATCATCCTATAGATTAAGAAGTAAGATGGCTGAAAATTATGTTTGCAGGACCATTCCATCAAACAATGAACATAGTGTCGCGAAACTTGCATTCCTCAGCTTCAATATTAAGCGAAATAAACAATCTCGACATTGTGTACATGATTTTATTTCTATTTTTTGTAAAAATTGATTATATTTAGAACGTATTTACATTATTTAAGCCTCATATTTCAATTGGTTACCTTTCCTTTAGCTTTAGCTTGTAAGTCACAAGTGTGATTCCATCTAACTTTGGTTAAATCGAATGCAGGAAAAGATAGCTTACACTGAGCGCATAGCATGGGCTGTTCCATTTTGTGTTCCTCTTTTAAATGAGAAGCTAGAAGTCCTGCGTTTTCGAAGTTCTTCAGGCAATAGCTACAACTAAATGTTATTTGAGGTAATCCTTTGCTCGCATTCTTGTCACTGTCAAAATTTCTTAAAAAACGTAGGTAGTTAGTTATTTTATCATCTACTAGAAAAGCTAGGGCCGTTTCTATTTTCGGTATTATAACTTCTGTATAGCCAAGATCATACCGAGATTGGACCCTGTAAATAAAAAATTGCTATTAGTTTAATTTTTAAACATATGCATGTACTTAAAAGGCTGATTCTCACTTTCGTGCAAGGCATGTGCTCGGCAACGGCACGGCAAAATATAGTTATCATTGAATCTTTTGATTTTGTAGGTGTGAATTAACACTAAGGAGTCAACGTCTCGGCAAGCGACGACCAGTTAAAATTCATAAGACGCAATGATTAATCTATTTTGCTGTGCCGATGCCTTGCCGAGCACGTGCCTTGCACGAAAGTGGTGAGAACCAGCCTTAAATCTATTCCTTCACAAGTTAGCATTGGTTATGGGCAGTGTTGCCAGGTGAAAAAAAATAGAAATCACCAGAAATCACCTGGTTCGAAAGTACATATTATCCAAAAAAAAAGAGGTATATCTCTAGTTGGTTCAGTTTAAAAAATAAATTAAATTCAATTTTTATGTAAGATATGTCAAATTTAAATTTTATATATAATTAGACGTATCAGGACATTATTATATTGGTTTATTATAATTAATTAGGACGTAAACTTTTTATTAGTATTCGATAATTAATTGGTGCAGTGGAGCAACATGACATTTAGAAATAACATGAATATTAAATGACTTACCCTTTTGACAACTTCTTATTTCTGAAGTAGGTACTGTTACCAATGTTAAACAAAACAGATGTATTTGACGCTATAGTTGGTGTATTGTCTTTTAAAATTTGGAGCTCTTCTATATCGGCCAAAAATTCATCGATGACAGTCTGAAATGCTTCCATAATAGCTGGGCTTTTCTACAACAAAAAGAAAATACACGTGAACTGCTGGGTTATGAATCGTTGAGTTGAGCATAGGAAATTTTTGAGAATATTGGCTCCCATGTATATTTTATAGAAAAACTGCATTATAACTTCTTAAAGAAGGCGACAAATTTAGGATGGATTTAAATTCAAAAACTATAGTGGATGCGGCTGTAAGTGCTTTAATGTAAAGAACTTACTAGTACCATCATTGGGCGGACAATTCGGTTCTTCTGCTAAATCTGCCAGGATCTTGAAATGTCTTGAAAATCAATATCTGGGACATATTAACAGTTATAGAAAAAATAGTAATCTCAAAAATACGCTAAACTCTCTGACCGAATTGGATAAATACAATTACTAATTTCAAGTTTATTTGTTTGATATTTTAAGATCCCTGGCATATTTCATAAAAAATAGAAAGTGTTTTCTTAAAAACCTCATAAAAGGCACCCCCAAGGGTTTATTATTGTGCGTTTTTAACCCGAAACAAAAAGTATTACCAAGAGTTATTTTTCATCACATCTTTCTCAATCTACGAGCATAAAATAAGTAGATATTTAAAATAGCTTGTCAAATTCTTCCACTTTAAATTATCAGGTGCCCACTGTGTGCACTTCAAAAATTTAGGCTTAGTTACGCGACTGGCAAAATAAGAAAATTGGTTATTATTTTTTTAAATTCATGTACTCATGTATTCATAGTTACCTAAAAGTTCCTGTTTAAATTTAAGAATGCTTACTTTTAATTACCAAAAAATTTGTCGATACTTATGTTTTGTTAACTATTTTGCTCGTTTTCTTATTTTCCATTAACATTTTCTATAATGTATGTTATTTTTAAGAAGTCTTCTTTAGTTTAATAATAAAAAGTTCCTGTTTAGATTTACAAATGTTTACTATAAGATTACCAACGAATTTTTCTATATATTTTGTTAACCATTTTGTTCGTTTTGTTATTTTTCATTAACAATTTCTATTATTATGTTATTTTTGAGAAGTTTTCTCGTCTTTATAGTAATTAAAAATTTTAAAATTATATCCTTTAATTTTTTAATATTTACAATCGGAGACCTAAACTACTCCACTGGCTAGCCAGTTAAAACAAAACTTTACCAAATAATGTCGCGATGACTCCGCTAAGGGATTCAGCATACTTTTTTATATGCACCTTCTCGTTTATGTGCCTTTATAAAAGACGTATGTCGTGTACTTGCTCAGCGTCAATCTCGAACGTCGCCAATCGGATCGCGCGGCGCTTAGCCCGGAGGTCGTCTATCAGATAACCGGCGATATTTTTCGGTCTTTCGCCTGATTTTTACTATCGAGCGAAAAACTGTTTAAATATACGAGCAGTTTTTTAATTCGATCACGCTACAGCGGTAAATTCCGTCGGCGGCAAGCGAAGCGCGGGTATCGAGTGAAAGATAATAAATTACGGGCGACGGTTTTCGCCTGAATAGATAATTCGAGCGGTTTTTTTAATAATCGAGCGATGTCGGTTATTTCAATAATCGAGTGATCAAGCGGTTTTTCGATCGAGTGATCACAACACTAATTATAACAACAATATAAGTTAATTAGATTATTTTTATGTTATATAATATGATAGTCTTTTAACAAGCACCTAGATGTAAAACATCTGTATGTGCAGTATTGCTATAGGTTTTTATTTAAAATAATAACATTATTTATATACATATTAAGAAATTTGAGAGAAGAAATCATAATAAACAGTCTCAGTTTACACAAGAAAGGCATATTTTACTTATTTATAACTTTGATCATTAAACCTACACACAGACGATATGTCTGCCAATACACAACACAATAGAATTAGTTGAAGAACCTTTCAAATTGATACACATTCTCAAAAATCACCTTCCTACTTAATAATTTAAATATTTTTATTTTGGGGCAATTTCTTACTTCATCCGGCAACAAATTGTAAAGTTTAGGAGCAAAATAATTTACGTAAATAGTACTTTTTAGTAGTTTAATTTGCCTGCTTAACCCGATTCTTGTTTCATAAGCATGATCAACAACAAGTCTCAAATTAGGTCGATAGCAAATTGTGTGAATATAAATTGTTCGAATGTTAAAAATATCTTTATTAAAAAGTAAATGTATAGGCTATAATCTATTTTTTCTGAAAATAATTTTTAGTACATATTGTTATATTTTGTTTAATTTGTACAGGCTATTATTATAAAGTCCATCCCATACCAATATTCCATATCTTATAATTGATTCTACAAAAGCTTTGTAGACTATTACAAGCGTTTTCCGATTTAAAAACTCTCTTAATAAGTAAAATTTATGAATGAGTTTACGAATCCTGTTGGAGACATAATCAATATGTGGCTGCCACTTAAGAAAGCTATCAATTACAACTCCAAGGTATTTTGTAGATGATGCTTCCTTGATACAATGATCACCTATAACAATGGAATTATACTGTGGTCTGTTTGCATTAGTAAGTGAAAAAGCTATGTAGTTTATTTTTGTTAAGTTTAAGGTTAGTTTATAGGTTTGAAGCCAGTTCTTAATTGTTGTAAAATTATTTACAGTTTTATCTCTAATATTGTCCCATGAATCTCCAGATACAACAAGGGCTGTATCATCTGCGTAAGATACGGCCAAACCATCAACATGTAATTTCAATAATGAGTTAATATAAGTTATAAAAAGTACTGGGCCCAAGACCGTTCCCTGTGGAATACCAATTTTAATTTTTTTCGGTCACTCAAAATGTTATTTAATTTGACCATTAGAAATCTTTCTGACGAGTATCTCGTAAACAATTGTAAAGCCACTCCTCTAATTCCATATCTTTCAAGTAAGTACATTAAGAAGTTCATCATGTGGCACAGTATCAAAAGCCTTGGCAAGGTCTAAAAATACAGCTAAACATTTTTTATTTGAATTTAAATTATTGACAACTTTGGTTATTAGTCTATGCATGGCATCTTCGGTACTACACGCCTCTAGAAATCCAAATTGATTTGCAGATAATACATTATTGATTTAAAAAAAATTAATTAGTCTAGATTTTATACATTTTTCACATAGTTTTGGATGGGCGGCAGTGGTTCGTCGTGTAATTATGATATTCGCCGCTCTGGGCGGAATTAAGAGGGCAAGGTCAGCCGAGCATTTTCCATGAAAATATCTGTAAAAGAGAGTCAAATCCCCAACCTGTCTTCGATGTTCTAGGCTGTCGAGGTTCTTCGTCAGCTCGTGGTCTCCAATCATACAAATGGCCCTCCTTTCGATGGAATCCAGTAGCCGAAGAGTATGTTTGGATGCAGAGCTCCAGACATGAGAGCAGTACCCTAGTGATGGTCGAATCTGGGCTTTGTATAGTGTCAAAAGTTGTTGAGCTGTGTACAACTTTGTGGTTTGGAAAAGTATACCAAGTTTCTCAGAAGCTATCTTGGCGATTACCACAACGTGGTTATGCCAAGACATATTTCTTTCCAGATTGACGCCCAGCAAATTAATAGTGGAAGCCAGTGGCATTGCGTGTCCGTCCATGACTATATCCGGTTCTGTAATGTTAACATTTTTAGAGAAAACTGCTGCCTGGTTTTTTTAAGCGTTAAATTCGACTTGGTTACTGTCACCCCAAGCCAAAATTTCTTCCAGGTATTTGTTGAGGCGTGATACTTCATGCTGACTGCGAAGATGCCGGCAGCCGATGTTAGTGCATTCATTCATGATTGAAAACCCAGTCAGCTCATTTTATCAAGGTAATTTGCAACATGATTATCATTTTTTTCCAAGAATTTATATTAATGTCTCAAACAAAGATTTCAATATTAGAAAAAAATTTTGTTTCTAGGTATGTGTGTAAGTCATTTATGAAATCAGTCTTTGGAATGGGCGGTGGTTGTTGCCGTTAAACTAAATGTCATACTATTTATTTCAAAATTTATTCTACTGAGGGTTGCCCCTGAGTTTGCCAAACGCGTAAATGAGAAATCAGCGTTTTAAATGTTTTTTCACTAGTATAACAATACCGTCGTTCTTATCGTCGTATGTAGACTATTTTCGCGCACTAAACAAGTGTGTGTGTTGCTCCGCACCTTTACATGTTTTCTGTCAGTTTGGGGGTGATATAAATATTGTGTCTGGTATCAATCAATGCCAAAAAAAGTGAAACGTTCAATAGTGATATGATAATCCTTGTTTGTGTGCTGTAATCAACTCAAATCGCGAAAACAAACACCAACTACATTAATGAAAGGACTTCCAACAATAGCAGCAAGGAGGATAAAAAACACACATTCCAATCCTTTTTTACTGAACAGCAGTATTGTTCGACATTATGAGGATTGTCCAGTGGTCAAAAATGTACTACTTATAGTACAACTTACAAGCGGCGTTCATTCTGGGTAAATCTATACTGAGAATGGAGTGCTGCATTTGCAATGATGCAGCTGCGGGTAAGAATCCCATATTCCCCTGTGATTTATGTAAGAGAAAATACTGCAAAAAATGCTCTAACCTTTCAGCGTCTGAAGTGAGAGTTCTGGAGCTTAAGGAAGGCAGAGTTCTTAAGTTTCACTGTGAAAAATGTGAAAAACTCGAAACACACGTCCTACTACAGAATACCATTGAAGTTAAAGCAAAGATTATTGAAGCCAAGGAAGAAATAATAGATTTTTTACGAAAAAAAACAAAAGAATTGGAAAAATGTGAAAATGGCCCACTGTCATATAGTGAAATTACCCAAAGAAAAATAAACCTTCCTTCAACGATCCCCAATCTACCAAGCATTATAATCAAACCAAGAAAGAAGCAAGAAGCTACAAGGACTGAAACAGATGTGAAGAAGGTCATTACGCCCGCGGATTTGAAGATAGCCATTAAAAGTACCAGGAACCTGAAGGATGGTGGCTTATTAATAAAATGTTCAAGTAAAAATGACATTGAAATACTAAAGTGTGAAGCGGAGAGCAAACTAAAAGAATATGAAGTCCAAATAACTAAATTGAGACGGCCAAGATTTAAGATCATAGGGTACTGTGATGAACTTGACGAACATCAAATAACAAAATCGATCATAGAGCAAAATCAAATCATGGCAGATACAGAAAATCTAAAAATAACCTATATTAGAAAATCCAAAAAGCCAAATGAACCTGCCGTTGTTTTTGGTGAGTGCACGCCCGATATATTCGGTAGACTGATGGCAATAAAGAAGGTGTATATAAACTGGCAAAGATGCGCGGTGTATGAAGTCATTAGTATACCTAGATGCTTCAAATGTCTGCAGTACTATCATAAAATGGATATGTGTCCAAATGGTGACGTATGTGAGCACTGCTCTGGAAATCATCAATCGAAAGACTGTAAAAGCAAGTTACAAAAAAAGTGTAACAATTGTATCATGGCCAACGATAAATATAAAACGAATTATACAGTAGATCATAAAGCAAGTGATCCCGAGTGTCCTTCTTATAAATATTTAATAAATATAGAGCGAGGAAAAATAGACTATGGTCATTGTAATGGCGTTTAAACCGTGTGAACCTATGATTTTGCAAAAATTGGACACGATACGGAATGAGATTCGCGAGGAAAGTGTTTACTGTAATCAATTGCAAAATAAAATCAATTTAAGTAGTTCAATTCTAAATGTTCTGCACTTAAATATTAGAAGTATCCATAAGAACTTTAATGAATTTTTGGTATTTTTTAATGCATATAAACTGGATTACTGTGATATAATAGTATTAAGTGAATCATTTCAAAGTTTTAATAACCAGTACAACATAGATGGGTATAATATGTTTTTTAATGATGCAAAATTTAACAGAAATGATGGTGTGGTAATTTTTATAAAGTCTAATCTAGCATTTACTGTAAAGCATGCCACTATGGAAAATTCTAACGTAACCATAAGCAATATTTATTTACAACAGAAAAACAATAAAATTAATATAATATGTTTGTACAGGCCACCAAATACAGGTAAGCTGCAATTTCTTCAGGACCTTGAACACTATCTGCTTGAGTGCAAGGGCAATCAGACAGACATATTTCTGGGTGATATCAATTTAGATCTTTTGGACAAAAATGATAACTTCGTGCACCAATACCTCTCAATGATGAATCATTTTGGTTTTTTGTCATGCATAAATTCCCCTACTCGTGTCACTTCCGAAACACGCTCATGCCTGGATCACATATTTGTTAGAACTAAGTTAGATACAAATTTTCATAATAGTAAGTCCTATATATTGCACTCTGATATAACAGATCACTATCCTGTAATGTTAAACATTAGTGTAAAATCGAAAGTGAGTGACAAAAGCAAAAATAATATCATAACAACATTTAAGATAGATAATCAACTTTTTGATGACTTGATGAGGACAGCGACCTGGGATTTGGTTTTAAGTCAAAACGATGTAACCAAGGCTATTGATGAATTTTATAAAATAATTACAAATATTCGTGACAGGGCTACAATAAAAAAAACCTACATACCACAGTTTAAAAAACGTAAATCCTGGATCACCGATGGTATAATATCAAGCATAAAAAATAGAGATAAAATGAAAAGAGATCTTGCAACGGATTATAACGAATTTAACCACCACAATTACATACAATACAGAAACAATCTAAAAAAGATTATTCAGAAGTGCAAATATGACTATTATAAGGAAAAAATTGACAATGCCGGGCATAACATGAGAAAAGTATATAATTTGATATCTGAAGCCTCCGATTGCCGATCGAATAGCAAAAAAACCGCTCTACCAATTACTATCAATGATTCCACTGGTATTACTACAAATAAAGATCTCGCTGATTACTGTAATAAATATTTTATAAACATAGGATTAGATATGCTTAAAAAAATTCAGAAACCGGTCAACGAATTCAGGGCAGAATCTAATACCTCATCATCTTTGTTCCTGGAACCTGTCAATGGAAATGAAGTCATCAAACACATAAACAGTTTAAAAAATGATAGTGCCCCGGGCATGGATAAACTGGATACCAGAATTATCAAAAAAACACATATGTACTTGATTTCTCCTCTTGTACATATAATTAATCTAATTTTCAGTAGTGGCGAAGTTCCAAAACAATTTAAAATTTCAATAGTTACCCCAATTTACAAATCTGGAGATAAATCAAGTATAAATAATTATCGCCCTATTAGTTTGATTAATAATTTTGCCAAGGTGTTCGAGAAATGTCTTAAAGACAGGATCTTGAAATTCTTTGATCTGAATAATATGCTCTCAAAGAATCAATACGGGTTTATTAACGGCGTTGGGACCTCTGACGCGCTGTATCAACTTACGAAGGAGGTAACTGATACGTTAGAGCGCAACGAAAAATGTATTTCTGTGTTTTTGGATTTGGCCAAGGCCTTTGACATGGTGCCTCATGACCTGCTTTTGGAGAAATTACATAAGCACGGTGTTAGGGGCGCCGCGTTGGAGGTATTTCAAAGCTACCTAAAGGATAGAAACCAGTTTGTTAAAATTGACAATATCTTGAGTGATCCTCTGGATGTTAAAATAGGCATACCACAAGGTACCGTACTGGGCCCAATTCTTTTCATTTTATACATAAATTCCTTAACTAAATTGAATTTAAATAATGGATCCATAATATCATATGCTGATGACACAGCTGCTATTTTTTCTGGAAAAACCTGGCACGAGGTAAAACATAATACAATTAATGGAATTTATAAAATAAAAAATTGGCTTGATACTTTTAAATTATCCCTCAACGTTAAGAAAACAAACTATATCTCCTTTTCCTTAAATGAGGCTAATCGCCCCGATTTTGAACATATTAAAATTGATAATTTGGATGACTTAATTAATGAAGTTCCATCGACAAGATACTTGGGAATAACTGTTGACAAACACTTAAAGTGGGACCAGCATGTTCTTCACTTGGCAAAAAGTGTAAGAAAGCTAATTTACAAGTTTTACATCCTAAGAGAAATCTTGGGTAAGAAACTTCTAATTGCAGTTTACAAAGCTATTGTCGATTCCTTAATAAGGTATGGCATAGTTGTGTGGGGTGGTCTTTACAATAATGCCCTAAAACCCTTAAATTTGGCACAAAATTATATTCTTAAGGTACTTTATAAGAAACATAAACGTTTTTCAACACAACTTCTTTACACGGGGGAAGTATTTAATGTTCGAGCTTTGTATGTCATAGAAGTATGTTCTTTTGTTTATAAAAATCATAAACTGAAAAATTACATTTTCCATCCGTATCATACTAGAGGCAAGGCTAATAGGAAAATTATCATACCAAATAGTAACACTAATGTTAATCTCAGGTTTGTCAATTGTTTGGCGCCAAAAATCTTTAATCTTCTACCGTTACACATAAAAAATGTCACTATAATTGGATTGTTTAAGATAAAATGTCGGAGATTTATTTTTGACAATATGGAAGTCTTTATGGTACTTTTTTAGATGCTAACAGGTTTCCTGTTGTCTGTTCGAACTAACCTAGGTCTTTTTTTGTATAGAGTTTGTTCTTGTTTTTTTTTTCTTTTTATATCATTCCTGTTTTCTAAGCACATACAGATGTTCAGTCATCTAGGTGCTTTTTTTCCGGTTTCTCCCTCTTTCTCTTTATTAATGATGTCTTAAAATAATTTAAGTAATTTCTAGTTTAAGATCCTTTGATTAAATTATATTATTGTAAACTTGACAATTGAATTTTGATATTTGTTGATAAAGAAAAGAAATAAAGTATTATTGTATTGTATTGTATTGTATTATAATTTGCTTCATTATAGAAAATTTTATAGCCCGGAATGGTACATTTCGCCTGAATCCCACATTCATCACTTAAACAGTCAAAGTTTTTTTAACCGATTTTAATTCTATATTTTAACACATAAGACATACTCCCATAAGCGGGCGCTCCTATAAACGTGAGCGGGCAGCATTATTTATACCCAAGACTACAAAATATCTGCTATAAGCGGCCACGAAGCTCCAATAGCTGGTCGAATTAGATTTTAACGTACATTTTGGGTGATTCCCCTTGAATTTTTCGGGATTTACCTTTATTATTCATAAAAATAATGAGGACTTCCGACGTTTATAGCAGTCTGATCTAAATGAGCAGCAAGAAAGAAATCGGGCAGCGAGCAGCGCTACGGGGCCGCCAGGAGGGACAGACGCGTGAGTATCCGTGAAAATAAGGTAAATTGGTGACATAGTAACCCCATCCAACAGGAACAAACAGTACAAGGTAGGACTGGGTTTTTGTATTTAATGTATACAGGGTGTCCGGGAACATGTGGGAAATCTCCCGGATATGAAGAAAACACGTGAAAAGAATACTATAGGTTCATATAAACTTCTTTCGTATCGGCCTCGTCTTCGGAGATATGGGCTCCCAAAGAGCACCAATGGAATCAAGTTTTTTACACATAATTATTGAACCATCTGGTATATTTCAATTATTTTTTAATATGATGTATACCAGGTAAGACCCGTCAAATTACGACGAACAAACCCAAGAAACTGTTGTGAATTACTCACAGCTGCAGGGACGGACTAGCTGTAACACTCACGGGCCCATTTTTTTTACGCCCTGTATGATGAGAACTTTGGACAATGTTTTATACATACCTTTAACTATTGGCTAAAAATTAAGTACTCTTCATTCATGTCGCTAATCCTAACCGTTTTCGAGAAAACGTCATTTTATTTGCACTGATCCCCCTATCTAATTTTGACGTTCATCATTTCATAGGAACAAAGATGGATCTCTTACCGAGATACGCCAAATACATGATGTAATTAAAATGACGTTTTCTCGACAACGGTTAGGATTAGCGACATGAATGAAGAGTACTTAATTTTTAGCCAATAGTTAAAGGTATGTAAAAAACATTGTCCAAAGTTCTCATCATACAGGGCGTAAAAAAAATGGGCCCATGAGTGTTACAGCTAGTCCGTCCCTGCAGCTGTGAGTAATTCACAACAGTTTCTTGGGTAGTAATTGGACGGGTCTTACCTGGTATACATCATATTAAAAAATAATTGAAATATACCAGGTGGTTCAATAATTATGTGTAAAAAACTTGATTCCATTGGTGCTCTTTGGGAGCCCATATCTCCGAAGAGGAGGCCGATACGAAAGAAGTTTATATGAACCTATAGTATTCTTTTCACGTGTTTTCTTCATATCCGGGAGATTTCCCACATGTTCCCGGACACCCTGTATAGGGAAAAGGATAATTATACAAGTTATAATTCGAAATTGACACAATATACTGGATGTTCCATTTAAAAAAATTCTTAGATGACGTTATACGTCCACCTGGAACACCCCATATACCAAAGTTTTATCTGGAAAAATCCAACAAAAAAACAAATCCCTGAATTTTAAATCAATCTGTGCAAGACTTTATGGACGCACTGTATTGTAAATATAATATTATGCGCATTTACCAATAAAAAAAACTGATTCCTATTTACTAAAGTTATCTTAAACGGGGACCTCCCATAAGCAGGCACAAAAGTTGGCACCACGAGTGGTCGCGTATGGGAGCTTTCAATGTATATTAAAATTTTAGATGTCAATCAAGCTAGCAGACACACAACGGATTTATACTTTTTTTTTTATGCCATAATTTTTGGCTATTTTATTGCTAATTTATTACCCTATTTTAAATTTTATTGCTCGTCGTTTTTTAAAAAAAAACCATGTGTCTGCTAGCTTGATCTCAAGCTAGCAGACACACTTCATCTTTTTGAACTTTTTCTTGTGCCATTTTTCTTGGCTATTTTATTGCTAATTTATTACCCTATTTCGAATTTTAGTGCTCGCCATTTTTAAAAAAAACACATGTGTGTGCTAGCTTGATATCAACCACCTGACATACCTCGCCTATTGAACATTTTCTTGTGCAATTTTTTTTGACTATTTTATTGTTATTTATTACCCATTTTAAATTTTATTGCTCGTCGTTTTTAAAAAAAAATCCATGTGTCTGCTAACTTGATATCAAACCAGCTGACATACTTGGTATTTTTGAACTTTTTCTTGTGTCGTTTTTCTAGGTTATTTTATTGCTAATTTATTACCCTATTTCAAATTTTATTGCTCGTCGTTTAAAAAAAAAACCATGTGTGTGCTAGCTTCATCTCAAGCTAGCAGCTTCATTTTTTAATCTTTTATCGTTCATCTTTTGTTCATTTCCTTCTTTAAGTAGTGGTCATTTTCTGGTCTAGTCTGGTAAAATCCGAATCTGGCCAGAATGGAAAGAACTGATTTCCTGGTCGGTTACAAAAGCAATTATTGCTAAACTTCTCAAATCATTCTGCATTGGAACTATAAGCGGTATAAAAGATAATATAGCAAATTCCCGATTTTAATCAAGTTTAATCTCGAAGGTTGACAGTATAAAAACATATTTGTGAAATTGCTGTAGTAAATAAATTAAAATTTCAAAGTATGTTTAGTGGGCAAATGTAATTAAAATACTGGAAAATATCTGAAATCATTTTTTAAAACATAGGTACTTTCTGGCAAATTAGAAACCGACCTTCCTAGTAAACTGAACAAAATGCTGGATGTTATTTTATTCTCTCTGCATTATTCTGCATGACGAAAAATTTACAGAACATCTGTATTACTGATACACATTTTCGAATAGTGGATGACGCCTCGGTAATAAACTAGCAATAAAATAACTTTCAAAATAGGGTAATAAATTAGCAATAAAATAGCCAAGAAAAATTGCACAAGAAAAAGTTCAACAGGCGAAGTATGTCAGCTGGTTTAATATCAAGCTAGCAGACACATGTTTTTTTTTTTAAATTCAAAATACGATAATAAATTTGCAATAAAATAGCCAAGGAAAATGGCGCAAGAAAAAGTTCAAAAAGATGAAGTGTGTCTGCTAGCTTGAGATCAAGCTAGCAGAAACATGTTTTTTTTTAAAAAAACGACGAGCAATAAAATTTAAAATAGGGTAATAAATTAGCAATAAAATAGCCAAGAAAAATGGCGCAAGAAAAAGTTCAAAAAGATGAAGTGTGTCTGCTAGCTTGAGATCAAGCTAGCAGACACATGGTTTTTTTTAAAAAAACGACGAGCAATAAAATTTAAAATTGGGTAATAAATTAGCAATAAAATAGCCAAGAAAAATGGCGCAAGAAAAAGTCCAAAAAGATGAAGTGTGTCTGCTAGCTTGAGATCAAGCTAGCAGACACATGTTTTTTTTTTTTTAAAACGACGAGCAATAAAATTTAAAATAGGGTAATAAATTAGCAATAAAATAGCCAAAAAAAATGGCGCAAGAAAAAGTTCAAAAAGATGAAGTGTGTCTGCTAGCTTGATCAGACACATGTTTTTTTTTTAAAAAAAAGACGAGCAATAAAATTTAAAATAGGGTAATAAATTAGCAATAAAATAGCCAAGAAAAATGGCGCAAGAAAAAGTTCAAAAAGATGAAGTGTGTCTGCTAGCATGAGATCAAGCTAGCAGACACATGGTTTTTTTTTTTAAAAACGACGAGCAATAAAATTTAAAATAGGGTAATAAATTAGCAATAAAATAGCCAAGAAAAATGGCGCAAGAAAAAGTCCAAAAAGATGAAGTGTGTCTGCTAGCTTGAGATCAAGCTAGCAGACACATGGTTTTTTTTTAAAAAAACGACGAGCAATAAAATTTAAAATAGGGTAATAAATTAGCAATAAAATAGCCAAGAAAAATGGCGCAAGAAAAAGTTCAAAAAGATGAAGTGTGTCAGCTAGCTTGAGATCAAGCTAGCAGACACATGGTTTTTTTTAAAAAAACGACGAGCAATAAAATTTAAAATAGGGTAATAAATTAGCAATAAAATAGCCAAGAAAAATGGCGCAAGAAAAAGTTCAAAAAGATGAAGTGTGTCTGCTAGCTTGAGATCAAGCTAGCAGACACATGGTTTTTTTTAAAAAAACGACGAGCAATAAAATTTAAAATTGGGTAATAAATTAGCAATAAAATAGCCAAGAAAAATGGCGCAAGAAAAAGTCCAAAAAGATGAAGTGTGTCTGCTAGCTTGAGATCAAGCTAGCAGACACATGTTTTTTTTTTTTAAAAACGACGAGCAATAAAATTTAAAATAGGGTAATAAATTAGCAATAAAATAGCCAAAAAAAATGGCGCAAGAAAAAGTTCAAAAAGATGAAGTGTGTCTGCTAGCTTGATCAGACACATGGTTTTTTTTAAAAAAACGACGAGCAATAAAATTTAAAATAGGGTAATAAATTAGCAATAAAATAGCCAAGAAAAATGGCGCAAGAAAAAGTTCAAAAAGATGAAGTGTGTCTGCTAGCATGAGATCAAGCTAGCAGACACATGGTTTTTTTTTTAAGAAACGACGAGCAATAAAATTTAAAATAGGGTAATAAATTAGCAATAAAATAGCCAAGAAAAATGGCGCAAGAAAAAGTTCAAAAAGATGAAGTGTGTCTGCTAGCTTGAGATCAAGCTAGCAGACACATGGTTTTTTTTAAAAAAACGACGAGCAATAAAATTTAAAATAGGGTAATAAATTAGCAATAAAATAGCCAAGAAAAATGGCGCAAGAAAAAGTTCAAAAAGATGAAGTGTGTCTGCTAGCTTGAGATCAAGCTAGCAGACACATGGTTTTTTTTAAAAAAACGACGAGCAATAAAATTTAAAATAGGGTAATAAATTAGCAATAAAATAGCCAAGAAAAACGGCGCAAGAAAAAGTTCAAAAAGATGAAGTGTGTCTGCTAGCTTGAGATCAAGCTAGCAGACACATGGTTTTTTTTAAAAAAACGACGAGCAATAAAATCAAAAATAGGGTAATAAATTAGCAATAAAATAGCCAAAAATTATGACATAAAAAGAAAAGTATAAATCCGTTGTGTGTCTGCTAGCTTGATTGACATAAATTTTAGTTCTTGTTACCACACAGCGTCATGCTAAACAGGTCCCGTCGCCATCTTGTAGTTAAAATAATCGGAGTATAAATAAAATGTAATTATTTATGTGTTGTGTAACGCATACCACGTCCCTCCCTATAATCATTTAATCTTTACTTACATAGACATTTTTCAATGCGTCCAAAAATTCCGTAGACATTTTCTTCATATACTCCAAAGTATAACAACTCCTGGCAACTTTCGGATCCAATATTTTTATTTCTTCGATGAAGTTTAAAGTGGTTGACGGTAGAGGAGTCCCGACCAAACTAACATGCCGTCGAAATTCGTGCAAATTTCGTCGTGAAAATGAAAAGACTGGACTAAACATATGAACACCGACGTGGGGCCAAGTAATCAGCTGTTGTAGTGTGATACATTCTGAAACTGTCTTGTCCCATTCTAATACACTGTGTTGTTTAAGTATGACATCACCTAAAACTAAAGCCAGTTAGCATAAATATATCCTAATAAATCCAGACAATGTTAGATTTTGGTAGCCCATCCGCTGCTTTAAGCACTTTGAGCCTTGCAGCACTGGCCTATAAGTTATTTTTGATATTTGCGATTGAATTACTTTATAAAAGTATTTGAAGAAAGGATGACAAGCCTTTAAAAATATCTTGAAGCCTCTTTATTGTGTTTTAGCCATTTCAAAGTGCTTCTAGCCTTTTACGGCCGTTTTACATGTTGCCAGATAAAGTTTATTTTTGTTTATTCTGAAATATCTACATTATAATAAAATAAATTCCTACACAAAAAAAATATATAGGTATAATAATGTGCTTTAACGTGGCATCTAGGTGAGAGCACCGGTATGTATGTGCCATATGAATAGATAAGTCTTAAAATAAGTAAATTATAAGTAACACATAGGAAAACATTAACTTAACGTCCTACAAAAACCACTGTACAACGTATTATTCCAAAAAATATCTATAAAAATTCCCATAGTTTTGATAGATATAAATTTTCACAGATTTTCTAAATTTATGACCTCAATTGGTAAAGTATTGTAACATTTTGGCCCTAAGTAGTTAAAACAATTCTTAAAAACCTCTACAGTGATACCTCGAGATTCGAGTTTAACTCGTTCTGTAACCTTGCTCGTATGTCAATTTGCTTGTATCTCAAAGCAATTTTCCCCATTGAAATTAATTGAAATGACATTAGCCCCAAAAATGCTACTCCCAATTGTTGTTGTTACGTGTTTATGAAAGAAAAATGTATTTATAAATGATAAATATTGTATAAAAACATAATAAAAGAGAATGTAAAGCAAAAAAACTGGTTTTATAAAGTGTACTACATACATATTTTTATTTTGGTCACTTAAATGCAACTTACACACAACTTAAATGCTGCTGTATGCTTAATTTTAGTCACTGCTTTTCTCTTCACTGGTCTTTGTCTTTTTCGCCGGATTCAAAAGAAAACAGTCCAAGGAGGTTTCTGCTTCCTCCCTTTCAGAATGCTGCGGAAATGAGTTAGGCAAGTGTCATTAAATAGCTCCGATGCACGACCAGTTGCAACTTGTGTGCAGCGTCGCAGCTGACCGTTCCTCGTATCTCAAATGTCGCTCGTATTTCAAAACAAAACTTCGCTCGCTCGACAGCTCGTATCGCAAATAACTCGTATGTTACGGTACTCGCATCTCGAGATACCACTGTATTTGGCTTTGGCATTGTAATATACTTATTGGAAACATTTCTAGTGACATGCCCATGATTTATAAAAATTAATTTTTATGTATACTTATAACAGCATGTGTTGTGAATATACAAACATCTAATATTTTGAATTTTTTCACTATACAGGGTGTTTCTTAATAACATGCTCATACTTACGGAAGTTATTCTTGGGTCCATTTTAATTTCATTATGTTTTTTTATAAAAAAATAGTTTTATAAAAATTTTAAATAGTTACATAAATAGTGCCATATTATGGCACCTAGGTATCAAATACCTGTATGTGCCTATTTTTAGAATTTAACATTTTTAGAACTATCTCAGCTACTTAAGCCTTACTCGCATTAAATTAATTTCTATAAACCTGAATAAAATGCTTAGCGAAAACAAAAATTAAGGTAAAGCACTACTAGTGTAACAACACCAAATTCAAGCAGCGAAAATATGCCCCTCCCCATACCACAATTGCGTAATTTAGAAGTGGTTCAACCAGTACCTTATAGATCATTATAAGAAATTTACGGCACATAAATTCTCTCAAAGTATAAAATCTGTAAATCAAACACCTTATCTTTTTAGTCATGTACGGCACATGCTCATTCCACTTCAAACTTTTGTCTATTATGACACCAAGGTATTTAATTTTTTCGCATTGTGTTATGGGTTCAGGGATATTATCCAGCAAGATGTTGTAAAAATCCGGTCTATTTACTTCTGTTAATGAGAATGCTACGTAATAACGTAATGTGTTTTTTGAATATTGATATGGAGTTTGAAAGTGTCTAGATAGTTTTTAACATTAGCAAAACCGGACCTCAACTTAGCTCTCGCTCCTAAATGACTTAACTTTTGATGTTGATGTTGTGTTAAAGATATTTCAAACAATTTCCTTTTTTATTAATATCTGTGATACTGCTCTAGATATTTTTGTGAAATTTGGTGGCGTTTGTGTGGGAATTGCCCTTCTTTAAGTCATTAACCTTAACAAGTTATTAAAAAAACATGTAATAGTTTCAAATACTAGCTGTTATACCATCGAATCCAAATGCCAATATCATTGCCACCAAAAACCTGGCTATAATACCACCAAAATTCCAGTGACTGGTACAGTCTAAATCATGTAGAACTGAGAGTAGAATATTCTAATTCTCAACAAAATTCCCAAAAAACAGTGTTGCAAGCAACTTCTTCCTCCATTTAACTTTAAAATGTTATCCTAGTCCACTTACCTTCATTAGTATCTGTAAAGACAATGGTGTTTAATAAAACTGGTTTTGCCATTATATGAATTGTAAACGGTGCAAGCACTTTTGGTGCCAAATTATCAGTTTGTGTGTTCCTATCGGCAATCTTTTTAAGAATGTACATTTTCCGGGTTGCAAAACTTTTTTCCTTTTGTAAATCATTGAGGGCATCTTGATAATGTGTTTTAATAGCTTCACTTAACTTTAACGTAATGAACTTGTGAAATTTCTCATACCAAATTTTGAAAAGTATATTTCCTGAATAGTACTCGACGCTTTTTTGCCATCCCGGCCAGTTTTTTATATAATAAACTAACAAATATGGTAAAATATTAGCCAAGTCCAGATCAAGATTATCCAAATTAATCTGCAATTCCTTTCGAAGCATTAGCCGCAGCACCTCCAATTCCAAATTAACCTGCTTTCTATCCACCAAAGCAGAGAAGCACTTCTTTAATCCACAATTTTTGGAGTCTTTAACTTTATTTTTTTTAACAATAGAAGAAACAGGGGAACTCATTTCTGCTGCCATCCTGAATCAAAATAATTACGTTGCGTACAAGGCTACAAGCAAATAAATATATCGAAAAATCTAAAACACAACTGTTCCATATAAATAATCGTTTTCAATCAAAGAACCACAACACAAATATTTGAAAAACTATAAATAGTAAACAACCTAAAATAGCAGTTGTTCCTTGTCGACCTTGTCCTTTTAGCGAAGCACAAAGAATATAAGATTAATACTTTGAATATAAAACGAACGGTCGAACCTCACAGAGGACTGATGGGTGTTAGCGGGTCACCAAAGCACAGATAAATGACAAGTATAACATGTCGCTGAGTTGGTTGGTTTCTTAAAGCGGAGAACTGCGCTCACCGGTGATGTCGCTAGGTAGTTAACTGTTTTATGTCGCTAGGGTGCCATTGTCTTAAGAAATACAAACGTACATTCTCATAGACCAGCGTTACTCAAAGTGTGATCCGCAAAGCCTCCAGTAGGGCTCCGCTGGCAGTCATAATAAAATGAATACATGTATTAAAGTAGAACCTATAAGAATAAAGTTACCTAAGATAAAAATAAACTATCAAAACGAAACGCCTACTTATAGGTTTTTGTTAAAAGCGTCCAACCTATTTAACATAACCACAAATTTAATAAATGTTTCGGTGAATCCGGAACCCTCCATACAGTTCATTTTTGTGTGATTCCCAACGTAATTTCAATAAGAGAACTGTGAACTGAATGTAAAAAGTCTGGCTCTGATTTATAAAGATATATAAATACACTTAAATACAGGACTCCTCCCGAAACATGATAAGGACAGAGCTTGATTGTTTCGTCCGTTGCCAGTTGTGTTATGATTATCAAATACCGTCATGATCAGTGATGCCAGAATGGTTATCGTCGGGATATCCGTAGAATACTGGGGAAAGGGTGGGGGAAGGCTTTCAAAAATCCGTAAAAATCCGTTTTGTGTAGAAATAGTTAAACTTATCTAATTTCATGCAAATTTGTTCTAAAAAGGTATTATTTTCCGTTTTCGCGTGAATTACGTACTTTATTCATAAAAAATTATTGGATAAATCGATTGAAAGTTGCGTTGTTACTGGTTGTTCAGAAGTAGCTGCGCCATGAACCCTAGTAACCAATACGAGTATAAGAGATATAGGGGTCCGTGTTTCAACTTTCAACTGCGCTTCTGAACAGTCTTGCAGCATGCGAAATGTATCTGCAAATTCTGCAGGGACCCTATTATTTTGAACGCAACGCTTCTAGCAAATAAAGCAGGTCGATGAAACAACAGCGTAAAAAATAATGTCATACGTCATACCAACCCCAAGAAAAAAATTGGTTACATCGTTGACCAACTTGAGAAATGAAAACGCCCATCATGCTGGCCATCTGGCCATCATTCATACAGTAACAACTATTTACGGTAACAAAACTAGCTGAATTATGATAAAACATGTATTAGGATTCTTCCATATTCAAAAATCCGCAAAATTCCGTCCGAAGTCTGAAAACCGTCGAAAATCCGTTTATTTTTCTCAGGGTAGCAAAAATCCGTCAAAAACGGATTAATCCGTCAATCTGGTAACACTGGTCATGATACAATGTATCATGAAACGCCGCCATGATACAATCGAAATCATGATACAATAAACTAAAGGTAGGATATCTAACCGTCCCAATTTCGTCTGCCGTGCGCATGGTGAGTAAGTTTTAAATCTCTTATGGAAGTTTACATTGCTGTCATCGTTTTTAACTCTTTTTTGAATGTATTAAAACGTTTTAAGCATGTAATGATATATGAAATGAAAGAATAATATATGACGAGTATTTACGTATATCAATTTCATAGAAATATAACACACAAATACCACTAAAAAAAGAAAAGATATCAGAGAAATTTTTCGCGGCCATTTGAGCCGGCGACAATAGCCGAAGCATGCCGAAAGCTGCTCGCCGACCACTGCTGGTTTTGAAACAGTGTTGCCAGACTTTTACAATTGTAATAGATCCACTACTATTTAACATTCTTGTTGTGGGGCTCCCCATATGAAATTTATGTTCAATCTGGAGGTGGTCCCCCATCTAATAGGAAAGTAACGACCTTTTTTTCGTACTATTATTACTCTGACGCCGTTTTAATTAAAAGTTTTTACGTTTAGTGGTATGTGAAATGAAAGAATAATATCATGGTATTTAGGAATATTTATTTCATGAACATACAACAAAGATTAAAGCTAAAATACGACCTAATTATCTTTCCGCTTACACAACTGTATCCATTTTAATTGTTTGTTTTTATCTTTAGGAAGCGAAAAACCTTATATTTCTATTAAATGTCTTTGCCTGGTTATCCATATCACAACCGAACATAGCGCACCTCATTTTATGAAAACTAAGATATTTTTTTTAATAAACACAAGACTATAAGAAAACGTTCTGGTAAACTTACAAAATGTCCACCAAAAACTACGGCAACCATGCAGCAGTGTTGCCAGACATCCGTTATCGAAAGAAATAGAGTGCCGGTTCGAAACCTAATAGGAATAGTAAAAAACGGGTCAGAGTAAAAAGAGTACGAAAAAAAGGGTCGTTACTTTCCTATTAGATGAAATTTATGTTCAATCTGGAGGTGGTCCCTCCAGATTGAACATAAATTTCATATGGGGAGCCACACAACAAGAATGTTAAAATACTAGTGGATCTATTACAATTGTAAAAGTTTGGCAACACTGTTTCAAAACCAGCAGTGGTCGGCGAGCAGCTTTCGGCATGCTTCGGCTATTGTCGCCGGCTCAAATGGCCGCGAAAAATTTCTCCGATATCTTTTCATTTTTTAGTGGTATTTGTGTGTTATGTTTCTATGAAATTGATATACGTAAATACTCGTCATATATTATTCTTTCATTTCATATACCATTACATGCATAAAACGTTTTAATACATTCAAAAAAGAGTTAAAAACGATGACAGCAATGTAAACCTTCATAAGAGATTTAAAACTTACTCGCCAAGCCACGTGATCATCGGCGTGCAATCATACCTATAGTTACTTATACCATGAATCGAAATCGTATCATGAAACGTCGCAACACCCACCGGAGTGTGTCATGAAAGTGTCGTATGAGACAGCAACGCTGTTTCAACAATTGTGACATCCAGACAGGTGTCAATACAATAGTGTCATTCAACACAGTTTTACCGACGCCTACTTTATATCACGAAGGAAAGTCAATAGTAAAATCGGACATGCATATACTATACAATCCATACAAAATTTAAAACTTAGAAAGAAAAAAAATAATAAGAAAATGCGTTAGGTAAAACATATTTTTATTTATTTTTTAATTTTACACAAGGAAATACAACTTTTGGGAAATAAGAAAGATTTTCTTAGTGTGTATAGCTGTCGGATCTTAACGTCGTCGCATGCAACCCTGGTAACAATATTTATACAGTCCACTACTAATACTACTAAAGCCATCTACGAGCTATCAAGAAAACCGAATGATGTCCAATACTATTACCGCCATCTACGAGTTATCAAGAAAACCGAATGATGTCTAATACCACTAAGCCATCTACGGCTACGTCATTAGGCACAACCAAGACGAGAATAATAGTTAACTGTTTTATGACGAGAATGAATCGAGCCACGAAACTGACAAGTTGGCATTCTTCATATTTTCAGTGTTCAGTTTAAATCCTTAAATAAATTGGTTTAAAATCATATCGAGTATCATTTATCGAAATACACAACATTTATCGACCCTACACAATAGTGCTTAAACGTAAAGTCCATTTTTCGGTTCTTAATTGTAGAAAATTGATCAATAACAGCCGCATTAAGTTTGGAATACCCTCTATAAATTTTTTTTCATATATTTCATTTTTAAACTTTCTAATAAACTCCCTAGATTTACCCTTTGTGGTCTGCGTTAAATTAATTTCGGGTTTAGGTGTTTCCTCATTCTTCACTTCAATTTTTTGCTCCAAACTCAAAGAGCTAAAGTTATTTCTTAAATAGTCCACCGTCAACTATTCTTTTTAACTCAATAAATATATAATATTAAAATATTAAAACATACAAGCTCGAATTTCTAACTAGATGCACGAACAGACAATAGCGCGGTGCACACAAAAACTGTGCGCCTTTTCCATGTTAAATCGCCATAGCCCCGCTATCCACCGCTGCCACCCGCCACTTGTTACTACAGAGAAACTGCACTACTTAATGGGCTTTAAAGCTAACTTGAGCACAGTAAGGCAAACGACAAGACTGGCCTCTAACATAATCAATGGATTTAATAGAGGGCGGAGCACAGGAGCTGTTCTATTTGATATCAGTAATAAGGCTTTTGATAAAGTATGGCATAACGGCTTAATTGTCAAAATGATCAGGATAGGAGTACCAAATTATATGATAAAACTTATAGCCTCTTATCTTGAAAATCGATCTTTTAAAACATATGTTGAAGAACATTATTCAACATCTAAAATAATCAGGGCCGGAGTCCCACAAGGTTCGGCAATAGCACCCCTACTTTTCAATATCTTTACTTCAGATATCTCAATACATATATGCAGACGACACAGCGCTAGCAACAACGGCAACAGACCCGAAAGAAATAATGCTGAAGCTAAAATAAAACATCATCACTCTGGAAAAATGGCTCAGCAAATGGAAAATAAAAATAAATCCAGACAAGACCCAGGCAATTTACTTTACCAAGAACTGTTCAAGGTTCAGAAGACCGGAAGGCAGAGTCACTGTTGGAAACAAACTGACAAACAAAATGACTTCATCTCGACAAACGCCTCAATTGGAAAGTAAATACAGCCAAAATACTGAAGAAAGCCAATGCACAACTTGGCGCTATATACCCGATGCTTAAAAAAAGAAGCAAGTTAAGCACAAAGACGAAAGTCACGATGTACAAGGTGTTCATCAGGCCGCTGCTATCATACGGGGCAGCGTCATGGTGCACACTGAGTAGACCTGACTTAAAGAAGATACAAGTAATGCAGAACAAGGTACTTAAAATAATACTGAATACACCTAGATACACTAGAAATGACATTATACACCGAGATCTCCAAATTGATACAACTGCGGAGTTTCTCGACAAACTAATCACAAAATACCATACTAATTAAGGCGAATCTGACCAATAACGAGAAGATAGCCGCATCGCACATTCCTAAACTACCACACCACAAACACAAAATACATAAAGACTGGATCACTCACTAAAATTCAAACTCAAAATTATTTAAGAACTTGTTCTGCATACAACCACACGATACACAAAACACTACACGACTATTGTAAAAATACACAGCCTACCACACGCCTACCGACAACATGTTAGGAGCCCTTATATCTTGCTCATTTGATTAAATTCAAATGAGAAAGATACTAGAGCTGACACCAAACATCATCAACAACGCCTAAAGGCTTAACCCAAAAATTATACTTATGATAGACAAAAATAACACGTCGAGTGAAAAGGAGTAAGGTTTTATACCTGACTCACATGGTGAGTTTAGTCGGTCGGCTCGTCCTCCTTCAGAGGCGGATCCTTTCCTTCAGAAAGGATGATATTGATGGTCATTCCCCACAATGTTGCTTACCCGATACTACCTTGCAGCGGCGTCTGTGTGCAGATTCTCATCGGCTGTCCAAAAAAATGCACTACTTAATCGCACGTGCGAGCAAGTCTCGTTATAATCGTCATTTACCTCGACCGAGGCATGATTGCCAGATGCATACAGTTTGGTTTGACGGGATGATAAAATATTAGGGAGGGTCGGACTTTTTTAGTTTGACGGTACGATAAAATATTAGGGAGGGTCGGACTTCATACGATAAATAATATTCAATGAATATAAATTCATATTTTTTATTCGTTTGGTTTTGGGGCTGCGCGTGCGCATGTGGTTCTGTGGAAGAACCGCCACTGGTCCGAACATGGATAGACAAATAAAATTTGTCAAAAACGGTTACGATAATATTCATCCAGACTATAATAGACCCCTAGCGCAAGGCGATCCCTTATGGTTCTTCGAAACTTCACATAGGCTAGCGATCTACAATTGAAACTCAAATGATTATTCGTTTTATATTCTCATACATTATTGGGAATGATTGGGAGTTTAGTGCGAGCCAATCTAGGATATCATGGTTTTGTCTACTCTAGCATCTATTGGGGGATTGTCGCGATTAATATTATTATAATATTTTCGATGCATTAAACAATTTCCAAAATTATCAAATAAAGAACAGTCCAAGATCTTAAACTTAATGAATATTGTCTTACAGTGATTCCCAATGATTTAGCTATGAGGAGGAATCCAGCTTGAACACAGAGGAGGGGTGGTTGACTTGTTTCCTGAATTTTATATATTCATCTTTCAACTGTCAACAACAGTCCATCCATTCAAGAATTGTGGTTATGTAGTTGAGAGAATCTATTTAATTTAATAAAAATGTATTGTTCCCCAGCAGAAATTGAAAAAAAGAGATTAGAAGCTTTACAGAAATTAGGGCGAAAGGGTGTAAGCCCAGTTAAAGGTCATTGGTCAAATAATTTAAAAGAGGAAAATGTCCTGCAATCTAATAGAGTCATTGGTTCTTGCCATAAAAATCCAAGTTTTCAACAAAGAGTAAGTCATATCAAGCCCTATGAGAAGCCAAGTGATAAATTTTCCAAATCACGGGATCAAAAATTAACAGTTGATTTTTATGGAGGAGCAAAAGTTGTTGCCACAGTTGGTTTAATTTCACCTGAAAGGTTTCAAGTTAAGATATCTACATATTTTTTACCAATTATAGAAATATTTAAATTGATCTCATCAAAGAATTATGGTAAGGAAGTTGTACTTTAGTGTTGTCAGATCAAAAATCACAGTAGCTTATGGTAGACGGTACACAAATAAGAATTTTATTTGTCCAACTACTAAAAAAAAAGGCATTAAGTACAGTAATAAACATTGGAAAATATAAATTAAGTTATTTCTTTCCCCGAACAAACACGTCATTATTATAGTTATAGTTATCCCAATGCTTTAAAATAGTACTTATATTGTATAGTGATTTTTACGAGGATTTTTATTATATGCTAAATATTTTTTTAGATCCAAATACGCGAATATGGAGTTTTCACATCAACGATTATGATTGCTTATTATCGAAATTGGTACCGTTAAAAAGTCATAATTTTATTATTGAGCCTCTTCCCCAATTTGTATTAAATTGCTTGAAAACACCTGCTCCCATCTGTGATATAGATTTAACCAAGTTAGATATAGAACTTAGCAAAACGTTGCTCCCATTTCAAATAGAAGGTTTAAGGTGAGTGTTTAAGGCATCACCCTGTGTGAGACATCATCTACAAAGGATAGTGTGCTTAAGAAGATCCTTTATTCAATTGCTTGTGTTGCTCCAACGATGATATCTCACCCAGGCTGCATTAATTTAGTAATATTGAGTATAAAAATTAGAAATAAAGTTTATGAAATTTGATTTGTAGTAAGTGGGTAACTCACATCATCACCTGTAACAGTGTAACACCACTTACAGAAAAGGAAATAAATTTGTAACTAATAGTTCTTATAAGAACTAATTTTGAGATTAAATTCTAAAGAGGCAAAGTACTTTTGTTTAGAATCTTAAAAAATCCAGATTTCCGGGTTATCTTTGGGAGTATATGGTGGCTAGACTGAATCAGCACAATCTGAATTTTAGAAATGTTATTAGATTTAATGTTCCACAGCACAGAACATCCAAGTTTAGGGATTGGTTTGCCTTCTTGGCCATTAAATTGCTCAAATCTGGTCCTATCCTGAATCCTGTAATAAATAATTCACTTGTGACTTTTAAACATAACTATAGAACTCATCTGCTCGGGAATATACTTTAGTGCGCGTTGCTAATGAAAGCTGTATTTTTGTTTTAGTGAAATAATGTTCTTAATTGCTGTTTAAATTTTGTGTGATGGAGCAAGGAAAAACGCTTAGTGAATCGCTACCTTTTATGTAATTGTAAATTTTTATTATTTATTACATACTACTTAAATATTTTTCGATTCTAGTCTATTTGTAAACTACACAAAACAAAATAGAACTATGGATAGTCTCACCATCGATAGTTTATTGATAGTGATCCACTATCAATGTTTAATTGATAGTTTTTAATTCATAAAACCATCAAAAAACTAGCCCCACACCCCCAGAAATTAAATGAACAAGTCTGTTTGCTTGTTAGGTAGCATTAATATAATATCATATACATATTAACATGAATACAGTGATTCCTCGAAATACGAGTTTAATTTGTTCCGTAACCTTGCTCGTATGTCAATTTCCTCATATCTCAAAGAAATTTTCCCCATTGAAATTAATTGAAATGCCATTAATCCGTTCCAGCCCCAAAAATGCTACCCCCAATTGTTTTTGTTACGTGTTTTTGAATACGAAAAATGTATTTATAAATGACAAATATTATATAAAAACATAATAACTTACCCACAATTTAAATGCTGTGTAGTAGTATGCTTAATTTTAGTCACTGCTTTTCTCTTCACTGGTCTTTGCCTTTTTCGCCAGATTCAAAAAAAAACTGTCCAAGGAGGGCAAGATTCAAAGATAAATTCGCTAGGGAACATATAAATCTTGATTTTACTAGATGTGTGTTTTTAGTAGATATTGTTTTGTTCGTTGTTATATAAACGCTCAGTATATTTTTGTTCAGTTAATAATTAAGTCAGATAAATATTTCGATACATTTTCGTTTTATCCTAAAAGCGGTTGATTACTCGTTTTTTGTGAGCAATTAGGTACCTTACAAATTTTTTTAATTAATAAATTAATGGAAGCAACAAATAAATTTTTGTCAATTGCACAAATTTCCTTTCCTGCTTCAATTAATTTTTTAATCAGAAATTTTAAAACTTTAGGTAATTGATCCCCTAAAACGGGTATTTTCGGGTAAAATTAAAAAGCAGTGAAATATTGATCAAAAAACGAAATGGCGAATGCTCCTTTTATGGAAGGCCCCCCCAAAATAAATTCCTATATATTAAGTATGAATAAAAAATACAAAAATATGCTGTCTGTTGCGTCAATACACAACACTCGACGATCGTTCAATACTATCCTCATCTCAGACAAGAAAAGACATATTCAAGGTGAGAAAAAATTTAAAAATCTAGTCAAGAAATTGTTATTGAGTAAGGGTTAAGGCCAATTTATAAACTTGACGTTACGATTGACGATTCAGTTTGACGGTGCCGTAAAAAGCTGGATTTATAAACTTGACGTTGGCGTTGGCTTTTCTATATTTTTATGTGATTATATTAATTTTGGTGTTTATGTGATCTGAATGGTACTATCAGCACTTATCAACAGTAATAAATAAAATAAAATAATATTTACTAAATATCACGTGACAGGCAAGCACGATTTTGATTGACTGTGGAAATTTGCTACGATCGTTGCTACGACTGTCCACCGTCAAAAGATAAAATTGGTTCATGTCAGCCTTCAAACGGCACCGTCATCGTCAAATATAAATGGTCTGATGCATTTCAATATGTTTAACCCTTTGCGGGCATGTGGTTCCAATCTGGAACCACATATCATAAGTTGAAATTTCGCGGACCAGTAAGCGCTGCCTGGAACCACACGTTTTCGTATTGGTGGGAGGAGCTATCTTTATGCGGCGCCGCGTGGTCCGTTGATAAATTGTCATTATAGATGGTGTATTTACCCGGTTTATTTTGCGTGTCTATAGTGTTCCTGTGTGAATATAATTTTAATAGTGTTTCACGATGCAAAAGGAAAATATGAAAGGTGTGTATATAGGAATTATATTTGTTATTGTTTAGTTGAACATAATATTACATAATATTAATAAAAAATAAAAATGTTCATTGATATTTTGAAGGTTATATTATGTGGTTCCATATGGGACCACTAGCTCGCTTGACCATCTAAGTTTTTTTAAATGTTTTAGGGAGGAAACCGTTAAACATTTCTGAATTAGAGTGGTTGCCGCCTGCTGATTTATATACTTTGTTAGATGAGATTCCATCGGACAATGAATCAGTTCATTCGACATATAGCAGCGGCGATGAAGAAATTAATGATATAGACTTACAATTATCCCATAAAGATTACGATCCGGTAATGGCACCTGCGGTTGATTGGGATTCAGATGATGACTTGCCGTTAGCAGTGTTATTGCCTGGTGCTAAGACAACGACAGTACCAACGTTTCAATGGTCTAAATCTGTACAAAATATTGTTCAACCGGTACCTTTTAGCGCAGATTCTGGACCCGATGTTCCAATCGATGCCGCGGTTGACTGTCCTATTGATATTTTTATGCTCCTGTTCTCAGAAGAACTTCTACAAAAGTTAGTTTTTGAAACAAATCTTTACGCCTTTCAAAACAACACAGGAAATACTTACCTGCCCACAACATATAATGAAATGAGATGTTTTCTAGGATTAAATATTCTTATGGGCATCAAACATTTACCAAGTTACAAAGATTATTGGTCCGCTCGAGAAGAACTTCGAGATCATTTTATTGCCTCCTGCATGTCAAGAAACCGCTTTGGTTGGTTCCTCGGTAACATGCATCTAAACGACAAATCGGTGGAACCCAAAAAAGGCGAACCATCTTATGATAAACTATATAAACTTCGGCCCATGTTAGAAAAGCTTTCAGAAAACTATGCGAGGTTGTATAAGCCAACACGATGCCAAGCAATAGATGAGTCTATGATTCGATTCAAGGGCAGAATTTCATTTAGGCAATACATGCCGATGAAGCCAATCAAACGAGGGTACAAAATGTGGGTTCGCGCAAATGAAACTGGATTTGTTTCCCAGTTTCAAATATATACAGGTATGAAAATATTTTTTCCTCATATCTACATCATCAAACTAATATCTTGTTTTTTTTTTCAACAGGGAAAACAGAAAACGCGAGTGAACACAACTTAGGAGAAAGAGTGATCAATGATTTGACAAGAACGCTAGTAGGAAATCATCATGAAGTTTACATGGACAATTTTTTTAATTCTGCAACTTTACAACTACATTTGCAGAAAGACGGAATATATAGCTGTGGCACTGCCAGAAAAGATAGAAAATTTTTTCCAAAGGATTTTGCGGAAGACAAGACCATGAAAAGGGGTGACATGGACTGGAAAGTTAGCCAGACTGGAATTATTGCTCTAAAATGGAGAGACAATAAATCTGTACATTTTCTGAGCAACTTTCATAATCCTGCAGATGTTGACCTTATTTCACGCAAACAAAAAGATGGTTCTAGCATAGAATTTCCCTGTATAAAACTTGTAAAAGACTATAATCGGCATATGGGATATGTCGACAAAAGCGATATGTTGAAATCTTGTTATGAAATCAACCGTAAATCGAAAAAATGGTGGCACAGAATCTTTTGGCATTTTATAGATCTCACAGTGGTGAATGCATATCGTATGTTCCAAGAAAGAAGTGGCGTTTGTGGAAAAACACTGTCCCTAAAAGAATTCCGTCTTGCAGTAGCGAATGGACTGATAGGTGCTGATCCCGAGGTTCCACAGAGGGGTCGCAAAAGCTCAGAACCAATTCCTAATAAATACAAGCCACATATACCTTTAGAGCGGAGAATAAGTAAGGCTGCACACATGCCCATTTACGGCACTAAGGTGAGATGTGCAAATTGTAGCACAAGAAATTCACCTCACAGAACCAGATGGCACTGTTCGTCGTGTAATGTTGGACTTTGTCTTACAGCTACAAAGAATTGTTTCGCCCTTTTTCATAAAAAATAAATATTATTATTAATAATATTATTTTTTTTATTATTTACTGTTTTTTGGCGATAATAAATAAATTTAAAAAGTAAGGAAAAAATCTTTTCATTTCCTGGTGGTCACACAGTGGAACCACACGATTTAATAAAAACCAAATTACTTATGGACTTTTTTTGCATAAAATCGTGGTTTAGAACCAACATTTAATCCAAATTTCATAATATTAATGTAATTTATAATAAAAAAATAATTTGGGCCACAAAGGGTTAAGCTGTAACGTCACCGTCAAACAGCACCGTCAATCGCCAACGTCAAGTTTATAAATCCAGCTAAAATTGGTTTATGTCGGCCGTCAAACGGCACCGTCATCGTCAAATATAAATGGACTTATGCATTTCAATATGTTTAAGCTGTAACGTCACCGTCAAACAGCACCGTCAATCGTCAACGTCAAGTTTATAAATCCAGCTAAAATTGGTTTATGTCGGCCGTCAAACGGCACCGTCATCGTCAAATATAAATGGTCTTATGCATTTCAATATGTTTAAGCTGTAACGTCACCGTCAAACAGCACCGTCAATCGCCAACGTCAAGTTTATAAATCCAGCTAAAATTGGTTTATGTCGGCCGTCAAACGGCACCGTCATCGTCAAATATAAATGGACTTATGCATTTCAATATGTTTAAGCTGTAACGTCACCGTCAAACAGCACCGTCAATCGTCAACGTCAAGTTTATAAATCCAGCTAAAATTGGTTTATGTCGGCCGTCAAACGGCACCGTCATCGTCAAATATAAATGGACTTATGCATTTCAATATGTTTAAGCTGTAACGTCACCGTCAAACAGCACCGTCAATCGTCAACGTCAAGTTTATAAATCCAGCTAAAATTGGTTTATGTCGGCCGTCAAACGGCACCGTCATCGTCAAATATAAATGGTCTTATGCATTTCAATATGTTTAAGCTGTAACGTCACCGTCAAACAGCACCGTCAATCGCCAACGTCAAGTTTATAAATCCAGCTAAAATTGGTTTATGTCGGCCGTCAAACGGCACCGTCATCGTCAAATATAAATGGACTTATGCATTTCAATATGTTTAAGCTGTAACGTCACCGTCAAACAGCACCGTCAATCGTCAACGTCAAGTTTATAAATCCAGCTAAAATTGGTTTATGTCGGCCGTCAAACGGCACCGTCATCGTCAAATATAAATGGACTTATGCATTTCAATATGTTTAAGCTGTAACGTCACCGTCAAACAGCACCGTCAATCGTCAACGTCAAGTTTATAAATCCAGCTAAAATTGGTTTATGTCGGCCGTCAAACGGCACCGTCATCGTCAAATATAAATGGTCTTATGCATTTCAATATATTTAAGCTGTAACGTCACCGTCAAACAGCACCGTCAATCGTCAACGTCAAGTTTATAAATCCAGCTAAAATTGGTTTATGTCGGCCGTCAAACGGCACCGTCATCGTCAAATATAAATGGTCTTATGCATTTCAATATATTTAAGCTGTAACGTCACCGTCAAACAGCACCGTCAATCGTCAACGTCAAGTTTATAAATCCAGCTTTATTATACGTTGGACGAGTTTTTTTGCTGATTCATTTAGCTGAAACTCGTGCTATATTGCTGGTCATTGCCTGTGCACAGTGTTTGGGTGCATTCAAGTTGCTTCTTGTTTTTGCATGGTGTACTTTCTGTCTTGTTTGTATTGATTCGACTTGTCTGTATTGCATCATTATTATTTATTATATTACTTATTTATTTTTTAACAGCTTTGTTAACGAGAGACAACTCTTATAGCAATAAAGCATATTTTGAATTTGAATTTAAATTTATATATGCCACTGCACACCACACCTGTAGTGTTGCCGGAAATAGAAAATCTTTGATGTTTACCGCTCCGCGACGGGAAGACAAGTTGCTAAAAACCAAAACAAAACATAAAATTTGGTAAAATATTACAATTTGTTTCTAAATTGTTGGAAAACATTGTCTTGCTGTTTTGTTTTTGTTTTGTTGGTTTTTAGTGGTGTGGAAGAGAAAGATAAAAGTGACCTTTTTTGTTTCAAATTGAATGATAATTAATAATAAAGTAATTATTCCGAAAATATCAATGGCATAACATGTTTTTTTGGTTTTTGGTAGTTGTACCTAAACCACCGGCTTGAAAAAAAAAAAATGTTTGTGTGGTTTTATATCGTAATGGTTCTATCAAAAAAAATTGGTTAATATCTTAAACTGTTTTTCAAATTTTTGATAAAAACCAAAAAAAAAATAAACTTTTCGTCTCCAGGAATCGCCCATTAAGATAAGTAGGTACATATCTTTAACTAACACCCTGTACAGAATTGTATTTCTAGGTTTGGCATAGAAAGAGATGGAAGGTGTCTTATTGCTGATGATATGGGTTTAGGAAAAACGTTTCAAGCCTTGGCCGTAATGAATTACTATAAGAACGACTGGCCACTGTTGATAGTTACCACTGCTTCTATGAAGTAAGTTTCTTTGTTTCATTATGTCTACATGGATTTTTTAAAGTTTTGTAAATTAGAATATTATATTAAAAATATGGATAAATACTATAGGGCCAGTAATGGGTGGAAGAGAGAATGACATGTTTCTTGGCTGAATGGCAACACTGTTGAAGTCTGGTTATATCCAATGACGTTTAAAAGGTTATGGACCGGCCTTTCTCGTTTACCGTAAGTTCGTTTCTTGCGGCCAACATTAGAAAGAAAGGTCCGAGGACGAGACAGAGCTAGTCCGGGCCAAAAGCCCGACAAGGTCGTATCATTTACATTGAGATTCTGTACGTTTTGCTTTTACCTATTCAAGAAGTGTAGTTTCGAATATTAGTTATTTATCAAAAAGATAGAAATATTGATGGCCTAGAAAAGCCCGACGAAATCGCAAAACCGAAAAATTCCAAAAACCGCGCCCATTGTTATATATGCGCATGTAAACAAAGCTGATCGTCACGCAATGCCAACTGATAAACTAATGGCCGATATTTTCAAAGTCACCTTAAGGTACAGAATGACATAAGTCATCCTTAACACAAGTTTGACGGGATATCAAAACTCTTTTTTTAACTCGCATCTAAAGGAATAGACCTTTAAGAACGTGGTAATCTTAGACCTAACGCGTCAATTGACCCTCGAATTAATTTAAGATATAGGTTTTTAAAGGTTTGTCATAACATTTGGGCTACCTTAGCTAAGGTCTAACTTAAGGTAATATTCAAAACCGGCGAACAGGACCGTACTTCGCCCTTAATGACAATGATTACACGGCAATATTTTGGCACATCAAGATCTTTACTGGGAACTAAATAATCTATTTTCTCGCATAAAAGAAGGCCTTGTGGCCATCACTGAAAAAATACTTTTAGAATAAATTTTGATATCCTATTGTCCAAGTATCGATAGATTTTTAATATCGTTACATGCCTACGACTGATTTCGGTTCTGGACGGCCGTCCTTGGTTGGCAACCAAACTGGCACCAATATGGCGGGGTTGCCTATATGACGGCGACAACATGGTGCGCAAGACAACCGACGAGCAACCCTTAAAAATATGACCGCTGAACCATGCGCACCAACCCATTTTTCACTCATAAAATTTTTACTGCGTATCCACAGTTATAAGTCGGTGGTGTGGATTCAGATAACTTGACAGAAATTTTTAGGTATAATTTTAAAAATTTGAGTTTAGTTTTTAGGGGGGGGGGGGGCTAAAGCCACTAGTCCACCCTATCTATCCGCGTAATGTCGTGTTGATATTTTGTTTTTGGCGCGAGAACTTTAAAAATATTTTTTTTTATTTGTAAAGTAGTAAATTATTCTTGTTATTAGCTGAACAGTTTTTAAAATTTTTGATACCACTGCAATTTTCCTGATACGAAGGAGTATTGTGTAGACGTACGGGCAAATTACCTTAAGGAAGACGACTTCTGGTGGCAATTCTAAAAGTTCTGGTGGCTGGCGGTCGCATATTCAGAGTGAGGATTTTAATTGTTACAATGGAAAATATTTTATTGTAATTTTAAGACGGCTATAAGGGAGGTTAGGGGACAAATTTAAAATCTTTTTTGACATATTTTTTTTTTAAATGTGACATCCAGTATATTAACTGATTTTTCAATCAAATCAAGAAACCGCCAAAGTGAACGTTCACGTGAAATCCTGATTTGAACTGAAATCAGTGTAAAATACTGTTTGTACAATAACTTTTTTTACTTTGAACTAGAGTTCAAGAGTGAACTACAGTTCAAAGTGTTCATACAACCGGCCCTTAGAATTGGAAAATCAATTAATATACAGGATGTCACATTTAAAAACAAAACTTTTTGATCCCGTAAATTAACCGACCTAAAATGATATTTGCTTGCAAATACTATTTTAAAACCCTGTATAATCTAAAATGACTCTAATAGTTGTGGGTCGATAGAAATTGTGATACGTCAGGGTGTCCATTTTTGGGTTGTTTTACGGGATATCTCCGTTATTAGGAGGTAAAGAAACTCACAGTCTGCTCCACTAGTTTAATAGAAATAAATACTATAAACCAAACATGTTTCGAAGACTTAAGTCTTCAACTTCAGTGGTAAATAAAACATCTACAAAGGGGGTACCTATGACATTGATGCAACTGTAAATAAGAAAAATAAGTCTAATAAGTTAAGTTTAAAATGAATGAAAGAAAAGAATTGAATCGATGGAGAAGTAAATTATATGGGAGTGAAAAAATTGTGAAAACTCGTTACCTAGTCAAGCAGGAAAAGAAAACGTTTTGAAAATGTAAAAAATTCAATTTTAGTAAATAAAGAAAGAAAACTAAAATTCATTTTATTGTAAGGTAAAACATGATGAAAAAATTTTTAAATTTTTAAATTTTTTAATAAGAAAGAAATCCCATTTTTAAAGGGTTTTAATTTTAAATTTGATGTAAAAAACATTCATTTTTGGAATCGAGCTCATCATGAAATGAAAAATGAATGTTTTTTACATCAAATTTAAAATTAAAACCCTTTAAAAATGGGATTTCTTTCTTATTAAAAAATTAAAAAATTAAAAAATTTTTTCATTATGTTTTACCTTACAATAAAATGAATTTTAGTTTTCTTTCTTTATTTACTATAATTGAATTTTTTACATTTTCAAAACGTTTTCTTTTCCTGCTTGACTAGGTAAGGAGTTTTCACAATTTTTTCACTCCCATATAATTTACTTCTCCATCGATTCAATTCTTTTCTTTCATTCATTTTAAACTTAACTTATTAGACTTCTTTTTCTTATTTACAGTTGCATCAATGTCATAGGTACCCCCTTTGTAGATGTTTTATTTACCACTGAAGATGAAGACTTAAGTCTTCGAAACATGTTTGGTTTATAGTATTTATTTCTATTAAACTAGTGGAGCAGACTGTGAGTTTCTTTACCTCCTTATAAATTCACTCCACTTTGAGATGGACTACTTCAAGAAAATTCTCCGTTATTAGTAAAGATAGAAGATGCCGTAATCAGAATTTTTCTATGTCGCCTTGTATTTGATATACGGGATGTTTTTGAGAATTGTGCATTTTGGGACACCCCCCCATATCTCGGTTACCCCGTAATGTATCAAAAAGAAATAAAATGTTATTTTTGTAGTTTTTTGCGTAGAATCCAGTGACGTACTCAGACTACGTACTACGTTCAATAATTTTCAAGGAAAATAAACAAATTTTTAAATGGGTTACCCTATATATTTTTTAATAATATAATTTAGTTTGTAACACGCTTAGAGAACCTGAATGCTCTGACTGGATTAGAAGATTTTATTATTATGACACATAGCACTGTGTTATTTTGTTTGTTTTAAATACCCGTCATGGCCTACTAAAAAAAATGGTATATTTTTGAAAAACGTATATTTCGGGCCTAATACTAAGACTAAAAATAAAGTGTTATATATTTTTGTGAAGCTTGTTACAAACTAAATTATATTATTAAAAAATATATAGGGTGCCCCATTTAAAAAAAGCAAATTTGTTTATTTTCCTTGAAAAGTATTGAATATAGAAAAATCTGAGTACGTCACTGGATTCTACGTAAAAAAACTACAAAAAGACCATTTTATTTCTTTTTGATACGTTACGGGGTAACCGAGATATGGGAGGTGTCCCAAAATGCACAATTCTTAAAAATATCCCGTATATCAAAAACAAGTCGGCCTAGAAAAATTCTGATTACGGCATCTTCTGTTTGACAAAAAAGTAGCAAAGTGTTGCGAAAACCGCATCCTTCTATCTTTACTGATAACGGAGATACCCCGTAAAACTACCCAAAAATGGACACCCTGTACACTATATACCGTACAGTATACCAATTTTTAAAATTTTTCTCAAGTATGAAAAATAAAAAAGTTAAGATGGAGGGGCATTATACGTGATCACCCTGTACATTCTTTGAGCACAGTAAATAATATTAGGGACGATAAAGTACATGTTGGTTTTTGTTGTGTTTTAGAAATATTTGGGAAGAGACCATTTACAAATATTTAACGTCCATTTCTGTTTTACAAGTTCAGTTTATGGTCTCAGGAAAAGACCACATAGGAGATTCGACAGTCTTAATCGTTAGTCACGACCTTATGTCCCGATGTTGTGACAAACTTATGGCACGAAATTTCGGATGTATCATTATAGACGAATCGCACAATTTAAAAAATTATAAAACAAAAATCGCACAATCTGCAGTAAAATTAGCCAAGAAAGCAAAACGAGTAGTTCTTCTCAGTGGCACTCCGGCATTGTCCAGACCCAACGAGCTTTACTCACAGCTTAGTCTCATTGATGGGAATTTTTTCGGATCGTTTATGAACTATGCTACACGGTACTGTGACTTAAAGAAAACCCCCTTTGGTTTCGATTCCTCTGGTAGATCGAATCTTCAAGAACTCGAAATAATCCTGAATAGGAGGTTTATGATCCGAAGAACAAAAGATGAAGTATTAGGATCTTTACCGAAAAAGACGCAGGAAGTTGTAAAATTAAACGCAAACTTAGATAATTTGGATAGCAAATATAAGGCGTTGCTGGAAAACTTAGTAAGACAGTATTCGAATGTCAAAAAGCCGATGGAGAAGCATGCCCTTTTATTGACTTTTTTCTCCGAGACTGCTAAAATTAAAATACCGTCAGTTTGGTAAGTGATTTTTAAATGAGACGGTATATTTTAAATGTATTTTGTTCCTTTGGTCCAATTTTTCTGAACTTTTAATATGTTTTATATTATCCATCTCCAATCGTATCTGAAAATTATTATACCAGAAAGGTATAATTTTTAAAATACCCCTAATATTTGTATGAAATTCTCAACTTTTTAAATCTACCACTGATAAATGGCGTTTGACAAATTTGATTGTTTTGGATAAATAATAATTAAAATCTAAAAAAAATCTGCATACAACGTGTCCAAGATAAAGAGGATCAGTACAGGGATCTCGGAAACCGTAAGAGATACGAAGTCGGTTAAATGGAGGTAAAGTTGCGCATTTACGTGCCTAATAATATGCCGTTTAGAAAGTTCTAAAATTCCGAGTAGTTCCGGAAATATCCGGAAAAAAAACGAATTTTTGAAAAACCGTTTTATTGTTTCCCTGGGTTTTTTTGAGATCGAATTCTAAAGTAAATTGCACTTTTACATTGCCACTTTTTCCGCTTTATCTAACAGCGTTAATTGTTTTGTAATCCGACGAGTCGTCTTCGAAGTGCCATTATCAACTTTCTTTTTTAAAAAACGGTCCTGTTTTTCTGATATTGGAATTTGATAGCTTTTTTTCTTCCGAATGCAATGATGTATGACACATTGTGGTTTAATGACGTTTTGAGGGTTTTTTGAACAACATCAGGAAATTTTGGGATACAGACCTGTATTTCTCCTAATTTTATAAATAATATCTCATGAGTAAGCTCTAAATTTTTTACTTATGTTGGACTAGTTCAATAAGTAACAAATAATTTAATAATAAACCACAAATATCAAAACTCATTCCAAAACAGTAATAAAACGAACAACGAAAAAAGTAAGGAACTACATAATCAGGTGTTCAAAATAATTTCTGTTATTCTCTAAGCACAAATAACATCTTCTAACTGGAACATAACAGTTTTTTTGAGATAAAATAAAACATGCGATAGAATATGAAACTTTTCAGCATTTGTAAATTTATGTTCCATTTTTCTGGAAAATAGAAAACCTCTTAAAACGCTCTCATACGATCACAATGGGAATGTCAAGTGAAACAAATCACGCGTCACCATCTTAATTTTTTTGTTTCAAGCGTCTACTTTTCTTTTAAATCCCGAATCAACAGAAATTTGAAATAATGTTTCTTTATTTTGTTCACTTAATTGTGGTTTATTATTAAATTATTTGTTATTTATTGAACTAGTCCAACATAAGTAAAAATTTAGAGCTTACTTATGCGATATTATTAATAAAATTTAGGGAAGAAGGACCGTATCCCAAAATTTCCTGATGTTCTTCAAAAAACCCTCGAAACGTCATTAAACCACAATGTGTCATACATCGTTGCATTCGGTAGAAAAAAGCTATCAAATTCCAATATCAGAAAAACAGGACCGTATTTAAAAAAAGAAAGTTAATAATGGCCCTTCGAAGACGACTCGTCGGATTACAAAACAATTAACGCCGTTAGATAGAGTGGAAAAAGAGGCAATGCAAAAGTGCAATTTACTTTAGAATTCGATCTCAAAAAAACCCAGGAAAACAATAAAACGATTTTTCAGAATTTCGGTTTTTACCGGATATCTCCGGAACTACTCAGAATTTTAAAAGTTTTTAAACGGCATATTATTAGGCACGTAAATGCGCAACTTTACCTCTATTTAACCGACTTCGTATCTCTTACGGTTTCCGAGATCCCTGTACTGGCCCTCCTTATCTTGGACACGTTGTATATTAAAAGAAAAAGTCATTCGAATTTGATATTTATTAAAACTCATTCTGTAGTACTCGGCCTAGGTACTTAGAAACAATTTTTAAACAGTTTTATCACATGTAAGAAACCTGTAAATTTTATCTGTATAATCACATGCGAATCGTGTAAATACTGTAAAGAAAACAAAGCGAAACAGTATATTTGACCGGTGATGGAAACAAGCGCGGATCCAGGGGGGCCATGACCCCCCCCCCCCCCCCCCCAAACAAACTATTTAACACGAAAAATACCATATATTTCGGTTCGACTAATGCGGCAGCGTATTACTTTTCGTAACTTTTCTGGTATCCCCAAAAAAAACAACGAAGTTTGACTCCCCCAAGCGAAGTTCTGGATCCGCCCTTCGATGGAAATAATCGCTATAAATAACGGTGCGCCTTTTTATCGATGTCAAAGTGACAAAAAATTAATTTTACATGAGTAATTTAAAATAATTACCTTACGATTATTCTTGTAGCGCATATATCTACCAGATTCTAGAAATGAAGACAAAATTTCTGGTGTTTGCTCATCACCTTATCATGTTAAATGCCATAGAAGACATACTTAAAAAGAAGGATTTAAAATATATCAGAATAGACGGTTCTACCAGTGGCGAGCAAAGAAAATATTTTGTAGATAAGTTTCAAACGGACGAGAATTGCGTATGTGCAGTATTATCGATAACGGCAGCGAATTCTGGAATAACGCTAACAGCCGCCCAGCTTGTTATTTTCGCTGAATTACATTGGAACCCTAGTGTAAGTAAAATTATACAGGGTAATTCATAGTGAGTGTAATATTAAAAGATCTTGGGAACTAAAAAAGTCATTCTTTATAAAAAAATTTTGCTTGTAAAAAAATTAAGATTTCTCATTAGAAAATGTGGTTGTTGTATTGTACAGGTACATACGTATAAACCAAAAAAAAATCGATTTTACTTAAGAGTAAATTACCTTAATTTTTCATTTTTTTTTTTAAATGTCATTAGGAAATGCTCGTTAGAATACTATTTTTCGTCATAATTCAAGATTTAAAGAAAATTAATTTTTTATATATGGTGAGGTCAATATAATTTTTTTTTAGACAGTACTATTAATTAACTAACTATTAATTAACATTTTTCATGAAAATGCGAGTAATTAGCTATGGGAGAGGTTAATACTTTTTGATAGACAATTAAATTCTACATCTGCTAGTGACCTAAAATACAGGGTGTTATATTTAAATTAAGCAAGTTATTACCATTTCAAACTTGTAATTATTTAGTAGTACCTTTTGGACACCGTGTATAAGTTAGTGAATTTTTCATAACTGATACACAAAACTTAATCAGTGAGTAGAGTCCACTGAGAAATTGGGTTTAAAAAACAAAATACATGTTAAGAACTTAATCATTAAAATTGTAACTACATTTTGACAAAATATGAAATATTTCACAAACCGTAAGGTAAACCTCAATGAAAGTAATATTTATTTTGATCGTAGGAACCGAAAATGAAATAATATACTGGGCATTCCATTTAAAAAAAATGCAACTTTGATACGTTTCGTGTTTTTGGGTCAACCTGTACGTTATGAAAATAATTTTAAAATGTACCTCAAATAGGCCCCTATCCACCCTGAATATTTGTTTTTATCCAAAACAAATAGCTTAGCTATAATATGTAGTCTCGAATAATGTGAATAACCCTGTATAGTTAAGTGACTGAAAGATGGTAGTTACCGTTGATCGCTTTGACAGGAAGCCATGTTGACCAACATAGAATAAATTGTTTTTTAAAAAATAGTTCATTAATCTAACGTAAAACACTCTTTCAAAAATCTTTGAGAAAACTGATAGTATGGACACTGGTCGATAATTTGAAATATCACCACCTTTCTTAAATACTGGCACAAACCATTCATTTATGATATTTGTCATCGGTCCACAAATGTATCAGACACAGCCTTAACAACACTGATGATTTCTATTATCTCAATTAATTTCATAGCTTAGTTTTAATGCGCAGTTTTTTAGAAATATTACCTAAAATCGCAACTGTCTAAAACGATTGGGCAACGCTTCTGTTGAACAAATGCATAATATCTCTTACCTAATCTAAACAGAAGAATAAGAAAAACGTTTCCTACTCCCTCGATAAAGCCCGGCCAGTGTCGTCTTTTGAAAGGGCGATATTATCTGCGGCGAAATCCCATATCGGACCATGCAGTTCACTAAATAAATACTCTAATCAATTTTTTTAAAGATTTTGACCTACCTGTATACAAAAACTAAATTTTCTAATGACAAATCTGATTTTTACAAGCAAAATTTTTAATAAAGAATGACCTTTTTGTCGAGAAATTAAAAAGTAGTATTTTTAACCCCACCAGAGGCACCCTGTATATAAGACATCCTATTTAAAATGTTAAGTCTAACTTCCGGTGTAACCGGAATTCGTCTAAATATGTTCATTAAAAAGATCGGCATCTTGTATAGCGAGTACCAAATATCTTTTTTAGTTTTCGAGATCGTTTAATGGGCCACTCACCCTGAACGACCATGTATAATCGTAATAACTATTTGTTACAGATATTAAATCAAGCTGAAGCTCGAGCTCATAGGATAGGTCAAGTAAACCCAGTAAATATTCAATATCTTATAGCGTCCGGTACTGCCGATGATTCGATATGGCCTATGCTTCAAGAGAAACAAAATATTTTAGGCGAAATGGGTTTATGTAAAGATTCTCTAACAAATGCAAACGTCAAACACCAATCATCGTTTCAGCAGATTGAGAAAAATGGAACCATGGATACTTTGAACCTAACTAATGCTCGCACATTAGACATAACATCGTATTTTCAGAGTCCCGAGAAAAATAAAGCCCACAATGACGAAGATGACGAGTTTAATGATGGTTTTGATGATTTTTTATGCAATTTGGATATTTTACCGAGTTAATGTTTGTGAGAATTATTTATTGCAACTTTATCATTGTTCTTTTACTATAAGTTTTTTTCTAAACATTTTTAAATATTTATTAAAATCTCGATACAAATCTTTTTTTTGAATGTACAAAAATAGATGGGAGCTTACCTAATGATTCTTACACTTGATCCAAACCAAATAGAATTTATTTGCCTCGCATTTAAAATGGCAATAAAAGAATCCAAAGGAAAGCCACAATACCACTAATACCTGGATTGGTGGCTACTACATCAGTGGCGGTTCTTCCACAGGAGCACATGCGCACGTGCACCCCCAAAACGAAAAAATATTAATTTATATTCATTGAATATTATTTATCGTATAAAGTCCGACCCTCCCTAATATTTTATTGTACCGTCAAACCAAACTGCATATTATAAGCTCTCGGTTCATCCGGCAACTCGGCAAGAATAATGACGCGAATGACGCGATATACTCGCATATGCGAATAAGTGGGCGGTGCATAATGCAGTTTCTCTGTAGTAATGGTATAGTAAGGTGGCGGGGGACAGCGGGGTATAGCGGAGCTACGGCGATTTAATATGGAAAAAGCGCACACTTTTAATTTGCGACGCGCTATTGTCTGTTCGTGCATGTATTTAGAAATTCGAGCGTGTAATATTATATATTTATTAAGTTAAAATGAATAGTTTGCCGGTGGACTATTTAAAAAATTACTTTAGATCTTTGAGTTTAGAGCAAAAAATTGAAGTGAAGAATGCGGGAAGACTTAAACCTGAAATTAATTTAACGCAAACCACAAAGGGTAAATCTAGGGACTTCATTAGAAAGTTTAAAAATGAAATATACGAAAAAAATAACTGGATTTGTGGATAACTAACCCTTTTATTCCTGTTTGTTGTTTGGTCTTGGCGTTGCGGAACCTGCCTGGACAAAAAATGGAATAGCCGACTTGGGGCACTTAACACAAATAATTTAAAAAAATGAAAACACTCAAGCTCATATCAATGCTCACTTGGAGATACAGCTGTTGTTTAAATAATTTCACGATACTTGTGAACCCCCTCTATCATAGGTCACGAGCCGCCACTGTACTACATGCCAAGTGCTCAGATTTTAGGAACACTCTAAGTTATACAGGGTCTTTCTTAATAACATGTTAATATTTAGGGAGGTTATTTTTGGGTTCATTTTCATAAAAAAACTTCATAAGGACATATGTCCTAAACGTCTTAAGTTTTAAGATAAAGGTTAAAGATTTGCAAAAATCTCCTTTTTTATTAATATCTGTGATAGTGCTCTAGATATTTTTGAGAAATTTGGTACACACTTTCTATTCATCAAGAGGCATTTTTTTCCGACTAGTGGCATTCGTGCTGGAATTGAACTCGGTATTTTTTGAGAAAAGAATGGTACGCCACAAAAATTATTTTTGAAATTAATAATAATAATAATAATAAATGGCTTTATTGTAAAAGATTACAAATAACGAAGTTGAGGCCGAGCCTCCTAGCTTAACCTAGATATAAAATAGACTATAACATAGATTAATAAAAATGCTATAAGACGATATACTCACCTGCCCAGTATACGCAAAATATAGCAAGCAGTCGGAGCATAATAAAAAAACAAATACAAAACAAAAAAAAAATATAAGAAAAATAAATAAGAAAATATAAAACAACAGCAGAATGGTAAATTAGTAATTTATATTCTTCTGACATATTCCTACATAGAAAATGAACCCAATAAAATTATAAAGAGGAAAAAAAAAACAAATTAATAAATAAATTTACAATTTTTGACACTTTCACACCCTTACAAAACACACTAAATTCTAAACCAGAAAGATCTGGATGAGTATCTTTCCTTTTCCCCTTTCTTTCCCTTTCCCTCCTACCCCTCTCCATTCTCATTCCTTGTTGAGTAAATGTCGTCTCTTGATTTTTTTGTTTAATTTATGAAATATGACCGAAATCTACGTTTAGCGTTATACAATACTAACTTCTAATTTTCCGACGTTTTGTTCCTTGAATTGACCATCTTCATTAAAATACCCCCAATACGTTCCTGTAATTTACTTCTGTTTCGAAGAAACAAGATTTAAAAATTATTATTGCTATTTCTGTCTTTAATTGTTATTGTTGTGCGGTTTTTCTTTATTTCAAACTAATAGTTGTATCAACTTTCTACTTAGCGTAAGTACAAGGAATTTATTTTATTAATACAAATGAAATTTGGCTCTTAAAGCAGCACTTTTTTAAGACTTTTAAAAGAGGCATTGAATTTTACATTTTCGAACGTACAGGAATGCACCAGGGGTATTTTAATGAAGATGGTCAATTTAAGGAACAAAATGTTGGAAAACCAGTAAGTATTGTATACCACTGAACGTAGATTTCGGCCTCGCATAATTTAAATAAAAAGATCCAGTCCCCTATTTAAAAAAAAATAAGTTGATAATGGTGACCCAAAGACGAAACGTCGCTTCGAACAAAGTCAGGAACAAATTAAAACCAAATGCAAAATTTTAGAGTTTTCCAAATATTTTGAAAGCCCCAGTATTTATTTTTGATTTTCTTGCGGCATATTATTGGGCCCATAATTACGCAACTTTGCCTCAATTTAACCGACTTCGTATCTCTTACCGTTGCCGAAACCCCAATGGTGAAGGCCGAATTTGTAACACCCTGTATAAAAGCAACTGCTGCGTGGATATACATTATTTTCAGCGTTGCGCCGTTGCCGCTTCTACCGAAAAATTGTATCAAATTGAATTATTCAATTTTTAAAATGATCTTTTAGTTCTACTATTACTATACTATACTAATTTCTTATAACTTTCCTATACCTCTTACTGTTTCCGAGATAAACAATTATTGCTGTCCAATATTGCGCAAAACATGACCTTAATTAAAAAATTGTAAATTTGTGGTTTGAATTCACGAAAAGTTGAAATTTTGGTGATCGATAAGGAAACCCACTATACAGGGTGAGTTTTTTAAAGTGTTACAAGGCGATATCTCGCAAACGGTTTAAAATATTTTCTTGAAATTTTAATGAGGTAATAGTGAGATGGGGGGACATATTTAAACATATTTTGGTTATCTACCCCCTTTCCCCATTTTGAGGGGTGGGGAGTAACTTTGAAATTTTAAATGGGAATATGTACTTTTGTTTATTAAATTCGGATCTACGTAAAAAACTACGTATTTGTACAAAAAAAATTTTTGGTTAGCTCCACTGGTTACCGAATTATAATTAATTAGGTTATAAAAATTTAAAAAATATTTACCCTTTATCGCCTGTCATGTTTCAGAAGATGTTCGAAATGTCTCCCTTCAACTTCCAAACACTTTCTCACTCTTTTTTTAAACGAATTTCGTACCCGCTCTAACATTTCAGGTGTCACTAATAAGCAGGCAAAGCTGATTCGGTCTTTCATATTGTCTATAGTTGTAGGTGCAGGCGCCATCACTTTGTCTTTTATAAATCTCCAGAAGAAAAAGTCAAGAGGGGTCAAATCCGGAGACCTAGCAGGCCAATTGACCGGACCAGCTCGACCAATCCACTTGTTTTCAAACAATTCGTTTAAATGATTACGGGCCTGTATTGCATAATGCGGTGGAGCTCCATCCTGTTGAAACTACATGTCAGGATTTATGTTTTGGTTTAATAATAGTGGTAATTCGTTCCTTAAAAAATCTGTATACATTTCTCCATTTAAATGGCGTTCAAAGAAAAGCGGACCAATAACCCTATCTCCAATTATACCACACCAGACATTAACTGACCAAGGATGTTGATTTGGCACAGTTCTCATCCAGTGGGGATTTTCCGATGCCCAGTAGTGCATATTGTGTCTAATTACCTTTAAGAAAACAAACAATAAAAAAAAATTAATTTCTACCGACAAGGGTTAACTTAAAATCCTACCTGGCCACAATTCTGGAAACTAGCTTCATCAGAAAAAACAACATTCTTTAGAAACCTGTTATTTACTTGCATTTGCCGTGTTACCCAATTGCAAAATGTAACGCGATTTTCAAAGTCTTGCCCATAAAGCTCTTGGTGGTGTGTAATGTGGTATGGATGAAATTTGTACATATGCAATATGGTCACAACCGATTTTTGGCTTATTCCAGCATCTGCAGCAAGCCGTCTGGAACCTACATGCGGGTTAATAGCTACCATTCCTAAAACCTATCTGCATCTGTTTTAGTTCGCTTCCGAAATCGTGGTTTTGACTTCAGGCTGCCAGTAGTGCGACATCTAGTTTCCAGCCTTTTAAATGCCATGTGAGATTTCAGGTTGTTAGGAAACCTTTCCGCCCACCTTAGTGAAGCTTGTCTGTAGTTTCTTCTGTACTCCCCCAACATTAACAACATATCAACTTGTACACTAAAATTCGCTTCCATGTTCAATTGACCAAGCTGAGAAATAATCGTTGATATGTAAAAATTCTCAACTGACTGAAGTCAAAACAACGCATTTCCATGTAAACGAATAATAATTTTGAAATAAGTGAATTTGATTTATTTTAAATTTAGTTATTTTTTAAATCCAATAGAAATTTAATAATAAATTAATTATAATTCGGTAACCAGTGGAGCTAACCAAAAATTTTTTTTGTACAAATACGTAGTTTTTTACGTAAATCCGAATTTAATAAACAAAAGTACATATTCCCATTTAAAATTTCAAAGTTAAACCCCTCCCCTCAAAATGGGGAAAGGGGGTAGATAACAAAAATATGTTTAAATATGTCCCCCCATCTCACTATTACCTCATTAAAATTTCAAGAAAATATTTTAAACCGTTTGCGAGATATCGCCTTGTAACACTTTAAAAAACTCACCCTGTATAAATTCCCCATAGAAAAATCGATTCGATATCATACAGGGAAGGTTCAAATTATTTCACTTCTGAAAAGCGGTCAAGAGCTGTTTTGTAATTGAATATATAACTTTTAAAATTAAGAGAGATCATATCCCTATACTTAAATCCTCAGGTTTTCTCAATAGAGCCAGTTTTTTGGGAAATTATCATCTTTTGAGGTATTGTCATAGTTTATCTGTGTATTTTATTTTCGCTCGACAGTGGTTAAACGAGAGCTTCCTGGATAGATGGATTGGCACATGGAGAGGAATTTGGCCTCGGAAATCAGCGGATTTTAATCCCTTAGATTTATTTTCTTGGGGACATCTTAAATCTGTTGCTTACAAAACACAATCTGCTGATGCGGCGCCAGTTACTTCCCTTCGTTTTTCGAAATGTCAGAGAGGAGTTACACAACAGACTGTATTACTGTTTGGAACATAATGGACAATCGCAATCAAATCCAAAAATCAAAGTAAAAATGGAAATATCTCGAAAACCGTTAGAGATTTAAGATAGAGAAAGTATACCTTTTTAGTTTAGAAATTGCCCCTCTTTGAGAATCTTGGATTGAAAATACTTGGATACTTGGATTAAAATCCATAGATTTATTAGAACTAGCGTATACAGGGTGTCCGGGGCCGGATTTAGGCGAAGGCGAAGCAGGCGGTTGCCTGCTCGTAAAATTTTTGGGGGGCGCCAAATGGCCAAGTAGATGAACCTAGGGCGCCAAATGCTTGTGCCTAGGGCACCGTATCATGGCGCAAAAGATTGTAAGACCTAGACTATGAAAGGTAGAGAACAGGAAGCATAACTCGGGTGGAAGGGGCACGTCTCGTTTTTGAGGCAAGCAGACCTCCAATTCAAAAACGTTTTAATCAGAACCACGAAAGTTTACTTTAACTTTAAATTTTTTAGTATAATGTTTACTAGATGAGTCTGCTTGAAATTCGCCCTGTGGCGCACATTTGGCTTATTTAGTTTGACAGGGACGGACTAGACATCACAAAAATGCTGTTTTTTTACACCCTGTATGATGAAGGAACGGCACAAATATTTTTTTGGGATACTCGAAACCTTAAGCTGAAAAAAGGTACTGTTGATCAATGTCGATAAAATGAACCGTTTTCGAAAAAAAAATATTTTTGTTCATACATTAAATGCATGTGGGCATATTCAGTATACGTAAATTCCATTATTAGGTTTTCAAGACACTACCCTAAACTGACACTGACATAAATATTCTTATTTAGATGGGTACATGTGAAAAATACCATAGCAACAATGAGGGAATTTTATGAACATAAAACAACAACCAATGCAAAAAACCATATTGAACAAAAATATTTTTTTTTCGAAAACAGTTCATTTTATCGACATTGGTCAAGAGTACCTTTTTTTTAGATAAGGTTTAGAGTATCCAAAAACAATATTATTGTCGTTCCTTCATCATACAGGGTGTAAAAAAAGCATTTTTGTGTTACGTCTAGTCCGTTCCTGTCAAACTAAATAAGCCAAATGTGTTTAAAAGGGCGAATTTTAAGGAGACTCATCTATAGTAAACATTATACTAAAAAATTATTAAGTTACACCTAGTACTTAAAAAATTATTTAAAAAGCACCGATTTCCAGAGACGTCCATTATGGGCCCGTATCTCCGTAGGGCGGGCCGTAGGAAGAAAAATTTATATGAACTTCTACTGTAATTTTTAAGTGTTCTATCTGAACCCGGGAGACTGCCCACATATTCTGGGACACCCTGTATAACTAGCGCCCTCTAATGTGGAGCTTAAAAAAAATTCCACAAATTCTTATTTCTTACTCATAAAAACATCATACCGCCAACTTTCAATCCCATACATGAACCGTTTCAAATTATGGCTTATTTTCAAAAATAAACTTTCACTTCCAACACCCTTTATTTCTAAAACTAGAACCATTTCGAAAAAATGTATGGGACTTAATACGTCTAATTTGATGTTTAGTATCTCCAGTTGCTCTATAGCCCATAAGTTACGGGGGAACACTCTGTATAGAGGCGAGACGGTATTATCGGACCGCTATACTGTCGCGGTTTTTTTTTAATACCGACGTGTCGCTCTATTCAGTGTTCGAAGTTCTAAAAAAAAAGGTCATTCAGACGCGTGCTGGTTAAGTAGGAGTGGGTATTTTTATTTTTTTGTCCCTAACTGTATTTCCATGTTACATAAGGTATTCTCTGCATAAAGGTATTTTCTACCTAAAGGTATTTTTCTTCAAGGTAGATTATAATTTGAGGAAAAAACAGCAATTAAATAGAAGACAATATGGGGTAACGCGCCCTTAGCCGCTCAACCTCGCCCTAGGTAACATGTACCCCTCTCGGGGGGTTAAACCATTTTGGCTCCCTGCATTATGTGTCTTACAACACCCTTTACGTAATACGCCATCAAGATGTTACAGCGAAGCTGTACAATTATCTGATATACAATTTTCATTTAAGATTGTCGTACTGCAAAAACACCCTATAGATGTTTTTCAAATGGGTCTGCCAGACCCAAGGGGTTCAAAACTCGCCCTGTCTCTGACTCTCCGAAGGGTTAAAGGGTATCTACCCAATATAAATTTTATTTAGCTCAAAAGTAATACAATTTTTTCCCGTAAACATCGTCCCAGTACGGAAATATTCGCGCAACATCGGCAAAACCCAGAAAGTTGCTGGGAATTTAGAGTTTGAGCCGATCATACACAGACAGTCTGGAGTTGAGTTTATTGGGTAATTCGCGGCGGAGCTCTGTAGGGATAATTCGTGCACACGACCAAGACCGATAAAAACCTACCCTTAAAAAAAATTTAAACACAAATTACTGTTAGTATAACCTTTTAGTTGACCGTAAATGGAATTTTGCGCAGTAAATAACGATAAGTTCATTTTGATAACGTAATATATAATCTGACAAAAAATTATAATTAAGAAATTTGTATAAAAAAGTAATGTATATAAATAGCGTGCCTTGGAAAATGAAGACATAAAAGAAATGGAATTTAAACACTTCTTGTTAGTGTTTGATTGGGTCTTGATTATACAGAGTATACAATATATATCGGACGTTGTAGGAACTCCATCCTCGGTTAAAAAAAGTAAGTGACAAATATATACATGGTGTTGCACTCGCAAACGAAATCTCAAGTTCTCGCATCCATCTCATGCATTTAGCAATAGTTAAATATTCACGTCCTTGTTAATTACAATATTTTCTTAGAGGTTGTTCACGTTTGCACCGTTTTATTTAGCAATTCATTCATTCATTCATTAAAAAATAAATGTGTTTGCAAAATTATCGAAATAAATAATACAAATCTACAGTACTAATAGAGACACTAGAAGGTAGACAAACCACTTCCCAGTAACGAAATTGAGACATTTATATACAGCATGTGTGGTAAAAACTGTAACAAAATGGGAAACCGTTTTATCCTTCATTTTATCGAAAAAAGTCACTCTTGCTAAAAAGTTTTGCTTGCTTGAAAAGCTCCTTGGCCATAGTCGAATATCGGTAATATTGTACAGAGTGACCAAAATTTTTTAAATTGCAACAGAAAAATGAGAGACTTATAAAATGACCTAATTATATCTCATAGGTGGCTGTTTCTCGTTGTTTATGGAGAGAACATAATTCTAGAAAGAACTTCAAAACGGCATTCTGATGTATTTTTAGAAATAAGGGTATTTTATTCTTATAGATCAATTTCACATTTTTTTTTACTCTCAATAATATTTAGGATATTCGACGAAGGGTTTTCCAGCAAAACTTTTTAGCAAGAGTAACGTTCTTCGATAAAATGAAGGAGAAAAATATTTCCCATTTGTTTTCACATTTTTTGACCACTCTGTACAATATTTCGGATAATCAACTATGTTCTAGGATGTTTTCAACCACTTTTTAGCAAGAGTGCCTTTTTTTAATAAAATTAAGGATAATTTGTTGTTACACTTTCTACCACACACGCTATTTATAATTAAAAAAAAAAAATGTCAATGTCAAAATACACCAAATTTTGTTAGTATAGTCTGTCTAGAGCAGGGATCACCAAAATTTTATTTATTGAAATTTATAATGGAAAATATTCAGGGTGTTTAAAAAAAAGAGACATCGTTATTGCTGTGATTCCTTACCCAAAAATAAGATAAATAGGCCGCGGATGCAGGTTTTCAACATTTTTTTCTGTGTTTTCAAGATATTTCAAAACGGCTTTAGTAATTTTAGTAAAATTTGGGTTATGAAAAGTACCTGAAACAGCACATGTCTTAACAATATTTACATTTGCTGTAATTTTATTTAGGTAGATATCTTTTAATAGTTTCAAATAAATATTAAGAGATGTTTTTTAGTCATTTATCATTAAATTTATCACAAAGTGTGCTATCAAAATGTGAAAAAGTTAATGTCGTAATTATTTTTTGTCATAAATTAGTAGAGCACCTATGATCGACCCACACCCCTGCTGAAAAACCTGTTCACCATATTTATTGCTAAAGTATGTGCTATTTTAGGTAGATACAGCGTGTATCAGCCAAAAATATTCTATAATAAATAAATGGGGGCGTGTGCGAAATAACGCTCGGACACCTCGATTGGTATACCTAGTTGCGCATTTTTTTCAATAAGAACTTTTCTTACAGGGTGTGTCATGTAAATGGCCAATACCAACTTTCTTATTTTAAATGCAACACTCTTGTCTATTATTCAATTTTTGGATCCTTCAGAAAGTTTTAGACATATTTAATGTACAATATCCTATACTTATCTTCAACTGTTTCGGAAATATTAAGTGTTTTCAGACTGATTGCATTTTAGCGTTTCTTCCTACTGATATGAAAGGTATAAATAGTTTTATTTACTTATGTTTAAAACGCATAACCTTAGCAAATTGTTGACTTTGTTCATGACAGTAGCTGTCAGTGTTATAGTCGTTTGAATTTCGTTAACTGCATATCAGAAACATGGTTTATTTAACAGAAATGCACAAAATAACAATTCTACAAATGATTGGTTATAAAACACGGACACAAATGGAAGTTGCTCGCTTATTTCATGAAAATTTCCAAATTTGCCGCCTATAACTCAAGGGGGAATTAGTAAAATAGTTATTCGAACATTAAAAATAAAATGAATCCCTATAAAATGATACCTACTCATGAGCTCATGGAAGACGATTTTGATAGGAGAATGTATATTTGTGAACAAATGATGGCAATGTTAGATTACAATGTGATCCAATTAGAACATGTTTTGTTTTCTGATGAGTGCACCTTTACACTTCACGGTCATGCTAATTGTCAGAATTGCCGCTATTGGTCTTGGGAGAATCCTTACTGGATTAGAGAAGAATATACGAAATGTCCTGAGAAGGTTAATGTTAGGGCAGGAATTGTTGGAGATCATATCATAGATCCCTTTTTCATTAATGGCAATTTAAATAGCGATAATTATTTAGCACTGCTCCAAAATAATGTCTTGATAACTTTAAGAAACTTATATCCTGATCCAGCAAACCCACAACTTCCAGCGAATATGATATGGTTTCAGCAAGATGGTGCACCGCCCCATTACCAAACCAATGTCCGGCACTACCACAACCGAGTATTTCCAAATCCAGTTATTTAGTGTGTTGTTAATTTTTGCAATAAATCTGAAAACACTTAATATAAATATTGCCGAAACAGTTGAAGATAGGTATAGGATATTGTACTTTTTTTTTGAGGGATCCAAAAATTGTATAATATACAGGGTGTTGCATTTAAACTAAGAACGTTGGTATTGCCCACTGTTACATGACACACCCTGTATGAAAAGTTTTTATTGGAAAAGAAATGCACAACTAGATATACCAATCGACGTGTCCGAGCGTTTTTTCGCACACGCCCCCATTTATTTATTATAGAATTTATTCCATTTTGCTGATACACGCTGTATAATTTTCATAATCCAAATTTCACTATAGTTAATAAGTAAATCGGTTTCGAAAATATCACAGACATTAAATGTTAACACCCTGTATTTTTGAAACAAAGCATCTGCGAACTATTTATGTTTATTTTTGGGTCAAGAAGTCGTAACACGAGCCAGTTTTCTGAAACACCTCGTATATTAAAATGTATCTATGTGTATTCATATTATACATATTTCTATTGGCAACTTTTCATATAAATGTTTTTTTCCGGAAGCTGTACGGTGAACGGTTTCTGAGATATAGCCGCATACCTCGTTTAGTTGTCCACCCTGTACATCTAATTGAGAACGGCGAAGTAATAATAAAGGTATTCGGAATTTTATTGAATTAATTAATTAAAATAATTAAGAGAAATAATACAATATAATAATATAGGTTTATTAAATTACATACCTTTATATTTAAGTACTCTAGCATGTTTATTTAAAGAAAATATGATTAGTGCGAAGTGTGCGCTTGTTTCGATAAATTGATTTCCTTTAAATTTTTTTTTTAATTGGTGGTATCAGTTCGCAAATTATTTTCTAAAATATGATATTTATGAAAAAAAGTCGGGTGAAAAAGTATAGAGAGCCAGATCCGGCTCAGTTTGGTGACCACTAGTCTAGAGTATGGTTAGTGTCACTGTCATTTCGAGGTTCCCCGGCGCGGCACGGCACTTTTTCTCCAATGGTGGCCGGCCTGTGCGTTACCTGTCCCGCAGAAGGGGGGAGGGTATGGTGGAAACCGACCCTCTGTCCCTCTTAATTTTTGATTGAATTTGGAATGAAAAAGAACAATATAACAAAATATGTACTTAAAAATATAGCAGCCTAAAAAATGGTCACGCCACTGTCACGTATCGATACGTAGACAATAGATATCAAAATTAATTCTAAAAGGGAAAAGGAAAGGGAACAAAAAAATTGTTTATTTCCCAGTAAAGAGGGTCTTGATGTGCCAAAATATTGCCGTGTAATCATTTTCATTAAGGGGAAAATACGGCCCTGTTCGCCGGTTAAGGTAAATAGTTTATCAGTCGGCATTGCGCATGACATCTGACGATCAGCTTTGTTTACATGCGCGAGGCCATAAACTTGCGACTTTTGCTTTTATAGTTTGGCTATCCATAGATATAGGTCGGTGGGATTACCTGACTTCGTTAACTAGTTCTTCATAAAAGAACAGAACGATAGAAGTCATTAAGCGTAGTCCCTATATATAGTAAAGATTTCCCATAAAATATAATATTAATAACATTTTTTATTAGTAGTCCGTTCCAAAATAATATTGTAGACATAATTTCTAAAAAGTATACTTAGTTAGAATTTATAATAAATTTAGTAAAATCAAGTAAATACTAAAATATATAGTAAATTTTATCAAACACTATAGTAAAATTATTATAGTAAAGACTTTATTGTAATATTTCCTATAAAATATTGTATTAATTACAATTTTCATTATTATTCCGTAGGTACCAAAATAATATTGTAAACATAATTTACAAAAAACTATAGTTAGTATTTTAAATAAATTTGGCAAAATCAACTGAAACATATTAGAATTTTACAACAAATTTAATTTAAAATAATTTATTTATAACTCCAGTAGGTAAATATTTTGAAATGTATGCGTACATTTTACTAATGACTATTATTTTACTTTAAGTATTTTTTATTGTGAAAACGAGCAAGATTAAATAAAGTGTTGTAAAAATGCCTATTAACAAGAATGAAAAGTTTAAATCAGATGCAACGGATCAATTAGAACTCGTAGTTACCAACGAGAACGTTAGAGGTGGTAAGAAAAAGCATTATATCGACCAGAGAAGTCAAGCGGTGGTGACCGCTTGGGAACACCGTGGTCGCGAAATATTTACAAAATATTTTAGTAAATTTTACAAAAGATTTTAGTAAATTTTACAAAATATTTTAGTAAATTTTACAAAATATTTTAGTAAATTTTACAAAATATTTTAGTAAATTTTACAAAATATTTTAGTAAATTTTACAAAATATTTTAGTAAATTTTACAAAATATTTTAGTAAATTTTACAAAAGATTACAGAAAATTTTAGTAAATTTTACAAAAATATAAATGGTTTACTAAATATTTTGATTATTTTTACTCAAAATTTTTGTTGAATAATTTTATGGCAGTTCATACTAAAAGTTATTCCAATCACATATAGACCCATAAATTGTTATGGTTAGTTTTACTATTTTTATAGTAAGTTTTTCGATTCGTGTAAGATCGAACCTTCACCCTGTATAGATCCTAGGGATTTGCAACCAAAACTTTAACTTTATAAATCCTGTTCGGATTACAGAAAAATTTAATATATTTTTCTAATACTGGATTTAAAAAATAAAGTTTTCAAATCAATTAAATTGTCATATTTTCGTTTAAAAAAAACATTGCGTGGTTCCACATGTGAACCAAATGTATCCGAAATCTTAAACTCTCACTCTCCTATATTTTATTTAGGGACCTTTTATTGAACAGTTCCTGCGATACTCTGTTCATAAACTTTTAAGTAATCATTTGCAGGATATAACTCATCTAAAAAATTAATGCAGCAGTTATTGAACCAGACTTTTAGACCGAGTGATCACAAAAATAGGATAGGTATACAATACTGGTCTTAGTGATTTTTCAATCACGTTGTGAAACGTGATTGTTATTTCTTGATATCAGTGAAATTCAAGGGTGACGTGATCACGGTTTTAAATTTTTATCACTGCTAAGCGAGATATTAACTAGATAATATATGTAAGAGAATATTGCGAGCATCGTAAAATAATTAGTGGGTGGTGGTCGATGGATTTAAATTATTTATTATGTATACTACTTTACTACTAAAGGAACTGTAACAAAAGAAAACTAAAATCTGTAAAAAATATTACACAACATTGATAACAAATAAAGAAAACGTTATTTCTACCTAGATTAAAGTAGAATTCTACCTTTAAAAAGAAACTATGATGAACTAAATACTGTGTACTTTACAACAAACTATTTGTTCATGCAAATACGCACGGTTCCTTAATCATTTTGTGCGTATTGTATATTATCATTTAAGAATAGAATCATTAATCATTTGCGTTTTCTTATTACTTAGACTGTTTCTCTAAAGAATGCCCAGAGCACGCTGATCTTTCGAATACTACTACTCATTTTCTAACGGTGATATGCAATTATGGCCTTTATTATTTTAACACAATTGGTATCGGTACAACACGATAATTATAAATGTATTTCTTATGGTGTTACAACAATTCAACCCATGAGAATAAATTTTAAACAAAAAGATAGGTTTAATGATTAGTCAAAGTGAAATACGTACTCAAAGGTGATTTGTTTAAACATCAAGCTTTTTATTGCTGCTAAGGAACTGTGACTACCTGTGATTTGTTGATATCAGTGATTAAATCACAGTTCGTGAAATATCGCCCACCACTAGTTACTGGTGTCATATCAGAAACACTGTAACATTAGGTAGCTGACACCTGTAAGGTGCAACATAAATGGTCCCTACTATATTTATGTATTATTTTTTTTAGCTGAGATAAGAAATGACCACTGCAACAAAACGGTGGATATTTATGAAGACGTGGCAAGTCCGGAGGTGACATCGGAGAACTATGGAAAGTCCATGACCTGCTGGTACAGGTTCAGATCTTTTCGTGGTACTCCGAAAGACTGGATTTTGAGAATTAAATTTAACAAATTCAAAGTTGGGAAGCTGCTAAATGGGACGCATTGTGATGGCGGTTTTATGCAAGTAAGTCATATTGAACTGAGATCTGCAACAGGAAAATTGATTTCTTGTCACAGTAGAAACCATTTCCTGGACATTCTATATTCTTGTTAGAAGAAACTTTGCTTTTTTAGAAATATTTACTTCATGGTGACAGTTAAATAAATCTTTAAAAACATTATTTTGTGTCATTATCTTTATATATGATGGGGCAGAAATACACTTTACTGTGATTAAAAAAAATTTTGTACACATTTCTTTGCATGGCCTGTAATTTTTTTTTACTAGCACAGCAAATATTTTGATTGGAAAACAACTTTCATGGCTTGTTCGGTTAGTCTTGGCGACTTTCGAAGACTCAAATATCTGTTTCAGCAAAATCTAATTTTCTCTAATCAGTCATCATAAATCCCCTTTCGTTGAATAGGTATACGATACTGCCGCAAAACACAACGAGACCATACCCATGACAGAGCAGAGTAGACACAGACTTCATAGCTGCAGTTTGCTAAATGCTTTAAATTGTTTTTCTCGTTAGTTTTGCACATCAAAAACAAACCTGTTTGACCGATTGATGTATCGTTTCAATTGAGTGTGCTGTGTTGTGAGCTATTTTAAGACACAAAACAGAAACTTTAAAAAAGTTGTTATAAGTTTTATGTTATATTAACGTTAGAGCTCGGTTTGATATATGGTATACAACTGTAAGAACTATACCCAACCAATGATTTATATTGGTTGTATTACCCCTTAATTTAAACTTTGTTCATACAATTTTTGTTCGGGTTTGTTCTTGTTTATATCTTAATTTGTAATAAATTAATTTTTAAAGGTTTTAAAAGATATAAATAATCCTAAACAGAGAAAGGTATATTGTGCGGAATTTTGCATATACAGGGTTTATGGAAATGACGTATTATATTTGAATGGGTGGCTCCTTGGGTGTCCTAGAGAAGCGCTACATATTTTTTTTTAATTTTTTTTTTAAAAGTGGGGTAATAAACACTCTTACTCACAGGTCAGTCCGCACTACTGTACAACATTTCACCCAGAGCCAATGGCAATGTTGCCAAACTTAATGTAAAACTGAAATTCCATATAAAATTATAACAATAAATTATTTTCTACCTACTATCCTTGTACACATAGTAATAGTGAAACAGAACCAATATATAGTTAGCTTTTGAAAATACAATAATACAGATTATACTACAGATTATTAGATTTTATTACACCCGAGAAATTTGACGTACAGAAGAAAAGCGTCAATAAAAACAATATTCAAAGATTATTTATGGACGGACAAGATACACGCGTAAACCAAAAAACAGAGCGGATTGCTGAGAGTGTATTGATGATCGACGAGACACAACGTATCCCGCCGCTGGTTGGTCTTCAACTAACAGAAGCAAGCGTGCGGCACTATATGAAACTACTTCGCTCAGCCGATGTAAGGCGTCAAGAGGTCATTGGCATTTGATCTAGTGACGTACGTGGCTATCGCTATTCCATATGTTTTTTCGGGTTGTTTAAAACATAGTCCGTCGTAAATGTTCTTCAATTAATTGTACAAAAAGGTATTACAGAATGGAAAAGTGTTTAAATTATTTTATTTTTCTGGTTTGACGTCATGTCACTTTTACCGCTGAACGAATTGAAAGCGCCATTTATGGCTATTTTTCTTCAATTTGTCTTTATCTCAGGAATTGCCGGTTTAAATATAATACGTCATTTCCATAACACCCTGTATAATTAAAAACACTAACACCGTATGAATCCCATAAGAAATTTAAAAATCACTCTCCCTGTGACGTCACTGCGCGCGACAGTCGAAACTCGAACGGTCAGATATCTTACCGTTAGTATTGTATCACGAGCTCCAGCAAGTATCGTAGATTGTATTGAAGTTTAAACTAACCGGATTGGAGATAGAGGGGAAGCGTAGGGTTTATCCTTATTATGACGTTAACTTTCGGCGTTACTTATTTTAGATCATCGATGGTAATGCAAAAACAGACGTATCGAATCGCAAGGAACCGGGAATGTATTGTGGCGAAAGCGAGCAACCTCAAACTTTTATGTCGGAAACGTCCTTCGTTAAGATGATGTTTCACGTGGAAAATTTTACCGATCAGACGTATTTTAGTTTTGACACGAGAGCGGAACAGCAGCTTGTGGTTTACCTAAGATATGGTCAACACCCGGAGCTTTATCCGAATCGAAGAGGGGAGGTTGTGCAGGGGTAATAATTATTTATTAAATGTTAAATGATGTATAGTAAAGTTTGCATTATACTATTGATCCTTTGACTTCCATAAATCCCTAGTTACCTTCTGACCATAAAATGTCCCAAATTTGCATCTTCCCGGGCAGAGCCGGAGTACACAATACCTGCATTCCTAATTATTATACTATATATATTTATTGATCTGGCTAGAGCCTTTGATACGGTACCACACAACCAGCTTTTAACTTTGTCACACTATGGCGTAAGAGGAGTTGTACTCAATTTAGTAAAAAATTATCTGCAACAAATGGTTAAAATCAATAATACATTGAGTGAGAGACAGGTGATCAAAATTGGTGTTCCTCAGGGAACGGTTTTGGGCCCGATCCTCTTCATCATTTATCTTAATGCTCTTTTAACAGAAAATATATTAGGTACACTTATATCTTATGCTGACGACACGGCTATAATATTTACTGGTAAAGATTGGGAAGAAGTTTATTTATTTATTTATTTATTTATTTACTTTACCTGCCTTACAGGAACATTTCCCAACTACATGGCAGGGCAAAAGATATAGGCACATAATCTTAATTGAACTTAAGATAAGATAAATTTACATTACATTACATTACATTACAAATTTGAAAACTTATTTAGTCTTACAATAAACAAAAAAAAAGATGCAAACCGTATGATATAATTGAAAAGCAGTTTAGTGAGGCACCAGCTTTTTAACTATGTTTATCGAACAATTAAAAAAAATCCAATTCATTGTGTTTATTGTATTTGTCACACATTTGAAAAATAGGAGAAAACTTCAAAATATTTGTCCTTGGACACGGTAAATAGAATGTTATGTTTTGCCGTGAACCTAAGCGCGGCACGTTGAAGTTAAGCTTCGTCAAAATGTCCATACAATCCAACTGATTGTTTAATAATTTAAACAAAGTAATCAAAAGATGGTAATCACGGCGATCACTGAGAGATCCGTAATTAAATTCCTCAAGTAACCTGGATTGAGGAAAACCCTGGATGGGATATATTCCGTCTCTCTTAAAGCTAAGATATTTTAAGAATTTTCTTTGAACACCTTCAATGGCATTGATATGAACACTGTACTCAGGAGCCCAGATTACTGCAGCATATTCTAACTTGGACCGTACATATGAATTGTACAATGTCTTCAAGACATCACTGTTATTGAAATCTCTTGTGCAGCGCGCAATAAACCCATAACCCCGCAGAGATTCACCCACTACCATATTTATATGAGGGACGAAAGAAAGTTTTGAGTCAAAAACTACTCCCAGGTCGCAGAATGAGTCGCAGCGGGAGATAACTGTATTTTTAAGCACATAGTCATGTTTAATGACAGAAAGTTTGTTTGTGAATGATACAACGTTGCACTTCTCAATGTTTAGCTGAAGATTATTTTTCAAGCACCAATTATTAATTAGATCTAAGTTGTTTTGAAGAATAATACAGTCATTGATATTTCTAATCACTTTGAATATTTTAATATCATCCGCATATACCAAGAACTCAACAGTTAGCTCTAAGCCAATATCATTTATAAAGAGAATAAAAAGTAACGGCCCCAGTACAGAACCCTGTGGGACTCCAGAACTGGCTGTATAGTTACCAGAGTTATAGCCGTGAAGAGCTACATACGGACGGCGGTCAGAAAGGTATGACCTGATAAGCGCTATTAAAGGCTGTGAGAAACCGTATCTGTTAAGCTTTGAAATTAAAATAGAGTGATCAAGCCGGTCAAACGCCTTTGAGAAATCCAAATATATCAGTCTGCAGACCCTCATCTATCGATTCCGCAAGGCTTTGTGAGATACTAAGCAAGTTCGTTGTTGTTGATCTACCTTTAAAGAATCCATGCTGCTGCCGAATTATTTGTCCTTGGACAAGCGGAAAGATAGAATTGCGGAGCAAGAATTCAAACACTTTACAAAAATTACAAATAATTGATATTGGTCGATAGTTTGTTATTTGTGATCTGTCGCCCTTTTTGTGTACAGGACATACTCTGGAAATTTTCCACAGCTGAGGAATTGTTTGACATTTCAAAGATAAGTTAAAAATGAGCTGGAGCGGTTTCGGCAATACAAAACGACAGTCATGGATTAAAAATGCCGGAATAGAATCCGGTCCAGTGGTAAACTTCGGTTTAATACTTTTTAAGGCATTCACAACATCAGCTTCAGAAAAGCAGTGGATATGAATGTCCTGTGCATAGGGGGATTCATGAATTATTACATGATTGGTAGTAACATCAGAGAAAGACAGTTTAAAAAAAGTTGCAAAATGACTCAAAATATCAGTAGGGGTATTTAGCTCTTTATTATTAAAATACATGACGTTTGGAATATTGCAGGTCTCCCTCTTGCTCTTAATAAAAGCCCAGAACCTTTTGGGATCCCGTTTTATATCAATCTCAACTTTCCGCAAATAACCATTATAAGAAATTTGAATGTCCCTTTTAACAATAGATCTTATAGATTTAAAATCCTGCAACGACTGAAGAAGTTAAAAATAAGATAATAGAAGGTTATAAATTGGTTAAGAGTTGGTTGGAAACTTATAAACTATCAATTAATCTAAATAAAACAAATTACATAGCTTTTTCATTAACAAGGGCTGGTCCCAATTTTACAGATATTACTATCGGTAATGATAGAATTGCTGAGGTAACCCACACAAAATATCTTGGTGTGCTGGTTGACCAATTTATGAAGTGAAGTCCACATTTTGACTATGTTTCTAATAAAATACGCAGACTCATACACAACTTTTATATATTAAGGGAATTTCTAAATGAGAAAACATTGGTGATGGTTTATAAAGCATTTGTCGCTAATACGATATGGAATAATTGTCTGGAGTGGTGACTATGGCAATGTAGTTAATAAGTTTAATATAACATAAAAATATATTCTTAAAATTATATTCAAAAAAATAAAAGATTTCCAACAAATTTATTGTTTTCGGAGGATACTGTAAATATCAGAACTTTATATATTAGCAGTATATATAATTTTGTTTAGCGGTGTAAGACCAAGTTAAACTATGTAGATCAGTCTACCGAAACTAGGACTAAATCTAATAACCAATTTAAATTACCAAAAAATTTCACAACCGCCATTGAATAGTTTATGGATTACTTAGCACCAAAATCATTAAATTTACTCTCAGATAATATAAAATCAATTAAAAATATAAAAAATTTTAGTAAAAAGTGTAATCAGTATGTTTATCGGAATACAGAAGAGTTTTCAATACTTTTTCACTAAATCAATAAGGACTGTGGGCATGTTTCAATAACGTGTATCACAATTTTATTATAGATAATATAAATAAAAATACAAAATAATAATATACATATGTCTAATTTTAGATTTCGACTGATACGGGTGTTTTGTTCCTAGGTGTCTATTATTGGTTTTTACTATTCATTATATTATATTATACAGGGTGACAATATAAAAACTTGAAATGGCCTTATATTAGAAACGAAAAACTGAAGAAAAAAACGCAAAAAACAGTTTCTATAAAACGAAGGGGGAACAAAAACAAGCGTATTAGCCCACCCCTATCTGCAACCCCTTGGACAGGGTGAGATAAACCCTTAAAATCTTAAATAGAAAGGGGGTCGAGTGATACATCATTTTGAAGCTCTTGAAAAATGCTTTCCAATAGTACCATAGAAAGGTACATTTCAGGAAATTCTTCTCTATTTATTAAGGAAAACAATAAATGAAAAGACAATTTTGAAATTTTTTATTATTAGTTAATTAAATGTTCAAAATGATTGCTACCAATATCCTGGCATATTAAGAGACATCTCTTAAGAATTCTAAACAGTTTAAGCCTCGGTATTTCGTTTTGGTTTATTTGCTATTTTTTTTTGTCGAAAAAAAAAATTTGTTTATAACTATTCGCATTTTATTATCACAGAATTTACCTTAAAGGTAACTTCTACTAGTATTATTATTTTAAGAACAGTTAACTTTCGGTTCAGTTTAAACGAAAAGCGGCACTGCTTATCTTTAACAATGGTGTACAGCACAGCTGAACGGGTAGAAATTATTTTCATTTATGGTTCCCAGGATCAATGTTTTTTAAGAACAGCTTAACGTTTTAACGAAAGGCATCCAGGTCAAAATGTAAGCCCGGAGTATGTTCGCCAAATTTAAAGAAACTGGTTCTGTCGCGAATATAAAGAGAAATCAACCGAGACTAGCCGACGAAGCAGCGCAAATTGAAATTCTGGGGCAGTTTGCAATGAATTCAACTTTATCAACTCGTCAAGCAGCTGTAGCAACTGGATTATCTCGTGAATCAATAAGAAAGGTACTTAAAATTCATAAGTTTTATCCCCATAAACTGCACATACTGCAAGAACTTGGTGACGACGACCCTGACAGAAGAATACAGTTTTGTGAAATAATGACAGATAGAATTACGGCAGAACCTCGACTAGTTAAAAATATTTGCTTCAGTGATGAGTGTACCTTTTATTTAAATGGGCATATTAATAAGCAAAACTGTCGTTACTGGAATGACGAGAACCTCCACGTATTTAGAGAAGGGCATACCCAGTACCCCCAGAAAATTAATGTTTGGGCTGGTATATTGGGAGATGGTATTATCGGCCCAATATCTATACAAGGAAATTTAAATGGCGACAGGTATGCTGAAATGCTACAGAGGTCTATCGAACCACTAATAGTCCGAGAATTAGAAAATCAGAGGGACATACTCGGAAATTTATCTTTAGAAGAACGCTTACTACATTTCCAATAGGATGGAGCACCTCCGCATTATGTAGTTCCCGTTAGGCAGTGGTTGGATGATAATTATCCCAACCAGTGGATTGGAAGAAGGGGTCCTATTGAATGGCCACCTAGATCCCCGGACCTAACACCTCTTGACTTCTTTTTGTGGGGTCACCTAAAATCTGTGGTTTTTAAAACGCAACCTGAGTCACTATAGCAACCTCAGCATAGAATAGTTCAGGAATGCCGTGCTATATCCAGAGAAACCTTTGCAAATGTACGTGAAGAATTTGAAAGTAGGCTTTATTATTGTCTTCAAAACAACGGAAATTTGAACATTTAATTAACTAAAAATAAAAAATTTCAAAATTGTCTTTTCATTTATTATTTTCCTTAATAAATAGAGAATAATTTCCTGAAATGTACCTTTCTATGGTACCATTGGAAAGCATTTTTCAAGAGCTTCAAAATGATGTATCACTCGACCCCCTTTCTATTTAAGATTTTAAGGGTTTATCTCACCCTGTCCAAGGGGTTGCAGATAGGGGTGGGCTAATACGCTTGTTTTTGTTCCCCCTTCGTTTTATAGAAACTGTTTTTTGCGTTTTTTTCTTCAGTTTTTCGTTTCTAATATATGGCCATTTCAAGTTTTTAAATTGTCATCCTGTATATTAAAAATGTTAAAAATAAATGTTAAATGTTAAATTTTAAGTAGGAAAAATAAATCCAAAGCTGACCATTTATTGCGGTTTGAACATGTTGGGACCTACATGATAGGGTTTAAATTGCAGTAAAGGACAACGGTATTATGTAAACTTTACTCTAGCCAATATTATATTCATTCCTGAGACCTTTTCAAAATAGAAAAGAAATAATAAGCCATCGGTCGCATTTAACAGAGCCTACCGATTTGTAAGCTATTAGTAATCATCTGCTGAGTGCACTCAAAAAATCGATTTCACAAATTGATGGGAAATCGGACGCCATTTTTCCATCGCATTTAAATAGCGATTTGATTTGACATAATTTCACAGCGATTTATTTCAGTTTTGTTTGTCTGTTGTCAGGTTGCGGAGTAAAAATTATAAAATATGACGAAAGAAGTGAACTGTAATTATAAAAACATATTATACACGACCTCCGCTAGTGAATAGGAGCATTACAAATAAAATTATCCATTTCGTAGAGATAAAAACATAATATTTGATGAAAATATTTAGGATGGATCCTAACCCAGTGTTGCCACACGCTGTATTATTATGGGGGTAGATTTCTGGAAGAAGCGGGGTAGAATTGGGCCGATGCGGGGTAGAATTTATGCCGATACGTTATTAATATACTGTTATATTAAAATTTTGTCATATTCTCTCGTTAAATATTTTAGCACCCGCTATGGCATCTAGCGTGAAGCAATTGTTTACTGTATTTTTGCTCGAACGGGGTAGATTTGCTTGAGGGGAGCGAGAAAGTGAAATCATGATAAATCGGGATAGATCTACCCCATGAAAGTGAAATCATGATGAATCGGGGTAGATCTACCCCATTTGGGGTAGCTGTGGCAACGCTGATCCTAACCAAACAAAAAATTTACAACATAAACAAAATGCATTCAGCAGAACTACGAATCGATGCGCATCGCGACGTCACCGATTAAAAATCGCTTATAAATCGATGGACTCTGCTGAATGCAGCCATGGTTACAGTTTACGATATTTTTTTAGGTCATATTGTGAACGAATATTCAGAGACTGTCGACTGCAAACATGTTATGTTCAATCGCCAGCTTATCCTGGTGTATATCCTAGAAACCTACATTGTAGATATTATTTAAACACAAGGTTGCCTTTTATCAAGCTATATATTGAAAATGAAGAGTTTAACATTGATGGTCAACGATGTGAAAACATTATGACATGTCCTATGAGACCCATATCATCAGGTAAAAAAACTCGACTTTATTTTAAATCTAGATAGTCTATAGATATATTTTTCAGATACAGAGTGTCCCGAAACTAACTATACTTTATTCATTTTATCAATTCAGGAGCATAAACAAACATCAGCGCGTGATAGCCACATGATCGATGCGTAAACTCATTGCTATTGGTCAAACCGCGATAAAACTTCCGATGTTGGCGAGAACAGTATCGTTGTTCAGTGTAGGTTATTATTTCAGGCTTTTAAATTTTTTCGGCATTTTCAAGGTATTTCCGAAATAGCTTCAGCAATTTTAGTGAAATTTGGGTTATGAAAAGGACCTAAAATAGCACATATTTTAGCAACAAAAATGCGTTAATTGATTTACCAGGGCCGTGCGTGCAATCAGGCGACCTACAGTTTAACGTCGGATCTGAACTACAGATCCCATAATCCATCCATAAACCTCTTGAAAAGTGAAGCTGTGAATGTTTGAAATATTATTGAAATCAGTAATGGGTGGAAGAGAGAACTACATGTTTGTTGGCTGAATGGCAACAATGTTGAAGTCTGGCTATATCAGATGGTTAAATATTAAAACCTAACCATACTTAACGATGAAAAGATAAATCCTTTTTAAATGATCCACTCTTTTACAAACTACACATGAATGCTCCATGATTGTCTATAATAAAGACGATTTTTTACCAATAATCATAAAAAAACACAAATCAACCAAAATATACAGGGTGTCCGCTAATTAATGGTACATGGAAAAACCTCCTTACATAATAATATTAGGATTTAATTATACTTACCTATATCCGAAAGTTGATATCAACTGAGATACAGTGTGTTAAAGTTTAAACTTCATTTTTGTTTTTCTCTAATAACTTTCAGAGAAACAAACGTTTTTTTTACAAAATTTGGCAATTATCGTTTTTTTGGGACGAGAAATTGATTTCTTTGTGAAATTTTAATGTACAATTCATAAGGTCATAATTTGTTTGTGCCTCAGTGTATTTAAGTTTTTAATAAAAATAATACTTTTCTCATATTTATTACGTAAAAAAGGTATGCTAAGTTCAGGTCGCCCAGAGTGACCGTTTCGGAGATATTTGCATTTAAATTGTTAGCGCGTTAGTTCAGGCAAGCACTTACTTACAGGCACTTCTTATCAATTAACTTTTACATGGCAATTAATGTTCTAGTAATGGTAATTGGGAATAATAAATACAAAAATAGGATTGTTCTTTAATTTACTTTAATTAAAATAACTTTGACCCTAGAAAATATCGTGTCAAAAGAAACTAACAGCAATGAAAACACAAACTTACGATAAACTCAAAAATGAAACATTTTCTGTTCCATAGCAACTGCATCTCTAAATTTTATTTGTTTTCTCATAGGTTACTTTAAGAAAAAAATGTTGTTTGCAAATTAATAATAATTGGGCAGGGTGCACTAAACAATTTAAATGCAAATATCTCCGAAACGGTAACTCTGGGCGACCTGAACTTAGTATATCTTTTTTACGTAATAAATATGAGAAAAGTATTATTTTCATTCAAAACTTAAATACACTGAGGCACAAAAAAGTTATGTACATTGTACATTAAAATCGAATAAAAAATCAATTTCTCGTCCTCAAAAAAATTATAATTGCCAAATTTTGCAAAAAAAACGTTAGTTTCTCTCAAAGTTATTAGAGAAAAACAAAAATGAAGTTTTAACTTTAACACCCTGTATCTAAGTTAATATCAACTTTCGGATATTGGTAAGTATAATTAAATCCTAATATTTTTACGTAAGGAGTCTGTGGTTTTTTCATGTACCATTAATTAGCAGACACCCTGTATAACAATTCGTTAGATCAAAGGACGAACATCGCAATGTCTTTTACTTATCTTTAGGGTCCGAATCATAGCGCATTTGTAAAATAGAAATAGATGTTGCCAGAGTGCAGTTGGATTAGTTCAAGATTCGTTTGATACTTTTAAGTTTACAGAATCTCTCATCGCCTTTTCACAGTTTATAGTAAAATTATTGGTAAATAAATTTATTTTAAGAGCAATTACGGATTAATCTTAAACCAGTTGTATTTGCCAAATTAACAAATTTGTAATTGGGATTTTGCAAGATACCTTTGCGATAAATATGTCAATCTGGCTATGCTGCTATAATGACCGAAAGAAATGGGAAAGACTGTTTGCAGTCGTTGCGTAGGCTAGAATTGTACATCTGTAGTTTGTAATATCTTTGATAGATACCCACCTGTCCATTAGTAGGATTGTTTTTTCAATTAGTTACGAACCACAACGTATAATCTAATATGGCCACACGCTTCGATTCACATATTCTTTGTTTTAGGAGAAGAAAACTGCCCTTATGATTACATCAAAATTTACGATGGGAAAAACGAGTTTAGCCCTGTTATTGGGATATTCTGTGGAATGGGAAAGTTCCCTTACTCCATAATCGGTACTTCGCAGGATCTTTTCGTGGAGTTTTTAACATCCCCCGCAGGTAATATTGTACTATTAGGTCATTCTTTTACAAACCGCACCCTTTTTAACCATTTTAGAATCGTCCGAAATTCTTTTTACAACTTATATACATAAAATGAGTATTTCAGGATTTTTATGAAAAAAAAATTTCGAAAATATCCACACAGAAATTTTTGATAATTTGCAGGATTTTCTCCAATCTTCTCATGTTTGAAATTTAATATCTTCAGTTGTACTGATCGGATCAATGTCGGTCTTTTTTATTTCGCACTTTGTTACGTTAGCTTTCGAAGTGAATCAAAAAAAAATGTCATTGTGAACAAATTAAAAATAATAACAAGTTAATTGTTTAAATAGTTTTAACATATTGTTAACCCATCTTAAATTAATTTTAAATAATACCATTTTGTTCTTTATGCTCTTATCTACAAAATCCATTTTACGAGAAAGTGGCACCTCTTTTAGTTCGGAAGTTATTAAATGTTTTAGAGCGCAAGGCACGCAGCGCCCGAATATAATCGACCTCTCTGCAGTGTGAATCCCTGCAATAGAACATTGAAAAACACACAAATTGTGTTATGCAACCTCGTCTAAACGGTTATTGCATAGACTGCATCAATTTACTTAAGAATCATTATTTACAGTAAAATTTACCTTCTTCTCACAATCTTTGTGTAGTTCAGAAACTTTAGTACGGCAAAAACTACAGATTTTTTGTTTAAGAGATTCATCCATTACATGTTAAGTTAGAAGCTACAAAACAAAACACAAACGTCTACTTTTCGATGACGAGACAGCTCGAAAGGATTAAAACATCGATCTGTTCGAATTTTCGAACCACTCAAAAATTTTGATGATTTTTGCATTTTATCAAAACTCCACGTATAACTTTATATAGAATTAGTATGCTTATAATAATGAGAGGGATGTTCACTACTTTTTAAATATTTGGTCATCAAATGTTATTTCTGAAATAACATTTTCTAAAAAATAAATTGAAATGAATTCAATACCATATTTAGAGGTTAAAAAAATGTCAAAAAATTACTGTAGGCTGATGGTTATTAAATTCGGTACGCTTGCATGATTTTGTCCGAGCAACTTTTCTTAATAAAATGTTTCAATATTTTATGAAGAAGAGGCACTTTATCTAGACAGAAAATAAAAATAATGCTCCGGTCAAAGCCACCGACCTATAACTATGGATACGTACAACTTATGGGATGCGCAGTAAGAAGTTACATTTAATGAGTGCAAAAGTTGGTTGATGCCCACGGTTTACCGGTCATATTTTTAAAGGTGGCTCGTCGGTTGTCTTCCGCACAATGTTGCCGCCGTAATATAGGCAACCCCGCCGGCATTGGTGCCGGTTTGGTTGCCAACCAACGACGTGAACCTACGATGACCGTCCAGAACCGAAATCAGTCTTAGGGATATAACGATATTAAAAACCTATCGATACGTGGACAATAGATATCAAAATTAATTCTAAAAGTGGCTTTTCAGTGATGGCCACAAGGCATTCTTTTATGCGAGAAAATAGATTGTTTATTTCGCAGTAAAGATGGTGCCAAAATATTGCCGTGCAATCATGTTCGTTAAGGGCGAGGTACAATCCTGTTCGCCGGTTCGGCATTTTACATGACATCTGATGATCAGCTTTGTTCGCGAGGCCATAAATTTGCCACATTTGATTTTAGAGTTTGGTTATCCCATAGATATAGGTCGGGTTTGTTCAAAGTCTGCTTGATTTATTAAAAATCATCATTTATTATCCAACCTAGCAGACCAGAACAAATCCCATGGTCAAATTTCAACTCGAAAATTTTTTGTCATTTTTTTTTTAATAGTTATGTTAAAATATACTTTTTATTTCTTTTTAAATTGGAGAAAGAATAAATGTTCAACGTTACAATTTTAGGTCCCCTTTTAAATACAGGATTTCACTTTAACGTGGGAAATTGGCCGGGACACGTTGATACTGCGGGCAGTAGAAATGGAACGTGCGATTGGTTACTTTCTTCGGACAGTCTGAGAGCTTCTGGGGATTCCGAAGGAATTTTTTTGTCAGTTGCTCATTGGTATCCACCATCTACAAGTTGCACTTACCTGATGCAGGGCGAAGAAGGAGAAATCGTCAGACTTTACTTTCCTAGGTATTATGATAATCTTGCTGCTCTCTTATAAACAATAATATGTTAGAAAATTCTTACCTACATTTACAGGTTTTGAAAATATGTTCGTGGTGTTCGGATAATGCATTAGGATATTTGGAGAGGTGATTCTACATGTTACATATAACAAAAAGTCGAAAAGTCAATACTTTTCTAGTTACAGTCTGTCAAAGTTCAATTTTGTCCTTATTTTTAACACCTTTAAACTATCAAGTTGATATTTGGTACAGGGATTACACTTAACAATTAATTACTGGGCGAAATTAATTTATTTACAATATCTCCAAACCTATTTGAGCGCGAGCTTCTCCAGCAAACAGATATAGAGACCAATATACAGGGTGTTATGGAAATGACGTATTATATTTAAACCGGCAAATCCTGAGATGAAAATAAATTGAAGAAAAATAACCATAAATGGCGCTTTGAATTATTAAGCGAAATATACACTTTATATGAAATCTCAAAATGTACGTGGCCGCTCCTGAGGCCCTTCGCAATCAATATTTTATTGAGGCAGTCTCGATGTTCAAAAGAGGTTAGCGCATTAAAGGCGATGTTGTCATATTGCAACACAGAATTCTAAACGCACGTGTTCAGTTTTTGACAACAAGACGTCTTTGACGCGCGTTATCACTTCCTTTTCAAACTTTTTAGACAAAGAGAACTACAATTTTAAGGTACATACTCTCTTACCTTCGATCTTATTTTCAAATAATCCGTTTTATAATAATTAAATTCCATAAAGAAATAAAACACAAAAAGTATGTTTTTCAACAGAACCAACAGTAGATAATATCACACAAATTAGAAATCACATCACAACATTTATTATTATGAATTATTTCACAACAAAAAAAATCGGGCAATACAACTAACAAAACGTTTAAAATTCGTATACGTCAAGCACGTGGAACCCTCGACAACGTCGTTCCACTCTCGAGTCTCGAAACATACTGAAGTATGAAGCAACGATAGTGGCGCGCGGCCGGTATTCAAACAAGGGCGAGACACAGTGATCTGACAATACTGTTAGTGTACTCTAGTGACCCACATTGTTGCTAAGTAAATCCAGATGGAACGGCGCGACAGCATGTGGGTAAAAAGGTTTTTACCTTAGTATTTAGATATTCGATTTAAAAAAAAGTATGTAGACTTTCTCTAGGACACCCAAGGAGTCACCCATTTAAATATAATAAGTAATTTCCATAACACCCTGTATTGTTGTATAATAAAATTTACATTTAAAAAAAAATTAAATTGATTAATTTTATTTATCCTCAATCAAAATTCTACTAACCCTTTTATTTTCTTAGTTTCAGAATAAATCGAATTGAATCGCCGATCCAACCGATCGAGGGCGACTGTGGTGAATCGTTAACCATCTACGATAACTCGTGGGCGGATGATTCTAAAATTATTAAAACATTCTGTGATACGTTTTCCAAAGCAATGGAGAAACATGACTTTGTTTCTTCGACTAACTCGTTATTTGTAAGATTTGAAAGCAAAACTGGAAGTTACAGTGGGTAAGCGATTAGTTTAGGTCGCTATCTATTTAGGGCGACCATAAATTATTTCAGTAACTCAAATGAAATGTAATGATTTTAGAAATCGACAGGGAAAAAAAGATACGACGGATCGTCTTAAGACGTTAAGACGCATTTCCAAGAGGCGGCAAATGGGGCATTGTGAAAAATAACATTTTTACACATTTTAAAACAAAAAAATTGAAATTATTTGGGTGTTATAATTTTCGATATCAGCGAAAAAACTAATTACAATAAAAAATCAGTTTTGTTCGGGCTTGTTTCTGATTTTAAAAAATGAATCGGTAATAAAGTTATTCAAGATACTAACTTAATAAATAAGGTGGAACAGTCTTGTTAACCAGGTCTGATTCATACGAATTTTACAGGGTGTTCAAAATTTAGTGTGAAACATCTCTAATATGCATTAAAGCATTTTGTTGTTCTTATTCTCAATTGTGGCTTCTGTATATTATTATATCATTCCAAGCGGAATTAAGAAGAGAAAACCATTTTCTTAATTACAAACCTTTCAATTCATTAAGGGCTATTTGCAGAAAACTAATTTTAACAGCCACAGTAATTTTTATTAATCTTTATTCATTAAAATGGCTATAGGATATAGCCATATTGATAACATGAGTTTTTTGTAAATAAGTCGTAATGAATTAGCAATTGCAATAGGGTTGTAATTAGGAAATGTTTGATTTTTAATTCGGCATGGAATTTATATTTTTTACTAATGCTACCTTTAAAGTAATTTTCCGTTTATCATGAGTAAATAATAATGAAAATCTAAAAAAATATGCATATATTAAAGAAAAAGTCATTCAAACTTGACATCTATTAAAAGTCATTCTCTAGTACTCGGCCTACTTGAGAAACGTTTTTTAAAATATTGTGGACCAATGAGGCCGTTTTATCACTTATCAGGAAGTTTTATCGTAATAATTTCGTGTAATTGGTGTAAATTAATAATCAGTTAAAAAAAAGTATTTTATTTGAATAACTTATAAGAACCAGTGCTGGGAACCTGGAATCTCTAATGTCCCATCGATAGGGACCAATATTATCATTTTGATAAGCAATTATAAATTTATAACAAATTTTAGTACACAGTTTATACCATGTCAGCGTTCATATAAACCTGATTTTGCTCTCGCTCGCCCATTTGGTCCGGTCCTTCCTTATCTAAAGCCTATGTTTCTAATTTTTAGGTCTTCGTTGTATTATTGGGCCCATTACGACTTTTTCAATAACACTAAACTAGGCGAGCCGGTTCCAGGCAAAAAATGCGATGAAGTTTTTTCATCTTGGAGACAAACGAAGGGTTGGCTAAGATCGCCCCTAAACACATTGGTCTACAAGCAGGCACAACCAAGTGAAGATGTTACGTGCCTATACAGATTTGTTACCGATAAAAGATTGTTTGCAAGAATTATTGTTACCATCGCATGTGTTAATTTTAAAGTAAGTTAGTGCAGATTTTATTATATTGCATGACGTTTTAAACTGATACGAGGTGATAACTCAAAAATATTGTTGGTTGGTTAAAGGCGGGGGTCGGTTTAAAGGCCCGAACTTCCATTACTGCAGCCTATCGGCTTATTGTGTACCCCGATCTTCTTAGAAGATGTTTGTTCCTTCTATGAGGTCCAGTAACCGTTTACCAAGCTTTCCTTAAGAGCAATTAAAAATTAACACAAATATGCTTATCTATGTAATACTTGAACTGCCGAAAGTGGCGTAACTTTTTACTTTATTGTAGGACCATCCATATAATTCAGGCCCATGTCTGAACTGTATCGAGGATCGAGTAGACAAACTTGTAGTCTGGGAGCCATTGCCACCAGGTGCTAACTCTTCTTTCACGCCCATACCACTAAGCAAAGCAGCACAATCTGGAGACGTTACATGTATCTGCAATAGACAATCATTTTCCACACAGGTATATAATATATAAGATTTTGTTTTATTGGGTACGTTTGCGGAGGAAAGTAAATAGGAGTATCTAACATTTATATCGACCAAATCATACATTGTCCCAAAGATTGACAGATGAACACAATAATATTTATTTTTATCTATCAATTATTTACTTATAATACCTTAGAAACGGTTGTTATAAACATCATTATAATATCATAGGAAATATTACCGGGGGATAAAGTTCATAATCCCGGTAATTATTATTAAAGAAACTATTGAACAAAATTTGTATTTATTTTTATAGTTATTTTATATAGTATTATTCTGTCTTTCCTATGTTAAATGTACAATTTTCTTGAGGAAGAAGCTGGACTAACAAATTTTCTTTTTCGGTAACAGAGCTTGCTATCATTTTTGCTATTCGGTTTTTCGACGTGATGGTTTCCTCTAAACCGGGTCCGCAAATGAAGCGGGGACGGAAGATTAAATCGTTATCGAAGAACTTATCAACAATACTAAAACAGCTTGAGGTCTTGGATTAAAAATGTGTGACAGCATAAACTTATATTTTTTTAATGGGACACCCAGTATTTTATTGCATATTTAGGTTCGTATTAGTATCGTTTATAAGTGCCTCAAATTTTATTTAATTTGGTTTTGTAGTTTCGGAGAAATTAAAAACTAAAAAAAAGTTTTGCGAACAATTTTCGCATTGGGTGAAATATGTGATGATATTTACAATTATTTCGAAAACGGCTGGATATAACTTATATACTTGTATTCCAAAAAACATTGTCTATGAATTTACGTCAAATAGCATACAGGGTGTTCCATTTGAAAAACTTGAGAAAAATTATTTTAATATGTGGTGTTTTTGAAAGCTTATTATGAACACCCTGTATAAAATAGATAAACGCAATTAGATTCATAGTATCTCTAGACCTCTTGTCGAGGTTAAAAAATAGTTCTGGATTGTTTTTTTTTTGAAACTACAAAACCAAATTAAATAAAATTTGAGGCACTTATAAACGATACTAATACGAACCTAATCATGCAATAAAATACTGGGTGTCCCATTTAAAAAAATATAACTTTATGCTGTCACACTTTTTTCGGCCACCCTGTATAATGTAAAATATTTTTAAAACATGCCGCCCTTAATCCAAGACTTCAAGCTGTTTTAGTATATTGATAAGTTCTTAGATAACGATTTAATCTTCCGTCCCCGCTTCGTTTGCGGACCCGGTGTAACCCTCCGCTACGCTAGTATTCTTCCTCTTTCTGTATAGCTTAAGTATTGCAAGGGAAGCATCACCCTCTATAAGAAGTATGGACAAGGTCCGACGTAGGCAATATCCTGTATATTCCTTGGCGTTTACTACATTAAAAAATTTTGCTATGATTGAAGGATCACGCTCTAGTGTATTTTCACCCACAGGCATACCTATGTATTTACCATTTCGGTATGTAAGGAAAAATCTGCGTTCCTTAATTCCTTTTGCCCTTAATGCAAGGTACTGTCTAACCAATTTTAAGGCATCTGTTTGGTCTCCTTCGATTATAGTAAAACTCCTGTCAAAGGTTGTTTAAGGACCTTAGACGTGGCGACCTCTAGAAAATGATGCTTAATTATTTTACAGCCCGTATTACACATTATATTAGCCAGAAGAATTTTAAGTGTCGGTGACGTCGTCTAGTGAAAAACATATATTTATATAAACAGTATATTTCCAATACGAACATTCCAAAATACAAAAGTGTCCCCGCTATGGGAGATGGCGCGGGCCTATTGAGTTTGCGCAGTAGGATGGAAATTTTATCGATCGCGTCAGAGCCGGCCCGACATTATTTGTTTGTTTTTATTCGTCGCCATCTTTGGTTCTGGATGCTTTTTCAAATGACAAAATAAAAACTGGTTCATCCACATTGTTGTCGGTATATTAGTGCTTATAAACTTTCATTACCTAACAACAATTTTTGTAAAGGAGTTTTTAATTTGTGGTGATTCGATTCGCTGTTTGGTAGGTTAGTGGCTTGTTTTGTTTAAGATGAATGGAAACAAGTGCATGGTGCTTTTTTTGCAAAAGTCGTGGATCAATACCAGGTGTAAAGTATTTCTGGTATGTAGGTACATATAGTATATACGAAAATATTTTGCTTATCACATTATCCGATCTTCGGAACCGAATTTCACTAAAAAGTTTGTAAAAAAATAAGAGAGTGTCACTCGTATACAATATAATATATATGTGGCCACTACTTAACCTTAAAATTAATGTATTTTTAATTTGGTGCATTAGTAGCTTATAATAATTCCCAAAATAGTCAATATAGTCATTCATTCTTAATTTTTAGTTTAGAAAAAAGTGAGGACATACGACGTCGGATGAAAGTTAAAATAAAGTTCATCGTGTCGGTTACAAATATTCGGACGGAACTTGGAACCAAAAGTTTACATCAATCAGGGCACCGTCGGATCATCATATCGTCAGAAATCGTATGCATGGAACGCTGTCTTAAATCGAACTAATCGAAATTTTGATTGCAATATTTTTTCAGTGAAATTTACATTAAAAAAGTTGCTTTCACAAGAAAATTTCCAAACTGCGCAAACTCATGATGCCCATAGCGGGGACATAATTGCAAATGGTATTAGCAATATACTGTTTATATATATATATATGTGGTGAAAATCGCTAATATTTAGGCATAAATGAAGGCCCCAGCGTTAAATAGCAGTGAACAGTATAGATTTATTTAGTATATGCCATGGGCGAAGTGGTCACCATAGTTTTAAGGCATGGAAAAAATAATAAATCTTACACAATAAACCAAACACTTAGTTGTTCCTTTAGTTTCAGGATATTTTTGATCGAGAGTTTTCGGTATATTTTTTGTTATTTTTAGTTACTAAAATTTGTTTCTAAAGTTTTTTTAATGAGACAAGTGTCGTTGTTCCTTTTTCACTAAGAAATGTTTCCTTGTTTCAACAGGAAGTATATCTACCTACTCTTTTAAATAAAATCTTGTTAATGGAAAATGTTTCCTTGTTATTTGATGATTAATGTTCACTTTGCCCAACATACGTATCCACTTTGCCCCCTATATATGTCCCAAAGCGGATAATTTGCAATAACTCACTTTTTTCTATATTATGTCATAGTTCTGCTCTAGAATTACTAGATATGTTTGAAATTTACAGCCAAAAAATATTTGTAGATTTTTTTTGTTACTTTGTTCTAAACTCCCCTAAACTGAATGCGTAATTATTGACCATACATTTTATTACACCCTATACAGGGTGATTCACGGTGGATGGAACGTTAGACGTTTCTGGAGAACGGGAGATCAGTTTGTTTTGAAAATTTGGTTTTCCGGATAACCGACCATGGTCTACAGTTCTAAAATATTTTCAACAATGTGGCATTGCCGCTTCTACCTAAAACCGGTGGCAACATCGTTATTTTAAATGAAACTCCCTATATATTTATACATTTTCAGATCTACATCTATTTCTGAGCAACTTTTATTAATACTTTCCTATACCTATCTGTTGCCGTTTTTTAATTATTAATTAATTTTCATTTTTTTTAACGAAAACGTGACTTCTAATAAATATGGTTTTCTCCAAACTCTAAAACATTCCTAAGTTGAAATGTTGCGTACGGTTTAAAAATACCTTTGGGTATTTGCTTTTTTGGTCATATCAGAGTTCAAGCATACAGAGTGCTCCAAAAATAATTGTTTGTAGGTTACTTGAAAAAATGCCCGAAACTTGATTTTTTCAAATGGGACATCCTGTATATCAATACTGATTTGAAAAGATGATGAAAGTAGCTTTCTAAAAATATATACTTATACATATTTAACTCTTCAAGTTTTTGATTTATAAGCATTTCTTTGCGAAATTTTGCAAAAAATGTAAATTTCAACGACTTTAGTAGTAGGAGGCCATGAAAACAATTGTTAGTCTCCATGACAACTATATTTTTAGCGGAAGTTTCATTCCTTCATTTATAATTTTAAGTTGGCGGTACAATGGGAGATATTAATAGTTACTCAAATGCAATTATAATGAATTTATTTATTATGCATGGACAGTGTGATAAGATTATAGGCAGAACGTGTAGAAAATTTAATGAAATATATCCAGATTTATCAAAAATGAATATTAAGAAATTTAATCGAATCCAGAACAATTTCAGAGATTTTGGTTCAACATTAAAAGCACTAAGAAATTTGCTCAGACCAGTGACTTCTAATGAAGACAACGAAATTACCGTTTTGGCATACTTTCATGCATATCCCCACTCTTCCATACGTGGAGCCGAAGAAGATTTGGGCATTACATTCTCATCTGTGCTAAGAATTAAAAAAAAATATAATATGCACGACTATAAGTTTACTACCGTTCAAGCTCTTAAACGTCAAGATTTTATGCAAAGAGTCGAGTTTTGCGAAATGTTACTAACACAGGAGGATCCAAATTTTTAAAGCAAAATTATATGGACCGACGAGTCAAAATTTGCGAGAGAAGGTATTTTTAAAGATTTTACAGAAGAGTACCGTAGCTGTTGGTATCAACTGGAGGGGGCTCCAGCTCATTGCTCCGCAGACGTGACTGCAGAGCTGGATCGAATTTTCGAATACCGATGGTTTAGACGTTTGGGATCGTGGAATTGGTCCCCAAGATCGCCAGATATTACTCCTTTAGATTTTTATTTATGGGGTACACTAAAGGAAAAGGTTTATAAGACTCTTGTAAATACCAGAGAAGAATTAGAGCGTCGAGTGCATCAAGCGTTTGAAGATATCGATCCCCATGTTATCAGACGCGCATGTGATGGTGTCAATACACGTTTATTAAAGTGTTTATACGTTAATGGCGAACATTTTGAACATTGGCTTAAGAAATCTTTATGATGACATTCTTAAAACCTTTAATTATTTTAAGTGTATTTTTCTTGGTGCTTTTAATGTTGAACCAAAATCTCTGAAATTGTTCTGGATTCGATTAAATTTCTTGATATTCATTTTTGATAAATCTGGATATATTTCATTAAATTTTCTACACGTTCTGCCTATAATCTTATCACACTGTCCATGCATAATAAATAAATTCATTATAATTGCATTTGAGTAACTATTAATATCTCCCATTGTACCGCCAACTTAAAATTACAAATGAAGGAATGAAACTTCCGCTAAAAATATAGTTGTCATGGAGACTAACAATTGTTTTCATGGCCTCCTACTACTAAAGTCGTTAAAATTTACATGTTTTGCAAAATTTCGCAAAGAAATACTTATAAATCAAAAACTTGAAGAGTAAAATATGTATAAGTATATATTTTTAGAAAGCTACTTTCATCATCTTTCCAAATCAGTATTGATATACAAGATGTCCCATTTGAAAAAATCAAGTTTCGGCCATTTTTTCAAGTAACCTTCAAACAATTATTTTTGGAGCACTCTGTATGCTTGAACTCAGATATGACTAAAAAAGCAAATACCCAAAGGCATTTTTAAATCGTACGCAACATTTCAACTTAGGAATATTTTAGAGTTTGGAGAAAACCATATTTGTTAGAAGTCATGTTTTCGTAAAAAAAAATTAAAATTAATTAATAATTAAAAAACGGCAACAGATAGATATAGGAAAGTATTAATAAAAGTTGCTCAGAAATAGATGTAGAACCTGAAAATGTATAAATATATAGGGAGTTCCATTTAAAATAACGATGTTGCCACCGGTTTTAGGTAGAAGCGGCAACGCCGCATTGTTGAAAATATTTTAGAACTGTAGACCATGGTCGGTTATCTGGAAAACCAAATTTTCAAAACAAACTGATCTCCCGTTCTCCAGAAACGTCTAACGTTCCATCCACCGTGAATCACCATGTATAATGTTCCATCTATGAACGCAAATAATGTAGTAAGATAATCTTCACACAGTTCATTTCATTGCAGGTTATTTCACGAGGGGAAAATTTGAACCTCCAATTAATCGTCGACAGTGCCCACAGCGCGTTAAGTTATTTTAAGCATACAAATCCCCTTTTCGAAGCCACTTATGAATTTGTTCACGGACCACTGTGCGGGCCTGCCATAATTTACCCCACGACTGACGGAGAAATACATTATCCATATTACGAAGCAATTGGATACGTGGAGCCGCCAAAATCAATAAGGTATAAGGGTTATTTTTTAACACACTTTTAACCTTGACGTTTTAGAATCATCCGAAAAATTTTTACAATTTATTTTCCAAATTATATACACATGAATTTTGGATAATTCGGTCTTTTTTTATTTGACATTTTGTTATGTTAGCTTTTCGAATTGTATTCAATAGTATATTAAGATACAAGTTTCATAAGACATTATCTTAGAGCACGCGTTTAATTTAGAAAACGAGTTTTCTAAAGTACAAGTCTTATGAACACTGTATTTTATAATACTTTTCCTATTTGGGTCTTTAAAGTCTGAAAAACTTTAAAAAATATAGTAGATTTTTTCCATTTGAATTAATATCTTCTTTTTGGGTTGGCAATACTTTTACAATTTAATAAAATGTTACAAGTATCAAATATGCCAAGATAGAAACAATTGTACACAACAAAGCTTCTTCCCATCCGTCATAATTAAAAATAAATATATTATTAAAGTTAATAAAAATGAGTCAGGAAGAAAGTTGTACTCCGTCAGAAATACAAGAAATTGCAGAAAATCTAGAAAAACTTTTTTAAAGATTATGCAAAACTTTGAGTTATGGTGCGAGCAGAACAAAGTTCAAAATATTGAACAAAATTATAAATAATACTATTGAACAAAATATTGTGTCGACATAGTCCGACAGGAATAACAATTAATGCCCAGGAAGTGTCTACAGCAATTATAAATATGTATATATAAAGTAATATGTATTGAATTTAAAATAAAAGTAGTACTTTATTGAATAAAACTTTAGAAATAGAGCATAAACTGGAAGATATTTCTATTATTTTTAGGTTATGTTGTTTTATAGTTGTGACTAGAAATTAGTTGACGGACACCGTCAGCATGTTATATATTTCCGAGTATAGGTATTTCAGATAAAATCTAGTAAAATTGATCTATTTGCAAGGTTAAAGGTTAGTATTTTAAAGTTTTCCAAAAAAAATTCTGTCGAATCCATAATGCTTAGAAAACTAATTTCAACGAAATCGAAGTAAGCCTAAAATTCGAACCCTACTTGCTGCCAACACAAAAAACAAAATGTCAGTTTCATAAAGTGGCAGGTTATTAAATTTTTCTGCATTTCATAAAACCCAAATAGAAAAATTGTTTTAATATGCTCGCCCCCCACCTTAAACTAATTTTAAAAAATACCGTTTTGTTCCTTATCCTTTATCTGCAAAACCCATTTTACGATAAAGTGGCACCTCTATTAGATCGGTAGTTATAAAATATTCTCGATCGCAAGCCACCCAGCACGCGACCGTTCGATGCGTGGCTTTCGAACGAAGCAAAGTATGGACCGAGCTCGATTGTAAGCGCTCTGCGTGACTTGAGATCGAAAATATTTTATAACTACCGATTTAATAGAGGTGCCACTTTTTCGTAAAATAGGTTTTGCAGATAAGAGGATAACGAACAAAACGATATTTTTAAAATTAATTTAAGGTGGTAGGCGAGCATGTTAAAACTATTTAAACAATTAAATTGTTATTATTTTGAATTTGCACACAATGAGCATTTTGTGTTAATACACTTCGAAAGCTAACATAACAAAGTGTTAAATAAAAAAATACCGACATTGATATGATCAGTACAACTGGAGATACTGAATGTCAAATATGAGAAGAGAACTTCTCTTTATTTATGTATTTTATGAATAATATCCTGCGTTTAAGGTTTTCATCCCATTTCCTAGACAGAAGAAATTGAAAATGTACTATGGGACGGTTCTACAGAAAACCGAGGGAGGGGGAGGTGCTTTAAACGCTCTCGATGCCTTTTCTAGAAAGTGCAGCAGATACATGCATTTTTTTTGTTATCATAGTTTTGACCAATGTGCCCCGGCCTCCCCTATACCTTGCTCGTAATCGTCAACATCCTGATCAAACATTATATATCTGACTTTCATACTATTTTTCCACATTCACTTTTTTTTCAGATGTATATGGGAAATACGGATAAATAAAGATCGTGATCTTTGGCTACATTTTGATCACATAAAATTTAGCTCCAATTCTTGCGATGACGGAATCGTAGACATTTTTCTTAAAGGAAAATTGGATCCGTTCCTGTCGTTATGCGGAGAGAACGTCTCGTTAGCCAAGGACTTGCCCATCTTGTCTTCAAGTGAACTTAGTGCCGATAAGAATGATCCTTCGATAACCATACAGTTTATTGGTATGTTATAAAATAATTAGTCTATAAAACTATCCATCAGTGACGGCTCGCGATGGTTTTTAAGAAATTTTTTAAAATTCAAGATAGACATCGGAAGTCTATACGTTTTTCCCAATAGTAAGCACTGCCAACAATATAAACACTGTTTAAGAATGCTAACGCAAATCCAGGTCCAGATGTGAGTTTCATACCAAGAACTTTGAATACTGAGTATTGTTGTCTTGTTTTTTATCTTCTTGAGAGTACCGACTTGTCTGAGGGGTAGGCCTTCCGTAGAAAATAATTTCCCGCCTTCTTCTTCATTGTGCCTTGAAAAAGACACATTAGAATATCATGAAACGGATTCATCAGCGTGTCGAAAGAATAATTGCGACAGTAATCAATTCACTACTAAAATCGATAATATTATAAAGTTAACCGTCGAAACAAATAGTGTTGTGATCGCTCGGGCGAAAAACCGCTCGAGTACTCGACTAATAGTAACGGATTATTAAAAAAACCGCTTGAGTTATAATTTCAAGCGAAAATCGTCGCTTGTTGCTTATTACCTTTCACGCGATACCCGAGGTACGCTTGACACCGACGTATATTCGAGTATTTTTTCGCTCGATAGGAAATAGTCTAGTTATAAATTCAGGCGAAAAATCGATTCATTCCCTTTCACTTGATACCCGATCTTCGCGCTGCACCCGAAATTTGCCGATTGGCGACGTTCGAATTTGACGCTCAGAAGGCTGCCACGACATACGTCTTTCTTAAAGGCACATAAACGAGAAGGTGCATACAAAAAAGTATGCCAAATCCCTTAGTGGAGTCATTGCGACATGGGTTTTGTTTGGACTAGGACTGGCTAACCAGCGGCGATTGTAAATTCTTAAAAAATTAAAGGATGTAATTTTAAAAAAAAAATCAGAATCAACTGTTCTTCCTTAACAAAACACGTTCTTCCTAGTCACTCGATTATAGAAGTCATTGGTTTTTCCCAACACTGAAAACAAACACTAACCTCAACGGTATTGTGGACTTTACTCCCACTGACCCTTCTTCTGCCTACGACGAAGTATGGTTTATTCTGCTATATTTTCTAAAATATTCCACCTGGAGAATTATTTCTAGATTTATCTGATTCCCTCATCTTTTCCGAACATTTTGATATATAAAAAGTTGCCAGAAACATGTTCTATCTTGGAGAAAATTAAGAGAATTCGTAACGGTGATAGCAAAATTTCTAAACTTCGCTAGAAATGCATGAAAGGCGTGGCTTTTACTGTAATTAGTGAAAAGTAGACAAGGGCAAATGTGTAAATTTATCAGGTTTTAATAAATCATACACACCTTATGGAAAAATAGGCTTAATTTGGTAATATTGCGAATATAATATCCCGTCATACAACTGAACGATACCTGCCTTCCGGTATTTCCAACGAATACTTATAACCAGGAAGAAGACAAACTGCCGTGTTAAATATTCGAAGCAGGCGATGATACGGCGACATCCATTATGCCTGGCGCGCACGTGCTTTTCAAATGTCACTTTTGCCCAAATTTGTATTACTGTCAATATTTTAAAGTGGCATTTAAGCAAAGAAAACATCAAAACCCTTTCATTTGATTTACTAAGTAGAGAAAATCAAATATTAGGATTTTGACATAGGTTTTCAGCTGTAAATATCGCTTTAAAATTGTCCTTACATACTTTTATATTATTATTGAACTATAACAATACTAGAAATACAGAATTCAGAGATTGAAGGTTGTAATTAGTTTTATTAAAAAATAGGAAAAAAATCAAAATTTACATAAAATATTTTACCATCTTAAACTTCAAACAAATCAAGGTAAATACAATACTATATGTACAGCTACTAACCAAGTAAATATATGCACCATCATTATGATTATGGGCTTCCAATTTGTTTGTTTCGTAGCATACTCCTGGCAACATTAGTGATCGAAGTCCTCTTTAATGTTCAGTCATTATGGGATTCTCAATTAAACTATGAAAGGAAAGAATTATTATAATAATATATTACCGGACTTCTGACTACGGGTTAATATAACTTAGCTGTAAATATTATGTTGTAGCTTTTGACTTTTAGATTGTAAAATTTAAGTAAAATTCTTTAAAAATGTGTTTGTTGCTAGTTTGCGTGAGAAGTTTCGGACATAATGGGATAAATTTATAATGTAAAATAACAATAACGAATAAAAATTAATAAAAAATCATAAATTACTTACCAGCAACAAAACGAAAAGGTCCGCTTTCGTGAAAAGAATAGAAAATTAAAAATTATTTTAGAATTTAATGACGTTTCCTCCGCCATTTTCAATCACATTATAAATCATATGTTACATGATTTTTATTCCATTCCAGACGAAGGATGTTCGGTTGTAAAATAATTTAAGAACTTGTGCTGCTCGCATTCTATGTCTGTCTCTGTCTGCATCAACCTTCTCCGATTCATTAAAGGGAGATAAATATGGCCTAGGTCAAATCGAACAAACCTGAGCCTGATATTGACACAGAACGATAGACACAAAAGGATAAACGTATGGAGTAACCTGCCTGGCTGTGACGTCACTTGCACGGCCTACTTATATGCTTCGATCCCCGCCATAAGAGGTCTCACCGGGCTGGGTATTTCTGCGTAATTTTGTCAGAATTCCGCCTAGCAAGGTGCGATTCGTCTGAAATTTTTTTTCCACAATATTTGGGTGTCAAGGAATGTAGTCTGACATGTCATGACCGTTTTCCGAATTTCCTCCGAGGAGATTTAAAAAAAATTCCAATAATGAAATGGCGCGACCTGGATCGATAAAATTTTTTTCATATAATGTTCCATTCTAGAAAGTTTGAACTTCAAATTTGCATTTTTTATTTTCTTTCTAATTTTAATTTTTTTTTACACTCTCGGATAAGTATATGCAAGGGTTGACTTGTCAGAAAATGTATTTCCAGTGACTTTGCGGGTCACGCAGATGCAGATTCATTTTCAGACATGGCTCGATATAATTTTGAATTTATTGAGAATTTCTCTAAAGCGATACAGCGCCTCTCAGCAACGCTCTACGGCATTTCATCAGATAAAAAAGTTGTAGAGGAGGACCTAAACTCCACGACAAACCAAATTACTGATATACGACGTCACGGTCCCCCTGTTGTCACCGTCTCTCTAACTATTACCTTATCTTACCTGACGAGTCGCCACTGGTGTCCATTCTATTAAAAAAATTATCTGTGATAAAAAATTCATTAATTAAAATCACTAATTCCTTTACCTTAGGTCGTACATCACCTACCCGAGCTGCTTTCAAGATCGCTTGGACAGAGTTATTCCACCTACCAAGAAATGTAGACGGTAGCTTAATGACCTCGAGATTCACCGAAGATGGTGTTCCAGAAGACCTCGTCGAAGTGTGCGAGTTTACATGTCCGGGCGATCAAGGATTGTGCATACCTGCGCGACTTCTTTGCAATGGAATTGTTAATTGTCCCAATATATCAGATTCTACAGGTTTGACATTTTTTTCAAATTTTTTAAATTTTAAACTATTCTAATAATAATTAGTTAAGTTAAGAGAAAACTTTTCTCGTATACCTTCTAATGTTTGCCCAGTTTTATTTGAACGTATGAAGAGCGAGGAGAGAGAAATATTTAAAAAAAACAATACACACATCCTGAAAATTTAAAACAGCATATACCGGGTCCGCAAACGAAGCGGGGACGGAAGAATAAATCGTTATCGAAGAACTTATCAACAATACTAAAACAGCTTGAGGTCTTGGATTAAAAGCGTCATGTTTTAAAAATATTTTACATTATACAGGGTAGCCCAAAAAAGTGTGACTGCATAAAGTTATATTTTTTTAAATGGTACACCCAGTATTTTATTGCATATTTAGGTTCGTATTAGTATCGTTTATAAGTCCCTCAATTTTGATTTAATTTGGTTTTGTAGTTTCGGAGAAATAAATTAAAAACTAAAAAAAAAGTTTTGCAGTCCTGAATAAAAAAATCAAAATAAAACAATCCAGAACTATTTTTTTAACCTCGGCATTGGGTGAAATTTATGACAAGAGGTCTAGAGATACTATGAATCTAATTGTGTTTGTCTATTTTATACAGGGTGTTCATAATAAGATTTTAAAAACGCCACATTTTAAAATAATTTTTCTCAAGTTTTTCAAATGGAACATCCTGTATATTATTTGGCTATTTGACGTACAATTCATAGACAATTTTTTTTTTGTAATACACGCATATAAGTAATATCCAGCCGTTTTCGAAATAATTGTAAATATCATAAATTATGTTGTTTAAATAGTTTTTATTCGGAAATTTTGTTATAGGCGACTAGACTAGACTATATAATTGTAAACTAAAGTAAATGTTCAAAATAGCTTCCTTTTACTCTCAGAGTTTACCATATTTTAGTTATTTCGATATAAATTTTAAAAGCCTACAGTCTTGCTACTTTCTAGCGGTAACATTTGTTATGCATGAGTTCATTTCCTTAATACTATTTTAATAACCTAGCATTCAATGATATTCCTTATTTTTTATTTTGCTATAAGCTAAATATAATTTAATTGATACACGCTGTATAATAGAGTTGAGAGAGTTTTCCTTTTTCAGATACAGCTTATCACGACGAATCGCCGGAACTTTGCAAGCAAGATTCAAATTTGAACATCAACTGGTCGTATGTTGGTGCGGCGGTGATTTCAGTGCTATTGTTTTTGTGTGGATGTTGTATATTTTTATGTCGAAAGTGCTGCAGAGACTGTTGTAATAGTGATTAAGTTTTACCTATTGTTCAATTCCAAAGCCTTAAAACTACGTCTATAACGTGTAGGAAAAAATAAGTTATCATGGTTCATACACTTTCAAAATGGCAAGGAAGAAAAAATGCTCGTGCATAACACATGAACACCACCTTTATCAATTGAGCCAGGGACAAATCAATATATGATAAAATTTTAATTTGCAGATGTTTTCCATTGGCATCTCACAAACGGTATGAGATACAGTAAAGGTTATTGATCTTGATTTTTTTATTGCTTTATTTAAAGAGATAAGGTAAAATAAATTGTTCATTCATTGCCCTTTTTCATCCTCTATAAAGTAATGGTTGTTAGATTTCGCGTCCGACGTTTTGTCATTCAGATGCCATCGTCAGGTTTGTTTTTTTAAATACGGACCTGTTTTTTATCGGATTTATGTAAACTTAATATCCGATGTAATCATAATAGATCAACGTTTCTACTCCAGAACATTTTCAGCAATATCGGGGGGTTCATGATAAAATTCGAATTTGCTGTCAAATAATTTAACAGTTTTTTTAGAAAAAAACAAGCCGAATTTCGAAAATTATCACCATATTAGAGAAATATAAGAAATGTTCCTATTGGGTCATCTTTCCTCTGTGGTGGAGTTACGATCTATTAATTTCGAACTTCAAATGTAGCGGTGACGTATGTGTCTTTTGCGAACATTTATTCTGTCCCTGAGGATTTTGATTATGAATGAATCATAATTAATCATACCTTTAAATTCGGCTAGTTGTATTTTCTTAATAACGTAAACGATAAGTTGTACAGAAGTAAGCGTTTTAAGTCACTTTTAATAAGAAAAAAATTAATTTTAGTTTCACTTGCACGAAAAATAATAACAATTATTGTAAAATTCTGAAAGTATAAAATACTAGAAAATTCTAGATAATGGAGAGAATTTATATAGTAGGTATATAGCGACCTGTCCGGTTTATTGATTTGCGTTATAACAAACCCCCATTACTAATAAAAGACCATTTATTATTATTTTTAAAGTAGAGTTGAGCCGCATCAGTTAGTTTGAGCCAGATAGATACGATTTTTTCATAATATGAAAGAGGATTCGATAAGTTGAAGCTTCGGAAAAGGAAATAAGCAAACTTTGCCAGATAAAGAGATATTAAACAATGAATTCTTAATAACAATTTTCAACTGTGTGCCTTAATCTCTAATTTATTCACCAGGCAACGAAAATTATTTATATGTGAAGTTTGAGAGAAAAAATGGCTGAACATAATGGAGTATAAAAATATATATTTCGCGTTTGTTCACGATCTAGGGCCTGAGGATGAAGGACGAAGGGGTGTAAGAAACGCAGCAACAAACCCGAACGAAAAGACAAAAGTAGTCATTTAATATAGATTTAGTTACTAATGGAAGAGGTGATGCGTAGGTAACTACGTTGATATTAATTGAAATTAACTAAAACTACTATTTGAGTTTGATATTATTAAATAAGGATATATCGGGTAATTGATCGTTAAGTTGAACATAGGAAATCCCATGTAATTTTTGTGGTGGCTGAATATTGGATGCCCTGTACATTTTATAGGGAGATGCGACATGATAAACTCATATTCCGAGTTTGAATACATTTTGGTGAGCTAATCCTAAGCTATTCAATTAAACGTGATGATAAAAACCACGAAACTCTCATAGTTCAGGTAAAACAGCAAACACCAGCAAATTAAGTTTTGACATTGACAACACGAAAATTGTGTCAGTGACAATATTTTCATTATTCGTTATGTTCAGCTTTACGTAAATTTTTGGCCGTAGCGTCATAGAAATAATTTACTGGTGTTTGCTGTATTACCTGAAAGTTTCGTGGCTTTGCCATCACGTTTAATTGAATAGCTTTGGATTGACACACCAAACTGTATTCAAACTCGGCACATGTGTTTACCATGTCGACCTCTTCAAGAAGGTATAGTGCAGTTTTTCTATAAAATATACAGGGAAATCAGTATTCAGCCACCTCAAATATTACATGGAATTTCCAATGTTCAGCTCAACGATTCATCACCCGATATAGGATGTCACATATTTTATTTATTGTAATTGTTCTATCAAGTAATAAGAACATAAGTATAGGAATGTTGCTCTTGTAAAAATGATAAACTTGCTTACATACTTACTTGTTGCTTATCGACATTGAAGCTTGCATTAATTCGAACGATGTAAAATATTCTCTAAGATCTATTTACAAACTTTTCAAGGTTTTAACTATTTTCAATAAAAAGAATATTCACATTTTAAAAAAATTCACACATTTTTACGTTTCTAAATATTTGCACTTTTTTTTTAAATGTCGCTGATTTTTTACTATTTGTTTATCATCAAGTCAGCGGAAGCAAATGACATTGTCCTTTCGTTACCAAAAAAATTATTCCAAAATAAAATATACAGGTTTGGCAAACATCTATATCAATCAGGCGCCTAAAGCTGCAAACACACTATTATCACGTCAGTGAGATCACATGCTATCACGCAATGTCACGGCATACCCGAAATATCTGCAAGGCGGTTTATACGTGCTTATAAATAGGTTTAGAAGTATACTATAGTCACCTCATGCAGCTCACGGCAAGTCATACTTGACAGCACAATTTTATTTCTGCAAATTTACATATTCGGCACACCTGATAACATTGTGTCAGAGTTTAACGCTAGATGGCTACAAGATTCACGTGCGATCTTGACAAACACAAAATATGTAAAATTGATCTGCAGTGTACGTAGTCTGTTTCTAAGCCTTGAGAGCATGTGCTATTTTGCCGATATGGCAACACGTGAATTCACGTGACGTGATAATAGTAAGTTTCTAATTTAGGTTAATTCCTGGTTACGCCACTTATTGAGGTATTGCACATCGAACGCAAAGGTATTCAAGGAAGTTAAATGACAACAGCAATAGAGTCTAATTTTAAAATAAAAATTACATTTTGGATCTGAATAAAAAATTCATAGAAAATAGCCATTTTTTAAAATGTTTTCAGCGAATCATTAGATTGAAAAAAGTCGCTAGATCTAGTGAAATTTAACTAAACCTGGTGACACTATATCGACGGCTCCCCTTGTAAGTGTAAAGTCTGCGAGGGGAGAGTACGAAAATCCCTCTACCGTGGTAGAGGGGAAAAGCAAGCGAATTCGGATACAGCAAGGAAATCTATTTCCTCTTTATTTATCTTATAGCTGGTATATTACGTTCACTTTTCTGCCCGTTAGGAATCTGATTCTAATAATTGTTTGCCGAACCAAACCAAAATTTTGTACCATCCGTAAGTGGATCAGACTAAAAATCCGTAGAGCATTTTCAATATTGAGGGTATTTTCTAAAATCAGTCTCGATCTCGAGAAGTCCATATATTCACGGTGAAAATTTGGTATCATTCATGGTCATGGTTAGCAATCTTTTTCGACAAAACTTGACTTATCCACTTTATTCACGGATGGTACAGAATTTATATCATTTTATACAAAGATATATTTTAAAGGTCATTACGGATTCACGAATCCTTACGAAAAACTCTCGGAAGTTGTTGTATTGGAGGTAAATCATCAATGGCCACAGTGCAGGACTATGGCCGAATACGAGTATGTCTTAAATCAACCAATAAAATCGAATGTGTAAGTTGTGTACTGGGCGATTGTCGATCGCGTACTCTGTAGACTCTTACAAAACGAAATCTCCAAGCTCAAGAAATTATATAGGCTAAAGCTATATGTCCAATATCCACAGAATTTACTAACATTTTTAAAACGAGTATAATCGGATATGGGGCTCTGTTATAAGGCAACGTAATGAACTGGCAGATTTAAATTAGGGATGAATGATTAAAAAATTTAATTTTTATAAAATTATTCGGTTATCATGCTCTCCCAGATATACAGGGTGTTTTTGGTGTTATAAATAGGGCTTGATATATATAAATCCATGAACCCTTGTATAAAAATGTAGCCCTGAAAATAGTCATCTGGCACAAAAATTCCTTATTTATACAGTGGGGATAGAAAGTGCGCAACCATATGGTATAATTTTGTATCTGTAAATTATCAAATTTCTTTTAATTAGTGTGAGTGAGTATAACTTACAATTTCTTTGTATCGAACGTTTTATCGCTTTAAGAAAGAAGTTGAGGAAATGTAATATTTCCGGTGCCCTTATTTAATATGCCGAAGTAAGGGAAAAGTAATTTCTTAGGGTCTGTTATACAACTATTATAATATTGCTATAATAAAAAATAGGGGCATTTACTACCTACCAATTTTCATGAAAATTACCTTTAATTAATGACTAGCATTTTTATAAACTGCTTAAATATATTTGGTAAATGGTATTTGCAGAATTTTAAAAAAATTGATAATTTGAACGGTCATTTTTTCCATATGGTTTCGTAGATATATATCAAGGTGAATGCATTTATCAATACAATTATTATTATTCCTAACTTGTACTCATTTTAACTTTATCCGCCTTGTCAGTCTGTTATTTATATATACAGGGTTATTCATGTTATTCGAGACGACATATTATAGCTAAGCTATTTGCTTTGGATAAATAATAAATAATAATAAATACCATTTCAAACTTGTAAATATTTAGTAGTACTTTTTGGACACCGTGTATAAGTTAGTGAATTTTTCATAACTGATACACAAAACTTAATCAGTGAGTAGAGTCCACTGAGAAATTGGGTTTAAAAAAACAAAATACATGTTGGGAATTTAATCATTAAAATTGTTATGTACTACATTTTGACAAAATATGAAATATTTCACAAACCGTACGGTTTAAGTACGGTAAACCTTAATGAAGGTAATATTTATTTTGATCGTAGGAACCGAAAATGAAATAATATACTGGGCATTCCATTTAAAAAAATGCAACTTTGATACGTTTCGTGTTTTTGGGAAAACCTGTACATTAGGAAAGTAATTTTAAAATGTACCTCCCTATCCACCCTGAATATTTGTTTTTATCCAAAACAAATAGCTTAGCTATAATATGTCGTCTCGAATAACGTGAATAACCCTGTATAAGGAGGAAACGCAACCATGATTAAAAATTATTAATAATCTAATTAAATCAAGCAGTTGGTCCATCACCCTTAACATTCTCGCACCCTTTTTTTATTAACTCGTACGAGTAGAGGGGAATTGGGGTGTCGGCCCCACGCCCCTCTCTAAAAACCTCAAACATCCTAAGAATTAAAACAACAGAACGAATTATAACAATTTTACGTCATTTTTATTTCTAAAGATACAATCTGATAATAGTGGCCCGTTGCCACTGGCAACCACGGTAGCGGAAGAGGATTTAAAACAAACCATTATCAAAAATATTTACGGCTCACTGGATACGAGGTAAGAAATAATTGCCCTTGTTGGTATTGTTTGCTATTTTCTTTGAAATCGTATTTAGAAAATGACGAGTTTTTATTCTTTCTTTCAGTGACGGCTCGTGGGTGAAAATATAGGGGACGAGCCAAATATTAAAATATTTTTTTTTACCCATTATTAAATCAATCCTTCTGATCTTTAACACTGCGTACTTGTCAATGATACCATCATAGCCAGGAACGTTAATTTTAAGTTCTCCTAAAAGTTTTTTTTTGAATAGATATATTTCCGAAAGATGAGAGTCTGCCCTGGTCAATTGTATTTCTATTAAACTATAAATAATGTCATTAACTGGTTCAAATGAATTCATTTTGTCTACGAACTTTTTACGATCAAATAATTGTCCATGAAATGAAATTAATAATTAACTAACAGCAACAACAACAACAATTGACATATAACATGTCATGGTTGCCATAGCAACCAATTATTTTAAGGGCTGCGTTTAATCACAGGTTGCCAAGCAGGCACTATTTTAAGCGAACGTTTAGCCAAATATACTGAATTTTTTTTTAATCTAAAACTGGATTCGTAAAGTCAAAGGATTGGAAAACGGTATGAAAAACTGCGTTAAAAAATATAATGCTATAAGAATAATAATAACAATATCAAATATGAACAATTTTTTGTCACAGATCTTCCTGAAACTTGTTGATACCCCCAATCGACATTTCAGACAATCTAAATATCAATAAATTAACTGAAAAGCTTTATTATTAACGGCTAAAACGTCACGAAAAGAAATATTGATCAGCTGATGACTCTCGTCTCTTTCTAACCTGCCAAAAGGGGCATATTTTTTACTTAAATTGACGCAACATAGATGGCTCTGATTGCTAATTGGGGATTGTTTGGGATCCTCATCTTAATAGGAATTTTCATACCATCCGGTGACAAGCTAGCAAAGACTCCAAGAAACTATTCAGCTATAGGTACCGTACACAAATAATAATGCTTCCTACATTCACGTAGATTTCAATTTGTATGCAAAACCAAAACTGGGTACCATTTTTTGTTGCCTTTGCCTCTACTTAGATTATTTTGGAGTATTAAACCATTGAACTGCTAGAGGAGTAACGAATAATACAATTATTAATGCAATAAAGAAATTATATTGAAGTTAATTTATGACTGTTTCTGCTTTCTTTTTCTTTCTTTCTCGAGGAAGTGTTCCTTCCCCTGACGAGCGGTTAGTGCCTTCTCAATACTTTTAAATTATATTATATTTTGAGCAAACAGACATTGTTTTTAAAATTTTACATCGCAAGTTTAATGATATTGTTAATATTAATTTTTAAATTGTAATTAAAAAATCGTCAAATTTCTGTTATCTGAATCCACACCTTATAGTGCATCGGTTTTTCTAGTATTTACCATAAATTATTGACCAAATTTAGCAAAATTTGGGATCTTAAAATCCTGGATCCGCCACTCGCTATAGGAAAGTTGTTCGGGGTTTGCCCGGGTTGCCTGGTATGGCAGGCGAATAAAAAGCTGGTCGGGAGAATGGTGATGGCTTTTCTGCATGTGAATAGATTCTAATCCGTGGTCCACAATATCCAAAAACACCCTATTTAGCATGCTTAGCATTTAAAATAATCTGATTTGAAAATGAAGGAAGCAATTGGGGCGGAACAGTTATTACTGCAAGTAGAGCGAAAAGTAGTATATTTCTCATGTGACATGTCAGTTGAAAACATTTCTATTCAGTTACGATTTAGGATCGAAATTTATAGCCTAATGAAACATTGAAATAAATGTAGGATAATAAAATGTTTTCTCCACGCCACGCTATATCATCTGCAACTATAAGCTGGACGACGCATGTCAAGTTCGAAGCATACCGACTTTTCGCACTGTTGATTTTAAATTTTTTTATCGAATTGTTTAAGAATAAATGATTTTACAAAAACCACATGAGTGTCTACGAATTTTGTTGTTCCCTATTTAACGAGGCGTTTAAATAATACAATCCAAGTATTTATCAAGAAAATTATGTCAACTAACCCGAGATGATTAAAAACGCGCGAAAAGTAATTAAATGGTAATGTGGTTCAAAATGGTGGTTCCATTATTTAATTTATAATAAAAAGGCTCTTAAAATTTGACACTATAAAATCATGGCCGTATTAGAAAAAATGAAGATGATGATGATGATAATTGCTTAAAAACGAAACGTCGTAAAAATTATTAAATTTGTGATTTATATCAATATAGTATTATACAACGTGTCCAAGATAAGGAGGGCCAGTACAGGGATCTCGGAAACCGTAAGAGAGTCGGTTAAATAGAGGTAAAGTTGCGCATTTACGCGCCTAATAATATGCCGTTTAGAAAGTTTTAAAATTCCTAGTAGTTTCGGAGATATCTGGAAAAAACGAAATTCTGAAAAATCGTTTTATTGTTTTCCTGGGTTTTTTTGAGATCGAATTTTAAAGTAAATTTCACTTTTACGTTGCCACTTTTTCCGCTTCATCTAACAGCGTTAATTGTTTTGTAATCCGACGAGTCGTCTTCGAAGGGCCATTATCAACTTTCTATTTATGAATACGGTCCTGTTTTTCTGATATTGAAATTTGAGAGCTTTTTTGCTTCCGAATGCAACGATGTATGACACATTGTGGTTTAATGACGTTTCGAGGGTTTTTTAAACAACATCAGGAAATTTTGGGATACGGTCCTCTATTTCTCCTAATTTTATAAATATATAAGTAAGCTCTAAATTTTTACTTATGTTGGACTAGTTTAATAAATAACAAATAATTTAATAATAAACCACAAATAAGTGAACAAGAATCATACCAAAACAGTAGTAAAACGAACAACGAAAAAAGTAAGGAACTACATAATCAGGTGTTCAAAATGATTTCCGTTATTCTCTAAGCACAAATAACATCTTCTAACTGCCACATAACAGTTTTTTTGAGATAAAATAAAACACGATAGAATATCAAACTTTTCAGCATTTGTAAATTTATGTTCCATATTTTCTGGAAAATAGAAAACCTCTTAAAACGCTCTCAAACGATCACAATGGGAATGTCAAGTGAAACAAATCACGCGTCACCATCTTAATTTGTTTGTTTCAAACGCCTACTTTTCTTTTAAATCCCGAATCAATCAAGAAGTTTGAAATAATGTTTCTGTATTTTGTTCACTTATTTGTGGTTTATTATTAAATTATTTGTTAACTAGTCCAACATAAGTAAAAATTTAGAGCTTACTTATGAGATAGTATTTATAAAATTAGGAGAAATAAAGGACCGTATCCCAAAGTTCTCTGATGTTGTTCAAAAAAGCCTGGAAACATCATTAAACCACAATGTTGCATTCGGAAGAAAAAAAGCTCTCAAATTCCAACATCAGAAAACAGGATCGTATTTAAAAAATGAAAGTTGATAATGGCCCTTCGAAGACGACTCGTCGGATTATAAAACAATTAACGCTGTTAGCGGAAAAAGTGGCAATGTAAAAGTGCAACTTACTTTAAAATTGGATCTCAAAAAAACCCAGGAAAACAATAAAACGATTTTTCAGAATTTCGTTTTTTTCCGGATATCTCCGGAACTACTCAGAATTTTAAAACTTTCTAAACGGCATATTCGTAGGCACGTAAATGCGCAACTTTACCTGCAACTTAGATCCCTGTACTGGCTCTCCTTATCTTGAACACGTTGTATAGTTTTATATGTTATGTTTCACATGGCATGCTAATCTACAAATACAGGGCCGGCTAAACCGCCAAAACGAAGCTAACGTCGAAAATGGGCATCAATCAGTAAAAGTAAAAAACCAGCACACCATGCCTTCGACCCATGCCTTCAACCTCCACTATTCTATTTGTTGATTACAATTTATTATTTAAATATAATATATACCGGGCGCGCGGCGTAGTTTATAAAGAATAAAAACACCGACGATCGATGTTCGTGTAGAGATTGAAACACTTTTGAGGACAAGCCGCTCCGCTTTTATCTATGCGGTGTGACTGGCGCGGCGCCGGCTTGGAAACCAAGTCGGTAAAGATTAATAAAGCACTTTTTAGCAATCGTGTTTTTTCTTCTTGGAAATCATGGAAGTAAATATATGGAATTGAAATCATTGTTGGCTTAGCATTCTACTCGTTAAGACGTTAAGTAAGCTAGAATAAGAAGGTGTTTAATATAAATTAGATTTTGTGAAATAAGTAACGCACATTTAGAAAAAAATTAATTTTGTTTTCCAAGGTAAGAAATTTTAGTTCTGCTTTTAAACTTTCTTTCAACGTACAATTTTCTTTGTAGCGAAATTTATACTTAGTTAAAAAAAGTCATCGTTTTGAATTAAAATTGCTTTTTAATGGTACGTCTTATATTTGTTTATGTACAAGGTGTTTCATGCTGTTAGTTGCGACAAATAGTTTTTGTTCTTGAAAATACCTGGGAAGGCCATGAAAATATAAAAAGTGTTGTTACTATAATAATAAAACGTCAATGCTAAATTTCTATACAACATGTACCAGATAATGAGGGCCAGTACAGGTATCTCGGAAACCGTAAGAGATACGAAGTCGGTTAAAGGGAGGTAAAGTTGCGCATTTACGTGTCTAATAATATGCTGTTTAGAAAGTTTTAAAATTTCGAGTAGTAGTAGTAGTTTAACCGAAATTCTGAAAAATCGTTTTATTGTTTTCCTGTTTTTTTTTTTAGATCGAATTCTAAAGTATATTGCACTTTTGCATTGCCACTTTTTCCGCTCTATCTAACAGCGTTAATTGTTGTGTAATCCGACGAGTCGTCTTCGAAGGGCCATTATCAACTTCCTTTTTTTAAATACAGTCCTGTTTTTCTGATATTGGAATTTGATAGCTTTTTTTCTTCTGAATTCAGCGATGTATGACACATTGTGGTTTAATTACGTTTCGAGGGTTTTTTGAACAACATCAGCAAATTTTGGGATACAGTCCTGTATTTCTCCTAATTTTATAAATAATATCTCATAAGTAAGCTCTAAATTTTTACTTATGTTGGACTAGTTCAATAAATAACAAATAATTTATTAATAAACCAGAAATAAGTGAACAAAATACAGTAACATTATTTCAAACTTCTGTTGATTCATGATTTGTTGCACTTGACAGTCCCATTGTGATCGTTTGAGAGCGTTTTAAGAGGTTTTCCAGAAAATATGGAACATAAATTTACAAATGCTGAAAAGTTTGATATTCTATCGCATGTTTTATTTTATCTCAAAAAAACTGTGGCTGTTAGAAGATGTTATTTGTGCTTAGAGAATAACGGAAATCATTTTGAAGACCTGATTATGTAGTTCCTTACTTTTTCGTTGTTCGTTTAATTACTGTTTTGGAATGATTTTTGTTCACTTATTTGTGGTTTATTATTAAAGTATTTGTTATTTATTGAACTAGTCCAACATAAGTAGAAAATTTAGAGCTTACTATGAGATATTATTTATAAAATTAGGAGAAATATAGGACTGTATCCCAAAATTTCTTGATGTTGTTCAAAAAACCCTCGAAACGTCATTAAACCACAATGTGTCATACATCGGTGCATTCGGGAGAAAGAAAGCTCTCAAATTCCAATATCAGGACAACAGGACCGTATTTAAAAAAAGAAAGTTGATAATGGCCCTTTCGAAGACGACTCGTCGGATTACAAACCAATTAACGCTGTTAGATAGAGCGGAAAAAGTGGCAATGCAAAAGTGCAATTTACTTTAGAATTCGATATCAAAAAAACCCAGGAAAACAATAAAACGATTTTTCAGAATTTCGGGGTTTTCCGGATATCTCCGGAACTACTCGGAATTTTAAAACTTTCTAAGCGGCATGTGCAACTTTACCTCCATTTAACCGACTTCGTATCTCTTACGGTTTCCGAGATCCCTGTACTTGCCCTCCTTATCTTGGACACGTTGTATACAAGCATAACATCATAATACTTTGCTTTTATTAGTTGTGTCCTAGCTAATATAAAAGCGTGTAGTAAAACACTGAAAACCTCAGTCACACTCGGGCGGCAAATGTGTTCGAGCCGGCCCTATACAAATATGTATGTATACAACTATCAGAAAGTACAAAACAACTGTAAATTTATATAATAAATTTACTTTTTAACTTAAAAATACAAAAAACTTACTTGAGTGGTATAAACAATTCACCCGGATAATTAAAGCTTATAGTCTTAACTGGAAGTGGCAATTATTCCAGCGCAGTGCTGCTTCGCGTAAGGCTATAATTCCGATTATAACACTGTACCCCCCTTCCCTATTTCCCCTACTGGATAGCAATTCTTCACAATGTTCCTTCTGTTGTTAAAAAAGTCATTTTCCTGAAAAGTTTCGAATTATATCGTTCTCCTAATTCCTTGTAACCTTTAACAATGGCCACCCTGCTGATAAGATACGTTTTCAGGTGAAAATCAACGGTAGAACAGAAACGAATATGTTTTGTCACCAGCGAGATCTGAAGATATTACCTGAATGCCGTCACTAATGACGTTTCGTGATGTATACTTTATTTTAAGTTGAATTATGTAGTAAGATTTAATTTTTTTTTATTTTTTGTTATGGGCAATTTAATATTAATTTCTGCGAACAATGAAGACAATTGAAATAATTTACGTCTTCGTAGTCCTAATGCAAAAAGGTAAGTAAAATATAATTTAGGTATATCTACCTGCTTCGTTAAATTAGAAATAATTATCCCTGATACATAAATTTACTCTGTGAAGCCTCAGAGGAATATTACTGACTCTTCTCATATATATATAGACATGTACTATACCATGCATTCCAGCAATTAATATATTATATTCGAAGTTTATGTATAGTATTTGCAGAATTATACCGTTGATCTTTTGACTGCAACAAACCCATTATCCCTTCGACCATAAAATAAATAAGGAAATCCCAAATTTTAAAACTTTTTCGAGCAGAGCCGGACCAGGTATACAAACTCATGATGCATATATAGGGTCCGTTACACTATTCGGACACACGAATTTTAAATTTTTACTATTTTTTTCTAAAAGTATACATTTTTAGCAGTAATATTCAATAAAACAATTTGCGGAATACTCAGTAATTTTTAAGAAATTAATTAATAAAAATCCTGATTTTATAGTTTTTGAGTGATTTGACAAGGTTCTGACCCCAACAATTTTAGCGATGTTGCCGGATTTATAATTTTATAACAACAATAAAAAGTAAAGGTTCTGTGTAATGACTACACTTGAGCACCCACGGAATTTAACAATTTTTGAAAATGTAATGGAAAGATGTGGTTGTAGAAAAAGAAAACATAAGAAAGTTAGGATAAGTTACATAAATTGACACTGCCCTGGGAAAACCACTGAAAACCCGCCCCCGCTACACCTTTTGTAGCCGATTTGTTTTTGTATTCGGCAAAAAAAAACACAAGAAAGTTACATAAATTGACAGTACCCTGGGAAAACAAGTGGAAACCCGCCCCCGCTACACCTTTTGTACCCGATTTCCTTCTGGATTCGGAAAAAGAAAACATAGAAAAGTTACATAAATTGACAGTGCCCTGGGAAAACAAGTGAGAACCCGCCCCCGCTACACCGTTTGTAGCCGATTTCCTTCTGTATTCGGAAAAAGAAAACATAAGAAAGTCACATAAATTGACAGTGCCCTGTGAAAACAAGTGAGAACCCGCCCCCGCTACACCTTTTGTAGCCGATTTCCTATTCGGAAACAGGAAACATAAGAATGTTACATAAATTGACAGTGCCCTGGGAAAACAAGTGAAAACCCGCCCCCGCTACACCTTTTGTAGCCGATTTGTTTGTGTATTCGACTAAAGAAAACACGAGAAAGTTACAAAAATTGACAGTGCCCTGGGAAAACAAGTGAAAACCCGCCCCCGCTACACCTTTTGTAGCCGATTTATTTTTGTATTCGGCAAAAGAAAACATAAGAAAGTTACATAAATTGACAGTGCCCTGGGATAACCACTGAAAACCCGCCCCCGCTACACCTTTTGTAGCCGATTTCCTTCTGTATTCGGGAAAAGAGAACACAAGAAAGTTACATAAATTGATAGTGTCCTGGTAAAACAAGTGAAAATCCGCCCGGCTACAGCTTTTGGAACCTCATTCCGCCACGCGCCTCTTATGGACTCAGTGCAGCTCAACCGAGCCAGTGAAAACGCCATTCCTCGGACCATAAGAACTGTGTACAACATAGTGCCAGCAGCGTGAGCGGCCTGCACCGGCGGTCGCAAACACAGCCACTTTGTGGTCGCCACCGGTGTAGTTTAAATATCTGCCTAACAGGAATATTCATATTTTGAAAAAAAGATCCCGAAAACAAAGGATAATCTTTCCGGCATTTGCAACAATAAAAGCAGGAATTCAAGGCATTTGCATTAACTTTCTGCCTAATAGTGCATACGATACGACAATTTCTGGTTTTGCATCTGAAATTATCTCTAATCAATCCTATGTATTGTATTGTAAATATTTTGCAAAATCCACATCATACGTGCTTGTAATTGCGTCAACATTATCTATATTTGCTATTTCCATTTTATTTTGATTTGTTCTTTCCTTTTCCTTCAACGCCAAAGTATAACTGCTCTTGGCAACAGTGTTATGCAATGTCAAATTTGTGTTCGACTTAAAAGTGACATCTTCAACAGAGTTGCCAGTTGTCTTTTATTAGCTACATAGGAAAAAAATATTGCACAAAAACGGATATTTTTGGGCCTTTCTATCGCAGTTAACCCTCTTAAAAGATATTGCTTAGTCGTGACATAACTACATTGACAATAAACTGCGGTCTTATATCGATATAAACAAACCCGAACAACCTAAAAACTGTATTATTGCAGAAAGCTTTTCTATGTGGCAACACTGTTAAAATACCGAATTTTGCAAATATACATGTTCCCAGCGTAAATTTTAAGAATCAACAATTTTACGACCATTTTTGCCTTTAAACTCAAATTTTATGAATTAATGTGTGTTTTCCGCATCTAATTTTACTTGAAAGTATTAATATTACACAATCAAACAAAAAAAAAGGTAAAAATACAAGTAATTAGTGTGTCCGAATAGTGTAACGAAACCTACCGTTGATCTTTTGACTGCAACAAACCCCATTATCCCTTCGACCATAAAATAAATAAGGAAATCCCAAATTTTAATACTTTTTCGAGCAGAGCCGGACCAGGTATACAAACTCAATTTATACCTATGCCTGATGCATATATAAATACAAAGTGATTTTTAATAATTTTAATCTTTAGTGGTTTTCCGGCGAGTAATTTTTAATTAGGCTTATTAGTGGTAGAATGCGGCGTCCGTGGAATTGTGCTGATAGGGGGGCATCTTCAAGTGTAATTTTTGTACTTTGACAAAAACTCCTTTATCTACCTGTTAATCCTAGAAAAAATCGGGTTTGTTCTGGCACATTTAGAAGCATTGACGAAAATGACATGGATTTATTAAGAAGAAAGATTTACCAAATGTATGAGGCACAAACTGTACCCACTCAAAGAACGACTGATTAAAGACGAAACAAATATCTCTTGTAGCCTTTCAAGCCTAATATTTCGTAAAATGGGTTTTAAATACCGAAGCATTGATAAAAGACAAACATTAATGGAATCTCAACGTTTACGGGAATGGAGACTTAAATATCTGTAAACAATTTAGAGAAGAAAATCGTCCAATTATTTACCTTGACGAAACATGGTTCGATACCCATGACACTCCAAGAAAAGGTTGGGATGATTCTTCCAAAAAATGTCAAACCAAAGCACCATCAAATAAAAGCAAAAGAATCACAATATTACATACTGGTTCAGAGAACGGGTTGTTCCAAATTGTCTGTTGCTTTCAGCTAAAAACATAACAGATTCTTCTTTAGATTACCATCAAGATACCGACGCACAACTTTTTGAAAATTGGTTTAAACATAAACTCCTTAAAAATATACCTGAAAATAGCGTTATTGTAATGGACAATGCTAGTTATCATAGTCGGCAAGAAAAAATCATTCCCAATTCTAATAATACTTTTAAATTATATTATTTTCAATTATCATTAATTGTTATCATTATTTTACATTTATTATAGGTACCTAAAACTACAAATACCTATCTATTTATTTTAAATTATAAAAATAAATCATGTGGTGTTGTATACATTTTCAAGCCGGCCCTGATCACATTTATTGAGCTTTGAAGAGGTTGAGGCGTATACAATAGGGTTTAATCAGGTAGTTTATTTATGGCAGTAAGAGTCAACGGTATAATTCTGCAACAGCTATACACACAGTTCAAAATGCAGATTACAGCAGCATATTCTAACTTTGACTTTACGTATACATTGCACAATGTTTTTAAGAGATCACTGTTATTGGAAGCCGTTGTGCAGCGCACAATAAACCCATAACCTCATTTTTTGCTTAAACATTTTATTTATCAATATATTTTACAAACTTAGACATACTTAATCATATTGTTCATTGCCATTTAACGCTGTGGGCTTCATTTATGTCTATAGATATTGGCGATTTTCACCGGACCACATCATCGACACTGAGAAATTCTTCTGGCTAATATAATGTTTAACACGGGCTGTGAAATAATTCCGCATCATCTTCTGGAGGTCACCACGTCCAGGATCATTAAACAACCTTTAACGGCATGTAACGATAGCTCATTTTTTGGCTTGGTGGTCATTCTAGCTTTACTTATTTCAGTGTTTTAGACCACTGGTAACAAGGATAAATTATACAGGGTGATTCACGTCGAGCTTGCATTAGAATTTTATGGAGGACTACTGAACATATATGTTTCTGAAATTTTGGGGATATAGGTTTATCGACTAAAATATTTACATATTCTTGTCATTTCCGGTTATACCGGAAGTAGCTGCCAACTTTCGTTTTTTAAAACAACATGGCAATTTTTATTATATTTTTCGATTAACCATCAAATTCCAAGCAAATTTTATAGAGCATCTTTTTGTCTAACTTTGACGGGTTTTTAAGATATCTGGATTTGTTGTAATTATTTGGCAAATTCATGGTGATGAAAAAATAACTTTTTTTTCCTTAGCTCTTGAACTAAAAAAAATTCTTACCGAATAGCTAGAAGATCAAGTCCCAAAAATATTTCAAACTTGGCAAAAAATGTACAGGGTGGTAACAATTCAAGGTTCATTGTGAAAGAATTCAACCATTAAGAACTTTTATTTTAAATGGAACACCCTGTATATTTTTATTTAATTTGATTACAAATTAGTTGTTCTTTATAAATAGTATTTACTGTTCTATACCTATATTGAAGTGTTTCCTCAAAAAAAATCAGATTTATTCCGAAAATACTATTTTTTCAAGTGTGCTATTAAAACAATTGTACCTAGGTACCTACTGTATACTGATCTATACGGAGGAAAATTGATTGATTGCTTGAAGAAACAACGTTCTAAAGCGTTCCTTGATTGAATTTATAAATAAAATGCAGTTGATTATTTTAAATTGTTTTGAATTTAATGGTTTAGAGTTTTAAAAAGTAAAAGTAGCAAGGAAACAAGTTTATAAACTTAAAAAGTTGTTTTTGCAAGCAATCAATTAATTTTCCTCCATATACAGTACCTATACAGGGTGTCTTGTTAAAACCCGAACACCCTTTCTCGCAGGTTCCGAACCTTCATTAAAAAACAAGCAACTTTCGTCCCAAACATTTTTTTATTCGAATCGATCCTGAACTGTTCAACGACGAATTGTTACACTACCAACAAGATGGAGCCCCGGCTCACTTCACGGTACCTGTTCGCCAATGGTTAAACGATCATTTTCCTGGACAGTAGATCGGGCGGCTCGGCCCCGTAATATGGCCAGCAAGATCACCAGACTTAACGCCGATGGATTTCTTTTTGTGGGGGTTCATCAAGTCGATTGTGAGTCGTACGAGGACGTAGAATCTTCAGGAGTTGAGACAAAAAATCACCGCTGCCTGTAGAGAAAATGTGACTCCCGAAATTTTAGAACGAGTGCGAGAAGGGTTTCAGAGTCGTTTGTACTTTTGTATGGAAAGAAACGGGGAGCATTTTGAACATTTATTAAAATAAGAAAATTAGTTTCAACCTCAAAATTGTTTCTGATTTCATTTTGCCACTTACTTTGTCTGAGTTCAGGATCGATTCGAATAAAAAAATGTTTGGGACGAAAGTTGCTTGTTTTTTAGTGAAGGTTCGGCATCTGCGAGAAAAAAAAATGGGTTCCTATTTAAAAAAAAAAAAGTTGCCCTGCGCAGTGCACCACCTGAACACCGCAGGTGAAAAAAACCTGCGCCATTCGATTTTCCCCTCAAAACTACGAAAATCATCTGAGGAGGTCGAAATCAAAAAAAGGCAATCTGAGCGAGAAAAAAGGGTGTTCGGGTTTTAAAAAGACACCCTGTATACTACTACTTCTTTCTTTACAAGCTTTTTAGTGAAATTCGGTTCCGAAGATCGGATAATGTTATAAGCAAAATATTTTCGTATAATATGTCCATACCTGAAATACTTTATACCTGGTATTGATCCACGACTTTTGCCAAAAAGCACCATGCACTTGTGCCCTTTCATCTGAAACAAAACAAGCCACTAACCTACCTAACAGCGAATTGAATCACCACAAATTAAAAACTCCTTTACAAAAATTGTTGTTAGGTAATGAAAGTTTATAAGCACTAATAACAATGTCTATGAACCACTTTTTATTCTGTAATTTGAAAAAGCATCCAGAACCAAAGATGGCGACGAATAACAACAAACAAATAATATCGGGCCGGATCTGACGCGATCGATAAAATTTCCACCCTACTGCGCAAACTCAATAGGCCCGCGCCATCTCCCATAGCGGGGACACTTATTGTATTTTGGAACGTTCGTATTGGTAATATACTGTTTATATACAGGGTGTCCCATAACTAATGGTACGCAGGAAAACTGCAGATTCCTTGTGTAAAAATACTGCGATTTGGGCATACTTAGTTTAGTTCAATAGCTGGTAAAACCGAGATACAGGGTGTCCAAGTAAATATTTAATTTTCAATTTTCCTAAATAACTTATTTCTGAATCAATATTTTTGCACAAAATTTTGTGACTAGGGTTTTTTTGAGGAAAGGAATTTGAATTTGTTAATAATTTTGATGTAGACTGCGTAGTAGATGTAGTACTCTCTGCGGTACTCTGGATACATAAAAATAAATTTAACTTTCTTAGGCCTTAGTATAATTATGTTTTTATCAAAAATATCAGTTTTTCCGTCATTTTTAAGCAATTTTGATATTTACAAATCAAAAGTTAAATGGGCGCATTAGAAATTGTAATTGAAAGTATCTCGAAAACGGTTAGTCGGAGCGACATTTACAAAGTATATCTTTATTGCTTAAAAATGACGGAGGAACTGAACTGATTTAATAAAGATATAATTATACTAAGGCACAAAAAAGTTACATTTCGTTTTATGTATCCAGAGTACCGCAGAGAGCGCCCCCTATAATCTACATCAAAATTATTAACAAATTCAAATTCCTTTCCTCAAAAAAACCCTAGTAACAAAATTGTGTGCAAAAATATTGATTCAGAAATAAGTTATTTAGGAAAATTGAAAATTAAATTTTTACTTGGGCACCCTGTATCTCGGTTATTACCAGCTATTGAACTAAACTAAGTATGGCCAAATCGCAGTATTTTTACCCAATGAATCTGCAGTTTTCCTGTGTACCATTAGTTATGGGACACCCTGTATATGTGCGATGTACCTATTTGTTGTTTATTTTTCATACTTACTGTTTGTTATTGTTAAAAAAATTATCTTGTCTTATGATTTTACATATATTTTAGTACTGCATTGAATTGTCTTTATAAAATTATAGAAAATACAGGTCCGTAGCCTGAAAATTTCATTAAGATGATTAAGAAGACTCGAAACTTAATTAAACGATAATATGTGGTACATTATTTGAATTTAGAATAAAAAAGTCTTAAAATTTGACATGATGATTGCTGAAAAGGGAACCTCGTATAAAAAAAATTCTTTTGTATTCTTTGAGTTCACTAAAAGTTGCTGTGAGAATGTTTTCTCAGTTGTGCTCTAACTTTAATATTAACGTCGAAAAAAAATTAAATTAAAAATTCAAAATTTCAGTTTTTCTTAAATAACTCAGAACTTAAAAATCTTACCAAAGCTTTTTGTACGGCATATTGTTCGTGCTTTGACAGCGATACTTTTTCCTTCATTTAATCGAAGTTGTACCTGTTACCATTAACGAGACCCCTATAGAGGCCCTCCTTATTTTGGGCACCCTACCTTGTATAGTCCTTCATTGCTGCTTATTTTGCAATTAAATATGTGGCTCTGCGACCTGGTATATTGAGAAGTGGGAATAAATATCCCGAACATACCCAACCTCATTATTTGTCTTATGACCTTTATTCATTACTTCATACATAAATTTAAATCGCTCCAGGTAGTGTTGGGAAAAACCGATGATTTTAATAATCGAGTACTTGATACTCGTGCGATTTTAATAATCTAGTGAATCGCTTGAAATTCCAATTCACCAAGCGATGCCGTCACCGACTGCTCCACCGGCAGATTAGCCGTTTACATGTGATCAGGTAGGGTATTTAGCAGGCACGTAACTACGGGTGGGCACAGGTTTAGCTAAAAAATTGTAGTAGCCACCAAAAAAATTCTAGAAATTTATTTATTTGTGAATAATGAATTTTTACCACGTGTCTCGATACCAAACAAAAAAACTGCAAAAAATCACACAAATATGTATTTATTGTTAGGTTTATTATTGTGCATTTTTAACCCGAACAAAAAGTATTACCAAGAGTTATTTTTCTTCACATCTTCCTCAATCTACGAGCATAAAATAAGTAGATATTTAAAATAGCTTGTCAAATTCTTCCACTTTAAATTATCAGGTGCCCACTGTATGCACTTCAAAAATTTAGGCTTAGTTACGCGACTGGCAAAATAAGAAAATTGATTATTATTTTTTTAAATTCATGTACTCATGAGTTAACTCTTGGAAAACGAACTGTCCTTTTTTAAAAAATAACTTTTATTTATTAAGTCTAAAGTATACAAAGAATAACAACCTTTACAAACGGCGTCTGACTTCTAACTTCTAACTGACGTGTGAAGCACGGTTACAAGTATAAAAGGGGAAAATAATGCTGAGCTGTCATAGTGCTTAATTGGCATATTTCAGTATGGGGTGTGACGTAACTCCTCCCCTCGAAGAAACAACTCCACGGTCATCGGGGTAGTTGAATGTCTTGAAGTTCCATGTTGTTGCACGTTGCCATTGTCGTTCTCTCGGGTCTGATTATTTCGCGGTATTATTACCTTGAACAGACTCTTTCTAAATACAGGAATGGAATAAAGGTGGAGATAATCAAATGTTTCGGGATATATTATTGGGATCCGTAAAAGATAAGTTATTTTGTTATTGAAAATAAAACAATCTAAATTTATTAATTTTTCAAAAATTAAAGTATTTTCTAAAGTTACTTCTATAGGCATATGGTTTAGGCCTACGTGTTTTTGAATTTTTTGTAATTCGAAATAAAGATCTGCTGTTTTTATGATACTAGGATGCATTGTCTTTAACTTAGAAAAAAACAATTGAGTTTTCAATGTCTTGTAGTGTAGAGTCAATTATTTCATAAGTATTAATGATTTGGTTTAAAACGTCTTTAATTAAATTAGCATTTTCCTTGTATGTAGTTTTTTATACCAAAAAGCCTATTTCATTTAATTTGGATTCCAACAACTTTTCGTTTTGACTAATTTTTTCAATAGTGGTATTAAATTTCTTAATTATACTTAAAGAAATAGAATTTTCGTTTAAAACACTTGTTGACAATTTGTTTTGATTATTCTGTAATTCCGCGATAAGCTTTTCATATCGTTCTCCGTCAGAGGCGTCTAGGTTACCTGATACTGCTTTAAAAACTGATCCTAATGCATTAATTAGGCCTCGTTTCATCCTATTTGGATGTGGAATTATTTCTCTTATTTTTGTTTCGACCCTATCCTGTATTAAATACAAAATTTTAAAATAGTTAGAAGTCTCAAATCTATATTCTGCGTTACTACTTATTGTTATCGATAAATTTTTAGACTTAATATGTAACTTATTAATTTCTATAATTATTGGGTTAAGATCATAGTAGTGAATAAGGGTATAGGTAAATTCTTGAATTTTTGCAGTTCCTAATTTAAATGGGATTATACCGGGGTTATCATTTATCTTTCTCACGGTTATTTTTTCTTCGTATCCGAATGTAAGGTGAAGAACTCTGAAAAAAGAGATAAAACTAGTTAGTTAAAACTAAGTATATCGTTTTCTAAGCGGACGTTTCATATTACTGAGATGTATTTTCTCGTGAGAGCTTGGTTTTGCGTTTTGCGTTTTGTATTTATGGAAATTAACTTCGTTGGTTTAGAGAACTTGTCAACGTTTTTCTGTCGAACATGTTTTTTTACATAAACATCTTGGTCGCGTGTAAAGATTTCAGAGGTTTCTCGAGTTTCATTAATTTTAGTGATTACCTTTTCTTTATGTGATATTAATTTTTCGTTAATTTGAGAATATAAAGCTTTGGTTTTTTCTTTATGATTGTTGATATAGTCGCTAAGCAATAATTGATCAATATTAATATCGAAAGGGTTGTCATCGGTTATATGACCGTTTATTACGTCAATAGGTTTTAATTTTATTGAGGAATGTATTGAATTATTATAAGCTAAGATCGCGTAAATCATTTTTTGCGTGATTGGTGTTTTATTAAAAATTTTGATTATTTAAAAGGCGGATATGTTCTGAAAGGGTTGAATGTAATCTTTCAACTTGTCCGTTAGATTGAGGATGATTTGGGGAACAAAAATGTATTTTTATTTTATGTAGTTGCAATAATTCAGTAACAACTGCGTTTTTGAATTCCGTTCCGTTGTCGATTATTATTTGCTTAGGTATTTTATGGTGCGAAAAATAAAATAGGAGGTTATCTACGATTTCAGTCGATACTAATGATTTCAGGGGGTACGCTTGTGCGTATTTTGAAAAACTGTCAATTATGGTTAAGAATTTTGTTTGTTCCAAAGTGTACGTATCTAAATGAATAATCTCGAAGGGTCTGGTTGCAGTGGGAGTAATATTCATTTGCATTTTAACGGGGTTACGATCGTATTTACTGATTTGACGTATTTCGCAATCATTTATAAACGTTTGTATAGAACTTTTTAAATTTGGCCAGTAATATTTAATTTTAATTTTTTGCTCGGTCTCGTCTATACCTCTATGGTTAGATTTGACTTCGTGGTAGTTTTTTATAATTTCGGGTATATCATTTTTCTCCGTGACGTCGATAAGTTTGTTTAAACAGCGTTTGAATCTAATGGATGGCCATTTAAAATTTTTTCTAATTACTTCACAAAAGGGTTCATAAGTCTCACGTTTCTCGAAAAATAAATGGTATTGTTTATCGGGTATGACATTTTCTTTTACAAAGTTAATGATATCTTGTTCAAAATTATTTTTAGATATTTGGATGATCATTCTGCGTTTCTTTTCGAATAAAATTTTAGTTCGAGGTTTGGCGGGTGAATGTAATACTTCTTGAATAAAAATTTGGTTCGCGCCGTAATTAACCGGGGTTTCCACGATTGGAACACCTACTATAGGGTTCTCTTCGTCATTCGAGTGAATCGTGACGTCGTCGTCATCTGGTTCGTCACGTATTTCTACGGGGTCATTATCGGGTTGTACTTGCATTGAAATTTGATCTAGGTTTTCGTTATCATCTTGTGTGATAGTGTGTTCTCTGTTTGGAAGAGTATATTCAGTTAATTCATTGGCGTACGTACCTAAATCAAAAGGGTTATTTAAATTAGTTTCTTTGTGTGAATCTCGTAATTATTAAATTTTTGGTGGGGAATTATTTTTTCTTTATTTTTTATACATTTTACTTTAATGATTTGTTGGCATCTAGGATTGATTGTAATATGATTTAATTGCGTTTGTGTTTTATGAAATGATAGCTTTATTTTTGTATGCGGGGTGATAAAAAATCCTTTGTCAAAATCTAAACTTGCTTGCAAAATTTTTAAATTATCAGGACCGATTAGTCCGTCAAAAACATCATGAAATTTAAACAAATGAAATTTTAAATTTAATTTTTCGGGTATCTTAAAAATTTTGGATGCTGGGATCATTGTACTGTATTTGTGCGTTGAGTTTTGAAAAACAGTGGACACAATAAATGGGTCATCTTTTATAAAATTTGAAAAATGTTTAAAAGCAAAATTTGGGTCAATAAATGATTTCGTTGAACCTAAATCGATTAAAAATTTTAAGTTATGTTCTGGAAATGTTATATACGACAATTCATTTGAATTTGAAGTATTTAAAGAAATAATTTGTTGTGTCAGGTTTTCTGGTTCTCTTGCAGAGACTGGTGAAAATCCTGTTCGCAATAATTGTTATTACCAGATGTAGATTGGTAAAGGTCATTGTGTGAATCATAATATTGTTGGTTATTTACTTCAGGACAATATTGTGTTTCATAAGGTAGGTCAGGGGTATAATCATCATATTCGCAATTCGGATTATATTCCGTATAATCTGGGTTCGCTTGTTCGTTTGTCAACACAGAAGCGTTGTACAGTTCTTCGAATATTGGTTGAGGGCGTTGGTGGTTATTAAAAGGTCGATAATTATTAGGGGGTCCTGCATTATAATTATTAGAATTATTTTGGTTAGGTTTAAATGTTTGCCGCGTCGATACAGACATTGGTGTCGGTTTAGGTAGTATCTTATGTGGATCAGGTTGAAAAACATTTTTAGGTTTACCAAATACTTGAGAGTTAGTTGGGAATTTTTGTTGCGCTCTAAAATTTTGGATTTGTCTGATTTGAAACGGTTGAGATATAAAATTTGACCTGAATTGATTATTATTAGTATGCATATTAAATCCATTCATATTTTGGTTAAAATTTTTATTTTGATTTTGATATATGGGACGTGTGGACATATTTGGTGTATGGTTTTTATTTTGATTTGAGTTATTTTGGAAATATCGCGTGTTTCCTTCCTGCATTACATATTGAATTGCATCTGTTAATGTTTGTGGACGCATGCTGCGTATAGTAGTACCTAAAGGTTCCCTAAGACCTGATACGAATGTTTTTAAAGTAAGTTTTTTATATAATTCGCGTTTCACTCCAGCTGCATCGGCTGTGTCATGCGCGTCTACATAACTACATAATAAGTTAAGTATTTCTAGGCATTTGTCGTAGAAATTTTGTGGTGATTCGTTTGGCAGTTGTTTCAAAATTACTAAATCTCTATTGAGACAGCTTTCGTCTCGTCTGTCAGCAAAATTTCTATACAAGGTATCTTTAAGTTCGATCCAAGTGGTTACATTTTGAATATTTATTACAAGTCTAGCGTTTCCTGTTAATTTTCCAATTAATGAATTTAATATATATGTATTTTGAAAACTATTAAGGTTTACTGCGTCATAAAAGTTATTGATAATTTGCTCGCACTTTGTTAGATATCTATTTAACTCGGTGGCATTGCCATCAAATGTTGGAACACAATTTAAATATTCCGATTTAAAATTGTTAGCCATTTTTGTACAATTATTCAAAACTACAGGCTTATTTAAGTTTAAATCTGAACTATGTTTAGTAGAGCTATTTAAATTGAAATTATTGAAAGTGCTTTTTTCTTTACTTTCGTTAAACAAAAAATCGATTAATGTTTTTTGTTCTTGGGACACTTCCGGAATAATAGGATTGGAAGTGGAGTTAGAGTCAGTTAAAGGTAAATTGAGATTCAAATTTTTCAAGGAATCGATTAATTCGTCATCAGACATCTATAAAATACACTTACATAACTATGAGGACAGCCAGTTTCATCTTACTATAAAAGGGTTGTTGTGAGCCAGCAATGTTTGTCTGGAACCAATCAAATCCACTTTTGCGAAAAGGTCGATTTGGAGAGCCTTTCCCGAGATCCTTGGATGGTGGGGTGGTGGATACACAGTCTGCAGTAGATGGGGTTTTCGATGTCTGGAAAGCCACTCTGCGCAAACACCTCCACTAGTCACAAAAATCACAATTTGTCCGTTCAATAGTTTAATCGGTTTCCGAAATTGATTTGTACGATACAAAAATCAATGCTATTGATCCGACCCGACTGCGCCAGTTAACTCTTGGAAAACGAACTGTCCTTTTTTAAAAAACAACTTTTATTTATTAAGTCTAAAGTATACAAAGAATAACAACCTTTACAAACGGCGTCTGACTTCTAACTTCTAACTAACGTGTGAAGCACGGTTACAAGTATAAAAAGGGAAAATAATGCTGAGCTGTCATAGTGCTTAATTGGCATATTTCAGTATGGGGTGTGACGTAACTCATGCATTCATAGTTACCTAAAAGTTCCTGTTTAAATTTAAGAATGCTTACTTTTAATTACCAAAAAATTTGTCGATACCTATGTTTTGTTAACTATTTTGCTCGTTTTCTTATTTCCATTAACATTTTCTATAATGTATGTTATTTTTAAGAAGTCTTCTTGAGTTTAATAATAAAAAGTTCCTGTTTAGATTTAAAAAAGTTTACTATAAGATTACCAACGAATTTTTCTATATATTTTGTTAACCATTTTGTTCGGTTTGTTATTTCTCATTAACAATTTCTATTATTATGTTATTTTTGAGAAGTTTTGACATCTTTATAGTAATTAAAAATTTTAAAATTATATCCTTTAATTTTTTAATATTATTACAATCGGAAACCTAAACTACTCCGCTGGCTAGCCAGTTAAAACAAAACTTTACAAAATGCTTGCCGCGATGACTCCGCTAAGGGATTCGGCATACTTTTTTATACGCACCTTCTCGTTTATGTGCATTTAAGAAAGACGTATCTCGTGTACTTGCTCAGCGTAAAACTCGAACGTCGCCAATCGGATGGCGCGGCGCGTAGACCGAACGTCGTCTATCAATTAACCGGCGATATTTTTCGGTTTTTCGTCTGAATTTATAACTAGAGTATTACCTATCGAGCGAAAAACTTTTCGAATATACGAGCAGTTTTTTAACTCGATCACACTACAGCGGTATATTTCCGCCGGCGTCAAGCGAAGCTCGGGTATCGAATGAAAGATAATAAGTGACGGGTGACGGTTTTCGCCTGAATAGATAACTCGAGCGGTTTTTTTAATAATCGAGCGATGTCGGTTATTTCAATAATCGAGTGATCAAGCGGGTTTTCGCTCGAGCGGTCACAACACTAGTTCCAGGCATACGGTGCCACTTCACCCCCTTCCCATTTAAGATTTTAAGGGTAACATCTATCCGTCCCAGTTAATTAAACCACGAAGGCTGCAAATATTCTTTAAATGCGTCCTCCTTCACAATAAAAATGACGTATCTTTCCGATTTTTGATATTATTTACTGTACTCACCCTGTATATTAATTTTAGGTCAACCAACTGATCTTGGAAATAAATATTCATGTATTAGGTCTAATATAGCTAACAATGATTATGGATGCCAAAAGGGAATATACAAACATGGTACGTAAATATGTGCTGGTATACAGGGTAAGAATCGCACCTAGCTAGGTGGAATTCTGACAATATTAAGCAGAGATACTTGAAGGCAGGCATCGTTCAGTTGTATGACGGGAAAAATGACAACTGTTGATTAAAACAAGCAAGACACGACTCACCAAATTTTTTTCATCCTCTGAATCGATGGGATGGGTTTCAAACCCCCTCCCAAACCCCCTCCCCCATACCGTGTTATTGTCAAAATTTAAGAAAATATTACAATTCTGAGGTTGTTTCGTGCACGGGAAGCAATTGGCGTGGAACAAGTGGCGTGTCGATTGTGTGAAATCGAAAGTTGCTTTTGCGCACGGAAAAAATTGAAAACGACTTTCACACATGTGGACTTGTGGCCGCGAAAAGCGACAAGCATAAAAGCAAGTGAAAAATAGTTCAATGTTTTAGCCTTGGATATGTTTGGGAAGTGAAACGGTTTTTTGAAAATTTGCCTGGGCTGGAGCGCAAACGCGGACTTTTCGATAAAGTACCGCACTTTCGTAATATTATTTTTATCAGAAAACTGTTTACGAGTGAGTGATCTCCATATGAATACAAATCGATTAAGCCCACTTGGACCCATATCACTTGAGACTTTATAATTTTTCCATTCATTTTTTTTTTTTGACATGCTCGGAAAAGTATATGCAAGAGTTGACTTGTCAGAAAATGTGCTTCCCGTGACTTTGGGGTCACGCAGAAGCTGTAAACTCATTTTCAGACATGGCTTGATATAATTTTGAATTTATTGAGAATTTGCTATTGCGCCTCTCAGCAACGCTCTAAGGCATTTCATCAGATATAAAAGTTGGAGAGGGGGACCTAAACTCCACGAAATACCAAATTACTGATATTCCACTTCACGTGCCTCCTATTGTCACCGTCTCTCTAACTATATTGACTTTTGTGAAATACACTTTTGTAAAATCCAAATACATTACGCCAATTATTTAATTATTTATTTATTTATTTAGTACATTACAGAAAAAATCCAAACAGTATAGTATTTGCAGAATTATACCGTTGATCTTTTGACTGCAATAAAATCTCATTATCCCTTCGACCATAAAATAAATAAGGAAATCCCAAATTTTAAAACCTTTTCGAGCAGAGCCGGACCAGGTATACAAATCCAATTTATACCTATGCCTGATGCATATATAAATACAAAGTGATTTTTAATAATTTTAATCTTTAGTGGTTTTCCGGCGAGTAATTTTTAGTTAGGCTTATTAGTGGTAGAATGTGGCGTCCTTGGAATTGTGCTGATAGGGGGGCATCTTCGAGTGTCATTTTTAAAAGAAAGCATTTATCTACCGATGCCAAACTAATAATTAAAAATGTGTATCAATCGTTGTTGAGTAGAAATTTTAATTCGATGGATGCTTTAGCAGAGACGTCTACTTTGACAAAAACTCCTTTATTTTTCGGTAAGAGACATAGTACTTAAACCGTTAATCCTAGAAAAAATCGGAATGATTCTGGCACATTTAGAAGCATTGGCGAAAATGACATGAATTTATTAAGAAAGATTTATCAAATGTATGAGGCACAAACTGTACCCACTTTGATTTCCCTCAAAGAGCGGCTGATTAAAGACGAAACAAATATCTCTTGTAGCCTTTCAAGCCTTAGGAAAATATTGCGTAAAATGGGTTTTAAATACCGAAGCAATGTAAAAGACAAACATTAATGGAATCTCAACGTTTACGGGAATGGAGACTTAAATATTTAACAGCTGTTAAATAATTTAGAGAAGAAAATCGTCCAATTCTTTACCTTGACGAAACATGGTTCGATACCCATGACACTCCAAGAAAAGGTTGGGATGATTCTTCTAAAAAATGCCAAACCAAGGCACCATCAAATAAAGGCAAAATAATCACAATATTACATGCTGGTTCAGAGAACGGGTTTGTTCCAAATTGTCTCTTGCTTTCAGCTAAAAACATAGCAGATTCTTCTTTAGATTACCATCAAGATACCGACGCACAACTTTTTGCAGATTGGTTTAAACATAAATTCCTTAAAAATATACCTGAAAATAGCGTTATTGTAATGGACAATGCTGGTTATCATAGTCGGCAAGCAAAAATCATTCCCTATTCTAATAATACAAAAGCAGAAATTCAAAATTTTATGATTGAAAATGATTTATATTTTGAAGAAACTTACAAAAAACTAGAACTGCTAGAAGTATTAAAAGCTTTTAAAATAAATAAGGAATACGAGTGTGACAAACTTGCAGCAGAAAATGGACATACAGTGTTGCGTCTTCCTCCGTACTATTGTATATTCAATCCTATTGAGCTAATATGGCATCAATTAAAATCCAATATTAGGAGAAATAATATTTCTCCTACATTAAATGCATCTGTAGTAGAATTAATTAAAAACGAAGTAAGAAAAATTTCTGCAGACAGCTGGAAAAACTGTGTACAGCATGTACTTAAGGTGGAAAATTCTTACAATTGTATGATTACAAATGTTCAACCCTTAATTATAAGTTTAGGCTTAGATGAAGATAGTGATAGTGATACAGAGTTAAATTTTGAATAAATTATCAATAGTTTCTTAGAATTTAATTAATTTTTATTTTACTTGTTATCCTAATAGTTATACTTTTAAATTATATTATTTTCAATTATCATTAATTGTTATCATTATTTTACATTTATTATAGGTACCTAAAACTAAAAATACCTATCTATTTATTTTAATTTATAAAAATAAATCATGTGGTGTGGTATACATTTTCAAGCCGGCACTGATCCCATTTATTGAGCTTTGAAGAGGTTCAGGCGTATACAATAGGGTTTAATCAGGTAGTTTATTTATGGCAGTAAGAGTCAACGGTATAATTCTGCAGCAACTATACATTTAAACACTTGTAAACCTAAACTAGTCCACTGTAAAGGGTGTTCCATTCTCGACACTTTTATAGGGCATCTCCGTTATTGTTAGTGCTATCAAAGAAGTAATGTAGGTGTCATGTGCTCTTTTCGGGTCAAATTTAAAATGGTAAAATCAAAATTAGAAAATTTTCGCTCGCTTAAGAGATACGGGGGAAAATCAACAAATTGACAATTTCTAAATTACCCTATATTTTCTTATTTAAAAGAGATACAGTAAAATGTTCTATACAAAAGTTTATTTATAATGATTGTTGAATAATCTGCCGTTTTCAGAATAAGTATACGGGGTCAGGTAAGAAAGTTATCGGACCTAGCCTCATTTTTAAAAATGGAACACCCTGTATATTTTACTCTAAAAAGATAGCATTTTAAACTCTCTTTTCATTTATAACACATCATAGATGTTAATAACAACTAAAATGTCAACATAGTTGTCTCTAGGATATTAGCTTTTGTTTCATGGCCTACTGTGGTTTAAAGTAATAAAGTTTAAATAAATCGCCTAGGAAACCTATATTATCCATGGTATGTTATATATTTGAAAATATAATTTAAAATGCAATCTTGTTAGATTAAAATATACAGGGTGCTCCATTTAAAAAATGGGGTTAGGTTCGATAAATTTCTTACCTGGCCGCGCATACTTATTTATTCTAAATACGGCAGATTATTCAAAAATCATTATAAAGAAACTTTTGTATAAAACATTTTTCTGTATCTCTTTAACTAAGAAAATATAGAGTAATTTTGAAATTGTCAATTCTTTGATTTTTTCCCCCGTATCTCTTAAGGGAGCGAAAATTTTCAAATTTTGATTTTATCATTTTCATCAAGTTTGACCCAAAAAGAGTACATGCCACCTAAATTACTTTTTTGATAGCATTTTTCCGCTCTATCTAACAGCGTTAATTGTTTTGTAATCAGAAGAGTCGTCTTCGAAGGGCCATTATCACCTTTCTTTTTTTAAATACGGTCCTGTTTTCCTGATATTGGAATTTGAGAGCTTTTTTCTTCCGAATGCAACGATGTATGACACATTGTGGTTTAATGACGTTTCGAGAGTTTTTTGAACAACATCAGGAGATTTTGGGATACGGTCCTGTATTTCTCTTAATTTTATAAATGATATCTCATAAGTAAGCTCTAAATTTTTACTTATGTTGGACTAGTTCAATAAAGGACAAATAATTTAATAATTAACCACAAATAAGGGAACAAAAACATACCAAAAACAGAATAAAATGAACAACGAAAAAAGTAAGGAACTACATAATCAGGTGTTCTGAAACACCATGGCCAGCACGTTCGCCTGATATGACACCGTTAGATTTTTTCCTCTGGGGATATGTCGAAAATTATGTTTATAAACACAACTTCGAAACAGAAGACGAACTTAGGAGGTTGCTGCTTGAAGCCTTTCAAAGTACCTATTAGGCCAGAAATGTTTTCAAATGTTTTAATCGACCCCGACAGTTAGAAGATGTTATTTGTGCTTAGAAAATAATGAAAATCATTTTGAACACCTGATTATGTAGTTCCTTACGTTTTTCGTTGTTTCGCTGTGTTGGTATGTTTTTGTTCACTTATTGGTGTTTATTATTGAATTATTTTTTGTTCACTTATTTGTGCTTTATTATTAAATTATTTGTTATTTATTGAACTAGTCCAACATAAGTAAAAATTTTTAGCTTACTTACGACATATTATTTATAAAATTAGGAGAAATACAGGACCGTATACCAAAATTTCCTGATGTTGTTCAAAAAACCCTCGAAACGCCATTAAACCACAATGTGTCATATATCGTTGCATTTGGAAGAAAAAAAGCTCTCAAATTCCAATATCATCAAAACAGGACCGTATTTTAAAAAAGAAAGTTGATAATGGCTCTTCGAAGACGACTCGTCGGATTACAAAACAATTACCGGCATACTATTAGGCACGTAAATGCTTTAGGTAAACTTTACCTCCATTTAACCGACTTCGTATCTCTTACGGTTTCCGAGATCCCTGTACTTGCCCTCCTTATGGTGGTCACGGTGTAGACTTGACTTTGTTGAAATTATTTTTATTTTTAATTTAGTAGAAGTCAAATGGGATAAAGTGTCGCATTCATTGTTTACACGTTTTTTTCCCGACATTATAACGTATTTAGAAAAAAAGGTAATTTTTTTTGTTATCTCGACTGACATGGCACAAATATATCTCTAATTGCTTTATTAAAAAAAAAATTTAATTCAATTTTATGTAAGATATGTCAAATTTAAATTTTAGGAAATTAATCTAAATTTTATGCGCTAAAATTTAGACGTATAAGGACATAAGCTGCCTTGCCATAAACTCTAGAATCTCTTTTCAGTTAACATAACAATATTAAAAGAGGTTCATAATTAATGAAATAACAGCTTATTAATTGTGACATGAATTTTTGAATACTCGATAATTAATTGGCTTCGCGTAATTATGATTACGATATAAATATGTACAGCAACAGGTGACGATGAATTAGATAGTAAATCAAAGTTTAACGCCGTTGGAGGAAATGGAAGAAACTATTCATTTAGAAGCATGTAAGAAACATATTTTTAACTTTACATTTATCTAGGTGGGAAGTGACATTTACGCGGGTGAAAAGCGACCACTTTCCACCCAACCAAAATGACTTGACAACTTGACTTTTTTTATTTGTTGTTGGTGGCGAAGCTTTTGGTTATACAGGGGTCCTATTTTGTTATTTTTTCCCATAGTTATATTTGTCATAAAAAACATCATTTGCATTTAAAAGGTAGGGTTGTAAATAAAATAGCATGCAAACATCGGTGAAAAGTTTCATTCCTGTCTTGAGAAATGATTCACCTCGGGACCTTCCACCTCGGTATGTAATACAGGGTGTTATGAAAATTACGTATTATATTTAAACCGGCAATTCCTGAGATAAAGACAAATTGAAGAAAAATAGCCAAAAATGGCGCTTTCAATTCATTCAGCAGTAAAAGTGACCTGATGTCAAACCAGAAAAACACCTGTGTGCCACTGCGATACATGTAAGCAATCAAAGAATTCTGGCCGGTGTTGTCATATGTACACCGTAAACTCTTTAGACAAAATAAAATAATTTAAACTTTTCCATTCTGTAATACCTTCTTGTACAATTAATTGAAGAACATTTACGACGGACTATGTTTTAAACAACCCGAAAAAACATGTGGAATAATAATAGCCACGTACGTCACTAGGTCAAATGCCAATTACCTCTTAACGCCATACATCGGCTGAGCAAAGTAGTTTCATATAGCACACTCTCGGCAATCCGCTCTATTTTTTCGGTTTACGCGTGTATCTTGCCGGTCCATAAATAATCTTCGAATATTGTGCTTATTGACGCGTTTCTTCTAGAAGTCAAATTTCGTCGCGTGTAATAAAATCTAATAATCTGTAGTATAATTTGTATTATTGTATTTTCAGAAGCTAACTATCGGTTCTGTTTTACTGTGTGTACATAAAGTGTTTCTGGAGTGTTCCCATGAAAAAGAAAAAAAACTGATTGTGTTTGTGCCTGGATTTCCTCGCTCTTTAGGTATAAGGATAAATACAAGTAGGTAGAAAATAATTTATTTTTATAATTTTATATGGAATTTCAGTTTTACATTAAGTTTGGCAACATTGTCATTGGCTCTGGGTGAAATATTATACAGTAGCGCGGACTGACTTGTGAGTAAGAGTGTTTACTACCCCACTTTTAAAACGGTCGATTTAAAAAAAAAATAAAATATGTAGCGCTTCTCTAGGACACCCAAGGAGTCACCCATTTAAATATAATACGTCATTTCCATAACACCCTTTATACTACGCTTGCCGGCACAAAATTCCGCCACCCTGAAATTTTGGTCAAATTTGATATTTTATAACTTTTATTTTTTATGCGATTTTCATGATTTTGTCATCAGTTTGTAGATCCGTTTTTTGTGTTTTTTCTTAATTATTTTATAAAGTAACATTTTTCGGTTAGGCTATATTATACAGGAATAAATCAAACTGTTGCTTTTTATCGTAATTTCAAAATACCCTGCAGGAAAATTGAGCGGGATAATTTTATTTAGATACTGTTTCTTGTAATCTTTGGCGTATTCTAAACATTTCGATTTTTGGATCATTTCATTATCTCATTTCTGCTGCGAGCTGCAAAATTTAAAATGATACGCCGATTTGAAGTATATTTTTATTAAGAAAAACAAACACTAGGTATATCATAAAGTTAATCAACAAAAACTATTTTAATATCGTGTAGGTATTTCCTTCTCTCGCAGCAATGACAGCTTGCAATCTTCATGGCATCGAATGAATAAGGTTACTTATCCTTTCTTGAGGGATAGCCTGATATTCTTCGGTCAGCGCCAGTCGTAAGTCTTGCAAGGTTTGTTGTTGCACAGGACGTCGACGAACGGTCCTTTTGATCCCAAAGTTCGATTGGGTTGATATCCGGGCTACATGCGGGCCATTGCAATCTTGGAAATCCAACTTCATCCAGATATTCGCTCACTACATGTGCAACGTGAAATCTAGCATTATCATGCATTAAAGTAAATTGGTTTCCAATGAAAGGAACAAATACAAGATTGATTCGTACTTCGGTAGAAATACCCATGACATACATTTTCTAAAAATAACATCGTTTCATTTAAAATTTTGCAGCTCGCAGCAGAAATGAGATAATGGAATTAATCACAGAAACGAAATGTTTAGAATACATCAAAGTTGACAAGATACAGTATGTACCGTCGCGCCGAAATAAAACTGGGACAGCAAAATGTAATTTAATCTCCCAGACTATTAGTTTTTTTTTGAAGTTGTGAGTTCGATTTAGTTTTGTGACTGACGTGTCGAACGAAATATTTTTTAAAAATATGCCCTCGTTAACCGTCCAGCACAAAGCGATCATTTACACGCGATTAAGAGATGGGCATCAAATAAGACACATCGTAGATGAATTAGGAATTAGCAAAAATACTGTACTGTTGGCTAAACACAAAATTGCAGAATATGGAAGTATCGTAAGAAAAGCAGGTACTGGTAGCCTCAAAATGAATGAAGGCCAAGATATACAATTCATTAATTTTTTAAGAGATAATCCATTCGAAACAGCAAGAAGAGACACATTTTCCTGCTTTGGCTAATACAGTTCGTAGTAGAATTCGTAATTCGGATATGAAAAGTTGTTGTGCTACAAATAAAATATTTTTGGCGGAAGCAAACAAGCAGAGAAGATTAGAATTTGCTCATGAATACATAAATCGAGATAACATGTGGGAAACCGCAATATTTCCCGATGAAAAACCTTTCAATCCTGCAACAATGGGAGAATCCGCGTTAACAGGCCTTCTGGTTAGAGATACGATGGAAGATATATACAGGGTGTTATGGAAATGACGTATTATATTTAAATGGGTTACTCCTGGGGTGTCCTAGAGAAGCGTTACATATATTTTTTTTAATCGAACGTTTAAAAAGTGGGGTAATTCACCCATAAACCCACAGGTCACTCCGCGGCACAATCATATTACACTGCCCAGCTGTGTAATAAACACATGTCTGGCGCAATGTTGCCAAACTGTGTAAAAGTGTAAAACTTTAGATTCTTATAAAAATAAATATTTAGCTTACCTAGTATCCAAATAGAAGTAAATCCAGGTGCCAGTAACATCTTCAGTTTTTTTTTGGTTTTAGTGGGTAAAGCTTATACTCCACTAAAACCCCTTCGGCATTTTTCTTCCAATCTCAGAACATGACCATGTATATCGTCAGAGACACAGAACACATAGTGAAACACTGAACAAATTACCATAAATCACTTAAAGAAACACACACACATGTTTCAAATTAATTTTTTGAAGATAGGCACACAAAATCGCTACACACTAATGCATTAGGTACACTTTATAAAAAGCACACAAATATGAGAGAAGACACAAATTGGCCCTTGCTGGCAGGATATGTGCATCCAGGCACATATCAGTTATTTTAGAGACATTATCAGATTATTAGATTTCATTACACAGGTCACAGGTTTCGCGAAAAGCACATTTCAACACGATATTTGGCAATAATTAATACACAAAATTTACACATAATAAAAATGCTGATTACTGTACAATAGGCATCACAGCAAAATTGCAGATTCCAAACTATTATTCCTTCTTCGCTTTTCTTTTAGAATGGAAGATTTTGAAAATATCCGACTGCTTCACTGGTAGTGCAGTGGGCGCTCGAACTGTGAAAAATATTCAGCAATTATTTAATATGCTGCATCCACTCACTATCTTATTTCGCAACTGATCCATATATCTTCGATTGACTCTTTGTAAACTATTTCTTTATTCATCGTACCCCATAGAATGCAGGGTTTAAGATCCGGTGACCTTGCGATGCCCATTATCTCTTACTAAAGGGACATTTTCTAATATGTCTTCGACTGATTTTTCTGTATGTACTAAACATTCTCACACTCTACGCACGCACATTATTTTCTATTAAAGTTGATTAAATATCCCGAAAAAACCCGAAATTAAATTCGAAATCACGCGTGGAATATCTTGTTGTCAAGCAAATGTCAACATAACCTTCTTTCTTCTGTCGATTTGGAGTAGAGATGGGCTAATCTTTGTTTTTAAAATCCCGCTGTGAAACGATCGATTTAATTTTTTAAAGCTTCTCGAATTAAAAAGAGCACCATAGCAGCGATTAACAAGTTTTGAATCTTAATTGGTACCTACAGCAGTGAAATAAAACAATAAATAAGTGCCATTAGTAGATTATTATTTATTTCAATCTTTTTTGGTGAATGCGCTGGAATCTACCGACCCTTTTAATTGATGCTAAGAAAATCACGCATTGCAATAGTGCCCATCTCTACTTCACGTTTTGACAGCTAGTGTTTTGAATTATTGTTTCAGTTCAGATGTCATGAAATTTGTAATTCAAAGAAATATTATTTGCAATGTGATTTTGAGTCAATTAAAAACAAAAGTGCATACAAATCTAGGCGAGACCAGCCAATGTTAATAAAAACGATGTCTACAAGTGAATTTATGCAGTGAACTGTTTTATGGCGGCTAGTGTTCATATGAAGTTTTGCAATTATTATGTTTATGTGATGTGCTGGCTTTTTTACTAAAAGGTATTTGATGTATAAGTTTTTATAGAAATTGACACTAATTTTTAAATAACACCGACAAGGTATGTGTGTGGCTTCAATAAAATTGCATTAACAAATAAACAATGAGCAATCACTCAAAAGTCAGAAGGTCATTGACATTTGACCTAGTTACGTAAGCGCGTATTTCAAACTTGTTTAATACTATTCCGTGTATTCCAAAAAACTAGTAATCGTTCTTAAATTAATTGTAGAAAAAGGTATGACAGAATGAAAAACTGTTTAAATTATTGTATTTTGTCTAAAAAGTTTAAGGTGTAAATATGACAACACCGGTGAGAATTCGTATATGTCGCAGTGCCGCACAGATGTTTCTCTGGTTTGACGTCAGGTCACTTTTATTACCGCTGAATGAATTGAGAGCGCCATTTATGGGTATTTTTCTTCAATTTGTCTTCATCTCAGGAATTGCCGGTTTAAATATAATACGTCATTTCCATAACACCCTGTATACACATAAAACCAATCAAAGTGGATGCTTTTCAATAAACGTTTGGGGCCAAATTAGTGCAACGGGCCCAGAAGTTTGTCAAATAGTATAGGAAAGACTCAATGCACCATTATATTGCAATATACTAAACAAAGTTATGATACCATCAGTCGGCGCACTACTTGGCCAAGATTTTATATTTCAACACGATAATGCTCCGATTCATAAAGCCCGCATAGTGCAAAATTATTTAAAAGAAAATCATATTTGTGTTCTGCCGTGGCCTTCGTCACGATATCAACCCAATTGAAAACGTTTGAGGTGAAATGGCAAAATTTACGTATAAACATAACTTCCAGCCTAGAACTCAAGATGAATTGCGTCAAAGGATAATGGAAGCATGTGATGAAATAACGCAAGAGTATACGAGAAACCTAGTATGTATACGTATGCCACGACGTTTGCAAGCCTTAATCGATAATAACGGTGCAGCTACCAATTGTTAAAAAAATATGTTATTTTTGATTATATTAAAGTTTAAATATGATTGAAATTAAAAATTATTTTTATTTTTGTTGTATTTTGAGACAATAAACTATATATATTTTGATTTCTCCTTGTATTTTCCCACAACAATAATAATCTATGACAACAATGATTACCTGTTCTCAATAAATTTTGCATACTCTTTATAGATTAGGAGATACTCTACAACGAGAATTTTGTTGTCCCAGTTTTATTTCCGCACGATGGTACATAAGATTATGCAGCTCAATTTTCCTACAGGATGTTTTGAAATTACGATAAAAAACAACAGTTTGATTTACTCCAGTATAATGTAGCCTAATCGAAAAATGTTACATTATAAAATAATTAAGGAAAAACACAATAAATTGATCTACAAACTGATAACAAAATCATGAAAATCGCGTAAAAAATAATAAAGTTATAAAATATCAAACTTGACTAAAATTTCAGGGTGGCGGAATTTTGTGCCGGCGAGTGTATAATATACTATTAACATCCGATACAATCAAGAAACAGTGGATAATTCTTCTAAAAACTAGGTCATTTTATAAAAAGAAGCAAAATATTATTTTAAGGTATAGTTGTTGCAGAATTATACCGTTGATTCTTACTGCCATAAATAAACTACCTGATTAAACCCTATTGTATACGCCTGAACCTCTTCAAAGCTCAATAAATGGGATCAGGGCCGGCTTGAAAATGTATACCACACCACATGATTTATTTTTATAATTTAAAATAAATAGATAGGTATTTTTAGTTTTAGGTACCTATAATAAATGTAAAATAATGATAACAATTAATGATAATTGAAAATAATATAATTTAAAAGTATAACTATTAGGATAACAAGTACAATAAAAATTTATTAAATTCTAAGAAACTACTATTGATAATTTATTCAAAATTTAACTCTGTACCACTATCACTATCTTCATCTAAGCCTAACTTATAATTAAGGGTTGAACATTTGTAATCATACAATTGTAAGAATTTTCCACCTTAAGTACATGCTGTACACAGTTTTTCCAGCTGTCTGCAGAAATTTTTCTTACTTCGTTTTTAATTAATTCTCCTACAGATGCATTTAATGTAGGAGAAATATAATTTCTCCTAATATTGGATTTTAATTGGTGCCATATTAGCTCAATAGGATTGAATATACAATAGTACAGAGGAAGACGCAACACTGTATGTCCATTTTCTGCTGCAAGTTTGTGACACTCGTATTCCATATTTATTTTAAAAGCTTTTAATACTTCTAGCAGTTCTCGTTTTTTGTAAGTTTCTTCAAAATATAAATCATTTTCAATCATAAAATTTTGAATTTCTGCTTTTGTATTATTAGAATTGGGAATGATTTTTGCTTGCCGACTATGATAACTAGCATTGTCCATTACAATTACGCTATTTTCAGGTATATTTTTAAGGAGTTTATGTTTAAACCAATCTTCAAAAAGTTGTGCGTCGGTATCTTGATGGTAATCTAAAGAAGAATCTGCTATGTTTTTAGCTGAAAGCAACAGACAATTTGGAACAAACCCGTTCTCTGAACCAGCATGTAATATTGTGATTATTTTGTCTTTATTTGATGGCGCCTTGGTTTGACATTTTTGGGAAGAATCATCCCAACCTTTTCTTGGAGTGTCATGGGTATCGAACCATGTTTCGTCCAGGTAAATAATTGGACGATTTTCTTCTATAAATTGTTTAACAGCTGTTAAAAGCTGTAATAAGCCTAACTAAAAATTACTCGCCGGAAAACCACTAAAGATTAAAATTATTAAAAATCACTTTGTATTTATATATGCATCAGGCATAGGTATAAATTGAATTTGTATACCTGGTCCGGCTCTGCTCGAAAAGATTTTAAAATTTGGGATTTCCTTATTTATTTTATGGTCGAATAGATGATGAGGTTTTATTGCAGTTAAGAGATCAACGATATAAGTCTGCAAGAACTATAGAACAAAATCAATGAGTTAGAAATTAAATACATATCTTAACGTAAAAAAAAGTTCTAACTGTATAAAACAACTGTCAAATTTCTGCTGAGCAATTATTTCCGATACATCGTTCTAGTTTTTTTGAAATTTTTTTTGCTATTTCTGCCCTCGGGAACTCATTGCAGGCTTGCATTCTATTTCGTAGAATTTCAGCACTTGCGGATCTATCTCGGTAGACAAACTTCTTTTAATCTACCCCATAAATAGGGGTCTAGGGGCGTCAAATCAGGTGCTCTCGCGGGCCAATTTGTAAACTGTCTGTCTCTATGCGTACCACTTCCTATCCATCTGTTAAGGAAATTAGTATTCAGGACAGTGAAATGAAAGGAAGCGGATTCCGAATGCATATTAGGTAATGATGAAATAGTTAATTGACCGATTAATTAAGTTCATCAATAATGTATTATGCTTTGAATAATTATTTAAGATGAGTGTTGAAACTGCAGAATCAAAGGTGATTGCTCGCAACACTTATATTGGTAAATTGGAAAAATAGATTTAGTTTAGGAATGTACGAAATAACTTCTTTTATTGAATAACGTCCTCCCCCGAAGTAAGAATAAAATATCTAGTAAGCCAAGGGAAAGATGTTATAGGCCTTTTGATGTATTTTTGTTTTTGTTAGCTACACACCTTTGATTTTTAAGTTAATCAATTTCATCATAATTTATATTTATTTGTAAATTGATTAACTAGAAGAAAATAATTTTTAGGGTATACATCTAGGCGGGAGTGTATTACCAAGAGAAAAGAAATAAATAATTGTACCCAATATAAGAATAAACACCCTAGTAATGACGATGGTAAACTTTTGTCACGAGTAAAGAAGAAACCAGATTCAAATTATAAGTTTACAGAAGCTGCCGAAATTATCAAATATATAGTGGCGACTCCAGAACTGAATTTTGTAAGAATTAAGCTACTCGACCCATCAACAATAGTGTCAGTTAATATTTTCAGAATAGCGACCAAACTGAAATATTTTTCAACGATGGCTTCTGTGATTTCAACAGTTGCAGTCCTATTTAATTATTTCGCAACGCTACCTAAGGCTATTTCTCCAACACGTGGTCTAAATATTTCTAGTTCAACAGCAGTTAATATTTCTGCTATAGCAGATCCAGTTATAATACCTTTAAGAATAATGCCGATATTAGGTATGACGACTACGTTAGCCCCAATTCCTATTTCTACAAGAGCGGTCCTAGTAACTATTTCCACTACAGAAATCGATATTGGTATATCCACAATGACGACGTTAGTAGATAATTCCTCTGTGACGCTGTGTGCTAATAATATTCCTATAATAACGAAGACAGATTACGTAATTTCAAAATCGACTGCTAGAAATATCACCACAACGTCAGCCCTACGTAGCAGCTCAACAACTGCGGTTTCAGTTATCGTTTCCAGTTTGACTGCCACAGTTGAATTTTCCGGATTCACTTTGTCGACGATGGATAATCCTGCTATACCCGGAACAGTTATTATTTCAACTAAGGCAGCTTCAGCTAGTCTTTCAATAGTGCCAGTCCCAGTTAATACATGCATTTCATCCAGGTTGGACTTGAAAGCTCTGACTACTACAGCTGCAAACACGGGGAAGCAGGATCTCATTATAGTAACAATGGGCTCAGTTAATATATTCATTACAAAAACTGCAATTCGTAATTTTTCAGCAATTTGTTCACTCAATATATATAATTTAGCGACATCTACTAAAACTTCTACCATAAACGATACTTTAGAAACAGTACTTACTATTTCCACTGCTACTGATTCTTTAAAATTTTCTGTCAAAATAACCCCAGCTAATACTTCCACCACGGTCAGAGTTAATACCTATATTACAAAAACTAGAATTAGTAACATTAAAGTAACATCAACTCTCAAATTATCTACTTTCACGACTGCAGGTTTTTCTAAACCAACGACAACAGTTCAAATTACGACAGAAAGCACAATCAAAAATATTTCGGAGAGGTCGTCAATTAATACTTCCACGGCAACACTTCCAGTAAATGTTTCTTCATCAGTATCCGTTTTTATTTTCGCTGCTACCGCTTCATTAAAATTTTCCACTAAAACAGTAACTATTGATATTTCCACAACGCTCCCAGCTAACACCTCTATCACAAAACCCTCAATTAGTAAATTTACCACAACATCTCTAAACATATTGACTCCAACAGCTTCAACTTATATTTCTACATTAACTGGCTCAGTTGATATGACAACTAAAAGCTCGACTTTAGAAAATATATCGGATATGTCGGGAATTACTACTCCAAGCGCAACATTTCCAGTGAATGTTTCGACATCTTTATCAGAAGTTTATATTTCCGGTGCTATCTCTCCACTAAATGTTTCCACCAAAAAAGATCCAACAGATATTTCCACAACGGCCCCATTTAATATCTCTATTAGATATACTATATTTAGTAACTTTACCACAACATCATCGCTTAATATATCGACTCTAAGAGTTTCAACTTTTCTTTCTTCACTAACTGGCTCAGTTGATATTATAACAAAAAGGTTGACTATAAAAGATATACTGGATATATCGTCAATTACTATTTCAAGTGCAACAACACCAATAAATGTTTCGACATCTTTATTAGAAGTATATATTTCCAGTGTTACCTCTCCATTGAGTATTTCCACCAAGACAACAATTTCAACTGGTATTTCCACAACGGCCCCCTTTAAAACATCTATTATAATTACTATATTTAGTAACATTACCACACCATCCTCGCTAAATATATCGACTCTAACAGTTTCAAATTCTCTTCCTACACTAACTGGCTCAGTGGATAATACAACAAAAAACTTGACTGTACAAAATATATTGGAAATGTCGAGAAATACTACTTCAAGCGCGACAATTCCAGTGAACGTCACGACATCTTTATCAGAAGTTTATATTTCCACTGCTACGTATATTATAATTATTGCCACCAAGACAGCCTCAACTGATATTTCCACAACGTTCCCGTTTAACATCTCTATTTCATATATTACATTCAGCGAATTGACTACAACATCCTCGCTACTGATATCGACTCTAACAGCTTCAACCTATATTCCTACATTAACTGGCTCAAGTGATATTACAACAGAAAGCTTGACTGTAAAAACTATATTGGATATGTCGCCAATTACCACAAATAATATTTCGACATCTTTATCAGCAGTATATATTACCACAACTATGTATCCATTGAATATTTCCACCAAAACAGCCACAACTGATATTTCCACAACGTCCCCGTTTAACATCCCAATTTCATATAGTACATTCAGTGAATTGACCACAAAATCCTCGCTAAAGATATCGACTCTAACAGCTTCAACTTCTATTCCTACATTAACTGGCTCAAGTGATATTACAGCAGAAAGCTTGAGTGTAAAAACTATATCGGATATGTCGCCAATTACCACAATGAATATTTCGACACCTTTATCAACTGTATATATTTCCACAACTACTTCTCCATTTAATATTTCCACCAAAACAGCCCCAACTGATATTTACACAACGTCCCCTTTTAACATCTCTATTTCATATACTACGTTAAACGAATTGACCACAACATCCTCTCTAAAGATATCGACTCTAACAGCTTCAACTTCTATTCCTACATTAACTGGCTCAAGTGATATTACAACAGAAAACTTGACTGTAAAAACTATATCGGATATGTCGCCAATTACCACAATGAATATTTCGACACCTTTATCAGCTGTATATATTTCCACAACTACTTCTCCATTTAATATTTCCACCAAAACAGCCCCAACTGATATTTACACAACGTCCCCTTTTAACATCTCTATTTCATATACTACATTCAGAGAATTGACCCCAACATCCTCTCTAAAGATATCGACTCTAACAGCTTCAACTTCTATTCCTACATTAACTGGCTCAAGTGATATTACAACAGAAAACTTGACTGTAAAAACTATATCGGATATGTCGCCAATCACCATTATGAATATTTCTACACATTTATCATCAGTATATATTACCACAACTACGTCTCCATTAAATATTTCCACCCATACAGTCCCAACTGATATTTCCACAATTACCACAATGAATATTTCGACACCTTTATCAGCTGTATATATTTCCACAACTACTTCTCCATTTAATATTTCCACCAAAACAGCCCCAACTGATATTTACACAACGTCCCCTTTTAACATCTCTATTTCATATACTACATTCAGAGAATTGACCCCAACATCCTCTCTAAAGATATCGACTCTAACAGCTTCAACGTATATTACTACATTAACGGTCTCAAGTGATGTTACAACAGAAAGTTTGACGGTAAAAACTATATCGGATATGTCGCCAATCACCACAATGAATATTTCGACAACTTTGTCAGCAGTATATATTACCACAACTACGTCTCCATTAAATATTTCCACCGAAACATCCCGAACTGATATTTCCACAATTACAACAATGAATATTTTGACATCCTTATCAGCTGTATATATTTCCACAACTACTTCTCCATTTAATATTTCCACCAAAACAGCCCCAACTGATATTTACACTACGTCCCCTTTTAACATCTCTATTTCATATACTACATTCAGCGAATTGACCACAATATCCTCTCTAAAGATATCGACTCTAACAGCTTCAACTTCTATTCCTACATTAACTGGATCAAGTGATATTACAACAGAAAGCCTGACTGTAAAAACTATATCGGATATGTCGCCAATTACCACAATGAATATTTCGACAACTTTGTCAGCAGTATATATTATCACAACTACGTCTCCATTAAATATTTCCACCCATACAGTCCCAACTGATATTTCCACAATTACCACAATGAATATTTCAACACCTTTATCAGCTGTATATATTTCCACAACTACTTCTCCAATTAATATTTCCCCCAAAACAGCCCCAACTGATATTTACACAACGTCCCCGTTTAACATCTCTATTTCATATACTACATTCAGCGAATTGACCACAACTGCCTCGCTAAAGGTATCGATTCTAAGAACTTCAACTTCTATTCCTACATTAACTGGATCAAGTGATATTACAACAGAAAGCCTGACTGTAAAAACTATATCCGATATGTCGCCAATTACCACAATGAATATTTCGACAACTTTGTCAGCGGTATATATTACCACAACTACGTCTCCATTAAATATTTCCACCGAAACATCCCGAACTGATATTTCCACAATTACCACAATGAATATTTCGACACCTTTATCAGCTGTATATATTTCCACAACTACTTCTCCATTTAATATTTCCCCCAAAACAGCCCCAACTGATGTTTACACAACGTCCCCTTTTAACATCTCTATTTCATATACTACATTCAGCGAATCGACCACAACATCCTCTCTAAAGATATCCACTCTAACAGCTTCAACGTATATTCCTACATTAACTGGATCAAGTGATATTACAACAGAAAGCCTGACTGTAAAAACTATATCGGATATGTCGCCAATTACCACAATGAATATTTCGACAACTTTGTCAGCAGTATATATTACCACAACTACGTCTCCATTAAATATTTCCACCCATACAGTCCCAACTGATATTTCCACAATTACCACAATGAATATTTCAACAACTTTATCAGCTGTATATATTTCCACAACTACTTCTCCAATTAATATTTCCCCCAAAACAGCCCCAACTGATATTTACACAATGTCCCCGTTTAACATCTCTATTTCATGTACTACATTCAGCGAATTGACCACAACTTCCTCGCTAAAGGTATCGATTCTAACAACTTCAACCTCTATTCCTACATTAACTGGATCAAGTGATATTACAACAGAAAGCCTGACTGTAAAAACTATATCGGATATGTCGCCAATTACCACAATGAATATATCGACAACTTTGTCAGCAGTATATATTACCACAACTACGTCTCCATTAAATATTTCCACCGAAACATCTCGAACTGATATTTCCACAATTACAACAATGAATATTTTGACATCCTTATCAGCTGTATATATTTCCACAACTACTTCTCCATTTAATATTTCCACCAAAACAGCCCCAACTGATATTTTCACAACGTCCCCGTTTAACATCTCTATTTCATATACTACATTCAGCGAATTGACCACATCATCCTCGCTAAAGATATCGACTCTAACAGCTTCAACGTCTATTCCTACATTAACTGTCTCAAGTGATATTACAACCGAAAACTTGACTGTAAAAACTATATCGGATATGTCGCCAATCACCACTATGAATATTTCGACACATTTATCATCAGTATATATTACCGCAACTACGTCTCCGTTAAATATTTCCACCGAAACAGCCCCAACTGATATTTCAACAACGTCCCCGTTTAACATCTCTATTTTATATACTACATTTATCGAATTGACCACAACTTCCTCGCTAAATGTATCGATTCTAACAACTTCAACCTCTATTCCTACATTAACTGGATCCAGTGATATTACAACAGGAAGCTTGACTGTAAAAGCTATATCGGATATGTCGCCAATTACCACAATGAATATTTCGACAACTTTGTCAGCAGTATATATTACCACAACTACGTCTCCATTAAATATTTCCACCGAAACATCCCGAACTGATATTTTCACAATTACCACAATGAATATTTCAACACCTTCATCAGCTGTATATATTTCCACAACTACTTCTCCAATTAATATTTCCACCAAAACAGCCCCAACTGATATTTACACTACGTCCCCTTTTAACATCTCTATTTCATATACTACATTCAGCGAATTGACCACAACATCCTCTCTAAAGATATCGACTCTAACAGCTTCAACTTCTATTCCTACATTAACTGGATCAAGTGATATTACAACAGAAAGCCTGACTGTAAAAACTATATCGGATATGTCGCCAATTACCACAATGAATATTTCGACAACTTTGTCAGCAGTATATATTACCACAACTACGTCTCCGTTAAATATTTCCACAGAAACAGCCCCAACTGATATTTCCACAATTACCACAATGAATATTTCGACATCCTCATCAGCTGTATATATTTACACAACTACCTTTCCATTTAATATTTCCACCAAAACATCCCCAACTGATATTTCAACAACGTCCCCGTATAACATCTCTATTTTATATACTACATTTATCGAATTGACCACAACTTCCTCGCTAAAGGTACCGATTCTAACAACTTCAACATCTATTCCTATATTAACTGGCTCAAATGATATTACAACAGAAAGCCTGACTGTAAAAACTATATCGGATATGTCGCCAATTACCACAATGAATATTTCGACACCTTTGTCAGCAGTATATATTACCACAACTACGTCTCCATTAAATATTTCCACCGATACAGCTCCCACTGATATTTCTACAATTACCGCAATGAATATTTCGACATCTTCATCAGCTGTGTATATTTCCACAAGTACTTTTCCATTTAATATTTCCACCAAAACAGCACCAACTGATATTTTCACAACGTCTCCGTTTAACATCTCTATTTCATATTCTACATTCAGCGAATTGACCACATCATCCTCGCTAAAGATATCGACTCTAACAGCTTCAACGTCTATTCCTACATTAACTGTCTCAAGTGATATTACAACCGAAAACTTGACTGTAAAAACTATATCGGATATGTCGCCAATCACCACTATGAATATTTCGACACATTTATCATCAGTATATATTACCGCAACTACGTCTCCGTTAAATATTTCCACCGAAACAGCCCCAACTGATATTTCAACAACGTCCCCGTTTAACATCTCTATTTTATATACTACATTTATCGAATTGACCACAACTTCCTCGCTAAATGTATCGATTCTAACAACTTCAACATATATTCCTACATTAACTGGCTCAAGTGATATTACAACAGAAAGCCTGACTGTAAAAACTATATCGGATATGTCGCCAATTACCACAATGAATATTTCGACACCTTTGTCAGCAGTATATATTACCACAACAACGTCTACATTAAATATTTCCACCGATACAGCCCCCACTGATATATCTACAATTACCACAATGAATATTTCGACATCTTTATCAGCTGTGTATATTTCCACAAGTACTTCTCCATTTAATATTTCCACCAAAACAGCCCCAACTGATATTTTCACAACGTCTCCGTTTAACATCTCTTTTTCATATACTACATTCAGCGAATTGACCACAACATCCTCGCTAAAGATATCGACTCCAACAGCTTCAACTTCTATTCCTACATTAACTGTGTCAAGTGATATTACAACAGGAAGCTTGACTGTAAAAACTATATCGGATATGTCGCCAATTACCACAATGAATATTTCGACAACTTTATCAGCAGTATATATTACCACAACTACGTCTCCATTAAATATTTTCACAACGTCCCCGTTTAACATCTCTATTTTATATACTACATTCAGCGAATTGACCACATCATCCTCGCTAAAGATATCGACTCTAACAGTTTCAACGTCTATTCCTACATTAACTGCCTCAAGTGATATTACAACAGAAAGCTTGACGGTAAAAACTATATCGGATATGTCGCCAATTACCACAATGAATATTTCGACTTCTTTATCAGCTGTATATATTTCCGCAACTACTTCTCCATTTAATATTTCCACCAAAACAGCCCCAACTGATATTTACACAACGTCCCCGTTTAACATCTCTATTTCATATACTACATTCAGCGAATTGACCACATCATCCTCGCTAAAGATATCGACTCTAACAGCCTCAACGTCTATTCCTACATTCACAGTCTCAAGTGATATTAGAACAGGAAGCTTGACGGTAAAAACTATATCGGATATGTCGCCAATTACCACAATGAATATTTCGACTTCTTTATCAGCTGTATATATTTCCACAACTACTTCTCCATTTAATATTTCCACCAAAACAGCCCAAACTGATATTTACACAACGTCACCGTTTAACATCTCTATTTCATATACTACATTCAGCGAATTGATCACATCATCCTCGCTAAAGATATCGACTCTAACAGCTTCAACGTCTATTCCTACATTAACTGTCTCAAGTGATATTACAACCGAAAACTTGACTGTAAAAGCTATATCGGATATGTCGCCAATCACCACTACGAATATTTCGACACATTTATCATCAGTATATATTACCACAACTAGGTCTCCGTTAAATATTTCCACCGAAACAGCCCCAACTGATATTTCCACAATTACCACAATGAATATTTCGACATCCTTATCAGCTGTATATATTTCCACAACTACTTCTCCATTTAATATTTCCACCAAAACATCCCCAACTGATATTTCAACAACGTCCCCGTTTAACATCTCTATTTCATATACTACATTTATCGAATTGACCACAACTTCCTCGCTAAAGGTATCGATTCTAAAAACTTCCACCTCTATTCCTACATTAACTGGCTCAAGTGATATTACAACAGAAAGCCTGACTGTAAAAGCTATATCGGATATGTCGCCAATCACCACTACGAATATTTCGACACATTTATCATCAGTATATATTACCACAACTACTTCTCCATTTAATATTTCCACCAAAACATCCCCAACTGATATTTCAACAACGTCCCCGTTTAACATTTCTATTTCATATACTACATTTATCGAATTGACCACAACTTCCTCGCTAAAGGTATCGATTCTAAAAACTTCCACCTCTATTCCTACATTAACTGGCTCAAGTGATATTACAACAGAAAGCCTGACTGTAAAAACTATATCGGATATGTCGCCAATTACCACAATGAATATTTCGACAACTTTGTCAGCAGTATATATTACCACAACTACGTCTCAATTAAATATTTCCACCGAAACAGCCCGAACTAATATTTCCACAATTACCACAATGAATATTTCGACACCTTTATCAGCTGTATATATTTCCACAAGTACTTCTCCATTTAATATTTCCACTAAAACAGCCCCAACTGATATTTTCACAACGTCCCCGTTTAACATCTCTATTTCATATACTACATTCAGCGAATTGACCACATCATCCTCGCTAAAGATATCGACTCTAACAACTTCAACGTCTTTTCCTACATTAACTGCCTCAAGTGATATTACAACAGAAAGCTTGACGGTAAAAACTATATCGGATATGTCGCCAATTACCACAATGAATATTTCGACTTCTTTATCAGCTGTTTATATTTCCACAACTACTTCTCCATTTAATATTTCCACCAAAACAGCCCCAACTGATATTTACACAACGTCCCCGTTTAACATCTCTATTTCATATACTACATTCAGCGAATTGACCACATCATCCTCGCTAAAGATATCGACTCTAACAGCTTCAACGTCTATTCCTACATTAACTGTCTCAAGTGATATTACAACCGAAAACTTGACTGTAAAAACTATATCGGATATGTCGCCAATCACCACTACGAATATTTCGACACATTTATCATCAGTATATATTACCACAACTAGGTCTCCGTTAAATATTTCCACCAAAACATCCCCAACTGATATTTCAACAACGTCCCCGTTTAACATCTCTATTTCATATACTACATTTATCGAATTGACCACAAGTTCCTCGCTAAAGGTATCGATTCTAACAACATCCACCTCTATTCCTACATTAACTGGCTCAAGTGATATTACAACAAAAAGCCTGACTGTAAAAACTATATCGGATATGTCGCCAATTACCACAATGAATATTTCGACACCTTTTTCAGCAGTATATATTACCACAACTACGTCTCCATTTAATATTTCCACCGAAACAGCCCGAACTGATATTTCCACAATTACCACAATGAATATTTCGACACCTTTATCAGCTGTGTATATTTCCACAACTACTTCTCCATTTAATATTTCCACCAAAACAGCCCCAACTGATATTTACACAACGTCCCCTTTTAACATCTCTATTTCATATACTACATTCAGCGAATTGACCACATCATCCTCGCTAAAGATATCTACTCTAACAACTTCAACGTCTATTCCTACATTAACTGTCTCAAGTGATATTCCAACAGAAAGCTTGACGGTAAAAACTATATCGGATATGTCGCCAATTACCACAATGAATATTTCAACACCTTTATCATCAGTATATATTACCAAAACTACGTCTCCATTTAATATTTCCACCAAAACAGCCCCAACTGATATTTACACAACGTCCCCGTTTAACATCTCTATTTCATATACTACATTCAGCGAATTGACCACATCATCCTCGCTAAAGATATCGACTCTAACAGCTTCAACGTCTATTCCTACATTCACAGTCTCAAGTGATATTAGAACAGGAAGCTTGACGGTAAAAACTATATCGGATATGTCGCCAATTACCACAATGAATATTTCGACTTCTTTATCAGCTGTATATATTTCCACAACTACTTCTCCATTTAATATTTCCACCAAAACAGCCCCAACTGATATTTACACAACGTCCCCGTTTAACATCTCTATTTCATATACTACATTCAGCGAATTGACCACATCATCCTCGCTAAAGATATCGACTCTAACAGCTTCAACGTCTATTCCTACATTCACAGTCTCAAGTGATATTAGAACAGGAAGCTTGACGGTAAAAACTATATCGGATATGTCGCCAATTACCACAATGAATATTTCGACTTCTTTATCAGCTGTATATATTTCCACAACTACTTCTCCATTTAATATTTCCACCAAAACAGCCCAAACTGATATTTACACAACGTCACCGTTTAACATCTCTATTTCATATACTACATTCAGCGAATTGATCACATCATCCTCGCTAAAGAAATCGACTCTAACAGCTTCAACGTCTATTCCTACATTAACTGTCTCAAGTGATATTACAACCGAAAACTTGACTGTAAAAGCTATATCGGATATGTCGCCAATCACCACTACGAATATTTCGACACATTTATCATCAGTATATATTACCACAACTAGGTCTCCGTTAAATATTTCCACCGAAACAGCCCCAACTGATATTTCCACAATTACCACAATGAATATTTCGACATCCTTATCAGCTGTATATATTTCCACAACTACTTCTCCATTTAATATTTCCACCAAAACATCCCCAACTGATATTTCAACAACGTCCCCGTTTAACATCTCTATTTCATATACTACATTTATCGAATTGACCACAACTTCCTCGCTAAAGGTATCGATTCTAAAAACTTCCACCTCTATTCCTACATTAACTGGCTCAAGTGATATTACAACAGAAAGCATGACTGTAAAAACTATATCGGATATGTCGCCAATTACCACAATGAATATTTCGACACCTTTATCAGCTGTATATATTTCCACAAGTACTTCTCCATTTAATATTTCCACCAAAACAGCCCCAACTGATATTTTCACAACGTCCCCGTTTAACATCTCTATTTCATATACTACATTCAGCGAATTGACCACATCATCCTCGCTAAAGATATCGACTCTAACAACTTCAACGTCTATTCCTACATTAACTGCCTCAAGTGATATTACAACAGAAAGCTTGACGGTAAAAACTATATCGGATATGTCGCCAATTACCACAATGAATATTTCGACTTCTTTATCAGCTGTATATATTTCCACAACTACTTCTCCATTTAATATTTCCACCAAAACAGCCCCAACTGATATTTACACAACGTCCCCGTTTAACATCTCTATTTCATATACTACATTCAGCGAATTGACCACATCATCCTCGCTAAAGATATCGACTCTAACAGCTTCAACGTCTATTCCTACATTAACTGTCTCAAGTGATATTACAACCGAAAACTTGACTGTAAAAACTATATCGGATATGTCGCCAATCACCACTACGAATATTTCGACACATTTATCATCAGTATATATTACCACAACTAGGTCTCCGTTAAATATTTCCACCAAAACATCCCCAGCTGATATTTCAACAACGTCCCCGTTTAACATCTCTATTTCATATACTACATTTATCGAATTGACCACAAGTTCCTCGCTAAAGGTATCGATTCTAACAACTTCCACCTCTATTCCTACATTAACTGGCTCAAGTGATATTACAACAGAAAGCCTGACTGTAAAAACTATATCGGATATGTCGCCAATTACCACAATGAATATTTCGACACCTTTTTCAGCAGTATATATTACCACAACTACGTCTCCATTTAATATTTCCACCGAAACAGCCCGAACTGATATTTCCACAATTACCACAATGAATATTTCGACACCTTTATCAGCTGTGTACATTTCCACAACTACTTCTCCATTTAATATTTCCACCAAAACAGCCCCAACTGATATTTACACAACGTCCCCGTTTAACATCTCTATTTCATATACTACATTCAGCGAATTGACCACATCATCCTCGCTAAAGATATCGACTCTAACAGCTTCAACGTCTATTCCTACATTAACTGTCTCAAGTGATATTACAACCGAAAACTTGACTGTAAAAACTATATCGGATATGTCGCCAATCACCACTACGAATATTTCGACACATTTATCATCAGTATATATTACCACAACTAGGTCTCCGTTAAATATTTCCACCAAAACATCCCCAACTGATATTTCAACAACGTCCCCGTTTAACATCTCTATTTCATATACTACATTTATCGAATTGACCACAAGTTCCTCGCTAAAGGTATCGATTCTAACAACTTCCACCTCTATTCCTACATTAACTGGCTCAAGTGATATTACAACAGAAAGCCTGACTGTAAAAACTATATCGGATATGTCGCCAATTACCACAATGAATATTTCGACACCTTTGTCAGAAGTATATATTACCACAACTACGTCTCCATTAAATATTTCCACCGAAACAGCCCGAACTGATATTTCCACAATTACCACAATGAATATTTCGACCACTTTGTCAGAAGTATATATTACCACAACTACGTCTCCATTAAATATTTCCACCGATACAGTCCCCACTGATATTTCTACAATTACCACAATGAATATTTCGACATCTTTATCAGCTGTGTATATTTCCAAAAGTACTTCTCCATTTAATATTTCCACCAAAGCAGCCCCAACTGATGTTTTCACAACGTCCCCGTTTAACATCTCTATTTCATATACTACATTCAGCGAATTGACCACAACATCCTGGCTAAAGATATCGACTCTAACAGCTTCAACTTCTATTCCTACATTAACTGGATCAAGTGATATTACAACAGAAAGCTTGACGGTAAAAACTATATCGGATATGTCGCCAATTACCACAATGAATATTTCGACACCTTTATCAGCTGTATATATTTCCACAAGTACTTCTCCATTTAATATTTCCACCAAAACAGCCCCAACTGATATTTACACAACGTCCCTGTTTAACATCTCTATTTCATATACTACATTCAGCGAATTGACCACATCATCCTCGCTAAAGATATCGACTCTAACAGCTTCAACGTCTATTCCTACATTCACAGTCTCAAGTGATATTAGAACAGGAAGCTTGGCAGTAAAAACTATATCGGATATGTCGCCAATTACCACAATGAATATTTCGACTTCTTTATCAGCTGTATATATTTCCACAACTACTTCTCCATTTAATATTTCCACCAAAACAGCCCCAACTGATATTTACACAACGTCCCCTTTTAACATCTCTATTTCATATACTACATTCAGCAAATTGACCACAACATCCTCTCTAAAGATATCGACTCTAACAGCTTCAACGTCTATTCCTACATTCACAGTCTCAAGTGATATTAGAACAGGAAGCTTGACGGTAAAAACTATATCGGATATGTCGCCAATTACCACAATGAATATTTCGACTTCTTTATCAGCTGTATATATTTCCACAAGTACTTCTCCATTTAATATTTCCACCAAAACAGCCCCAACTGATATTTACACAACGTCCCCTTTTAACATCTCTATTTCATATACTACATTCAGCAAATTGACCACAACATCCTCTCTAAAGATATCGACTCTAACAGCTTCAACGTCTATTCCTACATTCACAGTCTCAAGTGATATTAGAACAGGAAGCTTGACGGTAAAAACTATATCGGATATGTCGCCAATTACCACAATGAATATTTCGACTTCTTTATCAGCTGTATATATTTCCACAAGTACTTCTCCATTTAATATTTCCACCAAAACAGCCCCAACTGATATTTACACAACGTCCCTGTTTAACATCTCTATTTCATATACTACATTCAGCGAATTGACCACATCATCCTCGCTAAAGATATCGACTCTAACAGCTTCAACGTCTATTCCTACATTCACAGTCTCAAGTGATATTAGAACAGGAAGCTTGACGGTAAAAACTATATCGGATATGTCGCCAATTACCACAATGAATATTTCGACTTCTTTATCAGCTGTATATATTTCCACAAGTACTTCTCCATTTAATATTTCCACCAAAACAGCCCCAACTGATATTTACACAACGTCCCCTTTTAACATCTCTATTTCATATACTACATTCAGCAAATTGACCACAACATCCTCTCTAAAGATATCGACTCTAACAGCTTCAACGTCTATTCCTACATTCACAGTCTCAAGTGATATTAGAACAGGAAGCTTGACGGTAAAAACTATATCGGATATGTCGCCAATTACCACAATGAATATTTCGACTTCTTTATCAGCTGTACATATTTCCACAACTACTTCTCCATTTAATATTTCCACCAAAACAGCCCCAACTGATATTTACACAACGTCCCCGTTTAACATCTCTATTTCATATACTACATTCAGCGAATTGATCACATCATCCTCGCTAAAAATATCGACTCTAACAGCTTCAACGTCTATTCCTACATTAACTGTCTCAAGTGATATTACAACCGAAAACTTGACTGTAAAAGCTATATCGGATATGTCGCCAATCACCACTACGAATATTTCGACACATTTATCATCAGTATATATTACCACAACTACTTCTCCATTTAATATTTCCACCAAAACATCCCCAACTGATATTTCAACAACGTCCCCGTTTAACATCTCTATTTCATATACTACATTTATCGAATTGACCACAACTTCCTCGCTAAAGGTATCGATTCTAAAAACTTCCACCTCTATTCCTACATTAACTGGCTCAAGTGATATTACAACAGAAAGCCTGACTGTAAAAACTATATCGGATATGTCGCCAATTACCACAATGAATATTTCGACAACTTTGTCAGCAGTATATATTACCACAACTACGTCTCCATTAAATATTTCCACCGAAACAGCCCGAACTAATATTTCCACAATTACCACAATGAATATTTCGACACCTTTATCAGCTGTATATATTTCCACAAGTACTTCTCCATTTAATATTTCCACTAAAACAGCCCCAACTGATATTTTCACAACGTCCCCGTTTAACATCTCTATTTCATATACTACATTCAGCGAATTGACCACATCATCCTCGCTAAAGATATCGACTCTAACAACTTCAACGTTTATTCCTACATTAACTGCCTCAAGTGATATTACAACAGAAAGCTTGACGGTAAAAACTATATCGGATATGTCGCCAATTACCACAATGAATATTTCGACTTCTTTATCAGCTGTTTATATTTCCACAACTACTTCTCCATTTAATATTTCCACCAAAACAGCCCCAACTGATATTTACACAACGTCCCCGTTTAACATCTCTATTTCATATACTACATTCAGCGAATTGACCACATCATCCTCGCTAAAGATATCGACTCTAACAGCTTCAACGTCTATTCCTACATTAACTGTCTCAAGTGATATTACAACCGAAAACTTGACTGTAAAAACTATATCGGATATGTCGCCAATCACCACTACGAATATTTCGACACATTTATCATCAGTATATATTACCACAACTAGGTCTCCGTTAAATATTTCCACCAAAACATCCCCAACTGATATTTCAACAACGTCCCCGTTTAACATCTCTATTTCATATACTACATTTATCGAATTGACCACAAGTTCCTCGCTAAAGGTATCGATTCTAACAACTTCCACCTCTATTCCTACATTAACTGGCTCAAGTGATATTACAACAAAAAGCCTGACTGTAAAAACTATATCGGATATGTCGCCAATTACCACAATGAATATTTCGACACCTTTTTCAGCAGTATATATTACCACAACTACGTCTCCATTTAATATTTCCACCGAAACAGCCCGAACTGATATTTCCACAATTACCACAATGAATATTTCGACACCTTTATCAGCTGTGTATATTTCCACAACTACTTCTCCATTTAATATTTCCACCAAAACAGCCCAAACTGATATTTACACAACGTCCCCTTTTAACATCTCTATTTCATATACTACATTCAGCGAATTGACCACATCATCCTCGCTAAAGATATCTACTCTAACAACTTCAACGTCTATTCCTACATTAACTGTCTCAAGTGATATTACAACAGAAAGCTTGACCGTAAAAACTATATCGGATATGTCGCCAATTACCACAATGAATATTTCAACACCTTTATCATCAGTATATATTACCAAAACTACGTCTCCATTTAATATTTCCACCGAAACAGCCCGAACTGATATTTCCACAATTACCACAATGAATATTTCGACTTCTTTATCAGCTGTATATATTTCCACAACTACTTCTCCATTTAATATTTCCACCAAAACAGCCCCAACTGATATTTACACAACGTCCCCGTTTAACATCTCTATTTCATATACTACATTCAGCGAATTGATCACATCATCCTCGCTAAAGATATCGACTCTAACAGCTTCAACGTCTATTCCTACATTAACTGTCTCAAGTGATATTACAACCGAAAACTTGACTGTAAAAGCTATATCGGATATGTCGCCAATCACCACTACGAATATTTCGACACATTTATCATCAGTATATATTACCACAACTAGGTCTCCGTTAAATATTTCCACCGAAACAGCCCCAACTGATATTTCCACAATTACCACAATGAATATTTCGACATCCTTATCAGCTGTGTATATTTCCACAACTACTTCTCCATTTAATATTTCCACCAAAACAGCCCCAACTGATATTTTCACAACGTCCCCGTTTAACATCTCTATTTCATATACTACATTCAGCGAATTGACCACATCATCCTCGCTAAAGGTATCGATTCTAAAAACTTCAACGTCTATTCCTACATTAACTGCCTCAAGTGATATTACAACAGAAAGCTTGACGGTAAAAACTATATCGGATATGTCGCCAATTACCACAATGAATATTTCGACTTCTTTATCAGCTGTATATATTTCCACAACTACTTCTCCATTTAATATTTCCACCAAAACAGCCCCAACTGATATTTACACAACGTCCCCGTTTAACATCTCTATTTCATATACTACATTCAGCGAATTGACCACATCATCCTCGCTAAAGATATCGACTCTAACAGCTTCAACGTCTATTCCTACATTAACTGTCTCAAGTGATATTACAACCGAAAACTTGACTGTAAAAACTATATCGGATATGTCGCCAATCACCACTACGAATATTTCGACACATTTATCATCAGTATATATTACCACAACTAGGTCTCCGTTAAATATTTCCACCAAAACATCCCCAACTGATATTTCAACAACGTCCCCGTTTAACATCTCTATTTCATATACTACATTTATCGAATTGACCACAAGTTCCTCGCTAAAGGTATCGATTCTAACAACTTCCACCTCTATTCCTACATTAACTGGCTCAAGTGATATTACAACAGAAAGCTTGACGGTCAAAACTATATCGGATATGTCGCCAATTACCACAATGAATATTTCGACTTCTTTATCAGCTGTATATATTTCCACAACTACTTCTCCATTTAATATTTCCACCAAAACAGCCCCAACTGATATTTACACAACGTCCCCGTTTAACATCTCTATTTCATATACTACATTCAGCGAATTGATCACATCATCCTCGCTAAAGATATCGACTCTAACAGCTTCAACGTCTATTCCTACATTAACTGTCTCAAGTGATATTACAACCGAAAACTTGACTGTAAAAGCTATATCGGATATGTCGCCAATCACCACTACGAATATTTCGACACATTTATCATCAGTATATATTACCACAACTAGGTCTCCGTTAAATATTTCCACCAAAACATCCCCAACTGATATTTCAACAACGTCCCCGTTTAACATCTCTATTTCATATACTACATTCAGCGAATTGATCACATCATCCTCGCTAAAGATATCGACTCTAACAGCTTCAACGTCTATTCCTACATTAACTGTCTCAAGTGATATTACAACCGAAAACTTGACTGTAAAAGCTATATCGGATATGTCGCCAATCACCACTACGAATATTTCGACACATTTATCATCAGTATATATTACCACAACTAGGTCTCCGTTAAATATTTCCACCAAAACATCCTCAACTGATATTTCAACAACGTCCCCGTTTAACATCTCTATTTCATATACTACATTTATCGAATTGACCACAAGTTCCTCGCTAAAGGTATCGATTCTAAAAACTTCCACCTCTATTCCTACATTAACTGGCTCAAGTGATATTACAACAGAAAGCCTGACTGTAAAAGCTATATCGGATATGTCGCCAATCACCACTACGAATATTTCGACACATTTATCATCAGTATATATTACCACAACTAGGTCTCCGTTAAATATTTCCACCAAAACATCCCCAACTGATATTTCAACAACGTCCCCGTTTAACATCTCTATTTCATATACTACATTTATCGAATTGACCACAAGTTCCTCGCTAAAGGTATCGATTCTAACAACTTCCACCTCTATTCCTACATTAACTGGCTCAAGTGATATTACAACAGAAAGCTTGACGGTAAAAACTATATCGGATATGTCGCCAATTACCACAATGAATATTTCGACTTCTTTATCAGCTGTATATATTTCCACAACTACTTCTCCATTTAATATTTCCACCAAAACAGCCCCAACTGATATTTACACAACGTCCCCGTTTAACATCTCTATTTCATATACTACATTTAGCGAATTGACCACATCATCCTCGCTAAAGATATCGACTCTAACAGCTTCAACGTCTATTCCTACATTAACTGTCTCAAGTGATATTACAACCGAAAACTTGACTGTAAAAAGTATATCGGATATGTCGCCAATCACCACTATGAATATTTCGACACATTTATCATCAGTATATATTACCGCAACTACTTCTCCATTTAATATTTCCACCAAAACAGCCCCAACTGATATTTCAACAACGTCCCCGTTTAACATCTCTATTTTATATACTACATTTATCGAATTGACCACAACTTCCTCGCTAAAGGTATCGATTCTAACAACTTCAACATATATTCCTACATTAACTGGCTCAAGTGATATTACAACAGAAAGCCTGACTGTAAAAACTATATCGGATATGTCGCCAATTACCACAATGAATATTTCAACACCTTTATCGTCAGTAGATATTAGCACAACTACGTCTCCATTAAATATTTCCACCGAAACAGCCCGAACTGATATTTCCACAATTACCACAATGAATATTTCGACCACTTTGTCAGAAGTATATATTACCACAACTACGTCTCCATTAAATATCTCCACCGATACAGTCCCCACTGATATTTCTACAATTACCACAATGAATATTTCGACATCTTTATCAGCTGTGTATATTTCCACAAGTACTTCTCCATTTAATATTTCCACCAAAGCAGCCCCAACTGATGTTTTCACAACGTCCCCGTTTAACATCTCTATTTCATATACTACATTCAGCGAATTGACCACAACATCCTGGCTAAAGATATCGACTCTAACAGCTTCAACTTCTATTCCTACATTAACTGGATCAAGTGATATTACAACAGGAAGCTTGACTGTAAAAACTATATCGGATATGTCGCCAATTACCACAATGAATATTTCGACAACTTTGTCAGCAGTATATATTACCACAACTACGTCTCCATTAAATATCTCCACCGATACAGTCCCCACTGATATTTCTACAATTACCACAATGAATATTTCGACATCTTTATCAGCTGTGTATATTTCCACAAGTACTTCTCCATTTAATATTTCCACCAAAGCAGCCCCAACTGATGTTTTCACAACGTCCCCGTTTAACATCTCTATTTCATATACTTCATTCAGCGAATTGACCACATCATCCTCGCTAAAGATATCGACTCTAACAGCTTCAACGTCTATTCCTACATTAACTGTCTCAAGTGATATTACAACCGAAAACTTGACTGTAAAAACTATATCGGATATGTCGCCAATCACCACTATGAATATTTCGACACATTTATCATCAGTATATATTGCCGCAACTAGGTCTCCGTTAAATATTTCCACCAAAACATCCCCAACTGATATTTCAACAACGTCCCCGTTTAACATCTCTATTTCATATACTACATTTATGGAATTGACCACAAGCTCCTCGCTAAAGATATCGATTCTAACAACTTCCATCTCTATTCCTACATTAACTGTCTCAAGTGATATTACAACCGAAAACTTGACTGTAAAAACTATATCGGATATGTCGCCAATCACCACTACGAATATTTCGACACATTTATCATCAGTATATATTACCACAACTAGGTCTCCGTTAAATATTTCCACCAAAACATCCCCAACTGATATTTCAACAACGTTCCCGTTTAACATCTCTATTTCATATACTACATTTATCGAATTGACCACAAGTTCCTCGCTAAAGATATCGATTCTAACAACTTCCACCTCTATTCCTACATTAACTGTCTCAAGTGATATTACAACCGAAAACTTGACTGTAAAAACTATATCGGATATGTCGCCAATCACCACTACGAATATTTCGACACATTTATCATCAGTATATATTACCACAACTAGGTCTCCGTTAAATATTTCCACCAAAACATCCCCAACTGATATTTCAACAACGTCCCCGTTTAACATCTCTATTTCGTATACTACATTTATCGAATTGACCACAAGTTCCTCGCTAAAGGTATCGATTCTAACAACTTCCACCTCTATTCCTACATTAACTGGCTCAAGTGATATTACAGCAGAAAGCTTGACGGTAAAAACTATATCGGATATGTCGCCAATTACCACAATGAATATTTCGACACATTTATCATCAGTATATATTACCATAACTAGGTCTCCGTTAAATATTTCCACCGAAACAGCCCCAACTGATATTTCTACAATTACCACAATGAATATTTCGACATCCTTATCAGCTGTATATATTTCCACAACTACTTCTCCATTTAATATTTCCACCAAAACAGCCAAAACTGATATTTTCACAACGTCCCCGTTTAACATCTCTATTTCATATACTACATTCAGCAAATTGACCACAACATCCTCTCTAAAGATATCGACTCTAACAACTTCAACGTCTATTCCTACATTAACTGTCTCAAGTGATATTACAACAGAAAGCTTGACGGTAAAAACTATATCGGATATGTCGCCAATTACCACAATGAATATTTCAACACCTTTATCATCAGTATATATTACCAAAACTACGTCTCCATTTAATATTTCCACCGAAACAGCCCGAACTGATATTTCCACAATTACCACAATGAATATTTCGACACCTTTATCAGCTGTGTATATTTCCACAACTACTTCTCCATTTAATATTTCCACAAAAACAGCCCCAACTGATATTTACACAACGTCCCCTTTTAACATCTCTATTTCATATACTACATTCAGCAAATTGACCACAACATCCTCTCTAAAGATATCGACTCTAACAGCTTCAACGTCTATTCCTACATTCACAGTCTCAAGTGATATTAGAACAGGAAGCTTGACGGTAAAAACTATATCGGATATGTCGCCAATTACCACAATGAATATTTCGACTTCTTTATCAGCTGTATATATTTCCACAACTACTTCTCCATTTAATATTTCCACCAAAACAGCCCCAACTGATATTTACACAACGTCCCCGTTTAACATCTCTATTTCATATACTACATTCAGCGAATTGATCACATCATCCTCGCTAAAGATATCGACTCTAACAGCTTCAACGTCTATTCCTACATTAACTGTCTCAAGTGATATTACAACCGAAAACTTGACTGTAAAAGCTATATCGGATATGTCGCCAATCACCACTACGAATATTTCGACACATTTATCATCAGTATATATTACCACAACTAGGTCTCCGTTAAATATTTCCACCGAAACAGCCCCAACTGATATTTCAACAACGTCCCCGTTTAACATCTCTATTTTATATACTACATTTATCGAATTGACCACAACTTCCTCGCTAAAGGTATCGATTCTAACAACTTCAACATATATTCCTACATTAACTAACTCAAGTGATATTACAACAGAAAGCCTGACTGTAAAAACTATATCGGATATGTCGCCAATTACCACAATGAATATTTCGACACCTTTGTCAGCAGTATATATTACCACAACTACGTCTCCATTAAATATTTCCACCGATACAGCCCCCACTGATATTTCTACAATTACCACAATGAATATTTCGACATCTTCATCAGCTGTGTATATTTCCACAAGTACTTTTCCATTTAATATTTCCACCAAAACAGCCCCAACTGATATTTTCACAACGTCTCCGTTTAACATCTCTATTTCATATACTACATTCAGCGAATTGACCACAACATCCTCTCTAAAAATATCGACTCTAACAGCTTCAACGTCTATTCCTACATTAACTGTCTCAAGTGATATTACAACAGAAAACTTGACTGTAAAAACTATATCGGATATGTCGCCAATCACCACTATGAATATTTCGACACATCTATCATCAGTATATATTACCACAACTACGTCTCCGTTAAATATTTCCACCGAAACAGCCCCAACTGATATTTCCACAATTACCACAATGAATATTTCGACATCCTTATCAGCTGTATATATTTCCACAAGTACTTCTCCATTTAATATTTCCACCAAAACAGCCCCAACTGATATTTCAACAACGTCCCCGTTTAACATCTCTATTACATATACTACATTTATCGAATTGACCACAACTTACTCGCTAAAGGTATCGATTCTAACAACTTCAACGTCTATTCCTACATTAACTGCCACAAGTGATATTACAACAGAAAGCTTGACGGTAAAAGCTATATCGGATATGTCGCCAATTACCACAATGAATATTTCAACACCTTTATCATCAGTATATATTACCAAAACTACTTCTCCATTTAATATTTCCACCAAAACAGCCCCAACTGATATTTACACAACGTCCCCGTTTAACATCTCTATTTCATATACTACATTCAGCGAATTGACCACATCATCCTCGCTAAAGGTATCGACTCTAACAGCTTCAACGTCTATTCCTACATTAACTGTCTCAAGTGATATTACAACCGAAAACTTGACTGTAAAAACTATATCGGATATGTCTCCAATCACCACTACGAATATTTCGACACATTTATCATCAGTATATATTACCACAACTAGGTCTCCGTTAAATATTTCCACCGAAACAGCCCCAACTGATATTTCCACAATTACCACAATGAATATTTCGACATCCTTATCAGCTGTATATATTTCCACAACTACTTCTCCATTTAATATTTCCACCAAAACATCCCCAACTGATATTTCAACAACGTCCCCGTTTAACATCTCTATTTCATATACTACATTTATCGAATTGACCACAACTTCCTCGCTAAAGGTATCGATTCTAACAACTTCCACCTCTATTCCTACATTAACTGGCTCAAGTGATATTACAACAGAAAGCCTGACTGTAAAAACTATATCGGATATGTCGCCAATTACCACAATGAATATTTCGACACCTTTGTCAGCAGTATATATTACCACAACTACGTCTCCATTAAATATTTCCACCGATACAGCCCCCACTGATATTTCTACAATTACCACAATGAATATTTCGACATCTTTATCAGCTGTGTATATTTCCACAAGTACTTCTCCATTTAATATTTACACCAAAACAGCCCCAACTGATATTTTCACAACGTCCCCGCTTAACATCTCTATTTCATATACTACATTCAGCGAATTGACCACATCATCCTCGCTAAAGATATCGACTCTAACAACTTCAACGTCTATTCCTACATTAACTGTCTCAAGTGATATTACAACAGAAAACTTGACTGTAAAAACTATATCGGATATGTCGCCAATCACCACTATGAATATTTCGACACATCTGTCATCAGTATATATTACCACAACTACGTCTCCGTTAAATATTTCCACCGAAACAGTCCCAACTGATATTTCCACAATTACCACAATGAATATTTCGACATCCTTATCAGCTGTATATATTTCCACAACTACTTCTCCATTTAATATTTCCACCAAAACATCCCCAACTGATATTTCAACAACGTCCCCGTTTAACATCTCTATTACATATACTACATTTATCGAATTGACCACAACTTCCTCGCTAAAGGTATCGATTCTAACAACTTCAACCCCTATTCCTACATTAACTGGCTCAAGTGATATTACAACAGAAAGCCTGACTGTAAAAACTATATCGGGTATGTCGCCAATTACCACAATGAATATTTCAACACCTTCATCATCAGTATATATTACCAAAACTACTTCTCCATTTAATATTTCCACCAAAACAGCCCCAACTGATATTTACACAACGTCACCGTTTAACATCTCTATTTCATATACTAAATTCAGCGAATTGACCACATCATCCTCGCTAAAGATATCGACTCTAACAGCTTCAACGTCTATTCCTACATTAACTGTCTCAAGTGATATTACAAGAGAAAGCTTGACGGTAAAAACTATGTCGGATATGTCGCCAATTACCACAATGAATATTTCAACACCTTTATCATCAGTATATATTACCAAAACTACGTCTCCATTTAATATTTCCACCGAAACAGCCCGAACTTATATTTCCACAATTACCACAATGTATATTTCGACATCCTTATCAGCTGTATATATTTCCACAACTACTTCTCCATTTAATATTTCCACCAAAACATCCCCAACTGATATTTCAACAACGTCCCCGTTTAACATCTCTATTTCATATACTACATTTATCGAATTGACCACAACTTCCTCGCTAAAGGTATCGATTCTAACAACTTCAACCTCTATTCCTACATTAACTGGCTCAAGTGATATTACAACAGAAAGCCTGACTGTAAAAACTATATCGGGTATGTCGCCAATTACCACAATGAATATTTCAACACCTTTATCATCAGTATATATTACCAAAACTACGTCTCCATTAAATATTTCCACCGAAACAGCCCGAACTGATATTTACACAACGTCCCCGTTTAACATCTCTATTTCATATACTACATTTAGCGAATTGACCACATCATCCTCGCTAAAGATATCGACTCTAACAACTTCCACCTCTATTCCTACATTAACTGTCTCAAGTGATATTACAACAGAAAGCTTGACAGTAAAAACTATATCGGATATGTCGCCAATTACCACAATGAATATTTCGACACCTTTGTCAGCAGTATATATTACCACAACTACTTCTCCATTTAATATTTCCACCAAAACAGCCCCAACTGATATTTTCACGACGTCCCCGTTTATCATCTCTATTTCATATACTACATTCAGCGAATTGACCACATCATCCTCGCTAAAGATATCGACTCTAACAACTTCCACCTCTATTCCTACATTAACTGTCTCAAGTGATATTACAACAGAAAGCTTGACTGTAAAAACTATATCGGATATGTCGCCAATTACCACAATGAATATTTCGACACCTTTGTCAGCAGTATATATTACCACAACTACGTCTCCATTAAATATTTCCACCGATACAGCCCTAACTGATATTTCCACAATTACCACGATGAATATTTCGACATCTTTATCAGCTGTGTATATTTCCACAAGTACTTCTCCATTTAATATTTCCACCAAAACAGCCCCAACTGATATTTTCACAACGTCCCCGTTTAACATCTCTATTTCATATATTACATTCAGCGAATTGACCACAACATCCTCAAGTGATATTACAACAGAAAGCTTGACTGTAACAACTATCTCGGATATGTCGCCAATTACCACAATTGGTATTTCGACACCTTTATCAGCAGTATATATTACAACAACTACGTCTCCATTAAATATTTCCACCAAAACAGCCCCAACTGATATTTTCGCAACGTCCCCGTTTAACATCTCTATTTCATATATTACATTCAGCGAATTGACCACAACATCCTCAAGTGATATTACAACAGAAAGCTTGACTGTAACAACTATCTCGGATATGTCGCCAATTACCACAATTGGTATTTCGACACCTTTATCAGCAGTATATATTACCACAACTACGTCTCCATTTAATATTTCCACCAAAACAGCCCCAACTGATATTTTCCCAATGTCCCAGTTTAACATCTCTATTTCATATACTACATTTATCGAATTGACCACAACTTCCTCGCTAAAGATATCGACTCTAACAGCTTCAACTTCTATTCCTACATTAACTGGATCAAGTGATATTACAACAGAAAGCCTGACTGTAAAAACTATATCGGATATGTCGCCAATTACCACAATGAATATTTCGACAACTTTGTCAGCAGTATATATTACCACAACTACGTCTCCATTAAATATTTCCATCGACACAGCCCGAACTGATATTTCCACAATTACCACAATGAATATTTCGACACCTTTATCAGCTGTATATATTTCCACAACTACTTCTCCATTTAATATTTCCACCAAAACAGCCCCAACTGATATTTACACAACGTCCCCGTTTAACATCTCTATTTCATATACTACATTCAGCGAATTGACCACATCATCCTCGCTAAAGATATCGACTCAAACAGCTTCAACGTCTATTCCTACATTAACTGTCTCAAGTGATATTACAAGAGAAAGCTTGACGGTAAAAACTATGTCGGATATGTCGCCAATTACCACAATGAATATTTCAACACCTTTATCATCAGTATATATTACCAAAACTACGTCTCCATTTAATATTTCCACCGAAACAGCCCGAACTGATATTTCCACAATTACCACAATGAATATTTCGACACCTTTATCAGCTGTATATATTTCCACAAGTACTTCTCCATTTAATATTTCCATCAAAACAGCCCCAACTGATATTTTCACAACGTCCCCGTTTAACATCTCTATTTCATATACTACATTCAGCGAATTGACCACAACATCCTGGCTAAAGATATCGACTCTAACAGCTTCAACTTCTATTCCTACATTAACTGGATCAAGTGATATTACAACAGGAAGCTTGACTGTAAAAACTATATCGGATATGTCGCCAATTACCACAATGAATATTTCGACAACTTTGTCAGCAGTATATATTACCACAACTAGGTCTCCATTAAATATTTCCACCGAAACAGCCCGAACTAATATTTCCACAATTACCACAATGAATATTTCGACACCTTTATCAGCTGTATATATTTCCACAAGTACTTCTCCATTTAATATTTCCACCAAAACAGCCCCAACTGATATTTTCACAACGTCCCCGTTTAACATCTCTATTTCATATACTACATTCAGCGAATTGAACACATCATCCTCGCTAAAGATATCGACTCTAACAACTTCAACGTCTATTCCTACATTAACTGCCACAAGTGATATTACAACAGAAAGCTTGACGGTAAAAGCTATATCGGATATGTCGCCAATTACCACAATGAATATTTCGACATCTTTATCAGCTGTATATATTTCCACAACTACTTCTCCATTTAATATTTCCACCAAAACAGCCCCAACTGATATTTACACAACGTCCCCGTTTAACATCTCTATTTCATATACTACATTCAGCGAATTGACCACATCATCCTCGCTAAAGATATCGACTCTAACAGCTTCAACGTCTATTCCTACATTAACTGTCTCAAGTGATATTACAACCGAAAATTTGACGGTAAAAACTATATCGGATATGTCTCCAATCACCACTACGAATATTCCGACACATTTATCATCAGTATATATTACCACAACTAGGTCTCCGTTAAATATTTCCACCGAAACAGCCCCAACTGATATTTCCACAATTACCACAATGAATATTTCGACATCCTTATCAGCTGTATATATTTCCACAACTACTTCTCCATTTAATATTTCCACCAAAACATCCCCAACTGATATTTCAACAACGTCCCCGTTTAACATCTCTATTTCATATACTACATTTATCGAATTGACCACAACTTCCTCGCTAAAGGTATCGATTCTAACAACTTCCACCTCTATTCCTACATTAACTGGCTCAAGTGATATTACAACAGAAAGCCTGACTGTAAAAACTATATCGGATATGTCGCCAATTACCACAATGAATATTTCGACACATTTGTCAGCAGTATATATTACCACAACTACGTCTCCATTAAATATTTCCACCGATACAGCCCCCACTGATATTTCTACAATTACCACAATGAATATTTCGACATCTTTATCAGCTGTGTATATTTCCACAAGTACTTCTCCATTTAACATTTCCACCAAAACAGCCCCAACTGATATTTTCACAACGTCCCCGCTTAACATCTCTATTTCATATACTACATTCAGCGAATTGACCACATCATCCTCGCTAAAGATATCGACTCTAACAACTTCAACGTCTATTCCTACATTAACTGTCTCAAGTGATATTACAACAGAAAGCTTGACGGTAAAAACTATATCGGATATGTCGCCAATTACCACAATGAATATTTCAACACCTTTATCATCAGTATATATTACCAAAACTACGTCTCCATTTAATATTTCCACCGAAACAGCCCGAACTGATATTTCCACAATTACCACAATGAATATTTCGACACCTTTATCAGCTGTATATATTTCCACAACTACTTCTCCATTTAATATTTCCACCAAAATAGCCCCAACTGATATTTACACAACGTCCCCTTTTAACATCTCTATTTCATATACTACATTCAGCGAATTGACCACAACATCCTCTCTAAAAATATCGACTCTAACAGCTTCAACGTCTATTCCTACATTAACTGTCTCAAGTGATATTACAACAGAAAACTTGACTGTAAAAACTATATCGGATATGTCGCCAATCACCACTATGAATATTTCGACACCTTTATCATCAGTATATATTACCAAAACTACGTCTCCATTAAATATTTCCACCGAAACAGCCCGAACTGATATTTCCACAATTACCACAATGAATATTTCGACTTCTTTATCAGCTGTATATATTTCCACAACTACTTCTCCATTTAATATTTCCACCAAAACAGCCCCAACTGATATTTACACAACGTCCCCGTTTAACATCTCTATTTCATATACTACATTCAGCGAATTGACCACATCATCCTCGCTAAAGATATCGACTCAAACAGCTTCAACGTCTATTCCTACATTAACTGTCTCAAGTGATATTACAAGAGAAAGCTTGACGGTAAAAACTATGTCGGATATGTCGCCAATTACCACAATGAATATTTCAACACCTTTATCATCAGTATATATTACCAAAACTACGTCTCCATTTAATATTTCCACCGAAACAGCCCGAACTGATATTTCCACAATTACCACAATGAATATTTCGACACCTTTATCAGCTGTATATATTTCCACAAGTACTTCTCCATTTAATATTTCCATCAAAACAGCCCCAACTGATATTTTCACAACGTCCCCGTTTAACATCTCTATTTCATATACTACATTCAGCGAATTGACCACAACATCCTGGCTAAAGATATCGACTCTAACAGCTTCAACTTCTATTCCTACATTAACTGGATCAAGTGATATTACAACAGGAAGCTTGACTGTAAAAACTATATCGGATATGTCGCCAATTACCACAATGAATATTTCGACAACTTTGTCAGCAGTATATATTACCACAACTAGGTCTCCATTAAATATTTCCACCGAAACAGCCCGAACTAATATTTCCACAATTACCACAATGAATATTTCGACACCTTTATCAGCTGTATATATTTCCACAAGTACTTCTCCATTTAATATTTCCACCAAAACAGCCCCAACTGATATTTTCACAACGTCCCCGTTTAACATCTCTATTTCATATACTACATTCAGCGAATTGACCACATCATCCTCGCTAAAGATATCGACTCTAACAACTTCAACGTCTATTCCTACATTAACTGCCACAAGTGATATTACAACAGAAAGCTTGACGGTAAAAGCTATATCGGATATGTCGCCAATTACCACAATGAATATTTCGACATCTTTATCAGCTGTATATATTTCCACAACTACTTCTCCATTTAATATTTCCACCAAAACAGCCCCAACTGATATTTACACAACGTCTCCGTTTAACATCTCTATTTCATATACTACATTCAGCGAATTGACCACAACATCCTCTCTAAAAATATCGACTCTAACAGCTTCAACGTCTATTCCTACATTAACTGTCTCAAGTGATATTACAACAGAAAACTTGACTGTAAAAACTATATCGGATATGTCGCCAATCACCACTATGAATATTTCGACACATCTGTCATCAGTATATATTACCACAACTACGTCTCCGTTAAATATTTCCACCGAAACAGTCCCAACTGATATTTCCACAATTACCACAATGAATATTTCGACATCCTTATCAGCTGTATATATTTCCACAACTACTTCTCCATTTAATATTTCCACCAAAACATCCCCAACTGATATTTCAACAACGTCCCCGTTTAACATCTCTATTTCATATACTACATTTATCGAATTGACCACAACTTCCTCGCTAAAGGTATCGATTCTAACAACTTCAACCTCTATTCCTACATTAACTGGCTCAAGTGATATTACAACAGAAAGCCTGACTGTAAAAACTATATCGGGTATGTCGCCAATTACCACAATGAATATTTCAACACCTTTATCATCAGTATATATTACCAAAACTACGTCTCCATTAAATATTTCCACCGAAACAGCCCGAACTGATATTTCCACAATTACCACAATGAATATTTCGACTTCTTTATCAGCTGTATATATTTCCACAACTACTTCTCCATTTAATATTTCCACCAAAACAGCCCCAACTGATATTTACACAACGTCCCCGTTTAACATCTCTATTTCATATACTACATTTAGCGAATTGACCACATCATCCTCGCTAAAGATATCGACTCTAACAGCTTCAACGTCTATTCCTACATTAACTGTCTCAAGTGATATTACAACCGAAAACTTGACTGTAAAAAGTATATCGGATATGTCGCCAATCACCACTATGAATATTTCGACACATTTATCATCAGTATATATTACCGCAACTACTTCTCCATTTAATATTTTCACCAAAACAGCCCCAACTGATATTTCAACAACGTCCCCGTTTAACATCTCTATTTTATATACTACATTTATCGAATTGACGACAACTTCCTCGCTAAAGGTATCGATTCTAACAACTTCAACATATATTCCTACATTAACTGGCTCAAGTGATATTACAACAGAAAGCCTGACTGTAAAAACTATATCGGATATGTCGCCAATTACCACAATGAATATTTCAACACCTTTATCGTCAGTAGATATTAGCACAACTACGTCTCCATTAAATATTTCCACCGAAACAGCCCGAACTGATATTTCCACAATTACCACAATGAATATTTCGACCACTTTGTCAGAAGTATATATTACCACAACTACGTCTCCATTAAATATCTCCACCGATACAGTCCCCACTGATATTTCTACAATTACCACAATGAATATTTCGACATCTTTATCAGCTGTGTATATTTCCACAAGTACTTCTCCATTTAATATTTCCACCAAAGCAGCCCCAACTGATGTTTTCACAACGTCCCCGTTTAACATCTCTATTTCATATACTACATTCAGCGAATTGACCACAACATCCTGGCTAAAGATATCGACTCTAACAGCTTCAACTTCTATTCCTACATTAACTGGATCAAGTGATATTACAACAGGAAGCTTGACTGTAAAAACTATATCGGATATGTCGCCAATTACCACAATGAATATTTCGACAACTTTGTCAGCAGTATATATTACCACAACTACGTCTCCATTAAATATCTCCACCGATACAGTCCCCACTGATATTTCTACAATTACCACAATGAATATTTCGACATCTTTATCAGCTGTGTATATTTCCACAAGTACTTCTCCATTTAATATTTCCACCAAAGCAGCCCCAACTGATGTTTTCACAACGTCCCCGTTTAACATCTCTATTTCATATACTACATTCAGCGAATTGACCACATCATCCTCGCTAAAGATATCGACTCTAACAGCTTCAACGTCTATTCCTACATTAACTGTCTCAAGTGATATTACAACCGAAAACTTGACTGTAAAAACTATATCGGATATGTCGCCAATCACCACTATGAATATTTCGACACATTTATCATCAGTATATATTACCGCAACTAGGTCTCCGTTAAATATTTCCACCAAAACATCCCCAACTGATATTTCAACAACGTCCCCGTTTAACATCTCTATTTCATATACTACATTTATGGAATTGACCACAAGCTCCTCGCTAAAGATATCGATTCTAACAACTTCCATCTCTATTCCTACATTAACTGTCTCAAGTGATATTACAACCGAAAACTTGACTGTAAAAACTATATCGGATATGTCGCCAATCACCACTACGAATATTTCGACACATTTATCATCAGTATATATTACCACAACTAGGTCTCCGTTAAATATTTCCACCAAAACATCCCCAACTGATATTTCAACAACGTCCCCGTTTAACATCTCTATTTCATATACTACATTTATCGAATTGACCACAAGTTCCTCGCTAAAGATATCGATTCTAACAACTTCCACCTCTATTCCTACATTAACTGTCTCAAGTGATATTACAACCGAAAACTTGACTGTAAAAACTATATCGGATATGTCGCCAATCACCACTACGAATATTTCGACACATTTATCATCAGTATATATTACCACAACTAGGTCTCCGTTAAATATTTCCACCAAAACATCCCCAACTGATATTTCAACAACGTCCCCGTTTAACATCTCTATTTCGTATACTACATTTATCGAATTGACCACAAGTTCCTCGCTAAAGGTATCGATTCTAACAACTTCCACCTCTATTCCTACATTAACTGGCTCAAGTGATATTACAGCAGAAAGCTTGACGGTAAAAACTATATCGGATATGTCGCCAATTACCACAATGAATATTTCGACACATTTATCATCAGTATATATTACCACAACTAGGTCTCCGTTAAATATTTCCACCGAAACAGCCCCAACTGATATTTCTACAATTACCACAATGAATATTTCGACATCCTTATCAGCTGTATATATTTCCACAACTACTTCTCCATTTAATATTTCCACCAAAACAGCCAAAACTGATATTTTCACAACGTCCCCGTTTAACATCTCTATTTCATATACTACATTCAGCAAATTGACCACAACATCCTCTCTAAAGATATCGACTCTAACAACTTCAACGTCTATTCCTACATTAACTGTCTCAAGTGATATTACAACAGAAAGCTTGACGGTAAAAACTATATCGGATATGTCGCCACTTACCACAATGAATATTTCAACACCTTTATCATCAGTATATATTACCAAAACTACGTCTCCATTTAATATTTCCACCGAAACAGCCCGAACTGATATTTCCACAATTACCACAATGAATATTTCGACACCTTTATCAGCTGTGTATATTTCCACAACTACTTCTCCATTTAATATTTCCACAAAAACAGCCCCAACTGATATTTACACAACGTCCCCTTTTAACATCTCTATTTCATATACTACATTCAGCAAATTGACCACAACATCCTCTCTAAAGATATCGACTCTAACAGCTTCAACGTCTATTCCTACATTCACAGTCTCAAGTGATATTAGAACAGGAAGCTTGACGGTAAAAACTATATCGGATATGTCGCCACTTACCACAATGAATATTTCGACTTCTTTATCAGCTGTATATATTTCCACAACTACTTCTCCATTTAATATTTCCACCAAAACAGCCCCAACTGATATTTACACAACGTCCCCGTTTAACATCTCTATTTCATATACTACATTCAGCGAATTGATCACATCATCCTCGCTAAAGATATCGACTCTAACAGCTTCAACGTCTATTCCTACATTAACTGTCTCAAGTGATATTACAACCGAAAACTTGACTGTAAAAGCTATATCGGATATGTCGCCAATCACCACTACGAATATTTCGACACATTTATCATCAGTATATATTACCACAACTAGGTCTCCGTTAAATATTTCCACCGAAACAGCCCCAACTGATATTTCAACAACGTCCCCGTTTAACATCTCTATTTTATATACTACATTTATCGAATTGACCACAACTTCCTCGCTAAAGGTATCGATTCTAACAACTTCAACATATATTCCTACATTAACTAACTCAAGTGATATTACAACAGAAAGCCTGACTGTAAAAACTATATCGGATATGTCGCCAATTACCACAATGAATATTTCGACACCTTTGTCAGCAGTATATATTACCACAACTACGTCTCCATTAAATATTTCCACCGATACAGCCCCCACTGATATTTCTACAATTACCACAATGAATATTTCGACATCTTTATCAGCTGTGTATATTTCCACAAGTACTTCTCCATTTAATATTTCCACCAAAACAGCCCCAACTGATATTTTCACAACGTCTCCGTTTAACATCTCTATTTCATATACTACATTCAGCGAATTGACCACATCATCCTCGCTAAAGATATCGACTCTAACAACTTCAACGTCTATTCCTACATTAACTGTCTCAAGTGATATTACAACAGAAAACTTGACTGTAAAAACTATATCGGATATGTCGCCAATCACCACTATGAATATTTCGACACATCTGTCATCAGTATATATTACCACAACTACGTCTCCGTTAAATATTTCCACCGAAACAGCCCCAACTGATATTTCCACAATTACCACAATGAATATTTCGACATCCTTATCAGCTGTATATATTTCCACAAGTACTTCTCCATTTAATATTTCCACCAAAACAGCCCCAACTGATATTTCAACAACGTCCCCGTTTAACATCTCTATTACATATACTACATTTATCGAATTGACCACAACTTACTCGCTAAAGGTATCGATTCTAACAACTTCAACGTCTATTCCTACATTAACTGCCACAAGTGATATTACAACAGAAAGCTTGACGGTAAAAGCTATATCGGATATGTCGCCCATTACCACAATGAATATTTCAACACCTTTATCATCAGTATATCTAACCAAAACTACTTCTCCATTTAATATTTCCACCAAAACAGCCCCAACTGATATTTACACAACGTCCCCGTTTAACATCTCTATTTCATATACTACATTCAGCGAATTGACCACATCATCCTCGCTAAAGATATCGACTCTAACAGCTTCAACGTCTATTCCTACATTAACTGTCTCAAGTGATATTACAAGAGAAAGCTTGACGGTAAAAACTATGTCGGATATGTCGCCAATTACCACAATGAATATTTCAACACCTTTATCATCAGTATATATTACCAAAACTACGTCTCCATTTAATATTTCCACCGAAACAGCCCGAACTTATATTTCCACAATTACCACAATGTATATTTCGACATCCTTATCAGCTGTATATATTTCCACAACTACTTCTCCATTTAATATTTCCAATAAAAAAACATCCCCAACTGATATTTCAACAACGTCCCCGTTTAACATCTCTATTTCATATACTACATTTATCGAATTGACCACAACTTGCTCGCTAAAGGTATCGATTCTAACAACTTCAACCTCTATTCCTACATTAACTGGCTCAAGTGATATTACAACAGAAAGCCTGACTGTAAAAACTATATCGGGTATGTCGCCAATTACCACAATGAATATTTCAACACCTTTATCATCAGTATATATTACCAACACTACGTCTCCATTACATATTTCCACCGAAACAGCCCGAACTGATATTTACACAACGTCCCCGTTTAACATCTCTATTTCATATACTACATTTAGCGAATTGACCACATCATCCTCGCTAAAGATATCGACTCTAACAACTTCCACCTCTATTCCTACATTAACTGTCTCAAGTGATATTACAACAGAAAGCTTGACTGTAAAAACTATATCGGATATGTCGCCAATTACCACAATGAATATTTCGACACCTTTGTCAGCAGTATATATTACCACAACTACTTCTCCATTTAATATTTCCACCAAAACAGCCCCAACTGATATTTTCACAACGTCCCCGTTTATCATCTCTATTTCATATACTACATTCAGCGAATTGACCACATCATCCTCGCTAAAGATATCGACTCTAACAACTTCCACCTCTATTCCTACATTAACTGTCTCAAGTGATATTACAACAGAAAGCTTGACTGTAAAAACTATATCGGATATGTCGCCAATTACCACAATGAATATTTCGACACCTTTGTCAGCAGTATATATTACCACAACTACGTCTCCATTAAATATTTCCACCGATACAGCCCTAACTGATATTTCCACAATTACCACGATGAATATTTCGACATCTTTATCAGCTGTGTATATTTCCACAAGTACTTCTCCATTTAATATTTCCACCAAAACAGCCCCAACTGATATTTTCACAACGTCCCCGTTTAACATCTCTATTTCATATATTACATTCAGCGAATTGACCACAACATCCTCAAGTGATATTACAACAGAAAGCTTGACTGTAACAACTATCTCGGATATGTCGCCAATTACCACAATTGGTATTTCGACACCTTTATCAGCAGTATATATTACAACAACTACGTCTCCATTAAATATTTCCACCAAAACAGCCCCAACTGATATTTTCGCAACGTCCCCGTTTAACATCTCTATTTCATATATTACATTCAGCGAATTGACCACAACATCCTCAAGTGATATTACAACAGAAAGCTTGACTGTAACAACTATCTCGGATATGTCGCCAATTACCACAATTGGTATTTCGACACCTTTATCAGCAGTATATATTACCACAACTACGTCTCCATTTAATATTTCCACCAAAACAGCCCCAACTGATATTTTCCCAATGTCCCAGTTTAACATCTCTATTTCATATACTACATTTATCGAATTGACCACAACTTCCTCGCTAAAGATATCGACTCTAACAGCTTCAACTTCTATTCCTACATTAACTGGATCAAGTGATATTACAACAGAAAGCCTGACTGTAAAAACTATATCGGATATGTCGCCAATTACCACAATGAATATTTCGACAACTTTGTCAGCAGTATATATTACCACAACTACGTCTCCATTAAATATTTCCATCGACACAGCCCGAACTGATATTTCCACAATTACCACAATGAATATTTCGACACCTTTATCAGCTGTATATATTTCCACAACTACTTCTCCATTTAATATTTCCACCAAAACAGCCCCAACTGATATTTACACAACGTCCCCGTTTAACATCTCTATTTCATATACTACATTCAGCGAATTGACCACATCATCCTCGCTAAAGATATCGACTCAAACAGCTTCAACGTCTATTCCTACATTAACTGTCTCAAGTGATATTACAAGAGAAAGCTTGACGGTAAAAACTATGTCGGATATGTCGCCAATTACCACAATGAATATTTCAACACCTTTATCATCAGTATATATTACCAAAACTACGTCTCCATTTAATATTTCCACCGAAACAGCCCGAACTGATATTTCCACAATTACCACAATGAATATTTCGACACCTTTATCAGCTGTATATATTTCCACAAGTACTTCTCCATTTAATATTTCCATCAAAACAGCCCCAACTGATATTTTCACAATGTCCCCGTTTAACATCTCTATTTCATATACTACATTCAGCGAATTGACCACAACATCCTGGCTAAAGATATCGACTCTAACAGCTTCAACTTCTATTCCTACATTAACTGGATCAAGTGATATTACAACAGGAAGCTTGACTGTAAAAACTATATCGGATATGTCGCCAATTACCACAATGAATATTTCGACAACTTTGTCAGCAGTATATATTACCACAACTAGGTCTCCATTAAATATTTCCACCGAAACAGCCCGAACTAATATTTCCACAATTACCACAATGAATATTTCGACACCTTTATCAGCTGTATATATTTCCACAAGTACTTCTCCATTTAATATTTCCACCAAAACAGCCCCAACTGATATTTTCACAACGTCCCCGTTTAACATCTCTATTTCATATACTACATTCAGCGAATTGACCACATCATCCTCGCTAAAGATATCGACTCTAACAACTTCAACGTCTATTCCTACATTAACTGCCACAAGTGATATTACAACAGAAAGCTTGACGGTAAAAGCTATATCGGATATGTCGCCAATTACCACAATGAATATTTCGACATCTTTATCAGCTGTATATATTTCCACAACTACTTCTCCATTTAATATTTCCACCAAAACAGCCCCAACTGATATTTACACAACGTCCCCGTTTAACAGCTCTATTTCATATACTACATTCAGCGAATTGACCACATCATCCTCGCTAAAGATATCGACTCTAACAGCTTCAACGTCTATTCCTACATTAACTGTCTCAAGTGATATTACAACCGAAAATTTGACGGTAAAAACTATATCGGATATGTCTCCAATCACCACTACGAATATTCCGACACATTTATCATCAGTATATATTACCACAACTAGGTCTCCGTTAAATATTTCCACCGAAACAGCCCCAACTGATATTTCCACAATTACCACAATGAATATTTCGACATCCTTATCAGCTGTATATATTTCCACAACTACTTCTCCATTTAATATTTCCACCAAAACATCCCCAACTGATATTTCAACAACGTCCCCGTTTAACATCTCTATTTCATATACTACATTTATCGAATTGACCACAACTTCCTCGCTAAAGGTATCGATTCTAACAACTTCCACCTCTATTCCTACATTAACTGGCTCAAGTGATATTACAACAGAAAGCCTGACTGTAAAAACTATATCGGATATGTCGCCAATTACCACAATGAATATTTCGACACCTTTGTCAGCAGTATATATTACCACAACTACGTCTCCATTAAATATTTCCACCGATACAGCCCCCACTGATATTTCTACAATTACCACAATGAATATTTCGACATCTTTATCAGCTGTGTATATTTCCACAAGTACTTCTCCATTTAATATTTCCACCAAAACAGCCCCAACTGATATTTTCACAACGTCCCCGCTTAACATCTCTATTTCATATACTACATTCAGCGAATTGACCACATCATCCTCGCTAAAGATATCGACTCTAACAACTTCAACGTCTATTCCTACATTAACTGTCTCAAGTGATATTACAACAGAAAGCTTGACGGTAAAAACTATATCGGATATGTCGCCAATTACCACAATGAATATTTCAACACCTTTATCATCAGTATATATTACCAAAACTACGTCTCCATTTAATATTTCCACCGAAACAGCCCGAACTGATATTTCCACAATTACCACAATGAATATTTCGACACCTTTATCAGCTGTATATATTTCCACAACTACTTCTCCATTTAATAATTCCACCAAAATAGCCCCAACTGATATTTACACAACGTCCCCTTTTAACATCTCTATTTCATATACTACATTCAGCGAATTGACCACAACATCCTCTCTAAAAATATCGACTCTAACAGCTTCAACGTCTATTCCTACATTAACTGTCTCAAGTGATATTACAACAGAAAACTTGACTGTAAAAACTATATCGGATATGTCGCCAATCACCACTATGAATATTTCGACACCTTTATCATCAGTATATATTACCAAAACTACGTCTCCATTAAATATTTCCACCGAAACAGCCCGAACTGATATTTCCACAATTACCACAATGAATATTTCGACTTCTTTATCAGCTGTATATATTTCCACAACTACTTCTCCATTTAATATTTCCACCAAAACAGCCCCAACTGATATTTACACAACGTCCCCGTTTAACATCTCTATTTCATATACTACATTCAGCGAATTGACCACATCATCCTCGCTAAAGATATCGACTCAAACAGCTTCAACGTCTATTCCTACATTAACTGTCTCAAGTGATATTACAAGAGAAAGCTTGACGGTAAAAACTATGCCGGATATGTCGCCAATTACCACAATGAATATTTCAACACCTTTATCATCAGTATATATTACCAAAACTACGTCTCCATTTAATATTTCCACCGAAACAGCCCGAACTGATATTTCCACAATTACCACAATGAATATTTCGACACCTTTATCAGCTGTATATATTTCCACAAGTACTTCTCCATTTAATATTTCCATCAAAACAGCCCCAACTGATATTTTCACAACGTCCCCGTTTAACATCTCTATTTCATATACTACATTCAGCGAATTGACCACAACATCCTGGCTAAAGATATCGACTCTAACAGCTTCAACTTCTATTCCTACATTAACTGGATCAAGTGATATTACAACAGGAAGCTTGACTGTAAAAACTATATCGGATATGTCGCCAATTACCACAATGAATATTTCGACAACTTTGTCAGCAGTATATATTACCACAACTAGGTCTCCATTAAATATTTCCACCGAAACAGCCCGAACTAATATTTCCACAATTACCACAATGAATATTTCGACACCTTTATCAGCTGTATATATTTCCACAAGTACTTCTCCATTTAATATTTCCACCAAAACAGCCCCAACTGATATTTTCACAACGTCCCCGTTTAACATCTCTATTTCATATACTACATTCAGCGAATTGACCACATCATCCTCGCTAAAGATATCGACTCTAACAGCTTCAACTTTTATTCCTACATTAACTGGCTCAATTGATATTACAACAGAAATCTTGACTGTAAAAACTATATCGGATATGTCGCCAATCACCACTATGAATATTTCGACACATTTATCATCAGTATTTATCACCACAACTACGTCTCCATTAAATATTTCCACCGGTACAGCCCACACTGATATTTCCACAATTACCACAATGAATATTTCGGCAACTTTATCAGCTGAATATATTTTCACAACTAATTCTCCATTTAATATTTCCACCATAACATCCCCAACTGATATTTCACCAACGTTCCCGTTTAACATCTCAATTTCATATACTACATTTATCGAATTGACCACAATTTCCTCGCTAAAGATATCGATTCTAACAACTTCAACCTCTATTCCTACCTTAACTAGCTCAAGTGATATTACAACAGAAAACCTGACTGTACGAACTATATCGGATATGTCATCAATTACCACAATGAATATTTCGACATCTTTATCAACTGTATATATTTTCACAACTACTTCTCCATTTAATATTTCCACCAAAACAACGCCAACTGATATTTACACAACGTCCCCTTTTAACATATCTATTTCATATACTACATTCAGCGAATTGACCACAACATCCTCTCTAAATATATCGACTCTAACAGCTTCAACTTCTATTCCTACATTAACTGGCTCAAGTGCTATTACAACAGGAAGCTTGACTGTAAAAACTATATCGGATATGTCGCCAATTACCACAATGAATATTTCGGCTTCTTTATCAGCAGTATGTATTACCCCAACTACGTCTCCATTAAATATTTCCACCAAAACAGTCCCAACTGATATTTACACTACGTCCCCGTTTAACATCTCTATTTCATATACTACATTCAGCGAATTGACCACAAAATCGTCTCTAAAGATATCGACTCTAACAGCTTCAACTTGTATTGCTACATTAACTGGCTCAAGTGATATAACAACAGAAAGCTTGACTGTAAAAACTATATCGGATATGTCGCCAATTACCACAATGAATATTTCAATTTCTTTATCAGCAGTATATATTACCACAACTACTTCTCCATTAAATATTTCAACCAACACAGCCCCAACTGATATTTACACTACGTCCCCGTTTAACATCTCAATTACATATAGTACATTCAGTGAATTGACCACAATATCCTCGCTAAAGATATCGACTCTAACAGCTTCAACTTATATTCCTACATTAACTGGCTCAAGCGATATTACAACTGAAAGCTTTACTGTAAAAACTATATCGGATATGTCGCCAATTACCACAATGAATATTTCGACTTCTTTATCAGCAGTATATATTACCACAACTACTTCTCCATTAAATATTTCCACCAAAACAGCCCCAACTGATATTTACACTACGTCCCCGTTTAACATCTCAATTACATATAGTACATTCAGTGAATTGACCACAATATCCTCGCTAAAGATATCGACTTTAACAGCTTCAACTTATATTACTACATTAACTGGCTCAAGCGATATTACAACAGAAAGCTTGACTATAAAAATTATATCGGATATGTCGCAAATTACCACAATGAATATTTCGACACCTTTGTCAGCAATATATATTACCACAACTACGTCTCCATTAAATATTTCCACCGATACAGCCCCAACTGATATTTCCACAACGTCCCCGTTTTACATTTCTATTTCATATACTACATTCAGCGAATTGACCACAACATCCTCGCTAAAGATATCGACTCTAACAGCTTCAACTTCTATTCCTACATTAACTCGCTCAAGTGATATTACAACAGGAAGCTTGACTGTAGAAACTATATCGGATATGTCGCCAAACACCACTATGAATATTTCAAGACATTTATCATCAGTATATATTACCACAACTACGTCTCCGTTAAATATTTCCTCCAAAACAGCCCCAAATGATATTTACACAACGTCCCCTTTTAACATCTCTATTTCATATACTACATTCAGCGAATTGACCACAACATCCTCGCTAAAGATATCGACTCTAACAGCTTCAACTTCTATTCCTACATTAACTGGCTCAAGTGATATTACAACAGGAAGCTTGACTGTAGAAACTATATCGGATATGTCGCCAAACACCACTATGAATATTTCAAGACATTTATCATCAGTATACATTACCACAACTACGTCTCCGTTAAATATTTCCACCAAAACAGCCCCAAATGATATTTACACAACGTCCCCTTTTACAATCTCTATTTCATATACTACATTCAGCGAATTGACCACAACATCCTCGCTAAAGATATCGACTCTAACAGCTTCAACTTATATTCCTACATTAACTGGCTCAAGCGATATTACAACAGAAAGCTTGACTATAAAAACTATATCGGATATGTCGCCAATTACCGCAATAAATATTTCGACACCTTTGTCAGCAGTATATATTACCACAACTACGTCTCCATTAAATATTTCCACCGATACAGCCCCAACTGATATTTCGACAACGTCCCCGTTTAACATTTTTATTTCATATACCACATTCAACGAATTGACCACAACATCCCCGCTAAAGATATCGACTCTAACAGCTTCAACTTCTATTTCTACATTAACTGGCTCAAGAGATATTACAACAGAAAGCTTGACTGTAAGACCTATATCGGATATGTCATCAATTACCACAATGAATATTTCGACACCTTTATCAACTGTATATATTTCCACTACTACTTCTCCATTTAATATTTCCACCAAAACAGGCCCAACTGATATTTACACAACGTCCCCTTTTAACATCTCTATTTCATATACTACATTCAGCGAATTGACCACAACATCCTCTCTAAAGATATCGACTCTAACAGCTTCAACTTCTATTCCTACATTAACTGGCTCAAGTGATATTACAACACTAAGCTTGACTGTAAAAACTATATCGGATAGGTCGCCAATCACCACTATGAATATTTCGAGACATTTATCATCAGTATATATTACCACAACTACGTCTCCGTTAAATATTTCCACCAAAACAGCCCCAACTGATATTTACACAACGTCCCCTTTTAACATCTCTATTTCATATACTACATTCAGCGAATTGACCACAACATCCTCGCTAAAGATATCGACTCTAACAGCTTCAACTTATATTCCTACATTAACTGGCTCAAGCGATATTACAACAGAAAGCTTTACTGTAAAAACCATATCGGATATGTCGCCAATTACCACAATGAATATTTCGACTTCTTTATCAGCAGTATATATTACCACAACTACTTCTGCATTAAATATTTCCACCAAAACAGCACCAACTGATTTTTTCACAACGTCCTCGTTTAACATCTCTATTTCATATACTACATTCAGCGAATTGACCACAGCATCCTCTCTAAAGATATCGACTCTAACAGCTTCAACTTCTATTCCTACATTAACTGGCTCAAGTGATATTACATCAGAAAGCTTGACTGTAAGAACTATATCGGATATGTCATCAATTACCACAATGAATATTTCGACACCTTTATCAACTGTATATATTTCCACAACTACTTCTCCATTTATTATTTCCACCAAAACAGCCCCAACTGATATTTTCACAACTTCCTCGTTTAACATCTCTATTTCATATACTACATTCAGCGAATTGACCAAAACATCCTCGCTAAAGATATCGACTCTAACAGCTTCAACTTCTATTCCTACATTAACTGGATCAAGTGATATTACAACAGGAAACTTGACTGTAAAAACTATATCGGATATGTTGCCAATTACCACAATGACTATTTCGACTTCTTTATCAGCAGTATATATTACCACAACTACGTCTCCATTAAATATTTCCACCGGTACAGCCCCAACTGATATTTCCACAACGTCCCCGTTAAACATCTCAATTACATATAGTACATTCAGTGAATTGACCACAATATCCTCGCTAAAGATATCGACTCTAACAGCTTCAACTTATATTCCTACATTAACTGGCTCAAGCGATATTACAACTGAAAGCTTTACTGTACAAACTATATCGGATATGTCGCCAATTACCACAATGAATATTTCGACTTCTTTATCAGCAGTATATATTACCACAACTACTTCTCCATTAAATATTTCCACCAAAACAGCCCCAACTGATATTTACACTACGTCCCCGTTTAACATCTCAATTACATATAGTACATTCAGTGAATTGACCACAATATCCTCGCTAAAGATATCGACTTTAACAGCTTCAACTTATATTACTACATTAACTGGCTCAAGCGATATTACAACAGAAAGCTTGACTATAAAAATTATATCGGATATGTCGCAAATTACCACAATGAATATTTCGACACCTTTGTCAGCAGTATATATTACCACAACTACCTCTCCATTAAATATTTCCACCGATACAGCCCCAACTGATATTTCCACAACGTCCCCGTTTTACATTTCTATTTCATATACTACATTCAGCGAATTGACCACAACATCCTCGCTAAAGATATCGACTCTAACAGCTTCAACTTATATTCCTACATTAACTGGCTCAAGAGATATTACAACAGAAAGCTTGACTGTAAGACCTATATCGGATATGTCATCAATTACCACAATTAATATTTCGACACCTTTATCAACTGTATATATTTCCACAACTACTTCTCCATTTAATATTTCCACCAAAACAGGCCCAACTGATATTTACACAACGTCCTCGTTTAACATCTCTATTTCACATACTACATTCAGCGAATTGACCACAACATCCTCGCTAAAGATATCGACTCTAACAGCTTCAACTTCTATTCCTACATTAACTGGTTCAAGTGATATTTCAACAGGAAGCTTGACTGTAAAAACTATATCGGATATGTCGCCAATCACCACTATGAATATTTCGAGACATTTATCATCAGTATATATTACCACAACTACGTCTCCGTTAAATATTTCCACCAAAACAGCCCAAACTGATATTTACACAACGTCCCCTTTTAACATCTCTATTTCATATACTACATTCAGCGAATTGACCACAACATCCTCTCTAAAGATATCGACTCTAACAGCTTCAACTTATATTCCTACATTAACTGGCTCAAGCGATATTACAACAGAAAGCTTTACTGTAAAAACCATATCGGATATGTCGCCAATTACCACAATGAATATTTCGACTTCTTTATCAGCAGTATATATTACCACAACTACTTTTGCATTAAATATTTCCACCAAAACAGCCCCAACTGATTTTTTCACAACGTCCTCGTTTAACATCTCTATTTCATATACTACATTCAGTGAATTGACCACAACATCCTCGCTAAAGATATCGACTCTAACAGCTTCAACTTCTATTCCTACATTAACTGGATCAAGTGATATTACAACAGAAAGCTTGACTATAAAAATTATATCGGATATGTCGCCAATTACCACAATGAATATTTCGACACCTTTGTCAGCAGTATATATTACCACAACTTCGTCTCCATTAAATATTTCCACCGATACAGCCCCAACTGATATTTCCACAACGTCCCCGTTTAACATTTTTATTTCATATACCACATTCAGCGAATTGACCTCAACATCCTCGCTAAAGATATCGACTGTAACAGCTTCAACTTCTATTTCTACATTAACTGGCTCAAGAGATATTGCAACAGAAAGCTTGACTGTAAGAACTATATCGGATATGTCATCAATTACCACATTGAATATTTCGACACCTTTATCAACTGTATATATTTCCACAACTACTTCTCCATTTAATATTTCCACCAAAACAGCCCCAACTGATATTTTCACAACGTCCTCGTTTAACATCTCTATTTCATATACTACATTCAGCGAATTGACCACAACATCCTCGCTAAAGATATCGACTCTAACAGCTTCAACTTCTATTCCTACATTAACTGGATCAAGTGATATTACAACAGGAAACTTGACTGTAAAAACTATATCGGATATGTTGCCAATTACCACAATGACTATTTCGACTTCTTTATCAGCAGTATATATTACCACAACTACGTCTCCATTAAATATTTCCACCGATACAGCCCCAACTGATATTTCCACAACGTCCCCGTTTAACATTTCTATTTCATATACTACATTTAGCGAATTCACCACAACATCCTCGCTAAAGATATCGACTCTAACAGCTTCAACTTCTATTTCTACAATAACTGGCTCAAGTGATATTACTACAGAAAGCTTGACTGTAAAAACTATATCGGATATGTCGCCAATTACCACAATGAATATTTCGACTTCTTTATCAGCAGTATATATTACCCCAACGACGTCTCCATTAAATATTTCCACCAAAACAGTCCCAACTGATATTTACACTACGTCCCCGTTTAACATCTCTATTTCATATACTACATTCAGCGAATTGACCACAACATCCTCTCTAAAGATATCGACTCTAACAGCTTCAACTTGTATTGCTACATTAACTGGCTCAAGTGATATTACAACAGAAAGCTTGACTGTAAAAACTATATCGGATATGTCGCCAATTACCACAATGAATATTTCGATTTCTTTATCAGCAGTATATATTACCACAACTACTTCTCCATTAAATATTTCCACCGAAACAGCCCCAACTGATATTTACACTACGTCCCCGTTTTACATCTCAATTACATATAGTACATTCAGTGAATTGACCACAATATGCTCGCTAAAGATATCGACTTTAACAGCTTCAACTTATATTACTACATTAACTGGCTCAAGCGATATTACAACAGAAATCTTGACTATAAAAATGATATCGGGTATATCGCAAATTACCACAATGAATATTTCGACACCTTTGTCAGCAGTAAATATTATCACAACTACGTCTCCATTAAATATTTCCACCGATACAGCCCCAACTGATATTTCCACAACGTCCCCGTTTTACATTTCTATTTCATATACTACATTCAGCGAATTGACCACAACATCCTCGCTAAAGATATCGACTCTAACAGCTTCAACTTCTATTCCTACATTAACTGGCTCAAGTGATATTACAACAGGAAGCTTGACTGTAAAAACTATATCGGATAAGTCGCCAATCACCACAATGAATATTTCGACAACTTTGTCAGCAGTATATATTACCACAACTACGTCTCCATTAAATATTTCCACCGAAACATCCCGAACTGATATTTCCACAATTACCACAATGAATATTTCGACACCTTTATCAGCTGTATATATTTCCACAACTACTTCTCCATTTAATATTTCCACCAAAACAGCCTCAACTGATATTTACACAACGTCCCCGTTTAACATATCTATTTCATATACTACATTCAGCGAATTGACCACTTCATCCTCGCTAAAGATATCGACTCTAACAGCTTCAACGTCTATTCCTACATTAACTGTCTCAAGTGATATTACAACAGAAATCTTGACGGTAAAAACCATATCGGATATGTCGCCAATCACCACAATGAATATTTCAACACCTTTATCATCAGTATGTATTACCAAAACTACGTCTCCATTAAATATTTCCACCGAAACGGCCCGAACTGATATTTCCACAATTACAACAATGAATATTTCGACACCTTTATCAGCTGTATATATTTCCACAACTACTTCTCCATTTAATATTTCCACCAAAACAGCCCCAATTGATATTTACACTACGTCCCCGTTTAACATCTCTATTTCATATACTACATTCAGCGAATTGACCACAACATCCTCTCTAAAGATATCGACTCTAACAGCTTCAACTTGTATTGCTACATTAACTGGCTCAAGTGATATTACAACAGAAAGCTTGACTGTAAAAACTATATCGGATATGTCGCCAATTACCACAATGAATATTTCGATTTCTTTATCAGCAGTATATATTACCACAACTATTTCTCCATTAAATATTTCCACCAACACAGCCCCAACTGATATTTACACTACATCCCCGTTTAATATCTCAATTACATATAGTACATTCAGTGAATTGACCACAATATCCTCGCTAAAGATATCGACTCTAACAGCTTCAACTTATATTCCTACATTAACTGGCTCAAGCGATATTACAACAGAAAGCTTTACTGTAAAAACTATATCGGATATGTCGCCAATTACCACAATGAATATTTCGACTTCTTTATCAGCAGTATATATTACCACAACTACTTCTCCATTAAATATTTCCACCAAAACAGCCCCAACTGATATTTACACTACGTCCCCGTTTAACATCTCAATTACATATAGTACATTCAGTGAATTGACCATAATATCCTCGCTAAAGATATCGACTTTAACAGCTTCAACTTATATTACTACATTAACTGGCTCAAGCGATATTACAACAGAAATCTTGACTATAAAAATTATATCGGATATATCGCAAATTACCACAATGAATATTTCGACACCTTTGTCAGCAGTATATATTATCACAACTACGTCTCCATTAAATATTTCCACCGATACAGCCCCAACTGATATTTCCACAACGTCCCCGTTATACATTTCTATTTCATATACTACATTCAGCGAATTGACCACAACATCCTCGCTAAAGATATCGACTCTAACAGCTTCAACTTCTATTCCTACATTAACTGGCTCAAGTGATTTTACAACACTAAGCTTGACTGTAAAAACTATATCGGATATGTCGCCAATTACCACAATGAATATTTCGACTTCTTTATCAGCAGTATATATTACCACAACTACGTCTCCGTTAAATATTTCCACCAAAACAGCCCCAACTGATATTTACACAACGTCCCCTTTTAACATCTCTATTTCATATACTACATTCAGCGAATTGACCACAACATCCTCGCTAAAGATATCGACTCTAACAGCTTCAACTTATATTCCTACATTAACTGGCTCAAGCGATATTACAACAGAAAGCTTGACTGTAAGAACTATATCGGATATGTCATCAATTACCACAATGAATATTTCGACACCTTTATCAACTGTATATATTTCCACAACTACTTCTCCATTTATTATTTCCACCAAAACAGCCCCAACTGATATTTTCACAACGTCCTCGTTTAACATCTCTATTTCATATACTACATTCAGCGAATTGACCAAAACATCCCCGCTAAAGATATCGACTCTAACAGCTTCAACTTCTATTCCTACATTAACTGGATCAAGTGATATTACAACAGGAAACTTGACTGTAAAAACTATATCGGATATGTTGCCAATTACCACAATGACTATTTCGACTTCTTTATCAGCAGTATATATTACCACAACTACGTCTCCATTAAATATTTCCACCGGTACAGCCCCAACTGATATTTCCACAACGTCCCCGTTTAACATCTCTATTTCATATACTACATTCAGCGAATTGACCACATCATCCTCGCTAAATGTATCAATTCTAACAACTTCAACCTCTATTAATACATTAACTGGCTCAAGTGATATTACAACAGAAAGCTTGACTGTAAGACCTATATCGGATATGTCATCAATTACTACAATGAATATTTCGACACCTTTATCAACTGTATATATTTCCACAACAACTTCTCCATTTAATATTTCCACCAAAACAGCCCCAACTGATATTTTCACAACGTCCTCGTTTAACATCTCTATTTCATATACTACATTCAGCAAATTGACCACAACATCCTTGCTAAAGATATCGACTCTAGCAGCTTCAACTTATATTCCTACATTAACTGGCTCAAGCGATATTACAACAGAAAGCTTGACTGTAAAAACTATATCGGATATGTCGCCAATTACCACAATGAATATTTCGACACCTTTGTCAGCAGTATATATTACCACAACTACGCCTCCATTAAATATTTCCACCGATACAGCCCCAACTGATATTTACACAACGTCCCCGTTTAACATCTCTATTTCATATACTACATTCAGCGAATTGACCACATCATCCTCGCTAAATGTATCAATTCTAACAACTTCAACCTCTATTAATACATTAACTGGCTCAAGTGATATTACAACAGAAAGCCTGACTGTCAAAACTAGATCGGATATGTCGCCGATTACCACAATGAATATTTCAACACCTTTAACATCAGTATATATTACCAAAACTACATATCCATTAAATATTTCCACCGAAACAGCCCGAACTGATATTTCCACAATTACCACAATGAATATTTCGACACCTTTATCAGCTGTATATATTTCCACAACTACTTCTTTATTTAATATTTCCACCAAAACACCCCAAACTGATATTTACACAACGTCCCCTTTTAACAACTCTATTTCATATACTACATTCAGCGAATTGACCACAACATCCTCTCTAAAGATATCGACTCTAACAGCTTCAACTTCTATTCCTACATTAACTGGCTCAAGTGATATTACAGCAGAAAGCTTGAGTGTAAAAACTATATCGGATATGTCGCCAATTACCACAATGAATATTTCGACACCTTTATCAACTGTATATATTTCCACAACTACTTCTCCATTTAATATTTCCACCAAAACAGCCCCAACTGATATTTACACAACGTCCCCTTTTAACATCTCTATTTCATATACTACGTTAAACGAATTGACCACAACATCCTCTCTAAAGATATCGACTCTAACAGCTTCAACTTCTATTCCTACATTAACTGGCTCAAGTGATATTACAACAGAAAACTTGACTGTAAAAACTATATCGGATATGTCGCCAATTACCACAATGAATATTTCGACACCTTTATCAGCTGTATATATTTCCACAACTACTTCTCCATTTAATATTTCCACCAAAACAGCCCCAACTGATATTTACACAACGTCCCCTTTTAACATCTCTATTTCATATACTACATTCAGAGAATTGACCCCAACATCCTCTCTAAAGATATCGACTCTAACAGCTTCAACTTCTATTCCTACATTAACTGGCTCAAGTGATATTACAACAGAAAGCCTGACTGTAAAAACTATATCGGATATGTCGCCAATTACCACAATGAATATTTCGACACCTTTGTCAGCAGTATATATTACCACAACTACGTCTCCATTAAATATTTCCACCGATACAGCCCCCACTGATATTTCTACAATTACCACAATGAATATTTCGACATCTTTATCAGCTGTGTATATTTCCACAAGTACTTCTCCATTTAATATTTCCACCAAAACAGCCCCAACTGATATTTTCACAACGTCCCCGCTTAACATCTCTATTTCATATACTACATTCAGCGAATTGACCACATCATCCTCGCTAAAGATATCGACTCTAACAACTTCAACGTCTATTCCTACATTAACTGTCTCAAGTGATATTACAACAGAAAGCTTGACTGTAAAAACTATATCGGATATGTCGCCAATTACCACAATGAATATTTCAACACCTTTATCATCAGTATATATTACCAAAACTACGTCTCCATTTAATATTTCCACCGAAACAGCCCGAACTGATATTTCCACAATTACCACAATGAATATTTCGACACCTTTATCAGCTGTATATATTTCCACAACTACTTCTCCATTTAATATTTCCACCAAAATAGCCCCAACTGATATTTACACAACGTCCCCTTTTAACATCTCTATTTCATATACTACATTCAGCGAATTGACCACAACATCCTCTCTAAAAATATCGACTCTAACAGCTTCAACGTCTATTCCTACATTAACTGTCTCAAGTGATATTACAACAGAAAACTTGACTGTAAAAACTATATCGGATATGTCGCCAATCACCACTATGAATATTTCGACACCTTTATCATCAGTATATATTACCAAAACTACGTCTCCATTAAATATTTCCACCGAAACAGCCCGAACTGATATTTCCACAATTACCACAATGAATATTTCGACTTCTTTATCAGCTGTATATATTTCCACAACTACTTCTCCATTTAATATTTCCACCAAAACAGCCCCAACTGATATTTACACAACGTCCCCGTTTAACATCTCTATTTCATATACTACATTCAGCGAATTGACCACAACTGCCTCGCTAAAGGTATCGATTCTAAGAACTTCAACTTCTATTCCTACATTAACTGGATCAAGTGATATTACAACAGAAAGCCTGACTGTAAAAACTATATCCGATATGTCGCCAATTACCACAATGAATATTTCGACAACTTTGTCAGCGGTATATATTACCACAACTACGTCTCCATTAAATATTTCCACCGAAACATCCCGAACTGATATTTCCACAATTACCACAATGAATATTTCGACACCTTTATCAGCTGTATATATTTCCACAACTACTTCTCCATTTAATATTTCCCCCAAAACAGCCCCAACTGATGTTTACACAACGTCCCCTTTTAACATCTCTATTTCATATACTACATTCAGCGAATCGACCACAACATCCTCTCTAAAGATATCCACTCTAACAGCTTCAACGTATATTCCTACATTAACTGGATCAAGTGATATTACAACAGAAAGCCTGACTGTAAAAACTATATCGGATATGTCGCCAATTACCACAATGAATATTTCGACAACTTTGTCAGCAGTATATATTACCACAACTACGTCTCCATTAAATATTTCCACCCATACAGTCCCAACTGATATTTCCACAATTACCACAATGAATATTTCAACAACTTTATCAGCTGTATATATTTCCACAACTACTTCTCCAATTAATATTTCCCCCAAAACAGCCCCAACTGATATTTACACAATGTCCCCGTTTAACATCTCTATTTCATGTACTACATTCAGCGAATTGACCACAACTTCCTCGCTAAAGGTATCGATTCTAACAACTTCAACCTCTATTCCTACATTAACTGGATCAAGTGATATTACAACAGAAAGCCTGACTGTAAAAACTATATCGGATATGTCGCCAATTACCACAATGAATATATCGACAACTTTGTCAGCAGTATATATTACCACAACTACGTCTCCATTAAATATTTCCACCGAAACATCTCGAACTGATATTTCCACAATTACAACAATGAATATTTTGACATCCTTATCAGCTGTATATATTTCCACAACTACTTCTCCATTTAATATTTCCACCAAAACAGCCCCAACTGATATTTTCACAACGTCCCCGTTTAACATCTCTATTTCATATACTACATTCAGCGAATTGACCACATCATCCTCGCTAAAGATATCGACTCTAACAGCTTCAACGTCTATTCCTACATTAACTGTCTCAAGTGATATTACAACCGAAAACTTGACTGTAAAAACTATATCGGATATGTCGCCAATCACCACTATGAATATTTCGACACATTTATCATCAGTATATATTACCGCAACTACGTCTCCGTTAAATATTTCCACCGAAACAGCCCCAACTGATATTTCAACAACGTCCCCGTTTAACATCTCTATTTTATATACTACATTTATCGAATTGACCACAACTTCCTCGCTAAATGTATCGATTCTAACAACTTCAACCTCTATTCCTACATTAACTGGATCCAGTGATATTACAACAGGAAGCTTGACTGTAAAAGCTATATCGGATATGTCGCCAATTACCACAATGAATATTTCGACAACTTTGTCAGCAGTATATATTACCACAACTACGTCTCCATTAAATATTTCCACCGAAACATCCCGAACTGATATTTTCACAATTACCACAATGAATATTTCAACACCTTCATCAGCTGTATATATTTCCACAACTACTTCTCCAATTAATATTTCCACCAAAACAGCCCCAACTGATATTTACACTACGTCCCCTTTTAACATCTCTATTTCATATACTACATTCAGCGAATTGACCACAACATCCTCTCTAAAGATATCGACTCTAACAGCTTCAACTTCTATTCCTACATTAACTGGATCAAGTGATATTACAACAGAAAGCCTGACTGTAAAAACTATATCGGATATGTCGCCAATTACCACAATGAATATTTCGACAACTTTGTCAGCAGTATATATTACCACAACTACGTCTCCGTTAAATATTTCCACAGAAACAGCCCCAACTGATATTTCCACAATTACCACAATGAATATTTCGACATCCTCATCAGCTGTATATATTTACACAACTACCTTTCCATTTAATATTTCCACCAAAACATCCCCAACTGATATTTCAACAACGTCCCCGTATAACATCTCTATTTTATATACTACATTTATCGAATTGACCACAACTTCCTCGCTAAAGGTACCGATTCTAACAACTTCAACATCTATTCCTATATTAACTGGCTCAAATGATATTACAACAGAAAGCCTGACTGTAAAAACTATATCGGATATGTCGCCAATTACCACAATGAATATTTCGACACCTTTGTCAGCAGTATATATTACCACAACTACGTCTCCATTAAATATTTCCACCGATACAGCTCCCACTGATATTTCTACAATTACCGCAATGAATATTTCGACATCTTCATCAGCTGTGTATATTTCCACAAGTACTTTTCCATTTAATATTTCCACCAAAACAGCACCAACTGATATTTTCACAACGTCTCCGTTTAACATCTCTATTTCATATTCTACATTCAGCGAATTGACCACATCATCCTCGCTAAAGATATCGACTCTAACAGCTTCAACGTCTATTCCTACATTAACTGTCTCAAGTGATATTACAACCGAAAACTTGACTGTAAAAACTATATCGGATATGTCGCCAATCACCACTATGAATATTTCGACACATTTATCATCAGTATATATTACCGCAACTACGTCTCCGTTAAATATTTCCACCGAAACAGCCCCAACTGATATTTCAACAACGTCCCCGTTTAACATCTCTATTTTATATACTACATTTATCGAATTGACCACAACTTCCTCGCTAAATGTATCGATTCTAACAACTTCAACATATATTCCTACATTAACTGGCTCAAGTGATATTACAACAGAAAGCCTGACTGTAAAAACTATATCGGATATGTCGCCAATTACCACAATGAATATTTCGACACCTTTGTCAGCAGTATATATTACCACAACAACGTCTACATTAAATATTTCCACCGATACAGCCCCCACTGATATATCTACAATTACCACAATGAATATTTCGACATCTTTATCAGCTGTGTATATTTCCACAAGTACTTCTCCATTTAATATTTCCACCAAAACAGCCCCAACTGATATTTTCACAACGTCTCCGTTTAACATCTCTTTTTCATATACTACATTCAGCGAATTGACCACAACATCCTCGCTAAAGATATCGACTCCAACAGCTTCAACTTCTATTCCTACATTAACTGTGTCAAGTGATATTACAACAGGAAGCTTGACTGTAAAAACTATATCGGATATGTCGCCAATTACCACAATGAATATTTCGACTTCTTTATCAGCAGTATATATTACCACAACTACTTTTGCATTAAATATTTCCACCAAAACAGCCCCAACTGATTTTTTCACAACGTCCTCGTTTAACATCTCTATTTCATATACTACATTCAGTGAATTGACCACAACATCCTCGCTAAAGATATCGACTCTAACAGCTTCAACTTCTATTCCTACATTAACTGGATCAAGTGATATTACAACAGAAAGCTTGACTATAAAAATTATATCGGATATGTCGCCAATTACCACAATGAATATTTCGACACCTTTGTCAGCAGTATATATTACCACAACTTCGTCTCCATTAAATATTTCCACCGATACAGCCCCAACTGATATTTCCACAACGTCCCCGTTTAACATTTTTATTTCACATACCACATTCAGCGAATTGACCTCAACATCCTCGCTAAAGATATCGACTGTAACAGCTTCAACTTCTATTTCTACATTAACTGGCTCAAGAGATATTGCAACAGAAAGCTTGACTGTAAGAACTATATCGGATATGTCATCAATTACCACATTGAATATTTCGACACCTTTATCAACTGTATATATTTCCACAACTACTTCTCCATTTAATATTTCCACCAAAACAGCCCCAACTGATATTTTCACAACGTCCTCGTTTAACATCTCTATTTCATATACTACATTCAGCGAATTGACCACAACATCCTCGCTAAAGATATCGACTCTAACAGCTTCAACTTCTATTCCTACATTAACTGGATCAAGTGATATTACAACAGGAAACTTGACTGTAAAAACTATATCGGATATGTTGCCAATTACCACAATGACTATTTCGACTTCTTTATCAGCAGTATATATTACCACAACTACGTCTCCATTAAATATTTCCACCGATACAGCCCCAACTGATATTTCCACAACGTCCCCGTTTAACATTTCTATTTCATATACTACATTTAGCGAATTCACCACAACATCCTCGCTAAAGATATCGACTCTAACAGCTTCAACTTCTATTTCTACAATAACTGGCTCAAGTGATATTACTACAGAAAGCTTGACTGTAAAAACTATATCGGATATGTCGCCAATTACCACAATGAATATTTCGACTTCTTTATCAGCAGTATATATTACCCCAACGACGTCTCCATTAAATATTTCCACCAAAACAGTCCCAACTGATATTTACACTACGTCCCCGTTTAACATCTCTATTTCATATACTACATTCAGCGAATTGACCACAACATCCTCTCTAAAGATATCGACTCTAACAGCTTCAACTTGTATTGCTACATTAACTGGCTCAAGTGATATTACAACAGAAAGCTTGACTGTAAAAACTATATCGGATATGTCGCCAATTACCACAATGAATATTTCGATTTCTTTATCAGCAGTATATATTACCACAACTACTTCTCCATTAAATATTTCCACCAAAACAGCCCCAACTGATATTTACACTACGTCCCCGTTTTACATCTCAATTACATATAGTACATTCAGTGAATTGACCACAATATGCTCGCTAAAGATATCGACTTTAACAGCTTCAACTTATATTACTACATTAACTGGCTCAAGCGATATTACAACAGAAATCTTGACTATAAAAATGATATCGGATATATCGCAAATTACCACAATGAATATTTCGACACCTTTGTCAGCAGTAAATATTATCACAACTACGTCTCCATTAAATATTTCCACCGATACAGCCCCAACTGATATTTCCACAACGTCCCCGTTTTACATTTCTATTTCATATACTACATTCAGCGAATTGACCACAACATCCTCGCTAAAGATATCGACTCTAACAGCTTCAACTTCTATTCCTACATTAACTGGCTCAAGTGATATTACAACAGGAAGCTTGACTGTAAAAACTATATCGGATAAGTCGCCAATCACCACAATGAATATTTCGACAACTTTGTCAGCAGTATATATTACCACAACTACGTCTCCATTAAATATTTCCACCGAAACATCCCGAACTGATATTTCCACAATTACCACAATGAATATTTCGACACCTTTATCAGCTGTATATATTTCCACAACTACTTCTCCATTTAATATTTCCACCAAAACAGCCTCAACTGATATTTACACAACGTCCCCGTTTAACATATCTATTTCATATACTACATTCAGCGAATTGACCACTTCATCCTCGCTAAAGATATCGACTCTAACAGCTTCAACGTCTATTCCTACATTAACTGTCTCAAGTGATATTACAACAGAAATCTTGACGGTAAAAACCATATCGGATATGTCGCCAATCACCACAATGAATATTTCAACACCTTTATCATCAGTATGTATTACCAAAACTACGTCTCCATTAAATATTTCCACCGAAACGGCCCGAACTGATATTTCCACAATTACAACAATGAATATTTCGACACCTTTATCAGCTGTATATATTTCCACAACTACTTCTCCATTTAATATTTCCACCAAAACAGCCCCAATTGATATTTACACTACGTCCCCGTTTAACATCTCTATTTCATATACTACATTCAGCGAATTGACCACAACATCCTCTCTAAAGATATCGACTCTAACAGCTTCAACTTGTATTGCTACATTAACTGGCTCAAGTGATATTACAACAGAAAGCTTGACTGTAAAAACTATATCGGATATGTCGCCAATTACCACAATGAATATTTCGATTTCTTTATCAGCAGTATATATTACCACAACTATTTCTCCATTAAATATTTCCACCAACACAGCCCCAACTGATATTTACACTACATCCCCGTTTAATATCTCAATTACATATAGTACATTCAGTGAATTGACCACAATATCCTCGCTAAAGATATCGACTCTAACAGCTTCAACTTATATTCCTACATTAACTGGCTCAAGCGATATTACAACAGAAAGCTTTACTGTAAAAACTATATCGGATATGTCGCCAATTACCACAATGAATATTTCGACTTCTTTATCAGCAGTATATATTACCACAACTACTTCTCCATTAAATATTTCCACCAAAACAGCCCCAACTGATATTTACACTACGTCCCCGTTTAACATCTCAATTACATATAGTACATTCAGTGAATTGACCATAATATCCTCGCTAAAGATATCGACTTTAACAGCTTCAACTTATATTACTACATTAACTGGCTCAAGCGATATTACAACAGAAATCTTGACTATAAAAATTATATCGGATATATCGCAAATTACCACAATGAATATTTCGACACCTTTGTCAGCAGTATATATTATCACAACTACGTCTCCATTAAATATTTCCACCGATACAGCCCCAACTGATATTTCCACAACGTCCCCGTTATACATTTCTATTTCATATACTACATTCAGCGAATTGACCACAACATCCTCGCTAAAGATATCGACTCTAACAGCTTCAACTTCTATTCCTACATTAACTGGCTCAAGTGATTTTACAACACTAAGCTTGACTGTAAAAACTATATCGGATATGTCGCCAATTACCACAATGAATATTTCGACTTCTTTATCAGCAGTATATATTACCACAACTACGTCTCCGTTAAATATTTCCACCAAAACAGCCCCAACTGATATTTACACAACGTCCCCTTTTAACATCTCTATTTCATATACTACATTCAGCGAATTGTCCACAACATCCTCGCTAAAGATATCGACTCTAACAGCTTCAACTTATATTCCTACATTAACTGGCTCAAGCGATATTACAACAGAAAGCTTGACTGTAAGAACTATATCGGATATGTCATCAATTACCACAATGAATATTTCGACACCTTTATCAACTGTATATATTTCCACAACTACTTATCCATTTATTATTTCCACCAAAACAGCCCCAACTGATATTTTCACAACGTCCTCGTTTAACATCTCTATTTCATATACTACATTCAGCGAATTGACCAAAACATCCTCGCTAAAGATATCGACTCTAACAGCTTCAACTTCTATTCCTACATTAACTGGATCAAGTGATATTACAACAGGAAACTTGACTGTAAAAACTATATCGGATATGTTGCCAATTACCACAATGACTATTTCGACTTCTTTATCAGCAGTATATATTACCACAACTACGTCTCCATTAAATATTTCCACCGGTACAGCCCCAACTGATATTTCCACAACGTCCCCGTTTAACATCTCTATTTCATATACTACATTCAGCGAATTGACCACATCATCCTCGCTAAATGTATCAATTCTAACAACTTCAACCTCTATTAATACATTAACTGGCTCAAGTGATATTACAACAGAAAGCTTGACTGTAAGACCTATATCGGATATGTCATCAATTACTAGAATGAATATTTCGACACCTTTATCAACTGTATATATTTCCACAACAACTTCTCCATTTAATATTTCCACCAAAACAGCCCCAACTGATATTTTCACAACGTCCTCGTTTAACATCTCTATTTCATATACTACATTCAGCAAATTGACCACAACATCCTTGCTAAAGATATCGACTCTAGCAGCTTCAACTTATATTCCTACATTAACTGGCTCAAGCGATATTACAACAGAAAGCTTGACTGTAAAAACTATATCGGATATGTCGCCAATTACCACAATGAATATTTCGACACCTTTGTCAGCAGTATATATTACCACAACTACGCCTCCATTAAATATTTCCACCGATACAGCCCCAACTGATATTTACACAACGTCCCCGTTTAACATCTCTATTTCATATACTACATTCAGCGAATTGACCACATCATCCTCGCTAAATGTATCAATTCTAACAACTTCAACCTCTATTAATACATTAACTGGCTCAAGTGATATTACAACAGAAAGCCTGACTGTCAAAACTAGATCGGATATGTCGCCGATTACCACAATGAATATTTCAACACCTTTAACATCAGTATATATTACCAAAACTACATATCCATTAAATATTTCCACCGAAACAGCCCGAACTGATATTTCCACAATTACCACAATGAATATTTCGACACCTTTATCAGCTGTATATATTTCCACAACTACTTCTTTATTTAATATTTCCACCAAAACACCCCAAACTGATATTTACACAACGTCCCCTTTTAACAACTCTATTTCATATACTACATTCAGCGAATTGACCACAACATCCTCTCTAAAGATATCGACTCTAACAGCTTCAACTTCTATTCCTACATTAACTGGCTCAAGTGATATTACAGCAGAAAGCTTGAGTGTAAAAACTATATCGGATATGTCGCCAATTACCACAATGAATATTTCGACACCTTTATCAACTGTATATATTTCCACAACTACTTCTCCATTTAATATTTCCACCAAAACAGCCCCAACTGATATTTACACAACGTCCCCTTTTAACATCTCTATTTCATATACTACGTTAAACGAATTGACCACAACATCCTCTCTAAAGATATCGACTCTAACAGCTTCAACTTCTATTCCTACATTAACTGGCTCAAGTGATATTACAACAGAAAACTTGACTGTAAAAACTATATCGGATATGTCGCCAATTACCACAATGAATATTTCGACACCTTTATCAGCTGTATATATTTCCACAACTACTTCTCCATTTAATATTTCCACCAAAACAGCCCCAACTGATATTTACACAACGTCCCCTTTTAACATCTCTATTTCATATACTACATTCAGAGAATTGACCCCAACATCCTCTCTAAAGATATCGACTCTAACAGCTTCAACGTATATTACTACATTAACGGTCTCAAGTGATGTTACAACAGAAAGTTTGACGGTAAAAACTATATCGGATATGTCGCCAATCACCACAATGAATATTTCGACAACTTTGTCAGCAGTATATATTACCACAACTACGTCTCCATTAAATATTTCCACCGAAACATCCCGAACTGATATTTCCACAATTACAACAATGAATATTTTGACATCCTTATCAGCTGTATATATTTCCACAACTACTTCTCCATTTAATATTTCCACCAAAACAGCCCCAACTGATATTTACACTACGTCCCCTTTTAACATCTCTATTTCATATACTACATTCAGCGAATTGACCACAATATCCTCTCTAAAGATATCGACTCTAACAGCTTCAACTTCTATTCCTACATTAACTGGATCAAGTGATATTACAACAGAAAGCCTGACTGTAAAAACTATATCGGATATGTCGCCAATTACCACAATGAATATTTCGACAACTTTGTCAGCAGTATATATTATCACAACTACGTCTCCATTAAATATTTCCACCCATACAGTCCCAACTGATATTTCCACAATTACCACAATGAATATTTCAACACCTTTATCAGCTGTATATATTTCCACAACTACTTCTCCAATTAATATTTCCCCCAAAACAGCCCCAACTGATATTTACACAACGTCCCCGTTTAACATCTCTATTTCATATACTACATTCAGCGAATTGACCACAACTGCCTCGCTAAAGGTATCGATTCTAAGAATTTCAACTTCTATTCCTACATTAACTGGATCAAGTGATATTACAACAGAAAGCCTGACTGTAAAAACTATATCCGATATGTCGCCAATTACCACAATGAATATTTCGACAACTTTGTCAGCGGTATATATTACCACAACTACGTCTCCATTAAATATTTCCACCGAAACATCCCGAACTGATATTTCCACAATTACCACAATGAATATTTCGACACCTTTATCAGCTGTATATATTTCCACAACTACTTCTCCATTTAATATTTCCCCCAAAACAGCCCCAACTGATGTTTACACAACGTCCCCTTTTAACATCTCTATTTCATATACTACATTCAGCGAATCGACCACAACATCCTCTCTAAAGATATCCACTCTAACAGCTTCAACGTATATTCCTACATTAACTGGATCAAGTGATATTACAACAGAAAGCCTCACTGTAAAAACTATATCGGATATGTCGCCAATTACCACAATGAATATTTCGACAACTTTGTCAGCAGTATATATTACCACAACTACGTCTCCATTAAATATTTCCACCCATACAGTCCCAACTGATATTTCCACAATTACCACAATGAATATTTCAACAACTTTATCAGCTGTATATATTTCCACAACTACTCCTCCAATTAATATTTCCCCCAAAACAGCCCCAACTGATATTTACACAATGTCCCCGTTTAACATCTCTATTTCATGTACTACATTCAGCGAATTGACCACAACTTCCTCGCTAAAGGTATCGATTCTAACAACTTCAACCTCTATTCCTACATTAACTGGATCAAGTGATATTACAACAGAAAGCCTGACTGTAAAAACTATATCGGATATGTCGCCAATTACCACAATGAATATATCGACAACTTTGTCAGCAGTATATATTACCACAACTACGTCTCCATTAAATATTTCCACCGAAACATCTCGAACTGATATTTCCACAATTACAACAATGAATATTTTGACATCCTTATCAGCTGTATATATTTCCACAACTACTTCTCCATTTAATATTTCCACCAAAACAGCCCCAACTGATATTTTCACAACGTCCCCGTTTAACATCTCTATTTCATATACTACATTCAGCGAATTGACCACATCATCCTCGCTAAAGATATCGACTCTAACAGCTTCAACGTCTATTCCTACATTAACTGTCTCAAGTGATATTACAACCGAAAACTTGACTGTAAAAACTATATCGGATATGTCGCCAATCACCACTATGAATATTTCGACACATTTATCATCAGTATATATTACCGCAACTACGTCTCCGTTAAATATTTCCACCGAAACAGCCCCAACTGATATTTCAACAACGTCCCCGTTTAACATCTCTATTTTATATACTACATTTATCGAATTGACCACAACTTCCTCGCTAAATGTATCGATTCTAACAACTTCAACCTCTATTCCTACATTAACTGGATCCAGTGATATTACAACAGGAAGCTTGACTGTAAAAGCTATATCGGATATGTCGCCAATTACCACAATGAATATTTCGACAACTTTGTCAGCAGTATATATTACCACAACTACGTCTCCATTAAATATTTCCACCGAAACATCCCGAACTGATATTTTCACAATTACCACAATGAATATTTCAACACCTTCATCAGCTGTATATATTTCCACAACTACTTCTCCAATTAATATTTCCACCAAAACAGCCCCAACTGATATTTACACTACGTCCCCTTTTAACATCTCTATTTCATATACTACATTCAGCGAATTGACCACAACATCCTCTCTAAAGATATCGACTCTAACAGCTTCAACTTCTATTCCTACATTAACTGGATCAAGTGATATTACAACAGAAAGCCTGACTGTAAAAACTATATCGGATATGTCGCCAATTACCACAATGAATATTTCGACAACTTTGTCAGCAGTATATATTACCACAACTACGTCTCCGTTAAATATTTCCACAGAAACAGCCCCAACTGATATTTCCACAATTACCACAATGAATATTTCGACATCCTCATCAGCTGTATATATTTACACAACTACCTTTCCATTTAATATTTCCACCAAAACATCCCCAACTGATATTTCAACAACGTCCCCGTATAACATCTCTATTTTATATACTACATTTATCGAATTGACCACAACTTCCTCGCTAAAGGTACCGATTCTAACAACTTCAACATCTATTCCTATATTAACTGGCTCAAATGATATTACAACAGAAAGCCTGACTGTAAAAACTATATCGGATATGTCGCCAATTACCACAATGAATATTTCGACACCTTTGTCAGCAGTATATATTACCACAACTACGTCTCCATTAAATATTTCCACCGATACAGCTCCCACTGATATTTCTACAATTACCGCAATGAATATTTCGACATCTTCATCAGCTGTGTATATTTCCACAAGTACTTTTCCATTTAATATTTCCACCAAAACAGCACCAACTGATATTTTCACAACGTCTCCGTTTAACATCTCTATTTCATATTCTACATTCAGCGAATTGACCACATCATCCTCGCTAAAGATATCGACTCTAACAGCTTCAACGTCTATTCCTACATTAACTGTCTCAAGTGATATTACAACCGAAAACTTGACTGTAAAAACTATATCGGATATGTCGCCAATCACCACTATGAATATTTCGACACATTTATCATCAGTATATATTACCGCAACTACGTCTCCGTTAAATATTTCCACCGAAACAGCCCCAACTGATATTTCAACAACGTCCCCGTTTAACATCTCTATTTTATATACTACATTTATCGAATTGACCACAACTTCCTCGCTAAATGTATCGATTCTAACAACTTCAACATATATTCCTACATTAACTGGCTCAAGTGATATTACAACAGAAAGCCTGACTGTAAAAACTATATCGGATATGTCGCCAATTACCACAATGAATATTTCGACACCTTTGTCAGCAGTATATATTACCACAACAACGTCTACATTAAATATTTCCACCGATACAGCCCCCACTGATATATCTACAATTACCACAATGAATATTTCGACATCTTTATCAGCTGTGTATATTTCCACAAGTACTTCTCCATTTAATATTTCCACCAAAACAGCCCCAACTGATATTTTCACAACGTCTCCGTTTAACATCTCTTTTTCATATACTACATTCAGCGAATTGACCACAACATCCTCGCTAAAGATATCGACTCCAACAGCTTCAACTTCTATTCCTACATTAACTGTGTCAAGTGATATTACAACAGGAAGCTTGACTGTAAAAACTATATCGGATATGTCGCCAATTACCACAATGAATATTTCGACAACTTTATCATCAGTATATATTACCACAACTAGGTCTCCGTTAAATATTTCCACCAAAACATCCCCAACTGATATTTCAACAACGTCCCCGTTTAACATCTCTATTTCATATACTACATTTATCGAATTGACCACAAGTTCCTCGCTAAAGGTATCGATTCTAACAACTTCCACCTCTATTCCTACATTAACTGGCTCAAGTGATATTACAACAAAAAGCCTGACTGTAAAAACTATATCGGATATGTCGCCAATTACCACAATGAATATTTCGACACCTTTTTCAGCAGTATATATTACCACAACTACGTCTCCATTTAATATTTCCACCGAAACAGCCCGAACTGATATTTCCACAATTACCACAATGAATATTTCGACACCTTTATCAGCTGTGTATATTTCCACAACTACTTCTCCATTTAATATTTCCACCAAAACAGCCCAAACTGATATTTACACAACGTCCCCTTTTAACATCTCTATTTCATATACTACATTCAGCGAATTGACCACATCATCCTCGCTAAAGATATCTACTCTAACAACTTCAACGTCTATTCCTACATTAACTGTCTCAAGTGATATTACAACAGAAAGCTTGACCGTAAAAACTATATCGGATATGTCGCCAATTACCACAATGAATATTTCAACACCTTTATCATCAGTATATATTACCAAAACTACGTCTCCATTTAATATTTCCACCGAAACAGCCCGAACTGATATTTCCACAATTACCACAATGAATATTTCGACTTCTTTATCAGCTGTATATATTTCCACAACTACTTCTCCATTTAATATTTCCACCAAAACAGCCCCAACTGATATTTACACAACGTCCCCGTTTAACATCTCTATTTCATATACTACATTCAGCGAATTGATCACATCATCCTCGCTAAAGATATCGACTCTAACAGCTTCAACGTCTATTCCTACATTAACTGTCTCAAGTGATATTACAACCGAAAACTTGACTGTAAAAGCTATATCGGATATGTCGCCAATCACCACTACGAATATTTCGACACATTTATCATCAGTATATATTACCACAACTAGGTCTCCGTTAAATATTTCCACCGAAACAGCCCCAACTGATATTTCCACAATTACCACAATGAATATTTCGACATCCTTATCAGCTGTGTATATTTCCACAACTACTTCTCCATTTAATATTTCCACCAAAACAGCCCCAACTGATATTTTCACAACGTCCCCGTTTAACATCTCTATTTCATATACTACATTCAGCGAATTGACCACATCATCCTCGCTAAAGGTATCGATTCTAAAAACTTCAACGTCTATTCCTACATTAACTGCCTCAAGTGATATTACAACAGAAAGCTTGACGGTAAAAACTATATCGGATATGTCGCCAATTACCACAATGAATATTTCGACTTCTTTATCAGCTGTATATATTTCCACAACTACTTCTCCATTTAATATTTCCACCAAAACAGCCCCAACTGATATTTACACAACGTCCCCGTTTAACATCTCTATTTCATATACTACATTCAGCGAATTGACCACATCATCCTCGCTAAAGATATCGACTCTAACAGCTTCAACGTCTATTCCTACATTAACTGTCTCAAGTGATATTACAACCGAAAACTTGACTGTAAAAACTATATCGGATATGTCGCCAATCACCACTACGAATATTTCGACACATTTATCATCAGTATATATTACCACAACTAGGTCTCCGTTAAATATTTCCACCAAAACATCCCCAACTGATATTTCAACAACGTCCCCGTTTAACATCTCTATTTCATATACTACATTTATCGAATTGACCACAAGTTCCTCGCTAAAGGTATCGATTCTAACAACTTCCACCTCTATTCCTACATTAACTGGCTCAAGTGATATTACAACAGAAAGCTTGACGGTCAAAACTATATCGGATATGTCGCCAATTACCACAATGAATATTTCGACTTCTTTATCAGCTGTATATATTTCCACAACTACTTCTCCATTTAATATTTCCACCAAAACAGCCCCAACTGATATTTACACAACGTCCCCGTTTAACATCTCTATTTCATATACTACATTCAGCGAATTGATCACATCATCCTCGCTAAAGATATCGACTCTAACAGCTTCAACGTCTATTCCTACATTAACTGTCTCAAGTGATATTACAACCGAAAACTTGACTGTAAAAGCTATATCGGATATGTCGCCAATCACCACTACGAATATTTCGACACATTTATCATCAGTATATATTACCACAACTAGGTCTCCGTTAAATATTTCCACCAAAACATCCCCAACTGATATTTCAACAACGTCCCCGTTTAACATCTCTATTTCATATACTACATTCAGCGAATTGATCACATCATCCTCGCTAAAGATATCGACTCTAACAGCTTCAACGTCTATTCCTACATTAACTGTCTCAAGTGATATTACAACCGAAAACTTGACTGTAAAAGCTATATCGGATATGTCGCCAATCACCACTACGAATATTTCGACACATTTATCATCAGTATATATTACCACAACTAGGTCTCCGTTAAATATTTCCACCAAAACATCCTCAACTGATATTTCAACAACGTCCCCGTTTAACATCTCTATTTCATATACTACATTTATCGAATTGACCACAAGTTCCTCGCTAAAGGTATCGATTCTAAAAACTTCCACCTCTATTCCTACATTAACTGGCTCAAGTGATATTACAACAGAAAGCCTGACTGTAAAAGCTATATCGGATATGTCGCCAATCACCACTACGAATATTTCGACACATTTATCATCAGTATATATTACCACAACTAGGTCTCCGTTAAATATTTCCACCAAAACATCCCCAACTGATATTTCAACAACGTCCCCGTTTAACATCTCTATTTCATATACTACATTTATCGAATTGACCACAAGTTCCTCGCTAAAGGTATCGATTCTAACAACTTCCACCTCTATTCCTACATTAACTGGCTCAAGTGATATTACAACAGAAAGCTTGACGGTAAAAACTATATCGGATATGTCGCCAATTACCACAATGAATATTTCGACTTCTTTATCAGCTGTATATATTTCCACAACTACTTCTCCATTTAATATTTCCACCAAAACAGCCCCAACTGATATTTACACAACGTCCCCGTTTAACATCTCTATTTCATATACTACATTTAGCGAATTGACCACATCATCCTCGCTAAAGATATCGACTCTAACAGCTTCAACGTCTATTCCTACATTAACTGTCTCAAGTGATATTACAACCGAAAACTTGACTGTAAAAAGTATATCGGATATGTCGCCAATCACCACTATGAATATTTCGACACATTTATCATCAGTATATATTACCGCAACTACTTCTCCATTTAATATTTCCACCAAAACAGCCCCAACTGATATTTCAACAACGTCCCCGTTTAACATCTCTATTTTATATACTACATTTATCGAATTGACCACAACTTCCTCGCTAAAGGTATCGATTCTAACAACTTCAACATATATTCCTACATTAACTGGCTCAAGTGATATTACAACAGAAAGCCTGACTGTAAAAACTATATCGGATATGTCGCCAATTACCACAATGAATATTTCAACACCTTTATCGTCAGTAGATATTAGCACAACTACGTCTCCATTAAATATTTCCACCGAAACAGCCCGAACTGATATTTCCACAATTACCACAATGAATATTTCGACCACTTTGTCAGAAGTATATATTACCACAACTACGTCTCCATTAAATATCTCCACCGATACAGTCCCCACTGATATTTCTACAATTACCACAATGAATATTTCGACATCTTTATCAGCTGTGTATATTTCCACAAGTACTTCTCCATTTAATATTTCCACCAAAGCAGCCCCAACTGATGTTTTCACAACGTCCCCGTTTAACATCTCTATTTCATATACTACATTCAGCGAATTGACCACAACATCCTGGCTAAAGATATCGACTCTAACAGCTTCAACTTCTATTCCTACATTAACTGGATCAAGTGATATTACAACAGGAAGCTTGACTGTAAAAACTATATCGGATATGTCGCCAATTACCACAATGAATATTTCGACAACTTTGTCAGCAGTATATATTACCACAACTACGTCTCCATTAAATATCTCCACCGATACAGTCCCCACTGATATTTCTACAATTACCACAATGAATATTTCGACATCTTTATCAGCTGTGTATATTTCCACAAGTACTTCTCCATTTAATATTTCCACCAAAGCAGCCCCAACTGATGTTTTCACAACGTCCCCGTTTAACATCTCTATTTCATATACTTCATTCAGCGAATTGACCACATCATCCTCGCTAAAGATATCGACTCTAACAGCTTCAACGTCTATTCCTACATTAACTGTCTCAAGTGATATTACAACCGAAAACTTGACTGTAAAAACTATATCGGATATGTCGCCAATCACCACTATGAATATTTCGACACATTTATCATCAGTATATATTGCCGCAACTAGGTCTCCGTTAAATATTTCCACCAAAACATCCCCAACTGATATTTCAACAACGTCCCCGTTTAACATCTCTATTTCATATACTACATTTATGGAATTGACCACAAGCTCCTCGCTAAAGATATCGATTCTAACAACTTCCATCTCTATTCCTACATTAACTGTCTCAAGTGATATTACAACCGAAAACTTGACTGTAAAAACTATATCGGATATGTCGCCAATCACCACTACGAATATTTCGACACATTTATCATCAGTATATATTACCACAACTAGGTCTCCGTTAAATATTTCCACCAAAACATCCCCAACTGATATTTCAACAACGTTCCCGTTTAACATCTCTATTTCATATACTACATTTATCGAATTGACCACAAGTTCCTCGCTAAAGATATCGATTCTAACAACTTCCACCTCTATTCCTACATTAACTGTCTCAAGTGATATTACAACCGAAAACTTGACTGTAAAAACTATATCGGATATGTCGCCAATCACCACTACGAATATTTCGACACATTTATCATCAGTATATATTACCACAACTAGGTCTCCGTTAAATATTTCCACCAAAACATCCCCAACTGATATTTCAACAACGTCCCCGTTTAACATCTCTATTTCGTATACTACATTTATCGAATTGACCACAAGTTCCTCGCTAAAGGTATCGATTCTAACAACTTCCACCTCTATTCCTACATTAACTGGCTCAAGTGATATTACAGCAGAAAGCTTGACGGTAAAAACTATATCGGATATGTCGCCAATTACCACAATGAATATTTCGACACATTTATCATCAGTATATATTACCATAACTAGGTCTCCGTTAAATATTTCCACCGAAACAGCCCCAACTGATATTTCTACAATTACCACAATGAATATTTCGACATCCTTATCAGCTGTATATATTTCCACAACTACTTCTCCATTTAATATTTCCACCAAAACAGCCAAAACTGATATTTTCACAACGTCCCCGTTTAACATCTCTATTTCATATACTACATTCAGCAAATTGACCACAACATCCTCTCTAAAGATATCGACTCTAACAACTTCAACGTCTATTCCTACATTAACTGTCTCAAGTGATATTACAACAGAAAGCTTGACGGTAAAAACTATATCGGATATGTCGCCAATTACCACAATGAATATTTCAACACCTTTATCATCAGTATATATTACCAAAACTACGTCTCCATTTAATATTTCCACCGAAACAGCCCGAACTGATATTTCCACAATTACCACAATGAATATTTCGACACCTTTATCAGCTGTGTATATTTCCACAACTACTTCTCCATTTAATATTTCCACAAAAACAGCCCCAACTGATATTTACACAACGTCCCCTTTTAACATCTCTATTTCATATACTACATTCAGCAAATTGACCACAACATCCTCTCTAAAGATATCGACTCTAACAGCTTCAACGTCTATTCCTACATTCACAGTCTCAAGTGATATTAGAACAGGAAGCTTGACGGTAAAAACTATATCGGATATGTCGCCAATTACCACAATGAATATTTCGACTTCTTTATCAGCTGTATATATTTCCACAACTACTTCTCCATTTAATATTTCCACCAAAACAGCCCCAACTGATATTTACACAACGTCCCCGTTTAACATCTCTATTTCATATACTACATTCAGCGAATTGATCACATCATCCTCGCTAAAGATATCGACTCTAACAGCTTCAACGTCTATTCCTACATTAACTGTCTCAAGTGATATTACAACCGAAAACTTGACTGTAAAAGCTATATCGGATATGTCGCCAATCACCACTACGAATATTTCGACACATTTATCATCAGTATATATTACCACAACTAGGTCTCCGTTAAATATTTCCACCGAAACAGCCCCAACTGATATTTCAACAACGTCCCCGTTTAACATCTCTATTTTATATACTACATTTATCGAATTGACCACAACTTCCTCGCTAAAGGTATCGATTCTAACAACTTCAACATATATTCCTACATTAACTAACTCAAGTGATATTACAACAGAAAGCCTGACTGTAAAAACTATATCGGATATGTCGCCAATTACCACAATGAATATTTCGACACCTTTGTCAGCAGTATATATTACCACAACTACGTCTCCATTAAATATTTCCACCGATACAGCCCCCACTGATATTTCTACAATTACCACAATGAATATTTCGACATCTTCATCAGCTGTGTATATTTCCACAAGTACTTTTCCATTTAATATTTCCACCAAAACAGCCCCAACTGATATTTTCACAACGTCTCCGTTTAACATCTCTATTTCATATACTACATTCAGCGAATTGACCACAACATCCTCTCTAAAAATATCGACTCTAACAGCTTCAACGTCTATTCCTACATTAACTGTCTCAAGTGATATTACAACAGAAAACTTGACTGTAAAAACTATATCGGATATGTCGCCAATCACCACTATGAATATTTCGACACATCTATCATCAGTATATATTACCACAACTACGTCTCCGTTAAATATTTCCACCGAAACAGCCCCAACTGATATTTCCACAATTACCACAATGAATATTTCGACATCCTTATCAGCTGTATATATTTCCACAAGTACTTCTCCATTTAATATTTCCACCAAAACAGCCCCAACTGATATTTCAACAACGTCCCCGTTTAACATCTCTATTACATATACTACATTTATCGAATTGACCACAACTTACTCGCTAAAGGTATCGATTCTAACAACTTCAACGTCTATTCCTACATTAACTGCCACAAGTGATATTACAACAGAAAGCTTGACGGTAAAAGCTATATCGGATATGTCGCCAATTACCACAATGAATATTTCAACACCTTTATCATCAGTATATATTACCAAAACTACTTCTCCATTTAATATTTCCACCAAAACAGCCCCAACTGATATTTACACAACGTCCCCGTTTAACATCTCTATTTCATATACTACATTCAGCGAATTGACCACATCATCCTCGCTAAAGGTATCGACTCTAACAGCTTCAACGTCTATTCCTACATTAACTGTCTCAAGTGATATTACAACCGAAAACTTGACTGTAAAAACTATATCGGATATGTCTCCAATCACCACTACGAATATTTCGACACATTTATCATCAGTATATATTACCACAACTAGGTCTCCGTTAAATATTTCCACCGAAACAGCCCCAACTGATATTTCCACAATTACCACAATGAATATTTCGACATCCTTATCAGCTGTATATATTTCCACAACTACTTCTCCATTTAATATTTCCACCAAAACATCCCCAACTGATATTTCAACAACGTCCCCGTTTAACATCTCTATTTCATATACTACATTTATCGAATTGACCACAACTTCCTCGCTAAAGGTATCGATTCTAACAACTTCCACCTCTATTCCTACATTAACTGGCTCAAGTGATATTACAACAGAAAGCCTGACTGTAAAAACTATATCGGATATGTCGCCAATTACCACAATGAATATTTCGACACCTTTGTCAGCAGTATATATTACCACAACTACGTCTCCATTAAATATTTCCACCGATACAGCCCCCACTGATATTTCTACAATTACCACAATGAATATTTCGACATCTTTATCAGCTGTGTATATTTCCACAAGTACTTCTCCATTTAATATTTACACCAAAACAGCCCCAACTGATATTTTCACAACGTCCCCGCTTAACATCTCTATTTCATATACTACATTCAGCGAATTGACCACATCATCCTCGCTAAAGATATCGACTCTAACAACTTCAACGTCTATTCCTACATTAACTGTCTCAAGTGATATTACAACAGAAAACTTGACTGTAAAAACTATATCGGATATGTCGCCAATCACCACTATGAATATTTCGACACATCTGTCATCAGTATATATTACCACAACTACGTCTCCGTTAAATATTTCCACCGAAACAGTCCCAACTGATATTTCCACAATTACCACAATGAATATTTCGACATCCTTATCAGCTGTATATATTTCCACAACTACTTCTCCATTTAATATTTCCACCAAAACATCCCCAACTGATATTTCAACAACGTCCCCGTTTAACATCTCTATTACATATACTACATTTATCGAATTGACCACAACTTCCTCGCTAAAGGTATCGATTCTAACAACTTCAACCCCTATTCCTACATTAACTGGCTCAAGTGATATTACAACAGAAAGCCTGACTGTAAAAACTATATCGGGTATGTCGCCAATTACCACAATGAATATTTCAACACCTTCATCATCAGTATATATTACCAAAACTACTTCTCCATTTAATATTTCCACCAAAACAGCCCCAACTGATATTTACACAACGTCACCGTTTAACATCTCTATTTCATATACTAAATTCAGCGAATTGACCACATCATCCTCGCTAAAGATATCGACTCTAACAGCTTCAACGTCTATTCCTACATTAACTGTCTCAAGTGATATTACAAGAGAAAGCTTGACGGTAAAAACTATGTCGGATATGTCGCCAATTACCACAATGAATATTTCAACACCTTTATCATCAGTATATATTACCAAAACTACGTCTCCATTTAATATTTCCACCGAAACAGCCCGAACTTATATTTCCACAATTACCACAATGTATATTTCGACATCCTTATCAGCTGTATATATTTCCACAACTACTTCTCCATTTAATATTTCCACCAAAACATCCCCAACTGATATTTCAACAACGTCCCCGTTTAACATCTCTATTTCATATACTACATTTATCGAATTGACCACAACTTCCTCGCTAAAGGTATCGATTCTAACAACTTCAACCTCTATTCCTACATTAACTGGCTCAAGTGATATTACAACAGAAAGCCTGACTGTAAAAACTATATCGGGTATGTCGCCAATTACCACAATGAATATTTCAACACCTTTATCATCAGTATATATTACCAAAACTACGTCTCCATTAAATATTTCCACCGAAACAGCCCGAACTGATATTTACACAACGTCCCCGTTTAACATCTCTATTTCATATACTACATTTAGCGAATTGACCACATCATCCTCGCTAAAGATATCGACTCTAACAACTTCCACCTCTATTCCTACATTAACTGTCTCAAGTGATATTACAACAGAAAGCTTGACAGTAAAAACTATATCGGATATGTCGCCAATTACCACAATGAATATTTCGACACCTTTGTCAGCAGTATATATTACCACAACTACTTCTCCATTTAATATTTCCACCAAAACAGCCCCAACTGATATTTTCACGACGTCCCCGTTTATCATCTCTATTTCATATACTACATTCAGCGAATTGACCACATCATCCTCGCTAAAGATATCGACTCTAACAACTTCCACCTCTATTCCTACATTAACTGTCTCAAGTGATATTACAACAGAAAGCTTGACTGTAAAAACTATATCGGATATGTCGCCAATTACCACAATGAATATTTCGACACCTTTGTCAGCAGTATATATTACCACAACTACGTCTCCATTAAATATTTCCACCGATACAGCCCTAACTGATATTTCCACAATTACCACGATGAATATTTCGACATCTTTATCAGCTGTGTATATTTCCACAAGTACTTCTCCATTTAATATTTCCACCAAAACAGCCCCAACTGATATTTTCACAACGTCCCCGTTTAACATCTCTATTTCATATATTACATTCAGCGAATTGACCACAACATCCTCAAGTGATATTACAACAGAAAGCTTGACTGTAACAACTATCTCGGATATGTCGCCAATTACCACAATTGGTATTTCGACACCTTTATCAGCAGTATATATTACAACAACTACGTCTCCATTAAATATTTCCACCAAAACAGCCCCAACTGATATTTTCGCAACGTCCCCGTTTAACATCTCTATTTCATATATTACATTCAGCGAATTGACCACAACATCCTCAAGTGATATTACAACAGAAAGCTTGACTGTAACAACTATCTCGGATATGTCGCCAATTACCACAATTGGTATTTCGACACCTTTATCAGCAGTATATATTACCACAACTACGTCTCCATTTAATATTTCCACCAAAACAGCCCCAACTGATATTTTCCCAATGTCCCAGTTTAACATCTCTATTTCATATACTACATTTATCGAATTGACCACAACTTCCTCGCTAAAGATATCGACTCTAACAGCTTCAACTTCTATTCCTACATTAACTGGATCAAGTGATATTACAACAGAAAGCCTGACTGTAAAAACTATATCGGATATGTCGCCAATTACCACAATGAATATTTCGACAACTTTGTCAGCAGTATATATTACCACAACTACGTCTCCATTAAATATTTCCATCGACACAGCCCGAACTGATATTTCCACAATTACCACAATGAATATTTCGACACCTTTATCAGCTGTATATATTTCCACAACTACTTCTCCATTTAATATTTCCACCAAAACAGCCCCAACTGATATTTACACAACGTCCCCGTTTAACATCTCTATTTCATATACTACATTCAGCGAATTGACCACATCATCCTCGCTAAAGATATCGACTCAAACAGCTTCAACGTCTATTCCTACATTAACTGTCTCAAGTGATATTACAAGAGAAAGCTTGACGGTAAAAACTATGTCGGATATGTCGCCAATTACCACAATGAATATTTCAACACCTTTATCATCAGTATATATTACCAAAACTACGTCTCCATTTAATATTTCCACCGAAACAGCCCGAACTGATATTTCCACAATTACCACAATGAATATTTCGACACCTTTATCAGCTGTATATATTTCCACAAGTACTTCTCCATTTAATATTTCCATCAAAACAGCCCCAACTGATATTTTCACAACGTCCCCGTTTAACATCTCTATTTCATATACTACATTCAGCGAATTGACCACAACATCCTGGCTAAAGATATCGACTCTAACAGCTTCAACTTCTATTCCTACATTAACTGGATCAAGTGATATTACAACAGGAAGCTTGACTGTAAAAACTATATCGGATATGTCGCCAATTACCACAATGAATATTTCGACAACTTTGTCAGCAGTATATATTACCACAACTAGGTCTCCATTAAATATTTCCACCGAAACAGCCCGAACTAATATTTCCACAATTACCACAATGAATATTTCGACACCTTTATCAGCTGTATATATTTCCACAAGTACTTCTCCATTTAATATTTCCACCAAAACAGCCCCAACTGATATTTTCACAACGTCCCCGTTTAACATCTCTATTTCATATACTACATTCAGCGAATTGAACACATCATCCTCGCTAAAGATATCGACTCTAACAACTTCAACGTCTATTCCTACATTAACTGCCACAAGTGATATTACAACAGAAAGCTTGACGGTAAAAGCTATATCGGATATGTCGCCAATTACCACAATGAATATTTCGACATCTTTATCAGCTGTATATATTTCCACAACTACTTCTCCATTTAATATTTCCACCAAAACAGCCCCAACTGATATTTACACAACGTCCCCGTTTAACATCTCTATTTCATATACTACATTCAGCGAATTGACCACATCATCCTCGCTAAAGATATCGACTCTAACAGCTTCAACGTCTATTCCTACATTAACTGTCTCAAGTGATATTACAACCGAAAATTTGACGGTAAAAACTATATCGGATATGTCTCCAATCACCACTACGAATATTCCGACACATTTATCATCAGTATATATTACCACAACTAGGTCTCCGTTAAATATTTCCACCGAAACAGCCCCAACTGATATTTCCACAATTACCACAATGAATATTTCGACATCCTTATCAGCTGTATATATTTCCACAACTACTTCTCCATTTAATATTTCCACCAAAACATCCCCAACTGATATTTCAACAACGTCCCCGTTTAACATCTCTATTTCATATACTACATTTATCGAATTGACCACAACTTCCTCGCTAAAGGTATCGATTCTAACAACTTCCACCTCTATTCCTACATTAACTGGCTCAAGTGATATTACAACAGAAAGCCTGACTGTAAAAACTATATCGGATATGTCGCCAATTACCACAATGAATATTTCGACACATTTGTCAGCAGTATATATTACCACAACTACGTCTCCATTAAATATTTCCACCGATACAGCCCCCACTGATATTTCTACAATTACCACAATGAATATTTCGACATCTTTATCAGCTGTGTATATTTCCACAAGTACTTCTCCATTTAACATTTCCACCAAAACAGCCCCAACTGATATTTTCACAACGTCCCCGCTTAACATCTCTATTTCATATACTACATTCAGCGAATTGACCACATCATCCTCGCTAAAGATATCGACTCTAACAACTTCAACGTCTATTCCTACATTAACTGTCTCAAGTGATATTACAACAGAAAGCTTGACGGTAAAAACTATATCGGATATGTCGCCAATTACCACAATGAATATTTCAACACCTTTATCATCAGTATATATTACCAAAACTACGTCTCCATTTAATATTTCCACCGAAACAGCCCGAACTGATATTTCCACAATTACCACAATGAATATTTCGACACCTTTATCAGCTGTATATATTTCCACAACTACTTCTCCATTTAATATTTCCACCAAAATAGCCCCAACTGATATTTACACAACGTCCCCTTTTAACATCTCTATTTCATATACTACATTCAGCGAATTGACCACAACATCCTCTCTAAAAATATCGACTCTAACAGCTTCAACGTCTATTCCTACATTAACTGTCTCAAGTGATATTACAACAGAAAACTTGACTGTAAAAACTATATCGGATATGTCGCCAATCACCACTATGAATATTTCGACACCTTTATCATCAGTATATATTACCAAAACTACGTCTCCATTAAATATTTCCACCGAAACAGCCCGAACTGATATTTCCACAATTACCACAATGAATATTTCGACTTCTTTATCAGCTGTATATATTTCCACAACTACTTCTCCATTTAATATTTCCACCAAAACAGCCCCAACTGATATTTACACAACGTCCCCGTTTAACATCTCTATTTCATATACTACATTCAGCGAATTGACCACATCATCCTCGCTAAAGATATCGACTCAAACAGCTTCAACGTCTATTCCTACATTAACTGTCTCAAGTGATATTACAAGAGAAAGCTTGACGGTAAAAACTATGTCGGATATGTCGCCAATTACCACAATGAATATTTCAACACCTTTATCATCAGTATATATTACCAAAACTACGTCTCCATTTAATATTTCCACCGAAACAGCCCGAACTGATATTTCCACAATTACCACAATGAATATTTCGACACCTTTATCAGCTGTATATATTTCCACAAGTACTTCTCCATTTAATATTTCCATCAAAACAGCCCCAACTGATATTTTCACAACGTCCCCGTTTAACATCTCTATTTCATATACTACATTCAGCGAATTGACCACAACATCCTGGCTAAAGATATCGACTCTAACAGCTTCAACTTCTATTCCTACATTAACTGGATCAAGTGATATTACAACAGGAAGCTTGACTGTAAAAACTATATCGGATATGTCGCCAATTACCACAATGAATATTTCGACAACTTTGTCAGCAGTATATATTACCACAACTAGGTCTCCATTAAATATTTCCACCGAAACAGCCCGAACTAATATTTCCACAATTACCACAATGAATATTTCGACACCTTTATCAGCTGTATATATTTCCACAAGTACTTCTCCATTTAATATTTCCACCAAAACAGCCCCAACTGATATTTTCACAACGTCCCCGTTTAACATCTCTATTTCATATACTACATTCAGCGAATTGACCACATCATCCTCGCTAAAGATATCGACTCTAACAACTTCAACGTCTATTCCTACATTAACTGCCACAAGTGATATTACAACAGAAAGCTTGACGGTAAAAGCTATATCGGATATGTCGCCAATTACCACAATGAATATTTCGACATCTTTATCAGCTGTATATATTTCCACAACTACTTCTCCATTTAATATTTCCACCAAAACAGCCCCAACTGATATTTACACAACGTCTCCGTTTAACATCTCTATTTCATATACTACATTCAGCGAATTGACCACATCATCCTCGCTAAAGATATCGACTCTAACAGCTTCAACGTCTATTCCTACATTAACTGTCTCAAGTGATATTACAACCGAAAATTTGACTGTAAAAACTATATCGGATATGTCTCCAATCACCACTACGAATATTCCGACACATTTATCATCAGTATATATTACCACAACTAGGTCTCCGTTAAATATTTCCACCGAAACAGCCCCAACTGATATTTCCACAATTACCACAATGAATATTTCGACATCCTTATCAGCTGTATATATTTCCACAACTACTTCTCCATTTAATATTTCCACCAAAACATCCCCAACTGATATTTCAACAACGTCCCCGTTTAACATCTCTATTTCATATACTACATTTATCGAATTGACCACAACTTCCTCGCTAAAGGTATCGATTCTAACAACTTCCACCTCTATTCCTACATTAACTGGCTCAAGTGATATTACAACAGAAAGCCTGACTGTAAAAACTATATCGGATATGTCGCCAATTACCACAATGAATATTTCGACACCTTTGTCAGCAGTATATATTACCACAACTACGTCTCCATTAAATATTTCCACCGATACAGCCCCCACTGATATTTCTACAATTACCACAATGAATATTTCGACATCTTTATCAGCTGTGTATATTTCCACAAGTACTTCTCCATTTAATATTTCCACCAAAACAGCCCCAACTGATATTTTCACAACGTCCCCGCTTAACATCTCTATTTCATATACTACATTCAGCGAATTGACCACATCATCCTCGCTAAAGATATCGACTCTAACAACTTCAACGTCTATCCCTACATTAACTGTCTCAAGTGATATTACAACAGAAAGCTTGACTGTAAAAACTATATCGGATATGTCGCCAATTACCACAATGAATATTTCAACACCTTTATCATCAGTATATATTACCAAAACTACGTCTCCATTTAATATTTCCACCGAAACAGCCCGAACTGATATTTCCACAATTACCACAATGAATATTTCGACACCTTTATCAGCTGTATATATTTCCACAACTACTTCTCCATTTAATATTTCCACCAAAATAGCCCCAACTGATATTTACACAACGTCCCCTTTTAACATCTCTATTTCATATACTACATTCAGCGAATTGACCACAACATCCTCTCTAAAAATATCGACTCTAACAGCTTCAACGTCTATTCCTACATTAACTGTCTCAAGTGATATTACAACAGAAAACTTGACTGTAAAAACTATATCGGATATGTCGCCAATCACCACTATGAATATTTCGACACCTTTATCATCAGTATATATTACCAAAACTACGTCTCCATTAAATATTTCCACCGAAACAGCCCGAACTGATATTTCCACAATTACCACAATGAATATTTCGACTTCTTTATCAGCTGTATATATTTCCACAACTACTTCTCCATTTAATATTTCCACCAAAACAGCCCCAACTGATATTTACACAACGTCCCCGTTTAACATCTCTATTTCATATACTACATTCAGCGAATTGACCACATCATCCTCGCTAAAGATATCGACTCTAACAGCTTCAACGTCTATTCCTACATTAACTGTCTCAAGTGATATTACAACCGAAAACTTGACTGTAAAAACTATATCGGATATGTCGCCAATCACCACTATGAATATTTCGACACATTTATCATCAGTATATATTACCGCAACTACGTCTCCGTTAAATATTTCCACCGAAACAGCCCCAACTGATATTTCAACAACGTCCCCGTTTAACATCTCAATTTTATATACTACATTTATCGAATTGACCACAACTTCCTCGCTAAAGGTATCGATTCTAACAACTTCCACCTCTATTCCTACATTAACTGGCTCAAGTGATATTACAACAGAAAGCCTGACTGTAAAAACTATATCGGATATGTCGCCAATTACCACAATGAATATTTCAACACCTTTATCGTCAGTAGATATTACCACAACTACGTCTCCATTAAATATTTCCACCGAAACAGCCCGAACTGATATTTCCACAATTACCACAATGAATATTTCGACCACTTTGTCAGAAGTATATATTATCACAACTACGTCTCCATTAAATATTTCCACCGATACAGTCCCCACTGATATTTCTACAATTACCACAATGAATATTTCGACATCTTTATCAGCTGTGTATATTTCCACAAGTACTTCTCCATTTAATATTTCCATCAAAACAGCCCCAACTGATATTTTCACAACGTCCTCGTTTAACATCTCTATTTCATATACTACATTCAGCGAATTGACCACAACATCCTGGCTAAAGATATCGACTCTAACAGCTTCAACTTCTATTCCTACATTAACTGGATCAAGTGATATTACAACCGGAAGCTTGACTGTAAAAACTATATCGGATATGTCGCCAATTACCACAATGAATATTTCGACAACTTTGTCAGCAGTATATATTACCACAACTACGTCTCCATTAAATATTTCCACCGAAACAGCCCGAACTAATATTTCCACAATTACCACAATGAATATTTCGACACCTTTATCAGCTGTATATATTTCCACAAGTACTTCTCTATTTAATATTTCCACCAAAACAGCCCTAACTGATATTTTCACAACGTCCCCTTTTAACATCTCTATTTCATATACTACATTCAGCGAATTGACCACATCATCCTCGCTAAAGATATCGACTCTAACAACTTCAACGTCTATTCCTACATTAACTGCCACAAGTGATATTACAACAGAAAGCTTGACGGTAAAAGCTATATCGGATATGTCGCCAATTACCACAATGAATATTTCGACATCTTTATCAGCTGTATATATTTCCACAACTACTTCTCCATTTAATATTTCCACCAAAACAGCCCCAACTGATATTTACACAACGTCCCCGTTTAACATCTCTATTTCATATACTACATTCAGCGAATTGACCACATCATCCTCGCTAAAGATATCGACTATAACAGCTTCAACGTCTATTCCTTTATTAACTGTATCAAGTGATATTACAACCGAAAACTTGACTGTAAAAACTATATCGGATATGTCGCCAATCACCACTACGAATATTTCTACACATTTATCATCAGTATATATTACCGCAACTACGTCTCCGTTAAATATTTCCACCGAAACAGCCCCAACTGATATTTCAACAACGTCCCCATTTAACATCTCTATTTTATATACTACATTTGTCGAATTGACCACAACTTCCTCGCTAAAGGTATCGATTCTAACAACTTCAACATATATTCCTACATTAACTGGCTCAAGTGATATTACAACAGAAAGCCTGACTGTAAAAACTATATCGGATATGTCGCCAATTACCACAATGAATATTTCGACACCTTTGTCAGCAGTATATATTACCACAACTACGTCTCCATTAAATATTTCCACCGATACAGCCCCCACTGATATTTCTACAATTACCACAATGAATATTTCGACATCTTCATCAGCTGTGTATATTTCCACAAGTACTTTTCCATTTAATATTTCCACCAAAACAGCCCCAACTGATATTTTCACAACGTCTCCGTTTAACATCTCTATTTCATATACTACATTCAGCGAATTGACTACAACATCCTCGCTAAAGATATCGACTCTAACAGCTTCAACTTCTATTCCTACATTAACCGGATCAAGTGATATTACAACAGAAAGCCTGACTGTAAAAACTATATCGGATATGTCGCCAATTACCACAATGAATATTTCGACAACTTTGTCAGCAGTATATATTACCACAACTACGTCTACATTAAATATTTCCATCGAAACAGCCCGAACTGATATTTCCACAATTACCACAATGAATATTTCGACACCTTTATCAGCTGTATATATTTCCACAACTAAATATCCATTTAATATTTCCACCAAAACAGCCCCAACTGATATTTACACAACGTCACCGTTTAACATCTCTATTTCATATACTACATTCAGCGAATTGACCACATCATCCTCGCTAAAGATATCGACTCTAACAGCTTCAACGTCTATTCCTACATTAACTGTCTCAAGTGATATTACAAGAGAAAGCTTGACGGTAAAAACTATGTCGGATATGTCGCCAATTACCACAATGAATATTTCAACACCTTTATCATCAGTATATATTACCAAAACTACGTCTCCATTTAATATTTCCACCGAAACAGCCCGAACTTATATTTCCACAATTACCACAATGAATATTTCGACACCTTTATCAGCTGTATATATTTCCACGACTACTTCTCCATTTAATATTTCCACCAAAATAGCCCCAACTGATATTTACACAACGTCCCCTTTTAACATCTCTATTTCATATACTACATTCAGCGAATTGACCACAACATCCTCTCTAAAAATATCGACTCTAACAGCTTCAACGTCTATTCCTACATTAACTGTCTCAAGTGATATTACAACAGAAAACTTGACTGTAAAAACTATATCGGATATGTCGCCAATCACCACTATGAATATTTCGACACATCTGTCATCAGTATATATTACCACAACTACGTCTCCGTTAAATATTTCCACCGAAACAGTCCCAACTGATATTTCCACAATTACCACAATGAATATTTCGACATCCTTATCAGCTGTATATATTTCCACAACTACTTCTCCATTTAATATTTCCACCAAAACATCCCCAACTGATATTTCAACAACGTCCCCGTTTAACATCTCTATTTCATATACTACATTTATCGAATTGACCACAACTTCCTCGCTAAAGGTATCGATTCTAACAACTTCAACCTCTATTCCTACATTAACTGGCTCAAGTGATATTACAACAGAAAGCCTGACTGTAAAAACTATATCGGGTATGTCGCCAATTACCACAATGAATATTTCAACACCTTTATCATCAGTATATATTACCAAAACTACGTCTCCATTAAATATTTCCACCGAAACAGCCCGAACTGATATTTCCACAATTACCACAATGAATATTTCGACTTCTTTATCAGCTGTATATATTTCCACAACTACTTCTCCATTTAATATTTCCACCAAAACAGCCCCAACTGATATTTACACAACGTCCCCGTTTAACATCTCTATTTCATATACTACATTTAGCGAATTGACCACATCATCCTCGCTAAAGATATCGACTCTAACAGCTTCAACGTCTATTCCTACATTAACTGTCTCAAGTGATATTACAACCGAAAACTTGACTGTAAAAAGTATATCGGATATGTCGCCAATCACCACTATGAATATTTCGACACATTTATCATCAGTATATATTACCGCAACTACTTCTCCATTTAATATTTTCACCAAAACAGCCCCAACTGATATTTCAACAACGTCCCCGTTTAACATCTCTATTTTATATACTACATTTATCGAATTGACCACAACTTCCTCGCTAAAGGTATCGATTCTAACAACTTCAACATATATTCCTACATTAACTGGCTCAAGTGATATTACAACAGAAAGCCTGACTGTAAAAACTATATCGGATATGTCGCCAATTACCACAATGAATATTTCAACACCTTTATCGTCAGTAGATATTAGCACAACTACGTCTCCATTAAATATTTCCACCGAAACAGCCCGAACTGATATTTCCACAATTACCACAATGAATATTTCGACCACTTTGTCAGAAGTATATATTACCACAACTACGTCTCCATTAAATATCTCCACCGATACAGTCCCCACTGATATTTCTACAATTACCACAATGAATATTTCGACATCTTTATCAGCTGTGTATATTTCCACAAGTACTTCTCCATTTAATATTTCCACCAAAGCAGCCCCAACTGATGTTTTCACAACGTCCCCGTTTAACATCTCTATTTCATATACTACATTCAGCGAATTGACCACAACATCCTGGCTAAAGATATCGACTCTAACAGCTTCAACTTCTATTCCTACATTAACTGGATCAAGTGATATTACAACAGGAAGCTTGACTGTAAAAACTATATCGGATATGTCGCCAATTACCACAATGAATATTTCGACAACTTTGTCAGCAGTATATATTACCACAACTACGTCTCCATTAAATATCTCCACCGATACAGTCCCCACTGATATTTCTACAATTACCACAATGAATATTTCGACATCTTTATCAGCTGTGTATATTTCCACAAGTACTTCTCCATTTAATATTTCCACCAAAGCAGCCCCAACTGATGTTTTCACAACGTCCCCGTTTAACATCTCTATTTCATATACTACATTCAGCGAATTGACCACATCATCCTCGCTAAAGATATCGACTCTAACAGCTTCAACGTCTATTCCTACATTAACTGTCTCAAGTGATATTCCAACCGAAAACTTGACTGTAAAAACTATATCGGATATGTCGCCAATCACCACTATGAATATTTCGACACATTTATCATCAGTATATATTACCGCAACTAGGTCTCCGTTAAATATTTCCACCAAAACATCCCCAACTGATATTTCAACAACGTCCCCGTTTAACATCTCTATTTCATATACTACATTTATGGAATTGACCACAAGCTCCTCGCTAAAGATATCGATTCTAACAACTTCCATCTCTATTCCTACATTAACTGTCTCAAGTGATATTACAACCGAAAACTTGACTGTAAAAACTATATCGGATATGTCGCCAATCACCACTACGAATATTTCGACACATTTATCATCAGTATATATTACCACAACTAGGTCTCCGTTAAATATTTCCACCAAAACATCCCCAACTGATATTTCAACAACGTCCCCGTTTAACATCTCTATTTCATATACTACATTTATCGAATTGACCACAAGTTCCTCGCTAAAGATATCGATTCTAACAACTTCCACCTCTATTCCTACATTAACTGTCTCAAGTGATATTACAACCGAAAACTTGACTGTAAAAACTATATCGGATATGTCGCCAATCACCACTACGAATATTTCGACACATTTATCATCAGTATATATTACCACAACTAGGTCTCCGTTAAATATTTCCACCAAAACATCCCCAACTGATATTTCAACAACGTCCCCGTTTAACATCTCTATTTCGTATACTACATTTATCGAATTGACCACAAGTTCCTCGCTAAAGGTATCGATTCTAACAACTTCCACCTCTATTCCTACATTAACTGGCTCAAGTGATATTACAGCAGAAAGCTTGACGGTAAAAACTATATCGGATATGTCGCCAATTACCACAATGAATATTTCGACACATTTATCATCAGTATATATTACCACAACTAGGTCTCCGTTAAATATTTCCACCGAAACAGCCCCAACTGATATTTCTACAATTACCACAATGAATATTTCGACATCCTTATCAGCTGTATATATTTCCACAACTACTTCTCCATTTAATATTTCCACCAAAACAGCCAAAACTGATATTTTCACAACGTCCCCGTTTAACATCTCTATTTCATATACTACATTCAGCAAATTGACCACAACATCCTCTCTAAAGATATCGACTCTAACAACTTCAACGTCTATTCCTACATTAACTGTCTCAAGTGATATTACAACAGAAAGCTTGACGGTAAAAACTATATCGGATATGTCGCCAATTACCACAATGAATATTTCAACACCTTTATCATCAGTATATATTACCAAAACTACGTCTCCATTTAATATTTCCACCGAAACAGCCCGAACTGATATTTCCACAATTACCACAATGAATATTTCGACACCTTTATCAGCTGTGTATATTTCCACAACTACTTCTCCATTTAATATTTCCACAAAAACAGCCCCAACTGATATTTACACAACATCCCCTTTTAACATCTCTATTTCATATACTACATTCAGCAAATTGACCACAACATCCTCTCTAAAGATATCGACTCTAACAGCTTCAACGTCTATTCCTACATTCACAGTCTCAAGTGATATTACAACAGAAAGCTTGACGGTAAAAGCTATATCGGATATGTCGCCAATTACCACAATGAATATTTCGACATCTTTATCAGCTGTATATATTTCCACAACTACTTCTCCATTTAATATTTCCACCAAAACAGCCCCAACTGATATTTACACAACGTCCCCGTTTAACATCTCTATTTCATATACTACATTCAGCGAATTGACCACATCATCCTCGCTAAAGATATCGACTCTAACAGCTTCAACGTCTATTCCTACATTAACTGTCTCAAGTGATATTACAACCGAAAATTTGACGGTAAAAACTATATCGGATATGTCTCCAATCACCACTACGAATATTCCGACACATTTATCATCAGTATATATTACCACAACTAGGTCTCCGTTAAATATTTCCACCGAAACAGCCCCAACTGATATTTCCACAATTACCACAATGAATATTTCGACATCCTTATCAGCTGTATATATTTCCACAACTACTTCTCCATTTAATATTTCCACCAAAACATCCCCAACTGATATTTCAACAACGTCCCCGTTTAACATCTCTATTTCATATACTACATTTATCGAATTGACCACAACTTCCTCGCTAAAGGTATCGATTCTAACAACTTCCACCTCTATTCCTACATTAACTGGCTCAAGTGATATTACAACAGAAAGCCTGACTGTAAAAACTATATCGGATATGTCGCCAATTACCACAATGAATATTTCGACACATTTGTCAGCAGTATATATTACCACAACTACGTCTCCATTAAATATTTCCACCGATACAGCCCCCACTGATATTTCTACAATTACCACAATGAATATTTCGACATCTTTATCAGCTGTGTATATTTCCACAAGTACTTCTCCATTTAACATTTCCACCAAAACAGCCCCAACTGATATTTTCACAACGTCCCCGCTTAACATCTCTATTTCATATACTACATTCAGCGAATTGACCACATCATCCTCGCTAAAGATATCGACTCTAACAACTTCAACGTCTATTCCTACATTAACTGTCTCAAGTGATATTACAACAGAAAGCTTGACGGTAAAAACTATATCGGATATGTCGCCAATTACCACAATGAATATTTCAACACCTTTATCATCAGTATATATTACCAAAACTACGTCTCCATTTAATATTTCCACCGAAACAGCCCGAACTGATATTTCCACAATTACCACAATGAATATTTCGACACCTTTATCAGCTGTATATATTTCCACAACTACTTCTCCATTTAATATTTCCACCAAAATAGCCCCAACTGATATTTACACAACGTCCCCTTTTAACATCTCTATTTCATATACTACATTCAGCGAATTGACCACAACATCCTCTCTAAAAATATCGACTCTAACAGCTTCAACGTCTATTCCTACATTAACTGTCTCAAGTGATATTACAACAGAAAACTTGACTGTAAAAACTATATCGGATATGTCGCCAATCACCACTATGAATATTTCGACACCTTTATCATCAGTATATATTACCAAAACTACGTCTCCATTAAATATTTCCACCGAAACAGCCCGAACTGATATTTCCACAATTACCACAATGAATATTTCGACTTCTTTATCAGCTGTATATATTTCCACAACTACTTCTCCATTTAATATTTCCACCAAAACAGCCCCAACTGATATTTACACAACGTCCCCGTTTAACATCTCTATTTCATATACTACATTCAGCGAATTGACCACATCATCCTCGCTAAAGATATCGACTCAAACAGCTTCAACGTCTATTCCTACATTAACTGTCTCAAGTGATATTACAAGAGAAAGCTTGACGGTAAAAACTATGTCGGATATGTCGCCAATTACCACAATGAATATTTCAACACCTTTATCATCAGTATATATTACCAAAACTACGTCTCCATTTAATATTTCCACCGAAACAGCCCGAACTGATATTTCCACAATTACCACAATGAATATTTCGACACCTTTATCAGCTGTATATATTTCCACAAGTACTTCTCCATTTAATATTTCCATCAAAACAGCCCCAACTGATATTTTCACAACGTCCCCGTTTAACATCTCTATTTCATATACTACATTCAGCGAATTGACCACAACATCCTGGCTAAAGATATCGACTCTAACAGCTTCAACTTCTATTCCTACATTAACTGGATCAAGTGATATTACAACAGGAAGCTTGACTGTAAAAACTATATCGGATATGTCGCCAATTACCACAATGAATATTTCGACAACTTTGTCAGCAGTATATATTACCACAACTAGGTCTCCATTAAATATTTCCACCGAAACAGCCCGAACTAATATTTCCACAATTACCACAATGAATATTTCGACACCTTTATCAGCTGTATATATTTCCACAAGTACTTCTCCATTTAATATTTCCACCAAAACAGCCCCAACTGATATTTTCACAACGTCCCCGTTTAACATCTCTATTTCATATACTACATTCAGCGAATTGACCACATCATCCTCGCTAAAGATATCGACTCTAACAACTTCAACGTCTATTCCTACATTAACTGCCACAAGTGATATTACAACAGAAAGCTTGACGGTAAAAGCTATATCGGATATGTCGCCAATTACCACAATGAATATTTCGACATCTTTATCAGCTGTATATATTTCCACAACTACTTCTCCATTTAATATTTCCACCAAAACAGCCCCAACTGATATTTACACAACGTCTCCGTTTAACATCTCTATTTCATATACTACATTCAGCGAATTGACCACATCATCCTCGCTAAAGATATCGACTCTAACAGCTTCAACGTCTATTCCTACATTAACTGTCTCAAGTGATATTACAACCGAAAATTTGACTGTAAAAACTATATCGGATATGTCTCCAATCACCACTACGAATATTCCGACACATTTATCATCAGTATATATTACCACAACTAGGTCTCCGTTAAATATTTCCACCGAAACAGCCCCAACTGATATTTCCACAATTACCACAATGAATATTTCGACATCCTTATCAGCTGTATATATTTCCACAACTACTTCTCCATTTAATATTTCCACCAAAACATCCCCAACTGATATTTCAACAACGTCCCCGTTTAACATCTCTATTTCATATACTACATTTATCGAATTGACCACAACTTCCTCGCTAAAGGTATCGATTCTAACAACTTCCACCTCTATTCCTACATTAACTGGCTCAAGTGATATTACAACAGAAAGCCTGACTGTAAAAACTATATCGGATATGTCGCCAATTACCACAATGAATATTTCGACATCTTTATCAGCTGTGTATATTTCCACAAGTACTTCTCCATTTAATATTTCCACCAAAACAGCCCCAACTGATATTTTCACAACGTCCCCGCTTAACATCTCTATTTCATATACTACATTCAGCGAATTGACCACATCATCCTCGCTAAAGATATCGACTCTAACAACTTCAACGTCTATTCCTACATTAACTGTCTCAAGTGATATTACAACAGAAAGCTTGACTGTAAAAACTATATCGGATATGTCGCCAATTACCACAATGAATATTTCAACACCTTTATCATCAGTATATATTACCAAAACTACGTCTCCATTTAATATTTCCACCGAAACAGCCCGAACTGATATTTCCACAATTACCACAATGAATATTTCGACACCTTTATCAGCTGTATATATTTCCACAACTACTTCTCCATTTAATATTTCCACCAAAATAGCCCCAACTGATATTTACACAACGTCCCCTTTTAACATCTCTATTTCATATACTACATTCAGCGAATTGACCACAACATCCTCTCTAAAAATATCGACTCTAACAGCTTCAACGTCTATTCCTACATTAACTGTCTCAAGTGATATTACAACAGAAAACTTGACTGTAAAAACTATATCGGATATGTCGCCAATCACCACTATGAATATTTCGACACCTTTATCATCAGTATATATTACCAAAACTACGTCTCCATTAAATATTTCCACCGAAACAGCCCGAACTGATATTTCCACAATTACCACAATGAATATTTCGACTTCTTTATCAGCTGTATATATTTCCACAACTACTTCTCCATTTAATATTTCCACCAAAACAGCCCCAACTGATATTTACACAACGTCCCCGTTTAACATCTCTATTTCATATACTACATTCAGCGAATTGACCACATCATCCTCGCTAAAGATATCGACTCTAACAGCTTCAACGTCTATTCCTACATTAACTGTCTCAAGTGATATTACAACCGAAAACTTGACTGTAAAAACTATATCGGATATGTCGCCAATCACCACTATGAATATTTCGACACATTTATCATCAGTATATATTACCGCAACTACGTCTCCGTTAAATATTTCCACCGAAACAGCCCCAACTGATATTTCAACAACGTCCCCGTTTAACATCTCAATTTTATATACTACATTTATCGAATTGACCACAACTTCCTCGCTAAAGGTATCGATTCTAACAACTTCCACCTCTATTCCTACATTAACTGGCTCAAGTGATATTACAACAGAAAGCCTGACTGTAAAAACTATATCGGATATGTCGCCAATTACCACAATGAATATTTCAACACCTTTATCGTCAGTAGATATTACCACAACTACGTCTCCATTAAATATTTCCACCGAAACAGCCCGAACTGATATTTCCACAATTACCACAATGAATATTTCGACCACTTTGTCAGAAGTATATATTATCACAACTACGTCTCCATTAAATATTTCCACCGATACAGTCCCCACTGATATTTCTACAATTACCACAATGAATATTTCGACATCTTTATCAGCTGTGTATATTTCCACAAGTACTTCTCCATTTAATATTTCCATCAAAACAGCCCCAACTGATATTTTCACAACGTCCTCGTTTAACATCTCTATTTCATATACTACATTCAGCGAATTGACCACAACATCCTGGCTAAAGATATCGACTCTAACAGCTTCAACTTCTATTCCTACATTAACTGGATCAAGTGATATTACAACCGGAAGCTTGACTGTAAAAACTATATCGGATATGTCGCCAATTACCACAATGAATATTTCGACAACTTTGTCAGCAGTATATATTACCACAACTACGTCTCCATTAAATATTTCCACCGAAACAGCCCGAACTAATATTTCCACAATTACCACAATGAATATTTCGACACCTTTATCAGCTGTATATATTTCCACAAGTACTTCTCTATTTAATATTTCCACCAAAACAGCCCTAACTGATATTTTCACAACGTCCCCTTTTAACATCTCTATTTCATATACTACATTCAGCGAATTGACCACATCATCATCGCTAAAGATATCGACTCTAACAACTTCAACGTCTATTCCTACATTAACTGCCTCAAGTGATATTACAACAGAAAGCTTGACGGTAAAAGCTATATCGGATATGTCGCCAATTACCACAATGAATATTTCGACATCTTTATCAGCTGTATATATTTCCACAACTACTTCTCCATTTAATATTTCCACCAAAACAGCCCCAACTGATATTTACACAACGTCCCCGTTTAACATCTCTATTTCATATACTACATTCAGCGAATTGACCACATCATCCTCGCTAAAGATATCGACTATAACAGCTTCAACGTCTATTCCTTTATTAACTGTATCAAGTGATATTACAACCGAAAACTTGACTGTAAAAACTATATCGGATATGTCGCCAATCACCACTACGAATATTTCTACACATTTATCATCAGTATATATTACCGCAACTACGTCTCCGTTAAATATTTCCACCGAAACAGCCCCAACTGATATTTCAACAACGTCCCCATTTAACATCTCTATTTTATATACTACATTTGTCGAATTGACCACAACTTCCTCGCTAAAGGTATCGATTCTAACAACTTCAACATATATTCCTACATTAACTGGCTCAAGTGATATTACAACAGAAAGCCTGACTGTAAAAACTATATCGGATATGTCGCCAATTACCACAATGAATATTTCGACACCTTTGTCAGCAGTATATATTACCACAACTACGTCTCCATTAAATATTTCCACCGATACAGCCCCCACTGATATTTCTACAATTACCACAATGAATATTTCGACATCTTCATCAGCTGTGTATATTTCCACAAGTACTTTTCCATTTAATATTTCCACCAAAACAGCCCCAACTGATATTTTCACAACGTCTCCGTTTAACATCTCTATTTCATATACTACATTCAGCGAATTGACTACAACATCCTCGCTAAAGATATCGACTCTAACAGCTTCAACTTCTATTCCTACATTAACCGGATCAAGTGATATTACAACAGAAAGCCTGACTGTAAAAACTATATCGGATATGTCGCCAATTACCACAATGAATATTTCGACAACTTTGTCAGCAGTATATATTACCACAACTACGTCTACATTAAATATTTCCATCGAAACAGCCCGAACTGATATTTCCACAATTACCACAATGAATATTTCGACACCTTTATCAGCTGTATATATTTCCACAACTAAATATCCATTTAATATTTCCACCAAAACAGCCCCAACTGATATTTACACAACGTCACCGTTTAACATCTCTATTTCATATACTACATTCAGCGAATTGACCACATCATCCTCGCTAAAGATATCGACTCTAACAGCTTCAACGTCTATTCCTACATTAACTGTCTCAAGTGATATTACAAGAGAAAGCTTGACGGTAAAAACTATGTCGGATATGTCGCCAATTACCACAATGAATATTTCAACACCTTTATCATCAGTATATATTACCAAAACTACGTCTCCATTTAATATTTCCACCGAAACAGCCCGAACTGATATTTCCACAATTACCACAATGAATATTTCGACACCTTTATCAGCTGTATATATTTCCACAACTACTTCTCCATTTAATATTTCCACCAAAATAGCCCCAACTGATATTTACACAACGTCCCCTTTTAACATCTCTATTTCATATACTACATTCAGCGAATTGACCACAACATCCTCTCTAAAAATATCGACTCTAACAGCTTCAACGTCTATTCCTACATTAACTGTCTCAAGTGATATTACAACAGAAAACTTGACTGTAAAAACTATATCGGATATGTCGCCAATCACCACTATGAATATTTCGACACATCTGTCATCAGTATATATTACCACAACTACGTCTCCGTTAAATATTTCCACCGAAACAGTCCCAACTGATATTTCCACAATTACCACAATGAATATTTCGACATCCTTATCAGCTGTATATATTTCCACAACTACTTCTCCATTTAATATTTCCACCAAAACATCCCCAACTGATATTTCAACAACGTCCCCGTTTAACATCTCTATTTCATATACTACATTTATCGAATTGACCACAACTTCCTCGCTAAAGGTATCGATTCTAACAACTTCAACCTCTATTCCTACATTAACTGGCTCAAGTGATATTACAACAGAAAGCCTGACTGTAAAAACTATATCGGGTATGTCGCCAATTACCACAATGAATATTTCAACACCTTTATCATCAGTATATATTACCAAAACTACGTCTCCATTAAATATTTCCACCGAAACAGCCCGAACTGATATTTCCACAATTACCACAATGAATATTTCGACTTCTTTATCAGCTGTATATATTTCCACAACTACTTCTCCATTTAATATTTCCACCAAAACAGCCCCAACTGATATTTACACAACGTCCCCGTTTAACATCTCTATTTCATATACTACATTTAGCGAATTGACCACATCATCCTCGCTAAAGATATCGACTCTAACAGCTTCAACGTCTATTCCTACATTAACTGTCTCAAGTGATATTACAACCGAAAACTTGACTGTAAAAAGTATATCGGATATGTCGCCAATCACCACTATGAATATTTCGACACATTTATCATCAGTATATATTACCGCAACTACTTCTCCATTTAATATTTTCACCAAAACAGCCCCAACTGATATTTCAACAACGTCCCCGTTTAACATCTCTATTTTATATACTACATTTATCGAATTGACGACAACTTCCTCGCTAAAGGTATCGATTCTAACAACTTCAACATATATTCCTACATTAACTGGCTCAAGTGATATTACAACAGAAAGCCTGACTGTAAAAACTATATCGGATATGTCGCCAATTACCACAATGAATATTTCAACACCTTTATCGTCAGTAGATATTAGCACAACTACGTCTCCATTAAATATTTCCACCGAAACAGCCCGAACTGATATTTCCACAATTACCACAATGAATATTTCGACCACTTTGTCAGAAGTATATATTACCACAACTACGTCTCCATTAAATATCTCCACCGATACAGTCCCCACTGATATTTCTACAATTACCACAATGAATATTTCGACATCTTTATCAGCTGTGTATATTTCCACAAGTACTTCTCCATTTAATATTTCCACCAAAGCAGCCCCAACTGATGTTTTCACAACGTCCCCGTTTAACATCTCTATTTCATATACTACATTCAGCGAATTGACCACAACATCCTGGCTAAAGATATCGACTCTAACAGCTTCAACTTCTATTCCTACATTAACTGGATCAAGTGATATTACAACAGGAAGCTTGACTGTAAAAACTATATCGGATATGTCGCCAATTACCACAATGAATATTTCGACAACTTTGTCAGCAGTATATATTACCACAACTACGTCTCCATTAAATATCTCCACCGATACAGTCCCCACTGATATTTCTACAATTACCACAATGAATATTTCGACATCTTTATCAGCTGTGTATATTTCCACAAGTACTTCTCCATTTAATATTTCCACCAAAGCAGCCCCAACTGATGTTTTCACAACGTCCCCGTTTAACATCTCTATTTCATATACTACATTCAGCGAATTGACCACATCATCCTCGCTAAAGATATCGACTCTAACAGCTTCAACGTCTATTCCTACATTAACTGTCTCAAGTGATATTACAACCGAAAACTTGACTGTAAAAACTATATCGGATATGTCGCCAATCACCACTATGAATATTTCGACACATTTATCATCAGTATATATTACCGCAACTAGGTCTCCGTTAAATATTTCCACCAAAACATCCCCAACTGATATTTCAACAACGTCCCCGTTTAACATCTCTATTTCATATACTACATTTATGGAATTGACCACAAGCTCCTCGCTAAAGATATCGATTCTAACAACTTCCATCTCTATTCCTACATTAACTGTCTCAAGTGATATTACAACCGAAAACTTGACTGTAAAAACTATATCGGATATGTCGCCAATCACCACTACGAATATTTCGACACATTTATCATCAGTATATATTACCACAACTAGGTCTCCGTTAAATATTTCCACCAAAACATCCCCAACTGATATTTCAACAACGTCCCCGTTTAACATCTCTATTTCATATACTACATTTATCGAATTGACCACAAGTTCCTCGCTAAAGATATCGATTCTAACAACTTCCACCTCTATTCCTACATTAACTGTCTCAAGTGATATTACAACCGAAAACTTGACTGTAAAAACTATATCGGATATGTCGCCAATCACCACTACGAATATTTCGACACATTTATCATCAGTATATATTACCACAACTAGGTCTCCGTTAAATATTTCCACCAAAACATCCCCAACTGATATTTCAACAACGTCCCCGTTTAACATCTCTATTTCGTATACTACATTTATCGAATTGACCACAAGTTCCTCGCTAAAGGTATCGATTCTAACAACTTCCACCTCTATTCCTACATTAACTGGCTCAAGTGATATTACAGCAGAAAGCTTGACGGTAAAAACTATATCGGATATGTCGCCAATTACCACAATGAATATTTCGACACATTTATCATCAGTATATATTACCACAACTAGGTCTCCGTTAAATATTTCCACCGAAACAGCCCCAACTGATATTTCTACAATTACCACAATGAATATTTCGACATCCTTATCAGCTGTATATATTTCCACAACTACTTCTCCATTTAATATTTCCACCAAAACAGCCAAAACTGATATTTTCACAACGTCCCCGTTTAACATCTCTATTTCATATACTACATTCAGCAAATTGACCACAACATCCTCTCTAAAGATATCGACTCTAACAACTTCAACGTCTATTCCTACATTAACTGTCTCAAGTGATATTACAACAGAAAGCTTGACGGTAAAAACTATATCGGATATGTCGCCAATTACCACAATGAATATTTCAACACCTTTATCATCAGTATATATTACCAAAACTACGTCTCCATTTAATATTTCCACCGAAACAGCCCGAACTGATATTTCCACAATTACCACAATGAATATTTCGACACCTTTATCAGCTGTGTATATTTCCACAACTACTTCTCCATTTAATATTTCCACAAAAACAGCCCCAACTGATATTTACACAACGTCCCCTTTTAACATCTCTATTTCATATACTACATTCAGCAAATTGACCACAACATCCTCTCTAAAGATATCGACTCTAACAGCTTCAACGTCTATTCCTACATTCACAGTCTCAAGTGATATTAGAACAGGAAGCTTGACGGTAAAAACTATATCGGATATGTCGCCACTTACCACAATGAATATTTCGACTTCTTTATCAGCTGTATATATTTCCACAACTACTTCTCCATTTAATATTTCCACCAAAACAGCCCCAACTGATATTTACACAACGTCCCCGTTTAACATCTCTATTTCATATACTACATTCAGCGAATTGATCACATCATCCTCGCTAAAGATATCGACTCTAACAGCTTCAACGTCTATTCCTACATTAACTGTCTCAAGTGATATTACAACCGAAAACTTGACTGTAAAAGCTATATCGGATATGTCGCCAATCACCACTACGAATATTTCGACACATTTATCATCAGTATATATTACCACAACTAGGTCTCCGTTAAATATTTCCACCGAAACAGCCCCAACTGATATTTCAACAACGTCCCCGTTTAACATCTCTATTTTATATACTACATTTATCGAATTGACCACAACTTCCTCGCTAAAGGTATCGATTCTAACAACTTCAACATATATTCCTACATTAACTAACTCAAGTGATATTACAACAGAAAGCCTGACTGTAAAAACTATATCGGATATGTCGCCAATTACCACAATGAATATTTCGACACCTTTGTCAGCAGTATATATTACCACAACTACGTCTCCATTAAATATTTCCACCGATACAGCCCCCACTGATATTTCTACAATTACCACAATGAATATTTCGACATCTTTATCAGCTGTGTATATTTCCACAAGTACTTCTCCATTTAATATTTCCACCAAAACAGCCCCAACTGATATTTTCACAACGTCTCCGTTTAACATCTCTATTTCATATACTACATTCAGCGAATTGACCACATCATCCTCGCTAAAGATATCGACTCTAACAACTTCAACGTCTATTCCTACATTAACTGTCTCAAGTGATATTACAACAGAAAACTTGACTGTAAAAACTATATCGGATATGTCGCCAATCACCACTATGAATATTTCGACACATCTGTCATCAGTATATATTACCACAACTACGTCTCCGTTAAATATTTCCACCGAAACAGCCCCAACTGATATTTCCACAATTACCACAATGAATATTTCGACATCCTTATCAGCTGTATATATTTCCACAAGTACTTCTCCATTTAATATTTCCACCAAAACAGCCCCAACTGATATTTCAACAACGTCCCCGTTTAACATCTCTATTACATATACTACATTTATCGAATTGACCACAACTTACTCGCTAAAGGTATCGATTCTAACAACTTCAACGTCTATTCCTACATTAACTGCCACAAGTGATATTACAACAGAAAGCTTGACGGTAAAAGCTATATCGGATATGTCGCCCATTACCACAATGAATATTTCAACACCTTTATCATCAGTATATCTAACCAAAACTACTTCTCCATTTAATATTTCCACCAAAACAGCCCCAACTGATATTTACACAACGTCCCCGTTTAACATCTCTATTTCATATACTACATTCAGCGAATTGACCACATCATCCTCGCTAAAGATATCGACTCTAACAGCTTCAACGTCTATTCCTACATTAACTGTCTCAAGTGATATTACAAGAGAAAGCTTGACGGTAAAAACTATGTCGGATATGTCGCCAATTACCACAATGAATATTTCAACACCTTTATCATCAGTATATATTACCAAAACTACGTCTCCATTTAATATTTCCACCGAAACAGCCCGAACTTATATTTCCACAATTACCACAATGTATATTTCGACATCCTTATCAGCTGTATATATTTCCACAACTACTTCTCCATTTAATATTTCCAATAAAAAAACATCCCCAACTGATATTTCAACAACGTCCCCGTTTAACATCTCTATTTCATATACTACATTTATCGAATTGACCACAACTTGCTCGCTAAAGGTATCGATTCTAACAACTTCAACCTCTATTCCTACATTAACTGGCTCAAGTGATATTACAACAGAAAGCCTGACTGTAAAAACTATATCGGGTATGTCGCCAATTACCACAATGAATATTTCAACACCTTTATCATCAGTATATATTACCAACACTACGTCTCCATTACATATTTCCACCGAAACAGCCCGAACTGATATTTACACAACGTCCCCGTTTAACATCTCTATTTCATATACTACATTTAGCGAATTGACCACATCATCCTCGCTAAAGATATCGACTCTAACAACTTCCACCTCTATTCCTACATTAACTGTCTCAAGTGATATTACAACAGAAAGCTTGACTGTAAAAACTATATCGGATATGTCGCCAATTACCACAATGAATATTTCGACACCTTTGTCAGCAGTATATATTACCACAACTACTTCTCCATTTAATATTTCCACCAAAACAGCCCCAACTGATATTTTCACAACGTCCCCGTTTATCATCTCTATTTCATATACTACATTCAGCGAATTGACCACATCATCCTCGCTAAAGATATCGACTCTAACAACTTCCACCTCTATTCCTACATTAACTGTCTCAAGTGATATTACAACAGAAAGCTTGACTGTAAAAACTATATCGGATATGTCGCCAATTACCACAATGAATATTTCGACACCTTTGTCAGCAGTATATATTACCACAACTACGTCTCCATTAAATATTTCCACCGATACAGCCCTAACTGATATTTCCACAATTACCACGATGAATATTTCGACATCTTTATCAGCTGTGTATATTTCCACAAGTACTTCTCCATTTAATATTTCCACCAAAACAGCCCCAACTGATATTTTCACAACGTCCCCGTTTAACATCTCTATTTCATATATTACATTCAGCGAATTGACCACAACATCCTCAAGTGATATTACAACAGAAAGCTTGACTGTAACAACTATCTCGGATATGTCGCCAATTACCACAATTGGTATTTCGACACCTTTATCAGCAGTATATATTACAACAACTACGTCTCCATTAAATATTTCCACCAAAACAGCCCCAACTGATATTTTCGCAACGTCCCCGTTTAACATCTCTATTTCATATATTACATTCAGCGAATTGACCACAACATCCTCAAGTGATATTACAACAGAAAGCTTGACTGTAACAACTATCTCGGATATGTCGCCAATTACCACAATTGGTATTTCGACACCTTTATCAGCAGTATATATTACCACAACTACGTCTCCATTTAATATTTCCACCAAAACAGCCCCAACTGATATTTTCCCAATGTCCCAGTTTAACATCTCTATTTCATATACTACATTTATCGAATTGACCACAACTTCCTCGCTAAAGATATCGACTCTAACAGCTTCAACTTCTATTCCTACATTAACTGGATCAAGTGATATTACAACAGAAAGCCTGACTGTAAAAACTATATCGGATATGTCGCCAATTACCACAATGAATATTTCGACAACTTTGTCAGCAGTATATATTACCACAACTACGTCTCCATTAAATATTTCCATCGACACAGCCCGAACTGATATTTCCACAATTACCACAATGAATATTTCGACACCTTTATCAGCTGTATATATTTCCACAACTACTTCTCCATTTAATATTTCCACCAAAACAGCCCCAACTGATATTTACACAACGTCCCCGTTTAACATCTCTATTTCATATACTACATTCAGCGAATTGACCACATCATCCTCGCTAAAGATATCGACTCAAACAGCTTCAACGTCTATTCCTACATTAACTGTCTCAAGTGATATTACAAGAGAAAGCTTGACGGTAAAAACTATGTCGGATATGTCGCCAATTACCACAATGAATATTTCAACACCTTTATCATCAGTATATATTACCAAAACTACGTCTCCATTTAATATTTCCACCGAAACAGCCCGAACTGATATTTCCACAATTACCACAATGAATATTTCGACACCTTTATCAGCTGTATATATTTCCACAAGTACTTCTCCATTTAATATTTCCATCAAAACAGCCCCAACTGATATTTTCACAATGTCCCCGTTTAACATCTCTATTTCATATACTACATTCAGCGAATTGACCACAACATCCTGGCTAAAGATATCGACTCTAACAGCTTCAACTTCTATTCCTACATTAACTGGATCAAGTGATATTACAACAGGAAGCTTGACTGTAAAAACTATATCGGATATGTCGCCAATTACCACAATGAATATTTCGACAACTTTGTCAGCAGTATATATTACCACAACTAGGTCTCCATTAAATATTTCCACCGAAACAGCCCGAACTAATATTTCCACAATTACCACAATGAATATTTCGACACCTTTATCAGCTGTATATATTTCCACAAGTACTTCTCCATTTAATATTTCCACCAAAACAGCCCCAACTGATATTTTCACAACGTCCCCGTTTAACATCTCTATTTCATATACTACATTCAGCGAATTGACCACATCATCCTCGCTAAAGATATCGACTCTAACAACTTCAACGTCTATTCCTACATTAACTGCCACAAGTGATATTACAACAGAAAGCTTGACGGTAAAAGCTATATCGGATATGTCGCCAATTACCACAATGAATATTTCGACATCTTTATCAGCTGTATATATTTCCACAACTACTTCTCCATTTAATATTTCCACCAAAACAGCCCCAACTGATATTTACACAACGTCCCCGTTTAACAGCTCTATTTCATATACTACATTCAGCGAATTGACCACATCATCCTCGCTAAAGATATCGACTCTAACAGCTTCAACGTCTATTCCTACATTAACTGTCTCAAGTGATATTACAACCGAAAATTTGACGGTAAAAACTATATCGGATATGTCTCCAATCACCACTACGAATATTCCGACACATTTATCATCAGTATATATTACCACAACTAGGTCTCCGTTAAATATTTCCACCGAAACAGCCCCAACTGATATTTCCACAATTACCACAATGAATATTTCGACATCCTTATCAGCTGTATATATTTCCACAACTACTTCTCCATTTAATATTTCCACCAAAACATCCCCAACTGATATTTCAACAACGTCCCCGTTTAACATCTCTATTTCATATACTACATTTATCGAATTGACCACAACTTCCTCGCTAAAGGTATCGATTCTAACAACTTCCACCTCTATTCCTACATTAACTGGCTCAAGTGATATTACAACAGAAAGCCTGACTGTAAAAACTATATCGGATATGTCGCCAATTACCACAATGAATATTTCGACACCTTTGTCAGCAGTATATATTACCACAACTACGTCTCCATTAAATATTTCCACCGATACAGCCCCCACTGATATTTCTACAATTACCACAATGAATATTTCGACATCTTTATCAGCTGTGTATATTTCCACAAGTACTTCTCCATTTAATATTTCCACCAAAACAGCCCCAACTGATATTTTCACAACGTCCCCGCTTAACATCTCTATTTCATATACTACATTCAGCGAATTGACCACATCATCCTCGCTAAAGATATCGACTCTAACAACTTCAACGTCTATTCCTACATTAACTGTCTCAAGTGATATTACAACAGAAAGCTTGACGGTAAAAACTATATCGGATATGTCGCCAATTACCACAATGAATATTTCAACACCTTTATCATCAGTATATATTACCAAAACTACGTCTCCATTTAATATTTCCACCGAAACAGCCCGAACTGATATTTCCACAATTACCACAATGAATATTTCGACACCTTTATCAGCTGTATATATTTCCACAACTACTTCTCCATTTAATAATTCCACCAAAATAGCCCCAACTGATATTTACACAACGTCCCCTTTTAACATCTCTATTTCATATACTACATTCAGCGAATTGACCACAACATCCTCTCTAAAAATATCGACTCTAACAGCTTCAACGTCTATTCCTACATTAACTGTCTCAAGTGATATTACAACAGAAAACTTGACTGTAAAAACTATATCGGATATGTCGCCAATCACCACTATGAATATTTCGACACCTTTATCATCAGTATATATTACCAAAACTACGTCTCCATTAAATATTTCCACCGAAACAGCCCGAACTGATATTTCCACAATTACCACAATGAATATTTCGACTTCTTTATCAGCTGTATATATTTCCACAACTACTTCTCCATTTAATATTTCCACCAAAACAGCCCCAACTGATATTTACACAACGTCCCCGTTTAACATCTCTATTTCATATACTACATTCAGCGAATTGACCACATCATCCTCGCTAAAGATATCGACTCAAACAGCTTCAACGTCTATTCCTACATTAACTGTCTCAAGTGATATTACAAGAGAAAGCTTGACGGTAAAAACTATGCCGGATATGTCGCCAATTACCACAATGAATATTTCAACACCTTTATCATCAGTATATATTACCAAAACTACGTCTCCATTTAATATTTCCACCGAAACAGCCCGAACTGATATTTCCACAATTACCACAATGAATATTTCGACACCTTTATCAGCTGTATATATTTCCACAAGTACTTCTCCATTTAATATTTCCATCAAAACAGCCCCAACTGATATTTTCACAACGTCCCCGTTTAACATCTCTATTTCATATACTACATTCAGCGAATTGACCACAACATCCTGGCTAAAGATATCGACTCTAACAGCTTCAACTTCTATTCCTACATTAACTGGATCAAGTGATATTACAACAGGAAGCTTGACTGTAAAAACTATATCGGATATGTCGCCAATTACCACAATGAATATTTCGACAACTTTGTCAGCAGTATATATTACCACAACTAGGTCTCCATTAAATATTTCCACCGAAACAGCCCGAACTAATATTTCCACAATTACCACAATGAATATTTCGACACCTTTATCAGCTGTATATATTTCCACAAGTACTTCTCCATTTAATATTTCCACCAAAACAGCCCCAACTGATATTTTCACAACGTCCCCGTTTAACATCTCTATTTCATATACTACATTCAGCGAATTGACCACATCATCCTCGCTAAAGATATCGACTCTAACAACTTCAACGTCTATTCCTACATTAACTGCCACAAGTGATATTACAACAGAAAGCTTGACGGTAAAAGCTATATCGGATATGTCGCCAATTACCACAATGAATATTTCGACATCTTTATCAGCTGTATATATTTCCACAACTACTTCTCCATTTAATATTTCCACCAAAACAGCCCCAACTGATATTTACACAACGTCCCCGTTTAACATCTCTATTTCATATACTACATTCAGCGAATTGACCACATCATCCTCGCTAAAGATATCGACTCTAACAGCTTCAACGTCTATTCCTACATTAACTGTCTCAAGTAATATTACAACCGAAAATTTGACTGTAGAAACTATATCGGATATGTCTCCAATCACCACTACGAATATTCCGACACATTTATCATCAGTATATATTACCACAACTAGGTCTCCGTTAAATATTTCCACCGAAACAGCCCCAACTGATATTTCCACAATTACCACAATGAATATTTCGACATCCTTATCAGCTGTATATATTTCCACAACTACTTCTCCATTTAATATTTCCACCAAAACATCCCCAACTGATATTTCAACAACGTCCCCGTTTAACATCTCTATTTCATATACTACATTTATCGAATTGACCACAACTTCCTCGCTAAAGGTATCGATTCTAACAACTTCCACCTCTATTCCTACATTAACTGGCTCAAGTGATATTACAACAGAAAGCCTGACTGTAAAAACTATATCGGATATGTCGCCAATTACCACAATGAATATTTCGACACCTTTGTCAGCAGTATATATTACCACAACTACGTCTCCATTAAATATTTCCACCGATACAGCCCCCACTGATATTTCTACAATTACCACAATGAATATTTCGACATCTTTATCAGCTGTGTATATTTCCACAAGTACTTCTCCATTTAATATTTCCACCAAAACAGCCCCAACTGATATTTTCACAACGTCCCCGCTTAACATCTCTATTTCATATACTACATTCAGCGAATTGACCACATCATCCTCGCTAAAGATATCGACTCTAACAACTTCAACGTCTATTCCTACATTAACTGTCTCAAGTGATATTACAACAGAAAGCTTGACGGTAAAAACTATATCGGATATGTCGCCAATTACCACAATGAATATTTCAACACCTTTATCATCAGTATATATTACCAAAACTACGTCTCCATTTAATATTTCCACCGAAACAGCCCGAACTGATATTTCCACAATTACCACAATGAATATTTCGACACCTTTATCAGCTGTATATATTTCCACAACTACTTCTCCATTTAATATTTCCACCAAAATAGCCCCAACTGATATTTACACCACGTCCCCTTTTAACATCTCTATTTCATATACTACATTCAGCGAATTGACCACAACATCCTCTCTAAAAATATCGACTCTAACAGCTTCAACGTCTATTCCTACATTAACTGTCTCAAGTGATATTACAACAGAAAACTTGACTGTAAAAACTATATCGGATATGTCGCCAATCACCACTATGAATATTTCGACACCTTTATCATCAGTATATATTACCAAAACTACGTCTCCATTAAATATTTCCACCGAAACATCCCGAACTGATATTTCCACAATTACCACAATGAATATTTCGACTTCTTTATCAGCTGTATATATTTCCACAACTACTTCTCCATTTAATATTTCCACCAAAACAGCCCCAACTGATATTTACACAACGTCCCCGTTTAACATCTCTATTTCATATACTACATTCAGCGAATTGACCACATCATCCTCGCTAAAGATATCGACTCTAACAGCTTCAACGTCTATTCCTACATTAACTGTCTCAAGTGATATTACAACCGAAAACTTGACTGTAAAAACTATATCGGATATGTCGCCAATCACCACTATGAATATTTCGACACATTTATCATCAGTATATATTACCGCAACTACGTCTCCGTTAAATATTTCCACCGAAACAGCCCCAACTGATATTTCAACAACGTCCCCGTTTAACATCTCAATTTTATATACTACATTTATCGAATTGACCACAACTTCCTCGCTAAAGGTATCGATTCTAACAACTTCAACATATATTCCTACATTAACTGGCTCAAGTGATATTACAACAGAAAGCCTGACTGTAAAAACTATATCGGATATGTCGCCAATTACCACAATGAATATTTCAACACCTTTATCGTCAATAGATATTACCACAACTACGTCTCCATTAAATATTTCCACCGAAACAGCCCGAACTGATATTTCCACAATTACCACAATGAATATTTCGACCACTTTGTCAGAAGTATATATTATCACAACTACGTCTCCATTAAATATTTCCACCGATACAGTCCCCACTGATATTTCTACAATTACCACAATGAATATTTCGACATCTTTATCAGCTGTGTATATTTCCACAAGTACTTCTCCATTTAATATTTCCATCAAAACAGCCCCAACTGATATTTTCACAACGTCCTCGTTTAACATCTCTATTTCATATACTACATTCAGCGAATTGACCACAACATCCTGGCTAAAGATATCGACTCTAACAGCTTCAACTTCTATTCCTACATTAACTGGATCAAGTGATATTACAACCGGAAGCTTGACTGTAAAAACTATATCGGATATGTCGCCAATTACCACAATGAATATTTCGACAACTTTGTCAGCAGTATATATTACCACAACTACGTCTCCATTAAATATTTCCACCGAAACAGCCCGAACTAATATTTCCACAATTACCACAATGAAAATTTCGACACCTTTATCAGCTGTATATATTTCCACAAGTACTTCTCTATTTAATATTTCCACCAAAACAGCCCTAACTGATATATTCACAACGTCCCCTTTTAACATCTCTATTTCATATACTACATTCAGCGAATTGACCACATCATCATCGCTAAAGATATCGACTCTAACAACTTCAACGTCTATTCCTACATTAACTGCCTCAAGTGATATTACAACAGAAAGCTTGACGGTAAAAGCTATATCGGATATGTCGCCAATTACCACAATGAATATTTCGACATCTTTATCAGCTGTATATATTTCCACAACTACTTCTCCATTTAATATTTCCACCAAAACAGCCCCAACTGATATTTACACAACGTCCCCGTTTAACATCTCTATTTCATATACTACATTCAGCGAATTGACCACATCATCCTCGCTAAAGATATCGACTCTAACAGCTTCAACGTCTATTCCTACATTAACTGTCTCAAGTGATATTACAACCGAAAACTTGACTGTAAAAACTATATCGGATATGTCTCCAATCACCACTACGAATATTTCGACACATTTATCATCAGTATATATTACCACAACTAGGTCTCCGTTAAATATTTCCACCGAAACAGCCCCAACTGATATTTCCACAATTACCACAATGAATATTTCGACATCCTTATCAGCTGTATATATTTCCACAACTACTTCTCCATTTAATATTTCCACCAAAACATCCCCAACTGATATTTCAACAACGTGCTCGTTTAACATCTCTATTTCATATACTACATTTATCGAATTGACCACAACTTCCTCGCTAAAGGTATCGATTCTAACAACTTCCACCTCTATTCCTACATTAACTGGCTCAAGTAATATTACAACAGAAAGCCTGACTGTAAAAACTATATCGGATATGTCGCCAATTACCACAATGAATATTTCGACACCTTTGTCAGCAGTATATATTACCACAACTACGTCTCCATTAAATATTTCCACCGATACAGCCCCCACTGATATTTCTACAATTACCACAATGAATATTTCGACATCTTTATCAGCTGTGTATATTTCCACAAGTACTTCTCCATTTAATATTTCCACCAAAACAGCCCCAACTGATATTTTCACAACGTCCCCGCTTAACATCTCTATTTCATATACTACATTCAGCGAATTGACCACATCATCCTCGCTAAAGATATCGACTCTAACAACTTCAACGTCTATTCCTACATTAACTGTCTCAAGTGATATTACAACAGAACGCTTGACGGTAAAAACTATATCGGATATGTCGCCAATTACCACAATGAATATTTCAACACCTTTATCATCAGTATATATTACCAAAACTACGTCTCCATTTAATATTTCCACCGAAACAGCCCGAACTGATATTTCCACAATTACCACAATGAATATTTCGACACCTTTATCAGCTGTATATATTTCCACAACTACTTCTCCATTTAATATTTCCACCAAAATAGCTCCAACTGATATTTACACAACGTCCCCTTTTAACATCTCTATTTCATATACTACATTCAGCGAATTGACCACAACATCCTCTCTAAAAATATCGACTCTAACAGCTTCAACGTCTATTCCTACATTAACTGTCTCAAGTGATATTACAACAGAAAACTTTACTGTAAAAACTATATCGGATATGTCGCCAATCACCACTATGAATATTTCGACACCTTTATCATCAGTATATATTACCAAAACTACGTCTCCATTAAATATTTCCACCGAAACAGCCCGAACTGATATTTCCACAATTACCACAATGAATATTTCGACTTCTTTATCAGCTGTATATATTTCCACAACTACTTCTCCATTTAATATTTCCACCAAAACAGCCCCAACTGATATTTACACAACGTCCCCGTTTAACATCTCTATTTCATATACTACATTCAGCGAATTGACCACATCATCCTCGCTAAAGATATCGACTCTAACAGCTTCAACGTATATTCCTACATTAACTGTCTCAAGTGATATTACAACCGAAAACTTGACTGTAAAAACTATATCGGATATGTCGCCAATCACCACTATGAATATTTCGATACATTTATCATCAGTATATATTACCGCAACTACGTCTCCGTTAAATATTTCCACCGAAACAGCCCCAACTGATATTTCAACAACGTCCCCGTTTAACATCTCTATTTTATATACTACATTTATCGAATTGACCACAACTTCCTCGCTAAAGGTATCGATTCTAACAACTTCAACATATATTCCTGCATTAACTGGCTCAAGTGATATTACAACAGAAAGCCTGACTGTAAAAACTATATCGGATATGTCGCCAATTACCACAATGAATATTTCAACACCTTTATCGTCAGTAGATATTACCACAACTACGTCTCCATTAAATATTTCCACCGAAACAGCCCGAACTGATATTTCCACAATTACCACAATGAATATTTCGACCACTTTGTCAGAAGTATATATTACCACAACTACGTCTCCATTAAATATTTCCACCGATACAGTCCCCACTGATATTTCTACAATTACCACAATGAATATTTCGACATCTTTATCAGCTGTGTATATTTCCACAAGTACTTCTCCATTTAATATTTCCATCAAAACAGCCCCAACTGATATTTTCACAACGTCCTCGTTTAACATCTCTATTTCATATACTACATTCAGCGAATTGACCACAACATCCTGGCTAAAGATATCGACTCTAACAGCTTCAACTTCTATTCCTACATTAACTGGATCAAGTGATATTACAACCGGAAGCTTGACTGTAAAAACTATATCGGATATGTCGCCAATTACCACAATGAATATTTCGACAACTTTGTCAGCAGTATATATTACCACAACTACGTCTCCATTAAATATTTCCACCGAAACAGCCCGAACTAATATTTCCACAATTACCACAATGAATATTTCGACACCTTTATCAGCTGTATATATTTCCACAAGTACTTCTCCATTTAATATTTCCACCAAAACAGCCCCAACTGATATTTTCACAACGTCCCCGTTTAACATCTCTATTTCATATACTACATTCAGCGAATTGACCACATCATCCTCGCTAAAGATATCGACTCTAACAACTTCAACGTCTATTCCTACATTAACTGCCTCAAGTGATATTACAACAGAAAGCTTGACGGTAAAAGCTATATCGGATATGTCGCCAATTACCACAATGAATATTTCGACATCTTTATCAGCTGTATATATTTCCACAACTACTTCTCCATTTAATATTTCCACCAAAACAGCCCCAACTGATATTTACACAACGTCCCCGTTTAACATCTCTATTTCATATACTACATTCAGCGAATTGACCACATCATCCTCGCTAAAGATATCGACTCTAACAGCTTCAACGTCTATTCCTACATTAACTGTCTCAAGTGATATTACAACCGAAAACTTGACTGTAAAAACTATATCGGATATGTCTCCAATCACCACTACGAATATTTCGACACATTTATCATCAGTATATATTACCACAACTAGGTCTCCGTTAAATATTTCCACCGAAACAGCCCCAACTGATATTTCCACAATTACCACAATGAATATTTCGACATTCTTATCAGCTGTATATATTTCCACAACTACTTCTCCATTTAATATTTCCACCAAAACATCCCCAACTGATATTTCAACAACGTGCTCGTTTAACATCTCTATTTCATATACTACATTTATCGAATTGACCACAACTTCCTCGCTAAAGGTATCGATTCTAACAACTTCCACCTCTATTCCTACATTAACTGGCTCAAGTAATATTACAACAGAAAGCCTGACTGTAAAAACTATATCGGATATGTCGCCAATTACCACAATGAATATTTCGACACCTTTGTCAGCAGTATATATTACCACAACTACGTCTCCATTAAATATTTCCACCGATACAGCCCCCACTGATATTTCTACAATTACCACAATGAATATTTCGACATCTTTATCAGCTGTGTATATTTCCACAAGTACTTCTCCATTTAATATTTCCACCAAAACAGCCCCAACTGATATTTTCACAACGTCCCCGCTTAACATCTCTATTTCATATACTACATTCAGCGAATTGACCACATCATCCTCGCTAAAGATATCGACTCTAACAACTTCAACGTCTATTCCTACATTAACTGTCTCAAGTGATATTACAACCGAAAACTTGACTGTAAAAACTATATCGGATATGTCGCCAATCACCACTATGAATATTTCGACACCTTTATCATCAGTATATATTACCAAAACTACGTCTCCATTAAATATTTCCACCGAAACAGCCCGAACTGATATTTCCACAATTACCACAATGAATATTTCGACTTCTTTATCAGCTGTATATATTTCCACAACTACTTCTCCATTTAATATTTCCACCAAAACAGCCCCAACTGATATTTACACAACGTCCCCGTTTAACATCTCTATTTCATATACTACATTCAGCGAATTGACCACATCATCCTCGCTAAAGATATCGACTCTAACAGCTTCAACGTCTATTCCTACATTAACTGTCTCAAGTGATATTACAACCGAAAACTTGACTGTAAAAACTATATCGGATATGTCGCCAATCACCACTATGAATATTTCGATACATTTATCATCAGTATATATTACCGCAACTACGTCTCCGTTAAATATTTCCACCGAAACAGCCCCAACTGATATTTCAACAACGTCCCCGTTTAACATCTCTATTTTATATACTACATTTATCGAATTGACCACAACTTCCTCGCTAAAGGTATCGATTCTAACAACTTCAACATATATTCCTGCATTAACTGGCTCAAGTGATATTACAACAGAAAGCCTGACTGTAAAAACTATATCGGATATGTCGCCAATTACCACAATGAATATTTCAACACCTTTATCGTCAGTAGATATTACCACAACTACGTCTCCATTAAATATTTCCACCGAAACAGCCCGAACTGATATTTCCACAATTACCACAATGAATATTTCGACCACTTTGTCAGAAGTATATATTACCACAACTACGTCTCCATTAAATATTTCCACCGATACAGTCCCCACTGATATTTCTACAATTACCACAATGAATATTTCGACATCTTTATCAGCTGTGTATATTTCCACAAGTACTTCTCCATTTAATATTTCCATCAAAACAGCCCCAACTGATATTTTCACAACGTCCTCGTTTAACATCTCTATTTCATATACTACATTCAGCGAATTGACCACAACATCCTGGCTAAAGATATCGACTCTAACAGCTTCAACTTCTATTCCTACATTAACTGGATCAAGTGATATTACAACCGGAAGCTTGACTGTAAAAACTATATCGGATATGTCGCCAATTACCACAATGAATATTTCGACAACTTTGTCAGCAGTATATATTACCACAACTACGTCTCCATTAAATATTTCCACCGAAACAGCCCGAACTAATATTTCCACAATTACCACAATGAATATTTCGACACCTTTATCAGCTGTATATATTTCCACAAGTACTTCTCCATTTAATATTTCCACCAAAACAGCCCCAACTGATATTTTCACAACGTCCCCGTTTAACATCTCTATTTCATATACTACATTCAGCGAATTGACCACATCATCCTCGCTAAAGATATCGACTCTAACAACTTCAACGTCTATTCCTACATTAACTGCCTCAAGTGATATTACAACAGAAAGCTTGACGGTAAAAGCTATATCGGATATGTCGCCAATTACCACAATGAATATTTCGACATCTTTATCAGCTGTATATATTTCCACAACTACTTCTCCATTTAATATTTCCACCAAAACAGCCCCAACTGATATTTACACAACGTCCCCGTTTAACATCTCTATTTCATATACTACATTCAGCGAATTGACCACATCATCCTCGCTAAAGATATCGACTCTAACAGCTTCAACGTCTATTCCTACATTAACTGTCTCAAGTGATATTACAACCGAAAACTTGACTGTAAAAACTATATCGGATATGTCTCCAATCACCACTACGAATATTTCGACACATTTATCATCAGTATATATTACCACAACTAGGTCTCCGTTAAATATTTCCACCGAAACAGCCCCAACTGATATTTCCACAATTACCACAATGAATATTTCGACATTCTTATCAGCTGTATATATTTCCACAACTACTTCTCCATTTAATATTTCCACCAAAACATCCCCAACTGATATTTCAACAACGTGCTCGTTTAACATCTCTATTTCATATACTACATTTATCGAATTGACCACAACTTCCTCGCTAAAGGTATCGATTCTAACAACTTCCACCTCTATTCCTACATTAACTGGCTCAAGTAATATTACAACAGAAAGCCTGACTGTAAAAACTATATCGGATATGTCGCCAATTACCACAATGAATATTTCGACACCTTTGTCAGCAGTATATATTACCACAACTACGTCTCCATTAAATATTTCCACCGATACAGCCCCCACTGATATTTCTACAATTACCACAATGAATATTTCGACATCTTTATCAGCTGTGTATATTTCCACAAGTACTTCTCCATTTAATATTTCCACCAAAACAGCCCCAACTGATATTTTCACAACGTCCCCGCTTAACATCTCTATTTCATATACTACATTCAGCGAATTGACCACATCATCCTCGCTAAAGATATCGACTCTAACAACTTCAACGTCTATTCCTACATTAACTGCCTCAAGTGATATTACAACAGAAAGCTTGACGGTAAAAGCTATATCGGATATGTCGCCAATTACCACAATGAATATTTCGACATCTTTATCAGCTGTATATATTTCCACAACTACTTCTCCATTTAATATTTCCACCAAAACAGCCCCAACTGATATTTACACAACGTCCCCGTTTAACATCTCTATTTCATATACTACATTCAGCGAATTGACCACATCATCCTCGCTAAAGATATCGACTCTAACAGCTTCAAGGTCTATTCCTACATTAACTGTCTCAAGTGATATTACAACCGAAAACTTGACTGTAAAAACTATATCGGATATGTCTCCAATCACCACTACGAATATTTCGACACATTTATCATCAGTATATATTACCACAACTAGGTCTCCGTTAAATATTTCCACCGAAACAGCCCCAACTGATATTTCCACAATTACCACAATGAATATTTCGACATCCTTATCAGCTGTATATATTTCCACAACTACTTCTCCATTTAATATTTCCACCAAAACATCCCCAACTGATATTTCAACAACGTGCTCGTTTAACATCTCTATTTCATATACTACATTTATCGAATTGACCACAACGTCCTCGCTAAAGGTATCGATTCTAACAACTTCCACCTCTATTCCTACATTAACTGGCTCAAGTAATATTACAACAGAAAGCCTGACTGTAAAAACTATATCGGATATGTCGCCAATTACCACAATGAATATTTCGACACCTTTGTCAGCAGTATATATTACCACAACTACGTCTCCATTAAATACTTCCACCGATACAGCCCCCACTGATATTTCTACAATTACCACAATGAATATTTCGACATCTTTATCAGCTGTGTATATTTCCACAACTACTTCTCCATTTAATATTTCCACCAAAATAGCCCCAACTGATATTTACACAACGTCCCCGTTTAACATCTCTATTTCATATACTACATTCAGCGAATTGACCACATCATCCTCGCTAAAGATATCGACTCTAACAGCTTCAACGTCTATTCCTACATTAACTGTCTCAAGTGATATTACAACCGAAAACTTGACTGTAAAAACTATATCGGATATGTCGCCAATCACCACTATGAATATTTCGACACATTTATCATCAGTATATATTACCGCAACTACGTCTCCGTTAAATATTTCCACCGAAACAGCCCCAACTGATATTTCAACAACGTCCCCGTTTAACATCTCTATTTTATATACTACATTTATCGAATTGACCACAACTTCCTCGCTAAAGGTATCGATTCTAACAACTTCAACATATATTCCTGCATTAACTGGCTCAAGTGATATTACAACAGAAAGCCTGACTGTAAAAACTATATCGGATATGTCGCCAATTACCACAATGAATATTTCAACACCTTTATCGTCAGTAGATATTACCACAACTACGTCTCCATTAAATATTTCCACCGAAATAGCCCGAACTCATATTTCCACAATTACCACAATGAATATTTCGACCACTTTGTCAGAAGTATATATTACCACAACTACGTCTCCATTAAATATTTCCACCGATACAGTCCCCACTGATATTTCTACAATTACCACAATGAATATTTCGACATCTTTATCAGCTGTGTATATTTCCACAAGTACTTCTCCATTTAATATTTCCATCAAAACAGCCCCAACTGATATTTTCACAACGTCCCCGTTTAACATCTCTATTTCATATACTACATTCAGCGAATTGACCACAACATCCTGGCTAAAGATATCGACTCTAACAGCTTCAACTTCTATTCCTACATTAACTGGATCAAGTGATATTACAACAGGAAGCTTGACTGTAAAAACTATATCGGATATGTCGCCAATTACCACAATGAATATTTCGACAACTTTGTCAGCAGTATATATTACCACAACTACGTCTCCATTAAATATTTCCACCGAAACAGCCCGAACTAATATTTCCACAATTACCACAATGAATATTTCGACACCTTTATCAGCTGTATATATTTCCACAAGTACTTCTCCATTTAATATTTCCACCAAAACAGCCCCAACTGATATTTTCACAACGTCCCCGTTTAACATCTCTATTTCATATACTACATTCAGCGAATTGACCACATCATCCTCGCTAATGATATCGACTCTAACAACTTCAACGTCTATTCCTACATTAACTGCCTCAAGTGATATTACAACAGAAAGCTTGACGGTAAAAGCTATATCGGATATGTCGCCAATTACCACAATGAATATTTCGACATCTTTATCAGCTGTATATATTTCCACAACTACTTCTCCATTTAATATTTCCACCAAAACAGCCCCAACTGATATTTACACAACGTCCCCGTTTAACATCTCTATTTCATATACTACATTCAGCGAATTGACCACATCATCCTCGCTAAAGATATCGACTCTAACAGCTTCAACGTCTATTCCTACATTAACTGTCTCAAGTGATATTACAACCGAAAACTTGACTGTAAAAACTATATCGGATATGTCTCCAATCACCACTACGAATATTTCGACACATTTATCATCAGTATATATTACCACAACTAGGTCTCCGTTAAATATTTCCACCGAAACAGCCCCAACTGATATTTCCACAATTACCACAATGAATATTTCGACATCCTTATCAGCTGTATATATTTCCACAACTACTTCTCCATTTAATATTTCCACCAAAACATCCCCAACTGATATTTCAACAACGTCCCCGTTTAACATCTCTATTTCATATACTACATTTATCGAATTGACCACAACTTCCTCGCTAAAGGTATCGATTCTAACAACTTCCACCTCTATTCCTACATTAACTGGCTCAAGTGATATTACAACAGAAAGCCTGACTGTAAAAACTATATCGGATATGTCGCCAATTACCACAATGAATATTTCGACACCTTTGTCAGCAGTATATATTACCACAACTACGTCTCCATTAAATATTTCCACCGATACAGCCCCCACTGATATCTCTACAATTACCACAATGAATATTTCGACATCTTTATCAGCTGTGTATATTTCCACAAGTACTTCTCCATTTAATATTTCCACCAAAACAGCCCCAACTGATATTTTCACAACGTCCCCGCTTAACATCTCTATTTCATATACTACATTCAGCGAATTGACCACATCATCCTCGCTAAAGATATCGACTCTAACAACTTCAACGTCTATTCCTACATTAACTGTCTCAAGTGATATTACAACAGAAAGCTTGACGGTAAAAACTATATCGGATATGTCGCCAATTACCACAATGAATATTTCAACACCTTTATCATCAGTATATATTACCAAAACTACGTCTCCATTTAATATTTCCACCGAAACAGCCCGAACTGATATTTCCACAATTACCACAATGAATATTTCGACACCTTTATCAGCTGTATATATTTCCACAACTACTTCTCCATTTAATATTTCCACCAAAATAGCCCCAACTGATATTTACACAACGTCCCCTTTTAACATCTCTATTTCATATACTACATTCAGCGAATTGACCACAACATCCTCTCTAAAAATATCGACTCTAACAGCTTCAACGTCTATTCCTACATTAACTGTCTCAAGTGATATTACAACAGAAAACTTGACTGTAAAAACTATATCGGATATGTCGCCAATCACCACTATGAATATTTCGACACCTTTATCATCAGTATATATTACCAAAACTACGTCTCCATTAAATATTTCCACCGAAACAGACCGAACTGATATTTCCACAATTACCACAATGAATATTTCGACATCTTTATCAGCTGTATATATTTCCACAACTACTTCTCCATTTAATATTTCCACCAAAACAGCCCCAACTGATATTTACACAACGTCCCCGTTTAACATCTCTATTTCATATACTACATTCAGCGAATTGACCACATCATCCTCGCTAAAGATATCGACTCTAACAGCTTCAACGTCTATTCCTACATTAACTGTCTCAAGTGATATTACAACCGAAAACTTGACTGTAAAAACTATATCGGATATGTCTCCAATCACCACTACGAATATTTCGACACATTTATCATCAGTATATATTACCACAACTAGGTCTCCGTTAAATATTTCCACCGAAACAGCCCCAACTGATATTTCCACAATTACCACAATGAATATTTCGACATCCTTATCAGCTGTATATATTTCCACAACTACTTCTCCATTTAATATTTCCACCAAAACATCCCCAACTGATATTTCAACAACGTCCCCGTTTAACATCTCTATTTCATATACTACATTTATCGAATTGACCACAACTTCCTCGCTAAAGGTATCGATTCTAACAACTTCCACCTCTATTCCTACATTAACTGGCTCAAGTGATATTACAACAGAAAGCCTGACTGTAAAAACTATATCGGATATGTCGCCAATTACCACAATGAATATTTCGACACTTTTGTCAGCAGTATATATTACCAAAACTACGTCTCCATTAAATATTTCCACCGAAACAGCCCGAACTGATATTTCCACAATTACCACAATGAATATTTCGACTTCTTTATCAGCTGTATATATTTCCACAACTACTTCTCCATTTAATATTTCCACCAAAACAGCCCCAACTGATATTTACACAACGTCCCCGTTTAACATCTCTATTTCATATACTAAATTCAGCGAATTGACCACATCATCCTCGCTAAAGATATCGACTCTAACAGCTTCAACGTCTATTCCTACATTAACTGTCTCAAGTGATATTACAACCGAAAACTTGACTGTAAAAACTATATCGGATATGTCGCCAATCACCACTATGAATATTTCGACACATTTATCATCAGTATATATTACCGCAACTACGTCTCCGTTAAATATTTCCACCGAAACAGCCCCAACTGATATTTCAACAACGTCCCCGTTTAACATCTCTATTTTATATACTACATTTATCGAATTGACCACAACTTCCTCGCTAAAGGTATCGATTCTAACAACTTCAACATATATTCCTACATTAACTGGCTCAAGTGATATTACAACAGAAAGCCTGACTGTAAAAACTATATCGGATATGTCGCCAATTACCACAATGAATATTTCGACACCTTTATCGTCAGTAGATATTACCACAACTACGTCTCCATTAAATATTTCCACCGATACAGTCCCCACTGATATTTCTACAATTACCACAATGAATATTTCGACATCTTTATCAGCTGTGTATATTTCCACAAGTACTTCTCCATTTAATATTTCCATCAAAACAGCCCCAACTGATATTTTCACAACGTCCCCGTTTAACATCTCTATTTCATATACTACATTCAGCGAATTGACCACAACATCCTGGCTAAAGATATCGACTCTAACAGCTTCAACTTCTATTCCTACATTAACTGGATCAAGTGATATTACAACAGGAAGCTTGACTGTAAAAACTATATCGGATATGTCGCCAATTACCACAATGAATATTTCGACAACTTTGTCAGCAGTATATATTACCACAACTACGTCTCCGTTAAATATTTCCACCGAAACAGCCCGAACTAATATTTCCACAATTACCACAATGAATATTTCGACACCTTTATCAGCTGTATATATTTCCACAAGTACTTCTCCATTTAATATTTCCACCAAAACAGCCCCAACTGATATTTACACAACGTCCCCGCTTAACATCTCTATTTCATATACTACATTTATCGAATTGACCACAACTTCCTCGCTAAAGGTATCGATTCTAACAACTTCCACCTCTATTCCTACATTAACTGGCTCAAGTGATATTACAACAGAAAGCCTGACTGTAAAAACTATATCGGATATGTCGCCAATTACCACAATGAATATTTCGACACCTTTGTCAGCAGTATATATTACCACAACTACGTCTCCATTAAATATTTCCACCGATACAGCCCCCACTGATATTTCTACAATTACCACAATGAATATTTCGACACCTTTATCAGCTGTGTATATTTCCACAACTACTTCTCCATTTAATATTTCCACCAAAATAGCCCCAACTGATATTTACACAACGTCCCCTTTTAACATCTCTATTTCATATACTACATTCAGCAAATTGACCACAACATCCTCTCTAAAGATATCGACTCTAACAGCTTCAACGTCTATTCCTACATTCACAGTCTCAAGTGATATTACAACAGGAAGCTTGACGGTAAAAACTATATCGGATATGTCGCCAATTACCACAATGAATATTTCGACTTCTTTATCAGCTGTATATATTTCCACAACTACTTCTCCATTTAATATTTCCACCAAAACAGCCCCAACTGATATTTACACAACGTCCCCGTTTAACATCTCTATTTCATATACTACATTCAGCGAATTGACCACATCATCCTCGCTAAAGATATCGACTCTAACAGCTTCAACGTCTATTCCTACATTAACTGTCTCAAGTGACATTACAACCGAAAACTTGACTGTAAAAACTATATCGGATATGTCTCCAATCACCACTACGAATATTTCGACACATTTATCATCAGTATATATTACCACAACTAGGTCTCCGTTAAATATTTCCACCGAAACAGCCCCCACTGATATCTCTACAATTACCACAATGAATATTTCGACATCTTTATCAGCTGTGTATATTTCCACAAGTACTTCTCCATTTAATATTTCCACCAAAACAGCCCCAACTGATATTTACACAACGTCCCCTTTTAACATCTCTATTTCATATACTACATTCAGCGAATTGACCACAACATCCTCTCTAAAAATATCGACTCTAACAGCTTCAACGTCTATTCCTACATTAACTGTCTCAAGTGATATTACAACAGAAAACTTTACTGTAAAAACTATATCGGATATGTCGCCAATCACCACTATGAATATTTCGACACCTTTATCATCAGTATATATTACCAAAACTACGTCTCCATTAAATATTTCCACCGAAACAGCCCGAACTGATATTTCCACAATTACCACAATGAATATTTCGACTTCTTTATCAGCTGTATATATTTCCACAACTACTTCTCCATTTAATATTTCCACCAAAACAGCCCCAACTGATATTTACACAACGTCCCCGTTTAACATCTCTATTTCATATACTACATTCAGCGAATTGACCACATCATCCTCGCTAAAGATATCGACTCTAACAGCTTCAACGTCTATTCCTACATTAACTGTCTCAAGTGATATTACAACCGAAAACTTGACTGTAAAAACTATATCGGATATGTCGCCAATCACCACTATGAATATTTCGACACATTTATCATCAGTATATATTACCGCAACTACGTCTCCGTTAAATATTTCCACCGAAACAGCCCCAACTGATATTTCAACAACGTCCCCGTTTAACATCTCTATTTTATATACTACATTTATCGAATTGACCACAACTTCCTCGCTAAAGGTATCGATTCTAACAACTTCAACATATATTCCTGCATTAACTGGCTCAAGTGATATTACAACAGAAAGCCTGACTGTAAAAACTATATCGGATATGTCGCCAATTACCACAATGAATATTTCAACACCTTTATCGTCAGTAGATATTACCACAACTACGTCTCCATTAAATATTTCCACCGAAACAGCCCGAACTGATATTTCCACAATTACCACAATGAATATTTCGACCACTTTGTCAGAAGTATATATTACCACAACTACGTCTCCATTAAATATTTCCACCGATACAGTCCCCACTGATATTTCTACAATTACCACAATGAATATTTCGACATCTTTATCAGCTGTGCATATTTCCACAAGTACTTCTCCATTTAATATTTCCATCAAAACAGCCCCAACTGATATTTTCACAACGTCCCCGTTTAACATCTCTATTTCATATACTACATTCAGCGAATTGACCACAACATCCTGGCTAAAGATATCGACTCTAACAGCTTCAACTTCTATTCCTACATTAACTGGATCAAGTGATATTACAACAGGAAGCTTGACTGTAAAAACTATATCGGATATGTCGCCAATTACCACAATGAATATTTCGACAACTTTGTCAGCAGTATATATTACCACAACTACGTCTCCATTAAATATTTCCACCGAAACAGCCCGAACTAATATTTCCACAATTACCACAATGAATATTTCGACACCTTTATCAGCTGTATATATTTCCACAAGTACTTCTCCATTTAATATTTCCACCAAAACAGCCCCAACTGATATTTTCACAACGTCCCCGTTTAACATCTCTATTTCATATACTACATTCAGCGAATTGACCACATCATCCTCGCTAATGATATCGACTCTAACAACTTCAACGTCTATTCCTACATTAACTGCCTCAAGTGATATTACAACAGAAAGCTTGACGGTAAAAGCTATATCGGATATGTCGCCAATTACCACAATGAATATTTCGACATCTTTATCAGCTGTATATATTTCCACAACTACTTCTCCATTTAATATTTCCACCAAAACAGCCCCAACTGATATTTACACAACGTCCCCGTTTAACATCTCTATTTCATATACTACATTCAGCGAATTGACCACATCATCCTCGCTAAAGATATCGACTCTAACAGCTTCAACGTCTATTCCTACATTAACTGTCTCAAGTGATATTACAACCGAAAACTTGACTGTAAAAACTATATCGGATATGTCTCCAATCACCACTACGAATATTTCGACACATTTATCATCAGTATATATTACCACAACTAGGTCTCCGTTAAATATTTCCACCGAAACAGCCCCAACTGATATTTCCACAATTACCACAATGAATATTTCGACATCCTTATCAGCTGTATATATTTCCACAACTACTTCTCCATTTAATATTTCCACCAAAACATCCCCAACTGATATTTCAACAACGTCCCCGTTTAACATCTCTATTTCATATACTACATTTATCGAATTGACCACAACTTCCTCGCTAAAGGTATCGATTCTAACAACTTCTACCTCTATTCCTACATTAACTGGCTCAAGTGATATTACAACAGAAAGCCTGACTGTAAAAACTATATCGGATATGTCGCCAATTACCACAATGAATATTTCGACATCTTTATCAGCTGTGTATATTTCCACAAGTATTTCTCCATTTAATATTTCCACCAAAACAGCCCCAACTGATATTTTCACAACGTCCCCGCTTAACATCTCTATTTCATATACTACATTCAGCGAATTGACCACATCATCCTCGCTAAAGATATCGACTCTAACAACTTCAACGTCTATTCCTACATTAACTGTCTCAAGTGATATTACAACAGAAAGCTTGACGGTAAAAACTATATCGGATATGTCGCCAATTACCACAATGAATATTTCAACACCTTTATCATCAGTATATATTACCAAAACTACGTCTCCATTTAATATTTCCACCGAAACAGCCCGAACTGATATTTCCACAATTACCACAATGAATATTTCGACACCTTTATCAGCTGTATATATTTCCACAACTACTTCTCCATTTAATAATATTTCCACCAAAATAGCCCCAACTGATATTTACACAACGTCCCCTTTTAACATCTCTATTTCATATACTACATTCAGCGAATTGACCACAACATCCTCTCTAAAAATATCGACTCTAACAGCTTCAACGTCTATTCCTACATTAACTGTCTCAAGTGATATTACAACAGAAAACTTGACTGTAAAAACTATATCGGATATGTCGCCAATCACCACTATGAATATTTCGACACCTTTATCATCAGTATATATTACCAAAACTACGTCTCCATTAAATATTTCCACCGAAACAGCCCGAACTGATATTTCCACAATTACCACAATGAATATTTCGACATCTTTATCAGCTGTATATATTTCCACAACTACTTCTCCATTTAATATTTCCACCAAAACAGCCCCAACTGATATTTACACAACGTCCCCGTTTAACATCTCTATTTCATATACTACATTCAGCGAATTGACCACATCATCCTCGCTAAAGATATCGACTCTAACAGCTTCAACGTCTATTCCTACATTAACTGTCTCAAGTGATATTACAACCGAAAACTTGACTGTAAAAACTATATCGGATATGTCGCCAATCACCACTATGAATATTTCGACACATTTATCATCAGTATATATTACCGCAACTACGTCTCCGTTAAATATTTCCACCGAAACAGCCCCAACTGATATTTCAACAACGTCCCCGTTTAACATCTCTATTTTATATACTACATTTATCGAATTGACCACAACTTCCTCGCTAAAGGTATCGATTCTAACAACTTCAACATATATTCCTACATTAACTGGCTCAAGTGATATTACAACAGAAAGCCTGACTGTAAAAACTATATCGGATATGTCGCCAATTACCACAATGAATATTTCAACACCTTTATCGTCAGTAGATATTACCACAACTACGTCTCCATTAAATATTTCCACCGAAACAGCCCGAACTGATATTTCCACAATTACCACAATGAATATTTCGACCACTTTGTCAGAAGTATATATTACCACAACTACGTCTCCATTAAATATTTCCACCGATACAGTCCCCACTGATATTTCTACAATTACCACAATGAATATTTCGACATCTTTATCAGCTGTGTATATTTCCACAAGTACTTCTCCATTTAATATTTCCATCAAAACAGCCCCAACTGATATTTTCACAACGTCCCCGTTTAACATCTCTATTTCATATACTACATTCAGCGAATTGACCACAACATCCTGGCTAAAGATATCGACTCTAACAGCTTCAACTTCTATTCCTACATTAACTGGATCAAGTGATATTACAACAGGAAGCTTGACTGTAAAAACTATATCGGATATGTCGCCAATTACCACAATGAATATTTCGACAACTTTGTCAGTAGTATATATTACCACAACTACGTCTCCATTAAATATTTCCACCGAAACAGCCCGAACTAATATTTCCACAATTACCACAATGAATATTTCGACACTTTTATCAGCTGTATATATTTCCACAAGTACTTCTCCATTTAATATTTCCACCAAAACAGCCCCAACTGATATTTGCACAACGTCCCCGTTTAACATCTCTATTTCATATACTACATTCAGCGAATTGACCACATCATCCTCGCTAAAGATATCGACTCTAACAGCTTCAACGTCTATTCCTACATTAACTGTCTCAAGTGATATTACAACCGAAAACTTGACTGTAAAAACTATATCGGATATGTCTCCAATCACCACTACGAATATTTCGACACATTTATCATCAGTATATATTACCACAACTAGGTCTCCGTTAAATATTTCCACCGAAACAGCCCCAACTGATATTTCCACAATTACCACAAGGAATATTTCGACATCCTTATCAGCTGTATATATTTCCACAACTACTTCTCCATTTAATATTTCCACCAAAACATCCCCAACTGATATTTCAACAACGTCCCCGTTTAACATCTCTATTTCATATACTACATTTATCGAATTGACCACAACTTCCTCGCTAAAGGTATCGATTCTAACAACTTCCACCTCTATTCCTACATTAACTGGCTCAAGTGATATTACAACAGAAAGTCTGACTGTAAAAACTATATCGGATATGTCGCCAATTACCACAATGAATATTTCGACACCTTTGTCAGCAGTATATATTACCACAACTACGTCTCCATTAAATATTTCCACCGATACAGCCCCCACTGATATCTCTACAATTACCACAATGAATATTTCGACATCTTTATCAGCTGTGTATATTTCCACAAGTACTTCTCCATTTAATATTTCCACCAAAACAGCCCCAACTGATATTTTAACAACGTCCCCGCTTAACATCTCTATTTCATATACTACATTCAGCGAATTGACCACATCATCCTCGCTAAAGATATCGACTCTAACAACTTCAACGTCTATTCCTACATTAACTGTCTCAAGTGATACTACAACAGAAAGCTTGACGGTAAAAACTATATCGGATATGTCGCCAATTACCACAATGAATATTTCAACACCTTTATCATCAGTATATATTACCAAAACTACGTCTCCATTTAATATTTCCACCGAAACAGCCCGAACTGATATTTCCACAATTACCACAATGAATATTTCGACACCTTTATCAGCTGTATATATTTCCACAACTACTTCTCCATTTAATATTTCCACCAAAATAGCCCCAGCTGATATTTACACAACGTCCCCTTTTAACATCTCTATTTCATATACTACATTCAGCGAATTGACCACAACATCCTCTCTAAAAATATCGACTCTAACAGCTTCAACGTCTATTCCTACATTAACTGTCTCAAGTGATATTACAACAGAAAACTTGACTGTAAAAACTATATCGGATATGTCGCCAATCACCACTATGAATATTTCGACACCTTTATCATCAGTATATATTACCAAAACTACGTCTCCATTAAATATTTCCACCGAAACAGACCGAACTGATATTTCCACAATTACCACAATGAATATTTCGACATCTTTATCAGCTGTATATATTTCCACAACTACTTCTCCATTTAATATTTCCACCAAAACAGCCCCAACTGATATTTACACAACGTCCCCGTTTAACATCTCTATTTCATATACTACATTCAGCGAATTGACCACATCATCCTCGCTAAAGATATCGACTCTAACAGCTTCAACGTCTATTCCTACATTAACTGTCTCAAGTGATATTATAACCGAAAACTTGACTGTAAAAACTATATCGGATATGTCGCCAATCACCACTATGAATATTTCGACACATTTATCATCAGTATATATTACCGCAACTACGTCTCCGTTAAATATTTCCACCGAAACAGCCCCAACTGATATTTCAACAACGTCCCCGTTTAACATCTCTATTTTATATACTACATTTATCGAATTGACCACAACTTCCTCGCTAAAGGTATCGATTCTAACAACTTCAACATATATTCCTACATTAACTGGCTCAAGTGATATTACAACAGAAAGCCTGACTGTAAAAACTATATCGGATATGTCGCCAATTACCACAATGAATATTTCAAGACCTTTATCGTCAGTAGATATTACCACAACTACGTCTTCATTAAATATTTCCACCGAAACAGCCCGAACTGATATTTCCACAATTACCACAATGAATATTTCGACCACTTTGTCAGAAGTATATATTACCACAACTACGTCTCCATTAAATATTTCCACCGATACAGTCCCCACTGATATTTCTACAATTACCACAATGAATATTTCGACATCTTTATCAGCTGTGTATATTTCCACAAGTACTTCTCCATTTAATATTTCCATCAAAACAGCCCGAACTGATATTTTCACAACGTCCCCGTTTAACATCTCTATTTCATATACTACATTCAGCGAATTGACCACAACATCCTGGCTAAAGATATCGACTCTAACAGCTTCAACTTCTATTCCTACATTAACTGGATCAAGTGATATTACAACAGGAAGCTTGACTGTAAAAACTATATCGGATATGTCGCCAATTACCACAATGAATATTTCGACAACTTTGTCAGCAGTATATATTACCACAACTACGTCTCCATTAAATATTTCCACCGAAACAGCCCGAACTAATATTTCCACAATTACCACAATGAATATTTCGACACCTTTATCAGCTGTATATATTTCCACAAGTACTTCTCCATTTAATATTTCCACCAAAACAGCCCCAACTGATATTTTCACAACGTCCCCGTTTAACATCTCTATTTCATATACTACATTCAGCGAATTGACCACATCATCCTCGCTAAAGATATCGACTCTAACAACTTCAACGTCTATTCCTACATTAACTGCCTCAAGTGATATTACAACAGAAAGCTTGACGGTAAAAGCTATATCGGATATGTCGCCAATTATCACAATGAATATTTCGACATCTTTATCAGCTGTATATATTTCCACAACTACTTCTCCATTTAATATTTCCACCAAAACAGCCCCAACTGATATTTACACAACGTCCCCGTTTAACATCTCTATTTCATATACTACATTCAGCGAATTGACCACATCATCCTCGCTAAAGATATCGACTCTAACAGCTTCAACGTCTATTCCTACACTAACTGTCTCAAGTGATATTACAACCGAAAACTTGACTGTAAAAACTATATCGGATATGTCTCCAATCACCACTACGAATATTTCGACACATTTATCATCAGTATATATTACCACAACTAGGTCTCCGTTAAATATTTCCACCGAAACAGCCCCAACTGATATTTCCACAATTACCACAATGAATATTTCGACATCCTTATCAGCTGTATATATTTCCACAACTACTTCTCCATTTAATATTTCCACCAAAACATCCCCAACTGATATTTCAACAACGTCCCCGTTTAACATCTCTATTTCATATACTACATTTATCGAATTGACCACAACTTCCTCGCTAAAGGTATCGATTCTAACAACTTCCACCTCTATTCCTACATTAACTGGCTCAAGTGATATTACAACAGAAAGCCTGACTGTAAAAACTATATCGGATATGTCGCCAATTACCACAATGAATATCTCGACACCTTTGTCAGCAGTATATATTACCACAACTACGTCTCCATTAAATATTTCCACCGATACAGCCCCCACTGATATCTCTACAATTACCACAATGAATATTTCGACATCTTTATCAGCTGTGTATATTTCCACAAGTACTTCTCCATTTAATATTTCCACCAAAACAGCCCCAACTGATATTTTCACAACGTCCTCGCTTAACATCTCTATTTCATATACTACATTCAGCGAATTGACCACATCATCCTCGCTAAAGATATCGACTCTAACAACTTCAACGTCTATTCCTACATTAACTGTCTCAAGTGATATTACAACAGAAAGCTTGACGGTAAAAACTATATCGGATATGTCGCCAATTACCACAATGAATATTTCAACACCTTTATCATCAGTATATATTACCAAAACTACGTCTCCATTTAATATTTCCACCGAAACAGCCCGAACTGATATTTCCACAATTACCACAATGAATATTTCGACACCTTCATCAGCTGTATATATTTCCACAACTACTTCTCCATTTAATATTTCCACCAAAATAGCCCCAACTGATATTTACACAACGTCCCCTTTTAACATCTCTATTTCATATACTACATTCAGCGAATTGACCACAACATCCTCTCTAAAAATATCGACTCTAACAGCTTCAACGTCTATTCCTACATTAACTGTCTCAAGTGATATTACAACAGAAAACTTGACTGTAAAAACTATATCGGATATGTCGCCAATCACCACTATGAATATTTCGACACCTTTATCATCAGTATATATTACCAAAACTACGTCTCCATTAAATATTTCCACCGAAACAGCCCGAACTGATATTTCCACAATTACCACAATGAATATTTCGACATCTTTATCAGCTGTATATATTTCCACAACTACTTCTCCATTTAATATTTCCACCAAAACAGCCCCAACTGATATTTACACAACGTCCCCGTTTAACATCTCTATTTCATATACTAAATTCAGCGAATTGACCACATCATCCTCGCTAAAGATATCGACTCTAACAGCTTCAACGTCTATTCCTACATTAACTGTCTCAAGTGATATTACAACCGAAAACTTGACTGTAAAAACTATATCGGATATGTCGCCAATCACCACTATGAATATTTCGACACATTTATCATCAGTATATATTACCGCAACTACGTCTCCGTTAAATATTTCCACCGAAACAGCCCCAACTGATATTTCAACAACGTCCCCGTTTAACATCTCTATTTTATATACTACATTTATCGAATTGACCACAACTTCCTCGCTAAAGGTATCGATTCTAACAACTTCAACATATATTCCTACATTAACTGGCTCAAGTGATATTACAACAGAAAGCCTGACTGTAAAAACTATATCGGATATGTCGCCAATTACCACAATGAATATTTCAACAACTTTATCGTCAGTAGATATTACCACAACTACGTCTCCATTAAATATTTCCACCGAAACAGCCCGAACTGATATTTCCACAATTACCACAATGAATATTTCGACCACTTTGTCAGAAGTATATATTACCACAACTACGTCTCCATTAAATATTTCCACCGATACAGTCCCCACTGATATTTCTACAATTACCACAATGAATATTTCGACATCTTTATCAGCTGTGTATATTTCCACAAGTACTTCTCCATTTAATATTTCCATCAAAACAGCCCCAACTGATATTTTCACAACGTCCCCGTTTAACATCTCTATTTCATATACTACATTCAGCGAATTGACCACAACATCCTGGCTAAAGATATCGACTCTAACAGCTTCAACTTCTATTCCTACATTAACTGGATCAAGTGATATTACAACAGGAAGCTTGACTGTAAAAACTATATCGGATATGTCGCCAATTACCACAATGAATATTTCGACAACTTTGTCAGCAGTATATATAACCACAACTACGTCTCCATTAAATATTTCCACCGAAACAGCCCGAACTAATATTTCCACAATTACCACAATGAATATTTCGACACCTTTATCAGCTGTATATATTTCCACAAGTACTTCTCCATTTAATATTTCCACCAAAACAGCCCCAACTGATATTTTCACAACGACCCCGTTTAACATCTCTATTTCATATACTACATTCAGCAGCGAATTAACCACATCATCCTCGCTAAAGATATCGACTCTAACAACTTCAACGTCTATTCCTACATTAACTGCCTCAAGTGATATTACAACAGAAAGCCTGACTGTAAAAACTATATCGGATATGTCGCCAATTACCACAATGAATATTTCAACAACTTTATCGTCAGTAGATATTACCACAACTACGTCTCCATTAAATATTTCCACCGAAACAGCCCGAACTGATATTTCCACAATTACCACAATGAATATTTCGACCACTTTGTCAGAAGTATATATTACCACAACTACGTCTCCATTAAATATTTCCACCGATACAGTCCCCACTGATATTTCTACAATTACCACAATGAATATTTCGACATCTTTATCAGCTGTGTATATTTCCACAAGTACTTCTCCATTTAATATTTCCATCAAAACAGCCCCAACTGATATTTTCACAACGTCCCCGTTTAACATCTCTATTTCATATACTACATTCAGCGAATTGACCACAACATCCTGGCTAAAGATATCGACTCTAACAGCTTCAACTTCTATTCCTACATTAACTGGATCAAGTGATATTACAACAGGAAGCTTGACTGTAAAAACTATATCGGATATGTCGCCAATTACCACAATGAATATTTCGACAACTTTGTCAGCAGTATATATAACCACAACTACGTCTCCATTAAATATTTCCACCGAAACAGCCCGAACTAATATTTCCACAATTACCACAATGAATATTTCGACACCTTTATCAGCTGTATATATTTCCACAAGTACTTCTCCATTTAATATTTCCACCAAAACAGCCCCAACTGATATTTTCACAACGTCCCCGTTTAACATCTCTATTTCATATACTACATTCAGCGAATTGACCACATCATCCTCGCTAAAGATATCGACTCTAACAGCTTCAACGTCTATTCCTACATTAACTGTCTCAAGTGATATTACAACCGAAAACTTGACTGTAAAAACTATATCGGATATGTCTCCAATCACCACTACGAATATTTCGACACATTTATCATCAGTATATATTACCACAACTAGGTCTCCGTTAAATATTTCCACCGAAACAGCCCCAACTGATATTTCCACAATTACCACAATGAATATTTCGACATCCTTATCAGCTGTATATATTTCCACAACTACTTCTCCATTTAATATTTCCACCAAAACATCCCCAACTGATATTTCAACAACGTCCCCGTTTAACATCTCTATTTCATATACTACATTTATCGAATTGACCACAACTTCCTCGCTAAAGGTATCAATTCTAACAACTTCCACCTCTATTCCTACATTAACTGGCTCAAGTGATATTACAACAGAAAGCCTGACTGTAAAAACTATATCGGATATGTCGCCAATTACCACAATGAATATTTCGACACCTTTGTCAGCAGTATATATTACCACAACTACGTCTCCATTAAATATTTCCACCGATACAGCCCCCACTGATATCTCTACAATTACCACAATGAATATTTCGACATCTTTATCAGCTGTGTATATTTCCACAAGTACTTCTCCATTTAATATTTCCACCAAAACAGCCCCAACTGATATTTTCACAACGTCCCCGCTTAACATCTCTATTTCATATACTACATTCAGCGAATTGACCACATCATCCTCGCTAAATATATCGACTCTAACAACTTCAACGTCTATTCCTACATTAACTGTCTCAAGTGATATTACAACAGAAAGCTTGACGGTAAAAACTATATCGGATATGTCGCCAATTACCACAATGAATATTTCAACACTTTTATCATCAGTATATATTACCAAAACTACGTCTCCATTTAATATTTCCACCGAAACAGCCCGAACTGATATTTCCACAATTACCACAATGAATATTTCGACACCTTTATCAGCTGTATATATTTCCACAACTACTTCTCCATTTAATATTTCCACCAAAATAGCCCCAACTGATATTTACACAACGTCCCCTTTTAACATCTCTATTTCATATACTACATTCAGCGAATTGACCACATCATACTCGCTAAAGATATCGACTCTAACAACTTCAACGTCTATTCCTACATTAACTGTCTCAAGTGATATTACAACAGAAAACTTGACTGTAAAAACTATATCGGATATGTCGCCAATCACCACTATGAATATTTCGACACCTTTATCATCAGTATATATTACCAAAACTACGTCTCCATTAAATATTTCCACCGAAACAGCCCGAACTGATATTTCCACAATTACCACAATGAATATTTCGACTTCTTTATCAGCTGTATATATTTCCACAACTACTTCTCCATTTAATATTTCCACCAAAACAGCCCCAACTGATATTTACACAACGTCCCCGTTTAACATCTCTATTTCATATACTACATTCAGCGAATTGACCACATCATCCTCGCTAAAGATATCGACTCTAACAGCTTCAACGTCTATTCCTACATTAACTGTCTCAAGTGATATTACAACCGAAAACTTGACTGTAAAAACTATATCGGATATGTCGCCAATCACCACTATGAATATTTCGACACATTTATCATCAGTATATATTACCGCAACTACGTCTCCGTTAAATATTTCCACCGAAACAGCCCCAACTGATATTTCAACAACGTCCCCGTTTAACATCTCTATTTTATATACTACATTTATCGAATTGACCACAACTTCCTCGCTAAAGGTATCGATTCTAACAACTTCAACATATATTCCTACATTAACTGGCTCAAGTGATATTACAACAGAAAGCCTGACTGTAAAAACTATATCGGATATGTCGCCAATTACCACAATGAATATTTCAACACCTTTATCATCAGTAGATATTACCACAACTACGTCTCCATTAAATATTTCCACCGATACAGTCCCCACTGATATTTCTACAATTACCACAATGAATATTTCGACATCTTTATCAGCTGTGTATATTTCCACAAGTACTTCTCCATTTAATATTTCCATCAAAACAGCCCCAACTGATATTTTCACAACGTCCCCGTTTAACATCTCTATTTCATATACTACATTCAGCGAATTGACCACAACATCCTGGCTAAAGATATCGACTCTAACAGCTTCAACTTCTATTCCTACATTAACTGGATCAAGTGATATTACAACAGGAAGCTTGACTGTAAAAACTATATCGGATATGTCGCCAATTACCACAATGAATATTTCGACAACTTTGTCAGCAGTATATATTACCACAACTACGTCTCCATTAAATATTTCCACCGAAACAGCCCGAACTAATATTTCCACAATTACCACAATGAATATTTCGACCCCTTTATCAGCTGTATATATTTCCACAAGTACTTCTCCATTTAATATTTCCACCAAAACAGCCCCAACTGATATTTACACAACGTCCCCGTTTAACATCTCTATTTCATATACTACATTTATCGAATTGACCACAACTTCCTCGCTAAAGGTATCGATTCTAACAACTTCCACCTCTATTCCTACATTAACTGGCTCAAGTGATATTACAACAGAAAGCCTGACTGTAAAAACTATATCGGATATGTCGCCAATTACCACAATGAATATTTCGACACCTTTGTCAGCAGTATATATTACCACAACTACGTCTCCATTAAATATTTCCACCGATACAGCCCCCACTGATATTTCTACAATTACCACAATGAATATTTCGACACCTTTATCAGCTGTGTATATTTCCACAACTACTTCTCCATTTAATATTTCCACCAAAATAGCCCCAACTGATATTTACACAACGTCCCCTTTTAACATCTCTATTTCATATACTACATTCAGCAAATTGACCACAACATCCTCTCTAAAGATATCGACTCTAACAGCTTCAACGTCTATTCCTATATTCACAGTCTCAAGTGATATTACAACAGGAAGCTTGACGGTAAGAACTATATCGGATATGTCGCCAATTACCACAATGAATATTTCGACTTCTTTATCAGCTGTATATATTTCCACAACTACTTCTCCATTTAATATTTCCACCAAAACAGCCCCAACTGATATTTACACAACGTCCCCGTTTAACATCTCTATTTCATATACTACATTCAGCGAATTGACCACATCATCCTCGCTAAAGATATCGACTCTAACAGCTTCAACGTCTATTCCTACATTAACTGTCTCAAGTGACATTACAACCGAAAACTTGACTGTAAAAACTATATCGGATATGTCGCCAATCACCACTACGAATATTTCGACACATTTATCATCAGTATATATTACCACAACTAGGTCTCCGTTAAATATTTCCACCGAAACAGCCCCAACTGATATTTCCACAATTACCACAATGAATATTTCGACACCTTTGTCAGCAGTATATATTACCACAACTACGTCTCCATTAAATATTTCCACCGATACAGCCCCCACTGATATTTATACAATTACCACAATGAATATTTCGACATCTTTATCAGCTGTGTATATTTCCACAAGTACTTCTCCATTTAATATTTCCACCAAAACAGCCCCAACTGATATTTTCCCAACGTCCCAGTTTAACATCTCTATTTCATATACTACATTTATCGAATTGACCACAACTTCCTCGCTAAAGGTATCGATTCTAACAACTTCCACCTCTATTCCTACATTAACTGTCTCAAGTGATATTACAACAGAAAGCCTGACTGTAAAAACTATATCGGATATGTCGCCAATTACCACAATGAATATTTCGACATCTTTATCAGCTGTGTATATTTCCACAAGTACTTCTCCATTTAATATTTCCACCAAAAAAGCCCCAACTGATATTTTCGCAACGTCCCCGTTTAACATCTCTATTTCATATATTACATTCAGCGAATTGACCACAACATCCTCAAGTGATATTACAACAGAAAGCTTGACTGTAACAACTATCTCGGATATGTCGCCAATTACCACAATTGGTATTTCGACATCTTTATCAGCTGTGTATATTTCCACAAGTACTTCTCCAATTAATATTTCCACCAAAACAGCCCCAACTGATATTTTCCCAACGTCCCAGTTTAACATCTCTATTTCATATACTACATTTATCGAATTGACCACAACCTCCTCGCTAAAGGTATCGATTCTAACAACTTCCACCTCTATTCCTACATTAACTGTCTCAAGTGATATTACAACAGAAAGCTTGACTGTAAAAACTATATCGGATATGTCGCCAATTACCACAATGAATATTTCGACACCTTTGTCAGCAGTATATATTACCACAACTACGTCTCCATTAAATATTTCCAGCGATACAGCCCCAACTGATATTTCCACAATTACCACGATGAATATTTCGACATCTTTATCAGCTGTGTATATTTCCACAAGTACTTCTCCATTTAATATTTCCACCAAAACAGCCCCAACTGATATTTTCACAACGTCCCCGTTTAACATCTCTATTTCATATATTACATTCAGCGAATTGACCACAACATCCTCAAGTGATATTACAACAGAAAGCTTGACTGTAACAACTATCTCGGATATGTCGCCAATTACCACAATTGGTATTTCGACACCTTTATCAGCAGTATATATTACCACAATTACGTCTCCATTAAATATTTCCACCAAAACAGCCTCAATTGATATTTACACAACGTCCCATTTTAACATCTCTATTTCATATACTACATTCAGCAAATTGACCACAACATCCTCTCTAAAGATATCGACTCTAATAGCTTCAACGTCTATTCCTACATTAACAGTCTCAAGTGATATTACAACAGAAAGCTTGACTGTAAAAACTATATCGGATATGTCGTCAATTACCACAATGAATATTTCGACATCTTTATCAGCTGTATATATTTCCACAACTACTTCTCCATTTAATATTTCCACCAAAACATCCCCAACTAATATTTCCTCAATTACCACGATGAATATTTCGACACCTTTATCAGCAGTATATATTACCACAACTACGTCTCCATTAAATATTTCCACCGAAACAGCCCCAACTGATATTTCCGCAACATCCCCGTTTAACTTCTCAATTTTATATAGTACAGTCAGTGAATTGACCACAACATCCTTGCTAAAGATATCGACTATAACAGGTTCAACTTATATTTCTACATTAACTGGCTCGGTTGATATCACAACTAAAAGCTTGACTGCAAAAACTATATCGGATATGTCGCCAATTACCACAATGAATATTTCGATATTTTTATCAGCTGTATATATTTCCACAACCACTTTTCCATTAAATATTTCCACCAAAACAGCCCCAACTGATATTTCCACAACGTCCCCGTTTAACATCTCAATTTCATATAGTACATTCAGTGAATTGGCCACAACATCCTCGCTGAAGATATCGACCCTAACAGCTTCATATTCTATTCTTACATTTACTGGCTCAAGTGATATTAGAACAGAAAGCTTGACTGCAAAAACTATATCGGATATGTCACCAATTACCACAATGAATATTTCGACACCTTTATCAGCAGTATATATTACCACAACTACGTCTCTGTTAAATATTTCCACTCATACAGTCCCAACTGATATTTCCACAACTACCACAATGAATATTTCTACATCCTTATCAGCTGTATATATTACCACAACTACGTCTCTGTTAAATATTTCCACCCATACAGTCCCAACTGATTTTTCCACAATTACCACACCGACACCTTTATCAGCTGTATATATTTCCACAACTCCTTTTTTAATTATTATTATTATTATTATTATTATTATATTTATTATTATATTTATTATCATATTTGTATTATTTTTTTTTTCTCGCTCTATATATTTATTTTCTTTTATTATGATTTAATTAAATTAATTACATTTTTCTAAGAATATAAATATTATATACTTTTTCGGGTCTATGGGGAAGAATCGATATTCATTATCAATCATAGGACCCATTTACCAATTATTAAAGTATTTATTATCATTATGTAATTCATATTATTTATGTATATGGTGAATAAAAACATTTATTATTATTATTATTCTTACTTCTCCATTTAATATTTCCCCCAAAACAGCCCCAACTGATATATACACAACGTCCCCTTTTAACATCTCTATTTCATATACTACATTCAGAGAATTGACCACAACATCCTCTCTAAAGATATCGACTCTAACAGCTTCAACGTATATTCCTACATTAACTGTCTCAAGTGATATTACAACAGAAAGCTTGACGGTAAAAACTATATCGGATATGTCGCCAATTTCCACAATGAATATTTCAACACCTTTATCATCAGTATATATTACCAAAACTACGTCTCCATTAAATATTTCCACCGAAACAGCCCGAGCTGATATTTCCACAATTACCACAATGAATATTTTGACACCTTTATCAGCTGTATATATTTCCACAGCTACTTCTCCATTTAATATTTCCACCAAAACAGCCCCAACTGATATTTACACAACGTCCCCTTTTAACATCTCTATTTCATATACTACATTCAGCAAATTGACCACAACATCCTCTCTAAAGATATCGACTCTCTAACAGCTTCAACGTCTATTCCTACATTAACAGTCTCAAGTGATATTACAACAGAAAGCTTGACGGTAAAAACTATATCGGATATGTCGCCAATTACCACAATGAATATTTCGACTTCTTTATCAGCTGTATATATTTCCACAACTACTTCTCCATTTAATATTTCCACCAAAACAGCCCCAACTGATATTTACACAACGTCCCCGTTTAACATCTCTATTTCATATACTACATTCAGCGAATTGACCACATCATCCTCGCTAAAGATATCGACTCTAACAGCTTCAACGTCTATTCCTACATTAACTGTCTCAAGTGATATTACAACCGAAAACTTGACTGTAAAAACTATATCGGATATGTCGCCAATCACCACTATGAATATTTCGACACATTTATCATCAGTATATATTACCACAACTAGGTCTTCGTTAAATATTTCCACCGAAACAGCCCCAACTGATATTTCCACAATTACCACAATGAATATTTCGACATCCTTATCAGCTGTATATATTTCCACAACTACTTCTCCATTTAATATTTTCACCAAAACATCCCCAACTGATATTTCAACAACGTCCCCGTTTAACATCTCTATTTCATATACTACATTTATCGAATTGACCACAACTTCCTCGCTAAAGGTATCGATTCTAACAACTTCCACCTCTATTCCTACATTAACTGGCTCAAGTGATATTACAACAGAAAGCCTGACTGTAAAAACTATATCGGATATGTCGCCAATTACCACAATGAATATTTCGACACCTTTGTCAGCAGTATATATTACCACAACTACGTCTCCATTAAATATTTCCACCGATACAGCCCCCACTGATATTTCTACAATTACCACAATGAACATTTCGACATCTTTATCAGCTGTGTATATTTCCACAAGTACTTCTCCATTTAATATTTCCACCAAAACAGCCCCAACTGATATTTTCACAACGTCCCGGTTTAACATCTCTATTTCATATACTACATTTATCGAATTGACCACAACTTCCTCGCTAAAGGTATCGATTCTAACAACTTCCACCTCTATTCCTACATTAATTCTCTCAAGTGATATTACAACAGAAAGCTTGACTGTAAAAACTATATCGGATATGTCGCCAATTACCACAATGAATATTTCGACACCTTTGTCAGCAGTATATATTAGCACAACTACGTCTCCATTAAATATTTCCACCGATACAGCCCCAACTGATATTTCCACAATTACCACGATGAATATTTCGACATCTTTATCAGCTGTGTATATTTCCACAAGTACTTCTCCATTTAATATTTCCATCAAAACAGCCCCAACTGATATTTTCACAACGTCCCCGTTTAACATCTCTATTTCATATACTACATTCAGCGAATTGACCACAACATCCTCAAGTGATATTACAACAGAAAGCTTGACTGTAACAGCTATCTCAGATATGTCGCCAATTACCACAATTGGTATTTCGACACCTTTATCAGCAGTATATATTACCACAACTACATCTCCATTAAATATTTCCACCAAAACAGTCGCAATTGATATTTACACTACGTCCCCGTTAAACATCTCAATTTCATATAGTGCATTCAGTGAATTGACCACAACATCCTCGCTAAAGATAGCGACTCTAACAGCTTCAACTTATATTCCTACATGAACTGGCTCAAGTGATATTACCACAGGAAGCTTGACTGTAAAAACTATATCGGATATGTCGTCAATTACCACAATGAATATTTCGACATCTTTATCAGCTGTATATATTTCCACAACTACTTCTCCATTTAATATTTCCACCAAAACATCCCCAACTAATATTTCCTCAATTACCACGATGAATATTTCGACACCTTTATCAGCAGTATATATTACCACAACTACGTCTCCATTAAATATTCCCACCGAAACAGCCCCTACTGATATTTCCGCAACGTCCCCGTTTAACATCTCAATTTCATATAGTACAGTCAGTGAATTGACCACAACATCCTTGCTAAAGATATCGACTATAACAGCTTCAACTTATATTTCTACATTAACTGGCTCAGTTGATATCACAACTAAAAGCTTGACTGCAAAAACTATATCGGATATGTCGCCAATTACCACAATGAATATTTCGATATTTTTATCAGCTGTATATATTTCCACAACCACTTTTCCATTAAAAATTTCCACCAAAACAGCCCCAACTGATATTTCCACAACGTCCCCGTTTAACATCTCAATTTCATATAGTACATTCAGTGAATTGGCCACAACATCCTCGCTAAAGGTATCGACCCTAACAGCTTCATATTCTATTCTTACATTTACTGGCTCAAGTGATATTACAACAGAAAGCTTGACTGCAAAAACAATATCGGATATGTCACCAATTACCACAATGATTATTTCGACACCTTTATCAGCAGTATATATTACCACAACTGCGTCTCTGTTAAATATTTCCACTCATACAGTCCCAACTGATATTTCCACAACTACCACAATGAATATTTCGACACCTTTATCAGCTGTATATATTTCCACAACTACTTTATTTATTATTATTATTATTATTATTATTATTATTATTATTATTATTATTATTATTATTATTATTATTATTATTATTATATTTATTATCATATTTGTATTATTTTTTTTTCTCGCTCTATATATTTATTTTCTTTTATTATGATTTAATTAAATTAATTACATTTTTCTAAGAATATAAATATTATATACTTTTTCGGGCCTATGGGGAAGAATCGATATTCATTATCTATCATAGGACCCTATTTACCAATTATTAAAGTATTTATTATCATTATGTAATTCATATTATTTATGTATATGGTGAATAAAAACATTTATTATTATTATTATTATTATTACTTCTCCATTTAATATTTCCCCCAAAACAGCCCCAACTGATATTTACACAACGTCCCCTTTTAACATCTCTATTTCATATACTACCTTCAGAGAATTGACCACAACATCCTCTCTAAAGATATCGACTCTAACAGCTTCAACGTATATTCCTACATTAACTGTCTCAAGTGATATTACAACAGAAAGCTTGACGGTAAAAACTATATCGGATATGTCGCCAATTACCACAATGAATATTTCAACACCTTTATCATCAGTATATATTACCAAAACTACGTCTCCATTAGATATTTCCACCGAAACAGCCCGAACTGATATTTCCACAATTACCACAATGAATATTTCGACACCTTTATCAACTGTATATATTTCCACAACTACTTCTCCATTTAATATTTCCACCAAAACAGCCCCCACTGATGTTTTCACAACGTCCCCGTTTAACATCTCTATTTCATATACTACATTCAGCGAATTGACCACAACATCCTCTCTAAAGATGTCGACTCTAACAGCTTCAACGTCTATTCCTACATTAACTGTCTCAAGTGATATTACAACAGAAAACTTGACTGTAAAAACTATATCGGATATGTCGCCAATTACCACAAAAACTTACTTGAGTGGTATAAACAATTCACTCGGATAATTAAAGCTTATAGTCTTAACTGGAAGTGGCAATTATTCCAGCGCAGTGCTGCTTCGCGTAAGGCTATAATTCCGATTATAACACTGTACCCCCCTTCCCTGTTTCCCCTACTGTGCAAACGTATTAGCCGATTTTTTAAATTTAAACGAAGAAAGATAGTAATTCTTCACAATGTTCCTTCTGTTGTTAAGAAAGTCATTTTCCTGAAAAGTTTCGAATTATATCGTTCTCCTAATTCCTTGTAACCTTTAACAATGGCCACCCTGCTGATAAGATACGTTTTCAGGTGAAAATCAACGGTAGAACAAAAACGAATATGTTTTGTCACCAGCGAGATCTAAAGATATTACCTGAATGCCGTCACTAATGACGTTTCGTGATGTATACTTTATTTTAAGTTGAATTATGTAGTAAGATTTAATTTTTTTTTATTTTTTTTTTATGGGCAATTTAATATTAATTTCTGCGAACAATGAAGACAATTGAAATAATTTACGTCTTCGTAGTCCTAATGCAAAACGGTAAGTAAAATATAACTTAGGTATATCTACCTGCTTCGTTAAATTAGAAATAATTATTCCCTGATACATAAATTTACTCTGTGAAGCATCAGAAGAATATATCTTACTCTTCTCATATATATAGACATGTACTATACCATGCATTCCAGCAATTAATATATTATATTCGAAGTTTATGTATAGTATTTGCAGAATTATACTGTTGATCTTTTGACTGCAATAAAACCTCATTATCCCTTCGACCATAAAATAAATAAGGAAATCCCAAATTTTAAAACCTTTTCGAGCAGAGCCGGACCAGGTATACAAACTCAATTTATACCTATGCCTGATGCATATATGAATACAAAGTGATTTTTAATAATTTGAATCTTTAGTGGTTTTCCGGCGAGTAATTTTTAATTAGGCTTATTAGTGGTAGAATGAGGCGTCCTTGGAATTGTGCTGATAGGGGGGTATCTTCAAGTGTAATTTTTGTACTTTGACAAAAACTCCTTTATCTACCTGTTAATCCTAGAAAAAATCGGGAGTGATTCAGGCACATTTAGAAGCATTGACGAAAATGACATGGATTTATTAAGAAGAAAGATTTACCAAATGTATGAGGCACAAACTGTACCCACTCAAAGAGCGACTGATTAAAGACGATACAAATATCTCTTGTAGCCTTTCAAGCCTAATATTGCGTAAAATGGGTTTTAAATACCGAAGCATTGATAAAAGACAAACATTAATGGAATCTCAACGTTTACGGGAATGGAGACTTAAATATTTAACAGCTGTTAAACAATTTAGAGAAGAAAATCGTCCAATTATTTACCTTGACGAAACATGGTTCGATACCCATGACACTCCAAGAAAAGGTTGGGATTATTCTTCCAAAAAATGTCAAACCAAAGCACCATCAAATAAAAGCAAAAGAATCACAATATTACATGCTGGTTCAGAGAACGGGTTTGTTCCAAATTGTCTGTTGCTTTCAGCTAAAAACATAACAGATTCTTCTTTAGACTACCATCAAGATACCGACGCACAACTTTTTGAAGATTGGTTTAAACATAAACTCCTTAAAAATATACCTGAAAATAGCGTTATTGTAATGGACAATGCTAGTTATCATAGTCGGCAAGAAAAAATCATTCCCAATTCTAATAATACTTTTAAATTATATTATTTTCAATTATTATTAATTGTTATCAGTATTTTACATTTATTATAGGTACCTAAAACTACAAATACCTATCTATTTATTTTAAATTATAAAAATAAATCATGTGGTGTTGTATACATTTTCAAGCCGGCCCTGATCCCATTTATTGAGCTTTGAAGAGGTTGACGCGTATACAATAGGGTTTAATCAGGTAGTTTATTTATGGCAGTAAGAGTCAACGGTATCTATAATTCTGCAACAACTATACACACAGTTCAAAATGCCGATTACAGCAGCATATTCTAACTTTGACCTTACGTATCCATTGCACAATGTTTTTAAGAGATCACTGTTATTGGAAGCCGTTGTGCAGCGCACAATAAACCCATAACCTCATTTTTTGCTTAAACACTTTATTTATCAATATATTTTACAAACTTATACATACTTAATCATATTGTTCATTGCCATTTAACGCTGTGGGCTTCATTTATTTCCACCAAAACATCCCCAACTAATATTTCCTCAATTACCACGATGAATATTTCGACACCTTTATCAGCAGTATATATTACCACAACTACGTCTCCATTAAATATTTCCACCGAAACAGCCCCAACTGATATTTCCGCAACATCCCCGTTTAACTTCTCAATTTTATATAGTACAGTCAGTGAATTGACCACAACATCCTTGCTAAAGATATCGACTATAACAGGTTCAACTTATATTTCTACATTAACTGGCTCGGTTGATATCACAACTAAAAGCTTGACTGCAAAAACTATATCGGATATGTCGCCAATTACCACAATGAATATTTCGATATTTTTATCAGCTGTATATATTTCCACAACCACTTTTCCATTAAATATTTCCACCAAAACAGCCCCAACTGATATTTCCACAACGTCCCCGTTTAACATCTCAATTTCATATAGTACATTCAGTGAATTGGCCACAACATCCTCGCTGAAGATATCGACCCTAACAGCTTCATATTCTATTCTTACATTTACTGGCTCAAGTGATATTAGAACAGAAAGCTTGACTGCAAAAACTATATCGGATATGTCACCAATTACCACAATGAATATTTCGACACCTTTATCAGCAGTATATATTACCACAACTACGTCTCTGTTAAATATTTCCACTCATACAGTCCCAACTGATATTTCCACAACTACCACAATGAATATTTCTACATCCTTATCAGCTGTATATATTACCACAACTACGTCTCTGTTAAATATTTCCACCCATACAGTCCCAACTGATTTTTCCACAATTACCACACCGACACCTTTATCAGCTGTATATATTTCCACAACTCCTTTTTTAATTATTATTATTATTATTATTATTATTATATTTATTATTATATTTATTATCATATTTGTATTATTTTTTTTTTCTCGCTCTATATATTTATTTTCTTTTATTATGATTTAATTAAATTAATTACATTTTTCTAAGAATATAAATATTATATACTTTTTCGGGTCTATGGGGAAGAATCGATATTCATTATCAATCATAGGACCCATTTACCAATTATTAAAGTATTTATTATCATTATGTAATTCATATTATTTATGTATATGGTGAATAAAAACATTTATTATTATTATTATTCTTACTTCTCCATTTAATATTTCCCCCAAAACAGCCCCAACTGATATATACACAACGTCCCCTTTTAACATCTCTATTTCATATACTACATTCAGAGAATTGACCACAACATCCTCTCTAAAGATATCGACTCTAACAGCTTCAACGTATATTCCTACATTAACTGTCTCAAGTGATATTACAACAGAAAGCTTGACGGTAAAAACTATATCGGATATGTCGCCAATTTCCACAATGAATATTTCAACACCTTTATCATCAGTATATATTACCAAAACTACGTCTCCATTAAATATTTCCACCGAAACAGCCCGAGCTGATATTTCCACAATTACCACAATGAATATTTTGACACCTTTATCAGCTGTATATATTTCCACAGCTACTTCTCCATTTAATATTTCCACCAAAACAGCCCCAACTGATATTTACACAACGTCCCCTTTTAACATCTCTATTTCATATACTACATTCAGCAAATTGACCACAACATCCTCTCTAAAGATATCGACTCTCTAACAGCTTCAACGTCTATTCCTACATTAACAGTCTCAAGTGATATTACAACAGAAAGCTTGACGGTAAAAACTATATCGGATATGTCGCCAATTACCACAATGAATATTTCGACTTCTTTATCAGCTGTATATATTTCCACAACTACTTCTCCATTTAATATTTCCACCAAAACAGCCCCAACTGATATTTACACAACGTCCCCGTTTAACATCTCTATTTCATATACTACATTCAGCGAATTGACCACATCATCCTCGCTAAAGATATCGACTCTAACAGCTTCAACGTCTATTCCTACATTAACTGTCTCAAGTGATATTACAACCGAAAACTTGACTGTAAAAACTATATCGGATATGTCGCCAATCACCACTATGAATATTTCGACACATTTATCATCAGTATATATTACCACAACTAGGTCTTCGTTAAATATTTCCACCGAAACAGCCCCAACTGATATTTCCACAATTACCACAATGAATATTTCGACATCCTTATCAGCTGTATATATTTCCACAACTACTTCTCCATTTAATATTTTCACCAAAACATCCCCAACTGATATTTCAACAACGTCCCCGTTTAACATCTCTATTTCATATACTACATTTATCGAATTGACCACAACTTCCTCGCTAAAGGTATCGATTCTAACAACTTCCACCTCTATTCCTACATTAACTGGCTCAAGTGATATTACAACAGAAAGCCTGACTGTAAAAACTATATCGGATATGTCGCCAATTACCACAATGAATATTTCGACACCTTTGTCAGCAGTATATATTACCACAACTACGTCTCCATTAAATATTTCCACCGATACAGCCCCCACTGATATTTCTACAATTACCACAATGAACATTTCGACATCTTTATCAGCTGTGTATATTTCCACAAGTACTTCTCCATTTAATATTTCCACCAAAACAGCCCCAACTGATATTTTCACAACGTCCCGGTTTAACATCTCTATTTCATATACTACATTTATCGAATTGACCACAACTTCCTCGCTAAAGGTATCGATTCTAACAACTTCCACCTCTATTCCTACATTAATTCTCTCAAGTGATATTACAACAGAAAGCTTGACTGTAAAAACTATATCGGATATGTCGCCAATTACCACAATGAATATTTCGACACCTTTGTCAGCAGTATATATTAGCACAACTACGTCTCCATTAAATATTTCCACCGATACAGCCCCAACTGATATTTCCACAATTACCACGATGAATATTTCGACATCTTTATCAGCTGTGTATATTTCCACAAGTACTTCTCCATTTAATATTTCCATCAAAACAGCCCCAACTGATATTTTCACAACGTCCCCGTTTAACATCTCTATTTCATATACTACATTCAGCGAATTGACCACAACATCCTCAAGTGATATTACAACAGAAAGCTTGACTGTAACAGCTATCTCAGATATGTCGCCAATTACCACAATTGGTATTTCGACACCTTTATCAGCAGTATATATTACCACAACTACATCTCCATTAAATATTTCCACCAAAACAGTCGCAATTGATATTTACACTACGTCCCCGTTAAACATCTCAATTTCATATAGTGCATTCAGTGAATTGACCACAACATCCTCGCTAAAGATAGCGACTCTAACAGCTTCAACTTATATTCCTACATGAACTGGCTCAAGTGATATTACCACAGGAAGCTTGACTGTAAAAACTATATCGGATATGTCGTCAATTACCACAATGAATATTTCGACATCTTTATCAGCTGTATATATTTCCACAACTACTTCTCCATTTAATATTTCCACCAAAACATCCCCAACTAATATTTCCTCAATTACCACGATGAATATTTCGACACCTTTATCAGCAGTATATATTACCACAACTACGTCTCCATTAAATATTCCCACCGAAACAGCCCCTACTGATATTTCCGCAACGTCCCCGTTTAACATCTCAATTTCATATAGTACAGTCAGTGAATTGACCACAACATCCTTGCTAAAGATATCGACTATAACAGCTTCAACTTATATTTCTACATTAACTGGCTCAGTTGATATCACAACTAAAAGCTTGACTGCAAAAACTATATCGGATATGTCGCCAATTACCACAATGAATATTTCGATATTTTTATCAGCTGTATATATTTCCACAACCACTTTTCCATTAAAAATTTCCACCAAAACAGCCCCAACTGATATTTCCACAACGTCCCCGTTTAACATCTCAATTTCATATAGTACATTCAGTGAATTGGCCACAACATCCTCGCTAAAGGTATCGACCCTAACAGCTTCATATTCTATTCTTACATTTACTGGCTCAAGTGATATTACAACAGAAAGCTTGACTGCAAAAACAATATCGGATATGTCACCAATTACCACAATGATTATTTCGACACCTTTATCAGCAGTATATATTACCACAACTGCGTCTCTGTTAAATATTTCCACTCATACAGTCCCAACTGATATTTCCACAACTACCACAATGAATATTTCGACACCTTTATCAGCTGTATATATTTCCACAACTACTTTATTTATTATTATTATTATTATTATTATTATTATTATTATTATTATTATTATTATTATTATTATTATTATTATTATTATATTTATTATCATATTTGTATTATTTTTTTTTCTCGCTCTATATATTTATTTTCTTTTATTATGATTTAATTAAATTAATTACATTTTTCTAAGAATATAAATATTATATACTTTTTCGGGCCTATGGGGAAGAATCGATATTCATTATCTATCATAGGACCCTATTTACCAATTATTAAAGTATTTATTATCATTATGTAATTCATATTATTTATGTATATGGTGAATAAAAACATTTATTATTATTATTATTATTATTACTTCTCCATTTAATATTTCCCCCAAAACAGCCCCAACTGATATTTACACAACGTCCCCTTTTAACATCTCTATTTCATATACTACCTTCAGAGAATTGACCACAACATCCTCTCTAAAGATATCGACTCTAACAGCTTCAACGTATATTCCTACATTAACTGTCTCAAGTGATATTACAACAGAAAGCTTGACGGTAAAAACTATATCGGATATGTCGCCAATTACCACAATGAATATTTCAACACCTTTATCATCAGTATATATTACCAAAACTACGTCTCCATTAGATATTTCCACCGAAACAGCCCGAACTGATATTTCCACAATTACCACAATGAATATTTCGACACCTTTATCAACTGTATATATTTCCACAACTACTTCTCCATTTAATATTTCCACCAAAACAGCCCCCACTGATGTTTTCACAACGTCCCCGTTTAACATCTCTATTTCATATACTACATTCAGCGAATTGACCACAACATCCTCTCTAAAGATGTCGACTCTAACAGCTTCAACGTCTATTCCTACATTAACTGTCTCAAGTGATATTACAACAGAAAACTTGACTGTAAAAACTATATCGGATATGTCGCCAATTACCACAAAAACTTACTTGAGTGGTATAAACAATTCACTCGGATAATTAAAGCTTATAGTCTTAACTGGAAGTGGCAATTATTCCAGCGCAGTGCTGCTTCGCGTAAGGCTATAATTCCGATTATAACACTGTACCCCCCTTCCCTGTTTCCCCTACTGTGCAAACGTATTAGCCGATTTTTTAAATTTAAACGAAGAAAGATAGTAATTCTTCACAATGTTCCTTCTGTTGTTAAGAAAGTCATTTTCCTGAAAAGTTTCGAATTATATCGTTCTCCTAATTCCTTGTAACCTTTAACAATGGCCACCCTGCTGATAAGATACGTTTTCAGGTGAAAATCAACGGTAGAACAAAAACGAATATGTTTTGTCACCAGCGAGATCTAAAGATATTACCTGAATGCCGTCACTAATGACGTTTCGTGATGTATACTTTATTTTAAGTTGAATTATGTAGTAAGATTTAATTTTTTTTTATTTTTTTTTTATGGGCAATTTAATATTAATTTCTGCGAACAATGAAGACAATTGAAATAATTTACGTCTTCGTAGTCCTAATGCAAAACGGTAAGTAAAATATAACTTAGGTATATCTACCTGCTTCGTTAAATTAGAAATAATTATTCCCTGATACATAAATTTACTCTGTGAAGCATCAGAAGAATATATCTTACTCTTCTCATATATATAGACATGTACTATACCATGCATTCCAGCAATTAATATATTATATTCGAAGTTTATGTATAGTATTTGCAGAATTATACTGTTGATCTTTTGACTGCAATAAAACCTCATTATCCCTTCGACCATAAAATAAATAAGGAAATCCCAAATTTTAAAACCTTTTCGAGCAGAGCCGGACCAGGTATACAAACTCAATTTATACCTATGCCTGATGCATATATGAATACAAAGTGATTTTTAATAATTTGAATCTTTAGTGGTTTTCCGGCGAGTAATTTTTAATTAGGCTTATTAGTGGTAGAATGAGGCGTCCTTGGAATTGTGCTGATAGGGGGGTATCTTCAAGTGTAATTTTTGTACTTTGACAAAAACTCCTTTATCTACCTGTTAATCCTAGAAAAAATCGGGAGTGATTCAGGCACATTTAGAAGCATTGACGAAAATGACATGGATTTATTAAGAAGAAAGATTTACCAAATGTATGAGGCACAAACTGTACCCACTCAAAGAGCGACTGATTAAAGACGATACAAATATCTCTTGTAGCCTTTCAAGCCTAATATTGCGTAAAATGGGTTTTAAATACCGAAGCATTGATAAAAGACAAACATTAATGGAATCTCAACGTTTACGGGAATGGAGACTTAAATATTTAACAGCTGTTAAACAATTTAGAGAAGAAAATCGTCCAATTATTTACCTTGACGAAACATGGTTCGATACCCATGACACTCCAAGAAAAGGTTGGGATTATTCTTCCAAAAAATGTCAAACCAAAGCACCATCAAATAAAAGCAAAAGAATCACAATATTACATGCTGGTTCAGAGAACGGGTTTGTTCCAAATTGTCTGTTGCTTTCAGCTAAAAACATAACAGATTCTTCTTTAGACTACCATCAAGATACCGACGCACAACTTTTTGAAGATTGGTTTAAACATAAACTCCTTAAAAATATACCTGAAAATAGCGTTATTGTAATGGACAATGCTAGTTATCATAGTCGGCAAGAAAAAATCATTCCCAATTCTAATAATACTTTTAAATTATATTATTTTCAATTATTATTAATTGTTATCAGTATTTTACATTTATTATAGGTACCTAAAACTACAAATACCTATCTATTTATTTTAAATTATAAAAATAAATCATGTGGTGTTGTATACATTTTCAAGCCGGCCCTGATCCCATTTATTGAGCTTTGAAGAGGTTGACGCGTATACAATAGGGTTTAATCAGGTAGTTTATTTATGGCAGTAAGAGTCAACGGTATCTATAATTCTGCAACAACTATACACACAGTTCAAAATGCCGATTACAGCAGCATATTCTAACTTTGACCTTACGTATCCATTGCACAATGTTTTTAAGAGATCACTGTTATTGGAAGCCGTTGTGCAGCGCACAATAAACCCATAACCTCATTTTTTGCTTAAACACTTTATTTATCAATATATTTTACAAACTTATACATACTTAATCATATTGTTCATTGCCATTTAACGCTGTGGGCTTCATTTATTTTATGCCTATAGATATTGGCGATTTTCACCGGACCACATCATCGACACTGAGAAATTATTCTGGCTAATATAATGTTTAACACGGGCTGTAAAATAATTCCGCATCATCTTCTGGAGGTCACCACGTCCAGGATCATTAAACAACCTTTAACGGCATGTAACGATAGCTCATTTTTTTGGCTTGGTGGTCATTCTAGCTTTACTTATTTCAGTGTTTTAGACCACTGGTAACAAGGATAAATTATACAGGGTGATTCACGTCGAGCTTGCATTAGAATTTTATGGAGGACTACTGAACATATATGTTTCTGAAATTTTGGGGATATAGGTTTATCGACTAAAATATTTACATATTCTTGTCATTTCCGGTTATACCGGAAGTAGCTGCCAACTTTCGTTTTTTAAAACAACATGGTAATTTTTATTATATTTTTCGATTAACCATCAAATTCTAAGCAAATTTTATAGAGCATCTTTTTGTCTACCTTTGACGGGTTTTGTCGTAATTATTTGGCAAATTCATGGTGATGAAAAAATTATTTTTTTTCCTTAGCTCTTGAACTAAAAAAAAATTCTTACCGAATAGCTAGAAGATCATCAAGTCCCAAAAATATTTCAAACTTGGCAGAAAATGTACAGGGTGGTAACAATTCAAGGTTCATTAATTGTGAAGGAATTCAACCATTAAAAACTTTTATTTTAAATGGAACACTCTGTACATTTTTATTTAATTTGATTACAAATTAGTTGTTCTTTATAAATAGTATTTACTGTGCTATACCTATATCGAAGTGTTTCCTCAAAAAAATCAGATTTATTCCGAAAATACTATTTTTTCAAGTGTGCTATTAAAACAATTGTACTTAGGTACTGTATATTGATCTATACGGAGGAAAATTGATTGATTGCTTGAAGAAACAACGTTCTAAAGCGTTCCTTGATTGAATTTATAAATAAAATGCAGTTGATTATTTTAAATTGTTTTGAATTTAATGGTTTAGAGTTTTAAAAAGTAAAAGTAGCAAGGAAACAAGTTTATAAACTTAAAAAGTTGTTTTTGCAAGCAATCAATTAATTTTCTACATCTTTCTTTACAAGCTTTTTAGTGAAATTCGGTTCCGAAGATCGGATAATGAAATAAGCAAAATATTTTCGTATATATGTATGTCCATACCTGAAATACTTTATACCTGGTATTGATCCACGACTTTTGCCAAAAAGCACCATGCACTTGTGCCCTTTCATCTCAAACAAAACAAGCCACTAACCTACCTAACAGCGAATTGAATCACCACAAATTAAAAACTCCTTTACAAAAATTGTTGTTAGGTAATGAAAGTTTATAGGTACTAATAACAATGTATATGAACCACTTTTTATTCTGTAATTTGAAAAAGCATCCAGAACCAAAGATGGCGACGAATAACAACAAGCAAATAATGTCGGGCCGGATCTGACGCGATCGATAAAATTTCCACCCTACTGCGCAAACTCAATAGGCCCGTGCCATCTCCCATAGCGGGGACACTTGTTGTATTTTAGAACGTTCGTATTGGTAATATACTGTTTATATACAGGGTGCCCCATAACTAATGGTACACAGATTCCTTGTGTAAAATACTGCGATTTTGCCATACTTAGATTAGTTCAATAGCTGGTAAAAACCGTGTCCAAGTAAAAATTTAATTTTCAATTTTCCTAAATAACTTATTTCTGAATCAATATTTTTGCACAACATTTTGTGACTAGGGTTTTTTTGAGGAAAGGAATTTGAATTTGTTAATAGTTTTGATGTAGACTGTAGCGGGCGCTCTCTGCGGTACTCTGGATACATAAAAAGAAATGTAACTTTCTTAGGCCTTAGTATAATTATGTTTTTATTAAAAATATCAGTTTTTCCGTCATTTTTAAGCAATAAAGGTTTACTTTGTAAATGTCGCTCCGACTAACCGTTTTCGAGATATTTTCAATTACAATTTCTAATGCGCCCGTTAAAATTTTGATTTGTAAATGTGAAATTTGTCACAGTAGGCTTTGGTACAATGAAAGCACTTTGAAACCTCGTTTCTGTCAAATTTTAACAGATGCGGGGCACATCGACGGTATTTGGAAATGTATCCAAATAGAAGTCAGACAGATTTTAAAATTTTTAGAAGCCTATACGACAGGCTGGGAGAAACAGGATCCTCCACTATTACGTTTTGGACGCAAGGATCCTGTCTGCCTTCTATTTGGATACATTTCCAAATGCCGTGGATGTGCCCCGCGCCTGTTAAAATTTTCTTGTGCGTATAAACATACCATGTCTCGCATTTCTCCGTTATAAAACAGTTATGTCGCGGCATTTTTAGTTTAATTTTTGATAACAGTATCTTCAAAAACTCCTTAAAAACACCCACAATGCTGACAAATGAAAATTAACTTTGACAGAAATGAGGTTTCAAAGTGCTTTCATTGTATTTGTTTTTACCAAAGCCTACTGTGACAAATTTGACATTTACAAATCAAAATTTAAACGGTCGCATTAGAAATTGTAATTGAAAATATCTCGAAAGCGGTTAGTCGGAGCGACATTTACAAAGTATACCTTTATTGCTTAAAAATGATGGAAAAACTGATATTTTTAATAAAAATATAATTATACTAAGGCACAAAAAAGTTACATTTCTTTTTATGTATCCAGAGTACCGCAGAGAGCACCCCCTATAATTTACATCAAAATTCAAATTCCTTTCCTCAAACAAACCCTAGTCACAAAATTGTGTGCAAAAATATTGATTCAGAAATAAGTTATTTAGGAAAATTGAAAATTAAATTTTTACTTGGTATCTCGGTTATTACCAGCTATTAAACTAAACTAAGTATGGCCAAATCGCAGTATTTTTACTAAAGGAATCTGCAGTTTTCCTGTGTACCATTAGTTATGGGACACCCTGTATATGTGCGATGTACCTATTTGTGGGTTATTTTTCATACTTACTGTTTGTTATTGTTAAAAAAATTATCTTGTCTTATGATTTTACATATATTTTAGTACTTTTCATTAAGATGATTAAGAAGACTCGAAACTTAATTAAACGATAATATGTGGTACATTATTTCAATTTAGAATAAAAAAGTCTTAAAATTTGACATTATAAAATCAGGGCCGTATTAGAAAAAATTAAGTTGATGATGATTGCTGAAAAGGGAACCTCGTATAAAAAAAATTCTTTTGTATTCTTTGAGTTCACTAAAAGTTGCTGTGAGAATGTTCTCTCAGTTGTGCTCTAACTTTAATATTAACGTCAAAAAAAAATTATATTAAAAATTCAAAATTTCAGTTTTTCTTAAATAACTCAGAACGTAAAAATCTTACCAAAACTTTTTGTACGGCATATTGTTCGTGCTTTGACTGCGATACTTTTTCCTACATTTAATCGAAGTTGTACCTGTTACCATTAACGAGACCCCCATAGAGGCCCTCCTTATTTTGGGCACCCTACCCTGTATAGTCCTTTATTGCTGCTTATTTTGCAATTAAACATGTGGCTCTGCGACCTGGTATATTGAGAAGTGGGAATAAATATCCCGAACATACCCAACCTCATTATTTGTCTTATGACCTTTATTCTTTTTTATTTTTATTTTTTGGAGAACTTGCGATGAGAATCTGCAGACAGACACCTTGCAGACGCGGCTGCAAGGTAGTGTCGGGCTTGGCAACTTGGGGGAATTATATGGCCCTCTCAACATCATCTTTTCTGAAGGAAAAGAACATCCTCGTAGGTTAACGAGGGTAGGCTGACCGACTAAACTCACCGCGGGAGTGAGGCAATTAGCCTTTGACTCATATTCACTCGATAGTGTTGTCTGCAATCGTGTATGTTTGTCTCTGTATCTAGCTTTTAAGCTATGTGCTTTGTTTGGTGACAGCTCCTGTAATTTTTCCATTCGAACTTAATCGAATGAACAAATTTTCAGGAGCTCCGAACGTATAGGGTAGGCGTAGTGGGTAGGCGTAGGCTGTCGTTTTTGGGGTTGTGGTTGAATTTTGTTCAGCAATCAAGGCCCTATATTTTTGTTTTTGAGACCCTTATTCTTGGATCAATTGCGGTTGCGACTGATCCAGTCTTTAGGTAGTTTATAACATGTATTTGGCTCTGAATGCACGTGTGATGCACGTATCAGACTGTTGTCGGCAATGTTAGCCTTGGCGTGGTATTTCGCGATGGTTTTATCGAAGAACTCGGGGATTGTTTCTACTTCGAGATCTCTATGGATGACGTAATTTCTTGTGTATCGCGGCATGTTAAGTATGATTTTTAGAACCTTGTTTTGCATCACCTGAATTCTATTCCTGTCACTCTTACTAATGGTGCACCACGCTGGCGCACCATATGTCATCGTTGACCTGATGAAAGTCTTATAGAGGGTGACCTTCGTTCTTAAGTTGATCTTGCTGCGCTTGTTCAGCAGACAGTATATTGCGCCTAGTTGTTGATTGGCTTTCTTGATGGTGTTGGCTGTATTTACTTTCCAATTGAGCTTTCTGTCAAAGTGCAAACCTAGATATTTAACGCTTTGTTGCCAGTCTATATCTTTGTTTCCAACCTTGACTTTCCCCGCCGGGAATTTGTAACGCGATTTTGAAAAGTAAATTGCCTGAGTCTTATCGGGATTTATCTTTATCTTCCACTTTTTTAGCCACTCTTCCAGAATGGCTATGTTCCTTTTAAGCCTGACCAGTATTAGTCGGGGGCTCCTTCCTGTCACTGCGATGCCTGTGTCATCCGCATATATATATTTGTCACACCACTGGAGCTGGGGAATATCCGCTGTGTAAACGTTGAATAGTAGGGGGGCTAAAGCTGATCCTTGAGGCACGCCTGCTCTTATGTTTTTAACTGTAGATAGTTCATCATCTACCCAGGTTTGGAAAGTTCTATCTTCCAGATAAGAAACTATCACCTTTATCAAGTAGTTGGGGATTCCTAACCTTATCATTTTTAGAATTAGCCCGTTGTGCCATACTTTATCAAACGCTTTACTGATGTCAAACAGCACAGCTCCAGTGCTTTTTCTCTTGTTGAATCCTTTAAGTATGTTGGAGGCCAACCTCGTCGCCTGTCTAACTGTGCACAGATTTGCTCTAAAGCCGAACTGCTCCTCTGGTATACAGTGATTAATTTCGACAAAGGCTGAAAGCCTACCCGAGATTAACCTTTCCGCTAACTTGCCCACGTTAGACAGTAGACTAATCGGCCTATAACCACTTATCAGATTTTTCTTCTGGCCTGCCTTTCCTATCATTATGATTTTTGCCTTCTTCCAGGCGATAGGAAAGTGTCCAAGCATCTGCATTGCATCTGTTATGCAGACTATGTCATTAATGGTGTTATCCGGTAGATTTTTCAATGCTTTGCTGGATATGCCATCTATACCTTCTTTATTTTGGTCTTTGCTATCAGACCCTTTACTTCTTCTGCAGTGATGTGTTGCAGGTTTGGATCGGGCGGATGATCCATGCTTTTGAAGATCTCTACAGTTCTGTTGATCCGATCCTCTGCTGCTTTGTTGGTGGTTGGATTTTCGGTGAACTGCTCGTAAAGAGCTTCAGCGAATTTTTCAGCTTTTTCTCGGGGCTCAGTGATCGTCACGTTGTCTGTTGTTATTATGTGTGGCATTTGTTGTCTGCTGCCTTTTGTCAGTGATCTAGTCATTCTGTACAGACTGTTATCTTCGATATTCAGGCTCTCAACCTTCCTATCCCAGATTCCAGATTCTGTATCTCTTAATAACCTTTTGACGCTCTGAGTTGCCTGGTTTGCCTGTGTTTTGATTCTCGGATCACCAGTTCTGTATGCTTGATTCATGAGTCGGTTCTTCGCTCTTATTTGATCCTTGATTTCTTGACTTATGTTACCGTATTTCGAGTATATAGATGTCACTGTGCTTGTTGCTCTAGCAAGTGCTTGCTTTATGCTGTTGGTTAGCACATTTGCTGCCTCGTCAATTTCCAGTTTGCTCACAATAGGAGGAATAGCATCATATCCTTTTAATTCATCTTTGAATTTTTTCCAGTTGGTTTTGGCGAAGGATATGGTGCATTTCCCCCTCCTGCGAGGGTCACCATATTCCATTATCACGGGGAGGTGATCTGATGTTAGATCGTGACATACTACAGGCTGCGATATCCTATCAGTGTTTTTGATCACGAATATATCCAGTGTTTCGGGTAATCCGACAGGTCCTAGATGTGTGTGGTCCTCAGGAGGTAACATATGGTAATCAAAAACATCTGACTTGTTGTAAAGCAGCTGTCCTCTTCCATTGGATGTTCTGCATCCCCAGATATGGTTTTTTGCATTCAGATCTCCGCCGATTATCGTGATGTTGTCATTGTCGAGAATATCTTGAATGCATCGCCTGTCAAAATCAAAAGTCGCAGCAGGACCGCAATAAACCGAGCCGATCACTACGCTCCCTTTGCTCGTTCTGATCTTGACGTATGTACCTTCTATTTTATTGCAACTATCCGGATTTGGCATTGAGCTCGCCTGGATGTGCTTTTTCACAAGAATCATGGTTCCACCTAGTTTTCTAATAGTTGTATCATTTCTATAAATTCTGTAGTTTGGGAAGGAAAATCTTGTTTCTTTTAACCATGTTTCCTGTATCAAAATAACATCAAGGCTATGCTCTTCTGAGAATTTTATTAGTTCGAGTTTTTTGCCTTGAATCCCATTTATGTTTATAGTGCAAATCTTTAGAAAGTCCACAGGGCGTGCAACCACTATTGTGTGAGTTTGGCTAGCGACATGATTGGAGCCAAGGTTTGCATAACCTTAGTAAACTCCTGCATAAAAAGCTTCATGCTCCTTATGGTATCCTGCATTGTGTCTTCCTTTTCAGGCTGCTCTGTAATTTTATTGTTAATATTTTTCGCATTTACGTTTTTGTTTGTTTGGAGATTGCTGTTCTTTTGCGATCCCCATACAAACTTGCCTGGGCCTGCTGCTTTTTTGATAGCAGCAGCCTCCTGCAGGTTCTTAGGATGCCGTGAGCACACCCTAGAGTTTGATTGATGCTCTCCCCCGCAGTTGCAGCATTTGGGTGGTGCAGTGCACTTTATTTGAGTGTGACCATAGATCTGACATCTATGGCATTGAGTTTCAGTGCTGTGAGTGCGCTGCGTGTCAACGCGCACCCTAAGACTGTCCAAAGAGTCCAGCTTAAAGATGGAGTTCTGCGCTTTTGGCACTATTACAGTGCAAAAAGGCATAACAGTGCCATTCCGCCTTTTCCAGATCCTTACACTGGAGGGTGTGAAGCCAAGCTCCTCCAGGTCGGCTTTTATTTTTTCCTCAGACCAGGTCTCGAGGATTCCGCGAATTACGACGTGTAGTAGTTTTTCGTCCGTGAAGCGGAACGAATGACACGGTATACGACTCTCCGTTAGTAATCGCATAATTTTATTATAGTCTGCTGGTGTAGTTGGGTGTATTTTAACGCCCTCAGACACGTTTACAGCCCTGCCATAATCGATTTTGTTAGCCTTCAAATGTTGAGTTATTTCGTTGTATTTTGATTTGTCTCTGATGACAATGGGTGGCACCTTAACTCTGGGGGGTGTCATGGTCACATTTTCTGAATCGCCTGCATTTTTTGACACTGTTGACGTTTCACCTTTTTGTCTAGGGACTGACATGGTGACAATTTTTGACCGTAACCTCGGGTCATTTTTCACTATATTTTTTCTTATATGTTCTCTCAGAGTGTCATTGGTTGTTGTAGGGAGCCTGGGGAGCACTGGCAAGGGGGGGGGGGGAACTCCGCGTTTATGCGTTTTGTCGAGCTGCCCTCGCTGTCAGAGTTATTTTCCCTCAGTCTTGACCTTTTCTGTTTTCTGTTTTCTACGGCAATAAAACCCTGTGAGGCAGGATTTTCATTGTGAGAGGATGAATCTTCTACGATCATATCCTCATCGTCGCTAAGTATGTCTACAGGTGTGTTTACTAAAACATTCACCTCTAAAGCCGTGTTCTCATGCAAGGTAGCCATTTCTACGTTACTACTATTTGATTTCTCTTTTACGTACCTTTCTTTCATCGCCAAAAGCTCAGCCTTGAGCTTGGCTATCTCTTCCTCTTTGGCTGCTAGAATTCTGCTGAACTCCAGTGACAGTCTTGTTTCCACCCCTGCTACTGCAAGGGCTACATGTTTTTCTGATTCGGTTTTTTGCAGCGCAAATCTGTTGACCATCTCTTGGTGTTTTTCATCCTGTTGAGAGGCGAACATTTCTTGGCTCCTCCGGAACTGTGCCTGCAGTCGGGTTTCCATCTGGTTATTACTTTCAGGGGTGTCATCCTTTCCAATCAGCAGGAGGCCTTCCGATGCCATCCTGCAGCTGTTTTTTTATTTTTCGCCCTTATGGGAGGAATCTAAAAAGTTGTGTTTTAGTATTTGACTAATTTATTACTATATATTGTGCCGTAAAACACCAGTATTTAGTAATATTTATTGGATATGCGAATTTTCGCCACCGATTTTATCTTGAAAAAGACGAAAACGGGGCCAGCTTGGCGCCAAAACTCCTCTGCCCGTCACCAACGGTTTTCGCTCCACAGATCGACGTGCTCCGACAGCGGCGAGGATGGAACTGCTGATGACCTTTATTCATTACTTTATACATAAATTTAAATCGTTCCAGGTAGTGTTGGGAAAAACCGATGACTTTAATAATCGAGTACTTGATACTCGAGCGATTTTAATAATCTAGTGAATCGCTCGAGTGAATCGCTTGAAATTCCAATTCACCAAGCGATGACGTCAACGACTGCTCCACCGGCAGATTAGCCGTTTACATGTGATCAGGTAGGGTATTTAGCAGGCACGTAACTACGGATGGGCACAGGTTTAGCTAAAAAATTGTAGTAGCCACCAAAAAAATTCTAGAAATTTATTTATTTGTGAATAATGAATTTTTACCACGTGTCTCGATACCAAACAAAAAAACTGCAAAAAATCACACAAATATGTATTTATTGTTAGGTTTATTATTGTGCATTTTTAGCCCGAACAAAAAGTATTACCAAGAGTTATTTTTCTTCACATCTTCCTCAATCTACGAGCATAAAATAAGTAGATATTTAAAATAGCTTGTCAAATTCTTCCACTTTAAATTATCAGGTGCCCACTGTATTCACTTCAAAAATTTAGTCTTAGTTACGCGACTGGCAAAATAAGAAAATTGGTTATTATTTTTTAAAATTCATGTACTCATGTATTCATAGTTACCTAAAAGTTCCTGTTTAAATTTAAGAATGCTTACTTTTAATTACCAAAAAATTTGTCGATACCTATGTTTTGTTAACTATTTTGCTCGTTTTCTTATTTTCCATTAACATTTTCTATAATGTATGTTATTTTTAAGAAGTCTTCTTGAGTTTAATAATAAAAAGTTCCTGTTTAGATTTAAAAAAGTTTACTATAAGATTACCAACGAATTTTTCTATATATTTTGTTAACCATTTTGTTCGTTTTGTTATTTCCCATTAACAATTTCTATTATAATGTTATTTTTGAGAAGTTTTTTCGTCTTTATAGTAATTAAAAATTTTTAAATTATATCCATTAATTTTTTAATATTTACAATCGGAGACCTAAACTACTCCGCTGGCTAGCCAGTTAAAACAAAACTTTACAAAATGCTTGCCGCGATGACTCCGCTAAGGGATTCGGCATACTTTTTTATACGCACCTTCTCGTTTATGTGCATTTAAGAAAGACGTATCTCGTGTACTTGCTCAGCGTAAAACTCGAACGTCGCCAATCGGATGGCGCGGCGCGTAGACCGAACGTCGTCTATCAAGTAACCGGCGATATTTTTCGGTTTTTCGTCTGAATTTATAACTAGAGTATTTCCTATCGAGCGAAAAACTGTTCGAATACACGAGCAGTTTTTTAACTCGATCACACTACAGCGGTATATTTCCGCCGGCGTCAAGCGAAGCTCGGGTATCGAGTGAAAGATAATAAGTGACGGGTGACGGTTTTCGCCTGAATAGATAACTCGAGCGGATTTTTTAATAATCGAGCGATGTCGGTTATTTCAATAATCGAGTGATCAAGCGGTTTTTCGCTCGAGCGGTCACAACACTAGTTCCAGGCACACGGTGCCACTTCACCCCCTTCCCATTTAAGATTTTAAGGGTAACATCTATCCGTCCCAGTTAATTAAACCACGAAGGCTGCAAATATTCTTTAAATGCGTCCTCCTTCACAATAAAAATGACGTATCTTTCCGATTTTTGATATTATTTACTGTACTCACCCTGTATATTAATTTTAGGTCAACCAACTGATCTTGGAAATAAATATTCATGTATTAGGTCTAATATAGCTAACAATGATTATGGATGCCAAAAGGGAATATACAAACATGGTACGTAAATATGTGCTGGTTACAGGGTAAGAATCGCACCTAGCTGGGTGGAATTCTGACAATATTAAGCAGAGATACTTGAAGGCAGGCATCGTTCAGTTGTATGACGGAAAAAATGACAACTGTTGATTAAAACAAGCAAGACACGACTCACCAAATTTTTTTCATCCTCTGAATCGATGGGATGGGTTTCAAACCCCCTCCCAAACCCCCTCCCCCATACCGTGTTATTGTCAAAATTTAAGAAAATATTACAATTCTGAGGTTGTTTCGTGCACGGGAAGCAATTGGCGTGGAACAAGTGGCGTGTCGATTGTGTGAAATCGAAAGTTGCTTTCGCGCACGGAAAAAATTGGAAACGACTTTCACACATGTGGACTTGTGGCCGCGAAAAGCGACAAGCATAAAAGCAAGTGAAAAATAGTTCAATGTTTTAGCCTTGGATATGTTTGGGAAGTGAAACGGCTTTTTGAAAATTTGCCTGGGCTGGAGCGCAAACGCGGACTTTTCGATAAAGTACCGCACTTTCGTATTATTATTTTTATCAGAAAACTGTTTACGAGTGATCTCCATATGAATACAAATCGATTAAGCCCACTTGGAGCCATATCACTTGAGACTTTATAATTTTTCATTATCCCTTCGACCATAAAATAAATTAGGAAATCCCAAATTTTAAAACCTTTTCGAGCAGAGCCGGACCAGGTATACAAATCCAATTTATACCTATGCCTGATGCATATATAAATACAAAGTGATTTTTAATAATTTTAATCTTTAGTGGTTTTCCGGCGAGTAATTTTTAGTTAGGCTTATTAGTGGTAGAATGTGGCGTCCTTGGAATTGTGCTGAAAGGGGGGCATCTTCAAGTGTCATATTTAAAAGAAAGCTTTTATCTACCGATGCCAAACTAATAATTAAAAATGTGTATCAATCGTTGTTGAGTAGAAATTTTAATTCGATGGATGCTTTAGCAGAGACGTCTACTTTGACAAAAACTTCATTATCTTCGGTAAGAGACATAGTACTTAAACCTGTTAATCCTAGAAAAAATCGGAATGATTCTGGCACATTTAGAAGCATTGGCGAAAATGACATGAATCCATTAAGAAAGATTTATCAAATGTATGAGGCACAAACTGTACCCACTTTGATTTCCCTCAAAGAGCGGCTGATTAAAGACGAAACAAATATCTCTTGTAGCCTTTCAAGCCTTAGGAAAATATTGCGTAAAATGGGTTTTAAATACCGAAGTAATGTAAAAGACAATCATTAATGGAATCTCAACGTTTACGGGAATGGAGACTTAAATATTTAACAGCTGTTAAATAATTTAGAGAAGAAAATCGTCCAATTATTTACCTTGACGAAACATGGTTCGATACCCATGACACTCCAAGAAAAGGTTGGGATGATTCTTCCAAAAAATGTCAAACCAAGGCACCATCAAATAAAGGCAAAAGAATCACAATATTACATGCTGGTTCAGAGAACGGGTTTGTTCCAAATTGTCTGTTGCTTTCAGCTAAAAACATAGCAGATTCTTCTTTAGATTACCATCAAGATACCGACGCACAACTTTTTGCAGATTGGTTTAAACATAAATTCCTTAAAAATATACCTGAAAATAGCGTCATTGTAATGGACAATGCTAGTTATCATAGTCGGCAAGCAAAAATCATTCCCTATTCTAATAATACACAAGCAGAAATTCAAAATTTTATGATTGAAAATGATTTATATCTTGAAGAAACTTACAAAAAACTAGAACTGCTAGAAGTATTAAAAGCTTTTAAAATAAATAAGGAATACGAGTGTGACAAACTTGCAGCAGAAAATGGACACAGTGTTGCGTTTTCCTTCGTACTATTGTATATTCAATCCTATTGAGCTAATATGGCACCAATTAAAATCCAATATTAATAGAAATAATATTTCTCCTACATTAAATGCATCTGTAGTAGAATTAATTAAAAACGAAGTAAGAAAAATTTCTGCAGACAGCTGGAAAAACTGTGTACAGCATGTACTTAAGGTGGAAAATTCTTACAATTGTATGATTACAAATGTTCAACCCTTAATTATAAGTTTAGGCTTAGATGAAGATAGTGATAGTGATAGTGATACAGAGTTAAATTTTGAATAAATTATCAATAGTTTCTTAGAATTTAATTAATTTTTATTTTACTTGTTATCCTAATAGTTACACTTTTAAATTATATTATTTTCAATTATCATTAATTGTTATCATTATTTTCCATTTATTATAGGTACCTAAAACTAAAAATACCTATCTATTTATTTTAAATTATAAAAATAAATCATGTGATGTGGTATACATTTTCAAGCCGGCACTGATCCCATTTATTGAGCTTTGAAGAGGTTCAGGCGTATACAATAGGGTTTAATCAGGTAGTTTATTTATGGCAGTAAGAGTCAACGGTATAATTCTGCAACAACTATACATTTAAACACTTGTCCGTTATTGTTAGTGCTATCAAAGAAGTAATGTAGGTGTCATGTGCTCTTTTCGGGTAAAACTTAAAATGGTAAAATCAAAATTAGAAAATTTTCGCTCGCTTAAGAGATACGGGCGAAAATCAACAAATTGACAATTTCTAAATTACCCTATATTTACTTATTTAAAAGAGATACAGTAAAATGTTTTATACAGAAGTTTATTTATAATGATTGTTGAATAATCTTCCGTTTTCAGAATAAGTATACGGGGTCAGGTAAGAAAGTTATCGGACCTAACCTCATTTTTAAAAATGGAACACCCTGTATATTTTACTCTAAAAAGATAGCATTTTAAACTCTCTTTTCAATTATAACACATTTTCAAAATGTTGATAAGTCAGTTGCACAAATGAATATGTAAAAAATGAAATTGACGTTAAATGTTAATAACAACTAAAATGTCAACATAGTTGTCTCTAGGATATTAGCTTTTGTTTCATGGCCTACTGTGGTTTAAAGTAATAAAGTTTAAATAAATCGCCTAGGAAACCTATATTATCCATGGTATGTTATATATTTGAAAATATAATTTAAAATGCAATTTTCTTAGATTAAAATATACAGGGTGCTCCATTTAAAAAATGGGGTTAGGTCCGATAAATTTCTTACCTGGCCGCGCATACTTATTTATTCTAAATACGGCAGATTATTCAAAAATCATTATAAAGAAACTTTTGTATAAAACATTTTTCTGTATCTCTTTAACTAAGAAAATATAGAGTAATTTTGAAATTGTCAATTCTTTGATTTTCCCCGTATCTCTTAAGCGAGCGAAAATTTTCAAATTTTATCATTTTCATCAAGTTTGACCCAAAAAGAGTACATGTCACCTAAATTACTTTTTTGATAGCACTAACAGTTACGGAGATACTCTATAAAAGTGTCGAAAATGGGATACCCTGTACATAGACGCCATTCGCCCAGTCCATAGAATATTAAACTATAAATTTTCAATTTAGGTTTTAGAAGTTAAGATCAGCCTCAAATTGTTTCTAAACGTTACCACGGAGCAATTAAACTCAGTGGTAAAAGGAATATATGTATTTAAGTATTGCATTATACGGTTTATAACATTGTTTCTGCCAACGTCGGTACGACTTCTGTTAAGTGAGAACACCTCATTAAAACGCATATTTCGTGCGGGTACACGGTAATTAATAAGCTCTAAAAGATCGGAGCAATCTATGTCATTAGTTACTATTTTAAATCCGATTAAAATAGTTAGGAAGATTTTCCAGGCTATCTAGGTTTAAGATGACCGCTGTTGATGTGATAAAAACTCTTGTCTATACTCAATTTATACAACAAGAAATTCGCGAACTTTGACTGAAAGCGCTCAATTCGATTAATATGCATTTTGTAGTACGGCGACCAGACAACACTACAGTATTCCGGATAGGTATGTACAGTTTGTACAGTACGTTTCACGAAAAATGGATACGACTTAATGATTTCCTGGGTCGGTCCCATTGTGTCGACGAGAGTGTAAACAAGTGAAGTATGAAGGGACGGACTAAGGAAAACAAGTAATGATATGATTATATTAATGTAATCAAATGAAATAACATTTTTTAAAAATATTACTAGTCACATTTATTTACATTTATAATGTCATTCTATAGATAGTTCTGTTTCGCTATCGCTATCCTCATCAAAATTAATTATAATTGCATTAATTATACGATCCAGACGAGATACGAATTTTCTACAGTTATTACGTGACGGACTGAATTGTTCCAACTCCCTGGGGAATATCATTAATGCATTTTCGTATTAATTCTACAACACTAGAAGTCGGAGAAATATTTTCAGACCTAACCAGTGATTTTAACTGTTGCCACATATGCTCTATGGGGCTAAAAATGCAATAATAGGGTGGGGGCCGTAGCACTGTATGTCCAATTTCTTCTGCCAATGTGTTACAAACATATACTTTTTTTATACAAAATGTCTTTAAAACTTCTAAAAGATCACTTTTTTATAACTTTCTTCAAAATATATATCATTCGCCGCCATGTAGTTCTGAATATCCAATTTTGTATTATTTAAGCTTGGAGCTTTATGTAATTGGCGACTGTGATAGATCGCATTGTCCATTACTATCACGCTATTCTGAGGAATGTTTGGTAAAAGACAAATCTTTGACCATTCCTCAAAAACTAACAAATTTTACCACAAAAAGATATTTAAATATAAATTAAGCAACCTAACCTACCTGATGTGCCTATATTTAATTATAATTATTACAATCCGGTCCTTTCCACATAATAATAACAAACGGTCATAAATAATGGGATGGCCCAGGTACTTTTACGGCAGTCATTAAGTTATATCCATTTTTCGTGAAACAATCTTTACCTGTAAAATCATTAAAATTTAAATTTGACATATCTTACATAAATATTGTATTTAATTCATTTTTGAAACTAAACCAATTACAGATATATTTTTATTTTATTAAGTAAATTAATTAAATGCGTTTATAATCGTTTTATTTTTTCCTGGGTTTTTTGAGATCGAATTCTAAAGTAAATTGCACTTTTACATTACCACTTTTTCCGCTCTATCTAACAGCGTTAATTGTTTTGTAATCAGAAGAGTCGTCTTCGAAGGGCCATTATCACCTTTCTTTTTTTAAATACGGTCCTGTTTTCCTGATATTGGAATTTGAGAGCTTTTTTCTTCCGAATGCAACGACGTATGACACATTGTGGTTTAATGACGTTTCGAGGGTTTTTTGAACAACATCAGGAGATTTTGGGATACGGTCCTGTATTTCTCTTAATTTTATAAATGATATCTCATAAGTAAGCTCTAAATTTTTACTTATGTTGGACTAGTTCAATAAAGGACAAATAATTTAATAATTAACCGCAAATAAGTGAACAAAAACATACCAAAAACAGAAATAAAACGAACAACGAAAAAAGTAAGGAACTACATAATCAGGTGTTCTGAAACACCATGGCCAGCACAGCACGTTCGCCTGATATGACACCGTTAGATTTTTTCCTCTGGTGGTATGTCGAAAATTATGTTTATAAACACAACTTCGAAACAGAAGACGAACTTAGGAGGTTGCTGCTTGAGGCCTTTCAAAGTATTACGCCAGAAATGTTTTCAAATGTTTTAATCGACCGCGACAGTTAGAAGAATATGTTATTTGTGCTAGCGTTGTTTCGCTGTGTTGGTATGTTTTTGTTCACTTATTGGCGTTTATTATTGAATTATTTTTTGTTCACTTATTTGTGCTTTATTATTAAATTATTTGTTATTTATTGAACTAGTCCAACATAAGTAAAAATTTAGACTTTATTTATGAAATATTATTTATAAAATTAGGAGAAATACAGGACCGTATACTAAAATTTCCTGATGTTGTTCAAAAAACCCTCGAAACGCCATTAAACCACAATGTGTCATATATCGTTGCATTCGGAAGAAAAAAGCTCTCAAATTCCAATATCATCAAAACAGGACCGTATTTTAAAAAATAAAGTTGATAATGGCCCTTCGAAGACGACTCGTCGGATTACAAAACAATTACCGCTGTTAGATAGAGCGGAAAAAGTGGCAATGTAAAAGTGCAATTTACTTTAGAATTCGATCTGAAAAAAAACCCAGGAAAACAATAAAACGATTTTTCAGAATTTCGGTTTTTTCCGGATATCTCCGGAACTACTCGGAATTTTAAAACTTTCTAAACGGCATACTATTAGGCACGTAAATGCGCAACTTTACCTCCATTTAACCGACTTCGTATCTCTTACGGTTTCAGAGATCCCTGTACTTGCCCTCCTTATCGTGGTCACGGTGTAGACTTGATTTTGTTGAAATTATTTTTATTTTTAATTTAGTAGAAGTCAAATGGGATAAAGTGTCGCATCCATTGTTTACACGTTTTTTTCCCGACATTATAACGTATTTAGAAGAAAAGGTAATTTTTTTGTTATCGCGACTGACATGGCACAAATATCTCTAATTGCTTTATTAAAAAAAAAATTTAATTCAATTTTATGTAAGATATGTCAAATTTAAATTTTAGGAAATTAATCTAGATTTTATGCGCTAAAATTTAGACGTATAAGGACATAAGCTGCCTTGCCATAAACTCTAGAATCTCTTTTCAGTTAACATAACAATATTAAAAGAGGTTCATAATTAATGAAATAACAGCTTATTAATTGTGACATGAATTTTTGAATACTCGATAATTAATTGGCTTCGCGTAATTATGATTACGATATAATTATGTACAGCAACAGGTGACGATGAATTAGATAGTAAATCAAAGTTTAACGCCGTTGGAGGAAATGGAAGAAACTATTCATTTAGAAGCATGTAAGAAACATATTTTTAACTTTACATTTATCTAGGTGGAAAGTGACATTTACGCGGGCGAAAAGCGACCACTTTCCACCCAACCAAAATGACTTGACAACTTGACTTTTTTTATTTGTGGTTGGTGGCGAAGCTTTTGGTTATACAGGGGTCCTATTTTGTTATTTTTTCCCATAATTATATTTGTCATAAAAAACATCATTTGCATTTAAAAGGTAGGGTTGTAAATAAAATAGCATGCAAACATCGGTGAAAAGTTTCATTCCTGTCTTGAGAAATGATTCACCTCGGCACCTTCCACCTCGGTATGTAATACAGGGTGTTATGGAAATGACGAATTATATTTAAACCGGCAATTCCTGAGATAAAGACAAATTGAAGAAAAATAGCCAAAAATGGCGCTTTCAATTCATTCAGCAGTAAAAGTGACCTGACGTCAAACCAGAAAAACACCTGTGTGCCACTGCGATACATGTAAGCAATCAAGGAATTCTGGCCGGTGTTGTCATATGTACACCTTAAACTCTTTAGACAAAATAAAATAATTTAAACTTTTCCATTCTGTAATACCTTCTTGTACAATTAATTGAAGAACATTTACGACGGACTATGTTTTAAACAACCCGAAAAAACATATGGAATAGTAAACGCCTTACATCGGCTGAGCAAAGTAGTTTCATATAGCGCCGCACGTTTGCGTCTGTTAGTTGAAGACCAACCAGCGGCCGGATACGTTGTGTCTCGTCGATCACCAACACACTCTCAGCAATCCGCTCTGTTTTTTCGGTTTACGCGTGTATCTTGCCCGTCCATAAATAATCTTCGAATATTGTTCTTATTGACGCGTTTCTTTTAGAAGTCAAATTTCGTCGCGTGTAATAAAATCTAATAATCTGTAGTATAATTTGTATTATTGTATTTTCAGAAGCTAACTATCGGTTCTGTTTTACTGTGTGTACATAAAGTGTTTCCAGGAGTGTTCCCATGAAAAAGAAAAAAAACTGATTGTGTTTGTGCCTGGATTTCCTCGCTCTTTAGGTATAAGGATAAATACAAGTAGGTAGAAAATAATTTATTTTTATAATTTTATATGGAATTTCAGTTTTACATTAAGTTTGGCAACATTGTCATTGGCTCTGGGTGAAATATTATACAGTAGCGCGGACTGACTTGTGAGTAAGAGTGTTTACTACCCCACTTTTAAAACGGTCGATTTAAAAAAAAAATAAAATATGTAGCGCTTCTCTAGGACACCCAAGGAGTCACCCATTTAAATATAATACGTCATTTCCATAACACCCTTTATACTACGCTTGCCGGCACAAAATTCCGCCACCCTGAAATTTTGGTCAAATTTGATATTTTATAACTTTTATTTTTTATGCGATTTTCATGATTTTGTCATCAGTTTGTAGATCCGTTTTTTGTGTTTTTTCTTAATTATTTTATAAAGTAACATTTTTCGGTTAGGCTATATTATACAGGAATAAATCAAACTGTTGCTTTTTATCGTAATTTCAAAATACCCTGCAGGAAAATTGAGCGGGATAATTTTATTTAGATACTGTTTCTTGTAATCTTTGGCGTATTCTAAACATTTCGATTTTTGGATCATTTCATTATCTCATTTCTGCTGCGAGCTGCAAAATTTAAAATGATACGCCGATTTGAAGTATATTTTTATTAAGAAAAACAAACACTAGGTATATCATAAAGTTAATCAACAAAAACTATTTTAATATCGTGTAGGTATTTCCTTCTCTCGCAGCAATGACAGCTTGCAATCTTCATGGCATCGAATGAATAAGGTTACTTATCCTTTCTTGAGGGATAGCCTGATATTCTTCGGTCAGCGCCAGTCGTAAGTCTTGCAAGGTTTGTTGTTGCACAGGACGTCGACGAACGGTCCTTTTGATCCCAAAGTTCGATTGGGTTGATATCCGGGCTACATGCGGGCCATTGCAATCTTGGAAATCCAACTTCATCCAGATATTCGCTCACTACATGTGCAACGTGAAATCTAGCATTATCATGCATTAAAGTAAATTGGTTTCCAATGAAAGGAACAAATACAAGATTGATTCGTACTTCGGTAGAAATACCCATGACATACATTTTCTAAAAATAACATCGTTTCATTTAAAATTTTGCAGCTCGCAGCAGAAATGAGATAATGGAATTAATCACAGAAACGAAATGTTTAGAATACATCAAAGTTGACAAGATACAGTATGTACCGTCGCGCCGAAATAAAACTGGGACAGCAAAATGTAATTTAATCTCCCAGACTATTAGTTTTTTTTTGAAGTTGTGAGTTCGATTTAGTTTTGTGACTGACGTGTCGAACGAAATATTTTTTAAAAATATGCCCTCGTTAACCGTCCAGCACAAAGCGATCATTTACACGCGATTAAGAGATGGGCATCAAATAAGACACATCGTAGATGAATTAGGAATTAGCAAAAATACTGTATTGTTGGCTAAACACAAAATTGCAGAATATGGAAGTATCGTAAGAAAAGCAGGTACTGGTAGCCTCAAAACGAATGAAGGCCAAGATATACAATTCATTAATTTTTTAAGAGATAATCCATTCGAAACAGCAAGAAGAGACACATTTTCCTGCTTTGGCTAATACAGTTCGTAGTAGAATTCGTAATTCGGATATGAAAAGTTGTTGTGCTACAAATAAAATATTTTTGGCGGAAGCAAACAAGCAGAGAAGATTAGAATTTGCTCATGAATACATAAATCGAGATAACATGTGGGAAACCGCAATATTTCCCGATGAAAAACCTTTCAATCCTGCAACAATGGGAGAATCCGCGTTAACAGGCCTTCTGGTTAGAGATACGATGGAAGATATATACAGGGTGTTATGGAAATGACGTATTATATTTAAATGGGTTACTCCTGGGGTATCCTAGAGAAGCGTTACATATAATTTTTTTAATCGAACGTTTAAAAAGTGGGGTAATTCACCCATAAACCCACAGGTCACTCCGCGGCACAATCATATTACACTGCCCAGCTGTGTAATAAACACATGTCTGGCGCAATGTTGCCAAACTGTGTAAAAGTGTAAAACGTTAGATTCTTATAAAAATAAATATTTAGCTTACCTAGTATCCAAATAGAAGTAAATCCAGGTGCCAGTAACATCTTCAGTTTTTTTGGTTTTAGTGGGTAAAGCTTATACTCCACTAAAACCCCTTCGGCATTTTTCTTCCAATCTCAGAACATGACCATGTATATCGTCAGAGACACAGAACACATAGTGAAACACTGAACAAATTACCATAAATCACTTAAAGAAACACACACACATGTTTCAAATTAGTTTTTTGAAGATAGGCACACAAAATCGCTACACACTAATGCATTAGGTACACTTTATAAAAAGCACACAAATATGAGAGAAGACACAAATTGGCCCTTGCTGGCAGGATATGTGCATCCAGGCACATATCAGTTATTTTAGAGACATTATCAGATTATTAGATTTCATTACACAGGTCACAGGTTTCGCGAAAAGCACATTTCAACACGATATTTGGCAATAATTAATACACAAAATTTACACATAATAAAAATGCTGATTACTGTACAATAGGCATCACAGCAAAATTGCAGATTCCAAACTATTATTCCTTCTTCGCTTTTCTTTTAGAATAAATATCCGACTGCTTCACTGGTAGTGCAGTGGGCGCTCGAACTCTGTGAAAAATATTCAGCAATTATTTAATATGCTGCATCCACTCACTATCTTATTTCGCAACTGATCCATATATCTTCGATTGACTCTTTGTAAACTATTTCTTTATTCATCGTACCCCATAGAATGCAGGGTTTAAGATCTGGTGACCTTGCGATGCCCATTGTCTCTTACTAAAGGAACATTTTTTAATATGCCTTCGACTGATTTTTCTGTATGTACTAAACATTCTCACACTCTACGCACGCACATTATTTTCTATTAAAGTTGATTAAATATCCCGAAAAAAACCGAAATTAATTTCGAAATCACGCGTGGAATATCTTGTTGTCAAGCAAATGTCAACTTATAACCTTCTTTCTTCTGTCGATTTGGAGTAGAGATGGGCTAATCTTTGTTTTTAAAATCCCGCTGTGAAACGATCGATTTAATTTTTTTAAGCTTCTCGAATGAAAAAGAGCACCATAGCAGCGATTAACAAGTTTTTAATCTTTATTGGTACCTACAGCAGTGAAATAAAACAATAAATAAGTTCTATTAGTAGAGTATTATTTATTTCAATCTTTTTTGGTGAATGCGCTGGAATCTACCGACCCTTTTAATCGATGCTAAGAAAAACACGCATTGCAATAGTGCCCATCTCTACTTCACGTTTTGACAGGCTAGTGTTTTGAATTATTGTTTCAGTTCAGATGTCATGAAATTTGTAATTCAAAGAAATATTATTTGCAATGTTATTTTGAGTCAATTAAAAACAAAAGTTCATACAAATCTTTATGTGATGTGCTGGCTTTTTTACTAAAAGGTATTTGATGTATAAGTTTTTATAGAAATTGACACTAATTTTTAAATAACACCGACAAGGTATGTGTGTGGCTTCAATAAAATTGCATTAACAAATAAACAATGAGCAATCACTCAAAAGTCAGAAGGTCATTGACATTTGACCTAGTTGTTTGATACTATTCCGTGTATTCCAAAAAACTAGTAATCTTTCTTAAATTAATTGTAGAAAAAGGTATGACAGAATGAAAAACTGTTTAAATTATTGTATTTTGTCTAAAGAGTTTACGGTGTAAATATGACAACACCGGTGAGAATTCGTATATGTCGCAGTGCCGCACATATGTTTCTCTGGTTTGACGTCAGGTCACTTTTATTACCGCTGAATGAATTGAGAGCGCCATTTATAGGTATTTTTCTTCAATTTGTCTTCATCTCAGGTTTGCCGGTTTAAATATAATACGTCATTTCCATAACACCCTGTATACACATAAGACCAATCAAAGTGGATGCTTTTCAATAAACGTTTGGGGCCAAATTAGTGCAACGGGCCCAGGAGTTTGTCAAATAGTGTAGGAAAGACTCAATGCACCATTATATTGCAATATACTAAACCAAGTTATGATACCATCAGTCGGCGCAGTACTTGGCCAAGATTTTATATTTCAACACGATAATGCTCCGATTCATAAAGCCCGCATAGTGCAAAATTATTTAAAAGAAAATCATATTTGTGTTCTGCCGTGGCCTTCGAGAAGTCCCGATATCAACCCAATTGAAAACGTTTGAGGTGAAATGGCAAAATTTACGTATAAACATAACTTCCAGCCTAGAACTCGAGATGAATTGCGTCAAAGGATAATGGAAGCATGTGATGAAATAACGCAAGAGTATACGAGAAACCTAGTATGTATACGTATGCCACGACGTTTGCAAGCCTTAATCGATAATAACGGTGCAGCTACCAAATGTTAAAAAATATGTTATTTTTGATTATATTAAAGTTTAAATATGATTGAAATTAAAAATTATTTTTATTTTTGTTGCATTTTGAGACAATAAACTATATATATTTTGATTTCTCCTTGTATTTTCCCACAACAATAATAATCTATGACAACAATGATTACCTGTTCTCAATAAATTTTGCATACTCTTTATAGATTAGGAGATACTCTACAACGAGAATTTTGTTGTCCCAGTTTTATTTCCGCACCATGGTACATAAGATTATGCAGCTCAATTTTCCTACAGGATGTTTTGAAATTACGATAAAAAACAACAGTTTGATTTACTCCAGTATAATGTAGCCTAATCGAAAAATGTTACATTATAAAATAATTAAGGAAAAACACAATAAATTGATCTACAAACTGATAACAAAATCATGAAAATCGCGTAAAAAATAATAAAGTTATAAAATATCAAACTTGACTAAAATTTCAGGGTGGCGGAATTTTGTGCCGGCGAGTGTATAATATACTATTAACATCCGATACAATCAAGAAACAGTGGATAATTCTTCTAAAAACTAGGTCATTTTATAAAAAGAAGCAAAATATTATTTTAAGGTATAGTTGTTGCAGAATTATAATCATGGGATCAGGGCCGGCTTGAAAATGTATACCACACCACATGATTTATTTTTATAATTTAAAATAAATAGATAGGTCTTTTTAGTTTTAGGTACCTATAATAAATGTAAAATAATGATAACAATTAATGATAATTGAAAATAATATAATTTAAAAGTATAACTATTAGGATAACAAGTACAATAAAAATTTATTAAATTCTAAGAAACTACTATTGATACTTTATTCAAAATTTAACTCTGTACCACTATCACTATCTTCATCTAAGCCTAAACTTATAATTAAGGGTTGAACATTTGTAATCATACAATTGTAAGAATTTTCCACCTTAAGTACATGCTGTACACAGTTTTTCCAGCTGTCTGCAGAAATTTTTCTTACTTCGTTTTTAATTAATTCTCCTACAGATGCATTTAATGTAGGAGAAATTTAATTTCTCCTAATATTGGATTTTAATTGGTGCCATATTAGCTCAATAGGATTAAATATATAATAGTACGGAGGAAGACGAAACACTGTATGTCCATTTTCTGCTGCAAGTTTGTGACACTCGTATTCCTTATTTATTTTAAAAGCTTTTAATACTTCTAGCAGTTCTCGTTTTTTGTAAGTTTCTTCAAATTTTCAATCATAAAATTTTGAATTTCTGCTTTTGTATTATTAGAATTGGGAATGATTTTTGCTTGCCGACTATGATAACTAGCATTGTCCATTACAATTATGCTATTTTCAGGTATATTTTTAAGGAGTTTATGTTTAAACCAATCTTCAAAAAGTTGTGCGTCGGTATCTTGATGGTAATCTAAAGAAGAATCTGCTATGTTTTTAGCTGAAAGCAACAGACAATTTGGAACAAACCCGTTCTCTGAACCAGCATGTAATGTTGTGATTATTTTGTCTTTATTTGATGGTGCCTTGGTTTGACATTTTTGGGAAGAATCATCCCAACCTTTTCTTGGAGTGTCATGGGTATCGAACCATGTTTCGTCAAGGTAAATAATTGGACGATTTTCTTCTATAAATTGTTTAACAGCTGTTAAATATTTAAGTTTCCATTCCAAGGACGCCACATTCTACCACTAATAAGCCTAACTAAAAATTACTAAAAACCACTAAAGATTAAAATTATTAAAAATCACTTTGTATTTATATATGCATCAGGCATAGGTATAAATTGAATTTGTATACCTGGTCCGGCTCTGCTCGAAAAGGTTTTAAAATTTGGGATTTCCTTATTTATTTTATGGCCGAATAGATGATGAGGTTTTATTGCAGTCAAGAGATCAACGATATAATTCTGCAAGAACTGTAGAACAAAATGAATGAGTTAGAATCCATAAGAAATTAAATACATATCTTAACGTAAAAAAAAGTTCTAACTGTATAAAACAACTGTCAAATTTCTGCTTAGCCATTATTTCCGATACATCGTTCTAGTTTTTCTGAATTTTTTTTGCTATTTCTGCCCTCGGGAACTCATTGCAGGCTTGCATTCTGTTTCGTAGAATTTCAGCACTTGCGGATCTATCTTGGTAGACAAACTTCTTTTAATCTACCCCATAAATAGGTGTCTAGGGGCGTCAAATCAGGTGCTCTCGCGGGCCAATTTGTAAACTGTCTGTCTCTATGCGTACCACTTCCTATCCATCTATTAAGGAAATTAGTATTCAGGACAGTGGAATGAAAGGAAGCGGATTCCGAATGCATATTAGGTAATGATGAAATAGTTAATTGACCGATTAATTAAGTTCATCAATAATGTATTATGCTTTGAATAATTATTTAAGATGAGTGTTGGAACTGCAGAATCAAAGGTGATTCCTCGCAACACTTATATTGGTAAATTGGAAAAATAGATTTAGTTTAGGCATGAATGAAATAACTTCTTTTATTGAATAACGTCCTCCCCCGAAGTGAGAATAAAATATCTAGTAAGCCAAGGGAAAGATGTTATAGGCCTTTTGATGTATTTTTGTTTTTGTTAGCTACACACCTTTGATTTTTAATTTAATCAATTTCATCATAATTTATATTTATTTGTAAATTGATTAACTAGAAGAAAATAATTTTTAGGGTATACATCTAGGCGGGAGTGTATTACCAAGAGAAAAGAAATAAATAATTGTACCCAATATAAGAATAAACACCCTAGTAATGACGATGGTAAACTTTTGTCACGAGTAAAGAAGAAATCAGATTCAAATTATAAGTTTACAAAAGCTGCCAAAATTATCAAATATATAGTGGCGACTCCAGAACTGAATTTTGTAAGAATTACGCTTCTCGACCCATCAACAATAGTGTCAGTTAATATTTTCAGAATAGCGACCAAACTGAAATATTTTTCAACGATGGCTTCTGTGATTTCAACAGTTGCAGTCCTATTTAATTATTTCGCATCGCTACCTAAGGCTATTTCTCCAACACGGGGTCTAAATATTTCTAGTTCAACAGCAGTTAATATTTCTGCTATAGCAGATCCAGTTATAATACCTTTAAGAATAATGCCGATATTAGGTATGACGACTACGTTAGCCCCAATTCCTATTTCTACGAGAGCGGTCCTAGTAACTATTTCCACTACAGAAATCGATATTGGTATATCCACAATGACGACGTTAGTAGATAATTCCTCTGTGACGCTGTGTGCTAATAATATTCCTATAATAACGAAGACAGATTACGTAATTTCAAAATCGACTGCTAGAAATATCACCACAACGTCGGCCCTACGTAGCAGCTCAACAACTGCGGTTTCAGTTATCATTTCCAGTTTGACTGCCACAGTTGAATTTTCCGGATTCACTTTGTCGACGATGAATAATCCTGCTATACCCGGAATAGTTATTATTTCAACTAAGGCAGCTTCAGCTAGTCTTTCAATAGTGCCAGTCCCAGTTAATACACGCATTTCCTCCAGGTTGGACTTGAAAGCTCTGATTACTACAGCTGCAAACACGGGGAAGCAGGGTCTCATTATAGTAACAATGGGCTCAGTTAATACATCCATTACAAAAATTGCAATTCGTAATTTTTCAGCAATTTGCTCACTCAATATATATAATTTAGCGACATCTACTAAAACCTCTACCATAAACGATACTTTAGAAACAGTACTTAATATTTGCACTGCTACTGATTCTTTAAAATTTTCTGTCAAAATAACCCCAGCTAATACTTCCACCACGGTCAGAGTTAATACCTATATTACAAAAACTAGAATTAGTAACATTAAAGTAACATCAACTCTCAAATTATCTACTTTCATGGCTGCAGGTTTTTCTAAACCAACGACAACAGTTCAAATTACGACAGAAAGCACAATCAAAAATATTTCGGAGAGGTCGTCAATTAATACTTCCACGGCAACACTTCCAGTAAATGTTTCTTCATCAGTATCCACAGTTTTTATTTTCGCTGCTACCGCTTCATTAAAATTTTCCACTAAAACAGTAACTATTGATATTCCCACAACGCTCCCAGCTAACACCTCTATCACAAAACCCTCAATTAGTAAATTTACCACAACATCTCTAAACATATTGACTCCAACAGCTTCAACTTATATTTCTACATTAACTGGATCAGTTGATATGACAACTAAAAGCTCGACTTTAGAAAATATAACGGATATGTCGGGAATTACTACTCCAAGCGCAACATTTCCAGTGAATGTTTCGACATCTTTATCAGAAGTTTATATTTCCGGTGCTATCTCTCCACTAAATGTTTCCACCAAAAAAGATCCAACAGATATTTCCACAACGGCCCCATTTAATATCTCTATTAGATATACTATATTTAGTAACTTTACCACAACATCATCGCTTAATATATCGACTCTAAGAGTTTCAACTTTTCTTTCTTCACTAACTAGCTCAATTGATATTATAACAAAAAGGTTGACTATAAAAGATATACTGGATATATCGTCAATTACTATTTCAAGCGCAACAACACCAATAAATGTTTCGACATCTTTATTAGAAGTACATATTTCCAGTGTTACCTCTCCATTGAGTATTTCCACCAAGACAACCTCAACTGGTATTTCCACAACGGCCCCATTTAAAACACCTATTATAATTACTATATTTAGTAACATTACCACACCATCCTCGCTAAAGATATCGACTCTAACAGTTTCAAATTCTCTTCCTACACTAACTGGCTCAGTGGATAATACAACAAAAAACTTGACTGTACAAAATATATTGGAAATGTCGAGAAATACTACTTCCAGCGCGACAATTCCAGTGAATTTCACGACATCTTTATCAGAAGTTTATATTTCCGCTGCTACGTATATTATAATTCTTTCCACCAAGACAGCCTCAACTGATATTTCCACAACGCCCCCGTTTAACATCTCTATTTCATATATTACATTCAGCGAATTGACCACAACATCCTCGCTAAAGATATCGACTCTAACAGCTTCAATTTCTATTCCTACATTAACTAGCTCAAGTGATATTACAATAAAAAGCTGGACTGTAAAAGCTATATCAAATATTTCGCCAATTACCACAATGAATATTTCGATATCTTTATCAGATGTATATATTTCCATAACTACTTCTCCATTAAATTTTTCCACCAAAACAGCCCCAACTGATATTTCAACAACGTCCCCGTTTAACATCTCAATTTCATATAGTACATTCAGTGAATTGACCACAAAATCCTCGCTAAAGATATCGACGCTAGCAGATTTAACTTCTATTCCTACATTAACTGGCTCAAGTGATATTACAACAGAAAGCTTGACTGTAAAAACTATACTGGCTATGTCGCCAATTACCACAAATAATATTTCGACATCTTTATCAGCAGTATATATTACCACAACTATGTATCCATTAAATATTTCCACCAAAACAGCCCCAATTGATATTTACACAACGTCCCCATTTAACATCTCTATTTCATATACTTCATTCAGCGAATTGACCACAACATCCTCGCTAAAGATATCGACTCTAACAGCTTCAACTTCTATTCCTACATTAACTGGATCAAGTGATATTACATCAGGAAGCTTGACTGTAAAAACTATATCGGATATGTCGCCAATTACCACAATGAGTATTTCGACAACTTTGTCAGCAGTATATATTACCACAACTACGTCTCCATTAAATATTTCCACCGAAACAGCCCGAACTGATATTTCCACAATTACCACAATGAATATTTCGACAACTTTATCAGCTGTATATATTTCCACAACTTCTTCTCCATTTAATATTTCCACCAAAACAGCCCCAACTGATATTTCAACAACGTCCCCGTTTAACATCTCTATTTCATATTTTACATTTAGCGAATTGACCACAACTTCCTCGCTAAAGGTATCGATTCTAACAACTTCAACCTCTATTCCTAGATTAACTGGCTCAAGTGATATTACAACAGTAAGCCTTAGTGTAAAAACTATATCGGATATGTCGCCAATTACCACAATGAATATTTCAACACCTTTATCATCAGTATATATTACCAAAACTACGTCTCCATTAAATATTTCCACCGATACAGCCCCCACTGATATTTCTACAATTACCACAATGAATATTTCGACACCTTTACCAACTGTGAATATTTCCACAACTACTTCTCCATTTAATATTTCCACCAAAACAGCCCCAACTGATATTTTCACAACGTCCCCGTTTAACATCTCTATTTCATATTCTACATTTATCGAATTGACCACAACTTCCTCACTAAAGGTATCGATTCAAACAACTTCAACCTCTATTCCTACATTAACTGGCTCAAGTGATATTACAACAGAAAGCCTGAGTGTAAACACAATATCGGATATGTCGCCAATTACCACAATGAATATTTCAACACCTTTATCATCAGTATATATTACCAAAACTACGTCTCCATTAAATATTTCCACCGAAACAGCCCGAACTGATATTTCCACAATTACCACAATGAATATTTCGACACCTTTATCAGCTGTATATATTTCCACAACTACTTCTCCATTTAATATTTCCACCAAAACAGCCCCAACTGATATTTACACAATTACCATAATGAATATTTCGACATCTTTATCAGCTGTATATATTTCCACAACTACTTCTCCATTTAATACTTCCACCAAAACAGCCGCAACTGATATTTACACAACGTCCCCTTTTAACATCTCTATTTCATATACTACATTCAGCGAATTGACCACAACATCCTCTCTAAAGGTATCGACTCTAACAGCTTCAACTTCTATTCCTACATTAACTGGCTCAAGTGATGTTACAACAGAAAGCTTGACTGTAAAAACTATACCGGATATGTCGCCAATTACCACAATGAATATTTCGACACCTTTATCAACTGTATATATTTCCACAACTACTTCTCCATTTAATATTTCCACCAAAACAGCCCCAACTGATATTTACACAACGTCCCCTTTTAACATCTCTATTTCATATACTACGTTCAGCGAATTGACCACAACATCCTCGCTAAAGATATCGACTCTAACAGCTTCAACTTCTATTCCTACATTAACTGGATCAAGTGATATTACAACAGGAAGCTTGACTGTAAAAACTATATCGGATATGTCGCCAATTACCACAATGAATATTTCGACGTCTTTATCAGCAGTATATATTTCCACAACTACTTCTCCATTTAATATTTCCACCAAAACATCCCCAACTGATATTTCAACAACGTCCCCGTTTAACATCTCTATTTCATATACTACATTTATCGAATTGACCACAACTTCCTCGCTAAAGATATCGATTCAAACAACTTCAACCTCTATTCCTACATTAACTAGCTCAAGTGATATTACAACAGAAAGCCTGACTGTAAAAACTATATCGGATATGTCGCCAATTACAACAATGAATATTTCGACACCTTTATCAGCTGTATATATTTCCACAACTACTTCTGCATTTAATATTTCCACCAAAACAGCCCCAACTGATATTTACACAACGTCCCCTTTTAACATCTCTATTTCATATACTACATTCAGCGAATTGACCACAACATCCTCTCTAAAGATATCGACTCTAACAGCTTCAACGTCTATTCCTACATTAACTGTCTCAAGTGATATTAAAACAGGAAGCTTGACGGTAAAAACTATATCGGATATGTCGCCAATTACCACAATGAATATTTCAACACCTTTATCATCAGTATTTATTACCAAAACTACGTCTCCATTAAATATTTCCACCGATACAGCCCCCACTGATATTTCTACAATTACCACAATGAATATTTCGACATCTTTATCAGCTGTGTATATTTCCACAAGTACTTCTCCAGTTAATATTTCCACCAAAACAGCCCCAACTGATATTTTCACAACGTCCCCATTTAACATCTCTATTTCATATACTACATTCAGCGAATTGACCACAACATCCTCGCTAAAGATATCGACTCTAACAGCTTCAACTTCTATTCCTACATTAACTGGATCAAGTGATATTACATCAGGAAGCTTGACTGTAAAAACTATATCGGATATGTCGCCAATTACCACAATGAATATTTCGACAACTTTGTCTGCAGTATATATTACCACAACTACGTCTCCATTAAATATTTCCACCGAAACAGCCCGAACTGATATTTCCACAATTACCACAATGAATATTTCGACACCTTTATCAACTGTATATATTTCCACAACTACTTCGCCATTTAATATTTCCACCAAAACAGCCCCAATTGATATTTACACAACGTCCCCTATTAACATCTCTATTTCATATACTACATTCAGCGAATTGACCACAACATCCTCTCTAAAGATATCGACTCTAACAGTTTCAACGTCTATTCCTACATTAACTGTCTCAAGTGATATTACAACAGAAAGCTTGACGGTAAAAACTATATCGGATATGTCGCCAATTACCACAATGAATATTTCAACACCTTTATCATCAGTATATATTACCAAACCTACGTATCCATTAAATATTTCCACCGAAACAGCCCGAACTGATATTTCCACAATTACCACAATGAATATTTCGACGCCTTTATCAGCTGTATATATTTCCACAACTACTTCTTCATTTAATATTTCCACCAAAACAGCCCCAACTGATATTTCAACAACGTCACCGTTTAACATCTCTATTTCATATTCTACATTTATCGAATTGACCACAACTTCCTCGCTAAAGATATCGATTCTAACAACTTCAACCTCTATTCCTACATTTACTGGCTCAAGTGATATTACAACAGAAAGCTTGACGGTAAAAACTATATCGGATATGTCGCCAATTACCACAATGAATATTTCAACACCTTTATCATCGGTATATATTACCAAAACTACGTATCCATTAAATATTTCCACCGAAACGGCCCGAACTGATATTTCCACAATTACCACAATGAATATTTCGACACCTTTATCAGCTGTATATATTTCCACAACTACTTCTCCATTTAATAGTTCCACCAAAATAGCCCCAACTGATATTTACACAACGTCCCCTATTAACATCTCTATTTCATATACTACATTCAGCGAATTGACCACAACATCCTCGCTAAAGATATCGACTCTAACAGCTTCAACTTCTATTCCTACATTAACTGGATCAAGTGATATTACAACAGGAAGCTTGACTGTAAAAACTATATCGGATATGTCGCCAATTACCACAATGAATATTTCGACAACTTTGTCAGCAGTATATATTACCACTACTACGTCTCCATTAAATATTTCCACCGAAACAGCCCGAACTGATATTTCCACAATTACCACAATGAATATTTCGACACCTTTATCAACTGTATATATTTCCACAACTACTTCGCCATTTAATATTTCCACCAAAACAGCCCCAATTGATATTTACACAACGTCCCCTATTAACATCTCTATTTCATATACTACATTCAGCGAATTGACCACAACATCCTCTCTAAAGATATCGACTCCAGTTTCAACGTCTATTCCTACATTAACTGTCTCAAGTGATATTACAACAGAAAGCTTGACGGTAAAAACTATATCGGATATGTCGCCAATTACCACAATGAATATTTCAACACCTTTATCATCAGTATATATTACCAAAACTACGTATCCATTAAATATTTCCACCGAAACAGCCCGAACTGATATTTCCACAATTACCACAATGAATATTTCGACACCTTTATCAGCTGTATATATTTCCACAACTACTTCTTCATTTAATATTTCCACCAAAACAGCCCCAACTGATATTTCAACAACGTCCCCGTTTAACATCTCTATTTCATATTCTACATTTATCGAATTGACCACAACTTCCTCGCTAAAGGTATCGATTCTAACAACTTCAACGTCTATTCCTACATTAACTGTCTCAAGTGATATTACAACAGAAAGCTTGACGGTAGAAACTATATCGTATATGTCGCCAATTACCACAATGAATATTTCAACACCTTTATCATCAGTATATATTACCAAAACTACGTATCCATTAAATATTTCCACCGAAACAGCCCTAACTGATATTTCCACAATTACCACAATGAATATTTCAAAACCTTTATCAGCTGTATATATTTCCACAACTACTTCTCCATTTAATATTTCCACCAAAATAGCCCCAACTGATATTTACACAACGTCCCCTATTAACATCTCTATTTCATATACTACATTCAGCGAATTGACCACAACATTCTCGCTAAAGATATCGACTCTAACAGCTTCGTCTTCCTATGAGTTTTTTACAACAATACCTTCAATTAATATTTCATCTATAATATCTGCAACTAATGCTTCCGCTGTAAGGACAACACTTGAATTTTCCACAGCAACTGATTCAGTTCATTTATCCTTATTAACTTCTCAATATTATATTCCCATGACAGCTGTCTCAGTAAATATTTCGTCTTCAATTTCCGAGATCACAACTTCCACAATTACTTCCTTACAGTTATCTACAATAACTCTAACAGATAATGTTTCAACTACAGCTATTTCAATTATTGCATCTACTTCAGTCAGTTCATTAAATATTACCACACCAACACTAACTGAAAAAGATTTAACTGCAGTTAATATTTCTGCAATAACGGGATATGTTTATACAACTGCTGCAACTTCTATTTCCGCTTTTGAAACCGCCCTTAATATGTCTAAAATGACAATGCTATCAAATATTTCCGCTCCGACGGCAATGATTAATTTCTCTGCCATAACGATACCAGAATATATTTTGACGACAATGCTTAAAACAAATATTTCAACAATTACTGACATATCTACAATTTCTACATCCGCTTCCACAATAGATAAATTTAGTGTAACTGATGCAGTTAATATTTCCACAATAGTATCACTATTTAATATTTTTACGACACCTTTAGATATGATTTCAAAGATAACAATAACAAATTATACATTTGCAAAAACTGATATAAGTAATACTTCCACTACGCTGACCGATGTTAGTATTTCAACGACAGCTGATCCATTAAATATTTTAACTACAGCCATCGAAGTCAATAGAACCCCAATGACTACCTCAGGAAAAATATCTACTATGACGATTGAAGTTCATATTTCCAACATAAGTACCTTATACTCTATTAAGATACCGACTGCTCCTATTAATATTTCTACAACCATGGCCTCAATTAATATGTCTACATCAAAATTCTTAGTTAACATAACAGCAATGACCACACTAGGAAATATGACCTATTTAACGGAAGCAGTTAATATTTCCAAAATAACCATCCCAGAATTTATTTTTTCGATAACCACGGTCAAAATTAACGTTTCTACATCGGAATTCGAAACAAATTTAACAGCAATGGCTACCCCAGAAAAAACTATGACCACCACAAGTAATATTATCAAAATAACTACCAAAGAATCTACTTCGATAGCAACGGTTCCTATTACTATTTCATCATCTATCGTTCAAATTAATATGTCCACATCGGTACTTGAAGTTAATATAACCGCAATGACGGCATCCATAACGATGGTCCCGATTAACATATCAACAGTCATAGTCCCAACTAATATTTCTACATCGATATTTGACGTTAATATAACCGCAATGACTTCTTCAGAAAATATTTCCACTGTGACGACCACAGATAATATTTCCATAATAACCACATCAGACTCTATTTCGATAACGACGGTCCCGATTAATATATCGACAGTAATGGTCCCAACTAATATTTCTACATCAGAATTTGAAGTAAACATAACAGCGATGACTGCTTCAGAAAATATTTCCACTATGACGACTACAGATAATATTTCCAGAATAAGTACATCAGAATCTATTTCGATAACGATGTTCCCGATTGATATATCGACAGTCACGGTTCCAACTAATATTACTACATCAGTATTTGAAGTAAACATAACAGCGATGACTGCTTCAGAAAATGTTTCCACTGTGACGACCACAGATAATATTTCCAAAATATCTACATCAGAATATATTTCGATAACGATGGTCCCGATTAATATATCGACAGTCACAGTCCCAATTAATATTACTATATCAGAATTGGAAGTAAACATAACAGCGATGACTGCTTCAGAAAATATTTCCACCGTGGTGACCATAGGTAATATTTCCAAAATATCTACATTGGAATCTATTTCGATAACGATGCTCCCAATTAATATATCGAGAGTCATGGTCCCAACTAATATTTCTACATCAGAATTTGAAGTAAACATAACAGCGATGACTACTTCAGAAAATATTTCCACTATGACGACTACAGATAATATTTCCAGAATAAGTACATCAGAATCTATTTCGATAACGATGTTCCCGATTAATATATCGACAGTCATTCTCCCAATTAATATTACTACATCAGAATTTGAAGTAAACATAACAGCGATGACTGCTTCAGAAAATATTTTCACTATGACGATTACAGATAATATTTCCAGAATAAGTACATCAGAATCTATTTCGATAACGATGTTCCCGATTAATATATCGACAGTCATTCTCCCAATTAATATTACTACATCAGAATTTGAAGTAAACATAACAGCGATGACTGCTTCAGAAAATATTTCCACTATGACGACTACAGATAATATTTCCAGAATAAGTACATCAGAATCTATTTCGATAACGATGTTCCCGATTAATATATCGACAGTCATTCTCCCAATTAATATTACTACATCAGAATTTGAAGTAAACATAACAGCGATGACTGCTTCAGAAAATATTTCCACTATGACGATTACAGATAATATTTCCAGAATAAGTACATCAGAATCTATTTCGATAACGATGTTCCCGATTAATATATCGACAGTCATTCTCCCAATTAATATTACTACATCAGAATTTGAAGTAAACATAACAGCGATGACTGCTTCAGAAAATATTTCCACTATGACGATTACAGATAATATTTCCAGAATAAGTACATCAGAATCTATTTCGATAACGATGTTCCCGATTAATATATCGACAGTCATTCTCCCAATTAATATTACTACATCAGAATTTGAAGTAAACATAACAGCGATGACTGCTTCAGAAAATATTTCCACTATGACGATTACAGATAATATTTCCAGAATAAGTACATTAGAATCTATTTCGATAACGATGTTCCCGATTAATATATCGACAGTCATTCTCCCAATTAATATTACTACATCAGAATTTGAAGTAAACATAACAGCGATGACTGCTTCAGAAAATATTTCCACTATGACGATTACAGATAATATTTCCAGAATAAGTACATCAGAATCTATTTCGATAACGATGTTCCCGATTAATATATCGACAGTCATTCTCCCAATTAATATTACTACATCAGAATTTGAAGTAAACATAACAGCGATGACTGCTTCAGAAAATATTTCCACTATGACGATTACAGATAATATTTCCAGAATAAGTACATCAGAATCTATTTCGATAACGATGTTCCCGATTAATATATTGACAGTCATTCTCCCAATTAATATTACTACATCAGAATTTGAAGTAAACATAACAGCGATGACTGCTTCAGAAAATATTTCCACTATGACGATTACAGATAATATTTCCAGAATAAGTACATCAGAATCTATTTCGATAACGATGTTCCCGATTAATATTTCGACAGTCATTCTCCCAATTAATATTACTACATCAGAATTTGAAATAAACATAACAGCGATGACTGCTTCAGAAAATATTTCCACTATGACGATTACAGATAATATTTCCAGAGTAACTACATCAGAATATATTTCGATAACGATGGTCCCGATTAATATATCGACAGTCATTTTCCCAATTAATATTACTACATCAGAATTTGAAATAAACATAACAGCGATGACTGCATCAGAAAATATTTCCACTATGACGATTACAGATAATATTTCCAGAATAAGTACATCAGAATTTATTTCGATAACGATGTTCCCGATTAATATATCGACAGTCATTTTCCCAAATAATATTACTACATCAGAATTTGAAATAAACATAACAGCGATGACTGCTTCAGAAAATATTTCCACTATGACGATTACAGATAATATTTCCAGAATAAGTACATCAGAATCTATTTCGATAACGATGTTTGCGATTAATATTTCGACAGTCATTCTCCCAGTTAATATTACTACATCAGAATTTGAAATAAACATAACAGCGATGACTGCTTCAGAAAATATTTCCACTATGACGATTACAGATAATATTTCCAGAGTAATTACATCAGAATATATTTCGATAACGATGGTCCCGATTAATATTTCGACAGTCATTCTCCCAATGAATATTACTATATCAGAATTTGAAATAAACATAACAGCGATGACTGCTTCAGAAAATATTTCCACTATGACGATTACAGATAATATTTCCAGAGTAACTACATCAGAATATATTTCGATAACGATGGTCCCGATTAATATATCGACAGTCATTTTCCCAATTAATATTACTACATCAGAATTTGAAATAAACATAACAGCGATGACTGCTTCAGAAAATATTTCCACTATGACGATTACAGATAATATTTCCAGAATAAGTACATCAGAATCTATTTCGATAACGATGGTCCCGATTAATATTTCGACAGTCATTCTCCCAATTAATATTACTACATCAGAATTTGAAATAAACATAACAGCGATGACTGCTTCAGAAAATATTTCCACTATGACGATTACAGATAATATTTCCAGAATAAGTACATCAGAATTTATTTCGATAACGATGTTCCCGATTAATATATCGACAGTCATTTTCCCAATTAATATTACTACATCAGAATTTGAAATAAACATAACAGCGATGACTGCTTCAGAAAATATTTCCACTATGACGATTACAGATAATATTTCCAGAATAAGTACATCAGAATTTATTTCGATAACGATGGTCCCGATTAATATATCGACAGTCATTTTCCCAATTAATATTACTACATCAGAATTTGAAATAAACATAACAGCGATGACTGCTTCAGAAAATATTTCCACTATGACGATTACAGATAATATTTCCAGAGTAACTACATCAGAATATATTTCGATAACGATGGTCCCGATTAATATATCAACAGTCATAGTCCCAACTAATATTTCTACATCGATATTTGACGTTAATATAACCGCAATGACTTCTTCAGAAAATATTTCCACTATGACGACTACAGATAATATTTCCAGAATAAGTACATCAGAATCTATTTCGATAACGATATTCCCGATTAATATATCGACAGTCATGGTTCAAACTAATATTTCTACATCAGAATTTGAAGTAAACATAACAGCGATGACTGCTTCAGAAAATATTTCCACTATGACGACTACAGATAATATTTCCAGAATAAGTACATCAGAATCTATTTCGATAACGATGGTCCCGATTAATATATCGACAGTCATAGTCCCAATTAATATTACTACATCAGAATTTGAAGTAAACATAACAGCGATGACTGCTTCAGAGAATGTTTCCACTGTGACGACCACAGGTAATATTTCCAAAATATCTACATCAGAATATATTTCGATAACGATGGTCCCGATTAATATATCGACAGTCACAGTCCCAATTAATATTACTACATCAGAATTTGAAGTAAACATAACAGCGATGACTGCTTCAGAAAATGTTTCCACTGTGACGACCACAGATAATATTTCCAAGATATCTACATCAGCATATATTTCCATAACGATGGCCCCGATTAATATATCGATAATCACAGTCCCAATTAATATTACTACATCAGAATTTGAAGTAAACATAACAGCGATGACTGCTTCAGAGAATGTTTCCACTGTGACGACCACAGGTAATATTTCCAAAATATCTACATCAGAATATATTTCGATAACGATGGTCCCGATTAATATATCGACAGTCACAGTCCCAATTAATATTACTACATCAGAATTTGAAGTAAACATAACAGCGATGACTGCTTCAGAAAATGTTTCCACTGTGACGACCACAGATAATATTTCCAAGATATCTACATCAGCATATATTTCCATAACGATGGCCCCGATTAATATATCGATAATCACAGTCCCAATTAATATTACTACATCAGAATTTGAAGTAAACATAACAGCGATGACTGCTTCAGAGAATGTTTCCACTGTGACGACCACAGGTAATATTTCCAAAATATCTACATCAGAATATATTTCGATAACGATGGTCTCGATTAATATATCGACAGTCACAGTCCCAATTAATATTACTACATCAGAATTTGAAGTAAACATAACAGCGATGACTGCTTCAGAAAATGTTTCCACTGTGACGACCACAGATAATATTTCCAAAATATCTACATCAGCATATATTTCCATAACGATGGTCCCGATTAATATATCGACAATCACAGTCCCAATTAATATTACTACATCAGAATTTGAAGTAAACATAACAGCGATGACTGCTTCAGAAAATATTTCCACCGTGGTGACCACAGGCAATATTTCGAAAATAACTACATTGGAATCTATTTCGATGACGATGCTTCCAATTAATATATCGACAGTCATGGTCCCAACTAATATTTCTACATCAGAATTTGAAGTAAACATAACAGCGATGACTGCTTCAGAAAATATTTCCACTGTGACGACCACAGGTAATATTTCCAAAATAACTACTTCAGAATCTATTGCGATAACGATGGTCCCGATTAATATATCGACAGTAACGGTCCCAACTAATATTTCTACATCAGAATTTGAAGTAAACATAACAGAGGTGACTGCTTCAGAAAATATTTCCACTGTGGCGACCACAGGAAATATTTCGAAAATAACCACGTTAGAATCTACTTCGATAACGATGGTCCCGATTAATATATCGAAAGTCATAGTCCCAACTAATATTTCTACATCAGAATTTGAAGTAATCGTAACAGCGATGACTGCTTCAGAAAATATTTCCACCGTGGTGACCACAGGTAATATTTCCAAAATAACTACATCTGAGTCTATTTCAATAACGATGGTCCCGACTAATATATCGACAGTTATAGTCCCAACTAATATTTCTACATCGGAATTTGAAGTAAACATAACAGCAATGACTGCTTCAGAAAATATTTCCAGTGTGACGACCATAGTTAATATTTCCAAAATAACTACATCTGAGTCTATTTCAATAACGATGGTCCCGACTAATATATCGACAGTTATAGTCCCAACTAATATTTCTACATCGGAATTTGAAGTAAACATAACAGCAATGACTGTTTCAGAAAATATTTCCACTATGATGACCACAGATAATATTTCCAAAATAACTACCCCAGAATTTACTTCGATAGCAACAGTTCCTATTAACATTTCTACATCGGTACTGGAAGTTAATATATCCGCAATGACTTCTTCAGAAAATATTTCCGCTATGACGACCACAGTTAATACTTCCGAAAGAACTACCCCAGAATTTTTTTCGATAACCACGGTTCCTATTATTATCTCGTTATCCATGATCCCAATTAATATTTCAACAACGGAATTTCAAGAAAACATAACCGGCATGAGTGCGAGTCTGGTAAATATGTCTGTAACAGCTTCACCAATTATTTCTCCTACAACAGATTCAGTTTCTAAAACCGCTCTCGTGGCTTCAACGTTGAGTGTAGATAATCATACATTACCTTCAATTACTGACGTGATCCCACGTAGTACACGTTCTGAATTTACTAATTCCACAATATCGGCACCAATTACTGCTTCCACCTCAGCTACCACATTTACTGATGTGACCGCAAGGGGCTTACATACTGGTTTCACAACAACATCGGTGACCGATATCGCTCCACCGATTTCAACAACCATTTCTATATCAGAATCTTCAGTCAAGGATTCCACAAAAACTGTGGCAGTTACTAGTTCCAGAACACGGATATATTTAACATCTATTGTAACTGATTCTACAACAATAGTGTCAGTAACTCCTTCCACAACAACAGTTCTAACTACTCATTCGGAAAGCGGAATGTCAGAACCAATCAGCCGATATACTGGTGCAACCGAAATGATCCCACCAAGATTTTTTACTGAAACTGAAACTACGTATTCCACACCGAAAGAAATTTGTACCCGTTTAATTCGCCAATGTCGTGAAACTACATGTAAATCAATGAATGGTTCAGCTAGTATAGTTTTTTGTATGTCGCTAATATTCGGTTGTTTAACTTGCTTGTTCGCAGGATTTAGATTTATATAAAATACAATAATTTTCTTTAGATCGTTATAAAAGTATCAATATATTATGTGATATATAACAGTGTTTTTATTTTATGTTCGATAAGGTAGCATCCCAGCGTTTGCACGCTTTCCGCGATATTTATCTTCCTTTTTATTTTGATCCTTATGGGTTTTTTACGATAAATATAAAACAAAGCAACAGAGAATTGTTAGGTAACCCATTAAACATAATAAGTGCTTGTGTAAAGGAGTAACGGCAGGACTGATTTATTTTCGATTTTTACAATTATCAAGGATTGGATATCCATACAGGGTTATTATTATATTTGCTATAATAATAATTTGAATATTGTTTTAAGCAAATATGTAAAACTTTCATAATTGACAAGTTAACGACATTTAACTCCATATCTACATATATTGACGTTACGTTTTATGATTTTCTTGGAATTATATATAGTATTTATTTAATGTTAAGGTTAAATTAATTTTTTTTGGATTTGTTAAAAAACGAACGGTTCGGCTCTTTGAACTTTAATAGTCTAGGATAGCTTCTACACGAACGGCGATGGTAGCGGGCTTAGCGGAAAGTAGAAGAACCAAGAACTGGCAGCAGACCAGGGGAAAGAATACATCCATTTCGTTTGCTTTAATTAATACCTAAATAAAGATTTTTAAGAATTAAAAGTGTTCTTATTATTAAACAATCCACTACGTTCAACCCGAACAACGCCTGAACAGGTCAGAAACTATAAAACTGTATACGCACAATACATAGTAGCGTAAGCAAACAGGAAAATAGCTATTAATTTTATTTACAATCAGGTAAGTAAGCTAAAATGTTCAAATAATTGGGAACAGTATTTGTGGTGTGATACATTACTTGGGTGAAAATAACTTTTTCAACCTCGCCGCATTTCCGCACTCGGCTAGTGCCCCGTGCTAACTACCTCCTCATTTAAAATCTACCACTTTCAACTCTAGAATATTCTACAGGGTGTTATGGAAATTACGTATTATATTTAAACCTGCAATTCCTGAGATAAAGACAAATTGAAGAAAAATAGCCATAAATTGCGCTTTCAATTCATTGAGCGGTAAAATTGACCTGACGTCAAACCAGAAAAACACCTGTGTGGCACTGCGATACATGTAAGCAATCAAGGAATTCTGGCCGGTGTTGTCATATGTACACCTTAAACTCTTTAGACAAAATAAAATAATTTAAACACTTTTCCATTCTGTAATACCTTTTTGTACAATTAATTGAAGAACATTTACGACGGACTATGTTTTAAAGAACCCGAAAAAACATATCGAATAGTAATAGCCACGTATGTCACTAGGTTAAATGCCAATGGCCTCTTGACGCCTTACATCGGCTGAGCGAAGTAGTTTCATATAGCGCCGAACGCTTGCGTCTGTTAGTTCAAGACCAACCAGCGGCCGGATACGTTGTGTCTAATCGATCACCAATATACTCTCAGCGATCCGCTCTGTTTTTTCGGTTTACGCGTGTATCTTTCCCGTATATAAATAATCTTTGAATATTGTTTCTATTGACGTGTTGCTTCTGGACGTAAAATTTCTCGCGTGTAATAAAATCTAATAATCTGTATTATTGTATTTTCAAAAGCTAATATGTAGTATAATATGTATTATGTATTTTCAGAAGGTAACTATCGGTTATGTTTCACTATTACTGTGTACATAAAGTGTTTCCAGGAGTGTTCCCATGAAAAAGAAAAAAAAACTGATTGTGCCTGGATTTCCTCGCTCTTTAGATATAAGGATAAATACAAGTAGGTAGAAAATAATTTATTTTTATAATTTTATATGGAATTTCAGTTTTACATTAAGTTTGGCAACATTGCCATTGTCTCTGGATGAAATGTTGTACAGTAGCGTGGACTGGCCTGTGAGTAAGAGTGTTTATTACTCCACTTTTAATACGGTCGATTTAAAAAAAATAAAATATGTAGCGCTTCTCTAGGACACCCAAGGAGTCACCCATTTAAGTATAATACGTCATTTCCATAACACCCTGTATATTGTCTCAGCAAAGTATCTTTTCAGTTGGTGGTATCTAAATGGCTTTGTAAGCATAAGAACTTTCCTTTGTTGTAATTGCAGAATAATATTTATAAAGCGACTTTACTACTACAGCAAAGATATACCCAGCAAAATCAATTTTACTGTTGCAGCTATTGTCTCTATTATCCCCCATGTAGGTATTTTTATTGCTATCGTAGATAACATTTCTATAACGGTAGTAAAAATCTTATCTAAGTGTATCTTAGTTTCGTTAAATAAACCAGGTCTACTGTGTCGCCGTCTTGCGTTAACAATTCTGCAACACATTTTTTCAAATTCAGTTCCGGCCGGATCCTGTACCAAATCCAGCCAAACCGGATGTTAAAAAGGAGGATCTGCTGTATACCCGATGTAGATACGGTTCCGGTTCCATCACTAGTTAGAACGGTATAAATTTGATTATAGACTCGACCTGTTAATGTCACGACGTCGAATTCGTATTAAAATAGCGATAAGATACTCAACTGCAATATATTTTTAAATTCAATTTCAATAACACACATCCAAACGTTAAAAACATAAAACAAAATATTCTTAATTAAATTGGTAATTTTCAAGAACTAAATAAACATCTACTGTTTTCGTTAATTAATTTAATTGCAGACTAACTTATGTGCATTATTTAAGATAGGTCCAGGATGAGTGACCCGCTTTATCGCTGGATTTTTATAAACCCTCGGCTGTATTTTATTAGTCCTAACAATGAGCTTCGTAGGTTCCTTAATATATCTACAGCGTGTATGAAAATATCGGCGACATATGGACAAATTTTTTTATATGTGATCTTAAGAACAAAACTATTCTTCATAAAAAGTTTTGTTCGTACGTAAAAGCATTAGAGCTTTTTTATTGAATAAACTTTTAATTTTTTATGAAAACTAGATTGCTTCAAGCGCGGGAGGGGGTCATGGGTGTTTATTCGGGTTTGTCCCCCTCGCCCAAACAAACAATGGAACACGAAAAATAACATATCGGGTCCGCAAACGAAGCGGGTACAGAAGATTAAATCGTTATCGAAGAACTTATCAACAATACTAAAACAGCTTGAGGTCTTGGATTAAGAGCGGCATGTTTTAAAAATATTTTACATTATACAGGGTGGCCCAAAAAAATGTGACAGCATAAAGCTATATTTTTTTAAATGGGACACCCAGTATTTTATTTCATATTTAGGTTCGTATTAGTATCGTTTATAAGTACCTCACATTTTATTTAATTTGGTTTTGTAGTTTCGAAGAAATAAATTAAAAGCTAAGGAAAAAGTTTTGGAGCCCTGAATAAAAAAATCAAAAAAAAACAATCCAGAACTATTTTTTTAACTTCGGCATTGGGTGAAATTTATGACAAGAGGTTTAGAGGTGCTATGAATCTAATTGCGTTTATCTATTTTATACAGGGTGTTCATAATAAGCTTTCAAAAACGCCACATTTTAAAAGGATTTTCTCAAGTTTTTCAAATGGAACATCCTATATATTATTTGGCTATTTCATAGACAATTTTTTTTGTAATACAAGCATATAAGTTATATCCAGCCCTTTTCGAAATAATTGTAAATGACTTAAATTATATTGTTTAAATAGAGGTTCTATTGGGTAATTTTGTTATATGCGACTAGACTAATAATTGTAAACTAAATTAAATGTTCAAAATAGCTTCCTTTTACTCTTAGACTTTACCGCATTTTAGTTATTTCCATATAAATTTTAAAAGCCTACATTTTTGCTACTTTTATTTATTTAATTTTATTTCTTATTCTTAATCGAGTTGCCATGATTTTTTTTTGTTTAGAAGCTATTTTGAACATTTACTTTAGTTTACAAATATTAGTCTAGTCGCCCATAACAAAATTTCCCAATAAAAACTCTATTTAAACAACATAATTTATGATATTTACAATTATTTCGAAAATTGCTGGATATAACTTATATGCTTGTATTATAAATTGTCTATGAATTCTTCGTCAAATAGCCTAATAATATATAGGATGTTCAATTTGAAAATCTTGAGAAAAATTAGTTTAAAATGTGGCGTTTTTGAAAGTTTATTATGAACACCCTGTATAAAATAGAATAACGCAATTAGATTCATAGTATCTCTAGACCTCTTGTCATAAATTTCACCCAATGCCGAAGTTAAAAAAATAGTTGTGGATTGTTTTTTTTTTATTTTTTTATTCAGGACTGCAAAACTTTTTTTTTAGTTTTTAATTTATTTCTCCGAAACTACAGAACCAAATTAAATAAAATTTGGGACACTTATAAACGATACTAATACCAACCTAAATATGCAATAAAATACTGAGTGTCCCATTTAAAAAAATATAACTTTATGATGTCCCACTTTTTTGGGCCACCCTGTATAATGTAAAATATTTTTAAAACATGACGCTTTTAATCCAAGACCTCAAGCTGTTTTAGTATTGTTGATAAGTTCTTCGATAACGATTTATTCTCCGTCCCCGCTTCGTTTGCGGACCCGGTATATTCCGGTTTGACTAACGCGGCAGCGTATTACTTTTCGTAACTTTTCCTTGTATGATTTAATTATTAAGTTTATTGACGTTTATTCGGGTTTATTGTGACGCCTTTGTTTCGTAGGTGACTTGATGTCTTGTACTTTCAGAAAAATATTACTTTACCTTTAGAAATAATGAAGCTCTCTATCCCAGGGAGCAATTTTAGTCGCCGCTACATATTCGGCACTAATAAAAATCTTTATATTAGTCGCGAATACGTATCGGCGACTAAAATTGCTAGTTGTAATATCTTGTAGTGGAGTCGTCCTGGCGAAATAAACGGCTCGAAAATCCCTTGACGAAATCGAGTAATTTTTTTCCCCCAATCGATACAGTAGGATTCCCTCGTCATTCTGAAACGATTTGTGTAGGGCGGGGGTACGCCCCGTAAATCTAACCTAGAACGGGAAATTTAAAATAACTCAGCCGGTTTTGATGTTACAAAAAAAATTTGAAAAGCAATATTGAAGAGCGCGTAAGCTCGAATAAACCCGATCCCGATATCTCAATGAGTTCGCGAATTAACGCGATTTTCAACTGCAAAAACAATAAAATTTAATTAATTATATCTCGAGAAGGGGCGGAGTTGAGGCATAATTTTTTCACGAATTAACGGGTGATAAAACCGAGTACTTTGATGGGCCGGAGGCTGGGGTTGGTGGGGCAATTAGGAGGGTAGTAAGGGGGATTGGAAATTTTTTACATAAATGCTAATAGTAGCAACGTTCTTGACTAAAACCACTAAATTCATATTGAAACTCATTATTTTTAACATTGATAAAATAATTAATGATAGTTTTTTTTTATAAAAATTGTTAGAGTGGGCAATTCGACGCGAAGACGGGCGGAAACATGCCTTTTAATTTTTATTTTCGCAAATGAAATGAAAAAAATTTCCAATCCCCCTTACTACCCTCCTAATTGCCCCACCAACCCCAGCCTCCGGCCCATCAAAGTACTCGGTATCACCCGTTAATTCGTGAAAAAATGATGCCTCAACTACGACCCTTCTCGAGATATAATTAATTAAATTTTATTGTTTCTGCAGTTGAAAATCGCGTTAATTCGCGAACTCATTGAGATATCGGGATCGGGTTTGGCTTACACGCTCTGTCAAGCTCTTCAATTTTGCTTTACACATTTTTTTTGTAGCATCAAAACCGGCTGAGTTATTTTCAATTTCCTGTTGTAGGTTAGATTTACGGGGCGTGCCCCCCTCCCCCTGCGGCGCCCTACACAATACAAATTAAATGCACAAATTTTTAATTGTTACTTTACTCTTAGCATTTTAGCAGATTTCTTCTATTTTGACCACTCTGTACGTTTTATTTGTGCTTTTTTTCACAGATTAGAGGTTTCTAAGGAGAGCAAAACTTTTTTTGAAAATTTTGTTCCTAAAATCACAGATACAATAGTTTTCCGTATGTTGCCCATATTTTCACGCATTTTGTATAAGGATTACTATATTGAGAGTTGATGACAGATGCAATAAAAATGCTTTTTCCAATAAAGTTGTCACTTTTATAGCATTCAAAGTATACAGGGTGTACCAATTTAAGTGCGCACTCTTTTATTATTATAGATATAAAGTCCGTTAAATTAGTAGCTTTTTTCTGCTGTTTAAGACGGTGAGTGCCGAAAAATCATTGAACGTAGCGTTTTCAAATAAATGAGAATAATGCGTTTTTTAAACGAAATACCCTACATATATTTAACTCAAAGGTTATCAAATTGTTTACAGAACAAAAATGTTCATATTCACTAGTGACCTAAAATTGAAAATAACCGAATTATTACCATATTTATTTTTTTGACAAGTAGGCAGTGTATTTTTAAAATAAAAACTTCATTCGATGAGTCAGAGTAGATTATTCTGAAAAGCAACAAAGCAATGTTTTCAATTTTTAGTTATAAATATTATAAAATGGCGTACACGCATTTAGAAAAATGCCATATGTTAGAAGCATAATCATGGGCGTCGTTTATAAGGGGCAAGATATCTTAATAACACATCAAAAAATTTTGGTTCGTTCGCGGAAAAGGTAGATTTTGTGATTATTTACTAATCATTCCGTATTAATTATTCTGGCTTGATAACGTAATCTAAGATGCACTGACAATAAATATTTGACACGGAATGTCATAGTGCGTTGGTATTTATAAAATACATTAGAAATGGCAGCTTTAAGTTGTGAAGAAAAAATAAAAATCGTTTTAATAATTAATACGGAATGATTAGTAAATAATCACAAAACCTAAATTTTCAGGCTAAATAACTGTAATTGCATATTTGAATATAACCTTTTAATTCAAAATAACTTTTCTTCATAACATTCTTCTGTATTGTCAAAAATAAAGGTAAATTTAACTCTTGAGCAAGAGTCGTAATTTCTGATAAACCTCGTATATGACTGGGAAATTTTCATAACTGAAGGTTGCATTTCGAGTTTTAGACCATGCAGAACTTTTTATGAAGAAACTTTTTTTCATAAAACCATAATAAAAAAGTTTTCCATATGATTTCAATTTAAGTAGACACAAGAAATTTTTGGCACCGTTATTATTTAAATTAAATCTAGATTTTCGGACATCAGTGGATTAAATTTTTTCCATTTATTGACCAAAAATTATTTTTAATCCTATTCACATTTTGTTTCCGCAAGAACTATTTGACATTGAAGCAATTTACTGTGAAATTATTGCATATTTGCCATTACAACCGTAGAATACCATTAAAATACAAATAAGCATATTAATCAATGTTACTTAAAAAAAATAGGTGTGGAATTATTTTTTGGTTTGTCTCTTTTGTATATAGCTCGTAAAATCGGGATCATTTTAAAAATACTGAAAAATCCTCAGAAAAAGGAAAGCTCTGCTTTTTAAATTGAGTATAATGAGAACACCTTACTGACCTTACCGCTCGGTTTTTATAGTATTTACTATAAATTATGGACTAAATTTAGATGTGTATTTTGGGTTTGCTCGTGGGGCGTGGTCCATAAATAATTTCGCCTGAGGCGCTTTCGTTCGCAGCGAGCTTTTTCCCCTTATTGCTACCGCTGGTGTCCTGGTTTTTAAGTTTATAAAATTACTTATTTTATCATTGACAAAAATTGAATTTTCCTTATTTATTCGAAAACGCTATGCTAAATTGTTTTTCTGCTCTCGGCATCTTAATCAGAAGAAAAAATGCTACTACTTTCCTAATTTAAACGACTTTGTATCTATGATAATAAAAAAAGTTACCAAGTATTTAATTTGGTACAGCCTGTATATTGAAGAACCTACCGAAAAAATATAAAGTACAGGCAATAGTTTGAAAAATCAGGCGTGTAACTGACTCTGGAGCCCGCTTAATAACAATATTTAAACACCTAAATACAATCTTTAGTTTAGGGGAAGGCAAAATATATTCTGAAGCACCGATTTAGAGGCTGGTTGAATATCCACTTGCAAATATTCGCTATCGTCGTAGTTGTCTAGGTCAGGTGGCGGAGGGGGCGGTAGAATCGGAGGCGGATAGCGATGAATAGGTGGCGGCGGCAAGTTATTAGGATGAAATGCGCAGGTAACGTTGTGTCACACACAATCTTCCAACGACATAAGGAGTGGATTGACGTACTCAAATCCTTCAAACTCTGACTGATCGATCTTCTCTATTATATGGCTGCAAAAAAAGATACGTTCCTTAATTAGGTGCTAATGCTTAAGAGCTTGATTTCTTAGGATATTTGGTGAAATTTTGAGCAAAGTGTAGACATGTGTCTTGGGATGATATCCTGAATTTTAGCTCTCAAAAAATACTGATAACGATCATTATACAGGCAGAAACAAAAGCTACTATTTTACCCTTAATTCTTAACGCCCTGTGGAAAAATTGAGCGGTAGAATTTAGCCGAATTATATTTTTTGTTGAAGTGTGATCTTTCCTTAATCCAATGTTTTTTGGTTCACGTCCTTAACTGCTTTGTAAAAGAAGATACAAATTTTTAAAGAAAGTATTGCAGTTTTTTCAATTTTCATATTTCGCAAAATTGATTTTGGAAACATTAAAAAGGGTTACTAATAGTTCAGAAAATTAATGTAGAAGAAAAAAGTGTAAAATATCTTACCTTTTGTAACAGAAAAAGAAGAACAAATTTTATATATGAAAGTTACATGAATAAATTAAATAAATTACTGAAAAAACTTGTAAAAAAGAATCTAAGAGAAAAAAAAAGTGTTTAATTTGATTTTTTGAAAATAGCCAAAAATAATTTTCAAAAATTTCAAAAAATTAAACGACATGATGAACCGAGCTCAAAATGGCGGGGACTCGACCCTTCAATATTGCCCCTTTTGGAAATTATTTTTGGCTATTTTACAAAAATCAAATTAATACTATGATATGACTTGACTTGACTATGACTTTAATAATATAACTTTCATATATAAAATGTTTTCTTCTTTTTCTGCTATAAAGGTAAGATATTTTACACTTTTTCTTCTATCTTAATTTTCTGAACTTTCAGTAAACCATTTTAATGTTTCCAAAATCACAATTTTCTTCTTTACATAAAAAATGCTTAAATATGTTTCCTCTTTTACACTTTGCCTTAACAATATCAAAAGTTTCTTGCTTATGTATAATATTCCACTGGAGAAATTAAAAACGGAACTTTTATTAAACTAGTGGAGCAGACTATGAGTTTCCTTTGGTTTTCATAATTTCACACTCCACTGAGAGATGTACTATTTAAAATAATAATAATAAATAGATTATTGTTCCGCACCGGCTTTACCAGGCCATTTCGGTGTTCATCGAACCCATGGAACACCGATAGATACGCCACTGAAGTTAGGAATATAGTAATAATTACTTACGGGTCATCAGGAGTAAGGTGCACGGGTTCATCAGTAAACTCTGGTGGAAAATTGGCCAAATCCCTATCCGAATCGAGGCGTGGTTTATAGGGAGGTATAATTTGTTTCTGCTCGAGCTGAAAAATATAAATTAAAAGATATTAGTGCACAATAATTTCGAAGTTGATGTTTTGGCCAGTGGCGCACCCGGAATTTTCTTTCGGGTGGGTTTATTAACTTTGGGTTTTATATAAATATACAGGGTTTTCAACTAAAACTCCATGGGCCTATATCTCGAAAAGAAATGAATATACAGGGTGTTATGGAAATGACTTATTATATTTAAATGGGTGACTCCTTGGGTATCCTAGAGAAAGTCTACATACTATTTTTATAATGCAATACCTACCGCGCGCGTATTTATATGTTTAACCTTTGGTATCGTTGCTTCAGTATGTTTCGATACTCGATGTTGAGACGACGTTGCCGGGGGTTCCACGTGCTTGATATATACGAATTTTAAACGGTTTGTTAGTTGTAGCATTACCCGATTTTTTTTCTGTTATGAAATAATTCATAATAATAAATGTTGTGATGTGATTTCAAATTTGTTTGCAAAACATTCTTTTTCTGTTTTATTTTCTTACGGAATTTAATTATAAAACTGATTATTTTAAAATAAGATCGAAGGTAAGAAAGTATGTACCTTAAATTTGTAGTTTTTTTTTTCCAAAAAGATTGAAAAACAAGTGATAACGCGGGTCAAAGATGTCTTGTTATCAAAAACTGAACACGCTCGTTTACAATTCTGTGTTGCACTATGACAACACCGCCTACAATGCGCTGAGACTTGAAACTGTCTCAATAAATTATTGATTGCGAACGTCGTCAGTAGCGGCCCCGTAAATTTTCAGATTTCATATAAAATGTAGATTTCGCTTAATAATTCAAAGTGCCATTTCGTCGGTTTAAAGGTAAAACTCATTAAGTGCAATTTTTAATAAAAGCGAGTTAAAAGTTTCAAAGTGTTTAACAGACATAATCTTATAACAAGAAAAATTCATTTAAAGGTCTAAAGCTATTCTAGTACGTTCCGAATAGCTTCAGACATTTAATGAATTTTTCCTGTTATAGGATTATGACTGTTAAACACTTCGAAACTTTTAACTCATTAAACTCATTAAGTGCAATTTTTAATAAAAGCGAGTTAAAAGTTTCAAAGTGTTTAACAGCCATAATCTTATAACAAGACAAATTCATTTAAAGGTCTAAAGCTATTCTAGTACGTTCCGAATAGCTTCAGACATTTAATGAATTTTTCCTGTTATAGGATTATGACTGTTAAACACTTCGAAACTTTTAACTCATTAAGTGCAATTTTTAATAAAAGCGAGTTAAAAGTTTCAAAGTATTTAACAGCCATAATCTTATAACAAGAAAAATTCATTTAAAGGTCTAAAGCTATTCTAGTACGTTCCGAATAGCTTTAGACATTTAATGAATTTTTCCTGTTATAGGATTATGACTGTTAAACACTTCGAAACTTTTAACTCGCTTTTATTAAAAGTGTTTTACCTTTAAACCGACGATTTATGGTTATATTTCTTAAATTTATTTTCATCTCAGGATTTGCCGGTTTAAATACAATAAGCCATAACACCCTGTATTTTGATTTCGTAAAAAGCTGTCGTTACGTAGAATCAAGAATTATTTTAATAATAACATTAAGGCGATGCCTTTAACGCATTGGGCGTCGCGACGGTTCAAAATTATCAATCGATTGCAGGAACTTGGAAAGTAGATACAATTGAAAATACTTTTTTTTATTATAAGATTTTTTTGTGGTTTGTTCGGGCTTGTTTTGTTTGTTGTGGTTTACCCTAATTCGGTTGCTTAACGCGTTTTTAAATAGTACAAGATTGTAAGGAACTGTAAACCTAATTACTATTATTGTAATAGGTACCCATGTTCCACAAAAGCAAATTCTTTACCTTCCCTATGGTAAGTGAATTGCCTCGATAAATTATGACATTGGATTCATTGTACTACTTGTGACGTTGTCATTTATAAGAATTAATAATATTTTATGAAATAAAAAAAAAATTTCCACAACAAACTTTTCAAAAATTTTTGTGTTCGCGCAGAGTTTTACTACCGATATAATTTCATTAATGACTTATGCTGTTATTGCATACAATAGTACAATTCATACAAGTACTAATCATACCCCATACGATTTAGTATTAGGACACACTGATTCGAGTGACCCTATGAAATTGATTCCCGCTCAAGTATTCGCAGAATACGTTAACACACACAAAAACAATACAAAAATCTTATACGAACAAATTGTTGAAAAAACAATAAATCAAAAATAAAAAACGATAGACAAAATTAATAAAGATAAAAAATCTCAAGATTTGCAAATAGGATCCCAAGTTTATAAAAAACAAGAAAAACGTTTAGGTAAATTTAAACACCGTTATACAGGGCCATTTATTTTAAAAGAAATATTAGAAAATAATAAAATTAAAATCTAGAACCCGAAAACAAAACGAACGGACATAATTCATATCAACGAAACTAAAATAATGCCAATTGTTCCAGATGCATCGGATTCATCGACATCAGAGCAAACGAGATAAAAATTCACAATTTAAACAAGTATCCAGGACTCCTTCCTTATAAATTAGGAACCACCAAAATTCAGTCAAATCATTGGTCCTTAATTCAAACTTATGACCTAACCTCAATAATTAAAGAATTTTTTACACTTAAGCACTTTGGAAAAGATTTAATTAATAGCGTTTAAAATAACTCACATTATCATACAGAATATAAAAATACTTTTGTTCCATTATTAGCAATAGAAGAAAGGATTGAAAATCAAATTTATCAAATTAACCCTAATTTTATTAATAAAAGACAAAAACGTGGTATTTTTAACCCCCTTGGTTCTTTTATAAAATGCATTACAGGTAATCTTAATCAAACAGACGCAGAACAGTATGACAGCCAAATTAAAGAATTACAAGGAAACCAAAATAAACTTAAAAATATCGTTACTAATCAAATTACTCTTTTGGAGAAATCAATCAATCAATTCCAAAATATCGTTTCAAATATTTCACACAATCAAATAATTTTAAAATCAATAATTATGCAAGTCGAAGGTACTATTAAAGAAGTAGCTCTACAACAAATTACTGATCACCAATATTTCAGAATTCATGTAGTGACCAATCAAGTAACAATGATGTATCAAACAATCTTTGATATTTTCGAAAAAATAGAAATTGCTATTTCCTTTGCAAAATTAAATACGCTTCACAAATCAATTGTAAACCCTATAGAATTAATTAAAGAAATACAAAACTTTAAAACTAACTTAAATACAGATGTACTCCCTTTAGAAGCCACTATAGAAAATGTATTAAATTTTAACAATGATGTATCAAACAATCTTTGATATTTTCGAAAAAATAGAAATTGCTATTTCCTTTGCAAAATTAAATACGCTTCACAAATCAATTGTAAACCCTATAGAATTAATTAAAGAAATACAAAACTTTAAAACTAACTTAAATACAGATGTACTCCCTTTAGAAGCCACTATAGAAAATGTATTAAATTTTGAAAAAATTGTCGAGATAAAAAGTTATTCCCAAGAAAACATTATTACTTTCATTTTAGAAATACTATTAGTCGAAGCAGAAATTTATCACTATTACAGATTATATCCATTACCTATTCCTAATAACCAAACTTCCGAATTTTATCTTAACCTCCCACACAAACCTTACCTAGCACTTAGCAATGCTAAATATTTATATATGGATCAAATCTGCACCCAATTAATGCCTAATGAGTACCTCTGCAAAGAAGCCCACACAGCATATATCAGCAACGCCCCTCCTTGTGCCGTTCAACTGATAACCTATCAATCAAATACCACTACATGTCAACCATTCCATATTCGACTGCAAGAAGTTAAAATTACAAGAATTATTGATGAAAAATGGATCGTCATGATACCCAATCGTTTAGTCGTACCGATATCCTGTAAAAATTCCAAAGATAACACGCCACTGTTTGGATCATATTTAATCGAAGCCTCTAATCAATGCAGCATTCAAATTCAATCATTTATTCTACGCACATATAAACCAAAGCAACTTACATATCAAGATATCTCCTTGCCAGAATTGGACCTGTCCCAAAATTATTATGAACAAAACAAAAAAATATTCAATCCGCCGTCACTGGACTTGAACATTGTCAATTTAAAAGGAACAAAAGAAATCAATGCCGAACTTCAAGACCAAAAGAAGAAAATCAATGAGATGACCACACCAGTATCTATCGAACGAGTCAGTTTTTGGACAATTTTATTGTATTTGTTTATTTTCACCATATTTGCCTTTATAGGTTACAAACTGTATAAGAATAGGTATTCTAAAAAGCCTTCTAAAACTCAACAAAATAACCATATCATTATTTGATATATTATGCTTTAATTTTATTAATTAATTTTGAAAAATATAAATATTTGTTTTGAAACTTTAAAAACCACACCCTTAAGGGTATGCTTTTATCTAAGGGCGGAGGAGTTATATTCCGTAGTAATGCCTATTCATTAGAATATAATATATAACAACATCAGCTAGAAATGTTTATAAATAATAGTAAATCAGATATCATCTTCAGTTGTATTGTTACCTTTATTTTGAACAGACGCTTCTGTCAGTAAAAACTTGTTTTTTAAAAACAGTTCAGCGCTTGCCCGGATCGTAATTCAGGTTGGGTGCAGGACATTCCAAAAATATTACAGTTCTAATATGAAAATAAATATGACATAATCATTCAATAGTTCGACGCTAAAAGCAATATTTTAAGTCTCTATCCAATAATAATTCACAGCATGTCATTAAAAATGCATGTAAATAGGGGGAAAAGGCGTTCCCAACGGATTAGGTCATACGAGCTTAACCGAACATCACGCGAATACATTGGAGTTGTAGGGCAGATAAACATTAGGATAGTTGAACAGTAGGACAGATGAAGCCATCTCCCTTTTCCTGTACTACCGGAGCGATACGATGTCGCCCGAAGCACCGAACCAACCCGAATAAGAATTCAGGGAGAGACAGCACAAGCATCGACGGTTCGATACGCTTTACTCGGAGTTATCCCTTCCTTATTTTCCTTATGGTATATCGAAGGCACTTAATTTCTGTACATTTCTATACTAGGATTCTGATTATAGTTGCTAGACCGAAACGGGCCGATTTTGTCTATAAACCCTACAGTGGTTGATGATGACAACGGCCCAATAACAAAAAAAATGTTCGAATATAATACTTAGAACGCCCTGTAAAAACTATATTCCTTACCAAGTCCCAGTCAATACTTCTAAAAAACTGATGGCTGCTGATTTCCATAAATGAGTCGGGAGTTTGACATCCCAACCTTTCAGGCGGGTTTTTATTTAGAAATCCCTTTAAAATGTTGGCTGCTTTGACGCTTAAAGACCTACAAAGGAAATCACGGATAAACAACTCTTTCATGGTAGTCTGTACCATATGACGCAGACATTATAATATTATTACCGAAGACAAATCAATATACAGGGTCCGCAAACGAAGCGTGGACGGAAGATTAAATCGTTATCGAAGAACTTATCAACAATACTAAAACAGCTTGAGATATTGGATTAAAAGCGGCATGTTTTAAAAATATTTTACATTATACAGGGTGGCCCAAAAAAGTGTGACAGCATAAAATTATATTTTTTTAAATGGGACACCCAGTATTTTATTGCATACTTAGGTTCGTATTACTATCGTTTATAAGTGCCTCAAATTTTATTTAATTTGGTTCTGTAGTTTCGGAGAAATAAATTAAAAACTAAAAAAAAAGTTTTGCAGTCCTGAATAAAAAAATCAAAAAAAACAATCCAGAACCATTTTTCTAACCTCGGCATTGAGTGAAATTTATGACAAGAGGTCTAGAGATACTATGAATGTAATTGCGTTTATTTATTTTATACAGGGTGTTCATAATAAGCTTTCAAAAACCCCACATTTTAAAACAATTTTTCTCAAGTTTTTCAAATGGAACACCCTGTATATTATTTGGCTATTTGACGTAGAATTCATAGACAATTTTTTTTTTGTAATACAAGCATATAAGTTATATCCAGCCGTTTTCGAAATAATTGTAAATATTATAAATTATGTTGTTTAAATAGAGTTTTTATTGGGAAATTTTGTTATAGGCGACTAGACTAATAATTGTAAACTAAAGTAAAAGTTCAAAATAGCTTCCTTTTACTCTTTGAGTTTACCGTATTTTAGTTATTTCGATATAAATTTTAAAAGCATACATTTTTGCTACTTTTATTATTTAATTTTATTTTTTATTCTTAATCGAGTTGCCATGATTTCTTTTTGTTTATATTGTCACTATGACAGTTAAATAAAATTATTTACATTTGTTCAGTCGTCGAAATTAAGTACTAACTTACACAAAATGTCGAATTTTAGAAATGGTAAATATGATTTTTATACTGGGTGAATGTGCACGAAATTGCCTCCTCGCGAGCCGAGTGTATGCTGAAAGATATCCAGATATTGAGAGAAAGCCGAGACCAAAAACTTTCGAGAAGTTGTTGCAAAGATTTGTAGCAACAGGAAGCACTGCGTACACAAAAAGGATGATAATCAATAAACCCGTTATTAATGAAGAAAATGAATTAAGAGTTCTGTTGGCAGTAGAGGAAAATCATTAAATTAAGTAAAAGGAAGCTATTTTGAACATTAACTTTAGTTTACAATTATTAGTCTAGTCGCCTATAACAAAATTTCCCAATAAAAACTCTATTTAAACAACATAATTTATAATATTTACAATTATTTCGAAAACGGCTGGATATAACTTATATGCTTGTATTACAAAAAAAAATTGTCTATTATTATACGTCAAATAGCCAAATAATATACAGGGTGTTCATTTGAAAAACTTGAGAAAAATTATTTTAAAATGTGGGGTTTTTGGAAGCTTATTATGAACACCCTGTATAAAATAAATAAACGCAATTACTTTCATAGTATCTCTAGACCTCTTGTCATAAATTTCACTAAATGCCGAGGTTAGAAAAATTGTTCTGGATTGTTTTTTTTGATTTTTTTATTCAGGACTGCAAAACTTTTTTTTTTAGTTTTTATTTTATTTCTCCGAAACTACAGAACCAAATTAAATAAAATTTGAGGTACTTATAAACGATAGTAATACGAACCTAAATATGCAATAAAATACTGGGTGTCTCATTTAAAAAAATATAACTTTATGCTGTCACACTTTTTTGGGCCACCCTGTATAATGTAAAATATTTTTAAAACATGCCGCTTTTAATTATATTGGTGATAAGTTCTTCGATAACGTTTTAATCTTCCGTCCACGCTTCGTTTGCGGACCCTGTATATCATTCATGGAAAAATGAAAACTATGCTGGATTCTTGGACACTTTTAAAAAAAAAAATTTATATACAAAGGTCTATTGGTCAGACAGAGTTATGATAATTATATAATATGTATTATATTATACAGGGTGTTAACAGTGGCTCATCTACGGGGGGTTTTGTTCGTTCCCCCCAAGTAATACCAAAGGCTTCAAATAGGCTGTGGCAACGTAATTCCTGCTAAACTTAGAGCGTTTTAGCTTTTACAGAAAGCTGCCTAGACACTCTTATGACGTCCTTAAAACGCTGTGACAGCCAAAATGGCACGACATTTTCCGGCTTTTAAATGGATTTTACAGCCATATGGCTGCAGAATTTTTTTAGGTTAGGGCACGCCAATATTTAGATTACTATACAGAGTGTCCGGGAACATGTGGGAAATTTCCCGGATATAAAGAAAACACGTGAAAATAATACTATAGGTTCATATAAACTTTTTTCGTATTGGCCTCCTCTTCGGAGATATGGGCTCCCGAAGAGCACCAATGGAATCAAGTTTTTTACACATAATTATTGAACCACCTGGTATATTTCAATTATTTTTTAATATGATGTATACCAGGTAAGACCCGTCAAATTACTATCCAAGAAACTGTTGTGAATTACTCACAGCTGCAGGGACGGATTAGCTGTAACACTCATGGGCCCATTTTTTTTACGCCCTGTATGATGAGAACTTTGGACAATGTTTTTTACATACCTTTAACTATTGGCTAAAAATTAAGTACTCTTAAGTCATGTCGCTAATCCTAACCGTTTTCGAAAAAACGGCATTTCATATACATCATGTATTTGGCGTATTTCAGTAAAAGATACATCTTTGTTCCGATCAAATCTTCAACCTTCAAAATTCCGCTTTTTCATATTTAACCCGTGAGAATTTAGGGGACTGGTGTAAATAAAATGACGTTTTTTCCGAAAACGGTTAGGATTAGCGACATGAATGAAGAGTACTTAATTTTTAGCCAATAGTTAAATGTATGTAAAAAACATTGTCCAAAGTTCTCATCATACAGGGCGTAAAAAAAATGGGCCCATGTGAGTAATTCACAACAGTTTCTTGGTTAGTAATTTGACGGGTCTTACCTGGTATACATCATATTTAAAAATAATTGAAATATACTAGGTGGTTCAATAATTATGTGTAAAAAACTTGATTCCATTGGTGTTCTTTGGGAGCCCATATCTCCGAAGAGGAGGCCGATACGAAAGAAGTTTATATGAACCTATAGTATCCTTTTCACGTGTTTTCTTCATATCCGGGAGAATTCCCACATGTTCCCGGACACCCTGTATAGATTTGGATGCTTGACAAATCATAATGGCGGTATAGTATTAGTTATTTATAGGCGGTATTATTTATGGGTGCATGTTATTCGAGACTCGGACAACAAAATGAATGTGGGAAGGTAGTTCTATCGTTAAATATGGGTACGGTAGCTCTTCTCTCTTCACTGGCTTCATTTATTTCCTATATTTTAGAAAATTCAATAAATTTTGTAATAATTTAAAATTATATATTTGAAATAAAAATGCATTAAAAATATTCCTGAACATAGTTTGTCTAATTAAAAGTTAGATGTGATAATTTTTATTCGTTAATATTGTTGTTTTTAAAAGTAAAAATAAAAATTATCAATTTTCTTATAATGGCTGATGTTCTCTTTTATTCTCCTGCCCCAAGGTTGTATGAAATAAATGGCCGTCAACATAAGACATGGTGGTTAATCCTCCAGTTATTTTGAAGGAATATTTACCACTTTTTGGCCTATAATTTACTACATTATTGTATGGTGTTGTTGGATTTCCATTTCTTAGCAGTAAAGTCAACTTTACAGCTAAATATTATGACCTAATGGCATTGTCCATAAAATAGCTTTTTTGGCAAAATAATGGTACTATCCAACAAAAAAATATGACTATTACTTCCAGCTGTAGTTTGGCAATAAAAATGGCATTTAAATATAATATTTAGCAAAGTTTGAAAGCAAACTAGTAACGTTGGAAAATTAAATTATGACGCTTTAAGGTTATTACAGATGCAAATGAAAATCAAAGAGCTGCAGATTCTAAAAGCCGGATTACAGCAATGTGGGGGTTGTCGCAACGTTATCCCTGCCAATGATTAGCTTTAAAATTTTTTTTGGACAATCCGTGCTACTTGGGCCTAGAAGTTTGTAACATGATCACATTAACACCCTGTATAATACGTCATATATGGAACTATAAATATTCTCATCTCTATGTATAATATAGGCTTACCTAGGAATACGAATAGTCTTCTCTAATATAACTTGAAACAAATAATCTTCGGTATTTTGATCTGGATTTTCTGATGCTCCTGCAATATCAAATGGAGATCTTCCTGCCAACATCTCATATAATAGTACACCTACAATCGTTTGAATAAAAAAACTTATATAAATAAAATAATATTGAAGACTATACGGTGCAAAGAAACTCTTTTAATATCTGTCTAATATCTAACTACTAAGGTAAAAACCCTTTTGCCTACATGCCGTCGCGCTGCTCCATCTGGTTTCAGTTAGCAACTGTATGTGGGTCACTAGAGTAAACTGCAGTCATGCCAAATCACACCGCGCGTCTCGCCCTTGCTTGGATAACCGCCGCGCGCGTATTGATATGTTTAAGCTTCAGTAACATTGCTTCAGTAGGTATGTTTCGATTCTTGGTATGTTGAAACGACGTCGCCGAGGGTTCCACGTGCTTGATGTATACGAATTTTAAACATTTTGTTAGTAGTAGCATTACTCGATTTTTTTCCGTTTTGTTCATGTTCATGAAATAAATATACCTAAATACCATGATATTATTCTTTCATTTCACGTACTATTAAATGCGTAAAACCTTTTCAGAGTTTAAAACTCTGACAGCCAATATAAATCTCCATAAGAGATTTAAAAACTACTCACTCGGTGACGTCACAAGCCACGCCTCCTTCGGCGTGGAATCTTACCGGCTTAGGTAATTTGCTTTGTAACTAATACAGTTAAAGATTTAAAAATTTCAGAAAACTTAGGAATGGTATTGGGCCTTTTTATTGCAAAAAACTATTAGATATTATTATTTAGAAAATTACCTATTCATTTATATGGATTAATATCAAAGATTTTAAATCAAAGAGGATACGGCTCTGGTTCACAGTCTTTGAAGCATATACAATTCACATTCTTAGGTAGGTTGTAAAAAACTTCCCAGGAAGACAATTGGGGAGCTTTGAAAATTAGTATAATTTTTCTTTGCCGTTTTCTATTAATTATCTTTCAGTGTTTGGGTGTTAAATTTAAATATTGTTTGTGCAAAAATAGTAATTCTTAACGCAATATGTAAGTCTTCCATAAACTGGATAAAAATATAGACTTTTTAGTCACGTCCGTCGATTGTTTGTTTTTCCTAACCAAAACATATGAATTAAGACAGAAACAGACAGAAGATAAAAAGAGATGGGGATTCTACATATAGTGATAAGAGGCGTCACATTGACATGAATAGGGTTTTTCGACACTTTTATATGGTATCTCCGTAACTGTTAGTGGTATCAAAAAAGAAATGTAGGTGTCATGTACTCTTTTTGGATCAAACTTAAAATAATAAAATCATAATTTGAAAATTTTCGCTCGCTTAAGAGATACGGGGGGAAATCAAAAGTTTACAATTTCAAAATTATACTACATTTTCTTAGTTAAAAGAGATACAGAAAAATGTTTTATAAAGAAGTTTATTTATAATGATTATTGAATAATCTGCCGTTTTCAGAATAACTATATGGGGTCAGGTAAGAAAGTTATCGGATCTAACCTCATTTTTTTTTTAATGGATAGCATTTAAAATTCTCTTTACAAATATATACACACCATCCTAGGCGATTTATTTAAACTTTATTACTTTAAACCACCGTAGACCATGAAACAAAAGCTAATATCCTAGAGACAACTATGTTGACATTCTAGTTGTTATTAACATTCAACGTCAATTTAATTTTTACATATTTATTTGTGAAAATGACTTATCAACATTTTGAAAAATTTGATATGATATGTATCATATATGGTGTGTTATAATTTAATAGATTAAAATATGCAGGGTGTTCTATTTAAAAAAGTGAGGTTAGGTTCTGTATAAAACATTTTTCTGTATCTCTTTTAACTAAGGAAATATAGGGTAATTTAGAAATTGTGAATTATTTGATTTTCTCCCGTATCCCTTAAGCGAGCGAAAATTTTCAAATTTTGATTTTACCATTTCTAAATTTTCTCAAATGTTTAAGTCTTTAACTGCATTAGTTACAAAGTAATGTCAAATTACATTTGACATGTTGTTTTAAAATTTTTTAATGAAGTTTTTGTATGCACCTTCTCGTTTATGTGCCTTTAACAAATAGGAATGTCGTGTCAGCCTTCTAAGCGAGAAACTCGAACGTCGCCAATCGGCACATTTCGGGTGGCGCGCGACATTGAGCGAAGATTGTGTATCAAGTGAAAGGCGACCATTTTCGATTTTTCGCTTGAAATTATAACTCGAGTAGTATTTCGTATATTCCAGCAGTTTTTCACTCGAGCCATCAAACTACCAAGCGGCACATTTCGGTCTGCGTTAAGCGAATCTCGGATATCGAGTGGTAATAAGTGACGATTTTCGCTTGAATTTATAACTCGAGCATTTTTTTTAATAATCGAGCAAAGTCGCTTATTTCAATAATCGAGTACTCAAGCGGTTTTTCGCTCGAGCATTCACAATACTACTTCTTAATATTTCAATATTAAAAAAACTGCTCGAGTTATAAATTCAAGCGAAAATCGTCACTTATTACCTTATCACTCGATATCCGAGATTCGCTTGACGCAGACCGAAATGTGCCGCTTGGTAGTGTGATGGCTGGAATGAAAAACTGCTGGAATATACGAAATACTACTCGAGTTATAATTTCAAGCGAAAAATCGAAAACGGTCGCTTTCACTTGATACACAATATTCGCTCAATGTCGGGCGCCACCCGAAATGTGCCGATTGGCGACGTTCGAGTTTCTCGCTTAGAAGGCTGACACGACATTCGTCTTTGTTAAAGGCACATAAACGAGAAGGTGCATACAAAAAATTCATTAAAATATTTTAAAACAACATGTAATTTGACCTTACTTTGTAACTAATGCAGTTAAAGAATTAAAAATTTGTGAAAATTTAGAAATGGTATGGGTCTTTTTATTTCATAAAAATACTAAACTTATTATGTAGAGGGTATACCTTCAGCGTATAATATAATAATTATTCCAGGGTCAATTTTTTTAATGGAACATCCTGTATTTTAATTTACCATCACGTGTAGAATTAGATTCCTTATTTAATTGCTCAATACATACATCTTAAATAGATTTTAAGTTAAAAAATTGACTTATAGGTATTTATTATATTAATAATCGACTTGAAACAAACATGGCATCTCTATCTGCTTTGTACAGGGTGTCCCATTTTCGACACTTTTATAGGGTCTCTCCTTTATTGTTGGTGCTATCAAAAAAGTAATGTAGGTGTCATGTGCTCTTTTTAGGTCATACTTAAAATGGTAAAATCAAAATTCGAAAATTTTCGCTCGCTTAAGAGATACGGGGGAAAATCAAAAAATTCACAATTTCTAAATTACCCTATATTTTCTTAGTTAAAAGAGATACAGAAAAATGTTTTATACAGAAGTTTATTTATAATGATTGCTGAATAATCTGCCGTTTTCAGAATAAGTATACGGGGTCAGATAAGAAATGTATCGGACCTAACCTCACTTGTTTAAATGGAACACCCTGCATATTTTAATCTATTAAATTATAACACACCATGGATGATACATATCATATAAAATTTTTCAAAATGTTGATAAGTCATTTTCACAAATGAATATGTAAAAATTAAATTGACGTTAAATGTTAATAACAACTAGAATGTACATAGTTGTCTCTAGGATATTAGCTTTTGTTTCATAGTCTACTGAGGTTTAAAGTAATAAAGTTTAAATAAATCGCCTAGGAGACCAATTTCATCCATGGTGTGTATATATTTGTAAAGAATGTAAAATGCTATCCATTTAAAAAGAATGAGGTTAGATCCGATAACTTTCTTACCTTACCCCGTATACTTATTCTGAAAACGGCAGATTATATTCAACAATCATTATAAATAAACTTCTGTATAAAACATTTTTCTGTATCTCTTTTAACTAAGAAAATATAGTGTAATTTTGAAATTGTAAATTTTTTGATTTTCCCCTGTATCTCTTAAGCGAGCGAAAATTTTCAAATTTGATTTTATTATTTTAAGTTTGATCCAAAAAGAGCACATGACACCTACATTTCTTTTTTGATACCACTAACAGTTACGGAGATACCATATAAAAGTGTCGAAAATGGGATACCCTGTACATGTCAATGTGACGCCTCTTATCACTATCTGCTGAGCACTAACAACACTACTTAATATTAAAATATTTGAAAAAAATTAAATAATAAATTAGCAGACGGGAGTCTCACCTAATGCCCACCAATCCACGGAGAACCCATAGTCCTCGCCTCTTAGAATTTCTGGAGCAATATAGTTTGGAGTACCGCAGAACGTAGACGTGGTGTCTCCAGGCCGTATACCCTCCTTACACATTCCGTAATCGGTAAGTTTGATGTGTCCCTCGTGATCAAGTAGAACATTGTCAAGCTTGAGATCACGATATATTATTCCTTTGCAATGCAAAAAATTCAAAGCCAAAGAGATCTCTGCAGCATAAAATCGAGCATGCTCTTCGGGTAGCTTCCTTTGTCTAAAATATTAATTTAAAAACAATCAGCGGTTTAAATCCAACATCCTATGTATGGAAATGTACTTTAATCACTGATATACAGGTTGCTCGGATAATGCATCAGAATACTTGGAGAGATGATGTTAAAATAAGGGAAGGAGAGTAAGTAATATAACTTTTTTTTTCGCTTGCATTTGAAGAATTTCACTTTTTCGTCTAAGCGGCATGGTTTAGAGTTAGGCTCCTCGCCAGACAAGACCACAGGACAAATTTACAAAGAAGAAAAACAGGTCATTTGCTTTATGCTGAGTACAATATGATAAGTATGATCTTAAGGCTGATCTTAAAAAAATTATTACGAGGGTCAAAATTTTTTTACAGGCAACTTTCAGTCCTTAGCATATATACTATTTGCCTGTAGAAACGATCATAATTTGCGAAATATATGTTACTTCCTGCATTAGAAAGCAATTTTAAAAGTATTTTTTTAGATTATAGCTGCAGTATTCAAATTTGACACTTTTATATTTCACGTCATTTTACTAAAGTTACTTTTATATATAAATAATTTACACTCCTACTACAATTTGTATTGAAAAAATAATGTTCAAAGATCAACAGTTTAGTTCCTCTAAAACGCAATTATTAACCAGAAGTTCTGTCCCCGCAGCTGCATGTATTGCCGGTCACGGCAGAAATTGCTTATAAATAGCGCCACTACAGGTCGGCCTAATAGTTTTACAAATATGACGGTATGTGTTTGAATTTGTGTAAAGCGTGCTCCTGTTTAGGTAAGTTCCTTATTATGTTTATTTATGTATAAACTAGAACATTGCCTACTTTTTACCAGGCGTATGCCTTTATGTTGTATCGCCGGTCACAGGGTTAACTCAGACCTAGTAGTCTTAATTGAGTTTAAGTTAAGTAAGTTATTCTCTTGAGTACAGATACTTATTTCAGTCTAAAAAAGTATCATAAATAGCCTGTATTAGCTGTTATTCATAAATTTGTGCATTTTTATATCGCCGGTCGCAGTAACACCGGTCACGCATAAAAATGTTATCGGAGATAAAATGATGTGACGGTTTGTTATCCGAAACTATATACAATATTTTTTTATTAACCATTTATAAACCATTAAGGAAAAATATATTTTGATGTACAAGTTTCGTTTTCACCTTAGGTAGATTAAAAATATGACTAATTTTCTTAGTATTTTAACATTCTCTAAGAAACATTCCATTTCAACATTGGTCTGAAAAAAATCGAAATTTCTTTACAGCGGAGAATTAAACTTAACACGCCTCGTCCGTTTTACTTGTCAGATGTTATTTTTCGTTATTCGTGTCTGTAAAAAAATGAGAACGGACATTTTCATCGAACAGAAGTGTAAGGTATGTAATTTTTTTATCGCTGTTCGAGTTATCGCGCCTCGTCCATTTTTAAGCAGAAATCATGTATTGTGGCCAGGAAAATGGGGAAAAAATATGAACTGACGATTTTACATACGTATTTTTTAGCAAAATCGGCAAGAAAAAGCAGGCAAGAAAAAATGTGTATCAATAATAATGCAATATGGGGACATAGCTGATGCTGAGTTGTTATAGACAACCAAGCCACACAGCAAGCCGTCCCATGCGCGTGCCGTGTACCGCGATCATGAATTATATAGATACAAGATGCGACTCCGCTGCCCTCCCTGCAGCTGCGCAATACGGTAAATGTCCGTTCGACTCGATTTACTATTTTTTAGAGTGTTATCAACAATTAAAAAAAAATTGACCCGGGCGCTGTATCTTTTTTATACCCCTTATCGTGACATCTTTTATTTAAACTATGGAATTTTTTCAACACTCAGGACGTCCGTTGTCGATGAATTCATGTTGTTTTTTTGTCGATGAATTCATGTTGTTTTTTATATTTTTAATATGATTTCATCAAGAACGGACAAGGTGTAGTAACAAAAAGACGATCTGCTTTCTTACGGACTGAAATCACTCTGACGGGTAACCGCAACGTTGCCGAACTTTTTCGCTCGAGTAAAACTTTCTTATTTTTTATTAATCCAGCGATTAGTCATTAACTAGATGAAGGCGTGATAAGAGGACATTTTGGTAACGGGCTGCCGGACTATTAGTATTTAATACTAACCTTTGCATGTGAAACATTAAATCTCCTCCCCTTACGAATTCTATAACAAAAAATAACCTAGACGGTGTCTGGAAGCACGAATGTAACCCAACAAGAAAAGGGTGGTTTGAAGCAGTCTCAAATACGTGTTTCTCAGTTTGTACCCAATCGATGTCCTCGTCGTCCGTGACGAGAGCTTTTTTTATCACCTAAAAAATCGTTGATAAATATATTTTTAATATCGAAACATGTGGGAGAATGGTAAAAACCATGATGGTTCACTTTCTTTCGTTTCGACAAATCCATCCTCAGGTGCATTTTTCTTGTATTACAACTTGTCAGTGAGGCTGGGATTAAATCTTTTACGTTATAGTTGTTACAAGTGACTTAAAAGCTTCATTCCTTGTATTGTTTGGATTAAAACTAAGTGCAATTGATACCCGGTATATACAAATGACGTATTATATTTAAACCGGCAATTCCTGAGATAAAGACAAATTGAAGAAAAATAGCCATAAATGGCCTGACGTCAAACCAGAAAAATACCTGTGTGGCACTGCGATACATGTAAGCAATCAAGGAATTCTGGCCGGTGTTGTCATATGTACACCTTAAACTCTTTAGACAAAATAAAATAATTTAAACACTTTTCCGTTATGTAATACCTTTTTGTACAATTAATTGAAGAACATTTATGACGGACTATGTTTTAAATAACCCGAAAAAACATATGGAATAGAAATAGTCACGCACGTCACTAGGTCAAATGCCGGTGACCTCTTGACACCTTACATCGGCTGAGCGAAGTAGTTTCATATAGCGCTGCACGATTGCGTCTGTTAGTTGAAGATCAACCAGCGGCCGGATACGTTGTGTCTCGTCGATCACCAACACACTCTCAGCAATCCGCTTTGTTTTTTCTGTTACGTGTGTATCTTGCCCGTCCATAAATAATCTTTGAATATTGTTTTTATTGACGCGTTTCTTCTGGATGTCAAATAACGTCGCGTGTAATAAAATCTAATAATTTGTAGTATAACCTGTATTATTATATTTTCAAAAGCTAACTATCGGTTCTGATTCACTATTACTGTGTGTACATAAAGTGTTTCCAGGAGTGTTCCCATGAAAAAGAAAAAAAACTGATTGTGTTTGTGCCTGGATTTTATCGCTGTTTAGGTATTAGGATAAATACAAGTAGGTAGAAAATAATTTACTTTTATAATTTTATATGGAATTTCAGTTTTACATTAAGTTTGGCAACATTGCCATTGAGTCTGGGTGAAATGTCGTACAGTAGCGCGGACTGACCTGTGAGTAAGAGTGTTTATCACCCCACTTCTAAAACGGTCGATTTAAAAAAATAAAATATATAGCGCTTCTCTAGGACACCCAAGGAGTCACCCATTTAAATATAATACGTCATTTCCATAACACCCTGTATTACTGTAATTATCACACGCAACAACGGTCTTTACAACTGATATTATATTATTAGGTCTTGATATAAAATAAAAAAAATATATAATATACAGTGTGTCAGTGGATGTAGTTCACAATGGGAAATAACCTTCATTATTGATTTTACGACCAAGAGTCATTATTTATAAAAAGTTCTGCTTGTTGATAACATTCATTTATAATACAAAAAATTTAGATCAGATATATACTGCTGTGTAAAAAAATAAGACAGCGTTTTAGTTGTGTTAGTATGCATTTGATTTTAAATAGTTCAAAAAAAAGTAGAACAATTTTACAGATATCTATTACAATTCGATTACAAAATGATAATATATGGTGCTAGACTAGAACATTCGTTTTCATAACATATTTTGAAGGTAGAAAGACAAGAAATGACAATTTTTTATCTCCACATGATTCTTGTAAGTTTAATATGTTGGTGGTAAATAATTAATCCAGAATTAAAAGGTCTTAATCAGCATTAATCTATTGATTTAAAAAAAAATTGATTAGAAAGAAGCTTGGTATTGAGAGGAAATAAAAATTTATTCTAAATTAAAAAAAACAACATTAACTGTATTATTAAAATATCAATATTAAAAAGAGCATTATCCAGTTCAAAAGGTTGGTCATGGCGTCATTTCTTGCTTTCAGAGCTTCATTGGGTCGTCGAGGAATTGAACGGCAAAGATTTCGCATAACGGCTTCACGTGAAGCATTATTTTCAATTCACACTGTTTTCCTTCCACGTCTTTTATCGATGGTGTTATTTGACGATAGCACACTTGTCTCATCTTTCTGTTTGAATGCACAAACATCGGCTGCCGACGCATTTCTTCGCAGAATCACGCCGCAAAGACCTGGAAGAAATTTTGACTTGGGGTGGCATTACCAAGTCGAATTTAACACTAAAAACCCCAGACAGCAACTGGGCGTTAATGTCTTGGCTTAACCATGTTGTGGCAATCGCCAAGATAGCTTCGCAGAAACTTGGCGTACTCTTCCAAACCAAAAAGTTGTACACACCTCAACAACTCATCACTGCTCTCATGTCTGAAGCTTTGCATCCAAACATACTCTTCGGGCACTGGATTCCATCGAAAGGAGGGCCATTCGTCTGATCGGAGCCCACGAGCTGACAAAGAGCCTCAACAACTTAGAACATCGAAGACAGGTTGGTGATTTGACTCTCTTTTACAGATATTTCCATTGAAAATGCTCTGCTGATCTTGGCTTCTTAATTCCGCCCAGAGCGGCGAAAAGCAGAAATACACGACGAACCTTTGCCGCCCATCCATATGTGGTTCACGCTTCAAACTTGGCTATTGTGGTCCCAAGACAAAATTTCTTCCAGATTTTTGTTGTATACTATATTCTCGATTATAACCCATGACAAGTAACATCTGTATAGCGGCACCAAAAGTAACTTCATCCTCACTGTTAGGACTCATCTTGGATAGTACTGAACGAAATTATAAATAATTAAACGCCTTCTAAATCGCTTTGTAAAGACACTCCACTATGTTATCGTTTAAGCATGACTCGATTCGTAAATCGCATCATAGAGCGTAGCTTGCCGCTCCACTATGTTTGTACCCTAAGAATTGAACCCTTCCTGGTACCCAATATATGTATGTATTTGATAAACATAAAATGTTACCTTCATTGCATAAATACGTTTTGTTTTCTTAAGTTCCACCATCAGTACTTTGGCATAGGATCCTCGTCCAATCACACGAATCAGTTCGAAATCGTCCAAAGAGTATTGACGTTGCAAACTCGGTTCAAAAACGGGCTTACTGAGATCCTCAGAATTGGAGTCGCCTGAAAATAACGGTAGATATTGAGTTTTGAAATATTACAGTACAGTAATTACATTTCTGGATAAATGGCCATTTAGAATTAAATGTTGCTGCTGATTAATTTTGAATAAAATACCCGAACAAACTCATCGATATTAAATTCGATCCATCAAAAATTTTGTTGAATTATGGTAATGTAATGTATTGTAACTTTTTTTTTTGTAGTCCGATTTAAATGATTTTTTTTTAAATTGTAGATACATGTTTTACTTGTAATAAACTTTTTAATTTTTTTTCAAAAAGCTGTTGAAATATACAATAAAGAAAAAAAATGTATGTATTTTTTCCTTTAAGTTTGTGCCAAACTGTAGAGTAACTTTGCAATCTTAACTTCAATGAAGAATTTTTTTTGTTTGTTCGGTTCTCCATATCTTTCTCGGTTCAAGATAAATAATTAAAGCTATTTATTTAATTTTCTTTTTAATTATATCATTAGTCGAGTCATATTACATATACAGGGTCCGCCGACGAAGCGGGGACAGAATATTGAATTATTATCCCCGAAGTTATCAAAAATACTAAAACCGCTTGACGCCTGTTAAAAAAATAATTAGTTCACTAAACAGGGTTGCCCAAAATTTTTTATTTTTTTAAATGGGACACCCAGTATTTTATTGTATATTTAGGTTCGTACTAGTGTCCTATATAATTGCCTAAAATCATATTTCATTTGGTTCTGTAGTTTAGGATTAATAAATTAAAAACTGAAAAAAAAATTTAAAAATAATCAAAAATTATTTTTTTAACCTCCGCATTGAGTGAAATTTATAACCAGAGGTATAGAGATACTATGAATATAATAGCGTTCATCTACTTTATACAGGGTGTTTATAATAAGCTTTCAAAACGACATATTTTGAAATAATTTTTCTCACCATTTTCAAATGAAACACTAATATATTTCCAGCCGTTTTCGAAATAATTCTAAATTTCATAAATTATGCTGTTTAAATAACATAGGCGCCTAAACTAGTAATTCTAAACTGCAGTAAATGTTGAATATATCTTCCATTTTGATCTAAATACATACTTGAAACATCTGTTTACATCCCTTAACATTTAAGGTGGAATGCTAGCACAGCGGTTAGTAGTGGTTAAGCGTAAAAACTATGTCCGGCTTTGATTTAAAGTAGGTATTCATTTGTCTATTATGGTTTGATTAGTTCTTTAACTCAAAAATGTTGTTTTTGGGTCGAATAAATTATAATAAAAAATTAAATCGGATTTTATTGGTTCGTCGATATGATCCTTGTACTTGGTGAGAGCGAAAAAAATTGTCAGCAAGGAGCCATCTTGCGTCACGTTATCCAAAACTTGACTTTTTTATGGGGATAGGTGACTAAATTGTTTATGAAGATACGCCTGCAACTGCTATTAATATGCAGCAAAGAATAAGAGACGTGTTTGCTAGTTTTCATCTAAAATGCCGAATCTCACTATCGTGCGAGGCACGTGTTTGGCAACGCCAAGGCACCGGCGCGCCAAAATATATTTATTATTGAATCTCATGGATTCTGCGGGTGTAATTCACACTATGCGCGCAACGTCTCGGCAAGCGACGGTCCGTCAAAATTCATAAGACGTAATGATTAACCTATTTTGCCGAACCGATGCCTTGCCGTTGCCGAGCCTTGCACGATAGTGAGAATCAGTCTTAAGTAATATAAACAGATTTGTCAAGAACGTGTTTACTTATGCATAGATAAAAATGGAAGACATTTTGAACATTTACTGTAGTTTACAATTATTAGTCCGGGCGCCTTTATAAACAACATAATTTATGAAATTTCGAAAACGATTGGAAATAACTTATATAAAAAATCTATTTAAGAAATAAGAAGTCTATACTTGTCAGGTGGTATTAATATCAAATATCCTATCAATAGAGAGGGCTTCCTTCTCTTGGTAGTGCCATTCAATCTGAAATAGTATTTTAAAGTACTACAGTGTAGACTAAATACGCCCTTATTGTATAAGGTATCATCAGGTGGCTTGGAAAAATATTATTTTTCCATACATTGGTATTTAATAACTTATATGCTTGTATCACAAAAAAAAAATGCTTAGGAAGTCTACATCCATTTGATGATCTTGAGAAAACAAATTTTGGAATGTGTCGCTTTTGAAAGCTTATTATGAACATCGGTTTCGAAATATTTCCATTTAAACATCACAATGCAACAGGAAAAAATTAAAGTAGAAATTGACTTAATCGATCTAGTTTGATGGTTAGTATCTCGAGATATTCTATGACCCATAAGTTATGGGACACCATGTATAATTAAATACTATTTAAAATACGTATATTTTGAAAATTTAATTTTTGATTTCAGTACAATAATGCCAATTTCTGATATCTACGGCCTTTATAATATTCATCATAGCTGTTACGTGGTTTTGTCTTATTTGAACTACATAATCTCGATTTGAATCATACTGTTACAGATGATGACGTACGTTCATTCTTTTCTCGACGCAACTGTATTAATTCCACCCTTATTTCTCCATACCTGTGAGATCTAGCGATGTTTCTATATAGTCCCTTTCTGCTATCAGTGAACGCTGAAGTAATTCGATATTAGGCCTCGGCGTTCCGACAATAACATGCTGCGATTCACCATTCCTATCATCACGAATTATTGTTTCAGTGCTATGTTCGTTGGTGCATATGACATTGACTTCTTTGTGACATTTCTTGTGCACGAGTAATTTACATTGAATACATTTGAATCCTTGACGACCAAGACCCCATATACGGTCGTGGCAATAGGCACAAAATGCTCTCTGAAACGGATATATGACATTTATTTATTTATGTAATTATTGGAACGAAACAGTCCGCAGTTATTTCACAAATATATTATCTTCAACTAAATAGAATCAACCAACCAACCAACCTATCCGCAAAATTTCACTTTTTGAGATGTGTTATATCTCCTATAATTTTATAATATAATATTAGTGTATATTACTTCTTGCATTGCGAGAATGGAATCCGTATAACAGTCGGCAATTCTACTCTAGCGGCAATTCAAATTGCACGGAAGGACCGTGCGCCATTTTAATTGCCATTGCCGCTACAAGTCTGGATAGAGATGGATTATTCTGTTATTTTTAACTATTTATTATTTGGTCGAAGCAGCTATGAACAGCTAATGGCTATTTAACCTAACTGGTACTTAAATTAACAATTCACATTCTTTATTAAGCAACCTTTTTTGAACTGCTATTTGTAAGTAGCAGTAGCTGCTTTAACTGGTAATCAAAACGAAGTGGTTTTCCCATCTCTAATTGTGGGGGTATTTTAGGGATTTTGACAGTATCAACTGCTGTTCTGACTGTCGGCAATGCGCCAACGGATCGACAGCGGTTTACTGCGCATAAATAAGTGCAATTATAATTGCCATTGCATGCGCAAGAGAATATTGCGTGCTCTAATACTACGGTTTTAATAAATTTACGTAGGTGTAAGCTCTGGGAATTTATAATTTTTGATAACTTTTTTAATAATAACTTTAATTGAATTTTAAGCCTTGATTATCAATAAATAAGATATTATAAATATCTATTATCTGATGACTACACGGAAAAAACGATACAATTATTGTAAATCACACTTTGATATATCTGAGAAACGCAATTTAATGTTTCACAATTTCCTCAGACAAAAGGAACAAATTGAATGAATTATAAGTAAGTATGTGTATTTAAAATACAGATAATATTTTTTATTGAAATGATAATACAGAAAAAATGTTTTTAATGTTCATTTTTGATATTGGATACTATTTATAAATTAATTCAGTATACTGAGTACTGAACCGAACCCAGTGGTGTGAGCTTGAATCAGTATTTTAAGGACAACTAGTGAAATATATCTGCTGCTGAATATATATGTATATATGCTCTCTTTAACTAAAATATTGACATGTTTCTGTCATTTCCTGTTATACGGGAAGTAGCTTCTTTTTAAATACAACATGGTAATTTTTATTATATATTTCGATTAATCGCTAAAGTCTAAGCAAATTTTATAAAACATGTTTTTGAGATATTTGGACTTTTTGCAAATTATTTGGCAAATCCATAGTGATGAAATAATCCATATATTTGTTTCACCTTCGCTCTTGAACTAAAAAATTTTCTTATCGAATAGCTAGATCATCAAATCTCAAAGAAATTTCAAGCTTGGCATGAAATGGTCGCAATTCAAGGTTCATTGTGCAAAAATACAACCATTTGAAACATTTTTATTTTAAATGGAACACCATGTATATTTTTATTTCATTTGATGATTTTTAAGATGGTTATTTACTGTTCTACAGGGTGTTATTGACATGACTTATTATATTTAAATGGGTGACTCCTAGGGTATCCTAGAGAAAGTCTCTATACTTTTTTTTAATCGAATATCTAAATACTAAGGTAAAAACCCTTTTTACCCACATATTGTCGCGCCGTTCCATCTGAATTCAGTTAGCAACAATGTATACTAGGGTATGCTGACAGTGTTGTCAGATCACACCGCATGTTTCGCCCTTGCTTGAATACCTGCCGCGCTCGACTAGCGTTGCTTCAGTATGTTTCGAGACTCGGGAGTGGAATGACGCTATCGAGGGTTCCACGTGCTTGACGTATACGAATTTTAAACGTTTTGTTAGTTGTAGCATTACCCAATTTTTTTCTGTTGTGAAATAATTCATAATAAGAAATATTGTGATGTGATTTCAAATTTGTGTGGTATTACCTATTGTTGGTTCTGTTGCTAAACATACTTTTTGTGTTTTATTTTTTTATGGAATTTAATTATAAAACGGATTATAAGATCGAAGGTAAGAGGGTATGTACCTTAAAATTGTAGTATTTTTTTTTCTAAAAAGTTTGAAAAAGAAGTGATAACACGGATCAAAGACGTCTTGTTGTCAAAAACTGAACACGTGCGTTTACAATTCTGTGTTGCAATATATGACAACACCGCCTCAATAAACTATTGATTGCGAACGTCCTAAGTAGCGGCCACGTAACTCTTCAGATTTCATATAAAATGTATATTTCGTACAATAAGCACCATTTAAGATTATTTTTCTTCAATTTGTTTTCATCTCAGGATTTGCCGATTTAAATATAATAAGTCATTTCCATAACACCCTGTATAACTATATCAAAGCGTTTCTTCAAAAAATCAAATTTATTCCGAAAATACAATTTTTTTCGAGTGTGATATGAAAACAATTATAGGTACGTGCATGATGGGCAAAAAAAAGTTCAGGTAACTCACAGTCTTATATTTATGATCATGTGGCATAGAATGTGGGTTAGATGGAAGATTTCTTTCGTTCCACCTGTGAATGATATTATTACACTGAATTATAAAAATTGTCAAAATTTTAACAATAAAAAATTGCAGATAACGAAGTTTTCCCCTTTTTTTAACTAAATTAGTGAAAGTTGTACAGCGGGGCTTCTAGATAACTTGCATATGAAATTTGGAGTTTTTTAGAACCACTAACATAAAAGTTACAACATACCCTATTAAAACGCTTGGCTTGAAATATGTGGCCATTTATTCTATATAGCTTCCTCCATCGTCTAGCACCTCTTCGATAAATACTTCCTAAAAAAAATCATTAATTAAAGAGGTACCGTAGAATAGGGTTATTTGGGAAATACGATTAAAATTAATACTCGGTAAAGCTGCAGTAAATGAACACGCCCCGGTGGGGGGCTTGCAGCCTTGCGCTTTTATTTACTAGCCTCACAACTTAGAAACAAACGTGAAAAACCGACATTTCATTTTGTAGTTTCTTATTTAAAATAAATTTATTCGAAACAGTAAAAAATCGTCTTAAAAATTGGCCGTTGAACTTCCTATGACATGCTCGGAATTACAGGGTGTCCCATTTTCGACACTTTTATAGGGTATCTCCGTAATTGTTAGTGCTATAAAAAAAATAATGTGTAGGTGTCATGTGCTCTTTTTGGGTCAAACTTAAAATGGTAAAATCAAAATTTGAAAATTTGCGGTTGCTTAAGAGATACCTACGGGGGAAAATCAAAAAAAGACAATTTCAAAATTACCCTATATTTTCTTACTTAAAATAGATGCGGAAAAATGTTTTATGCAGAAGTTTCTTTGTAATGATTGTTTAATAATCTGCCGCAGAATAAGTATACGCGGTTAGGTAAAAAAGTTATCGAACCTAACCTCATTTTTTTAAATGGAACACCCTTTATATTTTAATCTAAAAATATAGCATTTTAAATTATCTTTTCAAATATATAACACACCATGGATGATATTGGTTTCATAGGCAGTTTATTTAAACATTATGACTTTAAACCACAGTAGACCGTGAAACAAAAGCTAATATCCTAGAAACAACTATATTGACCTTCTAGTTGTTATTAACATTTAACGTCAATTTCAATTTTTCATATTCATTTGTGAAAATGGCTTATCAACGTTTTGAAAAATTTGATATAATATCAGTTTATATTGAAAGTGGAAAAAACGAAGAAATGGCGCAAAATTTATATTTTGTTCGCTATCCGGAAAGACGGCAACCATTTCAGGACATATCCCGGAAATATACAGGGTGTTCCGGTCTAACTTTTTTACCTGATCTCGTATACTTACTTATTCTGAAAACGGCAGATTATTCAACAATCATTATAAAGAAACTTCTGTATCAAACATTTTTCGTATCTCTTTTAACTAAGAAAATATAGGGTAATTTTGAAATTGTCAATTTTTTGATTTTTCCCTGTATCTCTAAAATTTTCAAATTTTGATTTTACCATTTTAAGTTTAGCCTAAAAAGAGCACATGACACCTGCATTACTTTTTTGATAGCACTAACAATTACGGAAATACCCTCTAAAAGTGTCAAAAATGGGACACCCTGTACAGGGTGTCCATTTCTCGGTTGTCTTACGTGTCTCGGTTGTCTTCGTTATTAGTATGGATAGATGGGTGGATGGATGCGATTTTCGCAGCACTGTACTACTTTTTGTGAAACAAAAGAATTTTTCTAGGCCTCTTCATATTTGTTATACGGGATGTTTTTCAGAATTTTACAGTTTGGGACATCCCGATATTTCGTTCTCTTTGTAGTTTTTACATAGAATCTAGTGACGTACTCAAATTTTTTCTACGTTTAATAGTTTTCAAGAAAAAACAAATTTGCTTTTCTTTGAACTGGATAACCCTATATGGTTTTTAACAAGCTTCTCAGAAATATGTAAGACTTTATTTTAATATAATGCCTGAAATTTACGTTCTCTAAAAAATATACAATTTTTTTAGTAGGCCATGACCGATATTAAAAAAAAAAAAAAAAAAAAAAAAAAGAACTCTGTCAGTTGTGTCATAATGAAAAATTCTTCTGTTTCTGTTAGAATGTTCAGGTTTTCTATAGTATAATAAGATACAAGTTTCATAAGACATTATCTTAGAGCACGCGTTCAATCCAGAAAACGATCCGCGAAGCGGGAAGTTTTCTAAAGTACAAGTGCTCTAATTGTCTTATGAATCGTGTATTTTATAATACTTTTTCTATTTGGGTCTTTAAAGTCTGAAAAACTTTAAAAAATATAGTAGATTTTTTCCATTTGAATTAATATTTTCTTTTTCGGTTGGCAATACTTTTACAATTTAATAAAATGTTACAAGTATCAAATATGTCATGATAGAAACAATTGAACACAACAAGGGTTCTTCCCATCCATCATAATTAAAAATAAATATATTATTAAAGTTAATAAAAATGAGTCAGAAAGAAAGTTGTACTCCGTCAGAAATACGACGAATTGCAGAAAATAATCTAGAAAAACTTTTAAAAAGAATATGCAAAACTTTGAGTTATGGTGCGAGCAGAACAAAGTTCAAAATATTGAACAAAATATTGTGCCAACACAGAATCTGACAGGAATAACAATTAATGCCCAGGAAATGTCAACAGTAACTATAAATATGTATATATAAAGCAATATGTATAATACTATATTGCATATAACTGCAAAATATTTCTATTATTTTTAGGTTATGTTGTTTTACAGTTGTGACTAGAAATTAGTTGACGGACACCGTCAGCATGTTATATATTTCCGAGCATAGGTATTTCAGATAAATATCTAGTAAAAATGATCTAATTGCAAGGTTAAAGGTTAGCATTTTAAAGATTTCTATAAAAAAAATTTGTCGAATCCATAATGCCTAGAAAACTAATTTCAACGATATCGAAGTAAGCCTAAAATTCTAACCCTATTTGCAGCCAACATAAAAAAATAAAATATCAGTTCCATAAAGCGGCAGGTTATTCAATTTTTTTGCATTTGCCATTATGAAACCCAAATAGAAAAAGTTGTTCTATAATTTCTAATTAATAAAAAAACAGTTTATCCTAATTATTACAGCCAATGTAACCTCAAATATGACATGCTCGTTCCCTATACCTATCCAGTGTAATGAAATTGCAGATGGAGTATTAGAAGTGAATTGCAATAAATATGAGCTATGAAAGTTATAAAATTTCTTAAATCACTTCTAGATATCTCGAAAGACGACAGCCGAATATAATAATTTTTCCAAGAATAAAATCAATATTAATTAAACAAAGTTCATTTCCAAAAAAATCTACCATAAGAGAAAAATCGCGAGACTGATGAAATAAATATGCTTTTACTTTAATTAGTTAAGGCATAAAGGAGAACAATTTCAGAAGTAATATAGAATATTTCTGAGAAGCTTGTTAAGAACTAAATTACATTATTAAAAAATATATACTGTGACCTTTAAAAAAAAAAGCAAATTTGTTTTTTTTTCTTGTAAACTATTGAAAGTACAGAAAATCTGGATACGACCCTGGATTCTACGTAAAAACCCATAAAGGGAACGTTTTATTTCTTTCCGATAAATTACAGGATAACCGAAATATGGGAAATGTCCTAAAATGTAAAATTCTCATCGCGTATATCAAAAACCAGGAGGCATAGAAAAATTCTAATTAGGGCATCTTTTGTTTCACAAAAAAGTAGCACTGTGGAACAACGTACACCCTGTACGCATTAAGGGATAAATTGATACATAACTTTAGATTCTCGATTTATAGTTGTAACCAGAAAATAAGCAAGTGTTTAGTTATTGCAGAGTTGTCATCTGATCGGGGTTATTTGGGAAAAGCAATTGATGCTCAGCAGCTAGAAGCACATGTATTACATTGTTCTTGTTGTGTTTGAGTTATTTCTCATCATATGATAGAAGAAAGTTTCTCATTCGTAAGATGGTCTATAATTGTGGCGAATATATCTACATATCTGTTATACATACCAAACTTGACTCTATGAGTATGAGTACAAAAAATAAAACATTTTATTAAATGAGTCACTGATAATTTTTCTTCATTGGCATTTAACAACATAGTAATTATTTTGAACACCACATGTTTCACTTGTACATAAATTGCATTAATAGAAATGCAATAACACTTTCAAAGCCATAAGAGATACAATAATAAAGTATTAACCTATTTCCCTAAATTCTTTAACTAACTAACTAAATGTATTTCATGAATGTGACGAGAATTTGATACTACATAAAAAAATGTTAACAAAAAACCCGATACTTAGTTCCAACGCGTATATTAAATATATCCCCGAACTACTTAACAGAGGCGTTGGAGGAGGAGGAGAAGGAGGGGAGGAGGTATACACTTTCCCCCTAAAACTAGGTGAGAGCAAGTATTTTTTGAGAAGGCAAAGTGTATATTTTTATTTAGTGTTTCAGTTATTTCTTATTATCTATTTATCAGGTATGATATACAAGGTGTTCCAGATACGAATACATTCTACAGGGATTTCGTTAACCATAGGACATACAGAAACGATTAAATTACGAAAGTGTTGCTCATTAGAGAGGTCTGCAACGTAATGTTTTCAAATTTAAAAATATCCTAATATTTGGGCAAAACCGAATTTTCAATCGTCTTTTTTGATTCTATTTGAAAAGATATGTGAAAATAAATTTTACATTCTCATTGTTACTTTTCACTCTATGAGATAATTTAATTAAATTTGCCATCCAACGTTTCGTTTTCGCGACCATCATCTTTTCTTTAGTGGTATTATTTTATGTTTTACTTTATACTCTGAATCCAACGATATATCACATTCAAATTCAAATTCGGCGTTTCCGACTAAAAAATATATGTTCCTATCGTTGTATGTTTATCCTAGTTGGCTTTAAAAACAATTATAATAAGAATAATAATGAAATAAAAATTATTTTCCATTTTCAGACTCGTCATTTTAGAACACACAGGATAATTAAAGTTTTTCTATATTATCGAAACTGGGTGTTCGACAAAAGAGTTTGTTCGGGTTTATTATGGTTTGTTCAGGTAGTCTTCTTGGGGGGAGAGGGTAGAATTGTAGAAACATATTTTATAATTGGTGTTAAATAACGAAGTAAAATAAGATAGCTAATATAAAATTTGAATAAAAAAATTTCGTTATATCTTTTTCTTTAATTTATTTTGTTCGCCTGAAGGGGCAATTCCCGAGAGGACGTATAGCTTCGAACCACGATCCTCAGTTATACGGTACTCCCCAAGGGCTATTCAACCATTGGTTTCTTGCATTACGGTATGACCTACCGATAGGGGAGTGCGCACCATCCTTCACGAAATATCCGATCTCACCCTGAGTGGTTACCGGCGTGAATTGAGTAGGGATGGTGGATGATACATTTTTCACTCTTCCCTATTAGGCATGACGCCGGACAGTGACGCCATGACTTATACCACTAAAATCCATCGAGTGCGAATCGATTTACCGGCCGCGGGGTTTAAACCCACGAACTCTTGTCCTAAAGTTCCCAGTTGTTGCGCTGTTATGCCGGGTGATGCATCGTTAAGTTGAACACGGTAAATTCCATGTAATTTTTGAGGTGGCTGAATATTGGCTCCCCTGTATGTTTCATAGAAAAACTGCATTATAACTTCTTGAAGAAGCCGACATGGTAAACCCATGTGCCGAGTTTGAATACATTTTGGTGAGCCAATCCTAAGCTATTCAATTAAACGTGATGGCAAAATCACGAAACTCTCATAGTTCAGGTAAAACAACAAACACCAGCAAATTAAATATTTACGTTGACGAAACGAAAATTAGATCACTGGCAATATTTTCATTATTCGTTATGTTCAGATTTACGTGAAGATTGTTTCACGAAAAAACTTAATGACTGCAGTAAAAGTACCTGGGGCGATCCCATTATTTATGACTGTTTGTTATTATTATGTGGAAAGGACCGGATTATAATAATTATAATTAAATATAGGCACATCAGGTAGGTTAGGTTGCTTAATTTATATTTAAATATCTTTTTGTGGTAAAATTTGTTAGCTTTTATTTCTTGCTGGAAGAGTTTAGTTGTATGCTAGGGAAATTGTAAAAAGAGTATATAGTTCTTTACTCAACACTATCTATAGAATGACATTATAAATGTAAATAAATATGACTAGTAATATTTTTTAAAAATGTTATTTCATTTGATTACATTAATATAATCATATCATTACTTGTTTTCCTTAGTTCGTCCCTTCATACTTCACTTGTTTATTGCCAAGCTCTCTATCTCTATCTATAGAATGACATTATAAATGTAAATAAATATGACTAGTAATATTAAAAAAAAATGTTATTTCATTTGATTACATTAATATAATCATATCATTACTTGTTTTCCTTAGTCCGTCCCTTCATACTTCACTTGTTTATTGCCAAGCTCTCTATCTCTATCTATAGAATGACATTATAAATGTAAATAAATATGACTAGTAATATTAAAAAAAATGTTATTTCATTTGATTACATTAATATAATCATATCATTACTTGTTTTCCTTAGTCCGTCTCTTCATACTTCACTTGTTTATTAACAAGCTCTTGTCGACACAATGAGACTACCCAGGAAGTCATTAAGTCGTATCCAAATTTCGTGGAACGTACTTTACATGTTTGGCAATAGCGTCATAGACATTATTTACTGGTGTTTGCTGTAGTACCTGAACTATGAGAGTTTAGTTGTTTTTCCATCACCTTTAATTGAATAGCTTAAGATTGGCTCACCAAAATGTATTCAAACATGTGGGTTTACCATGTCGGCCTCTTTAAGAAGTTATAATGCAGTTTTTCTATAAAATGTACAGGGGAGTCAATATTCAGCCACCTCAAAAATTACATGCGATTTCCTATGATCAACTAAAAGATGCGTCACTCGGTATAGAACGGAGAATATTTTAAATACAATATATATTTTATAGGTCATCACAGATTTGCAATGAAGTTATTTATTTAGTCAATTTCAGTTTTCAAGTTTTTATGTTCTGTCACACACCAATTTGTTTGAATGAAAAAGAAAAACGTCAAAAAATCTATACGTCTTCCCGCATAATTTAAATGGGGGGCTAGGAACTAATAAATTTATTTATAGAACCCTTTTCGAGACCTTTTTAGAGTTATTAGCATGCCGTGATACTCCGCTTTAGACTGCAAAAATGAATTGTAAACTTCGCCTAATACATTCGCCGTCTATGGTTTCACACCATTTGTGGCAAGCTTACTTATGATACCGATAGGATAATTTCTGTGGCTCTTGTTAGCTCTGCCTATAGCGCTGTCATTGTTTTTTTTATCTGATTTTACAAATTTAACGGCAAATGAGTTTTTTTTAGGAAAGAGTGTGAGTATACAAAATTTACAAAAGCTTTATACACCTTTGTACGTAACTTCTATAATACTATATACAAAAGGTACCTAAATCACAATTTAATATTATAATATACTTACTATCCTCGCCTGGTAATGGCATCCCGGATTGAGCCGGCACATTGGGGAATACTGCAAGCAAAATGAAAAATAAATAAATCAAAAATGTGCAATAAAACCTAATGCCATTATTGTACAATGTCACAAAAATTATTTTTCTTATAAAGTTTTGCCGTATTGAAACTCTCGAAATAACAATAAATACGAACGAGTGAAATTAACTGAAGAATTAAGTACCAGCCAATGACCGACTAAATATACGTCACTTGTGAAGAAACTTTATGGAAATGGTTTATTATTTTTAAATGGGTGACTCCTTGGAAGCCCTAGAGAAAGTCATACACTGAGAGAAGCTCTAGCTAAAAAATCTTTGCTAGGATTAGTTTAGCTGGGATTGAAATTTTCTACCTGTAACAGCAAAATTGATTTCTTCTGACACTAGGAACCATTTTCTTGGATATTCTATATTCTTATTAGAAGAAACTTGGCTATTTGAATAATTTACTTTATAACAAAAATTAAATAACTCTTAAAAATATTATTTTATGTCATTGATGGGGAAAGAATGCAATACTGTGATTAAAAATAATTTTATAAAAATTTCTTTGTAAATTTTTTTTTTACTGGCATGGCCAATAATTTGATTGAAACGTTCCTCTGCCACACAAAACACAATGAGCAGACACGAACTTCAATTGCATAATACCGGCAGTTTGCTAAAGGACCTTAATTGTTTTTCTCTTCAGTTTTAGATATCAAAATCACACCTGTTTTACCGGTTGATATATCGTTTTAATTGAGAGTTCTGTCTTGTGCGCTATTTTGAGAAACAAACCAAAAACATTTAAAAAGTTGTTTAAGTTTTATGTTATGATAACCTACGATCTCGTTGTGATATGTGGTATCTGAACTGTTAGAACTATAATATCCAACCTATGATTTATATTGGTTATATTACCACTTAATTTGAAATTTTCTTCTTAATTTCTAATAAATTCATTTTTAAAGATTTAAATGTAGATATAAATAACCCTAAACAGGAACACGGTATATAGTGTTGAATTTTGTATACAGGGTATTACAAATTCGGCCTTCACCATTGGCCAAAGTTGCGTAATTATGGGCCCAATAATATTCCGTAAGAAAATCAAAAATAAATTCAGGGGCTTCCAAGATATTTGGAAAAATGTAAGATTTTGCGTTTCGGTTTTTATTTTTACCTGACTTTGTTCAAAGAGATGTCCAAAAATAAATTTCACTTTCTCATTGCTACTTTTTATTCTCCACAAGATTATCATGCTCTCATCAAGATCATTTAATGCGACGTTTCGTCTTTGGCTAGGCCATCATCAACTTAATTTTTTTTAAATACGGGCTTGAAATTTTTTATTTAAATTATGAAAGAAGAGCTGAATCTACCTTCAGTGGTACACAACAATTACTGGTTTTCAGACGTTTTGTTACTTAAATTGCCCATCTTCATTAAAATACCCTTAGTACGTTCCTGTAATTAACTTTTTTTTTAATTCGGTATAATTTGAAAATGTAAAACTCAGTGCCTCTTTTGAAAGTCAAATTTTATTTGTATTAATAAAATTAATTGCTTGTTCTTACGCTAAGTGAAATTTGATACAACTATTAGTTTGAAATTAAAAAGAAACGGTAGTACTAGGGGTATTTTATGAAGATGTTCAATTTAATGAACGAAACGTCGGAAAACCTATAAGTGTTATATAACGTAGATTTCGCTCTTTCATAATTTAAACAAAAAAATCCAGGCCGGTATTTAAAAAAAAATTAGGTTGATTATGGTGACCTAAGGACGAAACATCGCATGAATGATCTGATAATGCCATCTTGCGGTGAACAACTGGACATCTTCGAATGAAATCAGGAAAAACTAAAAACCGCAACGCAAAATTTTACATTTTTCCAAATATTTTGAAAGCTCCTGTATTTATTTTTGATTTCTTTGCGGCATATTATGGGACCCATAATTACGCAACTTTGCCCCAATTTAACCGACTTCGTATCTCTTACCGTTTCCGAGATCCCAATGGTGAAGGCCGAATTTATAACGCCCTTGTGGAACACATTTTGTATAAAATACATAAAAAAGTTGCCAAACATAACCTGTCTTTTTTCTGCACTGAGTGAAATTTCGAGTTGATATAACTCAAATATGAGTTGCTAATAGGGGACAGCCCAGACCTCTGAATTACGGCAACCAAATCACAGAAATTGCATCAACTATTCATAAGTTATGATACCACAGAAGATGGGTTATTTTATGCATTGGAATAGCTCACACCCCACCGTCTTAAATTATTGATAGGCTACCGTAGCTACCAGTATGTGAATTGTGATGCGTTACTAGTCGGGCTAGATTAATTCATGATTCGAGCTATCAAAACTTGACATTTAAGTTAAGTTCTAGCTTACGATGGTGGCTGGCATTGGCGTAACTAGAATGATTTTGTAGGGGGGGCTTGGCCCCTAGTCTAGTAGGATTTTAATGGCAAGTGTCACTATGACGTATTTTTTGGCTTTGAACTTCGGAAAGACTGGGGTGTGCACCAGACCAATCTGGGGAGGGCACGGCCCAACTGGCCCCCCCTCTAGTTACGCCTATGGTGGCTGGAATAACTCACTCTTTGGGCTACCAGACTCCAAATTTTGGACTACCAGTACCTAAATTGGGGACTATCGGAAATCGAAATATTTCTTTGATTTAGCGCCTGCATATTGTGGACTTCAATTGCCTTTTGTTTTTTCAAGATATGACATTTTTATTGTATGTTAAAAAAAAAATAATCAAACGAATTATAGACAGGAGAGCATACTACGGCTAAGAGACCATGCGGGCGAAGTCATGACGATTGCTTATAAATAATAAGGCTCCATTCCAATAATAACAATTTATATGCATCTCCCTCCTGTCCCTCCATATTACGCCAACTGACCAAAATTATGCAAAACACGAATTTTCACGCACAGAGAACAAAGATGAAAAATCCCGCAAACGGCGCAACGGCCAACAGGTGTCTATACGCGCGATCGAAGGAGAATTGACAAATAACAATGGAATGAATCGCGCTAAACCTGCATGAGAACGAATTCGGAACTTTCCGTGACCTTACGATTTGCGTTTTACCCTCGATATGGGGTTTTGGAGCACGTTTCCTGAATTATTCCAACGCAAAATAATTTCCACATGGTAATGAGTTAAAATAATGCACGTCCGGGTTAAAACGACACTTTATAATCAATTAGTAAGTTTTCCCAACCCAGAAACTGAGTTCAGGTAACTCATAAAATAGTTACAAGATGAAGAATTGTGGTGATCCCAAATATGTTTAAAATGTTGATAAAAAATCTCTTTCTGGGTTGAGGCGAACCAAAAGAACCTGAATTACTGTAGCGTTTTTAAATAATTTGTAATAATTCGTAGGCTCAGTTAGTACAACATAGAGCGGGTTGAAGTAGCTCCAATTTTGTAACCCACGACATTGGTAAATGCATTTTTGTTAGTGTGGGCATAAGAAAATATGTTTATTGTCCCAGCAAATTATCTTTTCAATCTGTGGTAAGTAGCTGTTTGTAAGCATAAAAACTTTCCTTCGTTGTAACTGCAGGATACTACCACAAGAATGAAATACCCATCAAAATCAATTTTACTGTTACAGCTATTGTTTCTATTGTTCCCTATGTAGGTATTTTTTATTGCGATCGTAGTTAAAATTTCTATAACGGTAGTAAAAATCTTCTCTCAGATAGCTAGGTACTGCCTTCATTTGTTCTAAGTCTTATTTTTCGTACCAAAATTAACGTAAACATACCAACAGCTGGTTGCATAGCAAAAACCACGGCAGCATCTCCAAGCGCTCCCAAGATATTCAGTAACCGCGTCTTATAGTCCATTTTAAAATCACATTTTATTTAACTAGTTCATTGTTTTCTAATATCCGAATAATACTAATGACTAACTCTAAAATAGATATATGTATACCGTAAACTAAATATATTTATCTTAATCTATTTGGCACTCCTTTAATCATTATAAATACGAGCCACTGATAAATGATAAGAGAAATTTACATACTTCGATAAATAAGTAGGGTACAAAGCCATAAAATATTTCTCGTTATCCTTATGTTCGAACAGGAAAGCGAGTAGTCACGAAGGCTTACTAATAGGCGGAGAGCTGGCTAAATTTTGGCTTACCTACGTCATTTGAGCCAGCTTTATATTTTGTGAAGATATGTATTCTAAATTGGTATTGTATACTGTTATAGACAACTCTATATGCGACGACTCCCACGTTCGAATGCAGATGTTCACAGGTCACTTGTTCAAATTGACGTGTTCTAACGGATCATATGATGTTCCAATCACATATATATAAACAGTATATTGCCAATACGAACGTTCCAAAATACAAAAAGTGTCCCCGCTATGGGAGATGGCGCGGTCCTATTGAGTTTGCGCAGTAGGGTGGAAATTTTATCGATCGCGTCAGAGCCGGCCCGACATTATTTGTTTGTTGGTATTCGTCGCCATCTTTGGTTCTGGATGCTTTTTCAAATTACAGAATAAAAAGTTGTTCAGCCACATTGTCGTCGGTATATTTAGTGCTTATAAACTTTCATTACCTAACAACAATTTTTGTAAAGGAGTTTTTAATTTTTGGTGATTCGATTCGCTGTTTGGTAGGATAATGGCTTGTTTTGTTTAAGATGAAAGGACACGTGGTGCTTTTTTTCAAAAGTCGTGGATCAATACCAGGTATAAAGTATTTCAGGTATGTACGGTATTATCCGATCTTCGGAACCGAATTTCACTAAAAAGCTTGTAAAATATTTATGTATCAAGGGTATTAAGTACAGTGCCTACAAACTTTCATGTCATACCAGTTCGTTTAAATAATAAATATTTTTTTTAAATCTAATTTGATTTACCAATTTTTTATTTTTACTTGCGACATTACCTTGACATTATTATAGCCTGCGTTTTTGTTGCTAGGGAGATAAGTATTCAAATGTTTAATGAGGAGGTAAAGAAACTCACAGTCTGCTCCACTAGTTTAATAGAAATAAATAAAAAACTATAAACCAAACATGTTTCGAAGACTTAAGTCTTCATCTTCAGTGGAAAGTAAAACATCTACAAAGGGGAGTACCTATGACATTGAGGCAACTAGTCAAGCAGGAAAAGAAAAACTTTTTGAATATGTAAAAAATTTCAAGTATAGAGATGATGAGATGAAAGAAAAGCTTTTCTTTCATCTCAGAACCTCGTGCTAAGATGAACTTTATTTCAAAAATGAACGTTTTCTACATTAAATTTAAAATTAAAACCTTTTAAAAGAAGGATTTCATTTTAATAAAAAATCTTTTTCATTATGTTTTACCGTAGAATTAAATAAACTTTAGTTTTCATGCTTTATTTTCTATACTTGAAATTTTTTACATATTCAAAAAGTTTTTCTTTTCCTGCTTGACTAGTTGCCAGTTGCCTCAATGTCATAGGTACCCCCCTTTGTAGATGTTTTACTTTCCACTGAAGATGAAGACTTAAGTCTTCGAAACATGTTTGGTTTATAGTTTTTTATTTATTTCTATTAAACTAGTGGAGCAGACTGTGAGTTTCTTTACCTCCTTATAACTTCACTCCACTTTGAGATGGACTACTTCAAGAAAATTTAAATGTTTAATGTGTCAAAGTCAAAAATCAAAAATGGAGCAAGGATTTAAAATTCCCTACGAAAATGAAAAAAAGGCTGAAAAGGCAACGCAAAACCTGTTGCCGAGAAAATCCAGAGACTCATGTGACAAAGAATAGTTTGAAACATATAAGAGATTATATGTCTTTGCGGCCACCTGGCTGCTCTGAAAAAGACTATTTTTAAGCTATAGACAAGGCCGCTGAAAAAAAACACATTTGGGAAAATTCCCTGTATTATTGCAAAATATTTGGGTTTGAACAACCCCGAAAAGTACACTGGTCATTGTTTACGCCGAACGTCGGCAACTCTTTTAGCAGAAGCTGGAGCAATAAGTATGCCTACACTGAAGCGCCCTGGTGGATGGAAGAGTACCACAGTTTCTGAAGGATATTTAGAGGATAGCGTATCCTCAAAAAATGAGGTTTCAAGGCAGGCGTACCATCTGGATCTCGCATTTCCTTACAGAAACTAGAGACCCAGACATTGAATCATGAGTCAACCTTTGCTGCAGGAAATTTAGCTATCAGCGGAACCTTCCAGAATTGCCAATTCTATGTAAATACAACCAAAAACATAAATTTATATTTTGTTATTTTGTTAATAATTTGTTATTTCGAAAACTCTTTTTTGCGTCTTAATGCCAACGCGGGCCATAATGTGTACTTTATGCCCGCACGGGCATAATGTAATCCATTATGTAGGTGGTATCTAAGGTATAAATACACAGTAATGCACTGGTATAACATAAAAATATAAGGGGAAGTTGTCATGTTTGTCACCATGTTTTAAGAGCCAAACTGCAATAAAGTGATATACAGGGTGATTCACGACGAGCGTGCATTAGAACTTTATGGAGAACTACTGAATATATGTTCCTGAAACTTTGGGGATTTGGGTTTATCGATATGCTCTCTTTAACTAAAATATTGACATGTTTCTGTCATTTCCAGTTATACCGGAAGTAGCTGCCAACTTTCGTTTTTTAAATACAACATGGTAATTTTTATTACATTTTTCGATTAAGCATTAAATACTAAGCACATTTTATAGAAAATGTTTTTATCAGACTCTATTAGTTTTTGAGATATCTGGACTTTTTGTAATTATTTGGCAAATGCATGACGATGAAATAATCCATATAATTTTTTTACCTTAGCGCTTGGACTAAAAATTTTTTCTCACCGAATAGCTAGAAGATCATCAAGTCTCAAAAACATTTCAAATTCGGCATAAAATATACAGGGTGGTCACAATTCAAGCCTCATTGTGAAAGAATTCAACCATTAAAAACTTTCTTATTTTAAATGGAACACCCTGTATATTTTTATTTAATTTGATGGCAAATTACTTGTTCTTTATAAATAGTATTTACTGTCCTATACCTATATCAAAGCGTTTTCTCAAAAAATCCAATTTTATTCCGAAAATACTATTTGTTCAAGTGTGTTATGAAAACAATTGTACTTAGAGGCTGTATACTGATGTCTATACGGAGGAAAAGTGATTGATTGCTGGAAAATACAATATTCTAAAGTGTTTCTTAATAATTTATAAATAAAATGCAGTTGATTGTTTTAAATTTAATGGTTTAAATATTATTTTTTTAAAAAAGCAAGGAAACAAGTTTATAAACTTTAAATTCTTTAATTAAAAATGTGTTTGAAAATTATACCTAATATCTTTTGATTATATTTTTAAAATATGTTCGAAATGATTGCCATTTACTTCCAAGCATTTATGTATTCTTTTCATCATGTTATTTCTTGTAGCATTCCTAATTTCTTGTGAGAGATTGAAATGCTGCCTTCACCCTTTCAATTAGATTTTCCTTCGTGGTGATTGGACGCGCGTAAACTTTATCTTTAATGGTTCCCCAGATGAAAAGTCCAGTGGAGTTAAGTCTGGCGAACGAGCTGGCCAGTGGAAGGGACCTTGGTTTGCGATCCACTGGTCATGAAAAAGTCTGTTTAGGGCAGTCTTAACAACTTGGGCGTTGTGTGCTGGAGCCCCATCGTTTTGATATCAATCACTTTTCCTCCGTATAGACATCAGTATACAGCCCCTAAGTACAATAATTGTTTTCATAGCACACTTGAACAAATAGTATTTTCGGAATAAAATTGGATTTTTTTAGAAAACGCTTTGATATGACAGATTGACAGTAAATACTATTTATAAAGAACAAGTAATTTGCCATCAAATTAAATAAAAATATACAGGGTGTTCCATTTAAAATAAGAAAGTTTTTAATGGTTGAATTCTTTCACAATGAGGCTTGAATTGTGACCACCCTGTACATTTTATGCCGAATTTGAAATGTTTTAGAGACTTGATGATCTTCTAGCTATTCGGTGAGGAAATTTTTTTAGTCCAAGCGCTAAGGTAAAAAAATTATATGGATTATTTCATCGTCATGCATTTGCCAAATAATTACAAAAAGTCCAGATATCTCAAAAACTAATAGAGTCTGACAAAAACATTTTCTATAAAATGTGCTTAATATTTAATGCTTAATCGAAAAATGTAATAAAAATTACCATGTTGTATTTAAAAAACGAAAGTTGGCAGCTACTTCCGGTATAACCGGAAATGACAGGAACATGTCAATATTTTAGTTAAAGAGAGCATATCGATAAACCCAAATCCCCAAAGTTTCAGGAACATATATTCAGTAGTTCTCCATAAAGTTCTAATGCACGCTCTTCGTGAATCACCCTGTATATCGCTAGACCATAAAGAAAGTGAGAGGAACAGATGATATAATACTTACCTATCTGACGAAGACCTGTTGCATATGTCTTAAGAATATTTACGCCACTTTAGCAAGGCTTGTTCTTTTATAGGATGTCTTGGTAGCAAAGGGCAATATTGTAATTCTACAGGTCAATATAAGAAAATGATTTCTTTCCGCAACACACGGTGTAAAAAAGTGATATGTTTAATTTTTAAAGAACCGATTATTTTACAAATAACTTGAAATCGAAAAAAAAAACATACGACGTAGTAAAATACTGATTTAATTATTAGCTGAAAATGGTTTGTACCTAGTAAAAAAGTACCTAATACCCCGACTACGGTAATATAGCCTGTTACACGGCTAGCGTTGCTCTAGTTCTACGAGAAAAGTTTTGCAAAACAAATCGGAAATTGATTAACTAGCGCGAATTCAATTACGAGCAGTTTTTGAAACTGATGACACTATCGGGGGATCAGAACACTTGTCTGTTGTGGTACGGAAGCGGTAAACTGGATATTTTCAATTAAGAACGATTTAGCCGTGTAGGGTATAACTGTATCTACTCAAAAATCTTAATTTATTTAATTACTTGAATATACCTGTCCTAATAGAATCATATCCTGGTTCAGAACTGCTATCATCATCTGATAGAGACATCTGATCTTGATGATAATCGACATAGGCATGATGATGATGAAAATGGTGCGGAACTGCATATTCCACTGCCGTGTGTCTGCTACCAACTCTAGTAAGTGTATTTCCCGCCGACAGAGTTCCACCTTGTTGTCTGTTTCCATGAGCTTGACAAAGAATACCAGCTAATGCGCTCTGTGGACCACCCATGGCGCTAAGGTCCAAACTGGGACGCCTAAAAATACGGTATAGTTGTTAAAGTTTTTTTCTGCCTTAAACTCAACATTTATAAATCGACAGAACAAACCCGAACAAACCCGTCAGAGTTGTTTACATTTTATCTCGAAGATGGTGGGGCAATGAATACGTAGTTGTTTCTATATGGCTGAAGTAGTGTGAACCGCATAACTTGAAATTGGTTGTAAAAAATTTATACAGGTTAGGCAAACAACTCAGCCGCTTAACGTTACACCAGTTGTAAATTAAATAAAGAAGAAACAGATTTCCTTAATTCACTTCCGTTCCCCTTCTACCAAGGTAAGGGGATTTTCGTACTCTCGTCTCGCAGACTTTATAAGGCGAGCTGTCAATACAGTGTTGCGAGGCTTAGTAAATTTCACTAGATCTAGTGTTTTTTTAAATATAGTGATTTAATGAAAACTTTTTCAAAAATTATATTTTCTATTGATTTCTCCATTCACATCCAAAATGTTATTTTAAAATTTGAATCTGTTGTTTTACGATTAAATTTCCTTAAAACCCTCAGTAATTAATAAATTATGAAAACATTTTTTAATAATACAGTAAAACCTCTCATAACGGACACCGGAACCGGAACTAGGTATATGAAATTCCATGAAAATCAACCTCTCTTGGGCGGACTCTCCTTTGGGCGGACGCGGACAGGCTTGTTTCATACAAAGAGTGCGAAACCCTCCTTTAAACGGACAAAAAAATTTTAAAAGTATTTGGGAGACGAATGAATACGGTGCAAAAACTCTCTGAAGACAGATCAGCAACCAAGCGCGAAAGGACTTTGCCGAATGAAAGTATGTGTGATTCCCCGACAGCAGTCCGCCGTTTATTTGTGAGGTGTAAGGTTAAAATCGCAAACAATGGCACAAAAATGTGGCGTTTTGAGTCTGAAAGAGAATATTGATGTTGTGGAAGTTTGTAATTTGATAACAATGATTTGGGCGAGTTCATTAACATTGATAGCAATGTGCTATTAGAAGATGATAGTGACCCCATTCCTACCGATTATGTAGTTCAAACTGAAACTACATCACTATCTGACGACTCTGATGAGGAAGTTGAATGCAATAATCAAACAAATGTCACCAATTATCGACAGAGTATGGTAAAGGAATTATAAGAGTATGCAAAGAATAGAGGTGACTCTACAGCAACGGAATTGTTATCAGAATTGGAATTACATTTTCTAGATTGCAAGTATAAAACGCAAACACGTCAAACTACGTTATTAGATTATTTTAGTACCTAAGTAGTATCCTAACTAAAACTAGTGTATTTTTGTTATGTTATGTTTATTTGCATATACATATACATAGTAATAATTTTGCATTTACATATTACCTAATAACAAATTTCCCATCGGCGGACACCTCTATTATGCGGACGGTCCCGTAGGTGTCCGCCTAAGAGAGGTTTCACTGTAAATGGTAAAAAAAATGTTTAAAAAACATCTTCTATATTACATTATGTAACCCTTAGTTAACTTCATTTTATCATATGCATCAATATCATATCAATTTTGGCAATCAAATTCCACGTAAGATGAATATTTATGCCTTCGAAATGTGTATGGAATGATTACTATTTTTTAGACATTGCAATTAAACTAGTGGAGCAGATTTTGGGTTTCTTTCCCCATTCTTTAAGTAACTTTTGTTACCAATTTCCAGTATCCATCTCCAACCGTTCCTGAGATAAAATTCATTAAAGGATTTTTTTTATAAAAAAATATGTCATATAACTAATGCTATTAAAGATTAAATAATTGCAGAAAATTTAGGAAAGGTATTGGACTTTTATTTCATAGAAATGCTAGATATTTTTTATACAGGGTATTTTAAAAATTATACTTTTCTGGGCAAGTAATTATTATGCGCCTCCCCCCACAGTGATTTACAATTTAAAAGTATATACAAGATGTCCCATAACTGATGGGCCATAGAGGACTCGCTGCATTCTATGTCGAACAAGTTTTTAAGTTCTTTGTATACAGGGTGGCCCAGATAAGAATGCACTCTACAGGGATCTCGTTAACGATAGGACATACAGCAAGGATCAAATTGGATCAAAGTTGCGTATTATTGAGTTCTGCTACATTATGTTTCCGAATTAAAAAAAATCCGAATATTTTCGAAGATATTTTGACAAAATCAATTTTATTCGTTTTTTCGCAACCAACATCAACTTTGTTTTTTTAAATAACAAGCAATTAGTAAAAAACCCAAGTTCTACACCCATGGATTGATATTATTCAGAATTGTGACATGGGTTGTTTTGCCCTACAAAGCTATGCCAACGTACCAAATTTCGGCAAAATAGTATAAGCAGTTTTTGAATTAATCCATAAAAACGATTCTAAAATTGTCACTTCAGCGCCGTCTAGTGCCCAAACTAAGCAACTTTGTACTAAGGCAAGTTTACCTAAATCGGCTAATTGTGGATATTACATATTCTTATTGTAAATTATGTCAAATAAAAAAATAGTTTTTAATCACAATTGGATCATAAATATAATAGAAACAAAAACATGTTCAATAAGGTGTTTATTTGCATTGAATATTAGTTTTTTTAGTCCAAAACGCCTAATAAATAATAGGGTGATATATCGTTGCGTTCCGAAAATAGAATGGAGTTCATAAAGCATAAAATAAAATATTACTACTTTTAAAAAATTAAAGTTGATGGTGGTTACGAAAAGACGAAACATCGGATTGAAAATTTCATTAAATTATCTTATACTGGAGGGAAAAAAGTGTCAATAAGAATATAAAATTTATTTTCACATATCTCTTCAAATAGAATCAGAAAACAAAAATAAAAGACCTCGTAAAAATTCGGTTTTTCTCAAATATTCGCAATTTTTTAAAATTGAAAACATGACGATTTATAATAAGACGTTTGACGGTTGGCAACCACAGATGACACAACAGATGATAACGGTAGATTCGCAAAGTTCCTAAACCGGTAGTGGGCCGTAACAAGCTCACAAGACAGGTGGTATTATTTGTCTGCGATTGAAACGATGAAATTGTGAAAGTAAAGCTTCTAGGACTAATGACCTATATAGTTGTGCACACAGTAAAGTTTTATTGAGATTTATTTCATAATAAAATGTACATTAGATAGAGAACACATTCGAAATTCTTTAGTATAATAAAAACAACTGGGGGTTGATTGTTATTTTTCTTAAAGGTTGATTGTTTCGTTTGTTGTTTCCACAGGTATGACATCAGTTTGACGACATGGTCCCCTAGAAGGTCCTGGGTCCAATATATAGTCTGAAATATAAGTACTTATTAATTAATTTTAATAACATAGGTGTTAAGTTTTGATATTACTCCTTGCATTTAAATATTTTCTAAATCTTTATCATTAATCGCTACAAACCCTTCAAGGAGAAGTCTCGCACTGGAATATCTATTAGTAGATTATGTACTCTCACTGCTCCCTTTTGGACTTCTCTACACTGATTGCATCGAGTCTATCTTGGGAATCGGAGATCTGACTATATCCAATTCTCGACTTTTCACTGGTATTGAGCAAACATCTGAACAAATAAATAAAAAATTTAATATTTTAATGTGTTTGTCACAAATTCGTCCTTCACCATTGGGAGTTCGAGAGATACGAAGTCTGTTAAATTCGTGCCAAATTGCATAATTATGGGCCCAATAATATACCGAAAAAAAAATCAAAAAATAATTCTTCCAAAGTATTTGGAAAAATCAAAAATTTTGTGTTTCGGTTTTTTTTTCCTGACTTTGATTGATGTCCTTTGATGTCCAAAAATTTATTTCACTTTATTATTGATGCTTTTTATTCTCCATAAGGCATAAACCTCCATCATCACATCTTTAATACAAAGTTTCGCCTTTGGTTCAGTATCATCATCTTAATTTATTTAAATACGTGCCTGGTTTTCTCATTTTTTTAAATGGAACACCCTGTATATTTTAATCTAAAAAGATACTATTTTAAATTCTCCTTTCAAATATATAACACACCATGGATGATATTGGTTTCCTAGGCAATTTATTAAACTTTCTAGATTAAAATATACAGGGTGTTCCATTTAAAAAAATGAGGTTAGGTCCAATAACTTTTTTACCTGACCCCGTATACATATTCTGGAAACGGAAGATTATTCAACAATCAATATACAGAAACTTCTGTATGAAACATTTTTCTGTATCTCTTTTAACTAAGAAAATATAGAGTAATTTTGAAGCTGTCAATTTTTTGAATTTTCCCCCGTATCTCTTAAGCGAGCGAAAATTTTCAAATTTTGATTTTACCATTTTAAGTTTGGCCCAAAAAGAGCACATGACATCTACATTATTTTTTTGATAGAACTAACAATAACGGAGATACCCTATAAAAGTGTCGAAAATGGGACACCCTGTACGATCCTGTAATTTAATTTTGTTCTGAAGAAACTGAAGATTTTAAAATTATTATTGCTATTTCCTTAATTATTATTATTACGTACTGCTACTGCTTTTTTAATATTTTAAACTATTAGTTGTATCAAGAGATTTGTACTTAATGTACCCAAGTATACAAATAATTTATTTTATTAACACAAATAAAGTTTGACTCTTAAAGCCACGTTAAAAAGGCATTGAGCTTCACATTTTCGAATTATACTTAATTTTTAAAAAGAAAGTAAATGACAGGAACGTACGAGGGGTATTTTAATGAAGACCTAAAGCAGAAACGTCGCATTAAAGATCTGATGATGCCATCTTGTGAGGAATAAAAAGTAGCAATGAGGAAGTGAAATTTATTTTTGGACATCTGTTCGAAGTCCGTAAAAAATAAAAACTCAAAATTTTTTATTTTCTTTAAAAATTTTTATTTTTTTTTGCGGTCACTTTGCCCCAATTTAACCGACTTCGTATGTCTTCTTACTGTTTCCGAAATCTCAATGGTGACGGACGAATGTGTTACACTCTGCATAAGCACAAGCACGGCCGGATTTAGGCGATAGGCTTCATAGGCTGCAGTCTAGGGACCCGCTCCACAAAGGAGGGCCAACACTACACAAAGAGGGGACCGCCCCACGAAGGTCCCGCGTAGTGGTGTGAATTAGCAGCACTTACTCCGTTACTATAAATTTTGTTGACCTTTTTTCATTCGGGATGGTGCGTCCGGTCAAGACACATAGGATTTCCCATGTAAATTGCAAGGTGGTCAAATATTCGCTCCGCTATTTATTTTAGCTCAAAAATGAAATGAATGAATTTTAAAGACTACAATAAAAATAATGTTCAATTTAAAGTGTATTTTCCTACTAATTTAAAAGTTATTGAACAAAATGTATTTTTAAAATGATAAACTAATACGGACCTAATACATTTCTGGCAGTACACCAGCAAATAAATATTAAAAATTTGTCATTCATTTTATGTCAATGATAAGGTTAGGGACAGGTTTTGAATAAAATTACTTACTCAATAACTGTAATAACCTTCCAGTAAAGAATATCAACAGTAAATTATACACAATAAACAACCAAAAACGCAATGATAAATTTTTACAAAAATTAAACGAAATTTAGTAATAATATTTACGGAATTATTCTGATTAATGTTTAAGAAGGCGCCAACAACGCTCCACCAACAATATCCACCAAACAATATCCCAAACGATTATAAATCTCCCTTCTTACATTGGGCAGGTAGTATTCTATTTAGCAAAGGTATCTTTAGATTCAAATTTTTTTATTGTTGATCTACCTGGAATAGGTCGATTAGGAAAGTCTACTGAAAAGAAGTCTACCACTTGATAACCATTTCTGCTGTAGCACAATTTAATCAATGCAACTTTTTCCTCAACCGAATGACTTATGGCGATTAAAAATATTCTAGTCTACCACTTGATAACCATTTCTGCTGTAGCACAATTTAATCAATGCAACTTTTTCCTCAACCGAATGACTTATGGCGATTAAAAATATTCAACGGGAAAATTATTTGAGAAGAACTAAAAACGCAATCAAATATTGACAAGTGTAAATCTGAATACAAAGGTAATTAGTGGTCTTTTCATTTTAACATGAATTAAAATTAAACATAATCGTACTTAAGATTTAGTTTGAAGACAGAATTTTCTTAATATCTTAAAAACGGCATGTGGAAAAAATTTCAAATTTGCTGGACTTTTTATTCTCATTATTCTCTTTAAAAGTCTTAATAAAAGCTGTCTTTAAAATCAATACGGGAGTAAATATTTGACCACCTCGCAATTTACATGAGAAATCCCACGTATTTGTTGAATTACGATTCAGTTTTCGGTTACTTTTTTTGCAAATCAGAGCCCAATAGGGGGGGGGGGATCGCCACAGGTTTAGTCAATGGCCCCATAGATCCTAAATCCGGCCCTGAGCTCAAGATATACATACCTTTAGTTCTTCGCTTGCAGAAAAAATTCTTATGGCACATTGTGAGGACTGACAAGTTGTGACTTTATACAATCAAGTTTCGATTTAGAGAGGTGTTTAGATTAACTGTGATCCATCTTAATCAATTTAATATTTTTTAGGAATGAAAATATATTTTAACAAAATATTTTAAATATGCGAATTATGACCATGTTTTTTAAATAATATAGCTTAAAATATTCAGAATTATTATTATCCTAAAAACTTAGTTAATTGTTTTAAACTCATTCCGATACTCAGTGTCATCTACCGCTAATTACCTGAAGCGTCTTGGCTGGAGATAGATTTAATTTTTTTAGTGTAGGATGTAATTACATATTAGAACATAGTTTTTCATACCGAGCAACATTTTATATAGTTTTCGATATTGTCACAAATTAAAATAGTACTCTAGTCTAGCTCGAGTCAAATTTATATTTTTTGACAAACCTCATACAACCTATACAACTGAAAAATGTAACATTTTAGGTTTTGGACCAAGCAGAACTTTTTATAAAGAATAACTTTTTTTCGAAAAATGAATGCGCCAACTTAAAAGTGGCACACTGTATGTATTTTTTTATTTTTTTATTTACTACATTTTGTTATCATGATTTATGCTAGAAATAAAATACTATGCTAATAAGATTTATTATTAATTACCCCCCCCCCCCCCCCCCTTCTTTTTAAATTTTTTAAATTAGTATTTACTAGTGAATTTTTAAAGAGCGATCTAGTGATTTTTCAAATTTTGACCTGGCAACACTGCGACACGTCCAATACACAAAGGTTTTGCCCAGTAACTATCCTATATTTACCTGCGCTGCGTATCTGTTTTGGCACATAATTTAATGCACAATAATTTTAAAATATAAATTATTGTGCATTCAAGTATGTGTTTTGGCACACAATTTAATGCACAATAATTTTAAAATATAAATTATTGTGCATTCAAGTATGTGTTTTGGCACACAATTTAATGCACAATAATTTTAAAATATAAATTATTGTGCATTCAACTATTTTCCAAGCAAGATCATGCTCAAGATATGTTTCTTGTTAGGTTTATCAGGCAAACATATAACCGAATAATTATAAACACAAATCGTTTGTATTGTATATTTAAAATAAAACTGTTTCATATTTATTGTTCATATTTTCTGTATTGCACGATAATTGGGTAATTAATTTTGTTATACTAAAAACGGTGGCAGCTAGAGGAACTAGCAGAAATGCCACTTCCTTGCCTTAGGTTATTTTATTTCGTGGACAATTATTGGGTTGGGAAATTGGACTAGTTTGGCTCTTCTTCTATATTCTCGCCTACGAGTCCCCACGGGGAGGGGATCAAACTAAGTTTGGAGGGGGTTTCATACAAGGAAAAGTTACGAAAAGTAATACCTTGTCGCGTTAGTCAAACCGGTATATATGGTATTTTTCATGTTAAATTGTTGGTTTGGAAGGGGGTTATAACCCCGTGATCGATATCACGGGCATGCATCGGGCACACACATTCCATGCTACTTACGCAAGAGACGGTAAACTATAATGTATGTATTGATTATCGTAGTGCACAATTATTTTTCTGTGCACTGGGCCACTGGGTATATATGGAAATCAGCACAAGAATAAATTACTTAACAAATAACAATGAGGATACGGCTTTGGTTCGCAGCCTTTGAGGAATAAACAATTCACATTCTTAGGCAAGTTGTAAACAACTTCCCAGGAAAATAATCGAGGAGCTTTGAAAATTAGTATAATTTTTCCTTGATGTTTCCTGTTAATTAGACAAGGACATTACGTCTCATTCGAATGTTCGGAACGTACTTTTTATAAAGGCCTTATTGGAACCTGCTTTCATGTTTCACACTACCACATTAAGAGCTGTCATATTTGTCGTTATTGTTAAATAATATTCTTTGTTGTTTTTCAGCGTTTGTGTGTTGAATTCAAGTATCGTTTGTGGAAAAAATAGTAATTCTTGACTCAATAAACTGAATAAAAATATAGACTTTTGAGTCACATCCGAACATTGTTTGTGTTTCCTAACAAAGACATATCAAACCGATTAGCTGTCACAGTAGGAACAGAAACACACAGAAGATAAAAATAGATGGATTTTCTACAGATCTCCATCTCTTTTTTGTTGTGTTTATGTTCGTAATAACAGGTGTCACATTGACGTGTACAAAGCAGATAGAAATGCCGGGTTCATGATTATTTCAAGTCAATGGAGCATTATAACATTATTTATTTAAACTTTTAAAGAACTCACATACATTAGCAAGCTGAGTTAATACATTCAGGGGTAGTTTCATTATTGTATTCACTAACCCATATTGCATACCTATAGTAGATTTGGGTACCAAATAATTCTTCTTTATTTTTTCTTGAACGAGAAAAACTTGTTCTTGATAAAAAGTTTTGCTCGTTATGAAAGTACGACTAGCATTGAAAAGAAAATACAGGGTGACAATTTAAAAACTTGAAATGGCCATATATTAGAAACGAAAAACTGAAGAAAAAAACGCAAAAAACTGTTTCTATAAAACGAAGGGGGAACAAAAACAAGCGTATTAGCCCACCCCTATCTGCAACCCCTTTGACAGGGTAAGATAAACCCTTAAAATCTTAAATAGAAAGGGGGTCGAGTGATACATCATTTTGAAGCTTTTGAAAAATGCTTTCCAATGGTACCATAGAAAGGCACATTTCAGGAAATTCTTCTCTGTTTATTAAGGAAAACAATAAATGAAAAGCCAATTTTGAAATTTTTTATTATTAGTTAATTAAATGTTCAAAATGATTGCTACCAATATCCTGGCATATTAAGAGGTATCTCTTAAGAATTCTAAACAGTTTAAGCCTCGGTATTTCGTATTGGTTTATTTGCTATTTTTTTTTTGTCGAAAAAAAAAAATTTGTTTATAAATATTCGCATTTTATTATCACAGAATTTACCTTAAAGGTAATTTTGTAGTATTATTATTTTATGAACAGTGAACTTTCGGTTCAGTTTAAATGAAAAGCAGCACTTCTTATCTTTAACAATGCACAGCACAGCTCAACGGGTAGAAATTATTTTCATTTATGGTTCCCAGGATCAATGTTTTTTAAGAACAGCTCAACGTTTTAACGAAAGGCATCCAGGTCAAAATGTAAGCCCGGAGTATGTTCGCCAACTAGTAGCAAAATTTAAAGAAACTGGTTCTGTCGCGAATATAAAGAGAAATCAACCGAGACTAGCCGACGAAGCAGCGCAAATTGAAATTCTGGTTCAGTTTTCAATGAATTCAACTTTATCAACTCGTCAAGCAGCTGTAGCAACTGGATTATCTCATGAATCAATAAGAAAGGTACTTAAAATTCATAAGTTTTATCCCTATAAACTGCACATACTGCAAGAACTTGGTGACGACGACCCTGACAGAAGAATACAGTTTTGTGAAATAATGACAGATAGAATTACGGCGGAACCTCGACTAGTTAAAAATATTTGCTTCAGTGATGAGTGTACCTTTTATTTAAATGGGCATATTAATAATCAAAACTGTCGTTACTGGAATGACGAGAACCCCCACGTATTTAGAGAAGGGCATACCCAGTACCCCCAGAAAATTAATGTTTGGGCTGGTATATTGGGAGATGGATGGGAGAATATTTATACAAGGAAATTTAAATGGCGACAGGTATGCTGAAATGCTACAGAGGTCTATCGAACCACTAATAGTGCGAGAATTAGAAAATCAGAGGGACATACTCGGAAATTTATCTTTAGAAGAACTACATTTCCAACAGGATGGAGCACCTCCGCATTTTGTAGATCCCGTTAGGCAGTGGTTGGATGATAATTATCCCAACTAGTGGATTGGAAGAAGAGGTCTTGTTGAATGGCCACATATATTCCCGGACCTAACACCTCTTGACTTCTTTTTATGGGGTCACCTAAAATCTGTTGTTTTTAAAACGCAACCTGAGCCACTAGAGCAACTTCAGCATAGAATAGTTCAGGAATGCCGTGCTATATCCAGAGAAACCTTTGCAAATGTACGTGAAGAATTTGAAAGTAGGCTTTATTATTGTCTTCAAAACAACGGAAATCATTTTGAACATTTAATTAACTAATAATAAAAAATTTCAAAATTGTCTTTTCATTTATTGTTTTCCTTAATAGACAGAGAAGAATTTCCTGAAATGTACCTTTCTATGGTACCATTGGAAAGAATTTTTCAAGAGCTTCAAAATGATGTATCACTCGACCCCCTTTCTATTTAAGATTTTAAGGGTTTATCTCACCCTGTCCAAGGGGTTACAGATAGGGATGGGCTAATACGCTTGTTTTTATTCCCCCTTCGTTTTATAGAAACTGATTTTTGCGTTTTTTTCTTCAGTTTTTCGTTTCTAATATATGGCCATTTCAAGTTTTTAAATTGTCACCCTGTATATGATATACTGGGTGTCAGAAAAATATTATGGAAAATATCTATTTTAAATAGCATAACTTCGAAACAAGTTTTAGGCTTCAGTAGAACCACCGTTATTCTCAATGTACTTGATAACGTTGTATTTGTCGTATCCTGTTTTTTAATTGATTACAATTTTGAGGTCTATTTTTGTAAACATGTTCCTTGATTCGTTCCCACAGGAAGAAATCAAGTGGTGTGAGTTCGAGGGACATATGTTCTACAGGGCGTATTAAAAAAAATTAGTAGTTAAGGTAAACAGCACAGATTTTTGTTAATAATATATACAGGGTGTCCCATAACATAACCAATGGTACAGAGGAAAACTGCAGATTCCTTGGATAAAAATACTGCGATTTGGCCATGCTTAGTTTAGTTCAATAGCTGGTAATAACTGAGATACAGGGTGTCCAAGTAAAAATTTAATTTTCAATTTTCCTAAATAACTTATTTCTGAATCAATAATTTTGCACAAAATTTTGTGACTAGGGTTTTTTTGGGGAAAGGAATTTGAATTTGTTAATAATTTTGATGTAGATTATAGGGGGCGCTCTCTGCGGTACTCTGGATACATAGAAAGAAACTTTTTTGTGCCTTAGTATAATTATATTTTTATTAAAAATATCAGTTTTTCCGTCATTTTTAAGCAATAAAGGTATACTTTGTAAATGTCGCTCCGACTAACCGTTTTCGAGATATTTTCAATTACAATTTCTAATGCGCCCGCTTAAATTTTGATTTGTAAATGTGAAATTTGTCACAGTAGGCTTTGGTAAAAACTCTTTAACTTAAAGGCGTTTTTTTGTGAAAAAAATACTTATTCTTATTATCATACCTATGCGATAATAATCGGTGCAAGTACATTGCAAGAAACGGTGGTTCTGCTGACGCTTAAATTTTTTTTTTGAAATATTATTTAAAATAGATAATTTCCATATTTATCTGACAATCAGCTTCATATAATTTTTTTCAATGTCAGTCTCACTTTTATAACGAGCAACACTTTATATTAAGAATAGCTTTTCCTCGTATAGGCAAAAAAAGTTTTCCATTTGGTAACCATACCTAAGCAGACGCTGTATAAGAGAGGTATATATTTTACCTCAGAACGGTAGGAAATTGTTAACAAAAGTTACTTCGATTTTTACATAGAATCGAGAAATGCTAAAATATACAGGGCGTTCAATTTAAAATAACAATATTCAACAGATTCCATCGATTTATGAGCGATTTTTAATTTGTGACGTCACGATGCGCATCAATTTGTTTCTGCTGAATGCATTTTGTTGTCAGTTGCTGTTTTTGGTTGGTTTGGATCCCTACTTTCTCCCCTCTTTTTGATTTCCCGATATCTTTTAATATGCCACTCACTGTGAATGACCCTGTTTATATAACCTACTCCAAACACCATTTAAATATTCTAAATTGCAATTGATTAATTTTAATTTAAAGTTGTATTTAGCATGTATTTAGTCATGATCAATACAAATTAATTTATTATTAAAGCCGTATTAGAGTCGGCAATAAAAATTTCCGGTGCAATGGTAATTATAATTGCACGAATTCATGCGCAGTAAACCGTTATCGATCAGCTGGCGCATTGCCAACAGTCCGAACAGCAGTTTCTAGTGTGGAAATCCCTAAAATACCCCTCGAATTAGAGATGAGCAAACCTGTTCGTTGTGATTAGCAGTTAAAGCTACTTACATATGCTTAATAAAGAATGTGAACTGTTAATTTAAGTACCAGTTAGTTTAAATAGCCATTAGCTGTTCAGAGGTGCTTCGACCAACTAATAACATTTAAAAATAACAGAATAATCCATCTCTATCCAGACTTACACCGGCAATGGGAATGAAAATGGCGCGTGTCCCATTTCTGGCAATGCGAGACAGCTGATCGAGAACGGTGTACTGCGCATGAATCCGTGCAATTTTAATTACCAGAAGACTAGAATTGCCGACTGTAATACGGATACCATGCTGGTGCTGGCGCAATGCGAGAAGTATTTGGCCAGCTGATCCAGAACGGTTTAGTGCGCATGAATAAGTGCAATTATAATTGCCATTGCCGGCGCAAGAGGAAAAAATTGCCGACTCTAATACGGCTTTTAGAACGTTCTTACCTAGACAACTGATTATGCTGAAGGGCTTCGTCAAATTCGCTCTCGGAGATTTGCTTCGACGAATTTGTAGCAATAATAACACTATACGTTTCGTGGGGTAAATTTGCAGTTTCTTCCAGAGCCTTTCCCATATTTGGCTGAGTGTTCAATTGTGATGATATGTGCTGATCAGGCGTTTCCTGATAATTCTCCTTATTACGCCGAGGACTACGACCTCGATCCGATACAGACGTTGCACTCCAATATCCCCACGCCATTTTTAGTTGTAAACTTTAAAATGGTATTTGGCTTAAGTATGACTCGTTGAATCGCTGGACTTGACGGTATACAACTTCCATTTTTCTTTTATAATTTAATTGCTGGGATATAAAATGTCTGCAGTATTAGAGCTGTAAAGAGGTAATACATTTTTATAAACTACAATCATATTTAATGAGCATAACAAAATTATATCACATAAAAACGTATTTTGATGAAATTTTTGAATTTCAACATTTTCTCAAATTGTTGGAAAGCTTTTTTTAAATGCTGGCCGCACCTACTTACTTTGGTGCTTTGTTAAAAATTTTGTTTAAAAAAAAAAGTTATTGAATCATTTCGAAAATTTTGTGTCAGTACCTTATTTTAAAAATTGTTTTAATATATAAGGTGTTCCTTAATGACGTGCTAATATTTCAGGGAGTGATTCCTTAGGTCATTTTATAAAGAAAGTCCATATGAACATACAGGGTGGCCAATTAGTGCGACAAAGCTCAATATCTCTTTTACCGCTAGGGATAGCGGAACACTTTTTTTACGAAAGTTATTAAGCGTTAAGAGATGCAGCTTTTAAAATTATTTTCAACCATACAGGGTGCTCCAAATGGGCGATGTGATAAAAATTTCATATTTTTTAAATGGGACACCATGTATATTTTTACATATTTGAATTCACCGTAAAATTCTGTACATAGCACCGTAATTATTTGTACACATTTTTGCAACGTTGCCAAATAGATTGGAAAATTCCTAAAATTTGTGCAAAAACATGGTTCAATGAAATGTGTAATATTTCTTAACTTATAATAATTTGAAATAAAATATTTTTATGTCGGAAAGAGGAATGTTGACAGAAGTCCCGTATGATAACACATATCAATATTTTTATACAGGGTATTTTCTATGGATATGCCAACATTACGAACTTGAAACCTGAGTTTCGTAATTTTTTTAAATGAAACACCCTGTATATGATTACTTTATCTTGTAGATATTTTAATCCTCTCTAATTTTTATTAAGGTCTTTCTATGCCTATCTCTACCAATCTTGGTGGTATTTCAATTTTTATTTAAACTCGAGCAAAAAAAAGTGGTTGTATTTTACCATTGTCCTTTTTCTAGTCACCTATGACAAAATAAAAACAAAATGTTGTAATTTAAAAAAAAATTATTTATTCATACGGGAGCATACGACACAAAAATATTTTAGCGAGTCAAGCTTGTGGACAATTTCTAAAGTAAATTATTAGCTAACTATTTGTTCATATAGTGATTCCCACTAACTTGAACACATAATTCAATACGTTTTTCAAAAGAATGAGTCATGTTTCTACACATTTTTAACTGTTTTCAAAGTATTGCCTAATAATTTGTTCATAGTGACCCCCATTAACTTTAACACATATTCAATACGTTTTTCAAAAGAATGTTTCTAGACATTTGCCGAGTAATACTTTGAAAACAGTTCCAAATGTGTAGAAACATGACTCATTCTTTTGAAAAACGTATTGAATTATGTGTTCAAGTTAGTGGGGGTCACTATATGAACAAATAATTAGGTAATAATTTACTTCAGAAATTGTCCACAAGCTTGAATCGTTAAAATATTTTTGTGTCGTATCCTCCCGTATGAATAAATAATTTTTTTTTAAATTACAACATTTTGTTTTTATTTTGTCATAGGTGACTAGAAAAAGGACAATGGTAAAATACAACCACTTTTTTTTGCTCGAGTTTAAATAAAAATTGAAATACCACCAAGATTGGTAGAGATAGGCATAGAAAGACCTTAATAAAAATTAGAGCGGATTAAAATGTCTACAAGATAAAGTAATCATATACAGGGTGTTTCATTTAAAAAACTTACGAAACTCAGGTTTTAAGTTCGTAATGTTGGCATATCCATAGAAAATACCCTGTATAAAAATATTGATATGTGTTATCATAGGGGACTTCTGTCAACATTCCTCTTTCCGAAATAAAAATATTTTATTTCAAATTATTATAAGTTAAGAAATATTACACATTTCATTGAACCATGTTTTTGCACAAATTTTAGGAATTTTCGAATCTATTTGGCAACGTCGCAAAAATGTGTACAAATAATTACGGTGCTATGTACAGAATTTTACGGTGAATTCAAATATGTAAAAATATACATGGTGTCCCATTTAAAAAAATATTAAATTTTTATCACACCGCCCTTTTGGAGCACCCTGTATGGTCGAAAATAATTTTAGAGGCTGCACCTCTTAACGCTTAATAACTTCCGTGAAAAAAGTTTTGCGCTATCCCTAGCGGTAAAAGAGATATTGAGCTTTGTCGCACTAATTGGCCACCCTGTATGTCCGCAACGGCTTAAATTTTTTGCTACAGGATGTTGAATTTTTATTTTTTTAAATGGTTAGTTTTTAAATGGTTATTTTTTAATATCTCAATTGTTCCACCAGTGGCGCCAATGCAAACATGTCCTCTTATATTTTTTACAAAAAAGATGGTACGCCACTGACATTTCTCTATGTGGATATTTTTTCTGATTAGTCTGGTCAATTCTACATGGTAACGGTATCTTGAGTTTTTTTCGTCAGACCGTTCTTGATTAAAACCACTAAATTCATATTGAAACTCATTATTATTTACATTGATAAAATATTAATGAAAAATTTCGTTTTATAAAAATTGTTGGAAATGGCCACCTTCACTTAAAAGGCATACTTCTGCCCGTCTTCACATCAAATTGTCCACTCCAACAATTTTTATGAAACAAAATTTGTCATTAATTATTTTATCAATGATGTTTCAATATGAATTTAGTGGTTTTAATCAAGAACGAGAAAAACTCAAGAGGCCGTTTTCATGTAGAATCAACACCCTGTAGCAAAAAATTTAAGCCGTTGCGGATATATATGAACTTTTCTTTATAAAATGACCTAAGGAACCACAATTATAGCACGTCATTAAGGAACCCCTGTATGTAAGCACAGCCAAAGTCAGCATATCATTTTCAATTATACAGGGTCCGCAAGCGAAGCGTGGACGGTAGATTAAATCGTTATCGAAGAACTTATCAACAATACTGAAACAGCTTGAGATATTGGATTAAAAGCGGCATGTTTTAAAAATATTTTACATTATACAGGGTGGCCCAAAAAAGTGTGACAGCATAAAGTTATATTTTTTAAATGGGACACCCAGTATTTTATTGCATATTTAGGTTCGTATTACTATCGTTTATAAGCACCTCAAATTTTATTTAATTTGGTTTTGTAGTTTCGGAGAAATAAATTAAAAACTAAAAAAAAAAGTTTTGCAGTCCTGAATAAAAAAAATCAGAAAAAATAATCCAGAACTATTTTTTTAACCTCGGCATTACGTGAAATTTATGACAAGAGGTCTAGAGATACTATGAATGTAATTGCGTTTATTTATTTTATACAGGGTGTTCATAATAAGCTTTCAAAAACCCCACATTTTAAAATAATTTTTCTCTAGTTTTTCAAATGGAACACCCTGTATATTATTTGGCTATTTGACATAGAATTCATAGACAATTTTTTTTTGTAATACAAGCATATAATTATATCCAGCCGTTTTCGAAATAATTGTAAATATCATAAATTATGTTGTTTAAATAGAGTTCTTATTGGGAAATTTTGTTATAGGCGACTAGACTAATAATTGTAAACTAAAGTAAATGTTCAAAATAGCTTCCTTTTACTTAATTTAATGATTTTCCTCTACTGTCAACAGAACTTTTAATTCATTTTCTTCATTAATAACGGGTTTATTGATTATCATCATTTTTGTGTACGCAGTACTTCCTGTTGCTACAAATCTTTGCAACAACTTCTCGAAGGTTTTTGGCCTCGGCTTTCTCTCAATATCTGGATATCTTTCAGCATACACTAGGCTCGCGAGGAGGCAATTTCTTGCACATTCACCATCAAAAATCATATTTACCATTTCTAAAGTTGTAAGATTCGACATTTTGTGTAAGTTAGTACTTAATTTCGACGACTTAACAAATGTAAATAATTTTATTTGGCTGTCATAGTGACAATCTAAACAAAAAGAAATCATGGCAACTCGATTAAGAATAAAAAATAACATTAAATAATAAAAGTAGCAAAAATGTATGCTATTAAAATTTATATCGAAATAACTAAAATACGGTAAACTCTAAGATTAAAAGGAAGCTATTTTGAACATTTACTTTAGTTTACAATTATTAGTCTAGCCGCCTATAAGAAAATTTCCCAATAAAAACTCAATTTAAACAACATAATTTATGATATTTATAATTATTTCGAAAACGGCTGGATATAACTTATATGCTTGTATTATAAAAAAAATTGTCTATGAATTCTACGTCAAATAGCCAAATAATATACAGGGTGATCCATTTGAAAAACTTGAGAAAAATTATTTTAAAATGTGGGGTTTTTGAAAGCTTATTATGAACACCCTGTATAAAATAAATAAACGCAATTAAATTCATAGTATCTCTAGACCTCTTGTAATAAATTTCACGCAATGCCGAGGTTACAAAAATAGTTCTGGATTGTTTTTTTTGATTTTTTTATTCAGGACTGCAAAACTTTTTTTTTTAGTTTTTAATTTATTTCTCCGAAACTGCAAAACAAAATTAAATAAAATTTGAGGCACTTATAAACGATAGTAATACGAACCTAAATATGCAATAAAATACTGGGTGTCCCATTTAAAAAACTATAACTTTATGCTGTCACACTTTTTTGGGCCATCCTGTATAATGTAAAATATTTTTAAAACATGCCGCTTTTAATCTAATATCTCAAGCTGTTTCAGTATTGTTGATAAGTTCTTCGATAACGATTTAATCTTCCGTCCACGCTTCGTTTGCGGACCCTGTATACAGCTTAAACAGCTAAAAAGTCATGTTGTAGTACTCATTACTGATTATTGTGGCTTAGTTAAATGGGTTAGATAACCCGGTTCTTGTTACTGTCTAACGAAGATATCTCATAGAACCACCATAACAGCAATAACCACAAAACATATTTATTCAGGAATTAGAATTACTGAAAATGACCTGTGACAGCTGTCATATTTATACTGAGTAAATCGTTCTTACGTAGGTGTAATAAAAGCCCTCTAGGTCCTATGACATCAGAGATATGGGACCCGGGATGCTGGTAGACTCTTCACTTTGGTTTTAAAGGGAATATGTACTGTATCACTGGGTAACCTATACAGGGTGTTACAAATTCGGCCTTCACCATTCCGGGATTACGAAAACGGTATAAGATAGGAAGTCGATTAAATTGGGGCAAAGTTGCGTAATTATGGCCGAATAATATGCGCAAAAAAATCAAAAATAAATACAGGTGCTTTCAAAATATTTGGAAAAATCTAAAATTTTGCGTCTATTTTTATTCTATTCCTGTCTTTGCTTGAAGAGATGTCCGAAAATGAATTTCACTTTCTGATTGCTACTTTTTATTCACCACAAGATGGCATCATCAGATCTTTAATGCGACGTTTCGTCTTTAGGACACCATCATCAACTTAATTTTTTTAAATTAGGCCTAGTTTTTTGTTCAAATTATAAAAGAGGACCGAAATCTACATGTTCAGTGGTATATACAAGTATATAGGTACACTTACTGGTTTTCCGACGTTTTGTTCTTTAAATTGACCATCTTCATTAAAATATCCCTAGTGCGTTGCTGTAATTTACTTTTGTTTCGAAGAAACTGGGATTTTAAAATTATTATTACTATTTCTGTCTGATTGTTATTGTTATTACGTAATACTACTGTTTTTTCAAACTAATAATTGTATCAAATTTCACTTAGCATAAATACAATTAATTTTATTAATACAAATAAAATTTGACTTTTAAAGCTAACACTTTCCTAAGACTTTTAAAAGAGGCATTGAGTGTTATATTTTCGAATTAAACCGAATTTAAAAGAAAAGTAAATTACAGGAACGTAGTAGGGATATTTTAATGAAGATGGTCAATTTAAGGAACAAAACGTCGGAAAACCTGTAAGTGTTGTATGCAACTGAACGTAGATTTCGGCCCTCTTTCATAATTTAAAAAAAAAGATCCAGGCCCGTATTTTAAAAAATTAAGTTGATGATGGTGAACTAAAGACGAAACGTCTCATGAAAGATCTGCTAATGCCATCTTTTAGATAATAAAAAGTAGCAATGAGAAAGTGAAATTTATTTGAACATCTCGGATCAACCTTTTTTTTGCTTTGTTCGAAAAAAGCCAGAATAAAATAGAAACCGAAACTCAAAATTTTAGATTTCTTCAAATATTTTGAATTTATAACACCTTGTAGAGTCGAAGAGAACATAGCCCTTATGTATGTTTAAACCAATTTAACTAATTTAATTCTGTAAACTATATTTAAAGATTAAATGCTTAAATTTTGTTTAAACATTTATATAAGTATACTCAATATCCCGGTTAGTGATTTTTTTATTAAAATGTATTTAGCAACCGATAACAGGAATAATGCGCGTATTCTAGCGTTTTTTTCATGTGTATCACTTAACTGGTTAGCAAAATATTCTTATTTTTGCGAACAGAAAAATGTAATCGTTCAGCCAAAATGGCTAGTTGGTCAGCAACTTATGGACAGCAAACATTTCTGAATCAGTCAGTAATTAATGTCATACTAGACTAGAGTGCTCTAAATAATTTTGGTACGCAAATTAAATATGCTATGAACGATCCACTTAATCAGATATTAGTAAGCAATCAGCGGGTAAGCAAAATATTTAATCTTGGTCATCAAAAAAAAAGCAATAAAACGTGAAATAGTGACAGTGGCCTGGGAAAACAAGTTAAAACCCGCCCCCGCTACACTTATTGTAGCCGATATCCTTCTGTATTCGGCAAAAGAAAACACAAGAGAGTTACATAAATTGAGAGTGCCCTGGGAAAATTAGCTATTCTTATCACGCGAGTGCCCACAATAACGAACCTTGCCGATTATACAAAATAAACGCAATCCAATGATTTATATTGATAACCATTACTTAATATGCAAACCTCTGAAGTAAACTGCTTCTATACATGTTTTTTTCTACTGACCAATTGTGAAATCTTGCTGTAGTAATCATTTCGCAGCTCGACTGGTAATTAAGCGAACACATGATATTACAATTGTATAGGCAAAATGTACTTTTCAGTTTTTCTTAGAAATGGAAAAGGAAGTTGTGATTTCTCAATATCAAAGTGTTATAACAAGCGAACTGATATCGGTTAAATAGTTGACAGTTTGTAGCATTTTTTTGCAGAACAAGTGTTGCAGCCCGATTTTTATTTATTGCAAGCAAAATCTTTTTATGCTGATCAAATGATTTAATGGCTAATTTTTGCTGCGAACCAATTTTAATAAAGGCAAACCATTTAATTACTTCTCTTTTTTTATTATTATAGATCACGCTTGTACAATGCAAAAATTACTTTGGTATTAATGTAGGTATTTTCTTTAATTTATCACTTTTAATCGAAATAAGCGCCAGTAAAAAAAATAATAAGCTGCCTACAATCTTCAGTATATAGAAAATTGGTTCATGTAGGAAATTAATTGTCTACCCATAGAATATCTATATGGACAGGAGAATATGTATACATGTCCTACCAACCAATGTACCTATCCAACTGTATGCACCATTACTAGTCAGTTTAGCAACAATTTTTGCGTAGACAAATCATCAATTGAAAAAATATGACTTTCCACATATTGATTAGTCAGACAAAGGGTTAAAATCAATTTACTTTGAAGTTGTATAGGCAAAATATACTTTTCAGTTTCTCCTAGAAATGAACAAGGGAGTTGTGAATACCAAAGTGTTATTAATATCATTCTAAAACTGGCAAATACTCGACTTTAAATAAAATTCATTCTTACCCTATACGAATTCAATTTTATGTTAATGTTTAAAAACTGAAAACTAGCGATTTAGTTTTATTTCTATAGACTTTAAAACTTTTCCTTAAGAATATTTTACAGGATAAATTTGTTCATGCCAAACAATGCGTTCTCTTTCACACGAATATTATTCTCTTTCCATTTAAAAAACGAGATGATCAGACAGAGGCAACATATTGAGCAAAAAAATTTGCGATTCCATATAAACACTGTTGTGATTCATTAAGAACTTTCGTATCAACATTTTAAAAAATTTCCTAGAAGACATATGTACATACGTCAGATCAATTTTTTTCTGTTCTAGTTGGTACGAATTAAATCAGTGGAAAATTAAGGACCTATAATACGGTTCTGTTGCGATGATAATAAAAGTGATTCCATCATCAAAAAAAGCTCCTCCTCGAACTAATATTTTCCTGGCAACAATGAAACACTAATTTTAATTTGCAGGCTAATTTATCATGCTGAAATGTTACTTATCTTTTATGTTGAAAACACATCACTAGTTTTTTAATTATTTTTTGATTTAAAAATGTTATTAAAGAAGAAAACCAAATAAAATGTACTTGTTTTAGGTCACTATTGGAATGAGTTTTAGCTTTCTACCCGACGACTTTTGAAATATAGAAAATATGACGGCGCGCCGTTGTTGCCACGTTTCATTGCAAAATCTTTAGTTTTGAGTTTAGTGAAATCATTTCTGTCTATGTAGGAAAGGAATTTAGACAACAAAAAGCGAAAGGTTTAAAAAAAAATGTCCAAAATTATAGGATATACACTACGCCAATTCTTCTGCAATAAGGAACCGACTGACAAAACCAAAAAAGGGAGAAAAACGGTATTAAAAGAACTGTCTTTAAAAAAAATTGGTAGTGAATATAAAAAGCTGTAAGTTGTTTCTTAACTGGTATTTATTATCAAAAACATTAGAATGTAGTTCTTCATCTAAAAACAATATTTTTTTGTCTTATACTCTTAAAGAAAAATCATTTGGTTCTTCTTTGAAAAATGCAATTTATTGAAAAAGAAAAACCCATAACGGAAACACAATGAAAAGCACGATATAAAAACACAACAAATGTGTTATTAGTCTTCTATTAAATTTGGCCTTCAAAATCAATCAATCAATATCTCCATTGAAGCCCTGAGTATCTTCCTGTAGGGTTTCATCGCCCATAAGGTTAGTATAAACATGTTGATCCGCAGCGGGAATCAGGTCCATGTAAGATTTTATATCGTTCAGTTTAAGTGTTGGTATTACTACTTTACTTTCAGGCACTCTTCTAAGCTATTACAAAATACTACGCCTAAAGTTGGTATCCTTCCCTTTCCTTTTTTAATGTTTATCCAGTTTATGTCGCTCTCGTAATTTATTTTTATAAAAATGCTGTAAGGTTTATGTTTGATAATTTAAATTTTTTATATGTAACTAGTTAATCTTTTCATCTAAAACGTATTTTTTCTATTTGTACTTATTTTTAATACTCTAAAATGAACAAAATTGACTAAATACCTAAATCAACAACATTTAAAAACACATTTAGCAGAAAGGATCCAAATTACATTTTAGCAAAAAAGATCCAAATTACTTTATTTTATAAAATTAGTCTTACCGACGAGGCATTATCGGCCTGGGTTTGACACATTGTTTAATAAATCAATATTTAACAAATTAACTTTATTGTTAACATTTTGACAGGTCTAAAATTTAAAAAATAGGTTAACCTAGGAGAAACCGACTGCTTGTTGGTTCCGTCTTGCATAAACGCGCACTGCCCAGTACTTTATTGCGAAACTTGAATATAGATTTCAATTTTCGAGATTCTAAAGAACCAGCTAACTAATTTTAGTTGGTTCCTTATTGCAGAAGGGGGTCCAAAAATTCACGTCCTAAGTAATAAGCTGTTATTTCATTGACCATGAACCAATTTTAATAATGTTTCTAGAATGTTAATATCAATGTTTTCAATAGATTTTATGCAAAGTCCGCTGTGAATTCCATCGGGTCGCCTTGACAACGTAAATGTCAAGAAATAGTCAACATTTTTAATTTGTATATTTTTGGGTAAAGTATGAGTGACTACGATATTCAGATTGAGAGAAACGCCACGGGGAAATACATTACAAGCTGTTTCCGCAGTCAATAATTTATTACTAGGAAAATCCAAGTAGTGGCATCAAATCTGTATAGACAGGTGTACTGATAACTATGTGAGTACCGACTCAAAATGTTTTATTACCATATTTCAATAATTTAACATACAAGTCATAGAAAAAGTATATTACACAACTCAAGTGGTAAGCATGTTCCACAATGTTTCGAAGTACCGTAAGTATCGAATTCGTGTGTAATAGGTGTCTTTTATTACCACTCGCTTGGTAATTATTTTCTGTATTCTAATATTTGACGGAGTCAATGTGCGTTTGTGAATGTATTTTATGATAACAAAAGTATTGTTATTAAAATATAACTATTTTTGTGAAGTATTTTCTACTGCCACATGAATAGGTTTTCATGTTCTTGCAAAATTTATTACAGCAAACGTCATTGATCTATGTTATTTATATGATATAGATTTGTTTCAGTTTAGTACTTTTATAGCAAGTTCCATTGATGTATGTCAGATATACCGGGTGGTGCGTCTAGTCAGGACCCATAGGATATCGCACGTAAATTGGAAGATGATCAAATATTAGCCCCCAATTTATTTTAGACCAAACATATACTTAAACTCGTTAAAGACTACAATAAGAAAAATATCCTTGTTCTTAAATTAAACAAGGATATTTTTTTAGTACTTTAAGAGATATTTAACAAAATGTATTTTTGAAATGATAAGCTAGGGAATACTGACACTGACACATTTCTCTCAGTACATCAGTAAAGAAATGATTAACAATTTGTCAAAGTCATTTTATGTCAATATTAAGGTTTGGACAGATTTTGAATAAAAAAATTACTAGTGTTTTCATTTTAACCTGAACTAAAATTAAAAAGAATCGTACTGACTTTTTATATAGTCTTAATAAAAATTTTCTTTAAAATCAATACGGAATTTGACTACCTTCAAATTTGCCCGGTATGGTAGATCCGTAAACAGAACTACCGCATTCGGCCGTGGCGACCCGGGTTCGATTCCCGGTAGGTGTACGTCAGTACACAAAAGTTTAGTAGGCAAGAATGCAGCATGTTGCTAGTTTAGTCCTGAATAAGACCCACTGACTGGAGCGGATAATCCTGCTCCTTTGGGGACTGATGGACAGACTGGGGGTTTAGTCCTGAATAAGACCTGACTGGAGCGGATAATCGTACTCCTTTGGGGACTGATGGACAGACTGGGGGCATGCGCGTGGTTCGGATCCCACGTCAAAAGCTGTAGGTCCCGTCTGGCTGACATTTCCCAGACGTTAAACAAAAGGGATACAACAAGCCGTTCGGCTGCAGTATAATGGCAACATGCCAGCCCTCCTTCAACCAACCAACCATGCACCTTCGAATTTACATGGGAAATCCTATGTGGCCTGTCCAAACGCACCACCCGGTAGAATTTGTTTACGTTCTATGCTTTGAAGTTATAGACGTTTTCGTGTAAGTACTCAGGCTATACTTGATTTGATTGATTATGGATATAGTTTGGACTTTCGAACGGGGGGTGGTACTTGCAATATTAAACTAAGATGAATATTATGGACTGTCCATGAGGAGGAGGACACATGATACAAGACTACACTATTGCGATCCCGAATCACAAACTGATATTAACACAGAAGAATTTTTCAATAACCGCAATAAAAGTCTATAATTATTTTCCACTAATAGTAAGTAATATATAAATTGGGAAAATAAGAAAATTAGGAACCATTTAACAGTTATGTATTTGTAATTTTATAATATAAAAATTAGGATTTGGACAATTATATCTGTGTACTTTGCGAATTTTATTGTATTTGAAATTTTCGTACGATGCAAAACGTTTATATGTTTACTGTATCAATTAGTAAACAGATAATGAATAAACAAATAATAATCAAATTTTACATTTTAAGTACATTTAGCAACATCGCTGAACTGCTCAAATTGAGCGCCCTCAATCAATAACAATGTGAACATAGAGCAGGAGAAGCAAAAAGTAAAGCTCCGGCGCCACCCTGCGAAGCAACGGGGGCGGATCCAGGAACTTCTGAATGGGACACAAGGAATATATAAAACCTGTCTATGTCGTACATACCATAGAATTTCGTTGGATTTTTCAGCTTTCTGTATCCGAAACAAATTTGGACATAAATGTCTACAGTGTGTCTACTTAAGTTGGCGCCATATAGGAAACCATTTTATTATTAATTTTACGAAAACAAATTACGTAAAAAAATCTTTATAAAAAGTTCTGCTTGGTAAAAAAACCTAAAATGCAATCATCAGATTATACATTTTTTCAGTCGTATACGAGGTTTGTCAAAAAATTTAAATTTGGCTCAATAGTAAGGTACTTTTATTTGTGACAATATCGAGTACTGCAATTATGAAAAGTTGTTCGGTATATGTTCTAATATGTGATTACATCCTTCTACACTATGCTTGAACGTATTTATATTTAAAGTTGTGTACAGGGTGTCCCATGTTCGACACTTTTATATTCTCCGTAACTGTTAGTGCTATCAATAAAAAGTAATATAGGTGTCATGTGCTCTTTTTGGATCAAACTTAAAAGGGTAAAATCAAAATTTGAATATTTTCGCTCGCTTAAGAGATACGGGGGAAAATCAAAAAATTGACAATTTCTTAATTACCCTATATTTTCTTAGTTAAAAGAGATACAGAAAAATGTTTTATACAAAAGTTTCTTTATAATGATTTTTTTAATAATCTGCCGTATTTAGAATAAATATACGCGGTCGGGTAAAAAAGTTATCGGACCTAACCCCATTTTTTAAAATGGAACCCCCTGTATATTTTAATTTAAAAAGATACCATTTTAAATTCTCTTTTCAAATATATAATACACCATCGATAATATTGGTTTCTTAGGCGATTTATTGAAACCTTATTACTTTAAATCACAGTATAGGCCATGAAACAAAAACTAATATCCTAGAGACAACTATGTTGACATTCTAGTTGTTATTAACATTTAACGTCAATTTCATTTTTACATATTCAATTGTGAAAATGACTTAGGTAGTTATCAACATTTTGATTAATTTGATATGATATCTATCATCCATGGTGTGTTATATATTTGAAAAGAGAATTTAAAATGCTATCTTCTTAGATTAAAATATACAGGGTGTTCCATTTAAAAAAATGAGGTTAAGTCCGATAACTTTCTTACCTGACCCCGTATACATATTTTGTAAACGGCAGATTAATCAACAATCATTATAAATAAACTTCTGTATAAAACATTTTTCTGTATCTCTTTTAACTAAGAAAATATAGGGTAATTTAGAAATTGTCAATTTTTTGATTTTCCTCCGGATCTCTTAAGCGAGCGAAAATTTTCAAATTTTGATTTTGTGTCGAAAATTTGACACCCTGTACAGTATTATTCAAATCTTCAGAAATACATTATATTTTGAGAGAATTTACTTATTATTTTCGGAATGGAACAGAAAGGTTATCGTGAAAATAAATGCTCGGTATCGATAATTTGAGAAAATTTAAAAAAATAAGAAAAAAATTCAGTGTAGAAGGATGTAATTTTTGTAAATCATATTTACAGTTTTCGATATTGTCACAAATAAAAAAAATTATTTATTTTTTGACAGACCTCGTATACGATTGGGTGCATTTTAGATTTTGGACCATGTAGAATTTTTTATACAGAATAACTTTGCCATATGGGACCGACTTAAGTAGACACAGTGTATATTATGGTATACTATATAAAAAAAAGTATGAAATTTTAAGCATATACATATTTTTTAATAATTCCGAAAGTATTTTAGATATTATTTTCAATTTTGGTATGCGTTAATAAGATATAAAACTACATATTTTAGTTAGAAAAGTTATTTTATGGGTCCAGTGGTATCCCTATATACAAACATGTCCTTTTATATTTTTCCAAAAAAGTAACGTGCCACTGATATTTTTCCATGTGGATATTTTTTCTGATTAGCCTAGTTCTACATGAACATTATCTCTTGCGTTTTGCTCGTCAGTAGCCGTTCTTGATTAAAACAATTAAATAAAATTGAAACTCACTATTAAGAACATTTATAATGATAAAACGGTTGGAAATCGCTACCTTCAAATAATTGACATGAATGTTATTAATATATTTATTTATGTACCAAGTAAGTTAAGTAGACCTTCGGCCCGAGGGATAATTTTCGCCTGATGGGCATTATAGTCTAGTAACGCCTGTGGTGTATAATACAATATTTTTAATCTATTTAAAATATAAATAGTTAAATTCCTGCATTTTTTTTAAAACTATTTTCGCCAATTTTTGGTATTTAGTGAGCTTTGATCGGCTGTCATAGAATAAGTTTGACGGTTGCTAAGGGTTGTTTATTTTACACGTCTTTTACGTTTTATAAACGAAAATATGGAAATTCCACAAAATATTTAAAAAAGCTAAGGAAAACTTATTACCGGCAAAGTGTACAGTCCTGTACGACAAGGATTATGAAAATTTTGTACAATGGAAAGTAAAAAACCAAATTACGGTGATTACTGAAACAGTAATGATGGCTTACTTTCAGGAATTGGTATGTAACCCATTTGCTCATCGGTAATAACATTAATTATTTTTACTTTATTTTAGTCGGATAAATATAGTACCCCAAATAGCCTTTGGACAAAATATTCCCAGGTGAAGTCTAAACTTACAGTAAAGGAAAACATTAATTTTTCAAGATATTGTCAATTAATAGCATTTTTAAAAGTTGAATCAAAGGGATATCTTCCTAAAAAGTCAAAAGTTTTGGAAGGTGAACAAGTTTTAACTTTTATCAAAAATGTGCCGAATGGTACCTTCCTGCTGCATAAAGTGGTACTCGTAATGGCGGCCAAAGACGGGATGAGGTGGTAAAAATGATCATTGATGATATTGCGGATAAGGGGCCAGCTTTGCTTGTCAAGGTACCAGAAACTAAAACTGCTACGCCAAAAATGATATTACTATCTTACCGATAAAGGAAATATGTTAATTAATGTTGAAATGGAGCAGGGCATGCACATCGAGTAACTCAGCAATGGAGTCCAGTCCAATAGTTAGTCCAGCTTCTTTCTCAGGAAAATACAAAAATTTTACATATAATATCGGAAAAACATAATAATGTTATTTAAAAATAACTATCAAAATGAATACAAATTTTGTTTAATATTTTCTTTAATAATAATTATGAACTTTATCGTCCGCTAATATTTCCTATGATATTATGATGATGTTTATAGCAACCGTTTCTAAGGTATTATAAGTAAATTGATAGATGAAAAATAAATAAGTTTTAATTTGAATATACATTAAATAATACACTCAAATGATTCAGAATCCTGCATTGCGAATGTACCGGATTATTTGTGTAATTCATAAAAGTGTGAAAAAGTGGTTTGTCAAATATCAATATCTTAAATATCGTATGTTTTAGCATTAGGAATCATTGCAGAAAGTTATTAATTTAGTTGAGTACAAGCACGTAATCAAGATATATGTCTAGTCGGTGCAAAAGGACATATTTTTAGTGGGAGAGGGCAACGATCCTTTCAAGATTATTATTATTATTATTATTAAGGCGAAAACAGAATTTCGAAATTTTACAAAATCAATTTAATTTTGAACAAACATCTATTGTCGCTAAACATACCAATTATAAAAAAAGACTTCTAGGTGAAATGATACTGATTCAAAAACATAAAAATAATATTAATAAAAAGCAAGATATAGAGCCTATGTCTTGCAAGAAAAACTTATTTTCGTATTAAATATGAATAAATCTTAAAATTATCCCAAAAAAATTAATATTAAATAGGTTCCAATATTCCTTTATGAAGAAGTGCCGCAGGAGATTGTAAAGATGCCAAGGAAACATGATTTTGCAATTTAAATCTGAGCTGAATTCCGTATTTGTATTATTTTAAACAAAAAAAAACTTAAAAATATTAGATACTTAATTTTTTAAACTTAGAAAAAAATAAGGAATCTTAAGTTATTTAAGTCATTTAACTTAAGTTAATGTTGCTTAAAAAAATAAGGAACATTAACTTAAGTTAATAGTCTGCTAAACTAGTTTAATAAACAAAAGATAAATTATTTTTTTTATTTTTTGTTGAAAATAATATTCGGAGTTTAATCAAAAATCAAATTTAAAAACTAATATATTGTTTTTCCTTTTTTCCCCTTCTTTATACTTTGTTCTAATTTATTCTAGTCTTTTATATAATTTATCTATTAATGAATTATTTTTCAAAAATTTTCATGTCATATTTTTAAAGGTTGCTTGTCGGTTATCTTGCGCACACGTTGTCGCCGGCATATAGGCAACCCCGCCGGTATTGGTGCCGGTTTGGTTGCAAACCAACGACGACCGTCCAGAATCGAAATCAGTCGTAGGAATGTAACGATATTAAAAATCTATCGATACGTGGACAATAGATATCAAAATTAATATTCTAAAGTGGCTTTTCAGCCACAAGACCTTCTTTTATGCGAGAAAATAGATTGTGCCCAGTAAAGAAGGTCTTGATGTGCCAAAATATTGCCGTGTAACCATTTTCATTAAGGGCGAAGTATGGTCTTGTTCGTCGGTTAAGGTAAATAGTTTATCAGTCTGCATTGCGCATGACATCTGATGATAAGCTTTGTTTACTGTTGTAAAAATACTTTTTTTCCTGCTCCAGAAAGTTAATGAGTTTATTTTTTCCGTCAAATTATTCTAAATAATTCCACATGAAAAATTAGACGGGCTTTTATAGTTTTGCGGTGTCGGCAGTATTTGGTTCCTTCTCTCTCTCTTGCCGCAACGGGCATTGCGTCACCGGTAGATTAAATCGGTCAGGATGACGCAATGTAACGTTAAAACAGACGGATAAAGAAATTCTGCAGGAGATAGTTTTTTTTAGTCGGTTTTTTGGTTCTCCAAGTAAGCGGTATACCGTCGATTGGGGATTCCCAGAGTCGTACTCCAACGCGATTTAGTTTTTTTTGTATTTTTACGTAAGAAGGAGGGTCCGTATTTTCGGCTACACGTCTTAGAGTGTTTATCACCGAAAATTCCGAGAAAAGTCAAACCGCGGATCTTTCCCTCAGTGAATTTTATTTTTAAACACTCGTGTTTCCGGCGAGTATAAACAACACGTTCGAACACTCGTGTATTTTAGTGCGAGTCTAAATAATAACTAAACTTGATCTCCGAATACTCGTTTCTGGCGTGAGTATAAATAAGACCATAAAGACACTTGTATTTTGGTGCGAAGATTTATTCAAAACAGACTTTGTGCCCAAAGTTGGAATAATTTTCGAAACTAAAATTTACCTAATTGTGACAAAAAGTTCAACATGAAATATCTTAAGTTAGTATTATAAGCCTCTACCACGGGTTATAATTTTTTGGAAATTATTAGGGTAGTTTGAGCTCACTCTAGTGGAGAAAAAATATTAGCTTAGGGTAGTTTTATATTGTAAAAAGTGTAAATACCAAAATTTAAAACCGAGTACGTGATAGGTTAATTCTTATTGTACATAAAATTGTAAAAACTTACTAGTACTTCGGGTCGCGTTTCGCGACTTACGTAAGGACTAACTCTTAATTACCCTCATTGACAAAGACATTAAATAAGTAAAAGCCCTTCGTGTTGAATATAATAACTTGCATTGTTATCGTATTCATTGGACATGCCCGAGCGAATACAACAATAAGTATAGCTTGTACAAAAGTTAGCCCTCGTCCTACGTTCAACTAATTATATTTTTAAATTAAAATCATTCATTCTTTCTTGAGAAAAAATTCTTGCCCTCATTTCTTCATGCGCTCTGGTGGACTGCTGACAGCTTCCAGTTAGCGGGAAAACGATGGTGGGCCGTGTCAAGTCGGCAATGGCGGCATTACGCCCGGCATCCCTGACAAACTACAAATCGTGCAAAAATAATTGAAATCGTAATGAACAGAGTTCGTAAAAACTAATTAAGTACGCACGCCTTCAGATTGCGGTGGATTTTTTCATTACTTGCTAAGACTGGCCACTTTACTCATAGTGTCGACCAGTTCTTATATATTCAAAATTTAATGATTAAGAAAGTTAGACTGGCTCTAAATAAATAATTCCTGGGTGGGGAATTCACCTCTGGATAGAATTAAAAAATGGGGACAAAATAAAGATTCAAAAAATAGCCGTCTATTTAATAATTAAATTCAAATAAAACTTAAGGGGAAACTTGGTTATACGGGGGTTATCAAAAAACGTCTTACGTGAAACGCGCAGATAAGGAGAACGTTTATTAAGCGCAAAACGGACGGAGGTTTCGGGCTACGTACTCCACTCATATCCCCCCCCCCCAGGACGAATATTTTTATCAAAGGAGGTACAAAATACTTTTTTTTCTGAGGCCGGCGGTGTCTACTAAAAAAAAAAGAAAACACAGTTTGATTGTTATTTTTTTTTATTAAGTTTCAATATAAATAATTTGTAAAATACAAAATAACATAAAGGGCTCTTTTCTCGGTTAGTACTATACAAATTAATTAAAAACAATTTGCGATTTTAAACTAATTAAAAACAGTTGCTCAGGTACAAACTAATACACTATCCTAATTAATGGTCGAATATTCAAAAATGCAAGTCCAAATTAATAAGCTGTTATATCGTTAATAATGAACCAATTTTAATAGTTTTTTAACTGAGTTTAGGGCAGAGTAGTTTACGTCCAGATCCGTATAACTGCACGAGGTAGAGCATAAAATCTAGATGCATGTACATGGTTATCAATTTAGTTTGTCCCACTTTCAAGAGCCTGTAACTTTTTGTATTTTGAGTTAGCGCGTTCATTCAAAAAACAACATTTTTAGCCAAGTTTTTATGAGTGTTGTCAAAAATGGCAGTAGGTGTCATATGTCACACCGAAAAGCAATTATTATTTTTTTTAATGGGACACTCTATATATTAGAAGCGCATTAGATTGCACATTTTCTTCCGATCTCAAAAATATAACACACATATTGCATTTTTTTCTTCATTCCATCAAACATTGACAAAAATATGTAAAAATATATTATTGTTAAAAAGCATCAAGATAGCTATGCAATTGTTTTGGTGGTTGCTATGGATCTTATCTTTATTTATATTTTAGTCCGTCATTCTCAGCATTATTAGTCGTTTCGAATTTTGTAGAAAAGTTATTTTGTATGTAAAAACCAACTAATATGAGATATTATTATTCAATGGGGGAAAAGTGTTTTATGTTTGATATTTTTCGGCAAACGGGCAGTGCAACCTTAGCACTTAGGAGGTATAGGATTCAGTTTCCCAATATACGGGTTCCTTCTAATTATAATAATTTTCGAAGGTTCCTTAACTGGCCCACGGTATTTGAATATGCTGCAGGAGGAAATTGAAGATCGCTTAGATAATTTACCCATTCTAACTCTAAGAAATTCAAGATGGAGCGCCGCCACACAGTGTAGCTCCAGTAACTGCATATTTATACGCAAAATAATTCCAAAGGATTGGAAAATTGGGTACTATAAAATGGCCGCCGCACAGCCCAGACCTAACACCCTGTGATTTTTCTTTTGGGGTTATATTAAAAAATACACCGTGTTATTCGTTGAATGAACAGTATATTAGAATGGAAATCGCCATCATTCGGATTCAAACTAATAGAGAAGTTTTATGAAAAATTAGTAGTCACTTTGTAAAAGTGTTTCGTAAATGTATCGAAAATGGAGGTGGTCATCTAGGACAATATAGATGACTATATAATTCTAGTTATTAAATAAATGTTATAAACTTTTGTTATTTTCTAGTTATGCCAATATTAATAAATTTGTTTTTCTACTACTCACTTGAGAAAATAATGCATATGTGTGTTATATTTTTGAGATCGCAAAAAAAAGGCGCCATCTGATGCGCTTCTGATATATAGAGTGTCCCATTTAAAAATAAATAAGAATTGCTTCGGTGTGACATGACACCTACTGTCACCTTTCGGCAACACTCATAAAAACTTGGCTAAAAATGCTACATCTCTTGTTTGAATGAACGCGCTAACTCAAAATACAAAAAAGTTACAGGCTCTTAAGAGTGGGACAAACTAAAGTGATAACCCTGTAAATTTTCTAAAATTATTTAAATATCTTATATAAAAATCGAATTTAATTGATTTTTTCAATTAAACCAATTAAAGAGGTATAGACACTAGCCAAAAAGTATCGCTATGCCCTTTGCGATAAGAAAAAATTACCATTTCTTCTAAATAAGTCACATTGTCGAAAAAATGTTTCGTAAACAATTAATGCGACATTTCATCACTTTTGTCTTTGGCTGAATTAAAAATTAAAATCATTTTAACACATTTTCGTATTTTTAATGTAAAGTAAATGAATAGATAATTGTGGAGCATTCTCTATTATAGACTTTACTTATTGAAACGATTTTAATTTTTAATTTAACAAAAGGAAAAAGCGATAAAATGTCGGAAGCGTTTTTTCGACAATATAAAGTGTTTAGAAGAAATGGAGAAATGGTAATTTTGTGTGCGGCATGGCGATACTTTTGGGCCAGTGTCTAACGCAGATATATCTCTAATTGGTTTAGATTAAAAAAGAAATTAAATTCAATTTTTTCACTTCAAATTTACATGTATTTAGATTTTCCCATTTTTTGTCCAAGAAATTGTACATTTTCTTGTACAATTTAAATTGTATAGTTTCATACAGTCAACTGTATCATCAATTGTATTGAGTTGCAAAATTGTACGAAAAATAGAGCAGGTCCTATTTTTCATACAATATGGTACAATTTTCAATTGCGCTTGTGCCAATTTGACACTTGTCGTATTTCTCGCCAGTCGCCATTTTTACGATTTAAACCAAATTTGACAAATATCAGATTATCTGAATAAAAATAGATAAATAATACAAACATTAAAAACCTTAGTTAAAATTAAAAACACATTTATTTAGGTTATAAGCCTTACCAATATTTTTGTTGTTACCAACATAAAAACAAACGTTACTCTAAAATCACTGACTTAAAGCGCAGAATCCTAGGACATTTGTTGTACAATAAATTTGATAAGTTTAAAACAGACAACACTACAAATAGTGGCGTGTGTGGGTCGGACGAACATCGAAATATTTTCAGCCGGAACAAGAGTACCTCACCCCCATTTTCGAGGATGCTGAATACGATGGCCGGGTCAGAATTTCTCTTTGGAGTTGCGCAATCCCTCAAAACGGCAAAAAAACACTCCCCAGAGGGGTTAAACGCGCTTCAAAAGGTTTCCCTGCAGAGAAACACACTTTTCCCCCGTTTTCGAGGATGCTGAGCACGGTGGTGTTGGATATCGCGTCCGACCCTTTCCAACAAAACCGAACAAACCCTCCACCGGCCAATATCATTTGAAGTCACTTTCTCTTTTATGTGCCCTGCACATTTAAAATTACGCCGGTCAAGTATAAGCGGCAATTCCCCCCCCCCCCCGATCGTTGGGAATTACAGGGATTGGCGGGGCTTAAAAAATTTTATCCGCCGATACTTGAAATCAAAAATTCACCTCTTTCAGGTGGCGAGTATGGGTTGGAAGGGGTCGGATGCGATATCCAACACCAGCACCGTGCTCAGCATCCTCGAAAACGGGGGGAAGGTGTGTTTCTCTGCAGGGAAACCTCTTGAAGCGCGTTTAACTCCTCTTGTTCCGGCTGAAAATATTTCGATTTTTCGGGTTTTTCCGATTCACACACGCCACTAAAACTATTTACCATCCCAACAATATTTTGTCTATTTATTGCACAAGAAATTGTACAATTTCTTGGACAAGAAATGGGATAATGTAAAACAGCTTTTAGATGTATTGGGACGTAAACTGTTCTGCTTTAAGTTAAAACAAATCCAGTAGACTCTTGATTATTCGAGCTAACGTGGGATGAACCCTAGCTCGGATAATCCGGCTTTTTTTGATTTTTCGATGCGGCTCTTCTTTAACTAAATATGTAACCTATAAATATTTGTACTAAACACAAACCCCCAGGTCTGCATCGAAATAAAATAGGAAGGGAAATCCCCTATAAGGCATTTCTGGGCTTCCCCGTGAAGAATACATACATAATATATTACGCCTGATGCTCGAATAATATGGCGTCGCTCGGTAAATGCGGATTTCAACGGCGGTATATTCAACTCGGATAATCCGGCGATCGGAAAAGACGGAGTCGGATAATCGAGAGTCTACTGTATTATTAAAATTGGTTCATTATTAACGAAATAGCACCATATTAATTTGGACAAGCATTATTGAATATTCGATAATTTCAAACACCAATGCATGGAAAAAATCATTTCCCAGACCACCCGATGATACTTTATACAATAAGGGCGTATTTTTGTCTACACAGTAGCAATTTTAAATACTAATTCAGATTGAATGGTACTATCAAGAAAAGGACCTGTTTCGAACTCAGTTACATATGCCTACCCTGTACTGATGAGAACAAAAGAGTTCGAAAACGGTTTGCAGGTAGTGACATCCTATCAATGGAGAGGGCTTCCTTTTCTTGATAGTACCATTCAATCTGAATTAGTATTTTATAGTGCTACTGTGCTAGACAGAAATACGCCCTTATTGTATAAGGTATCATCGGGTGGTCTGGGAAACAATAATTTTTCCGTATTTGATATTAATACCAACTAAAAAGCAAACAGACTTTGATTTATTCGATAATTAATTGGGGTAGTGTATTTGCGTTAAAAACAGTTTTAACGCAGACGACTAGTTCTTTGTATACTGAGCGTTTCTTTTCCGACTAGCCAGCATATCATAAAATGGATTGTGGCTTATACTTTGGGTTAGCCTTTGAATCCATTCTTTGCGTTCTTCATCACTACTAGCGGACATGCGATAAACGGTATGCTTTCCTTCCACTACTTTTCCTTCGGAATCAGTCTTACAGGCCTGCAATAAAAAAAAGCGTTGAAGTGTCAGTTGAACGAACCTCGAACGAACCACTGGTGTGATAAGTGTTCCGCATCGTGCGTAACGATGATACAAATTAGTATTTTTTAGTAAAAGTTAGGTTATGCGGCCGTAACTGTTACAAATACTAGTTATTTTTTTAACTATTAGTATTTTCTAAATTTCGTCGTCGGCTTCGCCTAATGTTTGACTTATTTGGCTGCAGATTTACGCTGAATTACATATTTTTTTGATGCAGGTGCAGAGCGCGCGGCATATATCAAAGACATTTTTGTTTAAATAGAAATTTTCGAGATCTAATTCAAAACTATTTTAAATAGTTATTTTTTAACGAATGTAATATTTTAGGTTAGAAATACTATTACTTAAATTAATTGATTCAGCCGATACTTGGTGGAAATCCATAACTAATATTATAAGAAACAATAAAACACGTTATATTTCTTTTCTTTTCCACTATATTCTAATTTATACAGGGTATTATGGAAATGACGTATTATATTTAAACCGGCAATTCCTGCGATAAAGACAAATTGAAGAAAAATAGCCATAAATGGCGCTTTCAATTCATTCAACGGTAAAAGTGACCTGACGTCAAACCATAAAAATACCTGTCTGGCACTGCGATACATGTACGCAATCAAGGAATTCTGGCCGGTGTTGTCATATGTACACCTTAAACTCTTTAGACAAAATAAAATAATTTAAACACTTTTCCATTCTGTAATACCTTTTTGTACAATTAATTGAAAAACATTTACGACGGACTATGTTTTAAACAACCCAAAAAAACATATGGAATAGTATTAAATAAGTTTGTAATAGGCACATACTTCATTAGTTCATATGCCAATGACCTCTTGACGCCTTACATTGGCTGAGCGAAGTTGTTTCATATAGCACCGCACGTTTGCGGCCTGTTAGTTAAAGACGAACTAGCGGCCGGATACGTTGTGTCTCGTCGATCACCAACACACTTTCAGCAATCCGCTCTGTTTTTTCGATTATTGTTTTTATTCACGCGTTTCTTCTGGACGTCAAATTTCGTCGCGTGTAATAAAATCTAATAATCTGTATTATTGTATTTTCAAAAGCTAACTATCGGTTCTGTTTCACTATTACTGTGTATACATATAGTGTTTCTAGGAGTGTTCCCATGAAAAAGAAAAAAAAACTGATTGTGTTTGTGCCTGGATTTTCTCGCTCTTTAAGTATAAGGATAAATACAAGTAGGTAGAAAATAATTGATTTTTATAATTTTATATGGAATTTCAGTTTTACATTAAGTTTGGCAACATTGCCATTGGGTCGGGGAGAAATGTTGTACAGTAGCGCGGGCTGACCTGTGAGTAAGAGTGTTTGTTACCCCACTTTTAAGATGGACTTAAAAAAAATAAAATATGTAGGACACCCAAGGAGTCACCCATTTAAATATAATACGTCATTTCCATAACACCCTGTATAATCACTTTACTGAGCAAATCCCACTGTTACTATTATATCCCCTACATCCTACACCTACACTTTGTTAGATATAGAAAAATATTCATTCATTCTCAATCTGAAGAAGCTACAGTGATAGCGAAACATGTTTTTAAGAATATAGTGGAAAAGAAATATAACGTAGTTATATTGTTTCTCATAATATACTGTTACTTATTTTATATGTCTTAAAGAAGTCATTTTTTATTTTCTTATTTCAATTTAGTATAGATACAGCAACAGCATAAAGCTACTAGGTACTCAGAATGAATACCTATGCTATTTATTTGTTTGCTATTAAAGTTATTGTGAAAAAGAATACTTCATTTTAGTTAAATAAAAAATAAAAGATTGCAATAATGTAAAAAAATCACTCATGACATAAATACATCTAAAATTATTTAAAAAAATATAACAAATACGAGGGAATGATTCATTTACTAAAGCATAACCAGTTCTGTCCAACAGTGTTGTTACTTGTTGTTTGTCACTGTAAACCGAACAGCTCCGTACAGTTACGAATACTTAGGCCAGTAACCGTACAGACCGCATATCATATAACAAGAAATAACAGCTGGAACTGCTGGAACTAGTATTTTGCTGGCCAGGCTCTGGCCGGCGTGGTAACGGCGTCGTCACACATATAAGAAATAACGGCTGGAACTAGTATTTTAGATTCACCGTAGCTGTTACGTTACGTTACATTCTCATCTCATAACTGTTACCAGGTACGCGTTCCTAGTATTTTGTATCATCGCTAATCGTGCGCTACTGCTGATGTCATTCTACACGGATTTCAATGTTTTCACATTTTCTGATTATTGCAAACGAGATACATATTTTTAAATGGGATAATTTTGTTCTTACTTCTCGTGTTTTGGGTTTTATTTTTTTTATTTATGAAATTTGAGTCGCGATGGTTTTGAACGGGATTGGCCATTTATAAAAATTTATTTATTCGTGTTGAGTAATGTCAAATTCTAAGGTCTTGTTGCCTGTTCTGCCAACTGTTCAGAGGTCTGAAATATACAGGGTGTTATGGAAATGACTTATTATATTTAAATGGGTGACTCCTTGGGTGTCCTAGAGAAAGTCTATATACTTTTGTTTTAAATCAAATATCTAAATACTAACGTATCAACCCTTTTTACCCACATACTGTCGCGCCGTTCCATCTGGATTCACTTAGCAACAATGTGGGTCACTAGAGTATACTAACAGTGTTGTCAGACCACCCTCTCGCCCTTGCATGAATACCGGCCGCGAGCCGTTTCATACTTCAGTATGTTTCGAGACTCGGAATTGGAACGACATTGTCGAGGGTTCCACGTGCTTGAAGCATACGAATTTTAAACGTTTTGTTAGTTGTAGCAGTACCCGATTTTTTTTCTGCTGTGAAATAATTCATAATAAGAAATGTTGTGATGTGATTTCAAATTTGTGTGATATTATCTACTGTTGCTTCTGTTGAAAAACATACTTTTTGTGTTTTATTTTTTTATGGAATTTAATTATAAAACGGATTATTTTAAAATAAGGTGGAAGGTAAGAGAGTATGTACCTTAAAATTGTAGTTTTCTTTGTCTAAAAAGATTGAAAAAGAAGTGATAACGCGCGTCAAAGACATCTTGTTGTCAAAAACTGAACACGTGCGTTTAGAATTCTGTGTTGCAATATGACAGCATCGCCTATAATGCGCCAACCCCTTTTGAATCTGAGACTGCCTCAATAAAATATTGATTGCGAAGGGACTCAGGAGCGGCCACGTAAATTTTGAGATTTCATATAAAGTGTATATTAATAATTCAAAGCGCCATTTATGGTTATTTTTCTTCGATTTATTTTCATTTCGGGATTTGCCGGTTTAAATATAATACGTCATTTCCATAACACCCTGTATTGTCATTAAAAAAAAAATCTTACCTTGATAAAATCTGCGCCGCCACTGGCATACAATTCGAAACAGAATTGTTTTTGCCTATCTTGACATTCTCTTATCGAAATATTTTCTAACGGGATAATGCCGCGTGGCTCTTTGTCTGTCGTATATTCGAAGTAGTACAAACAATTGTCATTTAAAATAAACCAACGGCGCTTCCAACTTTTGTAACGCCCCCCTTGTTTCCACAGCCAACCTTCTTTGTCCGGGTTAAAGAAAGTGTGCATCAGGTCGTTACCGTCATCTTCAGGAATTTTAAAGGGCTCTGCTTTTATACTTTCATATAAGCTCTAAAAATAATAAGAAGTCGTAAAATTTCATCAGATTTGACGAGTGCAAAACACTTCTATGGCCTATTCATTTTCGCAATTCAGTAGACCAAAACAACTACACGCGAGGAGCAAAGTGAACAGCACACAGGGTTCGCATTAAGAACAATATAACAGTACAATCTCGAACCGCACATGAATAGACCTGGAATAATAGCCTATACTGAACTACGACCGTGTATAAATGTAGAGCGCATAGAAAGCTTTATCGTCGATTGACCAATAGCAATAACTTTATGCATCGAGCATGTTCCTGAATTGGTAAAATGAATAGAGTATAGTTCGTAATATAAAGAAAAATAAGTTCATCAATAATTGATTTTCCTTGAAAGGAGATAATTTCGGAATAAATCCAAAACCAACTCTCCAATTTCTTGAATTTTCCACACCTTTAAAATAATCAAATATCTGTCAATTTAATTCTGTGATTTAATTTAAAATTAAGAACTTAGTTGTTGTTTATTAGTTATTTTGAATATTATAAAGTTAAAAATGTCTGATTCCGAGTTTTCTCTGACTCCACCGGAATTGGTAGAAGAGCGAAAGTAGCGTCACAAAAATTATTGCCAGCTAAATAGCGCAAAATTTACGAAACCGCGTATTCAAGATTTATGGAATGGAAGATCAAAAAGACATGCAGTTATTTGTGTCGGAGACGGTGTTATTGACCTATTTTTCGGAATTGGTACAACAACAAAAGCCATCAACAGTGTGGTCGAATGATTCAATGATTAAAAGTATGGTACAATCCAATAATAATGTAGGCATTTCAAAATATTTCAAACTAATTATATTTCTGAAACAACGATTACAGATATTAGTGATTTTTTAACTAATGCCCCGATGAAGTTTATTTAAGGTTGTTGATTTATTTGCGATTGCAGGAGCTTGTCGATTTTTGTGTAAACAGGAGATTTGTAGTTACTGAAAAATATATTAAATTTTACCGAATGTACATAGCCCTTCGTCCAACAGCAGCAATGGATCGCCGTCTATTTTATGCATTTCACAATGGAAAATGTATTAATCAGTTTTATAAGGTACCTCAAACAGTAGCTAATTTTCTTCAACTTGAAAATGTTAACTTATATACGGGCCATTCATTTCGAAGATCGTCTGCTACACTTTTAGTTGACTTTGGGGAGGCTTGATGACTTTAAAGAAACATGGCGGTTGGAAGTCATGAACGGTCGCTGAAGGGTATGTTGATGAATCGGTAGCACACAGGACAGAAATAGCCAATAAAGTGTTTAGAACGTGTGGCAGTGGTGAAATAAGACCCGATTTGCGACCAGGTACATCAACGGCAGTTGTGTCCATGGCAGAAAAAAATATAATTTCAACACCAGAAAATTCGACTATTGTACCGAATAGTAAAAGGAATATGTCATTCATGCAATGTACATTTAATAATTGTACTTTTGATATAAAGAAAATGTAACTTTTTGTATAATAAAATATTCTAAACTTATATATTATATATCTACCTTGACTTATGTGAATTTACAGGGTGTTCGCTAATTAATGGGACATGGAAAAACCACAGACTCCTTACGTATACTTACCTATATCCGAAAGTTGATATTAACTGAGATACAGGGTGTTAAAGTTAAAACTTCATTTTTGTTTTTCTCTACTAACTTTGACAGAAACCAACGGGGTTTTTACAAAATTTGGCAATTATGGTTTTTTATGAGAAACTGATTTTTTTGGTGAAATTTTAATGTACAATGTAGAGGGTGCTGTCTGCGGTATTTTTGCACATCTATTAGGTTATAACTTTTTTGTTCCTCAGTGTATTTAAGTTTTTAATAAAAATAATACCTTTCTCATATTTAGTACGTAAAAAAGGTATACTAAGTTCAGATCGCTCAGAGTTACCGTTTCGGAGATATTTGCATTTAAAGTGTTTAGTGCGTTAGCTCAGCAAGCAAATAATATTTTGTTACTTTTTACCAATTCACTTTTACATGATAATTAATGTTCTAGTAATGGTTATTGGGAATAATAAATCGAACAGGATTGTTCTTTAACTTACTTTAATTAAAATAACTTCGACCCTATAAAAAATCGTGTCGAAAGAAACCAACAGCAATTACGATAAACTCGAAAATTAAACATTTTCTGTTCCATAGCATTTCTAAATTTTATTTGTTTGCAAATTAATAGTAATCGGGCAGGGTGCACTAAACAATTTAAATGCAAATATCGCCGAAACGGTAACTCTGGGCGACCTGAACTTCGTATACCTTTTTTACGTAATAAATATGAGAAAAGTATTATTTTTATTAAGGCATGAGGCACAAAAAAGTTATGACCTAATAAATATGCAAAAATGCCACAGACAGCGCCCTCTACATTGTACATTAAAATTTCAGCAAAAAATCAGTTTCTCATCCTGGAAAAACCATAATTGACAAATTGTGTAAAAAACGTTGGTTTCCTGCAAAGTTATTAGAAAAAAACAAAAATGAAGTTTTAACTTTAACACCCTGTATCTCAGTTAATATCAACCCGAACAAACCCGTATATAGGTAAATATAATTAAATCCTAATATTCTTAAGTAAGGAGTATGTGCTTTTTCCATCTCCCATTAATTAGCGGACATTCTGTATATCCGGGAAAAAAGTTATTCTCATCATTTTTTTCTCGGGGAAAAAAGTAATTTCAATAAAAAGTGACATTTTGTTACCTGTAAACAGAGATAAAATGTCAAATATTTTTCCAGTCACAGAAAAAAATTAATTTTTGTCACGGAATATAAAACAAAAAATGCTGAAAACATGCGGAAGATATAAGGAAATTTAAACTAATAGTTCCATACCCTGCTGTATCGGTAGGGCAAAATTCCATGACTTTTCGAGTCCCTTCAGACCAATATTGTATTATTTTCAAGGTCAGTGAAAACAGTAGAATATTTTTTATTAATAAGGGCTCAGTTCTAATTGTTATACTTACAACAAGTAATTCTCTAGGCAAATCCTGGCCTTGATTAATTCCCCTATTCATATTTATAAATTGCTCTATCGTCGGCTTCTCTTTAACACTGGGATTGTGTAAACTGGTATTTAACATAATAATAGCAAACGACAACACGTAACAAGTATCGGAATTCTCAAAAATATTGTTGTCTCCTTGACAATCACAGTAGCGTTTGGCGAAGCATTCCATCATCCTATCTATTTTTTGAGCTTCACCGGGCAACCGGAAACTCCATAAAAATTGTCTAAAAATAACAATATTCTATACCTACTTAATTATCTGATATTCTGATTTTAATTTCGTTCTTCAGTTCAATTAAAATTTTTCGCGATTTTGATAAAAATTATTATAAAACAATAAATAAGACCTTGGATTTTAGGGATGTTCCTGACCTTAAAAAATTATTTCAAATTTACGTGTCCAAGATAAGGAGGGCCGGTACAGGGATCGCGGAAACCGTAAGAGATACGAAGTCGGTTAAATGGAGGTAAAGTTGCGCATTTACGTGCCTAATAATATGCCGCTTAGAAAGTATTAAAATTCCGAGTAGTTCCGGAGATATCCGGGAAAAAACGCAATTCTGAAAAATCGTTTTATTTTTTCCTGTTTTTTTTTGTGATCGAATTCTAAAGTAAATTGCACTTTTACATTGCCACTTTTACTGCTCTATCTAACAGCGTTAATTGTTTTGTAATACGACCAGTCGTCTTCGAATGGCCATTATCAACTTTCTTTTTTTAAATACGGTCCTGTTTTCCTGATATTGGAATTTGAAAGCTTTATTTCTCCCGAATGCAACGATGATGTATGACACATTGTGATTTAATGACGTTTCGAGGGGTTTTGAACAACATCAGGAAATTTTGGGATACGGTCCTGTATTTCTAATAATTTTATAAATAATATCTCATAAATAAGCTCCAAATTTTTTACTTATGTATTATAAATCTTTCAAAAAAAGCATCGGCGGACTATTTGTCTTATTTTTGGGTAAGGAACCACACACGAGCGATGGCACCACATATATATAAACAGTATATTGCTAATACCATCTGCAATAATGTCCCCACTATGGGCATCGGAGGGGGCCTTGTGAGTTTGCGCAGTTCGGAAATTTCCTTCTGAAAGTAAACATTCGACAGGACCGGATTTCAACTTTTTTAATGTAAATTTCACTGGTTAGTTAGGAAAAATATTGAAATCAAAATTTCGGGTCAGTTCAATTTAAAACAGCGTTCCATGCATACGATTTCTGACGATATGATGATCCGACGGTGCCCTGGTTGGTGGAAACTTTTGGTGCCAAATTCCGTCCGAATATTTGTAACAATCGACACGATGAGCTTTACTAACCTCACTTTTTTCTAAACCAAAAATTAAGAATTAATGACTATATTGACTATTTTGAGAATTATTATCAGATACTAATGCACCAAATTAAAAATACATTAATTTTAAGGTTAGGTGGTGACCACATATATATTATATTGTATACGAGTGACACTCTCTTGCTTTTTTACAAGCTTTTTAGTGAAATTCGGTTCCGAAGATCGGATAATATGATAAGCAAAATACTTTTGTATATATATATATGTACATACGTATGTACATACCTGAAATACTTTATACAACTTTTGCAAAAATGCACCATGCACTTGTGTTGTTTCATCTTAAACAAAACAAGCCACTAACCTACCAAACAGCGAATCGAATCACCACAAATTAAAAACTCCTTGACAAAAATTGTTGTTAGGTAATGAAAGTTTATAAGCACTAATATACCGACAACAATGCGGATGAACCACTTTTTATTCTGTAATTTGAAAAAGCATCCAGAACCAAAGATGGCGACGAATAACAACAAACAAATAATGTCGGGCCGATCGATAAAATCTCCACCCTACTGCGCAAACTCAATAGGCCCCTCGCCATCTCCCATAGCGGGGACACTTTTTGTATTTTGGAACGTTCGTATTGGCAATATACTGTTTATATATATGTGGATGGCACACTTTTTGAAACGTGAAAAGTTAAAAAATAAATATTTATTAAATAGCTTCTATTTAATAAAATTAAGTTACCTTAGTGCTTGGACTAGAATTAAATCCGTAAAATTATGAAGATCGACAAACGCTTGAAGAACTTTTTCGTTAAATTCATTTCTTTCACCTAAGTAGTCGCCGATTGCGGTTTTATTTAAGCCCTCGCCTTTGTGAAGAAACTGTGCTACACTTTCTGAAGTATTCTGAAACAGCAAATTAAATTATTTTTACCATTAGAATTATATCCATTTCTATAACTGTACATTCGTTATTGCTGCTGATACAGGTGGGCCGGGAAAAGAATGAACACGCGTCATTGACGGTCCATCGTGACGTTTAAATGTTTTGCTTAAAACGTTTTGGCAGACGTTTCTTTAGTTTTCGAAGTGAAAGGTGTTGTCACAAGACAAATAAGCGTCGCGGTGGGCCGCGTAACCTATTAGTACGGCAGCCCGTGACCAAAATGTCCCGTTATCACGCCTTCATCTAGTCAATGACTAATCGCTAGATCGCGATCGCTAATAAAAAATAAAAAAGTTTTACTCGAGCGAAAAAGTTCGGCAACGCTGCGCTTACCCGTCAGTGATTTCAGTCCGTAAGAAAGCAGATTGTCTTTTTGTTACTACACCTTGTCCGTTCTTGATGAAATCATATTAAAAATATAAAAAAAAAACGTGAATTCATCGACAACGGACGTTTTGAGTGTTGTAAAAATGCCATAGTTTAAATAAAAGATGTAAAGAAAAGGGGTTTATTAAAGTTACAGGGCCCGGGTAAATTTTTTTTTAAATGTTGATAACACTTTAAAAAATAGTAAATCGAGTAGAACGGACCTTTTCCGTGTTGCGCAGCTGCAGGGAAGGCAGCGGAGTCGGATCTCGTATCTGTATAATTCATGATCGCGGTACACGGCGCGTGCATGGGCCGGCTTGCTGTGTGGCTTGGTTGTCTATAACAACTCAGCATTAGCTATGTCCCTATATTGCATTATTATTGATACACGTGCTGTGTTGACTGAAAACGGGTTTGCTTAAAAATGCGCGTGAAAAAATGTCAGTTCATATTTTTCCTCCATTTTCTGAGCCACAATATACGATTTCTGATTGAAAACGGACGAGGCGCGATAACTCGAATAGCGTTAAAAAAAATGATATATCTAAGATCCAACACTGCGGTTGCGCGTTGATGAAAATGTCCGTTCTCATTTTTTTTCGGTCACGAATAACGAAAAATAACATCCGACAAGTAAAACGGACGAGGCGTGATAAGTTGAATTCTCCGCTGTAAACAAATTTAGATTTTTCTAAAACCAAAACTATTCACCGTACGGAAAATCACGCTGAATCAAAAAATAAAAAGAACGGATGAGGCGCGATAACTATTACGACCACTTTTTTTACATATATAAAGATGAATCTCAATGATTTCGCAACGTTGCCAATGTCCGTTCTTGTTAATTTGTTTCTCAAGTCCTTATTAAATCACCAAAAAACTCAAAAAACTTTAGGTCGTGATCAGTCTGAAATCCTGGTAATATCTATATCTATAGCTTTACAGTCATTTCAAAGACCTGTTATTTTTAATGTATTTTTGTTTTATCAGTTAATGAAAAAAGATAAAACAGACAACGTATTTCTTTGGAAAGTTGTCAGTTGATTACAATTATTAGTTACAAATTTGTTTCTTTTCTGTAAATAGTATTGAATATTGTTTATGTATTTAGTTATTAAATTGTACTTTGTTTGAATAACCTATAACAACAACGAGTGCTATCAACCGGGGGTGTCTAATGTCCCACCGGTAAGGACAAACATTTCATCTCTAAGAGCTGGGTTCCTAAAATATTTTGAAAATCGAAATAGTATTCATAAACGCGAAATTATTTTTCTAGATGAAAAACATCTGGGATTTATTTCAAAGGTAACGAAATATTTTCATGTCTTGTTTTGTAAAAGCCGTATTAGAGTCGGCAATTTTTTGTCTTCAGCCAATGGCAATTATAATTGAACGGAATCAGGCGCAGTACACCGTTCTCGATCAGCTGGCGCAATTAGTCTTGCATTGCCAGAAATGGGTCGTGCGCCATTTTAAATGCCATTGCCGGTGCAAGTCTGGGTGGAGATGCATTATTCTGTTAGTTTTAACTGTTTATTATTTGGTTGAAGCAGCTATGAACAGCTAATGGCAATTTAAACTAACTGGTACTTAAATTAGCAGTTCACATTCTTTATTAAGCATATGTACTGCTAATTCGTGGCAAGTTTTTTGAGCTGCTATTTGTAAGTAGCAGTAGCTGTTTTAACTAGTAATTAAAATGAACAGGTTTGCTAATCTCTAATTCTGGGGGTATTTTAGTGATTTCGACAGTACCAACTGCTGTTCTGACTGTTGGCAATGCGCCAGCTGATCGAGAATGGTTTACTTCGCATGAATGCGTGCAAGTATAATTGCCATTGCAGTTGGAACAGAAGAACTGCCGACTCTAATACGACTTGTATTATAGTAGGCAATTCTACTTGTGGCAATTAAAATTGCATGGAATCATACGCAGTACACCGTTCTCGATCAGCTATCGCAATTAGTCTTGCATTGCCAGAAATGGGTCATACGCAATTTCCATTGCAGGTGCAAGTATAGGTATAGATGGATTATTTAGTATAGTTTTTAACTGTTTATTAGTTGGTAAGCATATGTACTGCTAATTCGTCGCAACTTTTTTGAGCTGCTATGTGTAAGTAGCAGTAGCTGCTTTAACTGGTAATCAAAACAAACAGGTCTAATTCAGGTCTCTAATTCTGAGGGTATTTTAGGGATTTCGACAGTACCAAGTGCTGTTCTGGCTGTTGGCAAGGCGACAGCTGATCGACAATGGTGTACTGCGCATGATGCCGTTAAATGATTATCGTCTATCCGGATAGCGAACAAAATATACATTTTGCGCATTTCTTCGTTTTTTCCACTTTCAATATAAACTGACATCATACCAAGTTTTTCAAAATGTTAATACATTTTCGCAAATGAATATGTAAAAACGAAATTGATGTTAAATGTTAATAGTCAACATAGTTGTTTCTAGGACATTAGCTTTTGTTTCATGGTCTACTATGGTTTAAAGTAATAAAGTTTAATAAATCGCCTAGGAAACCAATATCACCCATGGTGTATTATATATTTGAAAGAAGAATTTAAAATAGTATATTTTTAGATTAAAATATATAGGGTGTTCCATTTAAAAAAATGAGGTTAGGTCTGATAACTTTTTTTACCTGACCCCGTATACTTATTCTGAAAACGGCAGATTAATCAACAATCAATATAAAGAACCTTTTGTATAAAACATTTTTCTGTCGTCTCTTTTAACTAAGAAAATATAGGGTAATTTTGAAATTGCCAGTTTATTGATTTTCCCCCGTATCTCTTAAGCGAGCGAAATTGTTCAAATTTTGATTTTACAATTTTAAGTTGGACCCAAGAAGAGTACACGACACCTACATTACTTTTTTGATAGCACTAACAATAACGGAGATACCCTATAAAAGTGTCGAAAAGGGAACACCCTGTACAATAAAGACATTTTTTGCATATCTACGGCCTTCATGAGGCACGCTCATTCTTTCCCCGGCTCAACTGTATGTAGTAATAACTTAAGAGTTACCTAGTAATAACTGGTAGTTACCAGAAAATAACAAGTACAACCCTACCTGTAATAAGCCTTTTTCTATCAGGTACTCGATTCCCTTTTTGGGATCCATATTAAACTTCTTGCGGCCAATGGACATCATTTTGGTTTTATTGCTATTTTTGCCATCCTCTCCGGAATCCAGCGACTCCATTTCCGATACCACTTCACAAAGGTCATCTTTGAGTTGCTAAAATATAACATGTGATCTATGTACAGCGTATCCAGAAACCATTCGAATAATATACGGAAACCTTTTTATTTTTGAATTACAAAAAAGCTATTCTTCATAAAGTTCTGCTTGTTGAGAAAACAACACTTAAATTTAAAATATGGAGCCAGCATGGTCATTTCTTTCATTGAATTTTTTACAAAATATATAAAATAAATGTGATTAAATGTCATATTACTAAAATAAACAACAATATTTTATGAAATACTACACTAAACTTCAATATGACCCTTCCTTTTCCATACAAACGATTGTAAGTAATCAAAATTCTACACGATCCTTTATTATGTTAAGTTACTGTACTTTGCAATTAAAATCAAATATAGTTTTTCATCTACGCATTTATATTTTTTACTTTTCTCCATACTTCGTATCTGCCGGGTACAAATTTTTGAGTGATATTTTTTCAACAAGCAGAATTTTTAATGAAGAATTTTTTTCTCGTACATAAAGAAGTTTCCTATATCCCAAAATAAAATCCCTATCTGCGCCTGCGTCAAGAGTTTATAGTGAAAGATTGTTTTCGGAAGCCGGCGATGTCTACGAAAAAAAAATACTCTCTGCAAGCAACGGGGAAAAATTAATTTTCCTGCACAATAATTTGCCCAGTATTAATTAGTTATAGGGACGCGACCGAAATCCGGGATTGTTCGGGTTTGTTCCGGAAATAGTCCGGCCGATCCGCTCTTGACACCGGATCTGCTGTTCCGACCAGATCAAAGATACAGTCCGGCCGAATCTATTTTAAAAAATAAGGTAAAAAAACCTACAAATTTGTGTAAATAAAAAGTTGTTCTTAATTAAATAACAAAACTTGATTTTCTGATCAACCGTTATTTACAAAAGTAACAAAGAGATATTCTAAAATAAGCTCTTTCAACAAAATATAACTGACTGCTAAATTATTTGTAACGGTTGATACTTCTTCATCATATTTATTAAAGTTTTTCACATGTTCAGAAGGATGATGTCGTTCTATACGCATTATTAGAGATGATGTCGATTTATTACTGCCTCGTTTTGAAACGATCTTTTTACAAAAATTGTAAATTGCTATACTTTTCTCCTACTAATGTACTTAAAAAAAAACTCCAAATTTTACTTATTTGTGTGAAGATTGTAGAAAAAAAACAGTTTTGAGGTCGATGCTCGGCACCGGTAAATCATCGGCTCGGCAAAATAGTTATCATTGAATCTTATGGATTTTGCGGGGTAAATTCTCATTCTGCGCGCAACGTCTCCGCAAGCGACGGCCCGTCAAAATTCATAACACGTAATGATTTAACCTATTTTGCCGAATCGGTGCCTTGCCTGTGTCGAGCACGTGCCTTGCACGATAGTGAGAATCGGCCTTTAGTCCTAATAATTAATTATACAGACACACCACACTGAAATGAGTATCACATCACAGGATATTACTTAGGGCGGGCCAAATTCCCGGTTAGGTCCATGCCTAATATGTTACATATTATTTTTAGGGATCGACCGATACCGGTATCGGTATATCGGCCATATCGGCCTTCTTGGCCGATATCGGTATCGGCCGATATGTAACCACGATATCGGCCTATATCGGTATCGGCCTAAACAAATTAAAATTGCTTAATATTTCAGTTGCTAAGCCTTTTTTTAAAGAAATTAAAACAGAAATACTAAATAAAAATCAAACAACAAACAAACAAATTTATTCTTATTGAAAATTTAACAAAAAAGTCATTAAAAATGTAGAAGTAAAGTAACACACTAAATTAAACAAATTAATATTTAAAGTTAAGTTTTGGCAAGTTGTAATGTAACAGAATTAGGCTTTCTGCTCTTTCCGGAGTTAGACGATTTCTTGCGCTTTCATAAACATTTCCGGCTGAAGAAAATAGCTGTTCACTAGCAACACTACTTGGCGACGACGCTAAATATATTATTGCAACTTTATACATCAATGGAAAAATGTCTTTTTTTTGCGCCCACCAAGTCAAAGGATCTTCATTTCTTGATATTTTTTCTAATTTCTTATACAATTCAATCTCATCATCAATTTTATTCATCATATCATCAGTACTTCTCTTATATGACACTGATTTACTTGTCGTCATACCAGTAAGTTCATCAAAAGTATTCCAAAATAAACTATGAGAAATTGAGCCCGGGACATTTTCCTGAATTTGTTGGTTTACCTCGTGTGATTTTTTGGCGATTTTCGCTAAAGGAATATCATCGTCGCTTACTTCAGATTCTCCTGCATTATCTTCCAGCAAGTCTGAATTTTGCCCATTAATTTTTAAAAGTTCTTTTTTTAAATCTGTAAAGGTTCCTTGAGATAAATCATTATCAAAGAAAGATGTCTTGAAGCTTGGGTCCAATAAAGTGGCAAAAAGAAGGTTTCTATCAGTGAAGCATGCTTTGCAGCTCTTAATCAAGGAGTCTTTAAGCTCATTTTTGGTACTCTGCACCCCTGAAAAGTCAGCTCCTTCAGCTTTCTCGAGATAATTTAAGAAAGTTTTAAGTAAGGGTATTACTTCCGATACAGATGCACTATTCTTACTACAAATCTTCGTAATTTCTTCAAAAGGTTTTAATAGATTTAGTAAATTTTTTGCTAGTTCCCATTGGTGGTATGCTAGTGCCACATCTTTTAATACTGGATTGTCCATTATATATAATATTAAGAGCGTTTTTTTGTTCTATCAAACGTTCCAACATATAAAAACTTGAGTTCCATCGTGTTGGAACGTCCTGCACCAAAGCTTTCTCGGGCATATTAAGGGACTTTTGAATATTCTTCAGCCTATCACAAGCCAAAGAGGAGTGACTAAAATGAGTTACTATACGTCTTGCTTTTGCCAGTAAATCTACAATTGATCTGACTTTCTATGGCGTCATGTATGGCTAATTGTATGGCATGTATGAAACAGGGTTGGTGTTTTAATTTAACCTCGTTAATGCCTTTTTTTATGTTGGCGGCATTATCAGCTAAAACCAAAAGAATTTGATTCTGATTTAACTCCCATATTTTCAGTATTTCAGATAACATCTGTGAGATGTTTAAAGCTGTATGTGACCCAGGAAAATGTTTGCAGGCCAGTACAAATGAACATCTTTCAGTCGTTTTAAAATCTATCCAATGTGCAGTAAAAGAAATAAATGGGCTGTTATTATGCTCGCAAGTCCATATATCTGTAGTTGCAGAAATTTTAATGTTGTCTTTCAAGGAAAGTGATAGTTTTTCAGAAATTGCCAAAGTACATTTTTTGTATATATCAGGAAGTATTTTTTCTCTAAAATATTTATCTGAAGGAATTTTGTAACCGCGCCGCTGAATTACGGTTGCTCTTCTCGGGCCGAATGGCCGGGCTTTGTTGAATTCGGGGAATTACCGTATTTATTTTTATTCCGTTAGGTGATTTCACAAAATATTGAATTTGCTCTGCATTTTTTTTAGTGATTTTATGGTTAATCCATGTAACGGTAACAGTATATCATTATAAATCACTTTTACCTCATTTATAAAGCAAACAAATTACGACAAAATTTTATGGCCGATATATCGGTATCGGCCGATATCGGCTATGAGTATATCGGTATCGGCCGATATCGGTATCGGCCACAAAAAATCATATCGGTCGATCCCTATTTATTATGTCATTTATTCCAGAGTCTGTGATTTGTTTCTTTCGTTAAATAAAACAGCTCCACTGTGTCGCTGTGGTTCTGTTCATAATTTCTACAATACATTTTGACACTTTAATTAACCAATTTAGAACGAATTTTCTGGAAGATAGGTAAAATCACACAAAAATTGACCCACCCCCTAAACGAAATACTGAATCCGCGCCCTAAGTTCCGGTTGAATCACTAATAATAATAATTGTTAGGGAAAAACTTCTTGTATTTCATTACTTGGAATACTAGCCGCAACGGAATCACAGCCTCTAATGAAAAAATAAGATAATAAAATCTCAGCCTCAGTCAAACTATGACTCATCATTTCTGTGTAGGCGCTACATGTAGATAATTGTCTATAAAATATATATTTCAAAAAGCGTCCATAAATTATGTGTCATGTAATACAGTTGTGGCAAAGAAAAAGTTCCACACACACTCACAGTCTACTACTAACTCATTCTTTTCTTCTTCTTTATAATGGTCACTGCTATTCCACTTTGCTAGTTATTTGCAAATACAATAACACAATTTATACTCAAATAAAGGAAAGTTTACATCTATACATGGTGATATAGGAATGATAAACCCGCAAATATAGAGATGAAAACAAATTATTTTAAAATTTAAGAAAAACCATAAATGGCGCTTTAAATTAATTAGCGATATAAGTTATCTTGTGTTATCTTCATAAAACCAAGCCGGATGGACTGGCGAGAGATGTAAAGAATTACTGTAGTAGGCTAGTTAAGACCTGCAAAGACGCCAGTGGTCGTTTGAATGGTCGCCGGTGTTGTCATATTTCCACATCAAACTCTTTACAAAAAAATACTATAATTTTAACACTTTCATTCTGTCATACCTATTTGAACAATTATTTTCATAAGAATTAAGTAAGGCAAAAAATATTTTGCAATGCAAACAGTAATATCACATAAATTTGAAATCACGTTACAAGCACATAAAAGAAAAAAAATTATTTTCATAGCCCAGAGAAACGAAAATTTTACACCTTATTTATTAAGCAAGAAATACCTTAAACATTAATACCGCTCACTAACATGTGGAAATTCAAGGGAATTCCGCATGGACGACATTCCCTCTCGCGTATCAAACGAAACTGACCAAGTGCAATTTTCAATAGAGCTGTGAGGGCGAGAAACGTGTAGTAATTTGGCGTCGTCGCTTATGCTTGTGTGTGGCATTCAGCACAAGGGGTGATTTTAGAGGATTTTACTTAAGTCGATTTAAAAAAAAGTAGACTTTCCTTAGGACATCCAAGGAGTCACCCATTTAAAAATAATAAACCATTTTCATAACACAATAATACTCCACCCTTAATATCGCTCAGAATGTGAGTTAGATGTGACTTTTTGGGCACACCGTAAAATGTAATAATTTTAGCTAGAATGCTATGCGTCTATATGGAGTATGTACAGGTGGGGCCAAAAAGTGCCACATAATTCACCATCTAAACTAACATTAACATAGAAATCTTTCAATAACTGTTTAGACTGTGAGTGTTTTGCAGGTTTTATAGGCCACGATTCTTTATGCTATTAGAAATGTCGTGAAATGAAGATTTCTATAAATTTTCTTGACCAAATAAATCAGAAATTTGACAATGAAATATTATTTTCCTAGATTATTTATTAACGCACAAGTGGGCTGTGGTACCTAGTATAATGTTCGAAAACCCACAATCCACCCCAAAACCACAATCAAGAATCTGAATATCACAATAAATCAACAACCTGAGGTTGTCAAATGGCGAAAAACACGTATAATTTGGCATAAATTTCCATAGGAAGAAAAACAGTAATGAACAGAAACAAACCTCACTGGAGTATCTTACATTTTTGCACACATATGTAAATGTAATTTCAGGAAGAAAATATTTAAATAAATGTATGTCTCTATATATGCATGCACCTCTATTTGTAAAGGTAGTAAAGTAACTTACCTGTATTTGCAGCAACAATTCGGTTTTTTTTCTTCTTATTTCAATTAAGATTTTCTGTTGCTCTGAAGAAAGATCTGGAAGCAAAAGATTATAATATGATTCCTTCTGATAAATAATACAATTTAATTTTAATGGGTTTTAAGTTGTGGAGAGTGTTCAAGGTTATCAGGTATTTTTTAAAAACTATTAGATATTTCTGCTTTTTGAATCTATGGGATCGGTTTTATAGGAATTCAGCCTTAAAGTGTGGATAGGTCAAGAGATATATTTTATGTATCTGAAACAAGGAAAACAGTAGCAGGAAACAGAAACTGTCGGTCTTCTAATAATGATACACCCAGGTACTGCCCTAAGTTAGGGCGAGTTTAATTGTCCATCCTGAACTCATCTGTTACTCATTACTTAACATAAAATAAAAAAGCATGGTTAGTGAGATATCATTTGTAAGAGGTACTTAGCCTAGACATAAAAGTACAATGTATGGAAGATATATAATAGGAACAAACCTGTAATATTAAAGGATTCCAAACTATTTCCAGTGGAGCCCATGGTAAAATATCTTACCACAGCGTTAATACTAACACCAAATTAAAAATTAAACTCATTGTAATAAAATAAGTACTTTTATAGGTAATTATTTATCTATTATACCTATATTCTACATAAAATAATCACAATACAGTCAGGAAACTCAGAAAATCTATGACGAATGAAATGTCAGTGAAGTGAATGTCATATTATGTTATGTCACTGCCAAAAGTGGCTTGGCACAGAGAATGAGTTTAGCGATTCAAGGAGAAACACGGATGTATTTATACATCAGTTGTTCGTTCGTTTTCGGCTCGGTTATACAGAAGCTAAAAAGAAGTAATTCATCCATTTCTACTTCTGCTTCTACTTCATTTTGTTGAAAAAAAGTCCAGAATACTAATAAACAACTAACGAAAAACAGGAACTTAATGGAACAATAATGTAACCATTAATAAACCAAACAAAGTCACAACAAAGTTTGCTGAAGTGTGTGCATTCATGTGTGTCCATGCATGAGTGCATACGTGTAAATTGCAAACGAATATGCAGTTCGTGTATCAGCAGTGCATCAACAGTATGTAATGTTTAATTCAAATTTGACCATTTAAGATCTATGCCTGCAAATATTAGATAATAAATTTAACATATGTTAATTTTTAATAGCTGTCTAGGTAAAGTGCTTTTTCTTCAAAAAATATTAGTATAGTTGAATTCAAAATCATACAAGCATACCGAATTTAATAACCATCAGCCTACAATATTTTTTCATTCCTCTGTGTCCTCTAATTCGAATTCCTCGTTACTTATTTCTCCTTTGTGCTATGGTTGTTGCTAACCACAGAGGAAAAGGGTGTCCAACTATCGAAACCTACCTACTCCAACCAAGCTCCAACCCAGTCCACTTTAACCTTGCCCTGTTGAAAAAAAAACTGCTTATATATTTAAATTTCCGTTCATAAAATATTTATTTGTTTAGCAGTTATCTTTGGTGGTTATTTTAAATAAAAGTATGAGGTTTATAGATTTTTCAGTTAAGTTAAGGTTGACAGTTGTTAAAAGGTGTGGTTTGGATCGTTTGAACTGTGTTTGGATGTCACAAAAATCGATTTAGGTTTTATGGAAAGGTTATAAAAGTTTTTAAACAGTATTTTATAGACACTTGTTTTTGTGATGTCTGTAACTAATACCCACCAAGACAGATATCTTCATCCTATAGCCGTAAAAAGTGTTATACCTAGACACAGGTGAGTAATGGGAGGAAATATAAAATTATAACTTAAAATTCTCATTAAAAATGTAAACTTAATACATTCAGAATATTAGTAGGTAATCCGTTAAATTCTCATTTGCTTCACTCAATTTATTTATGGTGTATGGAATTATAGCTGGCCCCTCCACACTGACAAAACAAGGCTCTCCAACTGAAAAGGGCTGCCAGCAATTCCATATACCTAAACAGTGTAAGTAGCTTTGTGTACAAATTTTTTTTTCTAATTTTTCGAAATAACAGTAAGCAGTTGAGACGTTATTTATATACACTCCCCAATAATAAATCCCGGATAAAGATAATGTTAGTCTTTTTTATAGTCCTGTTTTTTTGTTGTCCGATCTTGGTGAAATTTTTACCAAATTGTAGACTATGTGTTTTAGAATGATATCTTGAATTTTAGTATTCAAAAAACTGATGATCATTATACAGGCAGAAACAAAAGTTACTCTTTTATCCTTAACCTCTTAAAGCCCTGTGGAAAAATTGAGCAGTATAATTTATTTATTTAAGAATTAACGGGTTGCAACCCATTTCTGAAAATTTAAGTACAAAGACTTAAAAACTAACAAAAATTAAAATTACAAGAGTAATACAATTAAAAACATTACAAAAAAGTTCCAAAAATTGACATTCAAAAACTAACTTAACATTTAACACACAGCGCCTAATACCCATAAAACATATCTCAGCCTATAATTATAGGAATAGTAAGATTCAGTCTCAGATGTCTTTGAAATTCAGAATAGGAAACGCCAGCAAACTCTAGGCCACACTCCGCAACTGAAAGATTTGCCAATCTCAACATTCGGGACATGGAAGAATGATAAGCGTAATTTGTCCTATGGAATGGCAAATGAAACAATGTTTCAGATCTTGTGTTTCTGATAGGTACATGCAGATTTATCTTTGAAAGCAAGTAGGAGCAGTCAGTTCTGTAATTGAGAAGGTTGTAAATAAACCTAAGGTCTCTATGCTGACGTCTGGTTTCAAGGGATAACAAGTTTAATTGGGATTGTTGATTGATTTAGGTGAATTATGCTTTGTTTTGAAGTGTGATCTTTTCTTAACACAATGTTTTTTTGTTCACGTCATTAATTGCTTTGTAAAAGAAGATATACGAATTTTTAAAGACAGTTTTTCAATTTTATTCACAATCCATAACATTACACGATTTTACGGAGTAGCATAAACAAATATTAATAGGGCATATTGCCACCTCATGTTCTTATCACTTCTACCATGTGGCGAGGCATGCTTCAATACAATACACTGGCTGTTAATTTTTGGATATTTGTTTATGCTACCCGATAAAACAATGTGATGTTCTGAATTGTGAATAAAATTGAAAAACTGCAATATTTTCTTTTAAAAAATAGAAAATGACGTGAACCCAAAAACATTGTGCTAAGAAAAGGTCACACTTCAAAACAAAATATAACTAAGCTAAATTCTACAGCTTAATTTTCCCACACGGGGCGTTAAGAAATTAAGGGTAAAATAGTAACTTTTGGTTCTGCCTGTATAATGATCAATACATGATTTTGAAAAATAAAAATCATGATGTTCCAAAGACACAAGTGTACACTTTGCTAAAAATTTCACCAAGATCGGACAACAATTATAAAAGTTACAGGATGAACTGTGATTAAAATTGAGTACTTTATTTAAAAATTTCTATCTCCCTTCAAAAAGCAGATAATGACGTGAACCAAAACATATTGTGTTAAGAAAAGATCACACTTCAAAACAAAATACAATGTGGCTAAGTCCTACTGCTCAATTTTTCCACAGGACGTTAAGAAATTAAAGTTAAAAAAGTAACTGTTGTTTCTGGCTGTATAATGGTCAAGGCATCAGTATTTTTTGAAAACTAAAATTCAGGATATCATCCCAATACACAAGTCTATACTTTGCTAAAAATAGTCCTGCAACAATTAAAAAAGTTGCAGGACTATAAAAAGACTAACATTATCTTTGTCCGGGATTTATTGGCGTGGAGTGTATTTACCTGTTTTTTTTAAATGTTCTTTCGTAGTTTTGGACCAAAACATATTTTTAATAGCTTAATATATGCCTACTCATTATGTTAACTATATAATGAGAATATAATAGGGTGCGGGACAGTCCCCTCTGGGGCACACATAATTCTATAGTAGAATTCATTGATACAGTGTCATATCCTCTTCCTTTTATATCTTTACTTTTATAAATATGTGTAATAATAGCATTTTCAGGCATTCCAAACATCCAAATAAATTTGTGAGTTTAAACCATAAAATTTGTATTTGCAATGTCACATGAAATAATAAATTATTATTTTTTATCTATGATTAGTATATTATCTTAGGCTGTAATTAATCCCATATTTTATTAAATTGTTGTTATAAATCGGCATTGCATTTAATTCATTAAATAAAATGAATTAACCATTTCACTGGTACTACCTATAAAAGGTTTTTCACTTTTTATTATTATTAACTTTTGCATTTAGCACATAAACAGCTAATATATAAGCAATAAATAGCAAATTTAAATAATCAATAAATACCTGCAAAAAGTTTTTTATATACTAAAAACTGTAAATTAATTCCATTTCGAATTAATTGATAAATAATTGGTAGTAAATTAGTATTTCTCATTTTAACTAGTGGGTGTTATGGAAATTACGTATTATATTTAAATGGGTGGTTCCTGGGGTGTCCTATAGAAGCGCTACATATTTTTTTTAAATCGAACATTTAAAAAGTGGGGTAATTCACCCCTAAAGCCACCAGTTACTCCTCGGCACATTCATATATGATCATATTACATTGCCAAGCTGTGTAATCAACAGATGTTCAGGCACAATGTTGCCAACTGTGTAAAAAATGTAAAACTTTAGATTCTTATAAAAATAATATTTAGTTTACCCAAATAGAAGCGAATCCATGTGCCAGTACACTAGCAAGTAATCCAGGGCACAGACATCTTCAGGTTTTTGTTCCTTTTTTCTATGGGAAAAGCTTTATGCTCATCACGTATCCTGATGATAATGTGGAAATGCATAATAAGCTTATACCCACTAAACATCATTCGGCCTCTTATTTCCAATCTCTCGGAACATTTGCACTAAATCACTTAAAGAAACACACAGACACCCACAGGTTTCCAATTAGTTTTTTGAAGATATGCACTTATTATTAGATTACACAAAAGCAATAAATACTAACGCATAATTACACTTTACAATAACCTACCGTACACATAAAACAACAGCACTATAGGATATAAATTATTTCGCAATAGAAATTCAGAAATAATAAAAACGCTAATTTCGAATGGGCTAATCAAATTTATTAATCCTTTACTGAAGAAGAATGATGAAATAATTATGTTGATAAACACTTCCTTCCCATCCTTCCATCCCCTCCAAATAAATAGTCTCGTCTAACTAGCGCGGTTGCCATTTCCGAAACTATTATTATACAGAAAAGTATTACAGAAGGAAATTCTGCATTTTATGAATATAACCTTATAAAACATCGAAAGTGGCAACGCCGTATTTTTAAGTATAAACCCCAGCCGCTGCAGTCGCGTAAAGAATAGGCAACCCCATTGTCCAAGATCAGCTGTTTAAAGAAGCTGGCCGGTTTCCTACTGTTTTTTAAGCAGATTTGTGTGTTAAATTGTGTGTTAATACTTAAATCCGAGTTTAAATTATTAAGTTCTTTGTTCTTTTCGCGACGGCAGTGCCCCAGTCCAGCAGTTCAATATCGACCGACGGAACCAACGTGTTATGTATTTTTAAAATTTTTATTAACATTATTTCCCAGACCCCTCAGACAATAAGGGCGTATTTTTGTCTACACAGTAGCAATTTAAAATACTAATTCAGATTGAACGGTACTTAGATGTGTTATGTGATTTTATTGTGCCGGTTTGTTTTTGTTCAAGTTACCTAGGTACTTGGTGTTTTTTTATAAATTAAGTTGGTGTTAAATAAGTGCGAAAAGCTAAATAAAATTAAATTGTTTTCTAAAAGGTAAGTAGCATTTATAAACTTTTAAGTTGTCCAGATCTGACGGTGTCGTTCGAATTGAACAAATGAGAACATACCTGACAATTTAAAAACACCGCGGCGGTTCGTTCGAGTCAGTTCAAGTTTATAAATCAGAGATTGTTTCCTAGCGAACTGAACTGAACGTAAAAGTTTATAATAATGTACCCTGAAAAATAAACAACTTGCAATCTGTCAAACGGTTATTGACTTTCTAAAGAGTTTACCCTGAAGATATGACAACACTGTTGACATATGTTGCTTTATTTACCTTCCTAACAGGGGCACCATCTGGTCATTTTTGGTTTGACATAAGGTCATGTACAGGGCATATTAAATTAAAGCGCCATTTTTGGTTATTTTTCTTCAATTTGGTTTCATCTCAGGAATTGCCGATTTAAATATAATACGTCATTTCCCTTAGTGGATTCATCGCGACATGGGTTTTGTTTTGACTGGCTAGCCAGTGGCGATTGTAAATCTTTAAAGATTTTTTTTTAAATCGGAATCAACTGTTCTTCCTTAATAAAAACTCTAGACTAAACTTCTAAAACTTACAAAACAACCCCTAGTGTTTTATCAACACATTCTTCTTAGTCATAGAAATTTCAAGTGATTAATCGGTCGAGTGATTCACTCGATTATTAAAATCGCTCGAGTATCCAGTACTCGATTATTGACCACAATTTATCATTTAATTTGACTTTGTTAATTAGTTTTCTCCCTAAATTACACATTAAAACTTTCAGATTATTTTTAACACTGTTATAATTACCCCCGATAATTAGATTCCTCGTCAACAACTACTTAAATAAGTAGTAACTAGTAATTTTGGAGAAAAAGAGAATGAAAATTAAATGCATAGAAAATTTAAAAAAAAAGTTCAACAACGTTGTTTCTAAAAAATTAAAAATATGTACTTAGTACCTACCTAGATTAGTATTTTTTAATTTTGAACAGTAATTATTATTAGTTCTTTGTTATTACTAATATTCCCTGTAATAAATTTCATAGTTGGAATAAGAATAAAGACACAAGAACTGGCCTGCAAGGTCACCGGATTTAACCCTATTCGATTTTCACTTGTATGGATTTATAAAAGATTAAGATATGAGTTAACTACTACGATATTGACGATGTCACATATATTTCAACGTTACGTTACAATAGAAATATCTTCAGCTGACTGACTTAAAAAGAACAATAATGAACATTATAATGTAAAGATGAATGCAGCGTCAGCAGAATAAATGTCTATTCAGGATTAAGTGGTTACATAACTCCTCCCCCCATAAGATTCAACTATCAGGCTTGACAGGGTAGTTGAATTTCTTCTTTGGAATATATTTCTTGTTTTCTTTTCAGGACTTTAGGCATTATTTTCTTATAGCCAATAAGCAGGCATAGCATGGCGATGAAAATGTATAATAATATTGTCCATAGGCTTGGTGTTTTCTTCATTTCACTGAAAATCAAACGGGGTTGGTTTTGTTCGATTTCATTTTTCAGTCTATGTAGGTCATCTAGTTTTAAGTCGTGCAGGTGCAGGCTTAAATTCAATACTGGTAACAGGCTGGATGTTCCTGGTCTGGAAACAATATTGGTTGATTATTAGCTTTGATTTGTTTCCGATCATTAATTATTGACTCTGAATGAGTGTTGATTTGGCAGCCAATTGGTATATAGCATAGATAAGTTTCTATAACATTCCGGACTTCGGATTGACGAAAACATTTGATGGCTTGTTTGGCGGGTACGACCAATATCCATTGATTGGTTTTGTCCAAACGATTGGTTATAGTTTCGGTAATTTTTGCTTCGGTTTGCTTACAGGATGAGGTGTCTTTGTCCGAGTTTAATAGTTTGACTTCGCAAGGGCTGGTATCTTCAATTTCATTAAAGTTTTCTTTCTCACAGATATAGAATTGTGGGAGTACTTCTTGGCATTCTTGATTGTAATATGCGTAGTGCAACTGATTTTTCAATAAATATTTATTATACGACAAGACAACCTTAAACAGACTCTGATAGTATATTGGAACTGAATATATATGAAAGTAATCAAAAGAATGTGGGTGCATTATTGGTACATGTAAAAGATATGTTATTTTATTATTAAGCACGAAAGATTCGAGGTTAATGATATTTTCATAATGTAAGGTGTTTTCTAACGTCACCGGTAAAGGCATTTGTTGAATATCTGTGCGTTTTTGCAACTTGGTTAATTCAATGAAAAGGTCTTCAGTTCTTATTATACTGGGATGCATTATTTTCAATCTTGAAAATATTAAAGAATTTTCTACATCTTGTAATATAGAATCGATTATTTCGTATACGTTAAGTATTTGATTAATAACATCTTTTATATAAAGATAGTTTTCTCTGTAAGCAGATTTTTGTATTATAAGAGAGATTTGTTTTATTTTAGATTCTAGCAATTTTTCATTATAGTTTATTTGTTGTACTGTAGAATTAAATTTTTCAATAACATTTAAAGAAAGTGAGTTTTGTTCCAAAATGTTTGCTTGCAAATTATTTTGATTTTGTCTTAATTCGTGAATAAGATTTTCGTACCGTTCACCATTGGATGCGTCAAGATTTCCTGTGACAGCTTTAAATATGGATCCAAGGCCGTTTACTAGTTTTTTTTTTTATGTTCAAACATAAGCACTATAGAAACAATCCTTTAGGGCACTCTGGGCGTGGTGCTAGTGCGCAAAAAGCGATTCACGTTGGTTTTGAATCGTTGGAGGCTATATTCGTTGGGAAAAACGACCTCGGGAAGGTCGTTCCACAAGGATGTAGTCCTCCAGATGAAAGAATTCTTAAATAATGAAGTTCGAGAAGTATTAAGCTTAACCACATATGGATGGGCGGCAGTGGTTCGTCGTGTATTTCTGCTATTCGTCGCTCTGGGCGGAATTAAGAGGGCAAGGTCAGCCGAGCACCTTCCATGAAAATATCTGTAAAAGAGAGTCAAATCCCCAACTTGTCTTCGATGTTCTAGGCTGTCGAGGTTCTTCTTCAGCTCGTGGTCTCCGATCAGACGAATAGCCCTCCTTTCGATGGAATCCAGTAGCCGAAGAGTATGTTTGGGTGCAGAGCTCCAGACATGAGAGCAGTATTCTAGTGATGGTCGAATCTGGGCTTTGTATAGTGTCAAAAGTTGTTGAGGTGTGTACAACTTTCTGGTTCGGAAGAGTACCCCAAGCTTCTGAGAAGCTATCTTGGCGATTGCCACAACGTGGTTTTGCCAAGACATATTTCCTCCAGATTGACGCCCAGCAAATTAATAGATGAAGCCAATGGGATTGCGTGTCCAGCCATGACTATTTCCGGTTCTGTAATGTTAACCTTTTTAGAGAAAACTGCTGCCTGGGTTTTTTAGCGTTAAATTCGACTTGGTTACTGTCACCCCAAGCCAAAATTTCTTCCAGGTCTTTGTTGAGGCGTGATACTTCATGCTGTCTGCGAAGATGATCGTCGGCAGCCGATGTTTGCGCATTCAAAGAGAAAGATGAGATGAGATACGTGTGCTATCGTCGGCAAAACTAAATATCGGATTTTTCGTTTTCACTAGAAGGTCGTTAATGTAGAGTAAGAAGAGAGCGGGAGACAATATGGACCCTTGAGGAACACCGGCATTGATGGTGAAGGTGTCTGAGAGAAATCCGTCAATCGCCACTTGCAGAGAGCGGTCCTTAAGAAAGCTAGACAACCATGCACAGAATCGACTGGGCATACCATAGGATCGCTAGTCCTCGTTTAATTCTGCCAGGATGAGGAATTATTTCTTTTATTTTATTTTCGACTCTATCCTGTGTTAGTTTTAATAATCCTATATTATTACTGGTGTCATCATTATGTTCTTTATGTGTGTCTATTAGTTTAATAACGTATTGAGATTTAAGATGTAACTTATTTATCTCTAGTATTACAGGAGTTAAATCATAATAGAGTATGAGTGTGTAGGCGTAATTTTCAATTTTTGCCGTCCCTAATTTAACTGGAATAATTCCGGGGTTATCGTCTAGTTTTCGTATGTTGATCTGTTCAGGAGTTCCTATCGCGTATGCGATAGTGCTGAAATATAATATTCTTAATTACTAGAAATATTGGAATTTAATTGTGAGCGAAGCGTTTTAGTGTGTAAGCATATGTAATAAAATGTGTATCTATATGCATTAAAATATAAGATAATAATAATGTTATTAAGTGGTTAAAACTAATTTTCGAAACTGTATTTGTTTTTTAAAGGGCGTTTCAGGTTATCCATATCGACTTTAGTTTGTGACGTAGTTGCGTATTGTGTCAACATCTTGTATATGTGTGGGTGGATTAAATGTATCGGCAAGTTTTTGACGTACGTGTTTTTTGGCATATACCTTTTGTGCAGGTATAAATAATGTAGGTTTATCACGGTCTTTATTAATATGGTTTAGTCGCAATGGTTTAGTCGCAGTAGGGGTTATATTCATTTCGGTTTTAATTGGATGACGTTCATATTTGCTCTTTTAGCCAATTTTGCATTCGTTTATATACGTTTGAATCGAACTTTTAAGGTTAGGCCAGTAATATTTATTTTTTATTCGTGTTTCTGTTTCTTCGATACCGCGATGGTTGGTTTATTTTCGTGATAATTTTTAATAATTTCTTGTATTTCTGGTTTATCTACGACATCAATTAATTTTATGAGGCATCTTTTAAATTTTAGTGATTGCCATTTAAAGTTTTTTCTTACTACTTCGCAGAAAGGTTCATAAACGTCGGGGTTCTCGAAATTTGATCTGAAAGTATTATTTGTCTGTCTTGTATTCGTGCTCATTGGTGTAGGTGGTGGAAATTATTTATTCGGATTGGGTTTAAAGACATTTGTCTGATTGGGTCTATTTTGAATTACTTGCGAGTTAGTAGGGAATCTTTGCGGTATTTTATTATAATTCGGCTTTATTGGTATAGGCTGAGATGGAAAAGTTGACTGGTTACTAAATAAATTATGTGACGTATGTGTGTTAAATGGTGGTATAGGTTGTGTATGCGTAAAATTTTGATTATATGTGGGCATAAAATATTGTGTAGGTTGTTTTTGGTTTTGGAATTTTTGACAAATTTTGAAAATAGTGAGTGTTATGTTCTGCATTAACAAATTGTAAAGTTTCAGGTAAATCTTTAGGCCGCATACAACGTATAGTTGTTCCTAATGGTTCTCGTAGGCCAGATAGAAATGTTTTTAAAGCTAAATCGTTATAAAGATTTCTTTTTAGATTATTTGCTTCTTCGTTCGCTTCATGAATATTTACATAAGAGCAAAGTAGATTTAGAATATGTAAAATACGTTCATGAAATTGTTACGGTTTTTCTAAATTTTGTTGTCTAAGCATGACAAGGTCTCTATTTAGACAAACCTCATCGCGTTGATCAGCAAAGTGTCTACTTAAGATAATCTTTAATTCTTCCCAGGTTTGTACATTCTGGGTACCCAAAATTAGTTTCGCGTTCCCGGTTAGTTTACCGACGATACAATTTAGCAAGTAAATAATTTGAAAATTGTTTGGTTCGTTTCTTTTGTAAAACGCATTAATAATACTTTGACATACTGCCAAATAACTGTTTAGATCATTAGGATTGGCGTCGAACTGTGGCACACAATCTAGGTACTCTGGTTTAAAGTGATCCATTTCGACAAAAGTGGTGGAAGTATCTAAGTTGTTCCGTACTGTGCCTGCAGCACTGTTTCCTAATGTGGGTTGTATACAAATTTGATTTATTTGTTTAATTACTTTTTCTGATTGAAAAGCAGAGTCAGTTGAAGGAGAAATTTCTAATTTGAGGTTGCTTAACTGATTCAAGTCAATTATATCATTGACTTCTGACATATGTTTCAATTGCACTTACATACTAAGAACGACGATCATCAACATCCTTTATAAGATCAGGTTTTCATTTGGCAATGTGGTCCTCCCAGAATATCCTGTCTTGCGAGATTTGGCAATGTAGGTCCAATCTCCGATCACTCCAAGGTAGCAGGTTCACGATGAACTGGGGTTTTCGATTTTCAGAAATCCACTCTGACACCTCACAGCAAACACTTGATAGTAAGTTCTTTATATCGGTTAATTCGAATGTCCACGAAAAAATCAATACGTTCGATACGTACCATTGATTTCCGATATCCGCCACGACTGCGCCAGTTAACTACTACGATATCGATGATGTATTTTTAAAAAAGGTTTACTTATTATTTAAAACATATATTTCAACGTTACGTTACAATAGAAATATCTTCAGCTGACTGACTTAAAAATAACAATAATGAACATTAAGATGAATGCAGCGTCAGCAGAGTAAATGTCTATTCAGGATTAAGTGGTTATACAGGGTGTTATGGAAATTACGTATTATATTTAAACCGGCAATTCCCATTTAGCGGTAAAAATGACCTGACGTCAAACCAGGAATACCTCTGTACCGCACTGCGGCACATCCGAATTCTCACCGGTGTTGTCAGAATTACACCTTACACTTTACACTCTTTAAGTTTGAAATACCCAACTACGTAACTAGGTCAAATGTCAATGATCTTTTGACTTCTGATTGGCTGATTGAATTTTTAATGTAATTTTATTTAGGCCACACACATACCCTTACCTTGTCGGTCTTATTTAAAAATTAATGTCAACTTCTATAAAAACTTATACAGCGTTTTAGTAAAGAAACCGGCACATCACATAACCCATAACCATAATCGGAAAACTTCACATGAACACTGGCCAAAACACACACAAAATTCACTTGGAGACATCGTTTTTTATTAACATTGGGTTTTCTCGCCTAGATTTGTATGAACTTTTGTTTTTAATTATAAAACACATTGTAAAATGTAAATAACATTTATTTGAACTAAAAATGACATCTGAACTGAAACATTTAAAACACGAACTGTCAAAAACTAGAAATGTATTAATGCAATGCATGTTTTCCGGTAGATTTCTGCGCATTCACCAAAAAAGGTTGAAATAAATAATTATAATAATCTACAGCACTTATTTATTGTTTTCCTTCACTGCTGTAGATACCAATAAAGATTAAAAAACTTGTTAATCGCTGCTCTGGTGCTTTATTTCATTCGAAAAGCTTAAAAAAATTAAATCCATCGTTTCACAGCGGGATTTTAAAACCAAAGATTAGCCACATCTCTAGTATAAATCGACAGGATAGAAGTTGACATTTGCTTGACAACAAGCGGCTTCGCGCGAACAAACCCGAGAGTTTTTTCGGAATGATTAATCAACTGTACAGTGCGAATAAGTGGGAAAATGTTTAGTACATACAGAAAAATCAAGTCGAAGGCATATTAGAAAATGTTCCTTTAGTAAGAGACTGGAAATCGCAAGGTCACCGGATCTTAGATCATGCAATTTTTTTCTATGGGGTACGATGAATAAAGAAATAGTTGATAAAGTCGAAGATATGGATCAGTTGCGATAAAAGATATTGGATGCAGCAGATAAAATAATTGCTGAACGTTTTAGTTTATAAAGTGCCAATTGTGTCCTATTTGTGTGTTTGTTAAAGAATGCATTAGTGTGTAACGATTTTGGGTGACAAGGGCCTATCTTAAAAAAACTAATTTGAAACATGTGTGTTTCTTTAAGTGATTTATGGTAATTTGTTCAGTGTTTCACTATTTGTTTTGTGTCTCTGACGATATACAGGGTCACGTTCTGAGATTGGAAGAAAAACGCCGAAGGGGTTTTAGTGGGGTATAAGCTTTACCCACTAAAACCAAAAAAACTGAAGATTTATGTGCTCTGGATTACTTGCTAGTATACTGGCACCTGGATTCACTTATATTTGGATACTAGGTAGCTAAATATTTATTTTTATAAGAATCTAAAGTTTTACACGAATAATTTGGCAACATTGCGCCAGAACATCTGTTTATTACACAGCTGCTCAGTGTAATGTGACTGTGCCGAGGAGTTGTGTGTGGGTTTATGGGTGAATTACCCGACTTTTTAAACGTTCGATTTGAAAAAAAAAAATATGTAGCGCTTCTCTAGGACACCCCATGAGTCACCCATTTAAATATAATACGTCATTTCCATAACACCCTGTATAACTTATGGCTATATCACCGACCACAATAGAAAACATGAAATCTCGTATTGGGCAAGCATTTAATTTATTAACTCTTCAAATGTTAGCGCGTGCTACCTCATGTCGAAAAAGAATAAAAAAGGGTAATCATTTAACTGGTTAGCAAAATATTCTTATTTTTGCGAACAGAAAAATGTAATCGGTCAGTCAAAATGACTAGTTGGTCAGCAACTTATGGACAGCAAACATTTCTGAATGGTGACAGTGCCCAGGGAAAACAAGTGAAAACCCGCCCCCGCTACACCTTTTGTAGCCGATTTCCTTCTGTATTCGGCAGAAGAAAACACAAGAATGTTTCATAAATTCACAGTGCCCTGGAACCTCTGAACTAAACTGCTTCTAGATATGTTTGTTTCTACTGACCAATTGTAAACTCTTGCTGACAAAGTAATCATTTCGCAGCTCGACTGTAAATAACGGCAAACCATTTAATTACTTCTCATAAAAAAATAATTGATTTGCTCAACGCAACTGCCCAACATCATTGCGTGGATCCAGAAAAGTTCGCTAGACTATAATATACCATCATTGTTTCGTAACTGTAACGAATTGTAAATGAATGTAGAAATAAAGACCTGAAAACCAATTTCGTATATCTGCGATCTCCAATCGACGTTAAAAGTTGGATATAACTGATTTTAAATATCAGAACCCTGTGTGGAGGAAAAATATAAGTATAAACATAGAAATAAGTAAACCCTTGAATGACCACCAAGCCAAAAAATTGGCCATCGTTGCGTGCCTTCAGAGGCTGTTTACGGACCCTAGACGTGGCGACCTCCAGAAAATGATGGTTAATAATTTTATAGCCCGTTTTAAACATTTTATTAGCCAGAAGAATTTCTCAGTGTCGATGATGTGGCCTGGTGAAAATCGCCAATATCTAAGCATAAATGAAGCCTTCAGCATTAAATGGTAGTGAATAGTATAGAATTATTATGGTATAAAATCATGTTAAAATATGAAAAGAAAGTTTTAAAAGTTTTATTTAGTTACAATAGTACTTAAGTACTAAGTGTTTTCTGAGAATATACCCAGTCACCATATTTTATGGAATCATGCATCAAGATAACGTCAGAACGAATAACTGTTTGTTTAGTCGAATGTACTAATTGGTTGTATTAATGGTTTACCAGAAAGTTTTACAAATCTAATTCATTCACAAATTTATTTATACAGGGTGTCCGGTCATAGATGATAGATTGTGTAAGAGAAGTGGAATAATGTCAGTACTAGTCGTAGATAAAGAATTCTTTAAAAATTAACTTATTTTTTAAATATTTATTTTGACTGTAACAATTTTATTGAACATTATATTTTATTACAAAATATTTGGCAACAGATTTCGATAGCATCTAATGCAAATATACAATTTACAAAATAATGTAATTTTCTAGCGCAGATTTTCAAAGGTCATTAAAAAAGAGAATTAATTAACGTCGAATCATTTTTCTCTGGCTTTTAATAGTTCATTATAAACCTAAGACTAAAAAGACACTTTAGTCACGTGTTTGATATATTATTTTATGCACTTTAAGATACAAACCCAAATGCGGGATCCCGCGGTGATTTCGCGGGATTGACATTGCGGGATTTGCGGGACTCGATGTGGGTGCTGTATGTTAATAACAAGGAAAAGGAAAATATTTATTGCATATTGGTACAATAGAATAGTACGACTAGTTTAACGGTTACATGTTACATTGATTTTGAAAGTATTTTCGGAGAAAAGATAATATGTTTAATGTTTCATCTTTTAGATTTGATCTTATTTTATTGCACATGTATCCTGCGGCTGAAAACGCACGTTCAGCTTCGACATTTGTTGGCGGGATAAATTTTAAATAATTTGTGGTCCTCTGGTACGAATAGTTGGCGCATATCGGTCGATGTGATAAACTTTCCAAAGGGTATACCGTCTTTAGCTACCATTCGAGACACTCTTTCCTCCATCGAAACTTTTTTCTCAGATGAATCTGTAATTTTCATTTTCTTAAGTAACACAGAAGAATCACTAACATCTCTAAACGAACTACTCCGCTGCTGCTCTGGACTTTCAAATTAATAGTATGCTTTGTTTGTAAGTGGGTGTGAAGATCTTTGGTGGAACGAGCAGAGATTTTGATAATACTAGGGCATAACTTACATTTAGCTGTAAGACCATCTTCAGAAAATAATTCCAAACTAAACTTGAACGTTTATTATCTTTAAACTACATTGACACTCATTTTTGTGATTGCTGTTTAATTCCATTTTTTTTTATGATCAAACACAAGCACTATAGGAAAAATCCTTTAGGGCACTCTGGGAGTGGTGCGTGTGCGCAAAAAGCGATTCACGTTGGTTTTGAATCGTTGGAGGTTATATTCGTTGGGAAAAACGACCTCGGGAAGGTCGTTCCACAAGGATGAAGTCCTCCAGATGAAATAATTCTTAAATAATGAAGTTCGAGGAGTACTAAGCTTAACCACATATGGATGGGCGGCAGTGGTTCGTCGTGTATTTCTGCTATTCGTCGCTCTGGGCGAAATTAAGAGGGCAAGGTCAGCCGAGCACCTTCCATGAAAATATCTGTAATAGAGAGTCAAATCCCCAACCTGTCTTCGATGTTCTAGGCAGTCGAGGTTCTTCGTCAGCTCGTGGTCTCCGATCAGACGAATAGCCCTCCTTTCGATGGAATCCAGTCGCCGAAGAGTATGTTTGGGTGCAGAGCTCCAGACATGACAGCAGTACTCTAGTGATGGTCGAATCTGGGCTTTGTATAGTGTCAAAAGTTGTTGAGGTGTGTACAACTTTCTGGTTCGGAAGAGTACCCCAAGCTTCTGAGAAGCTATCTTGGCGATTGCCATAACGTGGTTATGCCAAAACATATTTCCTCCCAGATTGACGCCCAGCAAATTAATAGATGAAGCCAGTGGGGTTGCGTGTCCGGCCATGACTATATCCGGTTCTGTAATGTTAACCTTTTTAGAGAAAACTGCTGCCTGGGTTTTTAAATTCGACTTGGTTACTGTCACCCCAAGCCAAAATTTCTTCCAGGTCTTTGTTGAGGCGTGATACTTCATGCTGTCTGCGAAGATGTGCGTCGGCCGCCGATGTTTGCGCATTCAAAGAGAAAGATGAGATAAGTGTGCTATCGTCAGCAAAACTAAATATCGGATTTTTCGTTTTCACTAGAAGGTCGTTAATGTAGAGTAAGAAGAGAGTGGGAGACAATATGGACCCTTGAGGAACACCGGCATTGATGGTGAAGGTATCTGAGAGAAATCCGTCAATCGCCACTTGCAGAGAGCGGTCCTTAAGAAAGCTAGACAACCATGCACAGAATCGACTGAGCATACCATAGGATCGCAGTTTACTTAGAAGCCCCTCATGCCAAACGCGATCAAAAGCTTTAGAAATATCCAGTGCAACAGCCCGAGACTCCTCATGATGTTCGATTGCGTTGTTCCAAATATGGGTGACATAGGCTAGAAGATCTCCAGTTGATCTGGACTTGACGATCGCTGATAATGTTGAAGCCTTCCAGGTACTTTAGAAGATGTTGGTTAATAGCTTTCTCCATTACTTCTGATATAACTGAAAGCAATGCGACTGGTCGATAGTTGTTTAGCAGGGTTCTCTTACCTTTCTTTGGAATAAGCTGGACTCTCGCCGTCTTCCAGCAAGATGGAAATATTCCTTTTTTGTAGGATAAGTTGAATAGTCTACAAAATACTGGTGTTAGTTCATCGGCGCATCTCTTGAGAACTATAATAGGAATTTCGTCTGGACCAGAAGCTTTTTGACGTCGAGTCCTTTCAGGATTCGTTCGACGGGACGCTGACGGAACACGATTTCGGTCATTTCGGATTGAACTGCAGGAATGTCGGGTGGTCCATGTATTATAAATTCAAATAACCCAGCATGGTTGGGAATCCTCAACGCGTCTACCAAAAATACCGCAGTTCATTGTTTGCTATCCCGCAAATCGATGGCTATCTTGAATTTTTCGAAAAAGAATTTTATTTTTTCAAAACGGTAAATAACGTTTAAATGGAAAAAGTATGTTGTATACATTTTTGAAAGTATTGTACTATGAATAATCTCAATTATTTTCATAGCTTAGTTTTAATGCAAACGATGTCACACCGAGGTTTTCAGGAAAAATATCTGAAATCGCAATTATCTAAAGTGATTTGGCAACGGTTCGGGTGATCAAAGGCAGAAGAATAAGAAAAGCGTCTCCTACTCCCTCGATACAGCCGGCCAGCGCGCTGGCTCGCCGTGTCTTCCCTCAAGGATTAAATTTTTATCCCTTAGGGATTGAATGTTTTTTTAAATGCCTTATTTTGAGGGTTTAAGTGTGCTTCTCGTCAGCAGGTTATACTTGCAATACATTACGATCAAGTTTATGAGACGACACACAGTAAACACAATATTTTTCATGTTAATTTTTTTTGGGATTAGTCCCGGAATCCCGGGATTAGATACTCTTTATCCTGAAAATCCCGGGTTTGGAACAAAGTTTCGGGTCTGGCACCCCTAGTCGTACCGCAATGCGAAAACCAAGGCCTTTGGAGAGCAGCGTATGACTGAGGATCATGGTTCGGAACCCACTTTAAGCTGTAGGTCTCCTTACGAATGGCCCAAGCAGAGAACAAACAGGAAAAATTGTTGAGAGAAAACCTTAAATCACAATCACGCTCGCAATTAACGTAATTTTTGCCACAATACACCATTGTGGATTGCTTAATAGTACGATTGTATTAAATTGTTTTTATGGCTTACTTATTTGACTGCATAGATAAGAGTTTAATGAATAAAATTACATTATACATTTATTTATTTTTCACGTGTACCTACATAAATTTTCTGTCGTAAATTTTTTACATTGTGTTAAAACGAAATCAATTAAGTCGTAATGTAATAATTGGACTTTACGTCGGAAAACCTGCAGTTTAAAAGAAAGTATTATATTACTCGTCCCCCTCCTCTTTTTTCTTCCAAACTTGACAAAAAACGCGATTTTTTTTGCAGAATTTCGAGTTGAATTTCTACCACTATATGTACAGCTAAAAATATACCTGTCCCTTATTTTTTCACGTTCTTATATAATTTGAAACCCGAACAAACCCAGTTCTGTGGGTCTCCTTGTCGGTTTTATTCACATACAGGGTGGCCAATTAGTGCGACAAAGCTGAATATTTCTTTTACCGCTAGGGATAGCGGAAAACTTTTTTCACGAAAGTTATTAAGCGTTAAGAGGTGCAGATTTTAAAATTATTTTCAACTATACAGGGTGCTCCAAAAGGGCGGTGTGATAAAAATTTCATATTTTTTTAAATGGGACACTATGTATATTTTTACATATTTGAATTTTTGCAACGTTGCCAAATATATTGGAAAATTCCTAAAATTTGTGCAAAAACATGGTTCAATGAAATGTGTAATATTTCTTAACTTATAATAATTTGAAATAAAATATTTTTATGTCGGAAAGAGAAACGTTGACAGAAGTCCCCTATGATAACACATATCAATATTTTTATACAGGGTATTTTCTATGGATATGCCAACATTACGAACTTGAAACCTGAATTTCGTAAGTGTTTTAAATGGAACACCCTGTATATGATTACTTTATCTTGTAGATATTTTCATCCTCTCTAATTTTTATTAAGGTCTTTCTATGCCTATCTCTACCGATCTTGGTGGTATTTCAATTTTTATTTAAACTCGAGCAAAAAAAAGTGGATGCATTTTACCATTGTCCTTTTTCTAGTCACCTATGACAAAATAAAAACAAAATGTTGTAATTTAAAAAAAATATATTTATTCATACGGGAGGAATATTTCAAGGATTCATACAACAATATTTTAACGATTCAAGCTTGTGGACAATTTCTAAAGTAAATTATTACCTAATTATTTGTTCATATAGTAACCCCCACTAACTTGAACACATAATTCAATACGTTTTTCAAAAGAATGAGTCATGTTTCTACACATTTGGAACTGTTTTCAAAATATTGCCTAATTATTTGTTCATAGTGACCCCCGTTAACTTTAACACATATTCAATACGTTTTTCAAAAGAATGTTTCTAGACAATTGCCGAGTAATACTTTGAAAACAGTTGAAAATGTGTAGAAACATGACTCATTCTTTTGAAAAACGTATTGAATTATGTGTTCAAGTTAGTGGGGGTTACTATATGAACAAATAATTAGGTAATAATTTACTTTAGAAATTGTCCACAAGCATGAATCGCTAAAATATTTTGGTGTCGTATCCTCCCGTATGAATAAATAATTTTTTTTAAAATTACAACATTTTGTTTTTATTTTGTCATAGGTGACTAGAAAAAGGACAATGGTAAAATACATCCACTTTTTTTGCTCGAGTTTAAATAAAAATTGAAATACCACCACGATTGGTAGAGATAGGCATAGAAAGACCTTAATAAAAATTAGAGAGGATTAAAATATCTACAAGATAAAGTAATCATATACAGGGTGTTTCATTTAAAAAACTTACGAAACTCAGGTTTCAAGTTCGTAATGTTGGCATATCCATAGAAAATACCCTGTATAAAAATATTGATATGTGTTATCATAGGGGACTTCTGTCGACATTCCTCTTTCCGACATAAAAATATTTTATTTCAAATTATTATAAGTTAAGAAATATTACACATTTCAATGAACCATGTTTTTGCACAAATTTTAGGAATTTTCCAATCTATTTGGCAACGTTGCAAAAATGTGTACAAATAATTACGGTGCTATGTACAGAATTTTACGGTGAATTCAAATATGTAAAAATATACATAGTGTCCCATTTAAAAAATATGAAATTTTTATCACACCGCCCTTTTGGAGCACCCTGTATGGTCGAAAATAATTTTAAAAGCTGCACCTCTTAACGCTTAATAATTTTCGTGAAAAAAGTTTTCCGCTATCCCTAGCGGTAAAAGAGATATTTAGCTTTGTCGCACTAATTGGCCACCCTGTATATATAAACAGTATATTACTAATACCATATGCAATTATGTCCCCGCTATGGGCATCGAAGGGGGCGTTGTGAGTTTGCGCTGTTCGGAAATTTCCTTGTGAGTGTAAACATTCGACAGGACCGGATTTCAACTTTTTTAATGTAAATTTCACTGGTTAGTTATATTGCAATCAAAATTTTGATTAGTTCGATTTAAGACAGCGTTCTATGCATACGATTTCTGACGATATGATGATTCCACGGTGCCCTGATTGGTGTAAAGTTTTGGTGCCAAATTCCGTCCGAATATTTCTAACAATCGACACGATGAGCTTTATTTTAACTTTTATCCGACGTCGTATGTTTCTTAACCTCACTTTTTTCTAAACCAAAAATTGTGCGACAATTTTCAGCATTCTAGCTGTAACCGCTAAAAAGATACGATTTTCTTTTCAGGTCCCGATACGGCGTTAAAAAGTCACAAAATTATTTATAATTCAAAAACTCTTAAAGTTAGGTATATGATATTATACAAAAAACTGTTCTAGATTTTTACCTATATTCCAAAAAAAATATTTAAAATTCCGAAGTTGCTACCACTTTCGGTATGATCCGGCAACACCGCACCATCGAAAATATTTTATAAACGTAGAAAACCAGCTCTTATAGCCACAGCCAAATTTTCAAAATAAAATCTCATTTAGTTCTCGAGATACTTCTAATCGGCCACTTTACTTGGGGCAACCTGTGTATGTCATTTTTTTCCTAACTGCATTTTTTTTCTTATTTCAACCACTAGTTTAAACTTAAATACAAGTGGGCTATACAACCGGCTGTTAAAAGTAGTTATAACTTGAGGTAAAATAAAATGAACATAATAATATTCCGAACGAAACAAAAAATGATTTTTGAATTATTTTTATTACAGACAAGAACTACTTAAATGGAATGGATGGGGCTATAAAGATTCAAAATTTGTTCTCAGAGATAGCAGTGCCGTTTTTACAGGGAGAAGGTACGTATAATTTTACGACGGCTAAATAAAATTCGCGTAATTATCTTTATTTTATTTTCCCATTAGGTCTAATTATCTTAATAACTAAAAGTTATATAAGAACTTAAACTAACTTTTGTGCTTGTATTTATGTATTTATCAATTCTTTGGATCGTATTTTGGTGAAAAGTGTAATAAACTTCTTTACGTCTAAAGCCGCGTTCTCAGAGCTTCGACGTGTCGCAGCGACAGTCCCCCACTCCTTTTGTAGGGGGTGACGTCTGTCACTTGTCATTCGGGTGAAACCTAACCTTTCAATAATTTGTTATTGTTTTTTAAATGAAAACAATTTGTTTTGTACAAATTTCGTTTTGAATAATTTATCATACTGATTGAGACTCTGATAATGAAAGCGGCGAAGCAATGAAATCTTTGAATAATGTCTGGCAGTGTATTTTAATATGACTATTTTTCCAGACTAAAGAGCTAATTTCGTTAAAAAACGTTACAAGCCAAAAAACGGACTAAATTAACTAATTTGTGCATTTTAGAGCTCAAAATATAAATGTAATGAAAACCGCCTAGTTTTATTCCTGTATTTTTTATTATAAACTTAAAATTGTAGAGTAGCACACGCGTGTACTACATCGAGACTCTACTGTATTTAGGCTACGATGCACTAGAAAAACAAATACATTTACATATCTTATTAGGTAGTTTTTATTAACCACTGTTAAGTAGGTAGGTAGGAGAACCATTTCATTCTAATATAATTTCATCCAATAAGGAAGTCTAAAAGCATAGTCATGCTCCTTCTGACAGTGTCTCCTCATCATTCATATTCCACATCCTAGGTCTCGTTGTACTAATTGTAATAAGCAGGCTTTCAATAGCTTGGCTACTATCCTCACTAGCTTGTGTCTCCTCTATATCTTCAGTCCAAGCAGATACAAAGCCATCTTCGTGCAGAGCATGCCCTTTGTAATCTGTATCTACAATAATCTAAAAATATTTATATTATAAGATTTAGGCATCTATAGAGCTACAAGCTAATTTTTAGATAACATTACGAAATTGCCAAAAGTAGGGCTAACAAAATACCTTGTGACCTTAAAAACAGTTTACAATTTTAATTCAAAATGATGTTTTACCAGTATTATTAACTCTTGCACATTTTTCTGCAGATAAACTATATTCTAAATTCAGCTTCAGAACAGCGAAGAATTTCCACAGGAATATAATTTGAATTTGTGTCCACATCCATATTATGGTTTTCGCTTAACCTAAAATTTAATGTTTTAAACTTGAACTTATCACATTTCTTAATCTCTTCCGATTGCAGCAGGCCAATATTTACGTTTTTTTAGGGTGTGAATATGTGGAATGCGGATGTTGGATTAAAATTTTCCCCTCTCGGAGGTTATAGGTTTGTTTTTTAAAAGATTTTTTCGATGACAGCGTCAAATTTGATTTTTATTTTCGTATTCTACTCCTCAAAATATGTATATTTATTCTGGTTAGTAAAAAATGAACCAATGTGATTAAAAAAACCAATGTAATTAAAAATTATTTAAATATTTTGTGGGATTTAGGTAGGTAATGATCAAATAAATTTTAAAAGCCAAAGTACTATTCACAATATTTTAGGACCAAATAATTAGTAATTACCTTTGTTCGGAAACAACGAATACTTATTTCGGAAAACTGAGGTTCAAATTTCAAAACAAAATAAAAAAATTAATAATATTACAGCGCAGTGTTGCCAGGTATCTCGTGAAATGTCACCAAATCTGTTGATCTTTTTGTGATTTTATGAATAATCTGGTGGTAAATGAAAATCTTTTTAAAAAAGTCCGTTTTCTGGTGTTACCGTTTCGTGTTGGGGGCGGTATATTTTATAAATCACAAAAAATCACCAGATCTGGTGAAATTTCTCCAGATACTTGGCAACACCGCTAGATCAGCGTGGGGATGAGGGGTAATGACGTAAACGGTTCTGATTGGTTAGGTTGGTGTCGCGGGTAACAGTACGTAGCTCTGAGAACGCGGCTTAAGTTGCAATATTCAAAATTGTAATGTGTTGTTAAAGAAAACGAACAAACCCGTGTCCATTTGAAGGGGCAGGGTCAAATTATACATTTTGTGTCTAAAACCACACTAAAATTGACTATTTTCACACGAGTCAAAAACAAAGTTAATGGTTTCATTGAAAATATACAGTTGAGTCGCCTCTTATTTTTAATGTGTTTCTGTTTTATGGTAGTTAATGAGAAAGGATAAAACAACGTTTTTCCTTTGAAGCGACATAACAATTCGAGTGTATTAAGGTTACCGACCTACAGGGTGTTTTTAATTGAGTGTCGATATTTAGGTTGTGAATCCTTGGGTGATTTTAAGAAAAAAAGTTAATATTAACATATGACCTAAAGCTCTTCATTTTTGAGATACAGAATGTTAAAATTTAAACAATAACTTTTTATCATAATTATAATCACTCTTAGATATTTTTATGAAATTTTGTACACACCATTATCAAACAGAAGTAAAATGTTTCTTACCGTAGAATCCAGTGACGTACTCAGATTTTTTCTACATTCAATAATAATCATTAAGGAGCATTTCTGATATTGAATGGTTGAATAGAAAAAAAACGGTAAGCATATTATAAAAATAAAAATTAGTAGGCTGGGTAAAGCTTTAGGACATATATTAATATTAACTTTTCTTCTTAAAATCACCCAAGGATTCACAACCTTAAGTATCGGCACTCAATTAATAAACACCCTGTATATCTATGGATATTCAAACAATGCTGATCGTCAGATGTCATGCGCAATGCCGACTGATAAACTATTTACCTTAATCGATAAACAGGACCGTACTTCGCCCTTAATGAAAATGATTACACGGCAATATTTGGGCTCATCAAGACCTTCTTAACTAGGAAATAAACAATCTATTTTCTCGCATAAACGAAGGCATTGCTGCCATCACTGAAAAGCCACTTTTAACATTAATTTTGATATCTATCGTCCACATATCGATAGATTTTTAATATCGTTACATCCGTACGACCGATTTCGGTTCTCTACGGTCGTCGTTGGTTGGCAACCAAACCGACACCAATACGGCGGGGTTGCCTATACGACGGCGACAACATTGCGAGCAACCTTTAAAAATATGACCGGTAAACCGTGCGCACCAACCCATTTTTTCACTCATAAAATTTAACTTGTTACTGCGCATTCAATAAGTTGTACGTATTCATAGTTATAGGTCGGTGACTAAGGTCCATCCGGGCTGAGAGCGTCGAGTCTGGCGCGTCTGTTCTTGTGACAGGAATAGTCACTTCTCTCGATATGATCGTTCTCCTGAGTTAAGAATAGACTTGCAGTATGTGACGTGGACGCTCTCAGCCTGGATGGACCTTTAGACTGACAATGGCAAAATAAAAATATTGACATCTCATTATTTGTCAATATTGTTATTTATGTTTTGAGTTTTGTGTGGTTCACAAATTTTTCAAGTTTCTAAACGAAACTACAGTGAAACCTCTCCTAACGGATACCTCTAATAACCGAACTTCTCTATTAAGCGGACATTTTTTCATAGTCCGGAACTAGGCATATGAAATTCCATGAAAATCAACGTCTCTTGGGCGGACTCTCCTTTGAGCGGACGCGGATAGGCTGTTTTCATACAAAGAGTGCGAAAACCGTCCTTTAAACGGACAAACAATTTTTAAAGTATTTGGGAGACGAATAAGTACGGTTCAAAAACTCTCTGAAGACAGACCGGTAATCAATCGCGTATGCGTGGCAGTGCGAAAGGACTTCGCCGAATGAAAGTATGTGTGATTCCCCGCACGCAGTCCGCCGTTTATTTGTGAGTTGTAAGGTTAAAATCGTAAACAATGGCACAAAAATGTCGCGTTTTGAGTCTGAAAGAGATATTGATGTTGTGGAAGTTTGTAATTTGACAACAATGATTTGGGCGAGTTTAACATTGATAGCAATGTGGTATTAGAAGATGATAGTGACCCCATTCCTACCGATTATGTAGTCCAAACTGAAACCACATCACTATCTGACGACTCTGATGAAGAAGTTGAATGCAATAATCAAACAAATGTCACCAATTATCACAAGCCATTAGCATGGTAAAGGAATTATAAGAGTATGCAAAGAATAGAGGTGACCCTACAGCAATGGAATTGTTATTAGACTTGGAATTACATTTTGTAGATTGCAAGTATAAAACGCAAACACGCCAATCTACGTTATTAGATTTTTTTTAGTACTACATCCTAACTAAAACTAGTGTATTTTTGTTATGTTATGTTTATTTCTACATACATATACATAGCAATAATTTTGCATTTACATATTACCTAATAACAAATTTCCCATGGGCGGACACCTCTGTTAGGCGGACACATTTAGACGGTCCTGTAGGTGTCCGCCTAAGAGAGGTTTCACTGTACTTTGCTATATAGAATTTATCATCAAAATCAGTTAATAAGAACTGTTAGTTATTTGATTCATTTTCAGTAAGCGTTGTTAAATATTGTATATTTAGTATTGGGTGAATCGGTATTTTCAAGATCGAGTACACAAGAATCTAGAATTTTCAAGAATCGAGTACTTATTCGAGTACCGATAAATTCTTATTGTCATTAAATTTGTTGCTTATGTTTAAATTTACGATTAAAAATTAATCCATCAGATTCCATCACTGTTTTCATTCTCAGATTCTTATTCAGACGCAAAAACAGTTTTGGCTTTGCAGGTAAACTAGTCGAATTCGATTCGATCGGACCGAGAGAAATGGAGTTAAAAGCGAAAAGTAGTAATTCGCAATATTGTTTGTCTATATTAACTCCGTACTGGATTCTCGAGACGAGTATCCGAATACATTAAAGAATCGAGTTCTTGTTCGATTCTTGTACTCAAGTATCGCATCACTAATATTTAGTTTTTCTTGGCAATTGGTTACCTTTTTTTAATATATTATAAACAATAAATCATATTTCAATTGATACGATTAAATACAATTTAAAATCTCGATTTACTCTCCTATATGATTTCAGGTATGCCATTGGCGAACTTCGATTACCACATTTAGTACAGTGGGCTACCACAATCTTACACATTGATTTCAATAATCCAAATAAAGCTCAAGATCCACCAAAGGAGTCCGACTATCCATCACCAAACATAACCAAAGAATCTTATGATAAATTGACGAACTTGGGTATTCTCCATTCGACGGCAGTCATCGATAGAGTGGTTCGAGCCCATGGACATACCTTGCACGACATATTTATTTTAAGAAATGGGCGATTTGATCAAATTCCAGACATCGTTCTCTGGCCGAAATGTCACGAGGATGTTGTAAAAATTGTAACGTTGGCCGATGAAAATAATATGGTAGTAAGTATTCAATATAAAATATCCATTTAATAGTACATTACGCAATAAGAGTTGTAAATAGCGTATTAGGCACGAATGGAAGTTACGCAGGGAACTGAGTGTGTAATTCCATGAGTCCGTAATTGCATTACAACTCGAATTACGTGCCATAGGTTACCTACGATCATGTTTGCGCAATTGAAGAAATGACGGCAAAACTTTGAGTCTTAGAATAAATGAACTTTAATTTAAATAAGTAATGGTAGCTTAGGATGATACCTATTTAATGTTTTGACCATTACTTACCAACACGGAGGGGCTTTTATTATTTAATTTTAAAGTCTGTTGTCTTTTGAGGGCAATGAAGGGGTTAGTCCTTTCGTTAGTCGAGTCTCACGAACCGAAATACTCGGGGGTTAATTATTTTTATGTACAATAATAATTTAACCTATACTAACATGTTTTCTCTCATAGGAGAATCCAACCATCCTAACATTCATCCTATCACGAACTCTCGACTTCCACTTAAATTTTGGTGTTTACATTTTTTACAATGAAAACTAAGCCTAAGCTAACATTTTGTTTTTTTCTCAACTAAAGAGAAGTTTACAACTGACCTATCATATCCAGGAAAGTATAAACACGCGGTAGGGGCGGCTAAAATTAACTTAAGATATTTTACTTAAGATATTTTGCACTGATAAATTTGTTCATGTCACAATCGGGACTTAGAATATTTTTTGTTACATCACTTATTATCACCTCATAGGTATAGCGAATTAGCAAAGTTCGTAGTGGCCGTTACATGTTTAATTTAAGAGGTTTATGAATTTTAATGTCACACAGGCCGGTCGTCGCCCTCAGCTCAGGGGCAACGCTGCCTTTGCAACCGAGCTATGGCTATTCTGTTTATTTCTCTACCTATAGCCTCCACCGTCAATACGGTCGCTATTTTACGAACGCATAAGGAAACAAACTAGCCTGACACCGCCGAGATTTTAAGTCTTCAGGGTTTCTTCAATGATGGCTTCATTCTTGGCCTTTTCACTTGCTAAATATTAGCGCTATTTAGCAAGGATGTCGACGCGATGGAAGGACGCCCCAGTGGGAAATATTATCAAGCCTGTACAGCGCCTTTTAGATTATTCCGCCGGTATATAGGTGCATTAATATTCCTTAATTGGAAAAGTCTAGTTTTACAACACTCTTCAACGTAGTGGATTGTTTACTCATAAGAATGCTGCTGACAGTTCTTTGTTCTTGTCCCTTCCGCTAAGCGCGCTACCATCGCCGCTCGTATAAAACTATCCTAGACTATTAAAGTTCAAGGAGCCGAACCGTTTATTATTTAACTAAAAAGTAAATTAATCTTAACATTAAATAAATACTACATATAATTCCAAGAACATCATAAAACTCATCACCTAACCTCCATATTTATAGAGATGGAGTTAAATGTCGATAATTTGTCAATTATGAAAGTTTTACATATTTGATAAAACAATATTAAAATTATTATCACGACAAATATACAGTACGCACAGGGGATCTTTACCCTGACGTCATCGCTTACACGTCATAAAAATCGTATGAATCAAATCAAAATTACGTGGAAGAAAAGTTGTCAAAACAAAAACTAATTTCATAACATTTTAATTGACGTAAATAACGTTCCCATATACGGATTTTTAAAAATTTCTTTAAAACTCCGAATCAAAATTTTGAGTCGGTCTTACATAAAATAGATTGTTAAGAATATGTAGGTATAAATCTGATATTCTTGAATTTTTACTGGCAGTTATGTACCTACTTCTTATTTGACAAAATGATAAACTCGGTTTGAATGTGACATTTTGATTACACAGATTAAAAAGCTCCGCCCATTCATCCCCTACAGGAATCACCCCAAAAAGTCAAGAGTTTTTTTCATTAGAATTGAAGATAAATGGTAATTTATGTCGTAAAACATGGAAAAAAAAATCAATTTACGAAAAAATGCAAGCTAATAGGCATTGCCTTGGAAATTTAAATAAATTATTCTATTGAACTGTCATATTTGTATTTTTCGACCAATTTTTACCACATTTTGAGACGTGATTGTGAACTTAATTTGGCGATTTCAGATTTGATTTTGCCCGAAATACGTTCTGTGAACCTTCTAGTTTCGATACATATACAGAGCGTTTGGAAATTCGGGCGATTTTACTTATTTTTTTCGAAACTAAAAAGACGTGTTTTTACGTTTTTGGGATGGCAAAATAGCGGAGCGGAGACTTATCCACAATTTTTAGGGTTAGGAATACTTTATTACAATAAATAAATAACAATAAATATCAATATGTACTTACCACTAACACAAAAAAGCGATACCAAAACTCTGAAAAGAACTGTTTGCAGGAGTAAATGAAGTTTTAATGCACAAAAATGTATAAAAACGAAAAAATTGTGAATCAATTGTCACAATGACGTTTTTGCAATTTGTAGTAGTGCGTAAGTCAAAATAATTATTTGGCAACTCTTCTTTATAATTATTTCTCTGTCTAACACGTTTAATTCCGGACGACGTATAATACAATTTTTATTCGCCTTTATGTCTGTACCAAACAAAGATGCAGAGATATGAAATATGTCGGGATATCTATTTGTTAGCGATGACGTCAGGGTAAAGATCCCCTGTGCGTACTTTAATTACATAAATCAATTTTATACTTACCCTGTATGGATATTCTATCCTTGATAACTGTAAAAATCGAAAATAAATCGGTACTTATCCCATTACTCCTTACCCAAGCATTTATTAGGTTTAATGGGTTACCTAATAATTTTCTGTTACCTTTTTTATATTTATCATAAAAAAAAACCATAAGGATCCCCACAAAAAAGAAGACAAATGTAAGTAATTCTTCTAATGTTCAGTGTTGCTCAAGTGCCACTTACCCCACCTAACATCCCAATTTACCCCGTTGTTCGGGTTTATTCGGGTATTATAAGCATTTAAATGTAATATTTCAATTCTAGAGTTGAAATGAATTTTTTTCATCACGCATGTGATATACAAGGTGTCCCAGAATATGTGGGCAATCTCCCGAGTTCAGATAGAACACTTAAAAATATCAGGAGAAGTTCATACACATTTTACTTCCTGGTTGTTGTTTATGTTCATAAAATTCCCTCATTGTTGCTATGGTATTTTTCACATGTACCTATTTAAATAAGAATATTTATGCCAGTGTCAGTTTATGGTAGTGTCTTTAAATTGACGGGTTTTCTCCTTTGTCTTATTAGTTACTAACTTAGTAATGGAATTTACTTATACTGACTATACCGACATGCATTTAATGTATGAACAAAATATTTTTTTTCGAAAACAGTTCTTTTTATCGACATTGATCGAGAGTACCTTTTTTTCAGCTTAAGGTGTAGAGTATCGAATAAAAATATTATTGTGGTTCCTTCATCATACAGGGTGTAAAAATCATTTTTGTGTTACGTCTAGTCCATCCCTGTCAAACTAAATAAGCCAAATGTGTTTAAAAGGGCGAATTTCAAGGAGACTCATCTAGTAAACATAAATTATTAAATTACACCTAGTACTTAAAAAATTATTTAAAAATCAACGTTTTCCAGAGACGTCCGTTATGGGCCCGTATCTCCGTAGGGGGGCCGTAGGAAGAAAAATTTATATGAACTTCTCCTGTTATTTTTAAGTGTTCTATCTGAACCCGGGAGATTGCCCATATATTCTGGGACACCCTGTATATAATACACTTTCTGGGGAAGTTGGCCATACCTTTTGTCTTATTTTCGTAGGTGGTTGTAGGAAAACTTATTGTTTAGACCGACTTAGATAGTAGATAATGAGTATGTTTTTTGCTATTTACGGTAGTGATCGTAGTTAAAAAAATTAATCTACACACACAGTTTTTAGCCAGATCTGTATTAACGTTGATGTTGAAACCTGCTGGCATCTCTGTATTAGCAGGAGACTTTTCTAAGAGTCTTGTTGCGCTAGTTTCGGGGCCGAGCCACGTATCCCGGAAACTATTTTTACGAATTATATTGATAATTAGTTTCGTTGAAAGCAGTTGATTATTTTTTGATACCGTCATACTTGTGACTTATTCTTGTATAAGTTGTTTAAACATGTTTAGAATTTTTGTATAGATAATCAAAAATTAAGGTAGTGAGATTGATGTGGAAACTATTTTCTTTAAGATTGATCTGTACAATTTAAAGCCGGAAACGTCTGACGATTATTTCAATATGCTTTATAGGTTTCCAAAGTGAACATAGTCAACATTCAGAAAAAAGTTGCAGTATACAGGGTCATACACGGTGAGTGGCCTATTAAAAGATCGCGCTATAAAAGAAGCCGATCTTTTTATTGAAGGTATTTTCCGGTTGTACCGGAAGTCGGTGTCAACTTGCTTATTTTAAACTAAACCCCTATATATTATTACATTTTTGGCTTCTACGCAAGATTCTAGGCATATTTCATATATCATGTCCTATAAATAAGTATAAGCGTGTTTGACATATTTAAGGTTTTATGTCTAAAATGACGTTTGCATACCTTAAAATAATCATGAATTTTTCCTATATTATTTAATTTGGGGTGCATTGCTTGCTGTAAAGGATTTGCTCTAATGGATTTATTATAATATTTTGGTAATTATTATTACACGGTGTTCAAACAATAAGATTAAAAATGAAATTGAAAAAACTGTAAAAACCTACATTTTCGAATGGAAACTTTATATGACATTATAATATGACACTATATTATTATAGTTTTTAATTGCCAATATTAGTGGTTTTTTATAATAATCATCCTTTTATGTTATTGTTTTTATAATAATGTATGTTATGTAGGTTAGCAATTCTAATTTTTTAAGAAATGGTTAAGAAACGGGTAAGAATCATTCACAAACACTTCCTTGACTTACTTAAAGGTGGATTCATAGTTGCCGTAACGTAAGCCGTAAGACGTAACGTAAGAGCAGTTCATAATACCGAGTTAAGCCGTAAGCCGTGAGCAGTAAGAAGTAAGACATGGCTCAATTCCATTTCTTACATTACGGCTTATGGAATCGGTTCGGATCGGTCATACTCGTGCATAACCGCCATATTGACATCCCCAAATTCGACACTTTGTTAATAATTAGCTGATAAATAAATTACAAATAAATAAAAGAACAATATTGCTCCCGCTATTATAACGAGGTCGTCATCGCTTGGACTCATAGTTTCACTTGTAAATAAACACACATGTGAAAAACCATAACCTACAAACTCGTAACCTGAAAATTCTTAACGAAACTATGAACGGGCATGTCCTTACGTCTTATCGACTACTGCTTACGTCGTACGGCATACGTTACGGCAACTATGAATCCAGCTTAACTGTTTTTCGTAATTAACTTTTTTTTAAATGGTTCATCCGTAAATTTTTTTTCTAAAATACTTAAAATTAAATACTCTTTCAAGTTTTTTTCGAAAATTGTGCATCAGAACCAATAATTATAAAATTTGTGGGTTTCCATTTTAAAATATTGTTTGAACACCATGTATTAATAGTTACCAAAATAATATAAAACATCTATTAAAGCAGGTCCTTCTCCATAAGGAATCTAAGTTAAATTAAGTCATAATTCCTTTTAGTTAAAAATTATGAATTATTTTAAGGTCCGAAAATGTAATTTTAGACATAAAAGTTAAAACCTTAAATATATCAAACACATTTAGACTTAGGGATATGACATGATATACGAAATCTGTCTAGAATCTTGCATAGAATCCAAAATTATCAATACTCAGCGCATTCCATTTCAAATAACCAAGTTAACCCCGACTTCCGGTATAACCGGAAATGGTAGATACGTCAAAATACCTTCATTAAAAAGATCCAGCATCTTTTATACCGAATACCAATATTTAAAACAAATATCTTTATTAGATCCCGAGATTTTTTAATAGGCCACTCAGTGTGAATGACCCTGTATGTTTTTTGCAGTTTCCAAGATAAGTGGCTCGGTCGTCGACATCGTTAGCCACGCCCTTAGAAAAGTTTTCAGGTAAATTAAATCGTTTAGCAGTGTTTAATATATTACAGATAATACCTTTTGGTGGAGGAACTGCCGTGTCCGGAGCTGTACAATGTCCCACAAATGAGGCCAGAACGATAATATCACTTGATACATCACAAATGAATAGAATTTTATGGTTGGATAAAGAAAATTTAGTCGCTTGCTGTGAAGGTGGTATTATCGGACAGGATTTAGAAAGAGAGTTGGAAAAACTCGGGTTCATCTCGGGACATGAACCGGACAGCTACGAATTTTCTAGTTTAGGTGGATGGGTTGCGACACGAGCGTCAGGTAAATTACCAAATACGCCTTTGAACGAATCTTTTTCCGACAAAATTCACGGGAGAACATTGTAACGATTCAAAATTCTATATTTTGTTTCCTCAACGCCTTGAATTGGCACAAAAGGCCTTGATTGTAGAGTGCAGGGTGTCCCATTTTCGACACTTTTATAGGGTATCTCCGTAATTGTTAGTGCTGTCAAAAAAGTAATGTAGGTGTCATGTGCTCTTTTTGGGTCAATTTCAAAATTACCCTATATTTTCTTAGTGAAAAGAGATACAGAAAAATGTTTTATACAGAAGTTTCTTTATATTGATTTTTTAATAATCTGCCGTATTTAGAAGAAGTATACGCGGTCAACTAAAAAAGTGATCGGACCTAACCCCATTTTTTAAAATGGAACACCCTGTATATTTTAATTTAAAAATATACCATTTTAAATTCTCTTTTCCATTATATAACACACCATGGATATATTGGTTTCCTAGGCGATTTATTTAAACCTTATTACTTTAAACCACAGTAGGCCATGAAACAAAAGCTAATATCCTAGAGACAACTATGTTGATGTTCTAGTTGTTATTAACATATAACGTCAATTTTATTTTTACATATTCATTTGGAAAATGACATATCAACATTTTGATAAATTTGATATGATATCTATTATCCATGGTGTGTTATAAATTGCTATGCTATCTTTTTAGATTAAAATGTACAGGTTGTTCCATTTAAAACAATGAGGTTAGGTCCGATAACTTTCTTACCTGACCCCGTATACTTATTCTGAAAACGGCAGATTATTCAACAATCATTATAAAGAAACTTCCGTATAAAACATTTTTCTGTATCTCTTAACTAAGAAAGTATAGGGTAATTTAAAAATTGTCAATTTGTTGATTTTCCTCCGTATCTCTTAAGCGAGCGAAAATTTTCGAATTTTGATTTTACCATTTTAAGATTGACTCAAAAAGAGCACATGATACCTACATTACTTTCTTGATAGCACTAACAATAACTGAAATACCCTATAAAAGCGTCGAAAATGGGACAGTCTGTACATACCTGAAATACTTTATACCTGGTATTGATCCACGACTTTTGCAAGAAAGCACCATGCACAGCGAATCGAATCACCACAAAAATTGTTGTTAGGTCATGAAAGTTTATAAGCACTAATATACCGAAGACAATGCGGAGGAACCACTTTTTGTTCTGTAATTTGAAAAACCATCCAGAACCAAAGATGGCGACGAATAACAACTAATAAATAATGTCGGGCCGGCTCTGACACGATCGATAAAATTTGCACCCTACTGCGCAAACTCAATAGGCCATAGCCATCTCCCATAGCGGGGACACTTTTTGTATTTTGGAACGTTCGTATTGGGAATATACTGTTTATATACAGGGTGATTCACGACGAGCTTGCATTAGAGCTTTATGGAGAACTACTGAATATATGTTTCTGAAATTTTGGGAATTTGGGTTTATCGATATGCTCTCTTTAACTAAAATATTGACATGTTTCTGTCATTTTCGGTTATACCGGAAGTAGCTGCCTACTTTCGTTTTTTAAATACAACATGGTAATTTTTATTACATTTTTCGATTAAGCATTAAATACTAAGCACATTTTATAGAAAATGTTTTTGTCAGACTCTAATAGTTTTTGAGATATCTGGAATTTTTGTAATTATTTGGCAAATGCATGACGATGAAATAATCCATATAATTTTTTTACCTTAGCGCTTGGACTAAACATTTTTGCTCACCGAATAGCTAGAAGATCATCAAGTCTCAAAAACATTTCAAATTCGGCATAAAATGTACAGGGTGGTCACAATTCAAGCCTCATTGTGAAAAAATTCAACCATTAAAAACTTTCTTATTTTAAATGGAACACCCTGTATATTTTTATTTAATTTGATGGCAAATTAGTTGTTCTTTATAAATAGTATTTACTGTCCTATACCTATATCAAAGCGTTTTCTCAAAAAATCCAATTTTATTCCGAAAATACTATTTGTTCAAGTGTGCTATGAAAACAATTGTACTTAGGGTACTGATGTCTATACAGAGGAAAATTAATAATGGCGGCAATATTTTCTAGTGTGCTTTGACAAGAAAAACAATTGTCTGATATTTCTTGGCGTATTTTCAAACTGTCAATTATTCTGTTACTAAAAAATGTCACGCTCCGGATTTTCAAGTGAAGATTTTTTAAATTTATTTACGGTTTACATTGAATGTGGTAAAATTAAGCTAAGAGCTTGTCGAATATATCGGGATAAATATCCGAATAGGCCTATTCCCACACCTGATATTATTAGAAGACTAAATAATAATTGTTTAAAATTTGGATCATTTGAAGCCAAAGTACGAAGAATTAAACCAATACTGGACAATGAGGTATTTGAAGTTACCATTTTAGCCTATTTTTACGCTTTCCCAAAAGACTCAATTCGTGAAGCTGCAATGCAATTAAGAGTTTCGTATTCCAGTATACAAAGAATTTTAAAAAAATATGGCTGGAGGCCATATTCATATGCCCAAGTTCAGCATCTAAAACCACAAGATTTGCCAGCTCGAGTCGAACTTTGCGAGTTTTTTCTAATCAAAACCCAAGAAAATGAGCAATTTACTAATTCTGTAATATGGAGTGATGAAGCCAAATTTACTCGTAATGGTTTTCATAACAGACACAACAGCCATTATTGGGCTCACGAAAACCCCCATATTGTCAGGATAGGACGTTACCAGGAATCATTTCAATTTAATGTTTATTGTGCTATTAAACATGACCGTATATTTTGCTTACACATTTACGACGAAAATTTAAATGGTCAGAATTATTTGACAATTCTTGAGGATCAGTTAGAAGAACGTCTGGATGATTTGCCGCTCCAAGAGCGAATAAATGCATGGTACCAAAACGATGGGGCTCCAGCACACAACGTCCAAGTTGTTAAGACTGCCCTAAACAGACTTTTTCATGACCAGTGGATCGCAAACCAAGGTCCCTTCCACTGGCCAGCTCGTTCGCCAGACTTAACTCCACTGGACTTTTTCATCTGGGGAACCATTAAAGATAAAGTTTACGCGCGTCCCATCACCACGAAGGAAAATCTAATTGAAAGGGTGAAGGCAGCATTTCAATCTCTCACTGCACAAGAAATTAGGAATGCTACAAGAAATAGCATGATGAAAAGAATACATAAATGCTTGGAAGTAAATGGCAATCATTTCGAACATATTTTAAAAATATAATCAAAAGATATTAGGTATAATTTTCAAACACATTTTTAATTAAAGAATTTAAAGTTTATTAACTTGTTTCCTTGCTATTTTTAAAAAAATAATATTTAAACCATTAAATTTAAAACAATTTAAAACAATAAACTGCATTTTATTTATAAATTATTAAGAAACACTTTAGAATGTTGTATTTTCAAGCAATCAATCACTATTCCTCCGTATAGACATCAGTATACAGCCCCTAAGTACAATTGTTTTCATAACACAGTTGAACAAATAGTATTTTCGGAATAAAATTGGATTTTTTGAGAAAACGCTTTGATATAGGTATAGGACAGTAAATACTATTTATAAAGAACAACTAATTTGCCATCAAATTAAATAAAAATATACAGGGTGTTCCATTTAAAATAAGAAAGTTTTTAATGGTTGAATTTTTTCACAATGAGGCTTGAATTGTGACCACCCTGTACATTTTATGCCGAATTTGAAATGTTTTTGAGACTTGATGATCTTCTAGCTATTCGGTGAGAAAAAATTTTTAGTCCAAGCGCTAAGGTAAAAAAATGATATGGATTATTTCATCGTCATGCATTTGCCAAATAATTACAAAAATTCCAGATATCTCAAAAACTATTAGAGTCTGACAAAAACATTTTCTATAAAATGTGCTTAGTATTTAATGCTTAATCGAAAAGTGTAATAAAAATTACCATGTTGTATTTAAAAAACGAAAGTAGGCAGCTACTTCCGGTATAACCGGAAATGACAGAAACATGTCAATATTTTAGTTAAAGAGAGCATATCGATAAACCCAAATTCCCAAAGTTTCAAGAACATATATTCAGTAGTTCTCCATAAAGTTCTAATGCAAGCTCGTCGTGAATCACCCTGTATATGTGGTCACAACGTATATCGGAATTTGCCGAGGCTCGTCTTTGTTTAGGAGCTTATCTTTTACTTTGATTGTATTTTTAACTATTTGCATTTACATGGCATGAGGAAAACTTGTACTTTAATATACTATTTTTTAGAACTAACGGAAAAATAGTTGTTATCAAGCAATTTAATAATATTAAAAATAAAATTAATATTAACTGTCATTAACCCCCCATGAATAATATAATCTTGTTATAGGCATGAAAAAGAATACATATGGTAACATAGAAGACTTAGTTGTTCACGTCAAAATGGTAACTCCAAAGGGTGTGTTACAAAAAAATTGCCAGGTTCCCCGAATGAGCTGTGGGCCCGATTTCAATCACATCGTCATGGGATCAGAAGGTTCACTTGGAGTTATTACCGAAGTCGTTATAAAAATTCGCCCGGTACCTAAGCGTAGGAAATACGGTTCGGTAGTGTTTCCCGATTTCGAATTGGGCGTTAAATGTATGAGAGAAGTGGCGAGACAGAGGTAAGTGGTAAGTTGGACCGCCGAAAAGAAAAAATTATTATACTGAAACCGGCAGAAAGCATGGTATAAAGATCTAAGAGGTATGATTCCACGCCGATGGAGGCTTGCCTTGTGACGTCAACGGGCGAGTGATTTTTAAATCTCTAATGGAGATTTATACTGCTGTCAACGTTTTTAACTCTCTTTTAAAGGTAGGTTTTCGCATTTAATGGTATGTGAAATGAAAGAATAATATCATGGTATTTTGGTATATTTATTTCATGAACCTAGAACAAAGATTAACCTAGTTAAAATCAAATTAAACTATTTTTTAAATAGTCCATCTCTCAGTGGAGTGAAATTATGAAGAGAAACTCATAGTCTGTTTCAGTAGTTAAATAAACAATATTTTAATTTTCATACATGTTTCGAAGACTTATCCCCTTATCAGCTTCAGTAGAAAATACTTAAGAAGTAAATGTTAATAAAATAAATAAAACCCTATCCATTCTAATTTTTTGTTTTTATCTTTAGCAAAGCAAAGAATACCTTATATTTCTGTCAAATTTATTTTTCTTGTTATCCATATCACAACCGAACACAGCGCACGTCATATTATGAAAATTCAGATATGTATTTTAACACCCGACTAAAATAAGAAGCAGTTCTGGTGAACTTTCAAAATTTCCATGGAAAACTACGGCAAACGGTACTCATTACGTGACGACCAATGTCAGTGTCAGAGTAAGAAAAGTACGAAAAAAAAGGTCGTTACTTTCCTATGATATGGGGGCCATCTTCAGATTGAACATAAATTTCATATGGGGAGCCCCACAACAAGAATGACCATCCCAAAAATTGTTAAAATAATAATGGATATATTACAATAGTAAAAGACTTACAACGCTGGTGGCAACAAGCAGGGGTGGTCGAGAAGCTTCGACTATCGTCGACCGGTTCGAATGGCGCGGCGGATGTTTTAAAAGCTTGTCGGAATCTTTCCTTATTTTAGTAGTATTTTAGCTGTAATATGTGTTATATTTCTTTAAATATTAATATACATAAATAGTTGTCATTTCTTATTCTTTCATTTCATATACCATTACATTCATAAAATCTTTTAATACCTTTAAAATAGAATTAAAAACGCTGACAGCAATATAAATCCCCATAAGAAATTTAAAAATCGCTCACCCTGTGACGTCACTGCGCGCGGCAAACGAAATTGGGACGGTTAGATATCTTACCTTTAGTTATTGTATCATGGGCAGAATCATATAGCCGTTTATTCCCATTGTATTGTATTATACAGTATGTGTGTACAGGGTGTAACTAAATAAGTGTAAAACATTTAAGGGGGTGATTCCTCATCGAAAAAAGATAGGATCTTTCATATAAAGAAACTTCATTGGAGCATCCCTTGTTAAGATACAGCCCCTTAAAGGGGGTACATAAAATGTGTTTAACAATTTTTTAGTCTGGAAACTGCTTAATAACTTTTGAACCGCAATTTTTTTTTTATAAAATTTGGGTGTGGCATATCGGTGAAGGTAAACTACTTTTTGACGGAAGAATGACAGTAATAACTGTCAAAACGGCGGATGTGCGCCATCTTGGTAAAAAAAATTAAATAGGAAGAGGGGTCTTGGGATACATCATTTTGAAGGTCGAATTAAATACTTTACGATTCCAGGATATTACTTCTGTAGTCGCAACGAAAACAAAATGGCGGCGTTTTAAAAATTGAATAGTTATTATTTTTTTAATATTCTTTATTTCATTTACAGTCTTACAAAAATAAATACATGGCATAGCATAGTAGGAATCAGAGAGCTACACTTTCTTGCATATTTCATGGTGCTCAAATTCCAAATGGCGGATGGGCGACTTCTTAAAAAAAATATATTAAGTGGGGTCTTGCGCTACATCATTTTAAAGGTCCTATCGAGTACTTTACGATCCCAGAATATTGTGTCCCTATTGGTACCCAAAACAAAATGGCGGCTTTTAAAAAAATAATATTTACAATTTTTTCTTTTGCTATTTTATTTTAGATTTTACAACTTGGCGTAAAGCAATGAGTATCACCCAGCTGATAAATTGACTTTCTACAAAGTACAATCTGAACGAAAATAGTAAATATTATTCTTTAAAAAGCCGCCATTTTGTTTTGGGCACGAATAGGGACACTATATTCTGGGATCGTAAAGTACTCGATAGGTCCTTTAAAATGATGTATCCAAGAATCAGTTCCTATTCAATTTCTTTTATCAAGATGGCGCCCATCCGCACCGTGAAATATGCAAGAAAGTCTAACTCTCTGATTCCTACTACGCTAAGATGGTAAATGAAATAAAGGATAATAAAAAAAAAACTATGCAGGAAGTAGAGTAATATTTTGACATCGTAACGATACATTTACGCATTTAAAATAAATTGTAATAGGTATACAGTGAGTCCCAGAAGAAATGTCTAAATTCATTTAAAATTCAGCGGTAAGTTTTTTCAAAAAACGCTCGTACCCGTCGATTTTGATTTTTTAATTTTTTTTTTGTGGTAATTTCATGTATACAGGGTAGCTCAAAAATAAGTTACGACCATCAACTTCATTTTTTCAAATGAAAACGTATATTTTTTATTTCAGTTTTGAATTTTGCATTGAATTCTAAGCATGTTTCATGTACCATGTCCTATACATAAACTCAACAGTTATTGAAAAAATTAGGATTGAACATATCTATATTTATTAAAAAAAACACAACAAAATCAAATTAAATGTTGAAAATGTGCGCCATTTACGGCTTACCCAAGACGATCAATAAACTCTCTTTGCACGTTTCCAACCATTTCCGGAGTTATGACGAGCACTTCTCTTCGGATCCTTTCTTTCAACTCCTGCATATTGTTTGGCCTGTTAACAAATACTTTTGATTTGAGGTAACCCCACAAAAAAAAGTCCAGCGGAGTTAGGTCTGGCGACCTAGCAGGCCTTTCGATAGGTCCTCTCCTTCCAATCCACCGATTGGGAAAGGTTTCATCCAAAAATGTGCGCACAGTGGCCGCATAGTGCGGAGGAGCACCATCTTGTTGGAATATCAGTTCTTCGTCAGGGGAGTCTGGATCCAATGGATTCGGAAATAAAGCCACTAATGCTGGAATTAATTCTAGTTGGAGAAATTCGAGATATACTTGTCCAGTTAAAGACTGTTCAAAGAAAAATGGACCAATTACTCTTTCGCGTACGATTCCACACCAAACATTTATTTTCTTAGGGTACTGGCTGTGAACCTCTATCATCCAATGCGGATTTTCTGTTGCCCAATATCGACAATTTTGTCTGTTCACATTACCATTCAAATGGAACGTAGCTTCATCCGAAAAAATAATATTTTTTACTAAATTATTATCTAGATTGCACATATTTTGCATGCGTCCGCAAAACTCACTTCGCCTATCGAAATCATCTTCAAATAACTCATGCACTGGAATAACTTTGTATGGGTGATATTTGTGCTTTTGAACTACTCGGTGAACAACAGATTTCGGCATGTGTAAGTCGGTCCCAATGTGCGACAGGGGAGTACATGGATTTTCTTCCAAGGAAAGCAAAACGTCAAGTTGTTCATTTTCATCTCGAGTAGGACGACCAGATTTAGGCAAATCTCTAACATGACCGAATTCTCTAAACTTAGCCTCTATTCTACTCACCATCTTTTGACATATGGGAGGACGATCAGGATGGATTTCATTAAATAATTGGGCTGTTTCTATTTGAGTACGTGTTTTATCACCAACCCCACCCATGCATAGAATTTTTCCCGTTCCGTTAACTTCACCATTATTGTGAAAACCGCAACTTTGAAACTACGCTTGACAATAATTATACTTATTTGAAATAAAATTGTCATACAGTTTCTATGGAAATAAACGGTGACAGTGAGACAGTACACTCTTACTTATTATGGAGCCCAAAATGCCATATTGCCAGAAGATTTGATAGATCGTTGGATTCCCTAAATGATATGTTCAATCCTAATTTTTTTCAATAACTGTTGAGTTTATGTATAGGATATGGTACATGAAACATGCTTAGAATTCAATGCAAAATTCAAAAATGAAATAAAAAATATATGTTTTCATTTGAAAAAATGAAGTTGATGGTCGTAACTTATTTTTGAGCTACCCTGTATACATGAAATTACCACCAAAAAAAAAAAAATTAAAAAATCAAAATCGACGGGTACGAGCGTTTTTTGAAAAAACTTACCGCTGAATTTTAAATGAATTTAGACATTTCTTCTGAGACTCACTGTATAAGAAACCAATATTCTATATGCGTAGTTATATAAAGGCCAATAGTTATTGTATTGTGTTGAATTGTGTTTTATAAATAAGTGTTCATTGTGTCGTATTTTAGGGTGTTATTTTAAAATTTTGAACTTTGTGATAATGAATGAGTATATTCCTTCTCCGCCACTTAAGTGAAAGCTAGAAAGGTAGAGAAAAACTGAAAAATCATTATTATCATCATTAATCAATTATCATGTAGCTTTTTTTTCTATGTTGAAAAATGTACTTGTAAAAAGTAATTTTTTAAACCTTGATAAAAATAGTTCATAAAATGCAATTACTGAAGAATTTCCAACTTTTATTACATTATTTGAAATAAGACTAGCACGCTCATGACTAGACCATGTTTTAAGCGTTATCGCTTCCCCCTTACCGATACGGCGGAGACACAGATCCACTTGTCGATCTGTACACTCACAAATTTGAATTTGTAATTCTTCAACGTTACAAATAAGTTACGTCTACTTTTAATGCACTACCCCCTCTTTTTAACAATAATTTTTAAGCGCCGACATTTTTAAGATAGTAGATCCTTTCATCCACTCACCGGCACAAAATTCCGCCACCCTTAAAATTTGGCCAAGTTTGATATTTTATAACTTTTTTATTTTTTATGCGATTTTCATGATTTTATTATCAGTTTGTAGATCCATTTATTGTGTTTTTCCTTAATTATTTTATAAAGTAACATTTTTCGATTAGGCCATGTTATACAGGAGTAAATCAAACTGTTGTTTTTTGTCTTAATTTCAAAACACCCTGTAGGAAAATTGAGGTGGATAATTTTATTTACATACTGTTTCTTGTAATCTTTGATATATTCTAAACATTTCGATTTTTGATTCATTCCATTATCTCATTTCTGCTGCGAGCTGCAAAACTTTAAATGAAACGATGTTATTTTTAGAAAATGTATGTCAAGCTTTGTTAAAAAGTATCGACGTTGGCTAAGTACGCGATTATTGTGACAGAATATTTGACCTTGACAATATTCTTACGTCCTATTCACTGATGAATCCAGGGTTTGTTTAAGGTCGCCGGATGGTCGTGAGCGGGTATACATACGTAGAAATGAAAGACATGCTGACTGCATCATATCAGAACGAATCTCATATCATGGCGGTTCATGATTTAAGCAGGTGTTTCTACCGAAGCACGCGCCAATCTTGTAGTTGTTGAAAATGGAGCTTTAACCGCCCACCGTTACATTGAGGAAATCCTCCAAGAGGTTGTTGTTCCATTTGCTCGTTTCATTGGGAACCAATTTACATTAATGCGTGATAATGCTAGACCTCACGTTGCACATACAAGGTGACAATTTAAAAACTTGAAATGGCCATATATTAGAAACGAAAAACTGAAGAAAAAAACGCAAAAAACAGTTTCTATAAAACGAAGGGGGAACAAAAACAAGCGTATTAGCCCACCCCTATCTGCAACCCCTTGGACAAGGAGAGATAAACCCTTAAAATCTTAAATAGAAAGGGGGTCGAGTGATACATCATTTTGAAGCTCTTGAAAAATGCTTTCCAATGGTACCATAGAAAGGTACATTTCAGGAAATTCTTCTCTGTTTATTAAGGAAAACAATAAATGAAAAGACAATTTTGAAATTTTTTATTATTAGTTAATTAAATGTTCAAAATGATTTCCGTTGTTTTGAAGACAATAATAAAGCCTACTTTCAAATTCTTCACGTACATTTGCAAATGTTTCTCTGGATATAGCACGGCATTCCTGAACTATTCTATGCTGAAGTTGCTCTAGTGACTCAGGTTGCGTTTTAAAAACCACAGATTTTAGGTGACCCCACAAAAAGAAGTCAAGAGGTGTTAGGTCCGGGGATCTAGGTGGCCATTCAACAGGACCTCTTCTTCCAATCCACTGGTTGGGATAATTATCATCCAACCACTGCCTAACGGGAACTACATAATGCGGAGGTGCTCCATCCTGTTGGAAATGTAGTAAGCGTTCTTCTAAAGATAAATTTCCTAGTATGTCCCTCTGATTTTCTAATTCTCGCACTATTAGTGGTTCGATAGACCTCTGTAGCATTTCAGCATACCTGTCGCCATTTAAATTTCCCTTGTATAAATATTGGGCCGATAATACCATCTCCCAATATACCAGCCCAAACATTAATTTTCTGGGGGTACTGGGTATGCCCTTCTCTAAATACGTGGGGGTTCTCGTCATTCCAGTAACGACAGTTTTGCTTATTAATATGCCCATTTAAATAAAAGGTACACTCATCACTGAAGCAAATATTTTTAACTAGTCTAGGTTCTGCCGTAATTCTATCCGTCATTATTTCACAAAACTGTATTCTTCTGTCAGGGTCGTCGTCACCAAGTTCTTGCAGTATGTGCAGTTTATAGGGATAAAACTTATGAATTTTAAGTACCTTTCTTATTGATTCACGAGATAATCCAGTTGCTACAGCTGCTTGACGAGTTGATAAAGTTGAATTCATTGCAAACTGCCCCAGAATTTCAATTTGCGCTGCTTCGTCGGCTAGTCTCGGTTGATTTCTCTTTATATTCGCGACAGAACCAGTTTCTTTAAATTTGGCTACTACTAGACCTGGATGCCTTTCGTTAAAACGTTGAGCTGTTCTTAAAAAACATTGATCCTGGGAACCATAAATGAAAATAATTTCTACCCGTTCAGCTGTGCTGTACACCATTGTTAAAGATAAGAAGTGCTGCTTTTCGTTTAAAGTGAACCGAAAGTTAACTGTTCTTAAAATAATAATACTAGTAGAAGTTACCTTTAAGGTAAATTCTGTGATAATAAAATGCGAATATTTATAAACAAATTTTTTTTTTTCGACAAAAAAAAAAGCAAATAAACCAAAACGAAATACCGCGGCTTAAACTATTTAGAATTCTTAAGAGATATCTCTTAATATGCCAGGATATTGGTAGCAATCATTTTGAACATTTAATTAACTAATAATAAAAAATTTCAAAATTGTCTTTTCATTTATTGTTTTCCTTAATAAACAGAGAAGAATTTCCTGAAATGTACCTTTCTATGGTACTATTGGAAAGCATTTTTCAAGAGCTTCAAAATGATGTATCACTCGACCCCCTTTCTATTTAAGATTTTAAGGGTTTATCTCACCCTGTCCAAGGGGTTGCAGATAGGGGTGGGCTAATACGCTTGTTTTTGTTCCCCCTTCGTTTTATAGAAACTGTTTTTTGCGTTTTTTTCTTCAGTTTTTCGTTTCTAATATATGGCCATTTCAAGTTTTTAAATTGTCACCCTGTATAGTGATTGAATATCTGGCTGAAGTTGGACTTCCCAGATTGGAATGGCCGCCATGTAGCCCGGATCTGAACCCAATCGAACATCTTTGGGATCAACTTAAAAGAGCCGTTCGTCGTCGTCCTGTACAACCACAAACCTTGCAAGACTTACAACTGGCGTGGGCCGAAGAACATCAGGCTATCCCTCAAGAAAGGATAAGTAACCTTATTCATTCGATGCCACGAAGGCTGCAAGCTGTCATTACTGCGACAGGTGGAAATACACGATATTAAAATTGTTTTTGTTAATTAACTTTATGATATACTTAGTGTTTGTTTCTCTTAATAAAAATAGGCTTCAAATCAGCGTTTTATTTAAAATTTTGCAGCTCGCAGCAGACATGAGATAATGGAATGAATCAAAAACGAAATGTTTAGAATAAATACATCAAAGATTACCAGAATCAGAATGTAAATAAAATTATCCACCTCAATTTTCCTGTGTTTTAAAATTACGACAAAAAACAACAGTTTGATTTACTCCTGTATAATACAGCCTAATCAAAAAATGTTACTTTATAAACTAATTCAGGAAAAACACAACAAATGAATCTACAAACTGATAACAAAACCATGAAAATCGCATAAAAAATAAATAAGTTATAAAATATCAAAATTGACCAAAATATGAGGGTGGCGGAATTTTGTGCCGGCGAGTATAGTTTCGAAAATATTTAGTTGAAACCATCTCCAGAGTCCCCCCAAAGTCAGTAATGAGGGGACAAAAGACAACATTTGATATCAAGGTTTACCCTTGTTTTAGCCGAATATACTTAATGCCTAATTATTGACCAGACCTTTTAGGACACTGTATATTTCCGTTATGTTCTAAATATTTTTTTATAGGTGTCAACCATCATCGATCCGATTAATGGACAATGACCAGTTCCAACTGGGAATAATGCTAAAACCCGAATCATCGTATTTTAATTTATTCGTGGACGGTATTAAAAAATTCTACATCACAACGATAAAAGGTTTCGAACCTAAACGCATGTGCGTTATGACTTTGTTGTTTGAAGGAGACGAGGAAGATGTTCGAACGAGCGAACAGAAAGTATATAAGATTGGGAGCATGTATGGTGGTTTTCCAGCAGGAGAAGGCAATGGAGAGAGAGGTTATCTGTTTACATTCGTCGTAGCTTATATAAGAGTAAGTATCGTAAATCCATTGGGATAGGGGAGAACAGTACGCATATTAAATAAAGTTTTAACCTAGCGTGTCACGTTGGGTCGTCAATGAAATCAGAAAAGTTTTATGGTAAAGCGTTTGCGAGTAAATACTGGAATTAATTATTTAATAATAATAATATTTAAAAAATATGGATATAAGATATTTTACAGGGTATTTTGAAAATTATACCTTCCTGGTAATTTTTTAAAATGGAACACACCCTGTATTTGAATTCACCTTTACATATAGATCACATTCATGGGCGTCGCACACTGGCGCCAAAATGGAAAAACCTGGCCATAATTACAAGTATTGATGGATTTGTACCAAAATTTACATAAGAGGGTTTTTTGGAGTCCACGATTACGAATATTGGCATATAAATGGCGGATACAATATGGCAGAAAATTTTAAATATCAAGATGGTTTTATTTTCTGATGTCAACCATTAAAATATAGGGGATGGGTGAATTAACTGGGTCTAGGACTTTTAGCCGGCGCCATTTCGCCTTCGCCGTGCAGTTGAAATTAATAAAACAAAGGGTGTTTCTAATATACAGGGTGTCCGGGAACATGTGGGAAATCTCCCGGATATGAAGAAAACACGTGAAAAGAATACTATAGGTTCATATAAACTTCTTTCGTATCGGCCTCCTCTTCGGAGATATGGGCTCCCAAAGAGCACCAATGGAATCAAGTTTTTTACACATAATTAATGAACCACCTGGTATATTTCAATTATTTTTTAATATGATGTATACCAGGTAAGACCCGTCAAATTACTACCCAAGAAACTGTTGTGAATTACTCACAGCTGCAGGGACGGACTAGCTGTAACACTCATGGGCCCATTTTTTTTACGCCCTGTATGATGAGAACTTTGGACAATGTTTTTTACATACCTTTAACTATTGGCTAAAAATTAAGTACTCTTCATTCATGTCGCTAATCCTAACCGTTTTCGAGAAAACGTCATTTTATTTACACTGAGTCCCCTAACTGCTCATGGGCTAAATATGAAAAAGCGGAATCTTGAAGGTTGAACATTGGATCGGAACAAAGATGTATCTTTTATTGAAATACCCGAAGCACATGATGTATATGAAATGCCGTTTTTTCGAAAACGGTTAGGATTAGCGACATGAATGAAGAGTACTTAATTTTTAGTCAATAGTTAAAGGTATGTAAAAAACATTGTCCAAAGTTCTCATCATACAGGGCGTAAAAAAAATGGGCCCATGAGTGTTACAGCTAGTCCGTCCCTGCAGCTGTGAGTAATTCACAACAGTTTCTTGGGTAGTAATTTGACGGGTCTTACCTGGTATACATCATATTAAAAAATAATTGAAATATACCAGGTGGTTCAATAATTATGTGTAAAAAACTTGATTCCATTGGTGCTCTTTGGGAGCCCATATCTCCGAAGAGGAGGCCGATACGAAAGAAGTTTATATGAACCTATAGTATTCTTTTACGTGTTTTCTTCATATCCGGGAGATTTCCCACATGTTCCCGGACACCCTGTATATTGGCTAAATTATTTGAGAAAGTCTATATTAAACATCTAAGATATTATACTATAATTATATACAACAAAATTATTACATTTCATAATTATGGGCTAAACCTCTGAGATATTCCGTTATATTATCGTTTCTAAAATTACCATTTTCAAAAAATGTTTCTTTTCCCCTTTTACTCAATATATTCGCGTCCATTATCATAATCACGGTTCTTACGATACTACCCTAATCACAAGTGTGAGTACTTATATAATGAGAGAAAAGACAATTTGTTAGGGAAGGTATAGTTGTTGCAGAATTATACCGTTGACTCTTAGTGCCATAAATAAACTACCTGATTAAACCCTATTGTATACGCCTCAACCTCTTCAAAGCTCAATAAATGGGATCAGTGCTGGCTTGAAAATGTATACCACACCACATGATTTATTTTTATAATTTAAAATAAATAGATACGTATTTTTAGTTTTAGGTACCTATAATAAAATGTAAAATAATAATAACAATTAATGCTAATTGAAAATAATATAATTTAAAAGTATAACTATTAGGATAACAAGTACAATAAAAATTAATTAAATTCTAAGAAACTATTGATAATTTATTCAAAATTTAACTCTGTATCACTATCACTATCTTCATATAATTAAGGGTTGGACATTTGTAATCATACAATTGTAAAAATTTTCCACCTTAAGTACATGCTGTACACAGTTTTTCCAGCTGTCTGCAGAAATTTTTCTTACTTCGTTTTTAATTAATTCTACTACAGATGCATTTAATGTAGGAGAAATATTATTTCTCCTAATATTGGATTTTAATTGGTGCCATATTAGCTCAGTAGGATTGAATATACAATAGTACGGAGGAAGACGCAACGATGTATGTCCATTTTCTGCTGCAAGTTTGTCACACTCGTATTCTTTATTTATTTTAAAAGCTTTTAATACTTCTAGCAGTTCTCGTTTTTTGTAAGTTTCTTCAAAATATAAATCATTTTCAATCATAAAATTTTGAATTTCTGCTTTTGTATTATTAGAATTGGGAATGATTTTTCCTTGCCGACTATGATAACTAGCATTGTCCATTACAATGACGCTATTTTCAGGTATATTTTTAAGGAGTTTATGTTTAAACCAATCTTCAAAAAGTTGTGCGTCGGTATCTTGATGGTAATCTAAAGAAGAATCTGCTTTGTTGTTAGCTGAAATCAACAGACAATTTGGAACAAACCCGTTCTCTGAACCAGCATGTAATATTGTTATTCTTTTGCCTTTATTTGATGGTGCCTTGGTTTGACATTTTTTGGAAGAATCATCCCAACTTTTTCTTGGAGTGTCATGGGTATCGAACCATGTTTCGTCAAGGTAAATAATTGGACGATTTTCTTCTCTTAATTGTTTAACAGCTGTTAAATATTTAAGTCTCCATTCCCGTAAACGTTGAGATTCCATTAATGTTTGTCTTTTATCAATGCTTCGGTATTTAAAACCCATTTTACGCAATATTTTCCTAAGGCTTGAAAGGCTACAAGAGATATTTGTTTCGTCTTTAATCAGCCGCTCTTTGAGGGAAATCAATGTGGGTACAGTTTGTGCCTCATACATTTGGTAAATCTTTCTTCTTAATAAGTCCATGTCATTTTCGTCAATGCTTCTAAATGTGCCAGAATCACTCCGATTTTTTCTAGGATTAACAGGTTTAAGTACTATGTCTCTTACCGATGATAAAGGAGTTTTTGTCAAAGTAGACGTCTCTGCTAAAGCATTCATCGAATTAAAATTTCTACTCAACAACGATTGATACACATTTTTAATTATTAGTTTGGCATCGGTAGATAAATGTTTTCTTTTAAAAATGACACTTGAAGATGCCCCCCTATCAGCACAATTCCAAGAACGCCACATTCTACCACCAATAAGCCTAACTAAAAATTACTCGTCGGAAAACCGCTAAAGATTAAAATTATTAAAAATCACTTTGTATTTATATATGCATCAGGCATAGGTATAAATTGAATTTGTATTTTTTTTGTATTTAATTTTAAAATTTGGGATTTCCTTATTTATTTTATGGTCCAAGGGATAATGAGGTTTTATTGCAGTCAAAGGATCAACGGTATAATTCTGCAAATGCTATACTATATTATTTATTGTTGGCAGATAGCTAGAGGATCCTTCTACCCGATCCTATAATAATTCTTAGAATCGATAATTACGATTTGTCAATTATGGCCAGGTTTTTCCATTTTGGCACCAGCGTGCGTCAGTCACAAAATTAAATCAAACTCACAACTTCGAAACAAACTAATAGTCTGGGAGATTAAACTACATTTTGCTGTCCCAGTTTTAGTTCGGCACGATGGTACATTAGAAAATCCATCCTTTGTTTTAACTTTTTTATTTATTTATAGGACCTCGGACTCGAATATAACGTAGTGGCAGAATCCTTTGAAACCTCCGTTCCCTGGGATCGCGCCAGTATCCTAGTGAAAAATGTGAAGCAAATTGTAGCAGATGAATGCCGGAAAATAGGAATCACCCATTTTATGATTAATGCAAGAGTTACCCAGACTTACGATGCCGGCTGTGTGATTTATTTTTATCTAGGATTTAATTATGCCAATATGTCTGACCCTGTCGGCACGCACGAGCACTTGGAAGAGACAGCGCGCGATGAAATTTTGAACTGTGGCGGTAGTATATCGCACCATCACGGGGTGGGAAAGTTAAGAAAGAAATGGTATCCCGAGACCGTGTCACAAGTCGGTGTAAACCTATTTCTTGCTACCAAAAAGGAATTGGACCCAAAGAATATTTTTGCTACAAATAATTTTATAACCAGTATTCCGAACTCGAAGCTTTAATTTTACCAAAAATTTAACAAAGTAATATATTTTAAGTGTGTGTTTGTGTGTGTGTATGTATGCGTGTGAAATAAGAAGTAGCAGGTCAATAATTAAATTTACTGTTTTGCTAACAATAAAAATTTAATAAACGTTCTTGCCCTTAAATTCAATACTACCACTCGCCGGCACAAAATTCCGCCACCCTGAAATTTTGGTCAAGTTTGATATTTTATAACTTATTTATTTTTATGCGATTTTCATGATTTTGTTATCAATTTGTAGATCCACTTATTGTATTTTTCCTGAATTATTTTATAAAGTAACATTTTTCGATTAGGCTATGTTATACAGGAGTAAATCAAACTGTTGTTTTTTGTCGTAATTTCAAAACCCTGTAGGAAAATTGAGGTGCATATTTTTATTTACACACTGTTTCTGGTAATCCTTGATGTATTCTAAACATTTCGTTTTTGATTCATTCCATTATCTCATTTCTGCTGCGAGATGCAAAATTTTAAATGAAACGCTGATTTGAAGCCTATTTTTATTAGGAAAAACAAACACTAGGTATATCATAAAGTTAATTAACAAAAACAATTTTAATGTCTTGTATTTCCTCCTCTCACAGTAATGATAGCTTGCAGCCTTCGTGGCATCGAATGAATAAGGATACTTATTCTTTCTTGAAGGATAGCCTGTTATTCTTCGGACAGCGCCAGTTGTAAGTCTTGCAAGGTTTGTGGTTGTACAGGACGACGACGAACGGCCCTTTTAAGTTGACCGAAGATGTTCGATTGGGTTGAGATCCGGGCTACATGCGGGCCCTTCCAATCTTGGTAGTCCAACTTCATCCAGATATTCGCTCACTACATGTGCAACGTGAGGTCTAGCATTATCTTGCATTATGTAAATTGGTTCCCAATGAAAGGAGCAAATGGAACAATAACTTCTTGCAGTCAGCATATCTTTCTTTCATTTCTACTTCTGTATATCCGCTCACGACCAACGTCGATAATTTTTAATCGAAGGCTTGATATACATATTCTAAAAATATCGTTGTTTCATTTAAAATTTTGCAGCTCGCAGTAGAAATGAGATAATGGAATCAGTGGCGGATCGTGACCTACGATCGTATATTACAAGTATGGTGACATTATTTTTAAAATTTTATTTTTGTGTAACGACCAAAGAATTACGTTTTAAATGTAGAAAGAAAAGAAGTAATAAGAAAATGCGTTAGGTAAAACATATTTTTATTTATTTTTTAATTTTACACAAGGAAATACAACTTTTGGAAAATAAGAATGGTTTCCTTAGTGTGTATAGTGCTTAAACGTAAAGTCCGTTCTTCGGTTCTTAATTGTAGAAAATTGATCAATAACAGCCCCATTAAAGTTTGGAATACCCTCTAAATTTTTTTTTTCATATATTTAATTTATAAACTTTCTAATAAAGTCCCTAGATTTACCCTTTGTGGTGTGCGTTAAATTAATTTCGGGTTTAGGTCTTCCCGCATTCTTCACTTCAATTTTTTGCTCCAAACTCAAGGAGCTAAAGTTATTTTTTAAATAATCCACCGTCAAACTATTCATTTTAACTTAATAAATATATAGTATTAAAATATTAAAACATACACGCTCGAATTTCTAACTAGATGCACGAACAGACAACGGCGCGGCGCACACTAAAATTGTGCGCCTTTCCCATGTTAAATCGCCATAGCCCAGATATCCCCTGCTGTCTCCCGCCACCTGTTACTACAGAGAAACTGCATTATGCCCCGCCTACTTAATCGCACATGCGAGCAAGTCTCGTCATAAGAGTCATTAACCTCGACCGAGGCACGGTTGCCGGATCGAGAGCCTATAATATACGGTTTGGTTGACGGTTCGATAAAATATTAGGGAGGGTCGGACTTTATACGATAATTAATATTCAATGAATATAAATTAATATTTTTTATTCGTGTTGGGGGTGCACGTGCGCATGTGCTCCTGTGGAAGAACCGAACCTGAATGGAATGAATCAAAAAAGGAAACGTTTAGGATACATTAAATATTACGAGAAACAGTATGTGAATAAAATGATCCACCTCAATTTTCCTACAGGGTGTTTTGAAATTAAGACAAAAACAATAGTTTGATTTACTCCTGTATAATATAGTCTAATCAAAAAGGCTACTGTATAAAATAATTAAAGGAAAACACAATAACTAACTGATAATAAAATCATGAAAATCGCATAAAAAATAAAAAAGTTATAAGTTATCAAACTTGACCAAAATTTCAGGGTGGCGGAATTTTTTGCCGGCGAGTGTATTTTATAATGCCCTCTTCTGCACTATCTGAAGACTTTTCGGAAAGAACAACATTTTTCATTATCTTCCGTGAACAGACCCCTAAAATAATATGCCTTGAAAGTCATTCAAGAACTTCCCGTCCAGATTTGAAATCTTGCGAATTCTCAAAATCTTAAAACTTCGTTATAAATAAATTTTTACCGCCAAAAATTATTTAAAATTATCCAATCGGGGCATAACTCGCCCTGATTTGAAATCTTGCGAATTCGCAAAATCTTGAATTTTCGTAATTTCACTTTTACCGCCAAAAAATATTTAAAGTTAACCAGCGTTTTGTATTTTATTATTATATATGGTTCTCAGAAAGTACAAGAATGTAAAAAAGGTCTAAAGGAGAACTACTCCTATTTTTAAAACGACAAATAAAAAAGTTATTTCAAATCTTGTTGGGAGTACAAATACAAAATTTGAATTAAATATTATTATTTTTAAAAACATCTTCGCGACTTGATAATATTTATTTTAACAATTACACAATAGTTAAATTTCCTAACAAGTATATAAAGTTATATTTCCTCACGCTGCAGCTAAGTCAAGAAGTAAATATGGAAAAGCACCTTTGTGCATGAGTTAGGAATAAGATTTTATTCGCACAAGCGCAAAGAAAATAAAACAAAGGCATTAATAATAACATTTATTTTAAAAATAATATAATAGTTAATTTCCTAACAAGTGTGTAAAGTTATATTTCCTCACGCAACTGCAGTTGACCAAGTCAAGAAGTAAGTGTGGAAAAGTAACTTTATGCTTAAGTTAGGGATAAGATTTTTATTTCTAAGCTTAAAGAAAATAAAACCATCAATAATAATATTTATTTTAATATTAACATAATAGCTAATTTCCTAACAAGCGTGTAAAGTTATATTTCCGCACGCACATGCAGTTGACCGAGTCAAGACGTAAGTGCGGAAAAGTAACTTTGTGCATGAGTTAGGAATAAGATTTTATGCGTACAAGCGCAAAGAAAAGAAAACAAATAAAAGCATTAATAATAATATTTATATTAATAATAACATAATAATTAATTTCCTAACAAGTGTGTAAAGTATTTGTAAGTGTGGAAAAGTAACTTTGTGTTTGAGTTAGGAATAAGATTTTTATTTCTACAAGCGGAAAGAAAATAAAAAAAATAAAACCATTAATAATAATATTTATTTTAATAGTAACATAATAGTTAATTTCCTAACAAGTGTGTAAAGTTATATTTCCGCACGCACATGCAGTTTACCGAGTCACGAAGTAAGTGCGGAAAAGTAACTTTGTGCATGAGTTAGGAATAAGATTTTATTCGTACAAGCGCAAAGAAAGAAAACAAATAAAACCATTAATAATAATATTTATATTAATAATAACATAATAATTAATTTCATAACAAGTGTGTAAAGTTATATTTTCTCACGCAAGTGCAGTTGACCTAATCAAGAAGTAAGTGTGGAAAAGTAACTTTGTGTTTGAGTTAGGAATAAGATTTTTATTTCTACAAGCGGAAAGAAAATAAAAAAAATAAAACCATTAATAATAATATTTATTTTAATAGTAACATAATAGTTAATTTCCTAACAAGTGTGTAAAGTTATATTTCCGCACGCACATGCAGTTTACCGAGTCACGAAGTAAGTGCGGAAAAGTAACTTTGTGCATGAGTTAGGAATAAGATTTTATTCGTACAAGCGCAAAGAAAAGAAAACACATAAAACCATTAATAATAATATTTATATTAATAATAATAGTTAATTTCCTAACAAGTGTGTAAAGTTATATTTCCGCACGCACGTGCAATTGACCGAGTCGAGAAGTAAGTGCGGAAAAGTAACTTTGTGCTTGAGTTACGAATAAGATTTTTATTTCTACAAGAGGAAAGAAAATAAAACAAATAAAACCATTAATAATAATATTTATTTTAATATTAACATAATAGTTAATTTCCTAACAAGTGTGTAAAGTTATATTTCCGCACGCACGTGCAGTTGACCGAGTCGAGAAGTAAGTGCGGAAAAGTAACTTTGTGCTTGAGTTACGAATAAGATTTTTATTTCTACAAGAGGAAAGAAAATAAAACAAATAAAACCATTAATAATAATATTTATTTTAATATTAACATAATAGTTAATTTCCTAATAAGTGTGTAAAGTTATATTTCCGCACGCACGTGCAGTTGACCGAGTCGAGAAGTAAGTGCGGAAAAGTAACTTTGTGCTTGAGTTACGAATAAGATTTTTATTTCTACAAGAGGAAAGAAAATAAAACAAATAAAACCATTAATAATAATTATTTATATTAATAATAACATAATAGTTAATTTCCTAATAAGTGTGTAAAGTTATATTTCCGCACGCACATGCAGTTGACCGAGTCAAGAAGTAAGTGCGGAAAAGTAACTTTGTGCATGAGTTAGGAATAAGATTTTATTCGCGCAAGCGCAAAGAAAAAAAAACAAAGGCATTAATAATAACATTTATTTTAAAAATAAAATAATAGTTAATTTCCTAACAAGTGTGTAAAGTTATATTTCCTCATGCAACTGCAGTTGACCAAATCAAGAAGTAAGTATGGAAAAGTAACTTTCCTTTAACTAGTTCCGGAGATATCCGGAAAAAAACCCGAAATTCTGAAAAATCGTTTTATTGTTTTCCTGGGTTTTTCAAGATCGAATTCTAAAGTAAATTGCACTTTTGCATTCTCACTTTTTCCGCTCTATTGTTTTGTAATCCGACGAGTCGTCTTCGAAGAGCCATTATCAACTTTCTTTTTTTAAATACGGCCCTGTTCTCCGCATATTGGAATTTGAGACCTTTTTTTCTCCCGAATGCAACGATGTATGATACATTGTGGTTTAATGGCGTTTCGACGGTTTTTGAACAACATCAGAAAATTTTGGGATACGGTCCTATATTTCTAATAATTTTATAAATAATATCTCATAAGTAAGCTCTACATTTTTTACTTATGTTGGACTAGTCAAATAAATAACAAATAATTTAATAATAAACCACAAATAAATGAACAAAAATCATTCCAAAACAGTAATAAAACGAACAACGAAAATAGTAAGGAACTACATAATCAGGTGTTCAAAACGATTTCCGTTATTCTCTAAGCACAAATAACATCTTCTAACTGCCACATAACAGTTTTTTTTTAGATAAAATAAAACATCCGATAGAATATCAAACTTTTCAGCATTTGTAAATTTATGTTCCATATTTTCTGGAAAATAGAAAACCTCTTAAAACGCTCTCAAACGATCACAATGGGAATGTCAAGTGAAACAAATCACGCGTCACCATCTTAATTTTTTTGTGTCGCCTACAGAAATCAGAAGAAATAATGTTACTGTATTTTATTCACTTATTTGTGGTTTATTATTAAATTATTTGTTATTTATTAAACTAGTCCAACATAAGTAAAAATTTAGAGCTTACTTATGAGATATTATTTATAAAATTAGGAGAAATACAGGACCGTATCCCAAAATTTCCTTCAAAAACCCCTCGAAACGTCATTAAACCTCAATGTGTCATACATCGTTGCATTCGGGAGAAAAAAGCTCTCAAATTCCAATATCAGGAAAACAGGACGTAAATGCGCAACTTTACCTCTATTTAACCGACTTCGTATCTCTTACGGTTTCCGAGATCCCTGTACTGGCCCTCCTTATCTTGGACACGTTGTATTTTGTGTTTGTGAAGGTTTGCAAGTGAATCTTGTAGCCTTCTAGCGTCAAACTCTGACACCGTACTATCACGCGTGCCGAATATGTAAGTTTGCATAAACAAAATTGTGCTGTCACGTAGGGGAGAGGGAGGCAAGAGTGAACACTTAAGCTTTGGTTTGTTTTTAAATTTTAATACAGAATATGAACTAAACTTGCTTGCCAGAGGACAATCCATTGATGATACAGTAACACAAAAATATGTATAAAACTTCTTAAAAACCTAAAATAATAATAATAAAACATTTTTAAAAAAAACTGAAACTGTTCACTCTTGCCCCGCTGGTATGAGGCAAGAGTAAACCATAAGAAAAATCCTAGGTAGGACGACAAAAGTCACAAACAAACAGTTTGTCAAAAGGTTCAATGTCTGTACAGTCCTCATGTGACCATAAACCACATGTCGCACATCGGACCCACTCCTCACTAGACTCGCTGTATATACCGCCACAATAAATACATTCGCAATTATTCTCTTCATCAGTTGTTTTTCCTTTCTTGGTCATTTTATTTTTTGTTTTTATATCAGATCCACACCTCCATCCATCCCTTCATCGGTTCTTAATTGTTTCTTGGCCGCTTTCTTTTTTGTTTTTATACCAGATGTACCTGCTTCTTCATCACATATCTTCCTTTTGACTATTTTTATTTTTTTGGGATCTGCCGTTCTCTCTTTTTCCTTCTCTGTTAAATAGTCTTTATAAGGTGTAGTTGTTATGACCTCTGACTTTTGCTGAACTCTGTTACTTGGTTTTTTAACAGGTTTATATTGGGATTTTGGAAGTGGTAATAGTTCTGACACTGAAACATTAGGACTACCTAATTTGTTTAAGCCATCTTCCGTTATAGTCCCTGACCTTTTCGTGGTGCCATTTGTTAATTCATTATTTATATTTTCTTCTCCTGCCTCCTTTATACCAGCGTTAACCGCATCCGCTGCATAGTAGTCGGCGTCTGAAAATACATTTGGGTTGTAAGGGAAGATACCTGATGTTCTGAAGCCACTGCAAATATTATTAGGTGTAGCTCCTCTCATAAACGCGTTGGAAATTAAAGGACCCATGTCATATTCTGTGATACGTTCTCCTGCATGGTTTGTCATCCAAATGTCCATTTCGGAATTTAAATAGGATTTAAAAGGACCAAACACCGTAAGGTCAAGAGGCTGGAGGCGATTGGTACAATGTGGTGGTAAGGTTATTACAACAATCCCATTCTCTCTGCATAAGTCTATTGCTTTTAATGATTTGTGGCTGCTGTGCCCATCAACAATAAGTAACGTTGGGTTATCCTTACTAGCTCGAACTGATTTAACGAAGTGCTCTAGAACCTTAACGTAAATATCCGTATCTATCCAACCGGTGGAGCTAGGAATTCCTATGGTACCTGGAATAGCACCGGTTAGTAAATGAGGGTTCATTCGGACACGTTTGTAAATTACTACTGGAGGAATAAAGGCTCCAAAAGCGTTAACACAGGCCACAACCGTTGCTGTTTTTCCGCGTTCGGCAGAAGTAGCTCTCCCAACTTGTTTCTTCCCCTTTTGTGCTATTATTTTCTTTGGACGTTGAACCACAGTTACCCCCGTCTCATCAAGATTAAAAATACGGTCTGGTTTAAATTTATATTTCAGTTGTACTTCTTGTAGTAGGTCAAAAAATCGCTGAACTTTTGCCCGAGAAAAACCAGAAATACGTGCCATGCTTGTCGCTTCTGGTGTTCGAATAGACAAACCTCCAACTCTTGACATAAACTTTTGGGCCCACACTTTTCCGGCAATACATTTTTGTTTGTTAAACTGATGATTAATCTGATTTGCTTCCGCAAATTCGAATGCTAGGCGCCGCAGTTCTGTAGGGGAAATTCCGTAAAATAGTCGTTCGAGAGACAATACATGGGTTTTGAATTCTTCTTCTTGTTCTCGATTAAATGTAGGTTTGAATCTTCCAATGTTGGCTACTGCAAACTGTCTCTTCTTTACTCGCTTGTGTAGAGTTGCTACTGCGATCCCATACTTTTTTGCAGCTTTTCGCAAACTAAGCGTTTTTGACTGGGCGTCGTTAATTGCTTTGTGCATATTCTCCTCCGTATACGCAGCTCTGTTGCTTTTTCGAATATAATTTCGAACCATCCTAAAAAAACAAAATCTAATGCGGGGCAAGAGTGAACATATTGTGTTCACTCTTGCCCCAAACAAAATAATTTTTAATAAGCGTGCCCTTTTTAAAAACACGGCACTGGTGACCCTACGCGCCGAAATGAATTTGTAGGTTATGTACTAAAGATTCCGTAAAAAAATACTAGGCAATGAAAATTAACTACCTGAGACGATTAATAAATCAAAATTATCAATTAATTGTTAGATCAGTTTACCTTAAAAATAAATTTACCTTATTTTGAGCTTATTTTCCAGGGAAATTTAGTCAAAATGGCACAGACAACTGACTAGCACATGGTTTACACTACTGAGACTATTGGCGGCGAAAATATTAATAATTAGAAAGATTATGGAACTGTCTACTCTTGCCAACCTGTTCACTCTTGCCCCCCTCTCCCCTATGACTTGCCGTGAGCTGCATGAGGTGACTATAGTGTACTTCAAAACCTATTTATAAGCACGCAAAAACCGTCTTGCAGATATTTCGGGTGTGCCGTGACATTGCATGATAGCATGTGATCTCACGTGACGTGATAATAGTGTGTTTGCGGCTTTAGGTTCTGCATAAAATAAAACTAAATAACAGGAAACACACAATTATAAATAATTAGTAATCAGTCAGTAGAAATTCAGAAGCCATATTAATTCACTATAATCTTTTGTAAAATTTACTAAAATCCTTTATAAAACTTTCTAAAATATTTTGTAAAAACTTCGCGATACGCGGTCACCCATCCAAGTACTAACCGTGCCCAACGTCGCTTGACTTCTCTGATCGATATATTGCTTTCTTACCATCTCCACCGTTCTTCTTTCGCAATTACGAGTTCTAATTGATCCGCCGCATCTGATTTAAGCTTTTCATTCTTGTATTTTTTTTTTTTTTTTTTTTTTTTTTTTATGATCAAACACAAGCACTATAGGAAAAATCCTTTAGGGCACTCTGGGAGTGGTGCGTGTGCGCAAAAAGCGATTCACGTTGGTTTTGAATCGTTGGAGGTTATATTCGTTGGGAAAAACGACCTCGGGAAGGTCGTTCCATAAGGATGTAGTCCTCCAGATGAAAGAATTCTTAAATAATGAAGTTCGAGGAGTACTAAGCTTAACAACATATGGATGGGCGGTAGTGGTTCGTCGTGTATTTCTGCTATTCGTCGCTCTGGGCGGAATTAAGAGGGCAAGGTCAGCCGAGCACCTTCCATGAAAATATCTGTAAAAGAGAGTCAAATCCCCAACCTGTCTTCGATGTTCTAGGCTGTCGAGGTTCTTCGTCAGCTCGTGGTCTCCGATCAGACGAATAGCCCTCCTTTCGATGGAATCCAGCAGCCGAAGAGTATGTTTGGGTGCAGAGCTCCAGACATGAGAGCAGTATTCTAGTGATGGTCGAATCTGGGCTTTGTATAGTGTCAAAAGTTGTTGAGGCGTGTACAACTTTCTGGTTCGGAAGAGTACCCCAAGCTTCTGAGAAGCTATCTTGGCGATTGCCACAACGTGGATATGCCAAGACATATTTCCTCCCAGATTGACGCCCAGCAAATTAATAGATGAAGCCAGTGGGATTGCGTGTCCGGCCATGACTATTTCTGGTTCTGTAATGTTAACCTTTTTCGAGAAAACTGCTGCCTGGGTTTTTTAGCGTTAAATTCGACTTGGTTACTGTCACCCCAAGCCAAAATTTCTTCCAGGTCTTTGTTGAGGCGTGATACTTCATGCTGTCTGCGAAGATATGCGTCGGCAGCCGATGTTTGCGCATTCAAGGAGAAAGATGAGATAAGTGTGCTATCGTCAGCAAAACTAAATATCGGATTTTTAGTTTTCACTAGAAGGTCGTTAATGTAGAGTAAGAAGAGAGTGGGAGACAGTATGGACCCTTGAGGAACACCGGCATTGATGGTGAAGGTGTCTGAGAGAAATCCGTCAATCGCCACGTGCAGAGAGCGGTCCTTAAGAAAGCTAGACAACCATGCACAGAATCGACTGGGCATACCATAGGATCGTAGTTTACTTAGAAGCCCGTCATGCCAAACACGATCAAAAGCTTTAGAAATATCCAGTGCAACAACCCGAGACTCCCCATGATGTTCGATTGCGTTGTTCCAAATATGGGTGATATAGGCTAGAAGATCTCCAGTTGATCTGGACTTCCGAAAACCATATTGATGATCGCTGATAATGTTGAAGCCTTCCAGGTACTTTAGAAGATGTTGGTTAATAGCTTTCTCCATTACTTTTGATATAACTGAAAGCAATGCGACTGGTCGATAGTTGTAAGGCAGGGTTCTCTTACCTTTCTTTGGAATAGGCTGGACTCGCGCCGTCTTCCAGCAAGATGGAAATATTCCTTTTTTGTAGGATAAGTTGAAAAGTCTACAAAATACTGGTGTTAGTTCATCGGCGCATCTCTTGAGAACTATAATAGGAATTTCGTCCGGACCAGTAGCTTTCTTGGCGTCGAGTCCTTTCAGGATTCGTTTAACGGGACGCTGACGGAATACGATTTCGGGCATTTCGGATTCAACTGCAGGAATGTCGGGTGGTGTTCTTCCCTGGAAATCTACAGTGGAATGCAAAGAAAATAGTTCAGCAAGTAAGTTTGCTTTGTCTCCCGGCTGTGGATGCTATTGTACCATCGGGACGTGTTAGAGGTGGAATAGTTGATTTGGTAAAATTTTGGCTGACGGCCTTAGCGACTGACCAAAAGGACCTTGATCCGTTTGGACAGTCAAGAAGTTTGTTTCTGATCCTCACGTTATGGGCTTCTTTGCTTTGATCTATTGTTAGCTTACATTGGTTTCGAGCGGTAATAAAGATGGTACGATTCTCAGTAGTAGGGTTTGTACGCCACTGTCGGTAAGCCAGATTTTTCGATTTGACAGCACGCTCACAATCCTTGCTGAACCAGGGCTTGCCGTTGGAAGGGCGTTTTTGGGAGGAGGGGATAAATGCTTCCATGCTCGTTTGGATGACGTCGGAGACCTCCCCAGCACAGACGGATGGATCATCAGAAGAGAAGCATACACTCATCCAAGGAAAAGTCCGAAAATGGTCTTTCATGTCTTCCCACTTGGCCGATCTGTAATGCCATATCTTGCGAGGTTTAGGAGGTTGTTCAGAATTAATTGGTAGTTCGCTTAGAGTTGAAATAAGTTTGTGATCGGAAGATCCTAACGGAGGCTGTACGGTGACTGTATATAGATCGGGATTTGACGTTAAGAAAAGATCCAAAAGACTAGCAAAATCCCCAGCTCTGTCTGGAATCCGCGTTGGTTCTTCTACGAGTTGAGTTAGACCAGAACTGATCGCGAAGGATTCGGCCTCGCGGCCTTGCTCATCATCTGTATTTCAATATTTAAGCCAGTTGGCATTGTGGACGTTAAAGTCGCCAAAGATAGCAATCTCGGCATTTGGATGGTTGGTTTGCAAGAAGTCGATTGTATTGGCTAGTGATGAGAAAAGGTCTCTGTAATGGGTATCACTTGGAGGACGGTAAAGGCAGCAGATAAACTTGGTGATTTTCGGCGTTGATATTTTAAACCACATTACATCAAAGTCTTTCGGTTCCAGTGTAGGTTCTCGTTGGCAGCAGAGATCATCTCGAATAAAAAGACATACGCCGAAGTTGCGTCGGAATCGGTAATGAAAGTCGTATCCAGGGTATAAATACTGCCGTGCTTCACTTAAAGGTGGTATCTCCACTTTTTGTCAAAATGGAGATATGAGTATAAATCGGTAAAACGGATAATTTTACATCTTTTACCATAACTTTAAAGTGGTATATCATCAAATATACAAAACTATACGACTACAAAGAAAGTGGTATCTTCACAAGTTAGACAAAACAAGACCCTTAAAAGTGGTATCGACCATTACTTACCTATAAAGTGACATCCTAACAAAACATATGGAGATACCACGTTTAAGTCATTCTAGAAATTGGCGCGTAGTAGTACGCGTTATGTAATTAGTCAGTTGGCTTTGAAACATTGTCCTGTCCGCTGTCAAATGTTTTAATCTATTATTATCATAGTTTATTGTTTTGTATTGTTGTTAAGAAGTGTTAATACTGATAGGTGTACTTTTGAAAAGGATTTTACAGTCGCTGGAAAATACTGGTAAGTAATAACCAAGTATTAATTGTCTATTTGTAAAGTAAAATCACAAGCCTATTTTTTGGGTTAGGTTTACAAAATCTGCACTGTTTCTGTTAGTGCGGCCATGGGCGGATCGGGTGGGTGGATTATGATGCTTTATTAAAATAATGCGCTTTAATTGAGACAGTATTATTATTGAACATATTATTATACATCATGCCGGGTATAATAGCTTTATTACAAACCTATTTATTGTTGCAGGCATAATGTCTGGGAGTAGCAGATGTAAGAGAATTGTGCAATTGGCTCTTACAGACAAAATTGTTCAAGAAGAAGCCAAACCCGTTAATGCTGATTTACATCCAGTGCAGCAAATGGCTTTTGCAGAAAAAAATTTACAAGAAGAACCAGAACCCGCTTATGCTGATTTACAACCAGTGATTTTTTACCCTAAGCAATCGCCGGTTTCTATTATAAGAGATAATGAACCGTCGTCGTTAGTGCAAGAATTTTTGTCTTTAGGCAATTACGACTTAGGAAAAAAAATACCGAAAGAGCCAGAACCCATTTACGCCAATTTACAACCAGTAATTTTTGACGCTGAACCGTCGGTTTCTGGTATGATAATAGTTAACAAACCTTCAACGCAATTCCTATCATTGGGCAAGTCAGATTCAGACTTATCAAAGATTTCTATTAATAATCCGGTAGCAAAAAAAGAGCCCCCAAATAATTTTAATTCAGATGAATCTATTGGAGATCGCGAATTTGCTATTGAAAATGAGGACTCTTTATCAGAGAGTGACATGCCGCTGTCTCTATTAAGTAACAAAATTAACCACCTGCAGGATAACACAAACAATATTGAATATACAAAAAAAGGTGAAGTAAGAAAACGTAAATTTTTTAAAGAAACACTCGCAACAAGAAAGAAAATAAAATTGTCCGAAAATAAAATAAAAAATCTTGAGAAATACGCAGTGAAACCAGCTTGTGAAAATAATACTTGCAAACAAAAGTATTGTTCCTTGTTATTATCAACTGACCAAAGAAAAATCATTAACACACAATATTGGCAAATGACGTATAAAGAAAAAAGAAATTTCATTTTAAGTTCGGTAGTATGCCAAGAGGTTAAACGCCATCGAGGTTCTAATAATTCTAGAAGAACAAAATCTCTTCAGTATTTTTTTAAAGCTAATACAGGAGACAGGATACAAGTATGCAAAAATAAATTCTTGGCTACCTTAGGATACAGCAAGAACAATGATCGCATAATTCAAGATTGTTTTTCATCTACACAAAATATTAATAATATTTGCCATGGTAGTAGCAGACAAGGAAAGCATGCAAAAATTGCTAAAATAGACAGGAACTTAATAAAAGCACATGTAGAAAGCTTCCATCCAGCAGTCTCCCACTACCGAAGGGAGCACGCACCCAACAAAAAATATCTTCCGAGTGACATAACCATTCAATTTATGTATTCTGATTTTAAAGAGAAACATAATATTAAATGCTCATATGAGGTTTATCGAAGTGTGGTCACTAAAGAATTGAACATTTCCTTTACTAAACTCGGTCACGAGGAGTGTGAAGCATGTGAAAGTTTTGGCTTGCATGATACCGAACACGACAAAGAAAATCTCTGCCCTGATTGTGCCCAATGTGCTTCTTGGAAAGTGCACATAAATAAAGCCAATGAGGCTCGAGCAGCTTACAGAAGCGATACTGAAGTTCCAGATACAAATTCGGTATATTTTTCCGGAGACTTGCAAAAAGTCATTATGCTACCGAGACTTGATATGTTCAAAAAGGTTATTTTTTGTCCAAGGATCATAGTGTTTAATCAAAGTTTTGTGCCATTGGGAAGAAAACAGAAACAGTTAGTTCCAGTTGCTGTTCTTTGGCACGAAGCCATAGCAGGGAGGCAAAAAGAAGATATGATAAGCGTGTTTTATAATTTTTTATTGGAAATGCGAGATTCTGCGAATATAGTGCTATGGGTTGATAATTGCGCATCGCAAAACAAGAACTGGGCTCTTTTTTCATTTTTATTATATATAATCAATTCGCCTGAAATAGCTACTCAGCAGATTGTCCTTAAATATTTTGAACCGGGGCATACGTTTATGTCTGCGGACAACTTCCACCACCAGATTGAACTGTGCATGCGCAAAAATCCTAAAATATACGATTTTGAAGACTTTCGTCGTGTTGTGCTTAAAGCGAACTCCAAAAAAGTAAGTGTTATTACCCCTACCAACTTTTATGAATGGCCAGATTGCTCTTCAGCTTATAAACTAAAAAAGCAAAAACCTCGCATCTATTTAAAAGATATAGTTCAGGTTCATGCAAAGAGAGGCGACAAATTTTTAACCTACAAAACTAGCTTTTTGGATTCCGAAGAGACTAAATTAGATTTCCTTAAAGCGGAGTATGCAAAAAACGGAATTACTTCTAAAGTTGGAAAAAAACCTATAAGGGGAATTACTGAAGAAAGAAAAACTAACATAATTAAAAGCTTATCATCAATCATTCCTGTCCATCATATAGAATTTTGGAAAAACCTTCCAACTAACAACGCGGCTTGTGATTTAATAGACAACATAGACGCTTGAAAATGGTTATTATTCGATTTTAGGTCAGGTCAGTTATGTTTAAGAATCTATCGTTTTTATATTCTTTTGTTGTACTTAATTTTTTTTAAAATAAATGTATCACGTTTCATATTAATAATAATACAACAGTGTGCTTTTTCAATCTTTTTTTACCACCCTTCAAACAGGAGTTAAAAGAAATAATTAATTACTTATCTTAAAAGTGGTATCCTTCCATACCACTATAAGACAAGTAAAATTTTTAATAAATTACCTACCTTAAAAGTGGTATCTACCATAACTTCTTTTAAACGCTTTAGAAAACCACTAAACTATTTAAAAAATGTAAACAATCAATATTAGTTATAATTTATTGCGAAACATTGATAAATATACTATTCTAAACGGTTGGGAAATACGTTTAACTTTAAAGTCGATTTTCTCCGTTTTAACAAACTTGGAGATACCACCTTTAAGTGAAGCACGGCAGAATAGCTGACGGTGTTTGTTGACGATCTGACCTTTGTCTCGGTCAGTGCGAGTACGTGAGGCTTGGAAGATTGTAAGTGCTGATGGACTGAATTGATGTTCGTGTTAAGCCCTCTAATATTGCAGAAATCAATTTTGAAGTTGCTAGTTCTGGGTCGGTTAGCAACTGCAGGTGCCACACTATTTCTTCGTTGAGTGTTGTTAGATCCCAGTAAATTGTCGGAAATGGTTGTTGTTTGATGAACTTCGCTTGATGGGGCCCCAAGTCCAGCCCCCGCCCGGAGATCCGAATGGGGGGCGAGTTTACCTCCGGAGTATTTTGGGTCATGCTATTTTTGGGGGGGTCCCACCCTGGTAACCGGAAACATCGGCACAGCGACGAAACGTCAACTCAATGAGCAAAAGTTAACTCAAGGAGCAAACTTCACGCCACCTAAACCGATGCAATGGTATCTCACCGGGCGATGCCGGGTGGGCCAACATCTTCCATTTGTATAAAGTCCTTTTTACAACACTTTATTTAAACTTGGTCATTTTTACAATAAAAAATACTTAAAGTACAATAATAGTCGCGAGTAAACTACATTTAAAAATATTTACCTACAGGAGTTATAAATAACTTATTTTCACTTAAATTCTAAAATTTACAAGATATTTTAGTTGATTTTGCTAAATTTAGTAGAAATCCTAACTATAGTTTTTTGTAGATTATATTTACAATATTTTATAGGAAATTATACAATAAAATCTTTACTACAATAGTTTTACTATAAATAATGTGTGTTAAAATTTAATATACAGGGTGTCCGCTAATTAATGGTACATGGAAAAACCACAGACTCCTTACGTAAAAAATATTAGGATTTAATTATACTTACCTATATCCGAAAATTGATATTAACTGAGATACAGGGTGTTAAAGTTAAAATTTATTTTTTGTTTTCCTCTAAAAACCTTGAGAGAAACTAACTTTTTTTACAAAATTTGGCAATTATGTTTTTTCATGACGAGAAATTGACTTTTTTCTGAAATTTTAATGTACAATATCTGGGCCATTATTTGCAGGTTTATTAAGTCAGAACTTTTTTGTGCCTCAGTGTATTTAAGTTTTTAATGAAAATAATACTTTTCTCATATTTGTTACGTAAGAAAGGTATACTAAGTTCAGGTCGTCCAGAGTTACCGTTTCGAAGATATACCTATGCATTTGAATTGTTTAGTGCACCCTGCCCAATTATTAATTTGCAAACAATTTTTTTTTCTTAAAGTAACCTATGAGAAAACAAATAAAATTTAGAGATGCAGTTGCTATTGAACAGAAAATGTTTCATTTTTGAGTTTATCGTAAGTTTGTGTTTTCATTGCTGTTGCTTTCTTTCGACACGATATTTCTAGTGTCAAAGTTTTAATTAAAGTAAGTTAAAGACTAATCCAATTGCTGTATTTATTATTCCCAATTACCATTACTAGAACATTAATTATCATGTAAAAGTTAATTGGTAAGAAGTAACAAAATATTATTTGCTTGCCTGAGCTAACGCGCTAAACAATTTAAATGCAAATATCTCCGAAACGGTAACTGAACTTAGTATACCTTTTTTACGTAATAAATATGAGAAAAGTATTATTTTTATTAAAAACTTAAATACACTGATGCACAAAAAGTTATGACCGTATGAATGTGCGAAAAATGCCGGCTACAATGCAGGCCCCCTACATTGTACATTAAAATTTCACAAAAAAATCAATTTCTCGTCCTAAAAAAAACATAATTATATTGTATATTATATTATTTAAAACCGAATAAGAATAATATTTCTACAAAACAACTTTATTGATCTGTATCCGAAAAGAATTAACAATCAACTGCCTAAGCAAAATATCAAATCAGCGTTCAACCTATCGAACGCATGAATCAGCGGTTATCCAATAATCCATATCAGTCATTTCGGTCCCATATTATGCACGTAGCTTAAGGATCGTTTACAGTTTTAAGGATCGTTTACAGTTCGGCCATGCTACCTAATCCACGTCCTCGGGGCAATTCTTGAAGTTCCACCTGTTAATGACAAAATACTTTTTAGCGAGTTAGCATCTTACCTTTTTTGGCATAAAACTTCGTTGTTTATGTATAATACTAAATAACTTAAAACCCACTTAGCGGAAACATCGTTAGTCCTACCACTCAGTTATATACAAATGATACTTTCATTCATCCATTCATTCATTCATTCTATTTATACTTCCGTATACACATATATCTTTCATACCCATTTCCACTCTTTACTTCTCTAATCCTTGTATTCTGATAGTGTTAGCTTCCTGATCACTACATACACTCATACATCTATATACAGGGTCCGCAAACGAAGCGTGGACGGAAGATTAAATCGTTATCGAAGAACTTATCAACAATACTGAAACAGCTTGAGATATTGGATTAAAAGCGGCATATTTTAAAAATATTTTACATTATACAGGGTGGCCCAAAAAAGTGTGACAGCATAAAGTTATATTTTTTTAAATGGGACACCCAGTATTTTATTGCATATTTAGGTTCGTATTACTATCGTTTATAAATATCTCAAATTTTATTTAATTTGGTTTTGTAGTTTCGGAGAAATAAATTAAAAACTAAAAAAAAAAGTTTTGCAGTCCTGAAAAAAAAATCAAAAAAAACAATCCAGAACTATTTTTTTAATCTCGGCATTAAGTGAAATTTATGACAAGAGGTCTAGAGATACTATGAATGTAATTGCGTTTATTTATTTTATACAGGGTGTTCATAATAAGCTTTCAAAAACCCCACATTTTAAAATAATTTTTCTTAAGTTTTTCAAATGGAACACCCTGTATATTATTTGGCTATTTGACGTAGAATTCATAGACAATTTTTTTTGTAATACAAGCATATAAGTTATATCCAGCCGTTTTCGAAATAATTGTAAATATTATTAATTATGTTGTTTAAATAGAGTTTTTATTGGGAACTTTTGTTATAGGCGACTAGACTAATAATTGTAAACTAAAGTAAATGTTCAAAATAGCTTCCTTTTACTTAATTTAATGATTTTCCTCTACTGCCAACAGAACTCTTAATTCATTTTCTTCATTAATAACGGGTTTATTTATTATCATCCTTTTTGTGTACTTAGTGCTTCCTGTTGCTACAAATCTTTGCAACAACTTCTCGAAGGTTTTTGGTCTCGGCTTTCTCTCAATATCTGGATATCTTTCAGCATACACTCGGCTCGCGAGGAGGCAATTTCTTGCACATTCACCCAGTATAAAAATCATATTTACCATTTCTAAAATTCGACATTTTGTGTAAGTTAGTACTTAATTTCGACGACTGAACAAATGTAAATAATTTTATTTAACTGTCATAGTGACAATCTGAACAAAAAGAAATCATGGCAACTCGATTAAGAATAAAAAATAAAATTAAATAATAAAAGTAGCAAAAATGTATGCTTTAAAAATTTATATCGAAATAACTAAAATACGGTAAACTCTAAGAGTAAAAGGAAGCTATTTTGTACTTTTACTTTAGTTTACAATTATTAGTCTAGTCGCCTATAACAAAATTTCTCAATAAAAACTCTATTAAACAACATAATTTATGATATTTATAATTATTTCGAAAACGGCTGGATATAACTTATATGCTTGTATTACAAAAAAAATTGTCTATGAATTCTACGTGAAATAGCCAAATAATATACAGGGTGTTCCATTTGAAAAACTTGAGAAAAATTATTTTAAAATGTGGAGTTTTTGAAAGCTTATGATGAATACCCTGTAAAAAATAAATAAACGCAATTACATTCATAGTATCTCTTGACCTCTTGTCGTAAATTTCACTCAATGCCGAGATTAAAAAAATAGTTCTGGATTGTTTGTTTTTTATTTTTTTTTCAGGACTGCAAAACTTTTTTTTTTTAGTTTTTAATTTATTTCTCCGAAACTACAAAACCAAATTAAATAAAATTAGAGACATTTATAAACGATAGTAATACGAACCTAAATATGCAATAAAATACTGGGTGTCCCATTTAAAAAAATATAACTTTATGCTGTCACACTTTTTTGGGCCACCCTGTATAATGTAAAATATTTTTAAAACATGCCGCTTTTAATCCAATATCTCAAGCTGTTTCAGTATTGTTGATAAGTTCATCGATAACGATTTAATCTTCCGTCCACGCTTCGTTTGCGGACCCTGTATACATATACACTTTTGGGTTTACTAATTATTAACGTATGCGCTAGCTAGCTTGAATACTTCTTGCTCAAAGCGTGGTGTCAAATTGTACCTTCCCACTAGCCATCATCAGAAGATTCCAGCATAACTTGTTTGAGTATTTTGTAAATTTATTAGACCAGCGACTGAGAATAATTTTGGTATTATCGCGAATTAACCAAGATCATACTCCACCGTGGTGATGTGCTATGTTCACACAGTAAAGGTTTTATTAATTTATTTTTATTCTTTTTTTTTATCTAACTCCAAGAACAAGTAAACCGAACATCTTCATCCGAGGCAGCAGAAAACCACAAAATTCCATTCCTTTATTCCACTTTCGTTTGTGGCCAATCTCAGATTCAGAGCTTACAATCACATTATTGGCCATGAGTTTGTCTAAGGATACGATTCCTTTGTATCCGTTACGATCTTATTGACCCCTTTAAATCCTTCAATTACAAATCTTTGTTTTTCGTTATTTGATAGGGTCCACTATATTTTGGCAAAAGTTTCTTTTGCCACAATGACGCCGCGAATCTTATAGAGCTTTCTTTTGATCTCAATGGCACAGCAAATCGTATAGAGCTTCCCTTTGCTCTCAATGCCACAGCCAATCGTATAGAGCTTCCTTTTGCTCTTAATGGCACATCTAATCGTACAGAGCTTCCTTTTGCTCTCAATGCCACAGCTAATCGTATAGAGCTTCCGTTTGCTCTCAATGGCACATCTAATCGTATAGAGCTTCCTTTTGCTTTGTTGTGCCTCTATATTCTGGCTAACATCTTGTCTACTTGTGGTCAAATTTTCATCGTAATGGGGCTCTACAACTTCATTAGCCAGAAGTGCATTTGCAACACCGCGGGTAGCCGAAAAGCAATTCATAGGAAGATTTTTTTTGTAGCTGAATTCACACTTGCATTAGTCCCCATCGAACCTTTTGAACCCGATCTTTCTTCCTCGTTTATTGAAGCAGATATAGCTAGGATGGTTCGGTTATACCTTTCGACCTGTCCATTCGCCCTAGGCGTTGCAGTTGCATTTAACACATGTTTAATATTTAAATTTTGACCATACTCCTCAAACTTTTTGGCAGTATATCAAGAACTTCAATCACTAATAATACTTCTTGGTACCCCAAAATTTGCAATAATCTCGTCCAAAAAAATGTAGAACTGGGATAGTTTTTGCGAATTTAATTGCTTTCATGAAAACAAACTATATATAACCCATCCGTTTTCCACCTGATCCGTTATAATACAAGCAATCCAAACAGCAAGCTATGTACTTCTTTGCATAACTCTGCATGTCGGGAAACCAGTATGACTTGGAAATAATAGACAATGTTGTATCTAGTGCTAAATGTCCTCCACCGTCATGGAAATGCATTAAAATCTGTCTGCGAATTGCCCTGGGTACAACCCATCTATTTCCCGTATTTGTTTTCCGGTATGATCGTCTTCATCATAGATTTTTCGATCTTCAGCATTCTTGTGTAATTTTTGTAACGTTTCCACTTAAATACCCAATCTTTATGATTTACATTTATTACATTTGAAGTAACAGTTATATTTTCCACACAGTCTGGCATGAAAACTGGACTCCTGCTAAGTGCATGGACATGTGCCAGTTTAAAACCTGGTCGATACTCTACGAAAGAAGTAAATTCTTGGATTGAAAGCCACCATCTTCCAATTCTTGGTATTAAATCTCTTTTTGTACGTGTTGTCCTTATTGCATTACAGTCAGTTACCACTTTAAATTCAATTCCAATTAAATACACTTTAAATTGATTTAAGGAGTGCACTACAGCGAGTGTCTCTAATTCGTAAGAGTGGTACCGTTGTTCTTCCTTGGTCGTCTGTATTGAGAAGTACATGCAGGGTAGAATAGTGTTGTACTTTTACGTCTGTAAAAGAATACCACCTATTCCCCACCTTGATGCATCGCAATGAACGTGAGTTGGTAATTCTGGATCGTATATTGCCAATATTGGTCTGGATACAAGCTTTTCTTTAAGCGTATCGAAAGCACCTTGCTGTTCAGTTGACCAAATAAATGCAACACTCTTTTTCGTTAAGGTGGTCAATAGTCGTGCTATCTTTGCAAAATCCTTAATGTATTTCCTAAAATAACTGGAAAGTCCTAGGAACTTCCTAACCGTGTGCACGTTCGTAGGCACAAGAGACTGCTGTTGTATTTCTTTTTCCGAGGTGGACACCATTTTTACTTATCTCCTGTCCAAGATATTCGACTTTTGACATAAAAAATTGACACTTGGACATGCGTAGTGTAAGGCCAGCCTTGGACAAGGCACTCAGAACATCTCGGAGGTTATGGAGACCGACTTCGAAAGTCTGTGCTGGTAATAGAACGTCGTCTATATATGCCAAAGCCTTGCCATATCTCATATTGCCTAAAACTTTATTGATTATTCTTTGGAATACTGCTGAACCATTTGAGACACCAAAACGCATTCGGACTTACTCAAAATGACCATCTGGCGTGACAAAAGCGGTTTTTGGTATCGATTCCTCATCCATTTCAATTTGATGGTAACCGCTTGCCAGGTCAAGACTCGTAAAGAAAGAACAGTTTTTCAGCTTCTCCAAAAAGTCATCTACCCTAGGGAGTGGAAACCGATCTTTGACTGTTTTAGAATTTAAACCCCGATAACCTACCAGCATCCACCATCCGCCATTTTTCTTTCTGACTCGAAGGATTTGGCTTACGTATGGAGAATTTGACTCGCGAATAATATTGTCGTTCAACAAATTGTTAACAATGTATCTCACAACTTTTCTTTCGCTGTGAGACAAATAATACTGTATACGATTGTCTTGTCATCTTTAATTTTATTTTGACAAATTCGTCAATGTAAAACTTTCTTTGAGGTGCTGCTCGTAGTCCTCCAGATACATAGACGTCATCCATTTTCAGGCCTCTTAACGTCACCTCGATTGCTGCAACTGTTTGTGGTGGAATTACTACGTCATTCGTTGTTGCCCATAGTGGAATTTTTCTGAATGGAACTTCTAGAAAGTCCTAACATCAACATCATTATCTGTGGGCATAATACGCACATTTTTGCCAGACACAATGAGCACTATTTGCGATTGATTTAGTAAGGATTGTCCAACGATAACCGAAATAGATTGTGCGTAATCGGGTACTACCAAATAATCTACGTCAGATTCAATTTTATCAATTTTGATCGAAGCGCGTCTCTCTCCGATCATGGAAATACTGGTACCGTCATAGCCTGTCACTATCAATGAGCTTGCAGCATAATTAAGCTTAGCTTCCTTTGCTAAACTTTCTTTTATTAAAACTGCTCCACTTCCGGTGTCCAAATATGCACGACTTGGCTTATTATTTAGTACACAATAAAAAAAATAATGCTTGTTCAGGGAAAATGCATTATCTACAATATAGTTTTTCACATCTCTGCTTTTTCTTTTGCAGTCACTTGCAAGATGACCTAAACGTTTACAATTTGTGCAATACTTCTTAGGTTTTGGACAGTCTGGAGATATATGACCTTCCTCTCGACAATTGTAGCATTTTACGATATGTTTTTCAACAATCCTTTGGCGTTTTTGTATTGACTATACGTTTTTTTAATTCTATTGTGCTCTAATCTATCGTTTTCATAATGATGCCTAGTTGAACTAGTAGAAAACGACAATGGTGGATATGCTGATAATGAGAAATTTCTTGACCGTAGGTCTTGAGAATACTTATGATCACTTGATTCTGATCTCAATGTAGACAGATATTCCCCATAGAGCTCATCAGGGGCTTTGTATCTGCCAGCCCTAGCACCTGCCTGGATAGAATGGTCACTTATACTATCAATAAGACACAAAACTTTCTCTTTCTGTCTTTCCTGTTATGTCACATGCACTTAAAAGATTCATTTGATCAAAATAATATTGTTCCCAAATTTCGCTTGGTTGTTTACATCGATTTAACATTTTTCTAACTGTGAAAGCAAAGTCCTGGTGCTCTGGAAAGCTTTTAATAAACAGAGCCTTCCATTCCTCCCAGTTTAAATTGTAATTATTTAGGTTATCATACCACAGTCGTACAAGTCCAGCTAATCTACATTTCATGTGATAAATCACAAGCCTTTCGCCCCATTTATTAATAGAAGCAAGCTGTTGAATTTTCCCTATTCATTTTTACACATTTAAATTTGGATTCCCTGGCTCGAATTCGGGTATACTTTTGGGATCAAAAAAAACTCTTTTGTTGGTTGTGATTGGGATGGACAAATTTGATTTTCTATTAACTTTTCTACAAGTCTTTCTAATCTCGTCACATTATCGCCTGGTTCTTCAGATAGATCCGGGTAAAATAACCAGCCATGGAGGGATAGTTGATTGTATCTCTGACGTACAAGGTTTTGATCCGTCTTTGTTACTCACAGTTTGACGGCGAAAAACTTGTGAAGGCACAGTAACGTTTTGCACCCTATTTTCTGCAATTTCTTTAGCAGGCTTAGCAATTTTCTTTAATGCTTCTAATTTTTTTTTCTGGAGTCCTTTTTGCTACTCTTCTAATTGTAACTATCTGAACAAGTGTTTAAATCTGAATCCATATTAATTTGTTTTTTTAATTATTATTATAATATCTAATGATAATTGAGTAGTAATATAGTTCAACGGCTGGTATTATACGTTAACCAGTTGACAAATAAATGTAAATAAAAGTTATAGGAACTGGTATTACGCTTCAACCAGTAAATAGAACTAACAAAATAATATCAGAAGAGTAAGGTACTGAACTTATACTTTAGCCAGTAAACAAATATAACATGGGCGAAGAACAATTACTGGTACTGGTACTGGTACAATTTAAGATATACTTTGACTTAAGTTGACAAATATTTTTGTCTGCCTCAACAGCATTAATGGTATTATATTTTATCCACTAACAGTAAAAAAAAATAAGCAATGACTCATAATGCACTGATATTAAACGTTAATCAGTACGGAAACAAAAGAATTTTACCACAATTAAATATGTGTAATGTTCTAACTTTGTACATACAGTTCTGTGCCCATGTATAATCCAGGTAAACACTAAACACTATTTTTGTTGTTAATCACTAGATAAGTTAATCGCTAGAGCAAAGTCATGTAACTCCCTTTTCGAAAAACGTATATATTTTATACACTAATAACTTTATTCAAAAGCGCAATTCACATCCCGCCGCTGCTATATTGTATATTATATTATTTAAAACCGAATAAGAATAATATTTCTACAAAACAACTTTATTGATCTGTATCCGAAAAGAATTAACAATCAACTGCCTAAGCAAGATATCAAATCAGCGTTCAACCTATCGAACGCATGAATCAGCGGTTATCCCATAATCCATATCAGTCATTTCGGTCCCATATTATGCACGTAGCTTAAGGATCGTTTACAGTTTTAAGGATCGTTTACAATTGCCAAATTTTGTAAAAAAACGTTAGCTTATTATTATTAGTTATTAGAAAAAAACAAAAATGAAGTTTTAAGTTTAACACCCTGTATCTCAGTCAATATCAACTTTCGGATATAGGTAAGTATAATTAAATCCTAATATTTTTACGTAAGGAGTATGTGATTTTTCCATGTACCATTAATTAGCGGACGTCCTGTATATTTTAGTGTTTACTTGATTTTACTAAATTTATTAGCTACACTTTTTTAGAAATTATGTTTTACAATATTATTTTGTTACGGATTACTAATAAATATAGGAAATTTTACAATAAGATCTTTACTATAATAATTTTGCTATAGTCTTTTTCCGTGTATATGATTATTGAACAACACACAAAAAAGTCCTGGAAAAAAATTTTTTAAAAATTATTAAAAATAATTTTCTAATAAAAAATTAGTTTCAAATTTTAATAAATAAATATTGTTGTTTTAACGAGCGCCCATAAATCAGGGAAATACCATCGCAGCCCGCGTAATTAATAACGATTTTCGACGCCTAATTGGCCGGCATGTAGGTAACATTGCTGCAGCTAGGTCAAAAGAGCAGCTGATTATGCGAACGGAAATTGGGACGTCTGCCGTTTGCAACCGCGTGGTCGCCCTTTATTTTGCAGGATTTCGCAGAGGGCGTGCGCGGGCTGCAGGATCCCCAGCATCCCATGAACCAGAAATTCCTGCGAACGGATCGGAGAATCTCGCGGATAACGTCCGTGCGACCTGACGTCTCCTTATTATCGATATTTCGGTGCTAATATCATAAATCTACATTTTTTTTATTGTGGTATTGATTGTATTTTGATACATTTGAAACGACTGTTTAACGTAAATAAAACGTAGAATATAAATAACGATTTTGTAAACAGAGCCTTGATAAAATAGTTTGAATAAAATAATATAATAAAAGCACAAACGGTAATAATAAATAACCCATTTTACTAAAACTAAATCTAAAAATTAGGCCTTAATATGAAACTAACTGACTGTTGTTAACCTAAGCGTAAATATCGAAATACAATAAAGTAAAGGCATTTTGTACCACTATTAAATACAGTAAAAGGCATATAGCTGTTGCGTCATCGGGCGTCGCGGCATCATCTTCAAGAAACATAGATTAAAAAAGGGTGATGGGACCAAATCAACTAAGCGATTAGCTGAAAAATACCAGGACCAAGTAGATATTGCTATTAGTTATTAATTAGATATACAGACAACATTTGTTAGTGCAGTAGAATAGCAAATAAAAGCCTGCCATTTGGGTGAGTATATAGTTTTATACTAACACCAACTGCTATTTTTAAAATGCAAAACTGTCATCAGTATGTTGTAAAAGTAATTTTGAACAAAAAATCGAATTTACTTAATGGAATATTAATATGGTACACGGTGAGCCAAAAAAGTGACCACGTTATTATTTTCTGAAACTTTTGAAATAATTTTTAAAGCAAATTTGCAGGATATATTTAGAAAGGTTCTCGTGAATTTAATTTAAAAGTAACGAGAATATCACACAAGACGGGTTAAATAAAAACTTACTATAAACAAATCGCAAAAATTAGTTTTTTTTTTAAATAATTGGACTTATATGTGGGTCAACATTTCTTTACAGGCAACTTTCAGTAAATCGGAATTTAAAAATAAATAATCTCAAAAACACCTGTTAATTTTGTAATAGGTTTCTTATAGTTGTATCTAATTAGAGGAATTATATATGTCCGCGCAAAAGATCTTGGTCTATTTTTGTACAGCATCGATTTTTTAATAATTTAACGCCCGTCACATGGCTAATTTTACTCTTCTTATTAATATAACGCCAATATTTGGAACTGAGTTATTTTAATCAGTCACTATAACCATTTTCCTATTATTTATAACAGCCCTGTATTATATTGGCTTAAAGTTTTGGAATGTTCCTTATAGAATGTTAAAAGACTAAGAAAATTAGTCATATTTGTAATCTACCAGGTGTAAACGAAACTTGCACATCAAAATATATTTTTCCTTAATGGTTAATAAAAAAATATTGTATATAGCTTCGTATAACAAACCGTCACATCAATGTATCTCCGGTAACATTTTCATGCGTGACCGGTGTTACTGTGACCGGTGATACAAAAATGCACAAATTCGTGGATAACATCAACTAATACAACCTATTTCTTAAACTTTGTTAGACTGAAATGAGTATCTGTACTCAAGAGAATGACTTCGTGTAGTATTGTTCCCTTAATTAAGACTACTAGATCTGAGTTAACCCTGTGACCGGCGATACAACATAAAAACATACGCCTGGTAAAAAGTAGGCAATGTTCTAGTTTATACCTAAATAAACATAATAAGGAACTTACTTAAACAGGAGCACGTTTGACACAAATTCAAACACATACCGTCATATTTGTTAAACTTAGGCCGATCTCTAGTGGCGTTATTTATAAGCAATTTCTGCCGTGACCGGCGATACATGCAGCTGCGTGGACGGAACTTCTGTTTAATAATTGCGTTAGAGAAACTAAACTGTTGATCTTTGAACATTATTTTTTCATTACAAATTGTAGTAGGAAAATATAAAAGGGTAAAGTAAGAAACTGGGGACACGTGACCGGCGATACATTTTTAAATTCAAATTTGAATACTGCAGCTATAATCTAAAAAAAAACCTTTTAAAATTGCTTTCTAATGCAGGAATAAGTAACATATATTTCGCAAATTATAATCGTTTCTACAGGCAAATAGTATATTTTAGTAAGTTATTATGCTAAGGACTGAAAGTTGTATGTAAAAAAAATTTGACCCATGTATGTTAAACCCTCGTATATTCTCAACAAAAACATTTGTGATTATTCGATATTTCATTCGGTTAAGAATTTATGACTAATTTCTGACCAAATGTTTCTAAAGCAATTGATAATTGAATATCACTGTTTTTAGTCAGTGGGTCATGGAAACAATTTCATAAAATGGAACAGAAATGATATTCGTATTAAACAAATGTATTTCGTCTTTAATTTGTGTTAATATGTGAGAAACAGTGTAAACATCAAAGGAATGGCTTACTAGGAATAATTAATAATTACAAAAAAATTTACTTGAAAAATTGTCCAATGGCGCAATTAATCAATGGAAAAAATCCAAGAACGGAGACTGTCATACTGAACAATTTTTCAAATAATTTTTTTTTGTAAATTATTATTAGCTAGTAAGCTATTCTTTTGACATATAATAATTTTTTTCATATATTTTTTAACAGATTAAATATAAAATTCATCTACTCGACTCTACTCTCGACAAACTCGAACAAACCCATTTTATAAAATTGTTTCCATGGCCAACTGAATAAAAACAGTGATATTAAGTTATTAACTGCTTAGAAATATTTGGTCAGAAAATTAGTCATAAATGCTAAACCGAATGAAATATCAAAAAATGTCAAAGTTTTTTTGTGGAGAATATAAGAGGCTTTAACATTAAGTCCCAGTCATTTAAAAACAAAACGAACTTATTTTTGCGACATGTTTTAAGTAACTTCTTATTTTAACCTATCCTGTACGATATTCTAATCAAAATATTGTACATAAGTCATTTATTTGAGAACTCTACACAGGCCGGGCATCCCACCGGTAATCAATAATTCGGTCGGTAAATTCTGAAAAACTATACATACCTAGGAAGATTTTGAAAATTGGACAGTATGCTAATGTTGAAAGGGACAACTCGCCTAAAATAATCAATCAATCGGTATACCGGATGTAAGACGAATAAAAGTGTATATATTTGGGATATTATATTAACAATTAGTTAATAACATTCATTATATTCAACGCAATGATGAACCGTACAACTTATCGAGAGCCCTTCTCGATACCCTCCACCAGACTGGTCCCTTTTTATCTTTCAAACATCCATGTGTTTATATTAACACCATTAAATTAATAGCCTCTTGTAATAGGATATTTAAAAGGAACCTGACTGTTCAGATCTTAGTAACGTAATATAGTTTGTTTTACCAATCATCTAATATAGTCTGTTCACTCTGTTCAATACAATAAATGATAATTAATTAAAATTATATTACATTCGGCCATCCTGTAAGATGTCCTGTCCTCAGGACCGTTTATCTATGCCTTGTTCGTTCCTAATACTGTTACGTTAACTACATATATTATAACATAAACCTTAGCGTCCTTAGTGAAACTGCATCATGTTGCACTAAGTATCGCCACCTGCAAAGTACTTTGTGCCAACTGCATTATCAACAACTGCGATATGCTTTTGCCAACTGCATTATCGCCACTGCGAACTGCTATATGCTAACTGCCTTATTACCATCTACTCTATGCTAACTGCATTATTGCAAACTGTGAGCTACTTTATGTCGACTGCATTATCGCCAACTGCGAACTACTTTATGCCAACTGCATTATCGCCAACTGTGAACTGCTATATGCTAACTGCATTATCGCCAACTGCGACCTGCTTTATGCCAACTGCATTATCGCCAACTGCGACCTGCTTTATGCCAACTGCATTATCGCCAACTGCGACCTGCTTTATGCCAACTGCATTATCGCCAACTGCGACCTGCTTTATGCCAACTGCATTATCGCCAACTGTGAACTGCTATATGCTAACTGCATTATCGCCAACTGCGACCTGCTTTATGCCAACTGCATTATCGCCAACTGCGACCTGCTTTACATGGATGTCCTATAGGTCTTCCGGTTGACCGCCAGCTGCGGTCGCTAGACAATGTAGCACCGTTCTATTCACTCGCTCACACTGACTCTCTCGTGCATTGGTCACGTGTATGACCAAACTTCTTACACGGTGTACACTTTATTCCTGGTTTGCGACACTGATTGAGGAAATGATTCCCACCACAATTGTAACATGCTATATTTTGTGTTGGCTCTCTCTTCGATACACGTGGATGATGTTGTTCACTCCTATTAGAACATTTATCTTTCGCAACTGGTGATTGATCACGTCTCACATTTCTCAGACCACCAATATTGCTTAAATACCCCGCTAGTTCACCAATAGATTGGAAATTAGCTGCTCTAGCTGCTAACGCTACGTTCTTATCTATTATGCCCTCAATCACACTATCTATTAAATAACTGTCTGGAATTTGCAAATGAAGTTTATTCAGTTTTGCGACTTTTTCAAAGCAATAATCGCCTAAATTTTGTTGTGGCTGCGGTGCGTACACGGCAGCCTCGACCAGCAATTTACCAAACTTAATAGTTCCCGGAAAATTATGTTGTAATAGCTTTTTTACACTGTTCCAGTCTAATCCCGATATTTGCGCAGTGTCATACCATTTGCGCGCATTACCACGTAACCTACTAGTAGCTAATTTTAAAGTCAGTACCTTGTTCCAGCCATGATATAACATTAATTCGTCAACCCTTTGAACCCACTCGGTAATTGTTAAATTTTCCGTGTTTGGATTGAACACTGGTATAACACTTTCATCAATAAGGGAGTTTAATGACGTCCACTGAACATTACTACTTGCACTTACTTGTCTGGTGAGTCGACTTATCTTTTTTTTTAGCTTTTTGATTTTTCTACTTTGCCTGTCCTCATCCGTGGACGATGAACTGGACGATGAACTGGACGACGTTGCTCGGGTTCTGCGTGAACGTCCTTTCCCCATTATTTACACGGATATAACCCAATTGGTTAATCACTGCACTGATAGTATTCCTTTATAACAGCAGAGAACATAGACAAAAGAAAGTGATTGCGTAATTGCCTAAAATCACTCAACACCTCGTTTTATGTCACTAGCACATAGGTCTATCCCACCGCTGCTATGTAAGACGAATAAAAGTGTATATATTTGGGATATTATATTAACAATTAGTTAATAACATTCATTATATTCAACGCAATGATGAACCGTACAACTTATCGAGAGCCCTTCTCGATACCCTCCACCAGACTGGTCCCTTTTTATCTTTCAAACATCCATGTGTTTATATTAACACCATTAAATTAATAGCCTCTTGTAATAGGATATTTAAAAGGAACCTGACTGTTCAGATCTTAGTAACGTAATATAGTTTGTTTTACCAATCATCTAATATAGTCTGTTCACTCTGTTCAATACAATAAATGATAATTAATTAAAATTATATTACACGGAAGTCAGTGTTAACTTGGTTATTTTAAATTAAACACCGTATAGCTAGAAAGCTGAAATTTTGACAATAGTTTCACAAGATCATCGAAATTTTATAATTTTGAGCAGTATTTAATTAGTTTTATACAGGGCGTCGCCGTAACAATATTTCTGAGGCAGATGAATTATTGCAAAAATCTTCTTTTTTTTAAATGGGACACCCTATATTTGATATGTTTTGATAATGGAGGATCGAATTTTCTATCTAATGATGTTAGGTATTCCTATACCTATCTTCAGTATTTTCGGAGTTATAGCGAAATTTAAAAATTATCTTATAAAAATATATTATTTGGTAGTTGGCTGTGGATTCATAGAAACAAAATAATGAAAAATCCATGTGACATTATGTCTGTGTTGTTGAAAAAATAATGGTTAACCAATAAGGAATTTATTATTAAATAAATAAACAAAATGAAAATTACGCAACAACACCAATAAAATATCTAATAACTAAATTGTTTAAAATGCTTGGCTCTTAAACATTCATAAATTGTGGTTATAACATGTTCATTTGTCACCTTTTTCATTTCTTTCCCTTCTAGAGACCCCAAAGCTGTTCGTACTCGATTTTCTAAATCTTTCCTTGTTGTGACGGGTGTCTTGTATACTTTTTTTTTTTTTTTTTTTTTTTTTATTATCAAACCCAAGCACAATAGGAAAAATCCTTTAGGGCCCTCTGGGAGTGGTGCATATGCGCAGAAAGCGATTCCACAAGGATGTGGTCCTCCAGATGAAAGAATTCTTAAATAATGAAGTTCGAGGAGTATTAAGCTTAACCACATATGGATGGGCGGCAGTGGTTTGTCGTGTATTTCTGCTATTCGTCGCTCTGGGCGGAATTAAGAGGGCAAGGTCAGCCGAGCACCTTCCATGAAAATATCTGTACAAGAGAGTCAAATCCCCAACCTGTCTTCGATGTTCTAGGCTGTCGAGGTTCTTCGTCAGGTCGTGGTCTCCGATCAGACGAATAGCCCTCCTTTCGATGGAATCCAGTAGCCGAAGAGTATGTTTGGGTGCAGAGCTCCAGACATGAGAGCAGTATTGTAGTGATGGTCGAATCTGGGCTTTGTATAGTGTCAAAAGTTGTTGAGGTGTGTACAACTTTCTGGTTCGGAAGAGTACACCAAGCTTCTGAGAAGCTATCTTGGCGATTGCCACAACGTGGTTATGCCAAGACATATTTCCTCCCAGATTGACGCCCAGTAAATTAATAGATGAAGCCAGTGGGATTGCGTGTCCGGCCATGCATGACTATTTCCGGTTCTGTAATGTTAACCTTTTTAGAGAAAACTGCTGCCTGGGTTTTTTTAGCGTTAAATTCGACTTGGTTACTGTCACCCCAAGCCAAAATTTCTTCCAGGTCTTTGTTGAGGCGTGATACTTCATGCTGTCTGCGAAGATGTGCGTCGGCAGCCGATGTTTGCGCATTCAAAGAGAAAGATGAGATAAGTGTGCTATCGTCAGCAAAACTAAATATCGGATTTTTAGTTTTCACTAGAAGGTCGTTAATGTAGAGTAAGAAGAGAGTGGGAGACAATATGGACCCTTGAGGAACACTGGCATTGATGGTGAATGTGTCTGAGAGAAATCCGTCAATCGCCACTTGCAGAGAGCGGTCCTTAAGAAGGCTAGAAGATCTCCAGTTGATCTAGACTTCTGAAAACCATATTGATGATCGCTGATAATGTTGAAGCCTTCCAGGTACTTTAGAAGATGTTGGTTAATAGCTTTCTCCATTACTTTTGATATAACTGAAAGCAATGCGACTGGTCGATAGTTGTTAGGCAGGGTTCTCTTACCTTTCTTTGGAATAGGCTGGACTCGCGCCGTCTTCCAGCAAGATGGAAATATTCCTTTTTTGTAGGATAAGTTGAAAAGTCTACAAAATATTGGTGTTAGTTCATCGACGCATCTCTTGAGAACTATAATAGGAATTTCGTCGGGACCAGTAGCTTTTTGACGTCGACTCCTCTCAGGATTCGTTTGACGGGACGCTGACGGAATACGATTTCGGCCATTTCGGATTCAACTACAGGAATGTCGGGTGGTGTTCTTCCCTGGAAATCTACAGTGTAATGCGAAGAAAATAGTTCAGCAAGTAAGTTTGCTTTGTCTCCGGCTGTGGATGCCATTGTACCATCGGGACGTGTTAGAGGTGGAATAGTTGATTTGGTAAAATTTTGGCTGACGGCCTTAGCGACTGACCAAAAGTACTATTTCTTTAATCCTACCCCATAGATATAAATCTAGCGGGGTAAGATCCGGAGCCCTTGGGGCGATTTCCATGCACCGCCTCGGCCAATCAACTTTTTTTGGAGTCAGGATGCAGTTCATTAAATTTTCTACAAGTTCTAGAAAAACTCTACCACACTCCCTATGAATATAAAATAAACTTAAAATATCTAAGCTCGAATAATGTGAATTAGCCATTTTTATTACAACAACACAGACATAACGTCACATGGATCTTTCATTATTTTGTTTCTATGAATCCACAGCCAACTACCAAAAAATATATTTTTATAAGATAATTTTTAATTTTCGCTATAAGTCCGAAAATACTGAAGATAGGTATAGGAACATTCGATCCTCCATTAGCAAAACATATCAAATATAGGGTGTCCCATTTAAAAAAAAGATTTTTGCAATAATTCATCTGCCTCAGAAATAACTAATTAAATACTATTCAAAATTATAAAATTTCGATGATCTTGTGAAACTATTGTCAAATTTTCAGCTTTCTAGCTGTAACCGCTAAAAAGATATGATTTTCTTTTCAGGTCCCGATACGGCGTTATAAAATCACAAAATTATTTATAATTCAAAAACTCTTAAAGATAGGTATATGGTATAGGTACAGAAAACTGTTCTAGATTTTTACCTAAATTCCAAGAAAAATATAATATATAGGGTAATTCATTTAAAATTCCGAAGTTGCTATCACTTTCGGTATGATCCGGCAACACCGCACCATCGAAAATATTTTATAAACGTAGGAAACCATCCCTTATAGCCACAGCCAAATAAAATCTCATTTAGTTCTCGAGATACTTCTAATAGGCCACTTTACTTGGGGCACCCTGTATAAAATCTGTCTAGAATCGTAAAATCCAAAAATATGATAATAATATAGAGTGTTTCATTTAAAATAAACACGATGACAATGGTATGACCGGAAGTCTCATATGGGCGTCGTTATCCAAAGTTGCAGGATTCAAATCGCATTACCTTCCTAATGGGCGGTCACCGTGAGACACCCTGTATGTCGGAAAACTCGCTATTACCTAACCAAAATTTCATGAAAATGTTTTAAACAGTTTCTGCAACGTCGCCCCGTGTAAACTTTAAAAAACTCGCCCAGATATCGAATTTATTTTCCACCTTTCATATTCCAATTTAGCGTTGGCGTGGCGCTTTGAACTTTCTGGGATAAGTTTTCGTATGGCAAATATTAAAACGCTTGCAAATGGATTGGAAATATTGGCTCGGTAACTTTAACCCTTTAGGATTCGGTGGCTTTACTTAAGTCGAGCTTTTAACAGTGTATAATGTCAAGTTACAGAAAACATATTTTAGAACCCGATATTAGGGACATAAATATTAAATGCATGCACGAGTCAAAATCGGTCTTATTTAGCGACTCCAGCGGTTGATCATCGACAATTTTTTTTTTAGTTTTATTTCATTCAAATTCATTTAATTATACCCCGTGAATGTTATAAAGGGTGTTGATGATATGTATTTATTCTAATGAGTGATCCTGGGCCAATTTTAAGCCGACTAGTTACTATACCTGTACACATACTAATATGTCAATATAAATGCTTTTTGGCTTTTATTCAAAATTTCGGAAACAAAATTTGGATGTAGATAGAGAAGGTAAACTACCTTTCTACGCAAGAATAACAGTTCTAACTATCAAAATGGCGGATGGGCACCATCTTCGTAAAGAAAATTAAATAGGAAGAGGGGTCGTCTTACGATATATCATTTTGAAAATACTACCGAGTACTTTACGATGCCTGAATAGTACTTTACTTCTCTATTAGCACCCAAAAACAAAATTGCGACGTTTTCAAAACTGCACTTATAGTTATTATATTTTTTTATTATCCTTTATTTCATTTACCGTCTTAGGAAAATAGATACAACTTGGCGTAGGGTAGTAGGAATCAGAGAGCTACACTTTCTTGCATATTTCATGGTGCTCAAATTCAAAATGGCTTTTTGAAAAAAAAATTAATAGGAAGTCGGGTATTGCGATAGATCATTTTAAAGTTCCTATTTAGTACTTTACGATCCCAGAATATTGTATCGCTATTCATACCTTAAACAAAATGGCGGATTCTTGAAAAAATTATATAAAAATATAATATGTTCATTTTTTATCTTTTGTTATTTTAGTTCAGATTTTATAACTTGGCAGCTAAAACAGCTCACGGTTTTATGGAGGGGGGGGGGGCGACATTATAAAGAACTGCTTTGTATAAGAGTACTTTTATATAAACCATTTATCCCCAAAAGTTTTTTCTTAAGCCAGTGTCGTAGGTAGGCTACGCCTCAATACAATTTTAACCAAAAACTATGTTACGCACCTGATATTTTCGAATTAATTATTTTATTATTAATTATCTTATAATTCGATTTTAAACAAAAAAAAACTTCCGTCTTTCTCTTAAATCTTTGGGAAGAAAATAACATGATATAAGATAGGCATCCCTTTGGTGTTATAATATTTTATGGGAATCTGTATTGAAGGACGAATCGTTTAAATCAAATCAATTGTTATCCATTGCTAAGGAAACGTTTGTATTCTTTTTTTATGAAACAAAAAAAAAATTCGTATATACAGGGTGTTATGGAAATGATTTATTATATTTAAACCGGCAAATCCTGAGATGAAAATAAATTGAAGAAAAATAACCTTAAATGGCGCTTTGAATTATTGTACTAAACATACACTTTATATGAAATCTGAAAATTTACGTGGCCGCTACTGAGGACGTTCGCAATCAATAGTTTAGTGAGGCGGTGTTGTCATATATTGCAACATAGAATTGTAACGCACGTGTTCAGTTTTTGACAACAAGACGTCTTTGACCCGCGTTATCACTTCTTTTTCAAACTTTTTGGAAAAAATACTACAATTTTAAGGTACATACTCTCTTACCTTCGATCTTATAATCCATTTTATAATTAAATTCCATAAAAAATAAAACACAAAAAGTATGTCTTGCAACAGAACCAACAATAGGTAATATCAAACAAATTTGAAATCACATCACAATATTTCTTATTATGAATTATTTCACAACAGAAAAATGCTACAACTAACAAAATGTTTAAAAGTCGTATACATCAAACCCCTCGAGAGCGTCATTCCAACCCCGAGCCTCGAAACATACTGAAGTGAAGCAACGAAAGTCGCGAGCGGCAGGTATCCAAGTAAGGGCGAAACATGCGATGTGATCTGACTGACACTGTTAGTACACTCTAGTGACCCACATTGTTGCTAACTGAATCCACATGGAACGGCGCGACAGTATGTGGGTAAAAAGGGGTTTTACCTTAGTATTTAGATATCCGATTGGTTTAAAAAAAGTATGTATACTTTCTCTAGGACACCCTAGGAGTCACCCGTTTAAATATAATAAGTCATTTCCATAACACCCTGTATACAGTATATCGAAATCAAAGCATTTTAGGACATATGTGTATACGAACTTTTGGCCTGAAAATTGGCACAGGAATAACCCATTAAAATCAGTACATATCATTTAAGTAACACCCTGTACATATGAGATCATTTCAGCGGCCGTCAACCATATAAACAAACATATTTAGCTCTCATTTTGATTGAATAATGGTTATCAATTTTGTTACATTGACATATTCCAGTTGAAAAATGCGGAATAAGGTCATAATGTCTTGATTTTTTCCTGTGTAAGTTAAAACTATAGTAATAAATTGTCAAAATAATGTTCAAAATGGAAAGGCCAATATTAATTTTGCAACATCTTGGACTACAGTATGGAGGGCGGTGGTCACCATTTTCAGTACTTACTTAGATATCACTTGAGGGATTATTCCACCCCTGGTCAGGGGATTCAAAAATGGCTAATAGCAGTGTAAACCTTAATAATTTAGTTCCCTTGTCCGAGCATATTTTAAGTAATGCCCTAAGTGCCCAAAAAACAACGTTGTTTCCTTTTCCCTTGGCCTTTCTGAACACAAAAAGTGTTGAAACAAAGCGAATATGTGATTAGAAGGTCTGCGCACCACATTTACTTTTAATTCTAGGTACATGTGACTCAAAAAAGCGAAGGCCCAGAAAACGTTCCTTTCAAAGAATGGTACAAGAGACTTTTAATAATTTTATTCTACAACATAATCTGGCTCAAGGTTAATCTGTGATGCAACGATTTTATTCTATTAGACCAAAATTACCAGCAGTTACTTACGTTGATATGTTAAGAAAATTACGTATGGCCATATACAGGGTCCTGCAATAGTTGGCAGTTTTCCATAACTCCTATACGAATTATTCATTCATATGCTGACTTAAACTGTAGGAAAAAAGTGTGATAACATAAAGTTTTATTTTTTAAAATGGAACACCCAGTATTTTATTGCATATTTAGGTTCATATTAATGCCCTCTATAATTACCTAAAATTTTGTTTAATTTTCTTGGGTAGTTGCAATAAATTAAAAACAAAGAATAAATATTGTAGTCCCGGAAACAAAAATGAAAAATACATTCTAAAATAATTCTTTGAACCACATGATTGAGTGAACTTTATAACTAATGGTCTAGAGATACTATAAATCTAATAGTGTTTATATACAGGGTGTAACATAAAGGTTGGGAATAAATTAAACGGTGGATTTCTTAGTCAAAAATAATAAAAAAATTTTCATATAAGGATATGCTCTACGGGATTTCGTTTCCAAGTTACAGGGTGTTGAATTTTTCTTAAAAATTTAGTTTTTGTTTAATATCTTTTGAATGCTGGCAGATAACAAAACGAGATGTTAGCAGTAACTTCACTTGATAATGCCCTAGGAGAAGTAAAAAAATTGTATTCCTGGGATACTCAGTGGCGTGCATACGGATATTGCCGTAGGCTTTTTAATGAAAAATGTGGTACGCCACTGGTAGAATTATTTTTGGTTAAAATTTGTGAATTTTACTTTTATTCTAAACAAAATTCCCCTCTTGCGTTTTCTTTGTATCTTTTGCCATTTTCCCGTAATTAAACCTTTTGCAAATATCAGTTTTGCCACAGGTTACAGAGGAAATTGAGGGTAATAGGAACAAAATCAAGCATGCCTGGGACCACGATATTTTCTGGTAATGTCATTGTCAGTTAAGTTATTTAATTTTGCTTAGGCTTTTTAATTTTAGTAATAAACCTATTAAAAATGGATTACTCAGTTGAAGAATTAGCAGATATGCATTTTATTTATGGCCGTGCCAACGGGAATACTGTGTTAGCTGTGCGTCTGTATGTTGAACGTTTTCCAAATCGACGTATTCCGAATAGGAAGACTTTTTCAAGAATTCACGCTCGCTTACGTGAAACCGGATCATTAAAGCCTTGCACCTCCAGTGGAAGACCACAATACGTAAGAACAGTACAGCGTGAGGAATGAATCCTTCAGATTGTCGAGGCGAATCCTGAATCTAGTACTAGAAGAATTGGAAGAATGGAAAGAGTAAGCCATATGACAGTCAAACGAATCCTACATGATAATTTATTGTACCCATACCATCTACGAGTGCAGGCTCTTTCTGTCGAGGATTATGCACCACGTCTTAGATTTTGTACATGGTTCTTAAATAAATGCAATTTAAACCATTCATTTCACTCATCCGTTTTATTTACCGACGAAGCTGGATTTACAAGGGATAGCATAATTAAATTTCATAATAACCATCTATGGGCTGATGAAAACCCTCATGGAATCATACAATCCCGGCACCAGCAACGATTTTCTATTAATGTTTGGGCAGGAATAATTGGCGATTATTTGATTGGTTCTGTAGTACTACCAAATAGATTAGACGGATTATCATATCTGGAGTTCCTTCAAAATGGATTACCACCTTTATTAGAAGAATTGAAACGCGACAGCAAATGTGGTTTATGCATGATGGTGCTCCAGCTCACTTTAGGCGAGAAGTTAGAGAACAACTGAAATTGCTGAAAACTGATATTTGCAAAATGTTTAATTACGGGAAAATGGCAAGAGATACAAAGAAAACGCATGAGGGGAATTTTGTTTAGAATAAAAGGAAAATTCATAAATTTTAACAAAAAATAATTCTATCAGTGGCGTATCACATTTTTCATTAAAAAACCCTACGGCAATATCCGTATGCACGCCACTGAGTATCCCAGGAAGACAATTTTTTTACTTCTCCTCGGGCATTATCAAGTGAAGTTACTGCTAACATTTCGTTTTGTTATCTGCCAGCGTTCAAAAGATATTAAACAAAAACTAAATTTTTAAGAAAAATTCAACACCCTGTAACTTATAAGAAATTTTTGACTAAGAAATCCACCGTTTAATTTATTCCCAACCTTTATGTTATACCCTGTATTTGATAATAAGGTTTGTTCGACACATTTCAAAATAACTTTTTTAAAGATTTTCAAATGGAACACAACAACATTATTTGGCTATTGGATGTAGAAAAAGAATATTTTTTTTGTAATACAAACATATACGTTTCCAAAAGGGTTAACTCGTTTGATACAGGTCGGTAAAACAAACTTAGAAGATCAAATTTTGTATCTTGGCCTACGTGTCAAACTCTATGAAAATAATGGTAATAATGGTTAAAAAGTGTTACACAGGGATCTTATCTGTATAGCCCTGAGGATCATAGAGGTCGAAACGTAGGCCAAAATATAAAGTTTGATCTTCTAAGTTTGTTTTACTGACATGTATCCAATGAGTTTATTCGAACAAACATACAGGGTGACAATTTAAAAACTTGAAATGGCCATATATTAGAAACGAAAAACTGAAGAAAAAAACGCAAAAAACAGTTTCTATAAAACGAAGGGGGAACAAAAACAAGCGTATTAGCCCACCCCTATCTGCAACCCCTTGGACAGGGTGAGATAAACCCTTAAAATCTTAAATAGAAAGGGGGTCGAGTGATACATCATTTTGAAGCTCTTGAAAAATGCTTTCCAATGGTACCATAGAAAGGTACATTTCAGGAAATTATTCTCTGTTTATTAAGGAAAACAATAAATGAAAAGACAATTTTGAAATTTTTTATTATTAATTAATTAAATGTTCAAAATGATTTCCGTTGTTTTGAAGACAATAATAAAGCCTACTTTCAAATTCTTCACGTACATTTGCAAAGGTTTCTCTGGATATAGCACGGCATTCCTGAACTATTCTATGCTGAAGTTGCTCTAGTGACTCAGGTTGCGTTTTAAAAACCACAGATTTTAGGTGACCCCACAAAAAGAAGTCAAGAGGTGTTAGGTCCGGGGATCTAGGTGGCCATTCAACAGGACCTCTTCTTCCAATCCACTGGTTGGGATAATTATCATCCAACCACTGCCTAACGGGAACTACATAATGCGGAGGTGCTCCATCCTGTTGGAAATGTAGTAAGCGTTCTTCTAAAGATAAATTTCCGAGTATGTCCCTCTGATTTTCTAATTCTCGCACTATTAGTGGCTCGATAGACCTCTGTAGCATTTCAGCATACCTGTCGCCATTTAAATTTCCTTGTATAAATATTGGGCCGATAATACTATCTCCCAATATACCAGCCCAAACATTAATTTTCTGGGGTACTTGGTATGCTCTTCTCTAAATACGTGGGGGTTCTCGTCATTCCAGTAACGACAGTTTTGCTTATTAATATGCCCATTTAAATAAAAGGTACACTCATCACTGAAGCAAATATTTTTAACTAGTCGAGGTTCTGCCGTAATTCTATCTGTCATTATTTCACAAAACTGTATTCTTCTGTCATGGTCGTCGTCACCAAGTTCTTGCAGTATGTGCAGTTTATAGGGATAAAACTTATGAATTTTAAGTACCTTTCTTATTGATTCACGAGATAATCCAGTTGCTACAGCTGCTTGACGAGTTGATAAAGTTGAATTCATTGCAAACTGCCCCAGAATTTCAATTTGCGCTGCTTCGTCGGCTAGTCTCGGTTGATTTCTCTTTATATTCGCGACAGAACCAGTTTCTTTAAATTTGGCTACTAGTTGGCGAACATACTCCGGGCTTACATTTTGACCTGGATGCCTTTCGTTAAAACGTTGAGCTGTTCTTAAAAAACATTGATCCTGGGAACCATAAATGAAAATAATTTCTACCCGTTCAGCTGTGCTGTACACCATTGTTAAAGATAAGAAGTGCTGCTTTTCGTTTAAAGTGAACCGAAAGTTAACTGTTCTTAAAATAATAATACTAGTAGAAGTTACCTTTAAGGTAAATTCTGTGATAATAAAATGCGAATATTTATAAACGAAATACCGAGGCTTAAACTGTTTAGAATTCTTAAGAAATATCTCTTAATATGCCAGGATATTGGTAGCAATAATTTTGAACATTTAATTAACTAATAATAAAAAATTTCAAAATTGTCTTTTCATTTATTGTTTTCCTTAATAAACAGAGAATAATTTCCTGAAATGTACCTTTCTATGGTACCATTGGAAAGCATTTTTCAAGAGCTTCAAAATGATGTATCACTCGACCCCCTTTCTATTTAAAATTTTAAGGGTTTATCTCACCCTGTCCAAGGGCTTGCAGATAGGGGTGGGCTAATACGCTTGTTTTTGTTCCCCCTTCGTTTTATAGAAACTGTTTTTTGCGTTTTTTTCTTCAGTTTTTCGTTTCTAATATATGGCCATTTCAAGTTTTTAAATTGTCACCCTGTATAAGTTATTTCCAGCCGTTTTCGGGTTTGTTCGAATCGAAAAATCGAAGGGATCTAACAGATCTTTTGAAGAACGTGTTTACTTGTACATATATCGAAAGGGAAGACATTTTGAACATTTACTGTAGTTTACATTTATTAGTCAATGGTATCAATGGTATTTAAACAACATAATTTATGAATTTTAGAATCCTTTCGAAAACGCCTGGAAATAACTTATACTATATTTGTATTAGAAAAATTATTTCTACATCCAATAGCCAAATAATATACAGGGTGTTCCGTTTGAAAATCTAAGAAACATTATTTGGAAATGTGTCGTTTTTGAAACTTTATTATAAACACCCTGTCTAAAATATATAAGCACTATTAGATTCATTCATAGTATCTTTAGACCCCTTGTTATAAAGCCCATCTCGTGGTTAAAAAAATTATTTTGTTATTTAAGCTAAATAAAGTAAAAAATTTTTTTGATTTTTCTTTCCAGGACTACACAACATTTTTAAAAAAAAAATCTATTTAAGAAATAAAAAGTCTATGCTTGTCAGGTGGTATTAATATCAAATACCAATTATTATTATTATATTATTATTTCCCAGACCACCCGATGATCCTTATACAATAAGGGCGTATTTTTGTCTACACAGTAGCACTTTAAAATACTATTTCAGATTGAATGGTACTACCAAGAAAAGGAAGCCATCTCCATTGATAGGATGGGAAATAATAATTTTCCATATTGGTATTTGATATTAATACCACCTGACAAGCATAGACTTTTTATTTCTTAAATAGATTTTTAAAATTTGATTTAATCAAATAACGTCTGTTCAGATTGTGTGGGACTACTAAGAGATGGCGCTGCGCGCTGTGTTTTCTCGACTGCCCATGATAATACAGCGTTAAGTTAAAGTCCTCTCTGATGATAGGTATGTACATTGACTGACGAGACACATGATTTCGAAACCGCTCTGCAGGTGCTTGCATCCTATCAATGGAGAGGGCTTCCTTTTCTTGGTAGTACCATTCAATCTAAAATAATATTTTAAAGTGCTACTGTGTAGACAAAAATATGCTCTTATTGTATAAGGATCATCGGGTGGTCTGGGAAATAATAATTTTCTATATTGGTATTTAACATTTTTTTTAGTTTCTAATTTAATGCTCTTGAACTACCCACGCAATTTTAATAACATTTTAGGTAGTTATACTACTAATACGAATCTAAATACAGGGTATCCCATTTTAAAAAATACAACTTTATGTAATAACACTTTTTTGGGTCACCCTGTATATGAGCAAATATTTTCAGGATCTTGATTGTTTCCGAGACGGGCAAAAACTTAAAACTAACCGCCCTTGCATATCATCCATCCCTTGTTGTTTTTAGTAGTTGTATTTAAAAAAAAAACTTCGCGGCTGTGCTCCTGGGCATTTCAACCAGATTGGGCTATATACAGGATGTCCTAAAACTAATAGTACACAGTAAAACTGCAGATTCTTTGAGTAGGAACTTTGCGATTTGGTTAAATATTACTTGCTCGAAAGTTGATAATAATCGAGGGATTTTCTAAAGACCAGTATCTAACGTGCTTGGTTGCTACCTACTGTTCCATTTGTTGAAAATGTACTTTCATCAGAAAACATGATACATTTATAAAAATCCACTCAAAATTTTGTCTCCTATCCACAGGCAAAAATCAAGTCGTTTCGCGTCGTCTCCCTCTTCCAATCTTTGATTAAAGTGCGGTTTATACGGATACAATTTATTTGCTTTAAGGATCTTCTGAATTTGACTTTTTTTCACAACTTCCAACTGAGTAACACGATTTCTACGGGACGTCATAGGATTTAATGAATTGTTCTACTTCGATTTGTTGTGTAGAAAACACATTCATTAAGAGTGACTTTTTTTCGTATCTTTCAAAATAAAGTATGTTTATTCTTAAGCATAATAACATTTTTGGAGTTTTTACCCACCCTGTATAAAAAAATTGAAGTTTGTTATGATGAATCGTATTTTCTAGACAAGCAAAAACGTTTATTAAGAGTGACTTTTTTTCGTATCTTTCAATTTTTAGTCCATTTGTCCTCTTGTAAACCCCATCCGTGGACATACTGTATAAGTGAAAATTTTATTTTCTATAATTTCTATATTAACTTACTTTATTGTGATTGGAGGTTTTTAGGGGTGAGAAATTTGAATTTGTTAATTATTTTATTTTTATGTAGATTGCAAAGAGCGCTCGCTGCGGTATTCCGGGTACATAGAACCAAGTGTAACGCCCCGGGGAATTTATCTGTCCTTTTGAAGATAAATGTTTTTAAAAATAATTCATTAACGAAGGATTTACTAAACTTTTTAAAAATAAAAACAAAGATTTTATTTGATTAAAAAAATAAAATGATTTACGGTAGTGTTTCAAAAAGTAACTTCGGGAATTAGAATTTAAAAAAAAAAGGTTCAATATGTTTAAAATATTCTTCTTAAAAAGTTCTTAATCAAAATAAATTAAAATCAGGATTAGGTTTTAGAAAATAATTATTTTCTTGAAAAATATTCTCAAGTTTAAGAATAAAATAAACTTACTTTAAATTAAGAATAAATCGAAGACCGTCGTGCGCCATCACTCCGAAAACAGAAACGGTAAACTGAAAAGATTCCTAAAGTCAAACCCTACCAAAAGGTTCAAGGAGTGGGAACAAGTTGTGCAATAGTATTTCATCATCACCTTGAGATTTTCTTAGGAAAAATTCCAACTTGTTTTCAATAACAAAATTCTTGGTACTCTGCTCGAGTCGCGCATACCGCAAATTCTTTCGGTTCAAAAGTTAGAGGATCTAAAAAGGTGCAGCCAACCAAATTAACATACGAAATTCCTTATAAATGGTAGCTTAACTAAGCTCGGGGCCTCTTCGAGGATAAAATTCTTAAACTTGGAAACGATCACGTCACTTTTGGCCCTGAGATTGTTTTTCGGTTTTCTTCGCGGAATAAATTCCTTCTTGTTTTCAACAACAAAAATTCGTAGAAAAGTCAGCGTTGACCATGAGTTTTCGGCACCAACAAAAATCACGCGATCAACAACATACGTAACGAAAACCCCCTATAAATATCCGTCACACGTTTGTGGTACAGTCAGTCTGAAGTCTGAAAAAGGCAGTCTGATAGTCACTCTTAGTCTAGAGGTTAGCCTAAAAACAGTTGAAATAGTCTACAACAGTCTGGGGTTGTGTTGCTGACAGTTTTATCAAAGTTATGTAGAAAGTTCCTTTAAAAAGTCAAAATACTTACCTAAAAAGTTGCCGGTTCCATTGATCGTATGCCTCGTCGAGACGCTGAAATACGAGGAAGTTTTACTTGTCAGTAGTTAAAAAGTGAGTGTTTTACCTTACAAGCAGAAAGATGGAAAGTGTGTTAAGTGGGTGGCTCGTAGTAGTAATAAGCTGTAACATTGAGTAAGTTCAAAACATTTTCAGGAAACTTGTAATTTTGAACCCAGTGAAACTTGTGCGGGTTATAACAATTGTTCTAGACTGTTGACATTTTGATTTATTAGAAAAAAACTTTGCCCATTGTAATTTGAAAATTTAATTATTTTATAATATATGTTTGAAAATTATACCAAAAAGGGTTTTTTCTGATAGACCTGTGCTCTAGGACCGACCCAGTTCCCCTTCAAAGTTCTGCAATGCTTCTGCCCTTATAATAAAAGTATAGGAAAAGGGGTGGGGCATTACATTGGTGTCAGTTGTGTGGGGTTTTGTTTGGTTGAATTGGAATTATCAATTGAGAAAGAACCAAAGGTCCTAGAACTGTAGAGCATTCTTTACCCTCTACGAAAGCACAGCTATCAGAGAAACATGATGGATAATAAAACGGTGCCCGAGTCAACAACAGTTTTAAATACCATTTCAACGGTCAATAATGTACTTATTGGGATCGAATCAATACCAGTATTTGAAGGACAGTCCAGCATTGAAGAATTTTTGTCAATAATCGAGGAAACAGCTACCTTAGCCAATTGGACTGAATCACAGAAAATTTCCGTGACGAGACTTAAACTTCGGGGAAAAGCCAAACAAATTTTGGAAGCAGAACCAACCCTTAAGAATACAACAACATGGAATGATTTAAAAAATGCATTACACGATCAATTTACTCGACAGCATGTTACGGGTTCAGCACTTAAACAGTTTATTGAATGTAAACAACGAATAGGTGAATCATGCAGACAATTTTTGACCCGTTTAAAGGTTTTGGGAAATAAGACAATCAAACTAACAGGAATCAGAGCAACGGATCAAGTTATAACTACCAAATTGGATGAAGATCTTACTAGTCAATTTATGCTGGGTCTAAGCTTGCCTATAATACAACGAGTGTTGTCTGGAAATCCTAAGAATTTGAAAGAGGCATTAGAGATAGCCGAACGAGAAGAAGCCATTGAGAACCTGCTGCATCCAAGAGATAGCCGAGAATGCCGGTTAGTAAATCAAGGCCAAGGAACAAATAAACCAAAAACATGCTTCACTTGTAAGAAGACGGGACATTTTTCAAATTTTTGTCCGCAAAAACAACCAAATGGACGAAACAATAATTGTTTTCAGTGTAACAAACCCGGACATTGGAAGAGGGATTGCAAGGAAAGGCCTAATAATCATAATGGACCAAGACGTTGCTACCAGTGTCAACAAACCGGACACATAGCCAGAGCCTGTCCAAATCAAGGAGGAGCCAGAAGACCAGGCCAATCTTTAAACTCAAACGCAGCTGCTCTACAACCCCGGAGTACGGCTGCAGGCGAGGCAAGTTGGTATTAGAAAGGAAGCCACCGGTTGGGATATATACGTGCTCTCAGAAAGGAACCCCGAGACCACGTAATGTAGTCAAGGTAAGTGTTAACCATAGAGACTACAGTGCTTTAATAGATTCGGGAGCAGTTATATCCCTAGTGAAACCGGAGATTGCCAAGGGGTTCAAGATAGTTAAAGATGAAAGCCATTTAGTAGATATTCAAGGTAACGGAATACCTACCTATGGAAGGGTAACTTTACCAGTAAGATTTTGCGAGAATAATATCGTATGGCACGAATTTATGGTAGTAAATGCTATAAGTTTTCAAGCTGATTTCTTATTAGGCATTGATTTCCTGCATACGCATAATATAAAAATTGACTGGGGAAACGGATATATGTATGCGTGGGAGACAGAGATCACGTTAGAAGAAGAGAACTCGAAGGCAACAGATGTGTATGGTGTAAACAGAGAAATATCCGAATTAAAGAAAGAAATAGGGGAATTAAAGAACATGTTACTTCAGATAAAGGAAGTTCAAAAAGGTAACTCTACCAGAGATTCTTCGTTACTGTCAATAACAGAAGAATCAGACGCTCAAGTGTTTGACAGGCGCTTGAATGTCCAGAGGAAGGAAGAAGGAAGAGGAACCTTGGAGAATAAGAAAGAAAATAAGGTAGCTACTAAGATCAAGAAGACTAGTCATCGCGAAGCTAGTGAAGGAAGAAATGGAAAAGAAGAATATACGTCGGGATGTCAAAATGTTGAAGAAAAAGGAAGTTGTGTCCATTTAGTAGAAGATATGATAATCCCCCCCCGATGTGAAGTAATATGCGAAGCAACGCTTAGGGGTGCATCTCGGGTTGAGGCCCAACACATAGTTTTAGAGCCATGTGCCGATGTCCCTCAAGGGTTGCTGGTTGCAAGAGTTTTGTGCAAAAAGTCGGATAAAGTCCCAGTCAGAATTGCAAATGTTGCAGATGCCGAAGTTCGTATTCAAAAGAATACTACAATTGCCATAGCTTTAGAAGCTGAAGTCGAATTACAGAATGATACAGGAGATGCCATAAGAAAAATTACTCAGAAGGATAGCCAAGAAATTCTGAACAAGAACATATACCATACAGAGGTCGAAAATGTAGAGAATATAAGGAGAACAAAAACTCGTGAGGTTAAGTTACCCTTACGATTTAAAGATTTTGAATTAGATTAGTTATAAAAGGGAGCCACCCACATAGATATAGGAATAACCTGCTAATTTTAGTTTTGTTTGTAGTGTCTAAGAAATTGGAATTACTTTTACTAAGTACCCTGTATATACAAGTGAGCTGTTCAATAATTGCCTATGATTGCAGAAACCCGTTAACAAACCTATCGGCGATATCCCTGCGGGACGTTCAATCCTGCCCAGACCCCGAGAGTGGATACAAGATTGTCAATGGGTTTGCGCAAGTTATCGAAAAAAGAAGATATGAATATGTACATGTTTTCACCTGTTTATTAGAAGTAACGAGATTAATTACTTATTGTGGAGCGTTTTCTCATACCAGTATTACCAATGACGCAATTGCAACATATGTGCATCAAGTTGGTGCAGAGGAATGCAGAAAAATTCATCGATATAGAGAATACCGGGGGTTCAGCCAGACAATTATTAATCAACTGAAACCAAACTCATCAACAACTACTACTGTTGACATAGCCGGAGAGGTCGATGAGAAGTATAATTGCCAAGGAGCCCAATATAACGAAAATGGAAACAAATGGAAAAATGTGGTGGTTCAGGCAAGTGTAAGAATTACATTACGAGACTATTTTACCAAAGTCTCTCTAGATAATAACGAAATAAAACTTCCAAATGGGGTGGTATGCCCGTTCCTAGATGGATTTTGCATAGACTATAATTTAGGAGAATCAGTATGGGATACAACTACAACTCAGCCCTGTACGCATTTTAACACAATATACGAAGGAATAGCTACGTTTCTGCAAGAAAAAGAAGGAAATTCAAGTGGAAATCGTTATGTAGTGATAGAAGATAGAGCAAAAATATTTGCTATCCAACTTACCAAAAAGAATACATTATGTGGAGCCAATGTTTGGGAAAGTGAACATCCAAGACTAATAATCATAGAAAAAGAAACTGCCGAACAAACAACTCCCTGGACCATGCAAAGAGGTGAACATCCAGATGCAGATTTAATAACTTATGTAAATACTAAGTTCTTATATGTAGAGCAATCATTTAAAAGGAGTTTTAACGAACTATTGGCCTACACTGTACACAGACGCTGCCTACTTTACCGCGAAATTCTGAAAAATAGACTACTAATGGCTCCCTTAATACCAGACGCTGTAGCTTCCCTTATAAAAAATCAACCAGGCCATTTAGCACACGTAGTAGGTGAGGTTTTATACATTCTAAAATGCTTACCCATAATGGTAGAGGTAAGAAGAGAAGAAAGCTGTTATTTGGAATTACCCGTTACTGCCTACAACCGTAGCCTATTTATATCACCTAGAACGCGAATACTTACAGAGCATGCCCAACAAATTGAGTGTAGTACTATAATGCCAGCTATGTATTATTTAGAAGACAAGTGGGTCGGATTTGATCCTCATCCAAATGTCGGAATTATACCTCAGGAACTGAAGGTAGATGCCGAACAACCCTTTACTTTCCTAGCGATAAAAAGTATAGGCTCAGGTGGAATTTACACTACAAAGGAGATACAATCTGCTCAAGACGACCTACTATTTAATTTTGAACGATCCGCTATAAATAATATAATACTAAGGAAAATGGCAGGAAAAAGCGTTAATTTACAAGGATATTCTCCACTGTCCCTGTTCGATAAATATGATATAGAGAAACTGGCCGAATCTACAATACAAAAACTATATGGATATTTTTCAATATTGGGAGAATTTACTAGTGGTCTACTGGGCCTTTATTTTATTTTTAGAGCAATAAAATTTGTTTTCGAAATTTTAATGAACGCTGTGGCTTTACACAAATTTAAAGGATGCTCGTATCATCTACTGGGAGCCTTCTGCGATACTTTTACCTACTTTATTTTACATGAGAAACATTCTAAAGACCTGAAACGAAACAAAGCAAACGAAACTACCCCCACATATTGGAAAAATGAAGAACCAAATGATAACCCATTACCGCCTGAAATAGTGGTTGATATGCCTATAACATCACCTGACCAACCAAAGTCCTTAAAAACTGTACAAGAAATACCTATAACGGAACAAACACAGTCAAACGAAAATGCGTCAGAGATACAACCATGGTCGTTTGGCGCGTTACGATACGCGCTTAGAAACGAAGCAACCAGTAATATTTCAAAACCAATGTCGCAGAGAGCGAATACATGGAGTATTTATGAAAAGCGAGAAACCACAAGAAAGAAATAAGCATTGTTATAAAATAGACTACGTAGAGCCATCTATACCCAACTCAAGATAAAACACTGTTCCGAATAGTAGAAATATAAAAATTAAGGTTGCTAGCGCCGCATAGTGAAAATATGAAAAAGCTTAAGGTAGTACCAAGAAGTTCTACGTCGCTTAAATTATTATTTTATTGGACGTATAACAGATGTCGCTAGGAGGTGTTATATCAAATAAAATTATGTGACTCTCAGCTGAGAAAGCCAGCTAGAAACGGAGTTTTTACAGTATAAACAAAATCTTGGCGGTACCTTTGAGCTTTGATAAGAAAATTCGGTTATTAAGTTGCGATAAAATAAAATTTTGTTTTAATCTGCTAAGCAAAATCTCTGAAATTTCAAGGACTAGCTGACTCTGTTTTTCCTTATTTTCCCATGAGAACTTTAAATTCATCAGAAAAATTTTAAATAGTGCTGAATTTGCAAAAATATATGAAGTTCAATAAAAGCGAATGTGAGACACCAAAAAGTATCAGTTTAGTAAAAACGCGCGCGGGGTTAAAGACATTGAAAATAGATCGGTTCGTTACCAAGACAATTAAATCGGTTCGTTACCAAAGACATTAAATAAATCGGTTCGTTACAAAGAACAATATGTGGTGGCTCGTGAATTTTATTGCGTATGTAGGTATGATTGAGGATCTGCCTACCCGGTCATTATTTTACAGGATGGCTCTGTACCACCTTTGGGAACTGTATGACGTTTTCAATAGAGATTTCCCAAGCCATCCGCAACTATATCCCGTACGGGCAATTTTGGCATTGTGGCGGGACATGATTCACAGTAGCTATCAACTTTTAAGAACCCAAATATCACAGCAGGAAAATCGGCCAATTGAAGGGAGGTGCAGCTGTGCCCTATGTGTACCTCCCAGGGAGCGTCTTTTCACGCCGGAATATTTTTGGCAAATTTGGAATTTAGCCAAATTACATGGATGCCATTGTTCAGTGTGCCGAAATGAGCCCTCCAACTTACCCCATGGTTTAAATCGAAGAAACGCATCCACCCAGACAGAAAGCCCCGCTGAAAGAGGTCAGTCGCACACCCCAGTCCGTCTATTTAGAGATGCCTCCAGCCAAACTACAACACGACCACCCGCATTACAGCGTCTACACCCCATTATGCCATTCACCGTCAGTGTAAGACGCGCTACACCCTTAGGAAATGTAGACAGGCCCCCCATGGAACAAATGCCAGAGGCGGCACCAGTTATTATGGAGGTCGCCCAGCCTGGAGCGTCTGATAGCCCCAGAGCCGCTCAGTACCAAGTGCGCCCTATTGAAGGAGAAGGCTTGCGCCTACTCTTCCACGCCAGAGGTGGAAATCATCCAGAGGGAGAAAGCGGAAGTGACTCAAAGTGAGTTATCAGTGCGTAAGTTTTTAGTGCGTCAGCGTAAGATTTAAAAATTTTTGTTGGTAAGCTTCAGAACGAAGCCTTTTACTCATATCTGTGTTGTTGAAAAAGTAGAGTTTTTTTTTTTATTAAAAGGAAATTTTTCTTTAAAAAGGTTCTTCGGGTGCGAAAATCTTTATAGTGGCCCTCAGCCACTCGATAAAGAGAAATTTCCTCCTTTGCATGTTTTTGTTTATGTTTTATGAATATTCGTGTAGGCTGTTGATTTTCCTGCGAATATTCATATATAGTGTTAAGTTATATTTTTTTGTTCTTTTATGAATTTATTTGAATTTTGTTCATTTTGGTAAAGTGCATGAAGAAAATTTCGTCATATTTTGCTTAAATTTATTTTGTTATAAATATGAAAGTAAAATAACAAATATTTTAACCTCCTGTAAAAGGTAAAACACTCAACGTAAGAAATAGTTTCGACCTATTGACATATAAATTAGAAATTAAAAGACATACCAACCTTAACGCAACTGGACGCAGGCAGCCCAGACAGCCTGGCGCCGCGCCGCGACTTTATCGCGATCGGGAAATAACGTGCGTAACCTTGCAAGTAAATAAACACCATACAGTAGGAATATTTTTAATTCAGACTATAGCCGACGAAATAAATAAATTAATTATATTTTTCGTCTTAACGGGATAGGGAGTGATGTAACGCCCCGGGGAATTTATCTGTCCTTTTGAAGATAAATGTTTTTAAAAATAATTCATTAACGAAGGATTTACTAAACTTTTTAAAAGTAAAAACAAAGATTTTATTTGATTAAAAAAATAAAATGATTTACGGTAGTGTTTCAAAAAGTAACTTCGGGAATTAGAATTTAAAAAAAAAAGGTTCAATATGTTTAAAATATTCTTCTTAAAAAGTTCTTAATCAAAATAAATTAAAATCAGGATTAGGTTTTAGAAAATAATTATTTTCTTGAAAAATATTCTCAAGTTTAAGAATAAAATAAACTTACTTTAAATTAAGAATAAATCGAAGACCGTCGTGCGCCATCACTCCGAAAACAGAAACGGTAAACTGAAAAGATTCCTAAAGTCAAACCCTACCAAAAGGTTCAAGGAGTGGGAACAAGTTGTGCAATAGTATTTCATCATCACCTTGAGATTTTCTTAGGAAAAATTCCAACTTGTTTTCAATAACAAAATTCTTGGTACTCTGCTCGAGTCGCGCATACCGCAAATTCTTTCGGTTCAAAAGTTAGAGGATCTAAAAAGGTGCAGCCAACCAAATTAACATACGAAATTCCTTATAAATGGTAGCTTAACTAAGCTCGGGGCCTCTTCGAGGATAAAATTCTTAAACTTGGAAACGATCACGTCACTTTTGGCCCTGAGATTGTTTTTCGGTTTTCTTCGCGGAATAAATTCCTTCTTGTTTTCAACAACAAAAATTCGTAGAAAAGTCAGCGTTGACCATGAGTTTTCGGCACCAACAAAAATCACGCGATCAACAACATACGTAACGAAAACCCCCTATAAATATCCGTCACACGTTTGTGGTACAGTCAGTCTGAAGTCTGAAAAAGGCAGTCTGATAGTCACTCTTAGTCTAGAGGTTAGCCTAAAAACAGTTGAAATAGTCTACAACAGTCTGGGGTTGTGTTGCTGACAGTTTTATCAAAGTTATGTAGAAAGTTCCTTTAAAAAGTCAAAATACTTACCTAAAAAGTTGCCGGTTCCATTGATCGTATGCCTCGTCGAGACGCTGAAATACGAGGAAGTTTTACTTGTCAGTAGTTAAAAAGTGAGTGTTTTACCTTACAAGCAGAAAGATGGAAAGTGTGTTAAGTGGGTGGCTCGTAGTAGTAATAAGCTGTAACATTGAGTAAGTTCAAAACATTTTCAGGAAACTTGTAATTTTGAACCCAGTGAAACTTGTGCGGGTTATAACAATTGTTCTAGACTGTTGACATTTTGATTTATTAGAAATAATGCACTTTGCCCATTGTAATTTGAAAATTTAATTATTTTACAATATATGTTTGAAAATTATACCAAAAAGGGTTTTTTCTGATAGACCTGTGCTCTAGGACCGACCCAGTTCCCCTTCAAAGTTCTGCAATGCTTCTGCCCTTATAATAAAAGTATAGGAATAGGGGTGGGGCATTACACAAGTGCAACTTTCTTGCGCTTTAATGTATTTATGTTGCTATTAAAGATATCAATTTTTTCATCACTTTTACTCAAAAATGGTATGTGTACCTTGTCAATGTCGCTCCGAACAATTTCTTTCGAGATTTTTGCACTTATAATGTCCAGTGCGCTTTGTAAAATATTGAAATACATAACACATTATTATGTTAGATATTAATAATAATTATTACATTTTAGATAATATAATAATAATAATAATATAATATAATAATAATATAAATATAATAATTTAGCTACAAATAATTCAGATTACAACAGGAGTTCTAACTTAAATATTTTTTAAAGTATTATTAATTTATTAATATTTAACATATTCTAAAAAGTCCAGACTACAAAGAAATTAAAAGATCAGCAATGAAAATATTTAAATAAAAATTTTATTGCTACATAAATAAACTATCAACAAAAGATCTGTTTTTGACAATAATTATTGTAATATTTTTAAAAGCGCACTGGGCACTATAAATTCAAAAATATCGAAAACCATTGCTCGGAGCGAGATTGACAAGATATATACACCATTTTTGGGTAAATGTGATGAGAAAATTGATATTATTATTAATAAAAACATAAATACACAAGAGCGCAAAAGTGTTGCACTTATTGTTATGTACACAGGGTGTTGCAGCGAGCGCCCTCTACAATCATAAAAATACTATAATTTACAAATTCAAATTTCTCTTCTCTAAAAACCCCTAAACCAAAAATTGTATTCTGAAATACTATTTAAAAGGTAAGTTAATTAGGAAATTAGAACATAAAATTTTCACTTGGACACCTTGTATCTCGGCTATTCTCAACTTTTGAACTAAGTAAAGTTTGACTAAATCGAAATATTTTTACCCAAAGAATCTGCAGTGTTACTGTGTACTTACTACTAATTTTGGGACACTTTGTATAATATTTTTAACAAAACCGCAATTTATGTGATATTATTGGACACTGTTAAAAGTTTCTCATCGATTAGTAATCGGGTACGGCGAGACGCCCCGGGGTGCTACAACTGCCACACAATTTGCCGCCCACTGAAGTTGCCGCCCGGGGCATCCCTAGATCCATAGAAATATAGTGTGGATTTAGCTTCGTCCGACTTATTTTTGTTTTAAAATTTGAAGAAGCACCTCGGGGAACGTCATGTGGTAGTCGACAACCAATTTCGTTGAAAAATAAAATTATTAGAAATTGTACGCATGTATTAGATTTATTAGGGAGAGAAATTTTATAACGTCCCTTATATTATATTCCTTATACAGTGGGGACGTAAAGTAAGGAATAAATTCATTATCACGCAAACTACAATTTTTTTAAAAAATCGCTCGGACCCTTCGATTTTGTTTTTCGAACGCGCATATTCTGACATAAAATGTAGATATACAGGGTGTTGCAAATAAGAGTGACACAAAAAAATTTTTTTTCTTAAATAGAACCCACTGTATATTATTGCATGTACGGATTCTTCGGAAAATCCTAAACATTTTTCATGTAGCATGTGCTATCCCTTAGCCCAAGCGTTTTGGAGTTATTCTCATTCAAAATTTGAAAATCAGATTTTTCGCAATCAATCAAGACTTGCATTCATTCATGTACGCTGAGGAAAACCTGTAGTCAGCATGCGTGAAGCGCAAGAAAAGTCAAGTAGGCTTTGGAGTTATGATGCAAGAACCAAAAGAATTAATGTCAATAGTTACTGTTATTGTCAGTTTTATGTGTATTTTCCTAACGTTTTACTAGTTTTCAAAAGACTCATTTCGTTTTTTCATAACTAAATTAAATTAAAATGCGGCTCACTGAGAAACAGCGCATAGAGGTTTTGATGATGATGGGTTACGGTGATAGGGTTAGAACACAGCAAGAAACTTGTGAGTTATTTAATCAAAACTACCCCAATCGTCCACCAATATCACAATCAACAGTAAGCAAAATTGAGTACAAGTTTAGGCAATTCGGTCATGTAAGAGATGTCCCTAGATTTGGTCGTCCTCAAGTTGATGAAAATCAATAATTAGAAGTCTTACTGGCAGTTCAAGATAACCAGCATGTGGTGTCTAGGCAGGTAGCAAGTGACGTGGATATTGGAAAAACAACAGTTCTTAAAATACTGCATACAAATAAATACCATCCTTATAAAATGCAAGTTCTCCAAGAACTTTTGGAAAGGGACTTTGAGAGGCGCCTTGAATTTTGTGAGCGTTTACAGGATATGTGTTTCGTAAACAGAAATTTTGTAAAAAATATAATTTTTTCCGATGAGTCCACAATTTGCTTGAATGGTGACGTAAATACCCAAAATTATCGATATTGGTCCGATGTAAATCCACACTGGATGAGGGAAGGACACACATAATTTAATCAAAAGATCAATGTGTGGGCTGGCGTTGTCGATGACATTGTTATAGGGCCTTTCTTTTTTGACGGAAATTTAACAGGCGAGAGATACTTGAGTTTTTTAGAACAAGAACTTGTTCCAGCCCTGGCCACCCTTTTTCCTGAGTTAGAACGTCCCGATTTGCCACATCATAATATCTGGTTGCAACAAGATGGTGCTCCCCCACATTTCGCTGTGGGAGTTCGTACATATTGGGACGATACTTTTCCAAACAGGTGGATTGGAAGAGGTGGTTTTATTGAGTGGCCGCCAAGGTCACCCGATTTAACACCACTCGACTTTTTTTATGGGGATACCTTAAGGGAAAAGTATTCAAAAGCCAGCCTGCAAATGTAGATGATTTAAAAGATCGCATCCGGCAAGAAATTCGGCAAATTACACCCCAAATGGTTCGAAATGTTCAGCGAGAATTTGTAGATCGGTTAGGCTACTGTCAGTTGACCAACGGAAGACACTTCGAACATTTACTTTAGAAAAAATATTTTTAAGTTCACCTAACTGTTTTTTCGATAAATAAGACATTTTTAAAATAATTTTATTCTTTGTTTTCTCCATGACTTTTTCCACTTTTCAAATTTTGAATGAGAATAACTCCAAAACGCTTGGGCTAAGGTATAGCACATGCTACATGACAAATGTTTAGGATTTTCCGAAGAATCCGTACATGCAATAATATACAGTGGGTTCTATTTAAGAAAAAAAAATGTTTGTGTCACTCTTATTTGCAACACCCTGTATATCTACATTTTATGTCAGAATATGCGCGTTCGAAAAACAAAATCGAAGGGTCCGAGCGATTTTTAAAAAAAAATTGTAGTTTGCGAGATAATGAATTTATTCCTTACTTTACGTCCTGCGTTTTGCTTATTTTTTATATTTAACACCTTTGTTTCAGGCGATCTGTTGAATGAGAATGAAAAGTGCATTGAAAAGGGATAATACGGCGGACCAACACACAGGTATACATACATTATTTTTTAATTTTCCATGCAAAAAACAACAAAAAGGGAAAGAGTTACTTTAAACAAGACGCAAAAATAAGTTCCTCATTTTTCAAAATAATTAGGAATTAGACGTTACAACCTCCTTTATTCTCAACAAAAAACATGTTTTTGAGATTTATTGATATATCAAAAATAAAAAGTCTATTTACGTTTCAGGATGTATTAATATCAAATACCAATTATATGGAAAAATTATTATTTCCCAGACCACCCGATGATACCTTATACAATAAGGGCGTATTTTTGTCTAATAGTAGCACTTTATAATACTATTCAGATTGAATAGTACTACCAAGAAAAGGAAGCCTTTTCCATTGATGGGATGTCACCACCTGCAGACCGGTTTCGAACTCTTTCGTCAGTACAGGCAGAATTAAGAATTGGTATTTGATATTAATACCACCTGAAAAGTAAATAGATTTTTGATTTATTCAAATAACGCCTGTTCAGATTGTGTGGAACTGCTAAGAGATGACACTGCGCGTTGTATTTTCTCGACTACCGTTGATAATACAGCGTGAAGTATAGAGTCTTCTCTGATGATAGGCATGGACACCTACCCTGTACTCACGAGAACAAGAGAGTTCGAAACCGATATGCAGGTGGTGACATCCTCTCAATAGAAAAGGCTTCCCTTTCTTGGTAGTACCATTCAATCTGAATTAGTATTTTAAAGTGCTACTGTGTAGACAAAATACGCCTTTATTGTAAAGGTATCATCGGGTGGTCTGGGAAATAATAATTTTTCCATATATTGGTATTTGTTATTGATATTTCATTCGGATTACCTCATTTTCTGACCAAATGTTTCGAAGCAGTGAATAACTGAACGTATATATACGTCTTTAGTCAGTTGGTCATGGAAACAATGTTAAAAAATGGAACGGAAATAACTTTTGGATTAAATAAATGTATTTAATCTTTAATTTGTTTAAAATAAGGTGAAAAACCAAACACATTTAATTAATAAAGAGGCAGAATCGTTTTCATTCTGTCACAATCATACAAGTTTAAATAGTATCCAATGAAGTCAAGTCTGTAATGAAGGTAGTTTCCCAAGAACATCAAACTGCAATGTTTTAGGGAAATCACACACTGTATGGTTCTTTTTACCTGCTAGCCTACAGATGACCCTGAAGTTTACTATTCTCGTTCATTTCTCATCGGCGATGTTGTTAGCGGTTATTCGCTGCCGCTTTTATGATTGCTTGTGATCTTTTATATTTTTCGATTAATTTTTTGTGTTTTTTCGAACTAAAACTATTTATTAGCTATCTACAATGGTTCGTCATTGCGTGGTGTATAAGAAATTCGACTATTCTAACCCCGGATTAATATTTCGGCGGAAGTGAGAATAATGAGGTTATGTTTTTTTAGGTAAAGCAGTGGTGTAGCTAATTCTATATTTTAAATAAATATTGTAAAAATATGTATTTTTGCTTTACATTATCTGAATTTATGTAAAAAACACCTAGAACGATTACCTATTTATGACTAATGTTGGATCAAAATTATCTAAACGCGTAAATTATTACAGCGTTTCCATTTTTTAAAGCCATCTTCTTCCAACTTATGGGAAACTGTAGAACTGTGTCTGATTGTAAATAAATGGTATTTTATGAATGGAATGCCTTGTCTTCCCTTTTATATTACTATAGTATATGATATGTTTATGTAAAAGACATTATTAACATCAAATAGGCTACTGGTAATAATAATCTACCAAAAAATATTATTTGAAAAATTGTTCAATGGTGCTAATCAAGGGAAAAAGTTTACAGATGAATTGAACAAACCGGAGGTCATATTGAACAATGCTTTGGTGTTAAGAATATATAACTATAACATGCTAATTATTTGAAACAGGATAGAACGTATTTTTGCGACTTATTTAAAGTAACTTTTTAGAATTGTGATTTAAAGTTTATATTTTAATGTTCATAGTATTTTTTATATTTTTCCATTTCTTAAATGTAATCTATATTTTATTAACTTTTATGGACTTGCTATAATGATCTAAAGGCAAACATTAAAATAAAATCCATCTATCTATCCAGCTTCATTAATATTCTTATTTTTTACGTTTCTCCAATTTCTCCTTTTGTTCGTAAATATTAAGACCCCTATCAATCTTATGTTTAGTGGCAATCCAAATGCTAGACATTTTAAATTTATCAATAGATTATTCTTCTTTCAACAGTAGTGAAAAATATGTTATTTGTTCCAAATCTTTTAGAAACCTCAGCAGTCTAAAACTTCTCCTATTAATAGTTCATCAGCAGTCAACCATAGTGATTTTTTTAGTAAATCCCAAGCGTTTATTCCTGTTTTAGGAAAAAAATGTCAAAGGAAAAAAACTTTGTAATAGAACTAGAACTCGCGGAAAGTCTATATTTTTTTGTTTCGGAAGATTGTTGGATTTAATTTTTTTTACTGCTCCATATAGAAAAAAATGATGGACTTTCCTCGAGTTGTTAACAAAATTTAGACATCTTTTTTAATAAATGTACCGTTTTCATAGGAAGCGAGAACTCCGTTTTTTAGCGTAGAAAATTGAAGTATAGATACCGATCACGTGCAGTCTCTTTCTTCCGATTATCTCTGTTTCTGTCGGTGGACCGTCACGGGTGGGCTCGACGCTTGAATTTTGTATTCTAACGGTAATAGCGGCGTCCACGCACCTTCGACCGATCCGCCTCGTGCCTACACAGCGCGAAATGAACACAGGTCAAATCGGAGATTTCGACTCACTCTGCCGTCCTCTTAAACGCAAATTACGTGGAAACATGAGTAAAATTTTTGGGTTCTCTGAAGGAAGTAGCAACGGAATTGTATTCGGACATTTTTGAAAAATCCATAAACCTGGTTGCAAAAACTGTCCGACGAAAATTCTGTGGATTTAAATTTCACTTTCTTAACTGGAAAATTGGTTTAACTTACATATTTCTAAAAGCAGGAGACTTGTATTGTTGAACGATTTACTTTCAATTATACAGGGTGTTATGGAAATGACGTATTATATTTAAATCGGCAATTCCTGAGATAAAGACAAATTGAAGAAAAATAGCCATAAATGGCGATTCCAATTCATTCAGCGGTAAAAGTGACCTGACGTCAAACCAGAAAAACACGTGTGTGGCACTGCGTCACATGTAAGCAATCAAGGAATTCTGGCCGGTATAATATGTACACCTTAAACTCTTTAGACAAAATAAAATAATTTAAACACTTTTCCATTCTGTAATACCTTTTTGTACAATTAATTGAATAACATTTACGACGGACTATGTTTTAAACAACCCGAAAAAACATATGGAATAGTAATAGCCACGTCAGTCACTAGGTCAAATGCCAATGACCTCTTGACGCCTTATATCGGCTGAGCGAAGTAGTTTAATATAGCGCCGCACGCTTGCATCTGTTAGTTGAAGACCAAACAGTGGCCGGATACGTTGTGCCTCGTCGATCACCAACACACTCTCAGCAATCCGCTCTGTTTTTCGGTTTACGCGTGTATCTTGCCCGTCCCTAAATAATCTTTGAATATTGTTTTTATTGACGCGTTTCTTCTGGACGTCAAATTTCGTCGCGTGTAATAAAATCTAATAATCTGTAGTATAATCTGTATTATTGTATTTTCACAAGCTAACTATCGGTTTTGTTTCACTATTACTGTATGTACATAAAGTGTTTCCAGGAGTGTTCCCATGAAAAAGAAAAAAAAAATGGGTTTGTGCGTGGATTTCCTCGCTCTTTAGGTATAAAGATAAATACAAGTAGGTAGATAAATAATTTATTTTTATAATTTTATATGGAATTTCAGTTTTACATTAATTTTGGGAACATTGCCATTGGGTCTGGGTGAAATGTTGTACAGTAGCGCTGACTGACCTGTGAGTAAGAGTGTTAATTACCCCACTTTTAAAACGGTCGATTTAAAAAAAATAAAATATGTAACGGACACCCAAGGAGTCACCCATTTAAATATAATACGTCATTTCCATAACACCCTGTATATTTTTTTCCATCTGCAGTTTTCCCCGTATTTATGAAATCCAAGTAACATTGAAAGTTACTGTTCTGTTGTCAAATACAAAAAAAAATTTGAATACCCCTAAAAATATATACATACCTACTTGGTTTTGCTATTCAAAAAAAAATTATATCAAACCTTTCCGCAAATCATAGATTTAAGGTGGCGAGTGTTAAGTGGACTCCGTACACCTTTAAAGCAAAATTTTTTCTCATATATTTATTTATCGACGAAGTAAAAAATGTTGTATATAAAAGCTTCTAGAAATTAAACAAATAATATTGGAAAGTCCTTTTTTGTCATATGGGTCATTATTTTACAAACCCCACACCTTCTAACCTTAACATTCTAGAATCGTCCGAATTTTTTTTACAACTTATATAGGTAGGTACATACAATTAGTTGACATGTACAAGTCGAGAAGTGGATCTGTGTCCTTGACGTATCGGTAAGGGGAAAGCAATATCGTTTAAAACATGGTCTAGTCATGGGCGTGCTATTATTATTTTAAATAATGTAATAACAATAGGAATACATGATTAAAATGATTATTTTTCAGTTTTGGTCGCATTAATGCCCCTTTCTAGCTTTCGCTTAAGTGTCAATTTAAATACAACTTTTATCCAAAGAATTTAAATAAAAAAATCACAGTCTTTTATAAACCGAAATTTAGTTTTTCTTCTAAGAGCAATTAATAATCTAAATCAGTCGCCCACTGATGCAAATTTATTACGAATACTGTGAATGCGGGTAGCTACGGAATCCTCTTAACAAAAATCCGATAAATTAAATTCGTTAAAAAACTTAGTGGAAATATTCATCATTATCTATTTTTAGGATTTCTGGGAACGTCAAGAGTAGTCTTCAATCATTTTGATGTTTCTACGCAGGTGAGTCATTATTATTGATCTATATTTTATTGCAATAGAAGATCTTCCTGTAAAAGTAAAAATACAAAAAAAGAACCAAGGTCATATTATATCTAAACATAGATATAGCACTGGGAGTGGTGCATGTGCGAATAAAACAATTCACGTTGGTTTTGAATCGTTGGATGTTATATTCGTTGCGCAAAGCTACCTCGGGAAGGTCGTTCCATAAGGACGAAGTCCTCCAGATGACAGAATTCTTAAATAATGAAGTTTGAGGAGTAGTAAACTAAACCACATATAGATGGTCGGCATAGGTTCGTCGTGTATTTCTGCTATTTGCCGCTCTTGGCGGAATTAAGAGGACAAGGTCAGCCGAGCACTTTCCATGTAAATATCTGTAAAAGAGAGTCAGATCCTCAACCTGTCTTCGATGTTCTAGGCTGTCGAGGCTTTTCGTCAGCTCGTGGTCTCCGATCAGATAAATGGCCCTCCTTTCGATGGAATCCAGTAGCCGAAGAATATGTTTGGGTGCAGAGCTCCAGACATGAGAGCAGTCCCTAGTGTATTTGTATATTATCAAAAGCTGTTGAGGTGTGTACAACTTTTTGGCTCAGAACAGTACACCAAGTTTTTAAGAAGCTATCTTGGCGATTGCCACAACGTGGTTATGGCCTAGAAATATTTCCTCCCAGATTGACGCCCAGCAAATTAATAGATGAAGCTAGTGGGATTTCGTGTCCTGTCATGACTATATCCGGTTCTGCAATGGTAACCTTTTTAGAGAAAACTGCTGCCTGGATTTCTTAGCGTTAAATTCGACTTGGTTACTGTCACCCCAAGCCAAAATTTCCTTCAGGTCTTTGTTTAGTCGTGCTGTATGTGAAGATGTGCGTCGGCAGCCAATGTTTGTGCATTCAAAGAGAAAGACGAGACAAGTGTGCTATCGTCAGCAAAGCTAAATATCGGATTTTTAGTTTTCACTAAAAGGTCGTTAATGTAGAGTAAGAAGAGGATGGGAGACTATATGGACCATTGAAGAACACCGGCATTGATGGTCAAGGTGTCTGAGAGAAATCCGTCAATCGCTACTTGCAGAGAGCGGTCCTTAAGAAAGCTAGATAACCATGCACAGAATTGACCAGGCATACCATAGGATCACAGTTTACGTAGAAGCTCCTCATGGAACACTTTCCATCTTTGTATGTTAAGAAAAATCGTCGATGAGAGATATTTGAAGGGAAGTTTCATTATTAAGTATTATTTATTGCTTCAGAGATAAACTTCTTTATTGAAATCCAAATGAGTAGCACCAAAGCGTATACCTTCCGTGTGTACCATCTAATACGAGTCTATGACGATAAACTCCGTATGCAGAAGGCCTTAGTCTTTTTAAAAAAGCTTCTACTTAAATCCATATCTTTTTTAAGTTTGATAATAAGATTAATGCGTATTTGGACCATAAGGTAGACGGTGAATATTTTCTGGATAGATGATTAAAATATGCCACAAATACCTCTTCTTTTAATTATTATATTGTTTTCTTAGAAGACCTTAATTCAAAAGCCAGAAATTCCTTCTCGTATCGCTTCTGCGACTTCTCGGGTATTAAATTACTACTTGCCTCGTTGGCTGCTCCCATTATTTCATCTGAAACGATTTATTTTTTTCGGTAATATCCATTTTAAGGGTGGTTATAACTTAAAATTTTTTAAATATCATAGTTGCTTCAAAATTTCAACTGGAAATTGACTAAAGACGCTCTTTATGCACTTGTTGCCAAGGAAACGATACTAAAAGAACAGTGAAATCTGCTGCATAAACAAACTAGATCAGACATTTGCTTTTATGATATCACAAAAATAAAGATAACATAATTTATTTAACTATGACGCTTACTTAATACAGAGTGTTTGCAAACGCATTTTTTTTTTAATGCGGAAAAGATATTTTTCTGCACAAGTGCGGACAAGTACTGATTTTTGCACCCAAAAAGGTAAACTTTTCCGCCTGGAATCGTACCAATAGACAGCGCGTCCCATAACTTGTGGGCCATAGAGGAACTGGATATACTAGTTTAGTTTATTTTCGAAGATAATAAGACATAAACGGTTCATTGTATCGGATTGAAAGTATGATAGTTTTATGAATAAGAATGTGTAGAAATTTCATATTGAGGGCGCTAGTGATACTGGGTTTAATAAATCTATTAATTCTTTCTTAACTGCTATTAACTGTTAACCGGATATAGTCATGACAGGACACGCAATCCCACTTGCTTCAACTATTAATTTGCTGGGCGTCAGTCTGGGAGGAAATATGTCTTGGCATAACCATGACATAACCAAGTTGTGGCAATCGACAAGATAGCTTCTCAGAACCTTGGGGTACTCTTCCGAACCAAAAAGTTATACAGACCTCAACAACTTTTGACACTATACAAAGCCCTGATTCGACCATCACTAACCTCGACAGCCTAGAACATCGAAGACAGGTTGGGGATTTACAGCTGATATTTTCACGGAAAGTGCTCGGCTGACCTTGCCCTCTTAATTCCGCCCAGAGCGGCGAATAGCAGAAATACACGACGAACCACTGCCGCCCATCCATATGTGGTCAAGCTTAGTACTCACCGAACTTCATAATTTAAGAATTCTTTCATCTAGAGGACTTCATCCTTATGGAGCGACCTCCCCGAGGTCGTTTTTCCCAACGAATATAACCTCCAACGATTCAAAACCAACGTGAATCGCTTTATTCGCGCACGCACCACTCCCAGAGTGCCCTAAAGGATTTTTCCTATAGTGCTTGTGTTTGATCATAAAAAAATTTTTTTATTATTTTTAATCCAATATTCGCAAAGAAGGGCAATTTCTAAACTAAAAAGGCACACTTCGTCGATCTTACATCTCTAACCGTTTTCGAGATACTTCCATTTTTTTTTTTTTTTTTTTGATGCATTGCGAAGTTTAAATGGAACTGGAAATTGCCATTCTTTGAGAATCTTGCATTAAAAATACTTAATAACAGGTAAGGAAAAAATTATAGATTTATTAAACCCAGTGTATGCAACAAGCGCCCTCTAACGTGAAACTTAAAAATTTTCCACAAATTCTCATTTCTTACTCATAAAAACATCCTACCGCCAACTTTCAATTCGATAAATTGAACCATTTTCAAATTATAGCTTATTTTTGAAATAATCTTTCACTTCAACACCCTATATTTCTAGAACGAGAGACATTTCGAAAAAACGTATATGACTTAATCCCTCTAGTTTGATGTTTAGTATCTCAGTTGCTCTATGACCTATACGTTATGGGACACCCTGTATAGTACGATTTATAAAGCATCGACATATGGGGAAAAATGTATTCTTTGATTTAGGTAAAATTTGACTTCACCATAAGTTTTTGCTGCGGCTTTTGTTAACTGTCAAATTTGACATATTCTCCATTAAATGTTGAGAATAGTTATTTATGTATCAAGGGTACTAAATAGATGATTATGCCCTGAGGGCGGCATTCTTACAAAACCGAGGGTCTCTGGCCCGAGGGTTCGTAAGTCGCCCGAGGGAATATATCTATTAGTACTTGTGGTGCACACAAACATGTCATACCAGTTCGTTTTAAATAATAAATATTTTTTTAAAACTTAATTTGATTTACCAATTTTTTATTTTTACCTGCGACATTATCTTGACCTTATTATAGCCTGCGTTTTTGTTGCTAGGGAGATAAGTATTCAAATGTTTAATGTGTCAAAGTCAAAAATCAAAAATAGAACAAGGTTTTCAAATTCCCGACGAAATTGAAAAAAAGGCTGAAAAGGCAACGCAAAACCTGTTACCGAGAAAATTCCGAGACTCATACGACAAAGAATACTTATGGCCAATTTTTGAAGAGGATGTCAGAAAATGCTGTAGAAAACATTAACGAAACTGTGCTGTTGGGGTTAATGATCTATCTGTGGACTAAATATTCGATGATAAAGAAGTCTTTAATGGTAAATAAGAATCCTAATATATGTAATTTTCACAAATTATGCGAGTATTTAAAGCAAAGGTCAAAAGGGTACATACCAAAAAAATCCAGTGTGTTATCTAGAGAAAATGTCCTAAAATTTATTTATGAGGCACCAAATGAAACGTTCTTAATGAACAAGGTCGCATTATTATTTGATGTATTTGGTGGATGTCGGCGGCAAGAACTTGTAAACATGTTAGTCACACATGTAGAAGATAGAAAATCAGTCTTTGTTGAAACGGTGCCGGAAACAAAAACTGAAACGAGTTTTCACCATTATTGATGAAGACGAAATGTACCTACTTATAAGAGATTATACAGGGTGGCCAATTAGTGCGACAAAGCTCAATATCTCTTTTACCGCTAGGGATAGCGGAAAACTTTTTTCACGAAAGTTATTAAGCGTTAAGAGGTGCAGCTTTTAAAATTATTTTCGACCATACAGGGTGCTCCAAAAGGGCGGTGTGATAAAAATTTCATATGTTTTAAATGCGACACTATGTACATGTTTACATATTTGAATTCACCGTAAACTTCTGTACATAGCACCGTAATTATTTGTACACATTTTTGCAACGTTGCCAAATAGATTGGAAAATTCCTAAAATTTGTGCAAAAACATGGTTCATTGAAATGTGTAATATTTCTTAACTTATAATAATTTGAAATAAAATATTTTTATGTCGAAAAGAGGAATATTGACAGAAGTCCCCTATGATAACACATATCAATATTTTTATACAGGGTATTTTCTATGGATATGCCAACATTACGAACTTGAAACCTGAGTTTCGTAAGTTTTTTAAATGAAACACCCTGTATATGATTACTTTATCTTGTAGATATTTTAATCCTCTCTAATTTTTATTAAGGTCTTTCTATGCCTATCTCTACCAATCTTGGTAGTATTTCAATTTTTATTTAAACTCGAGCAAAAAAAAGTGGATGTATTTTACCATTGTCCTTTTTCTAGTCACCTCTGACAAAATAAAAATAAAATGTTTTAATTTAAAAAAAAAAGTATTTATTCAAACGGGAGGATACGGCACAAAAATATTTTACCGATTCAAGCTTGTAGACAATTTCTAAAGTAAATTATTACTTAATTATTTGTTCATATAGTGACCCCCATTAACTTGAACACATAATTCAATACGTTCTTCAAAAGAATGAGTCATGTTTCTACATATTTGGAACTGTTTTCAGAGTATTGCCTAATTATTTGTTCATAGGGACCCCCATTATCTTGAACACATAATTCAATACGTTTTTCAAAAGAATGAGTCATGTTTCTAGACATTTGCCGAGTAATACTTTGAAAACAGTTGAAAATTTGTAGAAACATGACTCATTCTTTTGAAAAACGTATTGAATTATGTGTTCAAGTTAATGGGGGTCACTATATGAACAAATAATTATATAATAATTTACTTTAGCAATTGTCCACAAGCTTGAATCGCTAAAATATTTTTGTGTCGTATCCTACCGTATGAATAATTAATTTTTTTTAAATTACAACATTTTGTTTTTATTTTGTCATAGGTGACTAGAAAAAGGACAATGGTAAAATACATCCAGTTTTTTTTGGCTAGAGTTTACATAATAATTGAAATACCACCAAGATTGGTAGAGATAGGCGTAGAAAGACCTTAATAAAAATTAAAGAGGATTCAAATATCTACAAGATAAAGTAATCATATACAGGGTGTTTCATTTAAAAAACTTACGAAACTCAGGTTTGAAGTTCGTAATGTTGGCATATCCATAGAAAATACCCTGTATAAAAATATTGATATGTGTTATCATAGGGGACTTCTGTCAACATTCCTCTTTCCGACATAAAAATATTTTATTTCAAATTATTATAAGTTAAGAAATATTACACATTTCATTGAACCATGTTTTTGCACAAATTTTAGGAATTTTCCAATCTATTTGGCAACGTTGCAAAAATGTGTACAAATAATTACGGTGCTAGGTACAGAATTTTACGGTGAATTCAAATATGTAAAAATATACATAGTATCCCATTTAAAAAATATGAAATTTTTATCACACCGCCCTTTTGGAGCACCCTGTATGGTCGAAAATAATTTTAAAAGCTGTACCTCTTAACGCTTAATAACTTTCGTGAAAAAAGTTTTCCGCTATCCCTAGCGGTAAAAGAGATATTGAGCTTTGTCGCACTAATTGGCCACCCTGTATGCCTTTGCGGCCACATAGTTGCTCAGAAAGAAGACTATTTTTAAACTACAGACAAGGCTGCTGTACTGTACAACCTGTTGGAAAAACACATTGGGGAAAATTCCCTGTATTATTGCAAAATATTTGGGTTTGAACAACCCCGAAAAGTACACTGGTCATTGTTTATGTCGAACGGCGGCAACTCTTTTAGCAGAAGCTGGAGCAAGTATGCCTACGCTGAAGCGCCATGGTGGATGGAAGAGTACCACAGTTGCTGACGGATATTTAGAGGATAGCGTAACCTCAAAAACATTAAAGGCTTTTAGAAGCAAATTTGGTTATAAAATTTACATGCGAGTAGTTGGGCAGTCACGTCTAGACTCTGAGCAGTAGGTACACAGTAGTCGACTGTCAACCGTTGAACCGTGATGTCTCGGACGTTCTAAGGAACCACATATTTTATTTTCCTAAAGGCCAGTGCTCGGACTGCCAGACGTCGCGGCCAGACGTTTCGGCCAGCAGTTCTACCGAAACCATACCTTTACCGTTTTCAGTGAAAATAGATATTGGCCAAAAATAGGTAAAAAACAACTAATTTTTGTAAAGAATGTTAAATATGACAGTTAACAAAAGCCGCATGGTCCCATTTAATTGTGTAATTTTTCGGTCTTTATTGAAGTAAAAAACTCAAGTTTAACCTAAATCGAACAATAAATTATTTCCCCATATGGTTCCAACTTTAATGTTGACACTATATATTATTGATTTTAGGCTGATATCCAACACCAAGCCTTAAGTTATGGATCGGAAGATGAAATAATGGGTAGATTGTATGGAAAAGAAAAACGAAGAGCGAGTTCCGGAGGAAGTACTGTAGCTCATTATAGTAAACAGGATATTCGCGAGCAGTATTGTATCTCTGAACGAGGACTAGGTGCTCTAGAAAGTGACAAATACAGCATTTTTGGGTAAGAAGTCAGTTAAAATTTAATAAAACATGCACCACGTGCCACAGTTAATGAAAATATAAAATTTTAACTAATAAAAGGCACTTGGTTTAAATACGGGGTGTTAATTAATTATGTGCAGTAATTCTAAGAGACGATTCTTTGAGTAATTAAGACGAAAAGTTCATATAAACATGGGTCCGCAAATGCTTCGTTTTCAAGATACAGGGTGTTAAAAAAAAATTCTAATCGGGTTTTCGTAAATATCATAAATATCCTTGTGTCGATATTGTTGAAATTTGGCAGTTTTATTTGTAGTGTTAAGGGGCTACTTTAGCCCTAAGTAAATTAATTTTATTGAGTCCAGTGGCGTCCCGGGGGGCACCTTAAGGAATATTATTGGAAAAAAAGTAACCCACTGGCTTTCTTGGATTTTTTATATTTTTCTCGGATTAAGCAACTAAAAATACAATACTTTTGTCTGTTGAATTTTTTTCGTATCTTACTTTGTTTTCGAGAAAAAAAATAAAAACCACTTTGATGCATGTTCCTAGAGATGCATGGACATTTTCTTTTTTACTAAAGTTGTCAGCTTATTTATAAAGTATTAGGTCATTTCTTGTGTTTAGACAGTATTTTTCGTGATTATTTTTGTTCCATATGGTTCAGTTTATTTATAGTGAAATGGCGGATATGCATTTCTGTTATGGAATGGCTCATGGAAACTCTTATGCTGCATGACGTATTTATCATGAAAGATTTCCTCATCGTGTAGTGCCCAACACAAGAACTCTTGTAAGTCTCCATGCACGACTGTCTGAAACAGGCACGTCATCAGAAGGTCTGCAACTGTAAGACCAGTTCAAATTGAAGAAGCTGCTTTAAATGAAATTGAAACAAATCCTAACACGAGTACCCGGAAAATAGCCGACATATTGAAAATTAACCTCTTAACACTACAAATAAAACTGCCAAATTTCAACAATATCGACAAAAGGATATTTAAGATATTCACGAAACCCCAATTAAAAAAATTTTTTAACACCCTGTATTTTGAAATCGAAGCATGTTTATATGAACTTTTCGTCTTAGAATCACCCAAAGAATCTTAAAATTACTGCACATACTTAATTAACACCCTGTATACTACGAGAAACAAAACTTCTGTATGAGTTTTTGTCACAGACGGAATTTTTAATTTACTTTGTTTGTGCTTTAATTAATTGAAAATGTATATATTCCTTTCCTGTGTAAATACCCAAAAAATATTGTTTAAATGAATCCGCCATAATAGGGTCGGCATTATTAACAGATTTTTCGTTCTTATCTGTTTATTTTTTACTTATTTTCGTGAAAATAATTTACAGTTTGTTATAAAACTTATTTCGTCATATTTTTTAAAGAGTATTTCAGTGATATTTCCATCACCTGTCAAATATACTGTTTCGACCAATCAAATTGTTCCATTTACAGTACAAGATGCACATGTGAATATACTGATAAAATTTCTATCTTCTTTACAAGTGGTAAAACTGTGTCATTGGTCCACAACATTCTAAAAATGCCTTTCTAAGTAGGCCGAGTACTAGAGAATGAGTTTTAATAAATGTCAATTTTGCAAATATCAACGACATTTCGTAAAATTTCCAAAACAAAACTAAACGTCAACATGAAAAATTTTTTCGATAAAAAAAACGACTAGTAGGTACCTTCGACAAATTCATTTTCTCGTTACTAGCAATGATCGATTAATGTGCCAATGTATGCAGTAATATTTAACACTCGTGAGTGTTTCCAAGTTTGACTTCTGGAGACGCCTTTATTGACATATATTCAAACCATTATGTGTTTGGAAAATAGCCTTGATAATGACCTAATAAATCGAAACGTCGATATTTTTTAATAGCAAGGAATACTACTATGTTAAATATTTTACAAACCTATAAAGAATTAAAAAGGGTTCTATGGCTTAACATCCCAGATTACCCGGACTTACAAATCCTGTAACGTATTGTTCAAAAAGAATACGAGTTTAAAAATTGACGACAAATACATTTTTCTTCTTTTAATACCGAAAAGAGTAATAAATCCTCATATTAAGCCCAATTGGAGTCCAAAAATGATATTAACTCCGATTGGATCAGATAAACCAATAGCTTTTGCTGATCGAACACAAATTACATAAATCCAAACAAAAATATATGATGATTAAAAAAGTGTTATGAGTAATTGTTCGTTTAGATATTTAAAACAATATTTATTGTAGAAATTTACAATTTATACAAATCTCAAAGTTATTTTATAAGAGCCTGATTTTTAAATGTCGTCTAACTAAATACAGGGTGTTTCATAACCTCTCTGAAAAAATGAAGTAGGTGAATCCACCCTATTTTATATAATATACAACGTGTCCCAGGTAAGGAGGGCCAGTTCAGGTATCTTGGAAACCGTAAGAGATACGAAGTCGGTTAAATAGAGGTAAAGTTACGCATTTACGTGCCTAATAATATGCCGTTTAGAAAGTTTTCAAATTTCGAGTAGTTCCGGAGATATCCGGAAAAAAACGACATTCTGAAAAATCGTTTTATTGTTTTCCTGCGTTTTTTTTGAGATTGAATTCTAAAGTAAATTGCACTTTTGCATTGAAACTTTTTCCGACGAGTCGTCTTCGAAGTGCCGTTATTAACTTTCTTTTTTTAAATACGGTCCTGTTTTTCTGATATTGGAATTTGATAGCTTTTTTTCTTCCGAATGCAACGATATATGACACATTGTAGTTTAATGACGTTTCGAGGGTATTTTGAACAACAACAGGAATTTTGGGATACGGTCCTGTATTTCTCCTAATTTTATAAATAATATTTCATAAATAAGGTCTAAATTTTTACTTATGTTGGACTAGTTCAATAAATAACAAATAATTTAATAATAAACCACAAATAAGTGAACAAAATACAGAAACATTATTTCAAACTTCTGTTCATTCGGGATTTGAAAGAAAAGTAGGCGCTTGAAACAAAAAAATTAAGATGGTGACGCGTGATTTGTTTCACTTGACATTCCCATTGTGATCGTTTGAGAGCGTTTTAAGAGGTTTTCTATTTTCCAGAAAATATGGAACATAAATTTACAAATGCTGAAAAGTTTGATATTCTATCGCATGTTTTATTTTATCTCAAAAAAACTATTATGTGGCAGTTAGAAGATGTTATTTATGCTTAGAGAATAACGGAAATCATTTTGAACACTGATTATGTAGTTCCTTACTTTTTTCGTTGTTCGTTTTATTACTGTTTTGGAATGATTTTTGTTCACTTATTTGTGGTTTATTATTAAATTATTTGTTATTTATTGAACTAGTCGAACATAAGTAAAAAATTTAGAGCTTACTTATGACATTATTTATACAAAACAGGACCGTATTTAAAAAAAGAAAGTTAATAATGGCCCTTCGAAGACGACTCGTCGGATTACAAAACAATTAACGTTGTTAGATAGAGCAGAAAAAGTGGCAATGCAAAAGTGCAATTTACTTTAGAATTCGATTTCAAAAAAACCCAGGGAAACAATGAAACGATTTTTCAGAATTTCGTTTTTTCCGGATATCTCCGGAACTACTCGGAATTTTAAAACTTTCTAAACGGCATATTATTAGGCACGTAACTGCGCAACTTTACCTCTATTTAACCGACTTCGTATCTCTTACGGTTTCCGAGATCCCTGTACTGATATAAGGGATTAGAGCACTTTACATTGGGTCAATTTTAAATTTTACAATTAATTCATTTGAGGGGATCTGGGTACAAGAGTACCTTAATATTTTAGTTATATTCGTATTTTTATCGTCAAATTATACGAGTAGGCTTTGCTTCGTTCCATGGCAACCACACTTGTTTTCTCCGTGACATTTGTCTCCTGTTTAACATCTTTCAAATAATATCCTTTCGAATTGTTTTTCAATTTATTTGTACTATATTACATACTTTTCATAATAGCTGAGTTTACCAATCAAGAAATGGCTCAAATACATTTTATGTAAGGTTTGGCAAATGGAAATGCGCTAGAGGCGAGACGTTTATATTCAGAACGTTTTCCTAATAAACGAGTACCGTGTTCGGAAACATTTACAAGATTGCACCTCAGGTTAGAGGAAACAAGTAGCTTTGTAGAAAGCAAAATAGACGGCCGACCACTTACAGTTAGAACCGCACAGCTTGAGGAAGAGGTCTTAAACATGGTGGAAGACTCTCCACGCACGAGTAGGAGGAAAATCGGGAAAGAGTTGAATGTGAGTTACAGAACAGTATGGAGTATCTTAAAGAACTATTTACTTTATCCTTATCACGTACAAAGAGTGCAAGCTTTGTTGCCTAGAGACTTTCCAGCTCGAGTTAATGTTTGTAACTGGTTTCAAGAAAATTCTTTATGGGACCCACATTTGTCGGCAAAAATACTATTTACAGATGAATCTAATTATTCCAGACAAGGCATCATGAATATTTGGGCAGAAGAAAATCCTCATACTATCATCGAAGGACATTATCAGTATAAATTTTCGTTTAATATTTGGGCAGGGATTATTGGAGATAGCTTAGTTGGACCGTATTTTTTTCCAAATCAATACTCGTATTGAAACTGAAGAAGACCTTCGACTGTGTATTATTGATGGTTTTAATATGATTCGCGTCAGTCCCGAAACACATAAGAAACAATTTAGCACGTCGTGTACATGGGTGTTTACTGGCTCATGGAGGACATTTGCAGCAATTTATTTGACTTTTGTTGATATGAGTTCATTATTCAAAGTTTTTAAATCATATGCATTATCAAATCATTGGCATTAATTAATAAAATGAAAAATACAATATTTTATACCACATCTTCGTCTTAAAATATGGTGAGTATTCACCTCCTTCATTTTTTCAGAGAGGTTAGGAAACACCCTGTATATCGAAGACTTTGAATAGGTTCTAATTTATAAACTAGAAAAAACGTAGGTATTTGCAGACGCATTGTTGTTGTGCATTGGCACATTAATTCATCATTACCATTAACGAGAATATTGTTTTGACGGATCTAATATCATAATTAAGTGAACATCTTACATTTTTTTGTTAACAAATGTCTTGAGACAGGTACTTTTCCTGACTCTTGGGGAACAGGCAATATTATTCCCGTGCCAAAATGCTCGCAACCGTCAAGTTTCACCCACTTTATGCCAATCAGTATCTTACTTACTTTATCAAAGGTGTTAGAAACAGTTGTTGCGGATCAAATCAAGAACTACTTAAAGACAAAGAATATCCTGCCACTGATGCAATCTGGATTTCGAGAAAATCACAGCACGACTACAGCTCTTTTAAAAAAAACAGATGACATACTTGGGGCGACTGATAACGGTGAAAATATATGTCTAATTCTCCTTAAACTAAACTAAACTAAAGTATTTTGGTTTTGGTAAAACTTATGTAAACAGCGAGTTGTTTTGAAGGGTGATGCATCAGATCTACATAAAATTAATCAGGGAGTTGCTCAGGGAAGCATCTTAGGCCCCCTACTTTTTTCTATTTATACGGCTGATTTTGGACATTTTTTGAAACATTGTATGTCACACCAGTATGCCAATGACACCCAAATTTATTTCTCTTTTAAAAATAATATGTATCTATTGGCTGTTATTCAAATTAATAATGACCTTAAAACTATGGTTCAAGTGTCGAATGGGTTAGTACTTAATGAGTTAAAAAGGCAGTTAATTGTATTTGGTACGAATAGACAACTTTTAATTAATGATCCCCTTTTTCAAATTAAGATTAACAAATGCATTCTGAAACCTACTAACTAATGTAAAAACCTAGGGATAGTCATTGATTCTGATATGCAATTTAGCAGTCAAGTCTCTAATTTAATTTAAAAGTCAATTTAGAAATTGCAACTTCTCTACATAGACCGAGATATTTTTGATACGAAACTAAAACTTACATTGGCTGACTCTCTTGTGTTATCTCATCTGACTTACTGTAATGTGGTTTATTGGCCCGCCTTAGTGCAGAAAGATAAATCAGTTTACAAAAAATGCAGAATGCTTGTCTGAGATTTAGTTATAACTTGAGAAAATTTAAATTACTCCAAGTCTTCTGAATTCTGGTTGGCTTAATATCAGTGAACGCTTTGAAATGCACTCAGCTGGATTGATTTTTCGTATTGTCTTATCGGGTATTCCAAGTTATTGACGCTGACTTTTAATTCAGGGCTCTAATGTGCATAACCGCGACACTCGACATAGAGAACTTTTTAATATTCCAAGACATCAATCGTCTTTATTTCCAAGATCGTTTAGATATAATGCCGCCATAACTTACAACCCTCTGCCTATTGAGGTGAAGATTGCTCCCAGTCCCGCAGTATTTAACTGTACATTTAAACAGTATATTATGGAGAGAAGATATCCTTGAGTTGTTAAGTTTTGATAAAATATGTTAAAATATAATAATATAAAGTTCCTTCTTTTTAGGATTCTCATTATTGTCATAATTTTGTTTATTTTTGTCGTTAATTAAAATTTTGGAATATTAGTTATTTTAAAATCAATATATTCTAAAATATTAAATTAAATTGGGTGGTTGTATGAGCAACTATGTTGGATACAGCCACCCGATATTTATTATTTTTTATAATGAATTTTATCAACAAAATAAAGGCATTTTTGATTTGATTTGATTTGATAAGATAGAAAATTTTGCCGACATAGCCGGTATTCTTCCCGCATTTTTTAAACTTTTAAATAATTAAACTATAAATTAAATACTAAATAAATACCTTTAAAATGGTTACTTTCAGGTGTCTTTCTTCGCATCAAAATTCACCATGTTCTACACGTAGCGCGCCATCTTTTCTTACGGCCTGCGTAAAACAGAAGGTACCCTCTGATGAAAACCTTTACGAATTATACAGAAGACATCCTTATGAATATGCACCTTACCCCAGGAGACAAAGGTACATAAACAAACGTAGATGCAGTATATTGTGGAAATGGTGCATTATATTGGGTTGAGTTGAACATATGAAATCCAATGTAATTTTTGAGGCTCCCCTGTACTTACATTTTATAGGAAAACTGCATTATAACTGCCGAAATGGTAAACCCACGTTTAATTGAACAGCTTAGGATTGGCTCACCAAATTGTATTCAAACTCTTCACGTGGATTTAACATGTCGGCCTCTTCAAGAAGTTATAATGCAGTTTCTCTATAAAAATGTACAGGGGAGCCAATATTCATCCACCTCAAAAATTACATTGAATTTCCTATGTTCAACTCAACGATGCACCACCCTTAAATGATGAATCGTTGGAGGTTATATTAGTAGAGTATTAAATTATAACCTTAGCGGATTCAATACAATATACAGGGTGTTATGGAAATGACGTATTATATTTAAATGGGTGACTCCTTGGATGTCCTAGAGAAGCGCTACATATATATTTTTTTAAATCGACCGTCTTAAAAGTGGGGTAACAAACACTCTTACTCACAGGTCAGTCCACGCTACCAGACCCAATGCCAATGTTTAATGTAAAACTGAAATTGCATATAAATTATAAAAATTAATTACTTACTTGTATTTATCTTATAACTAAAGAGCGGAATATCCAGGCATATACATAATCAGTTGTTTATTCTTTTTCATAAGAACAATGCACGGGACACAGATTTTTAGATTTTATTACATGCGACGCGACGAAATTTGACTTGTTGACATTGTGAACGGCAGCTGTTGCGTCCAGAAGAAACAACGGTCTTAAAATTACATATTAAAACAGAAAGACCCGAACAAACACCTGCAAAGTTGCTTGGGGTGTTGGTTATAAGAACAAAAACATCTATATCCCGACGGTGTCTGTTTTATGTTTTATACTGGCAGGGTCGCAGTCGCTAACATGCACTCATTTACAAACTACGTCTGCTCAGTGGAGCCGAGTGTGTGACAAAGATGGGGAGATGGCAGTGTAGCCTTTGTCACTTGGTAATTTTGAGAGATTTGAACGCAGGGTTGTTCTAGGGCGTACTTTTGTACCGAATTCGGTACACTTTACAAACTATTGGCACGTTGGTACGTCTTTCGAGTTTTTGGTACACTGTCCATCCAAGGATTTGTTTTGTTATGTAGGGCTGTTGAAAGTAGCGACTATTTTTTAAGTTCATTTTCTTGGTGAAGGTAACGACCTTTTCTTTTAAGTTCGCTTTCTTGAAGAAGATTTTTAAGTTGGAGTCCAGTGAAGTAGCGTCCTTTTTTTTAGGCGCCTTGCTGGTACATTTCTATAAAATTCGGTACAATATAAACATATTTGTTCATAAACGATAGAATGAAAAAATGTTAAAATTATAATTTCTTTAAAAAGAGTTTGCCGTGTAGATATGACAACACCGGCCAAAATACGCTGATGTCTTTTCACACTGCAGACCTTTTATTTTATTGATTGCGATCGTCGTCAGTAGCGGCCATGTAAATTATCAGATTTCATATAAAGTGTATAATTTCGCTTAATAATTCAAAGCGCCTTTTATGGTTATTTTTATTCAATTCATTTTCATCTCAGGATTTGCCGGTTTAAATATAATACGTCATTTCCATGACACCCTGTATTATGTATTCACAGCAGGCGTTGAGCACTTACATCTGCAATTTCCCTAAAATAACTTATTTCCTCGGCTCTCGAAATTAATATCATATAAAATTGTTTAACATGCAAATTTAGCCAGAAAGTTGTTTTAAATAAAAAACACATTCTTGTTTTGTTTATAATATAGATAAACGATTTTATGTTGTTTAGATACCCTTGGGCACCGCTGGCACCGGAAATGTACCACCATGATGAAGATCTCAAAAGCTCATATTTTCGAAGAAAACCACATGCTGATCCAAGCAGATATACTTGGATGCCATCTGATGACGAATCTGTAAGAATGGAAAAACCAAAATCAATACTTGACCTCTCGTACAGACATCAAATACCTCCTGCTCCATCCTCTATTCAATCTGGGTAAGGATAATATAAGTTGCTAATAGTAATACTACAATAAGAAGAATAGATATTAGGGCATCTAAATTTATTAAATATTACTTCCACATCTCCCAGAATCTTACAATTTGCTCTTAAATATAATGATGATTCCATGTCAGACCGTGATTAGATGAACCCGTCATCTACTACTACAAGTAGCAGTACCGAAGACATTAAATTAAATATTTAATAAATTTAAAATAAATATTTAATAATTTTAGGTGGCATGATGGATAATAAGATGAACACATTAAGGGAATTATTGAATCGAAGTAAACACATGTAGTTTTTCGATTATACTTGATAGATACTGAAATTCAACGAAAATAAGCCCAGAGGTTATTTAACAGAGTTTTATTTTCCATACAATTTTCAGAAAGAAGCATGTTAGTTTCGCGCGCTCACATACACTAACTTCATTTGACGATGTCATGTCGTCACTAAGTTCCTCGTCAAGTCATCTCAACCGCATAACCCGAAGCCAGGAAAGATTATTGGAGGTCCGAAAACCAGATGGTTCGCAAGCAATAACCAGACAACCAGAAGCATCAGAAAATGTGCTTATTTTAGGTAAATATCTTATTTCAAGGAGCAGCACAAGTTGCTACCGAATTTAACTACTAATATTAACAAAGAGAACACTATTAGATGTTTGATTTTCATTGCTATGACGGTGAAGCACGTTTCATGTAGACAAATTAAAGTGAAAATTACACTCATGCATTTAGCTACATATGTCGTTTTCGCATGATTACATCGAAAACAACCACTCTAGCTATCGAAAACAACCCGCCAAGTTTTTATTGTTTATTGACAAAGATAATGACACTTTTTGACGTTTAAAAAATAAATCTTTATATTCCCTGCATAGTAACCCCTTAACAACGCCCTTCATTTGAATAATGTGTCAGTTTGACAATTTCATTATTTTAAAGATTTTTCGAGTAAAAAAAATGTCGCGCTTTGGTACAGAATCCATAGAATCCATAGAAGAGAAAGTAGCCGATAGTGTACCGAAAAACACTACAAATAGCAAGCAGTATGTATGGCGGCAATTCATATGGTTTTGTGAAGAAAGAAAGTATATTTTAACGAAGGAAACGCCGATCAAACAACTTGCAGGGATACTCCAAGATTGGGCTTTCAACATGAAGAAGCAGAACGGTGAGGAGTACAAAGATTTTACCATAAAAACGTTATGGAATTTAATTGCGAAATTACTACAAGAAAAGTATTATAATGAGTATCAAATCAAGTTTGATCCATTTAAAGACATTGATTTTAAAGTTGCTCGTGAGGCGAAAAGCGCGAAACGCAAGAAAGTTCAACAAATGCCAGAAAAAAGAAAAGTAAGTTCAGTTTTTTTTTTATTTTTTTTAATTCAAGGAACCAAAACGACAAATACCGGCCAAATAATTTAAACAATTTTGAATACAAGACTTCCGAGAAGGTCAAGGATTTTAAATCAGCTCTGAGAATTAGTATAATTTTTCTTTGTCGTTTTCTGTCAATTAGACAAAGACATTACATCGCCTTCGAGCGTTCGGAACGTACTTTCTATAAAACCATTATTGAAACGGCCGTCTTTCATACCTGCTTACACGTTTGACATTAGCGGCTTAGTATAGAGTACAATCCAGTGTTCCCGAAAACGGCGCAGGGAGGAGATAAGCCCTTGTCAAGCTCCAAATGGTTGATTTCAAACAGAAATAATCCCGACATCTGCCCAGTACGCCTTTTTGACAAATATTTACTAAAACGAAGTGAGATCAAACATGAAAGATTATTTTTAACCGAAAATCCCTTTTGGAGTTCATCTGGACACTGGTATAAAAACATTCCAGTTGGAGTAAACACCATTGGTCAATGGACCACCAAGCAGGCAAAGAAAACAGGCCTAATACAAAAAAACTGAAAATTACTAACCATTCTTTACGGGCAACCGCAGTTTCAAAACTGGCGAAGCAAGGAGTTGGGGAGCAACAGCTCATAAAAATAACGGGTCACTCAAACACAAAATCAATCTCTTCTTATCTTCAAATGGATGAGGAACATCATGAGCATATAATTCAAGAAATTAGATCAGATGAAATGGATGCCCAACCTAGCTGCTCGAAAGTAGCACCGAAACTAAGCTCACAGGATTTTCCAGCTACAAACTCAAATATTAAATATTATTACAATTGCGTTATTAATAATTACTAATTTTTTTAGTTCCTTATTTAAAAGTTGTAATATAAAGTTGTTTTAACCATTATTCGAGTAATTTTCTCCCTAAATTACACTCGTGCATAAATATTCTCAGATAATTTTGCATTTAAGCGTCTTTCCTTTGAAAAATAACATTTGTAATTTTGTATGTTTGTATTTCGCCAAAATATGAAAATGAACTCTTCTTGTTTTTAGGCAATACGCTTTCATGCAAAATTATCGAAAATTTTTAGGGACTAGTGTAATTACCTCCGAAAATTACCCTCATATATTAAGCTAGAGGTGTTGTTTTCGATTGATTACATCGAAAATTTCACACTAACATTCTTCGGCCAATCAGGAGCTTGCTTTTTGTTCCGTTACCACGGCAACTAAGAAAAATTCCGCAAATTTGTCTCCTCCTCGAGGCAGCAGGAAGTGATTTCATTGGAAATTCTTTGACGTTTGTGTATAAGACATTTTGCTTGACTGAACCTGATATTTTAATTATTTTATATTTCTGATTATTCTAACCCTTTAATTAGACATTATTATATAAATTAAAAACAAATAAAAACAGCAAATTATTGTTATTTATTATAGTTTACAAGTATGTACCTAATTTTTTTCGATTACAACGTCTAAATGTTCTTGAAATTCTTTGGCCACTTCTTCTGTTTTTATTTTGGGGAATAAGGGAGCACACAGTCATCAAAATTTATAAATTTTGTAGATTTTATGAAATAAATGTAGTACTTCGAAACAATTTTGCTTTGCTGTCATCCACGTAGAAGTCTGTATTTGGTAGAGACCAATAGGAGACGATATTTAATTATATTAAACAAATTAGACGAATATACGTCTGATCACATTCTTCTAATAAATACGTTAGAAACTTTAAATTCCGATGATACATTTTAATTTCACTCAATTCTTTACAAAACTTTTACATGGAGGGTAAATCTCAAACCGTCCATTTTTAAATTTAACCACTGTCAGTAATCGGGGCTACGGGAGACAGCGCGCGCGGCCTTTGACATGGATTCTATGGCCTCCTATATGGATGACTATAATACGCTGGAAAACTATCTGTATAAAATAACTTTATATGGTAAAAAACTTATTTTCTACCAACTTTAGTAAGTTAAATAAATATGGAAATAAAAATTTGAACCATTTTTACTTTCTCAATAACAATTTCAGGCAAAGTTGGTAAATGGAATTTATGCTCTTCGAACTAACAACTAACGCAATCCTTATTTTTTCTACCTTCAAATTAATAATTTAGTGCGATATTTTCTTAACGAATCTCCCTCGTTCTTGAATTAATATACGGAAATTTTCCTTCTACACGATTTTTTTGAGAAAATTCGCGTGGTCGAAAAATTTCCGATAATAGTTCAAATACTAGGGAGATCATAAGTGAAAACAATACCCCTTGCTATCGAAAACAACCCCTCTAGCTATTGAACACAAAACCATAGTAACCTTCTTACAACGCCATTATTGGAATACTACGTCAGTCTGACATTCTTATTGTTCCGAGTTTAGTTTAAACAATGTCACGTTTTGGAAAGGAATCAATCGAAGTAATTCAAGAAACGATCGCACAGAGTGTCCCAAAAAACACTAAAAATAGCAAGCAATATGGCTGGCGTCAATTTATGATGTTGTGTGAAGAGAGAAGGTGTGTTTTTAGCAAGGAGAGCTTGCGGACATACTTCAAGACTGGGCTTACAACATGAAAAACAGAACGGTGAAGAATACAAAGATTTTACAATAAAAACAATATGGAATTTAACAGCGAAGATGCTTCAGCAAATGTATTATAATGAGTACTAAGTCAGGTCTCATCCATTTACGAATATTGAGTTTAAAATGGCTCGTGAGGCGAAGAGCGCAAAACGCAAGCAAGTGCAGTATCTACCAGAAAAGAGAAAAGTAAGTTCAGCTTTCTTAAAATATGATGAATTTAAAATTTTTTTTGATAGTTGCGATGAAAGTACTCCTGATGGCCTAGAAATAAAACTATTTTTTATACTATCCTATGAGCTGGCCTGGAGAGGAGGTGAAGGAGCTTACTGTCAATTGAGCTATATTAACAGGGAAACTAACAGTAGTGGGGACAACACAGGGCGTATCGAGTACAATCCTATTTTTTCGAAAACCGCACAGGGATGAAATAACCCCTGTACAAGTTCTAAATGGTTAATCTCAAACACGAGGAATTCTGATATTTGTCCTATACGTCTTTTTGACAAATTTATACAAAAAAGAAGCCAGATTAATCATGAACGAAACTGTCATAAGAACACTCCAGTTGGCAAAAATACCCTAGGTCAATGGACCACCAGCCAGGCCAAGAAAATAGGGGTAGATACAAAAAACGTAAAAATAACGAACTATTCTGTACGCGCAACAGCTGTTTCACAACTAGCCAAGCAGGGAGTTGGCGAGCAGCAGCAGGACATTCGAACACAAAATCAATTTCGTCATATCTACAAATGGATGAGGAACACCATAAGCTTGTTAGTCAACAAATGAGAACGAAGGAAATAGATGCACAACCTAGTTGCTCGAAAATGTTGAAACTAACCTCAAGAGATTCTTAAAATTCCGTCTAGAAAATAAAAAGTCTATGCTTGTCAGGTGGTATTAATATCAAATACCAATATGGAAAATTATTATTTCCAGACTACCCGATGATCTTTATACAATAAGGGCGTATATTTGTCTACACAGTAGTGGTGGAATACTATCGATGGCACTATCGATACTATCGATAGTTTGTTACTATCGAAAACTATCGATTGTTTTAAGTAATCATCGATAGTTTAAACTCGCATGTTATTAGTATTTCTTAAATTTAAGTTCACGGAATTCGATTTAAAAAACTTAAATTAAAAATAAACCAAATTCAGCACTAGATCATAAATCTGTTTTAAAGGTTGTCTCTTTTTTAATCACATACGTACTCTACTTGCTGTTGGTGCTGCCATCTATTGGTTTATGAACAAATTAAAGAAAAATCCTACAGGGAATCCCCGGCCCGGATCTATTAATTCAGTATTATGTGTGCTTTTTTGTTGTAGTGTACTACGTTTCGCTGTCTTCCATAATTTTGATTAATTTAATTAAAATTTAAAAAATGAGTAAACGCGGGAAGTCATACGTTTGGGAGTATTTTATAAAAAGTGTATGTCTCAACAAGTCTACCATGTATTCAAGGTTGGTATAGTTTCGATAGTACTATCGATAGTAACTCTTTAGACTATCGGAAACTATCGATAGGGCTGACTATCGATAGTATTCCACCACTACTACACAGGAATGGTACTACCAAGAAAAGGAAGTCCTCTCCATTGATAGGATGCAACTACCTGCAGACCGGTTTCGAACTTATTTGTTCTCGTCAGTACATGGTAGGTGTACATACCCATCATCAGAGAGGACTTTTAACTTAACGCCGTACTATCGACGGTAGTCGACAAAATATAGCGCGCAGCGCCATCTCTTAGTAGTCCCACACAATGTGAACATACGTTATTTGATTAAATCAAATTTTAAAAATCCACCTATAGATCTATCTATCTTAGATGGAGTTTTAAAATTTGATTTATGTATGTAGGTACACCTACCCTGTACTGACGAGAACAAATAAGTTCGAAACCGGTCTACAGGTGGTTGCATCCTATCAATGGAGAGGACTTCCTTTTCTTGGTAGTACCATTCAATCTGAAATAGTATTTCAAAGTGTATTAAAATTCCGAGTCAAATTCTAATATTAATTATTACAACTGCGTTATTAATAATTATTAAAGTAAAATATACAATACATTATTGCATTTAACTTTTGTTAATTCGAGTAATTTTCTCCATAAATTACATTGCTGTATAAAAATTTTCAGAAAATTTTTAAGCACTCCTTTAATTACCCCCGAAAATCAAACATCTAATAGTGTTTTCTTTAATAATAATGTTATTATGGATTTTCATCAAGTTACTGCTGAAAGTATAAGAAGTATATAATTATGGTAGGTATATTGATTTTCTTATAGAAAGCTTTTTGAGCAACCGTTTCTTCAAACCCATGGAACCCTCTGTCTGCTTCTGTCTTATTTCAAAAGGCAACGTCTTCTTCGGATCGCAACAATGAAGATAAAAATTTCTTATTAAATATAAAACATTCTAAGCTCTTAATCTATATTTTATTTTATGGTTTTTAACAATACTAATAATGCTATACAGGGTGTCCCATAACTAATAGTACACAGGAAAACTGCAGATTCCTTGGGTAAAAATACTGCAATTTGGCCATACTTAGTTTAGTTCAATAGCTGTTAATAACCGAGATACAGGGTGTCCAAATAAAAATTTAATTTTCAATTTTCCTAAATAACTTATTTCTGAATCAATATTTTTGCACAAAATTTTGTGACTAGGGTTTTTTTGGGGAAAGGAATTTGAATTTGTTAATAATATTGATGTAGATTATAGGGGGCGCTCTCTGCGGTACTCTGGATACATAAAAAGGAATGTAACTTTTTGTGCTTTAGTATAATTATGTTTTTATTAAAAATATCAGTTTTTCAGTCATTTTTAAATTTTGATTTTGAAATGTGAAATTTGTCACAGTAGGCTTTGGTAAAAACAAATACAAGGAAAGCTCTTTGAAACCTCATTTCTGTCAAAGTTTATTTTCATTTGTCAGCATTGTGGGTGTTTTAAGGAGTTTTTGAAGGTACTGTTATCAAAAATTAAACTAAAAATGCTCTTTGCGTTTTGGACGCAAGGATCCTGTTACTCCCAGTCTGTCTTCTAGGCTTCTAAAAATTTTAAAATCTGACTGCCTTCTATTTGGATACATTTCCAAATACCGCCGATGTGCCCTGCGTCTGTTAAAATGTTCTTGTGCGTACCATGTCTCGCATTTCTCCGTTAGAAAACAGGTATGTCGCCTCATTTTTAGTTTAATTTTTGATAACACTATCTTCAAAAACTCCTTAAAAACACCCACAATACTGACAAATGAAAATAAACTTTGACAGAAATGAGGTTTCAAAGAGCTTTCAATGTATTTGTTTTTACCAAAGCCTACTGTGACAAATTTTACATTTACAAATCAAAATTTAAACGGGCGCATTTGAAATTGTAATTGAAAATATCTCGAAAACGGTTAGTCGGAGCGACATTTACAAAGTACACCTTTATTGCTTAAAAATGGCGGAAAAATTGATATTTTTAATAAAAACATAATTATACTAAGGCACAAAAAGTTATATTTCTTTTTATGTATCAAGAGTACCGCAGAGAGCGCCCCTATAATCTACATCAATATTTTTAACAAATTCAAATTCCTTTCCCCAAAAAAACCCTAGTCACAAAATTTTGTGCAAAAATATCGATTCAAAAATAAGTTATTTAGGAAAATTGAAAATTAAATTTTTACTTGGACACCCTGTATCTCGGTTATTACCAGCTATTGAACTAAACTAAGTATGGCCAAATCGCAGTAATTTTACCCCAGGAATCTGCAGTTTTCCTATGTACCATTAGTTATGGGATAATACATAACTTTCTTAATTATATTCTAAGGGTAAATAATATAATTACAGATTTATTACGGGCGGATAAACCAAGTAATTACAGATTTAAATTTAACAATGGGGAATTAATTAAGTCATTTAATAAAATATTTAGTTTCTTATGTTTATTTATTTCCATACTTTCTAAAAACGTTGAGTTTTAGAGATTTGTTTTCTAGATGTAAATTTTAACATTATCATTAAAATTGTGTGTTATTTATCATTGAAATGTATGGCATAATCAGAATTTATGTATTTTCTTTATTGTATCTCGTTTTGTGTTCCTTAAGTCGTTTTTCAAAAGTTCTGCCTGTTTGTTCAATGTATATATTTACACAACTTCAATAATATACTCCACGATTTTGTTCTTTTTTAATTTTAGTCTTGTTTTTTAACAAATTTACCAAATTTATTGTTAGTTTTGTACGCAATATGAAGCATTTGTTTCTTTAAATATATGTTATGGACGAGGAGTCTACAGCTAAGGTTAGCTTCTGATTTTATTTACTGTTTGCTTTATTAAATTTTTATTTACTATTTGGTCTATTATACTTATTATGGAAATGACGTATTATATTTAAATGGGTGACCCCTTAGGTGTCCTAAAGAAGCGCTACATATTTAATTTTTTTTTAAATCGACCGTTTTAAAAATGGGGTAATAAACACTCTTACTCACAGGTCAGTCCACGCTACTGTACAACATTTCACCCAGAGCCAATGCCAATGTTGCCAAAGTTAATATAAAACTGAAATTCCATATAAAATTATAAAAAAATTATTTTCTACCTACTTGTATTTATCCATATACGAGCGAGGAAATCCAGGCACAAACACAATCAGCTTTTTTTTCTTTTTCATGGGAACACTCCTGGAAACACTTTATGTACACACAGTAATAGTGAAACAGAACCGATAGTTAGCTTTTGAAAATACATACAGATTATACTACAGATTATTAGATTTTATTACACGCGAGAAATTTGAAGTCCAGAAGGAACGCGTCAAAAAAAACAATATTCAAAGATTATTTATGTGCGGGCAGGATACACGCGTAAACCGAAAAAACAGAGCGGATCGCTGAGAGTGTGTTCGTGACCGACGAGAGACACAACGTATCCGGCCGCTGGTTGGTCTTGAACTAACAGACGCACGCGTCCAGCGCTATATGAAACTACTTCGCTCAGCCGATGTAAGGCGTCAAGTTCTCATTGGCATTTGACCTAGTGACGTACGTGGCTATTACTATTTCATAAGTTTTTTCGGGTTCTTTAAAACATAGTCCGTCGTAAATGTTCTTCAATTAATTGTACAAAAAGATATTACACAATGGAAAAGTCTTTACATTATTTTATTTTGTCTAGAGTTTAAGGTGTACATATGACAATACCGGCCAGAATTCCTTGATTGCTTACATGTATCGCAGTACCACACAGGTGTTTTTCTGGTTTGACGTCAGGTCACTTTTACCGCTGAATGAATTGAAAGAGCCATTTATGGCAATTTTTCTTCAATTTGTCTTTATCTCAGGAATTGCCGGTTTAAATATAATACGTCATTTCCATAACACCCTGTATACCCGTTATTTATTGCAACTTGTTTGATTATATTTAATTCTTTATTATAATTTTCTTCGTCTGATAAATAGGTTGTATATCTATTCCAGAGCTGTTTATCTGTTTCTATAGCCCTTTCTGTTGTTTAAGCTGTTTTCAGATCCTAGGTAACATCTCAGATAACCAGCGAAAAACAGCTAGGGTATGCGCAGTAGGACGGGAGCAAATTGATGATGAAACAGCCATAATTTGTCTTAATTTCATTAAATCTATATTATTTAATATTATATTGCTTTTTTCTTATAGATAAAATAAAAAGAGTTCCAATGAAAACACAGGCCACTCAAACCGAAGCAGGTTTAGGAAGAAAACCTCTCTCCGTAGCACATATTAATTTAAGCCCAAGAACAATGCAGCGGGTGAGTATTTGACCTTCCATTTTACTTCGTCCTCTAATCTTCCAAACCTATACGCTATGTACACCATAATTTTATCAATCACTGATCTGCGTATTGTACACATAATTATAGCTGAAACAAGTGTGGTAATCTGTTATATAAAATTTTACTTTATTATTAAATTTAAAAGGTTTCGCCTTACTTAGATAGTGATGTTTATTTACAATTTAACCAAAGGCCGACATTGTAACATTCAAAATTTTATTAGATATAAGTCATAGCACCAGGAAAATACACACAATCGAAGCGTCATTAGCTTTCGTACACTATTTTAGCATTTTCTAGTGTTGATGCCCACAAACGCACACGATCCTAAAGTTGCGAGTTTTGCCATTATTGTTTACGGATCCATCCAGATCAGTGGTTAATATACATAATATACAATTTTAGCAGGTCCTACAGGGATCGATGGCATGCAGTGCCCTCCCACTTGGGAATATACAGCCTGAGCCGGAGCTGGTATTGACGCTGGGTAGCTCACAAAACCTTACTATAAGATCGGCAAGCTGTTCTCCGGTAAATACCCTACTACGCCATTACATGTAAACTATTGTCGGTGCAGTACAATGATTTAAGATCTGCAATAAAATTAATGTTTGGTGGAAAAAGCACTTTTACGAAATAAAACGTTTGGATCACTCAATAAGCGACCGTTATGTTAGAAGTCGTAGCCGAACCAATCATAAGAGAAATTTAACAAATCTATTTAAAAAATAAGAAGTCTATACTTATCAGGTGGTATTAATATCAAATACCAATTGTACGGAAAAATTATTATTTTTCCAGATAACCCAATGATCCCTTATACAATAAGGTCGTCTTTAGTCTACACAGTAGCACTTTAATTTTCTTGGTAGTACCATTCAATCTGAAATAGTATTTTGTGTACTGTGTAGACTAAATGTGACCTTATTGTATACAGGGTCCGCAAACGTAGCGTGGACGGAAGATTAAATCATTATCGAAGAACTTATCAACAATACTAAAACAGCATGAGATATTGGATTAAAAGCGGCATGTTTCAAAAATATTTTACATTATACAGGGTGTCCCAAAAAAGTGTGACAGCATAAAGTTATATTTTTTAAATCGGACACCCAGTATTTTATTGCATATTTATTTTATTTAAGTTGGTTATGTAGTTTCGGAAAAATAAATTAAAAACTAAAAAAAAAAGTTTTGCAGTCCTGAATAAAAAAATCAAAAAAAAACAATCCAGAACTATTTTTTTAACCTCGGCATTGAGTGAAATTTATGAAAAGAGGTCTAGAGATGCTATGAATGTAATTGCGATTATTTATTTTATACAGGGTGTTCATAATAAGCTTTCAAAAACCCCACATTTTAAAATAATTTTCTCAAATGGAACACCCTGTATATTATTTGGCTATTTCACGTAGAATTCATAGACAATTGTTTTTTGTAATACAAGCATATAGTTAAGTTATATCCAGCCGTTTTCGAAATAATTATAAATATCATAAATTATGTTGTTTAAATAGAGTTTTTATTGGGAAATTTTGTTATAGGCGACTAGACTAATAATTATAAACTAAAGTAAATGTTCAAAATAGCTTCCATTTACTCTTAGAGTTTACCGTATTTTAGTTATTTCGATATAAATTTTAAAAGTCTACATTTTTGCTACTTTTATTTATATAATTTTATTTTTTATTTTTAATCGAGTTGCCATGATTTTTTTTGTTTACATTGTCACTATGACAGCCAAATAAAATTATTTACATTTGTTCAGTCGTCGAAATTAAGTACTAACTTACACAAAATGTCGAATTTTACAACTTTAGAAATGGTACATATGATTTTTATACTGGGTGAATGTGCAAGAAATTGCCCCCTCGCGAGCCGAGTGTATGCTGAAAGATATCCAGATATTGCGAGAAAGCCGAGACCATAAACCTTCGAGAAGTTGTTGCAAAGATTTGCAGCAACAGGAAGCACTGCGCACACAAAAAGGATGATAATCAATAAACCCGTTATTAATGAAGAAAATGAATTAAGAGTTCTGTTGGCAGTAGAGGAAAATCATTAAATTAATTAAAAGGAAGCTATTTTGAACATTTACTTTAGTTTACAATTATTAGTCTACTCGCCTATAACAAAATTTCCCAATAAAAACTCTATTTAAACAACATAATTTACGATATTTACAATTATTTCGAAAACGGCTGGATATAACTTATATACTTATATTACAAAAAAAAATTGTCTATGAATTCTACGTCAAATAGGTAAATAATATATAGGGTGTTCCATTTGAAAAACTTGAGAAAAATTATTTTAAAATACGGGGTTTTTGAAAGCATATTATGAACACCCTGTATAAAATAAATAAACGCAATTACATTCATAGTATCTCTAGACCTCTTGTCATAAATTTCACTCAATGCCGAGGTTCAAAAGATAGTTCTGGATTGTTTTTTTTTTTGATTTTTTTATTCAGGACTGCAAAACTTTTTTTTTTAGTTTTTAATTTATTTCTCCGAAACTACTAAACCAAATTAAATAAAATTTGAGGCACTTATAAACGATAGTAATACGAACCTAAATATGCAATAAAATACTGGGTGTCCCATTTAAAAAAATATAACTTTATGCTGTCACACTTTTTTGGGCCAGCCTGTATAATGTAAAATATTTTCAAATTCAATATCTCAAGCTGTTTTAGTATTGTTGATAAGTTCTTCGATAGCGATTTAATCTTTAGTCCACGCTTCGTTTGCGGACCCTGTATAAGGGATCATCGGGTGGTATGGAAAAATAATAATTTTTCCTTACAATTGGTATTTGATATTAATACCACCTGATAAGTATAGACATTTTTTAAATAGATTTTTTAAATTTGATTTAATCAAATAACGTCTATTCAGATTGTGTGGGACTGCTAAGAGATGGCGCTGCGCGCTGTATTTTCTCGACTACCGTCGATAATGCAGCGTTAAGTTAGAGTCCTCTCTGATGGTAGGTATCTACACCTACCCCGTACTGACGAGAACAAATGAGTTCGAAACTGGTCGGCAGGTGATTGCATCTTATCAATGGTATCTTGGTAGTACCATTCAATCTGAGATAGTATTTTAAAGTGCTACTGTGTAGACTAAATATGACCTTATTGTATAAGGTATCACGGCCCATCGGGTGATCGGGAAAAATAATAATTCTTCCGTACAATTGGTATTAGATATTTAACAGCTGAAATTTATTTCGGATAGACAACATACGTATTTTCTTCCTAATTTTTTTCTCCGTCTTTGTGTAATATGACAGCAGTAACGGCCATCTAGTTTACAAGTGCCCACATTGTACCTCAACATTATAAAAATTGGATATAACATACATGTTCGGATGGAAATTAAAAAAGTAGCTGCATTAATAGCACACGATACAGCCAAAATTCATGAGAAATAAATGATTAAAGTTAAAAACATATTTTTTTTAATAAGATAAATACTCTACAGGGCGTCCGCTAATTAATAGTACATGGAAAAACCACAGACTCCTTACTTAAAAATATTAGGACTTAATTATACTTACCAATATCCGAAAGTTAATATTAACTGAGATACAGGGTGTTAAAGTTGAAACTTCATTTTTGTTTTCCTCTAATAACTTTGAGAGAAACCAATGTTTTTTTACAAAATTTAGCAATTAGGGTTTTCTTAGGACGAGAAATTGATTTTTCTGTGAAAATTTAATTTACAATGTAGGGCATATCTCGCACATTTATTAGGTCATGACTTTTTTGTGCCTCAGTGTATTCAAGTTTTTAATGAAAATAATACTTTTCTCATATTCATTACGTAAAAAAAGGTAAAGAAGAATTTCTTCTTCTTGTTCCGGAGTTAGTCTTCGGGCGCCCTTAGGACGAACGGTACCTGTTTCGCCTAATCCGTCGTAAATAGTTTTGAAGATCTTAAAATCAGGTTGTCTTCGATTTGGACAGAGTTCCGAATATCGTCTCTGGATACCTCGTCCATTAAAATTGTGTCTCGGCATTGTTACTTAACTTACGATAAACTCAAAAATGAAACCTTTTCTCACACAGCTATCTTACAATAATCAACAAACAAATAATAGCATTGTGATTTCATAACAACTGCATCTCTAAATTTCATTTGTTTCCTCATAAATTACTTTAAGAAAAAAATTTTGGTTGCGAATTAATAGTATTGAGCAAGGTGCACTAAACAATTTAAATGCAAATATCTCCGAAACGGTAACTCTGGGCAACCTAAACTTAGGATACCTTTTTTAAGTAATAAATATGAGAAAAGTAATATTTTCATTAAAAGCTTAAATACACTGACGCACAAAAAAGTTATAACCTAATAGATGTGCGAAAAATTCCGCAGACAGCGCACCCTATATTGTACAATAAATTTTCACAAAGAAATCAGTTTCTCTTCCTAAAAAACCATAATTGCCAAGTTTTGTAAAAAAAACGTTGGTTTCTCGCAAATATATTGGAGAAACACAAAAATTAAGTTTTAACTTTAACATCCTGTATCTCAGTTAATATCAACTTTCGCATATACAGGGTGTTATGGAAATGACGTATTATATTTAAATGCGTGACTCCTTGGGTGTCCTAGAGAAGCGCTACATATTTTATTTTTATTAAATCGACCGTTTTAAAAGTGGGGTAATAAACACTCTTACTCCCATGTCAGTCCACGCTACTGTACAACATTTCACCCAGAGCCAATTGCAATGTTGCCACACTTAATGTAAAACTGAAATTCCATATAAAATTATAAAAATAAATTATTTTCTACCTACTTGTATTTATCCTTATACCTAAAGAGCGAGGAAATCCAGGCACAAACTCAATCAGTTTTTTTTTCTTTTTCATGGGAACACTTCTGGAAACACTTTATGTACACACAGTAATAGTGAAACAGAACCGATAGTTAGCTTTTGAAAATACAATAATACAGATTATACTACAGATTATGAGATTTTATTACACGCGAGAAATTTGACGTCCAGAACAGACGCGTCAATAAAAACAATATTTAAAGATTATTTATGGACGGGCAAGATACACGCGTGAACCGAAAAAACAGAGCGAATCGCTGAGAGTATGTTGATGATCGACGAGACACAACGTATCCTGCCGCTGGTTGGTCTGGAACTAACAAACGCACGCGTGCGGCGCTATATGAAATTACTTCGCTCAGCCGATGTAAGGCGTCAAGAGGTCGTTGGCATTTGACCTAGTGACGTACGTGGCTATTACTATTCCATATGTTTTTTCGGGTTGATTAAAACATAGTCCGTCGTAAATGTTCTTCAATTAATTGTACAAAAAGGTATTACAGAATGGAAAAGTGTTTAAATTATTTTATTTTGTCTAAAGAGTTTAAGGTGTACATATGACAACACCGGTCAGAATTCCTTGATTGCTTGCATGTATCGCAGTGCCACACAGGTGTTTTTCTGGTTTGACGTCAGGTCACTTTTACCGCTGAATGAATTGAAAGCGCCATATATGGCTATTTTTCTTCAATTTGTCTTTATCTCAGGAATTGCAGGTTTAAATATAATACGTCATTTCCATAACACCCTGTAGGTAAGTATAATTAAATCCTAATATTTTTACGTAATCGGTCTGTGGCTTTTCCATGTACCATTAATTAACCGACGCCCTGTATAATGCGAGTTTGTAATTCGAATAAATTCAGTAAACCCAGTGCAGTTTTTTTTTATATATTAGTATGTTTTCTAATCAATTTGCGACATTAATAAAGTAGACCTTTTGTTAATACTTTGATATTTGGATTATCTGGTGCATGAAAGTTGAGAATTATTGATGTTTTAATTGTTTAAATATACAGGTAATATTTTTTGACAAATTTTGTTTATTCCCTCATTCACAACATAAACTATGGAAACCGTTTGCAAATAGTCAAAAATTAAGTCTCAGCAGTGGGACCAAATAGGTGAATAAATAGAAAAGTGTTTTAGAATCACGATCTGTCCCCGAAAAAATCGAAAAGAAAATAATAATAACAAAATTAATTTTTATCCATTAAAATCCCTTGTCGACAAACTGATCTAACTGATCTAAAATTTCTAATTATTTTAGAAAAAACAACGATGTTTTCCGAAGGAGAATTCTAAAGCGAAATTCAATTTATAGTATTAGCAAATTAGATTTATAATTAAAATTTGCGAAATGCATTCACGCGACGCGAATCTAAATATTCTATTTATCAGAGTCCTGCTGCTGGCATAAATGTGATTAACAAGTATCTACTCGACCGGCGACTTGTAAATCCAAACACCTTGTTACTCATACTTTGTTAGCGTATAATTTTGGTGTAGGCGCTTTTACTGTTAATCCATTATTTTGTGACAGCGCTATATTATACTATACCATGAAGGGCACTAGAAAAGTTTTCTTCCTAACATTGCCACAAAAGTCTCACGATCTTATTAATTAGTGACCACGATACAATTGGCACTAGCCGTTCCAAATTCGTTTACCGTTTGTACAAAGATCATATCCCCGAACCAATAACCATTTCTTATTTATAATTTATTCGACCTAAAAACAACTTTTTTGAGTTAAATGGCTAGTCAAACTATAATAAACAAATGAATACCTATTTTATTTCAAACTCTGACATGGTTTTTACGCTTAACTACTACTAATGAATCGCTGTGCTAGCATTTCACCTTAAATGTTAAGATTTTTCAAGAATGTGCTTATTATTAGTCTAGCCGCCTATGCTATTTAAACAACATAATTTATGAAATTTGGAATTATTTCGAAAACGGATAGAAATAACTTTTATGCTTGTATTACAGAAAAAGATTGCTTATGAAGTCTACATCAAATAGCCTAATAATATACAGGGAAACATTTGAAAATCTTGAGAAAATTATTTTGAAACGCTTATTATGAACACCCTGTATAAAATAGATGAACGCTATTATATGCATAGTATCTCTATACCTCTCTTGTCATAAATCTCACTCAAGGCCGTGGTTTTGGTTGGATTGTTTTTCGATTTTGTTTTTCAGAATTGCAAAACTTTTTTTTCAGTTTTTGGTTGATTGCTCCTAAACTACAGAACCAAATAATATAAAATTTTAGGCAATTATAAAGGACACTAATACGAATCTAAATATGCAATATAAAGCAAATACCACTACAATAAGAAAGAGTTCCGATAAACTTTCATAATATCCGTCGAAATCATATGGGAACCGCAAACGCGTGTAAGCTACTTCCTGCGGTATATCATACCTTGTATTTATTGTATCATGGGTGGTGATAGTCTACTAATAGAAAACGCATATTTTCTTGGTAGTACGATCCAATCTGAATTATTATTTTGTTACTTAACTATATTAGACACACTACCCAAAGTTTTGCTCTATAATTCAGCGCTCGACGAGGTCTTTGTCGCTTTGTGAACTCGTTCATTGTCACGACGATGAAGAACATTTTGTGACGCAAACCAGGACGTTCTCGATCATTAGATCTGTTCTGTTGTTAGTTCCCCTTACTACGTATAGCAGGAATAACATTGGATGACGCCATAAGTATATTTTTTATTATTAGAAAGAAAACTTTTCCAATGCCCTTAGTATTTTGCACGCGCTATTCTGCAACGTGTCATTTTTGACCTCACTTCGGTGTATCGGCGACATTTTGTCCTGAGGTAAGGCTATTACGTATATCACGTGTCCCTGTATTTTCAGGTAAAAATGGTATCACAAGGAGCTCAAACCAACGGATTAAACGGACGAAAACTTACAAAGTCACTATCTGAAGCAGGAACTAAATTTTCATTTCCTTCCAGTAAGGACACTAGTTTTTTTGAAACTATTTTTGATCACGAGCCGCTACAAAGGTTAGTATTTCACTTTTTTCAAAGAACGGTGACGATACTTCTTGATGACTGAAACTTTCTCTACTCACCTTGAACCTTTCCTCTAAACCATTTAATGGAGCTATAATTATGTAACCAAGTAATAATTAACGGTAACCTGTATATGATATGCGATTAAATCCCTAAACATAAATAGGTATTTAAATATCCGTTGCAGGACTCAATCCGATGAACCTCCAAGATCGCCTTTTATGGTAACAACACCGCCACTGGCTTATCAGCAACCCCAGGAAAATCCACCTCCACCTCAGAGTGAAACATCTTCCCTTTCAAGATCAGAAGAACATGAATCGGAAGATTCTACTGAACTAAAAAAGGAGATTTTCATTGATTTTAAACCCCAAGGTCCAGTATCCCAGGGAAAATTTGCCAAGAAGCCACTTTTGAAAACTGCTTCAGATGGAGTAATTTTAGTTGAACAAAGAAAGTCTCAAAGGTCTGATGATAGTGTTGTTCCGAACATTAGACCATATAGCTCAATTAGTAATGAAAATATACAAATCGAGGATGAACAGCGAATATTTACCCCTTATTTTCAGAAAGGTAGGAAAAATAGATTTACTAAAAAAATTATTCGTGTTTATTCTCAAGGCTATATGTTTGACTCGACGGTAAGGGTTCCTGATAATCAGGGAACTACTTGATAAAGAGGCAATTATTAAAAGATGGAATGAAAGCGAGCGAGAGATTTTTCTTTGTACGCTAAGTGCAGGTGAATTGGTACTCCTTTGAGTCACTTAAAAATATATGGTGTGGCCAACCCTAAAACACCCTAGTCTCTTTGGGTTTTTCGTTATTTTTTTTAAATGCATACTGTAAATCTACATAAGTTTCTATCGATTAGGTTGCCCTGCCACTAGTTTTATATTGAACTATTTATCGAATATAAGTTTTCTTTTAGCACCAATAAAAAACGAAGGTATCTGTAAGCCTCTAGACGAAAACATTTATTCATCGGTTGATGGTGGTATTTACGGGCAGGATTCCATAGATGAGGAATTTCACGAGAATATTATTTACAATAAGATGTACAGGTAAATATACTATTCATCATTTCACTTCACTTTGAAATGGACTACTTCAAAATATAAAAAAGGTTAATCCAGAATTAAAATCGCCAAAGAGAGAACAAATAGTCACAAGAAACAGATTGAAAGGAAGTATTCACATGTTATCTTTCGAGCTAGCTATGCACGACGAACCATAAGGATATTATTCTGTCCATACAGGGCGTTCCTCAGACGTGTTAATATTTGAGAATGTTATTCCTTAGGTCATTTTATAAAGAAAAGTTCATATGAACATATATCCGCAACGGCTTAAATTTTTTGCTACAGGTTGTTGAATTTTTTTTATTAAATGGTTATTTTTTAATATCTCCGAAAGTACTTTAGATATTATTTTCAATTTTGGTATGTGTTAATAGGATATAGAACTACAAATTTTAGTTTGAAAAGTTATTCAATTGTTCCACCAGTGGCGTCCCTGCAAACATGTCCTCTGATATTTTTTACAAAAAAAAATGGTACGCCACTGACATTTTTCCATTTGGATTTGTTTTCTGATTATCCTGGTCAATTCTACATGAAAAGGGTCTCTTGAGTTTTCTCGTCAGATTCAGTCAGATCTTGATTAAAACAATTAAATTCAAATTGCTTCATTTAGCAGTATTGACGAATACTTTTTGAGGACATACATCTAGTTATCCTGGAATAAATGACGTTTTTACAAACATCGTTTTCCCACTAATACTTGTTGACATAAAGTAAGTTATTGGTGCTCAAAACCATCTCATAAGTATTATTTCTTCGATTTTTAGTGTTTTTTCGAATTTATTTTATTTTTTCGCTGTTTTATTCGAATATGATGAATTATACGAATGCGGAAATGGCGGTAATGTATTACGTATATGGTCTCGCAGACGCTAATGCAACAGAAGCGAGACGTATTTATCAGGAAAGATATCCTAATCGTGCCTTGCCAGGTATCCGGATCTTTTCGACTATTCATCGCTGTCTTAGTGAAACTGGTAGTTTCCATAAAGGTACTTCGGAAGGTTGACCTCGAACTGTCAGAACATCCGAGATTGAGGCAGCGGTGCTGCAGGAAATCGACCAACATCCTGAGAAGAGTACGATGAAGATCGCTAGAGGTCTGAATATTTGTCATCAAATTGTTTGGCGAATTTTGTTTGATCATTTGCTGTATCCGTACCATATTCTAAGAGTACAGGCATTGCTTCTCAGGGATTTTCCACAGCGTATGAACTTCTGTCAGTGGTACCTTCAGAATGTTATACTAAATCCGCAGTTTGAGTCATAAATTATGTTCGCAGACGAAGTAAATGTTTCTAGGAATGTTATTCAAAATTTCCATAATAATCATGTGTGGGCGGAAGAAAACCCCCATGCCATAACCGAAACCCATTTCCAACAGCAATTTTCGGTTAATGCATGGGCAGGAATTATTGGTAATCATCTTATCGGTCCATGTTTTATATCCACATGGAAAAATGTCAGTGGCGTACCATCTTTTTTGTAAAAAATATCAGAGGACATGTTTGCAAGGACGCCACTGGTGGAACAATTGAATAACTTTTCTAACTAAAATTTGTGGTTCTATATCCTATTAACACATGCCAAAATTGAAAATAATATCTAAAGTACTTTCGGAGATATTAAAAAATTACCATTTAATAAATAAGAATTCAACACCTGTAGCAAAAAATTTAAGCCCTTGCTCATATGTTCATATGAACTTTTCTTTATAAAATGACCTAAGGAATCATACCCTGAAATATTAGTACGTCATTAAGGAACACCCTATATGTTTTGTTGTACTGTTTGCTAATTTAATAAGTATTTTTTTAACTTAATTATATAGGGATGTCCTCTAGGCTCATTAGAATTTATATATTTTATTTTATCATTTCATTTTGATAGCAGAAAAAATATTTTAAATTACAATAAAACCTTTTATATGTTTATAATCCTATCGTTTCAATTTAGTAACTTATTGTAACTTTATTATTTAATATTTTTAGGCCAGAGTCACAAGATCAGGATTTAGAAGTGATTAAAGAAGGCAATTCTCCATCTGACGAATGCATTGTGCCATTTATTTGTTTGCGACCTGAAATGAAAGTGTCGCCATTTGCATCCAGTGATTCATTAACCAACGATATAAGGTAATGTGAAATATGTACGATATTGCTTGTATTAATCTAAGGATTTTTATCTAAAAAAAAGTTATGACACTTTGGGCGGTCTTAAATGCCATTGATCGTGACTGAAAAATATCATAGTAGCAAAGGTGAATTGTTTAATCAAAAAATATCCAGACACAGTCAGCGAACTTAAGACCGCGGCAGACGCTGAAGGATTTCACCATACGTGCGTTAAGTATACTCTTATATAGTAGTGCGAATATAACTGCTAACATTTGCTTAGCAACAGCCATATACGGATATAAAGTAAATGTTATATTAGCTGGCTGTATTTTTGATAATATGAAATTGTAGAAGAACTGACGAATTCTTTAGAATTAAAAACAGGACGACCAACTTAATTAATGGTCAGTCAAGTAGTGAGAATTGTAAATTCATAGGGTAGTTACTGATGTAAATAAATGATTCTTTGTTGCTTCGATTGTTGTATATTTTAGGTGTTACTGAATTAAATGTTTTGTTTGAAAAACCAACAAATTAAAATGTGTGAGTGTTGACAGTTATTACAACAATTGTTGCCTTCGTTGTACAGAAAACAATGAGAATGTATTGATAGTTATAAACCAAAATAATACACTATTCACAGTTAAATAATGTGTGTTACTAAGAGATTCATAATACGCACAAAGTTTTCATTACAGTTTTCAACTTGAGTGTCTTAATTTTACTAATATAAAAACATATTCTTAGAGAGATACAATTAACAAGTAAATGATAGTTGACTGTAGGTACACAATACAACTGTATTATCACTTCTTGAGAATGTCTTGCTTGGAAAATAAATATTGTTATCAGTTTACCTTTATTCTTATAGTGTCGTTTAAAAAAGGATATAATATAGTGAGTTAGCTTGCTCAATTGTTGCTGATATCAACTGTATTTACATGTTCAGCAAAGTTAGTTGCTTCCTGTTTATTTTTACGTCCATCGGGTGAATACATAGTTTTAACACACTTCTGGGTTTTGTTTGTTACTATTTTTATTGAATACATACGATAGGAACAAAACTATCGAGGGTCGAGTTTGTTATAAACCTGCTACGGGTTTCCGTCAAAACAGTGATAAAGGGTAAAATATACAAATTAATCGTGGCGGCTGTCATTTGTTGAGGTCACACGTGTGACAGGGCACAATATTTCTAGCCGTCTGGATGACTGTGATGACGTCACTGTTAGAGAGCTGTCGAGCGCAAGTTGTCTCTAGAACTGATGTACGCAGACTCTCTTTGAAACGGGAAAGAAATTCGACAGCGGTCGGTAAGTAAAGAGGGGGGGGGGGGTGTCGTTCAACTGGTCTGAGAGCTGTCGTCAATGATCGGTGAGTGGAGAGAATAAGCGCGATTGTTTGCGTTTACTTCTCGTGTGGATAAGTCGAATTCGGTTCAGAATGAGACTAGACAAACGTAAATTTTTGAGTTCAGGTTAACCCGGGGTTACGAATGTCAACTCAGGGGGAAAAGCCACCGACTCCAACAATAAAAGAAAAAATCAGATTAATCAAGAAAAATTTTACGGCTTTAGTGATCAGGATATGCTTGAATCGGCAGAAATATTAAAACAAACAACAGGTAGTATCAGTGACTTATTAAATCCAGAAAAAACCGGGCCTAAGGTATGAAATATTTCTATAAGGACGTAGGACCATAACAGGTACTATATATTGAACCATTGGAACAAAAATTTTCGGGTAAATTAAATGCGATTAAAATAAATCTGAATATATTTTCATGTCACCCTAAAATAGACGGAAAAATTTAGGAAATAGAATCGATTGGTAGGGCAAAAATTAAATTCATTTTTAAAGAGTATAAATCTGCAAATATATTAATTAATTCTAAAAAGCAGGAGTCATTGACTGGGAATTTACGGAAGAATTCTTAAAGTCAAATATCAAACCTTTTGATATGCATTCGGCGTTCACGGTTAAAAACGTACAAAGAGTCACCTTGAAAGAACTTGACAGCAACAAAAACCAGTAATGGACTCTAACGGTCGGGCAAAATGGATTCCAGGTCTAACCATTATAGTAACATTTAAAACCCAATTTTTACCGGAATATGTAGGGATAGGGAGGGCATGTTAGATACCCAGTTGAAAAATATATACAAAAGGTTATTCTCTGTTACAACTGCAGCAGGTACGGTATATGTAACATGTGTACCTATGTATAGATATAATAATATGTACCGTGAAAAGCACATTAGGTTAAGTCATTGTTATTAAGCGAATCAAGAAAGAACATGACAATGTTAAGTAAAACAACTTTCAAAAATAGTCTGGCATTGTTGGAGATTTTCCAGTGCCATTGAAACTTACACACACACACAAAGAACAATGCGGCTTAGATGCAATTGTTGTGTATGAAGGAAGAATAAGGTAATTGTTTCTACCAGGGATGTTTAGAAATTAAATATAATTGTAATTAGATAAAAAGACACGATTGTTGAAATTAGTTCTCCAATAGAAATATAAAAATATTTTATATTCGTGAACAAATCCCAGATCATTTGATTGGTCCTAAGGACTTGCCAATCAGCCTTAAAGGTGCTGATACCTTATATTCATCGCCAATAATTATTTCTATTTATTTTCAGAGATCAGTCTGACGGTATTTGGAATGAATCTCAAGTAACCGTATTACAAGTTGATTCTGGTACTGACAATGGAACCGCTGTTAGTAGCTCAGAAATGCTATCGATTAGTTCTCCAGGTTGGTAACAATTTAATATGTTGCCTATTTTTTTTTGGGTTTTCCAAACTGATTTTGACGACAAAATTGCATATTGCAAAGTTTAGGAATTTGAAAAATTTGTGAACTACACGATACACGACACTCAAAATATAAATGTCAATAATGATACATAATAATGATGTGAATATCTAAATTTTATCATTTCCCTCTAAAACGCTGGAATTGCATCTCGTTTCCAATGAAAAATGTTGTCTGTTTTATCCAATTTCATTAACTGATGAAACAAAAATATGTAAAAAATACCAGGGCTTTAATTTATTATGTTTCAAAGACAAGTATATGAACATAAAGCAGAAGTTTTTCTTCTGTAACAGACTATTATTTTGACATTGTTATGAGGCATATTTCGTAGGTCCAGCAAATCTGCTTACAAATCTTCTTACGCCTTCATCGAGAAGAAAACATCTCCTTATGCTTCAGCATCAGCAAAGGTCATCAATAGATACTGAGGCACTAGACGCCGAAGAAGCTGTAGAACAAGAGATATATCCAAAAATTATAGTGGACAAGCCGTCGAATAAAGTAAGTCTAACTTTAAGTAATTTTTAATAATACTTGATATAGACTAGCTATGTGGCGTGGCGTAATGTATCTTCGTTTTGTTTCTATGATGCTCCCAAAGAGCAACATGTTATCGCAAAAAAATAAGTAATAATTTTGATCCCACTTGACTTAGTGTCTTTTTATTCAAGTATAGTATACACTCGTGAAAACCAGCGTAGAATAGAATAGCTAGTTGCTGTAGAAATAAGCACTCAATACCCTCAATATGATAAAATAATCGTGGTCCTAAATTCTAGCCCTGGGGAACCAGATGATTAATTATACGTTTCCATTTTTAGCTTGAACTTCCTTCTTCCCTACCAATTTCTTCTAAACAGAATTCTTCAGTATTTAAAATGGGTCACCAACGTACGCTCTCGCCCTTACGGCGACGTAAGGTTTCAGATTCCCCTCCCGTACCAGCTGAATCTCCGCTGCCTGCGGTCGTACCTGACTTACTGCTAGCAAGAACTGACTCGGGTAAAACAAATACAGACATTTCTGAAAGTACCACCACTGATGACTATATAACTGCTAATTCTGGAACAGACAGCTCAAGGAAAAGTGCTTCTTTTCAGGTATTCTCAATAAAATTGTACTAATAACTCAAAAGTTGTGGTTGTGATATAGTAATTACATATGTATAGGTTTGGCAAAGAACTGTTACAATCAGACGTCTAACGGACGGAAAAGAGAACGTAATATACCAGTTATAAATTAAAAAAAGAGGAAACAGATTATTTCTTTGTCGGATCCTAATTCTCTTGCTTTCTTCCTCTCAGCCGTCGATACAGTGTTGCCCGGTTTAGTAAAATTTCACATCCAAAATGTACTTATTATTTTAAAATTTGAATCTATTGCATTATTATTTAATTTCCTTAAATACCTTTGTCTTTAATGTACAATACATAAATCAGTAGCGTAACGAGACTGACCGAAATTAGGTATGTACTTATAGCAATATTTTCCGAAGTTTTATAAGTCTGGTCTTAATAAAATGCTATATTATTTAATAGAATTATTATTAATTACTCCAACATTAGAGCGATTGATAATTGCCGGTCCCATTTTTCTCGACTTTCCATCATGACACTGTTTGGCCAGATAGTCTTTGAGAATATATGTTACATAAAAAAAACGCATTCACGACACACACAATGGCATCCACCAGCATTACACCCGATTTAGGGCCGATATTTTGAATGTTACCTTAAGTTAGACCTTAAAACTGTGTCTTAAATTAATTTGAGGATCAATTGACGCGTTAAGTCTCAAATTGCCACGTCTATTCCTTTCGATAAGAGTTAAAAATAACTTCTTTTTTACAAGTGCCTCTTTTTATGCTTGTTCTCTTCACCGAAAGTGGCACTATCCAGACCTCTCCGAGAGAGCGGGCGGGAAAGTATCGAAGCAGTTCCCACCCGCTTCGAGTCACCATGTACTCCTCATAGTTTTTTACTTACTTAACTTTTTATTTCAATATTCATATTTACAATACATGTCATATATACATAGTTATTTCATAATATATAGAATATATAATACAAAAATATATATACTCTGTGCGGTGGATTCCTTGTCGGTTTCCCGCTCAGGATAAGCAGCCAGGGGGAGACCTACCCGGGGTTGATGGTAGCCTTTTTCGAGTCAGTGCTCTTTGGAGGCTTTTGGAAATCAAAACCCTGTCGGGAGATTTACGAGCCTTGCGGTTAAGAATATTGCATTTGATTATGTTTTTACTGGAAAAACTTACTTAAAAACCAGTTTTAAAGAGACCAACATGTGGTGGTATCATGATAATTATCGTGGGTTTAGTTAGATATGTACATATTATGCACACTTGCTTGTATTTACATTTATTTACATTTTTAGTTTTATTTACATATTTACAGATTCCTCCATTCATTGTTCCTGATTCGTTCTCCGTTCAGTCCTATTTCATAATTTTTTAACTGATAAATAAATAAAACCAGAGATGTCGAGTGCTGGAATTTATCCCGCGACTCTCAGATCGCCAGGCGTACACTCTGCCACTAGGCAACCGAGCCTTATATACAAGCGATAATAAATAGCGGAATATAATATATAAATTGAATTTTCAAAGATGTTTTAGAAAAATGTTTGAAAAATTTCTTTATTTATTTGGCCTCGGAGCACGGTACATATCTCGGGCCGTCGGAGGCTTTACGGACTCGTGCGGTGGCCTCCATCACCTTCGGCTCGGTCGGCCATCTCCGCATCTCGTCCGTAAAACCCCCTTTTCGGCCCTTGATACATAATGTACTATAATATACTGTCAAACTTGTGTTAAGGAGGACTTACATCATTATGTACCTTAAGACCCGTTTGAAATATCGGCCCTGAAGCCTCAACTTATGCTGTTCAGAAATGGCACAATTGATATTGACTTATTTAATCTACTACCACATTTATTCAGGGGGCTAGATCTTGAACTATTCAATAAGGAAATTCAAAGAGGCGTTGAGAAGAAACAAGGACTTAAATATGTTAGTTTAGTTCTCCCACATTTATTTTATATTTTTTATTGGCTAGTTAATATGTACGTGTTTGTTTATTCATTTTATTTGTTTTGGGGCGGCTATATCCAAGTCCTGGTAAAGTAGCTGTTGCTTGCCAGTCAGTGAAAATGTCCTAGATTAATGTAACAGGAAGTTACCGGCACTTGGATATAGCCACCCTTAGTGAGTTATTGAGGGGTTTTGTAATTTTTCTTGATTTCCTCATTTTGTTTCTATTATATATTTTTATTTTTTTTATTTGTTTAGTGACGTTTCAATGAAAATGTAGTTTTTCTGTTGACAAATAAAAATTGAAATTGAGAACCCTTTAGTTTTAAATTCTAGTGAATTGTTGAAGCTCCATCTTATGGTAGTGATTTTTCTTTATTTAGTTTATAACTGGTACATTACTCTCTCTTTCCCGTCCGTTAGGCGTTTGATTGCAATAGATGTTTGCCAAACCTGTATACTTATGTATACACTATACAGTGTATTGTATCCCAAATTCAGTGCGGCCCCAGTTGTTATTGGAGTTAAAATCATGATAAAGTTGGGGAAAATTTGTGGAATTTATTGCTAATTTCAAATACTTCTTAAACAATTTTCCAAAGTACAGTGGCGGATTTAAGGAAAAAGGCCCAGTGGGCAAAATTTCTTTTGAATCCTCTTCTCGCTTTCTTCTCTGTTTCTGTCTCACTGTTAACTGAATTTAGACGCGCGGGGGCACCCGGTGGCCCCTTTAGAACGTTTTTGATAAGTCAGAAATATTCGACACACTTTGAGAAAATCGTAGACGTTTTAAATATCTGATTGATTACAAAAGTTATTTGATTTTATATTTAATTTACGATAGTTATCAAGCATTGCAATTATTCTGATAACAGGGGGCCCCTGAATGAAAATTGAACTTGTGCTGCCCACAAGGGACTCACCGAAACATTTTTTCAACAAAAAAATAAAAAAAAGAAATCGAAGGTGTAACTTTCAGCAAGAGGGGCCCTGAAAGCCTTTCGTCGGGGGGGGGGGGGGGGGGGGGGGGGGGGAGGGCAGTGGGCAAGCGCGCTTTTGCCCACCTGTTAAATCCGCCACTGCCAAAGTACTTATTTCAAAGTTTAGAGTTAGGACAACCCGAAATTAACGGATTTTGTTTTTTATTAATATCGCGTTAATTAGTTATCTGGTAATTCGAAATATTGGAAAGTGTTCTCAAATATCTTAAACATCAAATGCTTCTGAAAATGCTAAAGAGACATAATTTCCTGAAATTTAACAATCCTAATTCCACCAATAATAAACATCCCAATTTAACAATCCTAATTCCACCAATACTAAACATCCCAATTTAACAATCCTAATTCCACCAATAATAAACATCCCAATTTAACAATCCCAATTCCACCAATAATAAACATCCCAATTTAACAATCCTAATTCCACCAATAATAAACATCCCAATTTCCACCAATAATAAACATCCCAATTTAACAATCCTAATTCCACCAATAATATACATCCGAATGATGAATTTGCGATGCATTTTACAGTAAGCGAGGTCGAAGGAAATGGATTTATAGTTATAAAATATATTTTATAGGGCTTTGAAAAACAGCTGGCGCACCAGCAAGCATTTCAGCAAGCTGCAGTAAGTGCAACCACTCAAGACGGTGCCGGATCCAGCTTTGACAGCGCCAAGGGATCTTTAGATACTTTTGTAGCCGATGATATGGTACGTAAGAGGGATACTAGATGTTTTCTCTTTAATATTAATAAACTTCTTCTTCTTCTTCTTCTTGACACCTTTTCCAATTCTTTACCAGTGGTAAACGGTGGGAATTTTCAAATTGATAATAAATGTAACCAACTTGACTGGGGGCCAGGCCATAAGAAAAGTGTGGGTACAGGGACTCTCTAAGAATCTTCGGCACCGTCGAATGACCTACTGATAAACGTCTTTGTATAAAAAAAATGTCACTGTCATATGGGGGCTGCCACAGATTAACATCTAAAAAAAGCACTGTTGTAATAGTATTTTTACGAGCCGCGAAATCGCGTTCCAGACTTCTTTAGAACTATTTTCCGCATACGTTTTGTTAAGGTTGTCGGCTTGTGAACTAAGTTTGACTTTTCGCGTGGATGCTGGCACTGCCAGTGTTGACATAACCCCATAAGAAAAAGTCTAATGGCGTCAGATCAGGGGATCGTGCTGGCTATTCCATCAATCCACGCGATCCACCGATTTGGAAATATTCGGTTGAGGTAGTGCCGGACATTGATTTGGTTAAAGACTATAAAGAGAACATTTTATTTCTTATTGATAAGTTACTGGGTAACCGAAATATGGGAGGGTGTCTCAAAATGTAAAATTCTCAAAAACATCCCGTATAACAAAACAAGGAGGCCTAGAAAAATTCTAATTGGGGCATAGTTTGTTTCACAAAAAAGTAGCATAGTCGCTACTACTAACGGCGATACCCACGTGAAACCATCGAAAAGTCGACACCTTGTACATTCTGAGATATTAAAAGATTTTAACATCCTGTAGCAAGAAACTCTGAACTTTCTTCATCCCAATATGAAATATTAGCACGTCATTAAGGAACACCCTGTGTAGGTTAAAATGTATAATAAAATTACACTAAAATGAAACGTTTAACACTCTGTTTAGGTTGTGCCATCACTGTCTCCCTCTTATTCGCCAAATGGTCCATGCTCACCTGCTCAACCCACTTCCGCTAATCATAGTGCCTGCCACACCCCCGTGCCTCAGATTCGCACCGGCCGATCTACTCCGTCCGAAGACAGCAGCTCCTGTGGAAGTTATAGCGTAGGAGGGTCTACGCCAGATCTTCTCGACAGGCGAGTAATCTCTAATCTGCAGTGGAACCACAGACAATCGACAATTTCCTCTCACGTCCCTCCTCGTTGCGCCTTAACTCAAGATTAATCTATAAAATTTCATCGGCTTTCCGAAATATATCGATTTAATTGAATCGAAACATATCGCCTGACAAGTAGACCCCGCTACAGCTTGTTGACGAATAACCCAAAACCTAACCTCCAATATCAGGAATATATTTTTCGGCGAGAAGCAATGTTACCAGTAGTACAATAGTACTAGATTTAGTACCCTTCAAAGACACTTGGTGCTTCAGTACCTTCGACCTCAAATCGGGTACCTTTTCAAAATGCTCGATATATCGAGAGGTAACGGGTAAATAATTAATATTGACGTGAGTTAGGCAAGGACAACCCCTATGTTACCCTTTTTCTATGGAACGAAATCGAACTTTCTTTTTAAATATTATCAGTTGGGTATGGGACGGGACCTTTTCTTTAGATAGTGCCATCTATTTCTGTGCAAAAAATTAGTCCCAGGTTATAAAATCTAGTACTTTCTCAGTAGGAATCTAGTACAAAAAGGCAATAATCGACTTCTCTTCATCGATCGATATAAAAGCGATTGTTCGTGGTTCCACAGCAGGAAAGAAATGTAAATTTTTATTATAATACAGACTGTTATGGAAATGGTATTTTTATTAAAATTGCTAATTTGTGGTGCCACCCATAGGTGTGCGCCTCATATGCATTAGAATACTATATTTCAACTAAAATGCAAATTATGAATATTATTATTTGTAGGTATTGCGGGTTTAAATATAATTGCAAATTGCATTTCCATAATACCCTGTATATAGAAATAGCCTAAAGGAAATGGCTGTAAGTAATACTGCTTATTCCAAAGGACTTGTTTGTAAAATAATAGTACAGTGAAACCTCTCATAACGGAAACCTCTCATAATGGAAACCTCTCATAATGGACACCTCTAATAAGCGGACATCTTTTCATAGTCCTGAACTAGGTATATGAAATTCCATGAAAATGAACGGACGAGGACAGGCTGTTTTCATACAAAGAGTGCGAAAACTCTCCTTTAAACGGACAAAAAATTTTTAAGTATTTTGAGACGAATAAGTACGGTGCAAAAACTCTCTGAAGATAGACCGGCAGCAATAGCGTATGCGTGGCAGAGCGAAAGGACTTCGCCGAATGAAAGTATGTGTGATTCCCCGACGGCAGTCCGCCGTTTATTCGTGAGTTGTAAGGTTAAAATTGTAAACAATGACAATAAAACGTCGCGTTTTGAGTCTGAAAGAAAAAATTGATGTTGTGTATGTTTTCAATTTGAGAACAATGATTTGGGCGACTTCATTAACATTGATAGCAATGTGCTATTAGAAGATGATAGTGACCCCATTCCTACCGATTATGTAGCCGAAACTGAAAACACATCAATATCTGACGACTTTGATGAAGAAGTTGAATGCAGTAATCAAACAAATGTCACCAATTATCAACAAGCCATTAGTATGGTAAAGGAATTATAAGAGTATGCAAAGAATAGAGGTGACTCTACAGCAATGGAATTGTTATCAGACTTTGAATTACATTTTCTAGATTGCAAGTTTAAAACGCAAACACGTCAAACTGTGTTATTAGATTTTTTAGGATAGTCGTTGCAGCGAACCCTCGCGCCAGATATGTCAAGTGTCACGTGACATTAATGACTTGCCTGCTTATTTCTGGTTATTTATTTTGCCTAGGTTTGTATGCCATTCCAGGACTTTCCAGGACCGTACTACAATAGTACTTACGTTTATTTTAAAAATGAAACGAGTCTATTTATATTTTTAAATACATTTTTTATTATTTATTATGGGGAATAAAACACACATTGTATTGATTGATTGCACTTGAATTCTGACCAAAACTATTAAAAATATCATGCAGATATTTCTTACTTTCCCAGCTAACCAAACTGTCTACATTCAAGTCGCCACACAGAAGTATTACCTGATATTTAACTGAAATAAATCTCAACTTACTCGGAAAGAAATAAAACATCTAGAAATTGTTTTATTAATATTAAAATTCAACTTAGTTTCTCTAACGGTGGCATCAGCTGAGGTAGAAGAGCATTATGCTCCATAATTATTATTTTCGCCTAAAAACAGATAAATAAAATATTAACCTATAAATGTTTCGTTACGTGACTCGTACTTACTGTGATATACCAGATACACAAACAACTCAATATGTAGTTAATCAAAGTTTTCAACACAAAATAAACTATACTAAAACGACGGAAATACACTTTTAAAACTTATTAGCACCAATCAAACTGGACAAATATAAAAACACAACACGCTCAATGCGGTTCCTATAAAACTGGGGTATTTGATTAACTCCCCAAACAGCTGATCGATGACATATTGCTGATGTCAACTGTCGAAAAAGCTTGAGGGTTCGATGCAAGGACTATACTACATCCTAATTAAAACTAGTGTATTTTTGTTATGTTATGTTTATTTGTACATACATATACATAGTAATAATTTTGCATTTACATATTACCTAACAACATTCTCATGGGCGGACACCTCTATTAGGCGGCTACATTTAGCCTAAGAGAGGTTTCACTGTATATTGCATAACAAGTGTTGAAAGTGGTAGATTTCAAACGAGGAGGTATTTAGCACGAAGCATCAACCAAGTGCGGAACTACGCCGAATTTGAGAAATCCACTTTCACACAAGTAATGACCTACGACCACAAATACAGTTCCCAATTATTTGGACATTTTAGCTTACCAACCTGGTTTTAAATCAAAATAATAGCTATTTTTCTATTTGCTTAGGCTAATTACTATGTATTGTGTGTATACATTTTCATAGTTTCTGATTAATACTGTTCAGGCGTTGTTTGTTTTTATTATTACATCCATTAACAAAATGGATGTATTCTTTCAGCTGGTCTGCTGTCAGTTGTTGGTTCTTCTCCTTTCCGCTAAGCACCAGCGCCGTTCGTGCAAAAACTATCTTAGATTATTACAGTTCAAAGAGTCGAACCGTTTATTTTTTAACTTTAACAATTCCAAAAAAAACAAAATTCAATTAATCTTAACATTAAATAAATATATATTATTCCAAGAAAATTATAACACTCATCATCTAACATAATCATTTATAGAGATGCAGTTCAATGTCGATTGTGAAAATTTTACATATTTGATAAAACAATATTCAAATTATTATTACCACAAATACAATTACAATTTTATACTTACCCTGTATGGATATTCTATCCTTGATAATTGCACATTTATCATAAAAAAAACCATATCCCCACAAAAGAAGGCAAATATATGTATTTTTCTTAATATTCAGTATTGCTAGTGCCCTTTACCCCATCCAACATCCCAATTTACACCGAGAGGTTGTTCGGGTTTATTCGGGTACTATATGCATTGAAATGTAATATTTGAATTTTTTCAACACGCGTGAAGACATTTTCTAGGTAACTTTAACTTTTAATCATTTTCATTTTGGTCATAGGAAAATAAAATGTCATTCATTGACCATAATTTTCTAAATGTTTTTCTAACTAGTTTTTTTAAATGTTGATTATTAACTATTTTTTTTAGATATACAGTGCCTTCTGGAAATTCAAAAAAAGCATGGTATGGATCTGACGAAGAAGAAAGGAGCGTTCATTATTCATCCTCTGGCTACTACGAGTCACCTGTAGATGACGAGTAAGTTATTACTGACCCAAGACAATGTTTATACATGGGATTTGTGGGAATGAGTCGCGATAATTTAAAGATTATTTCCATCACCTGTCAAATTTACTGTTTCGACCAATTAAGTTGTTTTATTTACACCAGATTATACGAAATTATTTTGATAAAATTTTCATCTTCCTTAGAAGTGATAAAAGGGTATCATTGGTCCACAATATTTTAAAAAGCGTTTCTCAAGTAGGCCGAGTACTAGAGAATGACTTTTAATAAATGTCAAGTTTGAATGACTTTTTCGTTTAAATATGCATATTTTTTTTTAGATTTTCATTATTATTTACCCATAACAAATGGAAAACTACTTTAAAGGTAGGATTTAAGTAAAAAACTATGTACTTACTGTTTATTTGCAATGTATTTTCTTATTTACCGACATTGTTGACATGTTTTCTTTTCAAATTTTCACATAACCTTAACTTACTAGACGTCAAAAGGTTTGAAGTCTAGAGTAGAGAACATAACATAGTATCGATATCGACGATTAACGGTATTGTATATATTAAAAGTATTTGTCAAATTATATTATTAATTTAGGTTCTGGAAATAATCTTATCAAATATAACTCGTCGCGTCGATTTAATTATTGATTCAATTTTTCATTGTTTTGGTTTTTTTTGGAAATTTTACTCAATGATCGTTTGGCCATGTTTATTTATAGATTAAATATGCCAATGACATTTCGAAAAATTTCCAAAACAATACTTTTCATGAACATGAAAAAAACGAGCTCTAGTTATATTATCTTCGATAATTCTGCATGGTGAAACAAAATCACAATAGAAGAAATTATATTTCTTCATATAAATAAATATATGGCCCTTATTTTTAGTTATTTGATGTTACTAATTCAGAGGGGTTGGACACCCTCGAATAATTTTAATTTAATCACACCTGCATTCCTGTATTTTTTAACTAGATGTCTGCTCCAAAGTTAGGCAATTAGATGCGAATTAGCTTTGACACACACTTGTTTTATTAACTTGTAATAGTTTTTACTTACAATTGTTTTATTAATTAAGAAATATTTCATTGCTGTTACAATCCCTTTATAAAATTTCCCTTCCCCTTTGGGTTTTATACTAATTTACTAGACAATATTCTTTATCACAAACTTTCTAAATTTTTAACACAATTTATTATAGTTCTGGTCACTCAAGTTGTTAAGAACTGTATCTACAAATCTCACAAAAGGCCTTAAACTCACGTATTTCCCGGGGTAAAATCTATCAGTCAAAATTCACATAAACTTTCTAAATCTAATCGATTTACGAAAACCCGGTGACACTTTTGCGTTTTACTTTTCGTTCTTTTAACAGAATTTCGTTCGGACAATTCACTTTTCACTTATTTTCTTGGAACAACCATCGGAGATTTTATAGACTTCACGCCCAGTCCTTTGGGTTAACTGGTTCTAACATTTTTAATTTTTCGCTTAAATACGCATTTTCCGCCCCCTGGATGATCTAAAAAGGGCTCCCCTTTGACAGTTTTATTGCTTTTCCTTGGAATCGTGACATAATTCACGATTTATCGACTTATAAGTTTCAAAATCGCGCATTTGTCCTGGATAACCCCTGCCGCGTACATACCTACATCATAAATACTTTTATTGAGGGCACCCTTTGTATTTGTATAGATATGTTTCTTGGAGATAGTAAGGGTGTGGGTTTCCTGATAGCTCTATTGTCTCGCGCGCGTCAGTGATTTCTAATTTTTCGTCGCGTTTGGTTTAACTTCCAATTGTATTCCGAGTTGAGAAAGAAGGGAATTATACTTTAAAGTGAAGTTATTTTGTGAAATAAAATAAAATTATAGTAATTTTATTTGTTCTGTGAAAATTAATTCTTTTTATTATCTATAAAAAACGTTTTACATAAAAAATTTTAATTTTCTTATTAAGTGGTTTTAATCATTTTTCCAAGATTATTGGTCTATAAGTCAATTTTTCTAAAGTTTTTATGAATATTAAATTGTTGTGTTTTTTTTTCTGATTGAGGACAATTTTTCGATAAAAAATAATTTTAATTTTTCTTCCTAAGTTCCTTTTTTTAAATATTATTTTGACTCGGATAATATTTTTTTTATAATTGCTAAATTTTCCAAATAAATTTTAATTAATTAATTTATTTTTAGTAGTTTATTTTATTTTCATAAAATATTTTGCCAATATCCGCTGATCTATTTATCCCAATTTTAAATAAAAAATTTTTTTGAATTTTAAATATTTTATTTCGCGTTTTTTGTATAGTTTTCCGTGACCACTACACTTAATTTATCTGTAAAATGTTACTATGATTCTTTAAAGATTAAATCCAATATGACCATAAATATTGTTAAAAATTTAACTTTGAATGGATATACAGGGTATATTCTAAATGTTTAATATATTTTGTAGCTTTACATGTAAAACTCCGAAACTGGAAGAACATAGGAATACCAAAAAGCGCGGCGACTTTCACTTAGACGTTACTAACAACTCTAAAGGCCACAACAAGGATTATTCGTCGTCCTCTAATAAATCGAAACACAAATTTTCCGAAAAAAAAACATCACCTGGAAATGAGAGTCTGAAGATAGTTGGTGAGAAACCTAAACGTTCCAAATCACGAACTCGCAGTCCGATGCAATCACATAAGAAAAATATTCAAGGTAAAAATTGACACCAAGTCTAAAATAAAACACATACACGGTGTTGAAAAAAGGTCGGTACCCCGGAATAACTTCGGTGCATCGCATTACAGCGGAAAATGTCTGGGGGAAAATGAACATCTTTTGTCCGAATTTTTTTTTTCTTCTTCTTGTAGTAAAAATGCCCGTGGAATACAAACAACTTTTTCCACGACCATTTTTTAGTACAAGACAGAGAAAAAGGTTCAGAAAGGTTCTGATTTTGTCTTTCTCATGGTGATTTGGTGAAGGATGGGCCCGAATAAAAAAAATTTCGGACAAAAGATGTTTATTTTTGGTCGGAGAACACGATACGCCAATAAAAAATATGGGGTTCCATTTGAAAATCTTAACTTACCCCCACCCGCGCCCGGGGGTTGAGGGGGTGGGGGTGGTTTAAATTGCAAACTATTCCACCTTCAAAACCAAACAACTTTTTCCCCAGTCATTTTCCGCTGCAATGCGATGCACCGGAGTTATTCCGGGGTACCGACCTTTTTTTCAACACCCTATATATTAGCAATACTCATAAGCCGATCAGAACAAGATAATTAAATTTAATACTCAAATAGCATAAATTAATGAAAATTCCTTAGAAAATTAGGTGGAGCCATGGTGCCATGCTCCTACCGGAATTTCTTAACTCTTAGGAAAGTATATAAGTAACAAGAAGAGTTAAAGAAAGTATAATAGAATCATTTATTTGTGATCAATTTTTGGAAATATAAAGACGGAGGTCATTGATTTTATCTAAAAAGTAAAATTATCTTAGACTATAGTAAGTACTGCCCTCCTCTCTTTGGATTACCATAAACTCTGTTTCCTCTAAGCTACAAAATATTAAAAATGGTTCATTATAAACGAAATAAAAGCTTATTAATTTGGATGTGAATTTTTGAATATTCGATAAATTAATTGTCTACTTAGATTAGCAAATCACATGAAAATTTATATCGACAAAATATATAAATTTATAAAGTGACTTACTCACTGTGACAGCCTTTGTTCTGGTTTGATTTCTGACACCCATTGTTTGACCTTTAAATTATCAGTTTCTTACCCTTAGATAATTTAGAAATTACATAAAATAAATTAGCTATGAGTCACGTGACCAATCGCTGGTTTATTCTTTGTTTAAACATCGTTTTGTATGTATCATAATAATTTCGTTATATTTAAAAGCGATCATATAATTTCAGGTAGGCGATCGCCATATAAAGATAAAGCCCACTATGCAGAAGAAAAAAATTATAAAGCAACCTCGGATGAATCAAGCACCGGAAGAGAGTATACCATTAGCCAGACGTCACCAAGGAAAACAAAAAAGAATAAAGATAATAATAGAAGGAAATCTTTGCCTCGATCGCCAACAAGTCAGAAGAATCAGAAGAAGAATGACGAATACCAACCCTCCAGTTTGCCAGGAAGTTTATCAAGAAGAAAGTCTACCCACAAATCAAAAAATTTAGTTCCTGAAAGATCTGAAATCAAAATTGCAAGGTAACTAAAATCCATTTATAGAAAAAAATAATTTTCTCTTCCAGAAAACTTTTGTTCATAATGCTCGTGAGACATGTAGAAGATCGTAACTTCCGGAAGCAAAAAGTCTTTTAGAGTGTATATTCCTGTTTTTCTAGTAATATATACCTTTTATTTTTTTAAGTCCACATTTCAAAAGACACAGCCCGCAGAAGAGCCCTACGAATTCCTGCAAAGAAGCAACGACTCTTAAAGCCCTGAGTGCAGAATCATTAAGGTCAGTAAGTCCTGGAAGCGACAGTGTATTTTACAGCGATCCCAGCAGCCACACTGTCGATCACCAAGTGCACTGTCTTCATTGCGGAAAAGAGGTAATTCAGTTTCTTTAAAGCCGAAACGCCAGGAAGAAAAGGTTTGATGAAGTTTGATAAGTAAAACAACTTTTTTAAATCTAAAGATGCGTATCCACCAAAAAATCATTTACGGCAAACGTTTGCAATTGTATGTTTGATATTCGCATCCACCAGCCCGATATTCGCAAACAAGTGTACGATTCCAAACATTGGTCAAGACTCTTTTTGAAGAGGTAAAGCAATTTGACTACCTGAAAGAGATTCGACAGCGGTCGGTACGTAAAGGGGGTTCAACTGGTCCGAGAGCTGTCGTCAATGATCGGTGATGGCGCGATTTTGGGGAATAAAACTGTTGTAGGCTATTTTTAGAATACTGAGAATTGAAAACATGAGCGTGCTGACAGATTCGTCGGTATATGGGGGAAATATATGTTTTAACTTGCGTTTTTAGGTGTTTGAGGAGAATAAAGTGTGATAGAGACTTTATAGTGGAAGATTACAGCCGTTTGTGAGTTGAAATATATGCGTATTCAGAAATAACAATGCGGTTTAGATGGAATTGTTTTGTATGAAGAAAGAATAAGGTATTTATTTGTACCAGATAGAGATTAAATATAATTATAATCGGATGAAAAGACACGATTTATGGAACTAGTTTTCCAACATAATTTATTCGCTGTTCGCGACCAAGTCTCCACTAAAATAGCAAAGCGCAATTGCAAACAATAAATCCCTTTGATGTACCGACATCGAATGAATGCAAACGTTTGTGAATGCAAGTGACTAACGTCTGCATCAAACGTATTGAGTTTGGAAATATTTGCTAACAATCACAAACATTTTGCGCGCTTGGTGGATATGCACTTTTAGACTTATCTTCGAATGTTTCGTTGATTTGTAGATGAACCAAGATTTACTTTTAATTTTTTGAAAATATCGATATTTGTAATATTATACCAGGGGAATCAAAAGTCGTTTCTTGTTAAAATAACAGCGGATTTCTATTGTTATTTTATAAGGTAAACCAGTAGCCTTAGCGTCGTTTCTAATTAGAACGATCTTTATGCGATCGTTTCATTCCTCATTGTTACACACCTTGCCCCAACTGGCACTTGGAGGTACACGAAGTAATTAATTTTCTTGGGGTCTTCTTTATACTCGCCAGTGATAATCCACTGGTATGCAAGCAAAAACAATGTCATGACCAATCAAAATACAGGGTGTTATGGAAATTACTTATTATATTTAAATGGATGACTCCTAGGGTGTCCTAGAGAAAGTCTACATACTTATTTTTAATTGAATATCTAAATACTAAGGTAAAAACCCTTTTTACCCACATACTGTCGCTCCGTTCCGTCTGGATTCAGTTAGCAACAATGTGGGTCACTAGAGTATACTAACAGTGTTGTCAGATCACACCGCATGCCTCGCCCTTGCTTGGATACCTGCCGCGCGCGACTATCGTTTCTTCAGTATGTTTCGAGACTCGGGAATAGAATGACGCTGTCGAGGGTTCCACCTGCTTGATTTATACGAATTTTAAACGTTTTGTTAGTTGTAGCATTACCCGATTTTTTTTCTGTTATGAAATAATTCGTAATAAGAAATATTGTGATGTGATTTCAAATTTGTGTGATATTACCCACTGTTGGTTCTGTTGCAAAACATACTTTTGGTGTGTTATTTTTTTATGGAATTTAATTATAAAACGGATTATAAGATCGAAGGTAAGAGGGTATGTACCTTAAAATTGTAGTATTTTTGTTTCTAAAAAGTTTGAAAAAGAAGTGATAGCGTGGGTCAAAGACGTCTTGTTGTCAAAAACTGAACCCGTGCGTTCACAATTCTGTGTTGCAATATGACAACATTGTCTCAATAAACTATTGATTGCGAACGTCCTCACTAGCGGCCACGTAAATTTTGATATTCATATAAAGTGTATATTTCGTACAATAATTCAAAGCGCGATTTATGGTTATTTTTCTTCAATTTATTTTCATCTCAGGATATGCCGGTTTAAATATAATAAGTCATTTCCATAACACCCTGTATAAAATACTAAGAAGACTTCAATATGAAATGCATTCTTAAATCCTCAGAACCCTCTCATACTTACTGTGTCTCCAGAGTGTTCAAAACTTAATTTATTTAATTTATATTTGTATCCTGTAGTAAGTCACAATATCACTAAGCAAGTAATATTCTTGAAAATGCAGCTATTAAAAAGAATGAAATTTTGGAAGCCATTTACCATCAAACTTGATCACACATTTTTCTTGATAATTTCTTTTGTCCTCGGCGTATAAAAATTTTAAAATAAATACGATAAACCAAAGTCTTCAATAGAATATACAGTGTGTCCACGGGTCAACTCCCGAAGAGGGAAAACTTTTTGATTTGTTGGTTTATGAAAAAAAGGTATTCTCTATAAAAACTCCTATTATTTTTTCAAATTTATATACCATACTCCGAATTTGGAAAAATATGAAAAAAGCTAAGAACAAAGTACCCTTATGTGCAGCAGACCACGAAAACAACATTAGATAGATCGCAAAAAGAACATCTTTCTCGATGGCAAGGTTTACCTGGTCATACACGCACGGGTCGCAATTGGAAAACCATCGAAGATACTATCGAATGGGATGCTAACACTGACGCGGCCCCAGTTGAATCAGGTGACTGATCTGCTAACAGGCCAATGTCACTTACGAAAACACCTTCAACGTATAGGAATCTACAATATATCCATTGAATGCAGACTCTGCTATGAAGAGGAACTGCTTCCCATATAATATATTGCTGGGAAGCGCTGTCTTAAGACTTAAGATCTTCGGGAACATCCAACGTGGAGACAAACTCCCACATGAGTTGGTAGAAGGTTATTGGGCCTCATAGAAGGAACAAATATTTTCTAACAAGATCGGGGTACACAATAAGCCAGAAGGCTGTAGTGATAGACGTTCGGGCCTCACATTTCACCAACCGACCCTTTTGTGTAAAGATACGATAAAAAGTGATTAGTAAAAGTTGCTGGGGTTGAAAAGCTACGTCTCAATATGAAATACTGACTCATTGCCTAAATGTACAGGGACTGGCAGAAAGTTCCACCCCCTTACAAAATATAATATGATAATATGAATTACGTAGGAGTTTTCGACAATTCCTCGTATACTATAAAGTTTTTTGAGAGTAATGCCGTTTAAATACAACATACAATAAGTTAATTTAAAGGAAATCATATTGTATAAGGGGTGGAACGTTTCGCCAGTCAGATACTGGATTTAGGCAATGAGTCAAAATTTGATATTGAGGCATAGCTTTTCAACCCCAACAATTTTTACTAATTACTTTTTATTATATATACATAAGGGTACTTTGTCCTTAGCTTTCCTTCGTACTTTCCTAAATTCTGAACGTCCGTTATATAAATTTGCGACAAGAATATGCTATTGGATCGTTTAAGCTCAAGCAGGAGTTTTTATAAAGAGTAACTTCTTCCACAAACCCACAAATCAAAGAGTTTTCTCTCTTCGGGAGTCAATCCGGGAAGAAACAGTAGATACGACTGTATTTATAAATAAACATTAGTTGAACGTATGTATATCTTAATTTGTGAACGATCTGTATATTTTATATAATGTTGTAAAATGCGCGTGCAGGATTTGTTCAATTCTAAGGGATGTTATGGAAATGATGTATTATATTTAAACCGGCAATTCTTGAGATAAAGACAAATTGAAGAAAAATATCCATAAATGGCGCTTTCAATTCATTCAGCGGTAAAAGTGACCTGACGTGAAACCAGAAAAACACCTGTGGGGCACTGCGATATATGTAAACAAAAAGCGAATTGTGACCGGTGTTGTCATATGTATACCTTAAAGTCCTTAGACAAAGTAAATAATTTAAACAATTTCCCATTTTGTAATACCTTATTGTACAATTAATTTAAGAAACTTTACGACAAGAAATGTTTTAAACAACCAGAACAAACTTAAAGAATAGTATTAAATAAGTTTAAAATAGGCATGTATGTCACTAGGTCAAATGCGAATAACCTCTTGACGGCTTACAACGGCTGAGCCGAAGTGTTCGTACAGCGCCGCGCGCTTGCAAGCTGTTAGGTGAGGACCAACCAGCGGCCGGACACGTTGTATTTCGTCGATAACCAACACAGTCGCAGCAATCCGCTCTGTTATTTCGGTTTACGCGTGTATCTTGCCAGTCCATAAATAATCTTTGAATATTCTCTGGATGTCAAATTTCGTCGCGTGTAATAAAATCTAATAATCTGTAGTATATTGGGTATGATTGTATTTTCAAAAGCTAACTATCGGTTCTGTTTCACTATTACGGTGTGTACATAAAGTGTTTCCAGGAGTGTTCCCATGAAAAAGAAGAAAAACTGATTGTATTAGTGCCTGGATTTCCTCGCTCTTTAGGTATAAAGATAAATACAAGTAGGTAGATAAATAATTTATTTTTATAATTTTATATGGAATTTCAGTTTAACATTAAGTTTGGCAACATTGCAATTGGGCCTGGGTGGTATATGATTACAGTAGCGCGGACTGACCTGTGAGTAAGAGGATTTGTTACCCCACTTTTAAAACATTTAAAAAAATTAAATATTTCGCTTCTCTAGGACACCCAAGGAGTCACCCATTTAAATATAATACGTCATTTCCATAACACCCTGTATATAGTTTCTTTTTATATCGCTGACCGCAGTAGTAAGTTATTGTACACCATGTATAATAATGTGATTCCGTATTAAACTGATTAAAACTATGTTAATAGTTAGTAATTTAATAAGGCAAATTTAATACTAGTCAGATATAGGGCATGGTAAACATCTAAGAGGTATGATTTCACGCCGATGGGGGCGTGGCTTGTGACGTCAAGGGGCGAATGATTTTTAAATCTCTTATGGAGATTTATACTGCTGGTAGCGTTTTTAACACTCTTTTAACGTTATTAAAAGGTTTTACCCATTTAATAGCATGTGAAATGAAAGAATAATATCATGGTATTTAGGTATATTTATTTCATGAACATACCACAAAGATTAAAGCTAAAATACGACCTAGTTATAAACAAATTAAACTATTTTTTAAATAGTCCATCTCTCAGTGGAGTGAAATTATGAAGAGGTAAAGAAACTCATAGTCTGTTTCAGTAGTTAAATAAACAATATTTTAATTTCCATACATGTTTCGAAGGCATATACCCTCATCAGCTTCAGTAGAAAATACTTACGAAGTAAATGTTAATAAAATAAATAAAACCGTATCTATTCTAATTTTTTGTTCTTATAATTAGAAAAGCGGAAACACCTTATGTTTCTGTCAAATTTCTTTGCATGATTATCCATATCACAACCGAACACAGCGCACGTCATATTATGAAAATTCAGATAGTTATTTTAATAAACACACACGACTAAATAAGAAACAGTTCTGGTAAACTTTCAAAATTTCCATGGAAAACTACGGCAAACGGCGCTCACTATGTGGCGACCAGTGTTGCCAGAAATCTTTGATCAAAAGTAATAGGTTGACGGTTCGAAACCTAATAGAATAGTAAAAAACGGTGACAGAGTAAGAAGAGTACGAAAAAAGGTCATTGAATATAACAAGCATAAATAACATAAATTTCATATGGAGAGTCCCACAACAAGAATGCACATCTCAAAATTAGTAATGGATATGTTACAATTGTAAAAGACTGACAACGCTGGTGGCAGCAAGCAGGGGTGGCCGAGCAGCTTCGGCTTTCGTCAACCGGTTCGAATGGCGCGGCGGATGTTTTAAAAGTTTGTCGGAATCTTTTCTTATTTTAGTGGTATTTTAGCTGTAATATATATTATATTTCTATGAAATTAATATACGTAACTACTTGTCATATATTATTCTTTCATTTCATATTACATGCATGAAACCTTTTAGTACCTTTAAAATGGAATTAAAAACGATTATAAATCCCTCAATTTACCCGTCAAATTAAGTATTGATCATTTTAAATGCGAACCTGAACCAATAAATAATTTTCGAAAATACTAAAGAAAATGGCAGATTGAATAGTAATTCTGGTGCATCTTCTATTTCAATTCAATTTTTTTATAAATTTAGGTTGACATAAATACAGATGATGCGGAGAAAAATGCAAACGGTAATGTACAGCAACATGACATCGTCCAACCTCCAGCAGGATTTGAAGACTCGCCGAGAGTAAAAGCAGGAAGGTTGTTCAAAAAACTTGACAAACGGATAAAGTCCGAAGAACGGGGACAAGCGGATCATCGAAGGCATCGGTATCGACCTGACATCAGGGCAAAGGTAACGGAAGACTGTTTTCAGCCGATTTTAAACTACTAACCAATGTCTTAGATTGTAGCAACTAGCTACTAGCTTATTAGTATTTAAAATTAAGTAAAGAGAATGCTAGCAATATCTTGCAAAATTACTTTCTATACCATTATTTTTTTGCAACAAATACAAGGTTTAAAAAAATTCTACGACGCCACGATCAAATATGGAAGGGCATCTTTTATTGCCAGTATATATTCCCAACGAAAAAATCCCATAACTTTCCGAAAATATTTTTGATCGCAAGTCACACAGCGCGCGACGTGTCGAGGTCGAGGTCAGAACTACGCTTCTGAACGATTTGCGTTCGAAAATATGTAATAACTACTCCTCATCTGGGACACCGTGCATAATAATACGTTTTTAATATAATGATATTTAATAAAGAATTATCCTACGAAAGTAAGTCTTGCAGCAATATTAATATTTTTGGGAGTTTAATGAGTATTTCCCCAGTCAGAAGAACGCGGTGGAGGCACAACGAGTTCCCGAAATCGATTGCGCCCCATGGCCCGTTCTCCCTTCTGCAGTAAGGAACACCTCGCGGCAGCCGACAGCAGCCCCAGCATCCTCCCCGGAGCACCCGAAGAGGACGACGACCAAGGTGTATACGACGCGTGCTACACCACGGGCGACTGGCTCTACATCGATGAAAGAGACGAAGTTCAAGGCATCAACGCATTTCTCTCACCAACAGGTACGTAACGATTTATATTTGAAATGTTATTGCAGTTGTTCAATAATTCACGTCAAGACGTAAACTTTTAATTATACTACATTAGTATATAGAGGGCTTGTTCGTGGGACAGCTGTCAAGTACGTTGTATTAAGGAAAAACAAAATTGACACAATAAGGTTTCTGTTTTTTTTTGGACATACGATGAGAAATCTGCACACAAACACTACAGACGCGGCTGCAAGGTAGTGTCGGGTTAGCAACATTGTGGGGAAATACCATCAATATCATCCGCTCTGAAGTAGGGGATCCGCCTCAGAAGGAGACGAGCCGATCGACTAAAACTCACCGTCTGAGTCAGGCATGATACCTGTAACTCCTTTTCACTTAGACGTGTTATTTTTGTTTATCATCAGTATGATTTTTTAGGTTAAGCCTTGAAGCGTTGCTTGGTGTGTTTCGGTTACAGCTCTTAACCCTTTCTTATTTGAATTTAATCAAATAAGCAAGTTTTAAGAGCTCCGTTAGGCATACTGGTTGTAGAGGTATAGATGGATAGTTATTGTAATTGTTTACAGAGGCGTATAGTGTACGCGTAGTGTGCGTGTACCCTTATTTTATACAGAACAAGTTCTTAAATAATTTGGAGTGTGGATTTTGCGGGTGATCCAATCTTTGGGCATTCTGTGTTTGTGATGCGACAGTCTATGTATGTGTCTTGTCGTTGTTGACCAAGTTAGCCTTGGTGTGATATTTCGCGATTATTTTATCGAGAAACTCCGATTGTGTCAATATGGAGGTTTCGATGTATGACGTGAATTCTGGTATATCTAGGTGTATTCAGTATTATTTTAAGTGCCTTGTTCTGTATTACCTGTAGTCTTTGTAAGTCCTGCTTACCCAGTGTGCACCATGTCGGTGCTCCGTATATGAGCATCGGCCTGATGAGCACTTTGTACATCATGACTTTTGTCCTGGTTGTTAGCTTGCTCCTACTGTTGAGCAGCGGATATAGAGTGCTCAGTTGGACATGAGCCATCTTTCTCCTGTAGACTGTATTTACTTTCCAATTGAGGCGTTTGTCGAGGTGAAGTCCCAAGTATTTATTTTACGATTGGGCTCCAATCGATCGGTTTGTTTCCTACAATGACCCTGCCTTCCAGTCTTCTGAACCTTGATGAGTAAATTGCCTGTGTTTTCTCTAGATTGATTTTTATTTTCCACTTGCTGAGCCATTTTTCCAAAGTAATGATGTTTTCTTTTAGCGCCAGCATTATTTGTTTTGGATATCTTGATGTCACTGCTATGGTTGTGTCATCAGCGTAAAGGAATTTTTCGCTAGACGGATACATTGGGATATCACAAGTAGAGATATTGAAAAGTTGGGGGGATATTGCCGAACCTTGTGGGACTCTGGCCCTGATTATTTTTGACGTAGAGTAACACTCTTCAACAAAAGTTTTAAACGATCGGTTTTCAAGATAGGAGGCTATAAGTTTTATCATATAGTTTCGTAGGTACTCTTAGCCTGATCATTTTGACAATTAACCAGTTATGCCATACCCTGTCAAAAGATTTACTGATATCGAATAGGATGGCTCTCGTGCTCCTCCGTCTATTGAATCCATTGATTATGTTAGAAGCCAGTCTTGTCGTCTGTCTAACGGTGCACAAGTTAGCTCTAAAGCCAAACTACTCCACTGGTAGACAGTTGTTAGTTTCGACAAAGGTTGTGTGCCTACCCGAAATTAACCGTTCCACTATCTTGCTTATGCTAGACAGAAGACTGATCGGCCTGTAATTGGTCAATTTTCTACTGTCTTGGCCTGCTTTCCCTATCATAATGATTTTTGCCTGTTTCCATGGGGCGGGAAAATGTCCAGTTTTCAGTATAGCATTGGCGATGTTGGCTATATCCTTTATTGTCTTCTCCGGTAGATTTTTCAGTGATAGGTTGGTGATTCTATCTAGCCCGGGAACACATTAAGGTACAAAATAACGTACGTCATCCTTAACACAGATTTAACAGTATTTTAAGTTCTTTTTTACTCCTATCTAAAGGAATAGATCTTGAAGGCGTCAATTGAAACTCAAATTAATTTAAAACATAGTTTTTTGTCTAACTTAAGGTAACATTCAAGTATCGATATTCCAACTTTTTCAAGCCGTCCGAGTAATAGAATTTGTCGAACTCTGCATCATTTTTTGTCTCTGTTTCGGATACGACCTTCTCATTTGATGTGAATATATTTCCTCCCAGACATTTCTTCATGTTGGAAAAGAAGTCGCAGGGTGCCAAATCTGGAGAATACGATGGCTGCGTCATCACTTCGTAGCGTAATTCAACTAATTTTGCTGTAGAAATGCGGGACGAATCAGCATGTCTACCCAGACTTGCACCGGCAATGGCAATGAAAATGGCGCGTGCCCCATTTCTGGCAATGCGAGAGAGCTGATCGAGAACGGTGTACTGTGCATGAATCCGTGCAATTTTAATTGCCAGAAGACTAGAATTGCCGACTGTAATATGGATTCCATTCTCGCATTGCACCGACATTGCGAGCAGTATTGGTCCAGCTGATTGAGAACGGTTTAGTGCGCATGAATACGTGCAATTATAATTGCCATTGCCGGCGCAAGAGACAAAAATTGCCGACTCTAATACGGCTTTAAGGGCCGATATTTCAGTCACCTTAAAGTATAAAATGACGTTAGTCATCCGTAACACAAGTTTGACAGTATATTAAAGATCTCTTCAACACTCATCTACAGGAATAGATCTTTAAGGACATGGCAATCTTCAACTTAACTCGTTAATTACCCCAAATTAATTTAAAACATAGTTTTAACGTTAAGGTTTCCTTAGCTAAGGTCTAACTTATGGCAACAATCAAATATCTGCCGCAACGCTGTTATATTTCATATTTTTGAATTTAGATCAGGAACCAGTCCGAAGAACGTCGATCTCAAGCACTGAATCGGAGCAAGACTTTCGCAAACGGTATCAAGCCATCACACATCGAATGGTCCATCGGAAATCCTGCTTAGAAATGTACAAAAGGCAAGATTCTAGATCTTTTGGTAAGTCAAACGACTGTATGTTTTAAAACAAACTAAGTGAGACGTACTAATGTACAGTTGTGTTCATAAAAAAACTCGCACAAGAATTAGGACGAGAGTTCGTGATATTTGCGTAAAACAACCGGCTGTTGTCATTAATTGTCTTAAGGTTAGCGGATGCTATAGATTATCAAAAATCTGGTCTATTGGTGTGGTGTCAATAAAATGAGGAAGATAGTAAATAATAAAATAGTATATTTTACAAAATCATATTTTTGTTTTGTATGATCACACACAAGCACTATAGGAAAAATTATTCCTGGCACTCTGGGAGTGGTGAGTGTGCGAATAAAGCGATTCGCCTTGGTTTTGAATCGTTGGAGGTTATATTTGTTGAGAAAAACGACCTCGGGAAGGTCGTTCCATAAGGATGAAGTCCCCAGATGAAAGACTTCTTAAATAATGAAGTTCCCGGAGTACTAAGCTTAACCACATATGGATGGGCGGCAGTGATTCGTTGTGTATTCTGCAATTCGCCGCTCTGGGCGTAAATAAGAGGGAAAGATCAGCCGAGCACTTTCCATGAAAGTATCTTTAAAAGAGAGGCAAATCCCCAACCTGTGTTCGATGTTCTAGGCTGTCGAGGCTCTTCGTCGGCTCATGGTTTCCGATCAGACGAATGGCCCTCCTTTCGATGGAATCCAGTAACCGAAGAGTATGTTTGGGTGCAGAGCTCCAGACATAAGAGCAGTACTCTAGTGATGGTTTAATCTGGGTTTTGTATAGTGTCAAAAACTGTTGAGGTGGGTACAACTTTTTGGTTCGGAAGAGTACACCAAATTTCTGAGAAGCTATCTTGGCGATTGCCATAACGTGGTTATGCCAAGACATATTTCCTCCCAGATTGACGCCCAGCAAATTAATATATGAAGCCAGTGGGATTGCGTGTCTTGCCATGACTATATCCGGTTCTGTAATGTTAACCTTTTTAGAGAAAACTACTGCCTGGGCTTTTTAGCGTTAAATTCGACTTAGTTACTGTCACTGTCATAATAACAGAGTAGTTAAAAAATTTGAACAAAAACATCATTAAACGTGTAAAATCAAATCTAATATTTTGGTCATAATATGGCCCTGTTCCTCTATAACTTCTGTCAACCTATTCGGCTTTGTCTGAATTATATTTGATATTATACTGGCACCAAGATCCAGCATTCTTCTCCTGTTTAGTGTTTGAACGTCTGAGACGACCTGAACCAACTTTCCTTTTTTACTGAGTCCTCTCTTTCTCCTAGCGTTGTTTAATTTTCATTATTTCTATTTTAAAATTGCTCAAGCATTTCACGAATTTTCCAACCATCCTCAATTCTGGCCACTAATTGAGCCTCCTTAGGGCCGATATTTCAAAGTCACCTTAACGCAAGTTTGACAGTACATTAAAGTTCTTTTTAACTCTCATCTAAAGGAATATATCTTTAAGGACGTGATAATCTTCCACTTAACGCGTCAATTGACCCTCAAATTAATTTAAAACATGTTTTTTTAAGGTTTACCATAACGTTAAGGCTACCTTAGCTAAGGTGTAACTTAAGGTAACATTCAAATATCACCCCTAATTTTAGGTAACTGACGTGGCGTTTTTATTGTTTGAGTTGCAAATATTGCCATGCTCTTACAAAATTTATATAACGGTGACGCCAATGCATTTTATAGAACGCGATAACCTGTAATAGACAATCGTTGACACCAGTCGGTTTTACGAAAATGTGACGAAAGTCGCTCTTATTCTAATTCTTGTTCGACTTTCTTATGAATAGAACTTGGACATGGTATTATTGAAATGGTTTATTATATTTAAATGGGAAAAACACTATAAATTTTTTCTTTTAAACGAATTGTTTTTGAATAAGACCGAAGATAAGAGAGCATGTGTCTTTATATTTGTAGTTTTTTTCTCTAAAGACTTTGAAAAATTACTGACAACGCGGGTACAAGACATATTGTTGACAAAAACTGACCACTTGCTTGTTCGCGTTTTGAATTATTTGTGTTGCAAAACTTTTTTTCCGTTATTGTTAGGATAAGAATGGTTTAAAAAGATATGACCCGGGTATGGCTGATTTATAGAATTTTTTTTCTAAAGTGTTTGATGTGTAAATATGACAACACTGGCTAACATTCACTGATGGCAATTGATTGTGTACATCTCTCGCAGTGTCTTCTACGTGGTTTTTCTGGTTTGACATAAGGTGGCTTATCGCATATTAATTCTAATTTATGGTTATTTTTGTTCAATTTGTTTTTATCAGGATTTGCGGGTTTAAATATAATAAGTCATTCCATAACACCCTGTATATTTAACAAAGAAAAAGCTAAAGGGTAACAAGGGATGAAATAATATTTGTGTCAATAATATAGCGTGGTCTATCGGTTTCAGGGTTAGTGACTTACATAACCCAATTTTTATCAATTTGCTTTAAAAACATTATAAAGAATGGGCAAGAGGAATAAAAACATATTTTTTAAAAGTTATAAAATTTTCGGAGGTAATTACACGAGTGTTTAAAAATTTTCTGAAAATTTTAATTTATGGCGAAAATTACTTGAATTAACAAAAGTTAAATGCAATAGTATTACATATTTTACTTTAATAATTATTAATAACGCAGTTGTAATAATTAATATTAGAATTTGACTCGGAATTTGAAGAATCTCTTGAGGTTGGTTTCGACATCGAGCAACTAGGTTGGACATCTATTTCATTCGTTCTCATTTGTTGAATAACAAGCTTGTGGTGTTCCTCATCCATTTGTAGATATGACGAAATTGATTTTGTGTTCGAATGTCCCGTGATTTTTATAAGCTGCTGCTCGCCAACTCCCTGCTTGGCTAGTTTTGAAACAGCTGTTGCATGTACAGAATGGTTAGTTATTTTTACGTTTCTTGTATATACACCCATTTTTTTTGGCCTGGCCCTATGGTATTTTTGCCAGCTGGAGTGTTCTTATAACAGTTTCCTGATGTTTTCCGGAATGGGTTTTCTGTTAAAAATAATCGTTAATGATTAATCAGGCTTCTTTTTTGTATAAATTCGTTAGGACAAATATCAGAATTCCTCGTGTTTCAAATTAACCATTTAGAGGTTGTACAGGGTTTATCTCCTCCCTGTGCGGTTTTCGAAAAAATAGGATTGTACTCTATACGCTCTGTGTTTTCCCCACTACTGTTAGTTTCCTTTTAAAAATATCTCAATTGACAGTATGCTCCTTCACTTCCTCTCCAAGCCAGCTCATAGGATTGTATAAAAAATGTTTTTTTTTCTAGGCCATCAGGAGTAGGTACTTTCATCTCAACTATCAAAAATTCTTTTAAATTCATCATATTTTAAAAAAGCTGAACTTACTTCTCTCTTTTCTGGTAGATACTGCACTTGCTTGCGTTTTTCGCTCTTCGCCTCACGAGCCATTTTAATCTTAATATTCGTAAATGGATCAAACCTGATTTGGTACTCGTTATAATACATTTGCATCTTCGCTGTTAAATTCCATATTGTTTTTATTGTTAAATCTTTATATTCCTCACTGTTTTGTTTTTTCATGTTGTAAGCCCAGTCTTGAAGTAGTATGTCCGCAAGCTTTTTAATTTGAGTCTCCTTGATAAAAACATACCTTCTCTCTTCACAAAACATCATAAATTGACGCCAGACATATTGCTTGTGCTTTTTTTAGTGTTTTTTGGGAGACTCTGTGAGATCTTTTCTTGAATTACTTCGATTGATTCCTTTCCAAAACGTGACTTTTTGAAATTATACTCGGAACAATGAGAATGTCAGACTGACATATTATTCCATCAAATTTGTTCTTCAATGAAAAGAAATAATTAAAGAATTTTATAAAGTTAAACCTACTGCAAAAATGCTCTGTATGAGATAACATTACTTCATAGTTTTTCAAGCATTTTTTAAAGGTATGAACCACAGCGAGGTAGTTTTTCCTTTCGGAACCACTGTGCGACGCCGAGACGTCGCGCCGCTTGCGGACATGAAATTAAAATAAAAATCTTGCCGGAATCGCATACCTACCTCGAATCATTTAAAATAGCCGAGATTTTATTCAAATCGAAATGTGCAGCCGAGCAGGTCTATTAAAAACGCGTGTTGGTGTTTTCTAAAAAAAGAAACTCATGGCTTTCGGTATGTTTTTTTAGCTATTTTATGAAATCTATGTCACAGTCATTTTTATTCTGATAAACATATACTTTATTTCTTTTAATAAACGCACCTCGCATATTGGCGCATTAGGCCTTTGTACTTTATATACCGAGTTGAACATTGGCAATTCCATGTCATTTTTGAGGTAGCTGAATATTGGGTCCCCTGTACATATTATAAAAAAATTGCATTATAACTTCTTGAAGAGGCGGAGATGATAAACCCACGTGTCGAGTTTGAATACATTTTGGTGATCCAATTGTAAGCTATTCAATTAAACGTGATGGCAAAACAAGGGAACTGTCATAGTTCATCAAACATCAAAAATTGACTTAAAGCTGAACATAAGACAGTCTTTCTATAAAATGTACAGGGGAGCCAATATTCAGCCACCTCAAAAATTATATGGGATTTTCTATGTTCAACTGAACGGTATACAGAGTGAACATATAATTAAAAATTTAATTTTTGCTTTACTTTACAAAGTTTTTTACGTTTATTGAATCCAGACCTATTTCCAGCCACAATAAAGTATGCAAAAAATAAATTCTTTCGTTTTGGCTTGGCAAAATATATTCTAGTGTACCTAAAGTATGAAATTGTTTTACTTTTAGCTTATTGGTGCAGGGTGATCAAATAATAAAATAAAGGCAAATGTATTTGTCGATTTGAAGCAGTATTACAGCATTGCCAGGTCTGGGGAAAATTCCCCAGATCTGACGATTCTTGGACAATGCTGGGGATTATTAGATTATTGACATCCCTTGGCAGTGCCTACCACGTAGCTTTTCGGGTTTGACATAAGATGGCTATCGCGCTTATTAATTCAAAGAGCCATTTAAGGTTATTTTTCTTCAATTTGTTTTCATCTCGGGATTTGGGGATTTAAATATATTAAATAATTTCCATATTTTTATTGTTCGTTACACAAATAATGCCTTAGAAACAGAACGCAAATGTTTCCGGAAAACAATATCGATTAACTTTATAATTTTTCCTTTATTAGCGAGTGGTTCCTCTGAATCTCATGAAACGGAACTAGATCAAATACAGGTGGACTTAAAACAAAAATTAGAAGAAGTATTAAAATTAATGTTGTTAATATGGTGTCGTGAAAATAAAGCACTGACTTTGTTATGTCATGAACAAATTAATGGTTTGTACCGAGATTTGTGGCATTTGAGAACTAATCACATTTATTTTCTACTGAGTGAACTATTAACAATAACTAACAACTCCAGCCAACAAGTAGTTGGAGGTTGTAAAGTAACTTAAACTAATATTCTAAACCATTGTTTAAATTTGAATGTATTTTCGTACTGCCTTAAATTAACTCGTGTTGTTTGAGTGTTTAACAATTAAATTTCCAATTACAAGCATTAATAAGCAATAAGATAAATAATATATCGCGCAGTGCAGTTAATGTTCTTAGTAAGATGACTGCTTTCTAGTTTCTACTTCCACACAGTAACAATTCATAGGCGCCGAGTTTTGGAAATTCCAATGGCAGCAAATGTAATCACGGAAACCGTGAAGGTGAAAAGATGTTGTAAACAATAAGCCGCAAGCGAAAAATTTTCGGGTTTGTTCAGGTTTACTAGTACGCGTACTCGACTACACCCAAATGTCGTCAACAATTCACTCTCTATCTGATTTCCCTTTTTTTAATATTTAGAACCTATTTGTTATTTTAATATTACTTTTGTGCATGATCTTAATATTAAGATTTCAATGGGTAGGTAATGAGGGAAGTTCCGTTCGAGATATGCGCCCCGCCGCCCCCATGGACTTGACGCCCCGGCGAGCTGTGTACTTTATGGTGGGCTTGATTTGAAGGAAGCTGCAGCCTTATGTATCTGGTTCGGCATTAAGTCGATTATGATAATTTGTTTTGTGACAATTTAATGGTTCGCGGACCCCTAAGTAATTGCTCGCGGACCCCCAAGGGGTCGGTGGACCCCAGTTTAAGGAACGCTGATCTAGAGGAAAACAAATCCGTTCGTAATTTGCAAAAGTGTATTTTCCTACGACCATCAATGAAAATGAGAAGTGATCACAGATGTCAGTTGAAAGTAAAACTGTTTATTTTAAAAAAAATCAAACTTTCAGGACCCGTCGACTGAATTGGGGTACTGGGTGGAGCAAAGGGCACTGGGGCAATATTGCACATTAAAAAGATTACATATATTTGTCTTCGATTAATTTTGGGGATCCTTCTCGGAATTAATTGCTAGACAATACATTAAAGACACAGTTCTGTTCATTTAATGAATGAGTGATTTCGCCAAAAATTATCTTCAAAATAATATTTCAGTAAATTTCGGCCTGGAAGTCCTTTGCTAATTGACCCCTGAGGAAGTTTTAATAATAAATCGAAACGTTGGGAAATTGATTGACTTCTGGAAATATTTAATTCAAACTTTAGGATACCAATAGGGAGGTTGGGACAAATTTAAAAACATCTTCGACATTTAGTTTAACACTAATGTAGAGTCAGCTATAAAGTTATTTGCAGATAAGACACTAGTTTTAAACAACTCAGATCATTTAGATATCCGTGGTTGGTTGTATCAACATTAGCACCGTAAAGTTCCTAAGCGTTTGTCTTGATTCAAAATTGACATTGAGTATCCTGGATTGAATATCTTCCAAAGCGCTTGAACAAGATTATTTTTTTCAGTACATACCTTAAGTAGCCTACGTCAAGAAAAGTTGTTCCAACTACATACTATGAGTATATTTGTACCAACCTTTCCTATGCCGTACTGAGCTGGTGGTACTCTACACATGCTTCTACACTTTAGGGGTGATGTATTAGAATTATAACAAGTCTAAGGCATCTCCCTTAATTCACTCACTCTCCCTTGTAAACTATACCGAACAAACCCGAAACTGTCATCTCCAACCTTTCGTTTGACCCCTTATAAAAAAGTTTGACTATTGTCTGGTGACCGATTTACATTAAATCAATCGAACTGATTATTTTTAGTTGGTCTTAAATCTATCAAAATTCATGGTTTAATGATTGTAAAGAGGTCTGAATTTCTGACGCACTCTATAATTTACCAGTTGTGTTCTATATTTGAATAAAGTAATATATTTTGTAGAATGTGACAAAACTGTTGTCGTACACCGTCAATCTGGAGAATTTGGTTTTCGAATTCATGGATCTAAGCCCGTTGTCGTTTCTGCGATCGAACCAGGAACTCCTGCGGAATCCTCCGGATTGGAAGTCGGTGATATTGTAATGGCTGTTAATGGTGTTAGTGTATTGGATAAGACTCACTCTGAAGTAGTAAAAATTGCGCATGCCGGAAGTGATACTTTAACGTTGGAAGTAAGTGTTTTATTGTAATATTGTAAGTAAGCCAAAAGTAATTTTTGCTTGTAAAAAAAAAAATTAAGATTTGTTATCAAAAGTTTTAGTTTTTGTATACAGGGAGGTTGAAGTATTAAAAAATATTGACTTTATCTAAGAGTAAACTTAATTTTTCTTTTTTAAGAAAAATACCGTTAGAAAGTGTTGGTAGAATTATCTTTTTCGTGATAATTCAAGATTTAAAGAAAATTTATTTTTTGTCTAATAAATGAACAGGTGATTTATTAGGGGCTTTCACGTTTTAAATAAAATGACGTGGGACCTTCGTGGTCGTGTTTGTGTGGCGCGGGCTCTCCTTTATTGTGCGAGGCCCTAGGCTGCAGCCTATGTAGCCTATGCTTAAATTCGCCCAAGCCTGTCTACTTTCGTGATTTCAAATCAGCATAGATGTTATTTAAGGCAAAGGAAGTCACTAATGACCATTGGCTTAACAGTCATTTGAATGCATCATCGGCATATCTGTAGGAATCTGATATGAGACCACTAAACAATGTTATTGAGTAGCAGTTAGAAAATGATTATTCTTGCATATTTACAAATCATTACCTATATAAAATGTTTAATTCTTTTAGGTAGCCCGTACGTGCTATGCAATAAATACCACACAGGAGGAGCAAATCGACTCTAACTCCCTTTATAGCGGATATCTATGGAAACTAAGTGGATATGCAAGTGGAACAACAACCAATAAGTGGATACGACGATGGTTTTGTCTCAAACAAAATAATTGCCTTTATTATTATAAGACTGATAGTGTACGTGGGTGATTCTTAACTATTAATATCTCATCTTCAAATATAACAGGGACTTTACGTTTAAACCTAAAATTTCTATCTTTTTGTAACTCTTCTACTAAGGTAACAGATGGGAGGTGGTGGGAGGTGTGGTCTTGAGTATCAATATTTCAAATAAACATATTTTTTAGTTCCAAAGGTATCTTAATAGGTCACACGTAAGTGACTTTGTATATACGAGTTTCATTAATAATTTTGAAGAAAAATAATTATACAAATTACTCAACAATATTAATTATAGCATTTCCAAAAATAGTTTCAAATCATTTATTCGGGTTTTCTTTTAGTTCCACTTTACATTTGTTAATGAAATAATTTCGTTAGTAATAATCATTTAGTTTAAACGAAACCATAAATATTTATACCTGTTTTTTAGGCCTATTCACTTTTTTATTTTAGGTTAGGTTTAAAAAAATACATTTTAAGATATTATTAACATAGATTTTTTTAATAAATATTGGCTTCCCTTTTAGGAAAAACAACCAGTAGGTGTAGTTATGCTTTTTGACCATGAAGTTTGTGAATTAAATGATGACGATGCCGAGGTATCTAAACCAAATAGATTTGTCATTAGAAAAGACCTTGCTGTGCCTCTTCATTTGGCAGCAGACACTCCAAACGCTAGATCTAGATGGGCAAGTTATTTTTGATTTGTTAACCATAGGATAGAGTTCAGACTCCTAATGTACTGCAACTAATTCTAGATTGTTTTTCTGTCAAAAAAAGTTCTTTTAAAATTGGATTATGCTCCAATTTTGGGGTTAAAATTGATAGGTCAGGGTGTTGAGTATAAAATAAATACCGTCCATCAAAAACTTGTTTAATGAGCGATCTGAACAAAGATAGGAGTTTAGACTATGACATGAAATTTCTTTATGGAAAAGCCTGTACAGTGTGTCCCATTTTCGAAACTTTCTGGGGGTATTAGAGTTATTATCAAAGATAGAGTTGTTTTGTTGTTGAGGTTTTCACTTTAGTGCCCCACTTTTTAACGAAACGAAAGATTCCGGCGTCAAGTTTGTCATGGCTCTCTATGGTTCTAATCTACCGGGTGATTTTGAAAAACTTCGCTTTTTAGACACCACCTCGTATTTTCGTTACGCGTTAACTTAGCAAAAAGGTAAAATCTGATGTTGTTAGAGATTTCCACGTTGTTTAGTGGCGTAGTTTCGTTTTTGAGATATTAATAAAAAGTTAAATTGGAAATCCTATATATTCTTTTTTTAATTAGTTAAGCATACTGTAGACTCTACAAAAATGGTTGGTTATATTTATATTCAAAAATAACCTAAAAATGCGATATTTATAATAACTTACATTACTTATAACAGTAGGCCATGGTCAACATTAGAAACAAATTCAAAGTTATGAGGGCTATTCTAAATATTGTACATATCGTACTTTAACTTTGTTAAAAATAATTAAATAAAAAGTATATTATAAAAACACTTACCTAATAAGAATTTCATAAATAATAAAAATATGAGAGATCTGCCAAGTTTTTACCATGTGAATTTGTTTCTAATAATTTAACACAGAAGTAACGTAAAGGATGAAAAATATCGCATTATTTGGTTATTTTTGAATATAAATATAAACAACTGTACAGGGTGTCCCATTTTCGACACTTTTATAGGGTATCTCCGTTATTGTTAGTGCTATCAAAAAAGTAATGTAGGTGTCATATGCTCTTTTTGGGTCAAACTTAAAATGGTAAAATCAAAATTAAGAGATACGGGGAAAATCAAAAAATTTACAATTTCAAAATTACCCTATATTTTCTTAGTAAAAGAGATACAGAAAAATGTTCTATACCGAAGCTTCTTTATAATCATTATTGAATAATCTACCGTTTTCAGAATAAGTATACGGGGTCACGTAAGAAAGTTATCGGACCTAACCTCATTTTTTTTAAATGGAACACCCTGTATATTTTAATCTAAAAAGATAGCATTTTAAACTCTCTTCTCAAATTTATAACACAACATGGATGATAGATATCATCAAATTTTTCAAAATGTTGATGTCTTTTTCACAAATGAATATGTAAAAAATTAAATTGACGTTAAATGTTAATAACAACTGGAATGTCAACATAGTTGTCTCTAGGATATTAGTTTTTGTTTCATGGCACTTTGGTTTTAAGGTATAAAGTTTAAATAAATCGCCTAGGAAATCAATATCATCCATGGTGTGTTATATATTTGCAAGGAGAATTTAAAATAGTATATTTTTAGATTAAAATATATAAGGTGTTCCATTAAAAAAAATTCGGATAGGTTCGAGACCTTTTTTACCTGACCCCGTATAGTTATTCTGAAAACGGCATATTATTCAACAATCAATATAAAGAAACTTCTGAATAAAACATTTTTCCGTATCTCTTTTAACTAAGAAAATATAGGGTAATTTTGAATCTCTTAAACGAGCGAAAATTTTCAAATTTTGATTTTATCATTTTAAGTTTGGCCCAAAAAGAGTACATGACACCTACATTACTTTTTTGATAGCACAACAGTTACGGAGATACCCTATAAAAGTATTGAAAATGGGACACCCTGTACATTTTTGTATAGGCCAAAGTATGCTTAATTGATTAAATAAAAAATAGGGTGTCCCGTTTAACATTTTTTAATTTTTGTTAATATCTCAAAAACAAAACTTTTTAGAGAAAACCGAAATCTAAGCGGAAATCTAACAAGATTAAAAACTGAGAGAGACATAACAAATTTGACACCGGAATCTTTCGTTCCGTTACAGGATGCTACAATGAAAAATGACAACATTCTATCTTTGAACTCTAATACCCTCCAGAAGTGTCGATAATGGAGTACAGGGTACATATACCACGGAATGGCGAAAGTAAACTTTTTGTAATTAATCCTTTATTTTTTTACCTAAGTAAATAAGGTAATTACATAGTTACATAATTCTAAGTATACAGGGTGTTATGGAATTGCCTAATTAAAGACGCAAATCAAAAATCAACATAATTGTAATAAAAAGCCACGCGCACTATTGAAATTAGTAAATAAACCCATATGATTACTCAACAGACGTCAGAAATGTTCTCAATTTTACCCGTTATTTTTCCCGTACGTCCAAAGTCTAAAAAAAATTTAAGCTATATAATCTTAGTAAGTTCTCAACAATTCCTTCCACAATTTCAATAAAAAAACGAGATAAACAAACAAATTTCAATTCTAAAGCACATGCAAGCAAATTATTTCACAACAGAACTTTACTATAGTGGTCGAGACGACGCGGTTAGTTCTTGTCACTGCGTTATTGAAATCCTAACAACTGGTAAATTTTATACCATATTTATCAAGAGAACCTACCCACGCATCGACATGTAGTCGCTTTCGTGTTTCTAACCGCACTGTGGTTTTTCTTTCGCTGTGCAATCCATAGACATATAATCTAAAAGGGGAGACAGAACATTGCATTCCTAAAACACCATTCATTTACAATCATACACAGTTCCACAGTTTCAAATAAGTTGGAAGAAGATGGCTTTAAAAAATGGCAACGTTGTAATAAGCTTCGCGGTTAGATAATTTCAATCTAACATTAGTCATAAATAGGTATAGGTATTTTTTACAGGAATTCAGATAACATAAAGAAATAATCCCTATTTTTGCAATATTTACTTAAAATATAGAATTAGCTACACCACTGCTTTACCTAAAGAAAACATAACCTCATTATTCTCACTTACCGACGAAATATTAATCCGGGGTTAGAATAGTCGAATTTCCTACACACCACGCAATGACGAACCATCGTAGATAGCTAATAAATAGCTCTAAATAGTTTTGGTTCGAAAAAACACTAAAAATTAATCCAACAACACAATAGATCCCAAACAATCACAAAAGCAGTAGCTAATATGCGTGAACAACACCGCCGCCGAGAAATGAATGAAAAGCCTAAACTTCAGGGTCATGTGTACTATATTCCGTAAAAAGGACCATACAGCGTTGCCACAGTGATTTCCCTAAAACAGTGCAATTTGTTGTTGTGGGGAAACTATAAATAACTTTACGAGTAGAAAATTTAAAAAATACACACATACCTATTTAGTATAATAATTTTACTTAACTCATGTACTCATGAGAAATGTATTCAATATAATTAATATTATACCGTTCGGTTTCAAACGCAGGCGGTACATTTAGGACCCTCAGTGCAGACTTGACATCATTGATTTCTGTTTAAAACTTTGTATGATTCTGAATATAAACAATTCTGTCTCTTTATTATATTAAATGTTTTTGGTGCGATCCATATCGAACGGGAAGAGTCGCGGGGGAAAATTGAAAATTTGCGCTTAAATTACGTAACTCAACCCTCTGAATCTCGTCAATCTTTGATTTTTGTTTAAAGCCCAACATGCATTTTTTAGGTTGAAGTAATTGAAAAGTCCATTAGCAGTAGTCAAGTCGTAGACTCGTTTTTGGAAGAAACGAAACGAAACCTTTCATTGGCTCCTAACGCTATTAGTGACCCTGACTGTTTTGGATATCTTATTAAATTGGGTACACAGTGGAAATCGTGGAGTCGACGATACTGCGTATTGAAAGATGCTTGCTTGTACTTCTATCAGGATGCTAATGCGAGCAGTTCCTTTGGTTAGTTATATTACTACATACAGGGTCCCAATATTAATATTTATTGAACTAGAAAGGTGTAGGTATTTGTGTTATTCTAATCAAATCGCTGCATGTATCATTCCATTGGCCGTTACTTATCTATTCTATAACTAAGTAAATAATACCGCAATCTTGTAGAGATCTTCATTCACTATCTTTATGGTGCAGTTGTATTCATAAAAAAGTCGTGTAAGAATTAGAACGAGAGCGACCGTCGCGTCGCACATTTGCGTAAAAGGGTCATTCCTTTACAAACGGAACACTTTTTAACCTTAACATTTTAGAATCGTCCGTCATAAAATTAGTCGACAGGTAGTTCAGGTCTTTGCTGAAAAAAAATTTTTTTCGAAAAAATTCGCACATAAATTTTTGATAATTTACTATATTTTCTCCAATCTTCTCATGTTTGATATTTAATATCTTCAGTTGTACTGATCGGATCGGTCTTCTTCAATTTTGCACTTGAAAGTTGAGGTATTTTCCGAATGGAGGATATCATGTCATAAGATGCAAAATAATATCACATACAAACCCACCAAATTTTATTTCTGATTTGACCGATAAAAAAGTTATAGGGGTGAGCGTTCCTGAAACACCCGGTAGAGCAAGATCTGTCATACATTCATAGTAGCTGAAAAATATCTATTTGACTAAATTCAATATCTTATTTTTATTTGGTGTTCTGCCAAAACCATCCCGTCCGTTCGGCGTATGTTACAGAACTATCAAACCCGGATCGGCCGGATCCACGCGAACCATGGTATAAATATCTAAGAGGTATGATTCCACACCGAGGAGGCGTGGCTTGTGACGTCAACGGGCAAGTGATATTTCAATCTCTTATGGAGATTTATACTGCTGTCAGCGTTTTTAACTCTCTTTTAAAGGTATTAAAGGGTTTTACGCATTTAATGGCATGTGAAATGAAACAATAATAGGTATATGAACATACAACAAAGATTAAAGCTAAAATACGACCTAAGTAATTATAAACAAATTGAATTATTTTTCTTAAATAGTCCATCTCTCAGTGGAGTGAAATTATGTAGAGGTAAAGATACTCAATACATGTTTCGAAGGCATATATTATCATCAGCTTCAGTGGAAAATACTTAAGAAGTAAATGTTAACAAAATAAATAAAACCGTATCCATTCAAATTTCTTGTTTCTATCCTTAGGGAAGCTGAAACACTTTATATTTCTATCAAATTTATTTGCCTGGTTATCCATATCACAAACGAACACAGCGCACTCCCTTTCATGAAAATTCAGATATTTACTTTAATAAACACACACGACTAAATAAGAAAAAATTCTGATAAACTTAAACTATGTGGCCACCAGTGTTGCCTGAAATCTTTGATCAAAAGTAATAGGTTAACGGTTCGAAACCTAATAGAATAGTAAAAAACGGTGTCAGAGTAAGAATAGTACGAGGAAAAGGTCGTTACTTTCCTATGATTGAACATAAATTTCATATGGGGAGTCCCACAACAAGAATGAACATTAAAAAAAAATTGTTAAAATAGTAATAGTAATTACAATTGTAAAAACTGGCAACGGTGGTGGCAACGAGGAGGGGTCGCCGAGCACCTATCGGCCATCGTCGACCGGTTCCGATGGCGCGGCGGTTGTTTTAAAAGTTTGTCGGAATCTTTTCTGATTTGAGTGGTATTTTAGCTGCAATGTGTGTTATATTTCTATGTTATTAATAAACGTAAATACTTGTCGTATATTATTCTTTCATTTCACATACCATTATTTGCGTAAACCCTTTTAATACCTTTAAAATAGAATTAAATACACTAACACCGTATAAATCTGCATAAGAAATTTAAAAATCGCTCTCCCTGTGACGTCACTGCGCGCCGTAGACGAAATTTTAACGGTTAGATATCTTACTTTTAGTAATTGTATCATACACGCGAACAGTAACAAATCACTTACCGTACTTGCACTGTAAGTTATATATTTATTTTATTTTAGGAGTCGGATACTTGCATGGATATAAAGTTCAACAATCTATATCAGGTAGTAAAAAACATGCATTTGAGATTATTCCTCCCGATTCTATCAAGAAACATTATTATTTTCATACTGAATCCGAGGCAGACAGGAAAAAGTAAGTTTATAAAGAATTATCCGAGCTTTTACCACCGTCGATGTTCGTAATTTATTTAAAAGACTTTAGAGGCGTCAATTAAAATTTTTTTGCAGTTCCACTAAAATCAGAAATTATTTTAGAAAATGTAATAAAAAAGCCTTAAATGAGTCTATTCAAGGCTAGCAGTTTTAAAGTGTTATAATCCTTTTTTTACTTTTAAGACCTTTTAGGTCTTATTTATACAAAACAGCAATTAAGTGTAGCCATTAACAACTAAAAACCGCCGACCTATATATATGGATAACCCAGCTATAAAAGCAAAAGTGGCAAATTTATGGGCTCGCGCATGTAAACAAAGCTGCTCATCAGATGTCATGCGCAATGCCAACTGATAACCTATTTCCCTTAACCGGCGAACAGGATTGTACTTCGCCCTTAATGAAAATGATTACACGGCAATCAAGACCTTCTTTAGAATGGCTTGTGGTCATCATTGAAAAGCCACTTTTAGAATTAATATTGATACCTATTGTCTACGTATCGATAGATTTTTAATATCGTTACGTATCATCGTGCCTATGAAAAACTAGGACAGCAAAATCTCAAAACTGGGAACAGAAATACATATCTCATAGACTATAAAAGGTGCTCGATAGCTGTAAAGGTACAAACACCTAACTTTTAGAAAGTAACCTAGGTTACATAATTTAAGGTTTGTATTTTGCGATACGTAATTTAACATCTAAATATGTTACTCGTTTTATAAAGTTGAGCGGAAGTTTCTATGGAGGAACTAAATGTATTTCACATTTTATTAAGAAAAACTCAAATGCTTTATTTAAAGTAGGTATATTTAATGTCGCCAAAAAATGAAAATAAAACTGAATAATAAAATAAATTTAACAAAAAGTTAAAAAAAGATAAACACAAAATTTGTCGTAACTTAGCTAACTTTAGCCCTTTGAGTTTGGAGCAAAAAATTGAAGTGAAGATTGCGGGAACACCTAAATCCGAAATTAATTTAACGCAGACCACAAAGGGAAAATCTAGGGACTTTATTAGAAAGTTTAAAAATGAAATATATGAAAAAAAATTTATAGCGGGTATTCCAAACTTAATGAGGCTGTTATTGATCAATTTTCTACAATTAATTGTGTAGGGTCGATACATGTTGTGTATTTCGATAAATGATTCGTTCTCGTCATAAAACAGTTAACTATTGTTCCCGTCTTGGTTGCGCCTAATGGCGTAGCCGTAGATGGCGTAGTGGTATTAGACATCATTCGGTTTTCTTGATAACTCGTAGATGGCGGTAGTAGTATTGGACATCATTCGGTTTTCTTGATAGCTCGTAGATGGCTTTAGTAGTATTAGTAGTGGACTGTATAAATATTGTTACGAGGGTTGCATGCGACGACGTTAAGATCCGACAGCTATACACACTAAGAAAACCGAACAAACCCGACACCTATACACACTAAGAAAACCTTCCTTATTTTCCAAAAGTTGTATTTCCTTGTGTAAAATTGAAAAATAAATAAAAATATGTTTTACCTAACGCATTTCTTATTACTTTTTTTCTTTCTACATTTGAAACGCCTACAAAGTAATTGTTTGGTCGTTAAACAGAAATAAAATTTTAATAAATAATTTCACCATACTTGTGAACCCTCTCTATCATAGGTCACGAGCCGCCACTGCATAGAACATTCCTGTTATTACTTCTTGATAATTAGTATTCTTCTCTTTTCATCTTTAGAAAACATTCTAGGGGAACCTGAAACTGCTCCTAATAATAGTTCGATGCCTTGCTATTTCTTGTTTTGCTAACAACACGGTATTTTAGTTTATTCCCAGTTCGCCTGCAATATCCCTAATAAAAGCACCATCTAGCAACCGACTGTAGATAATAGCCTTTTGCTGGGGGGTTAATTGTGGCATATTAAAAAAAAATGTGCTTGATAAGTTAATGATAGTGACAATCTATGTTGACAAGTAAAATTTGTATATGGCTTTTTACTGGTACCAGACTCGACAGTAAATAATTCCTAATAGTCGAGAAGAAAATAAGAAATTTTGCTGTTCTAGTTTTTTATCGGCACGATGGTACAGTTCTGTTCATTAAAAACCCGTACATCTAATTTGTCCCGGTTTAAGTCGTTCGTTTTTATTTTTGTCATACACTTTTAAAATTGCATGGTGACAATTGTTGTTATACGTCTAAAAGTCAAACATTTAAAATGCCTCGTCAATTAACTATTGTAGAGAAGGCACAAATAGTAGCAAGAATCCAAGACGGATGGTCAATTCGTTCCATAGCACAATTATATGGCAGAAATAAGAGCACAATCCAAGAAATTAAGAAGCGCTGGCAACAAGAAGGGTCATTCGACCGACGAGAGGGTTCTGGAGGTCCTAGAATTTCCAGTCTTGAAGAAAATGCTTTGTTTCTAGGCCACTTAAGAGATAATCCCTTTCAAATGGTGAGGCAAGCTATGAATGCCACAGAATTTTCTGGCTCTCGACCTACGGCCAGTAGAAGAGTCAATAAATCAGAATTAAGAAACCGCGTGGCCGCGAAAAAAATTAAACTAACAGAAGAACGAAAGCAATCGCGGTTACTGTTTGCATTAAATTATATATATCGCGAACCTCAATTTCGGGATAGGGTAATATTCACGGATGAAAAGACTTTCCAATCTACATACAATGGATCAATTCCAGTGTATCGACCAGACCAAACAAGATTTGAAGAGCGTTATACCAGTGATCTTGCTTTTAGACCAGGGCGCTTTTCTGTCAATGTATGGGGTTGGATAAGTTACTATGGGCTTGGGGTATGCTGGAAATTGGAGGGAAGGTTCAATGCTGAAAATTATCGTCAAGTTCTAGAACATATTATGCTTCCATCTGTTCGCTCCATTTATCCAAATAATTCTTTTATTTATCAGCAGGATAATTGCCCAGTGCATACTGCAAATGTTGTGAAGGACTGGTTTCACAACAATAATGTAGAAGTGTTACCTTTGCCTTCTATCAGTCCGGATATTAATCCGATAGAAAATGTATGGGCTATAATCGCAAAGAAAATCTATCGTCGGAATTGGCAACTAAACTGGCACCAATGCGGCGGGGTTACCTATACGTCGGCGACAATATATGACTAGTAAACCGTGCGCACTAACTCATTTTTTCACCTATAAAATTTAACTTTTTACTGCGCACCCCATAAGTTGTACATAACCATAGTTATAGGTCGGTGCTAAAAACTAGGTGATTACAAATTCTTTGAAATTTTGTGATTGTAATCAGATTTTTTATTCGACAATAAAAAAACAATCAAGAACTTCTTTAAAATTTCAGCTATTCCAATATTTGTTATCAAAAAAAGTATAAACACTCCAAGGCTTTTAATTTTGTTACAGATGGATTACTGCGCTGGAGTACTCCATAGATCGATGGTTGAAGATCCAATAAAATAGGTAGTAAAATTTGTATAGATTTTTATGTCCAAGTACTCAAAAGTTTAATTAAGTGCCAGTTTATATCACAAGAAAATGTTTAGTAAGATAAATATAGATAGAATGTTTTTAATAATATAATAATTTATTGCTCAAAAATATTTTCTTTATATACATATAATTTATTTATGGACTTATTTATATATAAAAATGTGCACTGCCAAAACATGAATGTTTAATAAAGTGATTTTGTAATTTGGCTTTATTTTGTTTAACGGATCAGTAAAGTTATCGAAGCAACAACAAACCCGATGATCGCAGAGTAAAATGTATCGATTGTCAACTGATTTGCAACCGTCAGAATAATCCGCGTTCTGATGCGGAACCCGTGGGTTTGGATTCTACGCATTTGTTCGATTGGCTGGCTGGTTTGTTTACTTTTGACTTGTTGTTTTACCGATTCGTTTTATTTTCTTTAGTTTTTGCATGTTTCGGTTAAATTTACTATCTGTTATTATTTAAATACATTCCGAAACGAAACGCTAGGAGCTCTAAAAAAAATCGCTCTTCGAACAAACCTATTACACAGCCCAACAAAAAAATATTTTGTCTTGGTGCAGAAGAAAAAACAACTGATTTTAGTTATTTCGAATGCGGTGATTCCAAAAACACTTAACTTTTCTTCATATCAGCTCTAGTTTTTGAGATAGAGCCTACTCATAATAAATTGTAATATTAATATATTTGACAATAATTATAATGGTCATAAATTTTATCAAAAATTTAACTAATTCCAAGACAAATGACTTTTTAATTATGCCTACCTATTTATTCATAAATCACTGGAAATACCTAATCTTACATTGGCAAAAGACCATATAATACAGATAAGAAATAATTTTTCCTTGAATTTTTTTGCACCTGCAGATTTCTTATTTTTGTATTTGCACAAAATATACATTAGAAGGCAATAAACGAGAATGAAATTGTATACCATAAACCTCATAACTTAATTCGTTAACTTGGCTGGTGCCCTAAGGTAATAGTAGATGCCTATATAATCCTCCATCTGCGGAATATTGCTTAAAAAATGCATTTGAAAAATTTAGTTGAAACTTGAGTTACATTGCAAGAGCATCTTTTTTGAAAAATCTTATTTAAACATGGCTTCTACAAGTAGCAATATTTGATGGACCTCGGATCAGAGAGCTCATAACAGATTCACATTTTACAGAATCGATGACAGAAACTGAATTGAATACATGACGCTCCTTTGTTAAAGTTGTGTAAAATTTTCTCGGAAACAATAAATCAAAATTACTGAGATATAGTGGAAGATATGCTCAACAACTTGGGTGTAATATGAGCATTAAGATTCATTATCTCCACAGCAACTTGGAACGATTCCCAGAAAATCTTGTGGCGACCTTAGTGGAGAACAGGGGGAACGATTCCACCAGGATACAAAACTATGGAAGAGAGATATCAGGGTAGCTGGGACATTCACGTGATGGCCAATTACTGCTGGATTCTTCAGCGAGACGGTCCTTTTCAATCTCATGCGAGAAAATCTTATAAAAGGAAGTTTTTGGCTGATGCAGATTAGCTCATTTTTATTTATTACTTTAGGTTAATTTAAATTAATAACTTAAGTTAATATTGTTAATGTTATTGTCAGATGATTTTTGTATTTGTTGTGGTGTACAATAAACATTTTTCTTCCATTCCTGAGTTGTTTTTTTGGTGGTAGCAGTAATACATAAATATATAATTATGCGTCATAAAATACCCTTAATCTCGAAAATATAGCTTATGGCCCTAGTTTTTGAAAACGATCTCATGGAGCAAATCTGAGGGTATTTTTAGGTTTAGTAGACCCAAATTCCCTAGAAACAGTAAAAAAATTGCCGGCACCAAATTATGTGTTGACCAGTATTATAAATGGATAAATAGATAACTGGGTGGAGGGAATATCTCCTTGGTGGCTCCATCTTGTAAGTAAGGAAATTGGTGTTATTGGGGTAAGCAACTGGATCGCCTAGATTCTGGCTTTGCTTATTGCCATGAGGATTTCATTTTTTACACCAATTTGTCTTTAGATTTTTTATTATTAATTTTGTAAATCAAATAATTAATTAAAATGTGTGAAATAATTATTTTTCTAATTCTGACATTCAAAGTGATACATTTTTTGCAATTGCGATCCTATGGTATGCCCAGTCGATTTTGTGCATGGTTGTCTAGCTTTCTTAAGGACCGCTCTCTGCAAGTGGCGATTGACGGATTTCTCTCAGACACCTTCACCATCAATATTGTCATATTGTCTCCCACTCTCTTCTTACTCTACATTAACGACCTTCTAGTGAAAACGAAAAATCCGATATTTAGTTTTGCTGATGATAGCACACTTATCTCATCTTTCTCTTTGAATGCACAAGCATCGGCTGTCGATGCACATCTTCGCAGACATCACGCCTCAACAACTTGGGGTGACAGAGTAACCAAGTCGAATTTAATCAATCGAATTTCTCAAAAAAGGTTAACATTACAGAACCGGATATAGTCATGGACGGACACGCAATCCCACTGGCTTCATCTATTAATTTGCTGGGCGTCAATCTGGGAGGAAATATGTCTTGGCATAACCACTGGATTCCATCGAAGGGAGGGCCATTCGTCTAATTGGAGACCACGAGCTCGACAGCCTAGAACATCGTAGACAGGTTGGGGATTTGACTCTCTTTTACAGATAATTTCATGGAAAGTGCTCAGCTGACCTTGCCCTCTTAATTCCGCCCAGAGCGGCGAATATCAGAAATACACGACGAACCACTGCCGCCCATCCATATGTGGTTAAGCTTAGTACTCCTCGAACTTCATTATTTAAGAATTCTTTCATCTGGAGGACTTCATCCTTATGGAACGACCGTCCCGAGGTCGTTTTTCCCAACGAATATAACCTCCAACGATTCAAAACCAACGTGAATCGCTTCTTGCGCACACACACCACTCCCAGAGTGCCCTAAAGGATTTTTCTATAGTCCTTGTGTTTGATCATAATAAAAAAAAAAACAAAAAAAAAAACTTGATGGGAAGATTGGTCTGACACATCGTCTATCTAGCATCGTCCAATAACTATTTAAGGAAAGTAGCTGATTTTTAAACACTGATTATGAATTAGCTACTTATGTAACTAGTGTGTTTTGCGCACGTAAAGATTAGACGGGACCAGGAGCGTAGCGAATGGTATAAAATCATCATGTACAAAAATTAAGTTGCAAGTGCCTCGTACAATTTTCTCATGATAAAAATAAAATCCTTGAAATAAAAATGAAAAGCCTGTACATTGAAACTTTGCACGTACGTTACAGATGCAGGGGTTTAAAGGCCATCGTGTCCAGTCTTGGTTCCAATAAGTTTTTGTGCCTTTAAGTCGAATTTAATCTTAAACACAGATCTTTCGTGTCTTCGGTAAGCTTTTATGGACATTTGTTACTAATATAACCTTGATTTGTAACGTCATGTAATAACATGTCTAAAATTTAAGGGCTAAAGTCGGCCAAATGGATGTGTTCATGATTTTGAAGTGGATTATGAAAACACCTAATTTCGAAAGTGAAATAAATGGTGACCGGTTTGATCATGATACTCTTATGTTAAAAATAGAATTCTGCTCCTTCAATTTTTTTTCGAAATTATAAATTTCGGAATTCGTACATCGGAGCGCTAAGCACGTCTATTATAATGTTTATAAAATCAGTCTTCGTTTTGATATTTTTCGTCCGCGTAATTTTGATTCGTATGATTTTTATGACGTATAAGTGATGAAGCGCGGGTAAACATACAGTTTGACTGTGACTACTGTATATCCTTTCTTTCTCTCTTTTCTCTATAAAGATTACAGTGCAAGCGTTCTCATGAACATGATACTTTTTCTATAATAAATCAAAATTTGTAATACAAAAATTTGAAATCTATATAACCAGAAAACTTTCTGCACCCAATTTTGGTATTGTTAATTAACTTGGAACAGAAAAGAAATATGACACGAAAAGAAAAATATTAGGATTTAATTATACTTACCTATATCCGAAAGCTGATATTAACTGAGATACAGGGTGTTAAAGGTAAAACTTCATTTTTGTTTTTCTCTAATAACTTTGAGAGAAACTAACGTTTTTTTACAAAATATTGCAATTATGTTTCTTTAGGACGCGAATTTGTTTTTTTTTTATGTAATTTTACTGTAGGGGGACGCTGTCTGCGGCATTATTTGCACATTTATTAGGTCATAACTTTTTTGTGCCTCAGTGTATTTAAGTTTTTAATACTACAAATACTTTTGTCATATTTATTAGGAAAAAAATATACTAAGTTCAGGTCGCCCTGAGTTACCGCTTCGGAGATATTTGCATTTAAATTATTTAGTGCACCCTGCCCAATTATTATTAATTTGCAAACAAAATTTATTTAAAGTAACCTATGAGAAAACAAATAAAATTTAGAGATGCAGTTGCTATAGAACAGAAAATGTTTCATTTCTGAGTTTATCGTAAGTTTGTGTTTTCATTGCTGTTGGTTTCTTTCGACACGATATTTTCTAGGGTCAAAGTTATTTTAATTAAAGTAAGTTAAAGAACCTACAATTGTTGTATTTATTATTCCCAATTATCATTACTAAAACATTAATGGTCATGTAAAAGTTAATTGGTAAGAAATAACAAAATATTATTTGCTTGCCTGAGCTAACGCGCTAACAATTTAAATGCAAATATCTCCGAAACGGTAACTCTGGGCGACCTCAACTATACATTTTTTACGTAATAAATATGAGAAAAGTATTTGTAGCATTAAAAACTTAAATACACTCAGGCACAAAAAAGTTATGGCTGTATGAATGAATGTGCGAAAAATACCACAGACGGCACCCCCTACATTGCACATTCAAATTTCACAAAGAAATCAATTTCTCATCCTAAAAAAAAATAATTTTATTTCCAAATTTATTATTTTTATTAAAAACTTAAATACACTGAGGCACAAAAAGGTTATGACCTTATGAATGTTCGAAAAATGCCGCAGATAGCGTCCCCTACATTGTACATTAAAATTTCACAACGAAATCAATTTCTCGTCCAAAATTGCCAAATTTTGTAAAAAAACGTTAGTTTCTCCCAAAGTTATTAGAGAAAAACAAAAATAAAGTTTAAACTATAATACCCTGCATCTCAGTTAATATCAACTCGAATATAGGTAAGTATAATTAAATCCTAATATTTTTATGTAAGGAATCTGTGGTTTTTCCATGTACTATTATTAGTGACACCCCGTACAAGAAATATTATTAATCTATATGTACCGTTCACTTCAAAATTGTGTGAATTATAAGTTTAATTTCATTAAAATAAGGGATAATTGACTATTCCTTTCCGTAGCGTGCCTCGATAACTAATCTAATAGGTGGATAATGATAACTACATTTACTTCTAAAATTAGACAAACCCGAACAAACCCGATCGAAAATCGCCAATACAAATGTGCCCCTAAATAATAAAATAAACGTGTCCCAGCGTTTCTTTCAGCGATGACAATAAATAACCGAAGATAACCCCCAGTTGCGGAACTTCAAACTTTGCCCCCCCCCCCCCCCGCCGAACAAACCCGAACAAACCCCCCCCCCCCACCCCCCGCAAAATTATTTATTAGGCCCTATAAAATGATATATTTAGTTAAGCTAGAATAACGTAAATTGGGAAATTATAGATATAGATGTTACTCCATAAGAATTTAAAATAAAAAACTGATGATTCCTATGAGAGAAATTTTTTTTAATGGCCTTTAGAAACTAAGGTTTATACCAAAAATCACATTTATTATATAATATTATTATAATAATATTATTCCAGGACCCATAAACAGTGACCACACTATTCTTTTCTGAATAACTTTATTGTTTAAGATCAATTTTAATCCAAGTTTCCAGGAAATATTTACAAAAGTATAAGTTCTCGTAAAATTAATATCATACAGGGCAGGTTAAAATTAAAAGTTACTTTAAACAAGTCTCAAAAATAGGTTCTTTCTTTTCTCAAATAATTTAGACTTACATGCTAAATCTTCTTATATTCTGAAGAAAGATTTTTTGATGTTTCATTCGATTAACCATTTATAACTAATTTTTTGACCAAAGTTAATAACTGAATATCACAATGTTTAGTCCTCGATGGAAACAATTATTGTATAAAATGAAACATAAATTATATTTTGGTTTGACTGGTTTGGTTTGGTGATATTTGGTTTATTATCACTTAATCTTAAAAAAACAAATTATATTGCCTTCTCACCAACAGAGAGGATTAGACCAGACTTCGATGAGTTACGCGTGGGTGGAAGTATGGTGCGGGGTGTCACCCATATGAAATACTTGGGAGTCATTATTGACTCCCATCTGAAGTGGAACAGCCATGTTGATAAAATTATAACAAGTTTAAAAGGACTTTTGCATAAGTTCTACTTGCTACGAGAGTTTTTGAACGAGAAACTATTAGTCTGTATTTACAAATCGCTTGTTGAATCTATACTTAGATACGGATTACTGGTCTGGGGTGGTGTGTACAGGTCTACGTTGCCTCCCTTACAGATTGTTCAGAATTACATTTTGAAGATCATATACAGAAAACCAAAACTCTATCATACCTCATTGCTATACTCTAAGGATATACTGAATGTCAGATGTCTATATATTCTCACTGTTAGTAAATTCATGTTAAAAATCAATAGCCTGAACATAGCACATAATTTAAACACTCGAAATAAACTGAAAGGAAACTTGTCTCTGCCAACAAGTAAAACAACATTGAATTTGAAATCAATAGTTTACTTGGGTCCTAAGATATACTACTACTTGCCTGCAAACATTCGTCATATACATTCGAATAAAAAATTTAATAAAGACTGTTCTCAATTTCTTTTTTATAATTATGACAGGATATACACTGAATTGTTTTAGAATTGGCGCAAGAATCTTATTGTGCTTTATGACTTAATTGTGATACTGGTTACTGGGTGACTATGTGCCTTGCTGTCTAAACTTTGTCGCTACATTGCTTTTGTTTGTTTTTCTTTTGTTGTTCTTTTTTCTCTTCTTTGTATATTCAATTGCAACATAACACATACGGGTACTTCAGTACCTAGGTGTTACTCAATGAAATGTTACTAAATTTTGATTTATTTAAATTGTATTAGAGGATAATGTTACAAATGTAGTTTTGCAAAATAAATAAATAAATAAATAAATAAATTTGAATGAAAAAAAATTTATTTTAGCTTACTAATAATAATAATCCGCAAAAAATTATTTGAAAAATTGTGCAATATGACCTCTGGTTTGTTCAATGCATTTCTGTAAACGTATTTTCCCTAAATTGAACCATTGAACAACTTTTCAATTAATTTTGTTTGTAGATTAATATATTACTAGTAAGTTATTCATAAAATCTAAGGCGATCGACAGATGTGTAGGAACTCCTTTTCTTGATGATAGTATTAAATCATAATTAATTAGTGTTGCGTAAGAAAAATAAACTTTTTAAAGTGGCGAGGGGCATCGCATTGCGTAACGGAAGGCCACTTTGGGCCTTGGGCCCCCTGGACGCCAGGCCCCCCCGCGTTGCGTGGTCTTGATGCATAGTAGTTCCGCGCCTGATAACCCCTGTATTTAAAATCGATTTAAGTACATTATCAGTTCAGTTACTTAGATCAATGTGAAATTTATTCAAGTATTTGTTATACTTTTATTGATTTATTGTATGTATGTCAACAGTTTAGTTATTTCCATAAAAATCACTTATCAGCAAACGTAATAAACCGATAAGAATTAATTGACGTTAGGCAAGACAAGACAAGACCACTCTTAAATATTGTTTTATAGTAAGTAAAAGTAGATCGTAGTCGGAACCAGTGCGTTTCACCATGGCTAAAGTTAGTGTGGATTTACCAGATATCGAAGTAAGTAAATCATATGATTATTATTAGAGACCGGATTTTAAGCATTACGCTTATTGCTGAATTTTATAAGCAACCATGAGAATATTTAATTTCTACACGAATCGAGCAAAACTATAAGTACATATATTGAGATGGTTGTTTTTGTGCTTTTTTTGAGGTTTTATGCTTTTTTTTCTCTCTTCTTGCTTATTTGAACCTTTTTTTGGCATTATTATTAGTAATATATATAATTTTTTTAAATAATTCAAACTATTATACGGGGAAAAAGGTCATATTATATCTGGCAACTGCGCAAGGCGTCATGTGATTCTCCGAAGAATCCGTATCGTAAGTACTTCCCCGGTGTTTGGTCTTATGCTATGCCATATCTACTAGGGATGGGCGATACTTCCAAAAGTACCGGTATTTGTGGATAGATATGTATCGACTTGGACGTACCAGTCTGTTACAATATCGTTAAGTAACTTAAGTAACTGTACTGTGAGTACCGGTACATTGTTTTATATTAAATGATGGATATTAAAAATGAACAAAAATATTTTTTGAAATTACTTTTGAAGATAATTTCTGAAAAGCGATTGACAATTTTTAGTCAGTGGCGGCTCGTGGGCGAAAATATAGAGGAAGAGCCGAACTATAGTTCTCGACCAAAACTGATGGTAGTGACGTACAAGTCGTAACCATGGAAACTGTCAAAATGCTTTGTTGTGATTGGTGGTTTGCATTGGTTTTCATGGTTTCGACTGCTACGTCACTGCCATCAGTTTTGGCCATGAAGTATATTCCAATTTCCTAATCCAATAATTGTTTACGAGATAAAATAATTAAAACCAATTAACACTAATAGTTAAATAATTAAATTACACACTGTAAAGTAAAAATATTGTTAAATACTTATCAGACTATCGTGCGCGCTAATATAATTTACGCCTAAGGCAAGGAACTGGCAATTCCTCTACTTCCTCTAGATTCCACTGTAATATAAGTTTTATTTTAAATATTCAACACAAAAGTTTTGTGTTTATAATTATTTTGTTATAGGTTTGCCTGATAAACCTAAGAAAACATTCATAAATATCAATCAATAAATGATTATTTTGTTAGATTTGTGACAAACCTAACAAATAATCATACAGGGTGTTATGGAAATGACGTATTATATTTAAACCGGCAATTCCTGAGATGAAAACAAATTGAAGAAAAATATCCAAAAATTGCGCTTTAATTTAATATGCCCTGTACATGACCTTATGTCAAACCAAAAATGACCACGTGGTGCCCCTGCCAGGAAGGTAACAAAGGAACAAAGCAACATATGGCGAAAAACGTCAATGAATCTTGAACAGTGTTGTCATATCTTCAGGGTAAACTCTTTAGAAAGTCTAACCGTTTGACAGATTCCAAGTTGTTTATTTTTCAGGGTACATTATTATAAACTTTTACGTTCAGTTCAGTTCACTGGGAAACAATCTCTGATTTATAAACTTAAACTGACTCGAAAAAACCGCCGCGGAGTTTATAATGGTCAGGTATGTTCTCAATTGTTCAATTCGAACGACACCCGTCGGATCTGAAGAACTGAAATGTCACTTTACCCTTTAGAAGAAGAAAATGCAAATTTATTTACCTTTTCGGCCTTATTTAAAACCAACTAATTTATAAAAAAAAGACCAGGTAACCCGAACAAAAACCGTCACAAAACACCAAAACAAAGTCACATAAATTCATATTAGTTATTGCGGATCTCATGAACACATTTAAGTACCATTCAATCTGAATTAGTATTTTAAAGTGCTACTGTGTAGACAAAAATACGCCCTTATTGTATAAGATTTCATCATTTATATGACATCTAAAAATGTTGAAACTAAATAACACCTTTGATCCTGTTCGTGTCTTGACATTGTCTGTTAGGGTTTATTATATTAAGTTCATCGGTAAAAATACAGCGTTGCCACTTTCGATGTTTTATAAGATTATATTCATAAATGGCGGAATTTCCCTCCATAATTTTACTTTCCTGTATAATTATAGTCTCGGAAATGGCATCCGTGCTAACAGTTTTCGGAGAAAGAAAGCACCTTGTACTCGACTATTTATTTCAAAGGGTAGTTCCTTTGTCCACATAATTGTTTCATTTTATGTTTAGTAAAGGGTTAATGGCCCATAGATGGCTGGTGATGAGCATAAAGCTTTTCCCATAGAAAAAAGAACTGAAAATGTCAGGATTTCTTACTCCTGTCAGCGTGGATTTACTTTCTAAGTAAGCTAAATATTTATTTTTATAAGAAACATTTACATTTTTTACACAGTTTGGTAACATTGCACGTAACACCTGTTTTCTGATATGCCACTACAGGGTGACATGACGAACGAACCCGAACAAACGCCGGATGACGTGTGGGTTTATGGGGCTGGAGCCCACTTTTAAAACGGTCGATTTAAAAAAAAAAATATGTAGCGTTTCTCTAGGATACCCAAGGAGTCACCCATTTAAATATAATATGTCATTTTCATAACACCCTGTATATTATATCACAACACCTATAAATTTTATCGATCAAATTATCTATACATATTTTGAGCATGATCTTGCTTGGAAAATAGTTGAATGCACAATAATAATTATTCTGCATGAAATTATGTGTCAAAAAGCACATACGCACGTATACGATAGGTACAGTACGTTTCACGAAATTGGGATACGACTTAATGATTTCCTGGGTAGGTCCCATTGTGTCGACAAGAGCTTGGCAATAAACAAGTGAAGTATGAAGGGACGGACTAAGGAAAACAAGTAATGATATGATTATATTAATGTAATCAAATGAAATAACATTTTTTTTAAATATTACTAGTCATATTTATTTACATTTATAATGTCATTCTATAGATAGTTCTGTTTCGCTATCGCTATCCTCATCAAAATTAATTATAATTGGATTAATTATATGATTCAGACTAATATACGAATTTTCTACAGTTATTACGTGACGGACTGAATTTTTCCAACTACCTGGGGAATATCATTAAAGCATTTTCGTATTAAATTTATAATATTAAATTTTCGGGTTTCATCATTTGTGAGCCGTTGCTTCAGAGAATCTAATGTAGGTACGCGTTACTCTTTGTACATGGTGTAGATTTTTCGCCTTATCAAGTCCTTGTCGCTTTCGTCGAAACATTTGGTGAAACCGGCATCTTTACGCTTCTTTCTGGATTTAATGGGATTTGACGCGATTCTTTTCACTGTAGTCAGAGGTATCTTAGTCAAATCAGACCTTTCAGTCGCAGCAGCACTAGCATGAAGTCCTCTGTTGAGTAAAGAAGTATATACTATTTTTACAATTTCGCTAGCATCGAGAGATAAATGCATTTTCTTCACTGCAACACTAGAAGAAGCACCATCAATGTTTTTCCATGGACGCCACATACTGCTTTTTATACGTTTGGTAAAATAATATCGGTAATACCACTAAACTTTTCCAGCAAGAAATAAAAACTAACAAATTTTACCACAAGAAGATATTTAAATATATATTAAGCAACCTAACCTACCTGATGTGCCTATATTTAATTATAATTATTACAATCCGGTCCTTTCCACATAATAATAACAAATGGTCATAAATAATGGGATCGCCCAGGTACTTTTACTGCAGTCATTAAGTTATATCGATTTTTCGTGAAACAAACTTTACCGGGTAAAAACTTTGAGTATCCGACCGTACCGTACTGAACATAACGGTACAAAATATCGAGTATAGGTAAAAAAATTACCAGTCCACAAAAATATTGTATCGTACCACACATCCCTAATGTCTACTAATGTTTAGTTAGTTACGAGGTGTTCTGTTATCGAGTTATATAAGATTGCATTTTCCAGTGGCCAATAAATTAATAAAGCACAACAAGAAAATATTAATAAAAGCTTCATCTACCCCCGGACACGAATTATTTTAAGATCTTCGGGAAACTTGGCTAAATGCGGCAATGTACTATGCCGATAAGTTTAGAGAATTTAGAAGCTTGATACTTCAATTTGAAGGTACAGGAAGTGAATCAACTCAAGAATATCACAAACTTCTACACATACCCGAACTTGCACACAATTCGGCTTTCATTAAAAATTATTTTACATTTTAAATCAGGAGTATTCAATGTTTAGAAAAACAGCAGCTACCGTTAGTGCAATCCGTGAATGTTATTACAAATTTTGAAGCTGCAGCAAATATCCCAGGATCTATTTCAATTTCTATCAAACAATCAAAGAAAAATTGGTTCAAACTAACTCAAAGATAAAGAGTTGCAAACATTGCAAAAAATATCTACTATTTTGAGTGGTGGGGGAGATTCTGATTTTGAATTTTAAATATGCACCAATAAATAGTCAGTGCAGATGTAGAATGTAGTTTTTCGACAGCTGGGCTTACAATATTGGGGTTTGGGTTTGTTCGGGGGTTAGATGGTCGATTTAAAAAAATATAGTGGTTCTCTGGGACACCCAAGATATCACCCATTTAAATATATTAAGCCATTTCCATAACACTTTGTATAATTCTTTTTAGAGCATATTGGCTTTAAATCCAAAAACCCGTCAGTATTCGACATTGATGCCTTCCAGTGATACAAAGAAAAACAAGGCCCATTGGAAACGTAATGATGATAAGAAATGTCAGGTAAGTTTGATTTAATGAGATATTGGAAGATAGGAACGATTTCTTTTTTGGCCATTTTAATAAATTTTATCGATATATCATCAAAACCGCTGGCCTTTCTTGGTTTCAGATTTATAATGATTTCTACAATATCTTCTTTAAAAACTTCTTTTGGATCTAGGAACATTCAATTTTGACTGAAATTTTCTGAAAATCTTTTTACAAACGGAATTTTCCTTGATACATTTAATTTTAAAACTGCCATACGTAAAGAACCTGTCGGAAAAGCTTATTAAGTAGCTGTCAGAAATTGTAAGACTATTGAAAGCCTATTTGCGAAACTTAAAATGCAAAGTCCAAAAAACTTGAAAGTACTATTATTTTTTTTACATGTGCCCCGAAAGTGCCTCTTTTTATGCATGTTCTCTTCACCGAAAGTGGCGTTTTCCAAGAGAGCGGGCGGGAAAGTATCAAAGCGGGCGGGAAAGATTTTTCCCGCCCGCTTCGAGTCACCATGTGCTCATAAATAAATAAAACCAGAATTGTCGGTGCGGGATTTGAACCCGCGACCCTCAAATCGCCAGGCGGACACTCTACCCACCGAGCCATACTACAAGCGATAATAAATAGCGGATTATATATAAATTAAATTGGCAGTTAATTTTTCAAAGATGTTTTAGAAAAATGTCTGAAGAATTTCTTTATTTATATGGCCTCAAGGACTCGGGCACTTGTAAAGAAATAAATAAAACCAGAGATGCCGAGTGCGGGTTTTGAACCCGCGGCTCTCAGATCACAAGGAGTACGCTATACCACTAGGCCACCGAGCCTATTTATCAAAACTAATAAATAGATATTTACATTCTCCATGCGCGAGTGTTTTCATGTCATGTAGACAGGAAAACTGTCTGGAAGAATTTGTTTATTTATTTGGCATCAAAGCTTCGGAGCACTTGTAAAAAAAATACGATACATATCTCGGGCCGTCGGAGGCTTTTCCGGACTCGTGCGGTCGTCTCCCTCACCTTCGGCTCGGTCGGCCATCTCCGCATCTCGTCCGTAAAAGCCTCTTTTCGGCCCTTGATGCGTAATGTACTATTCCTTGTTCTGAATGTGAGAAAGTATATATAGGCCAAACGGGTAGGTATCTAAAAACAAGGACCTCAGAACATATAAGAACCCGAACAAACCCTAATTAATACTAAATCAAAAACAGCTTTAGCTGAACATTTTGAAATTTTCAAGCATCAATTTAATTTTGATCAAACTTCAATTGTCACCAAGGAAACTAACTATAAAAAAATACTCCTTGTGAAATGATCCAAATTCGAAAACATATAAATAATATAAATGAGAAACAGGACGTAGATAATCTCAATACAATATTTACATTTAACATGCTTATTTATATTTTTGTGAAATTTTTTTGGATTATAAAAAATTTTAAAAAAAAAGTAAATAAGCACACTATCGTCATTCCTCTGGGTAATACGTAACAGCAAGACAGTCGTTTGTAGTCACATATATTTTCGTCCAATATAAGTTTTTGTTTTTAATGTGGAGAGTCCTTAGTGCGTGTTCTAGATTATGGTAAAAAATCAGCGTGTAAACTTTTATTGCACCTTTTATTATGAATGTATGGATTGTATCACGGGGGATCTTATCTGTATGTAAGTACCTGTTTTTGTTCTTTATTTTCATGTTTTAATGTGGTTTTATTATACGTTTTTATTACTAACAGGTATTTTAAAGGTTTCCTTTTTAGTTATTATGCAAGTGGGCAGTATTATAGAGATATGAAGTCGGTTAAATTGGGGCAACGTTGCTTAATTATTGGGCCAATAATATGCCGCAATAAAAATCAAAAATAAATACAGGGGCTTACAAAATATTTGAAAGAGTTTGTGTTTCGGTTTTTATTTTTTCCTGACTTTGTTCGAAGAGATGTCGAAAAATAAATTTCCCTCTCTATGCTACTTTGATTCTCCACAAAAGGGCATAATCAGATTTTTAATGCGACGGGCCTGGATTTTTTTTGATTAAATTATGAAAGAGGAACTAAATCTACGTTCTGCGGTATACTTAGTGGTTTTCCGACTGTTCCTTAAATTGACCATTTTCATTAAAATACCCCTAGTACGTTCCTGTAATTTATTTCGTTTTGAAGAAACTGAAGATTTTTAAATTATTATTGCTATTTCTGTCTTTAATTATTATTATTATTTACTTCACTTAGCGCGTGCGGTAAGGTTTAATTTTTGATGAGAAACACCGGGTGTATAGTATTTGCGGAATTATACCGTTGATCTTTTGACTGCATTAATTCCTCATTATCCATTCGACCATAAAATAAATAAGGAAATCCCAAATTTTAAAACCTTTTCGAGCAGAGCCGGACCAGGTATACAAATTCAATTTATACCTATGCCTGATGCATATATAAATACAAAGTGATTTTTAATAATTTTAATCTTTAGTGAAAAAATGAGATTTTAATTAGATGGATGCTTTAGCAGAGACGTCTACTTTGACAGAAACTCCTTTATCTTCGGTAAGAGATATACTACTTAAACCTGTTAATCCTAGAAAAAATCGGAGTGATTCTGGCACATTTAGAAGCATTGACGAAAATGACATGGATTTATTAAGAATTATTATTATTATTATTATTACCTTGACGAAACATGGTTCGATACCCATGACACTCCAAGAAAAGGTTGGGATGATTCTTCCAAAAAATGCACCAACCAAGGCACCATCAAATAAAGGCAAAAGAATCACAATATTACATGCTGGTTCAGAAAACGGGTTTGTTCCAAATTGTCTGTTGCTTTCAGCTAAAAACATAGCAGATTATTCTTTAGATTACCATCAAGATACCGACGCACAACTTTTTGAAGATTGATTTAAACATAAACTCCTTAAAAATATACCTGAAAATAGCGTCAAATGCTAGTTATCATAGTCGGCAAGCAAAAATCATTTCCAATTCTAATAATACAAAAGCAGAAATTGAAAATTTTATGATTGAAAATGATTTATATTTTGAAGAAACTTCCATTAAAAGCTTTTAAAATAAATAAGGAATACGAGTATAACAAACTTGCAGCAGAAAATGGACATACAGTGTTGCGTCTTCCTCCGTACTATTGTATATTCAATCCTATTGAGCTAATATGGCACCAATTAAAATCCAATATTAGGAGAAATAATATTTCTCCTACATTAAATGTATCTGTAGAATTAATTAAAAACGAAGTAAGAAAAATTTCTGCAGACAGCTGAAAAAACTATGTACAGTGTGTACTTAAGGTGGAAAATTCTTACAATTGTATGATTACAAATGTTCAACCCTTAATTATAAGTTTACGCTTAGATGAAGATAGTGATAGTGATACAGAGTTAAATTTTGAATAAATTATCAATAGTTTCTTAGAAATTTAATTAATTTTTATTGTACTTGTTATCCTAATAGTTATACTTTTAAATTATATTATTTTCAATTATCATTAATTGATATCATTATTTTACATTTATTATAGGTACCTAAAACTAATAATACCTATATATTTATTTTAAATTATAAAAATAAATCACGTGGTGTGGTATACATTTTCAAGCCGGCCCTGATCCCATTTATTGAGCTTTGAAGAGGTTCATGCGTATACAATAGGTTTTAATCAGGTAGTTTATTTATGGCAGTAAGAGTCAACGGTATAATTCTGCAACAACTATACTAAGACCGTTTCTTTTTTAAATTTCAAACTAATAATTTTATCAAATTTCTATTTTGTGTGTAAGTACCTACAAGTAATTCATTTTACTACCAAATAAAGACAGCATTTTTTAAAGACTTTTGGAGTCTAAAAAGTAGAAATAAGAAAGTGAAATTTATTTTTGGACATCTCTTCGAACGGTTACGATAAAGTAAAAACCGAAACGCAAAATTTTAGATTTTTCCAAATATTTTGAAAGCCTCTGTATTTATTGTTGATTTTTTTTGCGGCATATTATTGGGCCCATAATTATGCAACTTTGCCCCCAATTTAACCGACTTGTATCTCTTACCGTTCCCGAAATCCCAATAGTGAAGGACGAAGTTGTTACACTCTGTATAGTTAACTTTTTTTTCGTCTTTCAGAGCTGCACTCCATTAGATAATAATTTTTCGGACGTAAAGCCAACGACGCTGTCCGAACGAGGGGCTCTTAAGGAAGCCGCACGGTGTCTTAAATGTGCCGACGCCCCCTGTCAAAAGTCCTGCCCAACTCAACTGGATATTAAGGTAAAAAGGCTGGATTTATTTTAATATAAATTCACAGCTAGTCAGTTTGCATTGTCAGTTTTTTCTAGCACTCCGTAGTTATTATCAGATTATTTGTCAATGTCACTATAAGTTCAAAGAAATAGTCTATTTCTCGAAGAGACCTGATCGTAGTAATAAAAAATTAAAAAATCACAAAAATGCACATCATCAGGCCTAAAAGTTATATTATACAATTTCAATGAAAAACCTTCGTAACGCTTTTTTCTTACCCAATGTACAGGGTGTCCTATTTTCGACACTTTTATAGGGTATCTCCGTAATTGTTAGTGCTATCAAAAAAGTAATGTAGGTGTCATGTGCTCTTTTTGGGTTAAACTTAAATGGTAACATCAAAATTTGAAAATTTTCGCTCGCTTAGAGATACGGGGGAAAATCAAAAAATTCACAATTTCAAAATTACCCTATATTTTCTTAGTTAAAAGAGATATAGAAAAATGTTCTATATAGAAGTTTCTTTATATTGATTGTTCAATAATCTGCCGTTTTCAGAATAAATATACGGGGTCAGGTAAAAAAGTTATCGGACCTAACCTCATTTCTTTAAATGGAACACCCTGTATATTTCAATCTAAAAATATACGATTTTAAATTCTCCTTTCAAATATATAACGCTCCATGGATGATATTGGATTTTTAAACCACAGTAGACCATGAAACAAAAGCTAATATCCTAGAAACAACTATGTTGACTATTACCATTTAACGTCAATTTCATTTTTACATATTCATTTGCGAAAATGACCTATCAATATTTTTTAAAAATTTGATATGATATCAGTTTATATTGAAAGTGGAAAAAACGAGGAAATGGCGCAAAATGTATATTTTGGTCGCTATACGAACATTTGCGATGATTTCCGTTATTTTTTACCTTAATCTGAATCGTTTATTTCGTTTCAAAGTTATAAAGTTTAAATAAATCGCCTAGGAAACCAATATCATCCATTGTGTTATATATTTGAAAGGAAAATTTAAAATAGTATCTTTTTAGATAAAGTATACAGGGTGTTCCATTTTAAAAAATGAGCTTAGGTCCGATAACTTTTTTACCTGACCCCGTATACTTATTCTGAAAACGGCAGATTATTGAACAATCAATATAAAGAAACTTTTGTATAAAACATTTTTCTGTATCTCTTTTAATTAAGAAAATATAGGGTAATTTTGTCAAATTGTCAATTTTTTGATTTTCCACCGTATCTCTTAAGCGAGCGAAAATTTTCTAATTTTGATTTTATCATTTAAAGTTTGACCCAAAAAGAGCACATGACATCTACATTACTTTTTTGATAGCACTAACAATTACGGAGATGCCCTATAAACCCGTCGAAAATGGGACACCCTGTACAAAAAATCACAATTAAAATAAAAAATTAATTGAAAACAAGTAATAAACATTACATTTTAAAAAAACAAGTGACTAACCTAAATATTTTTAGTATGGTAAGGTATTCAGTGGTAGTTCGGTGTTCGAATTACCACTGAATGCCTTATCCTACCGTAACTTCGTATTTGGACATAACTTATAATTCGAATATCAACTTTTACAAAAGAAAATTCTATCTAAAACGAAAAATAAGAGTACTCTAAAAACCGTATTAGAATCGGCAATTTTTTTTCTTGCGCCGGCAATGGCAATTATAATTGCACGCATCCATGCGCAGTAAACCGTTCTCGATCAGCTGAAGCATTGCCAACAGTCGGAGCAGCAGTTGATACTGTCGAAATCCCTAAAATACCCCCAGAATTAGAGATGAGCAAACCTGTTCGTTTTGATTACCAGTTAAAGCAGCTACTGCTATTTACAAATAGGAGGTCAAAAAAGCTGCGACGAGTTAGCAGTACATAAGCTTAATAAAGAATGTGAACTGCTAATTTAAGTACCAGTGAGTTTAACCTGTTCATACCTGCTTCGGCCAAATAATAAACAGTTAAAAATAACAGAATAATCCATCTCTATCCAATTGCACCAGCAATGGCAATTAAAATCGCGCGTGCCCCATTTCTGGCAATGAGAGACAGGTGATCGGGAACGCTGTACTGCGCATGAATCCGTGCAATTTTAATTGCTAGAAGAGTGGAATTGCCAACTATAATACGGACTCCATCGCATTGCGCCCGCAATACGAGCAGTATTGGGCCAGCTGATCGAGGACGGTGTACTGCGCATGAATCCTTGCAATTATAATTGCCATTTGCCCCTTTGTCATACTCATCCTTAGAGGCGTTTCGCCGTTGTTACGGCTCATGAGTAAGGCTCGAGTCAGACAAAGGGAAAAATGGTCAGCACTATCTGGTGCACTGGACGAACTTGTTATGTTTTTTTCTGTTTCTACAGAATAGACCCTTTGCATTGGTCTTCTATAAGATGCTGCGTTGGGTAGGCAAATACACCGCGAGATATCGCGACGAGATCATTACTCCTTTCGAAATAACGAAAAAGTTTTTCATATAGAACGGAAGTTCTGCCGGTCACTGTATATTATATCTATTATTTATAATTTCCTTTCAGTCGTTCATTACTTCCATTGCCAATGGCAACCCCTATGGTGCCGCAAAAACTATTTTAAGCGATAACCCGTTGGGCATGTCCTGTGGAATGGTGTGTCCAACTAGTGATTTATGTGTTGGAGGCTGTAACTTAACGGCAGCCGAAGAAGGGCCCATTAACATCGGAGGATTACAACAATTTGCTGTTGATGTAAGTTTAATTAAAACTAGTGTGTCCGAAATTTGATGCTCATCAGTGGAATCTTAGTTGGTGTTGGACGTTGAGAAGCCATGAGCATTATCAGTAATTATTAAATATATATCATCGTGGCGCCATAACCGTAACTCGTGGGTTTGTTCGTATTGCTAAAATACAGTTTTTTCTTTTATGATCAAACACAAGCACTATGGGAAGAATCCTTTAGGCCCCTCTGGGAGTGGTGCGTGTGCGCAAAAATCGATTCACGTTGGTTTTGAATCGTTGGAGGTTATATTCGTTGGGAAAAACGACCTCGGGAAGGTCGTTCCATAAGGATGAAGTGGTGGATGGGCGGCAGTGGTTCGTCGTGTATTTCTGCTATTCACCGCTCTGGGCGGGAATTAAGAAGGCAAGGTCAGCCGAGCACTTTCCATGAAAATATCTGTAAAAGAGATTCAAATCCCCAACCTGTCTTCGATGTTCTAGGCTGTCGAGGTTCTTCGTCAGCTCGTGGTCTCCAATCAGACGAATGGCCCTCCTTTCGATGGAATCCAGTGGCCGAAGAGTATGTTTGGGTGCAGAGCTCCAGACATGAGAGCAGTACTCTAGTGATGGTCGAATCTGGTTTTTGTATAGTGTTAAAAGTTGTTGAGGTATGTACAACTTTCTGGTTCGAAAGAGTACACCAAGTTTCTGAGAAGCTATCTTGGTGATTGCCACAACGTGGTTATGTCAAGACATATTTCCTCCCAGATTGACGCCCAGCAAATTAATAGAAGAAGTGTAATCAATGTGTTACTGTAGGAATCAGTGGAAAAGTTGAAATTTAGATTGTATTGTAGTAACCTACATGGAATAGCCTTGCAAGCAGTCAAGGTATAGAGTTCTAAGACTCTTTGAGACATCTATTGGTGGCATTAAACTGAAAGATAATCACGAAAAAAGGAACACAACAACAATCTGAACGATAATGATAAAAAATGGAACAGTTCATCATAGTTTTGAGATTATTTTTGAATATGACAAAACTTTCTTAAGTTTATAATATGATCATTGAATTCATGTACCTATATTATACACTATACCTATATTATTGTGTATTAGTGTAATTTAAAACAAAACATTAATGCATTTTTTGCATCGGAGTGTTTAATGTTTCAATTATTTCCTCATTTTCATATCTTATATCATCGCTTCGTTTCATGTACCTACGTGAAGTTTCATTTGAATAGAATAAATTGTACCTCAGTTATTTTCGTTTCGTATTTAATATTGTATAACCAGTGTCATTAATGGTATCAAATTTAAATGATCCATTATTTGATATATAACTCACGAAGGTACTGATCGGAAAGCTGTTCGATTTTGTTTTATTGTTTGTTCCGTCCCTTTTTACAGCGTCCGATTGGGATAAGGGGCCACATTGTTCAACAAATTCAACATTGTTGTATTTGCGTTGATGATATAATAAAAACTGATAATTTTTAAATCATATCTATTGAGCAAGAGCTTTTAAAACTAATACATTGGCGACTTTAAGGCCGTTGAATAGGCTCAGCCCGGTGCTGCACGGCACGAGACGGCAAGTTTTTCCGAAACGTCGTCGGCCTGTGCGAGTCATGTGACGCACGGACAGGTACAATCTTTGATTTTCGGCGAGGTAAAGTTCACATAGTCCGTGCGAGCATTTCTTCTCATCCCTATCATTCGTCGTTCTGGGAGGAATTAAGAGGGCAAGTTCAGCCGAGCATTTTCCATGGAAATATCTGTAAAAGAGAGTCAAATCACCAACCAGTCTTCGATGTTCCAGGCTGTCGAGGCTCTTTGTCAGCTCGTGGTCTCTGATCAGACGAATGGCTCTCCTTTCGATGAAATCCAGTAGCCGAAGAGTATGTTAGAGTGCAGAGCTCCAGACATGAGGGCAGTATTCTAGTGATGGACGAATCTGGGCTTTGTAAAGTGAAGCTGTCTTGGCGATTACCACAACGCGGTTTTGCCAAGACATATTGAACCATATTTATATTTCAATTTGATATTAACTGAAAAATATCGCTATTTTTCCTATTTCTAAAATAAATTTGTAGGTATTTAGCAAAATGGATATTCCGCAGACGCGAGATCCAAACACCCCTCAACCAACAAACCCAAATGCCAAAATCGCACTCATCGGCGGTGGACCTGCGTCATTGTCTTGTGCGACATTTTTGGGAAGACTTGGCTATGACAACATAATCATATTTGAGAAGCAGAACGTCTTAGGTGGCTTAAGGTATGTCAAAGTCTCTATTATATCCAACATTATTATGATTCAAAAAGAAAAAATAGCAGCGAGCATTGGCTTTAAAGTAAGCAAGGCATGTTAAAATAATCTTTGGGCCAAGTAGACATTGACGAAATTGTTTCGTCCGCGTTTAGGACTATTATGGACTACCATAACCTGAATCAGTTCCACGTATGGTGAAGCTGCATATTCATTATTAAATTGTCAATTATAAAATTCTTTGAATAAGCAGTAGGTACCACTAGTAAGAGTCTACTCCAATGTTGAAGGAAATTCAGTGGAGTGTAGCCAAGTCAACGGTCCACCATAAACCTAGTATAGGAAACGACATGTTGAGCTTCACCATTTTAGCATATACTTAATAACCTATACTGTTCACTGCCAAATAACGCCGAGTACTTCATTTATGCTTAGATATAGATGATTTTCACCACACCACGTCACCGACACTTGGAAATTCTTTTGGCTAATATAATGTTTAGCACTGGCTGTAAAATAATGCCGCATCATTTTCTGGAGGTCGCCACGACTAGGGTCCTTAAACAACCTTTGACAGCACGTAACGATTGGCCATTTTTTGGCGTGGTGATCATCCTAGGTTTACTTATTTCTATGATTTTAGTCTACAATTTTGCAAAATTCTGAAATAGCGCTGCAGGTGAACAAAAAATATAATTCGAATTATTTTCCGATCCGTCACTAAAATAAATGCGAAAATCCAAAAACATCACGATAGTTCACGATAAAGATCTTTTTCAATTTGCTTTATTTCAGCACATGGGAAATACCACAGTATCGTTTACCACAATACGTTGTAGATTTTGAGGCCAAATTAGTTCGTGATTTAGGAGTGCATGTGGAACTTGGAAGAAGTCTATCCACAAAGGATCTCGCCGTAGGTCGCCTAATAAAGGATTTTGATGCTGTGTTTCTCGCCATTGGCTTACCAAAACCCAAGGTAAAACTCAACATACCAATATTTTTGTGGAATAAAGATAACCTAGATTTGGAATCCAATACATTTTTAAAATTTGTCGCCATTCTTCCTAATAGTTTCACTTATTAGAATATAGCCGCAGTGACTAATCATTTTATTATTATTTTATTCCTGCTAATATCGTCATATACAGAGTGTCCTGGATAAGAATACAGTCTGCAGGGCTATAGGGCATATAGAAATGATCAAATTACACAAAAGTTGCGCATTAGTGAGTTCTCCAAGGTTAAATTTTAAAAATTCCGAATATATTTGGGCAAAACTGAATTTTTACGATTTTGTTTTTGGTTTCCTAATTCTATTTGAAGAGATATGTGAAAATAAATTTTACATTCTCATTGCTACATTTCCCCTCTATAAGATAATTTAATTAAATTTTTAATCCGACGCGACGTTTCGTTTCTAAACAACCATTATCAACTTTATTTTTTTTTTTAATAGTAGTAGCATTTTATTTTGTGTCTTGTTTTATGATCAAACACAAGCACTATAGAAAAATCCTTTAAGGCAGTGGGAGTGGTGCGTGTGCGAATAAAGCGATTCACGTAGGTTTTGAATCTTTGGAGGTTATATTCGTTGGGAAAAACGACCTCGGGAAGGTAGTTCCATAAGGATGGAGTTCTCCAGAAGCATTCTTAAATAATGAAGTTCGTGGAGTACTAACCTTAACCACATATGGATAGGCGGCAGTGATTCGTCGTGTATCTCTGCTGTTCGCCACTCTGGGCTGAATTAAGAGGGCTAGGTCAGCCACACACACTAAGCTGTCGAGGCTCTTCGTCAGCTCGTGGTCTCCGATCAGATGAATGGCCCTCCTTTCGATGGAATTCAGTAACCGAAGAGTATGTTTGGATGCAGAGCTCCAGACATAAGTGCAGTACTCTACTACTACTACTACTATAGTATCAAAAATTGTTGAGGTGTGTACACCTTTTTGGTTCGGAAGAGTACACCAAGTTTTTGAGAAGCTATCTTGGCGATTGCCACAACGTGGTTATGTCAAGATATATTGCCTCCCAGATTGACGCCCAGCAAATATATGATGCCAGTGGAATTGCGTGTCCTGCCATGACTATATCCGGTTCTGTGATGTAACCTTTTTAGAGAAGACTCCTGCCTGGGTTTTCTTAGCATTAAATTCGACTTGGTTACTGTCACCCTAAGCCAAAATTTCTTCCAGGTCTTTGTTGAGGCGTGACACTTTATGCTATCTGTGAAAAGATGTGCGTCGGCAGCCGATGTTTGTGTTTCAAAGAGAAAGTAGATACAGGAATGAACTCCACTTTATGTTCTGAATCCAACAATATATCACACCTATTATTATTTATTGGGTTCCGGACTAAGAATCTTCTTCAATTGAAATAAACACCAAAATATTTTTGTATTTATACCCTAGTTGACATTAAAAACTGTTATTTTATTTGACAGTATTTAAAATAATAATAATGGAACCTTAATTATTTTTCATTTTCAAAAACGCATCATGTCGAACACAGAAAGTAATAATAAATAATATGAGTGATATATCGTGAATCAGAATATAAAGCCGAGTCCATAAAGCATAACATAAAATGTGACTACTATTTAAAACACAGCTGATGACGGTTGTGGAACACGAAACGTTGGATTGAAAATTTAATTAAAATATCTATATAGAGGCGAAACAGTGGCAATGAGAATATAAAATTTATTTTCACATATCTCTTCAAATAGAATCAAAAAACAAAAAGAACGAAATCGTAAAAATTCGGTTTTGTCCACATATCTTCGGAAATATTCGGATTTTTTTAAAATTTGAAACGATGACGTCGCAGAACTCACTAATGCGCAACCTTCGTGTAACTTGATCGTTTCTGTATGTCCCATAGGTAACAAGATCCCGGTAGAATGGATTATTATCCAGGACAAGGATAATTAACACCATAGATGGATAAAACACTGAGAAATCCTACCGGGACGAACATCTCAATATGAAAAGCCACCAATTTCAAATTTTTTTAACAAAGTTGCTAACATTTTGATCCGTTCTTAGGATGTTTTTCCCAATGTGCGGTTACTTAGCAAATAGATTAAGATTGTGACAAGAGTCACCAATATTAAATTAGTCAATCTGAACGACTGCTTATATTCAGATTTTGATAGCACCTTCAACTACATCTTATATCACTACTAAGTTCACTGCACATTGATACTTGATTAAATATCAAGTCAGGGACAATGTGCCAAGATCTGTCAATATAAAATTGTTTCTATAGAAGTCCATTTGATCTAATAAGTAAATTAACAGCCCATTAGAGACACCAAGATTCTTAGAGAATCGACTCGTTAGTTTGTTAAAAATTATTAAAACATAATAAATAATTCATTGCAAATTTTTTTATTTAGGTGGATCCACTCTTTGGTAACCTCACTTTGAGTAACGGTTTCTACACATCCAAAAGTTTTCTACCAGCTGTGGCACGTGGTTCAAAAAAGGGGTGTTTGAGTAATGGCTGCTCACCTCTTCCTTCTCTGCACGGCACCGTGTTGGTGTTGGGTGCTGGAGATACCGCTTTTGATTGCGCTACCTCGGCGCTTCGCTGTGGAGCCAGAAAAGTTTTCGTTATCTTTCGAAGGTACATGCCTTATTATTACGCACACGATATTGTTAAACACTCGTTATATTCGTGTTATTCCATAAGTATTTAATTGCATTACAACTGGAATTACGCACCGTACTTTACCTACGATCATATACACACGCAGGCACATTATTCCGCTACCCTGAAGTTTGGTCAAGGTTTGATGTTTTATAACTTTTTTATTTTTTATGCGATTTTCATGATTTTGTTATGAGTTTTTAGATCCATTTATTGTGTTTTGCCTTAATTATTTCACAAAGTAACATTTTTTGATTAGGCTATATTATACAGGAGTGAATCAAACTGTTGTTTTTGTCGTAATTTCAAAACACCCTGTAGGAAAATTGAGGTGAATAATTTTATTTACATACTGTTTCTTGTAATCTTTAATGTATTCTAAATATTTCGTTTCTTGATTCATTCCATTATCTCACTTCTGTTGCGAACTGTAAAATTTTAAATGAAACGCTGATTTGAAGCCTATTTTTATTAAGAAAAACAAACCTAGGTATATCATAATGTTAATTAACAAAAACAATTCTAATATCGTGGGTTTCCTCCTCTCGCAGCAATGACAGCTTGCAGTCTTCGTGGCATCGAATGAATAAGGTTACTTATCCTTTCTTGAGGGTTGATATTGTTCGGTCAGCGCCAGTCGTAAGTCCTGCAAGGTTTGTGGTTGTACAGGACGACGACGAACGGCCCTGTTAAGTTGCTCCCAAAGATGTTCGATTGGGTTGAGATCCGGGCTACATGCGGGCCATTCCAATCTTGAAAGTCCAACTTCATACAGATATTCGCTCACTACATATGCAACGTGAGGTCTAGCATTATCACGCATTAATGTAAATTGGTTCCCAATGAAGGGAGCAAATGGAACAACAACTTCTTGGAGGATTTCCTCAATGTAAGCATATCTCTCATTTCTACGTCTGTATACCCGCTCACGACCATCCGGCGACCTTAAACAAACCCTGGATTCATCAGTGAATAGTACGTAATAATATTGTCACTGTCAAATATTCTGTCGGAATAATCGAGTACTTAGCCAACGTCGATAATTTTTATCCGAAAGCTTGACATACATTTTCTAAAAATAACATCGGTTCATTTAAAATTTTGCAGCTCGTAGCAGAAATGTGATAATGGAATGAATCAAGAAAGGAAATATTTAGAATACATCAAAGATTACAAGAAACAGTATGTAAATAAAATTATCCACCTCAATTTTCCTACAGGGTGTTTTGAAATTAAGACAAAAACAGTTTGGTCTACTCCTGTATAATATAGGCTAATCGAAAAATGTTACTTTATAAAATAATTAAGGAAAAACACAATAAACGGATCTACAAACTGATGACAAAATCATGAAAATCGCATAAAAAATAAAAAAGTTATAAAATATCAAACTTGACCAAAATTTCAGGGTGGCGAAATGTTGTGCCGGCGAGTGTATATTAATTTTAAAACACAATTAGGCTTCAATATTCATTTCTTTCAACAATATTTCTCAGAAACCTGTCAAATTGTCATCGTACATTGAATAACGTAACATTTGTCGTTTTTCCCTAGCGTTTGTGATAGAAGCCGCCTACGGCTCTCTCATTATTCTTTTAAAAGCCCAACTTGAAAGGAGAGCGTTGCTACGCAACATGTACTTTTGTTAAAAATAAACAAGGCGGCCTTGTTTACCATGCGTAAAGTTGAACTTACATGATATGTAGATAGTAGATATAGTATGTTAGTTATAGTGATCGTAGGTAATAGTACATTACGTAATAAGAGTTGTAAATGGCGCATAACGCACGAATGGAAAAGTTATACGCAGTCGCGTAACGGCGACTGCGCATTCTATGACTACGTAATTGCATTACATTAAATAGCTGCGCCGGACTCGCCTATTTATAACATTCATTTTTTAATCCGAATGATTTATAAATATTATTTGAACTACTTATATTTAATAATATTATAAACCATGTAACATTGATAATCTGAGGGTCAAAATTTTTTTACAGGCAACTTTCAGTAAATCGGAATTTAAAAATAAATAATCTCAAAAACACCTGTTAATTTTTTAATAGGTTACTTATAGTATCTAATTAGAGGAATTATATACGTCCGCGCAAAAGATCATCGTCACAAAGATCTTGGTCTATCGCATCAATTTTTTAATAATTTAACGCCGGTCACATGACTAATTTTACTCTTCTGAATCATATAACGCCAATATTTGGAACCGAGTTATTTTAATCAGTCACTATTACTATTTTCCTATTATTTATAACAGTCCTGTCTTATATTGGCTTAAAGTTTTTGGAATGTTCCTTATAGAATGTTAAAATACTAAGAAAATTAGTCATATTTTTAACCTACCTAGGTGTAAACGAAACTAGCACGTCAAAATATATTTTTCCTTAATGGTTTATAAATGGTTAATAAAAAAATATTGTATATAGCTTCGGGTAACAAACCGTCACATCAATGTATCTCCGGTAACAATTTCATGCGTGACCGGAGTTACTGTGACCGGCGATACAAAAATGCACAAATCCGTGGATAACAGCTAATACAAGCTATTTCTTAAACTTTGTTAGACTGAAATGAGTATCTATACTCAAGAGAATGACTTCGTGTAGTATTTTTCCCTTAATTAAGACTACTAGGTCTGAGTTAACCATGTGACCGGCGATACAACATAAAAACATACGCCTGGTAAAAAGTAGGCAATGTTTTAGTTTATACCTAAATAAACATAATAAGGAACTTACCTAAACAGGAGCACGCTTTACACAAATTCAAACACATACCGTCATATTTGCAAAACTATTAGGCGACCTCCAGTGGCGTTATTTATAAGCAATTTCTGCCGTGGCCGGCGATACATGCAGCTGCAGGGACGGAACTTCTGGTTAATAATGGCGTTAGAGAAATTAAACTGTTGATCTTTGAACATTATTTTTTCAATACAAATTGTAGTAGTAATGTAAATTTTTTATATATAAAAGTAATTTTAGTTAAATGACGAGAAATATAAAAGGGTAAAGTATGAAATTATTGACTGGGGACACGTGACCGGGGACACATTTTTAAATTCAAATTTGAATACTGCAGCTATAATCTAAAAAAAATCTTTTAAAATTGCTTTCTAATGCAGGAAGTAACATACAGGGTGTTATGGAAATGACGTATTATATTTAAACCGGCAATTCCTGAGATAAAGACAAATTGAAGAAAAATAGCCATAAATGGCGCTTTCAATTCATTCAGCGGTAAAAGTGACCTGACGTCAAACCAGAAAAACACCTGTGAGGCACTGCGATACATGTAAGCAATCAAGGAATTCTGGCCGGTATTGTCATATGTACACCTTAAACTCTTTAGACAAAATAAAATAATTTAAACACTTTTCCATTCTGTAATATCTTTTTGTACAATTAATTGAAGAACATATACGACGGACTATGTTTTAAACAACCCGAAAAAACATATGGAATAGTAATAGCCACGTACGTCACTAGGTCAACTGCCAATGACCTCTTGACGCCTTACATCGGCTGGGCGAAGTAGTTTTATATAGCGCCGCACGCTTGCGGTCTGTAAGTTGGAGACCAACCAGCTGCCGGATACGTTGTGTCTCGTCGATCACCAACACATTCTCAGCAATCCGCTCTGTTTTTTCGGTTTATGAGGTTTTTTTTATTGACGCGTTTCTTCCTCGTTGCGTGTAATAATATCTAATAATCTGTATTATTGTATTTTCAAAAGCTAACTATCGGTTCTGTTTCACTATTGCTTTGTGTACATAAAGTGTTTCCAGGAGTGTTCCCATGAAAAAGAAAAAAACTGATTGTGTTTGTGCCTGGATTTCCTCGCTCTTTAGGTATATAGATAAATACAAGTATGTAGAAAATAATTTATTTTTATAATTTTATATGGAATTTCAGTTTTACATTAAGTTTGGCAACATTGCCATTGGCTCTGGGTGAAATGTTGTACAGTAGCGCGGACTGACCTGTGAGCAAGAGTGTTTGTTACCCCACTTTTAAAACGGTCGATTAAAAAAAATATATATGTAGCGCTTCTCTAGGACACCCAAGGAGTCCCCCATTTAAATATAATATGTCATTTCCATAACACCCTGTATATTTCGCAATTATAATCGTTTCTACAGGCAAATAGTTTATTCTAGTAAGTTATATGCTAAGGACTGAAAGTTGCCTGTAAAAAAATTTTGACCCAAGAATCGCATAATTTTTCCCGAAATTTCCGTTTTACTTATTTAGAGGTTTCCAGAATATAAGAGCAGTCCCCGAGGAAGTCTCGGTGGCTGTAGAAGAACGCTGCGAACTTGTTGGATTTCTTACGCCATTTAAGGTCAATCTGAAAGATGGGCGGATAGCATCTCTTACATTTAGTAGATCCGAACAGCTCGATGATGGAAAATGGATAGCGGATACAGAGCAACTTACGACGCTTAAGGCTGATTTTGTAATATCGGCGTTTGGTTCCGAATTGAACGATCCCGATTGTAAGTATAGCTTTGAATTTCACACGCGTTATTATCACACGTATATCACGGTGAGTGATGATTCTCGAGAACTAAGAAACATATTTGTCCTATCTATCACTTCCGGTTATACCGTCAGTTAACTTATAGAGGGTGTTCGGGAAAATGTGAGAAATCTCCAGTATATGAAGAAAATAAGTGAAAAAAGTTGGCTGACGACAAGTCCATATAAACTTTTTTCGTATAGGCCTCCCAAAGAGCTCCAAAGGAATCAAGTTTTTTTACAAATAATTATTGAACCACCAGGTATTTAATTTTTTTTAAAATGATGTATACCAGGTAAGACCCTTCAAATTACTATCCAAGAAAATGTTGTGAATTACTCACAGCTGCAGGGACGGACTAGCTGTGACACTCATCGCTCCTTTTCTTAACGCCCTGTAAGATATGAACTTTGGACAACCTTACATACCTTTAACTATTGACTAAAAATGAAGTACTCTTCATTCATGTCGCTAATCCTAACCGTTTTCTCAGAAACTTGGTGTACTCACAAACCCGAACCACAAAGTTGTACACACCTCAACAACTTTTGACACTATACAAAGCCCAGATTCGGCCATCACTAGAGTACCTACTGCTCTCATGTCTGGAGCTCTGCACCCAAACATACTCTTAGGCTACTGGATTCCATCGAAAGGAGGGCCATTCATCTGATTGGAGACCATGAGCTGACGAAGAACGTCGACAGCCTAGAACATCGAAAACAGGTTGGGGATTTGACCATCTTTTCCAGATATTTTCATGGAAAGTGCTCGGCTGACCTTGCCCTCTTAATTCCGCCCAGAGCGGCGAATAGCAGAAATACACGACGAACCACTGCCGCCCATCCATATGTGGTTAAGCTTAGTACTCCTCGAACTTAATTATTTAAGAATTCTTTCATCTAGAGGAGTTCATCCTTATGGAACGACCTTCCCGAGGTCGCTTTTCCCAACGAATATAACCTCCAACGATTCAAATGGTTCAATAATTGTAATGTGTAAAAACTTGATTCCATTGGAGCTCTTTGGGAGCCCATATCTCCGAAGAGGAGGCATATAAGAAAAAAGTTTATATGAACTTCTAGTACTCTTTTCACTTTATTTCTTCATATCCGGAATATTTCTCACATTTTCCCGGACACCCTGAATTTATATCTTATGTTCATATTTATTTTTATCAAGTAATTTTTGTAATGTAAAATAACCTATTTTATTTTGAATAGCTGTTACACTCATTTGTTAATTGGCTCACTGTAACTGTGAAATGATGTAAAATAAAATTATATAAATAAGCACTAAGCAGAAGTAATAGATACGTCAAAATATCTTCATTTAAAAGTTCGGCATATTTTATAGCGAGTACCAATATTACCAATAAATATCCTTTTTAGTTCGCGAGATCTTTTAATGTACCAAAAATCATGTAAAACTACCAGTTGTTGAAATATTTATATTTAAAAATGAGAGTTCAAGTAGTTAATTTATTTTATAGTAATGGAGGCCCTAAAACCGTTAGATTTAAATAATTATGGATTGCCAGTAGTAAATCCCAACACCTTACAAAGTTCTCATCCGAAAGTTTGGGTCGGCGGGGATATGGCAGGAGTAGCAGAAACTACAGTTGAATCGGTCAATGACGGGAAAACGGCGGCATGGTATATTCATTGTTTGTTAGAAGTAAGTAGACATCAGTGCTGCCAAGCTGAATTTGTGAAATTACACGATTAGCTGGACAAATTACATAGTTTTTCACGTTTTTAATTACACAAATACACGTTTTTTGCACACCATTTATAATACAGTCGATTTGTGCTCACAAAGGCACCTAGCGGGAAAGATGTGGGGTAATTTTATTCCCTTCAATTTTTTGTTTTTTGGGGTGCTCAATTCGAATCTGAGGCTTGTTAATAAAATATCGTGAAGCAACATTAGAAAAAATGCAGAAAATCTTATTTTTGGGATTTTTGATTATAACTCGGAAACTTTTCTTAAATAACCTTCCTACTCAAAAAGAAAGCACATAAATTTCTACAAATTGCATTATTCGAGTTTTTGCGTGCAAAAAGTTGGTTTTTGCCGAGATATTATCCGAAATGCGGAAATTTGCAACTATCGTTTGAGCTAGAATAGTTGGTCGGAGAAAAAAACTTAAATAATATAATTTGCAGAAAATTTTATTTACTTTATGATTTTTTTACATTATGATTAGCAAGGTTAATTACGAGAAGTTGGTAATTTCCGAGTTATAAGCAACAAACCACAAAAAATAAGGTTTTTTACTTTTTTTGGATTTTTTTCAATGTTGCGTCACGAAATTTTGTTAGCAAAACTCAAATTTGAATTCAGCGCCCTATGTAGAATGGAAAAAATCAAAACTACCCTACAACTTAACTGGAAAAACACAATTTAACTGGAGTATTACAGGTACTGTTGGGCTCTGATTTGTAAAAAAAGGTCGCCAAAATTGAAATTAATATACATTATGTGGGCTCTGATGTAATTGCGAAGAAAAAGGTCAACAAAATTGAATAGTAACACACTTAGGTGGTGGCTTTCAAATTACACACACCTTGTGCTGCATAAAAATTATACACAATGCAATGAAAATACACGCAAATCGTGTAATTACACGATAATTGGCAACACTGGTAGACATTCATTGCTACAGGGTGCGCGCAAATAAAAAACTAATCTAAGACTAATGAAAAGAGTGGCCAACTAAACGAAGTACGCGGCTGTATCTTGGAAACCCTTCACCGTACAGCTTTCGGAAAAAAATATTTATTGAAAAAGTTGCCAAGAGAAATGGCTGGAAATTATTTGCAAGCTTTTCTTAGATAAGCTATATTGAAAATGCTTACAAATAATTCTCATATGTATCATGAATAACTTTGGTTACACACTTTTCTCTCTAACTCTTCAGGTAAATTGGTGGGGGTAACGCAAACATTGATTTGAAAAAATATAAGTAATAGCTCAGGAACGCCTTATCGGAAAACATTGATATTAGTATCTTTTAAAAGGGTTTTTCTTTCCTATCAGCTAACACTACAAGCGATATCTATGTTTTTTTTATTGCAATCGCTAGATGACACTTTTTACATATTTTATGTATCTTTTATGTATTATGTATCTTTTATGTATTATGTATAATTACTATACTCATTAATCGCCTGGTAATTACATACCTATAGTATAAAACATAAGAAGGCAAGAACCCTATATTTCCTCACACCGTTTTCCAACCTTTAACTATACGAATCCAGTTTTAGATTTTTATAAAATTAAGTATATTTGGCTAAACCTTCACATAAAATAGTGATTGCGTGGCAACCTTTGATTAAACGCAGCTCTTAAATGACCGAAAACCAAAGTACCAATATATTATTTAAACAGTTTTGTTGTCTTTAAAAAAATTATTTGTTAAGAGTTAGCCATTTACCATGCAACCAGGTGCGGCCAAGCCCTGCATCTGCCAACCATGCTTACCATTTACAGTCATTTTTGGAATAATATGCTTACGAAAGGCCGTTTTTCTAATGTTAAACAAGTTTTAACGTGTCTTAAGCCGCATTTACACTATGCAACATGTTTAATAAACCTCTGTTGTACAACACAGTTTTGAAACAAGTTTAATACATGAAAAAAAGTTGTACAACAAACATGTTTTACAACGTAAAATCGTGTTTTGCAACAGGTTTCAGTGTTCCCAACCCGAGTCGGTAGATCAAAGGGAATTTGTGTATTAAACTTTTGTTTATAAACATGTTTAAACGTATTTGGACCTGCATTTTGTTCATAAACTCCTGGTCAGTGTGATTTTCGCCACATATAGGAGCAGACGTCGTCGATTGCATTGCATATTGATTAATTGCTGTGCGTATATAGTTTGTTTTTGGTGGAGTGATGGAGTGGCGTCAAATAGACGTTTTAAGTTAATTGAGGGATATAGAGAGAGGAGACTCCTCTGGGATCCACTCATGGATGATTTTAAGAATAGAAATAAACGGCACGACGCTTGGGCCGAGTTGGATCAAATATTATCTGTGGAGAGTGGGGAAGCCAATTTCAGCAGGATCTTAAAATCTGGGATCTTTCCAATTCTTCCTCCAATAAGAAATATCAAGTACTCAAAGTCTGAACTTGTCCTTAAAAAGTTTTTAAAGCTACCATCAGTTCGCAATTCTCCTGCTAACAAATCAATATCATCTCTTTGTAAATCTTGTAATAAATCGCAACCACCGTATTTCTTCCTAGCTTCCAAAGAAGGACGTACCCAAAACCGTCTTTTCGCCCTTTTCTTTTTTGCGCAACATACAGGGTTCCCCATAATAGACTACCCATTTTATATTATTAATAAATTAAAATGGGTAGTCTATTATGGGGAACCCTGTATAATCACACATGCAGCAGCAGTCACTATTGCGTCGTCTCTGCTTGACGCCATCATATTAACTACCAATGACTTGTTAACTACACAAGCAATGTTGTAGATACAACAACTGTTTTAAAAAAAGTTTAAACGCAAATTTCGAATTAGGCAACATGTTTACCAAACAAAAGTTAATAAAACAAAAGTTTGAGGTTTAAGTTTTAGGCAACATGTTTACCAAACAAAAGTTTACAAAACATGTTGCATAGTATAAATGCGGCTTTACAAAGTTACTCTTACGAAATAAATAATTAACAACTAAATTTTCTGGAACCTATAGTAACTTTAATTGGGAAGTCGCCATAATCACGATTATTATGAAAGGGGATCATTTTTTGAACTTCTTTGTATTTTAAGATATAAAAAACTATATCAAAACTTTTAATTTATGTTTAAGGGTAGCTCACAGATCAGCAAACCTAAACTCCCATTATTCCATACGCCTGTTGATGAGGTAGATCTATCTGTAGAAATCTGTGGTGTCCGTTTCGAGAACCCATTTGGACTGGCATCGGCTCCTCCCGTTACGACTCCAGCTATGATACGCCGCTCCTTTGAACAAGGATGGGGCTTTGTTGTGACGAAGACGTTTAGTCTTGACAAGGTAATAGTTATTATGTATTGATAAATATTTCCTTCATATTATATGATACTTGGCCGTTTACTGCGGCAAAGTACAACTATTAATACAAAAGTTACAGACTAAAGTCCGTTTTGTTGCAGTTGATAGCTCATATCGAGGGTTGAAGCCATAAAACAACCGTAAACCATAGGCGTTGCCAATAGTAATTACCTTATTTAATAAGAAAATTGGCCTCTGTCCATTGTTAAGTAGGATTAGGGTTAAAGTAGGTACAACAGGGGTAATTAATTTACCTATTTTTGCCTGCTTTAGGATGTTATTACGCCATTTGATGTGCGTTTGTCAAACTATGTATTTAGTTGTATTTAGATACTGCATTATCTCAAAGTTGAATTATTTCCTATACTTGTAACAATGGCTTCAAGTTTTTCGCCAACGTGTCTTCGTCAAATTAGCAAGAGTGCATATTCTCTCCGAGAAAAGACATTAATATTAAACGTGCATGATGCTCTAGTGTACCAGAAACCTGCAAGTGATGTTCGTAGCATCATTGCAGAGTGTGCCAATATGGTAGGAGTTGGAGAGGCTACTATATATAGGTTCTTGCGTGAAAGAAAATCTAAGAACCTCAGTGAGCCAAAACCACTCCCAGGAAAGAAACCGTTAGAAATTGACAATTTCATTAAAAATGGTATTAGAAGAAAAGTACATAGTTTTTATTTTGCCAAGGAAATACCAACTATAGACAAAATTTTACAAGCCATTAACTACGACGAGGACTTACCACAGCTATCACGAACGAAACTATGGAAAATACTTCATGATATGAACTTTCGATGGGAGAAGCAAAACAGAAAATCTTTTCTTATTGATAGAGCAGATATTATTTGCTGGAGACGTCAATACTTAAGGTCCATCCGAAAATACCGCAGCGAAGGCAAAAACATTTTCTATTTGGATGAAACTTGGCTGAACGAAGGGCACACCGTATCTAAAGTTTGGCAAGATAAAAATGTCCTAAGTTCTCGACAAGCTGTCATGGAAGGCTGGTCAACAGGACTTAGACCACCATCTGGAAAGGGACGCAGACTTATTATAACTCATATAGGAAGTTCAAATGGCTTTTTGGATCAAGGATTATTACAATTCCAGTCGAATTCTACTAAAGACTATCATGAAGAAATGACTGCTGATGTTTTCGAGGAATATTTTAAGCAAATGATAGAATACATTCCCGCTAATTCTGTAATAGTGATGGATAATGCCAGCTATAACTCTAGGCTAAAAGAGAATCTTCCCACAACTTCATGGAAAAAGGCGGAAATCGTAAACTGGTTACAACGAAAGGAATTGAGTTACGATAATACCATGGTAAAAAAAGAACTTTTGGATATTGTTAGGCTACATAAATCACAGTATAAAAAGTATGTTATTGACGAGATGGCAAGAGATCGAGGTATTATAGTGCTCCGTTTACCACCTTACCATTGTGAGCTAAATCCTATCGAATTAATATGGGCTCAAGTAAAAGGATATGTTGCTAGAAATAACAAAACTTTTAAAATGCAAGAAGTGCGACACCTCTTGCTTCATTCTTTAGCAAATGTGTCATCAGAAAATTGGCAAAACGCCATAAAACATGCTATAGTAGAGGAACAAAAAATGTGGGAACTTGACAACGTAATTGACACAACTATGGAAATTGAGCCTTTAGTAATAAGCGTAGGACATGATGACTCTTCAGATTCTTCTGAGGACCATTTTATCGAGTTATAATTATTGAAATTGTAAATATTTTTTGATCTGTAAATAAATTAGTTTTCTTGTAAATAAATTCATAAAATCATAAAATCTATTACATTTAAATAAAATAATAAGCGGTTACATTAAAAACCCAACTCTCCGACCATGATGGGCCGTTTTAATCATTATCCTTTCATTTCATTTTATGGCTCTATTGTTACTTTATCTGTTACCCGGTGGAATAGGTCAAAATTTCTTCATCTTTATGCTAGATGTACGTAAAAAGACCATTTTATAGGTAAAATATTTTAGGCCACCGGGCCCTTGTTTTGAATCTTTAATGAGGGTATCGAGCTATCAACGGCAACGAAACAGACTTTACATCAGCAGCCTACACTGCAATATGATATTTAATTGTACTGGGTGGCTCAAAAAAGAGAGACGAGACGAGAATTTTTTTACTGAGAAGCTGCTTTACTGAAGAGTGTGTGTAGCTACAATTTATAGCATTTTTTCATTCTGTGGAAATTTATAGCAACTTTTCTATATACAGGGCGATTCACGACGAGCTGGCATTATAACTTTATGAAGAACATATTTTTTTTAAACTTTGGAAATTTAGATTTACCGATATGCTATCTTTAAAATATTCACATGATCCTGTCATTTCCGGTTCTACCGGAAGTAGCTGACAACTTTAGTTTTTTAAATACAACATGATAATTTTTATTATATTTTTTGATCAACCATTAAATTCTAAGGCAATTTTATAGAACATCTTTTTTGTCTGACTTTGCCAGTTTTTGAGATATCTGGACTTTGTGTAATTATTTGGCAAATGAATGGTGATGAAATCCACATAATTGTTTTACGTTAGCTCGTGGACTAAACAATTTTTGTTACCGAATAACTAGAAGATCATCAAGTCTCAAAAATCTCTCAAACATGGCAGAAAATGTACAGGGTGGTCACAATTTACGGTTCATAATGAAAGAATGCAACCATTAAAAACTTTCATATTTTAAATGGAACAGGAACACCATGTATATTTTTATTTAATTTGATGACAAATTAGTTGTTCTTTATTGAAAATACAATTTTTGCAAGTGTGCTATGAAAACAATTGTACAGGTACTGTATGCTGTAACTGACATTTACTGTAAATCCTGTTTTTCAGAACCATTTCTGATCTGTCAAAATGCCATAGGTGACTTGATTAATATTAAATATATTATAATCAACCTGTTTGTTGTTGTTGCATTTTGCATGAAAGCGTGAGCAATTAGCTATGGTAAAGCTTTATACTAAAATGAATATTGAGAATTTAATCATTAAAATTGTTACTACATTTTCACACAATACGAAATATTTCACAAACCGTAAGGTTTAAGTACGGTAAACCTTAATGAAAGAAACTTTTATTTTGATCGTATAAACCGAAAATGAAATAATATACATTGCATTCCATTTAAATAAATGTAACTTTGAGATCGTGTTTTTGGGACAACCCGTATATTATGAAAATCATTTTAAAATACCTTCAATAGGCCTCTATCGACCCTACATTTTTTTTTTATCCAAAACAAATAACTTAGCTATAATATGTCGTGTCGAATACACATATTATATAAACAGTATATTGCCAATACGAACGTTCCAAAATACAAAAAGTATCCCCGCTATGGGCGCAGTAGGGTGGAAATTTTATCGATCGTGTCAGAGCCGGCCCGACAATATTTGTTTGTTGTTATTCGGCCATCTTTGGTTCTGGATGCTTTTTCAAATTACAGAATATAAAGTGGTTCATCCACATTGTTGTCGGTATATTAGTGCTTATAAACTTTCATTACCTAACAACAATTTTTGTAAAGGAGTTTTTAATTTGTGGTGATTCGATTCGCTGTTTGGTAGGTTAGTGCCTTGTTTTGTTTAAGATGAAAGGACACAAGTCCATGGTTCTTTTTTACAAAAGTCGTGGATTAATACCAGGTATAAAGTATTTCAGGTATATAGGTACATAGCATATACGAAAATATTTTGCTTATCTCCGATCCGATCTTCGGTATACAATATAATATATATGTGGTCACTACTTAACCTTAATATTAATTCCCAAAATAGTCAATATAGTCATTCATTCTTAATTTTTGGTTTAGAAAAAAGTGAGGTTAAGAAACATACGAGGTCGATGGAAGTTAAAATAAAGCTCATCGTGTCGATTGTTACAAATTTTCGGACGAAATTTGGCACCAAAAGTTTACACCAATCAGTGCACCGTCGGATCATCATATCGTCAGAAATCGTATGCATGGAACGCTGTCTTAAATCGAACTAATCGAAATTTTGATTGCAATATTTTTCTTAACTAACCAGTGAAATTTACATTAAAAAAGTTGAAATCCGATCCTGTCGAATGTTTACTTTCACAAGGAAATTTCCCAACTGCGCAAACTCACAACGCCCCCTTCGATGCCCATATCGGGGACATAATTGCAGATGGTATTAGCAATATACTCTTTATATATATGTAGTCGATTAACGTGAATAGTCCTTATATCAAGAAAAAAATTACTTACTTATAACACTTTATGAAATCTCTTTTAATTTTTAACATGTTTCTTTTATAATTTAGATTGAAGATGGAATGAAATCGTTGCAGCACCGAAGTTAACGGAGATTACGTTGAAATATACAATTATCAGAAAAGTAGAGTACTTTTCTGGTGCCCCTCATATCAAATACATGTTCTCTTAACAAATCATTCGATTCTATCAGATTAATTTTTAGGATCAAGTGACGAATGTTTCGCCAAGAATTGTCAGGGGAACAACGTCTGGTCATAACTATGGACCTCAGCAAGGATCGTTCTTAAATATTGAGGTTATTTCTGAAAAATATTGTGACTTCTGGTTGCAGGGAATTCAAGAACTAAAAGAAGATTTTCCCACGAAAGTAAGAAATTGATATAATTGGTAATAAGTGTCGCTACGCTCACTTACCGTTCTGGTAAGGTAATCAGTATTTTCTAGTATTCAAATCCCTTACGTAAAGAAAAATATGCCAAACAGTTGAAAAATAAATAGGTAGTTTCTTCTTGGGTTTCGGTCACTTTGAAATGAAATTCCAATATTTCGTTTACGTTTCGGTTTATCGCATTAAACCATCGTCAGAACTATTTCATATAAAGAAAAAAAGGCATATAAATAAGATAGAAAGAAGCAATATTTTTTGACGGTGTTAATAACAACTTTTCTATTTTATGTTAGTATTAGTTATGTTTAGAATGAAATGAGAAAATATTCTAAACATAACTAATACTAATAGAGAAAATATTTTCTCATTTCATTCTAGACATAACTAATACTAATGAGAAAATATTTTCTCATTTCATTCTAAACCTAATACTAATGAGAAAATATTTTCTCATTTCATTCTAAACATAACTAATACTAATGAGAAAATATTTTCTCATTTCATTCTAAACATAACTAATACTAACATAAAATAGGATATTTTCTCATTTCATTCTAAAAATAACAATACTAACATAAAATAGGAAATTTGTTATTAACACCGTCAAAAAAAGATTGCTTCTTTCTATCTTATTTATACGCTTTTTTTTCTTCTTTATATCAAATAGTTCTGATGGTGGTTTAATAAAATAAACCGAAACGTAAACGAAATATTGCAATTTCATCTCAAAGTGACCGAAACCCAAGAACAAACTAACTATTTATTTGAAAAAGCGGCAAGAAAACAAAACTATAGTTTGAAATAATAGTATTTTATACACCGAGGTGGAAAGTGTTTCATTTTTTTCGAGAGAAAAGGATAGATCATCGACGCGCGTAGCGGTGAATCATTTCTCTAGACAGAAATGACACTTTCCACCGAGGTTTCTATTCTATTTTATGAAAATGATGTTTTTTTTGTGACAAATATAACTATGTGAAAAATTAACAAAGTAAGACCCCTGTGTAACCACAAGCTTCCCCAACTAGCATCAAAGTTATAGAAACTGTAACTGATTGACACTGCTACTACGACTTGGTAATTACGTGGTAATTGGCACCAAATTAATTACTCTAAAGTTTAAACTACTACTAAGTTACAATTATTAGTAGAATTTATGTAACACTTACTTGGTATACCGAACAAACCCGAACAAACCCGACTACAGAGTAATGTTAAAGGCACCCAGTACTACAGATGTGACTATAAAAAATACCATATAGTAACCGTTATCTTACGGACGGACGGAGCACTGAACGTTTCGTTCTCGACGCTGTTCACGAGGTCAAAATCAAACTCTCTTCCCGATAAGAGATGTTTATAGGGATCAATCGCGACGCCATTTTCTTAACTTTGTTTTTTATTATTTTTAAGTATTAGGGTATTTAGAAAGTTGCATACCTCTTCCAATATTCTAATATTTTATTCTTAGAAGGTTTTATCGAAGTCAAAGTCTTGAATATTTATATATACTACCTATATTAGTTTATGGTTAAGTGCATAAAATATGAACTAACATATTGTTTGGTTAGAGATCCACATGATAGTAGGAATAAATATACAGTTTTAGTTGAAAGAGAGAGATATCAAAATATGTTTAAGGCATGATGGGAGTAAGAAACGGTGTCTGAACAGTTGCCGATACTAGTAGTGGGAACTTATAGTACGGCAGTCCGTTACCAGGATTTCAAACTGAATACGACCTAAATTTTTTTGAGTTTTTTGGTGATTTAAAAAAGACTCGAGAAGGAAATTAACAAGAACGGGCATTGGCAACGTTGCGAAATCAATGAGAATCATCTTTATATATGTAAAAAAGAAGTCGTAATAGTTATCGCGCCTCGTCCGTTCTTTTTATTTTTTGACTGAGAGTGATGTTTTGTGATGTGATGAGATAAAAATAGTAACTGACATTTTCCGTGCGGTGAATAGTTTTGGTCTGACAAAAATTGAAATTTGTTTACAGCGGAGAATTAAACTTAACACGCCTCGTCCGTTTTACTTGTCTGATGTTATTGTTCGTTATTCGTGGCAGGAAAAAAATTAGATCGGACAATTTCTGTTGTGTTGTGTTGGATCTTAGGTATGTCATTTTTTAACGCTATTCGAGTAATCGCGCCTCGTCCGTTTTCAAGCAGAAATCGTGAATTGTGAAAAATATGAACTGACATTTTAACACACGTATTTTTTAGCAAAATCGCTTTCAGTCAACACAGCACGTGTATCAATAATAATGCTACATGGGCACATAGATGCTGAGTTGTTATAGACAACCAAGCCACATAGCAAGCTGTCCCATGCGCGCGTCGTTTACCGCGAGCATGAAATATACAGATACGAGATGCGAGTCCGCTGCCCTCCCTGCAGCTGCGCAACACGGAAAATGTCCGTTCGATTCGATTTACTATTTTTTAGAGTGTTATCAACAATTAAAAAAAAGATTGACCCGGGCGCTGGAACTTTTTTATATCCCTTTTCTTTATATCTTTTAGTTAAACTATGGAATTTTTGCAATACTCAAAACGTTCGTTATCGATGAATTCACGTTTTTTTTATATTTTTAATATGATTTCATCAAGAACGGACAAGGCATGTTAACAAAAAGACGATCTGCTTTATTACGGACTGAAATCACTATGACGGGTAAGCGCAGCGTTGCCGAACTTTTTCGCTCGAGTAAAACTTTCTTATTTTTTATTAATCTAGCGATTAGTCATTGACTAGATGAAGGCGTGATAATCAGTTTTTTTGGTAACGGGCTGCCGGACTATTATAAAGATCATTATTAGAGGCGAATATGTATCGGCAACTAAATTTGCTAGTTGGGTCGCCTAAATAAAAAAAAAAGTCCAGTTGTCAAGTAATGTTGGTGATTCAATGAATGTTGATATTGACCTGGATGGAAAGTGATATTTATCCGGGTGGAATTTGGTCGCTTTCCACCCGGGTAAATGTCACTTTTCACCTAGATAAATGTCAAAGTTAAAAATATGTTTCTTTCAAACTTTTAAAGAAGTATGAAATGTCAACATTACATTCATAGTTGTAAATAGAAATACTTGCTACTTTAGCGATCACGACACTATACGATATGCGATATTCAATAGCTTTTAACTAATTAGACGGATCGAGACGATAATTATATTCGTGGATTTGTAAACCCTAATGGCTTTTATTCAAATAAGGAAACAATAATATCCTATTTCTAGGACCTCTGTAATTGGATATTTTGGTCACGATTTTTAAATTTTAATGATTTCATTTTTCGGGCCTTGTGGGTTCGATAGGGACAAACCCTTTCTTTATTACCCCTGCTCATATTTTGATCCCATAGACCTAACATTATTTTATCTAAAATAGTATTTATATGATCCCAGTAAGAAATTAAAGCATTCAGTAATATCACTCATAGTGATCTTATTTTAGGTTCAATGATGTTGGGTATTGACGGTTTACGAACGATTTATTCGTATTTATTACAAAAAGAAGTCCGACATGTCATACAATGCAAAATAATATCACATTCAAACCAACCAAATTTTATTTCTCTAATTTAAACAATATAGGTTATAGGGGTGAGCGTTCCTCCTGAAACACCCGATATATGTAAATTGTTTCCTCTATATCATATCAAAAAACTACCCTTGTTAAATCGTCGGAAACTATTCAATCAATTTATTAAAACAATAATGTTTATTTCTTTGTGACGTTTCGGTTTATTTAGTTACTAAACCATCATCAGACTTATTTGCACTCGCTTTAGTTCTTTTAATTCGTTGATGATGTTGTACCACCATTGGTCTTAAGTGTTGAGTGACAGTTAAAACTTAAGCCCAATGGTGATACAACATTATCACCGAATTAAAAGAAGTTAAAGTGCAATTTCTTATAAGTCTGATGATGGTTTAGTAACTAAATAAACCGTAACGTCACAAAGAAATAAACACTTGTTTTAATAAATTGATCGAAAGCCATAAGAAACAAATATGTAATATATTTAGAACAAACGATCAAGAATCTAATCTTATTTACATAACATGTAGTTATGGTGAACTTCTTTTTATATTTTGGCGAGAAACTCCCAATGTGTCTACAATTACATTTTTTTATGAAAAAAGCAAAAATTATTAGATGGGTTCACAATACCACATGGTGGTGTTAATCCAAATGGACTTGTTGATTTTCTTTATCCGAAAACTAGAATTAAAAAATATTTTTTCTAAAATGTTTCTTATAGTTAGAGAGACGGTGACAATAGGGGGTCCGTGTAGTGGAATATCAGTAATTTGGTTCATCGATAGTGTCTAGAATAACGACCTAGATCTTTGATTTTAGAAGATTGTAGATAGACTATAGATTGTAGATAAGCCTAAATTTATATCGATTATATCTGATGAAATGCCGTAGAGCGTTGCTGAGAGGCGCTGTACCGCTTTAGATAGGTAATTCTCAATAAATTCAAAATTATATCGAGCCATGTCTGAAAATGAACTTACAGCATCTGCGTGACCCCAAAGTCACAGGAAATACATTTTCTGACAAGTCAACCCTTGCATATACTTTTCCGAGCGTGTCAAAAAAAAATTAATGGAAAAATTATAAAGTCTCAAGTGACATGGGTCCAAGTGGGCTTAATCGATTCGTATTCACATGGAGATGACTCGTAAACAATTTTCTGATAAAAAGAATATTGCGAAATATCTTTATATCTTTTCGCGTCATACAACTGAACGATACCTGCCTTCCGGTATCTCTACGTAATATTGTCAGAATTCCGCCGAGCTAGGTGTGATTCTTCTGAAATTTTTTTTCCCATCATATTTGGGTGTCAAGGAATGTAGGGTGACAATTTTCTGACCATTTTCCGAATTTCCTCCGAGGAGATTTTTTAAAAATACCAATAATGAAATGGCGAGACCTGGAACGACAACATTTTTTTCACATAATCTTTAACATATAATGTTCCATTCTAGAAAGTTTCAACTTCAAATTCGCTTTTTTTCTTTTTTTTTATTTTCATTTTTTTTGACACGCTTGGAAAAGTATACACGGTGTCCCATATAAGAATGCACAGTACAGGGATCTCGTAAACCACAGGAGATACAGAGATGGTTAAATTAGAGAAAAGTTGCGCTTTGCTAAACCCTTCAAAGTTACGATTCGAAATCTAAAAAAATTCGATTACTTCCGAAGATATTTGGGAAAAACCGAATTTTCCCGATTTCGTTTTTATTTTTTTCTGACTCTATTTAAAAAGATATGACAAAATAAATTTCACATTCTCATTGCCACTTTTTCTACTCTATAACCCGGTGTTCTCAATTTTTGAATCCGACGTTTCGTTTTTCTGCAACCATCATCAACTTTGTTTTTTTAAATAGTCGGAAAATTTAATTTTATGCTTAGTAAATTCTACCTTTTATTCTGAATTCAACGGTATATCACACTTAATATTTATAACATGTTTCGGACTTAAAACGCATCATCAATATTACAAATCAAAATATTTTAATTTTATGCTACAAAAAGTTCATTGAACAAGCTTATTTAATCAAATGTTCAAAAAGTCCTCCCTCATTCTCTAAACAAATGTAGCAACGGTAAACAATTTCATTCGTTACGTTTTCTAGCATCATTGGAGTTATCCTTGCAATAGCGGCTTGAACCTCGGCTCTAAGTGCTTCTACATTCGCGTACGTTTTCCAGGCCATCTTATAGGACCATTAGTGGCGATTACATTGCTCTGGAAACGTTCTGTTAGTTATTCAATGTTGTTTCGAGAATGTTATCAAGAAAATCTTCAATATCGTTTTTCAAGAACTGGAAATATGTTTCTGCATTTAAAGTACCTTCATAAATTATTGGTCCGATAATCCTTGTTCCTAAAATACCAAACCACACATTAAAGCCAAAGCGTTGCTGGTGCCTCAATGGTCGTACACGATGTTCATTATGCTTTGCCCAATAATGTCGATTGTGTCGATTAAAAATTCCATTGTTACAAAAATAACTTTCGTCTGACCATAGAATAGTTCTTGGAAATTCACGATTTTCATCACACATTCTAGTCAGCCACTCGCAGAAAATCATTCTGCGCTGTTCATCACCAGGTACTAAACTATGACAAATCCTGAATCTAAATGGACGAAACCATTCCTTGTGAAGTAGGTATTCTTTGAGCATTGGACTTAGGAACAATGTGCTCTTTTTCGATTGATTTTAATCCCACAGTATCTTCTTCTTGCATAGCCAGTAAAACGGTTAATGTTTGTTCTGGATCGTTCGTCTTTACTCTATGCGCCACTGGTTTTTGAAATGCGCCATATTCCCTTAGGTTTGTTAGAAGTCTTTTGAAAATTGATATATTAGGTTGGCGTCGCTCTGGATATTTGTGCAAATATTGCCTTTCAGTGTCGAAACAATTTTTATGGCTTTGAATATAACAACATAACATGTCCGATTTTTCTTCATTTGAAAAATGTGCCATAATTAAAAAACACTTCAAGAGACAAGAAAAACTTTAAATTTAATCGGTAATTTCCGAACTAAGTTTATTTCTTTACGTAAAAATTTCGATTTATCGGCAATACTGACAGATCGCCATGATTTATTTAGACAAATGCGTTCCAAAGCCTACTATTTCAAGATGATATAAATGGAATAACTCGCAATTAATTATTTGATGCTAACATTTTGCTTACTTGCCCTTATAATAGTTAAAACTTAAAATTTTTGATCCGACGTTTCGTTCCTTCGTAATAATCATCAAATAATATTGATGATGCGTTTTTAAGTCCGAAACATGTTATAAATATTAAGTGTGATATACCGTTGAATTCAGAATAAAAGGTAGAATTTACTAAGCATAAAATTAAATTTTCCGACTATTTAAAAAAACAAAGTTGATGATGGTTACGGAAAAACGAAACGTCGGATTGAAAATTTAAGAACACCGGCTTGTAGAGCAGAAAAAGTAGCAATGAGAATGTGAAATTTATTTTGTCATATCTTTTTAAATAGAGTCAGAAAAAAATAAAAACGAAATCGCGAAAATTCGGTTTTTCCCAAATATCTTCGGAAGTAATCGGATTTTTTTAGATTTCGAATCGTGACTTTGAAGGGTTTAGCAAAGCGCAACTTTTCTCTAATTTAACCATCTCTGTATCTCCAGTGGTTTACGAGATCCCTGTACTGTGCATTCTTATATGGGACACCGTGTATGCAAGGGTTGACTTCTCAGAAAATGTGTTTCCCGTGACTTTGGGGTCACGTAGATGCTGTAAATTCATTTTCAGACATGGCTCGATATAATTTTGAATTTATTGAGAATTTCTTATCTAAAGCGGTACAGCGCCTCTCAGCAACGCTCTACGGCATTTCATCAGATATAAAAGTTGTAGAGGGGGACCTAAACTCCACGAAAAACCAAATTACTGATATTTCACTTTACGGACTATTATAATCTATTAATTTATTATATTTTTTTATAAATTAAATTATGTTAACTTTTAGTTAATTTAATTTTTTCATAAAAAAAAAAATGTCTTTTTCTGCTGCAAAAGTTATTATTTTGTTCTCTCAGTTAAAATTCAACTGAAGATGAAGGTTTATGCCTTCGAAATGAAATTTTTTATTAAAATTATACCTTGTTAAACTAGTGGAGTAGTCCCTATTTAAAGTATTATTATGTTAAATTCATTTACCATTCCAGTATATCGAATGACATAATATCATTAAATTTTAGATAGTTATTGCATCAATTATGTGTGCCTACATTAAGGAAGATTGGGAAGAATTGGCAAAAAAGGCTGAAAAGTGCGGAGCAGATATGTTGGAGCTTAACTTAAGTTGCCCTCACGGAATGGGTGAGTCTGGAATGGGGCTCGCGTGCGGTCAGGTACGTAGTGTAGTAATAGCTATACAGGGTCCTGCAATAATCCGTCAGGCTTCCATAGATCATATATGAATTAAGCTAGGAATTTCATTCATATGCTAATTTATGCTGCATCATAGGGTGTATTTCAGGAAAAGTATGATAACATAAACTTGTATTTTTTTTTAAATGGGACACCCAGTATTTTATAATAATAACAAATGACTTTATTGTAAAAGATTACAAATGGCGAAGTTGAGGCCGAGCCTCCTAGCTTAACCTACATATTAAGATTAATACAGACCCTATAAGTTAATATACTTTAACAGCCCACTATACGCATAAAATGCAGAATACAGCAAGCAGTCAGAGCATAATAAAAAAAGAAGGAATACAAAACAAAAAAAAAATAAGAAAAATAAGTATAAATATAAGAAAATATAAGACAACAGGAAAATGGTAAATTAGTACAACTATATAAACTCCTGGACAAAATTAACGCAACATCATAAATTTGCCATATTTTTGATGCTATTTTTTTTCTGAATTTATGATCCGATTTGAATGATTTTTTTCGCATTGTAGGTTGGTTCCTCGACAATGTCATTGTTTTCGCTGTTTATGATAAAAATTTAATTTTCGATTTATATTGGGTGTACTAATTTTTTTCCGAAAATTCGCATCACCCTGTGGAGTATATTGGCAACCGAAACATATTGCAGTTGACATTAAACGGTAGGCCAGTCTTTCTCCAACATTTTATTTTTTGGTTTACTTCATTATCTCTGTTATTAAAGGAGATACACCATTTTATAGCGTAATATGTTTTTATAGACTTTAATATTCGACACATTCATTGTTAAATGTTTTCAAGTATACTATGGACTTTTTCTGACATCGCAAGCGATGTGTCAGCAGATGTTGTGTTTTAAAGTTACAAAGGTCAAATAAAATTCGCCATACTGATAAAAACTATTCGGAAACTGCTTACGTTCGTTTCGTATGCCCAGTTGCCCGACGAGTATTTTAATCTTGAAACCTACTTGAAAACATTTAACAATGAATGTGTTGAATATTAAAGTCTATAAAAAACATGTTACGCTATAAAACGGTGTATCTCCTTTAATAACAGAGATAATGAAGTAAACCAAAAAAGAAAATGGCGGGAAAAGATGAACCTACCGTTTAATGTCAACTGCAATATGATTCGGTTGCTAATATACTCCACAGGGTGATATGAATTTTCAGAAAAAGACATAGCATTTTTAGTAAACCCAGTATAAATCTAAAATTAAATGTTTATTATAAACAGCGAAAACAATGCAAAAAAAATCATTCAAATCGGATCATAAATTCCGAAAAAAAAATAGCATCAAAAATATGGGAAATTTATGATGTTGCGTTAATTTTGTCCAGGAGTTTATATTCTTCTGACCGATTCCTACATAGAAAATGAACCCAATACAATTATAAAAAGAAAAAAAAAAACAGATAGATAAATTTATAATTTTTATATATTTATGTTCGTATTAGTCTCCTTTAGAATTATCTAAAATGGTATTTAATTTGCTTTGGTAGTTTAAGAGCAATAAATTAAAAACCAAAAAAAATGGTCATGAAAAGAAAAATCAAAAAACATTCTAAAATTATTTTTCTAATGCAAACAATGGGTCTAATATACTATGGACCTAATAGTGTTTATCGATTTTATACGGGGTGTTCATAATAAGGTTCCCAAAATGATACTTTTCAAAATCATTTTTATCAAGATTTTCAAATAGAACACTGTATATTATTTAGCTTGATGGATGGATGGATTGAATGTAGAATTCATAAGCAATTTTTTTTTTTGTAATACAAACATTTGAAAATAGTTCCAAATTTCATAAATTATATTGTTTAAATACCATAGGAGCCTCGACTATTAATTGTAAACTACAGTAAAAGCTCAAAATGTTTTCCGTTTTGATCTGAGCACTGGTAAATACATATGTTTTTGAAAAGATCTGTTTACATCCCTCAACATTTCAGGTGAAAAAGTAGCAAACACGTCTCTTATTCTTGCTGCATATTAATAGCAGTTGTAAACGGATATTCATTCATCACATTCATACATAATTTGGTTACGTGTCTTCATAAAAAAGTTCAAGTTCCGGATAACGTGACGAGTTCTTGCTAAAAAAACATTTTTTTCGCTCCCACCGAGTAGAAAGATCATATCAATCAACCAATAAAAGAAAGAAGAAATTTGCTTTTAAATGTTTCAATATATTCAGAGGATTACTCAACATGTTTCGGCTTCTTAGGTCTTTTTCAAGAGCACTGCAAGATGAATATTACAGTTAAAAATTATTTTACGGGCCTTTATACAGTCACTAATAAACTTTTTTTATTGCCTAAGAATTAGGTTTTTTCCCCAGATTAGTGTAGGTAGAATTGAGAAAGCTGTCTATCACGGGCGTGTTTGTGTCGGATCATTAGTTGTGAGGGGATTATTTTTTATAGACTTTTTAATTTCGTGCTGTTCTAGAAGATCTAAACGTTGGCCCTTTCTTTCGTTATGTAATAGTTTAATGTTGTCCGTATCTATAAAATGGTTGTTATCTATACAATGTGTGGAGATTCCGGAATTTTTTATGTTATTCAAAATATAATTGAGATGTTCTTTTAATCTTGTCTTGATGTTTCTACCGACTTGCCTAACATAGAGAGCTTCACAATCTTCACATTTAATCCTATATACTCCAGATTTGTTAAGATTACCATTTTAATTTATCCGCCCTAAATAACAACTTTATTTAAGTTAAAGAACTAGTAAACTATAATTAACAAATGAATCCCTATTGTATATCAAAGCCTGACATGATTTTAGGCTTAACCACTACTAATGAACCGTTCTGCTAGTTTTTTTACATCAAATGTTAAGGAATGTAAACAGATCTTCTCACGAACGAGTACCCCATGGTACAATATAAGTCAGCATATGAATGAAATTTCTAAAATAATTCGTATAGGAGCTATGGAAACCTGACGCACTATTGCTGGACCCTGTTTTTTGTTCCAATGGGTGACTCCTTGGGTGTCCTAGAAACACGCTACATTTTTTTAAATATAATTTTTAGAAAGACGAGTTGGTTCGTGATATTTGCCAATGGGTTCGTTCTGCTATTCGTATTCCATTTTTCGTAAAGTTGACACCTAACATAACCGAAATCGTTACAATAGCAACGGCAGCAAAAGAAGGAGGCGCCTGGGGTGTTTCAGCAATTAATACTGTATCGGGCCTTATGGGGGTAAACAGTGATGGTGTCGCTTGGCCTCGAATAGGTACAACACGTCGTACAACTTTTGGTGGTGTATCTGGTAAGTGTGGCCAGAGGTATCCATAAAATTTAGCAAAAACCGATCTAAGGTCGAGTCGAGTGATACGGCATGAGCATCAGTTCGCTGACATAATCGATGTGTTTTTGATAATCATTATACACGGTGTTTCAGAAACCATGTGTGCCATCACTCGTGTGGTGATTCTTTACTCAAAAATAAGACAAATAGTTGCTATCAACATGGGTCCGCAGATTGTTTGTTTGGAAGATGTTAAAATTTTCTCGATGTTATCAATATATTTCCGAAACGGACTAAATAATTTTATTGAAATTTGGGTAATATGAAAAGTACCTAAAATAGCGCATATTCACGCAAGAAAATCGTGTGAACAGGTTCACCAAAATCGAAAAAATTTTAACACTGTATCTTCCAATCTGCGGGCCCATGTTAGGTAGTACCTATCATTAGAGAAGACTCTATACTTCACGCTGTATTATCAACGGTAGTCGATAAAATACAACGCGCAGTGCCATCTCTTAGCAGTCCCACGCAATCTGAACAAACGTTATTTGGCTAAATGAAATAAAACACCATCTGAAAAGTAAATAGACTTTTTTTGTATTTATTCAAATAACGTTTGTTCAGATTGCGTGGGACTGCTAAGAGATGGCATTGCGCGTGGTATTTTCTCGACTACCATAGCGTGAAGTATAGAGTCTTCTCTTATGATAGGTATATGTACACCTACTCTGTACTGATGAGAACAAAATAGTTCGAAACCGGTCTGCAGGTGGTGACATCCTATCAATGGAAAAGGCTTCCTTTTCTTGGTAGTACCATTAAATCTGAAATAGTATTTTAAAGTGCTACTGTGTAGACAAAAATACGGCCTTATTGTATAAGGATCATCGGGTGGCCTGGGAAATAATAATCTTCCATATTGGTATTTGATATTAATACCACCTGAAAAGCATAGACTTTTTATTTCTTAAATAAATTTTGTAAATTTGATTTAATCAAATAACGCCTATTCAGATTATGTGGGACTACTAAGAGATGGCGCTGCTCGCTGTGTTTTCTCGACTACCGATGATAACACAGCCTTAAGTTAAAGTCCTCTCTGATGGTAGGTATGTACACCTACCCTGTACTAACGAGAACAAATGAGTTCGAAACCGGTCTGCAGGTAGTTGCATCCTATCAATGGAGAGGGCTTCCTTTTCTTGGTAGAACCATTCAATCTGAAATAGTATTTTAAAGTGCTACTATGTAGACAAAAATACGCCTTTATTGTATAATGTATCATCGGATGGTCTGGGAAATAATAATTTTTCCATACATTGGTATTTGATATAAGGGTAATTATTCTTATTATAACTTCAAGAATATACATATTTTATCATATAATATGGGAGAATGAATATGTCGGCTGTCGAAGTAACTACTACTTAGATCTAACTTAAAACTATTACAATCCTATCAGATTTTTATTATAATTTTCAATTATTAATATTTTATTCTTTTTATTTCTCTAAGGAAACGCCACTCGACCAATAGGCTTACGTGCAGTTTCGGCCATTGCCGCAGCGTTACCTGGTTTCCCAATATTGGGAGTAGGCGGTATTGATTCGGCATATTCGGCTTTGGAGTTTCTACAAGTTGGCGCACGGGCTGTACAGGTAAGATAATCCCTTTGGAGTCACCTCTGGCATTGGCACCTGGATTTGGTTACCTATCTCGGCAACAGATCATTAAAAAATTAAGTTTTTGTATACAGGGAGCAGGGTTTGTTAAAGTTAATGTAAGATTTACTACGTAATTTACTGCAGTAGAAGTGGAGTGGTAGTATAACTTTTAAATTCATACTACAGACTGTAAGTTCAGCAATTATACAGGCTGATAAAAAATTTAGAGAAAATAAGATTGAATATTGAATTTGATTGATTAAATAAAATATGGTAAGAGTTGGTTCGTGACAATACTGATTTTAAAATGTCATTAGGGTAATTTTTCAACAATCTTAAGTAGAATTCAATGATAATAAAAGTTTTATTATATTTAAATCAGCAAAGTCGTCGTATAACCAAAAAATGATGGGAAATGTTTATAGATATGCAGCGCAGTCCAAAATCAAGATTTTACACTGATTGACGATTATATAAGTGGACTTAAAGCATTACTGTACTTGGACGGACGTTTGCCAGGTTGGAATGGTCAAAGTCCGCCAACTCCAAAACATCAATTAGGAAAACCAGTGAAACCTGTTTACGATTCTAATGGAAAGGTAATAAGTGATGAAACAATTACGATTAATCGCCGATTATTAGATTTATAGGATTAATCGCAATTGCTAATACCGAGACGATTAATTTACGATTCTTTATAATACAAAAAAAATTACTTATAACGCTTTATGAATTTTTTTTTGGATTTTGGGATGGGTTTTTCAGTGCGTGGTTATTTAGTTTAGCTATTGGTTAAGTGTTAGCTACTGGTCATCTTGACGTTAAAACTGTTATAATTGGCTGGGAGCTATGGAACCGAAACATTTAGCCGTGCATTGATAAACCCGTCCTTAATCGGTCTAGTTTCATGTTTAGTATATCCAGTTGCTCTATGGCCAATAAGATATGGGACACCCTGAATATAAATACATATTTGACAATAAGTCATAATAAAAATCAAAAATTGTATAAATAAAAATTTTCGAGTTTTTATAAATTCCGCATTCAATTTGGTAATCGCATCTTACTATTTTTTAGGTCATTAATCGTAATTTCAATCGTATAGCAATAATCGTTGTATTACTAGATAGTAATAAGTTAAAAAAAAGTAAGCAGAACGTTGCAGCGAATGATATTTTATTGTAAAATTACATAATGGTGACCAAAATTTAAGCTGCTGCCAAAGTTAGGGCCGATATTTCAAAGTCACCTTAAGGTACATAATGACATAAGTCATCCTTAACACAAGTTTGAGAGTATGTTAAAGTTCTCTTTCACCTTCATCTGACGGAATAGGTCTTTAAGGACTTGGTAATATTTCACTTAAGAGCTGCGTTTAATCACAGGTTGCCAAACAGGGACTATTTTATGCGAACGTTTAGCCAAATATACTTAATTTTTTTCTAATCTAAAACTGGATTCGTAAAGTTAAAGGATTGGAAAACGGTATGAAAAAATTGCGTTAAAAAATATAATGTTATAAGAATAATAATAACAATTTCAAATATGAACATTTTTCAAATTTTTGTCACAGAGGTGAAACTTGTTGATACTCCAATCGACATGTCAGACAATCTAAATATCAATAAATTAACTAAAAAGCCATATTGTTAACAGCTAAAACTTCACGAAAAGAAACATTGATCAGCTAATGACTCTCGTCTCTTTCTAACCTACCAAAAAGCGCCATATTTTTTGATTAAATTGATGCAACATAGATGGCTCTGATTGCTCATTTGAGATCATTTGGGATCCTCATCTTAACGCGTCAATTGTCCCTCAAGTTAATTTAAAACATAGTTTTTTAAGCTTCACCATAACGTTAAGGCTACTTTGGCTAAGATCTAACTTAAGGTAACATTCAAATATCGGCAATTATTTTACTAGAGCCAAATTTTGCTGGCTTACTATTACAGTTGTCAAATTAGAATGATCGAAAATTAAAAACTCTTAAATGGATACAAGTGTAGCAGCTGTGCGGGCATAAAGTACACATTATGGCCGGCGCTGGCATTAAAAGGCAAAAAAGAGTTTTCGATTAACTTATTCTTTATTAACAAGATAACAAAATATAAATTTCCGTTTATATATTATTTGGTTGTATTTACATAGAACTGGCAATTCTGGAAGGTTCCGCTGATAGCTAAATTTCCTGGAGCAAAGGTTGACTCATGATTCATTGTCTGGGTCTCTAGTTTCTGTAAGGAAATGCGAGGTCCAGATGGTACGTCTGCCAGCATCCTTGAAACCTAATTTTTTGAGGATATGCTATCCTCTAAATATCCTTCAGCAAATGTGGTACTCTTCCATCCACCATGGCGCGTCAGCGTAGTCATACTTTTTTTTTTTTTTTTTTTTTTTTATGATCAAACACAAGCACTATAGGAAAAATCCTTTAGGGCACTCTGGGAGTGGTGCGTGTGCGCAAAAAGCGATTCAAGTTGGTTTTGAATCGTTGGAGGTTATATTCGTTGGGAAAAACGACCTCGGGAAGGTCGTTCCACAAGGATGAAGTCCTCCAGATGAAAGAGTTCTTAAATAGTGAAGTTCGAGGAGTACTAAGCTTAACCACATATGGATGGGCGGCAGTGGTTCGTCGTGTATTTCTGCTATTCGTCGCTTTGGGCGGAATTAAGAGGGCAAGGTCAGCCGAGCACCTTCCATGAAAATATCTGTAAAAGAGAGTCAAATCCCCAACCTGTCTTCGATGTTCTAGGCTGTCGAGGTTCTTCGTCAGCTCGTGGTCTCCGATCAGACGAATAGCCCTCCTTTCGATGGAATCCAGTAGCCGAAGAGTATGTTTGGGTGCAGAGCTCCAGACATGAGAGCAGTATTCTAGTGATGGTCGAATCTGGGCTTTGTATAGTGTCAAAAGTTGTTGAGGTGTGTACAACTTTCTGGTTCGGAAGAGTACGCCAAGCTTCTGAGAAGCTATCTTGGCGATTGCCACAACGTGGTTATGCCAAGACATATTTCCTCCCAGATTGACACCCAGCAAATTAATAGATGAAGCCAGTGGGATTGCGTGTCCGGCCATGACTATTTCCAGTTCTGTAATGTTAACCTTTTTAGAGAAAACTGCTGCCTGGGTTTTCTTAGCGTTAAATTCGACTTGGTTACTGTCACCCCAAGCCAAAATTTCTTCCAGGTCTTTGTTGAGGCGTGATACTTCATGCTGTCTGCGAAGATGTGCGTCGGCAGCCGATGTTTGCGCATTCAAAGAGAAAGATGAGATAAGTGTGCTATCGTCAGCAAAACTAAATATCGGATTTTTAGTTTTCACTAGAAGGTCGTTAATGTAGAGTAAGAAGAGAGTGGGAGACAATATGGACCCTTGAGGAACACCGGCATTGATGGTGAAGGTGTCTGAGAGAAATCCGTCAATCGCCACTTGCAGAGAGCGGTCCTTAAGAAAGCTAGACAACAGACTACTTGCTCCAGCTTCTGCTAAAAGAGTTGCCGACGTTCGACGTAAACAAGTACTTTCCGGAGTTGTTCAAACTCAAATATTTTGCAATAACACAGGGAGTTTTCCCTAGTTTTTTCCAACAGGTTGTTCAGTACAGCGGCCATGTCTGTAGCTTAAAAATAGTCTTTTTTCTGAGCATGTGGCCGCAAAGACATATAATCTCTTATAAGTTTGAAACTATTCATTTCGTCTTCAACAATAATGGTGAAAACTCGTTTTTTGTCAGTTTTAGTTTCTGGCACCGCTACAACAAAGACTGATTTTCTATCTTCTATATGTGTGACTAACATATTTACAAGTTATTGCCGCCGACATCCACCAAATACACCAAATAATAATGCGACCTTGTTCATTAAAAACGTTTCATTTGGTGCTTCATGAATAAATTTTAGGACATTTTCTCTAAATAACACACTGGATTTTTTTGGTTCGTACCCTTTTGACCTTCGCTTTAAATACTCGCATAATTTGTAAAAATTACATACACAGTGTGTAAAAAGTCCCGGAACAGTCAATTATTTCAAAAATGGTGCACAATATAAAAAAACTTTCTGTATAAAAGTTGTTGGTCTTAAAGAAATTTATTAAACTTAGATCCCTGTAATTATACAGGGTTGCCCAAAAAGTCGTGGTAACCGAAACTTCATTTTTTTTTAAATGGAATGACCCTTTTTGATAACATTTTCTGATTCCTCTAAACATTCTAAACAATTATAGAACATGTCATATGGCTAAACCTATTAGTTTTAGAAATAATTTGAGTTGAAGGACATAAATGCGATAGGTACGATATTACCTTTTGCATTTTTATAAGCTGGTACTAGAATTTTTTGCGTCACTGTCAAAGTATATTCTCAAAATGTCGCTCAGCGAAAGGGAACGTATAACTTTACTAATAATAAGAGGTTTTGGAGACCGACAAAGATCAGTTATCGAGACAAAGGAATTATTTAATACAACTTTTCCAAACCGAGAGCCTATATCAAAATCTACAGTTGTGAGAACAGTTCAAAGGTTCGAGGTAACCGGTTGTTGCAGAGATAAACTTCGTTCCGGAAGACCAAAGTCGGCAAGTAGTGATGAAAAAAAATTAGAGACATTACTTCATTTTGTTCAGAATCCACATTTGTCACTCAGAAAAGCTGCTACCCAAGTTGATGTTTGTTTTAAATCAATTGACAATATTTTAAAAACCAGTAATTTTCATCCCTATAAAATAACTCTTGTCCAGGAATTATCAGAAGACGATTTTGATCGTAGATTGGAATTTTGCGAAGTAATGATGCAAAAACATGGAGAATAACAATTTTTTTAATCAAATAGTTTTTACGGATGAGGCAACATTCATGTTGAACGGGTCTCTCAATCGCCATAATTGTCGTTACTGGGCTGATCAGAATCCACATTGGATGAGAGAAACACATACTCAACACCCCCAGAAAGTAAATGTGTGGGCTGGAATTATTGGCAACAGATTAGTGGGGCCTTTCTTTATAGAGGGGAATTTGAATGCCGAAATGTATCTCCACATGCTGCAAAATGAAATTGTGCCAGCAATAAACAATGAAGTAGGACCACTATTACGCAATACGTGGTTTCAGCAGGATGGAGCTCCTCCTCATTTTGGGCTAGCTGTTAGAAATTATTTAAACAACACTTTTCCTAACCGCTGGATTGGACGAAGAGGCCCCATAGAATGGCCTGCTAGGTCGCCAGACTTAACGCCCCTTGATTATTTTCTTTGGGGACACCTAAAAAATAAAGTATTTGTGACAATACCTGCAGATCTGAATGAATTAAGAGGAAGAATTATTGAAGAATGTGCATCTATTAACCAAGAAATGTTACAAAACGTCATCGACAAATTTTATTATAACCTAGCCCATTGTCAAACTGTGGGAGGAGGACATTTTCAGCATTTAATTAAATAACGACTTACACTTAATTTTATTTTTATTCTTTTCAAGTTATTGTTAATTTTACTGCTTGTATTTAATAATTTAGTTGTTATTAAAATTTTGACACAACTTGAGTGAGGTTCATTTTACACGAGTTTAATGTTTTTCTTTTAATTTTAACGTAAAACATTTGAGCCGACTCGAAACAATGCAAAAGGTAATATCGTACCTATCGCATTTATGTCCTTCAACTCAAATTATTTCTAAAACTAATAGGTTTAGCCATATGACATGTTCTATAATTGTTGTTTAGAATGTTTAGAGGAATCAAAAAAGAGTCATTCCATTTAAAAAAAAAGAAGTTTCGGTTACCACGACTTTTTGGGCAACCCTGTATAATTACAGGGATCTAAGTTTAATAAATTTCTTTAAGACCAACAACTTTTATACAGAAAGTTTTTTCATATTGTGCACCATTTTTGAAATAATTGACTGTTCCGGGACTTTTTACACACTGTGTATATTAATATTCTTTTTTACCATTAAAGTTTTCTTTATCATCGAATATTTAGCCCACAGAGAGCTCGGGAAAATTTTTCCAGATAGATCATTAAAGTACCCCAACAGCAGTTTCGTTAATGTTTTCTACAGCATTTTCTGACATCCACTTCAAAAATTGGTCATATTCTTTGTCGTGTGAGTCTGGATTTTCTCGGTAACAGGTTTTGCGTTACCTTTTCAGCCATTTTCTCAATTTGGTCGGGAATTTCAAAACCTTGTGCCATTTTTGATTTTTGACGCATTTAACATTTGAATACTTATCACCCTAGCAACAAAAATGCAGGCTATAATAATGTCAATTTAATGTCGCAGGTAAAAATACAAAATTGGTAAATCAAATTAAATTTTAAAAAAATATTTATTATTTGAAACGAACCGGTATGACATAAAAGTTTGTATGCACCACGGGTACTAGTAGATATATACCCTCGGGCGCCTAACGAACCCTCGGGCCAGAGGCCCTCGGCTGTGTAAGACTGTCGTCCTCAGGGCATAATCATCTACTTAGTACTCTTGATAAATAACTATTCTGTAATTGTTCATCTGACTGACAAGGTCAGGAATTAATACGTGAAAAAAAGTAGGTACTTTTTATTTTCAGAAACTTCCGCATTTTGGTCAATTTAGACAACAAAGAGAACAAATATTGGCCAAACTTTACAAGGAAGGCTCAATTTTTGATGAGGTTGTCCTTCATCACAACGACGCTCGGCTAGGCTATCCAACCGATAATATAAAATCTAAAATTGGGCCACTGACGGTAGATGACGTAATTGGTCGTGCACTACAATATATTGGTCCATATAAGAAGTTAGATAATACCCAGCAGGTTGTGGCTCTTATTGATGATGTAAGTATACTTAAGGGTCATTCTTTTATAAACCACACACTTTTTAACCTCGACATTTTGGAATCGTCCGAAAATTTTTTTACAATGTATACAAGGTGTCCGCTAATTAATGGTACATGGAAAATCCACAGACTCCTTACGTAAAAATATTAGGATTTAATTATACTTACCTATATCCGAAAGTTGATATCATGTGAGATACAGGGTGTTAAAGTTAAAACTTCATTTTTGTTTTTCTCTAATAACTTTGCAGGAAACCAACGTTTTCTTACAAAATTTGGCAATTATGTTTTTCTTAGGACGAGAAATTGTTTTTTTATGAAATTTTAATGTACGATGTAGGGGGCGCTGTCTGCGGCATTATTTGCACATTTATTCGGTCATAACTTTTTTGTGCCTCAGTGTATTTAAGTTTTTAATGAAAATAATACTTTTCTCATATTTATTACGTAAAAAAGGTATACTAAGTTCAAGTCGTCCAGAGTTATCGTTTCGGAGATATTTGCATTTAAATTGTTTAGTACACCCTGCCCAATTTTTATTAATTCGCCAACAAAAATTTTTTCTTAAAGTAACCTATGGGAAAACAAATGAAATTTAGGGATGCAGTTGTTATGGAACAGAAAATGTTTCATTTTTGAGTTCATCGTAAGTTTGTGTTTTCATTGCTGTTGGTTTCTTTCGACACGACTTTTTTCTACGGTCAAAGTTATTTTAATTAAATCCAATTGCTGTATTTATTATTCCCAATTACCATTACTAGAACATTAATTATCATGTAAAAGTTAATTGGTAAGAAGTAACAAAATATTATTTGCTTGTCTGAGCTAACGCGCTAATTACGCACAATTTAAATGTAAATATCTCCGAAACGGTAACTCTGGGAGACCTGAATTAAGTATACATTTTTTACGTAATATATATGAGAAAAGTATTATTTTTATTAAAAACTGAAATACACTGAGGCACAAAAAAGTTATGACCGTATGAATGTGCGAATAATACCGCAGACAGCGCCCCCCTACATTGCACATTAAAATTTCACAAAAAAATCAATTTCTCGTCCTAAACAATCCATAATTGTCTAATTTTGTAAACAAACGTTAGTTTCTCTCAAAGTTATTAGAGAAAAACAAAAATGAAGTTTTAACTTCAACACCATGTATCTCCATTAATATCAACTTTCGGATATTGGTAAGTACAATTAAATCCTAATATCTTTACGTAAGTAGTCTGGTTTTTCCATGTTTCCGTGTTAATTAGCGGACACCCTGTATACATAGATACAATGAGTTTCACGTATTTCAGCACTTTGCTGAAAAAAATTTATTCGAAAATATCCACACATGAATTTTCGATAATTTGCTGGATTTTCTCAAATCCTCTCACACTTGAAATTTAATATCTCCAGTTGTACTGATCGGATCAATATCGGCCCTGAAGATCTGATGCCATATCGTGGAGAATAAAAAGTAGCAATGAGAAAGTGAAATTTATTTCGACATCGCTTCGAACAAAATCAGGAAAAAATAAAAACCGAAACGCAAAATTTTAGATTTTTCCAAATATTTTGAAAGCCCCTGTATTTATTTTAGATTTTTTTGCTACTGCTTGAAATCGACTTCTTATTTTTTAAATAGATTTTTAAAAAATACATCCTTTAATTTTTTAAGAATTTACAATTAGTGTTGTGAGCGAAAACCCGCTCGATTACTCGATTATTGAAATAACCGATAGTGTTCGATAATTAAAAAAAACCGCTCGAGTTTTAAATTCAAGTGAAAATCGTCGCTTGCTACTTATTACCTTTCACTCGATACACGCACAACATTTTTTAGTGATTTATTTATTTTAAACAAAATTTTTTTTAGGATATGTGTATCAATTGTGGAAAGTGCTATATGACCTGTAATGATTCAGGCTATCAAGCTATCAAATTTGATGCCAGTACACATATTCCACATGTAAATGACGACTGTACAGGCTGTACGCTTTGTTTGTCAGTTTGTCCCATTGTTGACTGTATTACGTAAGTTTTTTTTTTTTTTTTTTTTTTTTTTTTTTGGGACACGATGAGAAATCTGCTTACAGACACCTGACCCTCGCGGGGGTCTGGTAGTGCCAGGTTAGGAACATTGCGGGGAAATACAAGACCAATGTCAACCTACAGAGTGAAGGTTTCGCCTACGAGTGTAGACGAGCCGACTGACTAAAACTCACCGTCTGAGTTAGGTATCATACCTATAACTCGATTTCGCTGATATGACTAGTTAACTGCATATTCTTATTTTGATCTAGCTATGCTATACATTTATGTTGGGTGCCAGCTCTAGAGATTTTTTCACTCGAGATTAATCGAGTGAACAAATTTCGAGAGCTCCGAACGTATAAGGTAGTAGGGTAGGCGTAGTGGTCAGTTTACACCTGGTTTTTGCAGGTTGTGCAAAGCAAGGCAATCTTTATTGTTTTATGATTGTTTTGGACTTGCGGGTGAGCCAGTCTTTCGGTAATTTGTATGTGGCGTTAGGTCGGGAATGTATGTGGGAAGCAGCGATCGTGCTATTGTTGGCAATGTTAGCCTTGGAGTGATATTTTGTAATGGTTTTGTCAAGAAACTCCGAAATTGTAGCAATTTCGAGGTCTCTGTGTACGATGTCGTTTCGTGTGTATCGCGGAGTGTCTACTATTATCTTTAATACCTTGTTTTGCATCACCTGTATTTTCTGAAGGCTCGACTTACATAGGGTGCACCAGGCTGGGGCACCATACATCATCGCTGATCTGATGAACGTCGTGTAGAGGTTAACCTTCGTCCTTAGATTGAGTTTGCTCCTTCTGTTGAGCAAACAGTATATGGCGCCAAGTTGTTGGTTGGCCTTCTTCATGATGTTAGCTGAATTTACCCTCCAGGTCAGCCTTTTATCAAAGTGTAAACCAAGATACTTAACACTCTGTTTCCAGTCGATATCTTGGTTTCCCACCTTGAGTTTCCCCGTTGGGAGTTTTAGGCGAGCCTTGGAAAAGTAAATTGCCTGAGTCTTATTCGGGTTTGTTCCATCCATTTTGACAGCCACTCTTCGAAGAGGGCGATGTTCCTGTTGAGCCGTAGTGTTAGTATTCTAGGGCTTTTTCCTGATATTGCAAACGCCGTGTCGTCTGCGTATATATAATTGTCGCTCATGGGAAACTTCGGCATGTCAGCAGTGTAGATGTTGTAAAGCAGGGGGGCTATTGCTGAACCCTGAGGTACACCAGCTCGAATGTTCTTTGATGATGACAGTTCTTCGTCAATCCATGTTTGGAAAGACCTGTCTTCTAGATAAGATGCAATCTGTCTTATCAGGTAGTCAGGTGCTCCCATCCTTATCATTTTTAGTAGAAGCCCGTTGTGCCATACTTTATCAAACGCCTTGCTGACATCGAATAGCACGGCCGCTGTGCTTCTCCTGGTGTTGAAACCCCTAAGAATATTAGAGGCGAACCTTGTCGCCTGTCTAACAGTGCACAGATTTGCTCTAAAGCCGAACTGCTCCTCTGGTATACAGTGATTAATTTCGACAAAGGCTGATAGCCTACCCGAGATTAACCTTTCCGCTAATTTGCCCAAGTTAGACAGTAGACTGATTGGCCTATAGCTACTCAGGAGTTTCTTATCTTGTCCAGCCTTCCCTATCATAACGATCTTTGCCTTCTTCCAGGCGACAGGGAAGTGTCCGAGGGTCTGCATTGCTTCTGTTATACAGACTATGTCATTTATGATGTTATCCGGTAAATTTTTTAAGGCTTTGTTGGAGATGCCATCAATACCGGGTGCCTTCTTTATTTTGGTCTTGGCGATTAGACCTTTCACTTCGTCTGCTGTGATGTGTTGCAGGTTGGGATCGGGGTGGGGATCCATGCGTTTATAGATCTCTACAGTTCTGTTAATCCGGTTTTCTGATTCTTTATTGTTAGCTGGATTTTCGCTGAACTGTTCGTAAAGAACTTCAGCAAATTTCTCAGCTTTCTCTCGAGCGTCTGTCAGAATGACGTTTTCTGCGGTTGTTAGTGGCGGCATCTGTTGGCGTGAGCCCTTCGTTAGAGTTCTTGTCATTCTGTAGAGACTGTTGTCTTCGATATTCAGGCTTTTGACCTTCCTATCCCACATATCAGACTCTAGATCTATCAGTTGTTTCTTGATGCGCTGTGTTGCCAGATTAGCTTGGATTTTGATCGCCGGATCACCAGTTCTGTAGGCTTGATGTAAGAGTCTGTTCTTCTCTCTTATTTCATTCTTTATATCATGGCTTAGTTCACCGTATTTGGAGTAGTTTATTGTCACAGTGCTCGATGATCTAGCAAGTGCTTGCTTTATGTTGTTGACTAGCACTACCGCTGCCTCGTCAATGTCTGGTTTGTTCGCAATAGGAGGAATCGTATCGCAGCCCTTTAATTCATTTTTGAATTTTTCCCAACTCGTTTTGGTTAGGGCTACGGTGTTTTTCCCCCTCCTGCGAGGGTCACCATATTCCATTATCACGGGCAAGTGATCTGACGTTAGATCATGACATACCTTAGGCTGAGATACCCTGTCAGTGTTCTTGATCACGAATATGTCCAGAGTTTCCGGTAATCCGATAGGACTTAGATGAGTGTGGTCCTCAGGTGGGAGCATATGGTAGTCAAGAACACCTGAGTTGTTGTATAACAGCTGACCTCACTTGTTTGTGGTTCTACATCCCCAAATACGATTTTTGGCATTCAGATTTCCCCCGATTATCATGGTGTTATTGTTGTCAAAAATGTCTTCGATACACTGCCTGTTAAAATCAAAGATTGCAGCAGGACCGCAGTACACGGAACCGAGCACTACGCTCCTTCCGCTCACCCTGATCTTAATGTATGTCCCTTCTATTTTTCTGCAACTATCCGGATTAGGCATAGAGCTCGCCAGAATGTGTTTTTTAACAAGAACCATGGTTCCAATAAGTTAACCAGTTTACCAGTTCCAAATCTAAAAGTTTAATACAACGCCATGTATAATACGTAATAAATCTACCTCTTTAAATCAAGAAATTAAAAAAAAGCTTTTAAATTATTATTTTTTTTAATTTTGGCATACTTTCCATTACTTTTTAATATGTTTAGTAATTTACTCAATAAAATACACCTCGATTTCCATAAAAAATTCTACTGAATGGTATTTTAACTCAGAATCAAAGATATAACCGCTTGAGCTAAAGCTGTCGTATCAGATGATACGTGAAAATGATTAATCGTAATATATCGTAATATTTCCCCAATTTTTGAGCTGCGGTATAATCGACAAGACGCCTACCTTCCTCTATCGGTATACATATACAGTGGTACCTCGAGATACGAGTGCCCTAACACACAAGTTATTTGAGATACGAGCTGTCGAGCGAGCGAAGTTTTGTTTTGAAATACGGGCGACATTTGAGATACGAGGAACGGTCAGCTGCAACGCGATCACTACAAGTGTGGAGATAAAAGAGATCTTGGGAATGTGGGAGAGAGTTTCACAGGTCGCGGAAAAGAAACACCGCGAAAAAGTTGCAACTGGTCGTGCATCGGAGCTATTTAGTGACACTTGCCTTGCTCATTTCCGCAGCATTCTGAAAGGGAGGAAAGAACAAACCTCCTTGGACAGTTTTTTTTAATCCGGCGAAAAAGCCAAAGACCAGTGAAGAGAAGAGCAGTGACTAAAATTAAGCATACAGTAGCATTTAAGTTGTGTGTAAGATATTATGTTTTGATACAATATTTGTCATTTATAAATACATTTTTCTTATTCAAAAACACGCAACAAAAACAATTGGGGTAGCATTTTTGGGGCTGAAACGGATTAATGCATGCCAATTAATTTCAATGGGGAAAATTGTTTGAGATACGAGCAAATTGACATACGAGCAAGGTTACGGAACGAATTAAACTCGTATCTCGAGGTATCACTGTACTACTGTTGGTAAGACCCAATACCAAGGTGGTCGCCATGCAACAGAGTGTATTTATTATTATTATTATTATTGTAACTATTTGTAAAGTAAATTATCAAAATATGAACTATGTATATACGGTGTGTCCGAAGAGCAAAAAATTTAGGAGATAATTAATTGTAGACCGAAAATAAATGCTACCTCTTCCTACAACATTTTTTCGAAAATTGATTATTAACGGAGTTACAGGGTGTTAAATTTAAATTTTATTTGCAGTTTTTTTGCAATACCTTTTGCCGCGCTCATAATAGTTTGACGAATTCTCGTACAGGGTGTCCCATTTTCGATACTTTTATAAGGTATCTCCGTAATTGTTAGTGCTATAAAAAAAGTAATGTAGGTGTCATGTACTCTTTTTGAGTCAAACTTAAATTGGTAAAATCAAAATTTGAAAATTTTCGCTCGCTTTACTTTTCTGATAGCACTAACAATAACCGAAATACCCTCTAAATGTGTCGAAAATGGGACACCCTGTACATGGGGCTTTTTCGGGATGAGGAATATAAACTTGCCCACCGTTTTTTCGCATTTTGTAGAGGACGCCACATACGAACCTATACTTTAATTTGAATGGTCCCAACTTTTTTGTGCTACACTGTATGCGCATTTTGCCTGAATATTTTTATTCTCCTAACCTTTTGACATAAAAAAATGTATACTACTTTTATTTCGATAAATCTAACCGTTTTCGAGAAAATCGCTAAGATAACATTGCTTGCATGTGACGATTACGAAATCATTTTAATTATTTTATTATATTATATTAATTTATACAGGGTGTAACAAATTCGTTCTTCACCATTGGGATTTCGGAAACGGTAAGAGATAAGTCGCTTAAACTGAGACAAAGTTGCGTAATTATGAGTCCAATAATAGCCGCAAGAAAATCATAAATAAATACAGAGGCTTCCAAAATATTTGGAATAATCTAAAATTTTGTGTTTCGGTTTTTATTTTTTCCTGCCTTGTTCGAAGAGATATCCAAAAATAAATTTTATTTCCTCATAGCTACTTTTTATTCTCCACAAGATGACATCAGATCTTTAATTCGCCGTTTCGTCTTTGTGTCGCCATCATCAACTTAAGTTTTTTAAATACGGGCCTGGATTTTTTTGGTCTAAATTATGAAAGAGGAACTACGTTCAGCGGTATACAACACTTTACTTTTAAGTAAATTACAGGAACGTACTAGGGGTATTTTAATGGTCAATTTAAGGAACAGAACGGCGGAAAACGTGTAAGTGTTGTATACCGCTGAACGTAGATCTTTTATAATTTAAATAAAAAAACCTAGGTCTTTATTTAAAAATTTAAGTTGATGATGGTGACACAAAGACGAAACGTCGCATTAAAGATCGGATGACGTAATCTTGTGTAGAACGAAAAGTAGCAAATGAGAAGGTGAAATTTATTTTTGGACATTAGATTTTTCCAAATATTTAAGGGCCCCGCATTTATTTTTCATTTTTTTGGGGCATATGATTGGGCCAATAATTATGCGACTTTGCCCCAGTTTAACCGACTTCGTATCTCTTACCGTTCCTGAAATCCCCATGGTGAAGGACGAATTTGTTACACCCTGTATTTTACATCTAGCGGTTAGTTTTTAAACTATTAAGTTGATGCTTGGCACAGGGACTGCGCTTAACGGCTTCCAACATTCTGTTATAAAAATGTTTCCCTACTGTGCCACCCAACGAATACTTATAACCAGGAAGAAGACAAACAGTGTTATAAAATCGAAGCAGGCATAAAAGTTATGGCATCCATTGTGCATGGCATCAGCTGACAAAGCGCACGTGCTTTTCAAATGTCGCTTTTGTCCAAATTTTTATTACGGTCAATATTTTAAAGTGACATTTAAGCAAAAAAAACATTCAAACCCCTTTTATTTGATTTACTAAGTAGTGAAAATCAAATATTAGGATTCTGATATGTTTTAAGCTGTAAATATCATTTTAAAATAATCCTTACACACTTTTATATCATTTATTGAACTAAAGTAACTACAAATGAAAAATTACAATCTAGAAAAAAAAGTAGTTTTATTAAAAAATAGGAAGTAAATCATAATTTACATAAAATATTTTACCATCTAGAACTGGGCTCTAGGTCCTAGCAAATATTTCAGGCTCCAAGTCCGAGCATATTCTTGGGCCCCATATGATTTCTGAAAAGAAATTATTATTGATGCTTACTCTCAGTAAAGATGACTAAATAAACATTTCAATGACAAATTACTTACCTGCAACAAAAGGGAAACGACGTTTCTCGTGAAAAGATTAGAAAATTAAAAATTATTTTAGAATTTAAGGACGCTTCACTTACGCCATTTTCATTCACTTTACATATCATTCATTTGTTGCTCCATTATATTCCATGCCAGACGAAGGAAATTGACTTGTAAAATTATTTAACAACTCGGCCTGTTCGCATTTTATATCTGTCTCTGTCTGCATCAACCTTCCCTCATTCGGTAAAGTGAGATAAATATGGACAAGATCAAATAGCCTTCATATATAACTACGTAAGTCTGATATTGACACACATGGAAAACGTAGGCGATAGGCATGGCGTGACGTCACTTGCATGGCCTTCTTACGTGTTTCGATACCCCCCCCCCCCCCCCTCTCACCGGGCTGGTGACACCAGAGGCCACTTTATCTTAAATTCAAATTTAATTTTTGGGTTTGTTTTCACTTTTATTTTAAAGGCAAAAGAATATCTAATCAAATGGTACTCTTTATTCGAGTCGATAAACTACGCCTTTAGGATCAAAACTGGAATTAAAGTTCTTGTAAGACGATTTGTTATATGACTTACCATGCATACCGGGTGTTTCAGGAGGAACGCTCACGTCCTATAACTTTTTTTATTGTTTAAACTACAGAAATACAATTTGGTTGGTTTGTATGTTAGTGTGCATTTTCTGACATGACGGACTCCATTTTGCCACTTCCTGTTTAACCGGCAATGACCTCCGCTTTGGATTTTTAAATGGAGTATATTTTTGGCTGTATCGATTCAGAACACCATTCCAAATTCAACGACACCCCACGTCACGTTTTGATACTTTAAATCATTTTTCTATGAACTCCCTAGAATGGTTTACTTTACTTCTAAGCCAAATTATGGCGGATTTTCAATTTGTAATTATGTTCATTTGTTTGTTAGCATTATGGCGTCATGGGTACCTAGATCAGTCCAAAGCCGTTTGCGCTTCTTATTGTATTTTTTGTCATGAATTGGTATTTGAAAGTGCCAAAAAGTGACGTATGGCGGGTCGTTGAATTTGGAATGATATTCTGAATCGATATAGCCAAAAATATACTGGATGTTCCATTTAAAAATCCAAAATTGAGGTCATTTCGATTTAAACTGGAAGTGACAAAATGGAGTCCGTCATGTCATAAAATGCAAAAAATATCACATACAAACCCATCAAATTTTATTTCTGTAATTTAAACAATAAAAAAGTTATAAGGGTGGGCGTTCCTGCTGAAACACTCGGTATATACATTGTTCGAACACTACATATAACGGTAATATTGATCTGTTTAATTTTGTGAATATTTTTAGGATGGTGCCAAAAACAATACCACATGTTATAAAAAGAGGTCATGCCAAAACTATTCAGGGTGTTCACGCCCTCAACTAGAACAATTTGAACATTGGTTTGAGTAGTTTAGTTTGAGATTTCCGAGGTTCAAGAATCGACGAGCACGTTTTTGTGTTTGCAGACAGTCTCCGTTAATTAAGAAACGTATTACCTAATATAATCTTAAGGTAAATAAATTCTAACCCTCAACTTGAACGACTTTTTATTTTTTAACTAGTTGGAGCAGATCGTTTCTGACCAACTTAAACATACAATAAAATTCATACAGTTTTACTTCATAAAATAAGTGTATACAGGGTGTCCAAGATAAGGAGGATAATAGATACAACTTCGATTAAATGTGGAAAAGTATAGGCTTCAAAACACCAATAATATTCCGCACAAAAAGTTTTGGTAAGATTTTTAAGTTGAAGTAAGTTGAGTTATTTAACAAAAAAATCTGAAATTTTGTATTTTTAATTTAATTTTTTTCCGGCGTTAATATTAAACTTAGACCAAAACTGACAAAACATTCTCACATCAACCTTTAGTGAACTCAAAGATTACACAACAAATATTTTTATACGACGTTTCGTTTTCAAGCAATTATTATCATCTTCATTTTTTCTAATACAGCCCTGATTTTATAATCGTTTTAACACCGTTTTTTATTCTAAATTCAATGATGTCCCACATATTATCTTTTAATAACGTTTCAGTCTTTTTAATCATCTTCATGAAATCTTTAGGATACGTACCTGTATTTTCCATAATTTTATAAAAACAGTTCAGTAGTAGTAGCAGTAGCTACTAAAATTAATATTTTTAAAATTCTTCTATAATAATCATAAAACAAGATAATTTAGTGACAATAACAAAACAGTAAGTATGAAAAAATACTCAACAAATATAGGCAAAAAACATTAATTAAAATAAAACTAACAGTAGATTATTAGAAATTAATTTTCCAACCAAATAGAATCTTAAAATTGTAGAATTTAAAATATTCATTAGAATTTGTGGCCTTACGCTTTGAAAGCCTTCAATAACTTTACTATAGTCGTCTAAGTGTATGGCCACAACGACGCACCGCATAGCGCCCTCGATCCGATTCTTCCTAGGAAAAACTAGTTTTAACCATCCTTCTTAGTTAATTCTAGATTTAAATAGTTAAAACTAGAATTTACAAACATTCCTCGTTAATTCTAGTTTTGATTCAACACATTTTAGTTAATTCTATTTTTAACTTTTTCTTTACCAGCCGGGTAAAAACCCAAACAAACCCGAGCCCGCCCGTCTCTTCTTCTCTAGTAAGTGAAACTGTAACATTGCACTTATTCTACACTGAGAGAAGATTTTACTGCCATTATAAAAGTTTTAATTATGGCAGCAAAAAAAAAATCTAAAATTAAATAAATAGCTTCGACAGTAAAATTAATTTTGCTGGGTGGTAAAGTCGCGTTGTTAATATTATCCTGCAGGTACAGCAATGAACAATTTGTATGTTTCCAAAGTCACGTACCACCGATTGAACAGATACTTTGCAGGAATAATAAAGATATTTTTTTACGCCCAGAAAAACGCCAGGATATGTTTGTTTAGTAACTTTTTAAGTGGTTTATCAAAATGTGTTCTACAATATATACAAAAATGAACACAATATATATTTTTCCTATTTTAGGGTTATTTAATATCTTTACATTAACCTTTAAAAATAAATTTATTACAAAAATTAAACCATTGTAAAGGAAAATTATTAATTATAAAAAAAAATTAAGTGGTAAATATAACCAATATAAAATCATAGATTGGTTATAGTTCTATCAGTTCATGCCACATATCAAACCGATTTTTTCGCTAGAGCTTTTCTCAGTGTATTAGAGTTTTAACTGATTTACCGTAGTAAAAACTAGTTTTAACTAGTAAAAGCCGTTTTCAATTAAACGAATACCTGTGAAATGTCAACTAAAATTATAACACAATTGTAAGATAATTCTAGTTCTAACTAGTTAAATCTAGAATTAACTAATGAGGATAGTTAAAACTAGTTTTTGCTAGGAAAATCGGGCTTTCATTGACTTTTTATTTTATCTGGCGAATTTAAACATAGAATAAAATTCATAAAGTTTTACTTCATATAATAAGTGTATACAGGGTCCGCTAATTAATGGTACATGGAAAACTATACTTACCTATATCCGAAAGTTGATATTAACTGAGATACACGTTAAAACTTAATTTTTGTTTTTCTCTAATAACTTTAAGAGAAACTAACGTATTTTTACAAAATTTAGCAATTATGTTTTTTTCAGGACGAGAAATTGATTTTTTTCTGAAATTTCAATGTACAATGTAGGGGGCGCTGTCTGCGGCATTATTTGCAGATTTATTAGGTAATAACTTTTTGTTCATCAGTGTATTTAAGTTTTTAAGACTTTTGCAAAAAAAATTGACAATTTCAAAATTACCCTATATTTTCTTAGTTAAAAGAAATACGGAAAAATATTTTATACAGAAGTTTATTTATAATGATTATGAATAATCTGCCGTTTTCAGAATAAGTATACGGGGTCAGGTAAAAAAGTTATCGTACCTAATCTCATTTATTTAAATGGAACACCCTGTATATTTTAATCTCAAAGATACTATTTTTAAATTATCCTTTCAAATATATAACACACCATGGATGATATTGGTTTCCTAGGCGATTTATTTAAACGTTATTACTTTAAAACGAAATAAAAGATGCTGTCTTTCCGGATAGCGAACAAAATATAAATTTTGAGCAAATTTCTTCGTTTTTTCCACTTTCAATATAAACTGATATCATATAAAAATTTTCAAAATGTTGACAAGTCATTTTCACAAATGAAGATGTAAAAATGAAATTGACGTTAAAACAACTAGAATGTCAACATAGTTGTTTCTAAGATATTAGCTTTTGTATGATGGTCTTCTGCGGTTTAAAGCAATAAAGTTTAAATATATCGCCAAGAAAACCAATATCATCCATGGTGTGTTATATATTTGAAAAGAGAATTTAAAATGCTATAGTTTTGGATTAAAATATATAGGGTGGTCCATTTAAAAAAATTAGGTTAGGGCCGATAACTTTTTTACCAGACCCCATATACTTATTCTGAAAACGGCAGATTATTCAACAATCATTATAAAGAAACATCTGTATAAAACATTTTTCCGTATCTTATTTAACTAACTTTTTAATTTTCCCCCGTATCTCTTAAGCAAGCGAAAATTTTCAAATTTTGATTTTATCATTTTAAGTTTGACCCAAAAACAGCACATGACACCTACATTACTTTTTTAATAGCACTAACAATAACGGAGATACCCTATAAAAGTGTCGAAATGGGACACCCTGTACAGTCTGGATTTAAACATTTATGTCGTTTATTGACCGATGCAATAGAGGTTATAATTTGTCGATTTGGTTGCTTAGTTGCGGCCATAAACTGGTTGGTATGTGTAACAGGAATAAAACACTAAAAATTGAATATATATTTATTAAATAGATCTTATATTTTACAAATTTAAAATATTTCAACATACAAGTTTTATAAATTTACGAAACAAGAAACGTAAATTAAGTTCTTCAGCGAGAGTTAACTCTGATACAATAAACCCAAGGTAAGGTATCTAGCCGTTCCAAAATTGCGCGCGCATTGAAGTCACCGCGAGAGTGATATTTAAATTGGTTATGGAGATTCACGTTGGTGTTAGCGTTTTAAATTATCTTTTAGAGGCATGGAAAGGTTTGATAGTAGCTGAAATTAAAGAATAACATCATTGTATTTATGTACATATATTAATTTCATAAAAATATAACACAGATTACAGCTAAAATACCACTAAAACAAGAAAAAAATCCGGTAAACTTTTAAAGCATCCGTCGAAAACATACGGGAAGTGACCACACCTCCTTGCGCGGTATCATACCTTCTGCTTATTGTACCATGAGGGCCAGATACATTAAGCCAATTAATTATCGAATATTCAAAAATTCACGCCCTAATTAATAAGATGTTATTTCGATAATAATGAACCAATCATAATAATTTTTTTTAACTGAATTAAAGAAAATATCAAAAATAGAAAGTCTAATCTTCAGGTGGTATTAATATCAAATACCAATGTATGGGAAAATTGTTATTTCCCAAACCACCCGATGATACCTTATACAATAAGGGCGTATTTTTGTCTACACAGTAGCACTTTAAAACACTATTTGAGATTGAATGGTACTACCAAGAAAAGGAAGCCTTTTCCATTGATAGGATGTATCCACCTGCAGACCGATTTCGAACTCTTTTGTTCTCGTCAGTACAGGATAGGTGTACATACCTATCATCGGAGAAGACTCTAGTACTTCACGCTGTATTATCAACGGTAATCGAAAAAATACAACGCGCAGCGCCATCTCTTAGCAGTCCCACACAATCTGACCTATCCTGTACTGACGAGAATAAAACAATTTGAAACCGGTCTACAGGTGGTTGCATCCTATCAATGGAAAAGGCTTCCTTTTCTTGGTAGTACCATTCAATCTGAAATAGTATTTTAAAGTGCTACTGTGTAGACAAAAAAAAATACGCCCATATTGTTTGTATAAGGTTTCATCGGATGGTCTGGGAAATAATAATTTTCCCATACATTGGTATTTGATAGAACATAGATTTTAGAGTTTAGGACAGAGCAGCAATTTACGTCCTGATACATTTAATTGTACGGGGTAGCGCATAAAATCTAGAAGCATGAAAATTTGAAATATCTTACATAAAAATTGAATTTAATTTATTTTTTGAATTAAAATGATTAGAGGTGTATCTGGGTTAGACACTTGCCCACCCAAAAGAATCGCCATGCCACTAGAGTTAACCAAAAAATTACCATTTCTTCTGAACACGTTATATTGTCGAAAAACGTTTCGTAAACAATCAGTGTAGCTTTCGCTAAATTAAAAATAAAAATCATTTCAACAAATAAAGTCTATATATAATACAGAGTGCTACGCAATTCTCTGTTCATTTAATTCACTGACTTAACTTTAAAAATTTGAAAATGACGATACATATACGAACTTTGTATTTTTAATGTTAAGTAAATGAACGAAGTGAATAAATAATTGCGTAACACTCTGTATTGTAGACTTTTTTTGTTGAAATGATTTTTTTTTAAATCTGGCAACAGCCTCAAATGTCTCACCGATTGTTTACAAAACGTTTTTCGACAATATTTCGAAGAAATGGTAACTTCTTATTGCCTCCAGTGGCATGGCGATATTTTTGGGTCAGTGTCTAAACCATATACAGGGTGTCCGCTAATTAATGGTACCACAGACTCACTACATACAAATATTAGGATTTAACTATACTTACCTATATCCGAAAGTTAATGTTAACTGAGATTAAGGGTGTTAAAGTTAAAACTTCATTTTTGTTTTTCTCTAATAACTTTGAGAAAAACCAACGTTTTTTCTTACAAAATTTGACAATTATGATTTTTCTAGGACGATAAATTGATTTTTTTGTGAAATTTTAATGTACAATGTCTGCGGCATTTTTCGCACATTTATTAGGTCATAACTTTTTTGTGCCTCAGTGTATTTAAGTTTTTAATGAAAATAATACTTTCCTCATATTTATTAAGTAAAAAAGGTATACTAAGTTTAAGTCGCTCAGAGTTACCGTTTCGGAGATATTTGAATTTAAATTGTTTAGTGCACCCTGCCTAATTAATATTAATTAGCAAACACATTTTTTTCTTAAAGTAACCTATTGTAAGATAGCTTTGTGAGAAAATGTTTCATTTTTGAGTTTATCGTAAGTTAAGTAAGAATGCCGAGACACAATTTGTTTTCAAACGCACAAATGCGGGATATGTTGTGTGTGTACGCGCAGGAAAATTTTAATGGACGAGGTGCCCATAGACGATAATCGTAATAAATATGAGAAAAGTATTGTTTTCATTAAAAACTTAAATACACTGAAGCACCTGAAAGTTATGACCTATTAAATGTGCGAAAAATGCCGCAGACAGCGCCCCCGACATTGTACATTAAAATTTCAATTATATCAAAAAAATCAATTTGTCATCCCAAAAAACCATAATTGCCAAATTTTTTAAAAAAAGGTTGGTTTCCTGCAAAGTTATTAGAGAAAAATAAAAATGAAGTTTTAACTTTAACACCCTGAATCTCAGTTAATACTAACTTTCGGATATAGGTAAGTAATTAAATCCTAATATTTTCACGTAATGAGTATGTGGATTATCCATGTACCATTAATTAGCGGACACCCTGTTTATAATTGGTTCAGTTTAAACAATAAATTAAATTCAATCTTTATGTAAGATATTTAAATTTTACGAAATTTACATGCATCTAGATATTATGAGCTACCCCGTACAATCAGGACGTAAACTGCTCTGCCCTAAATTCCAGAATCGATTTTCTATCAGTTAAAAGAAAATATTAAAATTGGTTCCCTGTTAAAACGAAATACCACCTTATTAATTTGGTGAATTTTTGAATATTTGATAATTAATTGGTATAATTCAAAAATAAAATATTTTATGTTACAAGCTATGAGGTTTCGTTGTCTACTAAATAAACGGAAACGCTGATTTTGGCGTTTAAATTAAAATTATTCCGGCCGAAATGAAAACCAAGGCCTACTTTTTGACATATACAGACAACAGATATCATATTTTCTGACAAGCCAATGACTATCGTCTTCTAAGCCTATCTGATAGCTATACTCCGGTTACAAGAGAGTAGAAGTTCCGTCAAAGTTAGCATTGGTCATGGCAAGTTTGAGGTTTCCCCTTCTACTAATAGCTTCGGAAGCACAACCGAATAAATCCATTTTATATGCAAACTTAAGTTAGCTGCTGATATTGATTTAGTTTGTTCGGGTTTGTTAAAGTACATCGTATAAAAAAATACGTAGTTTCGAGCAAAGCAGAATAAATCCTTATGACATTTAGGGAGAGAATCAATGTTTTCGTGCAAAAACCGAATAAATCCAAAAAATTGTAATTTTGTAAAATAAATATGTAGCCAGCTGTTTCTGTTATTTAGTTTTCTGGTAAAAACATGTTTTGTTGGTAAAGAATGTATTTTTTTTAATGTCTAAATCACATAAACTCCTAGACAAAATTAACGCAACATCATAAATTTGCCATATTTTTTATGCTATTTTTTTCTGAATTTATGATTTGAATGATTTTTTTTGCATTGTAGGTTGGTTCCTTGACAATGTCATAGTTTTCGCTGTTTATGTATTCTGTGCATTAGCAACCGAAACATATTGCAGTTGACTTTAAACGGTAGGTTCATCTTTCCCTAACATTTTCTTTATTGGTTTACTTCATTGTCTCGGTTATTAAAGGAGATATACCGTTTTATAGAGTAATATGTTTTTATAGACTTTAATATTCAACACATTCATTGTTAAAATGTTTTCAAGTAGACTATGGAGTATGGACTTTTTCTGACATAGCAAGCGATGTGTTAGCAGATGTTGTGTTTTAAAGTTACAAAGGTCATATTGAACTGCTTATTAAACGTTCGTTTCGTATGCCCAGTTGCCCGACGAGTATTTTAATCTTGAAACCAGTTGAAAACAATTAACAATGAATGTGTTGAATGAATATTAAAGTCTATAAAAACATGTTACGCAAAAAAACGGTGTATCTCCTTTAATAACATGGATAATGAAGTAAACCAAAAAAGAAAATGTTGGGGAAAGATAGACCTACCGTTTAATGTCAACTGCAATATGCTTCGGTTGCTAATATACTCCACAGCGTGATACGAATTTTCGAAAAAATCATAGCATTTTTAGTAAACCTAGTAAAAATCGAAAATTAAATTTTTATCATAAACACCGAAAACTATGACATTGTCAAGGAACCAACCTACAATGCAAAAAAAATCATTCAAATCGGATCATAAATTTAGAAAAAAAATAGCATCAAAAATATGGGAAATTTATGATATTGCGTTAATTTTGTCCAGGAGTTTATTTTTGAAAACCTGTTTTTAAACTTACATTTATTTTTCAAAAATAAGTGATTTAGATTAAAAAAAAATTACATACTTTACCAACAAAACATGTTTTTACCAGAAAATTAAATAACAGAAACAGCTGGCTAAATATTTATTTTACAAAATCACAATTTTTTGTATTTATTCGGTTTTTGCATCAAAACATTGATTTTGTCTCTAAATATCATAAGGATTTCTTCTGCTTTGCTCGAAACTATGTAATTTTTTACATGATATATTTTAACAAACCCGAACAAACACATTGTTTTTATGTGTGTTTTAGTTATTAATGTTAGATAATGACGTTACGAATAAAACCAAATCAATCCAGTTCTTTCGACTAAAACCGAATAAATCCAATTTTGTTTCTGTTATATTTTCTATAATTTTTTTTCCAATTTGTGCTGTTGGAGAAGGTATATTATGATATTACCAATAATATTTACTTACCAAACAAACGAAAAAGCTAGTACTTCTTGAGCTACAGAAAAATCATCTTTTTCCCAAAAATCATTACAACCTGTCCAAGATACAGGGATCTCGGAAACGAGTCGTCTTCGAAGGGCCATTACCAACTTTCTTTTGTTAAATACGATCCTGTTTTTCTGATATTGGAATTTGATAGCTTTTTTTCTTCCGAATGCAAGGATGTATGACACATTGTGGTGTAAGGAACTACATAATCAGGTGGTCAAAATGATTTCCGTTATTCTCTAAGCACAAATAACATCTTCTAACTGCCACATAACAGTTCTTTTGAGATAAAATAAAACATGCGAACTTTTTAGCATTTGTAAATTTATGTTCCATATTTTCTTGAAAATAGAAAACCTCTTAAAATGCTCTCAAACGATCACAATGGAAATGTCAAGTGAAACAAATCACGCGTAACCATCTTATTTTTTTTGTTGTAAGCGCCTACTTTTCATTTAAATCCCGAATCAACAGAAGTTTGAAATAATGTTTCTGTATTTTGTTCACTTATTTGTGGTTTATTATTAAATTATTTGTTATTTATTGAACTAGTCCAACATAAGTAAAAATTTAGAGTTTACTTATGAGATATTATTTATAAAATTAGGAGAAATACAGGACGGTATCCCATGATGTTGTTCAAAAAACCATCGAAACGTCATTAAACCACAATGTGTCATACATCGTTGCATTCGGAAGAAAAAAAGCTATCAAATTCCAATATCAGAAAAACAGGACCGTATTTAAAAAAAGAAAGTTGATAATGGCCCTTCGAAGACGACTCATCGGATTACAAAACAATTAACGCTGTTAGATAGAGCGGAAAAAGTGGCAATGCAAAAGTGCAATTTACTTTAGAATTCGATCTCAAAAAAACCCAGGAAAACAATAAAACGATTTTTCAGAATTTCGGTTTTTTCCGGATATCTCCGGAACTACTCGGAATTTTGAAACTTTCTAAGCGGCATATTATTAGGCACGTAAATGCGCAACTTTACCTCCATTTAACCGACTTCGTATCTCTTACGGTTTCCGAGATCCCTGTACTGGCCCTCCTTATCTTGGACACGTTGCATAGTGGATTTATTCGATTTTCCTCCAAGGTTTCTCAATTAAAAGAGCAGTGGAATGGTATTTAAATTAATAAAATATTCCCATCTTTTAACGTAACCGATGTCAATTTTTGGACAAGCCCTTGACTATCATCTTGTAAGCGGAGGATAGGTATAATTTTGTCCTGGTAAGACACTATATTAATACTTATTTTTTTCTTAAATATTCATAATTCACTAAATGTACATTTATAATAACTTACAAAATAGTACTTACTATAACCACCATATAGGAATCAAATTTACCATGTTAATTTCATACTTTGTAAAACAAATTAAGTAAATTTCAATTATTCTCTGGTTAATTAAAAAGAAATAAAAATTCACTCTTACTTCTAATAAATGTTATTTTTTTGCACTATAAAGAACGCGTTGCCCTGACATGTTGTTAGTTAGGAAATTCTAATTTCTTCAATTTCCTCATCGTTTGTCATATTAGCATAGGCAATAAAATTTGGTAACCAAATGTTATTTCCGATATAATCCTCTCTAATAAATGCATTCAATACCATGAACAAAACTTTTTTCTGTTAGAGGATTAATAAAATATAAATTAATGTAGGCTGATGGTTATTAAATTAAGTACGCTTGTGAATTGATTTCGAATTTTTCTTAATAAGATTGTTCGGTATTTTGTGACGAAGAAGCACTTTACCTATAGTCTACTCATTTTCTCAATTCAGTAGACCAAAACAAATACACAGGGTCGCATTAAGAACAATATAACGGTTGATCCATTGAAGTGAACGGACGTGTTTAAAATCGCTCCGCTTTTTACTCGAGCTTTTTTAAGTTTGCTGTAATTTTAAGTTTTCAATTTCGTATCGATGTGATGGCAATAAAACATTTCAAGCAGTCCTGAAACCACAGACAGACAAAAAATTCGCAAGGAAGTAGAAACAAAAAATTACCCTGTTAAGGAGGTTGAAGAGATTAATGACATATCACTTACCGCTGGGCATAATAACACTGAAAATATGATTCAAACTCTCCAAAAATCCTTTGAAATTATTAATGATTTTACGGAAAACCCAGAAAATAGCAAAAATGATATAAGAGAACTTCGAAAGGCTACATTCAAAATACATTCGCTGGTTACTAGTCTAGCGTACAAAATTGGCCAATTAGAAAAAGAAAATTTTATTCTTCAACATAAAGTGGTGACTATGAAAAATCCGCAGCCAAAAGATGAATCTCCGCAATTAAGTAACACCAAAGAAAATACAATAGTAGTAGTCGAAACTCCCCAGAAAACCGACAGCTCGGTAATAAAAAGAGTCGATGACAAAAATCCAGAAGAAAAAACTGGAGTCCAGAAATGGTCACCCCCCCTCAAAGTAAGAAAAATGAGATTCTAATCAGACCAAGGGAAGACAAAGACTCAAAACAGGTACTTAAGGAAATTAAACAGAACTTATGTAAAAATGGACAAGGCAACGAAACATTTAAGAGAGTCAAACTTTTGCAAAATGGCGGAGTAATCATAGAGTGTCATGACGATAATCAAAACAAAAAACTGCATAATCTATTGGAAAATGAAAGTAACTTTCATACAAAAAAATTGGAGAATAACGAACCAATGCTAATGATCAGTGGGATAGAAAAAGGTTATACACCTGAAGAGTTTATAAGTGAACTTATAGAGGATAATCCACAGATAAAGGATCTATTTGGAGAAAATGTGAAAACTCAGATCAAATTCATTACGAAAAAAGAGTGTAGAAACAAGAACAAAGAAAATTGGATATTCCAAACAAAACCAGAAATATTCAAATGGCTTATAAAAAATGAGAATGTAACTTTTGACTTGATGAAGGCATATGTACAGGAATATACCAATCTAACCATGTGTTTTAAGTGTTGCTATTTTGGACATACTGCTAAACACTGTAAAGGAATATTGTGCTGTTATAAATGCGGTAAAGAGCACGAAAGTCATCGATGCACAGAAGATAGTCCATTAGATTGTCCTAACTGCAAAAGATTGAAACTGCCCGATAGAATACACTCTGCTAGAGATCCTAGATGTCCAGCTTATTTGCACAAGCTAGAACAACAACGGCGGCATACTGATTTCGGTGACAAAACAGCTAGAGAAATAGATTTTTTATAGACGGATTAAATCAGACTGACCAAAATCAAAGTTTGAAAGCGCGAAAAAACAAATTCCCTAGTCCCTGTATAATACACCAAAATGTACAGTTTATTGGAAACTCTATTGATAAAATAAACCATCTGTTAGAAGAGCATCCACAATGTAAATTTTTATGCGTAACAGAACACTGGAAAAATGAAAAGCAGCTGGAAACGTTCGTTTTAAGTGATTTTAAGCTTGCAACATCTTTCTGTAGAGAAAATGGGTATGGAGGAGCAGCGGTTTATGTTCAAAAAGACATTAAAGTTAAAGTTCGGAAAAAAATTAATAAATTATCAATAAGTGGACAATTTGAATGTGCCTGTGCAGAATGCCATATTGGTGTGGAAAAGTTTATTGTAATTACCATATACAGACCACCTGGGGAAGATATTAACGTTTTTTTTAAAAAGAATCGACAGTTTGTTGGTTCAGATTATAGAAGAAGGACACCGTGTATTTTTAACAGGTGATTTTAATATTGAACTATTAGAAAACAATAACAACAAAACGGACTTTCTGTCAATAATGAAATCTTTCAATTTGATGATTTAGAACCTTACACGTTAAGCGATTACTTACGTAATTATGAAAATTAAATTTATTTATTAAGGTACAGGTGTTGAAACAACTAAATTTGCTTTTGTTCTGTTTTTTGACGACATTTCTCTTTACTTGTTATTTACTTTTTATGTATATATCGATGTAATTTTGAAATAAAGATTAAATAATAATAATAATAATCTCGAACCACGCATAAATAGAACCTAAAGACCGGCGTTTCGAAAGTTTTATCTCCGATTGACCAATAGCCAATAAGTTTATGCATCGAGCACTTGGCTTTCACGCGCTGATGTTCCTGAACTGGTAAAGGAGGTGGAAGAGAAGCAGAAGGATTGCAAACAAATAATATCATTTATTATACCGACTTGTAATAAAATAGATCATTAAATGTGCTTTATTGAATGAATTTGACATCCTACACTACAACAAAAACGTCATTAGTCTAATTTTATTTCTTATGTAGTCCCGCTCTTCGTAGCGGCGCTGGACACCATTAAAAAGCACAGATGTTTTTTGGGTAAAGCGCGGTGAGAAAATCTTGTGTGTTTATTATACCGGCGTTGACGCTTTGCTAATAATTGTTTTCTATCAATTACGTGGGGGATCAGATAATAATAAAAAATAAACATTTGAAGAATCAAACAAAAGAAATCTTAGCAAATATTTACAACGTATGTTAAGAAGGGGTGACTAATAATTAAATTAATAGGTAGGTAAAGAAACTCTTAATCTGCTCCACTAGTCTAATGATAAAATTAAAAACCATACATGTTTCGAAGGTTCAAACCTTCATCTTCAGTGGAAAATACAAGAACATTAGAAGACATTCATGACATTGTTTAAACTGTAAGGAAAAAATAAAAATGTTTATATAAGTTGAGTTTAAGTAAAAATAAAAGAGTTGAAGGTAATTGAATTTACTAAATGAGTTAGTATAATTAGAGGAGAGTAAAAAGTAAAAGATCCCTTTCTTACCTAAGCAAAGCAGGAAAAAGAAAAAAATCCTTTATAAAATATAAAAATTTATTAAAAATTAACGTTTTCTTTTAAAAAATAAATAGAATGCATTATTTAATTTTGAACTTGATGTAAAATTTAATCATTTTGTAAAAATGTAGCATCTTGGCAGGTGGTCCCAAGATGAAAAATTTTTTTTTTAATTTTAGGTTGAAATGTCAGAAAAAGAAGAAAAGTCAATGTCATAAGCTAACAAATTCAGGTGAAAGAACAAAAATGTAACAAAGAGGGAATATAATGAAATGTAAGTAACTAGGAAAGAGTATACCGGAGTAGTAACTGATCATATCATTCTATCAGATGAATAAGCAAAAATCCGAACGTGCTACTGTGGAATGACGTATATCGCAAAAATTGTAAAATATTGGTTTTTTGAAAAAGAGGATTTAAATAAAAGAAACAGTTGTGAGAAGAAGTTAGGCCCTTAAAAGATAGGTGGCGATACGATACTGGCGAAGTTCTATTGAAAAAGCGACGACAGGTGACAGTTAAAAATGGTGAAATAACACAAATCAAAGAGTTGTAATATAACGGTTAGAAAAATAGGTTGAGTGAAAAAAAAAATTAAAGATGATGGTTGAGTAATCATTTTGTCAAGAAATTTAAAGAATTGAAGAAATTTAAACAAGAAAAATTGATTTGGTCATTAATATAATTCACGTTAGGGTTTTTTTAAAGCTTTGTGTATTTCAACAATCTCAATGTAAATTAAGGGTGATGCCCTTATCACAAACGTGCAAAACCTTAGTACCAGTCTCAAGATCAAAAGAATGTTTGCAGTTAACAACATGATTGGTAAAGGTTGACTTGGAAACTACCGTTCCAACCACCCTTTTAGTCATAAAATTGCCGCTTTTAATAGTTATTTTCATAGACTTTTAGCATCTCTTTCAGATTTTAATTTTAATACAGAACTAAACCTTATTAAACAAATAGCTTTTAACAATAACTACCCAATTCACTTTATTAATAAACTATATTACAAACATTTATCAAATTTCCTTAACAAGAGACTAAAGTGTCATAACATTGTCACTGATAACAAGAGATATTTTCTTTACCCTTTCATGGTCAAATTTCTTACAAGATACAGGGGATATTCAGGAAGCTGGACCTTAGCATCAGTTTCAAGGTCAAATCCAAATTAAAAAACTATGTGGCTCAGTCGAACGATACGACACACATTCTTGATAGGTCAGGTGTGTATTCTGTCTCTTGTGGCCACCCTCTCTGCAATACTTGTTACATCGGTCAGAGTGGTCTTAAGATATTAACTCGGGTTAACGAACACAAGAGGATTATAGATAAAAATGATGACAAGGTCGACTTCGTTTCCAAGTCAACCTTTTCCAATCATGTTGTTAACTGCAAACATTCTTTTGACATTGAGACTGGTACTAAGGTTTTGCACGTTTGTGATAAGGGCATCACCCTTAATTTACTTGAGATTGTTGAAATACATAAAGCTTTAAAAAACCGTAACGATCATCATCTTTAATTTTTCCTTCTTTTTTTCTTTTTCACTCAACCTATTTTTCTAACCGTTATATTTCATATCTCATTGATTTGTGTTTTTTCACTATTTTTACTATCACCTGTCGTTTTTCAATAGAACTCCGCCAGTTCGTATCGCCACCTATCTTTTAAGGGCCTAACTTCTCACAACTGTTTCTTTTATTTAAATCCTCTTTTTTCAAAAAAACAATATTTTACAATTTTTGCGATATAAGTACGTCATTCCACACCAATACGTTCGGATTTTTGCTTATTCATTTGATAGAACTGATATGATCAGTTACTACTCCGGTGTACTATTTCCTAGTTACTTACAATTCATTATATTCTCTCTTTGTTGCATTCTTGTTCCTTCACCTGAATTTGTTAGCTTATGACATTGACTTTTCTTTTTTTTCTGACATTTCAACCTAAAATTTAAAAAAAAAATTCTTTCATCTTGGGACCACCTGCCAAGATGCTACATTTTTACAAAATGATTAAATTTTACATCAGTTCAAAATTAAATAAGGCATTCTATTTATTTTTTAAGATAAAACGTTAATTTCCAATTAATTTTTATAATTTATAAAGGTATTTTTTCTTTTTCCTGCTTTGCTTAGGTAAGAAAGGGATCTTATACTTTTTACTCTCCTCTAATTACACTAAATCATATAGTCAATTCCATTATCTTCAACTCTCTTTTTTTTACTTAAACTCAACTTATACAAAAATTTTTCTTCTTTCCGTACAGTTTAAACAATGTCATGAGTGTCTTCTAATGTCCTTGTATTTTCCACTGAAGATGAAGGTTTGAACCTTCGAAACATGTATGGTTTTTAATTTTTGTCATTTAATTAGTGGAGCAGATTTGGAGTTTCTTTACCTACCTATAACTTCACTCCAGTTCGAGATGGACTACTTAAAAAAACTTAAATAATAGTTCCAGTCAGAAAGAGAGAAGAAGATAAACACACAGGGGGTAGATACATATTTATTTAAATTATTGTTTGTTGTAACACGCTTTCAAGCATGGGTTTTATAAATTTTTGCCCCCCTCGCGCCTTATACGGAAAATTTCAGAAGATGCTGGGCGCACAATACGAGTGCCCGGGCGGCGGTCCCTTTATTCCTTGCAAAAAAGATTTTTTTTCCAAGAGAATTTTAATTTCTAGTTAAATTCGACCAAAGAATAAAAAATTAACTTACACGTTTGTTTAAAGGTGGAGACAATGTCGAAATATCAAAAGACTGATTTTGTTGGACTTCCATCCTCTTTCATTTATACTTAATCACGATAAAATTAAACACAATGGAAGTCTGACGAACTCAATCTTTTGAAATCAATTTTAGCGTTTCCTTATAAATTTAGTAACAATGGTACTTTGCAGAAAACAAGCGGTTCAATTTATAAAAAAAAAATCTAATTTCTAAACCAGTATTTTAACATTCACGGACATGTAATGTACATTTTATTTAATTCGGTTCTCTTGATGTTGAAAACGAAAGTTATTGGGTAAATTTTTGCACGTATCCAGAAAATTAAAAAAAAAGTTTTCAATTTTCTCGAAAGTCATTCATTTTTTCATTTCAAATCAAATTAGACTGATTAAGTCATATACGTTTTTATGAAATGTTTCTCTTTCTAGAAATACAGGGTGTTGAAAGTGACATTTTATTTTCGAAAATAATCCATAATTTCAAAACGATTCACTCTATCTGATTGAAAAGGTGGCGGTATGATGTTTTTATGAGTAAGAAATAAGAATTTGTAGATTATTTTCTTAAGTTTCACATTAGAGGGCGTTAGTATTTTTATTCCTAGCTGCTCAAATAAGAATTTCCAAACTAAAAATGTATACTTGCTCGATCTTAAATCTCTAAAGCCGCAGACACACTATTATCACGTCACGTGAGATCACGCAATGTCACGGCAAACCCGAAATATCTGCAAGACGGTTTATGCGTGCTTATAAATAGGTTTAAGCTGCAAACACACTATTATCACGTCACGTAAGATTACATGCTATCACGCAATGTCACGGCATACCCGAAATATCTGCAATTCGGTTTATGCGTGCTTATAAATAGGTTTAGAAGTACACTATTATCATCTCATGCAGCTCACGGCAAGTCATACGTGACAGTACAATTTTATTTCTGCAAATTTACATATTCGGCACGCGTGATAACACTGTGTCTGAGTTTAACGCTAGAAGGCTACAAAATTCACTTGCGATCTTGACAAACACAAAATATATAATAAAAATGATCTGCAGTGTACGTAGGCTGTTTCTAAGCCGTGACAGCATGTGCTATTTTGCCGATATGACAACACTTGAATTCCCGTGACGTGACAATAGTGTGTTTGCGGCTTTAGAAGTACATTATAGTCACCTCATGCAGCTCACGGCAAGTCACAATTTTGTTCCTGCAAATTTACATATTCGGCACGCTCGATAGCACGGTGTCAGAGTTTGACGCTAGAAGGCTACAAGATTCACTTGCCATCTTCACTAACACAAAATAGGTGAAAACAGTGTAGGGTAGACCGGGGATAAAAGTGCCACGGGGAGAAAGTGCCACTAGCCGCCATTTTTTTAAGTTAAACGAAACGCGCTCTACGCCAACATTCCAAGATAGGGTTTATACCACTGCCCGCAAGGCACATGCTTTTAGTATCGAAGTAATCGTCTAAGAGAGAGGACGTGTCATTTTTTGTTTCCTGCGCTAAGAAGTAAAAATTTGCTGTTGTCTATTTTTTGTTCTGTAATAGTTAGGTTTCAACGAATTTAAACCAGGTAAGTTTGCTCTAATACTTTATTGATTCTATTTAGTTGTAGTGCTGTCAAATCTTCAATATTCAAGATTTTTTTTTTGTTATGATCAATAATATTGAAAAAAACTAGTTGGGGTTAAAAGTGCCACATAAGTTATGTGGCACTTTCTACCCCACTATGGTTATTGATTTGTAATTATTGAAGCGTCATTATTAAATCAGATAATGTTTTTTTTGTCAGAATGCGTAATTACACTAGGTAAACTACGAGGGGGGCAAACTTCCTTAGAAGTAATGCGTCGTGCAGCTGATCTTGTTACAGAAGAAGGACAGTCAATTAGGCATGTAGCCAAAGCTCTTAATATATGTAGAGTGTCTTTAAACAGATTTATCCAACGCCTTAACACCAATCCCAACCCGTCGTTTGGCTATAGATCAGCACGTAAAGTTTTTAATGATGAGGAAGAGCTAGCACTTACTGAATATTTGACACAGTCTGTACAAATGTACTTCGGTTTAACCCCAAAAGATGTGCGTCGTCTAGCATACGAGTGTGCATTCCAATATAAAAAAGATATGCCAGACTCATGGCGTCATAACAAACAAGCAGGTGCTGACTGGTTTTTAAAAAGAAATCCCCGCCTTTCAATTCGAACACCTGAAGCAACGAGTTTGGGAAGAGCAACATCTTTTAACAAAAAAAACGTGACTGATTTTTTCGACAAATTAAATAGTGTTTTGGATCGCTACTCATTCACTGCTTCCACCATATGGAATACCGACGAAACGGGAGTTTCAACTGTCTTAAGACCCCCAAAGATTGTAGGGTTGTTGGCTGTTTAGTTGTTTTTGTTTAAAAAATGTCCTTTATTCCCTACTTTCACATAAATGCATTAAAAAACAGCTTTGCCTATATATTTTCTATCCTATGCTATCATGGCACAACTTACCCCATTGGTGTCACTTCCTACCCCATATATTGGGTAAAAAGTGCCATTTACCAAAAACCATAAAAACTAATATTAACAGTTTTTTGAATATGTTAGGTATTTGCATCATGTATTTTTTGATAACTTAAAGTTACAGCCACTAAAAGAAAAAAGAAAAAGAAAAAAAATCTGTCTTAAGTTTAAAAAAAAATACATTCAGTAAAAATGGCACTTTTATCCCCGGTCTACCCTACTTCGAAACCTATCTATAAGCACGCATAAACCGTCTTGCAGATATTTCGGGTGTGCCGTGACATTGCGTGATAACATGTGATCTCACGTGACGTGATAATAGTGTGTTTACGGCTTAACCGTTGTCGAGACATTTCCATTTTTTATACATTGTGATCTTTAAATAGAAATATTTCGAAAACGGATGGATAGCCAAGTATGCAGTGTGTCAACTTACGTTGGACTCATATGGAAAACTTTTTATTGTTGGTTTTATAAAAAAATTTATTGTTGATAAAAAGTTGTGCATGGTCCAAAACTTAAAATGCAACCATCAGATATCAATTTTTGTAAGCCGTATACGAGGTTTGTCAAAAAATATCAATTTTACTCAAGAGTAAAGTATGTGCTTTTATTTTTTACAATACAGAAGAATGTTATAAAGTAAAGATATTTTGAATTATAAGTTATATTCAGATATGCAATTACAGCCATTTAGCATAAAAATGAAGGTTGGGTGATTATTTACGTTTTATACAGGGTGTTATGGAAATGACGTATTATATTTAAATGGGTGACTCCTTGGGTGTCCTAGAGAAGCGCTACATATTTTATTTGTTTTAAATCGACCGCCTTAAAAGTGGGGTAACAAACACTCTTACTCACAGGTCACAACTTAATGTAAAACTGAAATTCCATATAAAATTATAAAAATAAATTATTTTCTACCTACTTCAATTTATCCTTATACCGAAAGAGCGACGGAATCCAGGCACAAACACAATCAGTTTTTTTTTTCATGGGAACACTCCTGGAAACACTTTATGTACACACAGTAATAGTGAAACAGAATCGAAGTTAGCTTTTGAAAATATAATAATACAGATTATACTACAGATTTATTAGATTTTGTGAAATAAAACTCTTTTTTGCTTTTAAATATTTCAGTTTTAATAGAGTATTACTCTACATATGTTTCGCCTTCTTAGGGCTTTATCAAGAGTACAGATGATACTAAAGTTTGTTTGCGTTCGTCGGATTATCTGCCAATAATTTGTTACCTACTTAATGACCCTATTTGCATTTTATTGATTTAGTGCACATTAGGGAAGGCCCCATTATAAAGACTGTAAATATTTATCTATAATGGGTGTACTATAAAAATTTTGCTGGTCATTCGTGCAGATGTTGGCATTTTTGAGAGATTTTTTTATTTCTAATTGTTCTAACATGTTTAGTCTAGGTAAACTGCTAGTTAATAATAAGGATAAAACTGACAAACTAAATAAATCAGGCGTATACAAAATCAATTGTATAGATTGTGACGCTGTTTATATAGGTCAAACTGGTAGAAACATAAGAACTAGGCTTAAAGAACATAGGACATCAATTTTAAACAATGTTAGGAGTTCAGGGATGTCTAACCATTGCATAGATAATAACCATTTTATTGATGTAGATCACATTGAATTATTACATAATGAAAGGAAGGGCAAAAGACTAAACATGTTAGAACAATTAGAAATAAAAAAATCTCTCAAAAATGCCAACATCTGCACGAATGACCAGCAAAATTTTTATAGTACACCCATTATAGATAAATATTTACAGTCTTTATAATGGGGCCTTCCCTAATGTGCACTAAATCAATAAAATGCAAATAGGGTCATTAAGTAGGTAACAAATTATTGGCAGATAATCCGACGAACGCAAACAAACTTTAGTATCATCTGTAGAGGAAAGTCGCCTATTTTCGGGTAGTTTCCTAATTTCGGATAGCAAGGTATTTCAGAAATTAGACTATACTAAAAAACGAAAACCCCTCCCTGTCGAAGGTAAGTCGTAAAGAAACCTGTAGAGCTGTTAATATTTTGTATTTTGGCATTTCTGTGTAAGATGGCAGCACAATAGTTAAAAATCGTTTTGTAGACTTTTTATTTGTCTTGCTTTAGTTTGTGGTTTTAAGTGTAAAACAGCATTTTTAAATTCTGATTTTTGGCTACAGGTAAGTTAAAATACTACTTAATAAGAGTGGCTGGTCAAATTTAATCAATTAGTAATATGCAAAACATATCAAGCATCTAAACTAAAAAGTGTGTGGTTGCCTTATTTCGGATAGTCAGGGGTTCCCAATTTCGGGTATCCGAAATTAGGCTGCCAAGAATATCTCGACCGTTACTTCTACCAGTAGATTTATTTTATTTTTTTTATTAAGCAATCGGCAAAATACAAGTGCCAATAATTAGGTAATTGGAATAAAGTAACAAAATATACCTATAATCGGAAATAAGCGAGTAAATATTTATTTTAGGACAAAATGCCAAGAGTCAACACAAAATATAAGAAATGGGATCCTGATCAAATGAAATTGGCTATCAATGCGGTCCGAAGTAAAGAAATGGGGTACCTTAAAGCCTCTAAGCTATTTGCTGTTCCTAAAACAACTTTAGAGGATTACGTTAAACAAACCGATAAAACTCCTGATCAGCTAATTGCAGTTCCGATTGGAAGAAAGCCGATACTTTCTCCTGAATTAGAAGAAGATTTAGTTTCGTATTGCTTGGAAATTGATAGGAGGTTCTACGGAGTCGGTATTCGTGATATTAAAAGACTTGCCTACCAATTAGCCATGAGAAACGGTTTACGTCATCCTTTTTCTCATGAAAGTGGAGCTGCTGGTAAAAAATGGTTAAAAGGGTTCTTCAAACGCCATCCAAATTTAAGTATTAGGAAACCGCAAGGTATCTCAAAAGCGAGAATAAAAGGTTTTACTCCGGAGAACGTTAATAAGTTTTTCGACCTGCTTGAACCAGAAATGGAAAAAATTAATCATAATCCTGCGAGAGTTTTCAACGTTGATGAAAGCGGTATAACAACGGTGCAATCAAAAAATACTCGCGTTATATCTTTGAAAGGAAAGAAGCAAGTCGGGGCGGTTACTGCTGCTGAAAGGGGGTCACTGATGACTGTCGTTTTTTGTATGAACGCAACTGGTGGCTTTGTTCCCCCTTTGTTCGTTCTCCCTAGAAAGAATATGAAAGCTGAGTTGTTAGATGGAGCGCCCCCTGGGTCCATCGCGGCATGTCATCCATCTGGTTGGATTCAACAACACATCTTTACCCAATGGCTACAACATTTCATTCAGTTTGTTAAACCATCCCGTGATGATTCAGTGCTTCTGATACTCGACGGTCACTATAGCCACACTCGAAATATTGACGTTATAGAGATGGCACGAACAAACTACGTTACAATATTATGTATACCACCCCATACATCGCACAAAATGCAGCCTCTAGACCTATCATTTATGTCACCTTTTAAAACCTTTTATTCTCAGCAAATCCAAATGTGGTTGAAGCAAAATCCTGCCCGAATTATCAACTCTTACCAAATTTGTAAGCTAATGTGTCCTGCCTATTTAAAAACTTGCACTGCAGAGATTTCGGTCAATGGATTTCGCAAATCTGGTATATGTCCATTTAACCGGAATAGATTTACTGAACATGATTTTGTTATTGAGAGACAACGAGAGAGGACACCACCACCAGCTATTTTACCAAACAATGAAGAACTTACTCCCCCAAGAGACGTTTTGACTGAACAAAAACAAAATGAACAAACCCCTCCAAAACAGGAAAATGCACTAAAAAGGATTGAGGCACATAAAAAAAATTTCGTAGGATCGGAGGACATCAGCCCATTACCTTGTCATAGTGGCACTTCAGGATCTAATAAAAGGAGAAATCCTAGACAAGGCTGTAGCTATATAATCACCAGCACGCCATACAAAAACGAACTTGAAGTAAGCATGCAAGAACAAGAGAGAAAAAAAAATTTGAAAGGGAAGGGCAGAAAACCAAAACTTAGTTCTGAATTAGTAGAATCCAAAAAAAAGAAGGCCGTAAAAAATATTAAAACGACAAAAACATCAAAAAAACAAGTAAAAGGAAAGAATAATTATTGTAGCGATGATGACTCATCAGATTCTGGAAGCGAGCCAGTGTTGGATGACGATTCGGATATGGACGTTGACGATGAGGACACAGAATGTATGTTTTGCAATGGTTTATATTCTGAAGACGCACAAGGCGAGAAGTGGATACGTTGCGTGAAATGCTTTAAGTGGACCCACGAGGAGTGTGCCAATTCTGATAAGAAGAAAAACTATTTGTGTGACTTTTGTCTGGAATAATATAATTTTAACAAACTACTCCTAATTTCGGATACAAATCCGAAATTAGGAGCCTCTTTTTTATTTTGGTAAAAATGTACTTATTTTAGTTTTGACATTAAAAAAAAAAACAATGGTAATTATAGTTGTTTGGACTATCCCTTACTTAACTACAACCCATGACATGGAGGTTGTACAGAAAACATTATTCATTTATGCTTTTTTTCAAAAATATTTTTGCTAATTTCAAACCAGTATCCGAAATATGGCAACCTTCCTCTACTCTTGATAAAGCCCTAAGAAGGCGAAACATATGTAGAGTAATACTCTATTAAAACTGAAACATTTAAAAGCAAAAAAGAGTTTTATTTCACAATATTTAAAAATGTTTCATAAAAAACCTACTGCAGCATCCATACAGTGTATTATCAGATTTTATTACACGCCAATAGGAACAATATTCAAAGATTATTTATGGGCAAGAAACACGCGTAAACCAAAAAAACAGAGCGGATTGCTGAGAGTGTGTTGTGTTGTGTGTGTTGGTTGGTCTTCAACTAACAGACGAAAGCGTGCGGCGCTATATGAAACTACTTCGCTCAGCCGATGTAAGGCGTCAAGAGGTCATTGGCATTTGACCTAGTGACGTACGTGGCTATTACTATTCCATATGTTTTTTCGGGTTGTTTAAAACATAGTCCGTCGTAAATGTTCTTCAATTAATTGTACAAAAAGGTATTACAGAATGGAAAAGTGTTTAAATTATTTTATTTTGTCTAAATAGTTTAAGGTGTACATATGACAACACCGGCCAGAATTCCTTGATTGCTTACATGTATCACAGTGCCACACAGGTGTTTTTCTGGTTTGGCGTCCGGCCACTTTTACCGCTGAATGAATTGAAAGCGCCATTTATGGGTATTTTTCTTCAATTTGTCTTTAGCTCAGGAATTGCCGGTTTAAATATAATACGTCATTTCCATAACACCCTGTATTATAAATTATTTGTAATTATAATTTTTTATATTTATGCCAATTGCATATCTGAATATAACTTATAATTCAAAATAATTTTACTTTATAACATTCTTCTGTACTGTAAAAAATAAATGTACTTTACTCTTGAGTAAAATTTATATTTTTTGACAACCCTCGTATACGGCTTTAAAAATTTGATATCTGATGGTTGCATTTTAAGTTTTGGACCATGCACAACTTTTTATCATTAATATATTTTTTTATAAAACAAACAATAAAAAAGTTTTCCATATGAGTCCAACTTAAGTAGACACACTGTACCTTTTTGGTTTAGAAAGTGTCCTTCTTTAAGAACAGGTAAGAAAAAAAATCGTAGATTTATTAAACCTAATGTATGTAACTATAGCTCTCTCTAATATTCTCATTTCTTACTTATAAAAACATTATAGGTACCGCCAACTTTTAATCTGATACATTGAACTGTTTTCAAATTATCATTTTTTTCGGAAATAAACTTTCCATTTCTAGAACGAGAATCATTTCAATCGGTCTAGTTTGATATTTAGTATCTCCAGTTGCTCAATGGGCTCATAACTTAGGGGACGCCCTGTATTAAAAGAAAAAATCAACGAGAAAAGAATCCGGTACCTACCAACAGGGGTGCAAAATTTCACGATTATGTATCGAATCTCACGATACGTGATATAGGAACTCACTATTTTTGGTATTCTTGAAATACCACCAGAGTCTTCGCCTTCTGATGACGAATAAAGCGATAGAAATTATTGAAATATGTATACAGGGTGCAGTGGCGGCTCGTGACCTATGATTCACAAGTATGGTGAAATTATTTTTAAAATTTTATTTTTGTGTAACGACCAAATAATTACCTTCTAGGCGTTTTAAATGTAGAAAGAAAAGAAGTAATAAGAAAATGCGTTAGGTAAAACATATTTTTATTTATTTTTTAATTTAACACAAGGAAATACAACTTTTGGAAAATAAGAAAGGTTTTCTTAGTGTGTATAGTGCGTAAAGGTAAAGTCCGTTCTTCGGTTCTTAATTGTAGAAAAATTATATACCAGCCTCATTAAAGTTTGGAATACCCTCTATAATTTTTTTTTTCATATATTTAATTTTTTAACTTTCTAATAAAGTCCCTAGATTACTCTTTGTGGTCTGCGTTAAATTAATTTCGGGTTTAGGTCTTCCCGCATTATTGACTTCATTATTTTGCTCCAAACTCAAAGAGCTAAAGTTATTTTTTAAATAGTCCACCGTCGAACTATTCATTTTAACTTAATAAATATATAATATTCAAATATTAAAACATACACGCTCGAATTTCTAACTAGATGCACGAACAGATAACGGCGCGGCGCGCACTAAAATTGTGTGCCTTTCCCATGTTAAATCGCCATAGCCCCGCTATCCCCCGCTGTCTCCCGCCACCTGTTACTACAGAGAAACTGCATTATGCCAAAAAGTTCGCTCGCCGCATCCGTCAGAGAACGTCGATTTCAGGAGCGAACCGAAAGGACAAAGAGCTTGGTGATCTCAGAGAAACCATCTTAAGGTTAGATCAGAACTCCAAACAGCTAAAAACACAGTAGTCGCTGAACCCGAGAGTTCAGACCCAGAGGACACTACATTTCAAAAGGTTGTGAACCTGCGGAAACAAAAACGTAAAAACGTCACCAAAGCAGAGACTAGTGTTGCAAAGCGGGCTAACTTAGAGTTTCCCGCCCTGCTAACCCCCAAAATCACTCACCCAATTTCCCGAAGACCACAAACCCCGCGTTAGTCAATCAATTAAAGAAAAACGCAGAAAAAGACACGCAAAAAATTGTGCCATGTCAGGCTCTAGCCAAGAAACCGATACGTCAAAGTCAACGGGAAATAACAAGGGGATTGATATTGTGACCGGGTTTGTTCGGGCTTGTTCGCTCCCATTATTATACGCGACAAAACGAAATATAATGACGTTACCAGGCATCTGAAAGCCAGTAATATTGATTACGGAAAGGCGATTAACGTCCCGGAGGGCGTTAAGATACATCCAGGCACACCGGTACCCTACACTAAAATTCTGGCTGTCTTAAACAGTCAAAATATTCCATAACACTCGTTCCGCTTCCCGGACGAGAAAATGTTGCACGTCGTGATTCGTTGCGTACTTGAGAGTTGGTCTACAGACAAGATCAAGGCCGACCTAGAGGAGCTAGGATTCACTCCAACTATGGTTCAACGATGGAACCACACAAACGGCTTGCCTATGCCACTGTGTCTGGCAATATTACCAAAGACACAGAATAGCATATTCAAGTTAGATTCTCTTGACAATCTAAGAGTGCGCGTAGAGTCACAACGTGCAAAACAAACCAACACCCAGTGTCATAGATGCCAAATCTATGGACACTCTCAGGTCAAATGTACTGCGCCGGTCAAGTGCATGAAATGCGCCGGAGATCACAATTCGCGTGATTGTGTGATAACAACCGAACAAAAATGAAAATGTATAAATTGTAGTGGGGGAGCATACCTCCAACTACAGGGGTTGCGCGCGCCACCTTCTAAAATTGCAAGAGGCAGCTGCTATCTGGAAAGCAGCAAGCCCTGGTAACTTTAGATGGGGGCAACAAAATACCAACAAACTGTTGCAAAACCAATAGCAACAATCTAATCCAGTAGCTCCACAGGTAGGAGCTCCACAAGTAGTGACCACTGATATGCTTCAGAGCACAATGACGATGATGGCTCAATTCACCAAGGCAATGCAGCAACAACTGTTAGCCTTGGCACCCTTGAGGAGAGCAAAAAACAACAATAACCAATAGTGACCCCACACCCTGTGCACTTTCTAGAAATTGCAACTATAAACATTAATGGGATTAAAGGCAAAAAATTAGAACTAATCAACTTTTCAGAAGAACATTGCCTTAATGTGATCCTGATACAAGAAACATGGTTAAAAGGAACAAGCCTTTCCTTCCCAAATTATAATATATTCAGATACGATCGCGAAAACAGACCTCTTGGCGGAACCATGATTCTTGTTAAGAAACACATCCAAGCTACTTCTATGCCAAATCCGGATAGTAGCAATGTAATAGAAGGTTCATACGTTAAGATCGGATTGAATCGCGGGTCCATGGTGATCGGATCCGTTTACTGTGGCTACCGCCTTTTTAAACGATCTTAACAGGGAGTGTCTACGCAATATATTCGACAATGACAAAACAACTATAATCGGAGGAGATTTGAATGCAAAAAATCGAAACTGGAACTTCAGAATGACTGTATGGTGCTATACAATAATTCTGATGTTTTTGATTACCATATATTACCACCAGAGGGCTCTTTCGTAATGGATAAACTACCAACAGTCGCTATTTTTACTTAAAACTAGAGCACTGTCATTTTCTTTTAAATTAAAATACAATATAAAGCAGGCTTACCAAGTAATTATTAGTGGCTGAATCTGACCAGCGATTGCTCTCAACCAAGTATTTATTATATGTTTTAGAAAAAATCTATTACGTTCACATTGCAAACTTTGCAAAATCACAAAATACATACAAATATGCATTCAAACATATGGTGGAATTCAATTGCATATGTTTACGCGTTTTAATGATAAACACAGGTCAGAGGTTATTCACGATAAATTTTAAGTTATTTATCACCGGTCAAGAGCTTATCCACGTTAATGTTCCACACTGCAATGCATATTATTACTGTTTAAATATAAAGAGATTTTTTTGTTTGAAACTGTATTTATAGTATTCGCAAATCCATTAGAATTCAGTACAGTTCTGTCTAGCAAATTGTTAATTAAAACGAAAAAAAAATACAAATAATGGCATCCATTCCAACTACCATAGTAATCTACACTGAGGACCAAATCCATTTCCCTCTAAAATATGCGTTGGTTGTTGTAAAGCAAGTCTTTTAGTAAGTACATTATTAGATTTAATTTTTTAAAGCAAATTGATATTTATAAAACCCATTTTTTTTTCTTGGTGTTTGTTTTGTTTTAAGTGTATTTATGTTACTGGTACCAACAAAAAAGATTCTTTCATGAGCTAGTGAAAATCTATGGTAATTTTATGTAGCTGTAAATTTTCAAATCAAAGAGCGCGTTATTTCATTGTCCAGTTGTATTTTTAATTTTTTTTTCAGATATGGAGTAAAGAGTATTCAACTCAAGGAAGACAAAATCTTTATTCATTTAAGTTACTCACCAAGGTCAATAACATTGAAACAAAAGTTTGGGAACCTTCCAATACGTTACATGAGGACCAAACTTGACAATAATGAAGACAAACGGTATAAGTTTAATTTACTTGATGAGGAGGAAGATGCTAAACAACTTATGGTGGCGGGGTCATCGTCAGCGCTTTCGTCTGGCACAAAACGAAAATTAACAGTGGAAGAAATATTTCTAACCAGCGGGAGTGAAAATAAGGAGGATGACACCCCCCCCCCCCCCCCCCCCCTGTACAGAAGGATCATGAGGACAGAAATTAAAATAGTTAATGTAATTGTTATTATTATGTTTAAATAAATGTATATTTATTAACATTGTTGTATTCTTATACAATTAGTAACAAAGTTAGACGTTCACATAATGTTTATCAAAGATAAAAAACAAATATTTAGCCATGAGGCAAGGCGGGGATTGGCTCATGGCCCAAGCGATAAGAACTACAATTTTTTGTGACTAATCGAAGAACGCAAACGATACTTTATATCGAAGCGAACAAATTTTCGGTGAATTTTCGCAATTTAAACGAAAATGTTACAAAACAGGGGTGCTCTAGGGACCCCACTCTCTGAAAAAGAATCATACGAATCCGATGAGGACACCAGAAGCACGAAAAGTGACTATATACCAGAAAAAAAAACACGAAAAACAAAACAAGGCAAGAATCTTATTCAGAACCTACAAACTTTAAGGCATTTTGCTCCAACTGTACAGAGTATTACAAATTATGCAAGGACCCCTGTATAAAAGAGAAACTTAGGGAAGAGATTGTACAGCATATTCGCTTAAAGCATGCTCACAAAACAAAAATAATACAGACGCCACCCATTGAAACCGTAACAACCCGTGAAACTTTCAAAGGCCCCTACGATTTGCCGGCACATCTAGCAGAAAAAATACGGTCAAGAGAGCCAACAATTCACTCAATCCACTCAACATCCATCTCTTCAAACAAACCACAAGAAACACCTGAGAAAACGAGCACTGAAGGAACAGCTCAAACGAAAACAGATTTCACCACCAAACGACAGACAAACAAATAACATAGCCAGGTTATTTGAACCAAGAACCTACATCCCACTCGCAAATAGATACGCACAATTAACAGATGCAGAAGACACCGACTTAGAAGACATGGAAATAACAGATACCCAAACAGAGAATGAACAAGAAACAGAAACAAGGCAATAAATCAGGAAGAACGCAGTTAACTCAATAACACGAACGCAACCATCACCGCCTTCAGAGGCGGATATTTTCCTTCAGAAAAGATTATATTGATGCTGGTATAATCAACCACAGGTTGCTAATCCTGACACTACTTTGCACTCCGGGTGCATCGTGTCTGTGTGCAAATTCTCATCGGCTGTCAAAAAAAAACTGCATTATGCCCCGCCTACTTAATCGCACATGCGACCAAGTCTCGTCATACATTAACCGCGGCCGAGGAACGGTTGCCGGATCGAGAGCCTATCATATACTGTTTGGTTGACCGTACGATAAAATATTAGGGAGGGTCGGACTTTATAAGATAATTGACCGTACGATAAAATATTAGGACTTTATACGATAAATAATATTCAATGAATATAAATTAATATTTTTTTATTCGTTTTGGGGGTGCACGTGCGCATGTGCTCCTGTGGAAGAACCGCCACTGACAGGGTGGTAGGTAGGTAATGAATGCGTCATAGAATAATCACAGATTCTACACATAAAAATAATAGGTTTGAGCTAAATATGCCTTAGTAGAAATGTCGGTCGTTAATGAGATACAGGGTGTTAAAGTTTAATTTCTAAATTCATTATTTCTTCATAGCTCAAGCCCTTTGTGAGCTATAGACATGAAAATTTGTAATTTGAGGTTTTTGAGGTCCAGTAACATGACTGTATATATGCTTTTCAAATAACTTGTTAAGGGCGCTAGTTACACCCTATACGCTCAATATTTTTTGCAGGTTACTTTATTGGAAGGTATTTTTTTAAAAAGGGGGTATTTTATTGTACAAATTTTAGGTGGTGGTTTACACCTCGGATCCCAAAGTGAAAAATTATTTTAAAAAACAAAACAATCATAGGTAGGTACGTGGAATGAGGTTGCGTCAGTCGTCGAGAAATCTGTAGAGGCGACAAAGAAAAAAATGTTGAGTTTATTGGCGACCTACCATCGACAAATTTTCGTTTTTTATTCACTAAACAAACTTGATAGTAAAAAAGCACAACTGCACATACATAGGTATAAGGTAAATAAGTGTGTAAAATAAACGCCATTATTATTATAACAAACAACGTCTCGCTGGCAGCCAGCGTCATTACGTTCGTAATAGCTCTGTTACGGAACACGATGCTTCATTGCGATATTACGCCGCTCACGAATCTATTACATTTTTCTAATTACACTAATCAACACAAAAATCCTCTTTATAAAAATATCGTGTATTTTGTAACATTTGGACTTAAACTAATATACAACTGCTCAAATGTTTATATTGGCCTCAGATTTCTTGGAAGGGTCGAATAGGCCCATTAATAGGTAATAAATGGTCGCCCCATTGTTATTTGCAGCTTATTTGGATCTATGCTTGAAATATCCCTTTAGTCGTTACTAAACATCTATTAATATTTTCGCTTAGATCTACGTGCGTGGTAAAACGGTACCAAAAATGTCGATGCGTGTTTGCGTTAATAAAGCCGATACCTTCTGTTATATTTGTGGCGAAGTTACCGCGAAACCGTACCAAAAACCGATATCTTCATTACTAAAAAAAAGGCTTATGGCTTATCCTGGGCCCCAAAAATGTGTTGCAGTTCGTGCTCGAGAACATTGACTGGATGGCTGAAAGGTACTCATAAATCTATGCCATTCGCAGTTCCAATGGTTTGGAGGGAATCTCGTAATCACGTAGATGATTGTTATTTTTGCATGAAGAATATTAAAGGAATTACTAGCAAAACCAAGCATAGCATTCAGTACCCCAATATTCCTTCTGCAATGCGACCAGTGCCCCATGACAACTCATTACCCATTTCCCAGCCACCTGAGACTTACACGCTTGATTCCGAATCAGACTCCGGAAGTATTTCACCAGAAGCTGGACCAAGCTACATCCCTAGTTCTCATGATATGCCTAATACACCTCATTTAATCACTCAAGATGAATTAAATGACCTTGTTCGTGACTTGGACCTCCCGAAAACAAAAGCTGAACTTCTCGGATCCCACCTGCACCAGTGGAAGCTCTTGGGAAAAGGAGTGAAGGTGTCCATCTACAGGAAAAGGCAATCTACTCTCACAATTTTTTTTGCAGTGGAAGGTGATTTAGTATTTTGCCATGACATACCTGGCCTAATGACCGAACTGAACTTACCCTATACTCCCGATAAATGGAGACTATTCATAGATTGATTCGTCTAAAACAAGTCTCAAAGCTGTTTTACTTTTTAATGGAAACGAGCATCCATCGGTTCCTATAGGTCATTCGGTAAATATGAAAGAAACATATGACAATCTTAAGATGTTATTAAAATGTGTAAAGTACGAAGATCATAAATGGAACATATGTGCAGATTTAAAAGTGGTGGCGTTACTGACAGGACTGCAAGCAGGCTATACAAAATACTGTTGCTTTTTGTGTGAATGGGACAGCCGTGCAAGAGACAAACATGATAAAATTAAGGTTTGGCCTCCACGTGACACAATACAAGTTGGCGTTAAAAATTTGACCCGAGAACCATTAGTCCAGAAAGAAAAAATATATTTACCTCCACTTCACATTAAGCTGGGTCTGATCAAAAATTTTGTTAACGCACTGGATAGAGAAGGAAATGCTTTCAAGTATTTAAAAGACAAATTTCCACGTATCAGTTATTCCAAAATTAAAGAAGGCATTTTTGTTGGTCCCCAAATTAGGCAATTGTTTAAAGATGCGAACTTCAGGCAAATTTTAAGTGACAATGAAAGGCGGGTATGGAATGCATTTGAAAGTGTTTGCAACAATTTTCTTAGAAATAATAAATCAGAAAATTATCGTGAACTCGTGGGAGAACTACTCACGGCCTATCATATTTCAGAATGCAACATGTCACTAAAACTTCACTTTCTCCATTCTCATTTGGACTTTTTTCCTGAAAATTTAGGAGCAGTATCAGATGAGCATGGAGAACGATTTCACCAAGATATTGCCTCCATAGAGAAAAGGTATACAGGAAAGTGGAGCCCGAATATGTTAGCCGACTATTGCTGGACCCTAATACGAGACTCATCCAAGAGTTCTTATAAAAGAAAGACGTTAGGGAAGTAAATATTAAATTTTAAATTATTTATAAATGTTTATAATGTACCTAAGCTAACTGTTAATAAAATATATTATAGGTTTTTAATTGTTCAAAGCATATGTCCCTCCCTTATCATTGGAGGTTGATATCGAAAATCTGAGGCCAGATCCGGATTCAGCAGGCCAAAATATATAAAATCCAGCCAAAATCATTCCAGGGAGGAAAAACAAATTTTAAAATGTTTGTCAGTGTTATCGATAGATTTACTTCCTCTTCCTCTTCTACACCACACCCAGTGGCGGCTCGTGACCTATGATAGAGGGGGTTCACAAGTATGGTGAAATTATTTTTAAAATTTTATTTTTGTGTAACGACCAAACAATTACTTTCTAGGCGTTTTAAATGTAGAAAGAAAAAAAGTAATAAGAAAATGCGTTAGGTAAAACATATTTTTATTTATTTTTTAATTTTACACAAGGAAGTACACCTTTTGGAAAATAAGAAAGGTTTCCTTAGTGTGTATAGCTGTCGGATCATAACGTCGTCGCATGCAACCCTCGTAACAATATTTATACAGTCCACTACTAATACTACTAAAGCCATCTACGAGCTATCAAGAAAACCAAATGATGTCCAATACTACTACCGCCATCTACGAGTTATCAAGAAAACCGAATGATGTCTAATACCACTACGCCATCTACGGCTACGTCATTAGGCGCAACCAAGACGAGAACAATAGTTAACTGTTTTATGACGAGAACGAATCGAGCCACGAGACTGTATATATGTAGTTGGCATTCTTCATATTTTCAGTGTTTTTTAGTTTAAATCCTTAAATAAAATGGTTTAAAATCATATCGAGTATCATTTATCGAAATACACAACATTTATCGACCCTACACACTAGTGCTTAAACGTAAAGTCAATTCTTCGGTTCTTAATTGTAGAAAATTGATCAATAACAGCCTCATTAAGTTTGGAATACCCTCTATAATTTTTTTTTTCATATATTTCATTTTTAAACTTTCTAATAAAGTCCCTAGATTTACCCTTTGTGGTCTGCATTAAATTAATTTCGGGTTTAGGTGTTCCCGCATTCTTCACTTCAATTTTTTGCTCCAAACTCCAAGAGCTAAAGTTATTTCTTAAATAGTCCACCGTCAACTATTCATTTTAACTTAATAAATATATAATATTAAAATATTAAAACATTCACGCTCAAATTTCTAACTATATGCACGAACAGACAACAAGCGCGGTGCAAACAAAAACTGTGCGCCTTTTCCATGTTAAATCGCCATATATCCGCTATTTCCCGCTGCCATCCGCCACCTGTTACTACAAAGAAACTGCACTACTTAATCGCACGTGCGAGCAAGTCTCGTCATAATAGTCATTTACCTCGACCGAGGCACGGTTGCCGGATCTATACAGTTTGGTTTGACGGGATGATAAAATATTAGGGAGGGTCGGACTTTTTTAGTTTGACGGTACGATAAAATATTAGGGAGGGTCAGACTTCATACGATAAATAATGAATATAAATTAATATTTTAATTCGTTTTGTTTTGGGGGTGCACGTGCGCATGTGCTCCTGTGGAAGAACCGCCACTGACCACATCACAGGCAATGGTATAAGGAAAAATTTACACTGCACATAACAATTAAAGCTACCATCTGTTCTTCGTCGTCAGACATGGTCTACCTTCTTGGGTTAACGTGTACAACTAAAAATAAATAGGATCGTGGGAAACTCGTGGCGGGCTCGACTTGCCACGCGGAGAGGAAAAAATTCGAAAGAGGCTCGCGGCAGGCTCGCGGTAGGCTCATGGCAGGCTCAGGCAGGTCTCGGACTCTTCACGCCATATTTATACGCACCTTAATAATAATCCCGGGAAGGGATCTTTAAGCAAACAATCCAGAAGGGCATACATTGCGGTTTTACCGGACAGTATGAAAATACCATTTTACTATATACTATTTACTAAATAAAATTAATGGAATGATGATATGTGTCCCTGAAGCTTACGGACACCCGAGAGTGGCTAATTAACTAATCATTCCTTAATTTCAACTTTATGTCCAAAATCTGTCGGCTTTTTATTATTGCTATCTAAATCGTCATTTTTACTTAGTGCATTGTCGTTTGGTTCCTCAATGATTTTGTTAGTAATTGTTTCTTTTCTGCATATGCTGGGATGTACAAAAGTCAAATTCTGTAAAAAAAAAAAACGTCACAATTAACGAAATTTAAATCAAATCGAAAAGTAAATTATATTGGGCCCCCGAGAGAAGATCTAGGCTGAATTATTTTAACTGGGATCGAATATTTTCTACCTGTTACTAGTGGTGGAATACAATCGATGGCACTGTCGATACTATCGATAGTTTGTTACTATCGAAAACTATCGATTGTTTTAAGTAATCATCGATAGTTTAAACTCGCATGTTATTAGTATTTCTTAAATTTAAGTTCACGGAATTCGATTTAAAAAACTTAAATTAAAAATAAACCAAATTCAGCACTAGATCATAAATCTGTTTTAAAGGTTGTCTCTTTTTTAATCACATACGCACTCTGCTTGCTTGGTGCTGCCATCTATTGCTTTATGAACAAATTAACGAACATTTCTACAGGTAATCCCCGGCCCGGATCTATTAATTCAGTATTATGTGTGCTTTTTTGTTGTAATGTACTACGTTTCGCTGTCTTCCATAATTTTGATTAATTTAATTAAAATTTAAAAAATGAGTAAACGCGGAAGTCGTACGTTTGGGAGTATTTTATAAAAAGTATATGTCAACCATAAGGTCCATAAGTAAAATGTATTACTCAACAACTCTACCACGTATCAAGGTTGGTATAGTTTCGATAGTACTATCGATACTATCGATAGTAACTCTTTAGACTATCGGAAACTATCGATAGGGCTGACTATCGATAGTATTCCACCACTACCTGTTACAGCAAAATTGATTTCTTGTGACAGTAAAAACCATTTTCTTGGATATTCTTTATTATTGTTAGAAGACCTTTGCTATTTTACAAATATTTACTGTATAGCGACAATTAAATAACTCTTTAAAAATATCATTTCCTGTCCTTTATATGTGCTGCGGAAAGAATGTACCATCGTGCCGATGGTTTGCAAGATGAGGTGGCATCAAAATATGTTACTTGTTTGATAAAGTTGAGCGGAAGTTTATATGGAGGAACTAAATGTATTACGAATTTTTTATTAAGAAAAAAAGTCAAATGCTTTTTTTTAAGTAGGTATAAAGGGTGTTATGGAAATTACGTATTATATTTAAATGGGTGACTCCTTGGGTGTCCTAGAGACGCGCTTCATATTTTTTTTTTAAATCGACCGTTTTAAAAGTGGGGTTCAGCCTCATAAACCCACCCCTCATTTGGCGTTTGTTCGGGTTTGTTCGTCATGTCACCCTGTGGTGGCATATCAAAAAATAGGTGTTACGTGCAATGTTGCCAAACTTTGTAAAATTGTTAAACTTTAGTTCCTTATAAAAATAAATATTTAGCTTACTTAGAAAGTATTTCCATGACGCGATTAGGAATCCAGCGCACAGACACCTTCAGTTCATTTTTATATGGGAAAAACTTTATGCTCATCACGTGCATTGATGATAGTGTGGGAGTGCATAATAAGCTTATCACTAAACCCCATTCGGGCTCTTATTTCCAGTCTCGGAATAACCGTCATATCGTCCAAAGAAAAAAACACAGTGAAACAGAACAAATTGCACTAAATCACTTAAAGAAACACACAGACACCCACGAGTTTTAAATTAGTTTTTTTGAAGATATGCACCTATTATCAGATTACAGGAAAGCACTAAACACTAACCCATAATTACACTTTACAATAAATAACACTATCGCATACATAGAACAACAGCACTTAATTATTTCGCAATTCAGAAATAATAAAAACGCTAATTTCTATGGGCAATTAACCCTTTATTAAAGATAAAATGAAACAATTATGTGACATTAACCCTTTGAAATAAATTTAATGGACTCGACCAACCCAGGTGCTTTCTTTCTCCGAGAACTGCTAGCGCGGTTGCCATTTCCGAGACTATAATTATACAGGAAAGTAATATTATAGAAGGAAATTCGGCAATTTCTTATAAAACATCGAAAGTGGCAACGCTGTATTTTTAGATAGACAACACGTGACACGTGAAGACAGGAATAGGCAAAATAAGCTCTTTAAAGAAGCCGGGGGGGATTTGCATACGCGTTACCGGTTTCCTACTATTTTTTTTTTAGTTTCAAGCAGATTTGTGTGTTAATACTGAAACCCGAGATTAAATTATTAAGTTATTTGTGTACAGTGGTTGTCTAAATACTTAAGAGTGCATATTAACACAGATAAATAAAGAGTTTGTTCAAAATGCCAAGTAGTTGCTGCATTAATGGATGCAAGTTAAATTATAATGACAGCGAAAATATTTCCGCGTTTTCCTTCCCAAAAAAAAGCAGATAACTGCGAATTGTGGAAGAAAAAGATACCCAGAGAGAATTTTACTGACGAAAAACACCAAAGTCTGCATAAAACACTTTGAGGAAAGATTTTTAGTAAGAGAATTGAAGGCAACCCGACCGGCGGTAGGACTGTGTTACATTATTTATATCTATAACAACTTGTTTTAATTTTTATTGAGCTATAAACATAGATTAGATAATTTTGGATAACTCTAAAACAAATAAGAGTATTTTACAGATAAATAAAGCATAAAATAAATTTTGTTGACGTTAACTTTTAATAGTCAAGGAGAAAATAAGAAATTTTGCTGTCCTAGTTTTTTTATCGGCACGATTGGGATTAAAAAAAACTTCTTTATAAAATTTTTTTACTCGCACGGAAAACATTTTGATTGAGAAACAACCTCCGGTTACTCTGGGCTACTTTCGGAGTTACCCGCTTCAGCAAACCAATTTTCTTAATACGTTGCGAACACGAAGAGCGTCCACATAAAACCGTATCCAATCGTGGCGTCGGTGACATTCAGAGGCCAGAGCAGACACAGACCACGGATTTCAATTCCAAAGCGGCAGTTTGCTAAAGGATTTTAAGTGATTTACTCTTCAGTTTTACATATTAAAAACAAACCTGCTTTACCGGTTGATATATCGTTTCAATTCAGTGGTTTGTATTGTGCTCTATTTTGAGAAACAAAACAAAAACTTTTAAAAAGTTTTTACAAGGTTTATATTAGTTTCATGTTATAATAACCTACGTTTGAGCTCGGTTTGATGTGTAGCATATGAACTGTTAGAACTATAACTAACCTGTGATTTATATTGGTTGTATTGTCACTTAATTTAAACTTCATTCATGTAATTTTCGTTTTTAGTGCTTTATTTGTAATTAATTTATTTTTAAAGATTTCAATGGACAGATTAACCTTAAACAGAGAAACGGTATATTGCGCTGAATTTTGTATAATGGGTGTCCCAGAATATGTGGGCAATCTCCCGGGTTAAGATAGAACACTTAAAAATAACAGGAGAAGTTCTTATACATTTTTTTTCTTACGACCTCCCCTACGGAGATACGGGTCCATAACGGACGTCCCTGGAAATCGTTGGGTTTAAAATAATTAATAAGTACTATGTGTAATTTAATAATTTTTTAGTATAATGGCTAGTAGACGTCTCTCCTTAAAATTTGCCCTTTTAAACACATTTGGCTTATTTAGTTTGCCAGGAACGGACTAGATGTTACACAAAAATGTTTTTTTTTTTGTACACCTTGTATGATGAAGGAACGACAATAATATTTTTCGATACTCTAAATCTTAAGCTAAAAGGGTACTCTTGATCAATGTCGATAAAGTGAACTGTTTTCGAGAAAAAAATATTTTTGTTCAATATGGTTTTTTGCATTAGTTGTTGATTTATGATCATAAAATTCCCTCATTGTTGTTATGGTTTTTTCACATGTACCGATTTAAATAAGAATATTTATGCCAGTGTTAGTTTATGGTAATGTCTTGAAATTTGCGGTTTTTCTCCTTTGTCTTATTAGTATACTAACTTAGTAATGGAATTTACGAATACTGGATATAAATCATATTGAGCAAAAATATCTTTTTTTTCGAAACCAGTTCATTTTATCGACATTGATCAAGATATATTTTTCAGCTTATCGGACTTAACCTCATTTTCTTAAATGGAACACCCTATATGTTTTAATCTAAAAAGATGCCATTTATTCTCTTTTCAAATATATAACACACCATGGATGATATTGATTTCCTAGGCGATTTATTTAAACTTTATTACTTTGAAACGAAATAAAAGATTCAGATAAGGTAAAAAATAACGGGAACCCATCGCAAAAATGTTCGGAATATATCCTTAAATTGGTGCCGTCTTTCCCGATAGCGAACAAAATATAAATGTTTAGCAAATTTCTTCCTTTTTTCGTTTTTTTACTTTCAATATAAACTGATATCATATCAAATTTTTTCAAATTGTTGATATGTCATTTTTCCAAATGAAGATGTAAAAATGTAATTGACGTTAATGTTAATAACCACTAGAATGTCAAAATAGTTGTTTCAAGGATATTAGCTTTCGTTTCATGGTCTAATGTGGTTTAAAGTCATAAAGTTTAAAAAAATCGGCTAGGAAACCAATATAATTCATGGTGTGTTATATATTTGAAAAGAGAATTTAAGATGCTATCTTCTTAGATAAAAATAGACATGGTGTTCCATTTAAAAAAAAAAGGTTAGGTCCGATAACTTTTTTACCTGACCCTGTATAGGTCTTCTGAAAACGGCAGATTATTCAACAATCATTACAAAGAAACTTCTGTATAAAACATTTTTCTGTATCTCTTTTAACTAAGAAAGTATAGGGACATTTTGAAATTGCCAATTTTTTGATTTTCCCCCGTATCTCTTAAGCAAGCGAAAATTTTCGAATTTTGATCAATTGAAGGGCTTATTGTAAGAACATGACAAGCCACGTTATTTTCAAAACTCAGTTCTTGTCGAGGTTGGGCTGTGCAATAACATGAGTAGCCACAGAAGAAATAGTATAGCTATTCTTTGAAAGATGGCGCCAGTAGTAGCTGGATCATCTTCTTGCAATAACTGTATTGGCCGAAATATTTGGGTATAGTGTGACAAGCCACATAAAAATGGCGGCCATAAGAGAATATCGTGCGAGTGTTTTATTGAATATTAGTGAAAATAGTGGCTATAGTAGTGATTCAACTACCTCATGTGATGACAGCATAGCCGATAAAGATTATGTACCGAGTGATGAAGAGGAAAATGACCAGAATGGTGAGGTAACGACAGATTTTGTTTTTGTGGCATATCACGTTCTAGCAAGAGACTATTATTTTAAACTAAATTGTGGCATATCATGTTATTGCATTTTCTTTTCAGAACGAAAATTGGTCAGACACTGAAGATTGGGCAGTTCCAGTGAAAATATGCAGATTTAATGAGCCGACACCAGAAAAGACTCCTAAGGGCCGTTGGAGGCCAAAGAATACAGAAGGATATGCTCGAAACAAAAGGAAGGCAAGGCGAAATTTGGGGCAAGGATACCTAAGCGATGTCACAAAAAAAGAAATAAAAGCGCGTGAACTAGGATCACCATGTAGGTGTAAAAATAAGTGTAGAGAGAAGCTGCAGGAAACACACAAAATAATATTCAACAGCTTTTGGGACCTGGGATCATATGATTTGCAAAATAGTTACCTTTTCGGATGTATACAAGTGGTTCCGAAAAAAAGAAGCTATAAAAAAAAGCAAAAAAAGCAAGAATCGAGCAGGAAATGTAATGCTATCTACACAGTTAACGTAAATTCTGAAAGTGTGAAGATATGCAAATCTGAATTTATGAGTGTGCATGGCCTACATTCTTCACGTGGAAGAATTAACCACATTGTATCACAGAAAATACAAGGCTCCATAGTAGTAAATAAGGATCAAAGAGGAAGGCATCACAATAGGCGAAATCAGTTAAGTGACGAACAAAAGCAGTCTGTTAGGGACCACATAAACATGATGCCCAAATACCAAAGCCATTATAGTAGGACAGATAACCTTGGAAAGGTGTACTTAAATTGCGATATGACAATTGCCCGACTTTATAAAGAATATTATCTTCCTTGGTGTAACGAGCATCAACTAAATCCAGTTAAGGAGAACGCATACAGAAAAATTTTCTGTACAGAATTTAATATAGGTTTTAAGCTCCCTAAGTCTGATACGTGCAAGACTTGTGATGAAACGACAATAAAACTTGACACTGCAATAAACTCGAAGAACCAGTCAGAAATTGAAAAACTAAATACCGAATTAAATCTTCACAAAATCAGAGCTAAAGCCATGCAAAGTTTATTAAAGCATGAAATTGAAGACTCCCTGACAAACAAAAAAAAGTGTGTTTTATCTTTCGACGTCCAACAAGCCATGCCAATTCCAAAACTTACTACAGGTCCTGCTTTTTATTGCAGGAAGGTGTGGCTGTATAATTTGGGTGTTCATGACTGTACAAACGGACAAGGGTATATGTACTTATGGACGGAGGATAAAGCAAAGAGAGGAGCGGATGAAATTGCATCTATTTTACTAAAATTTCTACGCACCAAAACAGACATAGAACATCTTGTCATATTTACCGATAACTGTCCTGGTCAAAATAAGAATTGGCTTTTGGTGTCTTTGTGGCAACAGTTGATCAAGGAAGGAAATTTTAATACCATAACACATCACTTTTTGGTTAGCGGTCATACACATCTTCCCTCAGATCGTGATTTTGCGCTCATTGAGAAGCGTCATCGGAAATATGCACCGGAAGTATACTCACCAGAAGGATGGTATAAGATAATACGCGAAAGCAATACTAAAAACCCTTTTGTAGTAACAGTTATGGAACAAGACGATTTTTTTACATTTGAATCAATTTTAACTGGCCTAACTAAACCCACTCGTACTGCATGTGGTGAAAATTTGGATTTTGCAAAAGTATATTCATTTCAATTTAGAGCTGATGACACACAATCATTTTACATAAAACATTCGGTTAACGGGCATTTTAAACAAGTTATTATAAAAAGAAAAGGCAGGCCAAATCTTACATCCTTAAGCAATCTTAAGAAAAAATATGGGGAATCGATTAAACTTGCAGAAAAAAAAGTTAAAAATGTCATGTCCTTACTTAAATACATACCGCCTATCCATCACCCATTTTACATTAACTTAAAAACGACCAATGGTGATCCAGAAGAAATGACAGAGATCGTCGATGAAGAGCTTAACTGAAATTTTCTTTCTTTTTGTAGTTCATCAATAGTTGTTAGTACTTATTAAAATGTAACAATTTTGTGTTTGCAATAATATGACAAGCCACACGTTTCCATTAAAAAAATGTTTTTTCCCTAAACCAGATGTGTGTTTTTTTAACTTCTTTAGTCAAAATGCTTTATTCAAATTAGTTGATTAATACTAAGGTGGTTTTAGCACGAAAATTGGAAATATAGATTTTTCAGGGCGCCTTTAACACTTCAAGCTGAATATCTCTAGTTTAACTTTTTGTGGCTTATCACATTCTTACAATAAGCCCTTCAATTTAAGTTTGACCCAAAAAGAGCACATGACACCTACATTACTTTTTTGATAGTACTAACAATTACGGAGAGACCTACAAATGTGGCGAAAATGGGACACCCTGTACCTAAAACTAGAATTTAAGTAATATGAAATTATACCTAAGTATACAGGGTATCAACTTGAAAACTTCCCAGCTTTAATATCTCGCGTCCAGTCAATAATATTAAAATCGGAAAGACACGTCAACTTTATTACGAGGGACGCTTTAAAAGAATATTTAGAGCATTCGAGGTTTACTCCCCTGAGATACGTTACCCGACCCTGACGGGGGTGTCAAATGAATGCTTCTGATCAAAAGGCCAATGTTATACAGGGCGAAAAAGAAAGTGATGTAAAAAAGCAAAAAGTTTGACTCGTTGGCATTTTGTAGTGTTGGGAAAAATCAATGATTTTAATAATCGAGTACTTGATACTCGAGCGATTTTAATAATCGAGCGAATCGCTTGAGCGATTACAAATAATCAAGGGAATGCCGACCTAATGTAAACCAACAACTAAAGAACATCGATGCCCCGAAGATATTAGATATGATAGGTTGGTGAATCATTTTTATGACTAATGTTGATAAAACACCATGGGTTGTTTTTGTAAGTTTTAGAAGTTTAGTCTAGAGTTTTTATTAAGGAACCACAATTGATTCTGATTTAAAAAAAAATGCATCCTTTAATTTTTAAGAATTTACAATCGCCGCTGGCTAGCCAGTCCCTGTCGCGATGAATCCACTAAGTGATTTGGCATACTTTTTTGTATGCACCTTCTCGTTTATGTACCTTTAACAAAGACGTATGTCGTGTCAGCCTTCTAAGCGTCAAACTCGAACGTCGCCAATCGGCACATTTCGGGAGGCACATTTCAAGGAGCGCGAAGATCGGGTATCAAGTGAAAGGCAACGATTCGATTTTTCGCCTGAATTTAAAACTAGAGTATTTCCTATCGAGCGAAAAACTTCTAGAATATACGTCGGCGTCAAGCGAAGCTCGAGTATCGAGTGGAAGGTAATAAGTAACAAGCGACGATTTTTGCTTGAATTTATAACGAGCGGTTTTTTTAATAATCGAGTACTCGTGCGGTTTTTCGCTTGAGCGATCACAACACTAGCATTTTGTTAAAAAAAATATTTCACGTAAAAGTAAAACAGGTTTTTAAACCTCAGGTAAATATCTCAAAACACGTTTGGCAGTTTTTTTGTTTAAATAGGTTGTGGCAAAAGTTATCGAATTTAGAAAATTATGATCTTTTTTTTTAATTTCGCGTAGAATTGGAAAATCAGTTAATATACAGTATGTCCCATTTATAAAAACAAACTTTTTCATCCCCCTTGTAAATTAACAGACCTAAAATGATATTTGATCCCCTTGCAACTACTACTTGAAAACCCTGTATAGCAATCTATATAATTTTTCTAAACTATGAAAAATTAGTTAAGACAGGTTGGGGATATAAGAAACTAACCATATAAGAAAGTTAAAAAAAAAAGATTTTAATGGAGAATCTGTATTTCCAGATTGATTCAGTGCGCAAGGGCCAAGGTATTTTACCTTTTTTTACCCTGTAAAACCCTACATTATTTAGTGCTTTCATTTTTAAATTGAAATTATTTTGCTGTTTATAACGGGACACAATTTTGACATTGAAGAGGGTGAATCTAATTTAAGTAGACATTTTTTGCCCGTGAATACACACCATTTAAAATGGAAATTACAAATTCGTTAGTAAATAACTGAAAATTTCAATTTTCGTAGGAAATTGCTTATAAACTTGCTAATTCTAAAGATAAACATAAAAGAATGGTATTATTTTTTATTAATAAATTTTTGCTCCGCGGTCCCAAGCGAAGCAAAGCAAAAGAAATTATCTACTAGAATCTAATGAATACAGGGTGTTCTTTAATGCTAATATTTCGACCTAAAATTTTTTTGATACAGGGTGTAGAAATTTTAAAAAATAATTATTATTTTTTAATATCTCTGAATGTACTTTAGCTATTATTTTCAATTGTGGTATGTATGTCCCAGCAAACACGCTTGTGATATTAGTTGTTAGTTTTATGTAATTCTAGGGTAAATAATATTATATAAACCTTTAATATAATAACATATAAGCGGTGCTAGAATTCTTAATTTTTTTATGTAACAATTTTACTTGTATAAATTCACCTTCACCCCAGAGGAACAAGATTTATATAAAAAATATACTTAATTTAAATTGTCACATTTATATTACAGTTGTTACCAAATGGATTTGATTGCTTTGTTACGTAATATTAATGTGTAAGTGACTACTTTACATTACGTTAGTGCTATGTAAACTTTAACTGCGGTAGTTCCTCAATTCAAAACTCCCGCCACGTAATGACCGTCGTCTGTCCTCTGTCTGCCTTAAAACGTCATTTCCGCCATTTTCTTTAATTTCGCAACAGGTGCTGTGTAGTGTGTTGGGGTGTTGTCCTGGCATGGAAGAAAGGAAAACTTCGTGGTGAAACATTTATATGTTGCCAAACTTATAAAGTTTGAAGAAGAAAGAACTGCAATTATTTTCATTTATGGAGAGTTCCAACCTCTCCATAAATGAAAATAATTGCAGCACGAAGGACGGCATTGGTTTTCAATGAAAGAAATCGAAATCGTGATGTAAGTCACAGATATGTGCTGGATTTGGTGGCAAAGTTCTCCGAAACTGGTTCGGTGAGTAATAGAAAAAGGAATAACCTACGAGTGATAAATGAGGGAGCTCAAATTGAGGTTTCGGGATTATTTGCTGCAGAGCCCAGCAGGACCTTGCGGACAGTAGCAGAAGAGACAGGAATATCACACGAGACTGTAAGAAAAGCACTGAAAATGCATAAACTCCATCCATACAAAATGCGGATACTTCAAGAACTGTATGACGATGATTTTGATAGAAGAATAGAGTTTTGTGAATTCATGAGTCGTCAAGTCAACGCCATCCCTAATATTCTGCCGAATATCTGTTTCAGCGATGAATGTTCATTTTTTCTAAATGGAAATGTTAACAAACAAAATTGTCGATATTGGAGTGACCAAAACCCGCATATTTTTCGAGAAGGACATACACAATATCCCCAAAATGTTAATGTTTGGGCTGGTATTCTTGGAAATTGGATTATTTATTGATGGAAACTTGACAGGTGATCTGTACCTTAATATGCTTGAAGAGACTATTGATCGTCTTATCACCCATGAGCTAGAAACTCAAATTGATGCAGAGGGTAATTCAGTTTTACAGGAGGATTTGTTAACATTCCAGCAGGACGGTGCTCCACCTCATTATTTTCTTCCGGTCCGACAGTGGTTAAACGAGAGATTCCCGGATAGATGGATTGGCAGAAGGGGACCAATTGAATGGCCTCCAAGATCACCGGATTTAACACCCTTAGACTTCTTTCTTTGGGGACATCTCAAATCCATTGTTTATAAAACACAACCTGCTGATATTGATGATCTTAAAAGGCGAATTGCAGCAGAATGCCGGTCAATTCCCGGTGAAGTTTTCCGAAATGTTAGGGAGGAGTTCGAGAATAGACTTTATTATTGTTTACAAGAAAATGGACAACATTTTGAACAACTTATAAGATAGTGCGTAAGTAGATCCCATGTTTTATTGTGGAAATTTCTCTTCCGCCACTAAAAAGTTATTTATGTCGAAGTAAAATAATCAATAAATAAGAAATCAATTGTGGAAACTACATTTTCTTCCGGTCATTCAACGATTATAACGGTGCCACCTAATCTTCTAATCATTTGTACTACAAGGAGACCCAATGCAGTAATTTTTTTGTAAACACTAACCTGAAAACCAAAATCTCAATGCAGGCAAGTTTAATTGTTTCTGCAACTTTGAAACGCGATTATTCGGAAACCTGTGGACAAAACGCAACAAAGTAGGATACCACTGAAACGAGAATTGAACGCCCTTTCAAACGATGTGCCACTTGACCCCCATTCCCATTTCAGATTCTAAGGGTGACATCTACCCCTCCTAGGGGCTTGAAACAACAAGGCTAAAAATATTCATTTCAACTGTCCTCCTTACAAATAAAATTGACGTGTCTTTCCGATTTTTCATATTTTTAACTGCAAGAAAGATATTAAGGGTGGGAAGTCAAATTGACACCCGGTATAACTGAATGTAATATCATTTTTGCCATCTGGGTATAAACTAGTTTTATGTTAATTTGCAAAAGTTTGTATAAATCATTTACACTTTTTTTCCCACCAGTTTAAACAAAAATTGTAAATTTAACCTAATCTAATCAAAATTGGTACTGTTTTTCTGTGAAAAATATCCATTCTAAGATTAGAGTTATTTTAGAAACCTAGAAATATTAATTTTACTACCTTTAATACGAGAATTAGCCTCATACTCATAGGCTTTGACATATAACATTAACTCGAAGAAGCTCCTTAGCTACTAATTTAGGTTCAAAACCCTAGTAGTAGGTGGGTGTTTCTAATATTCAATTTAAAAAAATTACTTATTTTAGTTTTTTTTTAATTGCATGTGTTTATGTATTTACATATAAAATTACTAGTAGATATTGTTAAAAATTTAGAATGTAATTAATTTTATTATTTTAATTTTTGTTAATTTTGATAGATGTAATTATAATGCAAGACAACAGATCAACACTGTGGAGCACCATGCTGCTGAGTGGTTTCGACTGGCAAAGACTACAGAGAAACAAGAAGAAGTTGGCTAATGGTGGGCCCTGTTAGGTGGCATCGGTAGTATTTTTAAATATACAGTATTACTGGATCTTTCGATGTTCTAAATAAACCTGAATGAATCACTTGTTGTGTATATCAATTTTTCATTTATTTTTTGTCTCCCAAAGTCCGAAAGTAAAGTCAAATGTTTCATTATTTGAGCTAATATTTTTGAAAATGACGTCAGTAAATATAAACGATCGACTGGATCTGGTGTATTATTGATACCTTTGGTAAAAAAAATTATAACATCTCGAGTAACATATTTTTAAAAAAGGCAAATGAAACAATATCGGTAAATATGAGGTGTTTTTCTGTATATTACATTAATAGTGGAATAGTTAAATGAAAAGTATGTGTTAGTCTAATTAAATTACGTCACAGTGACATAAAATTTGGCTTTTATTGTGCCACTAAATAGAATACTGCGATATGTAAATCCTACATAACTATTGTTATATAAAAAACCAGGAATAATATGATGTACAGTTGATATTCGAGTTGCTTAATTACTATTACGTAACAGTTTTACGTAACAAAAATAAGTAACAGATGCGGACATTGCGCACTTCTCAGTGTATGCAATTTAAAGTCACATTTTACATGTGTTACATAACACACGGACTCCATTTTTGTCACGAACAAACCCGAACAAACCCGATTTAACCGGTAAATTTTGGGCTATATCGATTCAGAATACCATTCTAAATTCAACGACACTCCATACGTCAATTTTTGACACTTTAAATAGTTATCCTTTTTATTTTTTCATCTAGATTCTAAGCCAAATTCTTGTTAAAACCCAATTTTCAAGTTTTATTGCGTTTTAAATTTCTTACACACCTTTTAAGGCTTTTTCCCAGAACACTCAATTGTTTAAAATGGGAACATATTGGCTGACTCGGGCAAAAGAGATAGAGCACTTTTTTCCAACATTTTGATATCAGATACCATTACGCCAAATTAAAAAAAAGAAATCATTTAAATACCAATTCATGACAAAGAATATAACAAAAAGCGCAAACGGCTTTGCACTGATATAGGTACCCAAGACGTCATAATGCTAACAAACAAATGAACATAATTACAAATTCCATTTAAAGATCCAAAGTTTATTTATTTATTAACGGGTTACAACCCATTTCGGAAAATTTAAGTACAAAGACTTAAAAACTAACAAAAATTAAAATTAAAATTTTAAAATTAAAAATTACAAGAGTAATACAATCAAAAACATTACAAAAAAATTCCAAAAACCTGACATTCAAAAACCAACTCAACATTCAACACACATAAAACACATCTCAGCCTATAATTATAGGAGTAGTAAAATTTAGTCTCAGATGTCTTTGAAATTCAGAATAGGAAACGCCAGCAAACTCCAGGCCACACTTCGCAACTGAAAGATTTGCCAATCTCAACATTCGGGACATGGAAGCATGATAAGCGTAATTTGTCCTATGGAATGGCAAATGAAACAGTGTTCCAGCTCTTGTGTTTCTGATGGGTACATGCAGATTTATCCTTGAAAGCAAGTAAGAGCAGTCCGTTCTGTAATTGAGAAGGTTGTAAATGAACCTAAGGTCTCTATGCTGACGTCTGGTTTCAAGGGATAGCAAGTTTAATTGGGACTGTAAGATCTGGTAATCGGGCACAAGATTGCTCTTAAAGGAAATATAACGTAAGAATTTGTGCTGTACACTTTCAAGACTACGAATGTGGACTGTATAAGAAGGAGACCATACACTAGAGCAGTACTCCAAACAGGGCCTGACCAGCGCACAGTACAACAGTCTAATTGAGTTCGTGTCACGAAAGTCGTGAGTGGCTCTCTTCACAAAACCCAGCATCTGCAAGGTTGAGGTCATTTCCGGTTAAACCGGAAGTGACAAAACGGAGTCCGTTATGTCATAAAACGCAAAATAATATCACATACAAACCTAACAAATGCTATTTCTTTAATTTAAACAACCAAAAAGTTATAGGGATCAGCATTCCTCCTGAAACACCCGGTATACAGGGTGTTATGGAAATGACTTATTATATTTAAATAGGTGACTCCTAGGGTGTCCTAGAGAATGCCAACATACATGTTTTTTTAAACGAATATCTAAATACTAAGGTAAACACCCTTTTTACCCACATACGGTCGCGCCGTTCCATCTGGATTCAGTTAGCAACAATGTGGGTCACTAGAGTATACTAACAGTGTTGTCAGATCACACCGCATGTTTCGCCCTTGCTTGGATACCTGCCGCGCGCGACTATCGTTTCTTCAATATGTTTCGAGACTCGGGAGTGGAATGACGCTGTCGAGGGTTCCACGTGCTTGATGTATACGCATTTTAAACGTTTTGTTAGTTATAGCATTACCCGATTTTTTCTGTTATGAAATAATTCACAATAAGAAATATTGTGATGTGATTTCAAATTGGTGTGATATTACCTTAGATTATAAAACTCGATATTACCTATTGTTGGTTCTGTTGCAAAACATACTTTTGTGTTTTATTTTTTTATTTAATTTAATTATAAAACGGATTATAAGATCGAAGGTAAGAGAGTATGTTCCTTAAAATTGTAGTATTTTTTTTTCTAAAAAGTTTGAAAAACAAGTGATAACGCAGGTCAAAGACGTCTTGTTGTCAAAAACTTAACACGTGCGTTTACAATTCTGTGTTGCAATTTATGACAACACCGCCTCAATAAACTATTAATTGCGAACGTCCTCAGTAGCGGCCACGTAAATTTTCCGATTTTATATAAAGTGTATATTTCGTACAATAATTCAAAGCGCCATTTAAGGTCATTTTTCTTCATTTTATTTTCATCTCAGGATTTCCCGGTTTAAATATAAAAAGTCATTTCCATAACACCCTGTATATAAACGATCACTAAAAAGGCAACTTTTCTCTGATTTAAACAATCTCGCATCTCTTACCTTCTCGGATAAACCAATAGTGGCCCACGATATTTTGGACACTGTAGGCATACCAACGTTCTACTTTAAAAAATGCGCGACTAAAAATACTAACTGACGTGTCATAGCGTTTAAAAAGAAACAAATTTCTGAATTTTAAATCAATTTGTTTCCTAAAAAAAATTAAAAAGTATGTAAATCTCCGTAAGCAATTTTAAAATTATTCTCGCGGTGACGTCACTAAAGCACCCCTTACCTTGTCTTTATCGTATTATGCATTCTACCCTATATAAAATTAAAAAGCGTATGTACCTAAATTTTAATAACAGATGCTCCCTTTTAAATCCGATAAGCCATTTTGAAACGCTTTGTTGCGATCTTTTTGATGAGCAGTTTTGAGAATTATAAGGGTTTGGTAATAGGTGTAGTAGAAAGTTTTATGTCCCTTCAACTAATACAATTATTCCATTTAGAGCCTTAACTGATATGACAAGAAAATTTATCCAACTTCCTATGTTTGTTTTGTAGTTAAAGATATAATGTACTTAGAAAGGATCGTTAACAACCCGAAACTTTTAGCAAAAAATAAATTGTTACCTGTGTGTGCTTTCGGCTTGTGGACCTGAAGCTGGCTTCGCAGTTGCTGACGGAAAAAACATTTCTAGGCCATCTGGGGCCTTGACAGAAAAGATATCTGTTAAAGTGAGCTCGAAAAACTCCGCTTACACAGTACAGGGCGACAGGATTGACGCAAGAGTTAAGGAAGCTGAAACAAAAATAAACATATACAGTAAAACTTCTCATTTCGGTCACCCGTCAAAAGCGAACAAACCCGAACAAACCCGAACAAACCCGAACAAACCCGAACAAACCCCTCTTAACGGTCAGTTTGGCTTTTTAAAATAAATCTTACATGATTTTTATAATAAGAAATCCCTCGAATACCGTAACTCTTTCAAAACGGCCACGGTCACAGGAATCCGTAAATTTTAGGAAAATGACCTGGAAATTTTACCCTTAATTGCGGTCTTCTCGACCCTTCTGGGAATGTTTGCGCACAGCCGGTACTTTATTACACTGGTACTTTTGGAAATACCCATGATTGGTAAAACCCAATTTTGTGAATAGATTTAAAGTATAACAATATAATTTGTTTATATTCATATTTATGATGATTTCATAAAAGCCGAGATAAATACTCAAATTTGATTCAGTTAAATTTTAACAGTAGAAAAGCCGATCATGTCTTTAAAACATAAACGTTTATCTCTTAAAGAAAAGTTCGAAATTATCGCGGAAAATGAAAAATTTGGTATCAGAGCTCGAAAGATAGCGGAAAAGTTTGGTGTTGGAAGAACGCAAGTAAATGATATTTTAAAAAGTAAAATTGAACTAAAAAAACTTTACGAAGAAGGACGAGTTAATGCTAATCAAAAACTGAAATTTCCAAAAACAGACGGACTGGCGATTGACCAAATAATCTATGAATGGTTTTGCAAAGCAAGAAACAAAAACGTTCCAATATCCGGGCCACTAATAAAGGAAAAAGCTCTGGAAGTGTCGGAAAATTTGTGATTTTAAGGCATCAAATGGCTGGTTAGATAGATTCTGCAAAAGACATGATATTAATTTTAAAACGATTTCTGGTGAGTTTGCTGATGTGGATGAAGTGAGTGTTCAAGATTGGTTTACCAAGTTAAAATTGATTATCAAGGATTATGATGTTAAAGATATTTTTAATGCAGACGAAACCGGACTTTATTATCTGGCAATGCCAAACAAAACTTTTGCCTTAAAGAGTGACAAATGTGCTGGAAGAAAATCAGCTAAGCAACGAGTGACAATTCTTTTTTGCAGTAGCATGAATGGTGAGAAGGAGACTCCATTAGTTATAGGAAATAGCAAAAATCCGCGATGCTTCAAAGGAGCCCATATAGACAAGTTACCATTAGAATGGGTCTCCAATAAAATAGCATGGATGACAACAGAGATAATGATGTCCTGGCTCAAAAACTTTGACAGAAAAATGAAAAAACAGAATAGAAAAGTACTTTTATTTTTGGATAACGCAACTTCTCACCCGAAAATACAACTAGAAAATGTTAGAATTGTTTTTCTGCCTCCAAACACTACATCTCACTGCCAGCCATTAGATCAAGGGATCATACAAAATTTTAAAATGATATACAGAAAATATTTAATAAGAAAACAGAAAATCCCAGTATTGATATGCAGGAAATAATTCAGGAGTTTACTAGCCATACTGAAACTACCGAAGATCAAAAAGATGAAAGAAAAGAAGACCAGGAGGTTTTTAGTTCGTCTATAAAAAGTGTGAGCGAAGTATGTGAAAAATTAAGAGACCTGCAAAATTTTTTCCTAGCTAAAGAAAATGGCGATTTGGCCATCGATATTTCAAACATCTTAATGAAATGCGAATGTGAAGCAGCAATAATTAAAATTAAAAATATGAAGCAGACTTCCATTAAAACATTTTTTCATAAAGCATAGTTTTTTTTTGTATATATACAGTAGTGCACATTTTTACAATATTATATACCTCTTACCAGCTTTATTTAGGGGATATGAAAAAAACAATTTATATTTAAATGTTTGTAATTAGTCTTTAATTAATTAATAAAGTTGTATTGACCTCAATCCCAAAAAATAATTTTTATTATTTTATCTCCTTATTTCTTTTGTGCAAATAATACCTACATTTTAATTAATACTGATTTTTATTCACATCACAGATTATATATGTAGATAATTTTTTTGTTCGTTCCCCTCAAAGACGGTCACCCCCCTATACGGAAAATTTGTAATGAAATTTTTAGTGGCCGCTAATGAGAAGTTTTACTTACAATTAGCTTATTAAATATACAGGTATAGAAATTTGTTGTCCGCCCATATCATAATAAGTTAGAAGACTAAGAAAATTAATTTTATTTCACAGAATAAGGGTTTATAATACTTGATTAGGAAAGAGAGGGAATACCGCGCATCGTACTCGGGCCAAGTTATCCGTCTGTGACGAAAAACTAAGTCACGTGTAATTTTGGTGGAAAACAAACGAGTTGGTACAGTTCAGTTTCTTGTGATATTTTCGACTGTCTTAAACTTTATTGTAAAAAAACTGTGTACAGCATAAAGATGGGATGTGCAGCCTATGTTTGTAAAAGCCACAGCAGTAGGAAAGATCCTGGAGTTATTTTTTAAGGTAATTAATAAAATGATATATTTAATCTGCCATATATAATCGCAAATATCTTAAAAAGTAGTTACTTTATTTCCATAGCTTATAAATATAATTTATGTTATACCATTTTAAAGCCAATAATAATGGTTTGGAGTGTATACTTTTTAATTTTCATTCATAAATGAGCTTGTTTTTAAAATTGTGCAGAGTAAAATCGCCATTTTTCCAGTGGCGTTCGTGCAATTAATGGTAATTATTTGGTTTTATTTTAAAATCGATTATTTTTATTTTATAAATTGTAGATTTCCGAAGGATCTCCAGAGACGGAATTCTTGGATTAGTAATTATGAAGGTTGATAAGTGGCAACCATCCAACAATGACCGAATGTGTTCAAAGCATTTTGAAGAGCGTTTTTTTTTTTATAAGACAGTTGAAAAAGTGTGTTTGTTGAAGGAACCATATTTCAGGAACCTCCTAAATATTTGCAATCTAATGTGGTACCTATATGTTATTTCATTGCCTTATTATTTATTTAAAATAGAACATTCAATTTGTATCTTACAATTTATAAAGTTTAAGGACATTATGAAATTAAAATAGAAATAGTATTATTGTATTTGTATAAATGTATAATAAAACAAGATTTCATCACGTTTAATTTTCGTTTATTTTGATTTTAGTAATAAACAATGTATACTTTTTATTACCATCGTATTTTTTATTATTCCTATATTAGTTAAAAAAAAATTGTTCTCATATTGCTCACACCGTATTTTTAACTCGTAATTTCACAATTTATTAATTTCCATTTGTCCTCTATTTTAAAATAGTTTCGCTTCATATCTGTGAAACTACAACTACACTACAAAATGAAGCATATTGCAATAATAACACAGATACTGCCATTGCTTTCTGACGAAATTTTCATTTAAAAATCCGTGGTGTAGATTTATACATTTGCATATTGGAATCGGTTGACATGACAGCATTTATATTAAAAATAATCACATTACAACATATTCTGAATGAAAAATCCAAAATAATCACTCAATCACTCGATGTAAGTGTTCTTTCTATTCATAAACTAATAGACTAACAAATATTAATTTACAATCTTTTTTATTTTATGGCTGCGGCAACTCGAATGATACGCCACTGGCACTTTAACTTTTGTGCCAAATGGTAACACACGCAGTCGGCGCATTATCCGTCCTTTTTCTAGTCTAAGATAATAAGTTACCTAACATATTGAAAGGTATTTTATTTACAACCATGTAGGGGAGAAGCTTGTACCTTGAACCACCTTGTACCTTGGACATATAACATAATTTCAAATTTAGCGCGTAAATATCTGTCAAATTTTGGTTGTAAGTTAGCATGTCCACCACCAATGTGTTTAAAAGATTTCATTGAAACAGTTGTCTTTGTGAGCGAGTTTATGTTTCATGTGTCTCCAAAAGTAAGTATTTTGACAATATTTTAATATTTTCTGTGCAGTTTTAGAGTAAACAAATTAAATGTTTGTATGCGTTATGTTAAAGTTAGGTATGTAGACATAATATTTTGATAATGTGCAATTTTTAAAAAAAAATTTTATGGGTTAGAAAAATCATTCTTTCTTAAATTTAATAGTCATGTACCTTGGACCTGAAGTTGTATTGTACCTTGCACCATGGTCCAAGGTACAATATATTATATGAAGACAACAGGGAAAGAACGTGCAAAGTACATTTTTTGTTATTTTTGACTAACCCTGGTAAATAGTAGGTAAATACCCGTAGTTTGGCGTGGCGTAAACAGTCCGGTTAAAAACGCTTGGTCTCAGGAGATATTTGCATATAAAGTTTCCTTGTACAGGGAAAAAACGTGTGTAGTCAGCGCGTTGCAGGGAAGGAACGTGCTAAGTCAGTCAACACGTGTTTTAATATTCTAATAAACTGCTTGAGTTATTGTTGTTTTAGTTCTATTTCGTCCATGATGGAGGAGGGTGCAACTAGTAGTGATTGTGTTTTGACCAAAAAACGTAAAAAAACTGGGCGTATGTCTGAAGTTTGTAAAAAACTGTGTCTAGAAAGCCATGAAGCAGGTTCAGATTGTGAGTGTAAACGTTATAAGTGCTTCCAAAGTGTGTCCTCCGACGAAAGAAAAACAATTCTCCATAAATTTAATAGCATGCAATCGTGGAATGAACAAAGCGCCTATTTATCAGGATTAATCACAATAACGCCCGTAAACCAAAGAAGAAACCGTACTGAGGAACAAAATAGTAATTTTCGTGAAGCGTCCTACTATTACAAGGTAAGGAGTTCTGGAGGCGGTTCAACAGTAGACATTCCTGTTTGCTTAAAAGCTTTCTGTTCAATACATGGCATTACGAGAAGACGTGTTCAGACAATACATCAATCACTTAAAAATGACTGCAGTGCTCCTACAGACCAAAGAGGTCAACACTCGTCAAAACACAGAAAACTTTCAAAAGATCGCGAGACGGCTGTTTGTAATCACATAAAATCATTTAAAAGTAGATCCAGTCATTACAGCGCTACAAAATCAAAAAGGCAATACCTACCTGATGAATTAAATGTTAAAAAAATGCATGACATGTACATGGAGAAATTTCCAGATAAAGCAGTGTCATATGAAACTTATCGTACTATATTTTGCACACATTTTAACATAAGCTTTGGGTATCCTCGTTCCGATACCTGCAGTAGCTTTGATAAATTTATAGCATTAATTAAATCAATAGACTTGAAGCTCCTAGAAAACTTGGGCAGTATAGAAAGAGCGACTATAGAACAGAAGAAGCAACATTTAACAATATTAAATAATGTTTATAAAAAAAAGGCTGACATATTTTACAGTAGAAAAAGGGCTGCTAGAAAAGCTTGTAGGCAGACAGTGACAAATGAAGCCATTTGCATGGACTATCAAAAAAATCTTCCAGTACCTAATATAAGCACCAACGATGTTTATTATAAAAGGCAACTCTCATTCTTCTCTTTCAACATTCATAGATTATCTGATGGTGACTCAGTATTTTATACTTATTCTGAAGAAACTGCAAAAAAGGGAGCGAACGAAGTGTGTTCATTTTTAGAAGATTATGTAACCCATCACCTTTCTTCTGCTGTGGAAAACTTGACCATTTTTTGTGACTCCTCCGGTGGTCAAAATAAAAATTTTACCGCATTTCGTTATTTCCACCACTTAGTTCACACTAAAAAGCGATTTAAGGCTATAAACGTCGTATTTCCAATAAGGGGACACTCCTATATGGAGTGCGATAAAAATATGGGCCTCATTAACAGCAAGGCCAAAACACAGCATCCAAAGGACTGGATAGAAGTTTTTAGGGCAGCCAGATGCAAACCAGCTCCTTTTAAAATTGAGGAGGTTGATCAAAGCATGGTTCGGGATTGGAATAATTTTCTCTCTTCCAAATACACCAAAAAGTGTCCATTTCTATCCAGACCAATTCGAGAATTAAAGGTTTCTGCCAGTCATCCCCGTATGATATTTCATCGCGATTCATATTATGGAAATTGGACAAGTTCTATCATGACTCTTCCAACCCGACTTCAAATTCGAGGTCCACAGCTTTCGGCCAGAGAGTTTTTATTTCCGTCCCGAGCTTACCAGGGTAAGTGTAGCTTGCATAAACAAAAAAGAATTTTTCTATGACTGTCAATTTCCTACTCGTATGATTTGCGTCATAAAAGTAGGAACTGCATGACATTCCATGCTCGTTGTACAATATACTGTATTGCTAATATATTTCTATTATTATTACAGATCCTTTGCCGATTTTATTCGAAAAGTACAGAAATCTTCAGGAGCTGATGGAATTTTGCGATGACTCTGTTCATCAATATTATAAAAATTTACCAAAAAGAGAATCAGTTAAGACATCATCCAAGGGCGCTGCTAAGACTTCCGCAATGTCCTCGACCAAGACTTCGGCGAAAACTTTGTCTAAGGCCTCCACCAAGACCTCGATCAAGACTTCGACCAAAATTTTGTCAAATGCCTCTACCAGGACCTCGACTAAGACTTCGGCCAAAACTTTGATCAAAGCCTCGACCAAGACTCTGGCCAAGACCTCCATTGAAACCAAAAAACAAAAAAACGAAACTAGAAGATAGCTATCATTTTTTGTGCTTCAATATCATAACAAATATACGAGTTGTATCGTTTTTTCCCTGTATTTTATGTATTTTTGTTCTTTTTTCAATAAATTTAAGAACCAAGTAAACTTTTTTTAAACTTAATTTTAACAAAAATACAGGTCAACAATATTGCGGTCTCATATTTTGTAAAGAAATCAGAATATCTTTAACCAATTTTAACCCATTTGGTTTCAAAGTTTAAAATCGCGATATCTCAAAACTAGCTAAATGTGACTTTGCACGTTTTTTCCCTGTTGTCTTCATATTTTAACTCTCTTGTTTGAACGTATAATTCTAAGAATATATTTTCTTAGATGCCAAGAAGTAAACAAAATGCAAAGAGAAACTGCTCCGATAGTGCTGCATTACAAGCTGCAGCAAATGATGTACGAAATGATCATGTTTCAATGCGTACAGCATCTAGAGAGTTTAAAGTATCCTGATCTACATTAACCCTTTAACTCCCAGACTCAACAAAAAAAATGTAGCCCTTTAACTACCACCGGTACATGAGCGTACCGGCAGATTTCCGTGCTGTTAAAATTAAACCAATGCTATTTTAATCTACTTTTGCCAAAGGTACGTCTTTGTACCACTCATGACTACTTGCACAACACAATAAATCCGTTTGATCTGCACGCACTAGTGTGAACTAAGCATAATAATATTGACAGTCGCTGCGTTTAGAGGTTAACTTTTCTTGTTCCTTCTGAGACTGGTATCCCGCTGTTTTTTAAGTGTTTTTGATAAAATTAAAGAGGTAAGTTAGTTTTCACAAGAAAATATATCTGATTGATTCTAATCTGTTATCTGGATTAAAAAAAAACTGTATTTAGGAAAGGTACCTACAAGTACCGTTGGGATTTTTTGCATATCATTTTATTTGATTTTACGTCACGTCTAAATAAAGTTTTTTTTTAAAGTTTATGCTATTAAATGTGTTTATTTAGATAAATTAGTATTTTTTTTTTAAATTTTAGTATGGCAAACCATAATAAGTGGAAAAATAAAATTCTGACAGATCAAGAACTACTTCAATTATTAGAAAATGATGACGATCTTGATGATTTCTTGCCGCCAATTGATAATAGTGAAGATACTGACCTAGAATCTGATGATGATGAACCATATATAGAAATACAAGTGACAGAACCTAACAGAATGCCTTTAAGTACAGCCCGTGAAACAGAAGAGCCAACTATTGAAATTGAGGAATCTGAAAATGCCGGACCAGTTCAAGAACAGAATGGTGGAGAATCAACAGGAGAACGTGAAAATCAAGAGATACCTGCCCAAACTGAAAAGCAGGAAAAAGTAGAGAGACGTTGGAGCAAGTGTGAAAAAATTACAGAGATACCTGATTATGTTGAACCAGATTGTGTTTGGGAGGAATCTCATTTTATGGATTGTGGAAGTTCAATCGATATATTTTTAAAGTTGTTGGGCAATATTTCCGAAGATATAACTTACCAGACAAATTTATACGCTACACAAAAAGGAAAAAACTTGGGTATGACAAAAGAAGAATTTCTTACTTTTATTGGCATTAATTTTTTGATGGGATACCACATTCTTCCTTCAGTTGCAAATTACTGGTCTACGCAAGATTATTTGTCAGTTCCTTTTGTGTCAGAAACCATGCCACGAAATAGATTTCAGGCAATTTTGTCGTTTTTACATATAAACGATAACACTCGTATACCCAAAAATAATACTGATCGTTTATATAAAGTAAGACCTTTATTAGATGCATTAAATAGTCAATTCATAAATTATTGTGGGGGACAAAATATGTCAGTTGATGAATCTATCATCAAGTTCAAAGGACGTTCTTCGCTAAAGCAATATAACCCTATGAAGCCTATCAAACGTGGGTTCAAGCTGTGGTGTTACAATGATATGCATGGCTTTATTAAAAAGTTTGACATATATCAAGGTAAAAATGAGAAAATTGATGATAAATATAAGACATATGCTTTGGGAGAAAGAATTGTCTTATACCTGACAGAACAAGACTGGAATAAAAATAAAATAGTTTATTTTGACAATTTTTACACAACGGTGAACTTACTTGAAAAATTGAAAGCAGAAAATATTTTAGCTTGTGGGACAGTTAGGAGTAATAGAAAAAATTTACCGTTAAAAATGACAGATGACAAAAAACTTAGTAGGGGCGAATTTGATTATCGTGTTTCTAATACAGGAATATCTTTTTTCAAATGGAAAGATAATCGAGTTGTAAACATTGCATCAAATTTTCATGGAACCGAATCCACACAAGTGAAGCGAAAACAACGTGATGGCACATCTATTGAAATATCCGCACCCAAAATTATCAAAGATTACAATGAATCAATGGGTGGTGTAGACCATCACGACCAATTGCGCCAGTGCTATGGTTTAGACCGTAGGTCCAAAAAGTGGTGGCAGCGTATATTTTGGGGTTGCATAGAAATTACGTTAATAAATTCATTTGTAATTTCAAAAAAAGTGCTTGAGGAAACCCCTGATAACTTACTCAATTTTCGTAGAGATCTAACTAGAAGCCTTTGCTACCTCTCCCCCTTTAGAGTAAACAAAAGAAAATATACGCCAAGTCAAACTCCCCCAGGGAAAAAACGTCGATTTGATTATAGTGTCCCTTCAGGCATAAGGCTAACAAATTTAGGTAGCCATTGGCCACATTTTGTTGAAAGACGTGGAAGGTGCGAAGTATGCAGCTCAAAAGCCATTCAGTCAAAACCAGCATCAATCTGCTCACTTTGTAAAGTATTTTTATGTGTGAATGCCAACAAGAATTGTTTTTCAGAATATCATGGTATCGTTAACTAAAGCTAAGTCATATATATCAATATTTTGTACTTTTTTAGTAATAGTTAAATAAGTTAATAAATTTGAATTTGAATTTTTTAATCAAAACTAAATAAATTATAATTTTGGTAAAATATGCAGCTTTTTATTTTTATCAAACAATTTCATCCAACGGTACACCTAGGTACCGCCATTTTTTTTATATGAAAAAATATATATATATATTTTTCGGGGTTTTCCTGACAATTATGACAGTAAATTGATCCTAAAACCACAACAAAAATATTCAATTTCATGAGAAATGGTTTTATGGGATTTCAGTAGGGTACGGTATTCTGGTACCCTCATGTACCTGTGGTAGTGAAAGGGTTAAAAAGGTATTTGCTCAAACTTGAGCGAAATGAACCTTACAAATCTTATGAAAATTGTGCAGTTAAAAAAGTGTTTTCCGAAGCCGAAGAGAAGAGCTTATGCGACTATCTCGTTACAGCATCCCATATGCATTATGGCCTTACCCGTCGAGATCTTCAGGAACTTGCCTATAATTTTGCAAAGGCAAACAAAAAAACTATCCCTGTTTCTTGGGAAAATAAATGTCGTGCCGGAAAACAATGGTATTTGGATTTTGTAAAGCGCAGAAATACAATAAGCTTACGGAAACCACAAGCGACAAGTTTAGCTCGATCCACCAGCTTCAACAAGCACAATGTTTCTACATTTTTCGAGAAGCTTAACAGAGTCATAGAAAAACATCAATTTACTGCCAATAATATTAGAAAAATGCCAAAGGCAAAGAAAGAAATAGTTAAAAAAAAAGTGCTACAGTCTTCATCATCGTCATCATCTTCAGATGATGCTTCTGAACAGATTGTAGTCTACAATGATGATTCAGACTTAGATGCTGAAGATGATTTTGAAATGGATTTTATAGAAGAAGGTGAGGCTGAACATGAACAAACAGGAGTGAAAATTTCCGATTTAGCTGTAGGTGATTTTTGTCTTACAAAACTAACGGGAAAAAGAATTCATTTCTATGTGGGAGAAGTAACTGCTATAAGCCCTTGTTTAATGGTCCAATATATGAAGAGAATTCTTAACAGCAAAAAATTTTCTAGCTCAACTGGTGAACAATTTCAAATTGACATTGACGATATTTTACTGAAACTGGCACCACCACGTCAGGCTGGATTATCCGAAAGACAAAAAGGATTTCACATTTTCAATTTAGATTTCAAAAAATACAATGTAAAATAGCAATAAATGTTTTTTTTAAATTTATTTTTAAACTTTAATTTGTGCCTCAAGGTACAAGACTACTTGGTCCAAGGTACAATATGGGTTTGTACCTTGGACCCAATTCGTAAAATTAAATAAAATCCCAAAAAAATATTATTTTTTTGTTTTATCCAAATCTCCCTTTAACATCATATTCTACTATGTTTAAACTATCAGTTAACATAAAAATTATACTATGGCATTTTAAAACGGAAAAAAAATGAAGTCTCGAAAAAATCCGGTTCAAGGTACAAGCCTCTCCCCTACAGTTGTATTCATTGAACATGGGGACAAGTCTTACGATTAGTTTTGCCATATTTGCGTAAGTAAGGCTTTTCTAATTGATTTATTGTTTTTAAGGTTATGAGCAATAAGCAATGGTGTCACTAAACAAAATAAAATAATCTAATTAATTGTGATAAATGTATAAAAATATTTATAACACATATTTTTTACTCAACGTCACATAACTAATAACGGTATAGGTACCAGAATTTATTACCTATATTTAGATTGAAAAAGCATTATTTTTTATGCAGCTACCCAGTTTTTTAGCTCCGATTCTTTTGGGTCGGAAGTACCAGTACCAGTTTTTCTTTTCAAAGACCCCTCGCTCAACTGTTAAAATTTTGTTCTTGCCTTTTCGGTTTAAATTTGCTAGTGCCCGTATTGACCACGCATCTTCAATTCTGGCTACTATTTGAACTTTTTCAAGGTCTGTTAAATGGCGAGGCATTTTGAGAATTCTGACAGTGACAGCGTTGTCAACCATAACCTTTCGAAGAAGTCAGAATCAACGAAGACCGATTTACATTATAACAAATTTAGTGTCCCCATTTTCAAAGAATACAACTGTATGTAATGTTGACATTTCAGACTTTCCAAATCTGAAGGAACATATTTTTAACTTTAACATTATCTCATCTAGGTGGAGTGAGAAAGTGATCGCTTTCCACCCGGGTAAAGGTCACTTTCCACCTAGAAAAATATCAACATTCATTGAATAACCCAATGATTTGACAACGTGACGTTTTTTTTTAATTTGTGAATGGTGAAAAGTTGCATTCCTGTCTCGAGAAAAAATAACAAACCACCCTTCTCTCTTGACAAAATAACACGTTTTCCACCTCGGTATAAATATACTATTTAAAAAAAATAAGAAATTTTTTCTGTAAAATATATAAAATGAATTAAAAATAACCATTTTAAGAATTTTCTTCTTGTATTTTATGTTAATCAATTTTTATTGTTATAATTATTATTGATATAATACAGTGGCCGACAAAGTTCTCGCTCATTTATTATTGATTTTCCCGAAAATTTTATTCTTGTTGCTTCTGCGTCCCCTTAAGAAAATTGTAACGAGGGAGATTCCATTTTTTAAAAGTTGCTCAAGGGTAAAGTACTATTATTTTTCGTTTTAGATACAATTTGAATTTGTAATAGTTGTTTAGAATTAAAAATTATGTCCGAATACGGCGTCACGGCATTCTTATCAAAAAACGGAAAAACCTTATTTTTTTGTGTGACTATATTCAAATTGTTTTTAAAGTTCGAGAATATTGGTCAAATTTCAAATTCCCCGTTATTTTTAATTTTTCTTAAACCATTCACAAAAATTATGCCAAAATTTGTTTATTTTTGGAGCAATTAGGTTTAAACCAAAAATAAGTTTATACAAAATGTCTTCAGGATTTTCTTAAATTTCTTTAAAAATGTCTTTGTGGTCTTCCCAGTATAACGGCTTTGGACATTTCGTCTAAAGTTATTTTTGTTTTAAACCTAATTGCACCTTACAACATTTTGGCATAACTTTTTTGAATGGTTTAACACAAATTAGAAATAAGGAGAAATTTAAAGTTTAACCAATACTAAAGTATACATTAAAAAGAATTTTAAAAATAATTTGATGTCTTCAATCTAGTCTCTGTACAGGGTTACCCATTTTTGACACTTTTCACGGGTATCTCGGTAATTATTGAACTTATCAAAAAACTGATATACATGTCATGAGACATGGGAGAAACTAAAAATGATAATAGCAGAACTTAAACATATTCGCTGGTTTAAAAGATACGAGGGTAAATTGAAAGATTGTCGATTTTAAAATTGTCTTCTATATTTTTTATTACTAATAATAGAAGAAAATATTTCATATAAAAGTTTGATAGTGCGCTAAGTAGAATATGATCCCATCTAACAATCGCATCTACCGGGTCAGGTCAAGAAGTTACCGTATCAAACTTACTTATTTTAAAGGGGTCACCCTGTATATTTTTAGCCAAGAAAATTGCATTTTTATTTCTCTTTCTAAATATATAACACACTATATATTTTATTTTGTAAATAAATAAATAAATGAATAATTTCTATTTTTATTAAATTTGTAGTAGGCCGTGCATTATGACATAAGAAACCGAAATAAATCGTGGGTCATGTATCGACAAAGATACTCAATTGGCCCTCCATTGCTATCAATACAGTTTTGACAACAATTTCTAATGGATCGTAGAGCATTAATAATGTGAACGGGTTTTACTTTTCTAAATGCTTCATGGATTGATTCAAGAAGTTGTTCCTGTGTTTCGTTAATTTGTTTATAGATTTCTGATGCCAGATAACCCCATGAGAAAAAATCTAACGGTGTCAGGTCAGGTGAGCGCGGTGGCCATCTAAGAGGTCCATAGGTACCCAATGATCTATCTGGGAACGTTATATTTAAATATTTCCTCACTCTTAAGGCGTTATGGCTGGGAGCACCATCTTGCTGAAAATACATATTAATTCGTTCTGCAAAAGGTTCGTCATTCAGCAAATTTAAAAGGTTAATTTCCAGAATATTTAGGTATCTTTCAGTATTTAGGTTTGTTCGGGTTTGTTAGGTTGTCTTTCAAAAAATGTATAGACATCAAGCTTGTGCCCTTGCAAAAAAATAACTGATGTTATAACCAAATCTGCCCTGTCGGCGTACAAACCCGTATTTAGTGAGCACAGTACGCAGCGTACTGTCCTCGCTAAATACGGGCTTGTGTTGGCCCAGTATCTTTCATTGTGGCGGTTAGTAATTCCGTCACTTGGAATTATTGCTTCATCAGACCATATAATTTTGTTGTAAAAATTGGGAATTTTGTTACATTTATTTAAATACCAACGGCAAAATTGAATTCTCCTCTCAAGATCTCCATGATGTAAATATTGTGTCACGTTTACTTTATATGGGAAGTAATGGTTTTTCTTTAATAGTTTTTGAACCTTGGTTTTTGACACTCCAACTGATTTCTCTACTTGAGGTATAGACAAGAAATTTCCTTGCTGAAAACGAATTTTATTTTAATAACATTATTATGACATTTTTGGCATAACGTTCTTCTAGGTAGAACGTTTATTATGTCATTTTCTTTACTTTCCTTAAAATATTCATGAGGTTTAATAAAGCTACCATAATTCTTCAGATTACCTTCTAGTCTTTCGAAAATATCAATGAAGGGTTGCTGCCTCTCAGGGTAACGTTGAAAATACAAGTTTAAGGCATTCTCTTCGTTTCTTTGACATTCAATATATGCGCATAACATATCACATTTTTCATAGTTTTCGTAAACTATCTTATCTAACAGTTAAAGAACCGCAAGCGTTGCCATCTGTCATTAAATAAAATTAATTATCCTGTTTTGTTTCCATGTCAACTAACTTTCATCTATAACCTACTAACTATGTTAATAGATAGTTTTTGCATGCGTATGATAATGAAGCAAAGTTATTAAATTTGTTATTTACCCTTTACTCTGAGAGGCAGCTACCCTTCAGTGAAAAATGGGAATAGTTATTTCCATTTCTTATGTCATAATGCATGACCTACTAAAAATTTAATATAAAAATAGAAATTATTCATTTATTTATAAAATAAAATATATAGTGTGTTATACATTAGAAAGAGAAATGTTGTATCCTCAGGTAGAGTAATTAGTTCTATTTTCGGGAAATTGGTGATTAAATTATAAGACACTTTATTCTTACTTAATAACTATTTATTTAAACGGAAGTCAAAAATACACTGGTTCGCCTTTACAACTATATGGCAGCAGGTACCTGGCGGATCGCGTACCGCTTTTTCTATGCATTCCTTAAACTCTTAAACCAAGTTTTTATGCATTAAAAATAAAATGTATTTATTTTTAACCATACATTAATATATCCCAATATACTACATCCTTCTCCCCAAAAAAAAATTACATCCCCAAAGAAAAAAATTAATTACATAATCCAATAGTTTTGTTTTTAACATTAAAATACATATTATATTTTTTTCATAACCTAACGATATAATGATTACGTAAGATACAATTAATCATAAACTAATCTTTCTGGAGGCCTAACTTTTCTTTTTGGCCTCTGAGCCGAAGAAGTAGAAGGAATATCATAAGGATCACTGTTGCCGTCATCACTATCGTACTCTCTTTCTATTATGTCACTATTATTATCGTTCCTTGTAGCTATTATATCACTATAGTGATACTATTATATCAAATGCAAATTATAATAATGTTGATAACGAAGATTTCAAACTTTCTGAACAGACTGAATTCAAGCAAAATTTAAAGATTTGGGCCACACGTAATTATGCAAGAACACTTCTTGGAACGCCTCGAAATAAGGTTATTTCTGATAAGTTGGTTAACGGCAATATGGTATATTTTGGTGTTAAAAGTAATTTAATTGCAAAATTGGCAGATGAACGTTACGAAGATCTTAGTAACGAACTACGTTTATATATCAATGTTGATGGAATACCAATTTATAATAGTAGTTTAGTAGAGTTTTGGCCTATACTATTGCACTGCAAAAATTTCAACAATAGTTCGGTCTCCGTTATCGCCATTTTTTGTGGCAGGGGTAAGCCTACTCCGTTGGAAGATTTTTTAAAGCCATTTGTAAACGAGTGCCAAGCATTAATAGCAGATGGTATACTTTATAAAAATAAACATTATAAATAAAGCTAGAAGCTTTTTGTTGTGATGCTCCTGCCAGGGCATATTTAAAGCGAATTGTTGGCCACAATGGTAAGGAAGGATGTGAAAGATGTAATATAGCTAGTGTTTATTGTAGAGAAAATAAAAGAAGATATTATCCAACCGATTTATATACAATATTTAGATTGGATGAAGATTTTTTAAATATTTCTGGAGATCACTTAAAGGGTCAATCACCCCTCCTTAAGCTAGGTGTAGGTCTAGTTTCTAGCTTCGTCCTGGATCCAATGCACCTTATCTATTTGGGTGTGATGAAAAGATTAATAAATTACTGGTTAGAAGGGAAACGACCATTTAAGTTATCAAAAACAATTATTGCTTGCATAAATGAAAACTTACATTCTTTCAAAACATATATTCCTAGTGAATTTGGGAGAAAAATTCGTACCTTTAACGATGTCAAACGCTGGAAAGCGGTAGAATTTCGTTTTTTCTTGTTATACTGCGGTATTTTGGTAATGCGAAGTAGTCTTCACTCTGTTAGATATAAACATTTTTTATTATTACATGTTGGCATTTACGTGTTAAGTAGCAGAAACCTAATAAAAATTTTTTTTAACGTAGCTAAAAAATGTATAAGAAAATTTGTCACTAAATGCCCAGAAGTGTACGACAAGTTCTTTATTGTTTACAATGTTCACAGCTTATTACATATATGTGATGATGTTTCGTTATATGGTGCTTTAGAAGAATTCAGTTGTTTTCGCTTCGAAAATCACTTAGGTAAAATAAAAAGAAGCATCAGGGGAAAAAATTTACCACTTTCTCAGATCCATAATAGAAGTATTGAATTATCCAAGATTATAAATAAATCTTTACAAGGTAATAAACAACGTAGCAGTTTTATCCCTTGTGGAATAAAGAATAAAAATAGTAACGACTCATTTTTTTGTAAAAAGTTAATTTTGACAACTAAATTTACCATTTCCATCCAAACTCCAGATAATATTGTGGCAGTGAATAACCAAATTTTTGTAATCAAAAAAATTTTTATGGTCAATGGGATCTATAAATGCACTGGTCAATATTTTAAATATAAAGAAAATTTTTATACGTATCCAATTTTATCATCGGCTCTGGGTATTTACTATACATATGGACTTTCTTCGCACAATATAATCCTGGCAAACGATATCAAACATAAATTTGTAGCATTGCCACATAAGAACGGCTTTGTCGTTATTCCCGTCATACACGAATTAAAATAGTATAATCGCTATGAGTGATCAGCAACGGCTTAAAGATGTACCATTGCGCCCAAAAAAAAACTGGGACAACAAAATTTTCTTTATATTCTAGCTCTTAGACTATAATAATTAACATAATATATTATTATATTACTGTTGCCGTGGAAATTAATATTATTGTGTTAGTTTTATAACTGTCAGAATTTCACCTTGATAATTAATATACCTGTCAAAATGACATTTAAATATCAAAGCAAAAAATTTGTAATAGGCAGGGAGATAGAAATAAAATTTCTTGTCCCAGTTTTTTTTGGGCGCAATGGTACCTTCCGCTATAATTCGCCTATTTTAATAAAAAAAATAAATATTTTTAACATTTCGTTGTACATTACATTACAGTCGCGCTCTACCTTGATCAAATTCTGTATTTGCACACATTTTAAAGAAAATGAGTAAATTTTGTTTAAGACCTACCTTAAATCTTCTCTAAACAATGTCAAGTTAATCGAAGAAGGTTAACAAATTTTTTGATTTAAATATTAATAGTGCGTATATTTCAGCATTCTTGATATTTTTAAAGTAAAGAAAGTGCAACATGTTTGCTATTGTCGAGTTTAATAATAATAAAAAGGAATTTTTCGTTGTTCCTCTAATTTGGCTCTCCGATGACAAAAAATCGTGCTTTTGGCCAAAAAATGTAAATTCTCAAAAACATATTCAGACAATGGTTGAAGAGGTAACTCCACCTAAAGATACATGGACTGAATACCCCATTCGAAAAGTACACAATACTGCTGGTAATTTCTGTTCAAATAATATATTTTTCTTAAATGTTTCAATTTTTTCTTATAATTTTCAGAAACATATTCCCAAGCAAACATTTTATTGCAGCTTATACTGGCCGAAAGTAGTACAAGTACAAGTGAATTGGAAAAGCAAGATTTAGACATTCCGAACGTAGCGAGTACTCACAGTTTTACAGATGAGATTATTCAGAATAGCGAAAATAGCGCATCAGAAAAATATGCCAATAATGATTCACAAAGCCTGCAAAAAAAAGGAAATTATCTAAGAAATGGACAAAGTTTAATAAGAATGACAATGACGAATATTCATCTGGTTCAGAAGACCAAAAAAGTCCACCGGCCAAAAATATTTTTAAAAAAGTCAATACAGTTATCAATTTCAGTAGCAGCAGTGATGAAGATCTGTTACAGGAGAATAATAATTTAAAATGTAAACAAAATCAATCAAAAAGGTAAGAAACAAGATTTTCCTAGTATATTAAATGATAAAACATAACTTCTTGAAATTAATTTTTCCTTCAAGAATAAGTTTAAATATTACAGATTTTTTTAAACTGTCTGTACTTACTCGATATTTTTTTTTTAGTAATGATTTAGCTGAAAAACGAACCCTCGAAACATTTAACGAAATGCAAGTCTCAACGCATTCTTCAAAGCGATTTAAGAGTCCGGCACATAATTCTTCAGAATCTCCCTTTACGGCTACGACCATAAGGGGCTGTTCGACATCATCCATAGGTTCGAGTATCGACTTAGCGTCAAATACTCAGAGCCTAAACCAATGGCAACAAAACGTGTTACAAGATATGGCAAGAATTAAGATGGTTCAGGAACAGCAATCAACCCTACTCACACAAATTTGGCAAACATTACAGGTCAAAAATGTACAAGCCTTGCAATGTCCACCCAATGTACCGGACTTTCCAGTAGGTCGCAAAAGAGATTTTGCTACTATGGAGGAGTGGCTAGAAACTCCTCACAACTTTATTTACATGGTTAGTTTAGATTAGAATACTTAGGAACAACTCTGAAATATAAATTATTTTTTAGAGGACCCGACTAGCATCCATTGGTGGATCTACCATCAGGAATGCAGTAATGAATATGTTAAAATTTGTCATATCAAATAAAGTGGGGATGGCCTTTAACTGGGCTGGTAGTGCCCCAAAATCCCCAGGACTCAAGAAAAAGCATTCCTTTAAGGAAACACTGATATACAAAGCACTTAATGGTAAGTGTTCTATATATTTTTACCATATTTTTATCAAGTAGCTTTGTATATAAAAAGAATTATAAGGTTTATGTAATAACACCTTAAAATTTATGAATCACGCATCTCTGTCTAACACAAAGTTTTATTCATAAATCCATCTTTATTCAACATATCTATTATTCTTATGGAAATAAGATAGTCAAGTAATTAAATTGTTTTAAAAAAACCTTAAATAGAAGCTGCGTTTACAGAGCAGTTAAAAAAATTTTACAAAAATAAACGACTGTATGAACATCTGGTAATATCTTCGAACACTTGCGCCGAAATTGATGTAAAAATTTTTATTTATAATTTTTTTTGGGGTGACAAATGTTTTTTAACAACATAATTACTTGACTATTCTAATTCCATAAGAATAATTATGTTAAATAAAGATGAAGTTATAAATAAAACTTTGTGTTAGAGCGAGATGGATTATTCATACATTTTAAGGTGTTATTTCATAAAACTAATAATTTATTTGGATGGTTGCGACACCTTATTGCCTTAAGGAAGTTAAAAGGTAACCAAAAATAAGATAAAAAAATCCAGGAGCGTATTTAAAAAAATAAAGTAGATGATAACCGCCCAAAAACGAAAGTCAGATTTTCAATTTGATAACACAAGCTTATAGAGGAGAAAAAGTGGCACTGACAAAGTGTTATTTATTTTGAAATTTCTTTTAAAATCAGCTCGGGAACCAATAAAATGGTTTTTGCGTTTCGTTTTTTTTTCGAATATCTCCGGAAGTACGCGGAATTTTCAATTCTCGAAGTTGCATTTTGTTGAGCACCAAAATGTTCAACTTAATTTAACTGACCCTGTTTGTCTTATAGTAACCGAGATCCCCATGCATGCACTCGAATTTGTAGCACCCTGTATATATTTGTATGTATGTATGCGTGAGGGTGGGTGTGTTCTGGTGGAATTTTTTAATTGATTTTAAATTGTTTGCTGAGCTAGATAGACACTTGAACTTTCTAAACAAAGCTCAGAACCGGACGTCAAGGAGGCGTGTAAATTGATGTATAGTATTTTAGCTAGCACTTATGATGTTTAAAATAGTATTTTGAACTAACTGAGCTAGAGACTTGAATTTTTGAACATATTATTATAGCTCATCAATTTTAGACATGACCATAGTTTTGATATTTCCAATCCATCCATTTATAAATAGACATACTTTTAGTAACTCTTTGTTTTACATTTTTTCACAGAGGCAGCCAAGATTTCCTTCCAAGGGAAGGAGCAGATGGGAGGAACTGCACTGGTCGGGGAAGTAACGGACAAAGCGATTGGACAAGCCTGCCAAGATTGGCTAAAATTGGCCAAACAAAGACACACCAATAATTGTAAAAACTAATTAAAATTTATGTTTTTAAAAAAACAATAATAAATAATTATAAACAAAGCTTTTGTCGTTTGGATCCTACGACTGAAGGGTTGGCCACAATAAATGCTAATCTTACAAATCTCAATCTCAACAAAAAAATATATAAAAAATAGTTTATGACTTTATAATAAAACAATATGAATAACTAATATAATTGAAAATATCGAAAGTAATTTACAAAAAGACAGTTTTTTTATGAATCATTTTGAACTGCAGATACCCTATTATACCCAGATGAAATTAAAATAAACGTATTACAAAGAAAACTAATAAACGTGCTTCATATACGTCAATAATTGGTATATTTTGTCTTGTTCTTTAACGTATATAATGAGACCATATTAACGTCTAAATTATTATAAATATAAACGTATTACAAAGAAAACTAATAAACGTGTTTCGTATACGTCGGCAAATGGTCTATTTTGTCTTGTTCTTTAACGTAAATAACGAGACCATTTTAACTTCAAAATTATAATATATATAAACGTATTCCGTTTATACTTTTTAAACCTATTGCATAAACGTTAAATTTAGGTATAATGTATATTATATTTTTACATTTTCCAGAAACATAGATTTTACTGCTGAATGTTTATATATATAAACGTATATTGTAAACCTTAATAATACGTGTACTACTATAATATGCATAGACTTATATTAGGCGGACCTATATTAAAGGTCAACTATTAACCAAAAATATACTAGTGGTATATACAAAAAATAAACGTTTAATAGACGATTTTGTGTTGCTTGGGTATATTCATTTTCACTATTTTTCGCAGAGTTCTCTATGTCAAGTAATCCACTTTGAATTTTAGTTTTACGTAATTGGTTAGAATGACGTTTCCAGGTTTTATTAATTTCTGGAATTTTGACGATATAGGTACATTTACCAATTAATTTGTCAACTATGCCCGGTATCCAAGAAAATTTATTTATTTCGCGATAATCTTTTACCAATACTTTATCTGGCTTTAAAACAGAAAAACGAGTCCTCAACTCACGACCGAACATTAGCATAGCCGGGGAAACACCGGTTGTTGCGTGAGGCCCATTCCTATAATCAAATAAGAAATTATGTAATGCGACTTGTATATCTAATTTTTTGTTGCGACCTAAACAATTTTTTAGACCGTTTTTAATGTTTTTCACCGCGTTTTCCGCAGCTCCATTTGACTGAGCAAAATATGGTGCTATTGTGGTGTGTTTAATATTATATTTACCCAAAAAGGTTTTAAATTCCGAACTAACAAAATTATTTTGGTAACCCAAATCGTGCAAAAGTACTATGCAATGCCGAAATAGTAAAACGCGACGTTATACTGTTAGTTATAAAAACCTCTACCCATTTAGAATGAGCATCTAAAATAATCAAAAAATATTTATTGAGAAATGGGCCCATGTAATCAATACGGATTCTCGAGGAAACTTCCAGGGGCCATTCCCACGGATTAAGGGTAGTTTTTGGAGGAGATATTTTATGAACCGAACAACTTTTACATTTTAACGCAAAATCTTCTATACTTTTATTAATACCTGGCCAGAAAAAATATGACCTTGCAATATTTTTCATTTTAATGACACCTAAATGAGACATGTGTAATTGTTCAAGCATACGATTGTGCAATTTTTCAGGAATAACAATTCGGTTATTCCACATCAATACTTCATGCTCAATTGTAAGTTGATTTCTAATTATATAAAAAGATTTAAATTTAGAGTCATTTTTTGAATAATTAGGCCAAGTATTTTTAACATATTTGATAACTGATTGAAGTATATTATCATTCGCCGTATATTCGTTAATTAAATCAAAATTTGTTGAAATTAAACTATTTTCAGAAAAATAATTAATATAATCAAGATCTACACATTCCCAAATTTTATTGGTATCATTTTTAACCGGTAATCTTGATAAGCAATCTGCTAAATTATTTTTTGACTTGACATATTGAATTTTGTATCTATAATTTGACATATTTACAGCCCAACGTCTTAACCGATTGGCAGAATATTGAGGTATTCCCTTTTTAGGACTAAAAATAGCAATGAGAGGTTTGTTATCACTAACAAGAATAAACTCGCGACCGTATAAATACTGATTGAATTTACATAATCCAAAAATAATCGCAAGCCCCTCTCTCTCTACTTGAGGGTAATTTCGTTCTGCCGACGACAACGTACGCGATGCATATGCAATAGGATGGTCCCTACCATCGGGAAGAACATGTGCTAAAACACGACCGACTCCCACCGGACTTGCATCTGTAATTAATTTTAAATCGAAATTTGGGTTATAATGAATCAAAACGTCAGCAAAGTTAAAATTTGTTTAACTCAATTGAATGCCCTGTGACAATCTTTACTCCAAGACCATTTTACATTTTTTTGTAAAAGATTGTACAAAGGACTCAACAGCGTTGCCAAATTTGGTACAAATTTACCGTAATAATTAATCATACCTAACACCGATTGTAATTCTTTAATATTTGTCGGTATCGGCGCATCATTTATTGCACTAATTTTTTCAGGAGTAGTATGCAACCCATTTTTATCGATTATATAACCAAGATAACATACTTTATCCTGAAAAAAAGTACGTTTTTCGGGTTCAATCTTTAAACCAACATTTTGTAGTCTAGTGAGTAATTTGTTTAATCTGAATAAATGCTCTACTCTACCGCAGATTAGAATATCATCCAAAAAACACACACAACCTTCTAAATCCGGTGTCAAAGATTCCTTAATTTTTTGAAATTTTGACGGAGCAGGTGCAATGCCATATGGTAATCTTTGATACTGGAATAAACCTTTGTGTGTAGAAATTGTGACTAGCTGTTTGGATCAATACAAATTTGAGCATATGCTTGAGAAAGGTCGATTTTTGAGAAAACTATTCCCCAATGTAGTTTAGAAAAGAGATCTTCAATACGAGGCAATGGAAATTGATCGATTTCTAAACCAGGATTCAAAGTAACTTTAAAATCGCCACAAATTCTAACCGCACCCGATTTTTTAAGAACCGGTACAATGGGTGTTGCCCAATGAGAAAAATCGACTGGTTTTATAATACCTAATTTTTCAAGATTATTTAATTCGCGCTCGACTTTTTCCCGGATTCCGTAAGGCAGCGAGCTCTGACAAATTTTGGTACAACCGAGTCATCCCGTAATTTAAGCGATATTGTACCCTTGTTAAAAGTACCTATCCCGGGTGAAAAAAGTGTATAATATTTCTTGGCAAGAGATTCTACTCTATTCGATTCCTCTAAAAAATGTATTTGAGAAATATTTAAATTATACAACGACATAAAATCTCTACCTAATATAGGTGGACCTCCCTTTTTAATTATGTAAACATTTAACAATTTGGTTAAATTATTGTAGCATACTTTAAATTTGCAGAATCCAAGAGCTAACATTTTTTCCCCCGTATAAACATTTAAATTTTTATCAGGTGGAAATAATTTATAATTAGAAAAATGTTCTTTCCAAAAATTTTCTGACATAGCTGAAATGCTAGCCCCTGTATCCAACTGAAAAGAATAAGAATTATTATCAATCAGAATATTAATAATAAATGGATTCCTAACTACCTGATTTTCTTGTATAGAAAAAATGTTATCGGACTCTATAAAATTTTGTACCTGAGTTTTTCTATTATGTTTTTTATGATGGTCACTATAAACCTTTTTCCTAGTGCACCTAGGCGCTAAATGGCCTTTAACATTGCATGAATTGCACACATAATTTCGAAAACGGCACTTTTGCGTAACGTGATTGTTCCGCCCACGACACGCACACTTTTCCGAATTTTTCGAGCCACTTGCACCCGTAGAATCACGATTATTTCCGCGAATATGTTGCACTGATGGTTCTGTTTTGATCACAAGCTGATCACCATTGGAAGAATCTTCTTCAGCCGCCAATTCTGTAACAGCTATTTGAATTACGTCAGCGAATTTACTGGTGACGTCTTGTTTGAAAAGTTTTGACTGAACTGACCCTTTAGCGAATCCAATGATATAGCGATCACGTAACATCATGTCAAAAATTGCTTCTTCAAACTTAAAATTTAAAGCCATACTCCTGACTCTTGCCGCCCATTCTGTAGCGCTCTCATGGACATCCTTGAACGCTGCAAAAAATTTTGATCGTGCCACAAAGACTGATTCAGCTACTTTGAAGTGAGTGTTAAATAAAGTTGTAAGCTCGTCATAAGACTTCTGGTGTTTTTGGAAGATCCAAATTATAAATTAGCTTGTATGCTTCTTCATCCAAGGCATTAAGCAACAATGCTTTCTTCTTTGCACCATCCGTTATAGAATTAACGCTGAAGTAGTTATCCAAGCGTCTTTTGTAAATCACCCAGTCACTATTTTGAGCGCTGAATTCCCGAATTTGTCCATAATATGATGGATTGTCCCCCATTTTGGTTTGGAAATTTTGTTCAAAAACACGGAACACTACGTAGATTCTAACAATAAAGTGTTTCACTCCTCGTCGCCAATGTTGTATCCTCAGGTAGAGTAATTAGTTCTATTTTCGGGAAATTGGTGATTAAATTGAATCGGTTATTTGGAAAAGGGAACATATCCAATTTTTGGCTATTTCAAGATTTTGCCGCTAACGTAATTTTTAAAGGTAAATACATGAATTTACGCGAGAACGGAACATATCCGATTATTACCATATTGGTAGTGATGGCATTTGTCCTACGTTTGGTTCGAAAAGGCAACATGTCCTGGATATGTTACTTTTTCGAAACAAACGAACCATCAGTGCGGCGCGGCGCTAGTGTTCTCGTAGTTATGCGTCATTTAGTCGTGTTTGAGCAAATGCAAACGATTGTTTTTTTTTTTCATTTTATCACGATGTCTCAGACGGATAGCAGTACCGAAAGTATTGACAAAGTTATCAAAACAAAAAGAAAGAAGGGTGTTAGTCATCCAGAGATGTATAAAGCAAATATTATTAAGAAGGCAAAAGTCAGTGGTTTATCTCATAAAAGCCACGCAGGAAGAGAAATGGCCGCGCGAGTGACTGGTGTGCCATGTCGGTAAGAACTTGTTTAGAAATTTAAGTATGTAGGTAAAACAAACGATTCTACCTGAAATATATATTGCATTATATTAAAATTTTGTCAATCCCGTATTGTAAGTTAAGGTTTATTTTCAGCTGCCGTCTAAAATGTTATGAGAAATACTCTGATCAAGAAAAGCAAGAAATGTTGGCTACTATTAATAATTTTGAGGACAAAAATGCACAGGATATTTATATTGAAAGTTTGATCGAAGTTCAAAATGTTCAGGATATCAGAAAACGGGGCGAGGAACCAAAAAAGGCAAAAACACATACTTTTAAGTACCACATAAATCTAAACGGAAAAACAACAACTGTCTGCAAAAAGCATTTATGGGGCTACATGGAGTAACTCATAAAAGAATATGGCGTTTATGTACTTTACAAGCTCAAGGAGCAACTCCCACAGAAAAGCGAGGTAAATCGGTGGGATCTAGACACAATGCAATATCTGGCGAAATTTGTATCAAAATACAGGATTTCATAGAATGTTTTGATGTAAAAGAAATACATTATTCGAACAACATAGTTAAAAAGTATTTACCTGCCTCTCTTAACGTCAAAACTATGGATAAAATGTTTGTAGAAAAGTTTCCGGAGCTCGAAACAAAAGTAAAATATCACTTTTTTAGTCAATTCTTCAACCAGAATTTTGATTTATCGTTTGGTAGACCTCAAATAGATGTCTGCTCAAAGTGTGAAGAACTGAAAGTAAAACTTAGGAACCCACATTTAAATGATACTGCTAAACGGGTAGCAACAGCTGAGTTGATTGTACACAAAAGACGAGCTAAAAAGTTTTTTCACAAAGCCGATGAAGTCGAAAAATTGTGCAAGGAGAATGATTCCATTTTAGGCATTACTATGGATTACATGCAAAACTTACCACTTCCACATATCCCCGTACAAGAGGTTTTCTACTTGCGACAACTCTGGATCTATGAATTTTGTGTACACAGTTTGAAGACTGAAAAAGCTGTATTTTATTCGTATCAAGAAGGACAAGCTCATAAAGGACCAAATGAAGTATGTACTTTTTTGACACACTATATAGAGCATTATATACCTCCGGCCGTAAAAGAACTGTATATCTTCTCTGATGGATGTCCAGGTCAAAACCGAAACCATACAGTCGTTCGCTTATTTATGGCGTTAGCAGCCTCTGCTCGTTTTACAAAAATTCACCACATTTTTCCTATAAGAGGACATTCTTTCAATGCATGTGACCGCGACTTTGGTATTGTCAAGAGAAAAATACGAAGACAAGACAGAATTTATACACATGATGAGTATGTACAGCTTATACTCGAATCATCGAAAAATTATAAACTCGCAGTTGTCAAGGTCAAGACTGAAGACATTATTGACTTTAAGAAATGGTGGCCGAATTTCTATAAGAAGAGTGTTCTCTCACACCGAAGTCAATCTAAAAATGTACCAAAAGAAGAAAAAATCTCGTTGAAAATAACCGATTATTTCCATTTTGAATACCACCTCTCCGATCCGGGAGTTCTTCTTCTTCGGCCATATATCGATAACGCTGTTAGTGAAAAATTTTCCCTTGCAAAACCACAACACTTTCGTCCAGACTTGCCTACTGTACTAACTTATAGGGCATATGCTGATAAGCTTCCCATTAATAAAAAGAAAATGGATAATATTAAAAGTCTTTTGCAGTACATACCTGATGACAAAATTGAGTTTTACAACGAAGTGATGAAGTGGCCAGTACCGTAAAACGGGGATATATGGAATCCACGGGGTTATATGGAATATTGTGCATATCATTCAAATTTCGCGCCCTGCGAGCATATGTTTGACATTTAGTAACTTGTCGTTCTGGTGCACTGTTGCTAACATCTCAGCCGACCAACAGGTTATCATTGTTGTGACTAAATATTTCAGTTAAGCTATTAAGAGAGTTATTAATATTTGGTAGAAAATAAAAAAAATTTTCGATGTCCTGAGAGTCTCATCTGCACCTCAGAAACTATTGAAGTTACGAAATTCTCCAAGATAAATTAATTGTAGTATATAACCTCAACTATTAGGCGGGATCCTTTTCATTGTCAAATTTTTATTCTACGACCTTGATACATGCATATTTATAAAAAATCGTCATTTGTAGGGGTTATATGGAACGATGCCTCGCAAGCACAATTTAAACTCTCTGAGCCGGTAATATTCCGAGGAATTCACACGTTTAACGACAACGTCTTTTAAGTGCCATTTATGCCTTTTTTAATTTTTAAATTTATTTGAAGAGATTTTTCGTTTCTTTTTTAATTTAAACAATTTGTTGCTTTGTTTTTAAGTTCATATTATTTTATATTATAAAATCCTACTTTTTGTCTGTGTTTATATATTTTTTATGATTAAACTTTTTATTTTTTATACATTATTTATTAACCCTCTTTTTGAATGCCTCCTGGGGCCTACAGATGCAGAAAAAAATGGCGCTGCGTGTTTTTTCGGTGTCCGCATGTTTCATAAACCCCCATATGCAAGCAAATATCGAAAATTGTCATTCATAACGGAGATAAAGAGGTAATTCCATATATCCCCGACTACGGGGTTATATGGAACGACAAAAAACCAAAAAAAAAAACATGATGGCGGCTCAAAAAAAAAATTTTACATATCGGAACTCGTTAGCCTAAACATGAAGCTACTGATAATAAAAAAGTGTAGTGCTAATATATTTAATTTAAAGAAGATATCAAAGAAAATGCGTAAAATTCGTTCCATATATCCCCGTTTTACGGTAACAGAGTCAGAGGAACGTCCTGAAGAAGATTTTTAAAGTTTCATTAGCATTAATAATGTTATTTATAATATATAATAAACCGATTATAATCAAATTTAAAATTTTTTTATTTTGTTTAGTTCGAAAAAGTAACATGTCCAAGAATTTAAAAATAAATTGAAAAAAATTTCAAGAAAATATAATTTATGATTTAGCTCACAAAAGTATCATTAATACAAAGTACTACAAGATAAAAAAAAATTGTATTATTGAAAGCTTAGCGTGGATTCATTAAATTCGTTTTTTGCTCCTCCTGTAAAATTACCATTTCTGGACATGTTCCCTTTTCCAAATAACCGATTCAATTATAAGGCACTTTATTCTTACTTAATAACTATTTATTTAAACGGAAGTCAAAAATACACTGGTTCGCCTTTACAACTATATGGCAACAGGTACCTGGCGGATCGCGTACCGCTTTTTCTATGCATTCCTTAAACCAAGTTTTTATGCATTAAAAATAAAATGTATTTATTTTTAACCATACATTAATATATCCCAATATACTACAAGAAATAAAAACGCAATTTTCTTGGCTAAAAATATACAGGGTGTCCTATTTAAAATAAGTAAGTTTGATACGATAACTTTTTGACCTGACCCGGTACATGCGATTTTTAGGTGGGATCATATTCTATTTAGCGTACTATCAAACTTTTATATGAAACATTTTCTTCTATTATTAGTAATAAAAAATGTAGGGCACGTTATTCCTGCCACCATCGTAATCTAGAACAATTTAAATGTCAAGTTTTAATAGCTCGAATCATGAATATTTTAAAATCGACAATTTCTCAATTTACCCTCGTATCTTTTAAACCAGCGAATATTTTCAAGTTCTGCTTTTATCATTTTTAGTTTCTCCCAAATACATCTCATGATATGTACATCAATTTTTTGATAAGTTCAATAATTACCGATATTCCCAAAAGTGTCAAAAATGGGTAACCCTGTACGTGGTAAGACCAAAAAATAAGATTTTTTACATTATTGTATTGACTCCTCTTCTAGTATAATGATTAGGAGTTCCTAGATAGTCACTCCGGGTAACACCCTTTTAAATTCCTTACCCAGTGCGAAAGTCACCGCCTAAAGATTTCCAAGAATTAGGGCCAATATTTGAATGTTACCTTAAGTTGAACTTTAGCTAAGGCAGCCTTAACGTTAAGGTAAACCTTAAAAAACTCTATGTTTTAAATTAATTGGCGCGTTAAGTCTAAGATTATCACGTTCTTAAAGACCTATATTCCTTCAGATAAGCGTTAAAGAGAACTTTAATATACTGACTTATGTGATTTTGTCCCTTAAGGTGACTTTGAAATATTGGCCCTAAGTTAATTTTTTAAATATAATTAAGGCATCTCCATAGCACTTACTTGTACTTTAATTTAGAGTACAGGGTGTCCCATTTTCGACACTTTTTAGGGTATCTCCGTAATTGTTTGTGCTATCGAAAAAGTAAAGGTGTCATGTGGTCTTTTTGGGTCAAACTTAAAATGGTAAAATCAAAATTTGAAAATTTTCGCTCAAAATCAAAAAATTGACAATTTCAAAATGATCCTATATTTTCTTAGTTAACAGAGATACAGAAAAATGTTTTATACAGAAGTTTCTTTATATTGATTGTTGAATAATCTGCCGTTTTCAGAATAAGTATACCGGGTCAGGTAAAAAAGTTATCGGACCTAACCTCATTTTTTTAAATGGAACACCCTGTATATTTTAATCTAAAATGATACTATTTTAAATTCTCCTTTCAAATATATAACACTCCATGGATGATATTCGTTTCCTAGGCGATTTATTTAAACTTTAATCCACAGTAGGCCATGAAACAAAAGCTAATATCCTAGAAACAACTATGTTGACTATTAACATTTAACGTCAATTTAATTTTTACATATTCATTTGCGAAAATAACCTATCAATATTTTGAAAAATTTGATGTGAGTTTATATTCAAAGTGGAAAAAACGAAGAAATGGCGCAAAATGTATATTTTGTCCGCTATCCGGAAAGACGGCAACCATTTAAGGACATATTCCGAACATTTGTGATGATTTCCGTTATTTTTACCTTAATCTGAATCTTTTATTTCGATTCAAAGTTGAAATAAATCGCCTAGGAAATCAATATCATCCATGGTGTGTTATATATTTGAAAAGAGAATTTAAAATAGTATCTTTTTACATTAAAATATACAGGGTGTTCCATTTAAAAAAAATTAGGTTAGGTCCGATAACTTTTTTACCTGACCCCGTATACTTATTCTGAAAACGACAGATTATTCAACAATCATTATAAAGAAACTAAGAAAATATACGGTAGTTTTGAAATTGTCTTTTTTGATTTTCCGCCTTATCTCTTAACTCTTTCAGGGGCAGTGGTACGTAAAATGTACCCAGAAAAGAAGGCGCGTAGTGGGGCGTTGGTACACAAAGTATACCACTTACAAAATGTTTTTTACCGTAACGGGCGGCGGATTAATTTGTGTACCGCTGTATTATAAGTTGCCTATGAGACAATAGAAAGTTGCTCCGGTGTTAGTTCGTGATAATTGGCATTAGGTCGCAGTAGGTTATGTTTGTTATAAACGATAGTTGATTTTGACGGCTTTCAATCTGCAAATAATGAATGTAAGTAAAATACTTTGAATTTTAGGTCGTTTTTGCTTGTAATAGTTTGCTACTACCTGCAGACTATTATCTTTTGACAATTAACACACATAGGTATTTCTCGTTTGTTTTTTCTTAGTTTTTTGTTGTGGTTCACTAATTGTACCACCAAAATAAAGATTCGTTACCATTCCGATTGGTTGGTATGAGCTATGATGATTTCTGCCGAGAATTGGGGAATGATGTTGAAGTTGAGGATATTCCATCTGACCTGGAATCTGTAATGAGTGGATCTGATGAAGAAGAATTGCCTGTAGTGAATGAAGTTCCTTTGGTTATGAGCGATTCAGATAGCGATCCTGAATACGATCTACCCTTGAATCAGTTAGCCAATAGATTGAGGCCTCAAAATCATCATCCTCTTGCAAGAAAACCTCCTGATTGGTCCAATCCGGTTACACCAACACGTCCAGCTGATTTTATATCTAAAGAAGGCATTTCGTCGATTGTAGAAGAATTAGAGGATCCTACACCTTGCAAACTTTTTGAATTATTTTATGATGACGAAGTTTTACAGAATATCGTGTTTCAAACGAATTTATTTGCACAGCAGGCTTCTAGTAAACATAGGCCGACAAACAGTGAAGAAATGAAAATATTTCTTGGTATAAATTTACTAATGGGGATTAAACGCTCTCCAAGTTACCGAGATTACTGGAGCTCAGCTCCAGACTTACATGATGACTACATTAGCTCCCTGATGCCTGTGAAACGTTTTAGTTGGCTTCTGGCGAACCTGCATCTTAACGATAATGTCCAAAAAAGGGCAACCAAACTTTGATAAACTCTATAAACTTCGACCACTTTTAAATGATTTAGGTAATAGGTTTGAAAAATATATGAATCCCACTAAAGAACTCTCCATTGACGAATCCATGATTAAGTTCAAGGGTAGAAGTTCGTTAAAACAATTCATGCCCAATAAACCCATTAAAAGAGGGTATAAGGTATGGATGCTCGCAAATAAAAATGGATATTGCCAAAAGTTTGACATCTATACTGGTAAATCTGCAGATCCAGAAAAACAGTTGGGCGCTAGGGTTGTCAAATATTTTTATATTCACCTTAAGCCTACGAAGGAGTTTATATATAAAAAAAGCTACAATAATAAAATATTTCCCCTTGCCCCACTAGGACTTTTATTTAGCCCAATTCTCTGCCCCTGAAAGAGTTAAGCAAGCGAAAATTTTCAAATTTTGATTTTACCATTTTTAGTTTGACCTAAAAAGAGCACATTACTTCTTTGATAGCACTAACAATTATGGAGATACACTATAAAACAGTGTCGAAAATGGTATACCCTGTACAACAGACCGTGATCTATCACGTCAAAAGTCATAGAAAAACTCAACGTGCAGTGTTCTTCCTGGTATTAGTTGCCCCAAAAATCCACTTAAGCTGTGTTCAGACATGAGATTTTACACGACGTTTTAGCTTTTCAAGTAAGACTGTCAGGCAAAACTAGAAGAAACGTGTCTACTATGGGATAGGCCAGAGAAAAATAATATAAAAAATATAATAAAAAAAGTTCATGAATAAGGGCACTGCAGGTTGCTATAATTATAACACCGATTCGTTGTTTGACACTTTAAATAAATATTGTAAACTGCTAAAAGAGTCTCCTCATTAAGTAGTGCCACATTTTTTCGTCGCAAACTTTTCACACTTTTATTTCCATTACTTTTTTCTTATTGCTAGTTAAAGCATGCATGATTAAAAAGAGGACACCGGCTACTAGCACATCATCTGCATCCATATCAATTCACATACAATACATATAGGGGAATTGGGCCCAAAATGACATACTCGGCTAAAATGACATAGATCGGTTATTTCCAATATAAACTCCTGGACAAAATTAACGCAACATCATAAATATGCCATATTTTTTATGCTATTTTTTTTTCTGAATTTATGATCCGATTTGAATGATTCTTTTTTTGCATTGTAGGTTGATTCCTTGACAATGTCATAGTTTTCGCTGTTTATGATAAAAATTTAATTTTCTTTATACTGGGTATACTAAAAATGCTATATTTTTTTCCGAAAATTCGCATCACCCTGTGGAGTATATTAGCAACCGAAACATATTGCAGTTGATATTAAACAGTAGGTCCATCTTTCCCCAACATTTTCTTTTTTGGTTTACTTCATTATCTCTGTTATTAAAGGAGATACCCCGTTTTATAGCGTAACATGTTTTTATAGACTTTAATATTCAACACATTCATTGTTAAATGTTTTCAAGTAGACTATGGAGGACTTTTTCTGACATTGCAAGCGATGTGTCAGCAGATGTTGTTGTGTTTTAAAGTTACAAAGGTCAAATAAAATTCGCCATACTGATAAAAACTATTCGGAAACTGCTTATTAAACGTTCGTTTCGTATGCCCAGTTGCCCGACGAGTATTTTAATTTTGAAACCTACTTGAAAACATTTAACAATGAATGTGTTGAATATTAAAGTCTATAAAAACATGTTACGCTATAAAACGGTGTATCTCCTTTAATAACAGAGATAATGAAGTGAACCAAAAAAGAAAATGTTGGGGAAAGATGGACCTACCGTTTAATGTCAACTGCAGTATGCTTCGGTTGCTAATATACTCCACAGGGTGATGCAAATTTTCGGAGAAAAACATAGCATTTTTAGTACAGCCAGTATAAATTGAAAATTAAATTTTTATCATAAGCAGCGAAAACTATGACATTGTCAAGGAACCAACCTACCATGCAAAAATCATTCAAATCGGATCATAAATTCAGAAAAAAAAATAGAATCAAAAATATGGGAAATTTATGATGTTACGTTAATTTTGTCCAGGAGTTTATATTCGCGTTAGGTCACCGTACATAGAATCACTAGGTTTGTTTTGGTTCAAACTTAGAACCGTTCTAGAACAGTCCGCACATGCGCAGTGACCTATTTCTGTTTTGGTTTAGTTAGAACCGATTCCGAACTTAAAATTTAAGCGTTTTGGTTATATTTCGAACCGGTTCGTAACCGTTCTCGAACTGTCAATGCAGTTCTAGCTTTTTGATGGAACCGATTCGGGATTTTTCGTTGCCGCATGCGGAGTGTAATAAAAAGAAGGCATTTCCCCAGCTGATCACTATTTTAAATTGTTTTTGCGTGTCCCTTTTGTGCTCGTATCTCGTGTCTTGCGTTTTGAATCTTAGTTCAGCTATATTTTTTGTTAAAGTAAAATACTATAGAATGAAGGATAATAATTCCATAGTTATGGTAGGTAGAAGTTTCTGTAAAGAAGTTAAATGCAACATATAATTTCATTTTTCAAGAGTATTGGAAAATTATTTGAGTATTTTTTGTAGGGTCAGCTTTTAAATAGTGCAGGCTTAGAATTATTGGTATCATATAATATACACTTAAATATCTGTATTTTCTGTACATAAATTAGGAAAAATAACAACTTCGTCAATTTTTGAAATTTTGAGGTTATGGGTAATTCTCTTCTCTCTTCTCTTCTTCTTTTCCAATAAGCTGTTTTGGTTTCTTCTACTGCGAACCGATTCGAAAACAGTTCGAGGATTTATTTTATTGCACATACAGTTCTGCACAGTTCTCGAACTGTCTAGAATCAATCCTTATTTTACAACCAAAACAAACCTATCTACTACTCGGTTCGCGTCAGTCGTCCTCTGTTACTTAGAGGTGTCGGGCGCAAACATTTTCGTGATGACGTCGAGATACGTTTACGTCGGTTTGAAAAGTTTTTAACGCACACTTTTAAGAAAAAGCAAAATAAATATTTTGCATTAATTTTTGCAAACTCTAGTGGCAGATCATAAAAGGTAAGGTTGTTTCCTATTAATTAACATGTTTATTTATAAACAAACAACTTAATAGATTCATAAAATCTGTCATATTAAAAAAAACTATTTTCGGGTAAAACGATATACCTTCGGTCGGGGCAAAATGACATAGTATGTCATTTTACCCTAATGTGTATGTCTCATTCTGCACCGATTTGTATTTTCCCTAACTTATCTCGAGCCAAATTATTTAACAAATTGTTTAATGCAAGTTAATTTATTTACAGATGGTCGGAAAATATAAGAGGAAGGCCAATAGACAAAGTTGGAGTCAAGAATCGATGAACCAGGCTATTCGGGCAGTAGAGAATAACGAAATGGGTTGGTTAAAAGCAGCGAATCAATTCGGCGCACCACAAGCTACCCTACGAAGGCGTTGCTGAAATGGCAAGAATAAGATCGTTCGAGGTTCAACTAAAGGTCTAGGCAGATACCATACAACATTTAATGTTGATGTTGAAAATGAACTTATTGCACATATCAAACTATTAGAATCTCGATTTTTTGGGTTGACTGCTACAGATCTCAGAAGACTAGCCTTTCAAATTGCAGAAAGTCATGATTTGGATCACCGATTTAACAGAAAAACCCATATGACAGGCTGGGATTGGTTAGCGGGTTTTAGAAAGCGACATAACAGATATAAGTTTGCGAAAGCCTGAAGCAACTAGTGCTGCGCGTGCTATGGGCTTTAACAAGCCACGAGTGCAGTCCTTCTTTGAAATATACAACAAACCCCTTTCTGATAAAAACATTAATTTTACCAGGATATATAACGCTGATGAGAGCGCCCTTTCAACAGTTCAAAAACCCCCTAAAGTATTTGCTTCCACAGGTAAAAAGCAGGTTGGTGCGATAACCAGTGCAGAAAGGGGGCAACATGTAACAGTGTTATGTTGTATGGGAACAACTGGCCATTTTGTGTCACCAGCTCTAATATATCCCCGAAAAAAAATTTTAAATTAACTATTAGATGGTGCTCCTCTCGGGACCATTGGACTTGTGCAAGACAAGGGCTGGATGACCAGACCAGTGTTTCTAAAATGGTTAAAGCATTTTTTCCAATATGTTAAGCCTAGTCTAGACGATAAATTTCTCCTTCTTGTAGATGGCTATGCCAGTCATAAGCACTTGGAAGTTCTTGAATTCGCCAAAGCTAATGGTATAATTCTTGTTTGTTTACCTCCCCACTGCATCCATAGGCTACAGACACTTGATGTTTCATTTTTTGGTCCGCTAAAAACATTCCAAGTGGCTAAAAGAACATCCCGGAAGAGTTGTAACGCAGTACCAAATCAGCTCATTGTTTGCAGTAGCCTATGGGAAAGCAGCCACCGTAAAAACGGCGACTAGTGGATTTCAAAAATGTGGGCTTTTCCCTGTAAATCCTGACATTTTTGAAGAACATGAATTTGCTCCAAGTGAAACAACGAATCGTCCCATTAACAATGTTGCTCAAACAGAAGAAGATGTCCCTCCACAAATTCAAAGAATGACTGGAAACCCTGTGACTCCGGAAAAACAAATTTCCACTATTCATAGCACCACCACTCATAGTCCTAAAGTTGGTCGCTCAAATTACTTTACTCCTAAACCTATTCAGTCCCTGTCCTGTAGCTCAGAAACTTCTGACAGATCACAATCCGTTCCTCAAAAAAAGACAACTTCGACTTCACGACCAAACAGGCCTTCTACAAAATTAAGTGTATCAGAAATATCTCCAATTCCTGAACTATCGTCCGAACAGAGAACCAAAAGAAAAAATACCCAGGGAGCCGCTGATATGACGAGCGCTCCGTTTATTAAAGAAGCTCGAAGAAAAGTTAGAATAGGAAAGGCGCAAATCGGCAAGAACTGTTAAAAAGCGAGTTAAACTAAATAATGACGATGTATATGAAGAAACGGATCCATTCCATAAGGAGGATGATGATGCTTCGTGTCTCTACTGCTTAGAGCTGTATTCAATGTCAAAAAGTAAGGAAGCATGGATAAGATGCTCAACTTGCAAGTTATGGGCGCATTGTGAATGTGCGGGCGTCAGCATAAAAACAAAACAATTTATTTGCGAAATATGCCATTCATATTAATAAAATAAATAATATGTAGGTTTTTTATATGCTGTGTAGTTTTTTTTCAAACACTCAATTAAAAAAAAAAACATTCAGTTAATGTGTTCAACTTTGTGGTATGTCATTTTACCCGTATGTCTGCCTAAAATGACATAGCGTCCCATTTTTTTTCCAAAAATTATAAAACGTAATTAGGTGTTAAATTCGTGTTGTAATAATTAAACTAGATTGTCTAAATTACGTATTTTACAACTTTGAAACTAATATCAATCTTTAGTTTCTCTCAGAGAGGCAAAAATGAAAACGGTATGTCGTTTTAGGCCCACCTCCCCTACCTGTGACGGGAACGCAGAGGACATAGCGAACAATTCAAACATCCCGAACTTCCGCGAAAAAACATTCCGCCTATCCACACCTAATGTTTTAAATGATACATTTTATTTGAACAAATAAAGCGTAAGGTAAGTCCTTATGTTAGACCCTGCCCACACCTAATATTTTAACTGATGCATTTTACTTGAACAAGTAAAGCATAAGGTAAAATCTTATGTTAGACCCTGTCCACATCTAATGTTTTAACTGATACGTTCTAGTAGAACAAGTGAAACGTCAGGTAAAATATCATGTGTGAATACAGCTTAACATTTAATAATGCCGAAACAGCGCCGTGGGTCCTTCGAAATCTCGACTGGAATTCAAGTAAGGGATCATGTTGGGTAAGAAAGTCTGTAACTTGATTGTGTATTATTTTCTCAAGTATTTCTGAAAAGACCGTTAATAGGCTAATTGGCCGCAAATCAGATAGTTGAGAAGGGTTGTTTATCTTGGGAATAAGTTGTATAATTGCATTCCTCCACAGACTTGGAAACCAGACCGGAATTAATTATGTGACAAACCTGTGGCAAGACATAGCGTACACAATAACTGATCATCCATCGCGATAATTGATAAGAACCATTTGATTTTGATTGAATAAAAAATCGATTCAATTTCCTCAATTGTATGCTGTGCATACCGGTACGGCAACTCATTGGTAATTATCCGTATTTTGCAAACGGACGATTAAACTTTTCAGGATAAAATCAAATTGCTCCTAAACCTACACTCTACACGGTGGGTCAAAAAAGTGACCATATTATTGCTTCCTGAATAACTAACTTTATTATTTAAAATTATTTTAAAAGTAAATTTGCAGCGAATATTTACAAAAGTTTTCAAAAAAAAAATAAGATCGAATTAGAATAGCATACAGGGCAGGCGAAAATAAGAAGTTACTTTAAAGAAATCCCAAAAATTAGCTATTTCTTTTTGAAATAAGTGATTGGGACTTACATGTTAACGCCTCTTATATTCTCAAACAACTTCTTTATGACTAATGACTAAAATGTTTCTAAGCAGTTAATAACTGAATATCATTGTTTTTAGTTAGTAGGCTATAGAAACAATTTTATAAAATGAAACAGAAATTATATTTGGATGAAAGAAATGTATTTTATCTTTAATTTATTAAAAAAGATGTGAAAAACATTATTTTATTTTTGGGTTTGTTCGGGTATAAGTATTAAGGATATATGGATTTACTTTTACCAAGCTAAACATTGGCCTCTAATTTCAAGAGGGTATATTGCTTGCTTATTAAAATAAATTACACAAATAAGATGGCTACATTCACAATTAGGTATTCATTCAAAACGAAAATTGGCCCGGTATTTCTATCTTTTTTTTTATGATGAAACACAAGCACTATAGGAAAAATCCTTTAGGGCACTCTGGGAGTGGTGCGTGTGCGCAAAAAGCGATTCACGTTGGTTTTGAATCGTTGGAGGAATGGGAAAAACTACCTCGGGAAGGTCGTTCCATAAGGATGAAGTCCTCCAGATGAAACAATTCTTAAATAATGAAGTTCGAGGAGTACAAAGCTTAACCACATATGGATGGGCGGCAGTGGTTCGTCGTGTATTTATGCTATTCGTCGGAATTCGGGCGGTTTATTCGATGCACTTCTAGAATTAGCACAGGTAAAATTAGTGTATAAAGTTTTAAAAAATAACCAAAGATGTAATATTAACATCTTATTGTCCAATAACATACACAGTCACGAAACTAGATCTCAAAATAATATATATTGTGTAACTACCAGGACGAATGTAGAATTGAGTAACCCAATAGTAAGAGGGTCTAAGGCTTATAATAAAATAAAAGAGGACATTAGAGATGTTAGAAAATTATGTCAATTTGTTAAACGAGTGAAATTGTATTTAGGGTTTGTTAGGAATACGTCCAGCATTGTGAATTTATTACGTATTAATGCTCGAGGCTTTTAAAATAAAGATTGTTTTTTTCAATTTCTTATTCATAACCCCTAAGGAAATATTATTGCGTCGCCAGCCTTAGAAAATATCGCGAAGATTTTCCAAGTGAAAATGCCAAGATAGAAAACATCACTGAAGAAGATCCTTAAAATCTCGGCGGTATCAGGCTAGCTTACTTTTCAAGCGCTCGTAAAAAAAGCAGCCGTATTGACGGTGGAAGCTATAGGTAGAAAAGTAAGCGGAATAGCCATAGTTCGGTCATAAAGGCAGCGTTATCCCTGCACTGAGGGCGGCGTCCGGCTGGCATAACATTAAAATTGTAAAAGCCTTTTCCATTGATTAATTGCGTCATTATTGTTTTTTGGTCAAAATATTCTCAACTACGTACAATTTCGCCATTTAGGTTACCCATAGTATTTAAATTTCTATTTTTGGGCACGCATGCTTCTAAAGTTTTCCATATGACATGATCCACAGGATTGAGGTCCGGACAATTTAAAATTATTTCCATGATTAACTGACTAAAAATAGTGATTTTCCCTTATTATCCTGCTTAGGAACCTTTGGTCAGAAAATTAGTCATACATGCCTAACGAATTGACATTTCAAAGAATCTCATAATAGTTATTTATGTACCAAGGGCGTTAAGTAGACTATAATTCCCGTAAGGCGACAGAAAGTAGGGATAATTTGGGCCTGATGTACATTATAGTCTAGTAACACCTGTGGTGTATACAATACTATATTTTTCATCTATTTAAAATATTAATAGTTAACTTCTTGCATTTTTTCTATTTTCGAAAATTTTTAGTATTTAGTGAGCTTTGATCGGCTGTCATAGAATAAGTTTGACGGTTGCTAAGGGTTGTTTATTTTAAGCGTATTTACGTTTTATAAACAAAAATATGGAACTTCCACAAACTATTTTAGAAAATGCTGAAAACGCTAAGGCAAAGTCTAAAGTCCTGTACGACAAGGAGCATGAGAATTTTCTACATGGAAAGTAAAAAACCAAATTACGGTGATTACTGAAACAGCAATGATGGCGTACTTTCAGGAGTTGGTACGTAACCATTTTGCTCATCGGTAATAATAATTTTTAATTTTTTTCACTTCCTTATACCCAGGTGAAGTCTGAACTTATAGTAAAGGAAAACATTGATATTTCAAGATATTAGCAATTAATATCATTTTTAAAAGATAAATCAAAGGGATACCTTCCTAAAAAGACAAACGTTTTGGAAGGTGAACAAGTTTTAACTTTTATCAAAAATGCGTCGAATGATACCTTCCTGCTGCATAAAGTGGTACTCGTAATGGGAGTTTTTGGCGGCCTAAGACGAGATGAGATGGTAAAAATGACCATTGATGGCAAGGGACCTGTGATGCTTGTCAAGGTCAAGAAATTAAAACTGCTATGCCAAAAAGTTTTGCCATAATCAAAGGAAACCAACCAGATGCCTTTAAATTGGTTTTACAGTATGCTTGCATTAAAGCTAAAAGGAATGAAGAAACGCAGATTCTTCCTTACATATCAACCAAATTATCGAGGGTCGTGCTTCTCTTACAACCCTTAAGCTACACGGAAAGTGGAGGAGTACTAGCGTAGGGGAGGGTTATACAGGGTGAGTTTTTGAAAGTGTTACAAGGCGATATCTTGCAAACGGTTTAAAATATTTTCTTGAAATTTTAATGAGGTAATAGTGAGATGGGGGGACATATTTAAACATATTTTTGTTATCTACCCCCTTTTCCCATTTTGAGGGGTGGGGGGTAACTTTGAAATTTTAAATGGGAATATGTACTTTTGTTTATTAAATTCGGATCTACGTAAAAAACTACGTATTTGTACAAAAAAAATTTTTGGTTAGCTCCACTGGTTACCGAATTATAATTAATTTATTATTAAATTTCTATTGGATTTAAAAAATAACTAAATTTTAAATAAATCAAGTTCATTTATTTCAAAATTATTATTCGTTTACATGGAAATGCGTTTGTTTTGACTTCAGTCAGTTGAGAATTTTTACATATCAACGATTATTTCTCAGCTTGGTCAATTGAACATGGAAGCGAATTTTAGTGTGCAAGTTGATATGTTGTTAATGTTGGGGGAGTGCAGAAGAAACTACAGACAAGCTTCACTAAGGTGGGCGGAAAGGTTTCCTAACAACCTGAAATCTCACATGGCATTTAAAAGGCTGGAAACTAGATGTCGCACTACTGGCAGCCTGAAGTCAAAACCACGATTTCGGAAGCGAACTAAAACAGATGCAGATAGGGCAGTTGGAGTTTTAGGAATGGTAGCTATTAACCCGCATGTAGGTTCCAGACGGCTTGCTGCAGATGCTGGAATAAGCCAAAAATCGGTTGTGACCATATTGCATATGTACAAATTTCATCCATACCACATTACACTCCACCAAGAGCTTTATGGGCAAGACACTGAAAATCGCGTTACATTTTGCAATTGGGTAACAGGGCAAATGCAAGGAAATAACAGGTTCCTAAAGAATGTTGTTTTTTCTGATGAAGCTAGTTTCCAGAATTGTGGCCAGGTAGGATTTTTAGTTATCCCCATTGGCGTAACTAGAATGATTTTGTAGGGGGGGCCTGGCCCCTAGTCTAGTAGGATTTTAATGGCAAGTGTCACTATGACGTATGTATGGCTTTGAACTTCAGAAACACTGGGGTGGGCACCAGACCAACCTGGGGTGGGCACGGCCCACCTGGCCCCCCCTCTAGTTACGCCTATGGTTATCCCTTGTCGGTAGAAATTATTTTTTTTTATTGTTTGTTTTCTTAAAGGTAAATAGACACAATATGCACTACTGGGCATCGGAAAATCCCCACTGGATGAGAACTGTGCCAAATCAACATCCTTGGTCAGTTAATGTCTGGTGTGGTATAATTGGAGATAGGGTTATTGTCCGCATTTCTTTGAACGCCATTTAAATGGAGAAATGTATACAGATTTTTTAAGGAACGAATTACCACTATTATTAAACCAAAACATAAATCCTGACATGTGGTTTCAACAGGATGGAGCTCCACCGCATTATGCAATACAGGCCCGTAATCATTTAAACGAATTGTTTGAAAACAGGTGGATTGGTCGAGCTGGTCCGGTCAATTGGCCTGCTAGGTCTCCGGATTTGACCCCTCTTGACTTTTTCTTCTGGGGATTTATAAAAGACAAAGTAATGGCGACTGCACCTACAACTATAGACAATATGAAAGACCGAATCCGCTTTGCCTGCTTATTAGTGACACCTGAAATGTTAGAGCGGGTACGAAATTCGTTTAAAAAAAGAGTGAGAAAGTGTTTGGAAGTTGAAGGGAGACATTTCGAACATCTTCTGAAACATGACAGGCGATAAAGGGTAAATAATATTTTTTAAATTTTTATAACCTAATTAATTATAATTCGGTAATCAGTGGAGCTAACCAAAAAAATTTATTGTACAAATAACGTAATTTTTTACGTAGATCCGAATTTAATAAACAAAAGTACATATCGACGGTAACATTTCAATATGTCGTAACTCCAAATTCGTGCAAAATGATATTTCCCGCACAAACTGATAATGTCATCTCACCTCGTGGTTATCAAAATTCTTATTGGCGTTTGTTCGGCAGAATGCGCCAATAAGAGACAAGAACAATACGTCGTAAATCTAAGAGTGCCGCAATTTGTCGTAAGTCGTTGGTTCAGACATGTTCGTCAGTGGTGTTTAACTGCAGGTTAGATAATTTTTTAGTTTTGGTAAGTAAAACCAATTATTATTTGTAATTTATATAATTAAATAATGAAATAATATGAAGAAGTAAATTATTAAGTGTTTTTTTAGACAATATAACTATTTTTAATCCATATTAAGTTAATTTTCATTAATAAAAATGTTGCTTGTCGTGAACGTAGAGTTACGCATTATTGATCTTATGAGTTACCTTACTGATTTATGATATACGACATATTATTTTTCATAATTATAATAATAATTAAAATAATAAATTAGAATTAAAATAATTTAAACGTCATATTAATAATTTAGGTAGGTATACACTTAAAATAGTTTTATATTGTATAGTTAGGTACCTATCAAAAATTAAAATAAAATATATTTTGTTGCTTGCGGCAAATCTAATAAATTGATATAATACTAAAAATAATTTACCCCAGATGGGTAAGTATGTATTTTTTTTGCAGCTTTTAAACACTGCAAACGCTACAAATTAAAACTTTTTATTTAATAATTATTTTTTTTCAGATATCACAAACGATGGCCTATTCTGATAGAACCAAACGGTTAATTAAAATGTGCTGTACAAATTCCGAAGATGCCAGCAAGAAAATCAAGACTCTTGATAATAGAGAATCTGGGAACGATATGAACGTAAATTGTATTCCACTAGATTATAATATTGAGGACATTAACATTATGGATATACCTGTCGAAATCATTGGCCACGAAAACATCGAATTTTCAACATGTAACACGTTATCCAATAGCGAGGTTGACATTATATCGGTTCTTGAGCCTGAAGATGTAGATTTTTTAGCGAAACACGTCCATGCTGCTGGTACTTCAGCAGAAGCAAATATTAATGGTAAAGAAAAAAAACAGTTAGATTTTTACGAAGATGAAGAACCAAGTGCAAATAATTTTGACATTCAAGAAGAATGCAACTTTCAAGAAAAGAAGAATGATGCAGAGAGTTTTAATGTTCAAACACAGGGGCCTGTACAAGATACAAATGAAGCCAGTGAAAACGAGAAAGACAATGATTTTAAACCCGATACCGACAGTTCAGGGGATAGCAATCCTCAATTTGAAGAACGAGAAAGCGAGTCGGAAAATGATCAGCCAACAAATAAAAATAAAAAAGGTGTTAACACAAAAAAAAATAATCAAAGACTTCGAGAAAAGGGAAAATCTTATTTGAGGTATCGCCGACCACCCAGACAAAGGAAAACATTTCACGACACGTTACGCGAAGAGAGAAAACTAGGACCTCCATGCAAATCCAAATTTTGTGAAAAATCCAATAAGCGCGAGTGTAACACTATTTCTGAAGAGAACAGAAAAGAGATTTATAAAAAATTTTGGGACGAACTATCCTGGAATGAAAGAAAAATTTACGTTATAAGTTTAATTGCTGTACACTCCACCAAAGAAAAAAAATCGACTAATGAAAATTCACGTAGAGGATCAACTATGAAATATCACCTGAAGATTGACGAAAAAATGTTTCCTGTTTGTAAAAAGATGTTTATGTCTACACTATGTCTAAGGGAACGTTCCATACTTAGCTGGGTATCTAATAGTACTCACGGGATGTATAATTCAAACACTTACGCTACTCCAAATCAAAGGCAATCAAGGAGCCACGAATTAGATTTTTTAAAAGCATTTTTAGAGAGTTTAAATAAAGTACCTTCACATTACTGCCGTAAAGAAACAGAGAAATTATTGTATTTGGAGCAGCATTTTTCAACCATCTCTGAACTTTATTGCGCGTATAAAATTAAATGTGAAGAGTCAAACGAACGAGTATTATCCAGGACATCTTTAATCAAAATGTTAACTCAACTAAATATTTCCCTTTACAAGCCGAAGAAGGACAGATGCGATACTTGTCTTCAATACGAGCTTCAAAATTTGACTGAAGAAGATTGGATTGTTCATAGAGAAAATAAAGAAAGAGCTAGGGAGGAAAAAACTAAGGACAAAGAAGCCAGTCAAAATGGATTATGCAATACGTTAACAATGGATTTACAGGCAGTTAAGGTTTGCCCATCAATTAACGCATCATCTACTTACTATAAAACGAAGCTTTGTGTACACAATTTTACCATTTTTAATTTGGCGACTAAACAATGTACGTGTTATTGGTTTAATGAGACCGAAGCTGACCTGCAAGCATCGGTTTTTGCTTCATGTTTGATTGACTATATTAGAAGACATTTAAATAATTCTAAACCAATAATCGTATACTCTGATGGATGCTCATACCAAAACAAAAACTCAGTCATGTCTAATGCCTTTCTTCATTTGTCTAAAGAACTTAACATAAGGATTGAACAAAAGTATCTTGTTAAAGGCCATACACAAATGGAATGCGACAGTGTTCACGCCGTAATTGAGCGAAAAATTAAAAACAAGCAAATTCATTTGCCCAGCGATTATTCAAGACTCTGTCAGGAATCAAGAAAAGGCGATCCATATGAAACAATTACTTTAAACCACAATTTTTTTAAGGATTATAAAAAAAACAACTGTTATCATTCCATCAGACCTGGAAGAAAAGTAGGTGATCCTACTGTCAATGACATTCGAGCCTTACGGTATCTACCCGAAGGAATCATTAAATACAAAACCAATTTTGACAGTGATTTTCTGGATCTTCCTATTCGACCAAAATCCGTAAATGTTAATAATTTTCCACCGCTCTATGACGCTCGTTTACCGATAAAGAAATCTAAATACGAACATTTACAACAGTTAAAACCAGTGATCCCAAGCGACTGCTGGTCGTTTTACGACAATTTACCTTTCAATGATAATAATTAAAATGTATTTGACTGCTAAAGATATACTTTGTTAAATTTAGTTTTAAGTTTATAGTTCGAAATATAATACGTTTTTCCTTTTAACTGTGGGAACGTTGCTTAGTTTTTACTGTACTCGTCATGTGTCAATATGTCGTAAGTTGTCGTGTTTTGCTCTTCAATAGAGCGTATGTCAAATAGTTAGTAGAGCAAACATTTTTTTGGTACAACTTTGAATTTATATCAATAGTAAAATATATTTTTTAACCCTAAAACAATAAAAGCTTACAAAAAAACAAATAGTGTTTATTTAAACAGTTTTTATCGTTCCCTGAAAAGTAGTGGTTTTTGAGTTACGACATATTGAAATGTTACCGTCGATATTCCCATTTAAAATTTCAAAGTTACCCCCCACCCCTCAAAATGGGGAAAGGGGGTAGATAACAAAAATATGTTTAAATATGTCCCCCCATCTCACTATTACCTCATTAAAATTTCAAGAAAATATTTTAAACCGTTTGCGAGATATCGCCTTGTAACACTTTAAAAAACTCACCCTGTATGGAGGAAGACATCACGTCGAAAAGCCGAATACCAAAAATGATAGCTAGCTGTTATCGAAAAAGAAAATATGTTAATTAATGTTGAAATGTAGCAGGAATCCGCATGCACGTCGGGAAACTCAGGAATGGACTCGCAAAATTTCATGGTTGGTCCAGCTTCTTTCTCAGGGAAATTCAAAAATTGTACATTTAACATAGGAAAAGCAGAATAATATTACCTAAAAATATTTACAAAAATAAATACAAATTTTGTCAATATTCTCTTTAATAATAATTACCGGGCATTATGGGAATCAACCGTTTCTAAGGTATCATAAGTAAATAATCGATAGATGAAAAATAAAATGTTTTGTCGACAATATAAGACGCGTTAACAAGCAAGTCCCAATTATTTGAAAAAAGACAAAATATATTTTTGCACACTTGTAACTTCTGCCCTATATGATATTCGAATTCGATCTTATTACTTTTAAATTTATTTTCCGAGATCTTAAAATTAGTAAGTACATTTTTCCTGCAAATTTGATTTAAAATGATTTTAAACACTAAAATCATTCAGAAAAGAATTACGTGGCCACGTTTTTTCGTGCAACTATTAGTTATGTAGAAGATATTTAATTAATAATCCTTACCTTAAACAGAAGCCAACTATTTTAGTTGCATGCCACCAGTCATTGTATTCTTCTTGAGCAGTTGGCGAGACAAAAAACCATAGAATGAATACATGGTGTGGAAGGAAGCATATAAAAAATACTGCAAAAAAATATATAATTAAACGGTTTATTCAAATTATAAAATAATAATTAATATTTAATTTTTAAATAACCCAAACATCAATATACAGTGCGGTTCTTTAATGTCCAACCCCCCCCCCCCCCCGCGGGGGGGGGCATACTAAATTTTGAACCGTACATTTTTTTTACAAAATTTTGTTGTGGCCTATAGGGGGAAGGTAAACTACTTTCTGACGAAAGAATGACATTTCTAACTGTCAAAATGGTGCATGGGCGCCATCTTAACAAAGGAAATTAAATAGGGTCTATCGAGTACTTTACGATGCCAGAATATTACGTCACTATTCGCACAAAAACAAAATGGCGACATTTTAAAAATTCCATAGTTATTAATTATATTTTTTTATTATCCTTTACTTCGTTTACTGTCTTAGAAAAATAAATACACATTGGCTGGTGTAGTAGAAATCAGAGAGCTCCACTTTTTTTTGTACATTTCATGGTGCTCAAATTCAAAATGGCGGATGGAGCAATCTTGATAAAAAAATGAATAAGAAGTGGGGTATTACGATACATCATTTTAAAGGTCCTATCGAGTACTTTACGATCCCAGAATATTGTGTCCCTATTCGTAGCCAAAACAAAATGTCGGCTTTTTGAGACATAATAGTTACTATTTTTTCTTTTACTATTTGGGACATTAAAGAATCAAATTTTAGAATTACTCCGAAGTAGAGTACTTATGAGTTTATTTTAAAATAATATTTATTACAATTATTAAGAATAGCTTAGTGTTCGAAATTATGTAACACGCTTTTTTACTGGAAAATTTCCATTATATGATATTAAAGACTGGTAGCTTCTTCAGATCACCGCCGTAGATAAGGGGGTACTGGGAGGACAGTATCCCCTCCCCCCTCTCCCCGCCCCAGAAGCGGGAATTTGCCTCGAAATGGGAATCGTAAAGTGAAGGCGGTCATACCAGTACCCCCAGGAAACAAAGCTTCGGGTGACAAAAATGAACTGACCAAATATATTATTTCTGAAAATATATAAATATAGGAGGGGAAGAAAAATTATTCCTCAAGCTGAAAATCCGTTTATAATACGTGATTAAATGGTTACTAGTGGAAAAAATAATAAATGTATTTTTAAATAGGTATTATACTTACAGAAAACAAATATAAGAACCATTCGTGCCACATGTCGTCTAGCTCTTGCTTGGGCAATACCTTGCGTTCCCTTTACATCTCCAGGCATTTCGTTCGCACTAGTATGGAGTCGAATAGCCATCAACACATAAAAAATAGCTATAATGCCCAGAGGAATAATATAATAAATAAGAGATTTAAAGATTACGTTGTACTTTGCATAGTCGGGAATGTTGAAGAACGGATAGCAGTACATAATGATCTTGTTTCTGAAATTAAATTTTAAAAATGAATTGAAAACGGATGAATCATCATATCTCTTCAAATACTGACGGGGTGTCCTATTTTCGAGGCTTTCTGGGGGTATTAAAGTTATTATCGAAGATGTGTCCTTTTTAACGAAACGAAAGATACCGGTGTAAAAAAGGATCGATATTTCAAAGTCACCTTAACCGTTTGTGGGCCAGTGGTTCCATCTTGGGACCACATTTCAAACACTAAAATCTCTGGCGTCCTAGTAAGCGTCGGCTGGAACCACACTTGTAGATGCTTTGGTGGGGATTACTGCTCGGGTAACGTACCTTCAGTTGGCTACGATATCGCAAGTGGGCTGTTTATCTTTGTGAATTGGTTTATTCCCGCGTTTTTTTGGATATACCATTTAATATCGTTTTTTTTTGTTCGTTTGGAGTTATGGCAGGTATGTTTTTAATTAATATTGTTTGTAACTATATACTTTAGCATAAACATTAGATAAATTAACAAAAACTTTAAAACAAGTTATGTTTTTGGTAGGTTATGTTACGTGGTTCCATATGGGCCCACTGGTTGGTTGGTTGGTTGGTTAAAGGCGGGGGTCGGTTTAAAGGCCCGAACTTCTATCACTGCAGCCTTCCGGCTTATTGTGTACCCTGATCTGGTTAGACTGGGCCCACTAGTACGCTCGGTGTCATATTTTTTGTGTAATTGTTTCAGAACGAAAAACAAGTTAGTTTTTCTGATTTGGAACAGATGCCTGCCGCGGACTTATACACTTGGTTAGAAGATATTCCTTCTGACAATGAATCCATTCAGTCATATTGCGATACCGACGATAACGAAAGCATTGATATGGAAATTGATTTGCCAGAAGACAATATCCAGCTTTAGAATAATACTAATGAAGATCTGCTCAACTGGGATTCTGAGGACGAGTTGCCTTTGACTGCATTTTTATCAGTTGGTAAAACAGCACCTAACTTTACTTGGACAAAATCCCTGAATAATATTACTGAACAAGTTGAGTATATTGAGACTTCCGGACCGAACATTACAAATGAGAATAATTTGGAACCTCTCGATATTTTTTGCTTTTGTTTCCTGAAGAACAACAAAAAATAGTTTTTGAAACGAATCTACAACAAAGAGATCTCGGAGATAAATATGTATCCACGACAATAAGCGAAATGAAATGTTTTCTTGGCCTGAATATTTTGATGGGTATAAAAAACTTCCCAGCTACAAAGATTATGGGTCATCTCGAATGGAACTTCGCGATCACTTTATTTCATCGTGTATGCCACGCAACCGCTTTAGTTGGCTTTTAGGTAACATTCACCTCAATGATAATTTTGTGCAAGCAATAAAAGGACAACCCGAATATGCTACGACCTCCTCTGGATATGCTGTCGGAAACCTATGCGACATTTTACCAACCGTCAAGATGTCAAGCAATTGACGAATCAATGATTCGGTTCAAAGGCCGAATTTCATATATAATATAGTAACTATATCCTTTTTTTCTCTTTTAGGCAAAACTGAAAATGTTACTGGTATGAAGAGGGGCGATTGATCGGAGAGTAAGTGATACTGGAATCATAGCACTAAAATGATGAATGAATGAGATGAATGCAATTTTCGTAATCCTGAGGATATTCAGATCATTTCACGAAAACAAAAAGATGGGTCAAGTAAAGAATTCGGTTGTATCAAACTAGTCAAAGATTATAATCAGCACATGGGCTATGTTGAGAAAAGTGACATGTTATGAGATAGACCGTAAGGCGAAGAAATGGTGGCATAGAATTTTTTGGCACTTTATTGACCTTACGGTAGTGAATGCTTATTTAATTTTTAAAGAGAAATCCATAACGTAGGAAAAACATTGTCATCGAAGGAATTTCGACTTGCAGTGGTAAATGGGTTGATTGGTGCCGACCCTGCAATACCCCAAAGAGGTAGAAAAAGCTTGGAGCCAATCGTTGTAAACAGATTCAAGCCTTATGTTTCTTTAGAACGTCGCACAAGTAACGCTGCACATATGCCGCTACATGGCTCTAAAATTCGATGCTCACATTGCACTACTAGAAAGGAGCCCCACAGGTCCAGATGGCACTGTTCCTCCTGCAAGGTGTGATTGTGCCTTTCCGATAAAAAAAACTGTTTTGCTATATTTCATAAGTAAATAATTTCGTAAAATCTGTAAAACTTTAGTAACAAATATTTAAATAAAAAAAATATATATTTTTTATTTTCCCAGTGGATCCACAGTGGAACCAAAATATTCCCAGTGGATCCACATTAACTATAAATTCAATACTAAAAACATATTCTGACAAAAAAAATAATTCGGTCATATAGGCAACCCCGTCGTATTGGTGCCGGTTTGGTTGCCAACCAACCACGTGAACCAATGACGACCGTCCAGAATCGAAATTAGTAGTAAGGATGTGACGATATTAAAAATTTATCGTTACGCGGATAATATAATATATCAAAATTAATTCTAAAAGTGGTTTTTCAGTGATGGCTATAAGGCCTTTTTTTATGCGAGGAAATAGATTGTTTATTTCCCAGTAAAGAAGGTCTTGTGGTGCCAAAATATTTCGTATAAGCATTTTCATCAAAGGCGAAGTACGGTCCAGTTCGCCGGGTAAGGTAAATAGTTTATCAGTCGGCATTGCGCATGACATCTGACGATCATCTTTGTTTACATGCGCGAGGCCATAAATTTTCCACTTTTGCTTGTAGAGTTTGGCTATCCATAGATATATGTAGGTCGGTGGTAAAAACTGATTAGAGATTATCGAACTTAGACTGAACAGAGGTATATTTCTACCTTAGGAAATTAATGACAGAATTTAGAATTATGTTACCTATAAATTTGAAGAAGAATTTGAAACAGTACATAAACAGGCATTTATTTACCAAGGTGTGCCAATTCAATCGTATTATCAACTTGGGAAGTACATTCCAGATACAAGTTTAAACTTGTATTATATAATGTGTTATAGTCATCCATTAAATAATTACATTTTTCTTGGTTATCTATATTATTACTATTGTTTAAATTCATACCACTAGCCGATATAAACTATAAGATACCAGCTTTTAACTTATAAATATAGGATAGAGTAAAATCGGAGAATATGGAATAGTCCGGGTAATATGGAATAGCTGCTAATTTTTTTGTGGCTGGCGACATCTGCAATTTTATACCTAAACTGACTTCATTCCCACTCCAAACCATTATTAACCTCAACAAGTTGAAGAACGCTGATATCAGTCATCAACTAAATCAACAAATTAGCGAAGAAGCGAAAAAATGGCGTTTCGTCCCTGAACATTTTTTTTGGTACCATAAGAACTTTGTCTGGCTTGGGTGTTGCGTTTCGAGGTCCTCGTGAAAAAATGGATGAAGAAAATATCTTTGTATATCATCAAACTCATCTCCCGACATAACTCGACTCTACATGATCACATCGAATCCTCGAATCGGATAAAGTACTTGAGCAAAACGATTACATTCGAATTATTGAATATCTTGGCTGATCAAACGCGAAATTTTATTATTAATGAATGCAAAGAAGCAAAATTTTTCACACTGATCGCTGACTCAACAACTGATGTTGCTTACTTGGACCAAATGGCTATATTGGTGCGATACGTTACAATCCAAAAAAAATGAGACATGAGCCAAGATACTATGCATCAAAGAACGTTTTTATGTTTCATTCGAATCAAAAAAGGAGATGCTGTCTCGATTTCTCATGACAATATTGGGATCTTGTTTGAAAAATATCTATTCGAAAAAATTCATCTATGTGGTCAAGCTTTCGATGGCGCGCCCGTTATGTCAGGAGAGCTGAATGGATTACAAGCACTTATCAGAAGATATGTTGGAGAGAAGGCCTTCGTTCCGTACATCCATTGTACAGCGCATCAACTCAACCTGGTTCTATCTCATGCAGCTGAAAAATTCGCCAGCCCTTCAATCAAACTCTTTTTCGCAACATTACAGCAAATTTTGAACTACTTCTCGCAGTCTCATCGGCGATGGGGAAACATTTTGGAAGAAAGCAAAAATCTGTCTCAAAATATAAAATCTTTCGGCATCCAACTTCTGGAAGAATTGAAACTAGAACTTTGTGAGACCAACTCTGACTGTCGAAGAGAGATACAAGATGAACAGTGTGCTGTGCCATTGGAAGATATCGAAAGCGAAGCGCTGTCACAGAAACGAAGACTCCACATCAAAGGCTTGAGTGATACTCGTTGGTCTGCACGGCTAAAAGCAGAATATCGAGAGAAAAGGCTACTGGAGAAGATATAATGGACGCAAATTCTCTACTTTCGGCGATCAATTGACTATTTTTACTAAATCTGACATGGTGGCATTCAGTCCTATCATTCATTGACATTGCTGAAGTGCAATTATAGAAAAACGGAGTTGATATTTTGATGGCCCAAAATTGTCTCGAAAATGTAATGAAGAACTTGCAAAACTTGCGTGAGGAGAGCAAGTATGATTCTTTCGCTTCGAAAGCTAAATCTCAATGGGAGAAGATGGGATGGAAGAATCCGGATTTTCTGATCATTAGACAACGACGAACGAAAAAAATGCCAGGCGAGAAAGCAGAGGACAGTTCTCTGGATATGGCAACAAAACATCGCATTGGGTACTTTGAAGTTCTGAACAGAATGTGCAGTGAATTACAAGAAAGGGCCAAAGGTTTTTTCAAACCTGAATCCTTCAAAAACATGGAAGAGAAAGAATTTGAAAAAAATGTGTGCAATTTGATGGAGAAATATCCAACTCTTTTAACAACTGCCCTGAAGTATGAGTCAGTTTTGCGGATATATATTTCTCACAAGAACAAGATTCTACCAAGCATAGTCCATTGCAATAACTTATAAATAAGATATTAAGTTTTTTTAACAAGATATTGCATGTTTGTTTTAGGAAATACTGAACCTCCAGCAATGGATTGTGGCTTATTAATAGAAGCGATACAGGGATATCCGTATATGTATGATTTGTTCTACACGATCTACAAAGATGCGAAAAGAAAGGCGCTTGCTTGGCAGCACATTAGTGAGCTGCTAAATTGTGCTGATGAGTAGCATTTTTTATTACTTACGAGAACTTACGAGATAAGTTCGTACGAGAAAAAAATAAGTTGGCTTCAGAAGCGGGGGCTCCCGAGATGCCCTTGTGTGAGCAGATGCTATTTTATGGAAAGTTTACAAAACATTAAAAGTCAGTCTAGACTGCTAGTTATTATTTCATTAAAGTCTTAATTAATTCATGGTTTCTTTCTAGGACTCATACATCTACCAAGAAAATGTACAGCAAACCAGCCAAAGTACGGCTTCGTCATCAGCCTCTACGTAAAGTAGCGTGACGTCAATTATGTCACCCAACACAATTACAGAGTCGCAGACAGATGACGAAGCCCCAGGACCTTCAAAAGGGACAGACTCCTTAAGCCCATATGTCAGAAAGTCACCAAGTGTGATGCAAAGCCCCACTACATCCCCTGGTAAGATTAAAAAGAAAATTTGGTTTAGCTGTTCGAGTATCATTTATTTTGGTTGTAAAAAGTTGTAAATGTAAATTAATCAGAAATATTTCTATTTTTTTACACTTTAATAAATTTGAGGTAAAACAACAATGGGGACTTGCAATTATCATTTGCTAATTATTTTTGCTTTTTATTTACTTAGATTTGGTTACTTATCTACAATACCTCCCCAAGTAGCATTTTTAGATACATTATGGTCAATGTATCGTAACTATCGTTTCTGTTTCCGATCAAAATTGGAAACTGTTGGCAACAAAACTGGAAATATTTTCGAAACGTATACATTTTAAATGGGACATTTACACGTGTTTCCAACTGGTTGGTACTAGCTGTGACTTTCACTGTTTCCATGCACAATCGAAACTTTTATCGAAAATGTTCGAAAATATTTCTAAACTGTTACTTCTGTTTATTCAAAAATGACAGTATGAAGGGGCGGGGCTATGTTAAACCATGCGCAAAACAATTAGGATCACTGTTGTAAAATAAAAGAAGAACAATATGAAACAATAATTTCGCCATGATGAATTCGTTATAAGTATATTTCCTATAAGTTATTTTATTTCATATAGGTACCTAGTTATTACACATAAGAACCAAAAAATCATTGTCGCAGTAAATTTTATCGTGCAGTTTAGTAATTTGGCTTTATATTATTAACGTGCCATCGATTTATTTGCATTTACAGAAAAAAAAATATACTTTATCAAAAAATAGAAATAAAAATATTTTGAAAATTTTATTTATTTCTTTTATAAATCGACTTAGCTAGAAAATGACATTTATGTAATAACTTTTGGCTTTTCAAAAGATGCAGGAATTTCATTAAAACTCATTTTAACAAAATAAAAATTCATTTCACAAAATGGCCGCTAGAAAGCAATAAATTATTCTGGTCCAAAATGGACTCAACACAGTGGCGTAACTACCGTCGGTCTGGCCGGTTAGATTGTTCGGGGCCCCGAGCACCAGGGGGGCCCCAAAAGTGGTGAACGAAAAAAAAAATTGCTGTGTTGACTTTTTGAGAGATCGTTTTAGAAATTAAAAATTATTAAACTTACCTGCGAAATACAATGGGCCAGGATCGTTTAAGTTGCACAAGTATTTTGTCTATCGAACATAGAATAGCCAATCGTTTGAGAAGTAACCTTAATCAAATTATTCGCATGTTTGCTGATGCAAAAGTGAAGCATATAAAATTCTAAAATTTAATATGAAAATTTCGAAAACTTGGCATATTATGGACTGTTTTTCATTTTCGTATTATACCATCAGAATAAAAAGTTTAACATAGCTCGATTTTTTTTCGAACGTCTCCGTATCCATACCTCGAATCTCGTACAGCACCAAATTACCGTAAATTTGAACACCGAAAAAATCAATGTCCCCGAAATTCCCGTTAGATTCTTCTTCGACTCTTGTTCGGTTCCCGTAATATTGAATGGAATTCCCAGTTTTGAGACATTATGAATCTCATGGGAAGGAAACGGGAACCCGTTGGGTATGTAGAGCCAACAGTCTGGCGTCACGAGAGGAGCAACCTTTCCAAACAAACTAGAATCCTATAAGAGATTTTTTGAAGCATCGGTACATGTTTATAAGGAATAAATAAGCAATTTTCTGATATTATTTTTATATTATATGTTATTATTGATTCATTTTCAGAAACAGATTGACGTAAGTGTTTTTTGAAGATTTTTAATCACCGTCTTGTTTGAGGTTATGTTATTATTGTTTGCATAGGGAGATTTAAATAGTTATTTTTCTGTTAAAAACAGATTTTTGCACTGTATTTATCAACATAGAGTATACCCACCCTATAGCTTGGGATATTATATAGATTGAAAATTTGCAAAAATAATTCTGTTTCGTACCTGATGTAAACATTAAAATGAAAACTAAATTTTAAAGTTTTTTACATTGCCTGCAAAGAAGGAAGAAAAGGAAGTCTGGATATCACCTTAAGGTATCTACCATAAATATATTAAAACAATTATTGGGTAACCCAATTATTTATGTTAATGTCTGCTTTACATATTAGTTTCTTTTTTTAGACAAGATAGGGAACCTTCCCAACATTTTTGATTTGCCGTTTTGTGAACCAAGACAGCTACGCTAGGCAGCATGGAAAATTACAGACCGACCTATTAGCTCACGTAAACACTATATAGTTTTGTTCTCGAGGCCGGAAATGTTCATACCTATAAATAAATAAATCACTACTTTGCAATAAAGTATAACGTTTAAATGTTAACCACTGAAAATTTAAAAAATAAATACAATATTTATGAATATATTATTCTACTTCTTTAATTAATGGATACTGAAAGTTAGTAAGTGCTACACATAACTGAAATTTTGAACATATAATGTTATGGTATTTGTTGCAAAATAATGTAACATTTTATTCTGTTTTCCTCTCTCGACATGGATTCTTGTCTTCACAATGGTCTGGGTTGCATAAACCCGAGCTTCTGTAAATTGAAGAGTGCTCAAAAATGATGGTATATTTGAGTACATTAGATGCAGAACTCGGTTTTTGCAAATTTGTAAAAAATGATATTATTTTAGTATTAATACATTAATGCATTGCCTATTGCCTACATAAGAAAACCAGATGCATAAGTCGGTGTTTTGTAGAGTAAAAATCATTTAAAAAGCTAGCAGAGATGCAAAACTCGGTTTTTGTTTCGACCTGTCAGATGCAAAACTCGGTATTTGCCGTTGACCAATCAGGACGCTAATATACGCATCGCGTGACAATCACCTGTTTTGAACCATGCTGGCGCTGTCAGTGCTTACTGAATTTTAAACAGGCCATTAGTTAGTTGAAGTAAAACCAAAACAGTATTTCTTATTCGTTTTTTGACGCATTATTATAATATTATTTAACATGGAATTACATGTTAGCGTTACACCTTCCCCGAAAGGCAAAGGTAGAAAGAAGTCCCGCCAACCTGAAAAATGGATAAGATTCAAAAAACAAACTTTAAGGTAAGAATTGTTTCTATTTATTTAGGCATCATTGTACTGTACGTTCTGCTTTTTTTAGGCACAAACCACAAGCTTTGCCAATATATCCGAATTGTGTTCATTCCAAAGCTGTTTTTTCATGTCGATTGTTAACAATGAGAGATATCCAGCAATTTCACAGTATGCTTTACTCCACAACTGAGAAGATTAAACAAGATATTGTTATTTTAAAATTCTGCGCGGAAACAACACCTAAGAGATCTTCTAAAAATTCTCACAGAATTTCTATTAAATACAAAGTTCCTACGGTCACGGGTGATTTAAAACGAGTATGCAAAAATGCTTTCCTAGGCATAACTCATTTCAGCGCAGATAGAATTGAAAGAATTGTGGCGAATTTTGTGAGATCTGGTCAAATTCCTAAAGAAAAAAGGGGAGGTAATCGAATTTTGGCCAAAAATGATGCTGCTAAATTATTAATTAAGCAATTTATTGAAAGCCTAACTTGTGTAGAAAGTCATTATAGCCGGGAACTTACATCTAGACTATACCTGAGATGCGATTTAAATTTTAAAAAATTATTTGACTTATATCGTGAGAAAAATCCAGGTTCTAATGTCAAATTGTCTTATTTCCGGACCTATTTGAACGAGAATTACAACTTGTCTTTTGGTACCCCATTAACTGATGTGTGTTCGACATGCTTGCGTACAAAAGAATTGTTAAAGAAAAATAATAATTCAGAAGAAGAAAAAATTAAAATAATAACCGACCAAAGAGCACATATTTTACGAGCTAAGGCATTTTATGGTTCACTGAAAGCTGAATCAGAACATGTGCAGATTTTTTCATTTGATTGCCAAAAAAATTTGGCTTTACCAAAGTTGCCAGACCAATCTGCCTACTTTTCGCAGCAAATTAATTTTTATAATTTCACGATTGTAAAGGGCAACTCAAAAGCCAAGATAACTCCTCAAACAGCTCATTCCTACTTATGGTTAGAGTCTCAGTATTGTAAGAACTCCAATGTTATCGCATCAGCAGTACATGATACTTTGATAGCTAACACATTTCCAGAAAATATTGAAAAAATTCACTTATTTGCGGACGGATGCGGGGGTCAGAATAAAAATTCGGTCATGATGTCCATGTTAGCTTACTACTTAGGACATGAGGCACCTGCCAATATTAAATCATTGGAAATTACTTTTCCTATTGTCGGGCATTCATTTTTACCTCCCGACAGGGTATTTGGATTAATTGAGAGAGAATTAAGAAAGCTGTCAATTATAGTTAATAGAAGTGAGTATGAAACTATTATTGAAAAATTCTCGACCATTCATAAGCTCGACGAAGACTGGAGTATTTTTGATTGGAAAACAGCTGCAACTAACATAGTCAAGAAACCTGCTCAATGGCATTTTAAATTCAATGAGTCTAAAAGATTCATTTTTGCTAAACAAAAATTAAATAACAATGTTACAGTGCGTGGTGAAGTATTTTACAGGTCGGATTTTTGTTCTGAAGGTAGCATAATAAAAAGAGGGAAACATCTTTCAGGACTACGCCCTACAATAGTTTCAACGGGGAACTCTTTGAGAGGAGACAAATCCTCAATTGCTAGCCTTTTACAAAAACACTATGGCCCGGAGTGGAGAGAAATCCCAGAATTGAAATTCTACCAAATTGTCGATTCGCCAAGCAAGCCGAGTGACCACACAAGTGATACTGACGATTTAGAGCAAACAATGCCAGAAACATCTTTTTTTAGAGTTTAAGGAGTTTAACTATCTATGTAACCGTTATTTTTTTTATTAAACATTGTAATTAAGCAACGCTATTTTTATTTTTCTGTATTTGCACTTTTTAGTTGCAAAACTTTGTTTTTGATTAAGCCAGATGCAAAACTATGTTTTTGAATCCTTTGATTTGAATTATTTATTAAATTACCTAATTCTAAACATTTTTTTTGAATTTTTTGGGTGAAAATAACTTTATAACGTACTACTATAACAATTCTGCAATTTATTTTTGTTAAATAAACTTGTTAGCGGTTTTTCATGTTTTTCTTAAAATGACGTAACCTGCAAAAACCGAGTTCTGCATCTAATGTACTCATTTAAATGGACGCATTCAGGTAGCAACTCTTCTATTAAAAAACCCTCGTCAGCTAGTATAAGATTCCCAGATCATTTGCCTTAGCACTTCACAGTGCTCTACTAATGTTTTGCCGGAAACTGATTCTGGACAAACTCAAACAAAACCATTTAGAGCTACACCCACTAATACTTTCCATGTATTACGGTGTTATGTATACGAGCTATAAGACTACCGTGAGGGTTTCCTATCTTTTCTAAAAAAAGAAACTATTTTAAAAAGCAAACATTAACATAATAATTGACTTACCCAATAATTGTTTTCATATATGTAGAGGTACCTTATAAGTGATATCCAGTCATTCTTTTCTTCCTTTGCAAATTTACTTCTCATTATAAAACACAACCATTTTTGCAGATTTCGATTCTATAATGAAAAATATTTTAAGCTATATGGTGGTCGGCATACTTTATGTTGATAAATACAATACAGTAAGCTTTTTTTACAGAAAAATAACAATTTAAATCTCGCTAAACAATAACATAACCTCAAACTTGTTCAGATGGTGATTAAAACACTTACGTCAATCTGTGGTTGAAAATGGATCAATAATAACACCTAAAATATAAATAATATCAAGAAGTTGATTTTTTATCGCTAACACCGATGCTATAAAAATTTCTTATGGGAAATTCAATGCAATCTTGTGTCTTACCAAAACATTATAATTTTAACTAAAAATGTTTCGAAAAATATTGATCTTGGAGTGTCGTTAATGTATCGACACTATGGTTTGTAAAATATTTCGGAACAAGGACGTGACTTTACACACACACTTTAAGTGTTTCTAGTAACTGGATGCGAAAATGTGTCGTAAAAGTTTCGTAACATATGTGTCTCGATACAACTTTATAATTTTAATCGAAAATGTTTCGATACGTTTCTCAGCAAAGAATGTGTGTCCAATTTGTGTCTAAAATGCTACTTGGGTCCCATAAGAATATCTACTATAATGTGATTGTTTTTGTAGGCAGCACTAAAAGGAAAGGTGTGTTTTATATTTTCGTTGATGCACGGATGATCATGCGCAGAAAGCAGTTCCTATTTGTGTTTGAATGACATAACCTTTGAATGGGCGTTTTATATTCAAAGGGCATAACTTTTGATTAGGAAAGCTAGTCCAAGGGCATAGCGAACGTAAAATATGTTATTGGGAATGGTGATTGGTGGCCTTTTCACCTCGTTCAATGCCTTAGAGACGAATAATTTGGAGAATTCTAGCAAAAACTTGGTGCAGCTTTATAAGAAAAAAGCCAAAACTGTTAGTTCTGCAGCAAAAACTGTACCAAGATATTTAAATCCATCGTCGGTTTATTACCATGTTACTTGGGCCTGTGTTTTTGGTGGACGAGTTTTTAAAAGTAGATGCAATGGAATGCGAAAATCGCGGTAAAATTATTTCAATTACTTAAATTAATATAGCAACACTGATATCATACTTTTTTTTCATGACACTAAAAAAGGAAGATATATCTAAGGCACAAATTAGTGTTCGAATTTCTGATTGTGGAAACAAATTTGTTGTTCTAAAATCAGAAAATACACATAATCATGTGGTTGATCAGGTATGAATACCCAAATAGCATTCTTAGACACAAATTTGACACACATTCTTTGCTGAGAAACGATTCGAAACATTTTGGATTAAAATTAGAAAGTTGTATTGACACACATATGTTACGAAACTTTATCGAATCCAGTTAAAGACATTCTTGTTTCGAAATATTTACCACACAATGGTATCCATTAATTTTCGAAACTTACAGAAACAAATACCCAACCATTGTTTTCTGTGCATACAACCAAACCTTTTTTTTCTGTGGTATTCACCATCACCAGCACCTTATTTTTCTGCATTTTGTTAATTTGTTTTTTTTTTAATCATTTTAACTCTTTTACGTTTATTTTTCTTGATATGGGAAGAAAACAACAATTTAAACATTCCTTAAGATATTATAAGACACTGAAATGAAAAAAACTGAAATTGAAAGGAAAAAGGCAAAACCACAGCCTGCTTTTCCAGTTAGTGATGTCCGAAGTGGTAAAAAGCCTTTGACCCAGGTTGCTAACAGAATACATTAAACTTTGTCTCTTAGTGAAAGAAAAAAAGCAGAATATCCAATTTTAAAGAATAGATTCCACTTGAATACTATCGATGTTTCGAAAGAACACGTATTAGAGAAGGATTTACATTATCTGCAAACAGAATTTAGGACAAATGGTTCATGTCAAAAGAGCATGAAATAATGAGTATCATTACTGCCAAAATAATCAATAATAAAGTATTTGTAAAGCCATCAAATCCAAATAAAGTATTTTTGAGCAACCTAGCTATTGACTCCACTTTTCTAAATATTTTTATATCGGATGGCACTCAATATTCTTCTACAAAAGAAATTGATTTAGATTATATTACATGTAAATTAATAAGGCTAAAATATAAAAGTAATTTTATATTTATTGCCCTTTTGCACGCTTTGCCTGATTCATAAAAATAAAACTTGATTCTGAAAATTTGACTTTTATTTTGTTTACTCTCTGTATTATATTTCCTGAAACAAAATAAGGTAAAGTTACAATCTTGTGCCCACACAATGAAAGAATTTTTGGTGAAATCCCAAATACATACAGGATGTTATGGAAATGACGTATTATATTTAAATGGGTGACTCCTGGGGTGTCCTAGAGAAGCGCTACATATATTTTTTTTTAAATCGAACGTCTAAAAAGTGGGGTAGATCACCCCTAAACCCACACACAACTCCTCGGCACATTCATATATGAACATATAACATTGCCCAGCTGGGTAATCAACAGATGTTCAGGCACAATGTTGCCAAACTGTTTAAAAGTGTAACACTTTAGTTTCTTATAAAAATATGCTTACTTAGAAAGTAAATCCAGAACGCGATTAAGGAATCCAGGGCACAGACCCCTTCAGTTCTTTTTTCTATGGCAAAAACTTTATATTCATCACGTGTCGTGATGATAGTGTGGGAGTGCATAATAAGCTTATCACTAAACCTCATTCGGCCTCTTATTTCCAATCTCGGAATATAACCGGCATAAAGTCGAAAGAAAAAAACACAGTGAAACAGAAGAAATTGCATTAAATCACTTAAAGAACACACACAGACACCCACGAGTTTCAAATTAGTTTTTTTGAAGATATGCACCTATTATCAGATGACACGAAAGTACTAAACACTAACGCATAAACACTTTAAAATAGCACTACCGCACATATAGAACAAGAGCACTTAATCATTTCGCAATAGAAATAATAAAAACCCTAATTTCTATGGGCCATTAACACTTTACTAAAGATAAAATGAAACAATTATGTTAACAATTGACAGGAACTACCCTTTGAAATAAATGGTCTAGTCCACCTTGGACTTTCTTTCCGAGAACTCTCCGCTAGCAGAGCCAGCGCGGTTGCCATTTCCGAGACTATAATTATACAGGAAAGTAATATTATAGAAGGAAATTAGGCAGTTTAATAATCTCATAAAACATCGAAAGTGGCAACGCTACATTTTTAGATAGACAACAGACACGTGAAGATAGGAACAGGTTAAAAGGTTAGTTTCAATATTTTTAGATGTCGAATGCCATTGTATGAAAGAATTATATTATTTCCCTACTACCAGCTGATAAAATCTTATAGAATAGGGGCGTATTTTTCTCTACACGATAGCACTTTAAAATACTAATTCAGATTGAATGGTACTTAGATGTGTTCACGAGATACGCGATGTGAATTTATATGACTTTATTTGGTATTTTCTGACGGTTTTTGTTCGGTTACCTGGTGTTTTTTTATAAATTAAGTTGGTTTTAAATAAGGCCGAAAAGGTAAATAAAAATTTTTTCTTCTAAAGGGTAAAGTGGCATTTTAGTTGTTCAGATCCGACGGGTGTCGTTTGAATTGAACAAGTGAGAACATACCTGACCATTATAAACTCCGCGGTGGTTTGTTCGAGTTAGTTCAAGTTTATAAATCAGAGATTGTTTCCCAGTGAACTGAACTGAACGTAAAAGTTTATAATAATGTACCCTGAAATCTGTCAAGCGTTTGTTGATTTTCTAAAGAGTTTACCATGAAGATTTGGCAACACTGTTCAAGATTCACTCACGTTTTTCGCCATATGTTCTTTTGTTTGCCTTCCTGGCAGGAGCACCATGTTGTAATTTTTGGTTTGATATAAGGTCATGTACAGGGCATATTAAATTAAAGCGCCATTTTTGGATATTTTTCTTCAATTTGTTTTCATCTCAGGAATTGCCGGTTTAAATATAATACGTCATTTCCATAACACCCTGTATGTAAGGTGTTGAAAAAAGGTCGGTACCCAGGAATAACTCCGATGTATCGCATTGCAGCGGAAAATGTCTGGGGAAAAAGTTGTTTGGTTTTGTTATACAGGGTGTTATGGAAATGACGTATTATATTTAAATCGGCAATTCCTGAGATGAAAACAAATTGAAGAAAAATATCCAAAAATGGCGCTTTAATTTAATATGCCCTGTACATGACCTTATGTCAAACCAAAAATAAGCACATTGTGCCCCTGTCAGGAAGGTAAACAAAGCAACATATGTCAACAGTGTTGTCACATCTTCAGGGTAAACTCTTTAGAAAGTCAATAACCGTTTGACAGATTGCAAGTTGTTTATTTTTCAGGGTACATTATTATAAACTTTTACGTTCAGTTCAGTTCGCTGGGAAACAATCTCTGATTTATAAACTTGAACTGACTGAGTTTATAAATGCCACTTACCCTTTAGAAAAAAAATGCAATTTTATTTACCTTTTCGGACTTATTTAAAACCAACTTAATTTATAAAAAAACACCAAGTACTCACAGCACAAAATCACATAGTTTTCGCGTCACAACACATCTAAGTACCGTTCAATCTGAATTAATATTTTAAAGTGCTACTGTGTAGACAAAAGTACGCCCTTATTGTCTAAACAACACGTTGGTTCCGTCGTTGAGTATGAAAACGGCGGTCTAATTTTAGAGGAACATGGAAATGACGTATTATTAACAGCTCATCTGCAAAAAGATTGCATATTAGTGCTGGGCGATGTTCATCGATGTTTTTAAAACATCGATGTTAGAGGTCAAACATCGATGTCGACATCGATGTTTACCTTTCGAGGTTCAATGTTATAACAAAACAAGAAAACTAGGTTGTAATCTTAAACTCAATTTTCCCAGCACAAGAAAATAAGAGCGAAAGCTTTTGATTTCATTTGCTAAAAGCCTTATTAGAGTCGACAATAAAAATTTCCGGTGCAATGGCAATTATAATTGCACGAATTCATGCGCAGTAAACCGTTTTCGATCAACTGGCGCCTTGCTGACAGTCAGAACAGCAGTTGGTAGTGTCGAGATCTCTAAAATACCCCCAGAATTAGAGATGGGCAAACCTATTCGTTTTGACTGGCAGCAAAGATCTTACTGGCAGTTAAAGCAGCTACTGCTACTTACAAATGGCAGTAGCCATTAGCTGTTCATAGGTGCTTCGTCCAATTAATAAACATTTAAAAGTAACAGAATAATCCATCTCTACCCAGACTTGCACCGGCAATGGCAATGAAAGTGGCGCGTGCCCCATTTCTGGCAATGCGAGACAGCTCAGAACGGTGCACTGCGCATGAATCCGTGCAATTTTAATTGACAGAAGGCTAGAATTGCCGACTGTAATACGGATTCCATTCTCGCGGCGCAATTGCGAGAAGTATTCTTATAGCTTATCCAGAACGAAATTTTTTTTTTCCAAAGCCGGCGAAACTATGGCCCCAAAAACCAAATAGCTTGCAAGGAATCATCATTAATCTAGTTTTACAAAAAAAAAATAGTTTACAAGTTGTTAGTGACTGGAATTCATGCAGTTATAAAATATTATGTTTTAATATTTGCTTTATTTTGTTGTTTATATTATTTTTTAAAATTTTTGTTTTTTGACGTTTCATAATTTTTCAATTCTTTCTAATAACAAATTTATTTTTATTTTTTATATCTAATTTATTCCTAATCGCAAATATACTTTTTTAAATGTCGATGTTTGAACATCGATGTTCCGTTTCGATGTCCCAGCACTATTGCATTCGACTAGACGGGCCCATTTATTTTAAAGGGAGGGAAGCTTAGACTCGAAGGGTCTGTCAACATAATTATTTCATCATTCTTCTGATTAGGCCATTAGAAATTAGCGTTTTTATTATTTCTGAATTTCTATTGCGAAATAATTTGTATCCTATAGTGCTGTTATTTTATGTGTACGGTAGGTTATTTGTAAAGTGTAATTATGCGTTAGTATTTATTGTTTTTGTGTAATCTAATAAGTGCATATCTTCAAAAAAAAATAAAATTGGAAACTCGTGGGTGTCTGTGTGTTTCTTTAAGTGATTTAGTGCAAATGTTCCGAGAGATTGGAAATAAGAGGCCGAATGGGGTTTAGTGGGTATAAGCTTATTTGCAGTTCCACATTATCATCAAGGTACGTGATGAGCATAAAGCTTTTCCCATAGAAAAAGAAACAAAAACCTGAAGATGTCTCTGTGCCCTGGATTACTTGCTAGTGTACTGGCACCTGGATTCACTTCTATTTGGATACTAGGTAGCTAAATATTTATTTTTATAAGAATCTAAAGTTTTACACAAACAATTTGGCAACATTGGGCTTGAACATCTGTTGATTACGCAGCTTGGCAATGTAATATGATCGTATATGAATGTGCTGAGGAGTAACCGGGTGGGTTTAGGGGTGAATTACCCCACTTTTTAAACGTTCGATTTAAAAAAAAAAAAATATGTAGCGCTTCTCTAGGACACCCCAGGAGTCACCCATTTAAATATAATACGTCATTTCCATAACACCCTGTATATCCAATTCAATTCCTCCATAAAAAAAATTTTGCTAATGATATGATAATTTATGTATAAATGTTGAATTTGTTAGAATTAAATTTTATAAGTGTTCTGTTTAGTGTATAATACTTATAAACTATATTAACAACATTTTACAATGGCCGATAATCCATCAACAATTATAATAAAATCATTGGACACAATGATCTTTCCAAATATTCAGGTAACTTTTTTTTATATGTATCATAGGACGGTGGAAATTCTAATTACGTAATATCAATATTATTTATCACCCGTGTGTGAGGTTGGTTTTGAAAATTTTTATATATTACCTAATATTTCTGTTATTTTTTATCCGTCTACAACTGAACAAGTGCGACAAATAATATGGACCTACGCTTATGTGTTTGTGTATGTGTATATCATATTTTGTTTTTATCTTGTTTCAGTTATGGTAAAATAGATATTACTTCAAATAGTACTATTATATTTGTTTGCCTGAAATATACTCCCAAACACGAAACACTACGCCAAAAGTTTGGTAAATTACCTGTCCACTATCTAAAAACTAAATTGGGTAACGAGTCATAGCTAAAGTTGTTTGAAACGGCTCTAAAGAGGTACCAGTTTAATGTCAAGGATGATACTATAGCTATAGAAACCGAAAGGCTTGAACCACCACCATCAATAAAGCCATCAAGAACAAGAAAACCAGGAACCAAAAGAACGCATATTAATATACTAGATGATTTTACAATAGTATCGACAAAAGAACAACCAATGGCAAAGAAGCAAAATGTGAAAATTATTCAAGACAATAATAGTCGTATAGAACCCGGGGTCCTGAGACAATTTAGTGCCCTTTTGGCACATCATATGATACAACTAGCGCCATCTATCGTTAGTACATCAAGTTGCCACCTTTGGTCAGAGCGCGATCTAAGTACATCTGCTTGGTTACAACTAGCGCCACCTATGACGCGTGAGCCTCGCCTCATGGTTAAAATAGAATTCTGTTTTAAAAGTATTATATAAATTAATTTTTGACTTATCACAATTTGTTGTGGAATGATTAAGTTATTATCTGAATAATACTATACTACTATGCGCTGAACTTTTTTCCTAATTGCGTAAAAATAAAACAAGATATGAAATATACAACATTTATTAGATATTTAATTTTTACATAATAAGTCCAAATATGATTAAATTACAATTTTGAGCGTCTCGGGTGAAAGGCAGCTGGCTTCATATGGAAGTCACCATGAAACAAGTCAATGAAAGTTCTTAAACCTTCACACACCTCTGAACGACAGGTATTAAGGATGGTTTGCTCCCCCTTGGTTATGTAACCACTCAAGTTGCCACACCTTCTACATTGGTATACAAGACGGTGATGGTAGTTGACTTGTTGTTGTTGTTGTTGTTGTGCTTCCATGTTCTATGCACTAGAAAGAATAAAATAATAAAATATAAATTTAAAAAATAGTTACATTAAACTTACATAAATATCGTATTTGTTGAATTTTTTCCTTTTCACTTTTATCAATTCCTTCTACACGTGGTTAATCTAAGAACATATTTGTTCTTTTGATCCTGTGCAAGTTCTTCTCGTTCCAAGCAGGCATTTAAATTTGTAAAAATCCTTCTGTAATTTTTAATTTTCATTTGCAAGTCCTTCTTACATTGGTTCCATTTTTCATTTGAAGCATATAATTCATAGAGGGTATTTTAATTTTGATAATTCCTCTTCATAATCACTTATTAATGCATATGCAATGTTATTCTGTTCCTCTAGATTAGATTGATTTTTCTTTAATAAGAGTATTGTTGATTCCAATTCAATATTTTCCTTCAAAATATTAACTTGTTTGGTATAATTAACAGAGTTTATTAAATTTGTTTTATTGCTTTCACATGTTTGTAATTGTTTCATGCATAAATTTGTCACCATTAATTCTTGTTCATACAATTCAATCGTATTATCAACTTGGGAAGTACATTCCAGATACAAGTTTTGTATTATATAATGTGTTATAGTCATCCATTAAATAATTACATTTTTCTTGGTTATCTATATTATTACTATTGTTTAAATTCACACCACTAGCCGATATAAACTATAAGGTTACAATATATTTATAAAACATTTTGGATGAATGTACACTGTACAGCTTGAATGACCACGTTATACTAAAGGCAATTTATTAGTGGTATCCTTTTTGAATGTATTCTTTCAGTTTAGCTCGTTTCTCTTCGTGGCACTTCATATGGGAACAAATACAGTTCTTAGAGAGCAATAAACCACTCTTATTAATTTCTTCATAACACAAATAACATTGGTTTCTCCTCACAATTTCATATGGTTCTCTCTGTCTGCTGGAAGTTTGAGCTTGCCAATCGCTTTAAATCGTTGAAGACTGGTTGCCACCTCTGTAGTAATGGAAGCAGATTACTCGTTAAAAGAAGAATATTAATTAATTTATTAAAAGTTAATCATTATAGCCCCAGGGTAGAGTGTCAGTATAAATATAATTTGTTATACGTTTATCATCATATGGACTTAATGCAGTTTTATTTTGTTGAATTGTAAAAACATCATGTTTCTCTGATCTTATAAAATTTTGCGAAACCTCAAAATTTGTTTTATTAAATAGACATTCATAATAGTCTCCAAAAGAAATAAATTTTAATGATGATGATTGAACACCTTTTGCCTTTTTAGTTACACCAAAATTTGACATAATATCTCCATAAATATTTTTCGAAAACCCATCCGTTTGACATCTTCAATTTTGCGAGCCAGGTCTGTATCAGTTTTAAATACTTTCAAACAGTATAATTTTGAGCGTACACCAATAAATTCAGTCATAATGGAACCATTGTTTTCATCCTTCATTAATCCCAACACTTTTTTGTTTTGAAGTGGAATATTATAAATGTTATTTTCTGGATAGTCTGAAGTATCAAATTTATCAATATCCTCTCGAATATGATCATATATATTTTTCACATAAAAATGATATATTAAACTATCAGTATCTGTGTACAATAATTTTGAGCCACATCTCTATATTTTTTAACATTCTCAATGGTCTTACCGAACACTGCATTATTTTGTAATTTATAACTATTTTTCTTAAACTCAGTTGTACTATTTTTTCTAAGTTCATTATTTAAATTAATACATTTTTTTAGCCTAACTCCATGGCTTGTTTTAAATTTCTGTAATAAATTATATAGTTTTCTTATCGTAAAGGGTTGTTAAAAGTTTCGGAAGATTAGATGTTGAAGTAGGTGGTACTAAATGTTCCGGACAAAGTGGTAAATAGGTCAAATAAGTGTTTGGGATAATGAAGGTCCACTTCAAAAATGTACCCGTATTCACTTGCATCGGGAATATTCAATATAATTATTTCCTTGTAAATGTCATCACCACATATCCATTGAAATTCGCCCGTGGGTAGAGGAAAACACATCGCAGCTCCATACAGATTGTTGACATCAAAAAACATCAGATAAGAAGATGGTTCATTCGGTTTATAATCAGATCCCATGTATTTGTTATTAGCTTTGCCATATCTGTTGGAACATTGAGAAATTCCTCCCCGTATACCCCTTTCAATAAAGATAATCATATCAATGTCTGTTAAAAGGGTCAATTCTATTTGGATGACCTTCAACCTACAATCATAAGAGTAACCGGGGGCTGTGAAATAAGAAATTCATATGTGTTAAGACATTCATTTCTATAATTTTCAAAAACATCCACAAATAGCAAGACATCAGTTTTTAGATAAAGTTCCGCATACTGTTGAAGATTTGAAATATTAAAAGAAGACCACACATTGCTGCATGGTTGTAATCATCATTAGATATATCAGAATTTGTAATTTTGCTATAAAACTTTTTTTTTGGTGGTAAACATGTGTTTTGCAACTTTTTCCAAGAGTCAATATATTCGTAAGGAAAGATGCCTTTCTCGTTACCAAATTAAATTGTATATCGTTTGTATAATATACCCTTGTGATAACCTTTTCATTTTCATTTAAATATGATGATAATTTATCCAAACTACTAGCCATAAATCTATATGAATCTAAGAAACGAAAACTTATTTTTGAATTTGCAATATATTTGGTAAAGGAAATATACATTTCCTTGTTAATAGGTAGTAAACTAATTGATCCTCTAATTCCAGTAGGAAGTTCTTTAATAATAAAATGACTGTCATATCCTGAAAGATTATGAAATAATACAGTAATTATAAATTTTTTGTTATAATTTAAATTGCAAGAATTATGTGCCACACCCCTAAACATCCCTGTAAAATGACAATGATCACGCACTCTACAGTCTGCGTCATCAGTACAAGGTTTAGAACAAATGTGACATAATTTGGAACCATAAAAGACACGATTTTCCTCACGCGTTAGTGGTTTTGAAGGAATTGGATTTTCAGATATTAATTCTACTTTTTGAGCAATTCTTTCAAGTTGTTTAACAAACCATACAACACAATCTTTACCAGTATACAACCTAAATTTAAGACAAGGATTATAATTTAAGACAAGGATTATAAAAACATTTTAAATAATAAGCCATGCTAAATGGTTCATGCTTTTGCATTTTTCTAGATTTTGTTATAGTAGAAGCTAACGTTTGATCTGTACATTTTACTAGCAGACTTTTCAGATCTGCATAAATTACAAAGGGGACTGGTAATTTATGTGAAAAGTTTTTAAAACTAACAATGTTGTTAGGTTAGGTTCTTTGGGTAAAATAACTTTAGATTTATTCATATTTTTGCATGCAATTAAATGTTTCGTTAATATTACCTCCATATCAAAATGATTCAGACATCACTCACAAAACCATATTTATTTTGAATGTTTCCCGTTTGTTTAAGTAAACGGTTTAAATTTTTAATGTATGTAAAATGAAATACAGGTGGTGGTGGTGTTACATTTTGTTCATCATCATCAACAACATCATCACCACCACGCTGAACTAATAGTAAATTAATTTTTGTTGGACAATCATTTTTACTCAATATTAACGGTAAAATTTCATTTTTAAAAGAGAAAACATTAATACTTAAATTATTCATTAATTCAAATTTAGCATTATCTTTCAGTGCAATCGAGAATTGAATACCATTAAATTTTAAAACTTTACTGAAATGTGGATAAGATGTAGTACGACTAACATTTTTATTAGTTGGAGCTGGACACAGAGCACAAACTACTGACCAGAGAAAGCATTGTTTTTAATATTAATAACGCTTTTTGTTCTTCTAATAAATGCAGGTAAATTTACATAGGTTGATAAACCTCCCTGTATCGGATTATACATATAAAAATTAACTTTTAGATACCATATTTCACACAGAGCACCGCTATCACGTTCTTGAAATTCCTCCTATTTAATTAAAATGGAATCCAGTACATACATTTTATACCACTCAGCTAAGTTTGTTGTTCGATCAATAATATTATTTTTTGTTGAAAAATGTTTTATGGAGGTTTCCAAACTTTGAGGTTTAATAAATAAATCTGTCAATATAACATTAACTTTTAGCAGAGTGTTTATTAATTCATTTTTGGTTTTTAAAGAGAAAATCCGAAATGCCTTTTGAAGAAATACCTTCGGGTCTTTTAATTTAAGATTTGTAATAATACCAGTTTTGATGCGACCATTAAAACAAGTTTCCACATTTTGCCATATGACATCACGTTTTCGATAAATTTTTGTTAGTATTAAGATTGAATTTAAATTTTTGTAAATAATTTTTTTAAATCGACAAATTAGACTCGACCCTATTAAAATTATTCACACATACCCTATTTTTTAATACTGTTTTTAAAATAAAAATTGCATTTTTAATATACTGTATATAATATCTGTATTCTTCTTTTGATTTGAGTAATCTACTCACATTTTCAATTTTTTGGATTACTTCAGAAGATAAATTGTCTAGAACTTTGTTGCTGTTGATTTTTGTTCTTTACTCACTTTTGAAACTTAAATTTAAAAAATCCTAAAAAAGGGTGCATATTTTAAAATCATGTTTAAAAATAAACAACTAAATCTATTACGGGACAAAATTTTCCTCGAAACGGTTAAACTAAACAGATACATCGTATTTTTCTATTTACGTCGTACTGTGTCGTCGCGATTTTTACTTAAATCTAACGCTGTCCTTAAAACTAAAAATATCACAATAATAACTTACCCAAGAGTACACTACTTTGAATGTGCCTGCTGGTAGCTCTCCACCAAGTATTTATTGTGTGTTTTAGAAAAAATCATAGTGCCAACGTTTGCAAAATCACGAAGCAAGGCAACGTAGAAATATGCAACTTCTCACGCAAGTATATGCTAATTTTCAATTGCATGTCTCTACGTGTTTTAATAAGTAATTTTCCATTTAAATTGCTAACGTTTGCAAAATAACAAAGCAAAGCAACGTAGAAATATGCAACTTCACATGTAAACATATGGTAAATTTCAATTGCATGTTGTTACGTATTTTAATTAGTATCAGCAGGTCAAGAGGTTAACCTAGCAATGTAATTTTGGTTGTTATCCTACGATTTTTTGTTATTTGAAATCATATTTATAGTATTCACAATATCAGTGCAATTCAGTACAACAATCTTCCAAAAGTTATATTTTATAAAGAAAAGAAAATGGCAGCCGTTCCTACCACGATTGTAGTGTATACCGAAGACAGTATTAATTTTCCACTCAAGTATGCATTGGTTGTTGTAAAAGAACTTTTTCAGTAAGTACATTTATTTAATTAATATTTATTTTCCACTAAGAAGTTAAATTATCTTTTTTTTACCAGTCAAAAGAGTGTTGGTAAATGTATTTGTTTCCTGACATTTTAACTAGTATACAACAACATACAGTCCCCCCAAATATATATTACATCACATCACGTTATGCCTACGTTGACCAAAAGGTCCTTAACAGTTTTTTCATATTATTGAAAGATCGGAATCAGCCAACATGCCGAAGGCACTTTTTGCGCTATGTGCGCATATTTTTCTCTAATACTTTCCGAGAAAAACCACTTTTGGTCTACTGCACATGGTGGTCAAAAAGACCTTACGTTAAAAAACATTGCATACTATACAAGAAATACTTCTGAACATTATTTACATAATATGTGAAGCCGGTGGCCTCTTGGGAATCTACTATAGTGCAATTTAGACTGAGTATTATTTGTAAATGTATTTCACATATCATGAGAGCATAAAAGAAACCAATATAGTTTAAACTATATAATTAATATTTGATGTATAATAAACACCTTATCTTTGTTGTTATTGATTGATAATAAAGTCATGTAAGTCAACTAAGAAAGATACGCGTGCAATTACACATTGATAAATTGCATGTATATTGATTTAGCAGGAATTGAAATACATTTCACTGAGAAATATTTAGATTACGTTTTACGAGATATTGGTTTATTTTTGTGTCAGTCAAACTGGTTGTTTTTTATTATTTATTTGTCTCTTATATTTTTAACGTTATTTTCATTGTTTCAGATATGGTGTTAAGGAAATAGCCATGCGTGATAATAAAATTTTTATTTTGCTTTCATATTCACCAAGGGCTATTACCTTAAAAAGGAAATTCGGAAATCTCCCGGTCCGCTATATGCGGGCCAAGATTGAATCAACCGAAGATTTCCGAATTTTAGAGAAGGTTGTAAAACGATATAAATTTAACCTTCTTGATGAGGAGGAAGACCCGAGCCGTTTACCAACAACACAACAGGCGGCAGCCATAGCAGGAGGGTCAACAAAACGGAAATTGACAGTGGAGGAAGTATGATCTTCGGCTTCGGAGGAGGAGGAACAAGGCGAGCCAGAAAAGAAGAAGGTTGATGAACAAATAAATTTAAGTTAATTGTAGTTAAATAAAATTGATAAAAATGAATTTGTTTTTCTTTTAACACATATTTACATATGAGGTCAGACTCGTATCTGGGTGAGTTTTGACTTGCTTTTTCCGCTTATAAACGAAATAAAAGATTTAAAAACCCTTAATTTGTTATATTACATCTAATTATAAAATTATACAAAAAGTAAATTAATTTTTTTTACAACAATAATTATACCAATGGTAAAAGTTATATGCACTTTCTATAGCATAATTTAGATTATTATAAGCATGTTTTTTACAATGGTAGGACTTAAAAATATTTTTTAAATTATCCACAGTTGGGCAGTCGTCCTCATCATCCAAATCAATTATTTCGTTGTTGAAACCATTTAGGTACTTGTTTAACCAATCCTTCTTTCCCCTTCCTTTTACCAGCAGAGTTATTTGCGTTGTAGGCATTAAGATACGTAGACATTTGTATAAATTTGTGGACATATTCCATGGTTAGTGTATTTAAAATGAAAATTTCCTTGCATTGAAACGGAAACACATTTTCAAATTGGAAACCTTGGATATCTACAACCAACATTTTTTTATTTCGTTGTTGACTAACTTTCAGTGCTGTAATGCAGTCGTCGGTGTTAATGTACGCTTATTTATACGCAGTGTTGGTGGTGGTGGTAACAGCTTAAAATTATGATTTTACAATACTCGTCAGAGGATTATATTTAACTTTTTTATCATGTAAAATTAACAAATAAGCACAATATGGCATATTTTGATTCGTTTCAAATTCCAATCTAATGTCCACCGTACCACTTTTTAGTGTATCAACTTGATAACAACAATCCACTACCACTAAGGGTGCAATTTCTTGCAATTGCTTCTTGGTGTAATTTACATTTAAATCATCATAGGTATAAACCTCGGAATTAAGGTACGCTTTAAAGTTGGTTAGGTTACAGTGATCAAAACAGCTAGCAGATGTTTTCAACTGGTTTTTTCGTTTAGTCTGGAACCCAAAAACCAAAAAACGCGGTTTTTCAACCTGGATTACAGCCTTGACATTCCATGAGTGTTGCATGGTTTGTTGCAACAATGGATACTCATGTAGTTCCCATCCTCGAAAAGCAATATTCAAGTCACGACCATGTTCAACATAATTTAACAATTTAAGCTTGGACTCATCATCCACTTTAATATGCTCAATTTTCCAAGCATTTTGTTAATTATAATATTAGGATTCGTCTCATCTTTAGTTGTTATGACTGAATTTGCATCTGAGAAGCTTCTAATTAACACCAATTCTTGACGGATGTTTACAATAACTTTTTTAAAATCTTCAAATACACCCATTAACATTTGGATTGTCAATGTGATTCCAACCAGCATTTCGGTAACGTAGACATTCCTGTTCGGTAAAGCTTACATAACCTTTCATAAGAGTCGTTATACCAGGATTTCTAACACGGTCAACTACCACACCACCCAATTCATATCGCAGTTCATCAAACAAAAAGGCAAATGTATTATTTACTAATTTAGTATCATTGGGTGTTTTATCATTTTCAGTAAGCTTTCCCTCAATTTCAATAAAACTCTCAGCTGGGTAAGTATAAATATCTTGCGCCTGAATAAGAATTCTAATTTCATCCGACTTGTTTAGACTTGTATTGGCATATGGAAGATATGTGTGATATTCTTTATTTGTAATTGAATGATCCTTGATCACTAAAAACTCGTTCTCCTATATTTAAAATATTCATTGTTTTTCTTGTTGTTTTTCACCACTACAAAAACAAACTAAAAGTATTCTTCTTATTCTGGAATGTAATTTAAATCTACACCAAAATTTACAAAATTGTTTTTTCTTTTTCCCAATTTTGATGACTACGATGCACGAAGCACTTTAAAACCCAACGATTCAAGAAAGAGTCGATTTTGAGATGTTAACTGTTTCAAGTTTTTGTAAGCACTAATATTTTTCTTCTTCCTGTTGATATTTATAAGGGGTAAAAACGACGACAACGATGATGATATATAAACTATTACTGATGCTGCTGTCTCAGATGCACTCTGACTGTTATAAGCCCTTTATTGAAATTGACTATATTTCCATCCTAGTCAGTTATATTTATAACTATCTCATCAATAAAACGTTTGTTAATTGGTAGATAAATAACATTGGATGGAATTTCAACAATTTTGTAACCAGGGGGCACTACTGGATAAAACATATGCAAAATGTGTGATGGTTTGTTATGGTTGTATGAATTAGTCACTAAATTACATTCACAGCACACTGCATTCGCTTCTTCTTATTTGGTTGACCTTTGGTGGTTGTGGTGGTGATGGTGGTGGAGGTGGTGGTGGTTGATGATGCAATACCTTGACGCGGTCGCTGATAATTTTAGCTAAATCATCAATTTCGTAAGTTCCTTCAGGAATTATTATAGTCGAAGCACCAAAATAAAATTTATTATTTGTCTTGTCTACATTTGGAATAGTATTGTACGTCACAAAATTAATCAGACCCAATTCATAATTTTCCGTTTCTTTCAGTATTATTGGAGGATACAGTTGTAGTGTTAAATGTGATTCTCGACCAGATAACGTTAGTATATAACTCATGTTTTCAAGTCAACTGGTGAAATAAAACTGAAGGTTGGCTCTATAATATTTTAAATAAAACAACAAAAATACGATAACATTATTTATTAAAAAATGTTAAACACAAATGTCCACAATTGTATGTATTAAAATCCTGATAAACATTGTAATTAAAAATTACTTTGACTGGACCGTTTGATTGAAAATATTGCATAACTTCAAGGGGAGGACGTAGATTACCAAAACTGTCAAAATACACAACTTTAGATCCAGTTTTCTTGTATGCAGTCCAATGTGTATCCGGTCCATTACTGTTATCTAGATTAATTATACCTTGTTCAATTGATTTAAATATCTTTTTGGGTAAAGCGTCACGCATATAGATTCCACGAAAATAGGGTATTTTCATTTGTTTGACATACATTATCAAGTCCAGGTTTGAGAGCGGTCGATTTGGTAGAGTTAGTGGTTTGGTGGTGGTCGTAAAAAAACACCCAATTCTGTTTTGTATGGTTTCAAATAAAGTCCTTTACCCATTGCAAAATTCTTAGTGAGCTTTCATTCATATATTTGCCAACGATCCTAATGCTACAGCAAATTGAGTTCAGCTTTTTAATTAAATTATTTATATGACATGACCAATTAAGATGTTCGTCTATATAAATTCCCAAAAACTTTGCATTATTCGTTATGTTTATTTCTTTGTTGTCAAACTTCAATTGTAATTGCTTTACTATTCTCGATTGTTTAATCTTAAACAAAAGTATTGGTCCGTCCACACAAGCGTGTGTCGTCCAAGTTAATTTATTTTGTGTGTTAATTCCATTTCTCTAATTGCATTTAAGTTTACTTTATATTTTTCATTTAATAATTCACATTTTCTTTGTAACTCAACATACAACCTTCAATACTTCAGCCTGCTGGAACCGTTCTCCGAGGATCTAAGGTAAGGACTTTTAAAGACCCGTTTTTTGACATCATAATTGTGGAGAGTCCATTTTTCTCTCCAGCTGAGAATCGAAGGTTTTTATTTTTGATTACATCCGCACAAGTCAAGTATATTTGTTTTTTTTCCAGGGACAAAATATTGTTTATCAGACTTACATTAACTTTCAAGAGTCTCACATCTTTTCATCATGTGGTTTACTGTTGTCCAAACTGTTAATTACATTTTTTAGGTTTGTTGTGTCTTTTACTACTCACGAGAGTATTCAATTTTTTTTGTCGTTTATTTTTTGGGATTTTCTTTTTAATTAAACCTATTACAGTTTTATCAAAACCCTTTGGTCTTCCTCGAGGTTTTGCTCGATATACATTTATTTTTCCAAGATCTATTGTATCCGTATAATTTGGTTGTGAAGGTCCAGCTACATTTTCAGCCATCACGACGTCTTCGACGAAGTATAAATCTTGCTGATCTATTTCGGTAATATTTTGAGTCCCCACCATCTGAATCTCCTCAACAAAAGTAGCCTCATTATTCCTTTCCAGCGTTAAAATATATATAGGAATATTTATTTATTCTAAACAAATTCATGTAAAATAATTCACAAAAACACTGTTTATTTTACTCAACACTCCCTTGTTATAAATCAGTTGGAGTCAATTAGTCTATAAAAATATTGAAAGGTCAATGGTGAATTAAACAGAAATTTCGATAAAGATTTAAAAATGTTTCAAATGATAAAAATCATGACATATAAATATATCAGTGATATGAATATTAGGGTGCTGAGGAAATTGTCTTATTATTTAAATTAGTTTACCATACAAAATTAATACTGCCAATAATTTAGATTTACAGTAGTTCTCTAATTATTATTTTTTGGAGGAGAAAAAATGTGTAAAATCCGTAAGATTTCACATTTTATTTATTGTGAAGACTTATTTCAAGACAACCGTTGAAACACTGTGGACGTGTTCACTTGGTCAAATTATTATTATTAATTTTGTGATTCAAGTAATTAAGTACATATTCTGGTAAGTATATATCCTTTAACCATTTTTTCTCTTTTTTATAATTCTTTTATTTATAGGAACTCTTCATCTACCAAATCACAATGTTTCATGTTGCTACCAATCATACTACAACTAATCAGGGGGTCAGTACAAGTACTACAACTAATCAGGGGGCCAGTACAAGTAGTAGAAATAGTCAAACTAACAATAATGTAAGTACAATCCAGAAAAAGAAATGTTAAAGTAGTAAACTGATTGTAATTTTTTTTAGTTTCTAGATACCTTATTAGCAGCGGTACTTATTAAATTTGAAAAGGCATGTCGAATAATTAAAAAATTGGAAGAATTTAAAAAGTGACAAAAAATCATTAAAAAAACTATTTGTATTGTTGAAAAAAATATAAGAATTAAAGCTGACTGTATTAAAAAAATTTTAAGTGTCAAGTCAAAATTAGCATTGTTAAAACACTATCAAAGTGTTATGAAAAAGTCTAAAAGAATGTCATTTTGTGATTCTGGAAAGTCTAAAACATATCGCTGCTTTGCGACAAGACCGTCACAACTCAAAATTTGTTATTTTTCAGTTTTCTATACCATTAGCGGTAAAAAACCTGTAAAATGAAACCAGCAAGACCGCCACTAGTAAAGTAGTTACCGCTAGATGCCACTATAACCACTTGGCACTTCTGAACATCCGCAACCTTTTTGCGGGTAAGACTGTCCTAATTCAGTTGCACCTTTTCTTTCACGGGGGTAACATCGACCTTTTCCTGCAAGACTGTCACAAATTGTAAAGTGCTTAAGTTTCTGGTTTCTGGTTTCTTTATTTGTCTTTAAGCTAGGACTAGGTCCTCTTACTTTTATTAAATTACAATGTTTATAAACTTAAATATATGTCGGGTGTTTTTATCCACGGGGTGGCGTGGTGGTGGCGGTGGGGGTTACTCTATGGCAGGTGGTGGCGGGTCGCTAGGTCTTGGTCGGGTTCTCCTTATTCTCCTGTTTAATGGTCTAAAGGCTTGCCTTATTTTGTGGTTTGGGTGGGTTGTCATGGTGGCTATGAACTTGACTGCGGTTGTGTTCAGGTGCTGGGTTAGAGTTTCTATTTTCAGGTCCCTATGGATTTGCGAGTTTCTCATGAACCATGGGGCTCTGGTGATGATCCTTAGTGTTTTGTTTTGTATGGCCTGTAATTTGGTTCTTCTGGTTTTTGTGATTTGAATCCAGGCGGGGCTTGCGTAGGTGAGTGACGGTCTTATGATTGTCTTGAACAGTGTCAGTTTATTTTTTAGGGACATCTTTCTGTTTTTGATTTGGTTTTCCCAGCTTAGTTTTCTATCAAAAATTAGTCCTAGATACTTGACTGCTGGGAGCCAGTTTATGCGGGTGTTCCTTATGGATAGCTGTTGTGCCTCTGGTGGTCTGTGTTTGGTGCTGAATATTATTGCCTGGGTTTTTTCAGGGTTTAATTTTATCCTCCATTTATCTGACCAGTCCAATAATTTGTTGAGGTGTCTCTGGAGTCTTCGGTGGATTAAGTCTGGGTCCCTGCTTTCTGCTGTTATGGTGGTGTCGTCTGCATATAACCCGATTTCCGTCTCAGGGTCCTCCGGCATATCTGCTATGAATATTTTAAACAGTTCTGGGGATAATGGTGATCCTTGCGGTACCCCGCTCCTCATCTGTCTTGTGGTGGATAGGGCTTCATCAATTTTCACCTTGAAGGTTCTGTCCTTTATGAATGATGCGATAATCTTTGTGATGTGTGGGGGGAAACCGAATTTTATTAGTTTTAGAATGAGCCCTTCGTGCCAGACTTTGTCGAAGGCCTTGGAGACATCTAGCATGACTGCTCCAAGGCTGGCTTTTTTGTTGAAGGCTTGGATGATCATCTCGGCGAGCCTGGCTGTTTGCAGCGTGGTTGAGTGGAGAGGGCGAAAACCGCATTGTTCTGGTTGGATGATGCGAAGGGTTTCCGCCCTTGTTTTGACTTTATTGAGGATGACGGTTTCCGCTATTTTTCCCAGAGCTGGCAGAAGGCTGATGGGGCGGTAGTTTTTGGCGTCCGTGGTGTTTGTCCCTTGTTTGTGTATTACTATGACTACCGCTTGTTTCCACTTGGGGGGAAAGTAGCAGGTCCTTAGGATTCCGTTGATTAAGTTTGTAAGCTCCGTTTTCTGTTTTTGTGGTAGTTGTTTTATTGTTTCGTTAGTGATCTCATCGTGTCCTGGTGCCTTTCTTCTTTTCCTGGATTTTATTATGTTCGAGATTTCTTCCACTGTGGCAAAGTAGTTGTTTGGTGGGAGGGGCATTTGCTGGAAAATTTCTATTGTTCTGCCGATCTGGGCTTCCCTCTCTGGTTCTGGAATGACGGCCGGGTTCGGGGAGAATTGTTCCTCCAGCATGTTAGCTATGAGGTTGGCCTTTTCCTCTGGTGAAGTGGCTGTTCTATCGTTGTTTTGTATTGCGGGAATTTGCTGCTTTGGCCCTTTTGTGAGAGCCTTGGTCATCTTCCAGAGGGATAAATTTTCCGTTTGAAGGGACTCCAACTTTTTGCCCCAGTTGGTGTTCTGGAATTCTGTTAGGGCGTCGCGGACTTCTTGAGTTGCTTGATTTGCTATTCTTTTAAGCCTGGGATCCCCTGTGTTTCTGGCTCTGCGAAGTTTTTGGTTTTTTAATCTGATGAGCTCCTTTAGGTCGTTTGGTAGTTGGGTCGCTTTCTTGATTGTTATCTCTGTTATGTCAGTTGCTGCCATTAGTGCGGTTTTAATGTCTGAAGTTAGTTTTTCTACTGCCTGGTTTATGTCTTCTGGGGTATTTATGGTTGGTATGGGTCCAGTGTTTTGTGTCAGGAGTTCTTTGAATTTTGTCCAGTTTGTCCTTTTTCTTATAGTGGTGTCTTTGTCTCTGTTAGTTGTATCGCCAAGTTGGAGTAGGACAGGGAGGTGATCTGAGGTGAGTTTGTGGATTACTGTTGTTGTGGTGCGAAGGTCGTGATGGATGTTTCTTGTGATAAATATGTCTAGGAAGTCCGGTGTGACGTTGTCCCTGTTAGCGTAATAGGTAGGTTCCTCTGGGGTTAGGATGTTGAAGTCAATCTGGTTTTGGAGGTTTCCCAGCGTCGTTCCGCTGTGGTTTGTAGTGTTGTTACCCCAGTCTTCATTTTTTGCGTTAAAATCTCCTCCTAGCAGAATTTGTTCTGAGGGGTGCCCTAGGAGGGAGTGGAAGTCCGCTGGGTCCATAGGGTGTGTATATCCGTATTGATGGTAGACTGATGCCACGTGGAGTTTTCTGTTTTGTGCGATGTTTATTGTGACCTGGGTGATTTCTGCTTGCGTGAGCGGCGGTTTCTTCGGCTGGTAGTGGTTTACGGAGTGTTTCACTAGTATGAGAGTGCCCCCTTTCTGAGCCCTCGTCCTGTCATCCCTGTATACGAAGTAGTTTGGGAGATTGAACCTATCCCCAGGTTTCAGGAAGGTCTCCTGAATAAGAGCAACATCAACTTGGTGGGTTTGGAGGAATTCCATTAGTTTTTCTGATAATGTTTGTGTTCATGAACGGTCTATGGAGGCGGTGTTCTTATTGAGGAGGGGGAAGAGCAATGTTGTGAATTGCTGTTGCATGGTTGCGAAGAAGGCTTGCATCGCCGTGTTGAAATCTGCTGCTGGTTGAATATGTTGCTGGGTGCCGGAGTTTCTCTGTGACCCCCATTTGAAAGGGGGAGGAGGGGGGTGTGTTCCGCCTGCTGTTGACGTTTTTGCTTCGGATGGTTTGGGCACCCACGGAAGGAGGCTGGGTGATCACCTTCGCAGTTGGCGCATCTCGCTGGGGTGGTCTTCGGTTTTTCGCATGCGGACCAGTGGTGATGTTCTGCGCACTTCACGCATCTTGGGGGGGCCCTGCAGTTTCTCGCCGCATGTCCATGTAGCTGGCAGTTGTGGCACTGCGTGGATTGAGTTTTTGTTCTTTGCGTCTCAACGCGGACTCTGACTGATAGCACATCCGTTAGTTCGAAGATTTTTTTGTCGCTTTTGGGTAGGAGCACCAGGACCATGGGCATCGGTCCTTTGTTGTTTCTGTAGTGCCACCTTATTACTTTGATTGGGTGTAGGCCTTTGCTTTGTAGGTCTTGCATTATTTCTTCTTCAGAGAATGTTTCTAGCACTCCTCTTAGCACTATGTGGAGTGGCTTGTCTTCCAGGAGTGAGAAGGTGTGATAGGGCTCCTGTTTGGCGTCTAGGATTTTAGTGATATTTCTAAAATCTTCTATAGAGTCTGGAAAGATTTTGACTCCTTCCGGGGTTGTCGTGCCTCTGCTGTAATTCAGGTTTTTCTCCTTCAGGTGTGCTGAAAAGGCATTGAAATTGTTTTTGTTTCTTAGTATGATTGGTGGTATTCTGGGGGTGATTGGGGGCTGCTGCTCTTTTTGGCCTGGGGTGGCCTGGGCGGGGGGGCTGTTTTGGGTGCTTGTACTTTGTACTGTGGATGAAGATTGTTGCAGCTGCCTCTTGCTGTTTTGCTGGTCGTTGTCCGTTTTTAGTTGCCTTTTGTTGGAGCGTTTTGGAAGTATGAATCCATCATCCTGAGTTTGTTGTACCTCCATTTTGTTTTGATTGTCCTGGAATGTTTTCATTTCCGTTCTCATCTGCATGAGTGTGGCCTTCAGGTCTATGTTGTCTTGGATTATTTGATTGATTTTTTCCCTCTCTGTGGTGTGTTGCTCTATCATCTCATGTAGTTTCTGGTTGTCAGATTTAATGGCTTCCATCTGGTTGCTTAGTTCGTTGAGTTGGGCATTTTTTTCTTCTATTGTAGTCTTGAGAGTTTTTAGGGCCGCCCTATGTTGGTAGAGCGGCACTGGATCTCCCATTGTTGTTGTTTTGGTCTTAGTAATTTTTCTCGGTACTTTCACAATTTTGCCGGTCTTTCTCCGGCTTCGCAGGTACTGTGGTTAAACTAATTAGGGTAGTTTACTTATCCGCTGTTCGAGGTGAACTGATTATTTGGAAAAACTTGGAGTTTATATATTACTTTTTTTAAAAAAACACTACCCGAAATACTTTCGACTTTCGAGTGAAAGATGACATACGTCAGACTCACGGTTATCCAGTGCTTAAGTTATTGGACAAAAAGTAAGTACTTTTTATGCGTATTGTTGTATGTGAGAACGTTACATTTGATATTATAACTGTTTTCCTTGAAAATAACAGTAATTTTCTTACATTTATTTGTCACGTAGCGATTTATTTTATTGTGCCACTCTTGCTTATTTAGGGGAATCAAGTAGCCAGGAATGTCCTGATAACCAAATATCCCATATAACATCGGTTTCTGTTAGAAATGAGATAAAAGGAAAAGCTAAGATAACTACTTTTAAGAATATTGAAGAAACACCGGATGATAATCAGGAAAAATGTCAGAGTAAGTAAGGCAATAAATATGTATTGTATTGGCTACACTGGAAGAAATAAAACAGGCTATACTATCAATAAAGTCGAATGCTGTTGGTGATGATCGCATAGGAATTCGGATGATATTGCACTGCTATCCTGTTATAATCCCAGTTATTGCTCATCTGGTAAACTACAGTATCGAGACGCTAACATTTCCGGACACATGGAAACTATCTCACGTTATGCCTTTACCCAAAGTTCATGCTTTGGATTTGAAGGATCTACGCCCGGTAAGTATCTTGCCAGTTCTGTCTAAAATAATAGAAAAGGTACTGAACACTCAAATTAATAATTATTGCAGTCAGTGCTCTATTTTGCCGGGTGAGCAATCGGGATTTCGAAGGGATTACAGTTGCACTACAGCCTTATTAAAGGTAACAAATGATATATTTGAGGCAACGGAAAGAGGAGAACTTACACTGTTAGTATTGTTAGACTACACCAAAGCATTTGACAAACTTAATCACACTCTTTTTTTAGCCATTCTTAAATATTTGGGTTTTCAGGATGATGCATGTAATCTCATCAGGAGCTATTTATCAGGTAGGAAACAGGTGGTTGTTTTAAACGGTGGTAGGTCGGAAGAAAGATACCTTCGATATGGGGTTCCACAGGGGTCAATTCTGGGGCCTCTGTTTTTTACTATATACACTTCCCAACTTGTGACTTCTGCAGGTGTCTAACTTCCACTGTCTTGGTATAAATCCTAGCAAATCCCAGGGACTTCTTTTTGGTAGGAAAAAGGATCAGTCATTTTATCAAGATCGGGTAAGAGTTTTAATAAATAATGAGCAACTTAAACTGGTTAGTGCGACAAGAAACCTGGGTCTGGTCATTGATACCGGCCTCAGATTCTCTGAGCACGTCAGTATGTGTATTATGAGGGCTTTTGCGAATCTTAAGTTAATATACGCTCAACGAAATATTTTAAATGAGAAACTTAAAAAAATGCTCTGTGATTCCATCGTATTGTCACATTTTAACTATGCTGATGTTGTGTACAGCCCATGTCTATTGGATGCTGATGCCCGAAGAATTCAGTTAATTCAAAATTGTTGTGTACGTTTAATAGGGGGTATAAGGAAGCGTGAAAGGGGAGTGTCTGCAAAGCTGAGAGAAATAAAATGGTTAAGAATGAATGAACGTAGGGTGCTCCATCCCTTAGTTCTTTTTAATAAAATTATTAATAAAAAATGTCCGGACTACCTATATAGGAGTATTAAATTCCGTAGTGATGAGCACAATTTAGATCTCCGTCATAAATGTATTTTAACGACCCCAGCACATACATCTTCTTACTTTGAAAGATCATTTATTTTTAATATCGCTAAACTATACAATATAGTTCCCATCGATATCAGATACCTTTCTGGTTTGCAATTTAAATTATCAATTCAACATATATTACCTGTTTTTGTTTGAATCTGTCTTATTGCTTTAATGAAATTGTACTTCTAAATGAAAATTATTAAATTGAGTAACTAATGTAAATTATATTTCTTTATATAATGTTAGGTATTGTGTAGGTTAAGTGAGGAAGCGTAGTCTTCAACTTCGCCCTTTGTAGCTTTTAAATGTTACAATAAAGACATAATTTATTTATTTATTTATTTATAACTTTAAAAAAATCCTATACAATGTTTTTTTCGAAAATAGTTTTTTTTTAGGTTGAAACATGTTTTAATAAATTTGATGGAAAAGTGATTTTTAACTTGTGTATTATACTAATGACCCTCCTAAATTTTTAATTTTTGTTTGTCTATTTTAATAATTACTTTTCAGTGTTCATCAATTTAAAATAAAAAGCTCTGTCTATAGTTTCAGAAATTTTACTAGTTATAGTTTGCATTAACATCTCTGTCATTGCAGGTAAGACGAAAATGTCGGAAGAAAATCTAATTGATGCAGGCACAGTTTTGTCTGAAATACCTGATGAATCTGATAAAAAATTAATATCAGCAGATGCAATAAATCATGCCGTAACTTCCCAGTGTAACACAACAATTTTGCAGACACCAATCGAGGAAGAAGGCATGAAAAAAATATTTTTTGGTATAATTACATTGTAAAGAATATTTTTAATTTTTAGATCATCAAGATCTATAGCAGATACAAAGAAAGCCAATCGAAATGATAAAGATACATCAAGTACCCAGAGCTCAAGTGACCAGCCTGAGCCATTTGGTTCTGGGGCTTCAAGCAAAGATCCAGATTACAAGGTCTCGTCCGCATCGTCGTCATCATCTGAGGCACAGAAGAATAATCTTTCCGAAAAATTAAATCAAGAAGGCAAAGAAAATTCTCCTGCAAAGAAAAAAGATAGAAAAAAGAAAGGTTAAATGCTGGAGCCTGGAAAAAGAATATAAGAAAAGAGCTTTGAAATAGTGGACAAAGTTACCGATCTGTTAAGGTAACCACTAGTGAAGACGGCACCAAAGTAAAAACCCAAGTCACGCGTGATACAAAAAAAATTCTTCCTCCCTGCAATAATATTTGCCGGCTGAAATGCATAGCTAATCACGTAAATGTATATTTAAGGAATATTGGGGCCTAAAGAATCTGCAGCGACAAAGAGACTTTATTGCCAACTCCAAAATATAGATATTCAAACTTGGAAACTCACAGGCGTCAAAATCACGCCTTTTACTTTCAATTTGAAGAAAACAAGTTTCGAGTTTGCAAAAAGTTTTTTATATCTACATTAGGAATAACAACAAGAACGTAGAGAACAGTAATGGAAAAGCAGGACTCACACAAAACTAATGGAATAATTGACGAAGAACTCAGGGGAAAACACACCAATCACGTTAAAATTGATATAAATATTAGAAATGGAGTTAAAGAGCACATTGCATCCATCCCGAGAATAGAGAGCCACTACTGTCGAGCTGATACTCAAAGGGAATTTATAGAAGGGTCAAAAACAATTGCTGATCTTCATTGAGATTATAAAATTGGGTGTCAGGAAAAAAATAATATAAACTCTGCGTCGTACCGAACATACTACGAAATATTTACAAAAGAATTTAACATCGGATTTTTTTTTCCCAAAAAAGATCAGTGTGATCTTTGTACCGAATTTAAAAACGCTTCGGAAGAAGGAAAACAATTAGTTAGAGAAAAATACGAAAGACATCAAAAGGAAAAAGAGTTAAGTCGTAAAGAGAAGGAAAATGACGAACTAGGAAATAAATTAGTCACGTATTACGATCTTCAAGCGGCTCTTCCATGTCCTGTCGGAAAAGCATCCTCATTTTATTATATTTTCAAGTTAAACGTCTACAATTTAACTTTTGTCTGTCCTATTGATAGTGACGTCACTTGTTACGTTTGGCATGAGGGAGAGGCAAAAAGAGGGGCGAACGAAATTGGCTCATGCGCTTGGAACTATCTTAATAAATTAAATGAGAAAGCCCTACTTAGTGAAAATAAGATGATTGATGTTATATTATTCTATACAGATAACTGCTCGGGACAAAATAAAAACAACTTTTTATTTGCAATGTACTTGTATGCTGTATCAAAGCTGTCCAACATTAATTCAATTACCCACAAATATTTAATTAGGGGCCATACACAAAACGCCGTACCTTCCTACGAAGTAAAAGGAATGAGTCACGCTGGATTTATCAAAAGAAATGGGGATAAAAGATGCATATAAAAATGAAAACGGCGATCTTGTGAAAATCACAGATATTAAAATTTTTAAAGTAAGAAAAAATGAAGCCGAGTATTTTTTCTATAAAAACTCTTATGAAGACAACGAACCCAACAACAAACCCGAACAAACCCGATCGTCGAAAAACTATAATAATAATGGTTTTTAAGAAAGCATACAATCAAAAAGTTGGTATAACAGAATCAAAAAAACTAGCCATACTGGGTCTTATTGCAAAAAATATTGTCCCCCGCTTTTATTACGATTTTTATAATAATCTTTGATTGTAGTTAATGTTTCAATATAGAATATCAAAATATGTTTTGTTTTTATTGTTTCCTTTCAAAAAAAAACGTCACTTCTATTTTTTTTTTTTAAATATTAAACTTACAACAATTTTTTATATTAAACATGTTATTAAGAACGCCCATATTTATGAATAAATATAATTTTTTAGGTTCTTTAACAAGTGGTAGAAGTTACAAAAGATAATTACTTCTTACAAATTTCAATCGCTTCTACTGAAAAACAGTGATTTCTTAATTGTGACGGTATTGTCGGAAAGCAGCGATATGTAAAAAAATTAATTTGGCAGGATGTGGAATCTTGTTTTAATGGTGGAATTAAAACAAATTTTACCATTAAGGATCCAAAATTTTTTTTTAAAAGAGCATATAGGGTTTTTTCATCAAAAATTCAAAATGAAGTAAAGTAACACAATCTTTACTTAAAGTTAATGCTGTTTTTCCAGCAAACTTTGTGCAACCAAAGACTGCTGAAACTGATATTAAAACGTTCTCAGTAAAAAACGAAATAATAGATAATACCACCAACCTTAAAAACTTTTAGAAGTTTTTGCACAGAGGAAGCCTTTGAAAAAAAGGTCAATCTAGTCGAGCAGAAACGACTTCAACAATGTTGGTCTTGTTCTGTGTGCGGTAAAGACACACAAAAAATCATACAGCACTTTGTTGTAGTAGATGCCGTCTATGGAGATATAATCGATGTGTAGGATTGACTATGCAACCTAAATCGAAACAGTGGTTTTGCAGAGAATGCTAACTGCAGGATATTGTTTAGTTGTATGTATATAATTTGCAATAAAAGTATGAAAACAAATACCACATCTTACATTTTTAATTTTAAATCGCCAAGGGGTAAGGGCAACATAATATATTCTGTTCAAAATACCCCATGACTGATTATTGACAACAATACTCAACAATATAGTAAAGTAATAATCAGTCATCTCCTAGTCTGCATTAATGGCATTTTAGTATGCGACCGTTTGACGGCGTTTTAAGCAAAGCGAATATAAAATAGCCGTCAAGTGCGTAACTTTAACGACGTCATATCTATTAACGGTATTTTAGTAGGTTACCGTTTGACGGCGTTTAAGTATAGCGTTTAATTTATACTCTTAGAATTTATGTTTTAAAAAAGCAAAAAATAAAGTGTGTACCGTCCCCTGTACCTCACGAGATATTCGCTCTGATCCGTCCTGAATATCGGCATGACTGGGGTAGGGATGGGGGATGATACATTTTTCATTCTTCCCTATTTTGTGCAAACTTTTCAAAATTTTATCTCTACTAGTTGCTGAGATATGACAACACAGTATTTTCAATAAATAGTAACGGAACGCTTAAATATCTTCAAAACCACTAAAGCTGCGCTTACAAAATTCGGCATTTGGAGGTTTCTGGGCATGTGGAATTGAACAATGATATCGGCAATGCTGCCACATTTCCCAGTTTTGCGCAACATGTAGTCGCTTTGTTATCTGAAACGAAATGCCCCATTTATTTTTACTGCAATGAATTGGGCGTCTCAAATTTAGGAAGATCACAAATTTTCAAAGTTTGATCTCCACTAGTTGCTGAGATATGAAAACACCGTATTTTCAATAAATAGTAACGGAACGCTTAAATGTCTTCAAAACCGCCAAAATTGCTTTTACAAAATTCGGCATTTGGGGGTCCCTGGGCATGTGGAATTGAACAATGATGTCAGCACTGTTATCACATTTCCCTACACCTAGTCGTTTTGTTATCTAAAACGGAATGATCCATTTATTTTTACAGTACCCAAGTCGATCATTGCATTATAGTTTAAGATAACAAAACGACTACGTGTAGCACAAAACTGGGAATTGTGGCAACATTGCCGATATCATTCTTCAATTCCGCATACCCAGAAATCGCCAAATATCGAATTTTGTAAACGCAGCTTTAGCATCTTTGCAGCTATGTAAGCGTTCCGATACTTTTTTATTAACCCGGTATAGTGTAAGCAAATAGGAGGAAAGTTATTACAGGTAAGTAAATTAAAATGTTCAAATAATTGGGTCGTAGAAAAAATTGTGTACATTACTTGTGTCAAAGTGATTTTCTCAAATCTACCACTTTCACACGACTTGTACTATGAATGGTTCCAAAACTCACTTTGTTTCCTCTTGGACCATACAAGATATTCACTTTGTTTCCTCTTGTCTCTAACTGCTTCCTCTATAAAATTAGTCATCAGCTTGCGGTATCCTCAAATAAACGTCTTAAAGTCCAAATTGTGTTTACTGATATGTTTGTATAAACTTCCGCGAAATATCTCCGGGTTTCTCCGGTTTTGTTATTTCTCTTGAATTTTCTCCCCTTTTATAGGAAAGTGTGAGAATCCGAAATCGTTCTTCGAGGGAATATTAACTAACTCATTTTAATTAATTAAAACGCTACATTTTGACATTTTATTATTTACACGGTTTTGTTTTCCAAGGCAATCTGGATGTATTAAATTAGAATGAAGAATTTGATGGCTCATATCTTAAAAACGGTTTGAGCTCATGTAGATATACTATATATTTTTGAATCAGGAAAGAAATACCTCTCATAAAAATAAAAAATATATAAGATGTTCCATGAAAAAACAATAACTTTACGCCATAGTTCCCTTGTTTTAAGCTAACCCGCCTTGTGAATGGCAGAGGGAGAACTAAAACAAGTTGGCTATATTGGTTAAAAAAAAATACAGGGAAACTTAAAAAATATACTCCTGTTCAGTCTAGGTTCGATAACCCGGTACAGTTAATATAAACCTCATTTTTACACCCAGGGGACATTTATGTGAAGGGGCGCCCTTAAACAGTTCTTAAGCAACTCTTTAAAAAAATTATTACGCAAAGCTTCTTCAAAAGTAGAAACGATAGATATAAAATGTTCAGTTAACTAAATTATCCGTGCTTACTCTTTTGTTGTAGCAAGTCCAGAAAAAAATACATCAGGAACGGCCAAGATTGTAGCAAGGAGCCATATCGTTATAGCACTAAACACAGTCAAAGGTTTTGTCTGAAACATAAGCGAGAAAAATTCAATTAGTTGGTCGTAAGCCGACAATTAGGCATTTTGAATTTTTTTTTTAATTCAAATATAATTTGCATTAGGTAGATGAGAAGGATCATGCATAGCAACAAAGGAAACGGACCGAAATAAAACTGTGTGTATTTTTTATTATTCCAACATATCTGAAATTCTTTCACCGAGATTCAACGATTTTTTGGAACTTTAAGCATACAGGGTTGCATATTAGTGAGTTCTGCAACGTCATATTTTCAAATGAAAAAATTTCGAATATTTTGGAAGCTATTTGGGAAAACCGAATTTTTACGATTTTGCTCTTTTTGTTTTCTGATTCTATTTGAAGAGCTACGTGAAAATAAATTTTACTTACTCATGGCCACTTTTCTTCTCTATAAGATAATTTAACTAAATTTTCAATCAGACGTTCCGTTTTTCATCATCAACTTTGTTTTTTAGTAGTAATATTTTATTTTATATTTAATGAAATACACTTTATATCTAAATCCAAACAAAAGCTAAAAAGAACAGTAATCATAGATGAAGATTCCTTTGAGCATGAAGAGGAGAATGAAGGAGAGTGCATATTTTGTGGGGACTTCTGTATCTGGTGAAGGCTGGATCAAGTACGCAGTGTACCTGAACTGGGCTCATGATAAATGTGCCTGAGTTGAGGATGATGATGCAGATGAGTTTTCTACATTACAGTTTATGATTTATGTGCTCAGAAGTCTAATTTATAAAAAAATGTTGATGTTAACATTTTAAGTTAGATATTCTGTAGTTTTTCATTTATAGACATATGCTTTCTTTTTTTATCGATATAAACTTGTCTTTTGTTTATTTCAATATATCTTGATTAATAGTATTAAGTGTTTACATTATAGGTCTTATATGACTATGGGATCATTTTACCCCTATCGGTCAACAGGTAAGAAAGGATCAAATCCTTGGAATGCCAACTGACAACATAACAACCTTATACAGTTTCGAAAGGAATTTCGAAATAGAAATACCAGCCCGAGATACCTGGAAACAAGGCCCTCCAATACAGGCCGAGCATTCATGGTATACAGACGGCTCCAAAACAGAAGAGGGAGTTGGAGCTGGTATTTATGGGCCCAAATCCAAAACAACCATCTCGGTGAGCCTAGGAAAATACGCAACAGTGTTTCAGGTGGAAGTAGTAGCCATACAACACTGTGCAAGAGAAATAATAAATCAACATATATCAGGCAAATCCATTGCCATATATTCAGACAGCCAATCTGCCTTAAAGGCAATCGGCTCCCCAGAAGTCAAATCAAGACTAGTGGAGAACTGCATAAAAGATTTAACAGAGCTAAGTAGTCATAATAAAGTGACCTTGGCATGGGTACCAGGCCACGAAGGTCACCAGGGCAATGAGAAGGCCGACGAATTAGCCCGTAAAGGCTCGAACATGGCCATGATAGGCCCTGAACCGTTTGGGGGCTGTGCGAAAGCATTAAAGAATGCAGCCATTAAACAATGGCTGGAAGACCAATCCAATTCATGGTGGACTAATCAACCAGGAATGAGACAGGCTAAACAGTTCATTAAAAGACCACTAGCCAAATTCACAGCAAATCTACTAAGCCAAAAAAGGCCGACAGTAAGAATCATAGTAGGTCTGGTTACAGGACATTGCCGACTAAGAAGGCACATGAACATCATTAACCGAACAGAAGAAGCAACCCTATGCAGATTCTGTGAAGAAGAAGAGGAAACGCCAGTCCATGTCTTATGCCAATGTGAAGGCCTGACAAGACTAAGATTCCTATGTTTAGGCGAAGAAAAGCCAAATGCATCCAACTATATGCAGGAGCCACTGTCAAAGCTAATGAGTCTAATAAAAAAGGCAGGGCTAGACAAGACACTCTAATCAAACGGAGTCTCCACAATAGATCTGAAAAGGTCGCGGTGGACAAGGTCGGACGACCAGCTCCAGTATAATCTAATCTAATCTACCCCTATCGGGATAATTATTTTACCCCACATGGTAGGACAAAATTCCCTTTGTATTACTCGCTTCTTACCACTTTTGGTATGTAATATACTATTTTATGAAACCAGTTTCTTTACTTTTTTAAAAGTTGGGCAATTCATGCAAGTTTAGTTGCAGTGTGTTTTACAAATATATCAATTTAAAGCTTGACAATTACACTTACAACTTAGAAAAAGTTATACTAAAATCATTTTGGTTCATATTGTTTCATGTTTAAGAAGTTGTTGGAAAACTAGTTCCAACAATCGTCTTTCATGCTTATTCATGATCATATTAATTTCAAATTCTCTCCGGTACAAATAATTACCTTCTCCGTTCTTCATACAACACAAGTCCATTTATACCGCATTGTTCGATGTAAATACTCATGTATTTTAACTTTCAAACGAACTGTAAATTGCAGTTATCAAGTTCTATTCCCATTTAAAAAAAAAACCAAAACAGCAGGTTGAAACACATATTTTCATCGCATATCAAATAACCTAGATGCATGCTTATTTCGAACAAATTCTTAGTATTTTACCAATAACTAATAACATTAAATGCTCAGACATTGCGTTCTCTGTCATGCCCACTGACAGTGGACGGTTTTCTCGCCACACCGTAGACTATCAACGACAGCGCTTCAGCTCTCTAAATCCTTTGTTTTCAACAACCAATCAGGTCGACTCTCCCGCATAGGAATTTGTTTATCTCAATCAAGCACTGGTACAGACAACCTACGTTTGATAGCACTCACTCACACCTTTCTAACACGGCCAAAACCCTTGTGCCAAATTACATATTTGTAAAATTGGATTTGTTCAACCTATTAACACTTACACCTTTATTAAATTGTAATTCAAACAGAAACACAGTAACACCTTAAATACAGGGTCCGCAAACGAAGCGTGGACGGAAGATTAAATCGTTATCGAAGAACTTATCAACAATACTAAAACAGCTTGAGATATTGGATTAAAAGCGGCATGTTTTAAAAATATTTTACATTATACAGGGTGGCCCAAAAAAGTGTGACAGCATAAAGTTATATTTTTTTAAATGGGACACCCAGTATTTTATTGCATATTTAGGTTCGCATTACTATCATTTATAAGTAGATAAAATTTTATTTAATTTGGTTTTGTAGTTTCGGAGAAATAAATTAAAAACTAAAAAAAAAGTTTTGCAGTCCTGAATAAAAAATCAGAAAAAACAATCCAGAACTATTTTTTTAACCTCGGCATTGAGTGAAATTTATGACAAGAGGTCTAGAGATACTATGAATGTAATTGCGTTTATTTATTTTATACAGGGTGTTCATAATAAGCTTTCAAAAACCCCACATTTCAAAATAATTTTTCTCAAGTTTTTCAAATGGAACACCCTGTATATTATTTAGCTATTTGACGTAGAATTCATAGACAACTTTTTTTTGTAATACAAGCATATAAGTTATATCCAGCCGTTTTCGAAATAATTATAAATATCATAAATTATGTTGTTTAAATAGAGTTTTTATTGGGAAATTTTGTTATAGGCGACTAGACTAATAATTGTAAACTAAAGTAAATGTTCAAAATAGCTTCCTTTTACTCTTAGAGTTTGCCGTATTTTAGTTATTTCGATATAAATTTTAAAAGCCTACATTTTTGTACTTTTATTTAATTTTTTATTCTTAATCGAGTTGCCATGATTTCTTTATTGTTTATATTGTCACTATGACAGCTAATTGCACATTCACCCAGTATAAAAATTATATTTACCATTTCTAAAGTTGTAAAATTCGACATTTTGTGTAAGTTAGTACTTAATTTCGACGACTGAACAAATGTAAATAATTTTAATTGGCTGTCATAGTGACAATCTAAACAAAAAAAAATCATGGCAACTCGATTAAGAATAAAAAATAAAATTAAATAAATAAAAGTAGCAAAAATGTAGGCTTTTAAAATTTATATCGAAATAACTAAAATACGGTAAACTCTAAGAGTGAAAGGAAGCTATTTTGAACATTTACTTTAGTTTACAATTATTAGTCTAGTCGCCTATAACAAAATTTACCAATAAAAACTCTATTTAAACAACATAATTTATGATATTTATAATTATTTCGAAAACGGCTGGATATAACTTATATGCTTGTATTACAAAAAAAAATTGTCTATGAATTCTACGTCAAATAGCCAAATAATATACAGGGTGTTCCATTTGAAAAACTTGAGAAAAAATATTTTAAAATGTGGGGTGTTTGAAAGCTTATTATGAACACCCTGTATAAAATAAATAAACGCAATTACATTCATAGTATCTCTAGACCTCTTGTCATAAATTTCACTCAATGCCGAGGTTAAAAAAAATAGTTCTGGATTGTTTTTTTTTGATTTTTTTATTTAGGACTGCAAAACTTTTTTTTCTAGTTTTTAATTTATTTCTCCGAAACTACAAAACCAAATTAAATAAAATTTGAGGCACTTATAAACGATAGTAATGCGAACCTAAATATGCAATAAAATACTGGGTGTCCCATTTAAAAAAATATAACTTTATGCTGTCACACTTTTTTGGGCCACCCTGTATAATGTAAAATATTTTTAAAACATGCCGCTTTTAATCCAATATCTCAAGCTGTTTTAGTATTGTTGATAAGTTCTTCGATAACGATTTAATCTTGCGCCCACGCTTCGTTTGCGGACCCTGTATATCTAAATGAAAAATATAACGATTCATTTTTTAATTAACCTCAGTAACGACACCTGAACGTATGGTTTCTCACTACCTGACCAAATAGTAATTAATTTGGTTACCCTGATTTAAGATGTGAGGAAATAATAAATTCTTTCCCAAAAGTTATTGAATTTTCGAGACAAAATAATAGATACGGATAATTTATCAAAGGTTTGATAATTTGATAGTATCACAAGCATTAAATTTAGACAAAATTTATAGAATTTATATGGCATATATTTTTTTAAATATGAATTGTTTCATTAAAGTAAAATAGAAAAAATAGCATAAAGTAGATTTATTATGAACCTAAAAATATGATGATTTATAAAACTTGTTACCTTAATATACTATTCTAAATTGTTAATTTTTACAAAGTCATTTCATTGGAAAGTTTTATAATTTATAGAATATACTTACTTGTAGTCTCCTAAGAGGAAATACAATGGCACAGTATCTCTCTGCCGATAGAGCCGTTAGTGTAAATACAGACACTCCTACGCTGATGTCCCTCGAAAATTCAGATATTTTGCAAACTACAACACCCCAAGGCCAAGATTCTACTGTATAAATAATTGACGTAAAAGGAATACATGTTATGATAACCAGAAGGTCGGCCAGTGCTAATGAGAATATATATCTAAAAAGAAAGTAATGTTATTGTCAAAATAAACAAAACAAAGTATGCTTTAGATTTTCATATCATTTTTACGATAAAACCCTAACCGTTGTTTCGGGACACAGTACCTTCATCAGATGACGAGTACAATATTTTAACTAAGGACATTTTCACTTTATTGATAAGAACTTGACATGTTTCGCCATACTGTAGCTTCACCAGAAGATAACATCTGCATTCGCTTTAGCAACATGGCAATTCTAATCCATATAGTGGGAATTAACTAAGTTAAACTTAAAAAGTTTTTTTCCAATCCATAATATAACTTACGGATTTCTATTAAATATCGACTGACCTAATTAAATTCCTAAAGTCTTCAAACAATCGAGAGAAGGGTGACATCGAGGGTGACATTCTAACAAATTTAAAATCATAAATTTAATAACCGAGAATTATTTAGATATATCTGGTCGTTTAACAGTTAATGGAGTACTTTAATTATTTTATAAAATCATGGAAATAATGTTACTACACACACATAATAACTAGTTGCGATACAAGTGCACAAAGTGGGATTGTATTTTGTGAGAAGTTTGGGATGCGATGCCGAGAACAGGGTATTCTCATCCCTTTGAAAGATAAAATTACTTTTGGAACATGGTCGCACACAGTCATGTTAGGTGTAACAAACCCTACTACGTACCTATGTAAAATTAAATGAAAACTAACCAGGATTTTTTTTAGAAAATGTTAACAATATTCGAAACTCCTCATCTTCTTCAAGTAGTCTAGTCTAGTTCTTCCACAAGTAGTGAATCGTCCTCGGAAGATTGCGATGATATAATAAACGACAGGCCGTACATTCCAGAAGAATCTGATGGGACAGACGAGAGTGTCAGTAAAGAAAATAAGGCTGATGACAATGTAGTAAATATTTCAATTACTCAATCAGAAATTCCAATTCTAGTAAGTCCTCCAAAGAAAAGCTTTAAAAGAAGAAGAAACGCCCAACAATGGAAAATAAATCTTCTGAAAAAGATGAGAAACTCTGGGGAAGCGTATGAAACCCATACCAAAGAAAAAAGTTCCGAAACAAAGGGAGGTTAAGCTCCATGCACTGAAAAATGCAAACTCAAATGTTCATCGAGGTGTACTCAAGAAGAGAGAGTTCAAATTTTCTCCTCCTATTGGGCATTAAGCGACATTGAAAAGCAAAAGCAGTTCATTAATAATTCTATGACACCTATTGCACCGCAATATCGTTATATTCGTGTTGGTGGTACACGGAAACAACGAGAGAAGAATAATGGCTACCATTTCATTCGACAAGGTGAAAAAATTCGGATATGCACGCTTTTCTTCGAAAATTCTTTAAACGTAACTGATCCAATAATACGAACAGTACAAGAAAAAAGAAATAACGTAGCCTATGTACTACTCGAGCAAGATCAAAGAGGAAAACACGGGAAACAGAAAACTTTAGGTCCAGCCATTCGTCAAGGGATTCGTAATCACATCCATTATATTCCCAAAATTGAGAGCCATTACACCCGTGCAAATACAACAAGAACATTTATAGATGGCAGTCGTTCATTGGCCTAAATTCATAGAGATTATGTAGCTAAATGTACAGAGGAAAATGAACCATATGGAAGCTATGTCATATTTCGAGTGTTTACACAGGAATTTAATATTTCCTTCTTTTTTCCGAAAAAGGATCAATGCGGAACTTATGTGGCCTATGAAAACGCTAGCAACGAAGAAAAGGAGCAATTAAAAAGTTAATATGATCAACATTTGGTTGAGAAAACTTTGCCATGGAAAAGCGCGATAACGAAAATGATGATTTTACTGGCATTGTTGCAGTATATGACCTCCAAGCAGTCATGTTAAAAGAGACGTTTCGGGTTTTTTATAAGTCGAAGCTTAACGTTTTTAACTTGATCATTTATAATTTGCAGACAAATAATTGCGAATGTTTCGTCTGGGATGAGTCAAACGGTCATCAAGGAGTCAATGAATTAGGAACTTGTATGATAAAATATTTGGAGAAAAAAGCTACACCTGAGAGTGATATTATTTTCTATACAGATAATTGTGCAGGCCAACAAAAAAAATTATATTGGCCTTGTATAGAAATGCTGTACGACATTTTAAGATAAAATCAATAACCCACAAATTCCTAATTAAAGGCCATACCCAGAATTAGGGGGATTCAGCTCATTTCCCTAATTGAGCGACAAGTAAAGCGTCAACTAAGAGGAGGACCAATTTTTATACCTGAAGCATTTATTGAATGTATTCGAACTGCCAAAAAGCAAGGAACTCCATCCTGTCAATGAGCTCTGCCATGAGGATTTTTACGACATAAAACAGCTTGCTTCCGATATTAGACCCATAACTACAACAAGTTTTAAGCTTAGGGATGTAAAAGCGCTATCAGTTATGCAAGAATCGCCCAAAATATTTTTACAGCAATGAATATCAAACAGCAAGATTATACCTTTAAAATCCGGTCTTGCCCAAAAAAAGAAAAATGATCTGATGGATTTAATTAAAAAAAAATATATTCCTAGATACTATGAAAATTTTATAAAAATTTGGAATTAATTATTTAACTCGTTCATTTAAAGGTATTTGAATTTCCTATTTTCGTTAAATATGCCTGAATTATTGTTTCAGTTTCCGTGTTGATGTATCTCAGTTTAAATACAAGTTTTCACAAACTATTTTTTTTTTTCTCTGGTTACTTATTTTCTCTCTCTTATTTGATAAACGCAATGCGAAACAAAATTTTTGCGAGAAATCTACCTTTGTAATGTCAGTAATTAGATTAAAATTTGTATCAAATACGTCACATGTTTATTTGTGAAGTTATTCATTAAAAATTTACGGAACAATAACCTCATAAAACTTAAGAATTTACAAATCCAGCAAAACAAATATTATGTGTACAAATAAAATTAAACTACAATATGTGTTACAACAATTAATTGATATATCAGAATTTATTAATGCAATCGCTTCCAAAGATTTCAGAATTGAGTAAAACTAGTTTAAAATGCTTAATTGCGTTTTCTGAACAATTCAAGATTTTAAGTTATGACAGTACTAAGCGATATGACCAATTCGTAATGCATTGAACTCCATAATCGACATGACTCCAGTGGGCGTTTTGTTTCGTAGCGCACGGATATCCAATGCGGAATGTCTGAGATAGACCGAAATAGGTGTAAACCAGGCGTTTGTCTTCAAATATAAGTTGTCAGATTATTACAATAATCTGTTTTTCTTTAACATTCAATATTCAAAGATCAGGTTTACCAGATTGTAAAATTAATATATCTTTTTAAATACATTGGGTTGGGAAAATATGACCAACCTTATATCTTTAAATTGTCTTCTACTTTTTCGAACAATTTTCTGAAACATACTTTATGTACCTAGGAAAAATCCCCCATAGGAAGACGACTACAATACATCTAATCAAGGGTTTTATACTAAAGGTAAATACTTACGTGTTTGGTACATTTCTCATGGCTCTATGTCGCAAAAAAATTATAATCAATGTTCCATTTCCTAGAACTCCCACCACAAATATGATCAAAAAGAGTACTGGAACTATATAAGTCTCAATCCTTTGTTGATAAGGAACATATCCCGTATGCTCAGTTCCCATTAATGAAACATTGGTCGGATTCGGATCTGAAAGAAGTTAAAAAATAGTATCCAACAAATTTTTTGTATACAGAGGGTGTCCGCTAATTAATGGTACATGGAAAAACCACAGACTCCTTACGTAAAAATATTAGGATTTAATCATTACTTACCTATATCCGAAAGTTGATATTAACTGAGATGCAGAGTGTTAAAGTTAAAATTTCATTTTTGTTTTTCTATAATAGCTTAACTAACGTTTTTTTTACAAAATTTGGCAATTATGGTTTTTTAGGACGAGAAATTGATTTTTTTAATGTACAATGTAGGGGGCGGGGCGCTGTCTGCGGCAATATTTGCACATTCATTAGGTCATAACTTTTTTATGCCTCAGTGTATTTAATTTTTTAATGAAAATAATACTTTTCTCATATTTATTACGTAAAATAGGTATACTACGTTCAGGTGGTCCAGAGTTATCATTTCGGAGATATTTGCATTTAAATTGTTTAGTGCACCCTGTCCAATTATTATTAATTTGCAAACAAAAATTTTTTCTTAAAGTAACCTATGATAAAACAAATGAAATTTAGAGATGCAGTTGCTATGAAACCTCCATGTTGTTATTTGTTTATTAATTATTGTAAAGCTTTCTCAGAAAATGTTTCATTTTTGAGTTTGTGTTTTCATTGCTGTTGGTTTCTTACTACACGATATTTTCTAGGGTCAAAGTTATTTTAATTAAAATAAGTTAAGGAACAATCCAATTGTTGTTTTTATTATTCCCAGTAAAAGTTAATTGGTAACAAAATATTACTTGCTTGCCTGAGCTAACGCACTAAGCAATTTAAATGCAAATATCTCCGAAACGGTAACTATGAGCGACCTGAACTTAGTATACCTTTTTTACGTACTAAATGTGAAAAAGTGTTATTTTTATTAAAAACTTAAATATACTGAGGCACAAAAAAGTTATGACCTAATAAATGCGCGAAAAATGCCGCAGACAGCCCCCTACATTGTACATTAAAATTTCACAAAGAATTTCTCGTCCTAAAAAAATATAATTTCCTAATTTTATAAAAAAAGTTCGTTTCTGTCAAAGTTATTTGACAAAAACCAAAAATGACGTTTTAACTTTAACACCCTCTGTATCTCAGTTAATATCAAATTTCATATAATTAAATCCTAAAATTTTTACGTAAGGAGTATGGATTTTTTCCATGTACCATTAATTAGCGGACACCCTGTATATTTATTTACACAGTGTCTAAAAAACATGTGCAATCCCTCATATGGTGATTTCTTATCTAAAAATAAGATAAAGAGTTCATATCAACATGGGCCAGCAGATGTCTTGTTTGAAAAACACAGGGTGTTAAAGTTTTTTAATTTCTTCAGTGTTTTCAAGATATCTCCCAAACAACGGCTTCAGTAATTATATTATATTATTATGGGAGGAGGCGCTTAGCCAAGTGGGCAAAGAAGAATGGCGGAAATGCATTGAAACTATTTTTGAATCTTATGAGACAGAACAGGTTATAAACGAAGTATGACCGTTAATTATTAGGGATGATAATGATTCTGCTTAGTCTGAAAGCATGGATGAAATTTGAAATGCAGAGGAAGATTGTTTTTAGTAAAGTACGTATCTACAAGTAGGTACGTTCTACAACATCGATTCTTTGTAGAACCAAAACTTTATAAAAAAAGATTTCGTAAAACTAGTTTGCCTAAATACTATAAAAGCAGAAAAATAATTATTTTTCTTTATCTAAACTAATTTTTTATTTCCTTTAAAAACTATTTTATTTAGAAAATACCTAAAACATAATTTATTGTTTGAGAGCCACCGACTACCCTGCTTAAGAGGTTTTATTGCTTAGCGGACTTCATATACCGTACCGACTTGTACCTACCGACCCTGTAGCGCTAAAGTGCCCGTATTTAAATGCACGTAACTCTGCTAAATCTTTATAGCAAGAGAAAGGAAGACTATTGATCCGTACCCGTCGGCCTTTATTACGTTAGTTTCTGGCGAAGACAAGTCAACGAATAGTTAAGGTCTGTTACCAACTTGCTTAATTAAATCATCTTATTTTTCTGTTAAAATGATGTAGGCAAAACAAGTGATAAGGAATCATATAAATAGACAAATAATACATGACAAGATGATACTATTCTTAATCGTTAGATACTCTATACTCACTTCTTAATCGACAGATACTCAGCCTAACTTTCCTCTCACTCGTTTAATTTTATATTATTATATTTTACCTAAATGAATAATATTAATCAGTGCTTTCTACCTGTTCATAGAAAGCATCACATATATACTCCGTCAACTTCACCATCTCCAGGAACCAACCGCTCGGGTTCCCAACAATGCAATAAAGCAGATTTTAGCGAAAAGAGTATAAATGGGCACGGAGAGAGGCCGAATAGGCGTACAAAGGTTTTGGTTTAAGAAGAAAGGTATAGAAATTTAATATAGCACAATCTCTTTTTAATTTCTCGACGTTCCTCTTTGATCGGATGGTCTACCGCCCCTAGCCCCCCACCGCCCACTTCAAGAAAGAATAAGTTCAAAGTAAACACATCAAACATTTTATACGCTGTAATGATATGTCTATACCTATATTTACTTAATACTCGATTTTTTACCGCAGCGGAATCGGCCTATTGAGTAAAAATATTTTATTAAGGATTGTGTACATTTGTAGGTAGGTATAGGGAGCCAAAGCGGGAATATTCGTTGAGGAAGAGGTTTGTAATATATCTGTATTTTCTTAATTTAGGGTTTATAGTGATTATAAATATATTTTCCTATAAAAAAAACCGAAGCAAATATGGGTTTTTATTGTTTTTACTATAAGGTTCGTTAAAAAAACAAAACAAGTATATTTGTGTAAAATTTTTTATGTACGAATTTCAAAAAACAAAAATGGGATTATTGATAACCACAAGTTCACTTGTACAGAAATATTAGAACTACTTTATAACAATTTAAGAGAACTTAATGATAAATTCGACCATATGTCATCTAGCAGGACATAATTGTTGTATTGGTTTGGTAAACTACATATAACATCATCGTCATTTATCGTGGCACCAGTAGCCTTTAGCTGTCGTACAACTCCTTCATACTCTAAAATAGATTTGCTCCTTCTTTTAACCTCAGTGACATAAATTTATTCTTTAACAATAACTATCCTTGGACCCCTTTTCTCTCATATCTATCTTTAAGTGCTTGCCACATTTCGTATGCCGTTTCTTTTTCTCTTAACTATTCCAAATGCGAGTCATTTACGCATTGAACTATCAGTGATTTTGTCTTTCGATCATTTTTAACAAAAGCATTCCTTTTATCTTCCAATAACGTGTCTATTTTTGTTTCTTTGCTTACTTGCTCTGTAACCCCCATTATCTGCTAAAATCATCTCCGTTCTAAAGTTCCAATTATAATAATTATTTCCATTTAATGGCTCGATACTGTATCCTTTTACATGAGCCATGATTTCACTTCACACTTTACCTTCCTCTTAAAATCCTTACTTGCTTTCGTTTTCAGCACAGCCTGTGACCTGGACTCATAACCTGTTATATTTATTGAAACTTCGGAGCTATTTTCTTTGGATTTTTATTTAACACAACATGGAAATTAGGAACAAACTTAAACTTATACGAACAACGTGTTTGTTCCTTTTTTACCTTCTTTCTTCTCGACTTCTTCTATTACTGTTCTAGACTTTTCTAGTACATTTTACTTACGTGTCGCCATCTACATATTATCACTATAACTAACTATTAGTAATGTGTCAACATTAGGAATGGGCATTAACAGATTCTAGTGTATATTACAACAATAATATCGAAAATCTCAACACGGGTAACCGGAATAAACGAAGATTCTTCGATTCATCAAAGCTATTTTTTTAAAAACTTTTTCCAGCAGTAATAAATTCTTAAAACACTGTATCTCAATCATATAAAACATAAACATTCCATGCAGGCTAAAGTTATCAATTGTTGACGATAAGCACCGAGTTGAAATCGACTGATTCTCCCCACGGTAAACATGCATACAATCCAAGGGCTAAAACCGTCCCCGGCGCAGGCCTCGGTCTGGCCGCGTGACCTAAGTGGGTGGTCTTGGACCTACTGTACTTAGAGAACAGAAAATATATTATATCGCTGTATATATACTATTAGTTAAGATTGTGATCATGTACACATATATTGCAAACTTAAAATAATAGAGATAATGAGATATATGAGGATTTTAAAATACTTAAAACTGATGCGGACATTGCTCGCAAAATTGAGGAAATAAAAAGCAAGAGTTTCAGAAATATTTTTGTTGATAATATTGTTTCAAATGTTGGTGTAACTAAAAAGGGTAAAGGTGTTCAAGCATCATCAAAGTTTATTTCATTTGAAGATTATTATGAATGTTTCACAAACTTGTATTAGATCTGAAAGACATATTCTTTTTTTCAAACGAGTAATCTGCTCCTATTACAGAGGTGACGATAGCCAATCTTTAACGATCTGGAGCGATTTAAATATACAAGAACAAATATTAACACCTCCATGCAATCGTCGTCATCATCATTAGCACGTATAAGAGTCGTACACACGTATACAGAAAGAAAACCATATGGAAATGTAAAACATAAACAATGTTATTTATGTTATGGGGAAGTCAATATGGCTTATGGTTATCAAAACACTGTATTTTTTCCATGAAAAGTGTAACGAAGAAAGACGATATAGTTTGAAAAAATATATACATATAAATGGGACACCACCAACATAACTGATGGTCATTTACAATTGTAAGTTTATTTACTTTTTCTTGTACCATTCTTTTTCTTTTAGGTGGCTTGCTAATTACTTATGTGGTACCGTAAAATTGGGTGACTTTGGCCGGTGTGGTGACTTTGGCCGAAAAAAATATTTTGTTTTGTAAGCCTCTAGCCAGAAAGTGACATATTTGTTGTAATATTTTTATGCAGAATATTGAAGGCCTAAATGTAAATATCCGATTCTACATAAAATTTGGTCAATAAGACTATTTTTCTGTTAACGTCAGCCAATTATAATGCTATAAAAAAATGTGCTAAAAATATAGCCCCCAAAACTTTGGATCTGCAGAGGCAGGTGGCGCAATCTCGAAGCTGTTGATTGTACTGAGTGGTTAGCGATCTAATGTGATAATCTATGCGGATCAATATTAATGGAATGTTTTACGTTGTGGAAGATAGAGGGAGGCCAAAATCAAACGATCTTTTTCTTTCAAAGGTGGTATGACTTTGGCCGGTTGTTTATGTATTTTAAACGGGCTAGTATAGGTGATATTGTGCAAAATAATTTATTTTTACCAGTGCCCTAAGGTGTTATATTGGTGTAAGAAATACATTTCGATTTAGATAACTACATAGACAGCAAGTAAGGTCGAGTGAACTTAGGTTTTTCTTATTAAATTAATAACTTTCATTGTTGTATAGGTTAGGCTCACATAAATTTCCCACGCAATGGGTCGCTATAGAAGAATAATTCATAGTCGTCATTATAGAAATTATTCGGAAAATAAATTACAGACAGCTCTTCACTTGATAACAACAAATCAGATTTCAGAACGAGATGCATCTAAACGATTTAAAATTGCGCGATCTACCCTGCAAAACAAGAGAAAACATCTTCACGAAAAACCAGCTGGAGGTCAGACTGTGCTTTCGATTGATGAAGAAAAGAAGATTAAAAATTATATTTTGCTGTTATCAAAGTATGGGTTTCCAATGGATAGGAATGATCTTAGATGGATGGTTCAAACGTATTTAAATCGTAAAGGTGTCACAATGAAATGCTTTCATGATAATTATCCCGGAATGGAATGGGTTAGATTGTTCATTGGTAGACACTCAGACCTTACAGAAAGAATGTCAGCCTATATTAAGAGTCAAAGAGCTTGTGTTTCCGTAGAAACGATTAATCAGTATTTTGATAACCTTGAATTGGAGCTTCAAGGGATTCCGCCTTCCCACATTTGGAATTACGATGAAACAAACCTTCCAGGAACAAAAAAAATTATTACAAAACGTGGGTGTAAATGTCCGGAAAGGATCATAAATTTTTCTAAGCAATCTACGTCTCTCATGTTTTGTGGCAGTGCTAGTGGGGAAATCCTGGATCCATATGTTGTTTACAAGGCACAGAATTTATATGACACATGAACTATTGGACGCCCTGCCCATACTAGATACAATAGATCGAAAAGCGGCTGGTTCGAATCAAACATTTTTGAAGATTGGTTCGAAAATTCTTTGCTCCGACGTTTCAAAAAGCTTGAGGATGGGCCTAACGTAATCATGGGAGATAATCTCGCATCCCATATTAGCGTCCATGTATTGACGCTATGCGAGCAAAATAATATAAAATTTTTGTGTTTGCCACCAAACACGACTCACTTGACACAACCGCTCGACGTTGCTTTTTTTCGTCCTCTAAAACAGAAATGGCGAGAAATTCTCAGCAACTATAAATCGACAACGGCCAACAAAACTGTAGCCAAATGTGATTTTCCAAGGCTGCTAAAAAATCTCATGGAATCGTTACGAGAAAATGGACAAACCAATTTAATGAGTGGCTTTAGAAAATCAGGAATTCATCCAATTAATCGTAATGAGGTTCTAAATAGAATCCCTTCAAGAGAGAGTGTCACTCTGGAAAACGATGCGCCTTTAAATACATCAATCATCGATCTGTTGGAGTCAAAAAGATTTGGAACATCATCAGAAATTCCCGAAAAGAAGAGGAAATCAAAGTTAACAATCGCTCCAGGCAGAAGTGTGTCAGTCGCTGATGTTAATCCAAAAGAAAATGCCAACCTTATGTCACAGAGAAACCAACTTGAGATCGTTCAGGCTGGCCCTAGTAAACCGAAACCAACAATTTTACAGAAGGGAAAGAAGAAAATCCAAAAGCCCGATTCTGAAACATCTGAAGACGCAAATATGTCTATTTATTCAGATAGTGAGGGGTCTGCATTATACAGCGATGACATAGATGATGAACATGCCTATCGGGAAAGTGAATATCATAGGGGAGACTTTGTGATCTTCACCTACGCTCGTAAATTTTACCCAGGACAGATTCTGGAAGCTCTCCAGCGAACCTATAGAATTAAATCAATGGAGAAAAGTGGCATTCAGTGGAGATGGCCTGCGAAAGATGATATTTTTTGTTATCAGGACTTTGATATCAAAGAAAAAATTCAGGCCCCCATGTTGAGTAAGAGACATCTCTGTACCATCCCAGAGATGACCAAATACAGTGATTTTTAGTTATTACCTACCTGTTTTATTTTTAAATTTAAGTTTTTACCCACCTATCCTTGTTGTTTTAGTTCCTAAAAATGTTTTGACCTTAATCTTAAGATATTTGTTGTTTTTACACTTGTAAAAGTCTTTAAAAATACATATTTTCACCTATAGTGCGTATTTATTGCCCGATTTTTATACTTGATGTGTCGACTTTGGCCACCCTGTTTTTTTTTTTTTTTTTAATACTAAACGTTGGAAACATAGTATTTTTAGTAAAAATAATGAAAATATAGATCAAGACTAACAATTGAGTACAAGGTTGATATTTTTATCTATCCCAATTAAAAAACTATTAGTAGTTGCAAAAAAAAAATGGCCCAAAGTCACCCAATTTTACGGTATTCATTGATAAGTTAATATTATGTTTTTTTTTTTCTTTCCAGAAAATATTTAGAACCATCATTACATCAACTGGGATCGAACTATCCTTAAACCTTCGCTGTCGGAGGTGTGTGAGGGTCGAGTAACACCTATTTACTGATTGCGGTGACCAAATGGAGATGTGGAATTTAAAAAAAAAATTCGCTCCAAATTGTAACAATAGATTTTTAAATATGTGTGTTAAATACATTTTGTATAAAACTATTATTATTTTTTATTATATATATACTGGCGAGCAAAAAATTTAGGTCACTTTGGAAATTGCAAATAATTTTAGAAATAAAATTAGCCGGGAATCATTGGTCCAGTAGGCGGTGCATCATTTGTTGCCCGAGATATCCTATCTGCCATATTTGTTATTTGTCACCATAGTTACGCCTTTCGTGAAGTAATGTGAATTTAGTACTATTTAATATTTTTATTTCGTTACTTATTTCTCAGTTTAGTGTTGTTTTCTTTTTCTAAACCCTACGTCGGTCTTACGGTGTATTGTTTGTAGTGTTCATTTAAGAGGTCATAATGCCTTTAGATCCTATTGTTATGGCAAAAATTGTAGCGTTGATACAAGATGGTCGAGGACAACGTGAAACTGCGAGAATTGTTGGTAAGAGCCTATGTGCTGTACAAAATATTTACCAGCGCTATCAGGAGACTGGCCTTATAACCAGAAGACCAGGATCCGGGCGAAAAAGAGTCACAAATCAAAGATATGATCGATTTTTGGTGTCCGCAAATTTGCGGAATAGAACAGCTTCTGCGGTTATTCTCCGAAATCAACTTCAAGAGGTTAGAGATGTTAATGTTAGCCAATGGACCGTTAGAAGAAGGCTTCATGCTAATGAATTGTGTTCTAGAAGAATGGCTACAGGACCACCATTGCACCGCAGGCATCGAATTGCAAAATTGGCTCTTGCCCGAAATCACCGGGTATGGAATGATGATGACTGGAGCAAGGTACTGTTTACAGATGAGTCGCCTTTTTGCCTCACTGGGTCAGATGGACGTCGGCGAGTATGGGGAAGACCCAGAGAAAGATATGCCCCAGTTTGTATTGACGCGACACTTCCATTTGGCGGTGGGTCGGTTACGGTTTGGGCGGGTATCACTTCACAAGCACGCACAGAGTTGGTCTTCATACAGAATGGTTCCCTAACAGGTCACAGGTCTATTACTGAGGTCCTAGATGATCATGTTATGACTTTCATGATCACTATGGGCGAGCATGGCATTTTTATGCAAGATAGCGCTAGACCCCATGTAGCCAGAATGCTCTTATCAGTATAAATATTATAAATAGAAACATTTTGACCCGAAGCTGACCTCTCAGAGGTACATTTTACGTAGGCCAGGCTTGCTAAATTTACTTCTTACTTCTCCCTATTGCGCCACTTCTTTGCCAATATGGCACTATGCTGTAAATTTGTAATTTAAATTTAATAAAAGTATCCATCTACTTGTCACATTCTTTATATTGATTTCTGCGAACCAAAATACATATTTACAGTGAGAATTGTAAAGGTGAAGGCGAAGGTAAAATAAGTCCGACCCTGTATCTGTATCCCCCCAAAGGTAAAATAGATCACATTCAACAGGATGTCATAAATGATAGATGATTTGGCCCCTATATTGAGAGATATTAGAAAACGTATACTATACAGGGTGATCCAAGATGGGTGGCGAGCGGCCGTATCTCCAGAACCATACATGCTACAACTTTGGGGTAAAAAATTTATTAAGAAATATGACCAAAAAAATTAGCTGGAAAATATTTTTAAGTTCGTAATTTTACCGCTAGGGGGCGTAATCGCTATGCTATGATACAAAATCCTTATTTTCTGCTAATATTTTCAAAACAATGTAGGTCGAAAATTTACTTTTTATAATTTCTGTAATATCCTCTATAAAATTTGTGATAACAATTTTTTTGTAGTTACTATGGTAACGGAGGGGGGAAAGGTAATAACTAAAAATACTAAAAGGGCTGTAACTTCGGTTTGCGTTACCCAAATTTAACAAACTATGGCTTGTTGTAAAGAACTTTTCGTCCTGATTAAACGTTATTATTAATAATTTAAAAATTAGTTCGTGCGGATGATAAAAGAGGGCGTTATTTTTTTTAAATATTTCTTCTTTCGATTTCTTGAAAAATTTAAATGCAAACAGTCATTCATTTTCACTCTATTTTATAGCTCATTTGTTACTAAAAATCGCGGCGAAAACCGGAGGTCATTATCTTTTGTCTTTTAAAAGTTATCGCAAAAATAGTGGGAAACTGTAATTTCAGTTTGGCTTTTACCAATATTTTGCTATTTTCCTTTATGAAAACGTTGAAATCCTAGAAAATGAACAATTGTGAAATAAAACAAAAGAATAAATAATTTATGTAATAAAAATAATTTATTTTAACTGTTCAAATTGTTTTCCGTCATTTGCAATGCAACGATTTAGTCGTTCTCTTGTTGAAATTACGGCTGCTTGTACTTCAACCCGAGGTAAGTTATTTAAAACATTTCTAATTCGAACAATCATATCATCTCTTGTGGTTGGTCGGACTTTGTAAACAATATCTTTAACTCTGCCCCACAAATAAAAATCCAAACATGTCAAGTCGGGGGACCTGGCCGGCCAGGGAAATACACTTCCCCTGCCAATCTATCTATTTGGAAAATGTTCGTCAATAAAATTCCGTACCACAAGTGAATAATGAGCGGGGCACCCATCGAGCTGCAACCACATGCTTCGTCTTGCATCTAAAGGAACATTTTCCAGTAGTCCTGGCAAATCAAACAGTAAAAAATGTAGGTACATTTCACCTGTTAAAATACCTTCAAAAATATGCGGACCGATAATCATTCCGTTTATAACCCCACACCAAACATTGACTGACCATCGATGTTGATTATCAACTTCACGCATCCAATGCGGATTGGTCTCTGACCAATAGTGCATATTGTGCAGGTTTACTCTTCCAGTATTAGTAAATGACGCCTCATCTGTCCATAATACTTCAGATAAAAATTGGGGGTTATCTCTAATCATATTTTTTAGCCAATAGCAATGGTTCAATCTATTGTCAAAATCGGCAACACTTAGGGCTTGATGTAGTACTATATGGTAAGGATGTAATTTTTTGTCGACAAGGATTCTTTGAACTGTACCGTAAGAAACTCCTAAATCTCTGACAATTTCTCTAATACTAATATGTGGTTCTGCGTGAATATATGCCATTATGTTAATAAGTATGTCCTCCGATCTTGCAGGGCGACGTTTTCTTAAAGAGAGAATTGGCTGAACACGACCATGTTGCCTCAAGCGGCGCGCTAAACTTTTCTAGAATGGTGAATTCTATGAAGATAACGCACAGCGTATTCCCTCGAAGCCAAAACTGGGTTTTCAAACATTTGAAAATAAGTCGCTAACATATCGTAGGCTTCTTCATTTGTAAAAGGCATTTTTCTTTAAAAAATATCACTTGTCTCATAAAAATATACTTAATTGTCACTACAGTAATAGAGACTGTCAGATATAAGTTAGCACGGAATAACAAGGATATTCTTTTGTTTATTTCGCAATTGTCCATGGCCGCCATGGCAATAAATGGAACACTTGGATTATAATTGTATTTTTTAGATAAATAACTAAAATAAAAACCAAAATAACATAATTTAATTAAAAAAATAACTTAATATGAATAACTAATATGAGTAATTAGGCCAAAAGGGCTTTTTTCTAGGATTTAAACGTTTTCATATAAGAAAATAACAAAATATTGGTAAAAGCTAAACTGAAATTACAGTTTCCCACTATTTTTGCGATAACTTTTAAAAGACAAAAGATAATGACCTCCGGTTTTCGCCGCAATTTTTAGTAACAAATGAGCTATAAAATAGAGTGAAAATGAATAACTGTTTTCATTTAAATTTTTCAAGAAATCGAAAGAAGAAATATTTTAAAAAAATAACGCCCTCTTTTATAATCCGCACGAACTAATTTTTAAATTATTAATAATAACGTTTAATCAGGACGAAAAGTTCTTTAAAACAAGCCATAGTTTGTTAAATTTGGGTAACGCAAACCGAAGTTACGGCCCTTTTAGTATTTTGAGTTGTTACCTTTCCCCCCTCCGTTACCATAGTAACTACAAAGAAATTGTTATCACAAATTTTATAGAGGATATTACAGAAATTATAAAAAGTAAATTTTCGACCTACATTGTTTTGAAGATATTAGCAGAAAGTAAGGATTTTGTATCGTAGCATAGCGATAACGCCCCCTAGCGGTAAAATTACGAACTTAAAAATATTTTCCAGCTAATTTTTTTGGTCATATTTCTTAATAAATTTTTTATCCCAAAGTTGTAGCATGTATGGTTCTGGAGATACGGCCGCTCGCCACCCATCTTGGATCATAATTTAATAACTTTAATCAACAAATTACTAATTTTAAGTCAATCAAAAAAATAATAAGGCGCTGAACGACGCCTTTTAGGGATTAATTTCTAAAAGACGGTTTAACAGCATTAGATTAATCTCGAATCACCTTTGACGTACTATCTAAGATTTTTCCATAAAGTCGAGATTTAATCTCTCTCTTAAAAGGAAGTGGTTGGCTTCTTCTCCGCTCATAAAGGTCAGTAATTAGCAGATTAATAAGCTGAACTTTTAATTTGTTCCGGCGGGTAATTTTTTTAATGAACAATTATTGTTCTTAGAATATTTCGTTAAATACTAATAACATTAATAGCACTTTAATAAGGCCAAGATAGACAAACTATTGTTCAAATAATAAAAATATTCCAAATTTTTACACCAACTTTATTGTTTAATAACTTTCGTTCTTATTAATCCAGATAAATCATCGCCTTCAGATTGGGAACACCATTTGAATAACAATAGTTATAACGGTTGTTTAAAATACGAAGTTCCTTTTTGTTTGTTTACAGGGTGTTGCAAAAATCATTAATTTTTCTAACTTTGAGCAATAAGATGAATATTTGGCATATATAGAAGTTTTAACTTGACACATTGCCAAAGAGGTCACTATAAGTACCGCCAACAAAATAACCTATACATGAGGTCCATTGATAGAGGGAAACTTTCAATATAAATATTAGGTGGCTGTTGAAGATTTATATTTTAAAAATATTTTTAAATATTCATATAATTCATATATTCATTCTTAAAAACGAGACCACTAAAACTTAATTTTTTTAACTGGAATGCCCCATATTTTTTAATTGGAATTAGTGTCCCTCCACGGAGACGGACATTTGGGCGCGGCCACATGGACGCGGCCATCTGAGCGCGGCTGTTTGGGCGCGAGGACACTTGGGCGCGAGGGTACATGGGCGCGGGGACACATGAGCGCGAGAACACTTGTGCACGTTTGTTAAAAAACAATTTTTAATAAAAAAATATTCTAGGCAATTTTTATAGAAAAGAATATTGGCAAAACTCTATATTATGACCTGACCCTAAAGGTGCATTAATTTTTAATTACGCTTATCCTTTTGTATTAAGCCTGATGTTATTCCATGAATGACCTGACCCTAACTATAATTACATGAAACATTAAGTTTTAGTATGGTTCTTCCCTATTTTAATTCCTCTTAATTGCGGTTATCCTTTTGTATTGAACCTGATGGTATTCCATTATTCTACTTTATTATATATAGCATCTAAATTATTTTTGGAAGTTAGTTTACGCTTACCTGTTTAACAGTTAGTAGTATCGTCTATAGTGGTCACTTTATTTTTTACGAATTGAAAATGGAAGTAGTTTCGTTACGAGGCAAACCTATGTACAGTAGTAATGGTTATTGCTATGTATTTGACCGGCTTAGTGCGTGTGGGACTAAAAAATTTTGGCGATGTGAATTTAAAAATCAAGGTTGCAAATCTCGCATTCATACCTTAGATGGCGTTATTGTGAATCAGTTACATAACCATTCACATGACAGTAATGCAGTGAATTTAGAAAAGAGGGTGGTTTGTACTGCTATTAAAACTTGTGCTACTGAAACAATGGAACCAATATCGCAGGTCATTAATTTCTGTCTTAATGAAGCAAACTTGTCGCAGGCAACACAAGCAAACCTACCAGCACCGAACGCTTTGAAAAAAATGATTCGCAGGAAAAGAAATGAAGTCCAAGTTGCTCCTCCAACTCCACTATTTTTATTATTGCTTGCAGAGTTGCCAAATCGTAAGAAATTTCTCAAAATTTTCGGTATTTATTTTTATATTTGTTATATTTACTTTAAGTGTAGCAGGCCTGGATTATTGTGTTACCCTGTATTTTATTGTATTATAAAGCACATACCCTTAAACAAAATATAAAATTTTATAACGTCCAAATCATAATATTTATGCGGCGGCGTTCCAGTCATAATAATTATTAATATAAAAAAAATAATTTACTTAGTTAAATAAGTGGTACAAATTATCGTCATTTTAATTAATGCAAGTTTGAATTAGATTGAAAATTGTCTCTTATATTAGATAAAGTTTAACAACAAAATGTCAAATATTAAGTAACCGGCAAAATTGTTACTTTCCATGGCTAACTTAGATGTCAAAATTTCAAATAATTTTTAAAGACGGAAATCATCGAAACTTATTATTATATCTAGAAAAAATACAGGGTATTACAATAATTTCAAGCAGTTACACCTATAATAAAAATAACAAATTAAAAAATAAATAACGAAAATTTTTTGAGAAAATCATTACAAGTTGGCAACGCCACAGATAATAATATAATTTAGAGTTATAAGGAGTAGAAATTTTAATTCTTGATAAAATATACATTTGAAAATATTGAGTAATTTTTATTCAAACTTGAGGAAATCTGGGGTTAAAATTAAAACACCCTGTATAAAAAAATGTCATAAAGCCATATAAATAGTACTCATATAACCTAGATGCAACTATCTGTAAAAAAATTATCAAATTAAAATCAATAAAAAAACTGTAATATGTTTATTGGGGCCATACCAAAACAAGAAAGATAGGAAAATAATTAATATCTTGGCAACACAGCCAAGATTGGAAAAAAATAATTGGGATTACGTAAGCAATAAGGAGCGCACTAATATTAGTAGACTCAAAAATTTAGTGGTCCCGCTTTTGTGAATATTTAAATATGCATCTTCAATGGTCCTCTAATTTTTATATAGTTTTCCTCTATCGTGATATTATATGAGATAGCGAAGAATTACAAACTAAATGGACACTCTGTATAAAGGCGAATAATTTTTTCAAGAATGCACTAGAAGAAATACAGTCAAATGCCGTTAATTTCTGATCATTTCGTTAAATTCCTCATTATTTCAGAATTTGTGATACATCCAATATCGCATTCAAATACTACATACATAAATAATATTTATCTATAAGGATTTTAACCCTTTAGTGCCCGACGGTACTTGTGAGTACCAGTTAACAAGCCCATAAAACTTAATTTGATGTAAATAGACGCTTGGTGCCCGTCGGTACACCTGAGTATCGCCAACGGGCCAATAGAATTTTACTAAATTTGCAGGATATTTCCCGACTTGGAATCTACTTTCGGCAGTTGACAATTGGACGGCGTTAAGCAGAAAGATACCAACCCACAATATACGAAAAATTGGGTTCAGTGCGGATTTGTGTAATAAAATACTCGTTCTGCATTCTGTAAAAACCTTCCAAGCCTGAACTATTTATTATACCCACTAAAACTATAAAATGCTAACCCACATATTTATTTTGTTCAAACTTTAGATTTGCAGAACCCTACCAACCCACTTGGTATTATTTTAATATAGCACCAGATGCATCCAAGTGGGTTGGTAGCTTTCTGCAAATATCGGGTCCTTCAATTAACATAACCTAGTTTATTATGTTTTGTTTTAAATTAGCAAGTGTGATTAGTAATGATCCGGATAGTTCAAATATAAATTTTAATACAGTATAAAAGTGTGTAAAAGTATACTAGGTACTTATTATTTAGCGTAATGTACAGTATTCGAACAGCTAAAATTTTGAAGGCCGCTCTTGCAATAAAGGAAATTCCAGGTAAGTTATCTTATATTATTGTTGTTTTTTTAGTTTTGCCTCTAAAGTTCAGAACAAAACTCTAACAAATAACAAGTTCTTACTTAACAAACAATACTAAATTAATTAGTCAAATCGGCTACCTTAACTTATAAAGCTTATAAAACTAATACATTTTAAGCACTAAATAAGCACACATTTTAAGCAAATTTAATAAAAACATCTCTTTTTTAGATGTCATTTATGAACCTGATCAGAAAATTGTAGTAGGACTAGATTCGCCCAACGTTGCTGTTCAAATTGCCACATCTGAAAACACAATACCTGCAAATAATAAAATTCTAACAACTCTTACACCTGTTGCTACGTTTAATAAAAAATGTGACAATATCTCTGAGGAAGCTTTTGTAGAAGATAGTGACGACTCGGTGGCACACCCGAATTATGAAATTGAACAGGAAGATTTATCAGAAGTAGAAAAAGATGCACCTGAAGATATCAGTGACGAAAATATTCCCGTGCATGTTGTTGCGGATAACGATCCTCATTACAATGCTACCCAAGAAATTAATCCAGCGATGCAGCAAAGGCCAAAGAGAGGCAGAAAACGAAAAATTGCCAATCAAACCCGAAAAGAAAAAAAGATACGGATGTACACCAATAAACCATATTTTAACTATAAAAGTATTCAAATCCAACCCAAAGAGTTTGTCGATTTTCGTTGTAACTGTACATCAAAATGTGCAGAAAATATTACCGTTGAAAGCCGAAAATCCGAATTTGATAGATATTGGTCGCTAAATTCATATGATGCTCAAACTAATTTTATTGCTGCTAGTGTATCCGAGATTGCAAAAAAGAGATCCTATGGTAGAAATACGGAAAAAAGGAAATTCTCTCGAATTTATAGAATAGCAGGCACAAAAGTTTGTAGGGAAATGTTTATAAATAGTCTAAAGATAACCACATTTCGAGTAAACACTGCTTTAAAAAAATTTCATGACCGGGCTCCCATTGGTGATCAAAGAGGTTTAAAACAGGGAGGTAAAAACAAATTATCAGATGAAAGAATTCAAGCTGTTGTCAATCATATTACCAAAATACCTAAATACAAATCACATTACCGTCAAGAACAAACAGAGGCGGAATATTTACCCCCTGATATTACAATACAAAAAATGTATGACATGTACAAACAGGAAGAAGCCAATCCAGTAAGCTTAATGTCTTACAAGAACATATTCTACACGAAATTTAATTTAAAAATAAAGGCATTAAAAAAAGATACCTGCAACGTTTGCGATACCCTTAAAATGAAGATAGACAATGAAAAGAAAGAAGAAAAAAAAGAAACGTTCAAGCAGGAACATAACAAGCATTTGCAAGTAGCAGAGGAAGCGCAGAAATTGAGAAGAGATGATTTCCAGATAGCAAAAGAAGAAATAGATTATGAATGTTTAAGTTTTGACTTGGAGAAAACCCTACCACTTCCTAGAATTCCTACAGGCATCGTCTTTTATAAGCGCCAGCTGTGGGTGTATAACGCGGGTATACATAGTGCTAAAGAAAGTAGAGGTTACTGCTACGTATGGGTAGAAGGTTCAGCTGGAAGAGGCGCCCAAGAAATAAGCTCTTGTCTTATAAAACATGTAAAAACTAAATTACCTCTAGAAGTTAAACATCTTACCCTTTGGTGTGATTCTTGCGGCGGGCAGAATCGGATCATTAAATTAATACTTATGCTTAAATCGATATTGCATGGTACACTCACGGACTTAGAAAGCATCACGGTAAAATATCTTTGTTCTGGTCACAGTTTTTTACCGAATGATACTGACTTTAGTTACATCGAATCATCGCTTAAACGACAGCAAAGATTGTATACACCAGATGACTACATCGAGGTAATGCGTTCTTGCAGAAAGAAGACTCCATTGGTAGTCACTCAAATGTCTGCCGAAGATTTTGTGGGCGTGATAAATATTGAAAAGAAAATCACGAATAGGAAAATTACAGATGATAAAAAAAAAATTAATTGGTTAAAGATAAGGTCAATCAAAATAGAAAAACAAGAGCCATTTTGGCTAATGATACAGCAACATGATTTTTCACAACCCTACCAAAAAATTTCGATCAAGAAATCTTCCCGAGGTAGACCTGGCAACGAGGAAATCTTTAGCGACTTAATACCACTGTGGCCCAACGGAAAGCCTATCGCTGAAGCGAAATTGCAGAATTTAAAGGAAATGATGCATCTTATTCCTGCAGATGCATTGCCTTTTTATCAAAATTTGCAGGCTGCCAATATAATTGAAGATGTTGAGGGATATAATGTTGCAGATTTAGATTTTGAAGTGGACGATGTAGAATAAAATAAAAACTATATAAAATTAATAATTGAAAAGTTCATTATCTTGTTTTTTTTGGTAAATAAAAATAATTTTCCATAACACTGCTTTTTTTTAATTCAAAGGTATTGGTAATTCCCTGCTTTCCAAAATGCAAAAACCTACCAATCCACAAAAAGTCGTCATTTTTACCTTTATTTTATATTTAAAATATTTAAACCGACATTAAATATCAAACGACCTATCTAGAATGATAATAAGTTAACAAAGTATTGTTTAAACATCCTTCAGATTTGTTAAATTAATAAAAACTTTAGAGCTGATTATCTCAGTTTGTTACTATTGAGGGTTGGTATCTTTCTGCTTAACGCCGTCCAATTGACGCTGCGTGAGACCGCTAGATAATTTTGTGTATTGTTTTTATGTACCTGTTTACTGTTGATTTATTGTTTTTTCTATTATTTTTTGTTGTACAAAGTTGCTTGCATTAATTTTGGCTAAGGTAATATATATAATTACTGTAGATTGATAAATGTTTATTCCTAAAAAAATACTTTCCCTCATAGGACCAAAAAGTACCGTCACGAATTATGTCATGGAAAAAAAATATAAAATGTGTTTACTAAAGCAGATAAAGGCAACACTGTCGTAGCTATAAACGAAACAGATTACATTAAAAAAACACTGAATTTTTTGGATCCAACCAAGAACATAATTCTTAAGAAAAATCCCAGTTTTATTCAAAAACAAATCAAAAATGTAATTAACAATTGTAAAAGTTTGTTTACAGATAGCGATTTAAATAGGTTGACAATAATGAACCCCCTACCCCCCAAGTTATATTCATTAATAAAATTACACAAACAAGGAAATCCCATAAGACCAGTAGTGTCGTTTTTCACCGCTCCTTACAAAATCTCAAAAAAACTAATAGATATTATCAAAGAAAATACAAAATTTACAGTCAAATATGCAATAAAAAAACTCAATAGATCTAGTAAACAAAATAGAAAACATTACTTGACCTAAGAATGCCAAACTAATTTCATTCAGTGTAATAAAATACTCGTTCTGCATTCTGTAAAAACCTTCCAAGCCTGAACTATTTATTATACCCACTAAAACTATAAAATGCTAACCCACATATTTATTTTGTTCAAACTTTAGATTTGCAGAACCCTACCAACCCACTTGGTATTATTTTAATATAGCACCAGATGCATCCAAGTGGGTTGGTAGCTTTCTGCAAATATCGGGTCCTTCAATTAACATAACCTAGTTTATTATGTTTTGTTTTAAATTAGCAAGTGTGATTAGTAATGATCCGGATAGTTCAAATATAAATTTTAATACAGTATAAAAGTGTGTAAAAGTATACTAGGTACTTATTATTTAGCGTAATGTACAGTATTCGAACAGCTAAAATTTTGAAGGCCGCTCTTGCAATAAAGGAAATTCCAGGTAAGTTATCTTATATTATTGTTGTTTTTTTAGTTTTGCCTCTAAAGTTCAGAACAAAACTCTAACAAATAACAAGTTCTTACTTAACAAACAATACTAAATTAATTAGTCAAATCGGCTACCTTAACTTATAAAGCTTATAAAACTAATACATTTTAAGCACTAAATAAGCACACATTTTAAGCAAATTTAATAAAAACATCTCTTTTTTAGATGTCATTTATGAACCTGATCAGAAAATTGTAGTAGGACTAGATTCGCCCAACGTTGCTGTTCAAATTGCCACATCTGAAAACACAATACCTGCAAATAATAAAATTCTAACAACTCTTACACCTGTTGCTACGTTTAATAAAAAATGTGACAATATCTCTGAGGAAGCTTTTGTAGAAGATAGTGACGACTTGGTGGCACACCCGAATTATGAAATTGAACAGGAAGATTTATCAGAAGTAGAAAAAGATGCACCTGAAGATATCAGTGACGAAAATATTCCCGTGCATGTTGTTGCGGATAACGATCCTCATTACAATGCTACCCAAGAAATTAATCCAGCGATGCAGCAAAGGCCAAAGAGAGGCAGAAAACGAAAAATTGCCAATCAAACCCGAAAAGAAAAAAAGATACGGATGTACACCAATAAACCATATTTTAACTATAAAAGTATTCAAATCCAACCCAAAGAGTTTGTCGATTTTCGTTGTAACTGTACATCAAAATGTGCAGAAAATATTACCGTTGAAAGCCGAAAATCCGAATTTGATAGATATTGGTCGCTAAATTCATATGATGCTCAAACTAATTTTATTGCTGCTAGTGTATCCGAGATTGCAAAAAAGAGATCCTATGGTAGAAATACGGAAAAAAGGAAATTCTCTCGAATTTATAGAATAGCAGGCACAAAAGTTTGTAGGGAAATGTTTATAAATAGTCTAAAGATAACCACATTTCGAGTAAACACTGCTTTAAAAAAATTTCATGACCGGGCTCCCATTGGTGATCAAAGAGGTTTAAAACAGGGAGGTAAAAACAAATTATCAGATGAAAGAATTCAAGCTGTTGTCAATCATATTACCAAAATACCTAAATACAAATCACATTACCGTCAAGAACAAACAGAGGCGGAATATTTACCCCCTGATATTACAATACAAAAAATGTATGACATGTACAAACAGGAAGAAGCCAATCCAGTAAGCTTAATGTCTTACAAGAACATATTCTACACGAAATTTAATTTAAAAATAAAGGCATTAAAAAAAGATACCTGCAACGTTTGCGATACCCTTAAAATGAAGATAGACAATGAAAAGAAAGAAGAAAAAAAAGAAACGTTCAAGCAGGAACATAACAAGCATTTGCAAGTAGCAGAGGAAGCGCAGAAATTGAGAAGAGATGATTTCCAGATAGCAAAAGAAGAAATAGATTATGAATGTTTAAGTTTTGACTTGGAGAAAACCCTACCACTTCCTAGAATTCCTACAGGCATCGTCTTTTATAAGCGCCAGCTGTGGGTGTATAACGCGGGTATACATAGTGCTAAAGAAAGTAGAGGTTACTGCTACGTATGGGTAGAAGGTTCAGCTGGAAGAGGCGCCCAAGAAATAAGCTCTTGTCTTATAAAACATGTAAAAACTAAATTACCTCTAGAAGTTAAACATCTTACCCTTTGGTGTGATTCTTGCGGCGGGCAGAATCGGATCATTAAATTAATACTTATGCTTAAATCGATATTGCATGGTACACTCACGGACTTAGAAAGCATCACGGTAAAATATCTTTGTTCTGGTCACAGTTTTTTACCGAATGATACTGACTTTAGTTACATCGAATCATCGCTTAAACGACAGCAAAGATTGTATACACCAGATGACTACATCGAGGTAATGCGTTCTTGCAGAAAGAAGACTCCATTGGTAGTCACTCAAATGTCTGCCGAAGATTTTGTGGGCGTGATAAATATTGAAAAGAAAATCACGAATAGGAAAATTACAGATGATAAAGAAAAAATTAATTGGTTAAAGATAAGGTCAATCAAAATAGAAAAACAAGAGCCATTTTGGCTAATGATACAGCAACATGATTTTTCACAACCCTACCAAAAAATTTCGATCAAGAAATCTTCCCGAGGTAGACCTGGCAACGAGGAAATCTTTAGCGACTTAATACCACTGTGGCCCAACGGAAAGCCTATCGCTGAAGCGAAATTGCAGAATTTAAAGGAAATGATGCATCTTATTCCTGCAGATGCATTGCCTTTTTATCAAAATTTGCAGGCTGCCAATATAATTGAAGATGTTGAGGGATATAATGTTGCAGATTTAGATTTTGAAGTGGACGATGTAGAATAAAATAAAAACTATATAAAATTAATAATTGAAAAGTTCATTATCTTGTTTTTTTTGGTAAATAAAAATAATTTTCCATAACACTGCTTTTTTTTAATTCAAAGGTATTGGTAATTCCCTGCTTTCCAAAATGCAAAAACCTACCAATCCACAAAAAGTCGTCATTTTTACCTTTATTTTATATTTAAAATATTTAAACCGACATTAAATATCAAACGACCTATCTAGAATGATAATAAGTTAACAAAGTATTGTTTAAACATCCTTCAGATTTGTTAAATTAATAAAAACTTTAGAGCTGATTATCTCAGTTTGTTACTATTGAGGGTTGGTATCTTTCTGCTTAACGCCGTCCAATTGACGCTGCGTGAGACCGCTAGATAATTTTGTGTATTGTTTTTATGTACCTGTTTACTGTTGATTTATTGTTTTTTCTATTATTTTTTGTTGTACAAAGTTGCTTGCATTAATTTTGGCTAAGGTAATATATATAATTACTGTAGATTGATAAATGTTTATTCCTAAAAAAATACTTTCCCTCATAGGACCAAAAAGTACCGTCACGAATTATGTCATGGAAAAAAAATATAAAATGTGTTTACTAAAGCAGATAAAGGCAACACTGTCGTAGCTATAAACAAAACAGATTACATTAAAAAAACACTGAATTTTTTGGATCCAACCAAGAACATAATTCTTAAGAAAAATCCCAGTTTTATTCAAAAACAAATCAAAAATGTAATTAACAATTGTAAAAGTTTGTTTACAGATAGCGATTTAAATAGGTTGACAATAATGAACCCCCTACCCCCCAAGTTATATTCATTAATAAAATTACACAAACAAGGAAATCCCATAAGACCAGTAGTGTCGTTTTTCACCGCTCCTTACAAAATCTCAAAAAAACTAATAGATATTATCAAAGAAAATACAAAATTTACAGTCAAATATGCAATAAAAAAACTCAATAGATCTAGTAAACAAAATAGAAAACATTACTTGACCTAAGAATGCCAAACTAATTTCATTTGACGTTACAAACCTATTCCCTAGCATTCCATTTAAAAATGCTCTGATTCTAGTTGAGAAACTTCTAAACGAAAAACAAATAAATTATATTAAAAAACAAGAAATAATGCAAACCCTGACTTTAAGTTTAAATCAAAATTATTTCGAATTTAACAATAATTTCTACAGTACTAAAGAAGGACTAATAATGGGAAACACGCTAAGCCCCCTTTTAGCTGAAATTTTTATGGATTCGCTAGAGTCGACTATTAGTAATCATCCTCTCTTCAAGAAATTTTTTTATTGGTACAGGTATGTGGATGACGTGCTAACATGTTTTGTCGGTACAGAACGACAATTAAACCAGTTCATAGAATTTATCAATAATCTTCACCCAAATACTAAATTCACCATAGAAAAAGAAGTAGCCAACTCAATCAATTTTTTAGATCTTACCATAAAAAAAGAAAATAACATTACCATAAAAAAAGAAAATAACAAACACACTTTCTCAATTTTTCATAAGCCTACACATACCGATACAACAATACACAACACCTCTTGCCATCCAACCCAACATAAGATGTCAGCATTTCACAGCATGGTCCACAGATTGATTTCAATTCCCCTCCTTCCAATAGATTTTAAAAAAGAACTAGACCTCATTAAACAAATCGCAACAAATAATGGATACCAAGTTGAAATGATAGATAAAATATGTACAAAAAATGTACAATAAAGCCCTAAAAATGATATATCCAATAGAAATTGAAAAGCCTAGTTCATATCGGATAATAACTTATATAGGAAATATTAGCACAAAAATCAGTAAATTCATAAAAAATCTTAATATTAATGCAGCATTTAAGACTCAAAATACCATTGGAAAACTCATAAAAACAGTAAAACAAAAACCCACCAAAAAGATAAATCAGGAGTATACAAATTAAAGTGGGGGATTGCAAAAAAACTTATATTGGCCAAACAGGTAGAAGTTTCTCAAAAAGAATAAAAGAGCATCACAACAGCTTCATAAACGGCAAAAGTGACTCCAATTACGCCAATCATCTTATCGAATCAAACCATTGCTTTAATCAAGATTTCAAAATACTACATATAGAAAACAAAGGTTCAAAATTAAATCATCTTGAATCGCTAGAAATACACAAACTTAAAAATGCAAATGTGTTATTAAATAATCAAATAGACTTAAACAATTCACCCCTATTAAACTTATTTAAATTATCATATTAAATTATAATAGGAAAAAAAAAACCAAACTTATAACATACTTTAGGATAAATATTTCTCCCCGTTTGTTAAATACCACAACTTAGAATAATTTGAACGAAATAGGAAATACCCAACCTTCATATCATAAAATAATCTTTCTTTTGTTAATAGAGACACTTATAAGGCATAACTTTGAAATAAAATGTACATTACCTGACGAAACTGCAGTGCAGTGAAACATGTCGTATTGTCAAATAAAAAGTGGAAATTTAAGTAAAAAAGTGTTTTACTTACAATAATATAACCAAATTAAAATGGTTTTCCAAAAAAACCGCTGAAGACAGAAGAGTTGCATGAGATTGCAAATCAAATACTCTTTGAAGATTTGCCCCTCGACAACAACTATTTAACGGACGAAGATGAAAGTGATTCGGACAGCGTAGATAGAATCCATACATATTACAGTAGAAAGTTCAGCTACTATTGCTTCCATGTCTATAGAACCTCAACCGTCCGGTTCCCACGATACTCAACAGTCTTGCCAGCTTGATTGGAACATTGTTGGTTTACAGTCATCGGGTTCAGCACCAGCGGATAAGAAAAGAAAAAGGACCACGCTCAGAGGAAAAAATAAAGTCACCAAATGTTGTAGAAATGCCGAAACAGGAAGGAAAGAAAGAAGACACACGACAAAGGTAAACAGAAGTTGGAAAAAGACAACTGTAGAAGAATAATGCCTGATTTCAGTTTCCCCGAGGGGCGAGAATTTATTGGCGGTAATTCATGTACGGACATTTATTTGCATTTGCTTGGAGAGTCTAGTGACAACATTATTTTTCAAAGCAATCTTTATGCTACGCAGCGAGATAAATCTTTGAATTTGACCAGGGAAGAGCTGATTGCTTTTATACGCATAAATTTCCTTATGGCTTATCATCGTTTACCTGCATGGAAGCATTATTGGAATACCAGTGAAGACTTAAACGTCCCGATTGTTGCCAAATGCATGCCAAGAAATCGCTTTGAGGAAATTCTAAAATATCTTCATTGTAACGACAACAGCATAATGCCAAATGATAATAAAGATAACATTTATAAGATTCGGCCACTAGCAAATACACTTAATAGACGATTCAAAGATTCCTATGCGACAACAAGATGGATTAGTATTGACGAAAGTATGACACTTTTCAAAGGCCGAAGCTCACTAAAGCAATAGAATTCAATGAAGCTGATAAGAAGGGGCTACATGTTATGGTGTGTCGCCGATCAAAATGCGTATGATTCAACATCCGAGCAAACACTAGAAAAAGTTGACGTAAAGATAACGAATAATGAAGACATTGCCACTGACACTAATTTTCGTTTTGTCAATGTCAAAATTTAACTAACCCGAACAAACCTGAAATATGCGAGTTTCGTGGTTTTGAATAGCTTAGGATTGGCTCACCAAAAATATATTCAAACTCAGCACATAGATTTACCATTAAAATGTACAGGGGAGCCAATATTAAGCCACCTCAAAAACTACATGAGCTTTCCTATATTCAACTTAACGATGCATCACGTAGTATGTTTTTATACTTATAAAGTATTATTGCCCTAATTTAGCCATAAATCTTTAAAAGAAGAATCACTAAATATCTTAGATTAAGCATTCAGAGCTATCTAAAAAGAAGCCTTTTGTATAGTCGAAAATGAAAGGGAATAGAACAGAATGGAATGGAATAGAAAATAATACTGTTTCTCATGGTCGCTTGTCCAATGTCAGCTAGACCAATAATAATAGCAAAATGGAACTCTAATAAGAATGTTAATAATTATTAATATCGTTTTAATTGGGAAGAAATATCATAAAATTAAGGATACTTGTTACTTTTATTTTGAAAAACGCTCACAAGACTGTTGCTTTTTCGGTGATTGTCACTCTCTTCTGTTATTCAAACTTTTTAACTTATTTGTTTCATGTGCTGTTATACAGAGTGATTTACGGTGGATGGAACGTTAGACGTATATGGAAACCTGGTGATACATTTTCTTGAAAATTTGGAACACCCATAGTTTTAAAATATTTTCAGCTTCTACCTAAACCGTTGGCAACATTATTATTTAAAATGGAACTCCCTATATATTTACAAATTTTATTTATTAATTCACTTGAAGGGCTTATTGTAATAAGATGATAAGCCACGTACATGCAAAAACCAACATTCTACGTCCATTGCGTCAAGCAATAAGACGATATGCCACAGTATAAATTATTATAGCTATTGTCCAATAGATATCGCCGCAGGTGATAAAAGTAACGTATTGCATTTCGAGTTGGCTTTGCAATTATTTCTGTAGAACGTGACAAGCCACTTTAAAATGGCTACCGGTTCATGGAAATATGAATTCCGGCGAAAATACTAGTTCAATTGACGAGTTTTATGGGTCAAGTGTTGATAGTATCACGGATAAAGACTATATGCGAATGGATAATGATGAAACATCTGAAGCAAGTGCAAGTACTTATTAATTACTTGTGTGGCAAGTCCTGTTTTAGCATAAAATCTTTAAATTATTTTTGTTTATGGCTTATCATGTTTTACCAAAAAATATATTTTTGTTGTTAGGAAGAAATGCTGTCCCTTCAAAAATTAAAGGAAAAAGGGAAACATCGCCTGAGGACACTCCCGCAGCTCGATGGAGGCAAAGGAGAGACGACAGGTATGAGCGAGTAAAAAGAAGGCGCAATTTCGGACGAGAGTATCATACTATGAAAACTAAAAAAAATATCTAAGCACGTGAGATAGACGATATACTCAGGAAATTTATAATCCAGAAGGTTAGCATAAAATCATAGGAGATACAAATAACAAAAAGCCATTTGTTTGCTGTCTTGGCAGCTATCAATAAAGGTGCCCGTATTTCTGAGAAGCAAAAATTGGAATTTTCAGGACACAATCAACAAACTTCTGTATCCCAGAGTCGATCTTCCTACAGATCAAGCAGATTGGAAATGTTTGTACCATGACGAAGCAACATCTCTACCCCGAGTTCCCTCCCCTCCCTGACGTAGAAATAGCCAACTTCCCAGGCTACTACGGCCCCGTTGCATTAGCAGCCGACGCTGACCAACACGTGCATAACCTGTACGAAAAAATTCCTTGCTTAGGAGTAGTAGCTGAAGCCGTGAGGCAATCAATCTCCGACGCCGGACCCGGACGGTACGCGTCGTCACTAGACTTTATACCGGTCTTAGTAAATAACAATTTGCTAGGATTCAAACCCTTAGGAATACGTCGCCCGGAAGCTAAAAATCTAGCTTTCACTGTTGGAATTACACTGGATGAATTTCCATGTAATCCAGTAAACACAGCTTTCAACTTTGAATTTGTGTGTGCTATCTCAAGCATTATTAGTACAACAAACACATTCAAAAACACGGAAGTAGTCTTCTCAACCCTAGCGGAAGTAGGCTCTCAATCACAGGCCATCATCTCAAGACCTATTGTACAGCTAGCACGTCCCACTTTAAAACCGAAAATACCAAATTATTTTTTGATAGACAGTCCGTAATTTGAGACTACCAAGATGTGAGTATTTTAAAAAAAGGGAAGACCTGTTTACACGCATTTAAGTGGACTTAAAAAAAATATACACAGCATGTGAAAATTGCAGGAAACAAAATAAGCAATGTACGATCCTTACTTCCATTTATCATCCTTCCTACGAAAGGGTGGACCTCCACGGATACTCAAAGTGAAGTGCCGGAAATTATCTAATACAATGTTTTAAATTGCTAATTTCCGAGCTAATTTCACTAACTTTTTCCAAAATACATTGTTTTTAATCAATTATGTTACTATAAAAAATAGTTAAGAGCTTAAAATAATATTGCTTTATTTATATATTTTATCAAAGTCATCAAGTTTTCAATTTATAAGAATTTCTTTATGAAATTTCGTAAAGCATGTAAATTTCAGGCAGTCGAAGATCATGAAAGCAAATGATAGGCTTCATGGTAATTATTTAGTTAATAGCAGTGGCATTTCTTTCCTTCATTGGCAGTAAAATGGAGGATCATAATAGTTACTCAAATGCAGGTATAAGGAATCTATTTATTCTATATAGACAGGGTGATAAGATTATAGACAGAACGTGTAAAAAATATAATGAACGTAGCCAGATTTATCAGAAATGAATATCAAGAAATTATAGTTTAAAATCTTGTCGAATACATGAGAAAATTACAAACACACAAAGAAATGGTTCTCCCGAGGAATATTATTTATCATCCCAAGAGTTCAGAATATCACACTTTTAAAGTTGAAGAATGTGCACGCTCAGTTTGTTTAAGAGAGTATTCCACCTGGATATGACGAGTATCTGAGAGAAGTTTTATCAGGCCAAACCCATCTGAACTCGAGTTTCGAACACTCGCAAAGTAGGTCCAGTAATATCATTACCTCATAATTTGCTTGTGGGCGAAAACAATAAATATCAGAAGAGTAAGTACAAGAAATTATATAAAATGTATACAGGTATTATAGGCATTTATTCTAACACATCTTGTCAAATAATTTCTCTTAATCCTCGGCTGTAATTCACAATAACTATATGTGTATAATTATATGTCTAGATTCATACTTCCTCTTATATCATTAGAGAATACGCCTGTTCTGCTTCTGAAGGCACAAAGAAGACAACTTCTGCCAATTCTGATATTTATATGCATTTAAATTTATTATTGAAATTATTGTATAACATCTTTATTGATTTATTCCTTATTGTATAGATTACGGTAAACAAACGAACTTATGACCAAATGAACAATAAGGCAGAACTATGTAGTCGAGGAGGCAAGGAAATTCTCTATTTAGCTTATACAGGGTGAGTCGGGAGGAACGGACCAAATTTCAGGAGTGTATTATACACGCGAAAACAATGTAAAAAAACCCATATATTCTTATCGGATATTCATTTGTTTTCAAGTTATAGCGCAATATCCAATATTTTTTCTATGTTCCACTTTTATCAAAATTTTCACATAATTAGAGTATGCCATGCTCAGGATTCTAAACTATTTGACACCGATGTTGTCTTGACAATGTTATTATGGCAGTAATTAAACGTTTATTTTCAAGTTTGAGTGATTAAAGTGATACAAAATGCCAAATATTTATTCAAATTTAGAATATGCAAATATGGTGTTTATTTATGGTTTCTGTAATGGCAGTGCTACAGCTGATGTTGAAGAATATCGTCAACGGTATCCACATCACAGACATCCGACTAGAAACGTGTTTATCAGAGTGTTTAGTAATTTGTGCGAGAATGGTAATCTTCCCAGTGCCAACATTACATCTGAACGAGCTACTCGACAAGGTTTAGGAGAAGTAGAAAATGTTCTGGATTTAGTAGAAGAAGATGCAACGACCAGCTCAAGAAGAATTGGTACTCAATTGGGCATTTCACAAAAAAGAGTATTAAACACACTCCACGAGCAAGGCTTATATCCATACCATGTACACAGAGTACAGCACCTAGAACTGGAAGATTATGCTAATCGTATTGAATTTTGTCGGTGGATAAATAATAATCATCGTGTTGTATCGCATATACTTTTTACAGATGAAGAAACATTCACCCGTGACGGTATTAATAATACTCGTAACTCTCATGTATGGTCAATCGAAAATCCCCACGCAACAGTTGAAAGTCATTTTCAACATAAGTTTTCGGTTAATGTGTAGTGTGGTATGCTCGATAGCTATTTAATTGGCCCTTTCATTTTGGAGAATCGCCTCACAGGAGACAACTACCTACATTTTTTACAACATGAGTTACAAGGACTACTAGAGGATGTTCCTGTAAATATCAGAAGGCGAATGTATTACCAGCACGATGGAGCTCCTGCACATTTTGCTCGTCAGGTCAAGCAACATTTAGACGAAACATTTCCAGGGCGTTGGATTGGTCGCGGTGGTCCTCTTAATTGGCCTCCAAGATCTCCAGACCTCACAGCACTAGACTATTGTTTATGGGGTTGGTTTAAAAATGAAGTGTACAAAGTAAAAGTGGACACTCGGGATGCACTAATTCGACGTATTAGAAATACTGCAGCCAATTTTAAAGAAGAAAGAAATGAAACAATTAGAAGAGCAACGGGGGCCACCTTCGTAGACGAAGCAGAAAATGTTTAGAAGTCAATGGCGGTATTTTTGAACATTTATATGGGTTTTTTTTACATTGTTTTCGCGTGTATAATACACTCCTGAAATTTGGTCCGTTCCTCCCGACTCACCCTGTATATGGATTATAGCATAAAATAATCAAGGCACGTTAATAAAACAAAAATTTGTTGTATTAAAGATAACAGTATGGGCACTAATAGAAAACCACTGTATAAGTGATACCTAGTCTTCATTAATAAATTTATTCTGTGATCCTTTGAATTACAAAGTCTGAAATCCGGTATTATTAAATTTAATTCTGTTAATATTTTAAAGTTATTTTACATAGGTCGAAACAATATCAGAACAAACGCCAGCTTAAAATACAACAGTGATTCAATTCGTCATTTTTTAATATATCATAATGTAAGTTAGATATTATTATTAATTAGAGTATGGGTTCATACTCTAATTAATAACATACATATTTGTTATTAAAATTGATCCATCAATGGATGTCTCTATAATAATGTTCTTTGACATGTATTTTTTCCAATAACTGTCAAAGCTAAATTTATATGCCAAATATTGGCCTCTGCTGGCACAATAGAGAAACATTCTTATAATAGAATGATAGAAGTTAAGCCTAGTCAAGGTACCAACTTGATAGTTTGAAATTTAACCAAAAAATGAAAAATATGTACAAATACCAATATATTTATAAGTAAAAAATACATACCCATAACTTATATTTATACAGTTAAATCTGACTATTTTCTGTAAAGTTTAAAATAAATTCTTAGAAAGTCGCGAACTTCGTCTGGTTAAATCCACGAAGACAAACCTCCTAAGGAAGGTGGATAGCGCGCGAATACTAAACCAGGCAAATGAAAACTTTTACGAAGTTCCAAAACGGCGCGAGAGAATTTAGATCTTGCGCAAATATACAAAATAATTTTATATGTAGAAACACAGATATTTACGAAAAGAACTTATCAAAAAGTCTGCTTTTTATGCGTGCATCACTAAAAAAAGATTTTAGATTTTTCAAATTCGTGAAAGCCCATTTTAAACTAAATCATTGAACAACACACAATTTAATAACAAAAAATTCATACTAGCTACTTGACTGCAATTGATTTAACAGACAGAGATAATTATTTCCCCATACCGATATGTAAGGTCATTTATGGTGAGTGACCTAGATATTTGTTTGAAATTTGTTTCAAGAAGACCTAGAGGAGCTAGGATTCACTGCATCCATGGTGCAGAGTACTAAATGTTTTGGTTTAATTGGTGCTAATAAGTTTCGATCGATTTAGTAGACTTTATTTTGTTTTTAAAAGTTTGACTAACTACATATTGAGTTGTTTGTATATCCAGTAAACTGCAGTAAGTAATATTCACGTGACAAAAATTTTTTTAGGTTAATATTTTATTAAGGCGAGAAATAATAATTTTGAAACATAATTGTTGCATCATAATCATTGTCTGCCTTCTACGACTCAGCTGATGCTACCGTTAAAGAAACTATCATGATTTCTAATATTGATTAAAAAATTATTTGTTCTTGATACTGAGTGAGTTCGAATTTATTTCAGTTAAATATCAGGTAGTGTGGCAACTTGAATGGTCAGTTTGGTTGACTGAAAAAATAAAATATATCTTGCATGATATTTTTAATAGTTTTGGTTTAAAATCGCTTTTACCAAATGAACCTACAATATATGAAATTGGTCAGAATCCAAGTGCAATTGTTTATGTAGTGTGTAATAAAACGTTTATCTAGTTCACTATTTTTAGAACTTGGATTTTTGCAGGTATTTATCTTTCTTTTTTGGGGTTGGCAAGGGGGTCGCAGGATCCTTTTAGTCCCACTAAGTAAACCAGTGGATGAGATATGCAAAGTACTAAATAAAAATACAAAACATATTCAACTGATAGATAAATAAATTTTTAAATATATAAAATGAAACTAAAGTTTACTTTGCTATTAAAATTATTGTAAAAATCCCATCTGGCACATGCATTCTTAGATTTTCTGAATATTGACACTTTGGTCCCTAATTTAAGTTTATTGCACTATTGCGTCAAACATTATTTATTATACCAAGTTAATATTTTTATTTTTAATACTACCTAGGTATATTATATACGCTTCGTTTGGGTTCACTCTCGTGTGAGCGTCTTGAAGATGTAGTTGTACTACGAAACGGCCGTAACGCCGAACCCTTTTAATATAGTGACAAATAACAAAGTAAACTTTAGTTTCATTTTATATATTTAAAATGAATTGTCACAAAGTAACGGACGAGTCAATCAATTCTTTGAAATTAGCACGTACAGCAGAACAGTCCAACCTCTACTTCAAACTAAGACTTAAACAACGGATCGCAGTGCAAAATGCATGGTTCAACCGGCAGTGTATAAAAAATGATGTTTATCCAAGATATGTGCAAATTAAGTGCAATTCAACAACAATCTCCGGGCAAAGGACAATCCAGAAAAGGCAAAGCTGCCATGGCTAAAGGAAGAATCACGCAGATGGTTTCAAACAAGAGATACCTTGTACTTCATGTAAAGGTATTGCATTGAGAACTTACTTATAAACTCCACCCAAAAGAATTTGATATTTTAAACGACAAAGTTAGGTCATTCATTCATACAATGATTCATCAAAAATATATTATTCAATCAAAAAAATTGTATAGATTGATTCAAATAAAAAATAAAACGAAGAAAAACAAGCCAAACTATCTAATCCCCAGAAATTTTATAACAGATTTATCAACTTGTTAAGTACACAATTCTCAGAGTCAGAAATCAAATTGTTAGAGAAGGAACCTAAATACAATCCACCTCTAAAGAATAATAATATTGAAACTATAATAACCGAAGTAGAAATCACCCTTTCAAATCAAGAACACACAAACTTTCCAAAAGAACAAATTGCAACTTTACTTAACCACGCAAAAAAAACACCTTCCTGCGTACTACCTGAACAATCAATACACCCAAAAAATTGTAGATTTTTTGGAAAAAAACCCCTTAAAACTAAAAGAAGATCCAACAGAAAAAATCCCAAATAAACTTAAAAATACCCTAAAAAACACTGGAATTTTCTCAGACAGAGAAAAATATTTTCTGATTAACAACAATCCATCCATACCAACTCTATATGGGCTATATAGGTTAAGTAATTAAGGTTATAATAGGATAATATAAGTATGATTGTCAGAGGATAGAGATAATTAATAATCAACCCTTTTAATTAGTACATTATTAATATTGAGATTGAGTTAAAATGTAGTTCTTTTAAATATACGTTTAGCATGGCTGATGTATTATTACGAACCTTCAACATCTATTACAAATGAAATTCCTCCATATAAAATTTTTTGTTAACGTTGTAATAAATTAGGCATAAATGTTGAATTTGTTAGAATTAAAATTTATAAGTATTCTAAATTTATAAGTGTATAATACTTACGAAACTATATTAACAACATTTTTACAATTGCTGATATTCCATCAACAATTATAATAAAATCATTGGACAAAACGAACTTTCCAATTGAAATGGCTTTGGTTATCATTCGGGAAATATTCAGGTAACTTATATATACAATGTGTCCACGGATAGAGTTCGGAAGAGGAAAAACTTTTTTGTATGTAGATTTAGAAGAAAAAGTCATTCTTCTAAAAACGTCTGCTTGTGTCGAAACTACAATTTCTAATTTACGATTACTATACAGGGTTAGTCAGAAATAACATTTTCAGTTTGTTCGAGTTCGATTTATTTTTTGAAATCTTATGAAAATATTTTCAAACCCGTGATTTATTTCACCAATTGTGCAAAAAAACTAATAAACATTTTTTCAAAGTGGTTAATTTCACAGCTAATACTAAAATAATAAAATATCAAGTAGCCTGTTCTAAATAAATGAAATGTTTAGTTTCTTTATACGTTTCAAAATATTGACAGTTGTGTCATACTTTTCTCATAAATCTGCATAATAGTGAAAACAGAAAATGCTTACGTTAGAACAAAGAATTTATATTGTCCGAAGTCATAGTTTAGGACATGAAAAAAGCTATATGACAGTTCTCCGACAATTCCATGAGATATGGCCTGATGTTCTTCTCACAGACAGTGTTTTGAATAAAAAAGGGAGAAGAAAAAGTATGATGAAGATGATGCGGTAACTGTAATGATAATGGATTCGGTTAGAAATTTTCCCAAACTGTATTTAAGAAAAAGATATTCTCAAATTGGCAATGTTAGTAAATATCTAGTAGAAGAGTTATTAAAATTCAATAAAATTCGTCCGTACAAACCTAAATTTATTCATTTTCTGGAAGAAAATGACAACATGAAGCGTTTCCTAGGGAAAAAAGAAGAGATCCTTCCAGACTGCAGAAAGATACAGTCTACTTTTTTATTATCTTATTACAAATGTAAAGTTCAGTACAATAAAATAAAAACAAAAATAATCCAAGATAAGTATAATTCATTAAAAGGATTCAATGGTTTCGTTCCAAGACTAGAGGGAACACCCGTCGACTGCAACAATGGTCCTTCGAGCCGGATAGAACAGCGATCTTGGATTTGCAGACGAAGGAGAAGCCATTCAATATTCAAATTCAGCCTGCCCACTGGGGGCTATTCATACAAGGAAAATCTGTAGGTCTTTTCCAATTTCCTTCGCCTAATAAATTTTCAATGCCATATTCATTTTTCTTTGGGTTCACCCATAAGCGCCTTAAATTTATTTGTCTGGTCACAACTTTGAAGAAACATAAGACCATCAACCCTTAAGAAAATCGCCTCGTTTTAATTTTTCAGCATTTTCACTATTTCAGATTTTCTAAATATAAAAAAAAATTCAAGGTGCGAAAGATACGTAACAAAACCGAAACTATTGTACGACGCACAAGTCGAAATGGGACGGAAGGGAAGCTAGGTAAAAAAAGTAATAACATTTTCTTCCAAACACAGCCGTGCTAAAATCATGATTTCCTATCATATACTAACAGCAAAACACACTATTATTGTGATATACACATATTATTATTTCCGCGCCTGTCCATTACTAAGAGACCGGTTTCTCTGAACCGGTACCTACAGTAAGAACTCGGTAGTTAAGGAGTATATACGAAATTGCGCAGTATAACTATTGTAATGATATAGCGAAGTGTGAATAAAGTATTAATAGAATCATCCTTTTTCAATAACCGTTAAACATTACAAAAGTGGCGACGAGTAGTGTTAATTAGAACCCCGGAAACGTGGGGGAAAAGAGTCACATTCTTATAAAAGATATTTCGTGATTTTTTTTCCCGCTCGATTAGTACCTCTAAACTCTTTTCGGTTTAGGGATGTGATTTTTAATGAGGTAAGAGATATTATTGATCAGCTTAAAAATAAGAGGGGCTCGGATGCCTTTGGCCTTAGCGTAAGGCTAATTAGGAATATAAAAAACATAATACTAGTTCCCCTAACTAAGTTACTAAACCTTTGCTTGAGGGAAAACATATTTCCATCCTGCCTAAAGGAGGCACTAATTACACCTATCTTTAAGAACTTACCTGAAAACTATAGGCCAATCTCTCTGTTGCCTGTATTGTCTAAAATCTTGGAAAAGTGTATGGCTTTTCAGATAGTGGAGTATTTTAATCTCAACAACCTTTTTACTGAATGTCAATTTGGATTCCGAAAGGATAAAAATACAACATTGGGCATCCTTGACCTGGTGTCCTATATTCTTACCTCTTTTGATGAAAAGCAGTTTACAGCCTCACTGTTCTGCAATTTGAGCAAGGCATTTGACTGTGTCTCGCATGACATTCTTCTGCGTAAGTTGGGAGCATACAATTTCAGCCCAAACAGTGTTGACCTGATAAGATCTTACCTCACCAATCGACTCCAGGCGGTGAAAGTGGATGGGGTGGCGTCTGCGATGAGGGAGATCACCATTGGTGTCCCGCAGGGATCCGTCTTGGGACCCCTTTTATTTTTAATTTTTATTAACGACTTGCCAATGGTTGATGTCTTAGCTAAGTTTACACTCTTTGCCGATGACACCACAGTCTCGATTGCTGCTTAAGCCCTGGATGATGCAATCAGTGAATCTGTAAGACTGCAAAAAAAGATAGAGGAATGGTTCAGTGCCAACAGGCTACTCCTAAACAAAGACAAGACTAGCAGAATGGTGTTTTCGCTGCGGGATATTGGCACAGTTAATGCTGGGACAGGGATGGTCAGGTTCTTGGGTGTCAGTCTCGACTCTGGTCTGCTGTGGGATGCGCATGTCGGGGTGGTTGCTGGGAGGCTGAGTAGTACTTTGTTTATGCTGCGGGGCCTTGCTGGTTGTGTTTCCCGGGCGACTTTGAGAACTGCCTATTTCAGCGTTTTTCACAGTTCCTTGTCTTATGCTATTCTTGCGTGGGGACATACGGCTCAGGCTCAGAGAATCTTTGGACTACAAAGAAGAGCTGTAAGACTGGTTGCGGAGCTTGGCTATAGGGATGATTGTCGCCCTGCTTTTGGAACTCTTGGAATTTTGACCCTCCCTTCGGTCTACATTCTCGAAAGCCTTCTGTACGTAAAGAGAAATGAGGACCTGTATGTGACTCATGGGGATGTTCATGGGTACAATACTCGCAATGCGGGGAACGTGCTAACAAACTATTGTAGACTTAAAAGATCCCAGGATGGGCAGGGGTACTATGGGGCTAAATTTTTCAATAAGCTGCCTGTTGACATAAGAGTCTTACCGCTGAAGCAATTCAAAGCTCGTGTTAGCAGAATGCTGATTAAGAATGCCTTTTACAACATTCACGAATTTTTAAATTACGACTTTGTTGAACTAAATTAATTTTAATCTGTAACTGATGTATTGTATTCGCCATTAGGTTTATATTTTACTTTATTATAATAAGCGTTTTACTTATATATATATTTTGTGTTGTCCGTGTAAACGCTTTGTGTGTATGAACGTTGATATACTGTTTTATTGAATGTTTGTATAGTATAGTAATGTTTGGCTCTTATTTTTTTTATTATAATAAGTATTTTGCTTTTCTTTATATACATTGTATTTTGACCTGTGTAAACACTTGTGTTTTAACATTAATAAAACTATTGACTATTGACTATTGTACAATGGCCGCCGCGTTCGGTATTCAGTTGGAATTCGACCCAAAAATTCACGATTGGTCAGTACATGTGAGCCGATTATCACAATTTTTCGTTGCAAATGGTATTACCGATAACGGAAAAAAACGGGCAATTTTGTTAAATGGACTTTCCCAGGAAGCGTACATTTTACTGCAAAATTTGTGCGTTCCAAAATTGGCCGAAGACACAGGATATACGGAGATCGTATCGGTCCTAAACGGCTACTATTGTAAAAAAACAATCGTGTTTGCAGAAAGATGCAAATTTGATGCGGCAATTAAATCACCGAATGAATCAATCCAAGACTGGTTAATCCGTCTAAAAAGTCTTTGTGTCTTGTTTGAGTTTGGTGATCAATTAGAAAATATTCTGCGCGATAAGTTTATTTGTGGTATGAATCCAGGAAAAATTATGGACAAATTATTGGCATTAAGTACGACGACTTCTTTTAAAGAAGCCATGGATGCCGCCATATTAGCAGAAGCAGCGCTATCAAGTCAGAACGGCGATATCCGACAACCTCACGTCAAGCAGGAAGTGCATGGTGACGTATATGGTGACATCTTCAGATTACAGGGTTGCCAAAGGGGGAGAGGTAAGCCGAGAGGCGGTGCAAATGCAGCAGTAAAACCAGGTATGGCAGCCAGAGGCAAGTCTGGCAATAGTGGATCTGGTGAGTTATGCTCTATTTGTGGCAAAGGAAGGCATCCGGAGTTTAAGTGCTATTATCGGAATCGCGATAATAATAACAATAAATTTTGTTCTATTTGTCGTACGAAAACCCATAATACAGTTAATTGTAGAAAGAGACAGCTACATTATTCTTGTCACTGATAATAAGGCTTTAGTTTCTATTTTTTCACCAAAAAAGGGTATTCCAGTAATGGCAGCTAATCGAATGCAACGGTATGCTTGTTTTTTGAGTGGATTTGATTTTGACATTAAATATGTACCCTCTGCTAAAAATATTGCAGATTTTCTCTCGCGATTACCAGTGCATGAAACAGAAAAACTGGATGCGAATGAAAGCGATTTTTATCAAATAAATTTTTTGAATGATTGTAAAGATTTAGATCTCGATTTATTCAAGGTCGAAAAATATACTCAAGATGACGGTATTTTGTCACAAGTATATACGTATGTTATGTCAGGCTGGCCGGTAAAAGTTCATGACCTCAATTTGAAACCTTATTTTCGTAGACACGAAGAAATCAGCGTGGTAAATAATGTATTAATGTGGGGGCACCGTGTAATAATTCCAGAAGGCTTGCAGCAGTCAGTTTTAAAGGAATTACATAATACCCACATGGGAATTGTAAAGATGAAATCTTTATCAAGATCCTATGTCTGGTGGCCTAGTCTGAACAAGGACATTGAAAAAACTTGTAAATCTTGTATGGCGTGTCAAACGCAACAAAATAATCCAAATCCTGGAAAATTATGTAACTGGCCGATTCCAGAAGGAATATGGGAACGGTTGCATATAGATTTTTTAGGCCCGATTAAAGGAAAATATTGTTTAATCGTAACGGACGCTTTTTCTAAGTGGCTAGAAGTCTTTATTTTATCTAGTATAACAGCCTCAGTTACAATCGATAAGTTAAGGGGACTATTTTCCCAATTTGGTTTACCTAAAACAATATGTTCAGATAATGGTAGGCAATTTATATTTCAAGAATTTTTGAATTTTTTAAAATTTAATGGCATTAAACATGTTACGTCACCTCCTTATAACGCGTAGTCTAATGGCGCAGCTGAAAATAGTGTAAAGACGGTGAAAAACTTTTTATTAAAAGAACTTAATTCGGGTAGTGACAAATTCAATTTTAATGCTCCTTTAAGTAGATTTCTTATGTTATATAGAATTACGGAACATTGTTCAACCGGAGAAACTCCTTCCAAGCTTTTTTTAGGTCGTCAAATGAGATCTAGATTTGATTTATTAAAACCGGATAATTCACTAACGATGTTACCTAAACCAATGGATGTTATAAGAGATAACTTACAGAAAGCTCAACACACAAATGTACAAAATTTTAAGGGGAGGAGAGAGGAAAAGTTCTCTCTTGGACAATGTGTTTATGCTAGAGATTACAAAAATGTTTTAAAACCGAGTTGGACCGTAGGTCATATTATAAAAATTATTGGTAGAAATGTTTATCTTATTAAGGTTTACAAAACAGATTTGATTTGGAAAAGACATCTAAATCAGATTCGTAAATGTGAATTTAATAATTTCGGTGAATCCGGCGAGATAAGTGTCGTAAACGAAATCGGTAGTGCAGGGGAAAAACAGAACGATAACGTACGGGCATCACCGAACGGTAGTGATAGTGAGGCAATAATTGATGTAACGTCAGATGATGATTATGACGCACCTAGCGGCTCGAACATTGCGCTGAGTCGCCGTCCTCAACAAATTCGGAAATCTCCGGATCGGCTAAAATACTAAATAGTTAATTTTCATGGTCATTTTGATATTAATTGGACATCTGGGTGTTAGCTATTACATAATGTTAGTTCTTAGGCGTTATAATGTACGGGTGCTGAAATAGCGGTGGGAGAGTGTGATATACACATATTATTATTTCCGCGCCTGTCCATTACTAAGGGACCGGTTTCTCTGAACCGGCACCTACAGTAAGAACTCGGTAGTTAAGGAGTACATACGAAATTGCGCAGTATAACTATTGTAATGATATAGCGAAGTGTGAATAAGGTATTAATAGAATCATCCTTTTTCAATAACCGTTAAACATTACAATTATATTATAAGAATAAAAGGTTTTCGCTCTGTTACTGGCAGTTGAATTCGATGCCTACATACACTTAATTACTATGTGCACTTGATATCTATTTCGTTTTGCGCACAGTGTAGTAAAAAAGTATTTTGTGGTCAAAATTGATTAGATACTTTTTCAATTTTCTTTTATTAAATATTGTTAAAACTGAACTAAGGAACATATGCTAGAAGTTTGACAGAAAAATCAAATTATCACATTTTGAAACTCATTATACTTTAGTACCAAAATTGAGAAATTATGTTATTTATCCAATTATAATTTATCTTCACTGAGTTCTTCTTTAGCTAACGTTGGGTCTTCTGGAGGTAGAAGCATTTTCAGACTTTTCTTGTTGTAACTTCTGTCTGGACCCTCTCTAAAAAATACAAACCCGAACAAATCTCTTCTTAATAAAGGTTTTAAAGGTTCACTGGAATGACCTTCAGAGTATTAAAATTAAATAAAAGCATGTGTTGCCGCCTTTGGCGTTAATTATTTTGTGAAGTAACGATAATCTGTGTGTTTAAGATATTTTTGCATAGCTCTTCCTCTATGTTGTCGCTCACGAGCCGCCATTGCCTAGAGTAATTAAACACGGCGTGTCTATTCTTGACTGAGGAGAACGATAATGTCGTATCTATAAGGAACGCAGAGAAAGAGAGAAACAGGAATACTCACTTCTCTGGATATGTATATATATACTCCTAAGTCAAGAATACGTGCACAAAGAAATCCAGAGGCACCAATCCACAACCTCTTCATCCAGACGTGATCAAATCCAAAGGAGTGCTGCATTCTTCTCAGATAGCCGGTCCATCATGGTAACCTTCTCAGGAAACAGCTCTCCCTCAAATTGGAATGAAGATAGGGACGACCAGTTCACACGAATATCTCCAACAACTCGCAACACCGGGGGATCCACAGGACCACCCAAGGATCATCCAGTGTCTATGAAAGCTGAGTCCACTGCTAAGTCCATTGAGCCCAATTGTAGTCAAGAATCCATTCAGCCCACTTCTTCCCCTCGACGCGAAAATTACGCGAACCAAGTCCAGTTCAGTTCTTCATAGGAGTACCAATCTAACACCGCATGCCATGCCAGAATACCAGAAACCAGACCTAACCCGTTTTCCGTGTTCTTCCTAGATGTCCTCGGCAACCTAGGTCCAGGCCCTGATCCAGCAAGGGATGTCATTCGTGCAACGCTATGGTGACGTCGCAAGAACCAAGTCCAGTCCATTGATTCCTGGATCGAATGGCTTCGCCCCAAACCAGTAACGGACAGACCACCAGCCGCTATTGCAAGAGGCCACCGGGAAGGAAGAAGCCATACAAAAACACTAATCTATGGATAATGGCTAACGTCCTGCTTCTAGAATTCCACATCCAGAGCAGGAAAGAAGCTGAGGAAGCATGTGTCCTTTGATGTTAGCAAGGCGTTCGACTCTGTTTCCCACCATTCCATTGACCGCGCCCTCACAAGATGCAGTATTGACGATGGAACACGGACATATACAATGGGATCCCTCCAGTCCGAGACCACCTCCATCAAGAACGGTTTGGAATCGACGAGGCCCATTCACATCAAGAGAGGGGTGAAGCAAGGCGACCCGCTAAGCCTCCTCTTATTCAACATTGTACTAGGCGAGCTGTTGGACTCCTCCAATGACAATAGCAATATCACGCTCATGGCCTTCGCGCACGACATGGTCATCTTGGAGGACAAGTCGCTAACGTCCCGCTCATTCTGAACAGGATCTCCAACTTCCTGGGAGAGCATGGTGTGGCCGTCGACGCTGCGAAGTCGATGGTTCTCTCCTGTAATTCCAACCGAGGAGATAAGTGCCCACTTCCAAACAGGAAACGTCTTCAAGATCTCTGATACACCTATACGCTCCATCGATATGGTCAGCACCTTTAAGTATATTGGCCCCTAATATGGAGCAACTGGGATGGCTAAACTCATCATCCCTAACATGCAGGGTTTGTTCCAACCTTAAGCGAAAATCTTTCAAGTAATTATCATGAATTTACTCTACCAAATATTCATTATCTGTAATAATTTAGCAATAAAAAAAATTAATATGTGTATCAAAAAATATAAACTGTGATCCTAGTCTTCATTTATAAGGTAATTTAAATTCGATATTTTATTAATAAATATGAATGAAAGTTTTCTAATAAGACAACCTGACAATCTCGCTGCAGAGCCCTCCGCGGCGTATTTAAATGCGCTTCTAATAAGGAATGTAATATCTTTTTAAAACTAGAACGCATGAAAACATTACATTTCCTGACAGCTGAACTGTTTCACAATTGTTGTAAAAGTTATGTAATGCTTTAAATCAACTGAGAATTGGTCGTTTAATCCGGACCAGTTTGCAGCACAAGATTATGATTCAGCTAGATTATATGCGCCAATACATCACCAACAGTCTTCAATCCCGGCGTTAATAGTTTACTTGCGTTTCTCTAGCTTTTAAATATTTTCTTAGCGTTTTTCTAAATAAATATTACTTCAGTACTGTTTGTAAACTTTTGTTTGCTTACCACTATTCCCCACAGTGTCATCATGCGCAAAGCAGAAAATTTAATTTCATCAATATTTTTCAAAATAATTTTGTTTTAAGAAAAATTTAACAATACTCCATTAAAGAAGACATCCAATACAATGGATTCTCCTAGGGCTGGACTTTGGGATACCTAAAGATTTGTTTAGGTGCGTATCATTCCCCTCCTCCCATTTTATAATTTTTTTTTAAATGAAGAAATTCATAAAATGAAAAATAAGACAGTTTACTAGTTATATCAATTTATATTAACTTCTTGTATGTCATAAACACATAAATGCTGGATATAAATAACATAAAATTCACATTAATTCAATTCATAGGTAGTATTCACCACCCTACTTTCAATGACGCTTTTGTAGTAATATGCAGATTCTCTCAGTGTTCTTGTGCGGTTATCATCGTCAAAGTCAACATATGCCAATCCAAATTTAAGTCTAAAAGAAGAATAGAAATGGATTACACTTAAAATGAAAGATATACCATTTAAGTTAGGTCTATTATGTTTTTAGTGGAATATAAATATACCACACTTAAGGTCAACATTACTTTCTAATGTTGTACAGTTTATTTTTCAAGTTAATTTCTACCAATGATATTTTATAATATATTTATTGTTTGCTTTGTAATAATATGTATTAACACAAGATCATAGGTAATAGAAATAAATATTTAGTCCTTAATATATTAATTTCGGTCCTGTGTCACTGATGTTCTTGCAAAATAGTCAAATACATTCACACTTTAACATTTATTTCTCAATAATGCACGAATAAATATGAAGAACTAAGTTCAAATCTTTAATTTCTTAAATGTTAATATGTAAAAATATCCCAATGCTGGGTTGGGTGTAGAAGGTAAGAACTGGTCCATGCTAACAGTATTTTTATTCTGTTTTAATGACTAGAGTGATAATTAATCAAAAAAGTGCTAAATAGAAATTACATCGGACTTTATCTCTTAATATTATTTACGAGTATATTTTATTACAAAGTTTATCATTTAGTTCATGTCATGCAGGTAATAATTATTAAATTTAATCTGTTACACTGTAAATTGTATTATGTTATGTTGGAATAATTAATTAATTAAAATATTAATTCACTTTTTATCTGTTTACACTATTATAAATTAATGCGAATCCATGCTAAGATACAGTATATCGTAAAATGTCTTCACGTGAGTTTCTTTATATCTTGTATCTCTTTCAACCAATATATTTGTTCTAAAGAAGTTCGTTCAGTGTCTATGAAGAAGATTATTAGAAACGTAATTGGAGCAGTCCCTAGGACTGACTGAGTCAGAAAGTCAATCTGAAGCCCGTACAAGAAGTTAAATGTATTGCCGTAACGTACAGTTGTATTAATGAAAAACGGGGACACTAAATTTGTTATAATTTCTTAACTTTGACAACACGTGTCACTGTCAAAATTAAATCGGTCTTAACTTTTGACGTTTTCAAAATTGTAAGGTTGACAACACTTGTCACTGCCAAAATTTTCACAATGCCTCGTCATTTAACGGAACTTGAAAAAGCTCAAATAGTAGCGAGAATTGAAGATGGATGGTCAATACGGGCACTAGCAATTTTGAACAGAAAAGGCAAGAATACGATTTTAAGTATTAAACAACGTTGGGATCTAGAGGGGTCTTGGTACTGGTCCGGCCCGCATTTCCAACCCTAAACAAGATGGCGCATTTTTCTGGGATATCTAAGGGCAAATCCTTTTTAAACTGAAAGAGACTCGGTTATTCATACATGATATCCTGGGTCTCAACCTACCGCCAGCAGAAGAGTAAAAGAATCTCAGCTAAAAAACCGCGTAGCGGCAAAAAAATTATGCTCACAGATGAACTTAGACAGTCTCGGATTATTTTCGCCCTAAATTAGATATACTGCGACCATCAGTTTTGGAACATGGTAGTGTTTACTCACGAATGGTATTTCAGTCGACATATAATGGACAAATTCGGGTATACCGCGGAGACAACACCAGATTCGACGAAAGGTACACGGAGCGATTTTAGTTTTAGATCTGCACGATTTTCTGTGACTGTCTCAGGTTGGATTTGTTGGACAAATATATCCAAATAACTCCTTCGTCTTCCAGCAGGATAATTGCCCGGTCCATACCTCAAATGCAGTAAGGGGGTGGTTTGAACTTAATAAGGTGGAAGTTTTGCCATGGCCTGTTTATAGTCCCGATATTAATCCTATAGAGAACGTCTGGGGCTGATTGTAAAATAAATATAGAGTTGGTTCGTTTTATGAAGTCCGGTATCGGATTAATCATTAAAGGATGTTATCGCATTTTCAACAGTAAGACGGTTAAATTAACAATACCTTCGCTATACTTGATCGTACCGAACATTCCACTGCACTGGTTCACTGTATTCGGCTAAATGTTAATGGGCGAAATCAGCGCTTCCAAAACAAAATTATCTTAATTTTATTATGTACCGCTATAAATATTTTTATTTTGTTTATTTTTCCCTAATAGTTTTTTTTATTTATCAAATGAAAAACATATTGTGTCAATAAGTTAAAGATTTTCTCAGGTACTTTTTCCTAGAATTTAATTATTTTGGGATCATTATAGTTAAATCTATATAATAATCACTATTTTCCAAGAAATAATTAAAATTTGCTCAAGTACAGGATGGTAGGTATATGTTCTATTTTAAATATGTAGTTATGCTTTTCGCTTTTAGTTTGTTTCTCATTGTGTGTGTGTGGACAAACATAAACCATGAAGATTTATTTTTAAAAAGTGATCTTTTAAGCAAGTGTAAAGAGCAGTCTTTTAAAGAAAATATGTTGTTGACGAATTACCCCTCAAATATGGACATCAAATATGGACATCAAGTTTTGAGATTACCTCCCTACCATTGCCATTACAACGCAATTGAATTGGTATGGGGCATTAGCAAAAATTATTATGACAAACATGCCTGTAAAAATATCGGTAAGCCTGAAATAAGCGATTCAATTCAATTCATTCAGCAACCAACTTCATACCATTTGAAAGAACAGGACATTTCAATTTAAAGGATCCATTTGGTATTCAAGAAAGAGATATTGTTTTAAAGTATGTCACAGATCAGAGAAGAGAACTTAAAGAGACATACGGGAAGCCAGAGGAGAAAAGACAATAGTATTCAAAAAACAATGAGCAAAAAACAGTTCTAATGACTTTAAAACCAGACGACGTTGTTTATAACAAACAAGAAACACGGGATAAACTGTTTACACTATTATAAATTACTGTAAAAACTAAGACTATGGTACCACGTCTTTACGTTAGTTGCATTATATCTTGTATCACCTACAACCAATATATTTGTTCTAAAGAAGCCAGTTTAGATTCTTTGAAGAAGATTAATGGAAATTTACGTAATTCACACCCGGACAAACAATTTTTTCTATATTATTTTGAACCATATAATGCGATTTAAGGAGCTTTAAACATTGATATCGGATTAAAGTTACACAGGAAGGACACACAGAAAGTGTGTGAAACAAGTGTCGCATCACATTATCGTACTTGCAGTTCAAAAAGGCTACCAACGAAACACATAACAAGTTTTACGAATTCAATTCCGATGTAGACGAATGGGAGAGTTATGTTGAATGATAGAAATAGCATTTTTATGGTGAATATAGTGGAACATGACGATGGTAATTCTTCTGAAATCGATGAGCCCATCGACCTAGAGGTGCTTAAGAATTTGTCATCTTTTACAACGTTAAACCGTCTCAACAAGAAAACTCTCAGCCTACGAACAGCCTCGCTCAAGCAGCAGTTTTGTTTACCGAAAAAAGTGTGTGGCGTGAAGACAAAGTTTATACAACTATTCCAGGAATTTCCATTTGGTACGTTAAGGTTTCTGGTATGGTGGTGGTGATTTTGAAGATGGGGACAAAATAAACTAAGAAAAATACTGAAAGATAAATTCTTTATGTCCAGGATAAATTTTTATCCCTAGGAACTGTAGAAGAAGAAGACCTAGATGAGCAAGACACTTAGCATATGAAATTCGTTTCCAAGAATCATCACAACTTTCAGTATTGACCCTATAAGTTAGAGCGCTGCTACCTAGAAACTGAAAAAGGCAGGGATAAGCCACTCAGCAATAAAAGTTAAAACTTTAGATAACAACAGCAACTATTAAAATGACGTTAGATGATTCTTCTCCAGGAACCAAGCCAAGTTTTAGAATTGATGCAGTAACAAAGTAGTAGATATTTATTATCACCGACTACGGCAACAACAGGAAATTTAAGAGAGCTACGTCAATATAGATGGGCCAGTGTGGGAACAAGAGGCGACCTAAATACGTTTAATTATAACACAAAAGTTTTAAAAACTATCCACACCGGAATCGTCTTAACACTTACACTTCACCGGTATTAAAATAAAATGTGTCCATCATTTGCCAAACAGAATAAGCTCGTATATCAATGCCATCCTCATAAATTGCCAGAAGAACTAGATCAAGATAAGTCTGAAATAAAAATAAAATAACAATTAGTTTTATATTTTTGTAACCTAAATTATCAATTAGTGCTTATACAGCGTGTGTGGTCACTTTTGCTAAAAAGTTGTGCTTGGTTGAAAACCTCCTTAGCCGTAGTCGATTATCCGAAATATTGTATAGAGTGGCCAAAAAATGTGGAATTTAAGAATAAAATATTTTTAGTTCTAAAGATACATAAAAATGCCGAAGCTCTTTATAAAATTATGTTCTCTCTCTAAATATGCTGACGAGAACAACCTATTAGGTACGATAAATTATAGGTAATTTTATTTTTATTATTATTTATTCATTCATTTTTTCTTTCACTGGTTGAAGACTCATTTCCCGACCAGATGGATAAGACGTAGTACGCATAGAGATAGAAAATTTACTAATTGGCCCGATTTGAAGGACGTAGACCATTATTTATGGGGTAGATTAAAAGATATTGTCTACCAAGATAGACCCTCAAGTCCTGAAATTCTACAAAACAGAATAATGCAAGCCTGCAATGAGTTGCCAAGGGTAGAAATAAAAAGAACAATAAAAAAAACTAGAACGATGTTTCAAAAATAATGGTTGCTCAGCGGAAATTTGACAGTTGTTTTATACAGTTAGGACTTTTTTTACGTTATGTATTTAATTTAGGTAATCTAACTCATTGTTTTTATGTTTTGTCAATAAAATTTTATTTCGAATGACCTAATTATATCTCATATCTCATGCTTCTCGTCAGCATGTTTAGAGAGACAACATAATTCTAGAAAGAGCTTCAAATGGCAATTTGATGTATTTTTAAATAAGATTAGATAAGGGTATCTTATTCTTAGATCAATCTCACATTTTTTGAACAGTCTGTACAATCTTTCGTCAAGCAACAATTTTAAGCAAGTCGATAAAATGAAAGGTAAAAACGTTTTTCATTTGTTATATTTTCTACCAGACACGCTGTATACTTCGTAAATATTAAATTTGATACCTGTAAGAAGGTTACACGAGCAGTATCATTAAGAGAACTGTTCCTATTTCCTAGACCGTGTTCTGAGATCACCATTGGTAGTCCACATGTATAATTGTTAACCCAATTTAAAGTATCTCGGAAACCTTGTGGGTAGCTCTAAAAAAAGAGTTGAATAATTAGTTTTTGGAATAAGAAATACGATGTAAGAATAAACCAATTCTTTTAAATGTTATGCCAAATCGCTATTTTTGTTAATTTTATATACATGATTTAAGAGATCTTAAAAGTTTTTGGTTGACTTATTTTTACAGTCCAACTGTTAATTTAGGACGGTTAACATTTAACGAATACGGTTGTAAAGTTTTAAAAGTTTCAAGTGACACATAAGTTGGCAGTCCTTTCTGCTAAGTAAAATTTTTCAAAATGGACTATGTCAAATATATTCTAAATAACAACAATGTAAACCTTTAAATGGCAACTAATTTCAAACTTTTGGACGTAATGCAAAAGAAATAAGATTTTAACTTAAAATTTGAAAATTGTAGGTTAAAAAAGCATTCGTAACGTTGGGTTGTACAGGGTGTCCCATTTTCGACACTTTTATAGTTATTGTCAGTGCTATCAAAAAAGTAATGTAGGTGTAATGTGCTCGTTTTAGGTCAAACTTAAAATGGTAAAATCAAAATTCGAAAATTCGCTAAGAGATAAGGGGAAAATCAAAAAATTCATAATTTCTCAATTACCCTATATTTTCTTAGTTAAAAGAGATACAGAAAAATGTTTTATAGAGAAGTTTATTTTTTTTTATGATCAAACACAAGCACTATAGGAAAAATCCTTTAGGGCACTCTGGGAGTGGTGCGTGTGCACCATAGCATAACGATTGTTGAATAATCTGCCGTTTTCAGAATAAGTATACGGGGTCAGGTAAGAAAGTTATCGGACCTAACCTCACTTTTTTAAATGAAATACCCTGTATATTTTAATCTGAACAGATATCATTTTAAACTCTATTTTCAATCATCACCATGGATGATAGATATCATATCAAATTTTTCAAAATGTTGATACATTTTCATAAATGAATATGTGAAAATGAAATTGACGTTAAATGTTAATAACAACTAGAATGTCAACATAGTTGTCTCTAGGATATTAGCTTTTGTTTCATGGCCTACTGTAGTTTAAAGTAATAAAGTTCAAATAAATCGCCTAGGAAACCAATAGCATGCATGGTGTGTATATATTTGTAAAGAGAATTTAAAAATAGCATTCTTAATTAAAACAATAAAACATTTATAAACAATTCAAACGTAAAAAGTCAATTTTCTCGAAACCATGTTTTTTAATTTGTCCTAGTATTGTTCTAGCACAGCGATATGTAAAAATAAAATTGACGTTAAATGTTAATAACAACTAGAATGTCAACATAATAATATGTCTCTAGGATATTAGCTTTTGTTTCATGGCCTACTGTGGTTTAAAGTAGTAAAGTTTAAATAAATCGCTTAGGAAACCAATATCATGCATGAGTAAAGAGAATTTAAAATGCTATCTTTTCATATTAAAATATACAGTGTTCCATTAAAAAAAAATGAGGTTAGGTCCGATAACTTTCTTGCGTGACCCCGTATACTTATTCTGAAAAGGGCAGATTATTCAACAATCATTATAAATAAACTTCTGTATAAAACATTTTTCTGTATCTCTTTTAACTAAGAAAATATAGGGCAATTTTGAAATTGTCAATTTTTTGATTTTCCCCCGTATCTCTTAAGCGAGCGAAAATTTTCAAATTTTGATTTTATCATTTTAAGTTTGATCCAAAAAGAGTACATGACACCTACATTACTTTTTTGATAGCACTAGCAGTTACGGAGATACCATATAAAAGTGTCGAAAATGGGACACCCTGTACTGTCATAAAAATTATATTATTTTAACAAATATTATAAGGGGGACTTTATCGCTACACTGTAAAGAAGTACAGCAAAAGAAATAAAACAGCTAAAAAAATGAATGCAATCAATCAGCCCTTATTATTTAATAATGATTATAGAATAAAAGAAAGTCGTTTTGCAGATGATAACGGATTAAAACAGTATATTAATTTAATGCATATTTTGAAGACCAACGGGATTTTTTCTGATGAAAGTCATTGTAGCATAGATATCACAAGCGGTTTGAAGTTAAATGATATCTTGAAAATAAAAGTATGAAAAGAAATATCTTGCTTTATTGTTAGTGCTCTTCGTACTCATCTAGGTCATGATAATATAGATGAGTTGCCACAAGATTATAATTTAGGACCTTTTAATTTAAGTTCCATTTTTAGTTTCTGTGAAATCTTACCACATAGGCCGATGTGTGATCCCATGCAGCATCACTAGAGTTACTGATTCTAATGTCATACTGAGGATTTGCTGGTAGTGTCTGGTTGCTAATATCCGCAGCATAGAAGGAAAATAAGGGATTGATACCCACATAATCAGCGGTTCCCAAAATATACGCGATTTCATCATCAGTAAACGCTGGTAGACGAGATTCGGACAAACCTTCAGCTGCGCTTAAGTTGGCTATTTGATTTATCATTACTTCGGGGTAGTCACCAACAAATATTGGATGTCCAAACCAACCGAACTAAAAAATAATAATATAAAGGTATAAAGTTAGTATATTCATGGTCACTGTTGGACCTTGGATCAATTATTTATCGAGCGTGTCTAGGGCTTAAATACTTATGAAATGTGGTATACTGAGTGACCACGAACACACGACCTATTTAAAATTAAAATAAATGGTTTTCAAGTCCAGTTAATTGTTTTATGCCAAAAAATGTGTTTCTATCCATCAATCCTTCGTCCCAAATGTCAAATTTTTACCAGCAGTGATAACTAAAATTAGGTACGTAAAATGATTTCATGGTCACCCGGTATATATCAATTTTTATTAATGTTTCTAGAAGTATACGTCAATATAAGTTATCTGCCTTGCATAACGAGAGTCGAAATGACTTGGGTCAGACTGTCAAGGCCTGGGAGTTACCCAGTTTGGCAACTCAAAGTAAGATACTGAAATGCGTCGCGTAGAATCACAACAATTTGGTAACTGATGTATTAAAATTGTATATTTAAAATAAATAAAGGCCACCCTGTATAAGGATACATAAAAATAAAGAATCACCTACAACAAATTCTCGGGCTCTTAATGCTGCTGCTACATCCTCGTCGGAATCAGTCTTTGGTACATAGTTATAGCAGGAAAAAGCCATTCCAACATATCCTAAAAATATTCAAAAAACAACAATATGAATAGAAAATACTCATAGTTCATGATAAGCAAATTCCTTATAGCCACGTCGCTCGTTAATCTGCCCCGTATATAGTAATAGGAATCTACAAACGTTTTCCTTTTGTAATTCAAAAAATTAAATGATTACAGGAGGCGTTAGTTGTAATTCAGATTAAGCAAATGCATCTTAAAACGAATCAGACCTCATTCAGACAAATCAATTGTTGTTAAGAAACTGTTAGATGTAGGAAAGGTCCCTAATTTTGACCGGATCCTAAATTAGGCCATTCCTGAATAAATGGACTCGCACGTCATTTCTTAGTCGACAATTGTAGCTCATAGGTTATTTAGCGGCAACATGCAAGCAGCGATTAGTCGAGTCTATATTAACAACAAAATCACACGTGCTCTGTTTTTACTGTTATTTTCTTTATGTTTATGTTTTCTTATTTTTTTTACGAAAGATGCATTTAAATGAATGTTTTTTGTTTTTGTCTTGTCATACGGCTTACCTGATTTTAAAGGCAAAAATTGTGTTTTAGATTATAGTTTCCTGAATTGAACCACTTCTGGTTCCTAAGTTGGACCACTCGGAATTAAGCAACTTTCTTGTTTTATGCTTAATATGTCAAAACGTGGAAAATATGGGAAATGGGACGAGGAACACATGAAAGAAGCCTTAATTGAATACCAAAATGATGTTGCACGTTTAAATAAAGTAGCTAGGCGATGTAAGATACTCGAGGCAACGTTAAAAAAGAAGAATTGAAGACAAAAGAAAATATTCATGGGGGTGATATGAATTTGGATGCGCTTCAGATCTTCCACCAGAAATAGAGCCAAACGTGAGACGAGTTACTCGTAGTGATTTAAGGAAAGTCGAATATGAAGCCAGAGCAAAATCAATTCGTCTCAGTGTGAAGAATGGTGGCATTATTGTTTTATATCTCGTCACAACTATCGCCTCGCAAACTGGAGCCTACTTCATCGGCGAGGGCTTTAGGATTTAACAAAGAAAAAGTTATAAATTTATTCGATTGCCGTAAAGCAATCTTTACAGTGAAAATAACTTCTATCCATTTTATATATATAATGTCGATGAGAACAGCCATTCTACCGTCCAAAGTCCACAAAATTGGGCAAAGGGGAAAGCATCAAATAGGATACGTCGGAAAAATACAATATTGTTTGTTCGGGTTTACCAAGTCATGTAAAAATACAAAAGTTCTTTTAATAATGGATTAAACCACACAAAAAATCTACAAGCGATAATTCTAGCCAGGGGAAATTGGATTAATCAAGTTGTCGCTACCACATATAAAAAAAGAAGTCTATGTCTGAAATATCTCCCTCCGGTGCCACTTCTGAAGCGAAAGGCGTGCACACGCTTCTAGTTCTACTTCAAAAATAATATCTAGCATTTCTTACAAGGACGATCTTTAGGAGAAATAGCATAAAAGGGTGGCTCCACCTAAAATCACAACAAATATCTTGAGGTATTGAGCGATGGAGAGAAGGCAATTGAACGAAAGCATTTTTAATGTAATTTCACATTGGATGCAGTATTTAGTGGTACTAAATTAACGTTATTATGTTTAGCATCGTATTCCCCCATATGCATTAAACTTTTATTGATTCTAAATTTACGTATCATTTTTCTAGAGGCATAGGTATACTGTACAATTTTAATAATAAACAGAAAAGGTTCATTCATAATAGTATTCCCTACGTATTATATAAAATATTATAAATACTATTTATAAATTACCATTTCTCCTTTCTGAATTACAACTGAACAATCATAATTACACAAAATGATGCTTTTTTACTCCATTTCTCTGAATTACCGATGTACTGTAAATTATAACTGTAAAAAAAGTGTAGTAAATATCCTTACTTTCAGGAGAACAATATTTTATTAGTTTGGACTAGTAGAATAGGCTAAAGTTGACAAAAGTAACCGATTTATTGATTGAAACAAAAGTGGGCTTGGTATAACGACCTCGTAAACTTATATCTATTTTAATGTGTAAAATATTTTCGAATTCATTGTTTTTAAAATTGTTTGTCTGAGTGTTCGCGTCTTGAAATTGAAAAAGGTTTACATAGGCCTCCGCTAGGAATCGAACCCACAATTTCTCGCTTGGCGGAGCGCTATCAATTCCGGCACGGAGTTTTTGTCGACCAACAAAAGAGTTTTCAGTTTATTTACTACAGATCACGAAAACTAACATTTGTTCTACACTTACCGTCTTGGTCGCTACGATACGTGTCATTATAAAGATGGTAAGTTTCGGCATGTGCTAAAAGAACATTGTGACCACACTGGTATGATATAGTGCCCACTTCCAAGTCTTCCACCTTGGCCAAAAGGTCTACATAAATAATTTTACAAAAAGCATGAGCTTCATTAAACGTTGCCCAATATTTAACACGGTCTCCGAAATTCGAAAACACCAGGTCAGCAAAGTTAACGAAATGTTCAACATTTGACTCATTCATAAAACCTCCCATATCTTCAATAGCCATTGGCATGTCAAAATTAAAGAGAGTGACATATGGAATAATATCAGCTGCTACCAATCCATCAATGAGATTGTTATAGTAGTCAATTCCTGCTTGATTAACGTAATCAATAGTACCTAAAAAGAAAGTCATAGTTACGTCAAGATCAGTCTTATTAGGTGGCTTCACCTATCGTAGGAATCATTATGAAAAACCCAGAGTTCACCAAAATGTTGCTAATTGTTTTCTGTTCGTACATGAACTTTATCTTAGTGGTTAATACGCATAAAGTTTTAGTCGCCCACAAGAAAATCGAGTAATGCTTGGATTGGGATGAGTCTTGCACATGTAAGTTTAGTGTAAGTATTGTATATTTTTGATGCTCAATTTACCAAAGAAAAATAATATCTACTTATCTATAAATGACAATTTATATAGATACTAATATTGACACCTGAGTGTAACAACTCCAAAAATCTCGTTTTTGAGTTAGCCCCATAGTAAAATAGCGCCCGACAAACTTTATCTACTGCAAAACTGTAAAATTCAACTACTAGATGTCGGTAGTTACACCTTTTAGTTTAAAAATTGTATCGGTTCTATACTCTAACAACTAGATTTGTTATACTATTTAAGGAAAACTGCGCAATATAAAATAAAATACAAGGCCCACTTTCTGATACGTACCATTAGGGAGTAATCGTGACCAAGAAATTGAAAATCTGTAGAAATCCAAGCCCATGTTCGTCACCAAATCGATATCGTCCTCATATTTGTGGTAGGAATCGCATGCAACGTTTCCATTTTTCTGGTCCGATATTAGCTGAGGATAAGTCTGGGTTAGATGATCCCACAAATTAGGACCTTTACCATCTTCATCCCATGCACCTTCGACTTGATAGGCAGATGTCCCAGCCCCAAATAAAAATGTGTCAGGAAACGAATAGTTGGACAGGCCCAAAATTCTGTAAAACACATTTGAAGTTATTTACCCCGAAGAGAAATAATAACGTTTGCAAATCAATTAAATTTTAATAAAAGTCACTAAAAAAAGAGAAGGTAAAGTATTTTCAGCTTTAGTTTGAACACTGGACCTTAAAATCGATAGATGATATCCGTCATGGATTTAAACGAATATAATAATGAAAACATTCGTTCTATCGATACTGCATTTGATTCTATTACATTCATCCCGCATTACGAACAACTTTCTGAGGAACATGCGAATATTCACTGAATAGGCAGAGCAGCATGGAAATTTGTAACATTTGTGGTCAGCAGATTCTGCCGCCGCCCGATATCTGGAAGTAAATAGTAGAAGTATTCTTGACTTAGGAGAACCATCACATCGAGAGAAGTCAGTATTCCTGTCTCTATTTTTCTCTGCGTTCCTTATAGGGAGGAATAATCACTTCTCTCGATATGATCATCTCCTAAGTCAAGATTTTTTTTAAATTCAGGAATAAAACTATAAGTTGGTAATTATCTAAAAACTGTGTTTAATGTGAAAGGAGATGACATCAGAAATGGGATATTAATAAACAAAAACCTATAATTGTAACGTAAAAGTGATTTATTGACAGCTGTGTGTTTAGTTTAAGAAAATGCGGTGTAGTAAAAGACGTCGTAGAAGTTCATCAAGTAGGAGTTTCAGTAATGATTCGAGTGTTAAAAGATGTAAAACCATTGTAAAGAAGAATAAAGAAAAAGGAAGAGGTCGATCGAGATCACCTAGGTGTAGAACTCCTTCTCTCCCTACGAACGCGAGAAACAACATACACTCGGGTTTGTTCGGCCTTGTTTGTTTAGCCTTAATTAACAATTAAGACCAGGAGGAACCTCCAAAATTCGGGTTTGCAGTAGAACATAGCGACATACCGATATTTAATCTATCTAACGATGACATTCATGAATGGTTAGCTAAAATTGACGAACATATAACTATTTATAAATGGGATGACATTGATATTTGTCATTTGGCGATAAATAAAGTGGCTAGGTCAGCAGAAATTTGATAAAAGCCTTCCTAGTTTTCCGAAAAATCCTCAGAAGAAAATTTTATTATTGCTTGTGCTTTTACGTCATCTAGAGATGGTTACTATGCTTTCCCTTCACACTGGACCTAAGCAAAGCCTTTTTGAATACTGTTTTGACAAATTACGTTCGATTATGAAGATGAATCTAAATCTTAGTGGAACAGATGAAGTCAACTTAATTGCTGAACTGAACTGAAATATGAACGATTCTGCGAAATTAGCTACTTATTTAACCCATTAGTGCATCGAGTCCCTTATAAGGGACGCCACTGTTTTCATGCCCATGCGTATTACTAATGTACTTATAGCCTAACTTATACGCTAGAAAATAACCTAACGGCCACGCGGATCAGTTGATTTTAAGAAACCGGTGAGTGCGTTTGTGTTTTTGTCTCAATACAATGGCTGATCCCGAACTTTATTCTACCAAAAATGAAGGGTAAGTTTTTTCTATATATCTAGAAGCTCTGTTATATTAGAAACTTTAAACTTTGGGAATATACACGGTGTCCCATATAAGAATGCACATTACAGGGATCTCGTAAACCACAGGAGATACAGAGATGGTTAAATCAGAGAAAAGTTGCGCTTTGCTAAACCCTTCAAAGTCACGATTCGAAATCTAAAAAAATCCGATTACTTCCGAAGATATTTGGGAAAAACCGAATTTTCCCGATGTCGTTTTTATTTTTTTCTGACTCTATTTAAAAAGATATGACAAAATAAATTTCACATTCTCATTGCCACTTTTTCTGCTCTACAAGCCGGTGTTCTTAAAATTTCAATCCGACGATTCGTTTTTCCGCAACCATCATCAACTTTCTTTTTTTAAATAGTCGGAAAATTTAATTTTATGCTTAGTAAATTCTACCTTTTATTCTGAATTCAACGGTATATCACACCTAATATTTATAACATGTTTCGGACTTAAAAACTCATCATCAATATTATTTGATGATTATTACGAAGGAACGAAACGTCGGATCAAAAATTTTAAGTTTTAACTATTATAAGGGCAAGTAAGCAAAATGTTAGCATCAAATAATTAATTGCGAGTGATTCCATTTATATCGTCTTGAAATAGTAGGCTTTGAAACGCATTTGTCTAAATAAATCATGGCGATCTGTCAGTATTGCCGATAAATCGTTACGTTTACGTAAAGAAGTAAACTTAGTTCGGAAATTACCGATTAAATTTAAAGTTTTTCTTGTCTCTTGAAGTGTTTTTTAATTATGGCACATTTTTCAAATGAAGAAAAATCGGACATGTTATGTCCAGAGCGACGCCAACCTAATATATCAATTTTCAAAAGACTTCTAACAAACCTAAGGGAATATGGCGCATTTCAAAAACCAGTGGCGCATAGAGTAAAGACGAACGATCCAGAACAAACATTAACCATTTTATTGGCTGTGCAAGAAAAAGATACTGTGGGATTCAGATCAATCGAAAAAGAGCACAATGTTCCTAAGTCCAATGCTCAAAGAATACTTCATAAGGAAGGTTTTCGTCCATTTAGGTTCAGGATTTGTCATAGTTTAGTACCTGGTGATCAACAGCGCAGAATGATTTTCTGCACACAATGTGTGATGAAAATCGTGAATTTCCAAGAACTATCCTATGGTCAGACGAAAGTTATTTTTGTAACAATGGAATTTTTAATCGACACAATCGACATTATTGGGCAAAGCATAATGAACACGACCATTGAGGCACCAGCAACGCTTTGGCTTTAATGTGTGGTGTGGTATTTTAGGAACAAGGATTATCGGATCAATAATATATGAAGGTACTTTAAATGCAGAAAGATATTTCCAGAAAGATGGCCTGCACGATCTCCCGACATCACTCCGTTGGATTTTTTCTTGTGGGGCTTTCTCAACGATGAAGTCTACTGGAAAACGTACGAGAATGTAGAAGCACTTAGAGCCGAGGTTCAAGCCGCTATTGCAAGGATAACTCCAATGATGCTAGAAAACGTAATGAATGAAATTGTTTACCGTTGCTACGTTTGTGTAGAGAATGAGGGAGGACTTTTTGAACATTTGATTAAATAAGCTTGTTCAATGAACTTTTTGTAGCGTAAAATTAGAATATTTTGTTTCGTAATATTAATGATGCATTTTAAGTCCGAAACATGTTATAAATATTAAGTGTGATATACCGTTGAATTCAGAATAAAAGGTAGAATTTACTAAGCATAAAATTAAATTTTCCGACTATTTAAAAAAAACAAAGTTGATGCGTTGATTGCGGAAAAACGAAACGTCGGATTGATAATTTAAGAACACCGGCTTGTAGAGCAGAAAAAGTGGCAATGAGAATGTGAAATTTATTTTGTCATATCTTTTTAAATAGAGTCAGAAAAAAATAAAAACGAAATCATCGGAAAAATTCGGTTTTTCCCAAATATCTTCGGAAGTAATCGGATTTTTTTAGATTTCGAATCGTGACATTGAAGGGTTTAGCAAAGCGCAACTTTTCTCTAATTTAACCATCTCTGTATCTCCTGTGGTTTACGAGATCCCTGTACTGTGCATTCTTATATGGGACTCCGTGTATAGTAGCTATCAATAGGTATGTTGTTAAGTTTTTTCTAAAATATCTTATTGTTTGTTTAAAAAATAAATGTGGATATTCGCCCATCCCTTAAAAGGGACTCTATGCAAAATGACCGTTTTTGTTTTGTTTGTTTCAGTTTACCTCTGCAAGAATTGATTTCCCTCATAGAGAAAAATGATGATCAAGAATACCAGAATCTGGATGTATATATAGGGATTCCTGATGATCAAGGAGCAGATACAGAAGAAGTCAGTGACCAATCAGATGACGAGCACAGTGGCGATGTAAACCATTTATGCCGTGGTATACTTCAGCGAAATTGTGAAGTACAACAAAGAAAACAAAAGGATTTTGACGATGAGGACCTTGTTCCACTCGCACAGTTATTTCCACAACCGGGACCGTGTCATGTGTCTAAGCAGGAAATATAAATAACTTTGACGTAGAAGACCTTATTCCACTGGCACAATTATTTCCACAGCCCGGACCAAGTCGTGTGTCTACTACCAACGATGACAATTCAGGCCCAAATAAACGTAAAAAGATTCACAAGTGGACAGACAATCCTCCTTCTTTTTCTAATAAAACATGTATGCCTCGTGAAGTTTCTGTGGAGGCCAAAGAAGCAAAAAATCCTCTAGACTTTTTTCTCCTCTTTTTTGATAAAAATCTAATTTCAAAAATTTTAGAAGAAAAACCTATACGGACAACAAAAAAATAAAGAGTTGCATTTTACCCAAGACGAACTGTATGTTTTACTTGGTGGAATGCTACTGTCAGGATATGCAAAATACCCCAATAAGAGGCTATTCTGGAATCCTGTTGAAAAACCACTTTACCAAAAATATTAAGTAACAGTATGCGTTTAAATAGATTTGAAATGTTATTACGTCATGAAAATTTTAAAAATAATGGAGGACAGAAGAACATTTATCGATAGATGAAATTATGATTCCATATTACGGAAAACATTACCCCAAGCAGTTTATCAGGGGAAAGCCCATACGGTTTGGCTACAAGAACTGGGCAATTTGTAGTAGTAATGGCTATATGATTTCTTTTGAAATTTACACAGGAAAGTCAAATACACCAGAAAAACGTTTTGGACTTGGGGGTGACGTGGTTATAAATTTAGTAGAAAAATCAAAGGTGCCTTCTAATAATGGACACAATTTTTTTTTGATAATTATTTTACGGACCTAAATTTATTGAATCACTTATCGGACAATAATATGTGTGCCACTGGAACGATTCGGGAAAATCGAACAGAGAAATATTTCCAGAAACCCCTTTTTGGAAAACCAAGCCAAGGGGAACTCATACTTTTGTCTCATGTGAAAACATGACTTTAGTACAATGGAAGGATAATAAAGTGGTTACTGTTGCTACAAACTTTGAGAGCAATAACATCGTTACGACTTCTAGGTGGTGCAATGAATCGAAAACCAAAAGACAAATTCCACAACCCAAAATGATATCAAGTTACAATAAACATATGTGCGGGGTGGACAAAATTGAAGGCTTATGACTGTATCGAACAAGAATGCGCCAAAGAAAATGGTGTCATATTTATTAGATGCCTCTGTATCAAATGCTTGGATCCTAATGAAGAAGCTGACTCCCGATGATCCTAATTGTGTTCTCTACTGGTCTTCCGCAGATTTATCGCTTTGAGTTACTGCGGACATTCGGTAAACCACCAAGCAGAGGAAAAACAACAACACCCTATCCAGCCGCTTCAAGATTTGATAATACTGGACATATGATAAGGTACTGCGAACCAGACAGAAGGTGTCAAGTCTGTAAGATGAAAAGCAATTATATTTCTGTTAAATGCGACTGTGGGCTACATCCTAAGATTTGCTTCGAAACTTACCATACAAATTAGAAATTTTACTAATAATTATATTAATTATTGTGTTTGGATTTTTATGTTACCGTTTGCATAGTGTCCCTTAGGACCCCATATAACAAATAAACTAAAAACAATTATTGTTTTTTTTTGCCTATAGGTTTCTTTTTATCTACTATCTTCATAAATTAAAGAAAAACGTCACTAAAAGAAAAAAAAGTAGTTCATGCACTAATGGATAAGCAATTTGACTCTCCTCTTTTTCCACAGGTGATCAGGTGATGAATGATAGAAAAATACGAAGCGGTGACCATGTAAAGAGTTAGTCGATGATGGAATTCCGGGTTTGTTCTTTGTTTTTTGATTTTTTTAATTCAGGAATAAAAATATAAATTGGTAATTATCTAAAAACTGTGTTTAATGTGAAAGGAGATAAAACATTCAATAATTCTGAATCAAGACGGGACCGACCGTACTTTGTGTTTTGGTTGTTGTTATTGTTCCGGTTTTGGATAGTTTGTGCTTTATTTATGTACCAGTATATTTTACAATCCTTTACTTTTTTTAAATGGTCTAATTCTGTCTAAAAGCAAGGTATTGAAGAAATCAGAGAAGTGTTGTTAAACAACGTCGAAGATGTATCAATATCATTGTGCGTTATGTTATGGGTATGGTGGATTCAAGCGACGGTCTTGTAACAATTATTTATTATTCCAATATTAAAAGAAATATTACTGATTATTTAAATTCGACCGTTATCTTACATTATGTCAGGTATATTTAAAGCTCGTAAGAACAAAACGATGGGCAATGGATAGAGAAATAGAAAATTTGTTTAATGAAATTCGCATTGTTTTATTTTATAAAATTTATAATCCGTTTATTATACATTTATCTCTAATAAACCGAATTGTAAAACAGTATAAAAATATGGTAAAATTAGAGTAATATAGGTATAAAAAATTTGTTTTTCTAAATGATACTTGTTATTTTAAAATAATTAATTGTTTCGCAGTATTAAAAATTAAATTTTTTGGATATTAAACTTTAATTTTAAGTGTGAATTATAACCAAATAGGAGAATTTTCTATATGTTGTCTAACACCATCAATTAAGATATTTAAATTTTTAAAATTTAAATATGAACTGTATTTAATTTTGGAAACATTTCATTTTAAATTGTATACGGTAACCATATTGAAAATAAAAGAGAACTGCATTTAAAATTTCCAAAATATTTGTACCGCTTATACAAGGAGTTACTTATACGCACTTATTTTAATGGGCGATTCCTGGGCCAATTTAAAGTAGAAAAATGTCTATACACATATGTCCCAAAATGTTTTTTATACAATGTTAAAGTTTCTTTTTGGTTTTTGTCAAAAATCTCGAAACCAGTTTGAGATATTAGACTAAATTTTAGAATAAACTGTTATGAAGTAACCCACACAAAATATCTTGGTGCGCTGGTTAACCAGTTTATGAAGTGGAAGTGACTATGATTATAATAAAATACTCATACACAAATTTTATATATTAAGGGAATTCCCAAATGAAGAAACATTGGTGATGGTTTATAAAGCTTTTGTGGAGTCGCTAATACGATACGGAACAATTGTCTGGGGTGGTGCCTATGGCACATTACTTAACCCATTATGACCTAGCGTTACATATATGTAATGATGCATATGTCTACCAAAGCCGGTCCTGTGTTTTCATTTCTAAATATTTTACGTAGGTGGCGCAGGTTATGTTGTGTCAAACAGTTCCGTCCTTTGCTGTCGTTTTTTATTTAGTGCATTTGTGTGGATTAGTGGCATAGCAACAACATTTATTTCAACTAAAATGAATCTGAGGAGCATGGTATCCAATTTGTGTCAATAATTTATAAAATATGTAAAATTATAAAAAATTAAATGTATTCCCAAAAGCTGTGAGAAAATATATATAATTTGTATGGAGAATTTATAATATATATGATTTTTGAGTATTAGTTAGATTTTAGGGCCTTTCAAATCAGCGTTACATATATGTAACGCTAGGACTTGGAGTGGTCAAAAATGTTAGATTATTATAAAATTGTGTTTTTTTTTTATATAGGCGTGATCTCACTCTTCAACAAGCTTTAGAATTGGCCTATATTGATCAAGCCGAGGAAATTTTTATTGAACCTACAGGTAGCAACGTTCTTACAGATGAAGACTCCGCAGATGAGGACGATGGAGGTGCTCTTGATAATCTAAGTGGAAACCAGCTTAGATCTAAGGTAGAAATAAAATTATCTAACTTAGAGAGAATTATTTCTGACGAGAATGGAGTTGCCAGTAATTTGAATAAATCCACTGTAGGAGAAAAAATCGTTAAAGTTCAGAAGAAGCAAGGCAATTTATCAGAGAAAATAAATCTTTCTGACAAAATTTCCTGGATAGAAGACGCAGATTTAGTTGATTATCCAAAAACTGTTTTTCCAAAACCGATGTATGACTTATACTGTAATATGTCATGTGTCGAAATGTTTGAACAATTTATAGACACTGATGTAATACAACTACTTGTCAGTGAGACGCGAAAATATGCGCTTTCTCTAAACTGTCCCGATCCTCAAATTACTGCCGACGAGATACGATGTTTTATTGCCATTTTGATTGTTACCGGGTATGACCCAAAGCCCAGTAAGAAACATTATTGGGACTCTATCGGCGACTTAAAAAACATCATGGTTAGCAACTCCATGAGACGTGACAGGTTTATTCAAATTATGAAGTTTATTCACTGCGCTGACAACAGCTTGATTGACCGATCGGATAAACTATATAAACTAAGACCCTTTATGAACAAGTTGAAACAGAAATTGCGAAACATTTTATTCCTGTCGAGCATCTAGGCTTTGATGAATCTATGATCAAGTACTATGGAAGGCACGGATGTAAACAATTTATTAGGGGCAAGCCTATACGTTTCGGTTTCAAAATGTGGTCTCTAAATACCAGTGAAGGCTTTTTGGTTAATTGTGACTTATACCAAGGAAAACAAGCAGATTCTAATGAATTGTATGAACAGACCTTTGGGAAATGTACAGCGCCATTCGTAAAAATGGTGGACGAAATACCTCATCCGGAGTATCCATGCAAATTCTACCTTGATAACCTATTTACAGGTATAAATTTATTAAATCATCTTCGCGAAAGAGGCTACGGTGGAACCGGAACTTTGCGAGACAACAGACTTCCAAAAAACTGTCCCATAGTAACGAAAAAAAACATGAAAAAAATGAGAGAGGTAGTTATGTTTCAGCTGTTGATAGAGATCACGGCGTCATCTTTGTGAGGTGGACTGACAACAATGTCGTTACCGCAGGATCAACTTGTCATGGCGTTAGACCGATAGGATATGTTAAAAGATACCTCAAGTCCGATAAAAAGTACATCCAAGTTTCAAGACCACATTTAATTGGAGAATATAACCAACACATGGGTGGTACGGATTTAATGGACGAGAATATCTCTACTTATCGAATTGGAGTAAGGTCTAAGAAGTGGTGGTGGTGGTGTATATTCACGTGGCTAATTGACGCTTCGATAAGTAATGCATGGATCTTGTTTAGAAAATCGCAAGGAAACCAAACATCCCAACTTGATTTCAGAAGAAGTATTGCACAAACATATTTGAAGCGATATGAAAATGTTCCCAAAGCAGCATGAAGACCTTCAACTTCGTCAAGTCTGTCCATGAATAGAGTTTCTGACGATCTTCGGTACGACGGTTTAAATCATCTCTTAGTGTCTATACCTGATAAGAGGAGGCGTCGTTGTGCCGGCGAAGGTTGCTCATCCAGCACCAGAACTATGTGCGTGAAGTGTGATGTTGGTATATGCATTGAATGTAACTACATTTTTCATACCAAAACAAGAGACTATCATGTTTAGTAACTTCCAAAAATAGGTACCAGAATGTCCTAGCGTTACATATATGACACACCCTTTTTTTTGTTCAAAATAAAAAAATTTCAAAAAATCCCTTTATAACTGTTTTATTTAACATCCATTTTACCCAAAACTGGAAAATTTACCTACTAATAAACTAAAAAAATAAAAATTCCGGCCTTAATGGGTTTTAATAAGTTAAATATAACATAAAAATACATTCTTAAAATTATATTCAAAAAAATATAAGATTTCCAACAAATTTATTGTTTTCGGAGGATACTGTAAATATCAGAACTTTATATATTAGCTGTATATGTAATATTGTTTATCGGTGTAAGACCAAGCTAGACTATGTAGATCACACTATCGAAATAAGGACTCATTCTAATAACAAATACCAAAAAAATTAACAACTGCCAATATAAAGTTTTTGGATTACTTATTCAAGTTTAATAAAAAGGGTAATCAAGTATGTTCACCGAAAGAAAAGTTTTCTATACTTTTTCAGTAACTCACTAAATCATTAAGGATCATGGGTATGTTATAGAAATATAATATAGGCAATATAAATAAAGATAATTTTAATTTTAACCAAAAAGTATGTTACACCACTGATATTTTCGAAACAATTATTATATTATCAATTATATCATTCATTTTTGAACAAAAAAGGTCTGTGGAGTTAATAAATCAAAAAATAAAATGTTATAGTAAAGTTTACATTTTACCGTTGATCTATTGACTGCCAAAACATCCTAAATTTCCTTCTGACCATAAAATACCCCAAATGTGCCTCTTTTCAGGCAGAGCCGGATTACAAATTTTATTTACCTGAATTATTATGCAATTTTAAGTAGATGTATCCTTAATTCAAAATAAAAATAACTCAATATGTAGATAGCTCTATTTGCAAGCCGACCCTGTACCCATTTATTGCGGTTTGAAGGTGTTGGGACCAAACAATGGGCTTTACACAGGTTGGAAATTGATTTATTGCAGTAAAGGTTAACGGTAGAGCATACAGGGTGTTCCTTAATAACGTGCTAATATTTCAGGGTGTAATTCCTTAGGTCATTTTATAAAGAAAAGTTCATATGAACATATGCCCGCAACGGCTTAAATTTTTTGCTACAGGGTGTTGAATTTTTATTTTTAAATGGTTATTTTTTAATATCTCCGAAAGTACTTTAGATATTATTTTCAATTTTGGTATGTGTTAATAGGACATAGAACTACAAATTTTTAGAAAAGTTATTCAATTGTTACACCAGTTGCGTCCCTGTACACATGTCCTTTGATACTTTTTACAAAAAAGATGGTACGCCACTGACATTTTTCCATGTGGATATTTGGTCAATTCTACATGGAAACGGTCTCTTGAGTTTTTCTCGTCTCGTTCTTGATTAAAATAATTAAATTCATATTGAAACTCATTATTATTAACATTGATAAAATAATTAATGATAAATTTTGTTTCACAAAAATTATTGGAAATGGCCAGACGGGCCGAAGCATATATTTAAAGTGAAGGTGGCCATTTCCAACAATTTTTATAATACAAAATTTATCATTCATTATTTTATCAATGTTAATAATAATGAGTTTCAAGGGAGTGGACAGGAATGAATGTTGAAGAATTGTTTTATGTGGCACGAGACAGAGACGCATTCAGAAATGTGGTCGCCAACCTTCAATGAGAAGACGGCATTAGAAGAAGAAGAATAATATGAATTTAATTGATTTAATCCAGAACGGTGCGTCTGACGAGAAAAATTCAAGAGACCGTTTCCATGTAGAATTGACCAGGCTAATCAGAAAAAATATCCACATGGAAAAATGTCAGTGGCGTACCATCTTTTTTGTAAAAAATATCAGAGGACATGTTTACAGGGACGCCACAGGTGAAACAATTGAATAACTTTTCTAACTAAAATTTGTAGTTCTAAATCCTATTAATACATACCAAAATTTAAAATAATATCTAAAGTGCTTTCGGAGATATTAAAAAATAACCATTTAAAAAATCGAAATTCAACACCCTGTAGTAAAAGATTTAAGCCGTTGCGGACATATGTTCATATGAACTTTTCCTTATAAAACGACCTAATGAATCACACCCTGAAATATTAGGACGTCGTTAAGGAACACCCTGTATACTATACAAGGCTACTATTCAAAACAGCAAAGTTGATGATGGTTGCGAAAAAACGAAACGTCGGATCAAAAATTTAATTAAATCACCTTATAGAGGAGAAAAAGTGGCAATGAGAATCTAAAATTGATTTTCCCATATCTCTTCAAATAGAATCAGAGAACAAAAGGAATGAAATCTTTTTCGGTTTTGCCCAAATATCTAAGGATTTTTTTTTAAATTTGAAAACAACGTTGCAAACCGCACTAATGCGTAATTGTATTTCCTATGCTTGGGCATTCGTACCAGGGACATGCTGTATATTAAACCAGGAGGGAATTTTTCGCAATTATCTAGCCACACACACAGACATGTTCTAAATCATATCCGGGTTGAATGAGGTAATCATTATCTGTTTTGCAATAAAATCGAAGATTCCTTTAAAAAAATCTACTTAACTATTTATATCGCATAATAATGTTTTAGTTGCGTGATCAAATATTAAATGGTTTTTTGAAGTTTATCACTTTAAAATAGGTAACTAACACACTTATCGTCATTAGATAAGGCTGTTAAAATTAAACTATAGAGTTTATGAATATCGTGTTTACCTCTCAAAATTAAGTGGGAATAGAAAAATTATGGATCAGCATAAATTTAGATAATTTGTGTCAATTTGAAAACTTTCCACCTCCGGTAAATAATATTAAATATACTTCAATTTTATTATAAGAGGGGACGCATTTAAAAAATATTTGCAGCCGTTGTGGTTTAACCCCCTTACAGGGGTAGATGGTACCTTTAAAATCTAAATTGGAAAGGGGCGTTAAATGGCACATATTTTTAAAGGTCGTAAACACATTCGCTGCCAAGCTAAATTTGCAAAAGCTGTTCGCCACGCAAGGCGACAAGATACGTCAAATCCAAGGTTGGTTGCTTGGGTAAAGGCGCGGGTCGGATGTGTGGCCTGAATTTCGATCACTATAGCGTTTTGGCTTATTGTGCACCCCAATCTTGTTAGATAATATGTTGTTCCATCTATGAGGTCCAATTATCTTCTACTACATTTATCACGCGGGAGGTTGTCACCACATTGAATATTCCGAGAGAGATCTCGAGTCGTCTGCGAGTTAGCGCTTCGCAGCTGTATATGACATGGGAGGCAGTTTCATCCTCTACGCAGCAGAGTCTCCATTCAATGGGCTCATTGTAGTGACCTATACGTCGAAGGTATCTTCTTAAGTCACAGTATCCTGTTAGCACGCCGATCACTTGTCTCTGGGACAGCGTTAGGAGTCGCATTCCATTCGATAGTTTCTTCGAGGGTTTACCTATTGCGGCCAGTGTGTGTGATTATATCCCATACCATCGGGAAAGATGTTGTTTTTGCACTCATCTATCTAATGTTTTCGTTGTCGTTTTGAAATCCCGAAGGCGGGCTCTGGACCCTTGAAATGTTGAGCAGATCCAGCTCTCGCTAGTTCGTCTGCCCTTTCGTTACCTACTATCCCTGAATGACCAGGAATCCACAAAAGTTCTACGTTGTTCCCTCTGGCCGCCAATTCTTTCAGATTATCAAGATACTCCAGTACTGTTAGTTTGGATATAAACCAGTTGGAGTTCAGGGCATTAAGAACAGCTTAGCTGTTCGATAGGTCGTGGTAGCCCATTTCAAGATTCTCTTGAACACACGCTTGTATATCCCCTTGTCAAACGACGGGAGTGTAGTGTTTGTCCATAGATCAGAGTCACAGCTGATCTTGAATAGTTTTGTAAAGTTATAGATCCTTTTCATACGATCGGTTCGCATCTCCAAAAGCTCGATGTTGATTAGAATCATGGCTTTTGTGTGCCCAATTTTCATGGGGTGCTGTAGGCACTCCCCATTTGTGCTCATCCTTGAGGCACTGCAGTTAGCCTCCATTCTGATGTGAATATCTAGAGGTCCATTGCTGCGGTGGGAGCGCTTCTCATTAATACTAATACACAAGTAAGCCAGTCTCTGCAAACTATTAAGTTCCTTCGCTGTCGTGATTTGCTGTGTTTTTGTTCACCAAACTGATCTAAGGTTAATGGGTATAGTCGTTTTTTTTTAAAATATTTTTGACTGTTTGTAGATAAACGGACTGACACTGGTGTGTGATATGGCGTGATAATAAGTTATTGCATATTTCTCGCATATTGCACCACATCAGACACTGAGGCCTTTCTTGTATCAGTACGCGATAGCAGACGTAAAATAATCGGCGAACATGTCGATTTATTTTTATTGAAATACTGTATATAGAGATGCCCGCCCTGGCGTGTATTGAAACCTTTTTTAAAATTAATTCTGCACGCCATAGCGGTCACAAAAGCAGACACAGGTAACAAAATCTATATACCACATACCTATACAGGGTGTGTCAGTAAGGTGTCTGGCTTCGATCGCACCTAAACTACTAAAAATAGAAATAAAAGTACCATTCACAAGTTAAGGGTTTACTAAGATGCATAACTCAAAAATATTTTACAACCTCAAAGAAGGGGACTGAATAAAAATAATTTTTTTTGAATGGGACACCCAGTATATTTTGTCAGAATTTGATTTAGTAAAACAAGAGCTTTACATCAGATACGTTAACGAAAATTATTTAATTTTTGTTCCAAAGCAATTTTCACTAAATTATGTAATCAGAACTTCCCATTTTTACCTGAGTTTAGACAAATCTCAAAATATTTAAGAAATTATAAGAGTTAGGTATACGACATATTCAACAGGAAAGGAAGGTATTCGGAAGATATATCCATATGTTTAAAAACATATAGGGTGTCCTATTTAAAAAAATATATTAAAGCATATTTAAAATCGTTGAATTGTCTCAGTTCTAACGAACGTTTGTATAAGAGATTTAAAAAATAGTAGCATGAATCGATATTACGTACCTTAGGGTAGCCACAATGTAAATTATTTTATTGTCAGGCTGTATCAACAGCCCACTAAGCAAGAAACATCTTTCTCACGTTTGATAACGATATTTTAAAGGAACTTAGAAAACGTTTTTTCTCAAACAGACCATTGATGTATCAATGATGATTTTATTTAACATTTTAAAAAATAACGGGATTCATATGTTAATTTTAATATGTAATTATAATATTATTAACGGAACTTGTTAGTAACGTAGAAATCATGTTAGTTGAATATACGTTTTATTTCTACCATCACAGACATGTTTTTATTTCAATTTCTTTGTTATGTTATGAATAAACGTTTTAAACAACAAACTTGTTTCGTCAAATAATGTAATTTTCTTAACGTTACTGAAACGGGTTTCGATCAATGCTACTAACGTTCCGGTGTCGTTACTTTGCCACTACTGGACAACGCCGACAATGGCCAAATATAACCTAACTTTACTTCCTTCCTTTTTCTTCATGTCGTGTGGTGTGTTGACGGCAGTTTGTTTAGCCGTCATAAAATTATATTAAGAGCTTTTTATTTAAAAAAACAAGATAAAGAGTAAGGTAAGTACCTATTAAATCAGTATACTAATTTGGAAATCTCGATATTTTGTAAATTTTCATAGGCTCATAGTAATAGATAGATTATTACAGGTCGGTCGGTCGCGGCCATTTTGCATGCAACCATAAAATTTTGAGGCCGAGATTACGAATCTTGGGAAAAATATTCCCTTTTTTTATTTAAAATTAAGATTTATTTATAGGTTAAATTAAATTAACAAAAACCAGTCAAATATGATTGTAATCTTTTAGTGAATATTATTAATAAGTATTTTAAATATTTTAGTACAAGTATCTTCAAGTGGCAGGAAAGAATGAGGTCAAGTTTATACGGAGGGGCTTGATTAGCGTATTCGCAAATAAGCAGTCAATTATTCGTGGACAGGCTAGAAACAGAACTGAAAGATTGCAAAATCATCTATCTCTTAAGAGGTTTGTTTTTAAATGAATACCTATACAATCAAATGTAAATGTACACTGTATGGATGCTGCAGTAGGTTTTTTATGAAACATTTTTAAATATTGTGAAATAAAACTCTTTTTTGCTTTTAAATGTTTCAGTTTTAATAGAGTATTACTCTACATATGTTTCGCCTTCTTAGGGCTTTATCAAGAGTACAGATGATACTAAAGTTTGTTTGCGTTCGTCGGATTATCTGCCAATAATTTGTTACCTACTTAATGACCCTATTTGCATTTTATTGATTTAGTGCACATTTGGGAAGGCCCCATTATAAAGACTGTAAATATTTATCTATAATGGGTGTACTATAAAAATTTTGCTGGTCATTCGTGCAGATGTTGGCATTTTTGAGAGATTTTTTTATTTCTAATTGTTCTAACATGTTTAGTCTTTTGCCCTTCCTTTCATTATGTAATAATTCAATGTGATCTACATCAATAAAATGGTTATTATCTATGCAATGGTTAGACATCCCTGAACTCCTAACATTGTTTAAAATTGATGTCCTATGTTCTTTAAGCCTAGTTCTTATGTTTCTACCAGTTTGACCTATATAAACAGCGTCACAATATATACAATTGATTTTGTATACGCCTGATTTATTTAGTTTGTCAGTTTTATCCTTATTATTAACTAGCATTTTACCTAGATTTTGTTTATTTACACATATAGTTTTGTAGCGACAAAAGACTAAACATGTTAGAACAATTAGAAATAAAAAAATCTCTCAAAAATGCCAACATCTGCACGAATGACCAGCAAAAAAAAAAAAATTTTATAGTACACCCATTATAGATAAATATTTACAGTCTTTATAATGGGGCCTTCCCAAATGTGCACTAAATCAATAAAATGCAAATAGGGTCATTAAGTAGGTAACAAATTATTGGCAGATAATCCGACGAACGCAAACAAACTTTAGTATCATCTGTACTCTTGATAAAGCCCTAAGAAGGCGAAACATATGTAGAGTAATACTCTATTAAAACTGAAACATTTAAAAGCAAAAAAGAGTTTTATTTCACAATATTTAAAAATGTTTCATAAAAAACCTACTGCAGCATCCATACAGTGTATTAAAAGTGCCAGCGAAACATACTAAAGTTTAAGAAGTGTTCAAATCATATATGGTTCATCAAACAGTGCAAAATTAATAATGTTTTTCCAAAACATATGAAAATAAAGTGCAACCACAAGTCTAAAGAAGCAGATAACGCGGTCTATTCCGCCTACAGGAAATGGCTACAAGAAGAAGAACGAACGTGGTATATAACCAGAGACAATGTAAGTTTACATTTGAAACTTATACATACTGAACTTTTACACAAGGAAAATTACTTCCTCTTTCAATACCTGGATAGACAAATAAGAGAGACAGTCAATGAAAAAATAGAGATACAGTATAACATTCAATACAAGAAGTTAAATAAATTAATTTTTGATAAAAATTCAACTAAACCTGAACCTATTGTTCGTGCTACACAAGACTTATACCAATTCTACCCTAGAGTAGTTAACCTATCGGACACTACATTTACCATAGATGAAACTAATCTGTTAGAAAAGGGCCTAAAATACTCTCCTCATATATTTTCGCATCAGGAATTGGAAAATTTAGCGATTAATACGGAAATCGCTCTTTGCTCTATAGAGACTGTAACTTTAAATGACAAAATGAATGTAGCAATAATGTTTGATAAAATCAATACTCCCAAAAGTAATAAAGGAGAAATTCAGACTATAAAAAATTTGAAACAAAAAATATTAGAAAATAATTTAACTCTATGCAAAGCAGACAAGGGCAATACTATTACTATCTTAACTAACACCGACTATAATAATAAAGTGGAAACATTGTTGTTGGAAAGTAATACCACAAAAATACAAAAAGGTCCAACCATTAAATTTCAATCTGACATTGTGAAAACACTTAACAATAGCCCTAACATTACTCAGAATCAATCATACAAATATAAAGTTATGAACCCTTCAGCACCATTACTATATGGTTTACCTAAAATCCACAAAGAAAATAATCCAATTAGACCGGTAGTATCATACATAAATGCCCCCTGCCATAAACTTGCGAAAGAAATTAACAAAGTATTACCGGAATTAATAAACTTTCAGCCTGCATATACAATTAAAAACTCATATCAATTTATAGATAAAACCAAAAATCTTATTTTACCTGCCAATTCAAAATTAGTGTCATTTGATGTCAAAAGTCTCTTTACCTCAATTCCGGTTAAAGAACTTAACATTATTTTAGAAAACTTAATCAAACAATCTAATTTAGATTCTAACATAAAAACAGAACTAATCAGGGCTTTGCAAGTGTGCCTAGAACAAAATTATTTTCAATTTAATAATGAATTTTATAAACAAAATGATGGCCTGCCTATGGGCTCACCAATTTCTCCTTTATTGTCTGAAATTTTTATGGCAAACTTTGAAGATTCTCTCTTTAATTCAAACAACCCACTTATTAAAAAGATTTTCTATTGGGTTAGATATGTGGACGATGTTTTCTGCATTTGGAATGGTACAGACAGAAATTTAGAGAATTTTTTAAATTCATTCAATAAAAACATTCAATTTACAATGGAGAAGGGTCAGAACGACGAAATTAATTTTTTAGACATTAATATTAAAAAGAAAAATAACAGCCTTGAATTTGATATTTATAGAAAACCAACGACCACAGATACAATTATCCCTTATTCTTCAAAACAATCTTGGAAAATTAAACTATCCGCTTTTCATAGCTTCATACACAGACTTGTAACGTTTCCTTTAAACAAAAATAGCTTTGACAAAGAATTAGGTACCATAAAACAAATAGCAAGAAACAATGGATACAAACAAAGTCTAATTGACAATATGTTAAAAAATAAACAGAATAAATTATTAAAGAAAGAATTTTATAGTGTTAGCCCTCCTAAAAATAATAACTTTAAATTCATTAATTATACTTCCACTATCAGCAATAATATTTGTAATAAATTATGTAATTTAGGCTACAAAACTATATGTGTAAATAAACAAAATCTAGGTAAAATGCTAGTTAATAATAAGGATAAAACTGACAAACTAAATAAATCAGGCGTATACAAAATCAATTGTATAGATTGTGACGCTGTTTATATAGGTCAAACTGGTAGAAACATAAGAACTAGGCTTAAAGAACATAGGACATCAATTTTAAACAATGTTAGGAGTTCAGGGATGTCTAACCATTGCATAGATAATAACCATTTTATTGATGTAGATCACATTGAATTATTACATAATGAAAGGAAGGGCAAAAGACTAAACATGTTAGAACAATTAGAAATAAAAAAATCTCTCAAAAATGCCAACATCTGCACGAATGACCAGCAAAATTTTTATAGTACACCCATTATAGATAAATATTTACAGTCTTTATAATGGGGCCTTCCCAAATGTGCACTAAATCAATAAAATGCAAATAGGGTCATTAAGTAGGTAACAAATTATTGGCAGATAATCCGACGAACGCAAACAAACTTTAGTATCATCTGTACTCTTGATAAAGCCCTAAAAAGGCGAAACATATGTAGAGTAATACTCTATTAAAACTGAAACATTTAAAAGCAAAAAAGAGTTTTATTTCACAAATGTAAATGTATTGCGTTTTCTCAAACAGATGCAGCTCAAACGGTGCACAACATTATCAATAAAAGCTGGAGACATGTATAATGGAGTGGTTTAGGAAGTCCAATCAGAGGCTTAAACGAAAAGAACTAAACAATTGGTAAGTTATTAAATTAGTTTAAGTTAAAAACTAGCAGGTACCCGCAGCTTTATCTTGCGCAATCCAATTATTAAATTCGCTATACAAGTAAAGCTGCGGATAACATTCAAATATGTATTTATTTCTACAATATGGCTTATTTTGACAGAAAATTTTTAATCATAGATCAATTGTTAGAAGATGAATGCTTCCCTTTAAAAAATAATCATCAAGCTAGGTTTTGTAGTAGCTCCAAAGTAAGAAGGACAAATATTTTGAAAACAGATAAGCTTACACAAAAAACAATTTCGTAATTACTGAATCCAATAACATCTTAATATAATACACAAATATTACCAATCAAAACAAATCTTCCTTTTTTTGTTGGCCCCTCAATTTTCTGGATTAAGAGACTAAAACTGAAAATTCCATTTTTAAAATCTCTCGGGTACTTATTCAGAACATTTACAAAACTTCTTTTCACCAAATTAATACGCCCCAAAATATGAAACGTTTCCTCGGTATCGCTTACCGTTTTCAAGATAGATACAACAGATTTTAGTAGACCCTTCGACTTTTGTATGGAACTTTTTTTTCTATCTTTAATAGTTTATAGGCGCTATCGAAGCCAGACACCTTTCTGTATAAATGTGTAACAAATCTCTCACTAACACCGTCAAAAATATTGCTTCTTTCTATTTTATTTATACGCCTTCTTTTTCCTTATAACAATAGTTCTGACGATGGTTTAGTATAATAAACCGAAACGTTAACCAAATACAGGAATTTAATTTCAAAACGAACCCAAAAACAAACTACCTATAATTTGAAAAAACGGTCAGCTATAATTAAATTTTATTATATAATCGAGCAGGCCTAGGTCCCAAAATGGTTAAGTTTGCTTATCCTGGGACACCACACTGTATAAGTTCGCTTATCCTGGGACACACTGTAGATACTTTGTAATAAATTTAAAGAAATAGAGGACAAGCTTTCCCTGTAAAAAGTTATAGAAAAAAAATAAGAAGCTACTTACCCGCCGCAGCAGAAAATTAAAATACTAACCACTACAGCAATCGACGTCATTTTATTGTGGTAAGGTATTTTTTTATTTTTTTACTATTTATATTAAAATAGTTATGGCGTCACATAGAACCAATTAGTTCAACGATTAGATAATACCATCATGTCCTCGATTCTCTTCCAATCGACAATGTAAGAATAATACATTTAAGAGGATTTTTTTTTTAAATTTCCATTTTCTTGCCTCGTAGTCGTTTAAAAAACACTTGATTTAATAAAAAAAAATTACATTTTTATGATCAAACACAAGCACTATAGAAAAAAATCCTTCAAGTGGGAGTGGTGCGTGTGCGAATAAAAGCAAGTCACGTTGGATTTGATTCGTTGGAGGTTATATTCGTTGGAAAACACGACCTCAGGAAAGTCATTACACCAGGATGACGTCCTCCAGATGAAAGAATTATTAAACAATGAAGTTCGAGGAATACTAAGCGGAACCACATATGGATGGGCGGCATTGGTTCGTCGTGTACTTTTGCTATTAGTCGCTCTAGATGGAATTAAGTGAGCAAGTTGGCATAATTGACAGATTGTATCTGTAAAAGAGAGTCGTGTCACCAACCTGTCTGGGTCTATTCTTGGTCACCTCGTGGTCTCCGATCAGACGAGTGGCTCTCCTTTCGAACTCACTTCCCACAGAGCCCAAATTGCAAATATTTTAAAAATCGAATAATAATAATAAGCCCGGCATTCTGGTCCAGAGGTTGCATTGTTTTCAGAGTCATTTTATCTCGACAAAGCGGAATGTATTACGTTATGTATTGCCACTCTTATACAGGGTGTCCCATAACTTATGGGCCATAGAGTAACTGGGGAACAAACTAGAACGATTAAGTCATATAAGTTTCTTCGAAATGTTTCGTTCTACAAATACAGGGCGTTGAAAGTGAAAGTTTATTTTCGAAAATAAGCCATAACTTGAAAACGGTTCAATATATTGGATCGAAAGTTGGCGATATGAAGTTTTATGAGGAAGAAATAAGAATTTGTAGAATTTTTTTACTTTGATTTTTTGATAGATTGTGTTATTTAAATGGAAATATCTCGAAAACGGTTAAATATATTAAGAGCGAGCCAACTATACCTTCGTAGTTTAGAAATTGCCCTTTACCTTGATATTCTCGGATTAAAGATACTTAATAATAGGTAAGAAAAAAATCATATATTTATTAAAACCAGTGCATGAAACTAGCGCCCTCTAATGTGAAACGTAAAAATTTTCTATAAATTCTCATTTCTTACTCATAAGCACATCATACCGCTAACTTTCAATCCGATACATTTACCGTTTTCAAATGATGGCCTATTTTCGAAAATAAACTCTCACTTTCAACACCCTGTATTTCTAGAACGAGTAACATTTGAAAAAAAACTTATGACTTAATCGGTCCAGTTTGATATTTAGTAACTCCAGTTTGCTGTATGGTGTCAATAATTAATTAATGCGCTAAAAGATTAGCGAAGAACATCTGGTCGGCGTGCGACGATAAATCCGATATTTCTATTTACATCACGGCTGATACACGAGACAATGGGGAGGAATTCAGAAATGTCACATGAATCTACTTAACATATATATATATATACAGTGATGGGCTAAAATATGGAACAAATTCATTTAAAAATCAGGTTTTATTTTTTTGTAAAAACGCTCGGACACGTCGATTATAATTTTTTCTTCCGGATTTTTTGCCTCAAAAAGAAATTATACTGGGTGTGTCAAAAAGTAGATGTTGTAAAAATTTTTTGTATTTTAAATAGAACCACCCTATTTTTACTTATCACATAAATTCTACGTCAAATTCTGAGCATAATTCATGTAGCATACTCTATCCTTATCTCTAACGGTTTTAGAGAAAAATTACATCTTAAAAAAGAAATTTCTTTAAAAAAAGGTACATGTACCTACTTAAAGGTAAACAGGTAAATTTAAATTAATTGTTACTACGATAGCAAGTCATGTGTCAATCAAAAAGAATTTTAAGTATAATTTTGAAAAAACGGTGATCATGGTGCATTTAAATGAAACTCAAAGAATCGAAATTTTAATTTTAATTGGATGTGGAGACAAAACAAGAAGTCAAGAAGAAGTTTGTAACTTGTTTAGCGCTAAGTATCCAGAACGACGGATTACAATATCTACAGTGAGTAAAATTGAGAAAAAATTCAGGGAAACAGGGAATGTAAAGGATCGTCTACGGCCAGGTCGTCCAAAAATTAGTGAAAACACAAAATTGAACATTTTGTTAGAAGTTGAAGATAATCCCCATAGTGCATCCACTGAAGTAGCCCTTAATAATGATGTTAGCCGACGATCTGTTTTGCGGGTATTGAAACAAGAAAAGTACCATCCGTATAAAATTAGGTTGCTGCACGAGCTAAACGAAGATGATCCCGACCGCCGACTACAGTTTTGTGAAACTATGATGGAAATTTGCAACTTAAATCTATTTTTCCATCGCAGCGTACTTTTTAGCGATGAAGTCACGTTTTGTTTGAATGGTTCGGTAAACAGACAAAATTTTCGGTATTGGAGTACAAATAATCCCCGTTGGATGAGAGAACAGCATACGCAATACTCACAAAAAGTAAATGTTTGGGCAGGGATATTAAATTATTGGACCTTTTTTCTTCGATGGAAATCTTACAGGAGACCGGTATTTACAATTTCTTCAAAATGAATTAATTCCCACACTAGCAGCGGATTTTCCAAATCCGAATCAGCCTAATCTACCAGAAGCGCCTATTTGGTTTCAGCAGGATGGTGCTCCGCCTCATTTTGCTCGACAAGTACGAGAGTATTTGAATACTATTTTTCCCGAACGATGGATAGGTAGAAGAGGACCCATAGAATGGCCTGCAAGATCTCCCGATCTTACACCAATGGATTTCTTTCTTTGGGGTTATTTGAAATCAAAAGTGTATAAGGATAAACCACAAAATTTGGAAGACTTAAAATTTAAAATTAGATATGAAATTAGGCAAATTAATGAAAATACTGCAAATAATGTTTTAGAAGGGTTTTTAAGTAGATTGGCATATTGTCAAGAAGTTAATGGTTTGCATTTACAACACTTAATAAAATAATTTTTCAAAATTATACCTACATCTACTTTTTGACACACCCAGTATAATTTCTTTTTGAGGCAAAAAATCCGGAAAAAAAAATTATAATCGACGTGTCCGAGCGTTTTTACAAAAAATTAATACCTGATTTTTAAATGAATTATTTGTTTCATATTTTAGCCCATCACTGTATATAGCCTCAGCCGAAATAAATGTATGTACCATATGCAGCGACAGTAATGATTTCATTATTCAATTAATTTAATTTTGATTAGTATTGTATATTTCCCAAAAACATATAATGATATTTTAAAAATCATAGTTAATAGCACTTGAATTATTTAGTTAATTTAATGTACAATGTCTTTCAAATAGTTCGTTTCATTTAGAAACTTTTTTCATTCAAATTTTTAGTTTTAATATAGCTAGCTTCTCAACTTCGAATACAAATACAAAAAATAATGCTAAAAACAAAAAAATACAAGAATTAACGAACTTTTAAATAAAAAAAAAACCTAAAGAATGACTACGTATTAGTGAAGTTTCTTCAGGTGTGTTCGTTTAGTGAAGTTTGTAACAAAAAAATGAATTTTACGTTATGTTGGAAAAGTAGTTGTTGAAGTATTACAAAATGGAGAATTTGAAGTAACATTTTTAAAGAAGTGTACCCGGAGGTTAATATTTCCACAGGTTGAAGATATTTCCAGTGTTGAACGAAAGGATATTGTATCAAAGTTGCCTAAACGTTCAACAACACTAGGAACGGCAAAAAATGAGGAGCTTCTGATGACCTTGGCAAATACATGTCTGCAACGTGTAGTAATCTGGAGACTATTTCTTGACGCAAGCATTGTCGGGCCATGGCTGCTTCAGAAAGTACCTATATAACCGTAGGAGGTCAGAATCAAGCGAATGCATATATTGCCAGCAAGAAGATGACTCGGAACATACCTTATTCAAATGTCCCAGGTGGGAGGAAGCTAGGAGGAAATATGCTCTGGAAACGGGGAATCTTTTCAGTGTGGGCAGTGTTAGGACAAGTAACAGAATCGGAAGAATCATGGAATGGTATTTACAGAACAGTAAGAAATATAATTGAGCCAAAGAGAAAGAAAGTAGGACCTAATATCTAGAAGAGAGCAAAGACTGCAGGCCCTCGTATTGAAGTAATGCGAAAGCGGTTTCCGGTACGAAGGGTCAGAATAGGACGAGGGGTTTTTTAGTTAGTAGGAATCTCACACTACCCACCACAGTCATCTTGTGGGTGTCTTATGCAAGATTTTTCCCCTCCCCCTTAACAAAAAAAAAACTAGGAACTCCAAGAATGGCATCCTATCGTCAATTTAATATTACGTTCTTTGGATTCGATCTTCAATATATTTAACTAATTTTATTTATTATATCTTTTGCAAATCTTTATATCAAAAAATCAATGGATCAATCAATCTGCCCGGATCTGCCTGCCTTCTCAACTATCTCTAAATATTTTTTTCAAATTCAAAGTAATCAAAAATGAAGTCCTTAATCAATAAAATATGTATTTATATCATGCCAACTTTTTGAAAGACACTGTATATTTAAAATGACGACACTTTTTCACACTACATTACACATACAAATATCCAACTAAACTTGCGAGTAAATTAAACATAATATTATTTCGCTCAAAATTCTAAATTACCTATCTTTTATGCTACTTTAACAGAATGTGAAATAAAATATATACAGGGTGATTCACGGTCTATGATAGGTTAGACTTATATGGAAAATGAGTAATAGGATGTGTGAAAATATTGGCACCATATGGATAACTTTTTCATCTTCGAACAAACTCCGAATCTCCGAAAAAATCATAAATACCCCGAACAAACCCGAAAAATCATTAATATAACGTACCGAGTGGTCAAAAAATAAGAAAATGTGCTAAAATGCTAAGAGTAAAGTAAGATTAATTTACAACAAAAAATATTTTCATCTATTTTTTCTTGCCGAAAATATGGAAAACATTATTATTTCTAAAGGTAAAGTAGTATTAAGCCAACGATTTCGTCTCGCTTGCAGGAGACCCACAAAACTAAAGGGTCTTAGTACTGGGTGGAACAGCATCCATTCTTAGTACTGGGTGGAACAGCATCCGTTCTTAGTACTGGATAGAACAGCATCCATTTTTATCATCGGGTATAGATTACCCCTTCAAGTTTTACAACCACACTGATAACACTGTGTTCCTGTAAACAAATAAACTGATGTATTTGCCGAAGAAGTATTGGGAACAAGTAAATGTGATTTGAATTAACTCACTTTTATTGAACTAAAATATGTCAGAGTATTTGGTTTTATTTGTAAAATGATTTGACTCTTGGTAGATTTGTATCAAATAACACATGCTTTAAAGTAAATATCTTATTAACAAAATATAAAATAATGAAATTTAAATAATTCATTATTTAAGCGAAATAATATTTCTTTAGAAACTAAATACATTTAACCTTAAATGACATCATTAAATAGCGACTGTTTAAACAACTTGGTAATTTAACTTAAATAATCAAGTATTTAAATGAATCCTTGATCCTTACTGTCTTGTTATTCGGAGGACCTTGCGTTGCGTCACCAGGATTGAGTAATTTGATTGGCTACAAAAGTGAGGTGGTCGCGTCGCGCTGGGTCTTGTTGCTGTGCAGACTGCAGAACTTTCTTTCGTGTACCGAATCACCGTTTTGCACACCTCTTCTCTTCTCCTTGCATATTGAAACGTGGAAGAAACACGTGGTGAGTTAAAAGTGCACGATTTATTTGGTGTTGTGAGATACTTTAACTTACTTTAAGTGTTTGTGGATAAGAATTTGAAAATGGAAGATCCAGTGATGTGCAATCTTTTAGAAAAATGGGGTATTGCCCATCTTTCGGATACTTGAAAAAGGTAAAAAACGATTTGTGTATTTTAGTTTTGAAATGAAACTGCATAAAAAATAAAATAGAGGCAAATGTTGGTATTTATTAATCATGTTACAAAAAACAGTTTTTTTTAATACCTATTAACTCTACTAACGTAATTCGATACATAGTAATTATTTAGGTAGGTAACCTTAAAAACAAATTTTTAAGGTTATTCATAATAATATTCTGATTTACTTTTATTTATTACTGTATAAAATATTAGAAATTAACCGGCTTTATTTCCCCAACATAAGGGTTTTTATTTTTTATTTTGCATATAGCACAGAAGAAAAATATCCGTATAGTTGATCTTCAGATAAACAGAGATGTTTGTTTTTCTTCGTTGTCAGATAAAAAAAATATCCTCAAAATTGACCTTGCAAAAGTGTCCGGTTGTCACGAATTTAGCGATGTGTCATTCGTTCATTTTAGCAGGATTCGATCGATCTACGAATGATTCTGAAAACGATCGAATCGTTTCAATCGATCATTGAAAACTGTGTGTAAGCTTAAAATTGCACGCGAAGCGAATTGACTGAGAATGAGATATATCGGGGGCGATCGGCGATCTCTATAATGTATCAATTCCGTTTAAACGAATGAATAATGAATGGCCAGACGGATAAACAAAACTGAACACTGAACTGATTGTTTTGTATTTGGGGGATTTACGTGACATGTCACATAATATTGTCACACTCGATAGTTCCCCTTGCTCATGTAGCGCCCTTGACAATATGATCGATCGGAATTAGAAGTTAGTTATTTTTGGTATTTAAAGAGTAGGGGAAGTCCGGGCATAGCGAACAGCCCGGGCAAAACGAAAAATCGCTGCCGTTTAAAAAGTATGGATAATAAAATTCCGTCGCTGGGTGGGCAGACACTCCTCTAATACTCGCCTAATATGCCAGTTGACACTTGTCTGTGAAATAAACCGTTTAGCTATTACACGACAAATATTAAAAGTGGCAAGATTCTTAAAAAATCAAAGAGGTAAGTGGGGCTTGTTTTTTACAGTAATATTTAATATTTTTTAAAAACAATTATATATTAATATTGACCACGAACTAGGTTAATAATCTTAACTTTAAGGTTATGAAAATTCAAAGTTAATAAAAGTGCATGTAATATTTTATATTTTTAGCACATTTGGGCAAAGAGAACAGGATAAAGTGAACACACTGTTCTCTTTGCCCGGTCTTTAAAATATTAAGCATGGCCTGTGCTTAATCAATTGTAATCTGTAATAAAGCTTTAAGCAATATTATTTACGTTAAGCTTCTTTTTAGAAATGGTTTATAAATACGTCAGAAAGACCAACCAGGCTTCCTGGTCAGAGGAAGCGATGAGACAAGCAATTCTAGAATGTAGAGGTGGTTCATCTATCAGAAGCATGTCTATAAAGTATTCCATACCACGTATCACCCTTTACAGGCACGTCAAGTCGGGTTCGACAGAGAAAAAACTTGGCAGGTTTAAAACTATTTTTACTATACAGCAAGAAACTGATCTATGTAATTATTTGAAAAAAATGGATAGTTTATTTTTTGGACTAAACCGACAAGATTTCAAACGTTTGGCCTTTGATTTTGCCAAAAAGAACAAAATACAATATCCACTTTCCTGGAACAAATATAGCTTAGCTGGGGACGAATGGTTAATAGCATTTCAAAAAAGAAATCCCCAAATTGTGTTAAGAACACCAGAACCGACTTCTGTAGCACGTGTCAGGGGATTCAACAGGACTCAAGTGACTAGGTTTTACGACATCTTACAACAAGTGCTACAAGAACATAACATTGGTCCTGATTCATTATACAATATGGATGAGACAGGAATAATGACAACGACAAACAAGCCTCCAAAAGTTCTCTCAATCAGTGGAAAGAAACAAGTAGGAGTAATATCTAGCACTGAAAGGGGAAAGTTGACGACAGTAATATGTTGCTGTAATGCCACTGGTTCCTTTGTCCCCCCCTTCATGATTTTTGCCAGAAAAAGAATGCAAGAGCGTCTACTTGACGGTGCTCCCCCTGGTACACAAGCTACTTGCACTTCAAATGGATGGACTCATGGTGAATCGTTTTTGCTATGGCTTAAATTTTTTATACAATACGTTCGTCCATCTGAAAATAAACATGTTGTGCTTCTATTAGACAACCATGAATCGCACAAGTATTACCCTGCTCTAGAATATGCTTCAGAGCATCATGTCACGTTCGTTTCGTACCCCCCTCATACCACACATAAATTACAAGCACTAGATGTTGCTGTGTATGGCCCAATAAAGAAATATTTCGAGCAGGAAATCAACACTTTCCAAAAACAGCATCCAGGTCGAATAATTAATCAATACGACGTAGCAAAATTGTTTCGAGAAGCGTATTTAAAGGGAGCTAGCCCACGAAATGGTGTTAACGGATTTGTGTCTTCAGGTACATGGCCCTTTAACCGTAATTTGTTTGATGAAGCAGACTTCGCCCCCGCAGATGCAATCAGCACTAATCCAAACGGGAACGAAATCGACACCGATGGAAATATAAGATCTCACAACAATAACATCAATAAAACGCAAGTCAATGTGAATCCTAAGCCTGAACCGTCAAAAACCGAGCTAGCTATTGCTGGACCATCAAATAAGAAACCTTCGCATGTTCGGCAACTAACGGATATGTGGTTATCTTCCGGCGATGAAGCCTCTAATGAGAAACCTATTATCATTACCCAATCATTGATTAATAAAAATGAAGTATCTAAACAAATGTCAACTTCTGGACGATCAAACGTAAAGCCTTTAAATTATTTTAAAGAAACTGACTGGTCATCATCAGACGACGAGCCGTTAGTTCAGAAACGCAATGTTAGCTGCAATCGTGATACTATGTCATTCTCCTTTTCTGCTACCAAACAAAATGTTGAACATGAAGCCAGTCCATTTGTAGCATATTTTTCACCAAATGACGTTAGGCCACTCCCCACTGTTGCCCCAAAAAAAACACAGCAAAAGCGAAAGTTGGGCAAAGCAGAAATATTAACTAGCACTCCAATTAAAATAGAACAACAAAGAAAATTCGACGACGATAAAACCAAAGAATTAAAAATTGAAACTAAAAAGACGAAAGTGGCTGAATCAAAAAAAAGGAAAATTGAAAAGCAGTATAACTGTCAGATTTGCAGTCAGTTATATGAAGAAATTAACGGAAAGCCTATTGAAAACTGGATAAGGTGTGAAATATGCAAGAACTGGTGTCACGAGGCTTGTAGTGCTTATGAAGGCATCGGAATATATAAGTGCGATTTTTGTGAATAATGTTCACTTTGCCCGAACCGATCTTTCACTTTGCCCGGGGTGGCCGGGCAAAGTGAAAAATTGCAGTTGTTTTTAAATTATTTTTTTAAAGGTTTTTGATAATAATAATTAAGATTTGTATACCTTGTATATGAAGTTAAATGTTTAGTTTGTAGTTTTGATATATAAACGATTCGTTCATGTTAAAGAGTTTTGTAATAAATGGTTATGAAATTAACATGTTCTCTATGCCCGGACTTCCCCTATAGTGGTTATAGTATTTTCGCTTTGTTGTGTTTTCTAGTGTAGTGTACAATTTACTAAGTAATAATAACAGTATAATTTATTCATTTGCTTATTAATATCGGGAATTGCATAAGGTTTTTGTGAGTATAAAGTGGTGGGTTCAGGTTAGGCTTAGTTGTCGCGTTGTCGGTAATGTGTAGCGTTTAAAAAATATATTGGTGAGGGACTGCGATTATATTGTACAGGGACAGGGTGTAGAGCGCGCACGCCGCATTTCATATTGTAAAGTTGTACATGTGTCTGTATACATATAATGACTATAAATTAATGCTTCTTGCTTCAAGCTACATATTACTGACAACTAATACTTCGCTTTGGCGGTGGTGCGACCATGTTAAACTATACAGATATATTAGCATGGGCTTAAACTTAATTTAATGGGAGCCCTTGCTTATATATTTTATATTTCCTTTTCTTGCATGGATAAATGAAGAATATCTGATCTGGACTGAGTATACCTATATTATAAATTGAACAATGTCTGATTTAAAAAATAAACGAAGTGAGATTTGGAAACATTTTACAATTGTAAGTGACGGAAAAGCGAAATGTGGATATTGTAATAAAATACTAAGCTTCGGTGGTGGCGCAACCGCAAATCTTGCCCGGCACTTAAAATGTGTACATAAAAGTATTTCTATTCAAAAAGTATCATATGGACATCGCGAACGATTAAAAGTATCTGTAACGGATGTGGAAGAGCATGCAGAAGAAGTTGCAAATTTTGATATTCCAAGTACGTCATCCGCTACTTCTACTTCGACACATCAAAATTTGACAGAAGAAAGTAAAAAAACCCTTGTTACTCCTACTTTTCGTGCACAAACTCAAGAAGTTATAACAAATTTTATTCGCCGACCAGTATCTCTTAGTAAATCCAAGCAGTTACACGAACAACTTATTCGAGTTATTGTAAAAGAGTACCAGCCATTTAAAGTTGTTGAAGATCCTGAATTTAAAAAGTTTGTTTAAATGCTATGCCCTACTTATAAAATGCCGGACAGAAAAACAATTTCAAATAGTTTAATACCTAGAATGTACAACAGTGTCAAAGAAGATATTTTAAAAAAACTGTTAGAAGTTGATGCTGTATGTCTAACGACAGATAGGTGGACGTCGTTAAACAATCAAAGTTTGACAAAGGAAAAATGTATCTCAAATCGTATCTTTTGGGTTGCGTGCCATTTGATAAGCGCCATACAGCACAAAATTTATCAGACCAGCTTAAAGAAATCGAACACGAATATTCTATTGCAACTAAAATAGCATGTATTGTCTCTGATAACGCTGCCAACATAAAAGCAGCCATCAAAATGACTCAGTGGAGATTTTTTGCATGCTTTGCGCACACTTTAAATTTAATCCTACAAGGTGCAATAGGAGAAATTAAAGTTCAAGTTGATAAAGTAAAGGCTATTGTGCAGTTTTTTAAATCTAGTTCTAACCCGAACAAACCCGAACAAACCCGAACAAACCATTGCTAAATTAAGAGACATGCAGAAACAAATGGGATTACCTGAATTGAAGCTAAAACAAGACGTAATAACAAGGGGGGGGGGGGGGGGGTTCAAAAATTCATAAAAATAATTAAAAAATAAAATATTTTGTATTCTAAATTTCTAAGAACCAGCATAAGTCGGTAATATTCGTGGATAAAAGCCGCTCTCCGCTGACGCCGCGGCCGGGCCGCCTTGGTTTAATGATGATGCCCAGACGCCCAGTCCCCAGTCTGATCAGACACTCAGAGTTTTAATGCTCGTGTCGTTGGGAGCCAGCCTCTTGATTACGCATGTTATATATATATTATTTTATATTATGCCGATTATGCGAATGTGTATGTTATTAAGTTATATTCATTAAACTGGTATACTCATTCGTAAGTATATTTTTGTATTAAATAAAGAAGTATACCCCACTTATATTATTTTTTAATAATCCAAATTAAAATCACTTATTCACTGATAAGTATAATGATGATAACTGATTTACGATTCACTGGTTCATTTCAATCGAATCTAAAGAAAATACCTAGACCTAGACCAAATTTAAGGGTTTAATAAAACGTATTATTTAAAAACTCAATATATTTTGTTGTTTGAAGCTAAATCAGTTAAATCACGATATGTTTTTGTTATTATCTTTTTTTGGTTTCGCTTTATTTTTAATCAGGTTTTTTTATCTTTTTAAATATCAAAATCTGTATAGGTCCATTTATTTTAGAGTATTTTTGATATATCATCATGGAAGATATAAGAAGATACTTTAAAAGAACCGCTACACCCAGTAATTCTCAAGAAATTAATATTGAGCCCGCATTAAAAAAAGCTCACGTTTCCAAAGCTGAGACTGAAAAATCTAGTGCAGGTGAAGGTGAACCTTGTGGTGACGAAAATATCAAACCAAAAAAAGTGCTTGATAGCATTACTGGAACTTCCTCTAGCGGAAACTCTTTTTTGACGGCGACGAACCTAGAACCTCTTACGACCGACTTAGAAATAGATATTGGTGATTTTATTGATTTTAATAAGATTAGTACGTTAACTGACTCTCAAAAGTATAATTTACTAACCAATATGCCAAATTGTAATAAAAATTTTAATTTTAAGGAAAACTGTAAAAATAGTGGTAGATACTTTCGATATGACTGGTTTAATCTATATTCGTGGTTAGTCTACTCAAAAAAATTACAAGGGGCATTGTGTGTTCACTGTGTACTATTTAGGGCCGTGGTGAGACGTGGATATCAAAGTTCATTTATTTCTAAAGCTTTTGATAAATATAAAAATTTTCATGAATTTGCAAAGCTTCATGAACAGTCTGAATGGCACAAAGAAAGTCTTATGAAATCCAAATGTTTTGTCGATACCTTTTCACAAAAAACTTCTAGTATAGACATTTACAAATTCAAACAAACAGATCTAAATTGCAGTCTATTGTGTCTACAATAGTATTGTGTGGAACACGCGACTTGGCACTGCGTGGAAAAGAATCCGCTGATGGAAACTTTGAAAAGTTACTCGATTTTAGAGCTGAATCAGGTCACACCTTGTTGGTGGAACACTTAAGGAGCTGCCCTGCCAAGGGTAAATACACTTCTCATAGAATTCAAAATGAATTAATCAATATTTGTGGATCCGTCGTTCGTCAGCAAATTGTTAATGAAATAAATACTGCAGTTGCTTTCTCTATAATTACTGACGAAACCGCAGACATCTCTGGAATCGAACAGTTATCCATTGGAGTTAGATATGTGAAAAAAAATAAGAATAGCGTGACTAAGGTGTGTGAAGATTTTCTGGGATTCGTTTCTTTGGAACAATTAAATGCGAAAGCAATAGCTTCTGAAATTTTGCTGTTTTGCGAAAATTGTAAATTAGATATGGAAAAACTGGTGGGGTTAGGATTTGATGGTTGTGCTACAATGGCTGGGTGGCGTTCAAAAAATTATTAGAGAAAAGTACCCAAAAGCACTACTTTTTCACTGTGCTTCACACAAATTGAATCTTGTGGTAAACGATTCAAACAAAGTTCGTGAAATACAAAATACTATTGGCAATTTAAAAGAGGTTATTAAATTTTTTCGTGATAGCACATTACAAAGAAGGCTAGCCCCAAATATGCCTCTTTTGTCAGATACAGGTTGGTCGGCTAAATATAAAGCCATTCGTATATTTTCAGAACATTTCATTGAAATTAAAACATGTTTGGATAATATAAAAACAAATGAAAATTTTAACAGTTCAACAAGAACAAAAGCACAGCAACTCTCAAATGCAACTTCAGATTCGATGTTTATTATTTGTTTATTTATAATTGCCAAATATGCATCTATACTTGAGCCAATTGTTAATATCTTACATGGTAAAGCCATAGATATGTCGTCTGTTAAAACTCAAATAGATATGCTTTTAAAAATGATCAAACAACAGAGAGCAGAAGCAAATGCATCGTTTCAATCGTTTCACAAAGTTTTTATTGATTGCAAAAATGCAGCAGAGACGCTCGCAATTGATATCAAATTACCAAGAATGGCGGGAAAACAAACTAATCAGGCAAATCATCCAGTTAAGTCCGTTGAAGAATTTTTTAAAGTTGCACTATTTATTCCATATTTAGATTCTATTATCAGTTCTCGCAATGACCGATTTTCCGAGGAAAATATTTCAGGCATATTGTTGTACAAGTTACACCCTGAAAATTTATTAAAATGATCAGAAATAGAATACTCCAAAACTTTACAAAAAAAACTTTAGAGCCGATTATTTCAGAGACGGTTAAGAATCGGATTAAAACATATGGGTTAATTTCTCTTATTTTGACCTTCTGAACATGTTCCCAAAATATTTCCCCTCCCGAAACACCCTGTATACCGGTTTGACTAACGCGGTAGGGTATTACTTTTCGTAACTTTTCAATGGATGGACCCCCCAAAACGAAATTTGGAATCTGGATCCGCCTTGCTTAAGATAGAAACATCTATGTACTCAGCAATTAGATAATGTAAATAAAGAGTACCAATATTTCAAACATATATCTTTTTCAGTTCCCGAGATCTTTTAATAAATCACCGTGAATGACTATGTATTTGAAACGTATTGGTAAAATTCTCAAAAAATAAAGATAAGCCTGTGTCAATTTTAATTAATATAAAATAAAGCATTACAATTTTTTTATTGCATTATCTTCCAGTCAGGAGATAGTATACATCAGAAAGGATATTTACCTAATTGTTAAAGATCACTTACGAGATGGATTATCTGATATTCTTAAGCATTTATGAAATCTAATAATTTTGTTGTATATAATTAGAGTATAATATCTTGGAGGTTTATTATAGACTTTCTCAAATAATTTAGCAACATATGTTTTTTATGATCAAACACAAGCACTATAGAAAAAAATCCTTTAAGGCACTCTGGGGGTGGTGCGTGTGCGCAAAAAGCGATTCACGTTGGTTTTGAATCGTTGGAGGTTATATTCGTCGGGTAGGTCGTTCCATAAGGATGAAGTCCTACAGATGAAAGAATTCCTGAATAATGAAGTTCGAGGAGTACTAAGCTTAACTACATATGGATGGGCGGCAGTGGTTATATAATATATCATAAACACCATTTGTTTTATTAATTTCTACTTCACGGCGAAATGGGGCCGGCTAAAAGTTCTGACCCCATTAATTCACCCATCCCTTATATTTTAATGGTTGACTTAAGAAAATAAAACCATCTTGATATTTAAATTTTTTTTTCTGCCATATTGTATCCGCCATTTTGTTTACGCCATTTATATGCCAATATTCGAAATCGGCGACCCAAAAAAACCCTCTTATGTAAATTTCCATTCAATCCATCAATATTTATAATTATGGCCAGGTTTTTCCATTGTGGCACCAGTGTGCAGCGGTAGATACTAGTGGTAATCATAATACCAACAGCTCTCTATTGACAAAACAAAACGCTTTTAACTTTTACCGTCGAAAAAATGCGGCTTTATTTTCCAATGCGATTTGTAAACATATAAAATTGAAAAAACAAAAATATCCCATAACTTTCCCGCTAGGGGCCCTTGTAAGCACAAATTGACTTTATTACATCCAGAATTGATCTTTTTTAGAATAAAAGTAGAACTATGGTTGTGTAATGTGTAAGAATGTGTGTAGCCCATCTACTTTAACCTATTTCAATGTATTTTACCTATTGTTTTATAGATTAATTATAAATATATTTTTTCCTATGACTAAGAAATATAATTTAAAGATATACGTAGTTTTGTTAATTTTAGATAAGTTAATTAACAATAATCAAAGTTCAGCAAGATTGGATTAAGATATCTATAACTGAACCTTGTTAAAATACATCTACTTATCTATTAATATTGTGATTAAAGTATAGTATTTAAGTTAATTTAAGTATCTATATTCATATTCACATTCAGATTAAACCAAGTTGGTGTACTTTGTCAGTAGGGGAGAGTGTTGTACCTCGGACCGGTCTGTACCTCGGGTCAGTTGGATTTCTTGCCTACACACTGTCGATTTCTGTTTGATTTGGCAAATATGTTGTTCTCGCGTCTGGCCGGTAGATGGCAGCTAGACACAGTTGTCATAAAATTACTGCATCCTGTTCTATACAGTGTTTTATGTTTTGCTTGATGGTGAGTAAATTATTTACTTATTTATAATCTGTTAACGTCCAGTGAAATTGTAGATATTATTATTATTTTATTATTTGATATTGAAAAGTATTGTTTGGACTTGATAATTATGAATGTATTTTTTTACAAAATGTCTAACCTAAAATTAGAAAACAAAGAACAGGTGAAATTACACCTCTTTGTACCTCGGGTCAATGATACGTCGTGTACCTTGGACCGGCAATAACTGTTACCTGAAACGATTTTTATTGTTTCAGATATTTATTTTAAAATGCCACGAAGTAAATTAGGCGTCAAGAGAACACCTATAAATTCTCAACATTTAATTACAGCAGCAAGCAAATGTATAAATCGAGAGTTATCAATCAGGGAAGCAGCAAAACGCTATAAAATATCCAAAACCACATTGATTCCACACATGCAGCGCTTCACACAATCGGGCAACACAGAATTTTCATATGTTGCCGCCAATAATGTAAAACAAATTTTTACTCCAGAAGAAGAAGATGCGTTAAAAAATTATCTTCTTACTGCTGCACGCCTACATTACGGTTTGACCAAGATGGAGGTTCGTTCTTTAGCATACCAGTATGCAATTGGAAATAAAAAGCCCCATCCGCCTTCTTGGGATGAACAGAAGATAGCTGGGAAGGAATGGTTAAGACAGTTTCTTAAAAGGCATCAAGATTTATCACTTCGTAAACCTGAAGCCACAAGTTTGGCCAGATCAACATCCTTCAATAAGGCAAACGTATCTTCTTTTTTAAAAATTATAAAGAGCTCTTATCTCGTGGAAATTTTACCCCACAAAAAATTTGGAATTGCGACGAGTCTGGGCTAACGACTGTCCATGTACCACCAAAAATTATAGGACCAAAGGGAATAAAACAATTAGGTCAAATGACCAGTGGTGAGCGAGGACAAAATACAACCTTGATAGCCTCAATTAATGCACTCGGAAATTATATTCCGCCAATGATGATATTTCCGAGGGTAAATTTTAAGCCCCATATGCTAAAAGGTTGCCCGATTGGAACTGTAGGAGGTGCAAATCCGTCCGGGTGGTCAAATGAAAGGTTGTTTTTGGAATATCTAGAACACTTTAGAAATCATGTGAAACCAACAGTTGAAAATCCAGTGATATTGCTTTTGGATAATCACGATAGCCACGTGAATGTTAATGCTATTGACTTTTGTAAAAATAATGGCATTTTAATGATAACATTTCATCCACATACCAGCATTACCAGCCACAAGATGCAACCGCTGGACAGAACAGTTTTTGGGACAATGAAAGCCTACTACAATACCGCCTGCAGCGAATGGATGATTATGAATCCTGGACAGCCAATTACAATTTACGATATAGCTGAACTTGCGGGTAAGGCATTTCCAAAAGCATTTACCACATCTAACATCCAGAAGGGTTTTGAGGTTAGCGGCCTTTATCCTGTCAATGAAAATATTTTTGAGGAACATGAGTTTTTGTCAGCATACGTAACTGATCGTCCTTTAAAAAAGTCTTCTGATGATAGAGAACAGGAGGGCAAACAAGCTGAAACTATGGAAATGGACATCTCTACTCCTTCTACTTCGAATAGTCTTCAAGCAGGAACTTCTGGAAGTTCTTTTACGCCTGAAATGTTGCGACCTTATCCAAAGGCACCTCCTCGCAAAGTGAAGTCAGGTAGGGCAAGAGGAAAATCACGCATACTTACTGACACTCCAGAAAAAGAAGAAATAGCTATGCTTAAAAAGGGAAAGACTCGAGAGAAGTTTTTGCCTGAAAAAGTGCAAGCAGTTACCAAGCGAATAGCGACAGAAGATATGATTAAAAAGGTACCAAAGAGAGTTATTGCTAAGCATCACAGTGAGTCAAGTTCAAGTGGTGAAGAAACATTTGAAGACATAGTAGCTAGAGAAGAAGAATTACTAAATGACCAGAAAATATACGATTTATCTGAAAATGACGAACTAAACAAAGGAGATTTTGTGTTAGTGAAAGTGATTGGAAAAAAATCTTTTACTTATTATGTTGCTGAAATAATAAACTATAGGGATAATAACGAACTTAAATATTTACGAAGAATTTTAGATACCAATAAGTTTATTAATGACTCAACCGAAACTTATGATTTTTTACTGACTGATATTATACGCAAGCTTCCACAGCCGCGCACAATAAACGGCACTGTACGTCATGATGCCCAATTACAGTTTGATGTCCACTTTAGCGGATATAATGTAAAATAAGTTGTATATATTTGCTACTATATTTTTTTCGATATTAAACTGCGATAATATGTCATCAATAGAATTAGTTGTATTAGGTTGTTCCTTTTATTATTTATTTTTCATTGCATTTTCATTATCTTGCGTTCTAAAATAAGAATTTGAAGAAATTTGTTCTAATTTCGTATTTTTTTATAATCGACCCAAGGTACAACATATGCTGGTCCAAGGTACATTACCAGTTTGTACCTTGGGTCATCGTGCAAGGGATAACTAAACAATGTTTTTTTTAACCAAAAATTATGCTTTAAATGCATATAAAAATCAATTTACATAGCACAATAGTGAAGGCATCAGATGTATTGGTTAAACTTTGTAAATATATAATTCTGGAATTTATAATAACAAAAAACTGAAAATTGACCCAAGGTACAACACTCTCCCCTATATCATAATAAAAAAACTATTAAAAAACAAATCCATCGTGTTTTCACTAAGAAGAACCATTACAGTTGACCTATAATGTTTAGCATTACACAGATGTAGGTAAAAGTTTAAAAACGTTATCAGACATTTGGTGTGGAAAAATTATGCTCCTTTTTCAAATTCTTCTAACACTTAGTTGCTTTATTACCTTGGACTGTCTTCTATCGATGAGGTTCTCGATATTTGGCCTCATTTTTATCAATGCTTGGCAACTAGGCAAAAATAAATTAAGATAATTTTTATTTACGAAAACCAGCTCAATTGAAAAAATGTCGAGGTTACATACTTAAAAGCTGATAAAAGTATTAGTTATTTCATTCGTTTCTATTATACCGACTGAACTAAAGTATTTGGTACTAGAAAGTTTGATTAAATCACACAGATTATAATTTTTTTAAATATTAATAGTTTTATTATATAATAAATTTTAATAACTGAAGCATATGATAAAATAAATCTTATTACTACTTTAGATGGCTACTTACAGCAAGTTTAGGACAGGAGATAGTATGGAATCTTGTCGTGGAATGTGTAGAAGGAACAACTTGCTCACACTTACATACGAGGGCGGTTTGTTCGGGTTGAAAGTCAGTTACTTTTTGAATTTTCCGCGCCGATACTTTAAATTCATCATTGCTGTCCTTAACTGTCATCTATTGATAGCCTACTCTCCAATTTTGAGCAAGCGGAGTCATTTAGTTTATGCTTGACAGCCATTGAAAACAGACAACCTCTTGACTTTTAGCAGAAATGGAAAAAAGTGAATTTCGTGTGCTGATTAAGCATTATTTTTTGCGTAAAAAACCCATCACCGAAACCAAGGAAAGGGGGACACTGCACCATCAATTTCAATGGTTAAGAAGTGGTTTACTGAGTTCCGTTGTGGCCGTATCAGCACAAGTGACGCCGAACGTTCAGGTCTCCCAAAAGAGGTCGTTACACCGGAAATCGCCGATAAAATCCATGGAATGATATTGGATAACCGGAGAATGAAAGTGCGTGAGATGGCTGAGGCTGTAGGCATCTCAACTGAACGGGTACATCACATTTTACATGAATATTTGGATATGAAAAACCTATCCGCGCGATGGGTGCCGCGATTTGCTCACACTCGGCCATAAGCGCAACCGTGTGACCACTTCAAAGGATTGTTTGGCGATGTTCAGCAGTTTCATAACCGTTGACGAAACATGAATACATCACAATACACCAGAGACCAAGGAACAATCAAAACAGTGGGTTTCTCAAAATGAACGTGCACCAAAGAAGGCGAAATTGTGTTCGTCAGCCAACAAAGTCATGGCTACAGTTTTTTGGGATGCACGCGGTATAATTCATATCGATTACCTCGAAAAGGGTAAAACGATCACCGGTAAATATTATTCAGAGCTTTTGGACAGATTTGATATTGATTTCAAGCAAAAACGACCGCATTTGGCGAAGAAAAAAGTGTTGTTCCATCAAGACGATGCACGGGTGCACACGTGTGTTGTCACCATGGCAAAAATCCATGAATTGGGCTACGAACTGCTACCCTATCCCGCATATTCTCCAGATTTAGCCCCATGTGACTATTTTCTATTTCCAAACCTGAAGAAATGGCTGGGTGGTAAGAGGTTTGGGTCAAATGAAGAGGTCATCACAGAAACAAACGCCTATTTTGAGAGTCTTGAGAGAAGCTATTATTTGGAGGAATAAAAAAATTGGAAAAACGCTGGACTAAGTGTATAGAGTTAAAAGAGATGTAGAGAAATAAAACGTTTTTTGCCGAAAAAAATATATTTTATTCAAAAAGTCACTGACTTATCAAACCGCCCTCGTATCTATGAGTGTGTGATTTATTTGTATAAAAATAAGAATCTGTTCTTAGAGCCCACAACACGAGCACAATACCAGATCATTTGATTATAACATTCCTTTGCAGCGGCTGACCCTTTCTGCTAAGCAAAACAACTTGCATTGCTTCAAAGAATGTAAGGGATACCGGGGTTGGTGTGTGCTGTGATACGTGCAATAAGTCTCAACTGACCAGGGAAACCGGGAACAAGCATCGTCTCACGTCCTATTGGTGCGAGTGCGAACAAACCCGAATAAGCATCGTCCCGAGCTCATAAGTAATCCAGGGAAGGACAGCATCGCCATTCCTATTGGACACTAGCTTTAGGAGATGAAAATTGCAGCAATCTTCGCTTCATTATTGTAAGAACATTTTAAATTATTTCCTTATTTTTGCCTTTATGCATCTGTCTCTTTATTTCGTATATTTAATCTGGACGATTTATTATCAGACCTTTCGAATCTTTTTAAAATGCGGACCCAACAACCCAATTATCAGCTAATTAGGTACCAAACCGACAATATTCCAAATTTCGACGGAAATCCAAAACAAATCAATAGATTTTTAAACGCGTGTGAAAATTTCTTTGAAAATCATAAAGACAATGCGAATAGTACACTTTTCGACATAGTCCTAAATAAGTTAGTTGGTAGAGCAGCCGATTTAATTGCTTCCAGAACCGAATTAAAAACTTGGGCGCTATTAAAATAAGCAATCATTAACACATTTTCCGATCACAGATCAATTGATTGTGTCCTACAGGATATCATTACGGTAAAGCCGGAAAAAAATTTTAAATCCGCACGTAGCTTATTATTTGCTAAAGTAAATATGTCTACAGACACAACAGAATTAAAGTTATTAAAAATTACAGAATATGATAATTTAATTTTAAAAACTTTTAGTAAGGGGCTAGCTATCACATGCAATTAGTAGTACTGTTAATTTGAATATTTCTAAAAATAACCCAAATACGCCGCCGCAACAAGTACATTATTCCGCTAATACACAACCCCGATTTTTCCATATGCCATATGCCAAATAAAAATATGTCAATGAATCCCAATATTAACAGACCACAATACAACGGTTTTAATCAATTTAAGCAACCATCGACAGCTTTTAGATAGGGGCCTGTCCAAGTTGTCCGACCGGTCAGAATGCATCAAATAGCGTTATATCTATGTAATTTAAGTGCAAAATATGATGCTCACATCGAAACGCATTATGTCCGCAAGAGTTGTGACATCAAAACGCATTATGGTACTTGGCCACCAGGAGGCGGCCAATTCGCTTTATACCGAGCAAACATCATCTGATTTCAATTCTGCCGTTAGTCTGTCGAGTTTAGTACACCTGTTAACGTGTATATTTTGTTGTTAAGTTGCATTAATAAGTTAATAGTTTGTTGTTGTTATACGATATGATGGAAAACCTTGATCAGAATGTCTCTGTAGGAGAAAACAGTCAAGGATCGAGAAAAAAGTTGCGACGAAAGACTAAGCGAGAACTGTATTACGAAAAAAGGCAAGTAGTATACGTGTTTGTTTGTTTTAGTTAGGTGTCAATTTTTGTAGTCAATGAATAAAAATTTAATAAAAGTTTATTTTGGTTCTAGATATAAAGACAATGACCCCTTGCTTCTTAATTTTCGTCGACCTTGCCGGCATCCAGGACCTCCAGGAGGACATAGATATTTTATATGTGGCGATATCTCAAGAAACGTGCTTGCAAGAGCCAAAAGAATTGTTTTCTTTAAAATGGATAGAAGAGAACAGGACAAGCGGCTATCCTTTTTGATGGATGTTGTATTCGCTAAATGCAGTCGTGTTCGAGGTCAAGAGGAACAAAGAAAAAGGAAACGACGCCGTTTTGCAGTCAACTACTTTTTGTGGTCAGCAGACAAGAAAAAATTGCCAATTTGCTCCAAGTTTTTTTGTAAGTTGTTCCAAACTGGGCAAAGACGAGTAAATACAATAGCGGAGGGGGTTCTAAGTGGAAAGGGAGTACATGATAGAAGAGGTGGAGACCACAAAGCTAAGAAGTACTCCGAGAAAAGGTTGAAGGTCTACGAATTCATTTCTAAATTAAAAGCTTGTGAAAGTCATTACTCGGGTAATAAAAATCAGAGACTTTATTTGCCATCTTCGCTAAACATAAACCGACTTTTGAAACTATATAATACAACCGTTGATAATGAGTACAAAGTTAAAAAAACATTTTTCACCAATATATTTGAAACCAAATTTAATTTGGGCTTTGGTTCACCAGCATGCGATACATGCAGTTATTGCTATAGAACTAAGACTGAAATTAAAAGTTGTTCGGACGTGACTGAAAAACAAACCTTAATTACCAATCATACTATTGTAAGGCAGAATATTATTTGGATATATTTTAACGCTAGAAAACCACTTAGGAACGCGAATGTGTTATGTTTAGTCTAGAACCCGATAATAAAATATTAAAGTATCGGATTTCTAGACAAGGGGACGAAAATGAACCACGAAAGACGGAGAGTTAGTTAAGTCTGACTTGTAACATAGTTTAGTCGACTGTTTCCGTGTATATTAAATTAAAAGTACTTTCATTAAATTTAGTTATTTTTAAATAGTTGTTATTATTTCGTCTTACACTATCCATAAACGAAGAGCTAAAGCCTTTCATAGGCTAATGAAAGCAAATCCCGAAGGAAGCGTGACTTATGTGTTCGATCTTCAACAAGTACAACTCATACCTAAACTCAGTATAGGTGAAACATTTTATGCGCGTCAAGTATCATTATATTGTTTTTGTGTTACAGACGTTGCTACAAAAAACCCAAACTTTTATATTTGGAATGAAACTCAAGCTAAAAGGGGCACTCAGGAAATCAGCTCCGCATTAGTTAATTTCTTACAAAATACCATCCTTGACGAAGCCATTGACACAATTCGCTTTTTTGCCGATGGCTGTGGCGGCCAAAATAAGAATCAACATGTTGTTCATGCTTTATCTTACTGGCTGCAAAACGAGTCTCCTAGAACGGTCAAACAAATTTTTATGTACTTTCCAGTCCGCGGTCATTCTTATTTGCCTGCCGACCGCGTATTTGGACACGTCGAAAAAAAATTTACGTGGAGGAGATTTTCATCCAAATGGTTACATTCAGGTTTATAGGGAATCGGCAAACATTAGAGTTCTGGGAAAAGACTGGTCGATCAAAAACTTCAAAGAGTTAACAAACACATTAAGGCAAATTGAAGGCATAAGCAGTATGAAACGAATAATTTTACAAAAGGTAAGAAAAAATTAATCTTTCGATGTAAAAATCAAACTTGAACCGTCGTATTATTTTAACGACGATTCAAAAGAATTTGTATCCATAGTAAAGCGTGGTCGGACTCTTAAAAACGTACAAGAGCCATCTGAGGTCCCACTCATGAATCCAATTAAAGAAGACAAAAAAAATGATGTTAAAAAATTGCTCCAAGATAGATTTGGGGTCGACTGGGAAGATAGCATTCCGTTATCATCTATAACTTTCTTTGATCTTGCCTTAAATGTTGCTCCACAAATAACTCCAAACAGAGCAGGAGACGACGACGGGGGAGATAACTGCGAATGCCTAGAGGAAGACAACGTTGACCTGCATATTTAGTTCATAATTAAAAATTTTCTTTTGAAACCCTGTGTTTAAGTATTGTTTTTCTATAAAAGTTATTTTTTTATATTGGTTTAATATGTTTTATTTTGTAGTGAATAAAAAAAACAGTTGGGTCTTACCTCTCTATTTTTTATTAAAGGTTTAGAACATAGAGCATTATGTCCAACATCGCCACAACAAAAAGCATACTAATGGGAACAAGAAATAATCGTTTTTCGTTGTTTGTGAAAAAAAATTTGATGGACATAATGCGTTTTGAAAAGTTACTCCTCAAATACTATCTTACCTTTATACAGGGTGTTATCGAAATGACTTATTATATTTAAATGGGCGACTCCTTGGGTCTCCTAAAGAAGCGCTATACAGGGTGTTTCAGAATAAGATGCTGATCCTTAACGTTGTGAATCCTTATGTGATTTTAAGAAAAAAAGTTCAAATTAACATGTCGCTGTACTAGAACAATACTAGGATAACTTAAAAATATCGATTTTAAGTTATCTGGACCATTATGATAGATATATAAGATTAATTTATTTAAGCCCGCCATAACATATATCTTACTATTGCAATATATCGATGGCCTAACGGCAATACCACGTATCATCACTTTAAGCAACATTGCATTTTCTTAATCTACGTACTGCCGAAAATTTTACGCGTCAATGGGCAACGCCGCATAGTCACTATGGCAATGGATGATTCAGATTTTCCCGCCTTGTAATAACACGTATTAGATGTGGTCCGTATTTCAAAGTAACAACACGTATCATCAATTAGATTACATTGAAAATATTGGGTGGTTTTTATGCTCGCAGTTGTGGTTTATTTTTATGTGATTTTAATAAAAAATAGGTAAGTTTTTATGCACATACCGCTGTATTAAGTATGAATAAACAATTTTCAACATAAAATAGTTCCTAATTCTATAAAGCTGTGTTAAAAATTCTGAGATTAATTTATATCCGTTGATATTGTATTTTATTTATACTGATGATACATGCTATTTCCTATTTTAATATAAATCTTTTTATTGTTGAATGTTTCTATATTAAATTAGAACAATGATTCCGTAATATTGTTAGAGCCATTGCAATTTTTTTTTCTTACTAAGGACTGGTTTTTTAGTTACTAATAGTTATTAGGTTAATCATGATCAAATAGTCCTATCGTTCTATCAGCATCCTAACAATATGAGAAAGTTATACAGTGTTTTAAATTATTAGAATTACGTTTTACACATCTGATTAAATTAATTCTAAATAAGCTGACGAATTAGTGTCGTAAATGCCAGCCGTAATTATTGTAAAAACGTTGGCGTACATTTTTTTTTCAGAAATGTCTTCAAGAGGTAAACGACTTCTACAAATGGTCCTTGCTGCCAACTCGAATGAATCTACACACAAAACTAACACAGACAGCAAATGTTCTAATAAATCTCAGATGGAGAAAGCGTCAGACAACGCTAGTGGTTTTATAGATCTACAAAGCCAAAATAATGACAACATTGATATTTTACAGGCAGCAATGCAGAATAGTTTTTTGGAAATAGACGAAAATGTGGAAATCGTTTTTGAAGATGTACAAGGTGAAAATATAGGGATTCCTATTGAAAAGGAAAAGCAAACACTTTCAGAAGCAAATACAGATAAAATCGAAAAGCTAAAAAATCTGAAAAAACTCGCCAATAATTCACGACAGTCAGACAATGAGAATAATGAACCGGCAGATACCGATGAGGGGGAAAAAACCAGTGGCAAAATGAACATGCAAGAGGTCAAATTAGTGTTCAATCTAAGTAATGAATCAGGGTCTCGCTGGAATGATCATATACCTGGAAAAAAAGACCAAGTTAATACAAATATGGAACAAGACGATACCTTAGGCTACAACTCAGAATCGGATCCTATTTACAATCCTTCAAACAGCTCAGATTCTGATTTAATCGACAATCTAACAAACGATTTAGAATCAGATTTAGTTTCGGCTGATGAAGAAAATGATCAAGAGGTTATGGAAAATGGCACTCGGAAAAGAAGGAGAAAGAAGCAAATAGACGAGTGGTCAAGGCAGAAAACAAAGAAAAGAAGAATGAGTGGAAAAAACTACTTAGGGTACACACGAAACAAAGACGTTAATGTTTGTCATAATAAAGAAAGAGATGCTAGAGTTTTAGGTCCCACTTGCAGTTCATCTAAATGCCTAAAATATAAAACGAGGTTTTGTAGTACAATACATGAAGATCAGCATGAGGTATTGTTTAAGAAATTTTGGGATGAGATGAGCTGGGATCAAAAAAAAGCGTATGTTGGTAGTTTAATGGAAGTCCAACCAACTGGAAGAAAATACGTTGAAAACTCCCGGCGTAGCACTACCTACAATTATTATCTAAAAGTGGGAAATGAGAAAAAGCAAGTGTGTAAAAAAATGTTTTTGGCCACACTAGGACTGAAAGAGTGGATGGTCACTAATTGGTGCATAAGTGCAGTTAGTGGAATGGTTGCTTCAGCTGATGTCCTTAATAATAGCCGGCGATCAATTCGCCCTTTATCGGAAAGAGGCCTTAACACTGAAAACCAAAGCCAATATTTAAGACATTTTCTGGAAAGCCTTCCTAAGATGCCTTCCCACTACTGTAGGAAGGACACTAAAAAGTTATACCTTGAATACAGTTTTGAATCCAAAGCCCAAATTTACGGAATCTATAAAGAACACTGTGCGAAAGACCAGAAAATACCCTTCAGCTCCTGTTATTTCTCTGAAACATTTGAAAACCTTAACCTTGCAATTTTTTCTCCAAAGAAAGATCAGTGTAATACTTGTGTTGCATTCAAATCTGGAAATATCACTGAAACAGAATATAATCGACATGTGACTTTAAAAAATCTTGCAAGAAAAACGAAGGATTTGGACAAAACAAAATGCATAGAAGGTACTCAGCATGTTTTCGTGATGGACGTTCAGGCTGTAAAAATGTGTCCCGTCAATAATGCAAATAAATTTTATTTTAAGACCAGATTAAAAGTGCACAACTTTACTATCTACGATCTACGAGACCGTCAATGTTCCAATTACTGGTGGAGTGAAGTAGAGGGAGATCTATGCTCGTCAATTTTTACAACAATAATAATTGACCATTTATAACAATACTGTCAAGATGACTTGCCCATTATAATATGGAGCGATGGCTGTTCTTATCAAAATAGGAACACAGTTCTCTCTAATGCTCTTCTGCAGCATGCAGTTGTGCATGGAAAAATCATTATCCAGAAGTATTTAGAACCGGGTCACACACAAATGGAATATGACGCGGTTCATAGCCTATTAGAGAGAAAATTAAAAAATAGAGAGATAATGCTCCCGCACGATTATGTAAGAACAACTCAAGGGGCAAGACAAAAACCTTTTCCTCTAACAGCCAAATACATGACCCATGACCAATTTAGAAATTATGATGATAAGGAACTCATACGTTACAGAAGTATCAGACCAGGCCGTGGCACCAATGATCCAACTGTTACAAATTTAAGGGAGATTCATTATTTTCCTCATGGGGAAAAAGATCTTCCTCAAAGATTAAAGGAAGTTGTTCCCAATAAACAAGCATTAAAATTATTTGATGCAAGACTAAAAATTAAAAAACAAAAATTTGAACACTTGCAAGATATAAAGTCTACATTACCACAAGAATATCATGGATTTTACAACAACCTTCAATATGAATAGTCATTATATCTTTTCCATGTTATTATTTTTTATTTTTTGGTAATAAATAGTTAATGATGTCGTGTATTATTATTTCTTAGTAATACCACGTAATAACTATACGCAGTATTCGAAAATAACACGTAACAATCACTGTAAAATAGTAGAATAATTTTTTTGCTTTTTTCGTTTGTTATTAAAAAGTCATAATAAACAAACGAAATTTTGACTAAAAAATATTATTTAACCATTTGCTACCTACAAAAAATAATAAATTTTGTCTCTCCTGAAAAATGGCTATTTTGTTGTTACGTGGTATTGCCGTTAGGCCATCGATATACATTTTAATTAGTGTTTGGGTAAATAGTAAGACATGTTGAAATGTCTTTTTCTTTCGTTTGAGATGAGATTCATTGTTTTAACTTTTTATTGGTGAAATAGTAGGACATTTCGAGATGTCCTAGTCTTTTCCCAGGTTTAAAGATTTTTTTTTATAGATATCTTGGTTTTCTAAGTTATCCTAGTATTACACTGTTAAACATATCTTAGTATTTCACTACAAATAAGATTATTTATTTTAATAAACACCGTTTTTTAAAGTTATCTTTGTATTGCACCAAGATATTCTGTAAAATCCAATAAACTGTCGAAAGTCATTAAATATGTCTCTGTATTGAACCAAATATAGGTTTAAACTTGCCGTCCATGTTAGTTTGTTGGCGACTATTATAGGGTACGGATGTCCTCGTAAGCTATTTAAAATTGTTTTTGCGTAATTATGTATTCAGTGTCCAGTAGAACAAAAAAAATTCTACAAGAAGCCGCGAGATGTGTTGGTTCGCCAGAAAGCGGAGATGTTGAAAATATACCGTGTAATTATACAGGGTGCTTGGGAGATTATTCGCCGACGCGAAAGGATGTTAACACAAAAACTAGCAACTATATTAATATTGGAATGGTAAGTTGGTTCAATATATAAAAAAGAAGAAAACATTATTATTAAGAAAAATTTGGCATGTTCTTAAGTACCATTTTTTTAAATTGATTTTGAATAAAATATTATCATTGAGAAAATACATTTATATACCCGTTTAAGCCTAAACTGAAGCAAGTAGGAAAATTGTGAGTTTTGTTATTGATTGATTGATAAATGTATTATTATTATTATACAAAACAAAGAATTTTTATTTTATATTGTTTGTACTTTAACTACAGGTCTAACAGGTTTTATAAATTTATTGTTTATTTTAGACTGGAGATGTCTGGCATCCAAGAGAAAACGAGACACAAACATATTTGTTTTCTAATTTAGAAAAAAATGAAGTAGAATAGCTTTCAAACGCTCAAGTTAGTATTTGTGGAAAAAAATAAGTTTGATGACATATCTGACGATATTGATGTTCCCACTCCATTTGACGACAGTAATTCCGATATAAATTATTCGCCAGAAGACGATAAGTCTAATACGAGTTCGACTAGTAATGATGAAGTGGTACCAAAAAAAGTAAAGAAAAAAGTCAGAAATCCATCGGCATGGAAGCGAAATATCAAGAAAATGAAGGTCAATACTGGAAAAGAATATTTGTCTGAAGGAGGAAACATCAAGAGAAGAAAACGATTACAACCGGGTTGCTCAGAAACATGTAGGTTAAAATGTAGCCAGAAAATAAATCATGAACAAAGATTAAAATTGTTTAACAGTTTTTACGAAGAATGTGGCGATAAGAATATTCAAAGGAACTTCATAAATTCTTGTGTAAGCCCAACTAAACCAAGGAAATATCGAAATGCAAAACCTGATAGCCAGCGATCTCGTAATTATTCTTATCATTTCAAAATCAACAACGAAAAAGTAAATATTTGTAAAGTCTTTTTTAAAACTACTTTAGACATCAGTAATACATGTGTTAGTACCGCTATTGCTAAAAGAAATGATGTCGGAATGGTCTTAACAGATTCTAGAGGGTATCATGATAATCATAAAAAAATTAATGAATCTTTGCGACTAGGTGTTATTGATCACATAAATACATTTGCTAGAATCGAATCGCACTACTGCCGCAAAGATAATCAAAGAGAGTTTATTGATGGAGGACTCACCATTGCAGAGATGTATAGGCTTTACGTTGAAGACTGTAGGCGTAAAGGTACAACAATTGTAAAACATTCTATGTATGCTTATATTTTTAACACATCTTTTAACATTGGATTTTTTCGACCAAAGAAAGATCTATGTGCATTGTGCGATGAATATTTGCATGCCAGTGATAAGTCAGTCTTGCAAATAAAATATGATTTGTAAGAAGGAACTTTCCCGCAAGGAAAAAACTAATTACATTGAGTTAGCAACATTAAATAAAAATGAAAATACTATATTTGTTTTTGACTTGCAAGCTGTTATACCACTACCTTGTGGAAATATTTCTAGTTTTTACTATAAAAGTAAATTAAATTGTCTTAATTTGTTTTTGACTTAATTAACAAAGCTGGAATTTCTTATTTGTGGCACGAAGGGGAGGCGCGTAGAGGTAGTAATGAAATTTCTACTTGTGTTTATAATCTGCTTATAAACAACTGCATTGGAAAACATGCTACATTTTATTCGGACAACTGCGTGGCTCAAAATAAGAACAGATTTATGGCAATTATGTTTATTTATGTTGTAAGAAACTATGACCTGAAATCCATTACTCATAAATTTCTTATAACAGGTCACTCCCAAAATGAGGGAGACTCTATGCATTCCTGCATAGAGGCTTCAAAAAAGAGAGCTCTGTTAAGTGGGCCATTATACAATGTGTACATAAAGTAAGGAACAAATTCATTATCTAGGAATCTAAAAATATTTCGGAAAAGTCCTCGGACACGTGTATAATAATTTTTAATCGCGCATTTTTTCCCATACAAACTTAATATACAAGGTGGCTCATGTAGTAGATATGACATTATCGACGATTTTTTTAAATGGGAACCCCTATATTTTAGTTCAGATCTGTAATCTCCAAGAACAGCTGATTTCAAAAACATAACACACTTAGGGCCTAAAATTCATAGTTTCGTTACTACAGGGTAAAACAAATAATTTAACTTAAGATATTTTTTTTTGGCTTGGGAGGCATCAATTAATTACGTGAGGCGTTTTTAGCGATTTTTCAACCCCCCTTCCCCCAATAAAAGATTTCGTGACATTTGGCTCAATCCCTTCCGCCATCACCCAATTTTACCTGAAAGCCTTACGTAATTAATGGACGCACCATCATTTGCTGTTACTTATGTTTTTCTCAAGTAAGCTTATTTGCTGTTATGTAACTATGGTATTTAGATAATGTCATTGTCATTACATTGTATTTTTCTAGTAAGTTTATTAGAAGTAATAAATTTTATTTTAAAACATATTGAGTTACTATGCGTTTATCTTTAACACAAAGAATAGAAATTCTTATGATGATTGGATATGGTGATAGGATCCGTACTCAACAAGAAGTTTGCATTTTGTTTAAAGGCCGCCTCAGACATGCATGCTTTTCGCTCGTTTTGCTTGCACAGTCTTAAGTTGCTATGCAAGACGGTGTGTGTGAGGCATCAAGTTTTCCGTTTTGTTTATTGTGTACCGTCAATTGACTGGCTTGAACGCAATCAGCCGCCGGTTGATTTTTCGTTCGCGTTCCAACTTGCTTGCGAAGGAGACGTTGAGTCTGATTGGTCTTCAGTGTTGCATAGCGTCTTTTACTTAATTTAAAATGGGTGATCTGAGACTGATGTCACGAGAGTTTCTCTCAGATTTCATTGAATTGTATAGAAATCATGAATGTTTGTGGAAAATTAAGAGCAAGGAATATTCCGACAAAAATAAAAAAAATGCTGCTTACAATATCTTAATTGAAAAATTGAAGGAAGTCGATCTGGCGGCCAACAAGGATATGGTGATAAAAAAAATCAATTCCTTGAGAACCTGCTTCCGTAAAGAATTAAAAAAGTACAATAATTCCTTAAAATCGGGATCAGGAACAGAAGAAATTCAGAAACCAAATTTATGGTATTTTGATCTGCTTCTATTTCTTTCTGATCAAGAAACTCCAAGACAAGATGGCATGGACACTCTCGAAGAAATCATTGGGAGTCCACGTAACCAGGTACGTATTTAGGGTGAATCTTAAAAAAAACTCTAATTAAAGGAAATTTTATTTTTATTTCATAAACCCAAGTGTTGAATGTCAAAAAATATAGGTACTACTAGTTGTAATACATAAACCTCATTCCTCATTGCTGATAGGTGCACTCTAAATATCACGTAGGATTTTAAGACTGTCAACGCTTGGCCTGTTCAATATCGAAAACAATAATACGATTTAACTTATCATCTTATCCTGCCAGTTGACCTTTCCTTCATTATTAAAATAGTCAAGAAAAGTGTTTCTTGATTCATTTGCCTCTCGTCCAAAATGTCTATTGTGACCTTGCTGTAATCCGGCCACAATATTGGGTTCCATTCGTAACCCATTAGTTATTGTAGACTGTAGCCAATTTTCACTATCCATACTCTCTGGTGGAATATATGATGAACCACACTTTCTGCGCAAAAAATTATGCAAAACCGCACAGGTCAAAACGACGAGATCTATACGGTCTAGGCGCAAATTGATAGCGGTGTGCAAAATACGGAATCGTGCAGCCATTATTCCGAATACATTTTCAATAATTCTGCGTGCCCTAGATAGCCGGTAATTGAAAATTTTTTTTTCTTTACACAAATCCCCATGAGGAAAAGGCTTCAAAAAATCTGGGCGCAAACCGAAAGCCTCATCTCCTAGGAAGACATATGGCAGCTCCTTAGTACTATTTCCAACAGTTTCAGATTTAGGTATATTTAGTTGTCCATTTATAAGTTTTTGGAAAAACGTTGTGTTTTCAATCACGCCTCCATCGGAAACACGTCCATTCGTTCCCATATGACAGTATATGAATTCGTAATTTGCGTTTGCTATTGCCATAAGAACAGAACTGTTATAACCTTTATAATTCCAAAAATAAGATCCGCTTCCTGGTGGAGGTGTTATTCTGATGTGTTTTCCATCTACACATCCTAGACAATTCGGAAACTGCTATCTGATTTCAAATCCTTTTGCAATTTTTGTCCATTCTTCTTCTGTTGTAGGAAACTGTAATAAAAAATAAGATATATCTTCTGCTCACTTAACAATCTTTTAGAAATAAAATTGTATATTATTATTATTTGTATTGCAGACTCTACAAGATACGGAAAATGTTGAAGACAACATAGATGGAATCGAAAATACGACAAGAAACACTTCTCCTCCTTCGACCCCATCTGTGTCGCGATCCTCATCCAGAGCAACATCCACAACGTCTTTAAAGAGAAAGACAAATGATCGTTCAGATGAGGTACTGGATATTATAGCAAAGTCGTTACAATCAAATACTTCAGCAGGGACACAACCAGTTGGAAGGTATACTTCGTATGGGCAACATGTAGCACAGGAACTGAGTGATCTTCCACAAGAAATGGCCATGTACTGCAAGAAAATCATAAATGAAGCTCTATTTCAAGCACAACTTGGAAATCTATCAGCATGTTCCAGAATTGTGAATGATCCACAGCCCATTCCAACCACCATGCAGCGCGAAATCCAACCGGTCAATACATTGCAAGGTTATACTTATCCTGAATCACTCAGCCCACCCACCTTCCAACCCGAAAATCAACCGGTCAATACACTGCAAGGTTATACTTATCCTGAATCACTCAACCCACCCACCACCCAACCCGAGAATCAACCGGTCAACGCAATACAACATTTTAATTATCCTGAATCCCCTCAAACTGTAAGGAAATTTTATTCGCGTTTTCTTCAAAACGAACAATTTAATAAGTAGTTATTAATAATGGAAAATATGATTTCAATTGTTAACTTTTGTAAATAATACCTATTAAAAATGCTTACCTTCATATATTCTCGTTTTAATCCTTCATAAATAGCTTTACAAGTGTCTGGTATGATTTCGGTCAAAGCTGGTGCAGATATGGCGCAAGTAAATTTTAAATCTTCATAGCTTCTGCCCGTTGCTAAAAATCTTAACGTGACAGTAAGCCGTTCATGCGCAGTAATTGCTTTTCTCATTCTAGTGTCACTTCTTTCGATGTATGGAATTACAATTTTTAGTAGTTCGGAGTAGGTTGCTTCATCCATACGTAAATAATTAAACCAGTCTTCCGGTTCTAACTTCAACTCATTCAATAAATTAATGTGTGTAAATTTTTCTCTCAAAAGCAACCATTTTTTGGAACATATTTTCCGGGGTCTCACCTTTTTTTTCTTTTTTATGATCAGGACTGCTGCTGCACAAACAGCTAATTTTTGACGGTCCATGTTTGTTTTGGAAAACGGAAGACTCGATGACTGAAGAGAAAACTGTACTTAAGACGGAGTGTATGAAGGATCGTCAGCGTTCAGTGTTGCATAGCAACTTAAGACTGTGCAAGCAAAACGAGCGAAAAGCATGCATGTCTGAGGCGGCCTTAACACTAAGTATCCAGCAAGACCAATTACTAGATCAACTGTGAGTAAACTTGAAATAAAATTTCGCGAAACGGGTTCAGTGGAAGATATTCCCAGAAAAGGCCGTCCAACTATTCCGGATGATAAGAAATTAGATATTTTATTGGCTATGGAAGAAGATCCCCATAACAGCGTCCGCCAGATTAGCATTGATCATGGGGCGGCTGCTATGACCGTTCATAACCTATTGACGGTAGAAAAATGGCACCCGTTTAAAATCCGTTTGGTTCATGAGTTGAATGAAGATGATCCAGATCGTAGGATGGAGTTTTGTCAAATATTAATGGAAACATGTAACTTAGATCCTTTGTTTGTTGAAAATATCCTATTTTCGGATGAATCTACCTTTAAATTAAATGGAGAAGTGAACCGGCAAAACTGTAGATACTGGGCAAAAGAAAATCCCAGGTGGATGCGTGAGCACCATACTCAAATCCTCAAAAAATTAATGTTTGGGCTGGTATTGTGAAAAACAAAATTATTGGGCCCTATTTTTTTGACAACAATGTAAACGGGCTAAATTATCTTCATTTTCTTCAGAACTTTCTTATCCCTACGCTAGTTAACTTATACCCTAGTAGAAATAATCCAGGAATTCTAGATGAAAATTTGTGGTACCAACAAGACGGCGCACCTCCACATTATGCAGCAGTAGTGCGCCATTACATAAACCAAGTTTTTCCGAACAAGTGGATTGGAAGACGTGGGCCTGTTGAATGGCCGCCTAGGTCTCCAGACCTTACACCACTGGACTTTTTCTTGTGGGGTCAACTGAAAAATGTTGTTTATAAAGTCAGAACTGTAAATATTGAAGATTTAAAAAATCGAATAACAACAGAATGCAGGAACATTTCAGAAGAAACCATAAGAAAAGTCCAACAAGAATTTATTGATCGCTTGGGGTACTATCAGGCAGCAGAAGGAGGACAATTTCAACACTTAATTAAATAGCTTATTTAATTTTTTTACATTTTTTTAAATTAAAAATATCTTAAATGAAATTATTTGTTTTACCCTGTAGTAACGAAACTATAAATTTTAGGCCCTAAGTGTGTTATGTTTTTGAAATCAGTTGTTCTTGGAGATTACAGATCTGAACTAAAATATAGGGGTTCCCATTTAAAAAAATCGTCGATAATGTCATATCTACTACATGAGCCACCTTGTATATTAAGTTTGTATGGGAAAAAAATGCGCCATTAAAAATTATTATACACGTGTCCGAGGATTTTTCCAAAATATTTTTAGATTCCTAGATAATGAATTTGTTCCTTACTTTATGTACACACTGTATACTTGTATACTCCACAACAAGTAGAAATGGTTATTAAATTAGCCAAGAAAACAGGAAAGCCTTACTTGGTAAATAATGTAAAATATAATGATATATTAGATTGGAAAAGTTTTAGCAATAATTTTGGAAAAAATATATTGGAGCAATATAAAAGTATTACGTGTAACCAAAGAGAAACCAAATACGATTTATTATAAAGACACCTTTAATACTGACACTTTTAAAAAAATCAAGGTTATTGAAAAATATAACGAGGTTGACTGTCCTACTCCAGCGTATATTGATAGACCAAAAATTACGTTTAAAAAAAGAGGACCTTTTGAGCTTGCTCAAACATATTCCGACGGAAAATCATGATTTTTTAAAAAATTTAAAAGCTTTTAAAAAGGGGCAAAAAATGGATCATGAAGATAGTGAGTAATCTTTCCAATGTTATTTTGTGCTGTATTTTTTGTCTAGTTTTTTTTGTTTTGATTTTATGTCTTTCGTTTCAAACAATAATAATAGTTTCGATTATGATAAACTACTTAGTGTTTATTATTAGGCACCTATTTTATTTGTTTATTATTAAACTAAACGAAATAAATATAGTTTTTTTCTATAACTGTATTTTTTTATGCGGGAGTAGTAAGACAACTTTTAACATAATAAAAAAGACAATTAACAGAATTTACATACTAAAAACCATGCAATACTGAGATAACTAAAAAACGAATTAATAGAGTTAAGTTCGCACATTTAAAAAAAAGTATAGAATAATACGAAGACATGTTTGTCAAAAAAAGGTATAACTTAAATAACACAAATCATTAGGTGGTTCAATACTAAGATAACTTAAAGGAAATAACAAGATAACTTTAAAAAATTATAAAAATGTTTTTTTCCTAGAACAATACAAGGATATCTTAAAATATAATAATTTTAATAACAAGTTAATACTTAAAAGCAAAAATAATACTTACCTTAGATTTCTATGTCCAAATAACAACTCACTACGAAAAATAGCATTCTCAATTAAAACAATAAAACATTTATAAACAATTCAAACATAAAAAGTCAATTTTCTCGAAACTATGTTTTTTAATTTGTCCTAGTATTGTTCTCGCACAGCGATATGTAAAAATAAAATTGACGTTAAATGTTAATAACAACTAGAATGTCAACATATCGACATGTCAAAGGTCAATAGGCGTAACCCTCAAAATATCGAAATATGAGTAACCGACAATATTATTATTGTTAAGGTATTTTCTACATCCTGGCAAATTGGCGTAAGCCACAAACGATAGGAAATACCAAAATAATCTAAAAAATTATGTTTATTTGATTTGACTCTCTGTGATATTGGGAAAAGTCAACAGGTGTAACCCACAGGCGTAAGCCACGTAAATATAAGAGAAAGATCGCCAATAGGCGTAACCCTCATAGAAGTTCGATGAAAGGTCGCAACCCACAAATCAGTTTAGTTTAGAGTATTATTCGACACGTTTGTTTTCTCGTAAGCCACTCTTTATTGTGTTTTTAATTATAAATTATTATTACTGCAAGCCTAAATGCTGATATAATATTGTTATTATATTGTTTATTGATGGTGATAATCACAAATTAAGTTCTGGGTAAGTGAAATAATACTTTATACTAAATAAATAAAAATAATGTTTTGGCGCGAAATTTTATTAATTTAGGTTAAATAATTTATTTGGTGGATATTTGATAAACTGTTGAAACAGTCTATCAGATGGTGATTTTGCCAACTACAGTGTATTACAGTAGGTTATTTTGAACATTTTTTTTATATAAAAATATACAGAAATATGTTTACAAAATTTAGTATAAGAAATTTATTTTAAGTTAGTTTAGTTACTTTATATAGAGTTTTCAGCAAATTTTAGGGAAAAATAAACAAACAAAGAGAGATGCTGGCCAGTTGGTTTAACCCAGAGCCATAAAAATTACTCACACACACACACACACAACATTTTTTTTTTAATTATCATTCTGTATTAAAAATATGGGTATCTAATTATTTTATAATTAAAATAAAGTAAATAAATTATCTCAAAAACCATTCTCATCAATGAAAAAAATAATCTTGCAAGTTAATTTTTTAATTTTTTCTATCAATATTGCAAAAAGGTACAGCAAAATCCGGTTAGCGGAAGTAGCCACGGCCTAAATCTTTTCCAAGTTTTAGAAAATAATTGTTAAAAATGCAAACTTTTCTAAGGAGAATTAATTTATTTGTTGGTTTAAACTACCAGTTTTATTGTTACAGAAGAATGACGTCTCGAGGAAAAAAAATTCTGGCCATGCTATTGAGTAGTAGTTTAGAAGTTGTGGAAAGTAATGAATTAGTCACATTACTACAAAATGGTGCAACTGATGCCGAAAATACGACAGAAAATGAACTACAAGATAATTTAGCAAATCAAGAGCATACTTCAAATTCAGTTACCATGATCCAAAACAATGCTAGCAATATTGATGTGTTAAAAAATGATGTATTAATACAAAACATTCCAACAGAGCAACAACATGGCTCAGTTACGTCTGTACAAAACGACAATAATTATTGTAATAATATCATTCAGGATACAAGTGCTTTAAAACATCTTCCCACTGTACAAAGTCAAACTTCTTCCAAGATTTTTTTTGAAAATTCATTTACAGCAGATGGAGGAAGTTACGCTACAATGTTACTTCCTGATGATGAATTGTTGAAGGTTATTGAAGATGCAACATTTAAAAATCAAAATGATAATAATACTAACATTTATGATAACAAGATACTAACAAATAACCACAAGAAAGATAATCCAAGTAAATTGTACACACTAGAGAATGTTCAAATTACAAACAATGATAATATTAATATGATTACTATGCAAAGCTATTTACCAGAAGATACCCCTATCCCGATTATTGGTTTGGATGAGAATCAAGAATCCAACAGTCATGAATATGCCTCTATACAATATTTGCCAATTATTGCTTTGGAAAAAAATAAAAAATCCAGCGATCACGAACATGCCACTGTACTGGAGGCTCCCATTATTGGTTTGAAAGAAAATCAAAAATTAAATTATAATCAACATTTCACTGTACAAGAAATGCAACCATCCAATAATCAAGAACCTAACGTTGTTGGCGAAGAAGGAATTAGGAAAGAGAAAAAAGGTAACTCAAGGAAACGAAATAGAGAGCTAAGAATACATGGAGAGGAATACACCCAAAGAAATAAAAAAATTAACCCTAAAAAAATGTTAAGCCTGATCCTTGCCAGGGGAAAAAATGTCAGCACCACTGCTCGAAACATTTTAATGAAGAGCAACGTTTAAATATATTTCTTTTATTTTACAAAATGCAGAGTGAACAAGATCAAAACAACTTTTTAGCATCCTGTGTAGAGAAAGTCGCAATTAAAAGGAGATATGGAGACAAAAATTTAGAAAGTCGCAGAACGTGCTCCAAGCGGTATTTTCTTCCATGGCAAGGTAAAAAAATACAAGTATGCCAGCAGTTTCTTTTAGCTACTTTGTCAATTACTCAAAAGAAAATACGTTATATAGATGAAAACAAAACAGAAATAGGCACACCGAAGCTTGAAAGTAGAAGACATAGCGAACCCAAGAACAAGACACCTCTGGCAGTGAGAGAAACTTTACACAATTTTGTTAAGAGTCTACCTGCAGTCCCATCTCATTATTGTAGAGGTGGGACCACCAAGCGTTATTTGCCTCAAGAATATAGAAATGTGGCAAATTTGTATAAAATTTATAAACAATACTGCTCTGAAAATAATCATGTATTCGTTAAAGAAAAGTTGTTCAGAGTAATATTTAAAACAAAATTTAACATCGGTTTTCATTTGCCAAAAAAAGATAAATGTGCTACTTGTGAAGGTGATACGAGTAGAAGTAAAGAAAATGAAAGCGAAATAATTAAGCATCTTACAGAAAAGGAAGAGAGTAAACAGATTAATCTGGAACATCAACAAAGAGCAAAAAATGATCAAACTTTTGTTTGTTCCAGTTTTGACCTACAAAAAGTACTTAATACTCCGCATGGTAATAACATGCTTTTGTATTACTCTAGAAAATACTCATTTTATAACGAAACAATTTACGAATCTGGAACAAGAAATGTTTTTTGCTACTGACTTGTGGGGCGAACAAGACGGAAAGAGAGGTGCAAATGAGATATGCTCAATTTTATGCAACTATCTGAAAATAGTCGACGACCGAAAAAACATTAAAAACGTATCTCTGTTTTGCGATTCATGTCCAGGGCAGAACAAAAATAGACAAGTTGTAAGTGCTATAGCATGGTTTCTTCGTTGCGTTGCTAAAAATATTGAATACATTTCTATAACTTATCTTTTACCAGGGCACACCTATATGCCGGTGGACTCTGTGCACGCAACAATAGAAAATAAAGTTAGAAGGCAAATTATTTGGGCTCCATCTGAATGGCCGACTGTAATTCGAAATGCCAGAAATAATTTACCATATCAGGTAAAAAAAATGACGTTTGACCAATTTAAAGATTTTAAAGCCTTACAGGCTTCAGTTTTTCCCGACAATATCAAAAAAAGCGATTCTGGTCAAGCATTGAAATTCATAAAATTGAGAAGAGTAACTTTTTCAAAGGGCAGTACAGAAATAAAGTTACATTACTCATTTCACAATGAAGAAATCCCAGAAACATTATCCTTGCCTGAACGACCAACATCCAGAAACCAGACGAACCTAATGCCATCTCAGTTATATTATGCGCCACTGCCAGTTTCAGCTGCAAAAGTAAAAGACCTGCTAAGATTAGTAAATAAGTCTCTTATTCCCGAAATGTATAGAGAAGAGTACATGTCTTTGAAAGGTTTTGAGGATGTTCCAGACGTTCTAGCTGAGACGGACCAAGAAGATGAGATTCCAGATGAAAATGAAACAGACGGAGTGTCAAATGCGCCCAAATCAGCGAGAAAAAAAATGCCTATGAAAGTTTTAAATTTAAAAAAAAAAAAAACATAATACGTATTTGGTATCCTGATTTATTTTTATTACAATAAATATTGTTTTCTAAATGTCACTAAAATGAATAAAAATTTTAATTATTCTTATTTTGTTGTACAAAAACTGTTATTACCTGACCTAATTTTGATTACTGGCAATAGGCGTAACTAACATTATTTAACATCGTAACCCACAATATAAATAACGATGTAATATGTCAATGGGCGTAACCCACTTTCTATACTTCTTTTATTTAATTTAGAACGTTATAGCCAGAAAAATGGATTTAAATTGTTAAATAAATGTACATTTATTTTCTATTAATAATATAAATTATGTTTTAATCTTAAACTCTATAAAGGTTTAACAATTATTATGTTTTTTTGTCTCCTGAAAAATTTGCATTTTGAGGGTTACGTCTATTGACCTATAACATGTCGAATGTCTCTAGGATATTAGCTTTTGTTTCATGGCCTACTGTGGTTTAAAGTGGTAAAGTTTAAATAAATCGCTTAGGAAACCAATATCATGCATGAGTAAAGAGAATTTAAAATGCTATATTTTCATATTAAAATATACAGAGTGTTCCATTTTTAAAAAATGAGGTTAGGTCCGATAACTTTCTTACCTGACCCCGTATACTTATTCTGAAAAGGGCAGATTATTCAACAATCATTATAAATAAACTTCTGTATAAAACATTTTTCTGTATCTCTTTTAACTAAGAAAATATAGGGCAATTTTGAAATTGTCAATTTTTTGATTTTCCCCCGTATCTCCTAAGTGAGCGAAAATTTTCAAATTTTGATTTTATCATTTTAAGTTTGATCCAAAAAGAGTACATGACACCTACATTACTTTTTTGATAGCACTAGCAGTTACGGAGATACCATATAAAAGTGTCGAAAATGGGACACCCTGTACTGTCAAAAAAATTATATTTTTTTAACAAATATTATAAGGGGGACTTTATCGCTACACTGTAAAGAAGTACAACATAAGAAATAAAACAGCTAAAAAAATGAATGCAATCAATCAGCCCTTATTATTTAAGAATGATTATAGAATAAAAGAAAGTCGTTTTGCAGAAGATAACGGATTAAAACAGGATATTAATTTAATGCATATTTTGAAGGCCAACGGAATTTTTTTCTGATGAAACTCATTGTAGCATAGGTAGCACAAGCGGTTTGAAGTTAAATGAGATTTGGAAAATAAAAGTATCAAAAGAAGTTGATACGACTTGGAGTTGCTTTGGCGCAATAATTCTTTTTAGAGATAAGGGTATTATGACGAATACCCTTATAGCAACCGCTGTTGGTCAAATTATTTAAAATATTAACATAAAACAAGAGAAACTGACAATGGGCGACAGTTTTTCCAAGCTAAGGGGATGGTTATGAGACGCGCAGCAGCCAGCTAACTCTCTGCGGCAGAAGGTCCCTTTGCGCCACCAGCTTAAACCAGATTTAAGCTGGAAATCCCCCGGATGTTATGGGATCCCCTTAACTTGCACCCACTGGTCGACACCACTGTATAATAAAAGCAGAAGTGCAGCGAACTAAATAAAACACATAGTAAAAATTAATTGACTTGTCATTTATTAAAAAAAAGAAATGAAGATAGGAATGAATAAATAGCTTATAAAAACCCAGTGTTTCACTGTAATAATGATGGTTAGTAAATAAAGAAGAACAAGACTTATTAACTAAAACGATACCATACGTTGTGTGATGGTCAAACAGATTGCTCTGGTCGGTGGAAACTAGGTAGATGTTAACCAAGTTGATGGTAACCAGGTAGGTAGACAACAGGTCAATCTTTTGACTCGTAGAAAAAAGGGGTTTCTTGACCCGGTAGGTAGAATCGATTCCTTTTGACCCCGGTCGGAGGACCCTAGGAATATAAACACTCTCTAGTATAATGATATAAAAATAAAAATCAAAGCAAAAAAGCATTTAAAATATTGTTACACAATCCTGAAGGGAAGCAAAGAGTCTAAAATATTATTCATCAAAATATAAAGCAAAGAAAGAATTTAAAATAAACAGTACCATCCATCACTGACCATCATTAAGACATCTGACATGGCACAAGCAATAAAACTTTATAAACGCAAATAAAATAATTAATCTTAACACATTATCAAATTTAAAATAAATTAAACGAGGTTTGTTATCAATCCCAGTATCCACAATCAAAATTGAAATTAATAAATAAACTACTGAGCAATATTAACGTAAGTCAATTAAAGAAAAATCAGATACAAAATATTAATTAAAATATAATTACAGAGATTAATTAAGGTAATCAAAGCAAATAATTGATAACTAATATACACAATCCTGAAACAGCGTTCAAGCAAAACAAAAAAAGATAAGTGAATTTAAAATCGAGCCTAAATGCCTCATTCAAATAAGTAAGAACTACTGCAGTTCATTCTATTATAAAATACCATGATTAAGAATAAAAGTCCTTATGGACCTCGGAGGCTCGTAACCAATCTTACACCTCATTAATAAAGTAAGAATTAAAAGGTAGTAGCAACCATATTAGTGCTGTTTCAAGACGGCATACCAAACTCTATAACAACAGACGCAGAGATAAAACTATATACATATATACGATGGGTAATAAGGCCAATAATTATTTTAAATCTAAAACAACCAAATTTAGCAAGGCAAAGAACTAGTCACAATGAATTAATAAATTACTCTTACATCAAAGCTACATAATATTGTCACTGATAATTAAAATTCCACACTGTAGAACTAAAAACAAAAATTTTGGCCCTATCCCCTTTCGTAACATAAAACACACTTAATACATTGGCCCTCATGGTCATTGTAAACTATATAAATCTTTGCCTAATGAAGGAAATCCTAAATTTCCACTTAAAAGTTCATAACGAGACATATCTATTAGAATTTATTATTTTCGATAATTAGTCTTTTAGCCAGAGAGAATTTTACGGTAATGCACGTGGCGTGCTAATTTAAGAAAATTGATAATAATTTTAATGAAATTTAATAAAACCCGAAATTAAGAAAACTAGAACCGTCGCTGAGTTAATCAAAAAATATTATGCTGGACCAATGAACCATTATTTAAAGCAAAATAAAATGCAAAATATAATATACCTTATCAGATGTTCAAGGGTTATTCATGAGGTGCCCAAAATTCCAAAATGGCCTCTGCAGTCAAACAAAGCAAATCAACCAAGCAAATAAATCCCATAGGGAAAATATGTGCAGCTCCAAAATCCAAGGGAGAAAACTTGCACTATTCTTCTTCTTCGGAGAACTAAATCGCCTTACCGGCAGGGAATATTTCCCATGTGTTTTCCGAAAAACTCGTGGCTTATGCCTCGTTGACACTGACTTGAAAAAAGGGCCGAATCATAGCAATTTTTCGCCTTATAAAGTGGGCAACCCGAACAAAAAATGACAAAACGACCATTTTTTTTTTAATATCTCTATGCTTCCTGCCTGCAGGTAACATCGGTTTCTCTATTACCGACACACCGATCAGGTGACACGAAGCGGAAACTAAGCAGAGTGGTGCAATCCACCTACCAGACTAGAGAACGAAAAGCAACCGCGTTCATAGACACCCGATGTTGCGGATAAACTATAGTCGTAGCTTTGACAAATTATCGATACTCTAACCACATAAGAATAACAGCGAAGGAGAATGACATTGTAACAGTACCATGCATCTCGCCAAAAGTCTTCTCTCGTGTAGATTACAACAAAAATCGCGATCTACCCTAGGCCGTGCAAGTCACTTCATAGCGGTAAAAGGAATGCAGCTCATTTAACAGCGGTGAAAGGAATGCAACTCAAGATATAACCTCTGCAAACAGCTGTCACTCAAAACTGGAATAAACAAAGCATCCCGAGAGATAAAACTCGCAAAAACCAAAGTAAGAGGTACAATCAGAACGCCGGAATCTCACGGAAAAGATGCAGGTGAGTCTAAATCATAGCCCTGCGAAGGCCTACTGAGAGAGATGGCCTTTAAATCAGAGAAAGAATACATACAGAACCAACGGTAACTTTTCAGAGATGGTTTTAAAGCTTTTAGATGCCCATAACTGAGGGAATCAGTCCTGAGAACCCAAGATGAACCCAGAATGAAGTCCTACAACTAGTGCAGACTCTTCCCAAAAAGTATTACGCTAGATACAGCATGTGAGAAGTCTTTAACAGGTTTTACGAAGCATATTGTAGACAAACCCCACAAAGTCAAGGCACATCAGGCGGTAACGTCAGGATGTAAGGTTAGTACTGCAAGCCTGTCACTGTATAGCTATAAAACTCAAAAGTTCAACGAATAATTACCACGAATAAATAACAAAGTATCTAGTGACTAAATCAAACCGTTACAACTCCCCCTCTCCTTCAACAGGAGGGAAATTTTCTAAGGGAAAATTAACCGACGATAAGAAAATACAATCTGTAGGGAAAAAAAACAAGTTCCTCATTAAGCAAAGCAAGGAAACATCTAGACGATGCTCAACCAAGAGAGCCAAAATACAACCAAAATATATACAAGTTAATTACCAATAACAGGCGTCATAGATATGGACGCACCCAAATAATCAGATCCAAAAAAAAACAAACGCTACTGACGTAGCAGCTAAGCAAGGTAATTCAGAAAATCAAAAATCCAAATTGTAAGAAAACCAAAAATATTTCAGTCACTGTCCTGCGGTCGGGAACCCATGGAGACCTCGGGAGGGAAGGGAGTAATCATGAGCTGCTTGGATGGAACCAGGTTCTAAGATTAAGATGGAAATCGAACTGGAGTCAATAGTGCGTTACAACCAACTGCGGCTTGGCGAACCTCGTGTACCAACCTCATTCAAGCAGACTCACGACACGACCAACCGTTACAAAGAGAAACCAAAAATCACCGAACACTTGACACTTCCTAAAAAGTGGAAAACTAAAAATAACAGATCAAGCAAAGAAAATAAATAACGTAATTGTAACCCAAATGTTCCACCAATCAAAAGGGAGTGCATTGTAGCACACACTAAGCTAAAAGATACACCCGTGTTCCAAGAACATCAAAGTGTACCGCAACCTCCAAAATAAACTTAATGAAAAAGGTACTCCGAGATACGCCACTGCTCTCGGTCTGTCGAATTATTATGGCCCAGCGCAACGAGGTCATAATCAGTAACTTGGCCCTCTCTTGAGCTACATTGCGTAGACTGGTCCTAAAAAAAAGGCTACAAGAGTCAGGCTTCCGCCCCCCAAAATATAACTCTGCTGGCTGAGCTGCATCCGCAATTAAGCCGGAAAAGATGCAATCAAACGCCATCCAAGGACACCCAAGGTAACTCGGCCAATATATATAAACAAAGAGAAAGAGGCTGCAAAGACACAATAGGTAAGATAAAGTCAAAATCGGTAAGTAATCAAAAGTCAAAATCAGTGGGTAAACTAGTACTGGGAAATTCCCAAACTAAGACACAATCAGTAAAATATAAACGTCCCAAGGACAAACGCAATCAAATCAAAGGTAAAAGTTGTCTCGTGTTTTTCTACTCGGACCTTCTGTAGTCATAAATCCCATATCCTGGATATGGTTATACTCTTCTCCAAACAAAATCAAAGCAAAGCAAAATCAATGATTCCTCTGGAACACGTTACCCAGTAGGAATACCCAAGCAATACAGCAAAGCAAACGAATAAGAGAAAAATAATTAAGTATTTCCTGTAAATATCCCAATAATTGGCTTATAAACATTACAGGGAAAACTCGACTAACAAATCCTAAAGAAAACAGAAACAAAGGTAAAAGTCAAAATCAATGAGTGGTATAGTACCACTACCAAAAGGTAAAGTCTAAGTGATAAATCCAGTAAGCACTGAAAAAGGAAACATACGGCAACACAGCTAAGTCCGCACTTAGACCAACGAAGGTAAGGTAAGGTAAGGTAAGGTAAGGTAACCAAAAACGTAAGGTAAAGTCAGGTAATGTACTCTTGGTCCTATAAAACCAGTAACACTGAAAAGCAAAAGACTAACACAGGCTCTAACCGAGTCTTGCCAGAACTCAAGAGTAACTAAGCAAAGTCAAAATCAAAGGTAATCAAGTCACAATCAAAGGTAAGCAAATCAAATCAAAGGTAAGGGATCTAAATCCAAAAGTCAAATCAAGGTAACAGTTCGCTCTAGGTATTCATAACCAGTAATCACTGACAAGGCAGAAAGCTCATATAACGAAAGCTCTACCTAAACCTAGACGAACCAGACAAAATCAAGGTAAGTACTAATTCAAAATCAAGGTAATAAGGTAATAAGATACAAATCAATCCGAACGATAGAAATGGTTGGACCGATTATAAGAAACACAGCAAAGGAAAAGGTAGGATAGAAACAAAAGAAACAAGGTAAGGTAAGGTAAGGTAAGATAAAGGTAAGGTAAGATAAGATAAAGGGAAGATAGGGTAGAACGTACTGCCAATTGATAAGGAAGGGAAACTGAAGATTTACCCAGCCAGATTCAAATAAGACAAGGTAGCTGATGGCTTGCCTTATCATAAAATAGAGAAGTCGCTGAAGGCTCACTTCCCTATCCAAGAGACAACTAACAATGCGCGCAATCGAAATGTTTCGCGCCAAGACGACTACATGCACCGTTAGAACTTTTCTAAGATAATGATAGGGCAACTGAAGGTTTATCCACTACCACCAGAAATAGATCAGCTGATGGCTACGATCTATTCCAGCTCCATCCAGCATCCATCCGAATTCGTCAAGTTACGCGCCAAGACGAAGTCGAATTTAGTTGGAACCCCAACACTAAAAGGGGAAAAACCTTGGCAGACACAAGGACACAAGCAAGTAAAATAGTAAAGTAACTGAAGGTTACTCCACTGAAACGAGCAACGTAGCAAACAACTGAAGGTTTTGTCTACTACAGCAAGAAACAGACTAGCTGAAGGCTTTAATCTATTCCAGCTCTCGGTAGATTTCTACTACCACTGGTTCTCAGTGCAGGGCTTTTCTAACCAACTCCATCCGAATTCGTCAAGTTACGCGCCAAGACGAAGACGCATTTCGCTGGAACCCCACCACTGCAAGGGGGAAAAGGAAAGACAAAGACAGGGAAAGACAAGGGAAGAATCAAGTAAAACAGAGAAGTACTGAAGGTTACTCCGCTGAAGTGAGGGTAAGGTAACTGAAGGTTAGCCTTACACTCGCAACGTAGTAAACAACTGAAGGTTTCGTCCACTACGGCAAGAAATAGATCAGCTGAGGGCTTTGATCTATTCCAGCTCTCGGCAGATTTCTACTGCCACTGGTTCTCAGTGCAGGGCTTTTCTAACCAACTCCATCCGAATTCGTCAAGTTACGCGCCAAGACGAAGACGCATTTCGCTGGAACCCCACCACTGCAAGGGGGAAGGTAAGACGAAGGTAAAGGTAAGGGATAAGGTAAGAGAGAGAAACAAGGATTAATCGGCCAACACACAAGCAAACAAAAAGAAGGGAAAACAAAATAAAATTAATAAAGAAAATACCAAAATAACGCAGATAATGAACGTAATCAAACCTGTCTAAGCAACAACAAAGAATGTCAAGATATTAATTGAATCGAGAATTTACTGATAGCAAAAACAAAAACTGTAGAGAGCAAACAAAAATAATACGAATGAGATACTACTTATTCTGAATTTAAGGTAAGTTATATGATCAACAAAAAAAAGGAAAGATATCATTACATAATTTAAGAGGAAAAGTTAAGTTGCTTATACAATATTAATTTATTCAGTCGGATTACGTAGCAGAGTCGGATTCATGGTGCACTGGTTTCAAGTCTTGAACGTGCCACACACCTTTACTAACTCCATTTTCGTCTTCGAGTTCGTAAGTACAAGTGCCGGTCTTCTTTTTAATTTTAAACGGACCTATGAATTGCGGAGCTAATTTCGCGTTGTAATAATTAACAGCGTCGGACAAACTTTTATTTTTACGCCAAACCATTTGACCACGAACGAAGTTTAAAGGTCGTCTGCGCAAGTTATAATGATGTTGGTTTTTAACGTGCGAGGATTGAATTTTATCGCGAATCTGTTGGTACAGCGATTTGAAAGCTTCAATTTTTCCTTTGACATAGTTTTGAGGTTCTGTTTCTACCAAAGGAATTCCATTAGAGTAGTCTTGACCAAACAGCTTATGTTCTCTACCAAAGTTAACGAAGTAAGGCGAGTAACCAGTGGTTTCGTGACGAGCAGTACGAATTGCGCAACCAATCGAGGGTAAATTGTCTTCCCAAGTCCTATGATTAGTCTGTTGAACATAGGTGCGTAACATAGTTTTAATTACTCGATTTACACGTTCTGTATGATCAGCTCTAGGGTAATAAGAAGCTGTATAAAAATTCTTGACCTTATACTTGTCACAAAGGTTTCGAAAGTCTTTCGATTTCATGGCAGATCCATTGTCCGTAGTTAAAAATTGTGGTGCTCCATATACTAAGAAGATATCTTCTTCCACACGCTTGACCAATGTTTTTGCTGAAACTGAACGACATGGAAATAATACGGCGTATTTACTGAAATAATCGGTGACAACTAGGATGTTCGTATTTCCAGATTTAGATCGTGGTAATGGTCCAATAAAATCAAGGCTGATGGCTTGCCAAGGTTCCGTTATGTCGGGGCGATTTCCCATTAAACCAGCAGGACACTTTTGTTCAACTTTATTTTGTGCACACGGTGTACAAGCACGAACATATCTCGCAACATCGGATCTCATCTTCGGCCAATAATAACGCTCAGCAACCTTCCAATATGTTTTGAAAACTCCTACATGACCTGCAGCTGGAATGTCATGACAACGAATCAAAATATCTTTTCGTCCATCTTTCGGCACTACAATCTTCCAGCAGCTAGAATGATTAGGAAAGTTAGGATTGGTGGATTTAATAAATTTGAACAGGTTTCCATTTTCTACTCGCCAACAGGAGAATTTGTCAGGACGTTCTTCTAATCTTTGAATCATATTTTTGTACCATTTATCAGAAGTGGAAGAATATGATACTGTTTCTTCAATAAGAGCTACGACAGCGTCGGTAGAAACAGGCACTGCCCTTGAAAGAAAGTCTGGTACAATATGTTCTCGACCTTTGCGGTGAATTAATTCAAAGTCGTATGGTTGTAAACGAAGTGCCCAACGAGCAAGTCTTCCTTGTGGATCCTTAAGGTTATGTAGCCACAAAAGTGAGTGATGATCGGTGATAACTTGGAAATGCACGCCTTCCAAATAATGCCGAAGTTTTTCCACACTCCATATAACTGCCAAACATTCCTTTTCGGTCACAGTCAACTTCATTTCCTGTTTAGTAAGTGAACGGGATAGGAAACATATCACCTTTTCTCCATCATCAAAAGTTTGCGATAAAACTGCTCCAAGGCCATATGAGCTCGCATCAGTCTGCAAAATGAAGGGACGATTGAAGTCAGGACAGGTAAGAATAGGTGCCGTCACTAAAGCTTCCTTGATTAGTCTGAAGGCGTTGTCGCAGTCCGGTGTCCAAGACCACTTAGCTTTCTTCTTAGTTAGTTTAATCAATGGAGATACTAAAGATGAGAAATTCGGGATAAAACGTTGATACCAAGATGCTGTACATACAAAGCGACGAACTGCAGGGATACTTTTCGGCGTGGATATCTTTTGGATGGCTTCTACTTTTGATAAGTCTATTGATAAGTTCGGATGATTGGTCGAAGAAATAATGGGAGGCGTCTTACGACCTATCGACTCTCCCGTGTTCCGTTTCCCGAACTAGTACATTTGATGCAATTTCTGGTAGTTACATTTGGTGCTCCACATCTGTAACAATGAACTTTTCGATGTTCTGCATTATTACGGTTCACGTGACCTGTTTTCTGACCATTCCAATGAGTAACTGGTCTAGTGTTGGAGGGAGTAGGTCTCGCTTGTTGAAATCGAACTTCATGGACATGAGGTAATGTTCGAACTTCATCAGCAGGAGGCAAGATTCTTTCGTATGCCGAGACGGATGCTTCAGAGCCCAAAAAGGCAAAGTCGGGTTCCACCAAACCATGACGTTTTCGTGAGGGTGGAATGTAGTGTTCAGCTCTATATTTCTTCGCTTCCAACTTCAGACATTCTGTCTCTAACTCTTCCAGAGTATGCACTTCAGTTAGTTGACTGGTATAGAACGGTGATAAATTTCGGGTCAGCACATCAAGTTGTACATCGATGGACATCGATCCATGTCGTCGGAATAAAGCGCTCATGCTCGAGATGTAATCCACTATGCTTTCGGTGGGATCTTGTGTTCTTTCCAAAATTTCTTTAAATAATCTTGGGCGATAATCTGGAGCTTCGTAGTGCTTAACCAACAGATCTGACAGACCATTCCAATCAATGAACCTATGACGATTTGCTCTAAACCACAATAACGCTTTTCCAGAAAATAAATCTATCGCCGAGTCAAACAGTTCTAGTTCAGAAATACCACGAGCAACACGTAATTCAGATACCCGTTCTAAAAAATTATGAACCGAAAGTTGCTTAGTCTCGCCAGTAAATCTAATGCCCCACTTTTCGACACGTTGAGTTTTACTACCTGAAGGGTATCCGGACGAAGATGAATTATTTAGTCGAGTCGCCTTCGGCGTTGATCGAATAGGGTTATTTTTCTTAACGCTGCTAGTCTGTGACGCTACAGAAGATACAGAACCAGAATCAGAATCTGTATCGCTTAATTTAGTCTGTTCCAACAAAGTACTTAAATCGCGATCACGCTTTAGTAGTCCATCTAAGCTGTTCAAGTTGTTAACAATTTGGAATAGTAGGCCAGTGTGAGTCTGCGACTCAGCATCACTTAAACTGATTACTGGTATACGGCCTGCGCGAGTATATAAATGAACGAGACGCGACTGGATACGTAAAAAGTTATTACGAGCGTGTTTCCCCGAGATGAGTTTCATCTCACCCTCAAGTTCTTTTAAATTTAAGTCCACGTAATTAAGTTCTTCTTGACAATCTAAATTGTATTTAGGAACGGGTAGTTGTTTTCCTCGTTTTTCTAAACGTATAACCGAACGTAGCGCCGATCGCAACTGAGCAACAGTTTTTGTGTCATCAGCTGGTAAACCGCGAACCGTCAACTCATGAATGAGCATGTCTTTCTTTAAGTACACAACCTGCATCTTGTAATCCATCTTGAATAATTTAAAACAAAAGCAAAAATATCACAAAAGGTAGTAAGTCAAAATTAAGTAGTATCACAATATTCACCAAATCTGTCTCCTATGAGACCTGTACCAAAGTAAATTAATGATATCGATCGATACTCAGAAATATTCAAAATCAATAAAAACAATACACCCAATTGCTAGACAAGGTACGAAAATAATCAATATACCTACACGAAGTCAAGGTAATAACATCAAAGTAATAAAATCAAAAATAAATTATTGATCAGCAAAGATAAGTTATTTAGTTCATAAACATTAAAATCAACAAGCAAAGCAAAGGTAAACTAATCAATTATTAATCATGAAAACTAAATTGTTCGGATTGAATTAAGCAAAAATAAAAAAAAAACAAATAAAAAAAATTAAATCAAATCAACCACCGGGTCAAAGAGAGTCAATATATATCACGCATCAAATATTAAAGTTGATTAAAATTGAAAAATAGATATGTCTGATATCGAGTAAAATACAGTAATAGCAATAAGTCAATAACATATACGCACTATCAGGTAAATCAATAAATCAGAGAAATATCACAATAAATCAATAAATCACAATATGGGGTTAGTAAAAATGCACTGGGGAAAAAAAATCAAAGTTTCATTTAGTTCACTGCTCATTATTACCAAAATTACCAATTAATGAAAAATCAAGCAAAGAAAAGCGGTTTAAAATCAGGCCCCACGTTGGGCGCCACTGATACGACTTGGAGTTGCTTTGGCGCAATAATTCTTTTTAGAGATAAGGGTATTATGACGAATACCCTTATAGCAACCGCTGTTGGTCAAATTATTTAAAATATTAACATAAAACAAGAGAAACTGACAATGGGCGACAGTTTTTCCAAGCTAAGGGGATGGTTATGAGACGCGCAGCAGCCAGCTAACTCTCTGCGGCAGAAGGTCCCTTTGCGCCACCAGCTTAAACCAGATTTAAGCTGGAAATCCCCCGGATGTTATGGGATCCCCTTAACTTGCACCCACTGGTCGACACCACTGTATAATAAAAGCAGAAGTGCAGCGAACTAAATAAAACACATAGTAAAAATTAATTGACTTGTCATTTATTAAAAAAAAGAAATGAAGATAGGAATGAATAAATAGCTTATAAAAACCCAGTGTTTCACTGTAATAATGATGGTTAGTAAATAAAGAAGAACAAGACTTATTAACTAAAACGATACCATACGTTGTGTGATGGTCAAACAGATTGCTCTGGTCGGTGGAAACTAGGTAGATGTTAACCAAGTTGATGGTAACCAGGTAGGTAGACAACAGGTCAATCTTTTGACTCGTAGAAAAAAGGGGTTTCTTGACCCGGTAGGTAGAATCGATTCCTTTTGACCCCGGTCGGAGGACCCTAGGAATATAAACACTCTCTAGTATAATGATATAAAAATAAAAATCAAAGCAAAAAAGCATTTAAAATATTGTTACACAATCCTGAAGGGAAGCAAAGAGTCTAAAATATTATTCATCAAAATATAAAGCAAAGAAAGAATTTAAAATAAACAGTACCATCCATCACTGACCATCATTAAGACATCTGACATGGCACAAGCAATAAAACTTTATAAACGCAAATAAAATAATTAATCTTAACACATTATCAAATTTAAAATAAATTAAACGAGGTTTGTTATCAATCCCAGTATCCACAATCAAAATTGAAATTAATAAATAAACTACTGAGCAATATTAACGTAAGTCAATTAAAGAAAAATCAGATACAAAATATTAATTAAAATATAATTACAGAGATTAATTAAGGTAATCAAAGCAAATAATTGATAACTAATATACACAATCCTGAAACAGCGTTCAAGCAAAACAAAAAAAGATAAGTGAATTTAAAATCGAGCCTAAATGCCTCATTCAAATAAGTAAGAACTACTGCAGTTCATTCTATTATAAAATACCATGATTAAGAATAAAAGTCCTTATGGACCTCGGAGGCTCGTAACCAATCTTACACCTCATTAATAAAGTAAGAATTAAAAGGTAGTAGCAACCATATTAGTGCTGTTTCAAGACGGCATACCAAACTCTATAACAACAGACGCAGAGATAAAACTATATACATATATACGATGGGTAATAAGGCCAATAATTATTTTAAATCTAAAACAACCAAATTTAGCAAGGCAAAGAACTAGTCACAATGAATTAATAAATTACTCTTACATCAAAGCTACATAATATTGTCACTGATAATTAAAATTCCACACTGTAGAACTAAAAACAAAAATTTTGGCCCTATCCCCTTTCGTAACATAAAACACACTTAATACATTGGCCCTCATGGTCATTGTAAACTATATAAATCTTTGCCTAATGAAGGAAATCCTAAATTTCCACTTAAAAGTTCATAACGAGACATATCTATTAGAATTTATTATTTTCGATAATTAGTCTTTTAGCCAGAGAGAATTTTACGGTAATGCACGTGGCGTGCTAATTTAAGAAAATTGATAATAATTTTAATGAAATTTAATAAAACCCGAAATTAAGAAAACTAGAACCGTCGCTGAGTTAATCAAAAAATATTATGCTGGACCAATGAACCATTATTTAAAGCAAAATAAAATGCAAAATATAATATACCTTATCAGATGTTCAAGGGTTATTCATGAGGTGCCCAAAATTCCAAAATGGCCTCTGCAGTCAAACAAAGCAAATCAACCAAGCAAATAAATCCCATAGGGAAAATATGTGCAGCTCCAAAATCCAAGGGAGAAAACTTGCACTATTCTTCTTCTTCGGAGAACTAAATCGCCTTACCGGCAGGGAATATTTCCCATGTGTTTTCCGAAAAACTCGTGGCTTATGCCTCGTTGACACTGACTTGAAAAAAGGGCCGAATCATAGCAATTTTTCGCCTTATAAAGTGGGCAACCCGAACAAAAAATGACAAAACGACCATTTTTTTTTTAATATCTCTATGCTTCCTGCCTGCAGGTAACATCGGTTTCTCTATTACCGACACACCGATCAGGTGACACGAAGCGGAAACTAAGCAGAGTGGTGCAATCCACCTACCAGACTAGAGAACGAAAAGCAACCGCGTTCATAGACACCCGATGTTGCGGATAAACTATAGTCGTAGCTTTGACAAATTATCGATACTCTAACCACATAAGAATAACAGCGAAGGAGAATGACATTGTAACAGTACCATGCATCTCGCCAAAAGTCTTCTCTCGTGTAGATTACAACAAAAATCGCGATCTACCCTAGGCCGTGCAAGTCACTTCATAGCGGTAAAAGGAATGCAGCTCATTTAACAGCGGTGAAAGGAATGCAACTCAAGATATAACCTCTGCAAACAGCTGTCACTCAAAACTGGAATAAACAAAGCATCCCGAGAGATAAAACTCGCAAAAACCAAAGTAAGAGGTACAATCAGAACGCCGGAATCTCACGGAAAAGATGCAGGTGAGTCTAAATCATAGCCCTGCGAAGGCCTACTGAGAGAGATGGCCTTTAAATCAGAGAAAGAATACATACAGAACCAACGGTAACTTTTCAGAGATGGTTTTAAAGCTTTTAGATGCCCATAACTGAGGGAATCAGTCCTGAGAACCCAAGATGAACCCAGAATGAAGTCCTACAACTAGTGCAGACTCTTCCCAAAAAGTATTACGCTAGATACAGCATGTGAGAAGTCTTTAACAGGTTTTACGAAGCATATTGTAGACAAACCCCACAAAGTCAAGGCACATCAGGCGGTAACGTCAGGATGTAAGGTTAGTACTGCAAGCCTGTCACTGTATAGCTATAAAACTCAAAAGTTCAACGAATAATTACCACGAATAAATAACAAAGTATCTAGTGACTAAATCAAACCGTTACAAAGTATCTTGTTTTATTGTTAGTGCTCTTCGTACTCATCTAGGTCATGATACTATAGATGAGTTGCCACAAGATTAAAATTTAATACCTTTGAATTTAAGTTCCATTTTTAGTCTATGTGAAATCTTACCACATAGGCCGATGTGTGATCCCATGCAGCATCACTAGAGTTACTGATTCTAATGTCATACTGAGGATTTGCTGGTAGTGTCTGGTTGCTAATATCAGCAGCATAGAAGGAAAATAAGGGATTGATACCCACATAATCAGCGGTTCCCAAAATATACGCGATTTCATCATCAGTAAACGCTGGTAGACGAGATTCGGACAAACCTTCAGCTGCGCTTAAGTTGGCTATTTGATTTATCATTACTTCGGGGTAGTCACCAACAAATATTAGATGTCCAAACCAACCGAACTAAAAAATAATAATATAAAGGTATAAGTTAGTATACGGTAGGTGGGGGTAAAGCCCCGCACGGGGCAAAGCCACGCGTCGTCTTTTTAAATTTTAAATAGCCCGCGAATACTCACAGAATCGGCCGCCAGGCGGCAGTTCGGTCTTGATAACGTCTAGTGCGCCATGAAAATTCAGAGCGATAGGCAGTTTGTAAACCGATAAAATGAGGTGAGTTCATTTATTGTAATTTTGATGTAAAAATTATATTATTTTACTTTAAAACTATGTGCATGTGGTTACGGTTTCTTTAAAAATCGAATCCTCAGTTGATAGTATGACTTTATTTTTGTGTGCTTTAATTTTGCTTCACTTAGTTTACAATAGGTTTTAGAAATGATTGACTTTACACAATAGGAATGGGGCAAATCCCCGCAGCCTTCTAGAGGCAAAGTCCCACTGGCGGGGTTTTGCCCCACTTAGTTAAAAAAATATATTATGCATATTTTAAATTTAATTTCTGTTTTAGGAACTACAAAAGGAAAACAGAGTATGGGCCAATGACGGCAGATCAACTTATTGCAGCACGTGCACTGATCGCGAGAGGCGTTTCCATACGTCAGACAGGGACCGACTTAAAAAAGGAGGAGGGAGCAAACTTGGGCGATTTCGAGCGACCTTTTCGCCAGATCAGGAAACGGAGTTGGTAAGCCACTGTATCGACCTCCACAATCGATTTTGCGGCCTTACGCTAAAATCTTTGCGTTTCCTCCTATATAAGTATGCCGAGGAGAACAAACTTCCCCATCAATTTTCAGCTGAAGCTCAACTCGCTGGGAGGGATTTTACGCGTGCATTCGTGTTTGTTGAACAAACCCAAAAAAGAGGAAGAAAGATTCCACTGAACTAGACTCTTCCGATACCGACGCAGATTATTCTATTCATGATAGCAGCTCTGATCTTGAATTTGATGATGAGGAAAACGATCAAGAGGAAGAAATTGAGAAATTAGAGCAGAAATCTGAATTGATGTTACCAAACCAATTTGCTGTAGTTAAAGTTCAGGGCAAAACAAAGAATTCTTTCAGACACTACATCGCTAAGATCATTTCTATCTTTCAAGGAGGTTACCAAGGAGTATTTTACAAGTGATCAACAAATGCTTACAAGTTTTCGGAAACGAATGAAGAATCTTTCATTCCTAACGAAGATATGTTGAGCCTGCGCTCCATCCTGTAGAAGACTATGCTCAATACATAGATGAGGCAACACGAGGGCAAGAGCAGGACGACATAGAGATAGAGTCTATAGTAGATGCAGACCAATCCACTTTGACGTCAAAGGTAGAGGACATTCTCGCCATGGTGGTGCAGATGGATGGAAAGATCAACAAGCTGTTGGCCTGGGTTGACAAACAAGAGTAATTTCTCTACCATTGAGAAGCCTATATCGAATCGCGTAAATCTTAGGAATATCACGTGGAAAACCTTGGACTATGGAGGAAACAAATGGTGACGCCAACGTCATTCAAGAAGTTCTTAAACAGATAGAAAAAAAATTTGTCCAAAAATTTGATATCCTTCTTGGAAAAATCGTACAAAATAATAATAACCTCAGGGAGGAGTTACGTGAAGCAACCTCCGTTATAACAATATTAAGGAATGAGAACCAGAAACAAAATGAGAGGATCGAGGTTCTTGAAAAGAGATTACGTAAAAACAATATTGCGATATTTGGTTTAGAACATGAAGATAATGATCTGCTCGTAAATACCATCAGCTCTTTAGATTCTCTGCTTAATATCAATCTAGAGGAAACTGATGTTTCAAATGTTTATCGACCCAGAGTGCAAGGGAAAGGCCCGATAATAATAGAGTTGACCAGAAATATTACGAAATCAAAAATACTATCGGCAAGTATGCCTAACTCAATGAAACTGAGAGAAGCTAAAGTTTGGATTACTCATGACCTTTCGAAGGAAGATAGGCAAATACAATCATATTTAAGGAAAAAATCAGGTCAAGCAAGAACCCAAAATAAAACAACAAGGATTGTTGGGAAAAATCTATTTATTGATGGAACTAAGTTTACCTATGAATCTTTGAAAGCAAAGGAATCAGATACTGATCAAGCGGACGAGAGTGATTTGGAAAGAGTTTATGACAACGGAAATGATAACAATCAAGAAATTAAATCAAACACAAACAAGGGAACAACAGGCAATTACGATGAGGATGGTAGTGTGAAACGGAAGATAGTAAACAGTCCAAGCACACTAAGAACGACAAGACAGACCCAAAAAAGACTGAAAGACAAGTAACGCTACGCGTCTATACTGCCGTGCTAAGACAAGAGGTCCTATCTGCAAATTTTGTGTTTTTTACTTTTTGGTATATATGGATACTTAAACACGTTTTTTTATCCTTGTACTAAGTTAGAAAGTCCTATCTTAATTCTAACATTAGAATACATGCCTAAAATTATTGTCCTATGTGAATAATTACCCATGAGTACTAATTCAAAATGTCCCATTTGACTTCTACTACGATAGATTGTCCTTTCTACGCAGTTTATTGTACTTAGGACTTTTAAGTCTAGCATATTGCTTTATAAAATTTACCGACTATACAAGAAAGTCCCAAGTGCTGTATTTAGGACAATTCAACTTAGCAGTGGGCGTTGAATGCAACCAACATTACTAGGACATGTGACACCAAGTTACACATAACCTCAAACATGTTACTTGTAATTCGCGGTTTAGTCATTAACAGTTCGTATTAAAAGTCTTCTAAATAAGCAGATAAAACTTGTGATAGATATTTGTAAGCTTTGCAATGTCCCGTGGAAAACATTTAGTTTCCCTTGCGCTAAACATAGAGCTACAGAATAAAATTAACATAGTGCGAAATGAGTTAAAACAAGTGGCTAATAATAATGCTAGTTGCATAAAAGACCAAGATTATGTACCTGAGTGTGATAGTGGTGATAGTAGCGAGACAAGTGGGTCAAGTGACAAGATTGTTCCTCAACTTAACAAATATAACGTAAATAAAAAGATTAGTGTTTTATCAAATGTACTTATCCCTTCAATGTCATTCTCTCAACATATTAGTCCGAAAAATGACAATACTTGTATAAACTCTTCTCAAATCACTGATGTAACTGTGAATAACAGTAGCTTGCTTACTGAAACTGAACGGTATATTCAAACAGATATATTAAATCAAATAGTCAATAAGGCAGTTGAAACTGCTGAAAATAAACAGTACACAAAAAAAGGAGAGATACGGAAGAGGAAAAAATTCGATGTTGGGGTTGTTGCAAGGAAAAAGCAAAAATTGGAAAAGTATATCGAAAATCAGAATGTTAAAGCTCCTTGTAGCTGTAAGTTGAAATGTGTAAATAAAATACCCCTTGAAAGACAAAATGAAATTAACACACAATATTGGAAACTGTTGAAAGAAGAGCAGAAGCTATTTATGTTTAATTGCATAAAGAAAAATAACAAAACAAGGAATACTTGCAAGTCGAAAAATAAATCCAGTAGAATTTATACTTTTAAATACTATCTAAAGTATGAAAATCAAGAAATAAATGTCTGCAAAGTATTCTTTTTATCTACATTTGGGTATGAAAAACAAAACGACAGAATTCTAAAAAATGTACGTAGCACGAACACAAATTTATTATCTCCTAAGCCAGATCAACGACGACATCCTTCAGCCAAAAAAGTGAATAGAAATGATATAATTGAACATATCAATTCGTTTAGACCCACTATTTCCCATTATAGAAGAGAACACGCTCCGGATCGTAAATATCTTCCTAGTGATATATCAATCTCTTTAATGTATAAAGATTTTAAAAATAAACATCCTGGTACAACATTTTCATACGAGCTCTACAGAAATGTTGTTTCTGGTCAAAATATATCATTTGCCAAACTAGGGCATGAAGAATGCTGGGAATGTGAGTGTTATGGATTGCATAAGCAAGTTGAAAATCATGATAATGATGCCAATTGCGACATATGTCAAAAATGGAACGTTCATAAAGAGAAAGCCATTAATGCTAGAAAAGAATATCAAGAAGACGCCGAAAAACCAAAGGCCACCGACGAACTTATCATATCAACTGATTTACAAAAAGTAAAATAATTAGGTAGGCTACACTTTTCCTAAGTTCTTATAACTTTTGTTTATTTTTAGGTAATCATGCTTCCTCGTTTGGAAATGTTTAAAGAAATCATTTTCACACCTAGGATAGTTGTCTACAATGAAAGTTTCGTGCCCATTGGAAAAAGGTGCAAAAATATATATGCGTGTGCTATAATTTGGCATGAAGGAATTGCTGGGCGATCAAAAGAAGACTTAATATCAACCTTTTATGCGTTCTTTCTTGCTAATAGAGTGTGATGACCACGAAAAAAGACTTTACGCGATTTTATTAAAAATAAATATGGAATAAAATTCGGAATAAAATTAGAATAAAAATTTATTAAAATATTATCAGATTCGGAAAAATTAGAATTTTATAAAATTTATGAAGAAAAATATTTAAAAAAAAAAAAACTAAAAATAAATAAAAATTATTTAAATAAATTTCAAAATTATTTAAATAATTAATTAAATTAAAAAGAATTTTTATCAAAAATTTAAATGAATAAAATCGGAATTATCTAAAAAAAAATGACAAAATTTTCCTAAGTCCAGAAATCGGAAAAATATCACGAAAAATTCAGAAAAATTCGGAAAAAATCGGGAAAAATCAGGAAAAATCTAATTAACACGGATATAAACTATAAAAAATTTTAGAAAAATTTTAAAGTAAAAACTCACGTTTATTTCCACAAAAAGGAGAATAATCCAGAAATCGCACAACACTTCAAATTTCACTTTATCATCGCACATGGTCAGGTGAACGGAATAGAAACGCGAGCGCGGACGCAACATAACTGACCCGGAAAAATGCGCGATGACCAACGACGCCTACCCTCTCTCCTTAACAGAAAGGGTTTTCACCCCATTTTTGATACGAAGACGCGGAATTAACCGGATGAATCTGGAAACGGTCGACCTAAAAACGCAGGTGTTCAATAGGGGTTTGATGATGCAACCCCATGACTCATCGCCACCCAGGGAGGTCGCGTGGGCTGATTCCTGGAAATAAGGAGGGAAAATGAACACCTGTGACCTAAAAAGGGTAAATTTAAGCGACTTTCGCTCTTAAAGACCAATAAATAATCGGAAAATGACACTTATTCTCGGAAATAAGATGAATCATAGGTAATAAAACTGTCACAGAGGGATTTTGGGATGGAAAAGTGGGCGGAAAACTGACTATTTAAGCGCACCCGATTTCCAGCTATAGTCAGTCAACTCGCGGAAAAGCTAAAAGACGGAACCGGAATCTATGTACGTGGAAAATAAAGTGATTAAGTGAAGTGTCGTAATTGGCAAGGAAAATTAATGCCAAAAAGCTTATTGTGAAAAGGTGTCTGAAAATTGTGAATTTTGGGTAGAAAAGTATTTTAAAAAGTAATTTTAAAAGTTGGAAGTAAGTGTTTGTGGCCCAATAGTTAGAAAAATCCGCTGTAACGAAAGTTGTTAAATATAAGTTGACTCCGGAATAGCATAAGAATAGTGATGTCTGAAGGTTTTTAAGGTTTTACTGGGACAAGTTATTGAGAGTGTTGTCTCAGGTCCGGTAAAACATAAAATTAAGATTGAAAAGTTTGTGGATATTTTAATGAAATAAATCAAGTGTTTGTCAAAACTTATAAATGCGTTTTTGATTGACGAGGAGACCAAGAGTACAGTCTAAAAATAATAACAACAACAGTAGGCAAGTTCAAGTTCATTTATTTTGAGAATAAAATAAAGAAACGTAGTCAGGTTCTGCTAGCACAGGAATCTTCCGAATCTCGCAAGAGTTTTATATTATAGCCACCACCCTGTATTAAGAATTTAGACCGCTCGGATTCAAAACATCAACCTGCGATACCGGAAGTGTACTTGGCAACAGGTGCTCTGACGATATCGTTTCCCTTTAAAAATACAGAGTGCGCCCGATAACAAAGGCAGGGCACGCTTTAGGTGGGCTGGGTGCTATAACTGGTGTCCGTTGTGTGGGGTTATTGTTATTTGTTTCTGGATTTTGGATTTTCCGGAACAAAAATAAATAGAAGATTCCTACTTGAGGATACCACCGCAGAAAGTGCTCGCAGAAAAATTTTAGCAAAATGACGACTACAAATACAACGACCACGACAACCACAGGAACAGCCACAGGATCAAGCCCTCGAGTTCCTGCAAGCCATGGAAACATCATGATAGGATTGGATTCATTACCGACCTACGATGGAACAACGTCAGTAGATGACTTTTTGACAATAGTAGAAGGAACAGGAACACTTGCAAATTGGACAGACACACAATTGGTAGCTATTACGTTTTTAAAATTACGAAGTAAGGCCAAACAGTTTTTAGATTCCGAGCCGAAATTAAGAGATACAAAAAGTTGGGTAACACTTAAAGAAGGATTAAAGGATCAATTTAAAAGGCAGTATGTAAAAGGAGCCGCCATGAAAAATTTTATAGAGTGCAGACAAAGGTCTGGAGAAACTTGTAGGCAATATTTGACGAGGTTAAAATTATTAGGTAACCGAACAGTAACCTTAACAGGAGACCCTGTACACGACGATCCCATTATAAATAAATTAGAAGAAGACATAACCACACAGTTTACCTTAGGATTAATGATGCCCATAAAACAAAGGGTTTTGTCAGGAAATCCCCAATCGTTAGATGAAGCGTTAAAAATAGCCGAGAGAGAAGAAAGCATCGAAAATTTAATACATCCTTTTCGAGGAAAAGAATGCAGACTGGTGACCAGCACAGCAACTACGGATTCTAGAAATTATAACAACATGAGAAATAATCAATGGAAATGTACCAAGTGTCAAAGAAAAGGTCACACAGCAAACTATTGTTGGGCGAAAGATTCGAAAAATAATTCATCAGGAAACTGTGGAGGTCAAAATAGTAAGGAATGGCAAGGAAACAATGTTATGAAGAAAGGACCTGACAGGAGATGTTATAACTGTAAGGAAATTGGACACTTTGCCAGGACATGTCCTAGAAACAGGACGAATGCCGTTCAGAAAAGACCAGGGTTAAATGGGAACGCAGCCGAATTTCAACCCCTGAATTCGACTGCCATAACCCAGGCAAATTGGGATTAAATAAGTCGTCGAACGTAGGGATATTTACGTGCTCAAAGCAAGGAATTCCAAAACCGTGCAGCGTCATCAAGGTAAGAATTGATGGTAAGCCATACCTCGCCTTGATCGATTGCGGAGCCGTTGTATCCCTAATCAAACCTGAAATTGCTCAGGGGGTCGTAAATAGGTCAAATATTAGTTTAGTAGATATTCAGGGAAATAGGATACCTACAGCAGGAGTAGCAGAAGTATCGATAGAATTTCCTGGGAATATAGAGATTCAGCAGAAATTGGTTGTTATAGAAACGTATAGTTTCCAGGCGGATATTCTTTTAGGAATGGATTTTTTGAGAAAATATGGAGTCAAGATAGACTGGAGCAACAATTGCATGTATGTATTTGAAAGTGTCATACCTATGATGGAGGAACAAGGCACGGATGAAATGGAAGCAAGACTTGCTTGGTTGGAAGCTGAGGTAAAAGAAATTAAGGAGAGATATTTGGAAAAGAAAAAAGGAAATAAAGAAAAAAGGATTGTATCACAAGCTAATTCAATGGATAGTCCTGCGTTACTACCAATAACGCCAGGATATAGTTTTCAAGTGATTGGTAGTCATTTGGATTCTAGTGATGATCAACAAACTAAGAAAAGTGGAGAAGTTTGTGTACCATCCAGGAATACTGCAGATTCCAAGAATATTGTAGCGATAAGAAATTCCAAAGATCTCCTAGAAAAGAACCGAGCTTCCAATGAATTTTTGGATGGGAATGTGTCCCAGGACTTTGGAAAAATGAGAGTTTCCAAGGAAATTTTGGATGGGAGAGTGTCCCACGATTTTGAAAAAAGGAGGGTTTCCAGTGAATTTTTGGATGGGAATGTGTCCCACGATTGTGAATGGAAAAGAGTTTCCAATGAATTTTTGGATGGGAGAAGGTCCCACGATTTTGAAAACAGGAGGGTTTCCAGTGAATTTTTGGATGGGCAAGTGTCCCAAGGATTTGAAGAGAGGAGAGCTTCAAAGGAGTTGTTAGAAAGAAAAGTTTCTACGGAGTTAGTAAATACTAGTACTCAGACCAAGGAAATGGTTGAGAAGAAGTTTTCAAGGGAGAAAACGGAAGGAGAAAATTTGTTGAAGGAAAACATGGAAGAATTATTTACCGAAGCAGAACAAAATAGTGCAATAATTTCTGTGCTTGAAGACTTAGTCATACCTCCAATGACTCAAGCAGTTTTTCCGGCGAACTTGAAAGGTCTAGCGAAAGTTTCTACACCATTCATGGTTTTAGAACCAAGTGACGGAGTGCCGACAGGGTTACTCGTCGCCCGAGTGTTATGTAAAACGAGTAAGACTATTCCGATGAGAGTTGCGAATGTAACGGAGAGAGAAATAAAATTAAAACGAAGAATGATTATTGCCAAAGCGTATGAAACTGAACTCAAGGAAAATGGAAAAGAAAATGGGAAATTAGCCATAAGAAAAATAAGTGAACAAGAGTATGAAGAAGTTTTAAGAATCCTCGAATTGGATAAAAATGTGTCAGAAGAGAGAATTAAATTGAAAGACTTGATTATTGAATACATGGATATTTTTAAAATGCCAGATCAGAAACTTAGTTGTACATCACATGTGACACATAGGATCATCACAGAAGACGTTCCTCCTATTTTAAAACGGCCATACAGGGTGCCATACCACAGACAAGAGATTTTAAAGAAAGAAATACAGAATTTACTCGATGACGGAGTTATAGTAGAGAGCCAATCGCCCTGGAGCTTCCCGGCTATACTAGTGGAAAAGAAAAGACATCCAAATGAAGATGGAGTACAATGGAGACTAGTAGTGGATTTTCGCCTGCTTAATGATATTACCAAGGCAGATTTTTACCCCCTCCCCAATATTAATGAATCATTGAATAAATTAGCAGATGCTAGCTTGTTTTCTACGATGGATTTAGCATCAGGATACTTCCAAGTACCTATGCATGTCGATGACCAGGAGAAGACTGCATTTTCCACTCCAGATAATCATTACCATTTTCTGCGCATGCCTATGGGTCTCAAGAATAGTCCAGCAACATGGTCTAGAATGATGAACCATATTTTAGGAAAATTGACATATACTGAGTGCCTAGTATATTTAGATGATATTATCGTATTCTCAAAAGATATTGATTCACATTTGGAACGATTGAGACACGTGTTTGAAAAGTTAAGAGAAAGTAATTTAAAGTTAAAACCAACAAAATGTCATTTTATGAAGAGAGAGATCGAATACCTGGGACATCTTATTAAAGATGGAGGTTTTACAACAAGTCCGAATAAAACTAAGATTATTGAAAATTATCCGATACCTAGAAATGTAAGAGAAATTAGAGCATTTCTTGGCCTGTGTGGATTTTATAGAAAATTTGTTAACAATTTCGCAAAAATAAGCCAACCATTAACGATGCTCACGAGGAAAAATATAAAGTATCATTGGGGATCAGAGCAACAGGAAGCGTTTGTTAAACTGAAAAGAGCGCTAGTGACTCCTCCCCTATTGCGCCATCCAGATTTTGGGAAGAATTTCATAGTAAGCACCGATGCAAGTGCTACAACTGTAGCAGCCATTTTATCACAAGTCTACGACGGAGTAGAGCTGCCGATTTGTTACTCTAGTCGCACCTTAAATTCAGCAGAAAGAAATTACAGCGCTACAGAACGAGAATGCCTTGCTGTAGTCTTTGCAATAAAAACATACCGAAATTATTTGACAGGTACGCATTTTACCATAACGACAGACCACCGACCGTTAAAATACCTGTTAACTATTAAGGATCCAAGTTCTAGGCTCGCCAAATGGGCTATGTTTTTACTAGAGTACAGCTTTACGATAGTTTATCGGCCAGGAACGCAAAATAGCAACGTGGATGCTTTGACGCGATTAACAACAGAGGATGAAATCATGGATAATAAGGACGCCGCAATAAATAAAATAACTAACACCGAAAATAACGATATTGTTCCCGTCATTAGTGTAATATGGAGTAAAAGAGAACTGCATGAAATGCAACAAAAGGACAATTATATAATGGAAATTTTACAGGCTTTACAACCGGAGGATGAACAATATTATGTGAGTGAGGAAGGTATATTATATCGGAAAAGAAAAGATGATCAAAGACATGACGTAGTTATGGCGCCAAAAACGATAGTTCCTGATATTTTACAACTATACCATAGTTCGATATTTGGAGCTCACCCAGGACAGAAGAAAACACAGCAGCTAATAAAGCAAGATTTTTATTGGCCCACTCTAAGGAAGGATGTTATAAATTATGTAGAGCAGTGTAGATCTTGTAACCTCAGAAAAACGAACTATCAACCACCTACAGAATTACAGGAGAATCTTATTCCATCAAGACCCTGGGGAAGGATATCTCTGGATCTGGTGGGACCGTTAAATAAAACTGTCAATAATAATAAATATATTTTGACATGTGTGGATTACTTAACAAGATATCCCGAATGTGTACCACTGCCTGACATAAAAGCAGACACAGTAGCTAGAGCTTTTGTGGAACATATTATTTGCCGTTTCGGAACACCTAGAGAGTTAATTACGGATTGTGGAACGCAGTTTTTAAGCCAACTGTTTTGTGAAATATGTTCTTTACTAAAAATTAGAAAGTTAAAAACAACTCCTTACCATCCTAGTGGAAATGCTGTTGTCGAAAGATTTCACAGGACTATAAAGACAATGATCGGACATTTTGTTAGTGATTATAATGATAGTTGGGATGAAATATTACCATATTGCTTGATGGCATATAGAAATTTGCCACATGAAGGAACTGGCATGTCACCTTTCTATGTCACATATGGAAGAGATATGGAATTACCTATCCATTTAACTATACGAGAGCAACGTGTAAAGTATGACATCGATGAAAATTATGTAAGCGAATTTATAACGAGAATGAATAGTGCGCATGAATTAGCCAAGAAAAATTTAGAGCAAAGCATTAAGATACGATGTGAAAAGCATAATATGAAGAGAACAAGAAAAGAATTTCAATTGGGAGACTTAGTTTATTTATTCACGCCAGCAATCACGGGTAAAAAGTTAGCTAAAAAGTTGTATAATAAATGGAGCGGACCGTATAGAATTATAGAAAAGAAAGGTCCCGTTACTTTCAAAATAAGGGCACCAGGAGAGAAAAAGGAACAAATGGTACATGCGGATCGGTTAAAACCATGTAAGGAAACCGACGTTTTCAGAGAAAGCGTGAGGTTAAAACAGGACGAAAATATGGAAGAAGGTATTGAGAAAATAGAAAATAATGATCAGATAGAAGGCGAAGAGGAACGCAATGATCTAGAGGAGAACGAGCGAGTTCAAGACAATATTGAGGAATTTCTAAATTTTGGTAGGGAGAATGAACCCTTAATTATGGTAGAAGAAGAAGACGAAAACGAGAGCGATGAGACGCAAAATGAAACGGAGGAATCACATGAAACAGAGGATTCATCTGAAGAGGAACCAGAACCAGTATTGCCAGAGCCTAGGCGCACGCGTACTAGAGAAATTCGAATGCCTCGAAGGTTCCTAGATTACGAGATAGATTAAATAATATTATTACCGGAGTCAACTAGAATAGGAAATATTAGTTAGAATTAAAAATAGAGTAACATAGTGTTTGTTACAGAAAGGAAAATTTTGAAATGGAGAAAAGGAGAATTAATGGAATAATCCTAATTATTGCTATGATGCAAATGTTAGATGCTAGTTTGATAGCATACGATTGTAGAAACCCGTCTACGAATATAACGGCGATTTCACTAAAGGATGTTAGTAATTGTCCAGATCCGGACTCAGGATATTTTAAGGAGAATACTCATATTCAAATTATAGAGCGAAAGAAGTTCGCATATGTGCATGTATATTCATGTTTAATCGAAATAAATAGACTTATTTCGTATTGTGGCGCATTTTCGCACGAATCAGCCGTCGAAGGAGGACTTTCGAGCTATTTGTATGAAATCAGTCCAGAAGAATGCCGAAAAACCCATGTGTTTCGCCAGTTTAATGGATTAAACGGACATATCATAAATAAATTAAAACTTAACGCTACTACATCTATTTCACTCACATTAGCAGGAAAGATAGATGGTAAGCATAATTGTGAGGGAACACAGTATATAGAGGAGAATAAAAAATGGAGTAATGTAATAGTCCAGGCGGACGTAAAAATAATATTAAGAGATTACTATACGAAAGTAACTTTGGATACGAATGAGATACATTTACAAAATGGACTCAAATGTCCTTATCTCCCAGGAGAATGTACAGATTATGTAATGGACTGACTATTTGGGAACAAAACAAACCAGATGCGTGTAGTGAGTACACTTTAATTTATGAAGGGCCATCTACCTTTATACAAGAAAAAGGAGAGAAACCAAACATGTATGTCGTAGTTGAGGAAAAAACGAAAGTATTTGCAATACAAGTACTTACCACAGAGAATATTTGCGGTATGAAAATATGGAACAGTGAACATCCACGACTTTTTATGTACCGAAAGGAGACTGCTATAGAACAGACACCGTTTTCTAAAATGACAGAAAATAGAGATGCAGACCTTCTTACATATGTGAACACAAAATTTCTTTATGTGGAACAATCATTTAAGAGATCCATTAACGAATTGTATACGCAAACTGTGCACCGTAGATGTTTATTACACAGAGAAGTGTTAAAAAATCGTTTAGCTATGGCCTCTATTAACCCAAACACGATAGCTAGTTTAATTAAAAACCAATTAGGATTTGTCGCAAAAGCCAGTGGAGAAGTATTGTATATTCTTAAATGTGTACCTATACCCGTGCAGATAAGACGAACTGACCATTGCTATTTAGAATTGCCAGTCAGCACCAATAACCAAAGTTTATATATGTCACCAGTGACCAGAATATTGCAAACGTATGGTACAGAAACTGAATGCAACGCTATTATACCAGCCTTATATCAGATAGATGGAATATGGACCGGATTTAACCCATTTCCAAGTCATGGAATTACTCCACAAGAATTGAAAGTAGACCTTGAATTACCACCAAGTTTTAAAACAATAAAAAACCTTGGAGCAGGAGGGCTCTATACTTATGAAGAAATAAGACACGCACAAGATTCAATAATGTTCAACTCGGAACGCAGTGCGCTGGATAATATTCTAGTACGTAAATTTGCAGGACAAAATATACATACGCAAGGCTTTTCTACACTAAGTTTATTCAATAAAGAGGAACTTGAAGAGATAGCTAACTCCACGATTAAGAAATTGTATGGATACTTCACTATCATAGGTGACTTTACAAGTGGTTTTATTGGACTATACTTTATATTCAGAATAATAAAGTATCTGATCGAAGTTTTATTAAATATGCTAGCTATTCATAAGATATCTGGATGCACACCATTTTTGATGGCTTCTTGTTGGGACACACTGACGCTTTTCGTTCTACACAATAGACAAAATAAACAATATAGCCAGCAAAGAGAGAACGAGCAAATCCCAACATATAAGTCCGGACAAGACCCTGCCTGCCATCTACCGCCAGAAGTAGCAAAGGTTGCCAAAGCATCGAACAAGCATGTTACGTTCAATATAGAAAACGAATTAGAGGAGAAAACGAAACAGGCGACAGCCCCGGCGATCAATAAGCAGACCGACTACGCCGCCTTACGTCAGGATATGAAAAGAATACCAAAACTCAACTGGAGTTTATTCGGGAAGGAACGAGCTGAAATGGTGTAAAAGGAAAATCAATAACAACTCACTACCGACATCTAGGTTAAGGAACATTAAAGTATGCATAGTCAGATAGAAATTCAGAAGAAAAAAGGGAGTAAACTAGTACAAATTAAATAGGGGACACTACCATATATGAAAAGAAAAATTTAAAAGAACTTTATGAATTCCAGCGGAAACGATGTAAGCTATTACGGGACGGGATATGAATAAAAATACATAATATATTATGAAACATGTATAATACAAGGGATGTTGAAAATATATTAGTAAACAAAAACTTACTAATGGGGTTAACTGGAAGGAAGAAAGGTCATTTAAATCTGCTAAGTGGACGATAAATTAGTAAAATCAGAGGAAAATTAGAAAAGGATGTTAATAAATAAGCATATCCTCGAATTAATGAAGTTTAAGATCTAAAATAGATGTTAAATTTCAGGAATAATAAACAACTTAGAACAGATAACAAGAAATTAACTAACAAATTTATCTCTTTAAGGGGAGTAAAAGAACATTTATGGACAAAATTCCCACCCTATTGGGATATAAAAGAGATCGGTAAAGGGACTGATCCAGTTTTTAAAATTTGACTCGCGTGCGTGTTGCCAGTGAAGACTAAAAAAATTTTTTCGTAATAACCAGTGTCACGATAAGTTACGGAACGCGACGAATTTCCTGTAAGACAATAGACGTGTTAACGCGATTAAAAAAAATTTATATCTAAAGACAATCGGACGATTTTTGTTGAACTTTAAATTGCAAAAAAAAAATGATGTGGTTAACTCTATTCGTTTCCTACGCACGCATGGCTATGGGGAATAGGCCATTGGTAAACCAATTGTTACGTCTTGCAATTTACCACCTGAACGATCTGTTCGTTCAACTGGGCAGCAACGCGCCGGTAGACGATGAGTTCATCCCCTTAAGGGCTACAGTAACATTATGGATGGGACTTCTACACGCCGAATATCAGGCCTTCCGCACCGAATGGGCCAGAGCCTACAGCCAGGTATACAACCCACTATTATGCGACTGCCCAAGTTGTCGGCCAGTGGCAATGGAGAACGACCTACTAAATATAGGGAACTTTTGGCAGTTCCTTATACAGCACGGCATGGCCCCCTGTCCGTGCAACGAATGTGCCCAGCGCCCAAACGAGCCTCCGCTAACACCCGTTAGTTTAATACCAGAAATTCCAGTAGAAGAAGATGGGGAGTCGACTATGTCTATGTCGGTCAGCCACCATTCCGGAGAAGAACAGATCCAACCTCCTCAAAATCAGGTCGCCAACAACCAATCTCCTCCGGAGAAGGAAGAAGAAGCTTTCGTCGATAGGGTGACCGCAACAGAGGCTTGGGTCCAGGAGACTCAGCAGTCTCAGTCCGCCTCCAAAGAGACTGAGCCGCAACCATCCACCTCAACTGCCCATGAAACGGAGACCGAACCCGAATATGACGTTTTACATTTCGAAAACTTACGAATGACATTGAAACGGAAGCGTACAGAGCCCGTAAAAACAGAACAGGATTATGAGTAATATGTAAGGAAAATTAGTAATTATATAAGTAGAATAATTTAATTAAGATTAGATTAATTAGCGGGAGATGCTACCCATTAAGATCAATATATAAAACAAACAAAAAAAAAATGAAAATAAGGAAATGAACAAAAAATTTTTATTAACCGCATAAGTTAATTATATATTGATAAATAGTAGTTAGAACCATTTTAGGCTAGTCCATACCTAACATTCCAGGTTTAAACAGTTAATGGTCTAGATAAGTTCTTATATTCTAGAGAAAATAAATATAACCTAATTATTATTAGAAAGTAAATGTACATTAAAACATAACGAGTGAAACTAGTCACTAGTGTATATACGGTAGAAAGGAAAATTAGGAAATAATATTGCAAAATTTTGGGACAGTAGGTATATGGTTGCACATACTATTGACAAAAAAAAATTTATTTAATGAGACAGAAAACCATATACCTAAGATACCGCATTCGTTTTCACGATATAACCTAGAATTAAGGTAACAAAGGTAGCATCCCCTTTTAGGAAGGTTAAGAATCGGACAGGCCATAAAACACTTGCTTCCGCTGCATGCCAACCACCCCGGCAGTGTAAACTCTGTGACAGTCATTGACCTATAAACCGTGACCCAGTAACCGAGTTCAATAGAGGTTACGAAATAAGTTTTAGTCAAAAATATCTTCATTAAGAAGATGATTTTAGTGTTAAGGAGGGAGAGGTGTGATGACCACGAAAAAAGACTTTACGCGATTTTATTAAAAATAAATATGGAATAAAATTCGGAATAAAATTAGAATAAAAATTTATTAAAATATTATCAGATTGAATGCTGGGAATGTGAGTGTTATGGATTGCATAAGCAAGTTGAAAATCATGATAATGATGCCAATTGCGACATATGTCAAAAATGGAACGTTCATAAAGAGAAAGCCATTAATGCTAGAAAAGAATATCAAGAAGACGCCGAAAAACCAAAGGCCACCGACGAACTTATCATATCAGCTGATTTACAAAAGGTAAAATAATTAGGTAGGCTACACTTTTCCTAAGTTCTTATAACTTTTGTTTATTTTTAGGTAATCATGCTTCCTCGTTTGGAAATGTTTAAAGAAATCATTTTCACACCTAGGATAGTTGTCTACAATGAAAGTTTCGTGCCCATTGGAAAAAGGTGCAAAAATATATATGCGTGTGCTATAATTTGGCATGAAGGAATTGCTGGGCGATCAAAAGAAGACTTAATATCAACCTTTTATGCGTTCTTTCTTGCTAATAGAGTGTGATGACCACGAAAAAAGACTTTACGCGATTTTATTAAAAATAAATATGGAATAAAATTCGGAATAAAATTAGAATAAAAATTTATTAAAATATTATCAGATTCGGAAAAATTAGAATTTTATAAAATTTATGAAGAAAAATATTTAAAAAAAAAAAAACTAAAAATAAATAAAAATTATTTAAATAAATTTCAAAATTATTTAAATAATTAATTAAATTAAAAAGAATTTTTATCAAAAATTTAAATGAATAAAATCGGAATTATCTAAAAAAAAATGACAAAATTTTCCTAAGTCCAGAAATCGGAAAAATATCACGAAAAATTCAGAAAAATTCGGAAAAAATCGGGAAAAATCAGGAAAAATCTAATTAACACGGATATAAACTATAAAAAATTTTAGAAAAATTTTAAAGTAAAAACTCACGTTTATTTCCACAAAAAGGAGAATAATCCAGAAATCGCACAACACTTCAAATTTCACTTTATCATCGCACATGGTCAGGTGAACGGAATAGAAACGCGAGCGCGGACGCAACATAACTGACCCGGAAAAATGCGCGATGACCAACGACGCCTACCCTCTCTCCTTAACAGAAAGGGTTTTCACCCCATTTTTGATACGAAGACGCGGAATTAACCGGATGAATCTGGAAACGGTCGACCTAAAAACGCAGGTGTTCAATAGGGGTTTGATGATGCAACCCCATGACTCATCGCCACCCAGGGAGGTCGCGTGGGCTGATTCCTGGAAATAAGGAGGGAAAATGAACACCTGTGACCTAAAAAGGGTAAATTTAAGCGACTTTCGCTCTTAAAGACCAATAAATAATCGGAAAATGACACTTATTCTCGGAAATAAGATGAATCATAGGTAATAAAACTGTCACAGAGGGATTTTGGGATGGAAAAGTGGGCGGAAAACTGACTATTTAAGCGCACCCGATTTCCAGCTATAGTCAGTCAACTCGCGGAAAAGCTAAAAGACGGAACCGGAATCTATGTACGTGGAAAATAAAGTGATTAAGTGAAGTGTCGTAATTGGCAAGGAAAATTAATGCCAAAAAGCTTATTGTGAAAAGGTGTCTGAAAATTGTGAATTTTGGGTAGAAAAGTATTTTAAAAAGTAATTTTAAAAGTTGGAAGTAAGTGTTTGTGGCCCAATAGTTAGAAAAATCCGCTGTAACGAAAGTTGTTAAATATAAGTTGACTCCGGAATAGCATAAGAATAGTGATGTCTGAAGGTTTTTAAGGTTTTACTGGGACAAGTTATTGAGAGTGTTGTCTCAGGTCCGGTAAAACATAAAATTAAGATTGAAAAGTTTGTGGATATTTTAATGAAATAAATCAAGTGTTTGTCAAAACTTATAAATGCGTTTTTGATTGACGAGGAGACCAAGAGTACAGTCTAAAAATAATAACAACAACAGTAGGCAAGTTCAAGTTCATTTATTTTGAGAATAAAATAAAGAAACGTAGTCAGGTTCTGCTAGCACAGGAATCTTCCGAATCTCGCAAGAGTTTTATATTATAGCCACCACCCTGTATTAAGAATTTAGACCGCTCGGATTCAAAACATCAACCTGCGATACCGGAAGTGTACTTGGCAACAGGTGCTCTGACGATATCGTTTCCCTTTAAAAATACAGAGTGCGCCCGATAACAAAGGCAGGGCACGCTTTAGGTGGGCTGGGTGCTATAACTGGTGTCCGTTGTGTGGGGTTATTGTTATTTGTTTCTGGATTTTGGATTTTCCGGAACAAAAATAAATAGAAGATTCCTACTTGAGGATACCACCGCAGAAAGTGCTCGCAGAAAAATTTTAGCAAAATGACGACTACAAATACAACGACCACGACAACCACAGGAACAGCCACAGGATCAAGCCCTCGAGTTCCTGCAAGCCATGGAAACATCATGATAGGATTGGATTCATTACCGACCTACGATGGAACAACGTCAGTAGATGACTTTTTGACAATAGTAGAAGGAACAGGAACACTTGCAAATTGGACAGACACACAATTGGTAGCTATTACGTTTTTAAAATTACGAAGTAAGGCCAAACAGTTTTTAGATTCCGAGCCGAAATTAAGAGATACAAAAAGTTGGGTAACACTTAAAGAAGGATTAAAGGATCAATTTAAAAGGCAGTATGTAAAAGGAGCCGCCATGAAAAATTTTATAGAGTGCAGACAAAGGTCTGGAGAAACTTGTAGGCAATATTTGACGAGGTTAAAATTATTAGGTAACCGAACAGTAACCTTAACAGGAGACCCTGTACACGACGATCCCATTATAAATAAATTAGAAGAAGACATAACCACACAGTTTACCTTAGGATTAATGATGCCCATAAAACAAAGGGTTTTGTCAGGAAATCCCCAATCGTTAGATGAAGCGTTAAAAATAGCCGAGAGAGAAGAAAGCATCGAAAATTTAATACATCCTTTTCGAGGAAAAGAATGCAGACTGGTGACCAGCACAGCAACTACGGATTCTAGAAATTATAACAACATGAGAAATAATCAATGGAAATGTACCAAGTGTCAAAGAAAAGGTCACACAGCAAACTATTGTTGGGCGAAAGATTCGAAAAATAATTCATCAGGAAACTGTGGAGGTCAAAATAGTAAGGAATGGCAAGGAAACAATGTTATGAAGAAAGGACCTGACAGGAGATGTTATAACTGTAAGGAAATTGGACACTTTGCCAGGACATGTCCTAGAAACAGGACGAATGCCGTTCAGAAAAGACCAGGGTTAAATGGGAACGCAGCCGAATTTCAACCCCTGAATTCGACTGCCATAACCCAGGCAAATTGGGATTAAATAAGTCGTCGAACGTAGGGATATTTACGTGCTCAAAGCAAGGAATTCCAAAACCGTGCAGCGTCATCAAGGTAAGAATTGATGGTAAGCCATACCTCGCCTTGATCGATTGCGGAGCCGTTGTATCCCTAATCAAACCTGAAATTGCTCAGGGGGTCGTAAATAGGTCAAATATTAGTTTAGTAGATATTCAGGGAAATAGGATACCTACAGCAGGAGTAGCAGAAGTATCGATAGAATTTCCTGGGAATATAGAGATTCAGCAGAAATTGGTTGTTATAGAAACGTATAGTTTCCAGGCGGATATTCTTTTAGGAATGGATTTTTTGAGAAAATATGGAGTCAAGATAGACTGGAGCAACAATTGCATGTATGTATTTGAAAGTGTCATACCTATGATGGAGGAACAAGGCACGGATGAAATGGAAGCAAGACTTGCTTGGTTGGAAGCTGAGGTAAAAGAAATTAAGGAGAGATATTTGGAAAAGAAAAAAGGAAATAAAGAAAAAAGGATTGTATCACAAGCTAATTCAATGGATAGTCCTGCGTTACTACCAATAACGCCAGGATATAGTTTTCAAGTGATTGGTAGTCATTTGGATTCTAGTGATGATCAACAAACTAAGAAAAGTGGAGAAGTTTGTGTACCATCCAGGAATACTGCAGATTCCAAGAATATTGTAGCGATAAGAAATTCCAAAGATCTCCTAGAAAAGAACCGAGCTTCCAATGAATTTTTGGATGGGAATGTGTCCCAGGACTTTGGAAAAATGAGAGTTTCCAAGGAAATTTTGGATGGGAGAGTGTCCCACGATTTTGAAAAAAGGAGGGTTTCCAGTGAATTTTTGGATGGGAATGTGTCCCACGATTGTGAATGGAAAAGAGTTTCCAATGAATTTTTGGATGGGAGAAGGTCCCACGATTTTGAAAACAGGAGGGTTTCCAGTGAATTTTTGGATGGGCAAGTGTCCCAAGGATTTGAAGAGAGGAGAGCTTCAAAGGAGTTGTTAGAAAGAAAAGTTTCTACGGAGTTAGTAAATACTAGTACTCAGACCAAGGAAATGGTTGAGAAGAAGTTTTCAAGGGAGAAAACGGAAGGAGAAAATTTGTTGAAGGAAAACATGGAAGAATTATTTACCGAAGCAGAACAAAATAGTGCAATAATTTCTGTGCTTGAAGACTTAGTCATACCTCCAATGACTCAAGCAGTTTTTCCGGCGAACTTGAAAGGTCTAGCGAAAGTTTCTACACCATTCATGGTTTTAGAACCAAGTGACGGAGTGCCGACAGGGTTACTCGTCGCCCGAGTGTTATGTAAAACGAGTAAGACTATTCCGATGAGAGTTGCGAATGTAACGGAGAGAGAAATAAAATTAAAACGAAGAATGATTATTGCCAAAGCGTATGAAACTGAACTCAAGGAAAATGGAAAAGAAAATGGGAAATTAGCCATAAGAAAAATAAGTGAACAAGAGTATGAAGAAGTTTTAAGAATCCTCGAATTGGATAAAAATGTGTCAGAAGAGAGAATTAAATTGAAAGACTTGATTATTGAATACATGGATATTTTTAAAATGCCAGATCAGAAACTTAGTTGTACATCACATGTGACACATAGGATCATCACAGAAGACGTTCCTCCTATTTTAAAACGGCCATACAGGGTGCCATACCACAGACAAGAGATTTTAAAGAAAGAAATACAGAATTTACTCGATGACGGAGTTATAGTAGAGAGCCAATCGCCCTGGAGCTTCCCGGCTATACTAGTGGAAAAGAAAAGACATCCAAATGAAGATGGAGTACAATGGAGACTAGTAGTGGATTTTCGCCTGCTTAATGATATTACCAAGGCAGATTTTTACCCCCTCCCCAATATTAATGAATCATTGAATAAATTAGCAGATGCTAGCTTGTTTTCTACGATGGATTTAGCATCAGGATACTTCCAAGTACCTATGCATGTCGATGACCAGGAGAAGACTGCATTTTCCACTCCAGATAATCATTACCATTTTCTGCGCATGCCTATGGGTCTCAAGAATAGTCCAGCAACATGGTCTAGAATGATGAACCATATTTTAGGAAAATTGACATATACTGAGTGCCTAGTATATTTAGATGATATTATCGTATTCTCAAAAGATATTGATTCACATTTGGAACGATTGAGACACGTGTTTGAAAAGTTAAGAGAAAGTAATTTAAAGTTAAAACCAACAAAATGTCATTTTATGAAGAGAGAGATCGAATACCTGGGACATCTTATTAAAGATGGAGGTTTTACAACAAGTCCGAATAAAACTAAGATTATTGAAAATTATCCGATACCTAGAAATGTAAGAGAAATTAGAGCATTTCTTGGCCTGTGTGGATTTTATAGAAAATTTGTTAACAATTTCGCAAAAATAAGCCAACCATTAACGATGCTCACGAGGAAAAATATAAAGTATCATTGGGGATCAGAGCAACAGGAAGCGTTTGTTAAACTGAAAAGAGCGCTAGTGACTCCTCCCCTATTGCGCCATCCAGATTTTGGGAAGAATTTCATAGTAAGCACCGATGCAAGTGCTACAACTGTAGCAGCCATTTTATCACAAGTCTACGACGGAGTAGAGCTGCCGATTTGTTACTCTAGTCGCACCTTAAATTCAGCAGAAAGAAATTACAGCGCTACAGAACGAGAATGCCTTGCTGTAGTCTTTGCAATAAAAACATACCGAAATTATTTGACAGGTACGCATTTTACCATAACGACAGACCACCGACCGTTAAAATACCTGTTAACTATTAAGGATCCAAGTTCTAGGCTCGCCAAATGGGCTATGTTTTTACTAGAGTACAGCTTTACGATAGTTTATCGGCCAGGAACGCAAAATAGCAACGTGGATGCTTTGACGCGATTAACAACAGAGGATGAAATCATGGATAATAAGGACGCCGCAATAAATAAAATAACTAACACCGAAAATAACGATATTGTTCCCGTCATTAGTGTAATATGGAGTAAAAGAGAACTGCATGAAATGCAACAAAAGGACAATTATATAATGGAAATTTTACAGGCTTTACAACCGGAGGATGAACAATATTATGTGAGTGAGGAAGGTATATTATATCGGAAAAGAAAAGATGATCAAAGACATGACGTAGTTATGGCGCCAAAAACGATAGTTCCTGATATTTTACAACTATACCATAGTTCGATATTTGGAGCTCACCCAGGACAGAAGAAAACACAGCAGCTAATAAAGCAAGATTTTTATTGGCCCACTCTAAGGAAGGATGTTATAAATTATGTAGAGCAGTGTAGATCTTGTAACCTCAGAAAAACGAACTATCAACCACCTACAGAATTACAGGAGAATCTTATTCCATCAAGACCCTGGGGAAGGATATCTCTGGATCTGGTGGGACCGTTAAATAAAACTGTCAATAATAATAAATATATTTTGACATGTGTGGATTACTTAACAAGATATCCCGAATGTGTACCACTGCCTGACATAAAAGCAGACACAGTAGCTAGAGCTTTTGTGGAACATATTATTTGCCGTTTCGGAACACCTAGAGAGTTAATTACGGATTGTGGAACGCAGTTTTTAAGCCAACTGTTTTGTGAAATATGTTCTTTACTAAAAATTAGAAAGTTAAAAACAACTCCTTACCATCCTAGTGGAAATGCTGTTGTCGAAAGATTTCACAGGACTATAAAGACAATGATCGGACATTTTGTTAGTGATTATAATGATAGTTGGGATGAAATATTACCATATTGCTTGATGGCATATAGAAATTTGCCACATGAAGGAACTGGCATGTCACCTTTCTATGTCACATATGGAAGAGATATGGAATTACCTATCCATTTAACTATACGAGAGCAACGTGTAAAGTATGACATCGATGAAAATTATGTAAGCGAATTTATAACGAGAATGAATAGTGCGCATGAATTAGCCAAGAAAAATTTAGAGCAAAGCATTAAGATACGATGTGAAAAGCATAATATGAAGAGAACAAGAAAAGAATTTCAATTGGGAGACTTAGTTTATTTATTCACGCCAGCAATCACGGGTAAAAAGTTAGCTAAAAAGTTGTATAATAAATGGAGCGGACCGTATAGAATTATAGAAAAGAAAGGTCCCGTTACTTTCAAAATAAGGGCACCAGGAGAGAAAAAGGAACAAATGGTACATGCGGATCGGTTAAAACCATGTAAGGAAACCGACGTTTTCAGAGAAAGCGTGAGGTTAAAACAGGACGAAAATATGGAAGAAGGTATTGAGAAAATAGAAAATAATGATCAGATAGAAGGCGAAGAGGAACGCAATGATCTAGAGGAGAACGAGCGAGTTCAAGACAATATTGAGGAATTTCTAAATTTTGGTAGGGAGAATGAACCCTTAATTATGGTAGAAGAAGAAGACGAAAACGAGAGCGATGAGACGCAAAATGAAACGGAGGAATCACATGAAACAGAGGATTCATCTGAAGAGGAACCAGAACCAGTATTGCCAGAGCCTAGGCGCACGCGTACTAGAGAAATTCGAATGCCTCGAAGGTTCCTAGATTACGAGATAGATTAAATAATATTATTACCGGAGTCAACTAGAATAGGAAATATTAGTTAGAATTAAAAATAGAGTAACATAGTGTTTGTTACAGAAAGGAAAATTTTGAAATGGAGAAAAGGAGAATTAATGGAATAATCCTAATTATTGCTATGATGCAAATGTTAGATGCTAGTTTGATAGCATACGATTGTAGAAACCCGTCTACGAATATAACGGCGATTTCACTAAAGGATGTTAGTAATTGTCCAGATCCGGACTCAGGATATTTTAAGGAGAATACTCATATTCAAATTATAGAGCGAAAGAAGTTCGCATATGTGCATGTATATTCATGTTTAATCGAAATAAATAGACTTATTTCGTATTGTGGCGCATTTTCGCACGAATCAGCCGTCGAAGGAGGACTTTCGAGCTATTTGTATGAAATCAGTCCAGAAGAATGCCGAAAAACCCATGTGTTTCGCCAGTTTAATGGATTAAACGGACATATCATAAATAAATTAAAACTTAACGCTACTACATCTATTTCACTCACATTAGCAGGAAAGATAGATGGTAAGCATAATTGTGAGGGAACACAGTATATAGAGGAGAATAAAAAATGGAGTAATGTAATAGTCCAGGCGGACGTAAAAATAATATTAAGAGATTACTATACGAAAGTAACTTTGGATACGAATGAGATACATTTACAAAATGGACTCAAATGTCCTTATCTCCCAGGAGAATGTACAGATTATGTAATGGACTGACTATTTGGGAACAAAACAAACCAGATGCGTGTAGTGAGTACACTTTAATTTATGAAGGGCCATCTACCTTTATACAAGAAAAAGGAGAGAAACCAAACATGTATGTCGTAGTTGAGGAAAAAACGAAAGTATTTGCAATACAAGTACTTACCACAGAGAATATTTGCGGTATGAAAATATGGAACAGTGAACATCCACGACTTTTTATGTACCGAAAGGAGACTGCTATAGAACAGACACCGTTTTCTAAAATGACAGAAAATAGAGATGCAGACCTTCTTACATATGTGAACACAAAATTTCTTTATGTGGAACAATCATTTAAGAGATCCATTAACGAATTGTATACGCAAACTGTGCACCGTAGATGTTTATTACACAGAGAAGTGTTAAAAAATCGTTTAGCTATGGCCTCTATTAACCCAAACACGATAGCTAGTTTAATTAAAAACCAATTAGGATTTGTCGCAAAAGCCAGTGGAGAAGTATTGTATATTCTTAAATGTGTACCTATACCCGTGCAGATAAGACGAACTGACCATTGCTATTTAGAATTGCCAGTCAGCACCAATAACCAAAGTTTATATATGTCACCAGTGACCAGAATATTGCAAACGTATGGTACAGAAACTGAATGCAACGCTATTATACCAGCCTTATATCAGATAGATGGAATATGGACCGGATTTAACCCATTTCCAAGTCATGGAATTACTCCACAAGAATTGAAAGTAGACCTTGAATTACCACCAAGTTTTAAAACAATAAAAAACCTTGGAGCAGGAGGGCTCTATACTTATGAAGAAATAAGACACGCACAAGATTCAATAATGTTCAACTCGGAACGCAGTGCGCTGGATAATATTCTAGTACGTAAATTTGCAGGACAAAATATACATACGCAAGGCTTTTCTACACTAAGTTTATTCAATAAAGAGGAACTTGAAGAGATAGCTAACTCCACGATTAAGAAATTGTATGGATACTTCACTATCATAGGTGACTTTACAAGTGGTTTTATTGGACTATACTTTATATTCAGAATAATAAAGTATCTGATCGAAGTTTTATTAAATATGCTAGCTATTCATAAGATATCTGGATGCACACCATTTTTGATGGCTTCTTGTTGGGACACACTGACGCTTTTCGTTCTACACAATAGACAAAATAAACAATATAGCCAGCAAAGAGAGAACGAGCAAATCCCAACATATAAGTCCGGACAAGACCCTGCCTGCCATCTACCGCCAGAAGTAGCAAAGGTTGCCAAAGCATCGAACAAGCATGTTACGTTCAATATAGAAAACGAATTAGAGGAGAAAACGAAACAGGCGACAGCCCCGGCGATCAATAAGCAGACCGACTACGCCGCCTTACGTCAGGATATGAAAAGAATACCAAAACTCAACTGGAGTTTATTCGGGAAGGAACGAGCTGAAATGGTGTAAAAGGAAAATCAATAACAACTCACTACCGACATCTAGGTTAAGGAACATTAAAGTATGCATAGTCAGATAGAAATTCAGAAGAAAAAAGGGAGTAAACTAGTACAAATTAAATAGGGGACACTACCATATATGAAAAGAAAAATTTAAAAGAACTTTATGAATTCCAGCGGAAACGATGTAAGCTATTACGGGACGGGATATGAATAAAAATACATAATATATTATGAAACATGTATAATACAAGGGATGTTGAAAATATATTAGTAAACAAAAACTTACTAATGGGGTTAACTGGAAGGAAGAAAGGTCATTTAAATCTGCTAAGTGGACGATAAATTAGTAAAATCAGAGGAAAATTAGAAAAGGATGTTAATAAATAAGCATATCCTCGAATTAATGAAGTTTAAGATCTAAAATAGATGTTAAATTTCAGGAATAATAAACAACTTAGAACAGATAACAAGAAATTAACTAACAAATTTATCTCTTTAAGGGGAGTAAAAGAACATTTATGGACAAAATTCCCACCCTATTGGGATATAAAAGAGATCGGTAAAGGGACTGATCCAGTTTTTAAAATTTGACTCGCGTGCGTGTTGCCAGTGAAGACTAAAAAAATTTTTTCGTAATAACCAGTGTCACGATAAGTTACGGAACGCGACGAATTTCCTGTAAGACAATAGACGTGTTAACGCGATTAAAAAAAATTTATATCTAAAGACAATCGGACGATTTTTGTTGAACTTTAAATTGCAAAAAAAAAATGATGTGGTTAACTCTATTCGTTTCCTACGCACGCATGGCTATGGGGAATAGGCCATTGGTAAACCAATTGTTACGTCTTGCAATTTACCACCTGAACGATCTGTTCGTTCAACTGGGCAGCAACGCGCCGGTAGACGATGAGTTCATCCCCTTAAGGGCTACAGTAACATTATGGATGGGACTTCTACACGCCGAATATCAGGCCTTCCGCACCGAATGGGCCAGAGCCTACAGCCAGGTATACAACCCACTATTATGCGACTGCCCAAGTTGTCGGCCAGTGGCAATGGAGAACGACCTACTAAATATAGGGAACTTTTGGCAGTTCCTTATACAGCACGGCATGGCCCCCTGTCCGTGCAACGAATGTGCCCAGCGCCCAAACGAGCCTCCGCTAACACCCGTTAGTTTAATACCAGAAATTCCAGTAGAAGAAGATGGGGAGTCGACTATGTCTATGTCGGTCAGCCACCATTCCGGAGAAGAACAGATCCAACCTCCTCAAAATCAGGTCGCCAACAACCAATCTCCTCCGGAGAAGGAGGAAGAAGCTTTCGTCGATAGGGTGACCGCAACAGAGGCTTGGGTCCAGGAGACTCAGCAGTCTCAGTCCGCCTCCAAAGAGACTGAGCCGCAACCATCCACCTCAACTGCCCATGAAACGGAGACCGAACCCGAATATGACGTTTTACATTTCGAAAACTTACGAATGACATTGAAACGGAAGCGTACAGAGCCCGTAAAAACAGAACAGGATTATGAGTAATATGTAAGGAAAATTAGTAATTATATAAGTAGAATAATTTAATTAAGATTAGATTAATTAGCGGGAGATGCTACCCATTAAGATCAATATATAAAACAAACAAAAAAAAAATGAAAATAAGGAAATGAACAAAAAATTTTTATTAACCGCATAAGTTAATTATATATTGATAAATAGTAGTTAGAACCATTTTAGGCTAGTCCATACCTAACATTCCAGGTTTAAACAGTTAATGGTCTAGATAAGTTCTTATATTCTAGAGAAAATAAATATAACCTAATTATTATTAGAAAGTAAATGTACATTAAAACATAACGAGTGAAACTAGTCACTAGTGTATATACGGTAGAAAGGAAAATTAGGAAATAATATTGCAAAATTTTGGGACAGTAGGTATATGGTTGCACATACTATTGACAAAAAAAAATTTATTTAATGAGACAGAAAACCATATACCTAAGATACCGCATTCGTTTTCACGATATAACCTAGAATTAAGGTAACAAAGGTAGCATCCCCTTTTAGGAAGGTTAAGAATCGGACAGGCCATAAAACACTTGCTTCCGCTGCATGCCAACCACCCCGGCAGTGTAAACTCTGTGACAGTCATTGACCTATAAACCGTGACCCAGTAACCGAGTTCAATAGAGGTTACGAAATAAGTTTTAGTCAAAAATATCTTCATTAAGAAGATGATTTTAGTGTTAAGGAGGGAGAGGTGTGATGACCACGAAAAAAGACTTTACGCGATTTTATTAAAAATAAATATGGAATAAAATTCGGAATAAAATTAGAATAAAAATTTATTAAAATATTATCAGATTGAATGCTGGGAATGTGAGTGTTATGGATTGCATAAGCAAGTTGAAAATCATGATAATGATGCCAATTGCGACATATGTCAAAAATGGAACGTTCATAAAGAGAAAGCCATTAATGCTAGAAAAGAATATCAAGAAGACGCCGAAAAACCAAAGGCCACCGACGAACTTATCATATCAGCTGATTTACAAAAGGTAAAATAATTAGGTAGGCTACACTTTTCCTAAGTTCTTATAACTTTTGTTTATTTTTAGGTAATCATGCTTCCTCGTTTGGAAATGTTTAAAGAAATCATTTTCACACCTAGGATAGTTGTCTACAATGAAAGTTTCGTGCCCATTGGAAAAAGGTGCAAAAATATATATGCGTGTGCTATAATTTGGCATGAAGGAATTGCTGGGCGATCAAAAGAAGACTTAATATCAACCTTTTATGCGTTCTTTCTTGCTAATAGAGTGTGATGACCACGAAAAAAGACTTTACGCGATTTTATTAAAAATAAATATGGAATAAAATTCGGAATAAAATTAGAATAAAAATTTATTAAAATATTATCAGATTCGGAAAAATTAGAATTTTATAAAATTTATGAAGAAAAATATTTAAAAAAAAAAAAACTAAAAATAAATAAAAATTATTTAAATAAATTTCAAAATTATTTAAATAATTAATTAAATTAAAAAGAATTTTTATCAAAAATTTAAATGAATAAAATCGGAATTATCTAAAAAAAAATGACAAAATTTTCCTAAGTCCAGAAATCGGAAAAATATCACGAAAAATTCAGAAAAATTCGGAAAAAATCGGGAAAAATCAGGAAAAATCTAATTAACACGGATATAAACTATAAAAAATTTTAGAAAAATTTTAAAGTAAAAACTCACGTTTATTTCCACAAAAAGGAGAATAATCCAGAAATCGCACAACACTTCAAATTTCACTTTATCATCGCACATGGTCAGGTGAACGGAATAGAAACGCGAGCGCGGACGCAACATAACTGACCCGGAAAAATGCGCGATGACCAACGACGCCTACCCTCTCTCCTTAACAGAAAGGGTTTTCACCCCATTTTTGATACGAAGACGCGGAATTAACCGGATGAATCTGGAAACGGTCGACCTAAAAACGCAGGTGTTCAATAGGGGTTTGATGATGCAACCCCATGACTCATCGCCACCCAGGGAGGTCGCGTGGGCTGATTCCTGGAAATAAGGAGGGAAAATGAACACCTGTGACCTAAAAAGGGTAAATTTAAGCGACTTTCGCTCTTAAAGACCAATAAATAATCGGAAAATGACACTTATTCTCGGAAATAAGATGAATCATAGGTAATAAAACTGTCACAGAGGGATTTTGGGATGGAAAAGTGGGCGGAAAACTGACTATTTAAGCGCACCCGATTTCCAGCTATAGTCAGTCAACTCGCGGAAAAGCTAAAAGACGGAACCGGAATCTATGTACGTGGAAAATAAAGTGATTAAGTGAAGTGTCGTAATTGGCAAGGAAAATTAATGCCAAAAAGCTTATTGTGAAAAGGTGTCTGAAAATTGTGAATTTTGGGTAGAAAAGTATTTTAAAAAGTAATTTTAAAAGTTGGAAGTAAGTGTTTGTGGCCCAATAGTTAGAAAAATCCGCTGTAACGAAAGTTGTTAAATATAAGTTGACTCCGGAATAGCATAAGAATAGTGATGTCTGAAGGTTTTTAAGGTTTTACTGGGACAAGTTATTGAGAGTGTTGTCTCAGGTCCGGTAAAACATAAAATTAAGATTGAAAAGTTTGTGGATATTTTAATGAAATAAATCAAGTGTTTGTCAAAACTTATAAATGCGTTTTTGATTGACGAGGAGACCAAGAGTACAGTCTAAAAATAATAACAACAACAGTAGGCAAGTTCAAGTTCATTTATTTTGAGAATAAAATAAAGAAACGTAGTCAGGTTCTGCTAGCACAGGAATCTTCCGAATCTCGCAAGAGTTTTATATTATAGCCACCACCCTGTATTAAGAATTTAGACCGCTCGGATTCAAAACATCAACCTGCGATACCGGAAGTGTACTTGGCAACAGGTGCTCTGACGATATCGTTTCCCTTTAAAAATACAGAGTGCGCCCGATAACAAAGGCAGGGCACGCTTTAGGTGGGCTGGGTGCTATAACTGGTGTCCGTTGTGTGGGGTTATTGTTATTTGTTTCTGGATTTTGGATTTTCCGGAACAAAAATAAATAGAAGATTCCTACTTGAGGATACCACCGCAGAAAGTGCTCGCAGAAAAATTTTAGCAAAATGACGACTACAAATACAACGACCACGACAACCACAGGAACAGCCACAGGATCAAGCCCTCGAGTTCCTGCAAGCCATGGAAACATCATGATAGGATTGGATTCATTACCGACCTACGATGGAACAACGTCAGTAGATGACTTTTTGACAATAGTAGAAGGAACAGGAACACTTGCAAATTGGACAGACACACAATTGGTAGCTATTACGTTTTTAAAATTACGAAGTAAGGCCAAACAGTTTTTAGATTCCGAGCCGAAATTAAGAGATACAAAAAGTTGGGTAACACTTAAAGAAGGATTAAAGGATCAATTTAAAAGGCAGTATGTAAAAGGAGCCGCCATGAAAAATTTTATAGAGTGCAGACAAAGGTCTGGAGAAACTTGTAGGCAATATTTGACGAGGTTAAAATTATTAGGTAACCGAACAGTAACCTTAACAGGAGACCCTGTACACGACGATCCCATTATAAATAAATTAGAAGAAGACATAACCACACAGTTTACCTTAGGATTAATGATGCCCATAAAACAAAGGGTTTTGTCAGGAAATCCCCAATCGTTAGATGAAGCGTTAAAAATAGCCGAGAGAGAAGAAAGCATCGAAAATTTAATACATCCTTTTCGAGGAAAAGAATGCAGACTGGTGACCAGCACAGCAACTACGGATTCTAGAAATTATAACAACATGAGAAATAATCAATGGAAATGTACCAAGTGTCAAAGAAAAGGTCACACAGCAAACTATTGTTGGGCGAAAGATTCGAAAAATAATTCATCAGGAAACTGTGGAGGTCAAAATAGTAAGGAATGGCAAGGAAACAATGTTATGAAGAAAGGACCTGACAGGAGATGTTATAACTGTAAGGAAATTGGACACTTTGCCAGGACATGTCCTAGAAACAGGACGAATGCCGTTCAGAAAAGACCAGGGTTAAATGGGAACGCAGCCGAATTTCAACCCCTGAATTCGACTGCCATAACCCAGGCAAATTGGGATTAAATAAGTCGTCGAACGTAGGGATATTTACGTGCTCAAAGCAAGGAATTCCAAAACCGTGCAGCGTCATCAAGGTAAGAATTGATGGTAAGCCATACCTCGCCTTGATCGATTGCGGAGCCGTTGTATCCCTAATCAAACCTGAAATTGCTCAGGGGGTCGTAAATAGGTCAAATATTAGTTTAGTAGATATTCAGGGAAATAGGATACCTACAGCAGGAGTAGCAGAAGTATCGATAGAATTTCCTGGGAATATAGAGATTCAGCAGAAATTGGTTGTTATAGAAACGTATAGTTTCCAGGCGGATATTCTTTTAGGAATGGATTTTTTGAGAAAATATGGAGTCAAGATAGACTGGAGCAACAATTGCATGTATGTATTTGAAAGTGTCATACCTATGATGGAGGAACAAGGCACGGATGAAATGGAAGCAAGACTTGCTTGGTTGGAAGCTGAGGTAAAAGAAATTAAGGAGAGATATTTGGAAAAGAAAAAAGGAAATAAAGAAAAAAGGATTGTATCACAAGCTAATTCAATGGATAGTCCTGCGTTACTACCAATAACGCCAGGATATAGTTTTCAAGTGATTGGTAGTCATTTGGATTCTAGTGATGATCAACAAACTAAGAAAAGTGGAGAAGTTTGTGTACCATCCAGGAATACTGCAGATTCCAAGAATATTGTAGCGATAAGAAATTCCAAAGATCTCCTAGAAAAGAACCGAGCTTCCAATGAATTTTTGGATGGGAATGTGTCCCAGGACTTTGGAAAAATGAGAGTTTCCAAGGAAATTTTGGATGGGAGAGTGTCCCACGATTTTGAAAAAAGGAGGGTTTCCAGTGAATTTTTGGATGGGAATGTGTCCCACGATTGTGAATGGAAAAGAGTTTCCAATGAATTTTTGGATGGGAGAAGGTCCCACGATTTTGAAAACAGGAGGGTTTCCAGTGAATTTTTGGATGGGCAAGTGTCCCAAGGATTTGAAGAGAGGAGAGCTTCAAAGGAGTTGTTAGAAAGAAAAGTTTCTACGGAGTTAGTAAATACTAGTACTCAGACCAAGGAAATGGTTGAGAAGAAGTTTTCAAGGGAGAAAACGGAAGGAGAAAATTTGTTGAAGGAAAACATGGAAGAATTATTTACCGAAGCAGAACAAAATAGTGCAATAATTTCTGTGCTTGAAGACTTAGTCATACCTCCAATGACTCAAGCAGTTTTTCCGGCGAACTTGAAAGGTCTAGCGAAAGTTTCTACACCATTCATGGTTTTAGAACCAAGTGACGGAGTGCCGACAGGGTTACTCGTCGCCCGAGTGTTATGTAAAACGAGTAAGACTATTCCGATGAGAGTTGCGAATGTAACGGAGAGAGAAATAAAATTAAAACGAAGAATGATTATTGCCAAAGCGTATGAAACTGAACTCAAGGAAAATGGAAAAGAAAATGGGAAATTAGCCATAAGAAAAATAAGTGAACAAGAGTATGAAGAAGTTTTAAGAATCCTCGAATTGGATAAAAATGTGTCAGAAGAGAGAATTAAATTGAAAGACTTGATTATTGAATACATGGATATTTTTAAAATGCCAGATCAGAAACTTAGTTGTACATCACATGTGACACATAGGATCATCACAGAAGACGTTCCTCCTATTTTAAAACGGCCATACAGGGTGCCATACCACAGACAAGAGATTTTAAAGAAAGAAATACAGAATTTACTCGATGACGGAGTTATAGTAGAGAGCCAATCGCCCTGGAGCTTCCCGGCTATACTAGTGGAAAAGAAAAGACATCCAAATGAAGATGGAGTACAATGGAGACTAGTAGTGGATTTTCGCCTGCTTAATGATATTACCAAGGCAGATTTTTACCCCCTCCCCAATATTAATGAATCATTGAATAAATTAGCAGATGCTAGCTTGTTTTCTACGATGGATTTAGCATCAGGATACTTCCAAGTACCTATGCATGTCGATGACCAGGAGAAGACTGCATTTTCCACTCCAGATAATCATTACCATTTTCTGCGCATGCCTATGGGTCTCAAGAATAGTCCAGCAACATGGTCTAGAATGATGAACCATATTTTAGGAAAATTGACATATACTGAGTGCCTAGTATATTTAGATGATATTATCGTATTCTCAAAAGATATTGATTCACATTTGGAACGATTGAGACACGTGTTTGAAAAGTTAAGAGAAAGTAATTTAAAGTTAAAACCAACAAAATGTCATTTTATGAAGAGAGAGATCGAATACCTGGGACATCTTATTAAAGATGGAGGTTTTACAACAAGTCCGAATAAAACTAAGATTATTGAAAATTATCCGATACCTAGAAATGTAAGAGAAATTAGAGCATTTCTTGGCCTGTGTGGATTTTATAGAAAATTTGTTAACAATTTCGCAAAAATAAGCCAACCATTAACGATGCTCACGAGGAAAAATATAAAGTATCATTGGGGATCAGAGCAACAGGAAGCGTTTGTTAAACTGAAAAGAGCGCTAGTGACTCCTCCCCTATTGCGCCATCCAGATTTTGGGAAGAATTTCATAGTAAGCACCGATGCAAGTGCTACAACTGTAGCAGCCATTTTATCACAAGTCTACGACGGAGTAGAGCTGCCGATTTGTTACTCTAGTCGCACCTTAAATTCAGCAGAAAGAAATTACAGCGCTACAGAACGAGAATGCCTTGCTGTAGTCTTTGCAATAAAAACATACCGAAATTATTTGACAGGTACGCATTTTACCATAACGACAGACCACCGACCGTTAAAATACCTGTTAACTATTAAGGATCCAAGTTCTAGGCTCGCCAAATGGGCTATGTTTTTACTAGAGTACAGCTTTACGATAGTTTATCGGCCAGGAACGCAAAATAGCAACGTGGATGCTTTGACGCGATTAACAACAGAGGATGAAATCATGGATAATAAGGACGCCGCAATAAATAAAATAACTAACACCGAAAATAACGATATTGTTCCCGTCATTAGTGTAATATGGAGTAAAAGAGAACTGCATGAAATGCAACAAAAGGACAATTATATAATGGAAATTTTACAGGCTTTACAACCGGAGGATGAACAATATTATGTGAGTGAGGAAGGTATATTATATCGGAAAAGAAAAGATGATCAAAGACATGACGTAGTTATGGCGCCAAAAACGATAGTTCCTGATATTTTACAACTATACCATAGTTCGATATTTGGAGCTCACCCAGGACAGAAGAAAACACAGCAGCTAATAAAGCAAGATTTTTATTGGCCCACTCTAAGGAAGGATGTTATAAATTATGTAGAGCAGTGTAGATCTTGTAACCTCAGAAAAACGAACTATCAACCACCTACAGAATTACAGGAGAATCTTATTCCATCAAGACCCTGGGGAAGGATATCTCTGGATCTGGTGGGACCGTTAAATAAAACTGTCAATAATAATAAATATATTTTGACATGTGTGGATTACTTAACAAGATATCCCGAATGTGTACCACTGCCTGACATAAAAGCAGACACAGTAGCTAGAGCTTTTGTGGAACATATTATTTGCCGTTTCGGAACACCTAGAGAGTTAATTACGGATTGTGGAACGCAGTTTTTAAGCCAACTGTTTTGTGAAATATGTTCTTTACTAAAAATTAGAAAGTTAAAAACAACTCCTTACCATCCTAGTGGAAATGCTGTTGTCGAAAGATTTCACAGGACTATAAAGACAATGATCGGACATTTTGTTAGTGATTATAATGATAGTTGGGATGAAATATTACCATATTGCTTGATGGCATATAGAAATTTGCCACATGAAGGAACTGGCATGTCACCTTTCTATGTCACATATGGAAGAGATATGGAATTACCTATCCATTTAACTATACGAGAGCAACGTGTAAAGTATGACATCGATGAAAATTATGTAAGCGAATTTATAACGAGAATGAATAGTGCGCATGAATTAGCCAAGAAAAATTTAGAGCAAAGCATTAAGATACGATGTGAAAAGCATAATATGAAGAGAACAAGAAAATAATTTCAATTGGGAGACTTAGTTTATTTATTCACGCCAGCAATCACGGGTAAAAAGTTAGCTAAAAAGTTTTATAATAAATGGAGCGGACCGTATAGAATTATAGAAAAGAAAGGTCCCGTTACTTTCAAAATAAGGGCACCAGGAGAGAAAAAGGAACAAATGGTACATGCGGATCGGTTAAAACCATGTAAGGAAACCGACGTTTTCAGAGAAAGCGTGAGGTTAAAACAGGACGAAAATATGGAAGAAGGTATTGAGAAAATAGAAAATAATGATCAGATAGAAGGCGAAGAGGAACGCAATGATCTAGAGGAGAACGAGCGAGTTCAAGACAATATTGAGGAATTTCTAAATTTTGGTAGGGAGAATGAACCCTTAATTATGGTAGAAGAAGAAGACGAAAACGAGAGCGATGAGACGCAAAATGAAACGGAGGAATCACATGAAACAGAGGATTCATCTGAAGAGGAACCAGAACCAGTATTGCCAGAGCCTAGGCGCACGCGTACTAGAGAAATTCGAATGCCTCGAAGGTTCCTAGATTACGAGATAGATTAAATAATATTATTACCGGAGTCAACTAGAATAGGAAATATTAGTTAGAATTAAAAATAGAGTAACATAGTGTTTGTTACAGAAAGGAAAATTTTGAAATGGAGAAAAGGAGAATTAATGGAATAATCCTAATTATTGCTATGATGCAAATGTTAGATGCTAGTTTGATAGCATACGATTGTAGAAACCCGTCTACGAATATAACGGCGATTTCACTAAAGGATGTTAGTAATTGTCCAGATCCGGACTCAGGATATTTTAAGGAGAATACTCATATTCAAATTATAGAGCGAAAGAAGTTCGCATATGTGCATGTATATTCATGTTTAATCGAAATAAATAGACTTATTTCGTATTGTGGCGCATTTTCGCACGAATCAGCCGTCGAAGGAGGACTTTCGAGCTATTTGTATGAAATCAGTCCAGAAGAATGCCGAAAAACCCATGTGTTTCGCCAGTTTAATGGATTAAACGGACATATCATAAATAAATTAAAACTTAACGCTACTACATCTATTTCACTCACATTAGCAGGAAAGATAGATGGTAAGCATAATTGTGAGGGAACACAGTATATAGAGGAGAATAAAAAATGGAGTAATGTAATAGTCCAGGCGGACGTAAAAATAATATTAAGAGATTACTATACGAAAGTAACTTTGGATACGAATGAGATACATTTACAAAATGGACTCAAATGTCCTTATCTCCCAGGAGAATGTACAGATTATGTAATGGACTGACTATTTGGGAACAAAACAAACCAGATGCGTGTAGTGAGTACACTTTAATTTATGAAGGGCCATCTACCTTTATACAAGAAAAAGGAGAGAAACCAAACATGTATGTCGTAGTTGAGGAAAAAACGAAAGTATTTGCAATACAAGTACTTACCACAGAGAATATTTGCGGTATGAAAATATGGAACAGTGAACATCCACGACTTTTTATGTACCGAAAGGAGACTGCTATAGAACAGACACCGTTTTCTAAAATGACAGAAAATAGAGATGCAGACCTTCTTACATATGTGAACACAAAATTTCTTTATGTGGAACAATCATTTAAGAGATCCATTAACGAATTGTATACGCAAACTGTGCACCGTAGATGTTTATTACACAGAGAAGTGTTAAAAAATCGTTTAGCTATGGCCTCTATTAACCCAAACACGATAGCTAGTTTAATTAAAAACCAATTAGGATTTGTCGCAAAAGCCAGTGGAGAAGTATTGTATATTCTTAAATGTGTACCTATACCCGTGCAGATAAGACGAACTGACCATTGCTATTTAGAATTGCCAGTCAGCACCAATAACCAAAGTTTATATATGTCACCAGTGACCAGAATATTGCAAACGTATGGTACAGAAACTGAATGCAACGCTATTATACCAGCCTTATATCAGATAGATGGAATATGGACCGGATTTAACCCATTTCCAAGTCATGGAATTACTCCACAAGAATTGAAAGTAGACCTTGAATTACCACCAAGTTTTAAAACAATAAAAAACCTTGGAGCAGGAGGGCTCTATACTTATGAAGAAATAAGACACGCACAAGATTCAATAATGTTCAACTCGGAACGCAGTGCGCTGGATAATATTCTAGTACGTAAATTTGCAGGACAAAATATACATACGCAAGGCTTTTCTACACTAAGTTTATTCAATAAAGAGGAACTTGAAGAGATAGCTAACTCCACGATTAAGAAATTGTATGGATACTTCACTATCATAGGTGACTTTACAAGTGGTTTTATTGGACTATACTTTATATTCAGAATAATAAAGTATCTGATCGAAGTTTTATTAAATATGCTAGCTATTCATAAGATATCTGGATGCACACCATTTTTGATGGCTTCTTGTTGGGACACACTGACGCTTTTCGTTCTACACAATAGACAAAATAAACAATATAGCCAGCAAAGAGAGAACGAGCAAATCCCAACATATAAGTCCGGACAAGACCCTGCCTGCCATCTACCGCCAGAAGTAGCAAAGGTTGCCAAAGCATCGAACAAGCATGTTACGTTCAATATAGAAAACGAATTAGAGGAGAAAACGAAACAGGCGACAGCCCCGGCGATCAATAAGCAGACCGACTACGCCGCCTTACGTCAGGATATGAAAAGAATACCAAAACTCAACTGGAGTTTATTCGGGAAGGAACGAGCTGAAATGGTGTAAAAGGAAAATCAATAACAACTCACTACCGACATCTAGGTTAAGGAACATTAAAGTATGCATAGTCAGATAGAAATTCAGAAGAAAAAAGGGAGTAAACTAGTACAAATTAAATAGGGGACACTACCATATATGAAAAGAAAAATTTAAAAGAACTTTATGAATTCCAGCGGAAACGATGTAAGCTATTACGGGACGGGATATGAATAAAAATACATAATATATTATGAAACATGTATAATACAAGGGATGTTGAAAATATATTAGTAAACAAAAACTTACTAATGGGGTTAACTGGAAGGAAGAAAGGTCATTTAAATCTGCTAAGTGGACGATAAATTAGTAAAATCAGAGGAAAATTAGAAAAGGATGTTAATAAATAAGCATATCCTCGAATTAATGAAGTTTAAGATCTAAAATAGATGTTAAATTTCAGGAATAATAAACAACTTAGAACAGATAACAAGAAATTAACTAACAAATTTATCTCTTTAAGGGGAGTAAAAGAACATTTATGGACAAAATTCCCACCCTATTGGGATATAAAAGAGATCGGTAAAGGGACTGATCCAGTTTTTAAAATTTGACTCGCGTGCGTGTTGCCAGTGAAGACTAAAAAAATTTTTTCGTAATAACCAGTGTCACGATAAGTTACGGAACGCGACGAATTTCCTGTAAGACAATAGACGTGTTAACGCGATTAAAAAAAATTTATATCTAAAGACAATCGGACGATTTTTGTTGAACTTTAAATTGCAAAAAAAAAATGATGTGGTTAACTCTATTCGTTTCCTACGCACGCATGGCTATGGGGAATAGGCCATTGGTAAACCAATTGTTACGTCTTGCAATTTACCACCTGAACGATCTGTTCGTTCAACTGGGCAGCAACGCGCCGGTAGACGATGAGTTCATCCCCTTAAGGGCTACAGTAACATTATGGATGGGACTTCTACACGCCGAATATCAGGCCTTCCGCACCGAATGGGCCAGAGCCTACAGCCAGGTATACAACCCACTATTATGCGACTGCCCAAGTTGTCGGCCAGTGGCAATGGAGAACGACCTACTAAATATAGGGAACTTTTGGCAGTTCCTTATACAGCACGGCATGGCCCCCTGTCCGTGCAACGAATGTGCCCAGCGCCCAAACGAGCCTCCGCTAACACCCGTTAGTTTAATACCAGAAATTCCAGTAGAAGAAGATGGGGAGTCGACTATGTCTATGTCGGTCAGCCACCATTCCGGAGAAGAACAGATCCAACCTCCTCAAAATCAGGTCGCCAACAACCAATCTCCTCCGGAGAAGGAAGAAGAAGCTTTCGTCGATAGGGTGACCGCAACAGAGGCTTGGGTCCAGGAGACTCAGCAGTCTCAGTCCGCCTCCAAAGAGACTGAGCCGCAACCATCCACCTCAACTGCCCATGAAACGGAGACCGAACCCGAATATGACGTTTTACATTTCGAAAACTTACGAATGACATTGAAACGGAAGCGTACAGAGCCCGTAAAAACAGAACAGGATTATGAGTAATATGTAAGGAAAATTAGTAATTATATAAGTAGAATAATTTAATTAAGATTAGATTAATTAGCGGGAGATGCTACCCATTAAGATCAATATATAAAACAAACAAAAAAAAAATGAAAATAAGGAAATGAACAAAAAATTTTTATTAACCGCATAAGTTAATTATATATTGATAAATAGTAGTTAGAACCATTTTAGGCTAGTCCATACCTAACATTCCAGGTTTAAACAGTTAATGGTCTAGATAAGTTCTTATATTCTAGAGAAAATAAATATAACCTAATTATTATTAGAAAGTAAATGTACATTAAAACATAACGAGTGAAACTAGTCACTAGTGTATATACGGTAGAAAGGAAAATTAGGAAATAATATTGCAAAATTTTGGGACAGTAGGTATATGGTTGCACATACTATTGACAAAAAAAAATTTATTTAATGAGACAGAAAACCATATACCTAAGATACCGCATTCGTTTTCACGATATAACCTAGAATTAAGGTAACAAAGGTAGCATCCCCTTTTAGGAAGGTTAAGAATCGGACAGGCCATAAAACACTTGCTTCCGCTGCATGCCAACCACCCCGGCAGTGTAAACTCTGTGACAGTCATTGACCTATAAACCGTGACCCAGTAACCGAGTTCAATAGAGGTTACGAAATAAGTTTTAGTCAAAAATATCTTCATTAAGAAGATGATTTTAGTGTTAAGGAGGGAGAGGTGTGATGACCACGAAAAAAGACTTTACGCGATTTTATTAAAAATAAATATGGAATAAAATTCGGAATAAAATTAGAATAAAAATTTATTAAAATATTATCAGATTGAATGCTGGGAATGTGAGTGTTATGGATTGCATAAGCAAGTTGAAAATCATGATAATGATGCCAATTGCGACATATGTCAAAAATGGAACGTTCATAAAGAGAAAGCCATTAATGCTAGAAAAGAATATCAAGAAGACGCCGAAAAACCAAAGGCCACCGACGAACTTATCATATCAGCTGATTTACAAAAGGTAAAATAATTAGGTAGGCTACACTTTTCCTAAGTTCTTATAACTTTTGTTTATTTTTAGGTAATCATGCTTCCTCGTTTGGAAATGTTTAAAGAAATCATTTTCACACCTAGGATAGTTGTCTACAATGAAAGTTTCGTGCCCATTGGAAAAAGGTGCAAAAATATATATGCGTGTGCTATAATTTGGCATGAAGGAATTGCTGGGCGATCAAAAGAAGACTTAATATCAACCTTTTATGCGTTCTTTCTTGCTAATAGAGTGTGATGACCACGAAAAAAGACTTTACGCGATTTTATTAAAAATAAATATGGAATAAAATTCGGAATAAAATTAGAATAAAAATTTATTAAAATATTATCAGATTCGGAAAAATTAGAATTTTATAAAATTTATGAAGAAAAATATTTAAAAAAAAAAAAACTAAAAATAAATAAAAATTATTTAAATAAATTTCAAAATTATTTAAATAATTAATTAAATTAAAAAGAATTTTTATCAAAAATTTAAATGAATAAAATCGGAATTATCTAAAAAAAAATGACAAAATTTTCCTAAGTCCAGAAATCGGAAAAATATCACGAAAAATTCAGAAAAATTCGGAAAAAATCGGGAAAAATCAGGAAAAATCTAATTAACACGGATATAAACTATAAAAAATTTTAGAAAAATTTTAAAGTAAAAACTCACGTTTATTTCCACAAAAAGGAGAATAATCCAGAAATCGCACAACACTTCAAATTTCACTTTATCATCGCACATGGTCAGGTGAACGGAATAGAAACGCGAGCGCGGACGCAACATAACTGACCCGGAAAAATGCGCGATGACCAACGACGCCTACCCTCTCTCCTTAACAGAAAGGGTTTTCACCCCATTTTTGATACGAAGACGCGGAATTAACCGGATGAATCTGGAAACGGTCGACCTAAAAACGCAGGTGTTCAATAGGGGTTTGATGATGCAACCCCATGACTCATCGCCACCCAGGGAGGTCGCGTGGGCTGATTCCTGGAAATAAGGAGGGAAAATGAACACCTGTGACCTAAAAAGGGTAAATTTAAGCGACTTTCGCTCTTAAAGACCAATAAATAATCGGAAAATGACACTTATTCTCGGAAATAAGATGAATCATAGGTAATAAAACTGTCACAGAGGGATTTTGGGATGGAAAAGTGGGCGGAAAACTGACTATTTAAGCGCACCCGATTTCCAGCTATAGTCAGTCAACTCGCGGAAAAGCTAAAAGACGGAACCGGAATCTATGTACGTGGAAAATAAAGTGATTAAGTGAAGTGTCGTAATTGGCAAGGAAAATTAATGCCAAAAAGCTTATTGTGAAAAGGTGTCTGAAAATTGTGAATTTTGGGTAGAAAAGTATTTTAAAAAGTAATTTTAAAAGTTGGAAGTAAGTGTTTGTGGCCCAATAGTTAGAAAAATCCGCTGTAACGAAAGTTGTTAAATATAAGTTGACTCCGGAATAGCATAAGAATAGTGATGTCTGAAGGTTTTTAAGGTTTTACTGGGACAAGTTATTGAGAGTGTTGTCTCAGGTCCGGTAAAACATAAAATTAAGATTGAAAAGTTTGTGGATATTTTAATGAAATAAATCAAGTGTTTGTCAAAACTTATAAATGCGTTTTTGATTGACGAGGAGACCAAGAGTACAGTCTAAAAATAATAACAACAACAGTAGGCAAGTTCAAGTTCATTTATTTTGAGAATAAAATAAAGAAACGTAGTCAGGTTCTGCTAGCACAGGAATCTTCCGAATCTCGCAAGAGTTTTATATTATAGCCACCACCCTGTATTAAGAATTTAGACCGCTCGGATTCAAAACATCAACCTGCGATACCGGAAGTGTACTTGGCAACAGGTGCTCTGACGATATCGTTTCCCTTTAAAAATACAGAGTGCGCCCGATAACAAAGGCAGGGCACGCTTTAGGTGGGCTGGGTGCTATAAGAGATATGAAAAAAATAACGATTTGGTTGGACAATTGTTCTTCCCAAAATAAGAATTGGACGTTGATAAGTTTTTTCATATATGCTGCTAATTCCTTAGAAATTGCCCTTGAAGATTTGGTCATTAAGTACTTTGCTGCCCTGCTAAGCTGAAAGGTCCTATCTGACCAAATTTACATTTTTGTCCTAAAGACATGATCTGGTAGAGGAAAATATTTTTCAACTGCCTTACAAAGCTAAACTGGCCTATCTATTCAGTAAATAGCGATTTTGTAGTGCCATCTATTGTCCTATCTCTCAACTAAAAGCACATTACAAAGTACAGCGTCCTATCTGTTAGCTAAAAATCTGAACAGTCCTATATGGCATATAAAAGTGTTATTTTACAATGCAAATCGTGTCCTATCTGTCACATAGGACTGTTTAGATTTGTAATTGTTAGATAGGACGCTGTGGATTGTAATATGCAATCATAACCTGAAAAACGTATGTCATTGCCAGTTTTGTCGTCCACGTGTATGTGCAGCGAATATTGTTAATCTATTGCCACAAGTATTGCAAAGTAAGTAAATAATTATTTATTTTTTGATAGTGTGATTGTAGAACACTCCTGTTTTTGAAAATAACTCGGATGTTTTATGAAATGCTTGCAGACGGACTGTTATTTCCAAGGTCTTTAAATAAGACATGTTATGACGTTGCTGCTCAATCAATGAACTGGGCACTAGTAAATTGTTAATTCTACCCATTTATAAATAATATTACTGCCCCTTTCACCTTATAATTTATATCGTATTTACACATTTTTAAAGGATTGAAATTGTTTCAGTCTTGAAGATGCACGCCTCGACCAGTCGTGGACATCGAATCGTTACTCTTGCACTAAATCAACAACTAAGACAACGTATAGTTGCAAGTAAAAAAAACTTTAAAACCATAGCAACAGTTTGCGATGATCCTGATTACCACCCCACACAAGATGATATTTGTAACCAGTCCTCGTCATCCTCAAATGAGGACTCTGCTGAAAATGTTGCTATTTGTAACCAGTCCTTGCCCTTAAATGAAAAAAGTCGTGAAAGTGATAGTTGCCAATCTAATTTTATAGGCATGCTTGATAAGGAAGGTGCAACTGAAGAAGGTGAGTCAGCGTATCAGTTAGCAAATTCCATAGTCGAATACATAGTTGGTCTGGCCATTGATAATGCTGAAAAGAATCGCAAGTCTATCTATACAAAGAAAGGAACTATGAGAAAAAGAAGAATATTTGATACGACAACGGCGGAAAGAAAGAAACAGAAAAGGTCATCTATCACAAGCGATCACAAAATTGAGAAACCTTGCGATAAGAATGTCTGTATACTAAAGTGTTCAGAAATAATAAACGAACTGAGACAAATAGACATTAATAAGCAGTATTGGGATCTTGAAAAGCAGTCTCAACGTTTGTTTGTGCACAGTTGCGTGAAGAAATTATCAAAAAAAAAGTTAACTGTCGGTCCAGTATCACGTCGCAGTAATACATTCAAATATTATCTAAGAGATTGTAACGGGTTAGAAGTACAAGTGTGCAAAACATTCTTCCTAGCTACATTCGGCTATGCCAAAAATAATGATAGATTTTTAAAGAATATAAGAGGAACTGAGAAGAATGTAATTGCTCCCGAACAAGACAAGAGAGGGCATCGACCAGCTTTAAATGCCATTGAAAAACAACCGATTATTGACCACATCCTCTCTTTTCGGCCTACTATTTCGCACTACCGGAGGGAACACGCACCCAATCGCTTATACTTGCCATCAGATATTACAATTGTATTGATGTATAATAATTATAAAGCAAATAATCCTCATTTTGAAGGAAGTTACGAGATTTATCGCCAACAAGTCTCGAAGCTGAATATATCATTTGCGCAACTTGGATGCGAAGAATGTTTCCAGTGTGCAGCATATAATCTTCACAAGACTGAAGCTAATCATGCTAACCCAGCGCTTGGGCAAGATTGTGCAGTATGTACAAATTACCTATCTCATAAAATTAAGTATATTTCTGGGAGAACTGAGTATGATAAAGATGCAAAATATCAAGAAAAAAATATCTCAATTGTTAGTTTCGGCAGATCTACAAAAAGTGGTAATGCTTCCTCGGGCTGAGATGTTTAAGGAGGTTATCTTTACAGGGCGGGTTATTGTTTTCAATGAAAGTTTTGTTCCTGTGGGAAAAGGGAGAATCGCCCGACCCTTAGGAGTTCTATGGCATGAAGAAATATCAGGACGAAAGAAGGAAGACATTATTTCAGCTTTCTACGCATTCTTTTTAAAAAATAGAGACAAGGAATCCATCACCATCTGGCTGGACAACTGCGCTGGACAAAATAAGAATTGGTGTCTGTTTAGCTTTTTTGTCTACATAGTGAACGCAGATGAAGTTAACTTGAGAAACTTAACTGTAAAGTACTTTGAGCGTGGGCACACATTTATGTCCGCCGACCATTTCCACCATCAGGTGGAAAGGTCTCTGAAGCAGGCCGGAACTGTTTGGGATTTCAGTGACCACATTCAATGTGTACAGAATGCAACTAAAAATACCGATGTTGTAACACTACAAATAAATAATTTCTACGACTGGAAAGACGTTAGTTCCAAGTACAAATTGCTGAAAACAACACCACGCTTCTATTTGAAAGATATTTCAATGGTAACATTTTCTAGGGGTGAGAGAATTTTAAAATATAAGACCTCCTTTGACATAGAAGAATCAACAGAGCTTAACTTTTTAAATGCAAGTGCATTTAAAAATGGTGTCACACTACCTGCTCCGCGCATACACCACCGTGGAGTAAGTAAAAAAAGAAAGGACCTTCTAATAACGAATTTGCGACCGATAATTCCTAATAACCGGCTGAAATTTTGGCAAGATCTGACTGTCGGAAATGCATCTGACGAGGAAAACGAAGATTTCTAGATTTTTTTAGATCCTTTCTAAGTTTTGTATTTTTTTAAGTTTTGATTATTTGCATGTTATGAATTTAAATTTTTTTAGTTTATCACAGGTTTGTATTTTGCTACTTTGCCATTGTGCTTTGAAAAAAAGTCTTCTATAAAAAGTTGTGTCCTATCTGCTTTTTTTGAATTAATTCCTAAGCTGAACCGTCCTATCTATCAAAAGTCACATAAGCGTAGAATTCATTACTTTCAAAACAAAACTCCTAAATTCTGCCTTTGTAATAAACGCACATGTGAGTTCTGAGTTTGATTCCATTAATATCTTGGATGGCAGGTTAAACTAAAGTATATTGCATTTATCTCAAAATAGTGTATTTGACAGATAGGACCTTTCAGCTTAGCAGGGCAGTTTGAGCCTGGCCATACATTTATGGCAGCGGACTCATTTCATCATCAGGTTGAATTGTCCCTAAAGCGCAAGAATAAAGTTTATGATTTTGATGATTTCTCATCAGCAGTTAAAGAATCAAATTCATCAAAAGTAACTGTTATTGAAATGCAAATTGGACAATTTTTCAAGTGGATGGACTACACTTCCAAGTATAAATTACAGCGCCTCGCTGCAAGAGTTTATCTTAGAGACATTGTAGCACTTTCCTTTAAAAGAGGCAGGAAGGTTTTCTCCTTTAAAACCGAATTTAAAAACGAATTTGAGGAAGTGAAGGACATTTTTAACCAAAAGTTTTTGAAGGGTTCATTGAAAAGGGGTGAACAACGTACCATTTGTCGAGGAGTCAATCAAGAAAGGAAAACAACTTTAATTTCCAAGCTTACATCCCATATCCCTGCCAATCGACTAAAATTTTGGATAGATTTGCCAGTCAGCTCCAACACATATGAAGAAGTTGATGACTAGTTTAACAAGTATTTATACCGCTTTCTTGATTATACTTAATCTTAATTTTGTTATTAATATGTAAAATATTAAAAAGTTTGAATAAATAAATTTGTTGACTTTCTTTGTAAACTTAAAAAATTACAGGGACAAATTTTTTTTAATAAAAATATAGCATTTATACTTAACTAAATAGTCCCATATGCATAATTATCAAATATCTCTTAAACTAAAAAGGTAAAATATAAAATAAGATTAGCAAAACAATTGTATATATTAAAACTATATAGAAGCTAAAAGTTTTAATCGTAAAGACAATATATAGAATCTATAAGAGAGGAAAAATACTAAAACCTAATTATCTTAAAACGCTTATTTTGTAGATAGGACCTCTTGTCTTAGCACGGCAGTATAAGTGTCAATAGTCCTAAGTCACTAAAACTTATAAATGAACACTAATCTTGTTTATTCTTTACTGGTATAATGGTGTAACATAAATATTAACCTTTTTATTATTATTTTCTCGATTGTGATTATTCATGGGAATAATCCTCGTTTGTGCCTACTGCATTGATATATTTTAATATGGTGCTCTTTTAACAAGAGCCTTATTCGGTAGAATTGGTTATAATATCTAAGAAAAATTTTTTATTAGTGTAATTCACAATTTTTTAGGTATTGTATCTTTATGTTTAGATATGCATATAGGTTATATGTAAGAATAGCCCTGTTGGCTAAATATCGCCTATTTGTATATATTTATGATTGAATAAAAAAGACGTTTATTATTATTATTATTATTATTATTATTATTATTATTATTATTATTATTATTATTATTATTATTATTATTATTATTATTATTATATTGTTTTGAGATTATCAAAACCTACTGAGATGAACTCGCTAGGTTTCACAACGTGATCATTTTCACAGAGGACTTGACTAATTTTACAATGTACTAATGAACCTTCCATCACGTTCCTACATTTCAACTTGTTTTTCTTTTGTTTATATTTCTTTTTCTGCTTTAGAATTTACTTAGCTCGTCAATTTTAGATTTTTCAAGAAAAAAAAGTTAGCTTTTCCCTCTTTCTCTGAGAATAGAATTATTAATAAATAATTTTAAAAAGTGTGCTTTGTGTTTTTATGATGTTTGGGCCCCGCACTTCGGGGACTTGGCCCATTTGGTGGGGCAAAGCCCTGCAAAAATTACTTTTTGAAAATGTGTAATATTTAGGCACCTAATAGTCAGACAACACAAGTGTTGTAGCGATATTATCGATAAGATCCATACCTAACACTTCCACCTAAAATAACCAAAAAATACACTGCCCACTTGAAACAATCCTCCTATAACTAGAAATTGCGGGGCTTTACACCCACCTACCCTATTCATGGTCACTATTGGATCTTGGATCAATTATTTATCGAGCGTGTCTAGGGCTTAAATACTTATGAAATGCGGTATACTGAGTGACCACGAACACACGACCTATTTAAAATAAAAATAAATGGTTTTCAATTCCAGTTAATTGTTTTATGCCAAAAAATGTGTTTCTATCCATGAATCCTTCGTCCCAAAAGTAAAATTTTTACCAGCAGTGATAACTAAAATTAGGTACGTAAAATGATTTCATGGTCACCCGGTATATATCAATTTTTATTAATGTTTCTAGAAGTACACGTCAATATTCTGCAGGAATTCTAAAATAATTTATAATCAAAGTTGATCGATAATAATCCAAAAATAAGTTATCTGCCTTGCATAACAGGAGAGAATAAAAAAACATTATCGAAATGACTTGGGTCAGACTGTCAAGGCCTGGGAGTTACCCTGTTTGGCAACTCAAAGTAAGATACTGAAATGTGTCGGGTACAATCACAATAACTTTGTAACTGATGTATTAAAATTGTATATTTAAAATAAATAAAGGCCACCCTGTATAAGGATACATAAAAATAAAGAATTACCTACAACAAATTCTCGGGCTCTTAATGCTGCTGCTACATCCTCGTCGGAATCAGTTTTTGGTACATAGTTATAGCAGGAAAAAGCCATTCCAACATCTCCTAAAAATATTCAAAAAACAACAAAATGAATAGAAACTATTCACAGTTCAAAATTCTGATAAGCGAATTCCTTATGGCCACGTCGCTCGTTAATCTGTCCAGCATATAATAATATAAATCTGCAAACGTTTTCGTTTTGTAATTCAAAGAATCAAATGATTTCAGGACGCCTTAGTTGTAATTCAGATTAAGCAAATGCATCTTGAAACGTATCAGATCTAATCCAGACAAATCGATTGTTGTTAAGAAACTGTTAGATGTAGGAAAGGTCCCTAATTTGGACCGGATCCTAAATTAGGCCATTGCTTGCCAATTCCTAAATAAATGGACTCACACGCCATCTCTTAGTCGACAATTATAGGTCATATGATATTTAGCGGCAACATGCACGCAGCGATTAGTCGATTAGTTAGAGTCTATATTAACGACAAAATCATACGTGTTTCTACTGTTATTTTCTTTATGTTTTCTTATATTTGTACGAATACATGCATATAAATGAAGTTTTTTTTATTTTGTCTTGTTATACGGCTTACCTGATATTTGCGAAAACCACGTTTTAAGGGTGAAAATTGTAGGTATGTTAGATTATAGTTTCCTGAATTGAATCACTTCTAGTTCCTGTTGGATCACTTCGAATTAAGCAACTTTTTGTTTTATGCTTAATATGTCAAAACATGGAAAATATGGCAAACGGGACGAGGAATACATGAAAAAAGCCTTAATTTAATACCAAAATAGTGTTGCATGTTTAAATAAAATAGCTAGGCGATGTAAGATACTCGAGGCAACGTTAAAAAGAAGAATTGAAGACAGAAACAAAAATATTCATGGGAGTGATATAAATTTGGATGCGCTTCAGATCTTCCACCAGGAAGAGATAGCCAAACTTGAGAAGAGTTACTCGTAGTGATTTAAGAAAAGTCACATATGATGTTGAAAAAAGCAAATAAAATTCCTCTGTCTGAAGAATGGTGGTATTATTGTGTATTATATATATAGGATTTAACAAAGAAAAAGTTATAAATTTCTTCTATTGCTATTCTTTAAAGTGAAAATAACTTCTGTCCATCTTAGATATATAATGTCGATGAGAACGGCCCTTCTACAGTCCAAAGACCACGAAATTGGGCAAAGAAGAAAGCATTAAATAAGATCTCTTACAAGCGGGGGACGCGGTGGGGAAAATACAACATTGTTTGTTCGGGTTTGCCAAGTCATGTAAAAATACAAAAGTTCTGTTAATAATGGATTAAACCACACAAAAAATCACGAAGCGATAATACTAGCTAGGGTTTGTTCGGGTTTGTTCGGGAGAGAGAGGAAGGAGATATAACTATTGGTAATTTCGTTTTGGTTAAATTTAAAACCAAAAATAAAGACGTGCACTACATGGCAATTATAAAAGGTTTATTACCTAATGATGAATTTTGTGTTTCCTATCTTAGACGCAAGGGAAATAAATTCGTTTATCCAGCAGTTCCGGAAATCAATAATGTGGAAAAGAAAGATATTGTTTTAAAGCTACCACCCTCAGCTCCGCTTGCAGGAACTTCTAAAGCAGCAGATGTTTTTGCCGTTCCAATAGATTTTGATAGATATTTAGTTCGTTAATATGTTCTTGCATGTTCAATGTGTTTTGGATTTTGTAGCCTATTTTTAACAAAAACTATTATTTTATATTAGCACTTCTTTGCCTAAGTTTTGCATAAATTAAAATTTAGTTTAGAAATTAATGTTATATTTTGTAGTTCAGTTCAGTTCAGTTCAGTTTAAAAAAAATAAAAATATTTTGTCTCATTTTCTCCCTTAATGTATCATTTTTGGTTTAGAGGACGGCACAACTGTTTAAACATGCATTTGATAATTGTCTCATTTTTAACCTGGCATGTCTCATTTTTAACCTGGCATGTCTCATTTTTACACTTTTTGTAGGTTAAATATGAGACACAGTTTTTATTTTTTTCACTTTTATAAAGAACATTTTTATACGTTTTAAAGCTTTTAATAGTTTTCTCATCATCATTTACTTCCCATAAATTTTTTATCAATTCCTTTAAGGGAGTCTAACACACACAAAAAGGAACGTTTTAAAAAATGTCTCATTTTTACCCCACTTGACCCTACCCAAATTGCGCATCTGTTCAGGCAGAGCCGGATTACAAATTTTATTTACCTGAATTATTATACAATTTTAAGTAGGTGTCTCCTTAACTCAAAATAACAATAACTCAATATGTAGATAGTTCTATTTGCAAGCCGACCCTGCACCCATTTATTGCGGTTTGCAGATGTTGGGACCAAACAATCGGCTTTACACAGGTCGGAAATTGATTTATTGCAGTAAAGGTTAACGATATAATATAAACTATACTATGCTACTATTCCAAACAGCAATGTTGATGATGGTTGCGAAAAAACGAAACGTCGAATCAAAATTTTTATTAAATCACCTTATAAGGAGAAAAAGTGGCAATGAGAATCTAAAATTTATTTTCCCATATCTCTTCAAATAGAATCAGAAAACAAAAAATCTTTTTCGGTTTTGCCCAAATATCTTAGGATTTTTTTTTATTTGAAAACAACGTTGCAAACCTCACTAATGCGTAATTGTATTTCCTATGCTTGTGCATTCGTACCCGGGACATCCTGTATATTAAACCAGGAGGGAATTTTTTGCAATTATCTGGCCACACAGACATGTTCTAAATCATAGCCGGGTTGAATCAGGTAATCATTATCTGTTTTGCAATAAAATCGAAGATCCTTAAAAATAATTTACTATTATTAATTATATTAACTATTTATATCGCCTAATAATGATTTAGTTGCGTGATCAAATATTAAATGGTTTTTGAAGTTTATCGCTTTAAAATAGGTAACTATCCACTTATCGTCATTAGATAAAGCTGTTAAATTAGACTATAGAGTTTATGAATCTCAAAATTAAGTAGGACTAGAAAAATTATGGATCAGCTATAAATTTCTACAAACTGAAAACTTTCCACCTCCGGTAAATAATATTAAATATCGAAAATACACTTCAATTTTATTGTAAGAGAGGACGCATTTAAAAAATATTTGCAGTCGTTGTGGTTTAACCTCCTTACAGGAGTAGATGTTACCCTTAAAGGGGCGTTAAATGGCACATATTTTTAAAGGGCATAAACACATTCGCTGCCAAGCTAAATTTGTAAAAGCTGTTTGCCACGCAAGGCGACAAGATACGTCAAATCCAAGGTTAGTTGCTTGGGTAAAGGCGGTGGTCGGGTGTGTGGCCTGAATTTCTATCACTACAGCGTTTTGGCTTATTGTGCACCCCAATCTTGTTAGATAATATGTTGTTCCTTCTATGAGGTCCAATTATCTTCTACTACATTTATCATGCGGGAGGTTGTCACCACATTGAATATTCCGAGATAGAACTCGAGGCTTCTGCGCGTTAGCGCTTCGCAGCTGTATATGACATGGGAGGCAGCTTCATCCTCTACGCAGCAGAGTATCCATTCAATGGGTTCATTGTAGTGACCTATAGGTTGAAGGTGTCTTCTTAAGTCACATTATCCTGTTAGCACGCCGATAACTTGTCTCTGGGACCGCGTTTGGAGTCGGATCCCATTCGATAGTTTCTTCGTGGGTTTACCTATTGCGGCTGTTTACCTATTGTGCTTATATACCATACCATCGGAAAAGATGTTGTTTTTGCGCCAATCTATCTAATGTTATATTCGTTGCAAGTTTTAAAATCCTGAAGGCGGGCTTTGGACCCTTGAGATGTTGAGCAGATCCAGCTCTCGCTAGTTCGTCTGCTCTTTCGTTACCTATTATCCCTGAGTGACCACGAATCCACAAGAGTTCTACGTTGTTCCCTCTGGCCGCCAATTCTTTCAGATTATTAAGTTACTCCAGTAGGGTAGACCGGGGACAATTGAAACAGGGAACAATAGAAACAACCGCCATATTGAAAGGATTTCGGGCTTAAAATCGCCCACGGTTGTACCAAACGAAGCGCCTGTAGATGCCGCACGTATCCATCAGTCGGCCACTGACGGTAGTTCCAAGCGGATGTGCGCGTCTTTGATAAAATAATTTCCCGCTACTGAAGTAAACTTTTTCATTGTTTAAAAAAGTGTGACGAAAGAAGTAAAAACGTAAGTATCCAGCTTCCACCTTTTTACTAGTTCGTTTGGTATATCTGTTTTTGCCAGGACAGGTTTAATTGTGACTATTATCCAGGAGTAAGAAAATATTTTAGTGTTTACTTTAAAATGTGTTGCGGGGACAATTGAAACAGGTGGCTTGGGGGACGGTTGAAACGTGTCCCCATGGTGTTTTTTTTATGTTACTGATATTATACGTTATGGAAGGGTATCTTACGGTCTTTGTTTTATTTTAGAATGCCACGAGTAAGAATAAGAAAAACAGAGAGAGGTTTGAAATCTATTTTGGCGTATGAAGAAGCGTATGAAGATGTTACCAAGAACAGCGCATCGATAAGGTCTGCATAAGGCAGCTAAATTTAAGCTTCACTATGTGTCATTAAGTAGATTTATTAAAAAGAAAAAGCAAACAATTGAGCAAGGATCCAGTATTCCTGCTACGATGGGTTATCATTGTGTGAGACGGGTATTTGACGTAAACCAGGAGAAAAGCATTGTTGAATATATAATCAAAGCAGCGCATATATTCTATGGATTATCGCCTAAAGAAATTCGTAAATTAGCCTTTCAATTGGCTAGGAAATATTCGTTGAACATGCCTGATACTTGGAGACAAAATACCATGGCAGGAGTGGATTGGTTCTCTGGATTTATGAAGCGCAACCCAGAACTTGCAATCCACTGCGCTCAAGTCACGAGTCTTTCCAGAGCAACTAGTTTTAACGTCACGAGCGTAACACTTTTTTTATGACAACCTGGCTAACGTAATGGACAGATACAAATTTGAACCAAAAGGTATCTATAATATCGACGAGACAGCGGTCACAACGGTCCAAAAACCTGTTAAAATTGTAGCTAAAAAGGGAACCAAACAGGTGGGCTCAGTAACATCAGGGGAAAGAGGAACGCTGGTTACCGTAGCTGTAAATGCTATCGGTAACAGTGTACCTCCAATTTTTATTTTTCCACGGTTAAGATACAAAGATCACTTCATCCGTGACGGTCCAGTGGGGTGTATTGGAGCAGGAAAGGCGAGCGGCTGGATGCAAGAAGACGAGTTCTTGATATACCTCAACCATTTCCAAAAGCATACTAATGCTTCAATAGAAAATAAAGTGTTGCTGTTACTTGATAACCATCAGTCACACATAAGTATACGATGCTTGGACTTCTGTAAAGAAAATGGCATTGTCGTCTTGTCATTTCCTCCGCATTGTTCCTACAAGTTACAACCGCTAGATCGATCTGTCTACGGTCCTTTTAAAAAGGCTGTAAATTCAAGTTGTGATGCTTGGATGAGAAATAATCCAGGCAAGACGATGACGATTTACGACATTCCCAGCATAGTCAAACTAGCTCTGCCATTGGCCCTCACACAATCACATGTCGTAGCTGGATTTATTTGCACCGGAATATGCCCCTTTAATAGGGGCTTATTTACGGAACTAGATTTTGCTCCTTCATATGTTACCGATAGACCAGCTCCTCACAATACAACTCCGAATGCCACCAAAGTTGTACCAGAAGCAAGCACCACAGAAGCTCTGCCGTCTTCTGACAGCGCTAGTGTTTATACCTTACCAGCATCACCAAACACTCACATTGCACCAGCATTACCAAGCGCTCACATTTCGCCAACATCAGTAAGCGCACAAATTCGGCAAGCATTACAGAGCTCTCAGTCTTCGCTAGAATCACCAACCGTTCACTTACCGACAGCATTAGCAAGCAATTCAAAGGCTGTACTTTCGCCAGAAATTGTTAGACCGTTATCAAAAGCGCCTCCTAGAAAAACAGCTGGTCAACGAAAAACTAGAAAGTCTGCAATTTATACGGATACTCCCGAAAAAAATGTCATTCAGGAGGAATACGAAGCGAAAAAGAAAAAGCAAGTTAAGAGAAAACTTACGGAGTTAAAAGACAAATCGAAAGCAAGTCCACAGCCTACGAAAACCAAACAACGCCCGAACTATCAGGAATAAAGTGACAGCGACAACGACGATTGTTATTGTTTAGTTTGTCTGGAACCTTATGGTAGTAGCCGCTCTGGAGAGAAATGGGTGCAGTGCACTGAATGTCGTCATTGGTCCCACGAGGAATGCACTCGACAAGAAGATCTATATATCTGTCACAACTGCTTGTCGGAGGGAATATATTGTGCTCTTTGTTTTAAGTCGCGATTTTCATTTTTATTTTGCATTAGAATAAATACTTCTTTAAAGAAAATGTTGTTTCAATTGTCCCAGGTGTATGTTTCATTCGTCCCCAGCACGGAGATTATTGAAACAGTTTGACAAGCTCAAGACTTTATCAAATATCATATTTATAAATCATTATAGGTTAACGGCATAATATAAATAGAAACCCAATTGAGTATGCTATCTAGGACTGACTTCATAATTTAAAACTGCGGAGAAAAAAAATCAAGAAGCAAAAATGTTTCAATTGTCCCCGGTCTACCCTACTGTGAGTTTGAATATAAACCAGTTGGAGTTCAGGGCATTAAGAGCAGCTTGGCTGTCCGATAGATCGTGGTAGCCCATTTCAAGATTCTTTTGAACACACATTTGTATAGTCCCTTGCCAAACGATGGGAGTGTACTGTTTGTCCATAGATCCGAGTCACAGCTGATCGTGAATGGTTTTGTGAAGTTATAGATCCTTTTCATACGATCGGTTTGCATCTCCAAAAGCTCGACGTTGATTAGAACCATGACTTTTGTGTGCCCAATTTTCATGAGGTGTTGTATCCACTCCCCCATTTATGTCATCATTCATCCTTGAAGCAGTGCAGTTAGCCTCCATTCTGATGTGAATAGCTAAAGGTGTTAGTCCTATAGGACTTCCATTGCTGCGGTGGGAGCGCTCCTCATTAATACTAATACACAAGCAAGCCAGTCTCTGCAAACTATTAAGTTTCTTCGCTGTCGTGAGTTGCTGTGTTTTGTCCACCAAACTGATCTAAGGTTACTGGGTATAGCCGTTTTTTTTTTTTTTTTTTTGACTGTCTTTTTGAAAAAAAGATAAACGGACACTGGTGTGTGATATGGCGTGATATAATAAGTTATTGCATATTTCTCGCATATTGCGTTACATTAGATACTATGAGGCTTTTCTTGTATCAGTACGCGATAGCAGACATAAAATAATCGGCGAACATGTCGATTTATTTTTATTGAAATACTGTATATAGAGATGTCCGCCCTGACGACTTGTTTTAAAAATAATTCTGCACGCCATAGCGGTCATAAAAGCATATAAAGGTAACAAAAGCTATATACCACATACCTATACAGGGTGTGTTAGTAAGGTGTGTGTCTGGCTTCGATAGCGCCTAAACTACTAAAAATAGAAATAAGTCTCATTCAAAAGTTAAAGTGTTTACTAAGATGCATAACTGCATATATTTTACTACCTCAAAAAAAGGGCACTGAACAATTTTTTTTAATTGGGACACCCAGTATATTTTGCCAAAATTTGATTTAGTAAAACAAGAGCTTTACCAGATGCGTTAATGAAAATTATTTACTTTTTGTTCCAAAGCAATTTTCACTAAATTATGCTAAATATTAGAACTTATTTTTACCTGAGTTTAGACAAATCTTAAAATATTTCAGAAATTATAAGAGTTGGGTATGGGACATATTTAACAAAAAAGGAAGGTATTCGGGAGATAAATCCATATATCTAAAAATATATAGGGTGTTCTATTTAAAAAACGAAATTAAAGCACATTTAAAGTAGTTGAATTGTCCCAGTTCTAACGAACACTTGTATAAGAGATTTAAAAAATAGTAGCATGAATCGATATTACGTACCTTAGGATAGCCACAATGTACATTGTATTGTTCAGATTGTATCAACAGGTTGCTATGATTTTTAAATCGTACCCTTTCAGAAAAAAAATAATCACTTTACAACGCTGCATTTCAGTTCAAAAAATTAAATACGGTTGTAAAGCTCTTGTTTCTACTAAATCAAATTCTGGAAATATATACCGGGTGTCCTATTTAACCCTTAACTGGCGTTCTGGGGTCTAACGGACCCACAAGAATTTTTACATCTACATAAAAAGAATATGTAACAAGATTCAGCCTCGTCGCGCCAGCTACCTTCGAGTTAGGATACTAGCAACTAAATATTAGCTGCACGCTTAGGAGTGTTTAGTAGATAGCCGACCAACGGTCAATAAAGATCTATTGGGGTCCGTGCGGCAACACAACGCCACTAGTGTTTTTTTTGGCATGGCGAGTTCTTCCAAGAAAGTTGTTTATGGCGACCCTAATTATGAGGAACCTTTAAGTCAGTGGTATAATGATGCGGACAGTGAACTTAGTGATTATGACGATCATAGAGATACTGACTTTGAGCCAGAGAGTGAACACACAGATACAGAATCGGAAATGGATGAATTAGAGAACAACGATGAATAGGAAAAAAGTGATCTGGAATTAGCCATTCAGGAAGATAGAGAGCAGGTAAATGAAGAAGAAATATCACGTTTTTTTTTATGGAGAAAATATATATAAATGGTCGGCGATTCCACCTACCCCTAATGTGGCTATACGAACAAAAAAACATAATATAATAACATTTTTGCCCGGGCTAAAGGGCCCATCAAAATGTGGAGATACTGCTAATCCTTTGCAAATATGGTGTCTACTTTTTACAGAGGAGATGGAGAATGAAATCATTTTACGAACAAATGAAAAAATTTTGGAACTTCAACTAAATTATAAGAATGCCGATAGAACCGAATTTAGAGAGCTGAAAAAAGAAGAATTTCGAGCGTTTCTTGGGATTTTGTACTACAGTGCAGTATTCAAATCAAACGATGAAGATTTAGAAGAAATGTTTGCAACCGATGGGACAGGACGAGATATCTTTAGATGCATAATGTCTCTAAAAAGGGTTTATATTCTTCTTGTATGCCTAAGGTTTGTAGTCTCGAAATGTGTATTTAAGTTGTAGGTAATATAACTTTTTTTTTTTTTAGATTTGACAATGCCCAAGACAGAGAAGAACGCAAAAACTACGATCGCACTGCAGTAATCTCTTGGTTATTTGAGACATTTGTTAAGAATTGTCAAAAAAGGATATTCTTTTGGGGAATTGGCATGCATTGATGAGATGTTGATTGGTTTTCGGGGCAAATATCGGTTTAGAATGTATACGCCCAATAAACCTAGGAAATATGGCTTAAAAGTGATGGCCTTGACGGATGCACGGACCAGTTTTTTTTATAATGGATATATATATTGCGGTAAGGACAGTGATGGAATTTCCTTATCAAATGAAGAAAAAACACTACTGAAACCGACCCAGTCAGTATTACGTCTGTGCAAACCCATTGTAAAGTCTAACCGAAATATAGCTGCAGATAATTGGTTCTCCTCAATAGAGGTCATGAATGAACTAAAAAAACGAGGACTTACATGTCGGAACACTAAAGCGAAATAAACGAGAAATTCCCAAGGAATTTCTTCCAATCCGGGTGAGGCCAGTAGGAAGTTCTATTTATGGATTCACCAATGACTATACCATCGTTTCGTATTTTACAAAGCCTGGAAAATCAGTTATATTGATTTCCTCAATGCATCATTCTGAAAGTCAAGATAGAGAAACCGGCAAACCTGAAGTCATTTCCTTTTATAATCAAACAAAAGGTGGCGTGGACGCCTTAGATCAAAAGTGCGCTACATATGCGACAAACCGACGAACGAGGCGATGGCCTATGACAATTTTTTTTACTGTATTAAATATTGCTGGTATTAATTCCCATATTTTACACGGTTGCTATAAGGACAATCAGACCATGGAAAGAAAAAAATTTACAAAATTCTTGCAAGGCAGCTAGCGGAATCGTACCTAACTCTAAGGGTACAAACATAGTGGAGAGGCGAGCTACGCGCCAAGACGCGAGGCACGCCGCTCTTTAAAATTTATCACATATTTTTAACTCGTATGGCAACTCTTTGAGTCATTTCAAGATGTACATCGCGGTTCAAGCGGCGATTTAGTATAAACATAGTGGAGCGGCGCGCTACGCGCGAAGAGGCTGGTGAAGGTCAACATAGTAGGGTAGGATGGGGTTAAGTGAACAGGCGGGTTAACTGAACAGTGTGATCTAACTGTAATCTTTTAGTGAGGGTTATTATACCTTTGTCTTAAGACGCCTTACTAGATATTTGTAGCAGTTCGTGCAGGTGTCTTTATTATCAACATGAACGCATTTATTCAGTCTAAACATTTTTAATGGCGGCCGAGTAAATTTTTTGGCTCCTATTTCCTGTTTACTTTTGTCGAAATAATGTCGTGTTAAAAGAAGTGTGTTGTATAGTATATTTTGGTAAGTATTTTAGTGTTATTTGTAGATATGTAGGTTCCTCTATAGCAATTATTTTTAAAAAATTGCATCGTTTTTGGGTTTGAAGACGGAGTGGGTTTAACTGGGCACTTGCTATAGGGGGTAAATGAACAGGTGTCCGGTTAACCTGCAGGAAAGGCTACGACGTGGGTAGCCTGGTTGGAGACTTCAAGCATTTACTCCAAAAAACATACGTAGTGGTAGTGGGTTTAGAGCAACAGGAATAGAGCCATTCAACGATGAAATATTTCCTGATAACGTTTTCCTGTCCTCATATCTTACTGATAGGCCAAATCCAGAAGATGAGCAACAACCTGGGCCCTCAACGATGGGAAATCAAACTTCTACTGTGGTATCGGCATTGGAACCAGGCTGTCAAACTGGAATGTCGAATCTTATAACACCCGAGCAGATTCGTTCTTACCCGAAAGCAGAGCCCCCAAAATCTGTAACTCGACGCAAGAAACGAAAATCGTTGGTATTAACTGACACGCCAGTCAAAGAAAATTTAGAAGAAGAAACAGGAATTCGGGAAGAAAAGACCAGAAAGAAAACGACAGTGAGTGGAACTAAGAAACGCGCCATTACAAAGCGTATTTGGGAAGATAGTTCATCGTTTAGTGACGAAAATATTACTTATAATGAAAGCTGGGATTCGTCTGAAGATTTTGCCGATCTTGAATATAATGCTATGGAGGTATCCAAAGGAGATTTTGTTATCGTAAAAGTATATGGCAAGACAACATCAAATTTTAGACATTACGTGGTCCAAATCGAAGATATTCTTCTTAATGGTTATGACGTCACTTTTCTGGAACGTAACAATCAAACTAAGTTTTCCGTAAAAACTGAAAAGAGGAGACATTATTTATAAGTTACCCAGACCAATAAAAAGTAGCAGTGCTAGGTTTGCGAATATGTTTTCATTTAATGTAGATTTAAGTGAATTTCGTTTCACTGTATATTAATATTGTTTTTAATATTACGTTTGTATTTGGAAGTAAATATTTTGTTTAATCTTATTTTAACTTTTTGTTAATTACATAGTTATGGCGCTGTTCAGTTAACGTTACTGACTGGATCAGTTAACCTGCCTGGCAGGTTAAAAGTGTGCCACGATCACTACAAAACGCTATTTGCTAAATACACCTTTTTTTATTTTATCATAAATATTATAAGTTCGCGTTGTTCTATCAATAATACTTGATGATACAAAAAATTGAAGTATAAAAGTTATATAAAACGCTGGAAACATAAAGTTGATCCTAAAGTGGATCAGTTAACCCCACCCTACCCTAAAGACTTGCCATACAAGTCGTTTCACGATGTACATCGCGGTTCAAGCGGCGATTTATATTTGAGGATTTCTTTAAGAATTTTTCGCGCGTTTTTAGTCAGTCGGCTATCTTCCAAAGAGAAAGCAACACGTGATAACAATAAATATTATAATATATAAAAAATGCAAACCGAACAGGTTATAAATTCTGTGTTTCACAGAACGCCTATTTGGAATCAGACCCAAAAAGATTATAAAAATCGATATGTACTTGATAAATTATGGGAGGAGGTGGCCAAGGAATGTCAATTGACAGGTCAGTCGAATTTAAAATTTCTTGGTTATTGCTTGGTTATTAGCGAATGAAATTAAGAATACCACCATTGCCACCCAGGACAACAGCTGATTTTTAGAGAGAATATTTTTTACAAAAGCAAGATAATGTGCAAAAAAATTGAAGAATTCTATAGCAATTCTTATTATAATAATAGTTATCAGACGACCATAATAATCTCACTCGCCAATGAGGTTTTAATTGAAAGTATTTTATATTATAATTTATTATCAACAATTTAAAGTACCTATCTATATACAGAGTGTCCCAGAATATGGGGGCAATCTCCCGGATTCAGATAGAACACTTAAAAATAACAGGAGAAGTTCCTATACATTTCCTACGACCTCCCCTACCGAGATAAGGCCCATAACGGACGTCCCTGGAAATCGTTGTTTCTTAAATAATTTTTTAAATACTAGGTGTAATTTATTAATTTTTTAGTATAATGGTTACTAGATGCGGCTCCTTAAAATTCCCTCTTTTAAACAAATTTGGCTTATTTAGTTTGTCAGGACCGGACTAGACGTAACACCAAAATGCTTTTTTTTGTACACCTTGTATGATGAAGGAACAAAAATAATACTTTTGGATACTCTAAACCTTAAGCTTAAAAAATATACTCTTGATCAATGTCGATAAAGTGAACTGTTTTCGAAAAAAATATATTTTTGTTCAATATGGTTTTTTACATTTGTTATTGTTTTATGTTCATAAAATTCCCTCATTGTTGCTATGGCTTCCTTCACATCTACCGATTTAAATAAGAATATTTATGAAAGTGTCAGTTTATGGTAGTGTCTTGAAATTTGCGGTTTTCCTCCTTTGTCTTATTAGTTACTAACTTAGTAATGGAATTTACGTATACTGAATATAAATCATATTGAACAAACAAAATTTTTTTTCGAAAACAGTTCATTTTATCGACATTGATCAAGAGTATCTTTTTTCATCTTAAGGTTTAGAGTACCTATCCAAAAATATTATTGTCGTTCCTTCATCATACAAGGTGTACAAAAAAAAAGGATTTTTGTGTTAAGTCTAGTCCGTCCCTGGCAAACTAAATAAGCCAAATGGTCAAATTTTAAGGAGACTCGTCTACTAACCATTATACTAAAAAATTATTAAATTATACCTAGTACTTAAAAAATTATTTAAAAAACAACGATTTCCAGGGACGTCCGTTATAGGCCCGTATCTCCGTAGGGGAGGCCGCAGGAAGAAAAATTTATAAGAACTTATCCTGTTATTTTTAAATATTCTATCTGAACTTGGGAGATTGCCCACATATTCTGGGACACCCTGTATAGTATAACATATAAGATTAAATAGATAAGCTGTCAAAAATTTCCCTTAATTCAACGCTAATTACTGCGACATTTAATATGCCATTTCTAATGAAATTCAATGGGAAAAGTATTAACGTAGTCTTTAAACGTATCTCGAATAAAAATTGCTCTTTGTGGAACACGACCTCTAGGATTTTGAGGATATCTCCTAAATTGTAGATTTTCAGGACTTTCTGTTACTAGCGTCAAATGTCTCTCGAATCCTTCTCTGTCAATGATAGTATTATGTAAAACACATATCACTTTGACAATTAAGTCTGCAGTTGTCTCATCTGTTTCAATTGCTTTGGATAAAATTCGCCACTTTGAATACATAATTCAAAAAGTACATTCAATAGTTTTTCGGGCTCTGGAAAGACGCTGATTGAAATAAAGACCTTCTGGAGTCAAATTTCCCCTGCTATATGGTTTCAGTAAATTACTGCTTAACGCCTAGGCTTCGTCTGCTATGAAGACAAATGGTGCTCTTGTATTTGTTTTTGGAAGGTTTTGTTCTTCTGGTATCGTTAATTTGTTTTTAACCATTAGCCTATACATAGTTGAACTTTGGAAAGTACCTCCATCACTTTGACGGCCATATCCGCCAACTTCTATGATTGTCAGCCTATAGTTAGCATCACAAACGGCTTGCAAGACAATAGAAAAAAAGTGCTTGTAATTGATGTACCGGCTTCCGCTGTTTTTAGGACATTTAATTCGGATATGTTTACCGCCAATGGCCCCTATAACATTGGGAAAATTCCAAACCCTCATAAAGTCGTCACTTATTTTTCGAAAATCTTCAGTTGTTGGCGCAGCCAAATGACCTGGTTGTAAAGAACTCCAAAGTATAGGTAAAATTTCTTTCACTATTTCTCCGACAGTTGTGGCTCCCATACGGAATTGAAAAGATAGACTTTTAAATGACTCTCCTGTGGCCAGATACTTAAAAAAAAACAGGGTATTTTTTACGTCAAATATAACAAGTCTCAATAAACAAGGGTTGTATTAAAATAATATTGTTAATGCTTTTGTTCCCTATCGTTGATTAATTTAGATCTCAAATTATAAAATTTTAAAATAGATAATATTCTATAAATCTTTTTTAGTAAAAGAAGTTCATGCTAAATGGAAAAGTTTGCGAGATTATTTTAGAAAAGAATTAAAAAAATTCCAATTCCTCGCTCCGGAGATGCCGGAAACATCATATGTACCTCATCTTGGCCATATTTTAAAAATTTATATTTTCTTAACACGTTCGCTACCGACGGCCACTATAGTGGCCTCACCGATCCTCCGTGGTGAACCGCGGCCGCTATAGTGGCCAATAATTTACATTAATTTCTATGCATCTAAATTTTAATCTGGTCCACGCGTGGATGTTGTTTACCATTTTTTGGTCTGTCAGCAGTCCGTCGCCGCCTTTGGTACTTGATTTACGTTAGTCATCAAGCGCGTGTAGATAAAACCATTGTTCATTGCTTGTAGTCACAATTATATCTAGTTTTATACAAATATTGACTGTGGGTGAAATGTGAAAGGCTATTTTTTATATATTGATGTAAGAAAATGGATTCCACCCCTAGTACAAGGTAAGTTATAAGTTTTCGAATAAATTTTTTGAGGTTATGTAACTTTTTTTTCTTGATATTTTTAGTTATTCGGATAAACGTGTGCCAAACACCTCCCGCAATAGAACACAACGTATTCCCTTGACTCAAACTGAACTTGAACGGATGGCAAATGATTTTATGACCAATGATGATGAAGATGAAGCTTGTGAGCCATTTTCCAGTGAAGACTCGGTAGCTGATGCTGATTATGATGCGAATGAATGCGAAATAAGCACCGCTGATGAAAGTAGCAGCTCTGGGTCAAGTGAACACTTAAATGTACATCGATCACCGCCTCGTAAAATTGCACGAGCTACAGTAATGCCCATACAAAATGATTCAGATAATGAATGGACAGATACTGAGGAGGACCCTATCGACATTCCCTTTACTGCAACCGAATCAATTAATGTAAATATCCCGAATAATGCCACAGCACTTCAATATTTTCAAGTATTTTTCGATAATAGCATTATTCTTACTATTGTCGAAGAGACGAATAGAAGGGCAAATTTATTTTTAGCCAATCAAGAAACATTGACAAGGAGTAATAAGGGGTTACGGTGGATCGACACCACACCAGAAGAAATCAAAACATTTATCGGTGTTTGTTGTTTGAGTGGGAACATTACCTTTCCAAAAATTGCCCGGCAATGGAGTAAAGATCCCTTGTATTATCATCCAATTTTTGGTAAATCAATGTCGCGTAATCGGTTTACAACGATTTTACGTATGTTAAGATTCGTAAATCATGCAGATGTCGATGTGAATGATCGTCTTCATAAAATTCGTCCTATACTAAATGCGATTATCGAAAACATAAAATCCGCATTTTATCCAGGTCAACATTTGGCAATCGATGAAGCCATGATTTTATGGCGTGGAAGATTGATTTTCCGCCAGTATATCCCTAACAAGCGTCATAAATACGGAATAAAATTATACGAGTTAACCACTCACGATGGGTTTATTTTGAACATAATTATATATGTAGGTAAAGGAACCCTGGAAATCGACGGAGAATCTCATTCATTTTCCGTAGTGAAACAATTAATACGTGACTATTTGGGCAAGGGCCACGTGCTGTATGTTGATAATTTTTATTCAAGCGTTGCACTTGCGGAATATTTGTTGTCAGAAAAAACTGGTATAGTTGGAACGCTACGTGAAAATAGGAAAGGCAACCCAAAAAAGTTCTTGAAAACCAAGCTGAAAAAGGGAGAAGCAGTTTGGAAGCGGAAAGGTTCAGTTGTCGTAACAAAATGGAAAGACAAACGCGATGTCCGCATGATGAGTACCCGCCACAAACATCAGATGGTTGAAACAAGACCCAGAAGAGGTGAAGTAAAACTAAAGCCCCAGTGCGTCCTTGACTATAATCAACATATGTCTGGCATTGATAGAGCCGACCAAATGATGTCTTACTATTCCAGCCCGAGAAAAACTATTCGGTGGTACCGTAAGATATTCTTCCATCTTGTAGATGTATGTATATGGAATGCTTATTACCTTTACAAAAAAAGAACAAACACAAAGAAGACTCTTTTGGATTTCCGTGACGAGATAATAAAAGATCTTATAAAAGCTAAACCGTCACAAGCAAATTCAATACCAGTAAATTTCCAAGGACACCATTTTCCGGAAGCCATACCTGGAGAAAAAAAAAATTCGAAGAGGTGTCGTTTTTGCTCCAAAGGTAATGTACGGAGACGTTCACGGTATCATTGCCCATCTTGCCCAGATTTACCTGGGTTATGTATTGATCCTTGCTTCAAGAACTGGCATCTAAGCTTGGACACATAGTTTTTGAAAGTTATGTTTTTCATGTTTGATCGAATGGTCTATTTACTTGTTTACACTTAGGACTTTTTTAGTTTTGAATTATAATAAGTATGAAAATCTTGATACGTATTTTTATTCTAAGGCAACTTTTTAAATGGCACTAAAGTGGCCGTTGGTTTATACTAATCCGAGAGCTATGAATGAACCAAGGGCCACTATAGTGGCTCAAGGTCAAATATGGCGACCTTGACTTTCTAAGTCATAACAATAGTATATGTAGAGAAATTATCAAAATATCCCAAGTATATCCCGAAATACGGCTCTGGTCCACAGCGGGATACTGTCGTTTTCTGGTCGGTAGCGAACGTGTTAAGGACCAATTCTTACCAAGACAGTCACAAAGCAATTTAACAGAAGATGATGCTGATGACAGTCAAGGTTCTACTGATGATATTAGTAGAGATGTAGAAGTTGTGATGAGTCCAGAAACCGATGACGTTTTTTCATTGCAAGATTCAGGACCTGCAACACCTACATCTGCTTCAGAACAGTCAGAATATTCTTCAGCGAAAAGACGCAAAATTACTGTAAACCCGTCTACCGCAAGTGGACAAAAGTATGCGAAACGTAAAAGTCAGGTAGATGCTCTCGTCGAAATTGAACAACAAAAATTAAGATATCTGAAGACTAAGCATCAGGAGGTGGCGAATAAGGAAGCTGAAGATGACCATTTGTCATTCTTCAAAAGCCTATTACCTTATGTTAAAAAAATTCGGGACACAGATATCTTAAATTTCCGAAATGCTGTACAAGGATTAGTACAACAATATGCATTTCCACAAAGCGTGAACTATACTAGTGATTCTGACCAAAGCGTACCATCCGATCATACACAATTTGCAAGTAACTGGTAACAAAAGAAATAATCACTTACTATTTTAAATTTTACAGTGTATTTGTTATAGAAATAAAGGCTTTACTTGAAGTGAATTGTATTTCAGTGAAAAATCTTACTTACATCAAAGTTACGACAAGTCTCTCTTCTGTGCCAATAGGTTGGCGCAAAAAATTGTTCCATTTTAGCACAACATTAGGGGTAACTTTTTCCAAAATATAGTTAATTGTGGTAGTGTCCATTCTAAGGTATTGGAAGAACCGTTCAGGATGTTGCTTCAATTCAGAAAATAAAGTATAAAATTGTCCCAATTGTCTCCTCATCAGGTTAATTGGGTGTACACTATATTCCCTGTTGTAGCCCATGGCAAGTAAAATCCTTAAAGCGCCACCGCCAAAAATAACTTCATCCTCATCGTCTGAACTCATTTTGGATACTGAATGAAATAAAAACGCAGTGTTGCCAGGTCAAAATTTGAACATTTATATCATTTGTTATTTAATTCTAAGGATATTTAATAAAAATAATAATTTGTGATAATTGTTGCGTTTTTTCGACATGTGCACACCTCATTATCCTTTTCTGAATTAATTTATCGTTTAAAATCGTTTTTAAACCAAATTTACAGGAAATAATCCACCCACAGTCAAAATAATTGATCGACACTAAACTGCAAGAAATTGTTGCGTTATCTGCAAAGATGGTGTAGTGATGACAGGTGACAAATTGAGGTAGATCCGTAGCAAATGCAATTTTAAATTTAAATATTCACTAGGTTAAAAATTTAAGAAGAAGGGCTGGGGGGGGGGGGTCGTTAATTAATAATGCATCTTATTAACATAGTATTTGATTTCTAGCATAAATGATGGTAACAAAATGTAGCAAATTAAAAAAATACATATCTACAGTTTGTCTACTTGTTGAGAAAATGTTTTATTAATAATTTTTCAAATAAGTTATTCTTTATAAAAAGTTCTGCTTGGTCAGAAACCTAAAATGCAACTATCAGATGTTAATTTTTTTCAGTTGTATACAAATACACAAAATCACGTGAAATTTCTCTAGACCTGGCAACACTGTTAAAACACTTTCGTCGCCTTTTATATCGCTTGGTAAAGACGCTCCACTATGTTACCGTTAAGGCCGCCTCAGACATGCATGCTTTTCGCTCGTTTTGCTTGCACAGTCTTAAGTTGCTATGCAAGACGGTGTGTGTGAGGCATCAAGTTTTCCGTTTTGTTTATTGTGTACCGTCAATTGACTGGCTTGAACGCAATCAGCCGCCGGTTGATTTTTCGTTCGCGTTCCAACTTGCTTGCGAAGAAGACGTTGAGTCTGATTGGTCTTCAGTGTTGCATAGCGTCTTTTACTTAATTTAAAATGGGTGATCTGAGACTGATGTCACGAGAGTTTCTCTCAGATTTCATTGAATTGTATAGAAATCATGAATGTTTGTGGAAAATTAAGAGCAAGGAATATTCCGACAAAAATAAAAAAAATGCTGCTTACAATATCTTAATTGAAAAATTGAAGGAAGTCGATCTGGCGGCCAACAAGGATATGGTGATAAAAAAAATCAATTCCTTGAGAACCTGCTTCCGTAAAGAATTAAAAAAGTACAATAATTCCTTAAAATCGGGATCAGGAACAGAAGAAATTCAGAAACCAAATTTATGGTATTTTGATCTGCTTCTATTTCTTTCTGATCAAGAAACTCCAAGACAAGATGGCATGGACACTCTCGAAGAAATCATTGGGAGTCCACGTAACCAGGTACGTATTTAGGGTGAATCTTAAAAAAAACTCTAATTAAAGGAAATTTTATTTTTATTTCATAAACCCAAGTGTTGAATGTAAAAAAATATAGGTACTACTAGTTGTAATACATAAACCTCATTCCTCATTGCTGATAGGTGCACTCTAAATATCACGTAGGATTTTAAGACTGTCAACGCTTGGCCTGTTCAATATCGAAAACAATAATACGATTTAACTTATCATCTTATCCTGCCAGTTGACCTTTCCTTCATTATTAAAATAGTCAAGAAAAGTGTTTCTTGACTCATTTGCCTCTCGTCCAAAATGTCTATTGTGACCTTGCTGTAATTCGGCCACAATATTGGGTTCCATTCGTAACCCATTAGTTATTGTAGACTGTAGCCAATTTTCACTATCCATACTCTCTGGTGGAATATATGATGAACCACACTTTCTGCGCAAAAAATTATGCAAAACCGCACAGGTCAAAACGACGAGATCTATACGGTCTAGGCGCAAATTGATAGCGGTGTGCAAAATACGGAATCGTGCAGCCATTATTCCGAATACATTTTCAATAATTCTGCGTGCCCTAGATAGCCAGTAATTGAAAATTTTTTTTTCTTTATACAAATCCCCATGAGGAAAAGGCTTCAAAAAATCTGGGCGCAAACCGAAAGCCTCATCTCCTAGGAAGACATATGGCAGCTCCTTAGTACTATTTCCAACAGTTTCAGATTTAGGTATATTTAGTTGTCCATTTATAAGTTTTTGGAAAAACGTTGTGTTTTCAATCACGCCTCCATCGGAAACACGTCCATTCGTTCCCATATGACAGTATATGAATTCGTAATTTGCGTTTGCTATTGCCATAAGAACAGAACTGTTATAACCTTTATAATTCCAAAAATAAGATCCGCTTCCTGGTGGAGGTGTTATTCTGATGTGTTTTCCATCTACACATCCTAGACAATTCGGAAACTGCCATCTGATTTCAAATCCTTTTGCAATTTTTTTCCATTCTTCTTCTGTTGTAGGAAACTGTAATAAAAAATAAGATATATCTTCTGCTCACTTAACAATCTTTTAGAAATAAAATTGTATATTATTATTATTTGTATTGCAGACTCTACAAGATACGGAAAATGTTGAAGACAACATAGATGGAATCGAAAATACGACAAGAAACACTTCTCCTCCTTCGACCCCATCTGTGTCGCGATCCTCATCCAGCGCAACATCCACAACGTCTTTAAAGAGAAAGACAAATGATCGTTCTGATGAGGTACTGGATATTATAGCAAAGTCGTTACAATCAAATACTTCAGCAGGGACACAACCAGTTGGAAGGTATACTTCGTATGGGCAACATGTAGCACAGGAACTGAGTGATCTTCCACAAGAAATGGCCATGTACTGCAAGAAAATCATAAATGAAGCTCTATTTCAAGCACAACTTGGAAATCTATCAGCATGTTCCAGAATTGTGAATGATCCACAGCCCATTCCAACCACCATGCAGCGCGAAATCCAACCGGTCAATACATTGCAAGGTTATACTTATCCTGAATCACTCAGCCCACCCACCTTCCAACCCGAAAATCAACCGGTCAATACACTGCAAGGTTATACTTATCCTGAATCACTCAACCCACCCACCACCCAACCCGAGAATCAACCGGTCAACGCAATACAACATTTTAATTATCCTGAATCCCCTCAAACTGTAAGGAAATTTTATTCGCGTTTTCTTCAAAACGAACAATTTAATAAGTAGTTATTAATAATGGAAAATATGATTTCAATTGTTAACTTTTGTAAATAATACCTATTAAAAATGCTTACCTTCATATATTCTCGTTTTAATCCTTCATAAATAGCTTTACAAGTGTCTGGTATGATTTCGGTCAAAGCTGGTGCAGATATGGCGCAAGTAAATTTTAAATCTTCATAGCTTCTGCCCGTTGCTAAAAATCTTAACGTGGCAGTAAGCCGTTCATGCGCAGTAATTGCTTTTCTCATTCTAGTGTCACTTCTTTCGATGTATGGAATTACAATTTTTAGTAGTTCGGAGTAGGTTGCTTCATCCATACGTAAATAATTAAACCAGTCTTCCGGTTCTAACTTCAACTCATTCAATAAATTAATGTGTGTAAATTTTTCTCTCAAAAGCAACCATTTTTTGGACCATATTTTCCGGGGTCTCACCTTTTTTTTCTTTTTTATGATCAGGACTGCTGCTGCACAAACAGCTAATTTTTGACGGTCCATGTTTGTTTTGGAAAACGGAAGACTGATGACTGAAGAGAAAACTGTACTTAAGACGGAGTGTATGAAGGATCGTCAGCGTTCAGTGTTGCATAGCAACTTAAGACTGTGCAAGCAAAACGAGCGAAAAGCATGCATGTCTGAGGCGGCCTTTATAGCTCGGAAGGTTCAGTTGATTTTAATCTTTAAGCGGGAAGTTTCAGCCGTAATTTGGAACGAAATATTACGTAACAAGTTGTTATTTTTACAGTTATACGATAAGAAATAATAATTGTAAGTATTTATATAATTACTTAGCAAATAATTATTATAATTTTACAGCTAAAAAAATATTACATTAAAAGTTGGGTTATAAAATTAGTAAATTAGTTTTTGCTTACGTCTTAAATAACCGCTGCGTCTCTCACGTATTATTCTGTGAATTAATATTGTCTTATAAGTTAAAAATCATACTTTTTAATACAGGATCAAGTACCTACTCCGTTACTTTGTGATATTGCATATTAAAAGTATAAATAATAATTATTTATACTAATAATACTTTTTAATGCTTATAAGATATGTATGTATATTAAAAGCTTTTATGTGTGCTGTATTTGTTAGCATCAAAATAGTAATAATGTGTTTTTTTATAGCTACCTAACAAAATATGGACGTTTTGGTCAAATGGAACGATGGTTTCATAAATTGCGTCCATACCAGTGAACTGAAAACTATAAAAAAGAATGCCAAATTTGAAAAAGAAACTTATGTTAAAATGCGGTTTAATAAACGTTGGTATTACGGAAAGGTAATTATCACAGAAAATAATAGTGATGACTTACTACAGACAAGTTCTAGCGACGACAATGAACCATTAAGTAAAATTGTTTCACAATCATCAAAATATTTTAAGACCATTGCTGATACTGAAAGCCCTGTCACTGGAAACAACGTTCAACCGAGCGACAAACCGTTGCATAGTCCTGAAGAACTTGATAATCTCCAAAACAACTGTTGTAATGGCATTGTCGCAGTATCTGCGGATCAATCCAGGAAAGGAGAGAAAATTGAATGTGCTCTTTTATCAACAGAGTCTAATTATTGTAAAGAAGCAGGTGATAAAGCAGGCGATGTTTATGAAGATGATCCTTTTAGCACTATTGACCTAAGCGATCAATACGATCGGACTTATGTCCAAACCTGCGAAGTTTTTCGTTGCAAAAGAGAGGTATGGAGTTCTTGTTTTCGATGCTTAATTCTACTGTGTTGGGATCATTTTATGGAGGACTTGCCTTCGTGTGATAAACACCGGCGCAACAACGAAAGCAGCAGTGATGACTCCATTTGGACGGCGTTAAGCAGAAAGATACCAACCCACAATATACGAAAAATTGGGTTCAGTGCGGATTTGTGTAATAAAATACTCGTTCTGCATTCTGTAAAAACCTTCCAAGCCTCAACTATTTATTATACCCACTAAAACTATAAAATGCTAACCCACATATTTATTTTGTTCAAACTTTAGATTTGCAGAACCCTACCAACCCACTTGGTATTATTTTAATATAGCACCAGATGCATCCAAGTGGGTTGGTAGCTTTCTGCAAATATCGGGTCCTTCAATTAACATAACCTAGTTTATTATGTTTTGTTTTAAATTAGCAAGTGTGATTAGTAGTGATCCGGATAGTTCAAATATAAATTTTAATACAGTATAAAAGTGTGTAAAAGTATACTAGGTACTTATTATTTAGCGTAATGTACAGTATTCGAACAGCTAAAATTTTGAAGGCCGCTCTTGCAATAAAGGAAATTCCAGGTAAGTTATCTTATATTATTGTTGTTTTTTTAGTTTTGCCTCTAAAGTTCAGAACAAAACTCTAACAAATAACAAGTTCTTACTTAACAAACAATACTAAATTAATTAGTCAAATCGGCTACCTTAACTTATAAAGCTTATAAAACTAATACATTTTAAGCACTAAATAAGCACACATTTTAAGCAAATTTAATAAAAACATCTCTTTTTTAGATGTCATTTATGAACCTGATCAGAAAATTGTAGTAGGACTAGATTCGCCCAACGTTGCTGTTCAAATTGCCACATCTGAAAACACAATACCTGCAAATAATAAAATTCTAACAACTCTTACACCTGTTGCTACGTTTAATAAAAAATGTGACAATATCTCTGAGGAAGCTTTTGTAGAAGATAGTGACGACTCGGTGGCAGACCCGAATTATGAAATTGAACAGGAAGATTTATCAGAAGTAGGAAAAGATGCACCTGAAGATATCAGTGACGAAAATATTCCCGTGCATGTTGTTGCGGATAACGATCCTCATTACAATGCTACCCAAGAAATTAATCCAGCGATGCAGCAAAGGCCAAAGAGAGGCAGAAAACGAAAAATTGCCAATCAAACCCGAAAAGAAAAAAAGATACGGATGTACACCAATAAACCATATTTTAACTATAAAAGTATTCAAATCCAACCCAAAGAGTTTGTCGATTTTCGTTGTAACTGTACATCAAAATGTGCAGAAAATATTACCGTTGAAAGCCGAAAATCCGAATTTGATAGATATTGGTCGCTAAATTCATATGATGCTCAAACTAATTTTATTGCTGCTAGTGTATCCGAGATTGCAAAAAAGAGATCCTATGGTAGAAATACGGAAAAAAGGAAATTCTCTCGAATTTATAGAATAGCAGGCACAAAAGTTTGTAGGGAAATGTTTATAAATAGTATAAAGATAACCACATTTCGAGTAAACACTGCTTTAAAAAAATTTCATGACCGGGCTCCCATTGGTGATCAAAGAGGTTTAAAACAGGGAGGTAAAACAAATTATCAGATGAAAGAATTCAAGCTGTTGTCAATCATATTACCAAAATACCTAAATACAAATCACATTACCGTCGAGAACAAACAGAGGCGGAATATTTACCCCCTGATATTACAATACAAAAAATGTATGACATGTACAAACAGGAAGAAGCCAATCCAGTAAGCTTAATGTCTTACAAGAACATATTCTACACGAAATTTAATTTAAAAATAAAGGCATTAAAAAAAGATACCTGCAACGTTTGCGATACCCTTAAAATGAAGATAGACAATGAAAAGAATGAAGAAAAAAAAAGAAACGTTCAAGCAGGAACATAACAAGCATTTGCAAGTAGCAGAGGAAGCGCAGAAATTGAGAAGAGATGATTTCCAGATAGCAAAAGAAGAAATAGATTATGAATGTTTAAGTTTTGACTTGGAGAAAACCCTACCACTTCCTAGAATTCCTACAGGCATCGTCTTTTATAAGCGCCAGCTGTGGGTGTATAACGCGGGTATACATAGTGCTAAAGAAAGTAGAGGTTACTGCTACGTATGGGTAGAAGGTTCAGCTGGAAGAGGCGCCCAAGAAATAGGCTCTTGTCTTATAAAACATGTAAAAACTAAATTACCTCTAGAAGTTAAACATCTTACCCTTTGGTGTGATTCTTGCGGCGGGCAGAATCGGAACATTAAATTAATACTTATGCTTAAATCGATATTGCATGGTACACTCACGGACTTAGAAAGCATCACGGTAAAATATCTTTGTTCTGGTCACAGTTTTTTACCGAATGATACTGACTTTAGTTACATCGAATCATCGCTTAAACGACAGCAAAGATTGTATACACCAGATGACTACATAGAGGTAATGCGTTCTTGCAGAAAGAAGACTCCATTGGTAGTCACTCAAATGTCTGCCGAAGATTTTGTGGGCGTGATAAATATTGAAAAGAAAATCACGAATAGGAAAATTACAGATGATAAAGAAAAAATTAATTGGTTAAAGATAAGGTCAATCAAAATAGAAAAACAAGAGAAATTTTGGCTAATGATACAGCAACATGATTTTTCACAACCCTACCAAAAAATTTCGATCAAGAAATCTTCCCGAGGTAGACCTGGCAACGAGGAAATCTTTAGCGACTTAATACCACTGTGGCCCAACGGAAAGCCTATCGCTGAAGCGAAATTGCAGAATTTAAAGGAAATGATGCATCTTATTCCTGCAGATGCATTGCCTTTTTATCAAAATTTGCAGGCTGCCAATATAATTGAAGATGTTGAGGGATATAATGTTGCAGATTTAGATTTTGAAGTGGACGATGTAGAATAAAATAAAAACTATATAAAATTAATAGTTGAAAAGTTCATTATCTTGTTTTTTTTGGTAAATAAAAATAATTTTCCATAACACTGCTTTTTTTTTTAATTCAAAGGTATTGGTAATTCCCAGTTTCCAAAATGCAAAAACCTACCAATCCACAAAAAGTCGTCATTTTTACCTTTATTTTATATTTAAAATATTTAAACCGACATTAAATATCAAACGACCTATCTAGAATGATAATAAGTTAACAAAGTATTGTTTAAACATCCTTCAGATTTGTTAAATTAATAAAAACTTTAGAGCTGATTATCTCAGTTTGTTACTATTGAGGGTTGGTATCTTTCTGCTTATCGCCGTCCATTTCGACTTCAAAGAAAATAGTAAGTAAGAAGAAAAAAACTAAAGATGACCAGAGAAAAATGCCAGAAGAATTTTATATAGAAGGATCTCCGAGGGAAAATCAAAAAGAGGAAACTATAAGGGTAAACAAAAAAAAGGAGGCTGAAACTTTACGACGCAGTGGCGCACAGTACATTTCGGTTAATACGAAGAAAACTGTCAAGGAGCGGGTATTGGGTCCAAGGTGCAACAGTGAATGGTGTAAAAAAGGCGGAAGAGAGTGTGCTAAGTTTAGTGAAGAATGTAGGAAAGCTATATTTACAGACTATCAAAAATTAGGCGACATTCAACTTCAACGGGAATTTATTTTAAGGTATGTTAAACAGGAAAGCAAAAAATCGAACACCACAAATAAATGATCATAAAAAAAAAAAAAAAAAAAAAAAAAAGCGGAATCGCGTCGCCTCAACACAAATTTCTTTTTCCTGGCATTTGGAGGTGGTTTAGTAAAGGTGTGTCGTAAATTATTTATAAACACATTGGGTATAAACGAAAAGACAGTTAGAACAGTACTTGAAAAAATTCAAATTACTGGTGTTATTCAAAAGGATCGCCGTGGTGGTAGGTGTAATGCAGCTGCGTTAAAGGATCAAGCTAAGAAAAAATTGGTAAAAGATCACATCAATCGATTCCCAAGAGTAGAATCTCATTATTGCCGAGCGAACAGCACTCGAGAATATCTTCACAGTGACTTGACATTAAAAAAAAATTATACAATGTTGGTAGAAGAATTAGGACCCAATACTGAAAAACCATGTTTTACAGTCTATCGTTCTGTTTTTAAATGCATGAATCTATCATTTTATAGACCAAAAAAAGATCAGTGCGGCTTATGCAAAACTTATCATGAGAGTTCTGTAGAAACGAAATTGGAAATGCAAGAAAATTATGATGAACATACAAGATCAAAAGAAGCTGTACGTGACATAAAAAACTCTTCAAAGGTTGCGGCCCAAAATGATCCTACCTTGCTTTGCATGTCTTTTGATTTGCAACAGGTAATATACTTGCCGATATCAAACCACGGAGTAGTTTTCTATAAACGAAGATTTGCTGTTTATAATTTAACCTTTTACGACATAGTGTCTCGAGATTGCTACTGCTATACGTGGAATGAATGCGATAGTGGACGTGGTTGTGAAATATCAACAGCACTAGTTAAAACGTTGCTAAAATACGACGAAAAACAAATTAGTTCGGCCAACTTATTTGCAGATGGTTGTGGAGGACAGAACCGAAATGTGTGGCAGGAGCTCTTTTGTACTTTATCTCGCAATCAAAACACCTTGACGAAATTAGCCTTCGTTTTTTTACCACTAGTCACGGTCAAAGTGAAGGAGACTCCGCTCATAGTGCTATTAGTTACGCAATTAAAAAGGCGGGTGAATTATTTGTGCCATCTCAACTTCTACCCGTATTTCGTCTTGCAAGACATGGAAAACCTTACGAGGTGTTCTCCTTAACCTTTATTGATTTTCTGGACTTTAAAACATTAAGTGAAAACCTTAGATTGCGTACTATAAGAATAGACGATGAGGGCAAGGCTTTTAAATGGACAGATATGGTAGAATTTAAAGTAAAAAGGAATGCCTTAGATAAAATGTATTTTAAAACTAGACACCTTGATCAAAATTATCGATCCCTGACTCTAAAACGCCAAAATACACCAATATTATTAAACCCGCCTAATACATTAAATAAAGGGCCTCGCCCAATATCATTGGCAAAATACAATGATTTAAAAGCTTTATATTCTGGTAAAACGCCAGTCATAAAAATACCTGAACATGTCCATTTTTATAAGTCTTTGCCTCATACGAATGAATAAAAATTTATAGTCTTTCGTTTCTCTATTATTTAAAATTTTATTTGTTTCGTTTTGTTTTGATCTACATAAAGTTGTTCAGAAGACCCCATTTATTGTAATCTGTCATTGCTTGTCACTTAAATAAAATAAAATAAAATAAAATATTATGATAAAACCAGTTCCTTTAAATCATTTTGCAACAAAATTTAAAATTAAAACCTTTTGCATCTTAATTTAAATAGGCGTATCTTAATAAATCAGTAGTCAACAATTTGTTATTAGCAAAACGTAAAGGCGTATCTCGAACAAAAGTAAATATATATATATAATACTTTATTTACAAACGTTTTTTATAGTCTATGTTGTTTATTAGGTATTGTTTAATATAAATGTGAAAATTACAGTACAATGGATTTAATAATTTAGCCTTTATGATGAAAATAGGGACAAAACTTTTCTTTGAACTCCTATACTGTAAAATTGTAAAAATTGAGATACGCCTTTACGGCTTTTCAGCGATGAAATGCGATCTGCTCCTGCTAGACACCAAAGTGTTGCAGGAGAGGATCGCCCTCCTCTCCTCGGCATTAAAAAACAACCCTGCCTTGCTGGAATTGCTCAAGCAATAAAGGCAAGATAGAAAAACACACACAACACCAAAAAACACATTAAAAACACTGTAAAAATAAGGGGTAACCCCCCGACACCTGCTACACCCAACATGTTAACGGTGCTCTTAAAACTTGCTTATTTGATTCAATTCAAATAAGGAAGGATTGAGAGCCATAACTGAAAAACACTAAGTAACGCTCAAGCTTGACCTAATAAATCATAGTTATGATTTAAAAACACATCGAGTGAATAAGAGATAAAGGTTTTATACCTGACTCACCGGTGAGTTTAGTCGGAAAAAAAAAACAGTCGAGTAGACACCCGCGTCCGCCCTGGCACGGAATAATAACATAATTTTTTATTTTTAGAGTAGTAGTTTCCAAGAAATAAAATATTTTTTTAAGAAAAAGACTCGAAGGACAAATTAAACACAAATAATAAAGTAAAAAAAGAGGCACTTGACCTACTCAGAAAATAAAAATAATGCTCCGCTCATTACACCATGACAAAAAAATTTTCGAATTGAAATTTGACCATTCGGGACGTAGGGCTGCTCGATTAGATGATACAATTTAATTTATTTATGATTTTTATGAAATCAAGCAGGACTTGACCGGAGCATTATTTTTATTTTCTGTCTAGGTAAAGTGCCTCTTTTTCACAAAATATCGAAAAATTTTATTAAGAAAAGTTGTTCGGAATTCAAAATCATGCAGGTGTGTCGTATTTAATAACCATCAGCCTACATCGGTTTCTCATTTTATACAATATTTTCCCTAATTAGAAATTTGTAATTTCTTCAATTTCCTGATCGTTTATCATATTAGCCTAGGAAATGAAGTTTGGTCATCAAATGAAGAATTTTTTTTTGTTTAGAGGTTTTAAAGAAATGCAAAGAAATATGTCTGATGATAATTAAGTTCGGCACGCTTGCATGATTTTGAATTGAAGAAATTTTTCGATATTTTGCGAGAGGCACTTTACCTATACAGCAAATAAAAATAATGCTCCTGTCAAGGCCAGCTTGATTGTATAAAAATCAAAATATGTTAAATTTTATTTTTTGATCAAGCAGGCCTAGATCCTGATTGATTAAATTTCAATTCGAAAATGTTTTGTCAATAGGTTTGCTTATCCTGGGACACCATACTGTATAAGTTCGCTTATCCTGGGATACACTGTAGATACCTTGTAAAAATTTAAAGAAATAGAGGACAAGCTTTCCCTGTAAAACGTTGTAGAAAACAATAAAAAGCTACTTACCCGCCGCAGCAGAAAATTAAAATACTAACCACTACAGCAATCGACGTAATTTTATTGTGGTAAGGTTAATTTTTTTTTACTATTATGTTAGTATATTATATTAAAATAGTTATGGCGTCACATAGAACCAATTAGTTCAACGATAATACCATCATGTCCTCGATTCTCTTCCAATCGACAATGTAAGAATAATACATTTAAGAGGATTTTTTTTTTAATTTCCATTTTCTTGACTAGTAGTCGTTTAAAAAACAGTTTATTTAATAAAAAAATTACTTTCATTATGATCAAATACAAGCACTATAGAAAAAAATCCTTCAGGGCACTCTGGGAGTGGTGCGTGTGCGAATAAAAGCAAGTCACGTTGGATTTGATTCGTTGGAGGTTATATTCGTTGGAAAACACGACCTCAGGAAAGTCATTACAGCAGGATGACGACCTCCAGATGAAAGAATTATTAAACAATGAAGTTCGAGGAATACTAAGCTGAACCACATATGGATGGGCGGCATTGGTTCGTCGTATACCTTTGCTATTCGTCGCTCTAGATGGAATTAAGTGACCAAGGTGAGTCGTGAACATTTGGCATGAAAATACAATCTGTAAAAGAGAGTCATGTCACCAACCTGTCTGGGTCTATTCTTGGTCACCTCGTGGTCTCCGATCAGACGAGTGGCTCTCCTTTCGAACGAGTATGTAGCAGGACTTCTCACTTCCCAAATTGCAAATATTTTAAAAATCGAATAATAATAATAAGCCCGGCATTCTGGTCCAGAGGTTGCATTGTTTTCAGAGTCATTTTATCTCGACAAAGCGGAATGTATTACGTTATGTATTGCCACTCATGTACAGGGTGTCCCATAACTTATGGGCCATATAGCAACTGGAGAACAAACTAGAACGATTAAGTCATATAAGTTTCTTCGAAATGTTTCGGCCATAATTTTGAAAAAGGTTCAATATATTGGATTGAAAGTAGGCGATATATATAAGAAATAAGAATTTGTAAAATTTTTTTTTGCTTTTACTTTTTTGATGGATTGTGTTGTTTAAATGGAAATATCTCGAAAACGGTTAGATATATTAAGATCGAGCCAACTATACCTTTGTAGTTTAGAAATTGCCCTTTGCCTTGAGAGTCTTATATTAAAAATACTTAATAACAGGTAGGAAAAAAATCATATATTTATTAACTCTTTCAGAGGCAGTGGTACGTAAAATGTACCCAAAAAAAAAGGCGCGTAGTGGGGCGTTGGTACACAAAGTATACCACTTACAAAATGTTTTTTACCGTAACGGGCGGCGGATTAATTTGTGTACCGCTGTATTATAAGTTGCCTATGAGACAATAGAAAGTTGCTCCGGTGTTAGTTCGTGATAATTGGCATTAGGTCGCAGTAGGTTATGTTTGTTATAAACGATAGTTGATTTTGACGGCTTTCAATCTGCAAATAATGAATGTAAGTAAAATACTTTGAATTTTAGGTCGTTTTTGCTTGTAATAGTTTGCTACTACCTGCAGACTATTATCTTTTGACAATTAACACACATAGGTATTTCTCGTTTGTTTTTTCTTAGTTTTTTGTTGTGGTTCACTAATTGTACCACCAAAATAAAGATTCGTTACCATTCCGATTGGTTGGTATGAGCTATGATGATTTCTGCCGAGAATTGGGGACTGATGTTGAAGTTGAGGATATTCCATCTGACCTGGAATCTGTAATGAGTGGATCTGATGAAGAAGAATTGCCTGTAGTGAATGAAGTTCCTTTGGTTCTGAGCGATTCAGATAGCGATCCTGAATACGATCTACCCTTGAATCAGTTAGCCAATAGATTGAGGCCTCAAAATCATCATCCTCTTGCAAGAAAACCTCCTGATTGGTCCAATCCGGTTACACCAACACGTCCAGCTGATTTTATATCTAAAGAAGGCATTTCGTCGATTGTAGAAGAATTAGAGGATCCTACACCTTGCAAACTTTTTGAATTATTTTATGATGACGAAGTTTTACAGAATATCGTGTTTCAAACGAATTTATTTGCACAGCAGGCTTCTAGTAAACATAGGCCGACAAACAGTGAAGAAATGAAAATATTTCTTGGTATAAATTTACTAATGGGGATTAAACGCTCTCCAAGTTACCGAGATTACTGGAGCTCAGCTCCAGACTTACATGATGACTACATTAGCTCCCTGATGCCTGTGAAACGTTTTAGTTGGCTTCTGGCGAACCTGCATCTTAACGATAATGTACTAATGCCCAAAAAAGGGCAACCAAACTTTGATAAACTCTATAAACTTCGACCACTTTTAAATGATTTAGGTAATAGGTTTGAAAAATATATGAATCCCACTAAAGAACTCTCCATTGACGAATCCATGATTAAGTTCAAGGGTAGAAGTTCGTTAAAACAATTCATGCCCAATAAACCCATTAAAAGAGGGTATAAGGTATGGATGCTCGCAAATAAAAATGGATATTGCCAAAAGTTTGACATCTATACTGGTAAATCTGCAGATCCAGAAAAACAGTTGGGCGCTAAGGTTGTCAAACAACTTTTAAACGGATTAGAGAATAAAGAACACATTGTTTATTTTGACAATTTTTTTACTGGAATCGAACTCTTAGAAGATCTAAAACAAAAAAAAATTTATGCGTGCGGCACTGTAAATCCCAACAGGAAGAATTTACCCACATTTAAACCGGACAAAGGACTAAAGAGGGGAGACTTTGATGGCCATATTAGTGATTCTAGCATTTTAGCTTTGAAATGGCGTGATAAACGCAGTGTTTTTATGCTATCAAATTTTCATAATCTACTAGATGCAGCAGAAGTCAACAGAAAAGAGAAAGATGGTACTATAACGAAAGTTGCTTGTCCAGCGGCCCTTGTAGATTACAACAAAAATATGAATTTCGTAGACAAATTTGGCCAAAACCTGAATCAATATAAAGTAAACAGAAAATCGCGAAAATGGTGGCATAGAATTTTTTTCTATCTTCTAGATGCCGCAGTTGTAAACGCATATGTTTTGTACAAGGAGTTAGACTTGTCCAAAATGAGTATGAAAGATTTTAGGCGAGGTATATCACAGGGCTTAATTGTACACCAAATTGTTAGAAAAAGGAAAATCGCGACTAATATCAATGAAGCAATTGCTATAAAAAAGTCAAAACCATATATTCCGGATGAAGTACGGCTCACAGAAAGTGCTCATCAGCCACAACGAAATACGAGACGTCGTTGCGCTACGCACAAATTGGATATGTACCATTTGCAAAGTTCCCCTTTGCTTGGGAAAACATAAAACCTGCTTCGCAGATTTCCACACTTCCCAATAAAATGTAGTTTGCCCCTTGTGGGCAGTAGTACTTAAAATGTACCACCCTGTATTTTTTGACATTTTGTTTTTTTTAAATTTTTTTTTATATTTTTATATTCACCTTAAGCCTACGAAGGAGTTTATAATATATAAAAAAAGCTACAATAATAAAATATTTCCCCTTGCCCCACTAGGACTTTTATTTAGCACAATTCTCTGCCCCTGAAAGAGTTAACTAGCGCCCTCTAATGTGAAACTTAAAAATGATCTACAAATTCTCATCTCTTACTCATAAAAACACCATCAACCGTACAGGGTGTACCAAGTAAAGTGGCCTATTAGAAGTATCTCGAGAACTGAATGAGATTTTATTTTGAAAATTTGGTTGTGGCTATAAGAGATGGTTTTCTACTTTTATAAAATATTTTGGATGATGCGTGGTTGCCGGATTATCCTATATATTATATTTTTTTGGAATCTAGGTAAAAATCTAGAACAGCTTTCTATATAAGATCATATTTTTTAAGAGTTTTTGAATTATAGATAATCTTGTGATTTTTTAACGCCGTATCGGGACCTGAAAAGAAAATCATATCTTTTTAGCGGTTACAGCTAGAAAGCTGAAATGACAATAGTTTCACAAGACCATCAAAATTTTATTATTTTGAACAGTATTTAATTAGCTTTATACAGGGCGTCTTCATAACAATATTTCTGAGGGAGATGAATTATTGCAAACATTTTTTTTTTTTAAATGGGACACCCTTTATTTGATATGTTGGAGGATCGAATTTTCTATCTAATGATATTAAGTGTTCCTATACCTATCTTCAATATTTTTGGACTTATAACGAAATTTATTAAAAATTATCTTATAAAAATATATTTTTGGTAGTTGGCTGTGGAATGGATTCAGAAACAAAATAATGAAAAATCCATTTGACGTTATGTCTGTGTTGTTGTAAAAAAAATAGTTAACAAATGAGCAATTTATTCATAAAAAAAAAAACAAAATTAAAATTACGCATCAACACCAATAAAATAACTAATAACTAATTGTTGGCTCTTAAACATTCATGAATTGTGGTGATAACATGTTCATTTGTCACCTTTTTCATTTCTTCCCCTTCTAGAGACCCCAAAGCTGCTCTTAGTCGACTTTCTAAATATTTCCTTGTTGTGACTGGTGTCTTGCTGGTATACTATTTCTTTAATCCTACCCCATAGATAGGGGGGGGGGGGTAAGATCCGGAGACCTTAGGGCCATCTCCAGGGACCTCCTCGGCCAATCAACTTCAGTCATAGGAGCTGCATCAGGATGAAGTTCATTAAATTTTCTGCAAGTTCTAGATAAAACTCTACCACACTCCCCATGAATATAAAATAAACTCTAAGCTCGAATAATGTGAATTAGTTAATTTTTATTAGAATAACACAGACATAACGCAAATGGATTTTTCATTATTTTGTTTCTATGAATCCATTCCACAGCCTACTAAAAAAAAATATATTTTTTAAAGATAAGTTTTAAATTTCGCTATAACTCCGAAAATATTGAAGATAGGTATAGGAACACTTATATCATTAGATAGAAAATTTAATCCTCCATTAGCAAAACATATCACATACAGGGTGTCCCATTTAAAAAAAGAAGAGTTTTGCAATAATTCATCTCTCTCAGAAATATTGTTATGGAGACGTCCTGTATAAAACTAATTAAATACTGTTCAAAATAATAAAATTTTGATTGTCTTGTGAAACTATTGTTAAAGTTTCAGCTTCCTAGTTGTAACCGCTAAAAAGATATGATTTTCTTTTCAGGTCCCGATACGGCGTTAAGAAATCGCAAGATTATTTATAATTCATAAACTCTTAAAGATAGGTATATGATATTATACAGAAAACTGTTCTAGATTTTTACCTAGATTCCAAAAAAAATATAATATATAGGGTGGTAATTCATTTAAAATTCCGAAGTTGCTACCACTTTCGGTATGATCCGGCAACACCGCATCATGCAAAATATTTTAGAAACGTAAAAAACCATCTCTTATAGCTACAACCATATTTTCAAAATAAAATCTCATTCATTCTCGAGATACTTCTAATAGGCCGCTTTACTTGGTGCACCCTGTATACAGCGATAGTAATGATTTCATTATTCAATTAATTTAATTTTGATTAGTATTGTATATTTCCCAAAAACATATAATGATATTTTAAAAATCATAGTTAATAACACCTGAATTATTTAGTTAATTTAATGTACAATGTCTTTCAAAAAGTTCGTTTCATTTAGAAACGTTTTTTCATTCAAATTTTTTGTTTTAATATAGCGACTAAACGAATGCAAATACACAACATAATACTAAAAACAAAAAAATACAAGAAGACTAAAGGTGGATTCATAGTTTCCGTAACGTATGCCGTAAGACGTAACGTTAAGACGTAAGAAAAATAAACATGTGATTTGCCATAGAACCGTTTATAGTCCGAGTTAAGCCGTAAGCCGTAAGCAGTAAGAAGTAAGAAATGGTTCAAGTTCATTTCTTACGTTACGTCTTACGGAATCGGTTCGGATCGGTCATACTCGTGCTTAGTCTCGTGCATAACCACAATGTTGACATCCCCAAATTTGACACTTGACAGTAATACACCCTTTTAGTTAGGTTCCATTTTGATTTGATCGGTTTGTTGTTGACGTTCGAAGATTTTGTAAAGTTTAATTTGTGAACAAGAGTTTTGAAAAATGTGTGATTTTGAGCAGGAACAATTCGTCGCCCTATTGGTGAAAGGTTCTAATCCACAAAAAAGTTTTTTCTGAGTTATCGCTATAGGCAACTAATAATATGTCTAAATATGTCAACAGTGAATAAATTTAACCCTCTTTACCATTTTTGAGCATATTATAGAAAATTTGCTAAAAGCTCTAAGCCACAATGTTCATTTGTGAATAGTTTTAAGTGACATAGAACTTTTCACCTCAGAAATATTTTTTTTTTAACTAAAATAAAATTAGAGGTGAATGGTCCTAACCCTCATATTTCATGTGTGAACAGGAATTTTATATGGTTAGAATAAGAATATCGGTCAGTATTAAGGGAATAGTGGTACTGTTTAGTGCTAAAATGTCTTCGAGAAGCAAGTATATGGTTAAACTTGCACTAGAGAACAAAGAAAATAAGGAAACTCAGCCATGTTATACAGTTTTAAATCCTGTAGCATTAGGTAAGTTCTGTTTTGTCTTTGTAATTTAAATAATTAGATATTATGTAACATGTTTGCATAAATTTTAGGTTATGTGTCTCCTGAGTAATTCCAGTGGTGTTATCTTTTGTAAATTTTAGATTGTACTGAGACAAGTAAGAATAGGGATGGTATTGCCGTTACTGTTGCTAGTGATAATAAAAGCTTTGATGACAGCACCGACCACGGAATTCCGATTCTTACATTGCAGCGTACTTTAGTAGGTGAGTGCTTAAAATAATTTTATTTTTAAAAATCGCACTGCTAAAATAGTAGGGACTGTTTCAAACTTAGTAATATAGAAGAAAATTGGGCCGTTTGTGTACTAGGTAAAAAGTGATTGCAAAAAGCCTTCAATTGTTTTTTTTACAGGGGAATACATAAAATTTGAAGTGTCAAGTAAATTTTCTAAAGAAATTATTTGAATTGCATTAAACAAAATTTTATAATGCGTTGCTAAGTTCAGGCTTGTAATATAAATACGTATTTTTTTTGTTTACAGATTATACAAATGAGAGGGCCTCAAGCAAGTCTGATTTAAAATCAATACCGCATATAAGTAAATTGGACTTAAATCCATTAACAAGTGCAGACAGGCCAGATTTAAGGCCCTCAACAAGTGCAGATAGGCCAGATTTAAGGCCCTCGACAAGTGCAGAGAGGCCAGATTTAAGGCCCTCAACAAGTTTAAACTTATCTGAGAGTGAAAGTGACAATATAGCTGACAATACAGATTTTAATTATAGTCCTTCTAACAGCAGCAGTGACGATATATCTAGCGGCAATGAACAAGAAAATAACGAACCTATGAATACTACAACTACAAATCAAAAACTTACTAGGAAAAGAAAAAAGGATCCATCAACCTGGAAGCGTAATTTCCAAAAAAACTTAAGATTGGACGGAAAAGAGTATTACACTCAAACTGGTAAACTTAAGCCAGCCAAAGAGGTAAAGGATAATATTACATGTCACTGCCACTATAACTGTTCAAGACATTTTTCGAGGGAAGAGCGAAGTAAGATTTTTGAAAGCTTCACTAACCTTAGGTCTCAGCAGTTGAGATGGAATTTTATTGCAAAGCAAGTCTCCTGTATTCCAAAAAAGCGTTGTTATAGTGCAAACACTGACAGACGAGCTAACACCTACGTTTACAGGTTAACTTCAGATCAGACGTACCAAGTTTGTCAGAAATTTTTTCTAGCCACTATTAACGTATCTAGTAAAACAGTAAAAACTGCACTTAGTAAACAGTGTGATTCTGGAATAGTTCAACCTGATATGCGTGGAAAAAAAAATCCACCTCAAAAAAAATCTGAGCAGGTTAAAAATATAATAAGAGATCATATCAAATCCATTCCTGTAGTTTCTTCACATTACTGCAGAAGCACGACAAAAAGAAAATATCTTCCACAAGGTTTATCCGAAAGAAGACTTTACGAAGACTACAAAAGTTACTGTGAAGAGCTCAGTGTAGTGCCAGAAAAATTTAGTTACTACAGGCAAATTTTTGTAACGGAATTCAATCTCGGATTTTTTCACCCTAAAAAAGATCAGTCCGATTTCTGTACAAAGTTTGAAGGTTTAGATAACGAGGGCAAACTTAGCTTACAGGAACAATATAATGACCATATTAAAAGAAAACAAGAATCCAGAGATCATAAAAAATCAGACAAAGAAAGATCCAAAACAGATAGTACTTTTGTATGTTACACCATGGATATGGAAAAAATACTTATCACACCATCACTTAATGTAGGGAAATTGTACTATACTCAAAAATTGAAAACCTATAACTTCACGGTGTACGATTTATCAAACTCTGAGGCTACCAATTATATGTGGCATGAAGGAATAGGGGCAAAGGGATCCTCAGAAATTGCTACTTGCTTGTGGAAACACATATCAACCTTAAAACCCTCTGTAAAAGAGGTAACATTTTATTCGGATACTGCTGCTGGGCAGAATCGCAATATCATTAATGCAGCTATGTTCCTAAAAGCAGTTTCGATGTTACCAATTGATATTGTTAATCAGAAATATATGGAATCTGGCCATTCCGAAATGGAGTGTGACAGTGTTCATTCTGCCATCGAAACCAGAGGCACAAAAGTTGATATTTACACACCCGAAGGTTGGTATACTGTTGTGCGTTCAGCCAAAACTAAAAAGCCTTTCTATAAAGTGACTGAACTTAATTTTACTGATTTTCTAAACTATAAATATTTTTCTACCTTAGTTATAAAAAATCGCAATAAAAATGAAGCAGGTGAAACAGTCAGCTGGCTAAAAATAAAGTGGTTGCAGTATAGAAAAGAGGACCCCACTAGGATTTTTTATAAAGAAAGACTTTTAGAGCTAGATTTTAAATCCATTTTGGTTAAAAAGGTTGCTACTAGAATGAAGAGCTCCCTAACTGATGATATACCAGCACTTTATACAGGCCCATTGCCGATAGAAAAAAGAAAACTAGATGGCTTATTAAAACTCTGCGATTCAAAGTGCATTCCTGAAACATATCACACGTTTTATAAAAGCTTAAGATCTGCTAACGAAATTCCTTCGGACTCCTCAGATGAAGAGGTTGATTCCTAATTTAATATGTTATTTGATGATTCTATTTTTTCGTCTTATTTTATCCTAATTACTAAGTACTACACTGTGTTTATTATTTACAAACATAAACACTATTTTGATTTTGTTTAAACTTACATGGTATGTAGTTACCTGACCGAAAAAAAAGTATTTTTTTGTAGTAAATAGTGCTAAGTCTAATAAAACGTGTATTTTATTTGTGGTGAATAGTTCTAAGCAACAATTTTTTGTTAGTAAAATGGATATTTCATTTTGTTTTTTCGTAAATAGTTCTATAGTTTGTTTTTAAATAATAAAATAACATTTAACATTATAAAAGTTTTTTTTAATGTTTATTATATGCAAAATACTGTATTTAGACAAAACAAAAATATTAAAAGTGCAGTTTTCTCAGATTCTGCTTTCTGTGGATTAGAACCTTTCACAAATAGGGCGACGAATTGTTAATCGATTTGATACAACATTATTCGTTCTTATACGATAAGGGAAACAAAGATTTCAAAGACAATAATAAAAAAAATAACGCATGGGATTCCATATCCACAGCCATGTCCATAACAGGTAGGTTGATGTATTTAAATAATTATTTACTCCTAATACATATTATATACAGTGTCCCCGGGGCGACTCACCAATAGGTGACTAATTCCAAAAAAAATTTATTAGAAATTTTCAGTCTCGACTTTAAAAATAAATAAACTGTCAGGGAAATTGTGGAAAAGAAAGTAATGAAACAATTTTTTTGCAGTTGAAGAGGCACAGCGGTTATGGAAGAATCTCCGGGAAAGATATGCCAAGGAGAGGAAGGGAGCAACAAATATAGCTTCGGGATCAGGAGCTGCCGATTTAGAATGGCCCTTATTTAAATATATGGGCTTCATAGAAAAACATGTGGCAAGCCGAAAGTAAGTAATATTTGTTATTGTTGAGTACAGAGAGTTTCATAATATTGTAATACATTGTCTAATATACGTAAAACATGTAACTTCTGTATGGTAAAACAAATTTGATTAAAATCAAACAATTGTAACTAAAACGACAAAACTAATGCAACTGGTCGTGGAGCTATATTGTGTGCGGAAAATCAAGAACATAAAGTAACTAAGTGCAATGTGAATAACTAACAAAAAATTTATAATTATTTCTAGAAGAACTTCAAATGTGTCACGACCCTCATCAAGTTGTTCTAGCGCCTCAAGTAAGGCTTCAACTCCACTCATGTCACCCACAGGAGTCGCAACAAATTTGTGGAGCAACTTAGATTCTATTATGGGTGGTGAGCTAGTGAAAGAAAGAACTGAAGTTTCAACTGAAGAGATGGCCGAGGAAATAGAGGATATAAGAAGCCCACCGCGAAAAATATTAAAACCCCAAACTCACACCAAAGATGCTAGACCTTCAACATCAGCCACGGCAAAACCACCAAAGACAGTGGTTGAAAATACTTTAGGTGTAATAACTTCATATTTGCAAGAAAAATAGAAGTCCGACAAGAACACAGCATTCGGGAATTATACAGGGTCCGCAAACGAAGCGTGGACGGAAGATTAAATCGTAATCGAAGAACTTATCAACAATACTAAAACAGCTTGAGATATTGGATTAAAAGCGGCATGTTATAAAAATATTTTACATTATACAGGGTGGCCCAAAAAAGTGTGACAGCATAAAGTTATATTTTTTTAAATGGGACACCCAGTATTTTATTGCATATTTAGGTTCGTATTACTATCGTTTATAAGTGCCTCAAATTTTATTTAATTTGGTTCTGTAGTTTCGGAGAAAAAAATTAAAAACTAAAAAAAAAAGTTTTGCAGTCCTGAATAAAAAAATCAACAAAAAACAATCCAGAACTATTTTTTTAATCTCGGCATTGAGTGAAATTTATGACAAGAGGTCTAGAGATACTATGAATGTATTTGCGTTTATTTATTTTATACAGGGTGTTGATAATAAGCTTTCAAAAACCCGACATTTTAAAATAATTTTTCTCAAGTTTTTCAAATGGAACACCCTGTATATTATTTGGCTATTTGACATAGAATTCATAGACAATTTTTTTTTGTAATACAAACATATAAGTTATATCCAGCCGTTTTCGAAATAATTATAAATATCATAAATTATGTTGTTTAAATAGACTTTTATTGGGAAATTTTGTTATAGGCGACTAGACTAATAATTGTAAACTAAAGTAAATGTTCAAAATAGCTTTCTTTTACTCTTAGATTACCGTATTTTAGTTATTTCGATATAAATAAGCCTACATTTTTGCTACTTTTATTTATTTAATTTTATTTTTTATTCTTAATCGAGTTGCAATGATTTTTTTTGTTTAGATTGTCACTATGACAGCCAAATAAAATTATTTACATTTGTTCAGTCGTCGAAATTAAGTACTAACTTACACAAAATGTCGAGTTTTACAACTTTAGAAATGGTAAATATGATGGGTGAATGTGCAAGAAATTGCCTCCTCGCGAGCCGAGTGTATGCTGAAAGATATCCAGATATTGAGAGAAAGCCGAGACCAGAAACCTTCGAGAAGTTGTTGCAAAGATTTGTAGCAACAGGAAGCACTCGTACACAAAAAGGATGATAATCAATAAACCCGTTATTAATGAAGAAAATGAATTAAGAGTTCTGTTGGCAGTAGATGAAAGTCATTAAATTAAGTAAAAGGAAGCTATTTTGAACATTTACTTTAGTTTACAATTATTAGTCTAGTCGCCTATAACAAGATTTCCCAATAAAAACTCTATTTAAACTACATAATTTATGATATTTACAATTATTTCAAAAACGGCTGGATATAACTTATTTGCTTGTATTACAAAAAAAAATTGTCTATGAATTCTAAGTCAAATAGCCAAATAATATACAGGGTGTTCCATTTGAAAAACTTGAGAAAAATTATTTTAAAATGTGGTGTTTTTGAAAGCTTATTATGAACACCCTGTATAAAATTAATAAACGCAATTACATTCATAGTATCTCTAGACCTCTTGTCATAAATTTCACTTTATGCCGAGGTTAAAAAAATAGTTCTGGATTGTTTTTTGTTGATTTTTTTATTCAGGACTGCAAAACTTTTTTTTTTAGTTTTTAATTTTTTTCTCCGAAACTACAGAACCAAATTAAATAAAATTTGAGGCACTTATAAACGATAGTAATACGAACCTAAATATGCAATAAAATACTGAGTGTCCCATTTAAAAAAATATAACTTTATGCTGTCACACTTTTTTGGGCCACCCTGTATAATGTAAAATATTTTTAAAACATGCCGCTTTTAATCTAATATCTCAAGATGTTTCAGTAATGTTGATAAGTTCTTCGATAACGATTTAATCTTCCGTCCACGCTTCGTTTGCGGACCCTGTACTATAGGCCTGACATTATCAGAGATGCCTACGAAAGAACAAAACTCAAAAAAATTGAAAATTGTTCAAATATTAAACGAAACTTTTGAAGGTTGAGGTGTTATAGTACCTATGTATAGTAATAATTTTGGTTAAAATATATTTTTGGTATTTAGGAATATGAATTTTTATATCGTTATTATGTGTTGTGAAATAAAACATAATATACAGGGTCCGCAAACGAAGCGTGGACGGAAGATTAAATCGTTATCGAAGAACTTATCAACAATATTGAAACAGCTTGAGATATTGGATTAAAAGCGGCATGTTTTAAAAATATTTTACATTATACAGGGTGGCCCAAAAAAGTGTGGCAGCATAAAGTTATATTTTTTTAAATGGGACACCCAGTATTTTATTGCATATTTAGGTTCGTATTACTATCGTTTATAAGTGCCTCAAATCTTATTTAATTTGGTTCTGTAGTTTCGGAGAAATAAAATAAAAACTAAAAAAAAAAGTTTTGCAGTCCTGAATAAAAAAATCAAAAAAAACAATCCAGAACAATTTTTCTAACCTCGGCATTGAGTGAAATTTATGACAAGAGGTCTAGAGATACTATGAAAGTAATTGCGTTTATTTATTTTATACAGGGTGTTCATAATAAGCTTTCAAAAACCCCACATTTTAAAATAATTTTTCTCAAGTTTTTCAAATGGAACACCCTGTATATTATTTGGCTATTTGACGTATAATTCATAGACAATTTTTTTTTGTAATACAAGCATATAAGTTATATCCAGCCGTTTTCGAAATAATTGTAAATATTATAAATTATGTTGTTTAAATAGAGTTTTTATTGGGAAATTTTGTTATAGGCGACTAGACTAATAATTGTAAACTCAAGTTAATGTTCAAAATAGCTTCCTTTTACTTAATTTAATGATTTTCCTCTACTGCCAACAGAACTCTTAATTCATTTTCTTCATTAATAACGGGTTTATTGATTATCATCCTTTTTGTGTACGCAGTGCTTTCTGTTGCTACAAATCTTTGCAACAACTTCTCGTAAGTTTTTGGTCTCGGCTTTCTCTCAATATCTGGATATCTTTCAGCATACACTCGGCTCGCGAGGAGGCAATTTCGTGCACATTCACCCAGTATAAAAATCATATTTACCATTTCTAAAATTCGACATTTTGTGTAAGTTAGTACTTAATTTCGACGACTGAACAAATGTAAATAATTTTATTTAACTGTCATAGTGACAATCTAAACAAAAAGAAATCATGGCAACTCGATTAAGAATAAAAAATAAAATTAAATAATAAAAGTAGCAAAAATGTATGCTTTTAAAATTTATATCGAAATAACTAAAATACGGTAAACTCTAAGAGTAAAAGGAAGCTATTTTGAACTTTTACTTTAGTTTACAATTATTAGACTAGTCGCCTATAACAAAATTTTCCAATAAAAACTCTATTTAAACAACATAATTTATAATATTTACAATTATTTCGAAAACGGCTGGATATAACTTATATGCTTGTATTACAAAAAAAAATTGTCTATGAATTCTACGTCAAATAGCCAAATAATATACAGGGTGTTCCATTTGAAAAACTTGAGAAAAATTGTTTTAAAATGTGGGGTTTTTGAAAGCTTATTATGAACACCCTGTATAAAATAAATAAACGCAATTACTTTCATAGTATCTCTAGACCTCTTGTCATAAATTTCACTCAATGCCGAGGTTAGAAAAATTGTTCTGGATTGTTTTTTTTGATTTTTTTGTTCAGGACTGCAAAACTTTTTTTTAGTTTTTAATTTATTTCTCCGAAACTACACAACCAAATTAAATAAAATTTGAGGCACTTATAAACGATAGTAATACGAACCTAAATATGCAATAAAATACTGGGTGTCCCATTTAAAAAAATATAATTTTATGCTGTCACACTTTTTTGGGCCACCCTGTATAATGTAAAATATTTTTAAAACATGCCGCTTTTAATCCAATATCTCAAACTGTTTTAGTATTGTTGATAAGTTCTTCGATAACGATTTAATCTTCCGTCCACGCTTCGTTTGCGGACCCTGTATAATCTGAATACCTGTTTTATTGCCGATTGACAGATCCAATTAGTATATTATATTTACTTAAATTAAATCTAACCTACACTAAAAATATTCTCACATTTTATTTATTAAGTAAGCTATAAATTTTCAATAAAAACTATATAGTTTCACGTCCGACAGTTAAAACTCTATCCTGCCAAGGAATTTGTCCCACTTGGGACACAAACTACTCTTTTAATGTGTCTCTAATAAAATATAAAATTTGGGCTGCCCTATTAGCTGATACACGTCCTACAGATGTTAAAGGATTAATGTCATCCCTCCACCGTCCTATACGTTCCTCGGTATCTAAAAAATCTGGTGGACAATATGACGAGTTTTTGGAAATGTCTGCTTCCTGTTTGGCATAATTATGCAAACACAGAATTGCTTTCACAAAACTGTCCACATTATTTACATCAGCAGTCACCATATTTCTAAGCAATCTCCACCGGTTTACCAAAATTCCAAACGCATTTTCAATTACCCTACGAGCACGGGAAAGACGATAATTGAAAATACGCTTATCTGGATCCAAGTTTCGTCCTGGATATGGTCTCATAATATATGATTTAAGTGGGAAAGCTTCATCGGCTACCAAAGTGAATGGATGTAAAATATTACTGTGAGGTAAACATTTTGGTTCCGACACAAACAATTGGTTTTGAGCAAGCATAGTTGCAAATAAAGAATTATGAAAGATACCCCCATCACTCTCACTGCCATAGGCTCCTATATCCACTAAAGTAAAATTATAATTAGCATCACAACAAGCCATTAACACCATGCTGAAACTTTTTTTATAGTTGAAAAATTTACTTCCACTCAGGTGCTTGAATGTTAATGTGCTTGCCATCTAATGCACCAATACAATTTGGAAAATTCCACTGGTCCTGAAACTCCTTAGCTATATTCAGCCATTCGTCTTCAGATGATGGTGGTTTTAAATAGGTTCTTGAAAGAACTTCCCAAATAGCGTTTGCTGTTTCCTTAATGATATAATGGATTGTTGAATGTCCTATGTGGTACTTCCAAGCAATTGTTTGCATCGATGGCCCTTGTGAGAAATAGCTACAAAACACATAATAATACTTACTTTATTGGGTAAAAAATATTGAATTTTTATAACTTACTGTAATGTTATGGCCAAACGTTCTTCTGGGCATATCCTGTCAGGAAGTCTCCGTTTTATAAGGTAAGGGGTAACCAGTGTTAATAATTTATTAAATGAAGTAACAGACAGCCTTGTATACTTAAAAAATTGGTCTTCATCATTGGCCTTCATAGGCAGAAAATAACTTTTAAAAAATCCATGGGTTTTTCTACGCCTGTTTATTGGCCGTGTTTTACAATTACGTTTCTTCCACGGTTTTTTTGCTAATTAATAGCAGCACAATATTGTTCCCGCTATAATAACGAGGTCGTCATCGCTTGGAGTCATTTTCACTTGTAAATAAACAGTAATTAAACGCACATGTGAAAAACCATAACCTACAAACTCGTAACGTCAAAATTCTTAACGAATATAAATGGGCAAATCCTTACGTCTTACGTCTTATCGACTACTGCTTACGTCTTACGGCATACGTTACGGAAACTATGAATCCACTTTAAAGTGGTTCTGGATAATATTTCATCATCAGATTCTGACATTGACTTGCCGTTAAATGTCATAGGCGTTAGGTTGGAAGACAGTTTCTCTGATTTGGACATCGATTTATACTTTGAAGCTGGTAAAGACCAAATTAACCAACTTTTATATGAAAAAAAATCCTAAAGAATGACTATGTATTAGTGAAGTTTCTTCGAGTGTGTTCGTTTAGTGAAGTTTGTAACAAAAAAAGTATTAGAAAATGGAGAATTTGAAGTAACATTTTTAAAGAAGTGTACCCAGGGGTTTATCCTCCTCAGCCCTTTTGTCCAGCCCGCTGCACATTTTTCAAATATTTCCAGTACGGCGCCACTGGAACTAATCATCGCTTTCGACCCGGTGTGCAGCTCGCTGGACCGACTTCTATCCGTGCGAAATTATCCCGCTTAAAATATTGGTCAATAGTAAATTGACGTTAGTTTTATCTTGTTGGTGCATGTTTTTGGAGGTTAGGTATGGCGTCTCCTCACAAATTAGGTAAGTTTGGCAATTTTAGTAAATATTTAGTGAAGTATTAGTGAAAAATTAATAAAATACACGTGTTTACTTGTGTTGAAAAAAGTTAATAGTAGTAGAGCACCGGTTACTTACATGTTTTGTACAGTATTTTGGACATTGGGTCTTAGTTAAGTTGACTGTATTTTTTCTTTGTAGATCGTAAAAAGCAACTTACCGATGCTGATCTTGAGGCATTTTTGAATGATAGCGATTTTTATCTAAGCGACGATGAAGAGGTGGTTGATGATCCAACGGAAGCTAATTTAGCTGCGTTTGAAGAAGTGGAACCACAGGAAAGTCAACAGCAAGACGAAATTTTTGAACCTACTGAGGGGGAATCAGATGACGAAGTCCCTTTGTCGGTACTAAGGGAACAAATAATTTTGGAGAAACAGCAACCTAAAAATAGTCCTCAAAATTGGGCAAGGGAAGTTTTTGATAATCTGGAATCCATATGTCTCGATTCAGAGTGGGAGGTAAAAGAAGATCACGAGTTTTGGATACCACTTCATTATTTTTCTCAATATTTTTCTGATGAGTTTTGGGAAAGTCTCTCAATGCAAAGTAATGTTCGCGCTATGCAGGCTAATGAGAAAAAACCACTAAAATCAACAGGTCAGGAGTACCGTGTGCTGACCGGAATTCACGTACTGATGGGAATTTTTGGACTACCCAGATTGAGATTATATTTTATGAAAGGTATTGAAATACCAATAATTACTCAAATTCCCAGAGATAGAATTTTCAAATTGAGGAATTTTCTACATGTTGTTGATAACCTTATCATTTCAGATGAAGAAAAAAAATCAAACAAATTACGGAAAGTACAACCGATCATTGATTCCATGCGCAAAAAATGTGTTACTTTACAAAGAAGCAAAGAATTATCTATTGATGAACAGATGATACCGTTTACAGATACTACAAATCTACGACAATATGTCAAAAATAAACCAAATCCCGTCGGTTTAAAAATTTTTGTTTTAGCCACACCTTCTGGATTAGTATTGGACTTCTTTATTTATCAGGGTGCTAAAACTTGGCCAGATGGTACTCCTGATATGGGTCTGGGAATTGGCGGAACTGTAGTAAAAAAACTGTCAGCCGATTTGTCTTCCGGGCATATAATTTTTTTTGACCGATACTTCACTTCTGTTAACTTGCTTGATTATTTACTTACTAAAGGAATACTAGGAGTAGGAACAATTATGAATAATCGGATTCCACAAGCTGTTAGAAAGAGTTTCATATGTAAACAGAAAGATGGACTTAGGTCCTGATGTCCAAAATACTGGACATGTATTTTTTGTATCGAAAAAAAAAATAAAAATTAAAGCATATAGTTGTCTCATTTGAACCCAAATAAATATATTTTTTTATGAAATTCACAAAAAACTAAAAGAGAATAATGTCGGGACCGAAGACGTTATATTTCCTCAGGTTAAAGATATTTCCAGTGTTGAACGAAAGGATATTGTATCAAAGTTCCGTAAACCTTCGACAACACTAGGAACTTCAAGAATGGCATCCTATCTCCAATTTAACATTAAGTTTTTTGAATTCGATCTTCAATATAGGTAAGGTACCTGACACAAATAAGGCCCAGCAGGTAATAAGGCCCACTTTGCAGAAAACTGTAAACAAAAACAAACCCCACCTATATTATCTGCCAATTTGTTCGGCTGTAAGTACAAGTAATTATAAATAGATGGCGCACCACCCCCACGCATTTGTTCGGCTTGAAATTAGCCATTTGTTTGAAATCCAGCACCCAAATATGTGTTTTGCAATATTTACCCAAAATTAAGTCGTTTTCCGCAGTTTAATTTTACCTTAAAGAGTGAGAGTTTGATTCTGTTGGTAAGTAGCACATTTAAGAGTTGATATGGGACAAGAAAGTCTAGGGATTTTAATTTTTGTTTTTGTAACTGTGACCTAACCTCAAGCATTGCATATCAGAAATAAGGCCAAGGTAAATTTGAAGATGGGCCTTTCCTTATTTCCGGCCACATAAAATTTTAAGTTTTTCTTCGATTTCAGACAAAATGGGAAAAATTTGCCGAAATATCAGGGCTCAGTGAACGCTTCGAAATCATTTGGAGAGTGGAAAAGACGAAAGAAAATTAGGAAGATCCTCAATTTTAACCCGGGAACAGGAAAGGGATTTAGTCAAACGAATAATAAGGCTAGCTGAAGTTGGCTACCCTTCAGTGTTGCCAATCGGAGCACTTTAGTGCGATTTTCGCACCTTTTAACACGAGGGAGCACCCTACACAAAATCGCACTTTTTCGCACTTTTTGGAGTAAACAGTAAACGCCATCGCAATCAGATATTTATTTGATTTTCTTTAGAAAAAGACGCACTTATTGCCCGATGCGGCCGATGGAGCATTTGAACTTTGAACCTGAACTCGCCCTAGAGTGAAGAACAACTTTGGCAACACTGGACGTCCACTCTGGCATTTGCTTTTTGCTTTCTGTGCTTTGCTTTGGCTTTTCTTCTGTGCTCTGTGCTCTAATCTTCGTTTTTATGCTAATTTTTCTGTTCTGTGTTTTTATGCAGTTGGGGGTTTACCGATACCTGCGACAATATAATTATTTAATTTTTTTACCGTTTATCGTGTGTGTGTGTGTGTGCCAAAACATAAATAAAATGAAACGATGGCTTGCCCAGGCTAAGGTAAGCTGTTTTTGCTTTAAATTTACTTTTAAATTTATTAATCCTTAAAAAATATTGTAGGCAAAAGAAAAAAAAGCAGAAACCGGTGAACAACCAGATTGTAGTTTTCCCTCGCTGCCAATAAGAAGTGAGAGTACAAGTAGTACAACTAATCTGCTTCCTAGTCCGTGTTCTAAACCTGGCAGTAATTTGGAATCTGTCAATTTGGAATCTGTAAGTCCATATGATTAAATGCTTGCCATATGCTTAAATGCTTGCAAAAATAAAAATGTATTTGCTTTTTTAGGATGAAGATGATGGAGTTCAATCTCGAGTTCAATCGATCAAAAAGAGAACATCAGTTCAAGGGGCAAATAAAGGAAAAAAGAAAGGGTTTGTTCATTCCTGGTGTAATTTGCCCAGTTTTCAAGGCTGGTTGCAAAAATCAGCTAGATTGACTCTTGAAGGAAATGAAATGGCATATTGTAAAGTATGTAAAACTGATATTTTGGCTCAAAAAAGTGTTATACTTAAACATTCGAAAACTGAAAAGCACAAATTAAGCTTTCAGACGGTGGCTAAAAATACAAAAATTGACGATCTCTATAAAGATAAAACTCATGAAAATTTCGCAGTAAAAAAGGCAGAGTTAAAATTATGTGCTCTATTAGCTACTAACGATTTACCATTTGTGCTAATGGACACTTTATCGCCGCTTTTGGCCGATATTTTTCCCGATTCCAAAACAAATTCAGTTAAAAAGGACAAAAGCTACAACTGTAATGTCAAAGTGTTTAGGCCATAATTTCCTTTTAGATCTTTATTCAAAATTAAAAAACGTTTATTTTTCTATAATTATGGACGAAACTACAGACATTTCGGTCAAAAAACAGTATGCGTTCACTGTCATTTACTTCGACAATGAAACAAATTTAGTTAGGACACAGTTTTTTGATTTAATTGAACCCGAAGGATCAAATGCCGCAGATCTTTTTTTAGCGCTTAAAAATTCCGTTGTTTTAAAAAATATCCCCTTTGGTAACATGGTGGGATTTTCATCCGATACCACCAATGTTATGGTAGGCGAATATAACTCTGTGTTTTCAAACCTGATTCGTGAACTACCTAACATTGTTTGTATTCGGTGCTCTTGCCATATGGCACATTTAGCCACATCTAAGGCGTGTCTTAGCCTGCCTAGACATATCGAGGACCTACTACGCAATATTGGTAGTCATTTTAATAGAAGCCCGGCTCGACGACAAAAATTTCAAGAATTTCAATTTTTTTTTCAAACAGATATTCACAAGATTTTGTCCCCCGCTATGACTAGATGGCTTTCTATTAAAGAAGTTGTCAATAGGGTGCTGGAACAGTTTGAGCCGTTAAAAGCCTATTTTACAGAGATCGTGTTTGAAGACCCTTCGATAACCACAGAAAATATGCTTGAAACAATAAAAAACCCATTTACAAAAATTTATCTCGAATTTATGTCCTACTCTTTAAGCCTTATGACTGATTTTAACTTATTGTTTCAGTCTGAAAAACCACTGCTGCATAGGTTAAAACCCGAAACAGAAAAATTGTTGAAAACTTTGTGCTCTAACTTTATTCAAATTTGTGTCATAAGACAAATCCAAGATATTTTCACACTTAACCATAAAAATCCCTCAAATTTTTTGAACTTAGAAAAAATCTATCTAGGTATTGAAGCAACTGAAAGTATTAGAGAATTAAAACAAAATTCTAATGTGCCACAAAAAGATGTTAAAGGTTTTTTTAAATCAATTTTGTCTTTTTATATTGAATTAGTAACGCAAATTAAAGATAGATTTTCATTTAAAGATCCCATTTTTAAAATAATTGAAATAATAAATCCAAAAGTCGCTCAAAAATTTGAAAATACTTCACTATTACATATCGTTGAAAGGTTTCCAATATTAAAAGAACATGTGAATGTTCAGGAACTCGATAACGAGTGGCGTCGTCATGCCCTTTTAAATTATAATGATTTAAAGCTGGATATGGAAGATGCGGAAAAATATTGGTCAGAACTATTCACTCTAAAAAATGATGCGGATATACTACTTTTTCCAAACTTAAAAAAACTGTTTTCTTTACTATTGGTTTTGCCATATTCAAATGCTAGCGTCGAGCGAATTTTCAGCGACCTTTTCAATATAAAGACAGACAAAAGAAATGTACTAAAAACAACTAATATTAAAGCGATTTTAGCCACCAAAGAAGGAGTTGTGCAAAATGGTGGTTGTGTCAAGTTTCAACCCACTAAAAATATGTTACACTGTAAAATATGGCAGGAGAATTAAAATGTGCATTAAACATAAGTCATAAGTTTGTATTTTTGTATTTGTAGTTTCTAAGAAAATTATTTATTTTTAGTTGTTGTGAAATGTCTGTGTATTTATAGTAATAAAAAAATGTTTTAAAATAATAACCAAAAAGATGTGGTCAAAGTATATTTGCCTTAAACGACCCTGTCCCTAAATCAATTCGAAAGTGCCTAAGGGCCTTTTGACACGGGACACGGTGCTATTTCTGCCAGCAGAAATGCCTGTAGACCTGCGCAGTACGCAGTGCGCAGGCGCCAAACATTCATAAATAATCGTTTACTGCGCAGATCTACAGGCATTTCTGCTGGCAGAAATAGCACCGTGTCAAAACGCCTTAATATCACCAAAAAATAAAACGAAGAACAAAATATAAACAAATTCTTTGATGCTCTAAAACTCTAAAAATCGCACCTTTACACTCGAAATCGCACCTTTTTGCATGGCACGGAGCGTAATTTCATTTTAGTTGGTTGGCAACACTGCTACCCTTATACCAAAAGAAGTGTAAGGCGACAGGTGTATCGTTTTGTTGAATTGAATAATATAAAACATAAATTTAACAAAAAAGAAGAAATGGCCGGTCGTGGTTGGACTAAACTTTTTCTGAAGCGAAATCCGGAATTAGCAAATCGGAAAGCACAAAATATGAATCCCGCTCGTGTTCAAAAATTAAAACCAAGTATAGTAGGTGACTATTTTACAAAACTCGGAAATAGTTTGGATAATTTGGGTTTTAAAAACAAACCTGAACGTATCTTCAATACGGATGAGAAGGTGTGTCGTCTCACCATACATCATCAGCAGACAGTGTTGGCTCGAAAAGGAGAAAAGTGCTTGCATCTTGTAGCCCCAGAACATGCAGAGAACGTTACTGTGGTTGGCTGTGTGTCTGCATGTGGATCAGCTATTCCTCCCATGATTATCTTCAAAGGCAAGAGATTAAAACCAGAATTTGAAGACAATTTGCCAGCGGGCACATTGGTAAAAATGGCACCGAAAGGCAGTATGATTACCGAACTTTTTGTCGAATTTATCCGTCACTTGACAAAATTTAAAATTGGTCGACCGATATTGTTGGTCTTCGATGGGGCAAAGTGTCATCTTGACTTCACAATAGTTGAAGAAGCTGATAAACATGAAATCAAATTGATGTGTCTTCCGAGCAACACAACCCACGAGCTCCAGCCGCTTGATAAAGCGGTTTATCGATCATTTGAAGCGCACTGGGATTAACAAGTGCTTCTTTATTGGGAAAAACATCCAGAGAGGGTAATAACCAAGTCAAGATTTAACCATATTTTTTCAAAAGTATGGTCACGCTTCATGACCTATGAAAATATTGTACTTGTTTAACTAATTTTACTTATAAAATATCATGACAGCATAGACTTTTCATTTCTTAAATAGATTTTTTTAAATTTCATTAAATCAAATAACGTCTGTTCAGATGGTGTGGGACTACTAAGAGATGGTGCTGCGCGCTGTATTTTGTCGACTACCATCGATAGTACGGCGTTAAGTTACAGTCCTCTCTGATGATGGGTATGTACACCTACCCTGTACTGACGAGAACAAATAAGTTCGAAACCGGTCTACAGGTGGTTGCATCCTATCAATGCAGAGGACTTCCTTTTCTTGGTAGTACCATTCAATCTGAAATAGTATTTTAAAGTGCTACTGTGTAGATAAAAATACGCACTTATTGTATAAGGATCATCGGGTTGTCCGGGAAATAATAATTTTCCATATTGGTATTTGATTTAATTTTACTTATTATAACTCTTGCAAATCTTTATATCAAGAATCAACGGATCAATCAATTTAAAAAGCTGTCCGGACCTGCCTGTCTTCTCCACTATCTCTAAATATTTTTTTTAATTCGAAGTAATCTAAAATGTCATCTTCAATCAAAAAAAGATGTATTTATAACATGCCGACTTTTTGAAAGTCACTGTATATTTAAAATGACGACACTTTTTCACGCTACATTACATATACAAATATTCAACTAAAGTTGCGAGTAAATTAAACATAATATTATTTCGCTCAAAATTCTAAATTACGTATCTTTTATGCTAGTTTAACAGTATGTGAAATAAAATATATCGATGGCTAAGTTCTAACAGGTCGTAACCCACAGTTTTTGCCAAATTGCGTTTAATGCACTTTTAGATAGGTTGGGCCATCTCTGAACTAGTTCCTAAAGTTCATACGCGCCCAACAAGTAAAAACCTTTTTTATTTCAATTTTAAATTAGGTCGTATCATCGCTCCTCATTTTACAGGCGCAACAAGTCGTATCCCACATAACGGCCATTTCAAACACGTCTATTAAAGCAACGGGTGATTCTTAGTTGTTAAAAGGGTGTTTTTATAATTTCCATGGTAAGTTAATTTTGTTATAAATATTAAATAGCATGCATTAGTTGATGTAGTTAATTTACATTTGATTATTAGTCATTTTAAACAAATAGAGGAGACGTTAAATACAATTGGTGTTGATACGTCCTCTTAGAAATAAACTTTTAGTCAATTAGTGGATTATACGATCATTTAGAACTAATCGGACAATAATAATTATTGTAAATTATTAGTTTTTTTCTATTTTTTCATCAAAAATGTTGTAATTTAATTCAACAAGTGTATTAAATGATTCCGTTTAAAAAATTTTTTGTTAAAGAGTTGGTTGTAGAAAATAATCTAATGATTATAATGCTAAAGTTTATTTTAATACTGTCTTTTTTCTTAGATGGGAAGTAGAAGTAAAAAAATGGTAGAACTTTGTACACAAAAAATGAAGAGTAATGTCTTTTACAATTGTGAGATAATAGACAATAACGTAACGAATTTAGTAGTCAATAATATTGGAGGTGATGGTCTAAAGCTAGACAATGAGGTGGAAAGTTTATCTAATGAATGTTACAATTTAAACAATGTACTAGGTCAGTATTTTCAGAATTTAACAAAAAATTTTTACAATATTAACCAATAGTTATTTATTTAGATCAAGAACTTGTCGAGATTCAGAATGAGCCTGAGGAAGGTTACGAGGCACAAAATATCGAAAAACTTCAAAATGCCTCATTTTTAAACCTTACAATTGGAAGTAGTAATTTTAATGAAATTGAATGCCAAATAATTGAAGGTAAAAAAATAATTTAATTTAAAGTTTATTATCCAACTTAACAAATTGTGCTTAAATATTTTAGAAATTTGTGCTACTGACGAAGCATTAATTCCTGAATTAAGTTCATTAGAATTTCAAAATAATGTTTGGGATTATAGTAACAGACAAGAGCTAATGTCTCACGAAAAAAAAACAAGGTACCGTTATAAAAATAAATTAGCAATTTTAATATTTTTAATAATAATAATTATTCTTACCTACTTAGTTTTTCTTGTGATTCTTTTGTTGCATTTTGAATAAGAAATACAATTTTTAAGTCTCCTTTTTTCAGCTGCAAAAGAAAATCAGGAAAATCTTAAAATCTTCACAAATATAGATTCATCTGAGGAAGTACGTCCCACTGACGTTGATGGTACCAATTGGCTTCCTGAGGAAAATAAGATTGAAGAAAATGAACAGCTTGCTGAAGATATGAAAGAGGCTACCGGACAAGAGAATGGGCAGCAGGAAAATCAAAAGACAAATAAAAAAAGAACTCGACAAAATACTCCAAATCCTGATGAATGGGAAAAGAATAAATGCAAAAAAAGTCGAATGCTTGGGAAAGAATACATTGGATACAGAAAAATTAACAGATCTATTAAACACGATATTCAAAGGCCTGAGAGAAAAATGAAGGAAGGTTGTAATAACGGGTCTTACTGCAAAAAATCTGAGAAGAGAAACTGTGATTTATTTACAACCGAGAAGCGTAATGAAATATTTCAGCTTTTTTGGGAAATGGATTGGTGCCAGAAAAAAATGTATGTGCGAAATTTAGTACTATATGAGCCAAAAAAAAGATGCTATGTGAATGGGCCCTCTAGAAGACATGGATCATTTTTTTATTATCTTAGGCTCAATAACGATAATCTCCAGGTCTGTAAAAAAATGTTTCTGGCAACATTAGATATCAAAGAAAAAATGACACATAAATGGGTTCTAAGTAGTTTAAATCATGGACTCGGTACACGAAGAGAGGTAGAAAATTCCAGCAGAAGTTTGAAACGAAGTGGCTCTAAATATTTTGAAGAGAACAATAATCAAATCCAATTTTTAAAAATGTTTTTTAACCTTCTTCCAAAAATGGATTCGCATTTTGCCGCAAAGATTCTCAAAAGCAATACTTTGAACATCCTTTTCAAACCAAGAGCGAAATTTTGGAGATCTATAAAAAAAAATGCATTGAGGAGGACAAGCAAAGTGTTTCAATTACCACCTTTAATAGAGTCTTTCAAGATTTAAATTTGGCGGTACATAAGCCGAAGAAAGATCAGTGCGACACCTGTCTTGAGTATAAGGCCAACCAGCTTTCCGAAAAAGATTACGAAACTCACATAAAAAGGAAGAAATTGGCCCATGAAAACAAGGTAAAAGATAAAGAGGAAACAATTAAAGAAAACCAACACACCTTTACCATGGATGTACAATCAGTGAAATTATGCCCAATGATAGCAGCTAGCAAAGTTTATTACAAAACAAGGCTTCAAGTTCATATTTTTACTATTTTTAACTTGGCCACACATCAGTGTACAAACTATGTTTGGAACGAAAGTGAAGGAGATTTACAAGCATCTGTATTTACATCATGTATTTTGCACCACCTTGAAAAGCATTGCGTGGAAAACAAGAGAAGTATTATTATTTATTCTGACGGTTGCGGCTATCAAAATCGCAACACGATATTAGCCAATGCTCTAAGTTTTTTTTCGACAAAATATGACGTTTGTATAGAGCAAAAATATCTTGAGAAGGGTCACACCCAAATGGAGTGTGACTCTACTCATGCCCTTATCGAGCGGAAACTAAGAGGTCGGGAGATCACTCTTCCATATCAATATGCGGAGATTATACGCGAGGCTCGCAAGAATCCCTTTCCCTTTGATGTGGAGTATCTTACCTTCGATTTTTTCAAAAAATACGATGACAAATCTCTAATAAGATATGACTCAATTAGGCCAGGAAGAATTAAGAATGATCCTTCCGTTGTCGATTTGCGCTGTTTAAAATACACACCAGATGGTGCAATTCAATATAAAATAAACTATGAAGACAATTACAAAATTTTGCCTTCAAGACCTAAACTACCACCACTACAAAAAAAAACTTCTTTTGAACAATTATTTTCTAAACGACTTCCAATTAAGGATACCAAATATAAACATTTACAGGAATTGAAAACTGTGATAAAATACGCGGAAGTTCATAATTTTTACGACAGTCTACCAATAGAAACTAAAACTACAATTAATAAAAAAAATATGTAATAATTTTATTATTTATATTTTTTGCTAATGTTATTTAATTTGTGTTTATGTTTAAAAGTTAAGCTTGTTTCAATAATTAAAAACAATATTTGCCTTGCATTATCTAAAATGTGTTTTTAAATAAAAGTATTATCATAAAATATTTGTTTTCTTTTTATTAATGATCCTAATTATTATTGAGTTAAAAGCAAATCCCATTTACCTATATTTTTCAAAGTTTTAAAAAATCAATGGCTTTTATAGCTTACAGTTATACTTTAACTCTTAATTTCAAGTTTCAAAAGGACGTAACCCGTTCGCCTTTATACGACTGAATAATAGATAAAAAAGCGTAACCCACAGATCTCTAGTTATAAAAGGACGTAACTTGTCGTTATCGATATTCTAAAACGTCGTATCCCACTTTTTAAATTCAAAGCATTTTATAATAATAAATATGTTTAGATACAAGATTTCCCATAATATTAAGTAGTTATATCTACCTAACTAAACATCTTTTAAGTATTTTACTAAACACTACAGAGTTTTTTGTGTCTCCTGTTACGACCTGTTAGAACTTAGCCATCGATATACAGGGTGACTTATATGGAAAATGTTGAGAGTCCCCTGTAATGAGTTTATTCGTAATAACAAAAATAAACCATTTATAGATTTAGTAAGCTTACACTTGTTTATATAACAATATGCTGAATATAGGTTTTTAGTTTCACCGAAGTTAAACGGCTATCGAGAGCCGCCAGTCTTTAATTATTAGTCTAAGTCTTAAGTTGACATTCCACTGTTATAGAGGACGTGAATAAAAACAACATTAAAATTCTCTTTTAATGTGATTGATCTACCCTTAACTCTCAATAGAAAATGAGTAATAGGATGGGTGAAAATATTGGCACCATATGGAAAACTTTTTCATCTGCAATTACCTTAAAAACTCTCTCGAATCTCGAACAAACCCGACAAACCCGAAAAAATCATAAATACACTGATAAAACTGTGTTCCTTTAAACAAATAAACTGATGTATTTGCCGAAGAAGTATTTGGAACAAGTAAATGTGATTTAAATTAACTCACTTTTATTTAACTAAAATATGTCAGAGTATTTGGTTTTATTTGTAAAATGATTTGACTGTTAGTAGATTTGTGTCAAATAACACATGCTTTAAAGTAAATATCTGTTGTCGACGACGGCTTTGGCCTGGGGATCAAGGAACCGACTAAATTTATTGGTTTGTTATGAGTATCAAATAACGCTGGTTTGGTTGACAGGAAACGGTAAAGAGAATAAGAAAGAAAGGAGACGGTGGGTTTTCATACGCCGAGCGGGTGGGTTTATGTATTCAGATCGTTTCTTTGTCGTTTACCCCGTTAATTGCTAATTTTCTCCTGCAAAACTGATTAGTCCGACAACATCAGAAGTGGGATTAGAAATCCGGTGCCTTTTTTTGGTTGTGTTATTTTGCCATTGAATAACTTGTTTGTGTTGTGCCATAATGTATAGTCGCCACAGGGACATGCAACATCGGCGTAGGGATTCTTGGGAGTCCCCTAGTGCTCGTAGTCGTAGCCGGTCAAGACAACGTATTCGCCAAAGTACAACCGTGGATCCAGACATTTGCGGCCATGAAGTCATGCAAGTAAAAAGTTTAACTCCTCCTTTGACTTCTGCAAGTAAGCAGGATGGTAGTGAGTCTATTCAATCATTAAGTCAGGTTTTACTTAAGGGACTCACTGATCTTGTTAATCAACCTCAGGGGTTATTTATTGATAAAGATATCATAAGCGAATTTAATCCTGGTGATCATGATATTAGGGAATGGCTCAATGCAGTTGATGAGTTTTCTATAATGTATAATTGGTCAGATCAATTAAAAAGTCACCTAGCTTTAAGTAAGTTACGTGGATCGGCAGAAACGTGGTACCGCGGGTTACCAACACGATTATTTACGTGGAATGAGTGGAGACAATTATTACTGGAGCAATTTATTCCAAAAAGAGATTTACATTCCGATATGAAAAAAATGCTGAACCAAGTCCCTCAGCCTCGCCAGAGTTTGTATGAATATTCCTTTGAAAAACTATCTTTAATAAACAAAATGAAAATTCCACTTTCTGATCCCGATAAAGTTAATTTAATCATGGGTGGAATTAACAATGAGCTAATTCATTTTTCGGTAGAAACTTCCGAAATTACCAACCCTGCTAAATTAGCTCGCTATTTCAAAGTATTCGACGAAAAACATAATCTTTCTTATCAGCAACCCAAAAATTACTTAGCGAAACCTAGTACGTCTCATAATAAAACAGCGCCTCTCGTGACCCTCAAATCCAAATATTCCTCTCCTTATGAAATCAAATGTTATCTCTGCCAACAAACGGGACACGTAAGAAACCAATGTCCCATATACCCCCCTCATTATGCACCCAAATGCCATCTTTGCCATCAAACGGGACACATAAGAAGTCAATGTCCCAATAAGAAAAACACGTCCAGGGAAATTGCTACATACGCCACCTTTTGACAATCACAATCAAAATATTTCCAAAATTCAATGCAGAAATATATAAAAGACATTTACATAGAAAATAAGACTGTCGCATGTTTTATTGATTTTGGAAGTGAGTGTTCGTTAATTAATAACGATATTATTTCTACATTGAACTTACAACTTCAAAACTAAAAGACAGCATTTTTACTAAAACTTTATCGGAAACCGGTTTGAGGGTTTCTCATTACGTTACCGCCAATGTAAACATTGACGCCATCGAAAAACAAATAACTCTATATGTAATTCATAAACAGATTATGAACGTTGACGTTCTTATAGGACAAAATTTCACCGATCTTGATAATGTAATATACAGGGTGTCCGGAAAAAGGAGGTCAATCCGTTAACCATATATTCCTTCAGCAAAAATAATATTACTTTTATAATGCCATTTTTCATTTTTGACCCTCATGTGCGATATACAGGGTGTTAAAGTTTGAAATGGAAAACTGATTTTTTTGAATAATTCGACTATTTAATGAGATTTTAATTTAAAATTTGGTACATTACGTCAGCACAAAATGTTACATCTTTTGAGAGGAACAAAACAAGAAATGTTTGTCAAATACTCAAAATAGGGGGGGTCCAGTTCCCGCTGACCACCCCTATTTTTTAGTGTGTGCGCCAGTGACTTCTAAACTATATTTTTTTAGGTAATCATTTATTTTTGATTATTTTTTCTCCCTTATAAAATTTCGATCAAATCATGTGTTTTGGAGATAATTTGAAATGCATGGATCCTTACCAGATGCCAGCGCGGCTGACGGTAATCCAATAATTTTCAAATGCTAAATCAAGTTAGCAGTTGTAGCATTACCATGGATACGGCATCGTTGTTTTATTTGCTGTCAAATTAAATATTACTTTTCACTGTGTTTTAAGATTTAAAAAATTTATTTTATGCCCGATTTACTTGATGATTTGCCTCTAATAGTAAGACAAAATATTTGGTTTCAACTAGACGGTGCTCCCCCGCATTTTGTTATAAATGTTAGGAACTATTTACACCAAATCTTTCCTAATCGCTGGATTAGTCGGGGCCATGATGCTCATGTTAAATGGCCACCCCGTTCCCCAGATCTTAATCCTTTGGACTATTTAGTCTGGGGGGTGTATGAAAGATTTTGTGTATATGGTTCCGATTTTGAGCGAGAATCATTTAATAGAAAGAATACTTCAAGCTGGACAGCAGTTCAGGTAAAACCACATATTTTTCAAAGGTTAAGATTTTCTTTAATAAAGAGAGCTCGCATGTGTATTCAAATAAATGGAGGTCATATCGAGCAATTCCTTTAGTTTGTTACTAACGTTAATTTAAAACAATAATATTTGAATATAGAAATTTGATTCCATTTTCCTTTCCAGACTAATACCCAGACGCGTTTCGCCGTTTTTATGTACCACCGCGAGATGCCGCGACGATTATTATACTCCTTTCGAAAATAATATGTTTTGAGTATTTGTTATCTTGTTATGATGTTTCAAATTTAGTAATAGTAAATTATTGTCTTAAGAACGAATGATAACAATGGTGTTTACTGTTATATGAAGATTAGCAATAGTAAGTTCTTAGTAGGTCAATAAACTAATTTCATTTAACTGAATTAGTACTACAGGTTTTTATCTGTACGCCACTGTCCTTATTTTTGGTTAGTCTTTTGTTTTCGGTATTGTCACTTATTGCAAAGTTTTACTTAATTATATCTTTTATCCATGGTAATGCTACAACGGCTAACTTGATTTAGTATTTGAAAATTATTGGATTACCGTCAGCCGCGCTGGCATCTGGTAAGGATCCATGCTTTTCAAATTATCTCCAAAACACATGATTTGATCGAAATTTTATAAGGGAGAAAAAATAATCAAAAATAAATGATTACTTAAAAAAATATAGTTTAGAAGTCACTGGCGCACACACTGAAAAATAGGGGTGGTCAGCGGGAACTGGACCCCCCTTATTTTGAGTATTTGACAAAAGTTTCTTGTTTTGTTCCTCTCAAAAGATATAGCTTTTTAGGCTGACGCAATGTACCAAATTTGAAATTAATATCTCATTAAATACTCGAACTATTCAAAAAAATCAGTTTTTAATTTCAAACTTTAACACCCTGTATATCGCACATGAGGGTCAAGAATGAAAAATGACATTATAAAAGTAATATTATTTTTGCTCAAGGAATATATGGTTAATGGATTGACCTCCTTTTCCCGGACACCCTGTATAATAAGGAGGGTTCGGTTTTGAAATTTTATATCCGACCCGGCACCGGCGTATGCGAAATGCGTATAGAATTAACAACAAAAATCCCTGTAACACATCGAGCACGAAGATACCCGGAGACAGAAAGATTAATGATTAGAAATATTGTAGATGAACTTTTGAAATACAAAATTGTTAGAGAATCGGACTCGTCTTATGCTACTCCGGTTTTATTAGTAGTGTAACGGGTCATTTTTGCCATTACGGAAATTTGTCATTTTTATCTTCAGTTTAGTTTTTATTTCAAGTAAATACCATAGATTTATGCCTATATTTTTATTTCTCCTGTTTAAAATGCGTTGCAGAGGTCTATTTCTGTAGTTCTTATATATAACCGAATCATTTTACGAATAACTTTCTTATTTTTGTTGAATTCTACCTGTCGACCCGATTCTAGTAGATATTACAGGGGCCACCGTTTGTTTGTTAACATGCAGAGATATTATAACTTCATTCTTACTTGTAGGGTTACTCGTAGCAAAGTTTATAACTGGAAACAAGCTTATTATTCCGGACTTTCTGTTGGAATAGAGGAGGCCTAGTCGGTGCCTTCGACATTACGGCGAATACTGTATGTTTTTCTCGAGCGTTTCGACCGGTTTCCTTGCATTTATTCGGTGAGACACGGCCAGAGGTTCCCATTTCACTTGGTTGTTTACCTTTTGAACAGGTCGATCAAATGACACCAAAGTCCTACGATTAATATTTTACCCAGATTAGTATATTGGGGATTATACAACTCCATGTATATTTTTCCCATATAGAAGGATGTGATTAATAAGTGATAATCATTTAAGTGATTATCACTTGGTGGTCACATTGTTGTAATTGTCATTTTTTGACAAATTACTTCAGAAGTAATTTCTGTCAGTTCTTGTTACAAAATGGCAAAAGAAAGATTTGGTAAAATTTTGTTGTCTAAAGTCGACGATGCTATTACTGTAATAAAAATGTTAAACTCAGAAAGATATATGTACTTTATTTCGTTGTATAATCCTTTGAATACAACTCGATGTTTCGGTATTACCTAATACTTTTACCTGACACTCAACGCGTTACCCGGCAACACTACTCCTCCTTCGGAGTCGTAGTGTTGTTGCCGGGTAACGCGTTTCGTGTCAGGTAAAAGTATTATTCGGTAATCCCGACACATCTTGTGGTATTACATTCGATAATTATTTGATTACCTTCACGTTTGATTCTCTTACCTTAAATTTTGTTTTATTCAGCGGTTGTTTTGATTAATTTTTGGGGTTAAATCTGACGACTGTCATTTCTCGGGTCATAGAATCCTTGCGTGCGCCGCCGCAAACGTTCCAGATGGAGCCACTTTACCGTGCAGAGGACTGAAGCTGGAGGATGTTTATGGGCGTTTGAATCGATCCAATTCGTACGTATCGACGACGTATGTTGAATGGAGTTTTGGGAGTATATTCTGGGTTTTGATTTTCGTAACTTAGATTTAGTAACTTGTTTTCATGCATTATGGTTGTTGCCGATGATAATCTTTCCTTCTTAACTAAATAGATTTTTTTTTATATAGCGTATCGATATCGACCATCAGTCACTTATCGACTTGATATCTCATTTTCTGGTAGGAATTTCACATTTGTTAAAAACATTTATAAAAAAAGGGGTTAGTTTTTTTTAACGACAGGCAAATTTGGTAGAAATGCATGTAAAATCGTCCCTTTTGACTCGTGACTTCGACGAAGTTACCAGCGTTTTTGGAGACAACATTTGGAAAGTTTTTCCTGCCCTAGAAGGCGTTTCGGTTGTGCCAAAAAAATTAACAAGTAGTGTCTATTTTGAGTCGTTTTGGTTATTTGGTTAGTGTGGGCCTACTTGTACCAATTATTTTGGATTTTATTTGCTGGTTCTTGTCACTGGGGAGACTCAGCTTCGTTTTTTTTTGTTCGAGCTCCTAGATCACCTGGACAGATTACCCTCTGCTTAGATGGTTCTTCCTGTGGGGTCGTCCTGCGAGATTTCTTCCTGTGGGGTCGTCCTGCGAGATTTCTTCCTGTGGGGTCGTCCTGCGAGATTTTTTTCCTGTGGGGAGTTTTTCCGGTAGGGAGTTTTCCCTGTAAGGAGTTTGTCCTGCGAGAGAGTTTTTGGGGCTAAGCAGTCTACAGCTGTAAGGAGCAAACCTTCCACCGCTCTAGCAAGTCCGAGGACAGAGGGCAACCGAGTTAAGCGTATACCTTTCTCTTATTAATTTTATTAATTTTGATTTGCTTTTGTAGTATAGTAACAATATTGCGCTTATTTATATATATTACCGTTGAATTTACTGCGTTCACCTTGTTTGAACCAGTGCTATAAGCGAGTATTGTGTTTTATATATTTGGTTTTACCTAATGTTGAATGTACGCACTGTATATCTGGTCTTGTAAACCAAGTGATCACTAGTGTTGGGACGCAGTATAAATTTCCCTATCTTTAGGTTTGCGGTGTTACGTTATAAGTATATTGTTGCCACTCGAGATACTCGAGTTAAATATCATATTTTCAGGTTTATTTTTTTTTTTTCTGCGGAGTTATTCCGATTAAGTCAACTGATTACAGTTTTCCTTTTTAAGCAGGCATTTGAATTCATAAAGGTATTATTGCTTGCGGTTTTCGTTTATTATTTTAGGTGACATCGAATACAGAAGACGGGTATTGATGACCTTATTATTATTGTTCTAGTTGCTTTTGTATTGAGTTGATCACACGCTGTTGTACTAACTTATTTTTATTTTATTTATTTTATTTACTCGTCTATTCAGTTAACCTCTTGTACAATCGTCATATTGTACGGCCTACATTCAGTGAATTTCTATTGAACATATTTTCTTTATTTTATAATTGTACCTTATAGTTCACCATTCAAAGTCAAGTAATAAATAATGTTTTGTTTTTAATAAAAATTTAGTTGTTGTTATTTCTTAGTGGGGACCGAGCCAATCTGCACCATTAATAGCAGTGATTTCCGGCTTCTTAGCCAAAGTCGGTGGCGCATGCGGACTCACACCCGTCGGGCATATTTTTTTTGTGACACTAGAAAAAGCATTGGGTCGGTTCACACTAAAATAAATCCAGCGTTCCCTAAAATATTTGATTCTTATTCATATTTTATTTCAATTCCTTTAATTGGCGCCTAACGTGTAAGGGCCAGTTTTAGGCAAAAGAGGTGAAGTGTAACGGTGATCAACCTAATACAGGGCATTATTTGATTATTTATCTATCTGTTTGTATTGTTATATTTTATCACATTGTGATGATTATTATATTATGACTTCGGTCTATTGAATTATGACTTCGGTCTATTGAATTATGACTTCGGTCTATTGAATTATATTATGACTTCGGTCTATTGAATTATATTATGACTTCGGTCTATTGAATTATGACTTCGGTCTATTGATTTACGGGTGAATACTTTTTACCCTATTCTCTCTTGTTATTTCAGTTAGTTTTTTTTCTCTTCTTTTCTCTTATTTTCGTAGTTATTTTTTTTTGACATCCAACGGAAGTGGGTTTCCGATGAAGCTCGTTATTGTTCGGCGCGAAACGTGACAATTTCGGGTCTAGTCGGTTAGAAAAACTCCGTGCCGTGAACTAGGCGTTAGTAGAAGTCTAGCAAGTGCAGTCATAGACTATTAGCCTTCAGCAGGTCTATTTCTTGTGTAGTAGATTTCGCCTTTTGCGGGTCGCTACTTTTTGGGTGATAAGTTAGACCTTCAGTTAGCTTATCTTTTTACTTGTACGAGGAGTGTGGTTCACCTTCAGTGGATACATTACCTCTTGGTAGGTTAATCGGCCTTCAGCATGTTAGTTGTTTCGGTAACGTTAAAACTTTGTATAATGTATTTTGTAATGAAACTTCAGCCTTCAGCTTATTCAGCTTATTAATTTACCTTAGTTCTTTTTTTTTCTTGCGTTACGCGTTACTTTTATTTTTTTTTGGTTTCCTTTTTTTAATCACTTACCTACCGTATCTGTCTCTTACTGTTTGGAACATTATTTATCTATTGTGACTTATCTTTTACTTACCGTGATTTTTATTTTTTTTTTATTCTGGTCTTTTGGATCTGAATAATTTATTTTGGATCTATTTCTTATCTATTGTGACTTATCTTTTACTTACCTATTACGATCATTTTGGATCTATTCCTTATCTATTGTGACTTATCTTTTACTTACCTATTGCGATTATTTTGGATCTATTTCTTATCTATTGTGACTTATCTTTTACTTTTGCTTATCGTAACTTATCGTTACGTATTTTTTTTTATTTTGGTCTTTGGATCTTAATAATTTATTGTGACTACCTTCGTTGTTTCATTCTGGGTCTAGTGGGTAAGTTTTCCTTGTCATATATTTATAGGCCATGTGACGGAATTTGTACGAGGAAAACTAAAATTTCTATCTCTACATTTTGTTGGTTTTGCTTCGTTGATTGAGTTTGCTTGGTTGATTTAGTTTTCGTTAGAGATAGATAAACCTTTTTTTTGGTAATTTATTTCCACGTTCAGTCCAGAAAACGAACACGGAGGGTATTTTGACTAGAGACTTGAGCTTAGTTGACTTGGTCTCGCAGTCGTTTATTTTGCGTTTACTGATTATGTCTTAGTTCGGGAATTGCCCGCTACTAGTATTTACTTACCGATTATGTCGCTATTACCGATTGTGTCTTAGTTTGGGAGTTTCCCATTACTAGATGACTTACTGATTTTGACTACCTTACCGATTGTGTCTTTGATGTTGCACTTTGTTGTTTTAAACACGGGTGTACCTTTTAGCTTAGTGTGTGTGTTCTTTTGATTGGTGGAACATTTGGGTTACAATTATTTTATTTTATTTTCTTGCTTACTTCTTTTTAGTTGTATTAGCGGCTACGTTAGTAGCGTTTAGTTTTTTTTTTATATCTGATTATTTGAGCGTTCATATCTATGACGTATATCGTTACGTAATTTGTTTTTTTTTTTTTTTTTTTTTTTTTTGGAATGAATTTTCCTCATCGTCGGTTAATTTTCTTTCAGAAAATTTCCCTCCTGTTGAAGGAGAGGGGGTGTTTGTAACGGGTCATTTTTGCCATTACGGAAATTTGTCATTTTTATCTTCAGTTTAGTTTTTATTTCAAGTAAATACCATAGATTTATGCCTATATTTTTATTTCTCCTGTTTAAAATGCGTTGCAGAGGTCTATTTCTGTAGTTCTTATATATAACCGAATCATTTTACGAATAACTTTCTTATTTTTGTTGAATTCTACCTGTCGACCCGATTCTAGTAGATATTACAGGGGCCACCGTTTGTTTGTTAACATGCAGAGATATTATAACTTCATTCTTACTTGTAGGGTTACTCGTAGCAAAGTTTATAACTGGAAACAAGCTTATTATTCCGGACTTTCTGTTGGAATAGAGGAGGCCTAGTCGGTGCCTTCGACATTACGGCGAATACTGTATGTTTTTCTCGAGCGTTTCGACCGGTTTCCTTGCATTTATTCGGTGAGACACGGCCAGAGGTTCCCATTTCACTTGGTTGTTTACCTTTTGAACAGGTCGATCAAATGACACCAAAGTCCTACGATTAATATTTTACCCAGATTAGTATATTGGGGATAATTATTTGATTACCTTCACGTTTGATTCTCTTACCTTAAATTTTGTTTTATTCAGGGGTTGTTTTGATTAATTTTTGGGGTTAAATCTGACGACTGTCATTTCTCGGGTCATAGAATCCTTGCGTGCGCCGCCGCAAACGTTCCAGATGGAGCCACTTTACCGTGCAGAGGACTGAAGCTGGAGGATGTTTATGGGCGTTTGAATCGATCCAATTCGTACGTATCGACGACGTATGTTGAATGGAGTTTTGGGAGTATATTCTGGGTTTTGATTTTCGTAACTTAGATTTAGTAACTTGTTTTCATGCATTATGGTTGTTGCCGATGATAATCTTTCCTTCTTAACTAAATAGATTTTTTTTTTATATAGCGTATCGATATCGACCATCAGTCACTTATCGACTTGATATCTCATTTTCTGGTAGGAATTTCACATTTGTTAAAAACATTTATAAAAAAGGGGTTAGTTTTTTTTAACGACAGGCAAATTTGGTAGAAATGCATGTAAAATCGTCCCTTTTGACTCGTGACTTCGACGAAGTTACCAGCGTTTTTGGAGACAACATTTGGAAAGTTTTTCCTGCCCTAGAAGGCGTTTCGGTTGTGCCAAAAAAATTAACAAGTAGTGTCTATTTTGAGTCGTTTTGGTTATTTGGTTAGTGTGGGCCTACTTGTACCAATTATTTTGGATTTTATTTGCTGGTTCTTGTCACTGGGGAGACTCAGCTTCGTTTTTTTTGTTCGAGCTCCTAGATCACCTGGACAGATTACCCTCTGCTTAGAGGGTTCTTCCTGTGGGGTCGTCCTGCGAGATTTCTTCCTGTGGGGTCGTCCTGCGAGATTTCTTCCTGTGGGGTCGTCCTGCGAGATTTTTTTCCTGTGGGGAGTTTTTCCGGTAGGGAGTTTTCCCTGTAAGGAGTTTGTCCTGCGAGAGAGTTTTTGGGGCTAAGCAGTCTACAGCTGTAAGGAGCAAACCTTCCACCGCTCTAGCAAGTCCGAGGACAGAGGGCAACCGAGTTAAGCGTATACCTTTCTCTTATTAATTTTATTAATTTTGATTTGCTTTTGTAGTATAGTAACAATATTGCGCTTATTTATATATATTATCGTTGAATTTACTGCGTTCACCTTGTTTGAACCAGTGCTATAAGCGAGTATTGTGTTTTATATATTTGGTTTTACCTAATGTTGAATGTACGCACCGTATATCTGGTCTTGTAAACCAAGTGATCACTAGTGTTGGGACGCAGTATAAATTTCCCTATCTTTAGGTTTGCGGTGTTACGTTATAAGTATATTGTTGCCACTCGAGATACTCGAGTTAAATATCATATTTTCAGGTTTATTTTTTTTTTTCTGCGGAGTTATTCCGATTAAGTCAACTGATTACAGTTTTCCTTTTTAAGCCCTTCAGGCATTTGAATTCATAAAGGTATTATTGCTTGCGGTTTTCGTTTATTATTTTAGGTGTCATCGAATACAGAAGACGGGTATTGATGACCTTATTATTATTGTTCTAGTTGCTTTTGTATTGAGTTGATCACACGCTGTTGTACTAACTTATTTTTATTTTATTTATTTTATTTACTCGTCTATTCAGTTAACCTCTTGTACAATCGTCATATTGTACGGCCTACATTCAGTGAATTTCTATTGAACATATTTTCTTTATTTTATAATTGTACCTTATAGTTCACCATTCAAAGTCAAGTAATAAATAATGTTTTGTTTTTAATAAAAATTTAGTTGTTGTTCTTTCTTAGTGGGGACCGAGCCAATCTGCACCATTAATAGCAGTGATTTCCGGCTTCTTAGCCAAAGTCGGTGGCGCATGCGGACTCACACCCGTCGGGCATATTTTTTTGTGACACTAGAAAAAGCATTGGGTCGGTTCACACTAAAATAAATCCAGCGTTCCCTAAAATATTTGATTCTTATTCATATTTTATTTCAATTCCTTTAATTCCCGTTAAAGGGAAAATTCAGTGTCGCAGTAGCCAAGAAGAACGGCGAAAAAAGGTTATGTGTAGATTATAGATCTCTTAATAAAATAACCGTCCCGAATAAAAACCCCCTCAATTTAATTGAGGACCAAATTGATCGACTGTCTGGTTTCAAATATTTTTGCAGCCTCGATTTATCTTCGGGGTATTATCAGATCAAATTGACAGAAGATTCGATATCAAAAACAGCGTTCATCACCCAGGACGGTCTTTATGAATTTTTAAAAGTACCCTTTGGACTAACAAATGCGCCAGCAGTATTTCAAAAAATTATAAATAAAATTTTAGGAAATCTAAGGTTCAATAAAGTATTAATTTACTTAGACGATATTTTAATCCCCGGTAAAAGTGTCGAGGAAACACTCGGTATCCTAGAGGAAGTGTTAAGTCTTTTTCAAACGTATGGATTAACTTTTAAACTAGACAAATGTTATTTTTTGCAAACAAAAATCGAATTTCTTGGGTATGAAATATCAAATTCGACAATTAAACCAACAGACAAAAAATTGTGTGCTCTAGAAAATTTCCCTCTTCCACAAAACATACATAATGTAAGGCAATTTCTAGGATTAACGGGTTATTTCCGCAAATTTATTTTAAAATATGCTGAGAAATCTAAACCTTTAAGTTGGCTATTACATAAAGGCACCGAATGGGTTTGGGGAAAATTACAACAGGAATCATTTGATACGCTCAAAGAGGCTTTAATAAAAAAACCCGTTTTACAAATTTTCGATAATAAATTAGAATGCCGAGTTTACACTGACGCGAGCCGAGTAGGAATAGGTGGGATATTGGGACAAGTAAAAAGAGGGAAAGGAACACCCAGTGGCGTATTTTAGTAAACAAACCACTTACGAACAACAAAAATATCATTCGTTTGAGCTAGAAGCGCTAGCAGTAGTGATGACTGTGCAAAAATTCCGCCATTTAATAATAATATTTATTTCATCTTGTTACATTAGACAAATAATTAGATAAATAATTAAACTATATAATGAAATTCAAAATAGTCTTAATTAAAGACGCCTAGCTAATCAAATAGCTGTATGCGTTATTAAATAGGTTTATATATAACAACAACTATCAATATATTTCCGTTAATAATAATGTACAGTTTATATAACCGGAATCCTATACAAGAAGAAATACAAACTCAAAAGACACAAAAAAAAAATATAGAAAAGCGAAAGAATCAAAACAACCTCTCAAATTGTTCAAAATTTCTACAGACAAACTCCCTGCAGGAACTTGCAAACTTTTTCCTGTTGTTAATCTCTTTAACATGCATTGGCAACACATTATAAACTTTAGGTCCAATATAATTTATATATCTCAAGTTTAGATTATTGTTACTTATAGGTATTGGCAATTTTTTATTCACATAACCACGTGTAACATAACCATGATTTATAAAATTCTGCAACTTTTCTCTCTGACGAATATAAGAGCAAATTGATTGCATATATAAAGTTCTTATGTTACATATCTCGGGTGTAAATAACATTCTGGTAGGATAAAGTCTATTTTTTTTTTAAATTATTTTTACAATGTATCTCTGGACAATATCTAACTTAAGATATACCAAGATTCCGTATCCAAGGATTGATTCAACAAATGCCTTATATATCATTATTAGGGTTTTTTTTATCAAGGAATTCCCTTAGCAAATAGAATTTGTGAATTAGTTTACGAATTTTGTTGGACAAGTACTCAGCATGAGGCTGCCATTTAATGTGCTGGTCAATGATGATTCCGAGATACTTAGTCTGTGATGTTTCTTGCATAAGGTGGTTTCCTATTAAAATGTTATTAAATGTTGGTCTGTCAGCTTTAGTCAGTGAAAATGTTATATAATTTGTCTTCGTTAAGTTCAGTGTCAGTTTGTATTCTTGAAGCCAGTCTTTTACTTTGTTCAAACCAATCATTGTTCTATTCTTCACGCATTCCCAAGTATCACCAGAAAATACAATGGCTGTATCATCAGCATATGAAATCGTCAAACAATCAATATTCAGTTTCAACAATGAATTTATGTAAATAATGAACAAAAGTGGCCCGATTACGGTCCCCTGTGGAACACCAATTATAATTTTTTGTTTATTACTAATAGCATTATTTAATTTTACCATTTGATATCTATCTGATAGGTAATTAACAAGCAATTCACCAGCAATCCCCCGTATGCCACAATTGTTAAACACATCAATCAGTTTATTGTGGGGAACAGTATCAAACGCTTTTGCAAGGTCTAAAAACACAGCAAGACACTTCTTTCTATTATTTAAATTGTTTACAACCTCTGTAATCATCCTATGCATAGCATCCGAAGTGCTGACTCCTTCCATAAAACCAAACTGATTGGGCGATATTATGTTATTATCCCTAAAAAAATCATTGAGCCGTCGCTTAACACTTTGAGTGCGGAAAGCGCACATGTGCGTCCAATCCCCTCTTCGCCGGTGGCGTCGGACGCACATGAGCGCTTTCGTGTCGTGAGATTTCTATACGCCAGTACAAATCCCGCCGTTGAGTTAGAGCCACGTTTCTTGGTACGCCGGTAGAAAGGGATTCAAAATTACAAATTTTGTTTTTCGTTTTAAGTTTGCGGCTTTAATTTTTTTTCTGGAGATGGACGAAAATCAAGCCGGCCCATCAGGTGTAAAACGGCGTAAAATAGAAGTAAGGAATAAAAATAAGCTGACAGATGATGAATTACGTAAATTGCTATACAATTCAGATAGTGAAGAAGAAATTGAAAGTAGTGACGATGATATGGATAATTATTGTGAGTATATATTTACTCACCCTGTAAGGAGCATTTTCGCATGAATTATTTTTGTCTTCTCAAAAATTGCATTTGTAAAATAAATTATAATTTGTAAATTAGAGCTTTAGTACATAAATGATGAGAGCTTAGTTTAGTGCATAAATGAGAAGTAATTTACAGGAAAAAGTAGGGGAGAGAAGGGACATTTGATTAGAGGGGTACAAGGGTTTTTGAATAGGTACATACCTATAATTTTGCTGCTTGCTTTGCCAACTTGCTTTATTTAGTGAGGCATTTTTTTAGTATTTTAATGTTTTAGATAATTTATCGTCTGACGAAATTGAAGAAGATAATCAAGATAATAATCTTCCTGAAGAATTAGTTTTGGGAATGTTTGGGACCTGGCAGGAGATAGCATGCGAAATGACAAATTTGCCCTTTTTAAGGGAAAATAAGCTATTAGTAGACCTTCCCGAAAATGGAGATCCGTATTCGTATTTTAGCTTATTATTCGATGATGGACTTATGTCTGAGATAGTTGCCCAAACTAATATTTATGCTGTGGAAGTACTTTCTTACAGCGAGTCCACAAGATGCCGGATTGTAGATTGGAAAGAGTTGACTATCGAAGAGTTTCGAATATTTCTTGGACTAACTTTACATATGGGTACCATTAAATTAAACCATCTTCAGGATTATTGGAAGAAGCATAGACTTTTTAACCTAACCTGTTTTTCTAATTACATGAGCCGTGATCGCTATCAGTTAATACTTCGTTGCCTTCATTTTGCGACGAACCCTGGAGAACAAGAACAGCAAGTGGATCGCATATACAAGATACGACCTATAATTGAACATTTCAATAATAAAATGAACCAAATATATTATCCAGGAAAGAACTTGTCTTTAGACGAATCTATGATGCTCTGGAAAGGTCGACTTGTTTTTAGGCAATATATACAAAATAAGCGCCATAAGTATGGACTAAAGTTGTATATGTTAACCGAACCAAATGGTTTGATTTTGAATTTTGCTTTATATACAGGACAACTTGATGAAATTGGAGGCAAAAATCATGCAGAAAAAGTTGTATTGCATCTGATGCAGGACAAACTCAATCAAGGCCATGCAATTTATATGGATAATTACTACAATAGTAACCAGTTGGCAAAGAAACTCTTGGAGGAAAAAACATATTGCACAGGTACACTACGTGCAGATAGAAAGGGTGCTCCTAAAGATGTTGTGACTGCAAAATTAAAAAAAGGTATTATAATAATAAAAACAATAATAAATAATGTTAACAAAGTTATTACCATTTCAGGTGAATTTAAAGCAAAATATTGTGATGGCGTAATGATTGGCAAATGGAAAGATAAGAGGGACGTTGCATACATTTCCACTGAATTTAAAAATGAAATGATAATGACACAGAATCGTAGAGGACAACAAAAGGAAAAACCATTACCTATTGTTAAATATAACGAAAATATGGGTGGTGTTGATCGTCAAGACCAGTTCATGGCTTATTACCCCATTTTAAGAAAAACAGTGCGGTGGTATAAGAAACTTGGAGTGCATATATTTCAACTTCTTCTCTTGAACTCCTATATCTTATACACCAAATATGTCAAAAAAATTTCCTTGTATGATTTTCGCTTATCAGTACTAGAGCGACTTCTTCCTGAAGATGCGGATAAAAATATAACTAAACCCAAGTTGTTTGAGCATGTTATTACGAAAATTGATAAAACAAATGAAAATGGAAAAACACTTCGAAAAAAATGCAGAGTTTGTGGCAAAAATAAAATAAGAAGAGATACTATTTATGAATGTAAACTATGTCCCGAACAACCTGGTTTGTGCTTGGGAGCATGTTTTACAAAATTCCACAAATAAAAATATCAAAAGTAATACCAAATTTTTGTATCCACTTTTAAAAATATTTTAATAAGTTTTGGTTTATTGTGGGTGTGATTTTTTTCGTTTGTTCTATTTTTATATTGTTTTTATGCATGCATTATATTGTTTATAATAAAGAGTTTAAGTAAAATAATGTAGTTTTTTGTTACAAAAAATTATGATAACAAAGGGATTCCATGTAAATAGGCGGGAAGCGCACATGTGCGTCTTAAAAAAAAACTAAGAGAAAACATAAAAACATGATTTTAGTTTAAAAAATAAATTTAAAAAAAAATAGATTTTTTCATAATATTTTTGTTTTTTGTTTTTTAATGTCTCCGCCCACAGGTAGTGCTTGCTTTTTTAGCCCGCAGCGAAAGTGTTAAGACACTTCTCAAATATCTTCGCAAAATTACTTATAAGACTTATTGGTCTATAATTGCTGATAGCATTTTTTGATCCAGATTTATGCACAGGAGTAACAATTGAGATTTTAAACGCACTTGGGACAATTCCCGTTTCGAAAATTAAGTTTAATATATGCAATAATGGAGTGATTATTTCTTGATGAGTCTGCTTTATTAATTCTACCCGAAAACCATCGTGTCCAGGTGAGCTGTTATTCCTTAAAGATGATATATATTATTTATTAATTCATTTCGTGTAACTGGATGCAAAAAAATAGAATTTTGCAGAATTTTAATTTTATTCCCTTCCCAATTTGTAGATTGAATAGCTTCTGCCATTTTAGTTCCAATATTTATAAAATAATCATTACAATAATTTGCCATTTGAAAAGTGTCATGAAAATTTTCACCCAAGTTATCCTTTATGTTAATATATTCCTTTCTATCTTCACCCTTCTCATACGTCGCATCCCTAATTATTTGGTAGAGTTTTTTTACATTGTTCTTATTGTTTTCAACTTGAGATTTATAATAATTATTCTTTTGCCTGTGAATCAACTTGCTCAGTAAATTACGATATTCTTTATACTTTTTTTCAAAACCTGTACGGAAGGAAATTTATTATAATCACCGATTGTTCCGCAGTTGTAAGTACTTTTAAAAAGGCTGAAATAAATCAAAGAATAGGACGCTGGGTTATGGAGTTAAATGAGTACGCCTATGAAATAAAACATCGCACAAATCAGCACATGCGGCATGTGGACGCCCTGAGTCGTAATCCAATACCTCAACATGATGCAAATTCATCGGAAAATAATCTTACTGTTAATTTTATAAATATAACCGAAAGCGACTGGCTTCTAGCTGCGCAAGAAACCGATAAGGATATTAAGGCAATAAAAGAAAAATTAAAATCCCGAGATGTTCAAAGTAATAAAGAATTATTTAATCAATACGAATTGAAAGGCGGAAAAGTATATAAGTTAACCTCGAATGGTTCACGTTGGGTTGTTCCTGAAAATGCAAAATTTCAGAATTTACGGTTAAATCATGATGATGTTGGACATTTTGCTTTCGATAAAACTTATGAATTAGTAACCCGGTATTATTGGTTTCCCCGAATGCGACGGTTTATACGAAAATATGTCAATGATTGTCTTAATTGTTTATAATATCAAAAATCAACGCAAAATAAAAAACCCGGGTATCTAAATCCTATACCAAAAATTGCAAGGCCATTCCATACTGTTCATGTCGATCATTTGGGACCATTTGTCAAAACGCGCAAAAATAATACGCAACTCTTTATTATCATTGATGCTTTCACAAAATTTGTTTTAATATATCCTGTCAAAAATACGAAAACGAGTTATGTAATTAAATCTATGACTGACATGATAAAACATTTTGGGGCACCTAAAAGAATTATAAGTGATAGAGGTTCGTCGTTTACCTCTAGTAACTTCAAAAAGTTTTGTACTACAAGGGGAATAACTCACTACTTGAATGCGGTAGGCCTTCCACGTGGTAATGGTCAGGTTGAAAGGTACAATCGTACTAGTTTGGATTCTCTCTCCACCATGGGAGCCGATGGGGAAGATGACCATTGCGATGAGAATGTGGTAAACATTCAATTGGGGTTGAATGGAACTATTAATAGAGCATTAGGGGCCACTCCGAGCGAAGTGTTAATGGGATACCGTGTATCCGGACAAATTACATTTTTACCTCCGGACATTAATGCAGAAATTGACGTTAGTGCGTTGCGCCGTAAAATAGGTGACAGATACCCGCGTTATCAGGCACAACAAAAAGAACGGTTTGACGCGAAACGGTGTGAGCCGAAACTATATAACGTTGGTGACTTAGTTCTCTTAAAAATCACTTCGACCCAACCTACGGGGTCAAGTCAAAAGTTAGTTCCAAAATGGCGCGGACCTTTCAGGATTTCCCGCCAACTTGGAAGGGACCGGTATGATGTGACGGATATCCCTGGCATGACAAGATCACGAAAGGCGTATGAGGGTGTGGCTGGAATTGACAACATCAAGCCATGGATCCAATTTTGAAAAGTACTTAGTTAGTCTGTTCTTTGAATATCGGTTTATATTCAAAGGCTTGTAGTTGTGGAACGTATTACTAGGTAAGAATACGGAACCTGGAAATCTTGTGAATAGGGCGGTCTGGACCATGGAAAGACTAGAATAGGGTTGTAAGTCCTGGAAAGTATTCTAGTGTGGTCTTGCGCCTGGAAAGTATTCTCATTTCCAGGGTGAGTCAGGTGCGGTTTATATTAGTTACTGGAAATGGCATGGGAAACGTATTATTGGGTAAGAATACGGAACCTGGAAGCCTTGTGAATAGGGCGGTCTGGACCATGGAAAGACTAGAATAGGGTTGTAATTCCTGGAAAGTATTCTAGTGTGGTCTTGCGCCTCGAAAGTATTCTGATTTCCAGGATGGGCTAGGTGGTTTTTCCTAACGCGGGCCCATAAGGTTGTTGATTATGTAGAAGGTTATTGGTTATTTATTATTAATTATCGATTAGTGGTTATTGGTTCTACGCAAACTGCAGTTGCGTATATAACTTACTTTACGTATTATATATGTTATATTATTTGTTGATGTCTAATTATTTTTTTTTACAGTTATTTTGTTTTGCTTTCCTTTCAGCGTTAATTTTAGTACTTGAGTACCCTACGTGATTTTTCCCCTTTAGGGTTAGATTTGAGAGTGAGGACACTCAATTGTCAGGACTGGCCGAATGTTGTCGACGACGGCTTTGGCCTTGGGATCAAGGAACCGACTAAATTTATTGGTTTGTTATGAGTATCAAATAACGCTGGTTTGGTAGACAGGAAACGGTAAAGAGAATAAAAAAGAAAGGAGACAGTGGGTTTTCATACGCCGAGCGGGTGGGTTTATGTATTCAGATCGTTTCTTTGTCGTTTACTCCGTTAATTGCTAATTTTCTCCTGCAAAACTGATTAGTCCAACAACATATCTTATTAACAAAATATAAAATATTGAAATTTAAATAATTCATTATTTAAGCGAAATAATATTTCTTTAGATACTAAATACATTTAACCTTAAATGAAATCATTAAATAGCGACTGTTTAAACAACTTGGTCATTTAACTTAAATAATCAAGTATTTAAATGAAATCCTTACTCTCTTGTTATTCGGAGGACCTTGCGTTGCGTCACCAGGATTGAGTAACTTGATTGGCTACAAAAGTGATGTGGTCGCGTCGCGCTGGGTCTTGTTGCTGTGCAGACTGCAGATCTTTCTTTCGTGTACCGAATCACCGTTTTGCACACCTCTTCTCTTCTTACATATTGAAACGTGGAAGAAATCCGTGGTGAGTTAAAAGTGCACGATTTATTTGGTGTTGTGAGATACTTTAACTTACTTTAAGTGTTTGTGGATAAAAATTTGAAAATGGAAAGATCCAGTGATGTGCAATTTTTTAGAAAAATGGGGTATTGCCCATCTTTCGGATACTTTCCAAGGTAAAAAACGATTTGTGTATTTTAGTTTTGAAATGAAACTGCATAAAAATAAAATAGAGGCAAATGTTGGTATTTATTAAATCATGTTACAAAAAACAGTTTTTCAAAGGCAAAGGACGATTCACCATGTTGCCCTGTGTAATGCCCCATGGCCAGTAATGGCATTTTTCAATACCTATTAACTCTACTAACGTAATTAGATACATAGGAATTATTTAGGTAGGTAACCTTAAAGACAAATTTTTAAGGTTAATCATAATAATATTCTGATTTGCTTTTATTTATTACTGTTTAAAATATTAGAAATTAACCGGCTTTATTTCCCCAACATAAGGGTTTTTATTTTGCATATAGCACAGAAGAAAAATATCCTTATAGTTGATCTTCAGATAAACAGCGATGCGATACAGGTAGGTAACCTTAAAGACAAATTTTTAAGGTTAATCATAATAATATTCTGATTTGCTTTTATTTATTACTGTTTAAAATATTAGAAATTAACCGGCTTTATTTCCCCAACATAAGGGTTTTTATTTTGCATATAGCACAGAAGAAAAATATCCTTATAGTTGATCTTCAGATAAACAGCGATGCTTATTTTTCTTCGTTGTCAGATAAAAAAAATATTCTCAAAATTGACCTTGCAAAAGTGTCCGGTTGTCACGAATTTGCACTAAATAATAATAAACGATACCGGGCAGAAATAATTTTAAGATATAGGAGTTATTGTCAAGGTCGCCTACGGAGACATTTTTTTGCTAATATACAATATTATTGGTGGCCTGTTTGCAAAATTTTTTTTTACTACTTTTTTTGCAGAACGATGAGCGACATATTAAAAGTCTGTCAGATACAGAAATAAATTTTCATATTCCAAGTCTAGGCGACCGAATACGTCTTAAGCGGGGGCTAGCCAGTTTAGAGGTAAGTTATTTTTATGTTAACACATTGACGACCACCGTCCAGTATACTGGACATGTCGTTCTTTCCGTGGGGACCGCGTCCAGTATACTGGACACATAATATAATGCATTTAAATGAGTCTAAAATTTCGCGCGGTCCCTCAGGCTCGACTGATTTATTTCGTTGGTTCCCAATATAAGAAAAAATGCAAAATCTGCATATAAGCGTCAGTGTAAACTGGGCTTTTAACGTATTTATTGCAGGTGGGCGAGAAACCCGTTTATGCATTGTTTCTGTCATTCAATATATTATACAAGTGCTTTGTGGCAGGAGAGCATTTTAGAAATAATGGGAAATAGTGAATAGTGACATTTAAAGTAGATAACCGTAGTAATTATGGACAATGGCGGCGAACCAGTGGCGGGGTAAGATATAAATTTGTTTATGGTTTTTGTGAATTAATTAATGTAGGAAATTTCTATATTGTTTTGTCATTTTATTTTTTTTATTATTATAATATTAGGATGTAGAGTACTGTCCTGGTTTATTCGGGTTCTGCCTTGGATCGCGTCATTTCAGGGATTACTTGCGCCGAACGGAGCTGACGGCTAGGACTTTCACGCTCCTATTTTGAGAGCTTGCCCGGCCGCGATTTCGATTGGCTAAGAGTCACGGGTGCCGGCAAGCTGACTGGCTGAACCACTGTGTCGTCATCATAGGTTCGTGCAGTCGCACCGTCAGCTCCTCTAGCGCAAAAGGCATCAGGATAAGGGATGAAGCGGGAAGACGGGGGTTGGTAGCGACCGGGAAAAGAAAGCGAGAAGAAGGGAATTAAGACGGAGAGACGCAACGAAGACGAACGACGCCGCGGGGGTCGCGGAATCTGATAATTATTAAAAAAAGGAAGAAAGACGTGTTCGCGTAACGACGGGCGAATATTTCTATATTAAAGTAAAGACGAGAGACGTGTTTGCTAGACGACGGGCGAATACATCTTATTTTTTAAAGACGGAAGACGATGGAAGTTTCAACTATAGTGTAAATACTGTAAAATCATATCAACAATAGTTATTATCCGAATAAATACCTAAAAAACCTTAAGTGTATAAAGTTTCTTGCCTCACTACCCCTAGACAACAAAGAAAAAGCCTATATTAAGTTTTACTTATTTTGTACTAATGTGAGTAGTCTGATTTGATTTTTGTTGTATTCAAAATGTTTTTTAACCCAAGTTTGTTATTTGTGAGTAGTTCCTCCACTTTACTGGACGTTGGTCTGACGAAATTTAAAAATTTTATAAATTTCTTTTCAGATGCCGACGTCCAGTTGGACGGCATTTTGAAAAATTTTAAGTGCAAGAAAAATTATCTAAATTAGCCTAACAACCCCTAAAAAGTATTTTTTTGTTATTTTCCACCACTTTTGATGATTGTTTAGAAAGTTCCGTATTTTGACTGTTTTTTTTTTTTACAGAACAAGTACACCCAATACCAGAAAACGAAAGGCTCTTGATTATAAGAATAAGAAGCCACTTACACAAGCCGAGTTAGAGGCAGCATTTGATAGTTTTTCCGAAAGTGACGGTGAGCCATTTTCTAGTGATGATAGCTTGAGAGATAAAACGTTTAACCCCGACAAGAATGGCGATGGAGAATCTTCTGACAGTTCTCTGGCAGTTCTGGATATCAATGATGATGACTTGAATAATCTGTCTGATGAAAATAGCAATAATGGCGACCAATCCCCAGCAAGGTTTCGATCCCCATCCAGGTCTTCAGCCAGATCTCCAGATACCAATGACGCTGATGAGTGGACAGACGTGGATGACAACCCGCCAAATATCATTTTTTCTGGAAACCCAAAAATCAATATTCAAGTGAGTGATACTGATAAACCTTACGATTATTTTAAAAGGTTTTTTACTGACGAAATAATGGAAGTTGTTGTTCGAGAAACTAACAGACGGGGCCAAATAATGTCTGACAGTAACAAAACAAGAAGTAAAAGGTTAAAAAAGTGGGTAGATATTACTGTTGTCGAATTGGAAAAGTTCCTAGCCCTGTGTAGTTTATCTGGTACAGTACGGTTCCCAATTTTGAGTCGCCAATGGTCAAAGGATCCACTCTACTTTCATCCGATCTTTGGTAAAACAATGCCTCGCAATCGTTTTACCACAATTCTGAAAAATTTGCGGTTTGTTGATCATGAAACGGTCGATAGATATTGTTTTACACAATCTAAAGACCATACTATCTCCAGAAAAACAGTTGTCAATCGATGAATCGATGTTACATTGGAGAGGCAGGCTAAAATTTAAACAATATATAAGCAATAAACGACATAAATATGGCATTAAGTTTTATGTACTGACGACCTCTGATGGATATATTCTCAACTTTATTATCTATACTGGCAAAGGCACTCTGAACGGGGAAAATGCAAAAGGTCATGCTTTCTCTGTCGTAAACCAACTTATGGCTGACTATTTGGATAAAGGGCATGAGCTCTATATGGACAATTTTTATAATAGTGTGGCTTTGGCTGAGTACTTGATAAAGAAAAATACTTACATTATAGGTACACTAAGAGAAAATAGAAAGGGAAATCCTAAAGAACTTTTGAAGAAAAAATTAAAAAAGGGAGAAGCTGCTTTCAAACGCAAAGGTCCAGTTTTGGTGGTAAACTGGAAAGATAAGCGCAATGTGCGTATGATAAGTATTAAACATAGACATGTTATGGTCGAAAATACAAACAAACGTGGCAATAAAAAAATTAAACCGCAATGCGTATTAGACTATAACAGATATATGTCAGGCATTGATAAATCTGACCAAATGATGTCGTATTATTCGACGCCCAGAAAAACTATTCGCTGGTACAGAAAAATTTTCTTCCACTTATTTGATATGTGCCTGTGGAATAGTTGTTACGCGTATAAAAAAATAAAAAAATTGCCAAAGGTAAGATTGTTAAAATTTAGAGAAGAGGTATTGAGAGACATGTTAAAAATCTCACCTTGGGCAGATATTGATGAAAATACAGAAAATAAAACTTTTCATTACTTACAACCCAATGCATCCACCGAAAATGATAAGTCAGCGATGAAAAGGTGCCGCCAATGCACTAAAGAAAAAAAACAACGTAAAACCCGCTACTTTTGCCCAATTTGCACAGAAAACCCAGGATTATGTGTTTATCCGTGTTTTAAAATCTGGCATGAAACCTTGAATAAAACTCAAAATGTAGAAATGTAATACCTACCTATATGTTTTCCTTTTGTTTTACGTTTGTAATTAGTTTAAATAAAAAGTTTATAGCAAAAGGTTGTTTTTCGTGTAAATTTTTTTTTAAAAAAACAGCGTCCAGTTAACTGGACATTGGTGCCTGACGGTAAAATTTCTTTCCAGGTACCGCCGTCCAGTTAACTGGACGGCATTTTGGAAAATTTTGAGTGCGAAAAAAAGTATCTATAGTAGCCCTACAACCCATAACAAGTATTAGTTTTTTGATATCACCAACCGTTTTCGATGGTTTCCCAGGAAGTTTTGCATTTTGACTGTCGGTCGTCAATGTGTTAATTATGCAATTTTTTTTGTATAATACAAACATAGGTTTAGAAATCGTCGGCTTAGTGCAACAACTCACTAAGTCAATATTTCCAGATTTTGAGATTATTGTAAATTTCACTAAGTCTTCTATGGATACAGTATTTGCAAAAATATTACATGAGTAAAAACTCATTAAGTATCTAAAAATACCAATATAAAAATCAAACTAAGTCATTTCAGCTATTTGTAGTAGGGGCGAAAACTCACTAAGGCACTTAATGAATTGTGCATAATATAATTTTGCTACAGCCTACTTGACTTAGTGAGTTTTAAACGTCATTTAAAATAAGTTGAAATAACCTCAAAATTAAAAGTTTAAACGTCTTTAACTTTGGCGTGACATGTGTAAAGTTTTCTCTGTGTTTAAAGTGATTAGAAATTATGTATTCAAGCCGTACTAAAGAGCTAGTTCGCTTAGCTTGTAATGTAGTGGATGCGACTCAAGTAGACACTATAAACAAAACCCGCATGGACCTTCCCAATGAAGACGATACAATAATTACTGGTAATTTGCTTTTGATTTGTTTCTATATTAGAAAACTGAAAACTTTTCTTTAAAATAGGTTTATGTTAACATTTGTTTATTTATTTTAAGAAAATAATATACCACTAAATGTGAACAACGAATTAAGCTTGAATGAAACAAATACATTGATGGCAGTTGAGCAGAAAGTGGATGAATATTTACAAATTATAAACCCTGGAAGCGAATCCATTACCAGTATTAGTGGTAAGTAATAAGTCACTTTGGAAATTAAACCCACAACTACCTTAATAAGATTTTTTCGATAAATATGGTAATAGTAATATTTAAAATATTTAAAAACTAATATATTTTTAGGTATTGCAAAGCCAAATCAAATAGAAAAGGAATATTACGTAGATGAACATAGCGGAATTCTCGTTGAAATTTCGATGACGGAATCAAATGAACCTCAACATATTAAAATAAATCCACTAAATTTGCCATATTCTTCATCAGAAAAAGACACGGATGACTCTTCGCTTGACCTCCACTATTTGCAGAAACGGCTTCTCAGAAAAAAATCAAACAGTAAAAAATGTTCGGATACCAGCGATGAAAAACTATTAACACGGTGGAAAAAAAGTCATCCTGAAAACTGGCATAGAAACAGTTGTAAAGATAAAATGAGCAAATGTCAGAAATATTCAACAAAAAAAGGATTTCCACGCAATGCTAAAACCCCTAAGATTGCCACATGTGGCAACTTATGCAAATTTCAATGTACCACAAAGTTCGATGAAGAATGTAGAAAAAAAATTTGCAGTATTGGGGTCTCAAAGTATTTGAGCGCAAAATGGATTTCATTTTAAGAAATGTACTGCCCAACTATGGAGAAAAGCAGTAACTAGCTAAAAATACAAAATTCGTTTTTTGGTGCTATTGTATACCTATGGCCTTTTTGTATCTTAGTTCAACACAAAAAGGCAGTAAAACTGTTTTATATATTATAAAAATCAATAAAATACTTACTGCCTTTTTAAAAAAATACTGTTTATAAACCCCAAAAGCAGTAAGTATAATATACAACACAATATGGCAGTATCTTTATGACACTAGTTAAATGCTGCCTTTTTGCATTGTATTAGTTGACGTTAAAACAAATAATCTGCATTTTACTGTTCTATTTATACGCTCTGATTAGTTAGTACTATTTGATTTGCTCTTGGAAATAAATAGCTGTTTTGTCAGTTTTGTTTTACTAACTTACTTATTAGTTATTACTGTGTAAGATGGAAGGCAAGAGGTATGTAAGAAAATATAATTTCCACTCTTATGTGTTGTAGACAATAATAAAATTTATATTTTAATATAATTGATATACATAACCTTAAATTATTTTTATGATACTGTTGCAGGTTATCGAGAACTGAACTTATGTTAAAAATGGTTTCTGATAGCCAAAATAACAAACCCCCAGACCAAAAATATGTAACCCCTTTCGTCAGTCTTATTGAAGAAGCTTCTAAACATGATTTTATAATATTGCAAGAAAACACTGGTAAGTTTCAAATTAATAGTAATAAGCTACCAAAATTATATACTGTGTGTTTGTTGTGATTTTTATAAATCCACTCGAATTTCTCTGTTATTAATAATGCCATTTTTCCCAAATTTTGGTAGTAAATGTACCGTGCGTTCAATTTATCTTGATAACATTTTAATTAACTGTAACTTTTTTGTTTTTAAAGATATGAACGTAAACAAAATGTAGGGTTGGTGGCCAAATTTCTTTCTAAGTTATATTTATAAAACAAAGCACTAGCATATGTACAGGGTGACTAAAATATTTTGCTATTCTAATGATCCTAAGTAGTATACATAGAGATGTAAAGGTAATATTACCGAGGTAATGTTACCGTAATATTACGTAATATTACGTAATATTACCGCAAGATCGGTAACATTGGAAATATTGTTTTTTTTTGTTTTTTTTTTCCATAAGCCCGAACCGTACCTCAAAAGTACGGTAATTCTGGCAAAATCCCACAGACCCCTATTATTACTTATTCAAAGTGTTGACAATAGCACACTAATCCATATGTTGCACCAGCGCCACCTATACGGTGGTAGTGCACCTATTTTCAAACAATATTTGGTTGAGTCACGTCGTGTGCGTGAATTCAACCTTTGATTCAAACCTTCGACGACCAATAAGAAGCCGATGTTTTGGCGTACATACGGTCTGGACGTTTTCAAAAGTTGGCAACCCTGGGCCCTGGGAATACCCGAAATCTGGTTGTGACAATTCTGTGGTTCGCCGTCGGCCGTGGCAAGCGATATTTTGTAAACAGTCTTCCTGTGTTCCTCATAATAATTAGTGACATTATTGTTATAAAGGGTATTGTTTATTTATAACTATCAGTGCGATTTCTATTAAATATCTGTAATTATTTTGCCTTGTTACGTGATATTTGAATTGGTAAGTCTAAATATTTTTAATTTGACCTCTTCCCGAAATGCATGATGTTTATTTTGTAGTTGCGATTATAATATGGTTAAGCCGAAGAGTGATGTTTGGAAGTACTACGATGTTAAAGATAAAGACAACTATTCCTGTAAATATTGTAAAACCTCCTTTAAAAGAAATGCTACCAGACAATTCCAACATTTGCTAAAATGTGTCAAAATACCTGAAAATGTAGTACAAATTTTTAAAAAAGGGAAATTGCCTTTAAGAAATGTTTCCGGTAGTAACAATAACACCACGGCAAGTTCATCCGAGGTATTAGAAGATAGTGATACTGAAACTACCTCTCAGCAGGGGCAGGGGCAGGGGCAGGGAGAATCTTTAGACTCAGAAATTGCTTCACTAGTCAGGCATGATGTGCCTTCATCAGCTAGTTCTTCATTTTCAAGTACTTCCAAAATAGCATCAAAGGGTACAATTTCTTCGTATTTTGATAACATGTCCTCCCAAGAAAACAACAAGATTGATGAAATACTCGCAAGGGCTATTTATGTCTCAGGAGCCCCCTTAAATATGACAACGAAAAAAGTATGGTTAGATGTATTCAAAACAATGAGATGCGCATATAAACCATCCTCTCGTTACCAGTTGTCAAATCCACCCCTCGAATCCGAGTACACTAGAGTAAAAACTGCAGTTTCTTCAAAAATTAGTGAAGCGCCTATTTTAAGCTTACAAATGGATGGGTGGTCAAATTGCAGAAATGACTCTATATCTAATTTTGTTATTAATACACCTCTTCCGGTATTTTATAAATCAATACATACTGAAGATAACAGACATTTAGCAACATTTTGGCCTCAGAAATTGAAAAAGTGTTGGAAGAATTGGGAGCTTCAAATTTTCTAGCTATTGTCACTGACAACGGAGCTAACATAAAAAAGGCTCGTGAAATAGTTAGCAGCAAGTACGATTACATTACTAATTATAGTTGTATTTGCCACAGTCTAAACCTTCTGGTTGAAGACTTCTTGAAATTAGACCATTTTTCCAATTTTAAAAAGAACATAATTTCAATTGTATCTGAGTTGAAAAATTCGCAGATTTTACATGCAAGGTTTGAAAAAATCCAGTTGAACAAAACGGGGCGATACATCTCTTTAAAATTGCCGGTGAAAACAAGATGGGGTTCCTTTGTTTCTTGTATGAAAAGCTTTTTGGAGACTAAACATTCATTAAAAAGTTTAGCAGTTGATGATAGCCCAGATATTTCTGATGTTCTTTCATCAAATACAGTAAGACTTCTTCTTCAAAACGAATTTTGGTTGCAAATAGAAGCAACTTATGACTTGTTCCAGCCAATGTCTAAGTGGATAACGATTTTTGAAGCTAACGGGCCAACAATCTCAAAAGAGTTTATCTGCTTTTTTGAAATAAGGTCTATATTACGTGACAAAGTATCAAATTTATCTATTACTATGTTTGAAAACCAGAAAATGTGTTCAATTCTTGAAAAACGAGAAAATAAATGTTTAAAACCCGTTCATCTTGCTGCTTACCTATTAGAACCAAGTCAACGCGGCGAGAAGTTAACTGAAGCTGAAATTTTAATTGCAACGGAGTTCATCTATGAAACTGCAAGGCGTCATCCAAAGTATTCTTCACAAGTAGATCTTATTATGGAAGCACTCGCACAGTACAAAATTAGAGGTAATATTTTTGCTAAGGAATTCGTCATTTCCAGCGAAAAATCTATGTCTGGATCTGTTTGGTGGGCAGGAATTTGCTCCAGTTCTAAAATAAGTAGGTTAGCTGTAGACATTTTAAATTTACCATCGTCAACAGCCGCAACCGAAAGAACCTTTAGTACTTATGGATTTATTCATCGGCAAAAAAGAAACAGACTAACCGTGGAGAGGGCCGGAAAACTAACTTATATTGCCCATAATTATAATTTACTAAATGAAGAAGATCATTCGAGAATAGTAGAAGATACTGAGGAAGAAATAGAAAAAGAAGATATGGGTTTCGAAGTTATAGACTTGACTCAATTAACGAAAGAGAAAGAAGAATCAGATGACGAGGTTGGGGATGATGATGAGGATGATTTACCATTATCCACTCTATTACGTAGTCCATTCTGACTCTGACTAGTTTAAAAAACGTTCTTATTGTTTTTCGTAATGTTTTCACAGTTTTGAAATAAAAAAACTAGTATTACTTAAAAAGCTGTTTTTTTTATAAATTACCAATGTTACCGTAATATTACGTAATATTACCGGTAATATTACCGATTTTTAAATTACCGGTAATTTTACATCTCTAAGTATACATAATTAAATTTAAAAAATATATATGTTTTGTTTGATAAAGTAATTTTGTTAATAATTATAATCATAAAAGTTTAGTCACTTTATTTTTTTTTAGATATTATCAAAACGCACCAGAAGAGTTAGATAAAACAAAAGATAAAAATCAAGAACATACTACCTTTCAAACGAATTTAAGTATCTGTACTGACGAATTTAAAATAAATAATGAACCACTAGCACAATTATCTTCAAATTACCAGGAGATTGCAAAGGCTATTATTATTGAAAACAACGAAAATAATATTTCGGACGAGAATTCTGACCACGTTAATATAGAAAATAATGACATTAACACTGCTAACAGTAGTTCAGACGAAAATATGGCATTATCAGAGATTAAAAAAAGTAACACAAAAAGAAACATTAAAAAGCGAAAAAATAAAATTAGTAGAAAAGAAAGATCTAAATTAAAAGCTAAAACAAAACACCCACTCAGAGATCCATGCAAAATAACATGCAGGAAAGAGTGCAGAAAGCTAATTAGTTCTGAACAACGAAAATTAATTGATATAAATTATTGGTCGATATCTTGGCTAGAGCAAAGAAAATTCATATTAAATTCGTGTTCACGAATGCCAGTTAAAAAAAGAACACTAGCTGCAAATTCTCAAAGAAATTTAACATTTTGTTACCGGCTGTCACAAGACACTGCAAAACATGTTTACGTCTGTAAGACGTTTTATTTAGCGACACTGGGATATCATTCGAAAAATGATAAAGTTATTTTTAATGTTTTACACAAATCTGTTCCAGGGTCAATTACACCAAACGAAGATCAAAGAGGATCAATGAGAGGATCAATGATGCACAAAGATTTTTTAGAAAAATTTCCACAGTATAAATGCGGATATGAAGCATACAGAAAAATAGTATTCGCCGAAAACGTTCGCTTTACCAAACTAGGTCACGAAGAGTGTGAGCATTGCGAAATAATGAAACTCCATGAACATGATCAAGAAAACCTTAACGCTGATTGCCCCATATGTAAAAAATGGTCTGCGCATATAAACCGTGCAAACGTTGCTAGACACTTGTACAGAAAACATGCAGAAGTTGAATACGAATCAAAAACGGTGTGTGTATCAGCAGATTTGGAAAAAATTATAATGTTACCTAGGATGGAGACTTTTAAAAAGGTTTTGTTTACTCAAAGATTAGTTGTATACAACGAAACTTTTGTTCCTCTTTGAACTAAAAATAAAATAATAATACCTTTCGCAGTGCTATGGCACGAAGCCGTACGTGGAAGAGGAAAAGAAGAATTGATAAGCACCTTTTTCCAATTTATACTCCATTACCGAGACGCTGAACATTTCATATTTTGGCTAGACAATTGTTCAGCGCAAAACAAAAATTGGGCTTTCATGACGTTCCTTCTTTCCATTGTCAATTCATCCAAGGTAGCAGCTCAGTCGGTGGAAATATATTATTTTGAGCCAGGACATACGTTTATGTCAGCCGATTCGCTGCATCATCAAATTGAATTATCATTAAAACGACAAAAAAAGACTTGTGATTTTAATGACTTTGTCACAGCTGTGCAAAAATCAAATAACGGAAAGGTTACAACCAAAGTGATGAATATTACCGATTTTTATGATTTTAAAGATTTTACCTCAACTTACAAAAGAAACTCTAACAATAACGAAAAAATTCTTTTGGCTAATGTTTTTCATGTAAAGGTTATTCGTGGTTGTTTTGATTTACAGATTAAGTGTGATTTACAAAGCAATGAATATAAGACACTAAATATCCTTAGAAGCGACATATATAAAACAAAGAAAATTCCTGATCCAGATTGTCACAAGATTCCTTGTGGAGTTTCTGAAGAAAAAAAATTTTCAATAATAAAAAATTTATTGGATCTTATGGACCAAAATAGAAAAGATTTCTGAATGGATCTACCTGTTACAGATACTCCTGATAGTAACCTGGATAAAAAATGTAATAAAAGAAAAAGTTCCAAATAAATAAAATGTTAATATTGATTTTGTATCTTCGTTAAATAAAATATTGTTTCAAATACTCTATATTTTATATATTTTATTTTTTGACTATTTTTTTTACTTTTGCAATGGTAAAAGGCAGTATCATTAAAAACCAAAGTTCAATGGCAGTATCTAACACTTACTGCTTTTTAAGTAATATTAAATGTAAACGAATTACAACAGAAAAAGGCAGTATCTGATTTATTTACTAAGAAAACTAAAACTCATTAGATATTTTCATTAAAACAAAATTTTGAACTCTCTTTTTAATACTTAAAAGTATCTTTATCGTTTTTTTTTGTTAAAAAATGCTTGGCTCAAGCCCAAAAAGTTTATGCCAATTTCCCACAAGTTTGTTGATTATTCGTTACTGCCTTTCTCCATAGTTGGGCAGTGTAGATGTTGATAAATCACAATATCGAAGGCCACGAAAAGGTGAAAATAGCAAAAAAAGACAAAATGCCATGGTTTTGGTTGTGCCACTGGTTTTGGTTGTGCCACTGGTTTTGGTTGAGTCTGGGGCTGGATCTGCTGTCTCGGCTGAGATGCCGGTTTTTTGATCAGTTTTTTGAAGATCTCGCAGCCCTTATAACTGGCAGGGTGTTTTCCTTTGCAAAGTACGCAGGTTGCGTTACTTTCTTCAGTTGGCGCTGGTTTTTGGAGTTTACACTCATTTGTCGCGTGATTTTCTGCGCATTTCACGCATCTGTGATGGTAGGTGCACTTAGACTGTGCATGTCCATACCTCTGGCATCTGTGGCATTGCCCTGGAATCCTTGGTTTGTGTTTTTCCTCAATTTTAACGCTTAGACTGTACAGTCTAGTTATGTTGAAAATCGCCTTATTTTGTGTTTTAACTAAGTACATGGGGAGTACTAGTTTCGTCCTATACGACCTCATCTGGAGTATTTCCGCGTCGTGAATTCCTTGGTGTTCAAGGTCCTCTTTTAGGATGTCTAAATCCACGTTTTCGGGCAGTTGCTTGATCACTGCGTGGTGCAGTTTTTCTTCTTGGGGCGTATAGGTATAGCTGCTTATTTTTTCCAAATTTAGGAAACTTTTTAGTTTCCTGAAGTCATCGATCGTATTTGGGAAGACCCTTAAACCATCCTTGGTGTTTTGGGCCTTGTTGAACTGAATCCCCTTTTGGTTCAGTTTCTTAGAGACGTTGTGACAATCTTTGGCAGAGTCGATTGTTATTGGAGGTATCTTGGGAGTTTTCTCCATTTCTTGTGGAGTCTCCTTGTCCTCACTTCTTGGCTTTTTTGCTGAGCTCGTTGTCGCGCTTGCAACCGCTTCAGCCATTGTTGGTCTATGTCTTTTTTTGGCGATTTGCTTCCCAGGGCTTCCAAAATGTATTAAACCGAAAACAAAAAAGGGCGAGACAGAGGGAAACGCACTCTGACAGCGAGGGCTACTCAAAAAAACGTTCGAATGCGGAGTTCCCCCCGCTGTATGTGCCCCCCCCCCCCCCCCCCCCGTCTCCCTACTACCACCAATCCTGCGAAAAAATTTAGACAAAATCCAGCCGAAGGCACGGCCAAATTTTGTAACCGTGTCAGACCCTAGACAAGAATCCCACCAAATGTCATCAGTGTCAAAAAATGCACAGGATGGGACTATTGTGACCGGGCGACCCCCAGAAAAATGTGACCATGGCAGCCCCCGGTCAAAAAGCCGGAGAACTGTCATCAGTGTCTAATTTAACACGTAAAGGGAAAATTGTGACCGAGGCATCCCCCAGAATAAGAGTGCCCCCCATCGTCATAAGGGACAAAACAGTGTACAATGAGGTAACGCGTCACCTTAAGGCCCTACAGATCGATTTTGGGAATGCGATAAATGTATCTGAGGGTGTGAAGATCCACCCAGCCACCCCAAACGATTACAATAAAATATTAAAACATCTGAACGATAACAATATACCGTCGCACTCATTCCGCTTCACGGATGAGAAGCTGCTGCATGTAGTTATCCGAGGTGTCCTCGAGACCTGGTCTGAGGACAAGATAAAGGCCGACCTGGAGGAGCTTGGCTTCACACCCTCCAGTGTAAGATCTTGGAAACGGCGCGACGGATCCGCCATGCCATTCTGCACGGTTTTAGTCCCGAAAACGCAATATGACATATACAAGCTATGTTACTTGGACAATCTCAGGGTTCGCGTGGATACCCATCGATCAAAACATACAGACACGCAGTGTCATAGGTGTCAGCTCTACGGACACACACCAGGGAGTGTCCTCGGCACCCCAGGAACCTGCAGGAGGCTGCTGCTGCTCAAAAGACAGCAGCAGGCCCAGGCAAGTTCGTCTGGGGAAGTCAAAATAATAAAAAACTGTCTAACAACAATACTAACCAGAGTCAGAACCTTATAGCTACAGCGCAGCCTGCAAAGGAAGTCAACGCACTCCAAGCGACTCTTCAGAGCATGCAGACCATGATGGCGGAGTTTACCAAGATCATGCAGGCTCTAACTCCAGTAATGAAAATGTCTAAGTTAAATCCATAGTGGTTGCACGCCCAGTGGACTTTCTAAAGATTTGCACTATAAACGTAAATGGGATTAAGGGCAAGAAACTTGAACTAACAAAATTCTCAGAAGAGCACAGCCTTGATGTGATTCTGATACAAGAAACATGGTTAAAGGAAAAAATGCGTTTTTCTTTCCCAAACTACAACGTTTTTAGAAATGATAGAGTAACTAAATTAGGTGGAACCATGGTTCTTGTTAAAAAACACATTCTGGCGAGCTCTATGCCTAATCCGGATAGTTGCAGAAAAATAGAAGGGACATACGTTAAGATCAGGGTGAGCGGAAGGAGCGTAGTGCTCGGTTCCGTGTACTGCGGTCCTGCTGCAATCTTTGATTTTAACAGGCAGTGTATCGAAGACATTTTTGACAACAATAACACCATGATAATCGAGGGAGATCTGAATGCCAAAAATCGTATTTGGGGATGTAGAACCACAAACAAGCGAGGTCAGCTGTTATACAACAACTCAGGTGTTCTTGACTACCATATGCTCCCACCTGAGGACCACACCCATCTAAGTCCTATCGGATTACCGGAAACTCTGGACATATTCGTGATCAAGAACACTGACAGGGTATCTCAGCCTAAGGTATGTCACGATCTAACGTCAGATCACTTGCCCGTGATAATGGAATATGGTGACCCTCGCAGGAGGGGGAAAAACACCGTAGCCTAACAAAAACGAGTTGGGAAAAATTCAAAAATGAATTAAAGGGCTGCGATGCGATTCCTCCTATTGCGAACAAACCAGACATTGACGAGGCAGCGGTAGTGCTAGTCAACAACATAAAGCAAGCACTTGCTAGAGCATCGAGCACTGTGACAATAAACTACTCCAAATACGGTGAACTAAGCCATGATATAAAGAATGAAATAAGAGAGAAGAACAGACTCTTACATCAAGCCTACAGAACTGGTGATCCGGCGATCAAAATCCAAGCTAATCTGGCAACACAGCGCATCAAGAAACAACTGATAGATCTAGAGTCTGATATGTGGGATAGGAAGGTCAAAAGCCTGAATATCGAAGACAACAGTCTCTACAGAATGACAAGAACTCTAACGAAGGGCTCACGCCAACAGATGCCGCCACTAACAACCGCAGAAAACGTCATTCTGACAGACGCTCGAGAGAAAGCTGAGAAATTTGCTGAAGTTCTTTACGAACAGTTCAGCGAAAATCCAGCTAACAATAAAGAATCAGAAAACCGGATTAACAGAACTGTAGAGATCTATAAACGCATGGATCCCCACCCCGATCCCAACCTGCAACACATCACAGCAGACGAAGTGAAAGGTCTAATCGCCAAGACTAAAATAAAGAATGCACCCGATGGCATCTCCAACAAAGCCTTAAAAAATCTACCGGATAACATCATAAATGACATAGTCTGTATAACAGAAGCAATGCAGACCCTCGGACACTTCCCTGTCGCCTGGAAGAAGGCAAAGATCGTTATGATAGGGAAGGCTGGACAAGATAAGAAACTCCTGAGTAGCTATAGGCCAATCAGTCTACTGTCTAACTTGGGCAAATTAGCGGAAAGGTTAATCTCGGGTAGGCTATCAGCCTTTGTCGAAATTAATCACTGTATACCAGAGGAGCAGTTCGGCTTTAGAGCAAATCTGTGCACTGTTAGACAGGCGACAAGGTTCGCCTCTAATATTCTTAGGGGTTTCAACACCAGGAGAAGCACAGCGGCCGTGCTATTCGATGTCAGCAAGGCGTCTGATAAAGTATGGCACAACGGGCTTCTACTAAAAATGATAAGGATGGGAGCACCTGACTACCTGATAAGACAGATTGCGTCTTATCTAGAAGACAGGTCTTTCCAAACATGGATTGACGAAGAACTGTCATCATCAAAGAACATTCGAGCTGGTGTACCTCAGGGTTCAGCAATAGCCCCCCTGCTTTACAACATCTACACTGCTGACATGCCGAAGTTTCCCATGAGCGACAATTATATATACGCAGACGACACGGCGTTTGCAGTATCAGGAAAAAGCCCTAGAATGCTAACACTACGGCTCAACAGGAACATCGCCCTCTTCGAAGAGTGGCTGTCAAAATGGAAGATAAAAATCAACCCGAATAAGACTCAGGCAATTTACTTTTTCCAATTCTCGCCTAAAACTCCCAACGGGGTAACTCAAGGTGGGAAACCAAGATATCGACTGGAAACAGAGTGTTAAGTATCTTGGTTTACACTTTGATAAAAAGCTGACCTGGAGGGTAAATTCAGCTAACATCATGAAGAAGGCCAACCAACAACTTGGCGCCATAATATACTGTTTGCTCAACAGAAGGAGCAAACTCAATCTAAGGACGAAGGTTAACCTCTACACGACGTTCATCAGATCAGCGATGATGTATGGTGCCCCAGCCTGGTGCACCCTATGTAAGTCGAGCCTTCAGAAAATACAGGTGATGCAAAACAAGGTATTAAAGATAATAGTAGACACTCCGCGATACACACGAAACGACATCGTACACAGAGACCTCGAAATTGCTACAATTTCGGAGATTCTTGACAAAACCATTACAAAATATCACTCCAAGGCTAACATTGCCAACAATAGCACGATCGCTGCTTCCCACATACATTCTCGACCTAATGCCACATACAAATTACCGAAAGACTGGCTCACCCGCAACCGCGTTTGAGTCCAAAACAATCATAAAACAAAAAACAATAAAGATTGCCTTGCTTTGCACAACCTGTAAAAACCAGGTGTAAACTGACCACTACGCCTATCCTACTACCTTATACGTTCGGAGCTCTCGAAATTTGTTCACTCGGTTAATCTCGAGTGAAAAAATGTCTAGAGCTGGCACCCAACATAAATGTATAGCATAGCTAGATCAAAATCAGAATATGCAGTTAACTAGTCATATCAGCGAAATCGAGTTATAGGTATGATACCTAACTCAGACGGTGAGTTTTAGTCAGTCGGCTCGTCTACACTCGTAGGCGAAACCTACACTCTGTAGGTTGACTTTGGTCTGGTCTTTCCCCGCAATGTTGCTAACCTGACACTACCTGACCCCCGCGAGGGTCAGGTGTCTGTAAGCAGATTTCTCATCGTGTGTCCCAAAAAAAAAAAAAAATGTTGTTATGTGCTGTTAAGCAGTGAAGGGAGAGGACATAAGTAAGTCATGGAACAGTTACTAAAAGAATGGGATATAGAAAATTTATCGCCTGTCTTTCAAGGTAAGTTTACTTTCCATAATTGTTAGGAGTGTGTTAAAGTACTGGTGTATGGAAGTCCTGAAATCAGCGATTTTTTGGTATAAAAATTGTTGAGCACAGTAGTTTTCTAGAATTTTCACATTAACACTAACAGATTACTCGAAAATGTTAGTTTTAGATGCGAACCGATTACCCATGTATATTATGTACACGAGCCAATGATTAGTGTTACAAATATATTGTATAATAATATAATGTTACCCATTGTAAATATTATCGTGAATTTGAAGCCAAAATTCTGATAACTTGTTTAAACTTTTTCCATATTATATTGCAGGGACGTAAATTAGGGGGGGCAGGGGAGGGCAGTGGCCCTCCCCTGAGTTTGGTAGAAATGGTAGTATGTAGTAGTAATGGCCGTCCCAGCTCAGTAAATTGTCGTTTTTCTCCCGATTGGAAGGAAATTTCGAAAATTTTGAAATATAATAATGTGGTGAAAAATGATGGACGATGAAAATACGCTTATAGAGAACTCTCCGAAATAATATTTGTAGGAGTTATTCGTGACTAAACAAAACTTTTAGTGAAAAATGGGTGAAAATGGTTATATTTAATTTCTTTTAACCCTTTAGATCGTAATTCGAAACGCGCTCTTGGTATGAATCTTCAAGTACCATCATTCCGCGTGACGAAAAAGCAATAAAATTTGGAAAATGTTAAATACGAAAGCGTATAGACGAAATTCAGTGTAGCGGTGACAAAAGTACAATTTCCAAATTTCTAAAATTCAATCGTTAATAGTAATTTCGGTTTTTAAATCAAAGAAACGAAAATATACGTATCGGATGTGATTTACCTCGAACTTTCCGGTAAAGTAAACTAAATTTCGATCAAAAGCCGTTTTTACCTCGAAAAAAATCAAAAACCGTCCATTTTTACCCCGAAATATCAACTTGTTCAGTATTTTCAATTTTTTCCCATCTTCTAATAACTTTAGGTATAGATAGATGTATTGATGGCACCTAGTTTTTGAGATGGGAAATCGAAAATTTAAAACCGCGTGTCGCTAGGAAGCACCCAGTTCGAGCTATTCGGTACCCGAAATGACCCTGTTTTGTCAAATTTCGACTTTCAAAAATTCTTTTAAATTACTTCTAATCGTCGTACGTTACCCAGTTTCAATAGGGTTCTGTAGCGACCGGTCCACTCCACGTTCCGAAAATTTAAATCGAAAAAATTGAGTTTTGCGACTTGAAATGGATTTCAACGGGAAATCGCCGAAAAGTCGACTTTGACGCTTAATAACTTCGAAACGGCACACCCTGTATACCCGAAAATTTGAGACAATACGCGCGCACTATCCAAAAGTAAAACCAAAAAGTTTCGTCGTTTCGACTCTTATAGTTTTTTCTCCAAAAATACGCAAGCTCGAAAATGTCGAAAAACACGGCAACATCCGAACTCAAGGTCACTCTCAAGATGTAACTAGGGGGCATAGCCCCCTAGGCGCTCCGCGCGGGGCTCCGCGGACCCTCTTTTTGCGACAGATTCGCCTATATGTGTTTTGTTATTACCTAGATTTATCAACCGATTTGCGTGGATACACCGAGAAGTTTGAATGCAGGTTGATGCTTTAATTGGTTGGCCACACTCCTGCGGACTGTGTTGGGGGTACATAGCACCCAAATTCGTTCATTATAACATATGTTACCGTTTCACATTTTAAGGGACCAGCTATAACCGATTGCGAACAATCCGTTCACTATTTTACGTATCGAATAGAAAAAAATATTTAAAAAATGACAGCTGTCAAAAATAAACAAAATTTTCGGATTCCTTGCATTCGAATTACATAAAAACGATACCAAACTTGCGAAATTCCGTTGACCTTGTACATACTACTGACTTAGGAAACGTCAATTTGACAGCTGTCAAAAAATAGATAAAAATTTCGGATTCCTCATACTCAAATTATATCGAATCGACACCAAACTTTTGAAATTCTGTTAACCTTGCACTTATTCTTTACTAAGGAATCCTCAATTTGACAGCTGTCAAAAAATCTATAAAATTTTCGAATTAGGTATTCCCCAAATTATATTAATTCCCAAGTATTTTCATTTTTAATTTTTTTTTAATTTCTAAATAATTCATGCAAATGCCTTAAAAATTTGAAGAAATCGATATATTTCGATTTTATTCGAAAAGTATTATCTCTACGGTAAAATTGTATATATCCTAAAGATGCACTTTGATAAGGTCTACAAGAAAGTAGTCTATAAAATTTTCTGTATCTGCTATAGTTGTTGAGTTATTGAGCAAATCATGATTTCTATATTCCTGCAAATATCTCAAAAACGATTACATTTGAGAAAAAAAGTTTCGAACAAACAAAATATACTATTAAATTCTCTATCAGAAAGGAAATATACAAATTTTTCCTATTGGTTTAGATTACGGAGATATTTAAGAAAAACTGAAAAATATCAAGAAATTTTGAAATTCTTAAAAATTCAAAAAAAAAATTATTAAATATTCTTACATTTTATATAATATTTGATGTATACTGATAGAATAAATATATTATGTTTAGAAGGAAACCATTAATGAGTTACAAAATGCGACAGATTCTCACTAGGCGCTAAACGCGCAGGGGCCTCCGGCATCCACCTACATGCGTTTTTGTTATTACCTAGCCGCTCCGCGGCAGGGCTCCGCCGTTCACCTATATGCGACAGATTCGCTTACGTGTGTTTTTTTGTTATTATTACCTAAATTTGACCACCGATTAGGGTGGATGCACCGAGAAGCTTGAATGCAGGTTGTTGCTTTAATTGGTTGGCCACACTCCTGCGGACTGTGATGGGGGTACATAGCACCCAAATTTGTTAATTATAACATATGTGACCGTTTCACATTTTAAGGTACCAGCTATAACCGATTGCGAACAATCCGTTCACTATTTTACGTATCGAATAGAAAAAAATATGTAAAAAATTACAGCTGTCAAAAAATAAACAAAATTTTCGGATTCCTTGCATTCGAATTACATAAAAACGATACCAAACTTGCGAAATTCAGTTGACCTTGTACCTATTACTGACTTAAGAAACGTCAATTTGACAGCTGTCAAAAAATAGATAAAAATTTCGGATTCCTCATACTCAAATTATATAGAAACGATACCAAACTTGTTAAAACATGTCAACAAAAAAATGTCAAAAATGACAGCTGTCAAAAAATAAATACATTTTTCGGATAACTTATACTCAAATTATATAGAATCGATACAAAATTTTTGAAATTTTGTTAACCTTGCACTTATTCTTTACTAAAGAATCACCAATTTGACAGCTGTCAAAAAATAATTTTAATTTTCGGACTCCTTGCATTTGAATTACATAGAGACGATACTAAACTTGCATTATTTTGTTCACCTTGCACATATTACTAACCTAAGAAACGTCAATTTGACAGCTGTCAAAAAATGTATAAAATTTTCGAATTCCTCATACTCAAATTATATAGAAGCGATACCAAACTCGTGAATTTTTGTTAACATTGCAACTATTACCAACGTAATATACGTCAATTTGACAGCTGTCAAAAAATTAATAAAATTTTCGGATTGCCTGCATTCGAGTTATACGAAATCGACACCAACTTTACGAAATTATATTACCATTACGCCTATGATCGACAGTTAACCGAAATCAAAGAATTGTTAAAAATGACAGCTGTCAAAATATGAATTAAATTTTCGGATTCCTTGCCCTCGAATTATACGAAAACGACACCAACTTTGTGAAATTCTATTAATCTTGCACTTTTTACTAACCAAGGAAACGTCAATTTGACAGGTGTCAAAAAATAAATAAAATTTTTTAAATTCCTTTAATATTACTAACATAATGTGCTACTTGATTTTTCTTCAAATTGACAATTTACTAAATTATTCCTATTTTTCCACAAAATGCGAAACGACCCTATTAAAAATTTGCTAAACATCCCATGTATTTTCACCAATTACGGTAAAAGCCACGCCTTTCATACATTTCGAGCGAAAGTTAGAAATTTTGCTGTCACCGTTACGAATTTTCTTAATTTTCTCCAAGATCGAACATCTTTATGGTAACTTTATATATATCAAAATGTTCGGAAAAGATGAGGGAATCAGATAAACCTAGAAAGAAATCTCTAAACGAAAAGTTATAGAAGATATAGCAGAGTAAACTGAACTTTTGAAAAAACAAATTTCGAAAAAATTTATAAAATATTTTTTTTATCCGCCAAAGGATATTTTTGGATCACGCAGTCGATGTTGAACGTAAAGGTAATTTATTCCTTTAAACGATAGGCTAAAGAACGATTGAAAAAGTTACATACACTAGCGTACAGATGGGTTTTAGTAAGAGGATGTCAAAATTAGTGCTTATTGCTTAATCGATTGTAGTTATTTTTGTATAAGAAATTAAGAAACTAAATTATGGTTTATAATCCTGTTTTGATGTGCTCTTTCTGATGACATATATAACATTTCGATCAAATATTATTTTACCCCATAAAAAGCAAAAAAAAAATTTGACGAAATCATCAAGTTCAGTTTTTCGCAAATTTCTCCATTTTATGGGCGTTTTAGCATGATATGATGTATTGTGAAATATTAGTATTTGAGATGACCTATCCACCGGTTCTAACCCGGAGCAAATCTATGCGACCCAAGTCGAATAATTAATTATCGAAAATGACCCTGCATTTCCATGCTTTCCAACTTTAAAAAAATCAAAAAATTGACTTCCCGACATTTTATTGAAAAAATCTCGCGACGACTTTTTCTAAATAAGTTTCTTGATAACATACTAGAATATAAACTGAATCGCTTAAGTTTTACGAGACCGGCAAGTCGTCGAAGAAAATATTTAATTTTTTGCACATTTTCTGCTTATTTCGTTTAATAACTTATGAACGGAACACCCTGTATAATGACGTACATCGGCTAAAGATACGCCATATATACCAAAGTATACCCCAAAAGTTTCATTGCTCCAACGTGAGCCGTTTAGAAGAAATCGAATAACTGGTTTCAAGATGCACCCTGTTTCGGCTCTCCCATAAGAGCAATGTAAATATGTCGTTGCAGACCATTTTGGAAATCGGGAAAATGGTAGGAAATTTTCCATTTTGGGCAACGATAGGGGTCATTATCGAAAGCCGAAATCCCATAGAATCTTTTCCATACCATTTCCATCCTCAAATCGGTCAATTAACGTCAGCATCTCGCTAAGAAAATGGCTATTTTTGGCCTATTTCGACCGAATTTTGACAGCCAAAATATTCAGTAAAATTTCGTCCGTCCGTCCGTTAAAATCCGAGTAAAGTTCAAGTCCAGTCATCAGATTTGCAAAAATTGGCCATCCCAGCTCGGTAAATTGTCGTTTTTCTCCCGATTGGAAGGAAATTTCGAAAATTTTGAAAAATAATAATGTGGTGAGAAAGGATGGACGAAGAAATTACGCCTATAAAGAAATGTCCAAAGTGATATTTGTAGGAGTTATTCGTGACTAAACAGAACTTTTAGTGAAAAATGGGTGAAAATGGTTATATTTAATTTCTTTTAACCCTTTAGATCGTAATTCGAAACGCGCTCTTGGTATGAATCTTAAAGTACCATCATTCCGCGTGACGAAAAAGCAAAAAAATATGGAAAATGTTAAATAGGAAAGCGTATAGACGAAATTCAGTGTAGCGGTGACAAATTTTTGCATTTCCAAAAAACTAAAATTCATTCTTTAATAGTAATTTCGGTATTTAAATCGAAGAAATCAAATTATACGGATCGAATATGATTTACCTAGATCTTTCAGGTAACGTAAACTAAAATTCGATCAAAGGCCGTTTTTACCTCGAAAAAAATTAAAATCCGTCCATTTTTACCCCGAAATATCAACTTGTTCAGTATTTTCAAATTTTTCCCATTTTCTAATAACTTTAGGTATAGATAGATGTATTGATGGCACCTAGTTTTTGAGATGGGAAATCTTAAATTTTAAACCGCGAGACGCTCGGACGCACCCAGTTCGAGCTATTAGGTACCAAAAATGACCATTTTTTGTCAAATTTCGACTTTCAAAAATTCTTTTAAATTACTTCTAATCATCGTACGTTGCCCAGTTTCAATAGGGTTCTGTAGCGACCGGTCAACGTCACTCTCCGAAAATTTAAATCGAAAAAATTGAGTTTTGCGACTTGAAATGTGTTTCAACGGGAATCGCGGAAATTTCGACTTTGACGCTTAATAACTACGAAACGGTTCACCCTGTATATTTTAAAATTTGAGACAACACGCGTGCACTATCCAAAATTAAAACCAAAAAGTTTCGTCGTTTCAACGCTGACAGTTTCTTCGCAAAAAATTCGCAACTGCAAAAATGTCAAAAGATACGACGACGACGACGACAACGGACGAACTCAAGGTCACCCACTGGCCGTAATACATAGCGTCCGAAGGGCGCTATGTAACTAGGGGGCATAGCCCCCTAGGCGCTCCGCGCGGGGCTCCGCGGACCCTCTTTTTGCGACAGATTCGCCTATATGTGTTTTGTTATTACCTAGATTTATCAACCGATTTGCGTGGATACACCGAGAAGTTTGAATGCAGGTTGATGCTTTAATTGGTTGGCCACACTCCTGCGGACTGTGTTGGGGGTACATAGCACCCAAATTCGTTCATTATAACATATGTTACCGTTTCACATTTTAAGGGACCAGCTATAACCGATTGCGAACAATCCGTTCACTATTTTACGTATCGAATAGAAAAAAATATTTAAAAAATGACAGCTGTCAAAAATAAACAAAATTTTCGGATTCCTTGCATTCGAATTACATAGAAACGATACCAAACTTGCGAAATTCCGTTGACCTTGTACATACTACTGACTTAGGAAACGTCAATTTGACAGCTGTCAAAAAATAGATAAAAATTTCGGATTCCTCATACTCAAATTATATCGAATCGACACCAAACTTTTGAAATTCTGTTAACCTTGCAGTTATTCTTTACTAAGGAATCCTCAATTTGACAGCTGTCAAAAAATCTATAAAATTTTCGAATTAGGTATTCCCCAAATTATATTAATTCCCAAGTATTTTCATTTTTAATTTTTTTTTAATTTCTAAATAATTCATGCAAATGCCTTAAAACTTTGAAGAAATCGATATATTTCGATTTTATTCGAAAAGTATTATCTCTACGGTAAAATTGTATATATCCTAAAGATGCACTTTGATAAGGTCTACAAGAAAGTAGTCTATAAAATTTTCTGTATCTACTATAGTTGTTGAGTTATTGAGCAAATCATGATTTCTATATTCTTGCAAATATCTCAAAAACGATTACATTTGAGAAAAAAAGTTTCGAACAAACAAAATATACTATTAAATTCTCTATCAGAAAGGAAATATACAAATTTTTCCTATTGGTTTAGATTACGGAGATATTTAAGAAAAACTGAAAAATATCAAGAAATTTTGAAATTCTTAAAAATTCAAAAAAAAAATTATTAAATATTCTTACATTTTATATAATATTTGATGTATACTGATAGAATAAATATATTATGTTTAGAAGGAAACCATTAATGAGTTACAAAATGCGACAGATTCTCACTAGGCGCTAAACGCGCAGGGGCCTCCGGCATCCACCTACATGCGTTTTTGTTATTAACTAGCCGCTCCGCGGCAGGGCTCCGCCGTTCACCTGTATGCGACAGATTCGCCTACGTGTGTTTTTGTTATTATTACATAGAATTGACCACCGATTTGGGTGGATGCACCGAGAAGCTTGAATGTAGGTTGATGCATTAATTCGTTGGCCACACTCCTGCGGACTGTGATGGGGGTACATAGCACCCAAATTTGTTAATTATAACCGTAATGTGACCGTTTCACATTTTAAGGTACCAGCTATAACCGTTTGCGAACAATCCGTTCACTATTTTACGTATCGAATAGAAAAAAATATGTCAAAAATTACAGCTGTCAAAAAATAAATAACATTTTCGGATTCCTTGCATTCGAATTACATAAAAACGATACCAAACTTGCGAAATTCCGTTGACGTTGTACCTATTACTGACTTAAGAAACGTCAATTTGATAGCTGTCAAAAAATAGATAAAAATTTCGGATTCCTCATACTCAAATTATATAGAAACGATACCAAACTTGTGAAAATATGTTAACAAAAAAATGTCAAAAATGACAGCTGTCAAAAAATAAATACATTTTTCGGATAATTTATACTCAAATTATATAGAATCGATACAAAATTTTTGAAATTTTGTTAACCTTGCACTTATTCTTTACTAAAGAATCACCAATTTGACAGCTGTCAAAAAATAAATTTAATTTTCGGACTCCTTGCATTTGAATTACATAGAGACGATACTAAACTTGCGATATTTTGTTCACCTTGCACATATTACTAACCTAAGAAACGTCAATTTGACAGCTGTCAAAAAATGTATAAAATTTTCGAATTCCTCATACTCAAATTATATAGAAGCGATACCAAACTCGTGAATTTTTGTTAACTTTGGAACTATTACCAACGTAATATACGTCAATTTGACAGCTGTCAAAAAATTAATAAAATTTTCGGATTGCCTGCATTCGAGTTATACGAAATTGACACCAACTTTACGAAATTATGTTATCATTACGCCTATGATCGACAGTTAACCGAAATCAAAGAATTGTTAAAATGACAGCTGTCAAAATATGAATTAAATTTTCGGATTCCTTGCCCTCGAATTATACGAAAACGACACCAACTTTGTGAAATTCTATTAGTCTTGCAATTTTTACTAACAAAGAAAACGTCAATTTGACAGGTGTCAAAAAATAAATAAAATTTTTTAAATTCCTTTAATATTACTAACATAATGTGCTACTTGATTTTTCTTCAAATTGACAATTTACTAAATTATTCCTATTTTTCCACAAAATGCGAAACGACCCTATTAAAAATTTGCTAAACATCCCATGTATTTTCACGAATTACGGTAAAAGCCACGCCTTTCATACATTTCGAGCGAAAGTTAGAAATTTTGCTGTCACCGTTACGAATTTTCTTAATTTTCTCCAAGTTCGAACATCTTTATGATAACTTTATATACATCAAAATGTTCGGAAAAGATGAGGGAATCAGATAAACCTAGAAAGAAATCTCTAAACGAAAAGTTATAGAAGATATAGCAGAGTAAACTGAACTTTTGAGAAAAAAAATTTCGAAAAAATTTATAAAATATTTTTTTTATCCGCCAAAGGATATTTTTGGATCACACAGTCGATGTGGAACGTAAAGGTTATTTATTCCTTTAAACGATAGGCTAAAGAATCGTTGAAAAAGTTACATACACTAGCGTACAGCCGGCTTTCAGTAAGAGGATGTCAAAATTTGTCATTATTGCTTAATTGATTGTAGTTATTTTTGTATAAGAAATTAAGAAACTAAATTATGGTTTATAATCGTGTTCTGATGTGCTCTTTCCGATGACATATATAACATTTCGATGAAATATTATTTTACCCCATAAAAAGGAAAAAAAAATTTTGACGAAATCATCAAGTTCAGTTTTTCGCAAATTTCTCCATTTTATAGGTCTTTTAGCATGATATTGATGTATAGTGAAAAATTAGTATTTGAGATGACCTATCCACCGGTTCGAACCCGGTGCCAATCTATAAGACAGAAATCGAATAATTCATTATCGAAAATGACCCTGCATTTTAATGCTTTCCAACTTTAAAAAAATCAAAAAATTGACTTCCCGACATTTTATCAAAAAAATCTCGCGACGAGTTTTTCTAAATAAGTTTCTTGATAACATACTAGAATATAAACTGAATCGCTTAAGTTTTACGAGACCGGCAAGTCGTAGAAAAAAATATTTAATTTTTTGCACATTTTCTGAATATTTCGTTTAATAACTTACGAACGGAACACCCTGTATAATGAAGTATATGGGCTAAAGATACGCCATATATACCAAAATATGCCCCAAAAGTTTCATTGCTCCAACGTGAGCCGTTTAGAAGAAATCGAATAACTGGTTTCAAGATGCACCCTGTTTCGGCTCTCCCATAAGAGCAATGTAAATATGTCGTTGCAGACCATTTTGGAAATCGGGAAAATGGTAGGAAATTTTCGATTTTGGGCAACGATAGGGGTCATTATCGAAAGCCGAAATCCCATAGAATCTTTTCCATACCATTTCCATCCTCAAATCGGTCAATTAACTTCAGGATCTCGCTAAGAAAAAGGCTATTTTGGCCCATTTCGGCCGAATTTTGACAGTCAACAAATTGGGTTAATTTTATTCCAAGGCATGCTGATTAAAATCGACGAAGTGTGCAGATTTGCAAAAATTGGCCGTCCCAGCTCGGAAAAACGTCGTTTTTCTCCCGATTGGAAGGAAATTTCGAAAATTTTGAAAAATAATAATGTTGAGAGAAAAGATGGACGGAAAGAATACGCTTATAGAGAACTCTCCGAAATGATATTTGTAGGAGTTATTCGTGACTAAACACGACTTTTAGTGAAAAATGGGTGAAAATGATTATATTTAATTTTGTTTAACCCTTTAGATCGTAATTCGAAACGCGCTCTTGGTATGAATCTTCAAGTACCATCATTCCGCGTGACGAAAAAGCAATAAAATATGGAAAATGTTAAATAGGAAAGCGTATAGACGAAATTAAGTGTAGCGGTGACAAAAAAAACATTTCCAAATTTTTAAAATTCAATCGTTAATAGTAAATTCGGTATTTAAATCGAAGAAACGAAAATATACGTATCGGATGTGATTTAGCTCGAACTTTCCGGTAAAGTAAACTAAATTCGATCAAAAGCCGTTTTTACCCTGAAAAAAATGAAAAACCGTCCATTTTTACCCCGAAATAGCAACTTGTTCAGTATTTTCAATTTTTTCCCATCTTCTAATAACTTTAGGTATAGATAGATGTATTGATGGCACCTAGTTTTTGAGATGGGAACGCTAAAATTTAAAACTGCGTGACGCTCGGACCCACCCAGTTCGAGCTATTAGGTACCCAAAATGACCCTTTTTTGTCAAATTTCGACTTTCAAAAATTCTTTTAAATTACTTCTAATCATCGTACGTTGCCCAGTTTCAATAGCGTTCTGTAGCGACCGGTCCACTCCACACTCCGAAAATTTAAATCGAAAAAATTGAGTTTTGCGACTTGAAATGTGTTTCAACGGGAATCGTCGAAAAGTCGACTTTGACGCTTAATAACTTCGAAACGGTTCACCCTGTATATTTCAAATTTTGAGACAACACGCGCGAACTATCCGAAATTAAAACCAAAAAGTTTCGTCGTTTCAACGCAGACAGTTTTCTCGCAAAAAATTCGCAACCGGAAAAATGTCAAAAGATACGACGACGACGACAACGGACGAACTCAAGGTCACCCACTGGCCGTAATACATAGCGTCCGAAGGGCGCTATGTAATAATTTGTTTTTCGTCGGTATGCCTGAGCGAGTCGTTGTGACGATTAGCCGAAAGTGAAAAGTGTGTAACACGAGCTAGATCGACTTTGCAGCAGCGAGTGTATACTAATTCCTTACAGCGCAATACAAAAGGTAAGATCTGATATTTATATACACTTCAAAGTTCAAACAACGCCGTGGAAGGCTTATCGCGTGGAATAACAATAACATTATGAGAGTTATATGATTTCATATTCGTATTCGTTAGTTTTAAACGAGTGCCCGAAGAGAGAAGACAAACTCCAGGACGAACTTTCATTATTGAAATAAATAATTAATTATTAAAGCATAGTCTTCATTCGAGTTACCATTTTCGTGTATATTTGTATGAATTCAATGGTTTTCACGTGGAGAAAGAAAAGTAATTGCAGTCTTCATTCTTTTCGTAAAATTTGATTTAAAACGAACACTTGATATTCCGGGTCACAGGTCGCGGAAAACTGTTTTTCGCGATTGAACTCGTTAATAAGAATTTAACAAAGATATTGAGGTATTTATATTTGTTATTGTTTCAGAATCATAATGTCAAAGAAAACAGCACAATCAACAATGTTAAACTTCTTGAAGAGAAAAAGTGTACCAGAACCTGAGTCAGTTGGAAATAAAAAACAAATTCGTGAATCTGCCCAATCAGTTGATCGCGATGCAATAGCTTCTACGAGTGCGCATGTTCCATTACATAAACACGAATCAACAGAATGGCCAGAAAACAGTGAAACGACTGCAGACTTATCGCGTTCTCATCACGATGTACCCGTTCAACCAATACTAAATGAATACCCTCAGACGTCGAAACGCCGTTTCAACTGTGGATATTTCAAACAATTTCCTTGGATCGAATACTCCATTAATCAGGATGCTGTCTATTGTTTCAGTTGTCGTCATTTTAGTTCTAATATTGTCCGTGCTGGTGAATCACTCGGGTGCATTACATTTGTCGACAAGGGCTTTAGAAAATGGAAAAGCATGAAAGAATTGCTGACACAGCATGAGTCTAGTCGTAAGCACATAGATGGGACGGTGCAATGGATACACGCAAAGAAAATGTCAGCTGGAAAGACTGAATCTGTAGCAAATTTAATAAATAATCAGAGAAAGTCAGAAGTACTGGAAAATAGGAATCATCTTAAAATTATAATTTTAGGGATTTCATTTCTAGCTCGTCAAGGTTTGGCTTTTCGTGGAGATGACGAATCAAAAGAATCGTCAAACAGAGGAAATTTTGTTGAATTGCTCCAAACGATGAGCGAGCTGTCTCCTCAACTACGAGAAAAACTTCAAAAAAGATATGGACACTATACATCAGCACCATATCAAAATGATATTATATACTGCCTGGCAAACGTTCTTAGAAAGAACACGGTTGATTCACTTGGGCCATACTGGGCACTGATGGTTGATGAATCAAAGGATATAACTGGCAAAGAACAACTGAGTTTCGTCATCAGATCTACGTCATCGGATGGTTCAATTTGGGAAAAGCCTCTTGGTACTTTTCATATGGAAAAAGTAGATGCTCAGTCATTAGCAACTGCTGTGAACAATGCAGTTCTGCAAAATAAATTATCATGGGATAAATGTGTTGCGCAATGCTACGATGGTGCTGCAGTCATGAGTGGTCGCCTTCGAGGTGTTCAGGCGCGGATTAAAGAAATTGCTCCACATGTCATTTACATCCATTGCCATGCTCATCGCCTGAATCTGGTCTTAGTTAATACTATTAAAAATATACCCGAGATCGTTGACATGTTTTCTATCATACAATCAGTGTATGTGTTTTTGACAGTTAGCGGCCCACGACATGAACTATTTATAAAAGCACAAATTGAGGAAAATTTGCAAGTCTTGGAGCTCGAAAGATTGGTTGAAACCCGATGGGCTTATTGGTATCGATCCGTTTGCAAAATAAAGCTTAGGATTGAAACTATTGCTAATGTGTTAGAAGCCATTGGATTACAGAATGCTGACAGATTAGCAACAGCAGAAGCTCAAGGGCTGCGAAAACGAATTCATTCTATATCGTTTCTTCGTTGTTTACTTGTCGCTGAAAAGTTACTTGCAGCAGTTAATTCGTTATCGGAAGAATTACAAAATTCGTCAATTAATTACTTATCCGCCGAAGTATTGATAGAATCAACTAAAAAAGATCTTAAGGCATTTCGAAACAATGACGCTTGGGATAATATTGTGAGAGAAGCTGATGCAATTGGAGTTCAAATTGGAATCTCGCTGAATGACAATAGCTACGATAATAGACCAAAGAGAGCTCAGGCTATGTCAAAAAAATTATCAGAATATTTTGTGCTATCAACAACTGGTAAGAAGGTTATAGAAACGACTCAAAATATTGATGATTCAATGCGTACCGGAATCCTTTTTGCGTGTGTGGACCAGTTTATTTCTGAACTCGATGCTCGATTTACAGTTAACTGCAGTGTTCTCAAGAGTGTGTCGGCTTTGAATTCAAGTTCAACAAATTTTTTATGCCCGGATAAAATCAATGAACTTGTGAAGCTATATCCCACTTGCGGTATCGATACAGCAATGCTTTACACACAACTGTCATCAGCAAAGTCAATTATCCAATCATTGGATAAAGATGTAACATCGTTGACTATTCACGAAGTTCGAACATGCTTCAGTCGTTTTCCATATGGGTTTAGTGAGCTCTTGAAAGTAATTGATCTTGTTCTAACATTACCAGTTACATCAGTTGAGAATGAACGATTTTTTAGCTGCATGAAACGAGTTAAAACATACCTCAGAAACAGATGTGGAGACCAACGTCTTAGTGATCTTCTGGTAATTGCATGCCTTCAAGAAGAGGCAAAAAATGTGAACATTGACGCAGTAATTAATGAGTTTGGTCATTTGAAACAAAGACGATATCCTTTGTTTTAGCAAACTATTTAATAAAAAAGCTAGACTTTGAAATACTGTGTATCGGTTATAAATAAAATAAGTAATAAATAAAGTATATTCACATATATGTGCGTTAACTCAGAACTACAGTGTATATACATTTTTATCGAATTCTTATTTCCGTCAATTTTGCCCCCCTCTGAAAAAAACTGAAATTACGTCCCTGTTATATTGTATGTATTTCCATATTAGCATCGTAGCACATAGCAAAAATTATTCAACTGAAACAAATTTGTTTTAAAGAAGTAATTAATTATTTGACACAAGTAAAATGTAGATACTTTTATTGTAATAAATATTATTTACATCAAATACATTTTTAATTTAATGAAGTATCTGATTAATTGACGTAAATAAAATATATTTAACTTCTGTCAAATTAATTTGTTTATAGCTTTATAAAGATTTATTAGATAATGCATAATTTAATTTTAATTAGGGCGATAATTTTTTGGAAGAGTCTTCGGCGGAAAAAGTTTATCCATCGGTGCCCACTCAGGAGGAAAATATTTTAACTGAGGACATGAGCCAGACACCAATACAAATTATAGACCCCAACCTGGACTGTTCACATTTTCAATCAATTCAGATAATACCTGTGGTCTTTATACCATCCACATCAGCAGAAAATGAAAAAAGGTTTCATGATGCCAGTTGTTCAACGTTGACAATAGATTCAGATTTTTCCATTGCCTCTAGCGAAAACTCTGTAATTACGCTAGACAAACTTAACCTAAGAGAAATTTTTACAAATGATGTCATAATATTCTTAAAGATAAATAAATACTTTATTCATGTAAATAAGTATTGCTAATGAAAAATCAGGTTATATCTTGGCCTTTTTTAACCTACATGTAGATATCTTAGTCTCGTTTTAGCGTTTTTTAAGACAACTGCAATTTAACTTATAACTGATAAGTTAGTTTCATAATATTAAAATAAAAGGTTCATTTCCTAATATTCAGTTATTTTATTGCTTAACCTTATAACGTTTTAAGTATTTCCGGAAAAATAAAAGTATTATATAACCTATATACATAACGAAACCCGGAAATCACCCTATATACAGTATGTCTGCGGATGGGGGTTAGAAAAGGACAAATGGACCAAAAAATTAAAGATACGAAAATTGTTGACTTTAAAAGAGTCATTTCAAAAATTTCAAATTTTTTCTTGAAAATATCGAAGAAGATTTCTTTTAAAATTTAAAACAACCTCACTCATACTCATATAACGAAATTTTACGTTTAAATAATTGTTTGGAGAAACAATTTGGGTCCTTAAGTAAAATAATGAATTATTTGCGTTAAGGTTAATCATTAATAGGCAAACATGCATATTGAATAAATATTTATTTATTTCAAATTTGACAGTAATTTCTGGTTCAAATAATCATGAGAATTTATTCAAATAAATAATTGTTTGGCATATATGAAACAAATATTTGTTTCAATAAACTCCATTTTTCTTTAATTTAAATAATTTTTTTTTCAAAAAGAATTACAATCGGTGGGTAGGTATGATTAATTATTACGGTAAATTTGTATTAAATCACGCTGTTGAGTCCTTTGTACAATCATTTGCAAAAAAATGTTAAATGGTTTTGGAGTAAAGATTGTCACAGGGCATTCAATAGAGTTAAACAAATTTTAACTTCTGCTGACGTTTTGGTTCATTATAACCCAAATTTCGACTTAAAATTAATTACTGATGCAAGTCCGGCGGGAGTAGGTTGTGTTTTAGCACATGTTCTTCCCGATGGAAGGGACCATCCTATTGCATATGCATCGCGTACGTTGTCGTGGTGCGATTATTTTTGGATTATGTAAATTCAATCAGTATTTATACGGTCGCGAGTTTATTCTTGTTAGTAATAACAAACCTCTCATTGCTATTTTTAGTTCTAAAAAAGACATACCTCAATATACTGCCAATCGGTTAAGACAAAATTCAATATGTCAAGTCAAAAAATAATTTAGCAGATTGCTTATCAAGATAGCCGGTTAAAAATAATACCAATAAAATTTGGGAATGTGTAGATCTTGATTATATTAATTATTTTTCTGAAAATAGTTTAATTTCAACAAATTTTGATTTAATTAAAGAATCTACTGCGAATAATAATGTTATCAAATATGTTAAGAATACTTGGCCAAATTATTCAAAAAATGACTCTAAATTTAAATCTTTTTATATAATTAGAAATCAACTTACAGTATTGATGTGGAATAACCGAATTGTTATTCCTGAAAAATTGCATAATCGTATGCTTGAACAATCACACATGTCTCATTTAAGTATCATTAAAATGAAAAATATTGCAAGGTCATATTTTTTCTGGCCAGGTATTAATAAAACTATAGAAGATTTTGCGTTAAAATGTAAAAGTTGTTCGGTTCATAAAATATCTCCTCCAAAAACTACCCTTAATCCGCGGGAATGGCCCCTGGAAGATTTCTCGAAAATCCATATTGATTACATGGTCCCATTTCTCAATAAATATTTTTTGATTATTTTAGATGCTCAGTCTAAATGGGTAGAGGTTTTTATAACTAACAGTATAACGTCGCGTTTTACTATTTCGGTATTGCATAGTTCTTTTGCACGATTTGGGTTACCAAAACCGATGGTTTCGGATAACGCGCGTTGTTAGTTCGGAACTTAAAATCTTTTTGGGTAAATATAATATTAAACACACCACAATAGCCACCATATTTTGCTCAGTCAAATGGAGCTGCGGAAAACGCGGTCTAAAAAATTGTTTAGGTCGCAACAAAAAATTAGATATACAATTTCTTATTTGATTATAGCCCAATAAACATTTTTGTTTGTATAATAGTTACCGTAAATGTTATATCACCTACCTTATATTATATAACTTACAGTTATATATTTAGTAAGAGAAATATTTCCGTTACTCTTATAAACCCCTTAAAGCGCTTAAATGGGGAGTTTATAAAGGTTGTGAAAACCTATGTTTAGTAACGCTATATACCTTGAAGTTATATAACTAAAAGTAACAGAAATATTGCGGATTTCTTCGTTTTGGCTGCGATTTATCTGCGTATTTATTCGCACGGAAACTTAGTTCGCATTCAGATGCGTTTTTGTCCGGATCCGTGTAGTAAATTAAAATATATATATATGTAAAAAATGGAGGGAATTATTGAATTAGTTCGAAAGTACCCGATCTTGTATGACCTTTCTCATGAAGACTATAAAAATGTTAGGAAAAAGGATAAGGTTTGGAGTAAAATAGGAGAAGAATTAGGCGAGAATGGTAAGTTGAAACTCAATTACTTTGAGAAAATAATAATAAATATTTTAATACAGATTTTAAAACAATATTATGTACGTGTAGTTTGTATTATTTTAATGATTATAAAAAAAGCTTATTATAAACCTTCATTAAAAAATGTAACAAACTTTTCTCGTATAGAAAATGCCAATCTTGCTGCTCTTCTTGGATCATTTTCCATATTTTCCAAAGCTCCAAGTTCAGGTTCTGCTGGATCTAAAAGTTCAATAAATCAATCATCAGATTTTTTTGTTCTTAAGAAATTATGTAAAGTACATGCAGTTTTTACAATAAGAGTGCTGGTCTCAACTTTCGTTTCCATTGGCCTGTAGAATATGCGCCATTTTTGCGCCAATATGCCGAAGGCATTTTCTACCACTCCTCTCGCACGACAGTCTTACATTATAGTTTTCCTTACGAATGTCTGTTTTACTTTGTTTGTACGGAAATGGCCTCAATAAATATGATTTTAGAGCAAAGGCCTCGTCCCCAATTATGACATGAGGGGAAGGTTCATTTTGTCCTGGGAGTGTTTTTGGTTCAGGTACATTCATTGTATTTGCTACGAATCTTCTTCCCATGTTGGAAACTTCAAAAATTCCTCCATCACTATTTTTACCAAAACCGCCAATATCAACTGAAATAAACTTATAATCCGGTCCAACAATTGCCAATAATACTAGTGAAAATTTGTTTAAATAGCACCAATAATTAGATCCAGTTTTATTTGGACATTTGATCGTAACGTGCTTGCCATCTATACTCGCAATACAATTTGGGAATTGCCATAAATCTCTAAAGCCTTCCTCAGACTTTTTCCAAATTTCTGTAGTGGGTTCGGGTAAATATATATTTTGCAAATTTGCACATATAGCTTCGCAAACTTCTGTGACTATAGCGCTTACAGCTGAAAAGCCAACTCTAAAACTATGGCCAATCGTATAAAATGTCTCCGGTAGCCAAATACCTAAAACAATACAAAGAAGTTATTTTTTTTTTCCAGGGGAAGAGATTAAAAAAAAATGGAGGAATCTGCGCGATACTTATGCCAAGTATATTAAAAGCACTAAAACTAAAACGGGGCAAGCGGCAACTAATACCAAAAAATGGATATGGGCTGATCAAATTGAAGGATTTAGACCATTTTTAAATTTTGCCAAAACCACATCCAATGTTCAAGACACTCACTCAAAAGAATATACAGAAGAGATAGATACAGAGCATGCTGAAAAAGAGGAAGCTACCGAACTTGAAGAAATACGACCAAATAATCTTAGCCAAAATTCTGAAAAGTCCAGTACAGATATCATACAGTTAGAAACATCGACCTCTGCAAAGTCAGTCACACCTACATCAAATGCTACCTCTAGAGATGCTTCTATGCTTGAGAAAACTCCATTTAAACGCAATGAAAATAGAAAACGAAAACCTGAGTCATCAAATTCTGTGCTAGATTTGATGACGTATTTTAACAGCAGACAAACTTTTTTTGGCTCACGCAGCTACACTTAAAACTCTTTCTGCTAGGAGACAGATTGAAGTTAAAATGAAAGTTGCGCAAATTATCATGGAGTATGAGCTTTTTCAATTGGAAGAAAGCACTTCAAATAACTATCAAACTAGACCTGCAAGTACAGATACCTATAGAACCATTTTTGAACCAAGTTTTGTTTTAAATAAACTCTTTGGAGACAGCAAAATTGTTGTTCTTACCTTAATGTGATAGCTAATCCCTCTTCAGGTGAAATAGCTTCTCGATAATTTGTGTCTAATTTTCGAATATGATTTTCTATAAGGCGTAAAAGTTCATCAAAACAAGAAATTGTCATTCTAAAATAAATGTAAAATCTCTTTTCGTCTTTTCTTAATTGTGGCATTAATGTGTGGAATTCGCCATATTGTTGTCTTTCTTGGTTAATTTTGTGAATCCATTTTCTTTTTTTTCTGAGATAAAATACGTAATACAGTCAACACTAATTTTTAGATATTAAAATTATTTTACCTTAAATTCACTTCTTCCATTGCAAGGAACAATAGTGCTTCTTCTTCATCTGACGATGAATACATTTTTTTTGTTATAACTAAATAGCTATTGTTTTTCCTTTCAAGCACTAACGGTGGCCCTTTTTGGTATTGAAAATAATATAACGTAAATGACGCGATTATAATCACTTTGGTGTCCGCTGCGAATAAAATTCGGGTTGGTTTGGGGGATCCTTAAGGTTCTCGAAATATTTCCGTTACTAAAATTTCGTCACTTCTATCTATTATGCCATCTGTCAGGTGTCACTTTATATTGTGAAGGCTTATATTTTGTCTCTCTTAGACACATTTTATTTATTATTAATGGTCTTTTTCTGTTTCCATAATATTGAACAGGTTGGATTTAGTCGGATGACTTATTACCGACGGCACTCGCTATTATAATAATAGTACAACTTAATGAAATGAGTTTTATTTTGAGCCTTGTACCTATGTATGACTCAAAATTTAGGTGGGAAGAGTTTTTTACTGCAATAATAGAACTAATAGTCCCAGAAAATGCAAGGGCCCTCAAAATACCCAATAATATGTAAATTTAGGTCACATTTTCAGAAAAAAAAAATATAATTTTTTAATTTTACGACGATTTAATACTAAATGTTATTAGTATCTGCCACCATTGGATAAGTAAGCGGTGAATTTTGACTGATTGTTGATAAATTTTGTATTTTTGTAACTTCCCTTTCCAATAGGTCCAAATTTAACTAAACAATCATGGCGGAATTAATGTAGTAACGATATAAACGTTGTAAAGCATAATATAACCCATGGAGACCTTATATGCCCAATAGTAACAATATATAACTTCAGTAGTGTTGATATAACACTTAAGGGCTCCAAAATGTTCTTTATATAAAATTAACACCATTATATTACTAAAAGTGATTTTAAATTACCTATTAGATAGGCAACCGCGGGTTCTCGTATCAGAGAGATTGAGTGTTTATTGGTACTCCATACAGACGGTAAAACTGCGTAAAGAAAATTTGTCAAAGCCGCGAGATATTTATGAAAGATAAAAACGGTATACTTATTAATAACGGTGGATGGATAATCAGTACGCGATTCGCCCCAGAGCCAGTAAAACAGCCCGTAGAAATGACACCTGGTCAAAATAGCATTTTTTGCATTAGTCCGGACGTCGGAAGAATAAACACGCAACAATATTATAATAACCTCAAAATATTATTTGAATTCGGCAGTTCAGCACGCTTTCAAAGATTCCAAGTAAAAATAAACTTAAATATTTGTCTTTTTAACATGTCTTTTAAAATAATCCAAACAAAAGAACCGGGATATAAGGTGCCATCTTTATCCATTATACCAGCGGCTTGGGAAAAGGATGGTACATTATATTGGCCTCCTTCTAAAAAAAGGGGCTTCTCGTGAAGGCTGTCAGAGATGGAAATTCAAGACCGGAGGCAGACTGGATCCCTCAGCCTTGCACAAGAAAAAGACAGATCTTTCTGTCGTACGAAGCGGCGGATTTGGAATTAACTGCCATGGAGCAAAAAAGCGACAGCGACATAAAATAGAATGGCAAAAAAAGTTAACAAACCCGAACAAAAATTCAGAAGAGCCAAAAAAGAGGTTTACGATTCAAAAGAGAACTGAAATTGGCAGAGTTCCTCAGGTCAATTTCAATATTCTTGCCGAGGAATGCAAGGTAAATTTTTGAATAAATTATTATCTGCTTACCATTCAATACTCATAGACGTTTGATAAAAAAAATAAGTGTTTATGTTACAGAAAGTAACTTCTGAGGCAGAGGTTTGATCTTGGTCAACAGCTTGAATTCTGACAGTTGCATTGTCTTCGCATGATGCTTTGGAGCATGAAGGTTTATCATAAGAGCCAATAAATGTTGTTGAGCATGAAGGTTCCTCGATAGAAATAATCGAAGATTTAGAGCAGACGGGTTTATCGACGGGGATATTAGGAGTTTTTGTTGTTGTGACTTCTTGAATGCTAACGGTAATTCCTCTTTTCGCTGCTTCTTGTTCCGCAGCAATGAAGTCAGCTTCGGAGAAAACATTCCTGTTAAATGGGCAAATACCTGTGGTGCGAAAACCATTAGCTGCTATTGTGTATGTCTGAACTTTTTCTTAGAGACCGTTGGTTTTGATGTATCCAAATACGAATTTCTTCACTATAATAAACTTTTAATGGACCCATAAATGACTTATCCAGTGGCTGGAGCTTGTGGGTAGAGTGAGGAGGCAGACATAAAATGGTAACATGATTCTCCCTTGCAAGGTCGATGACGTCGATATTGCGAGTATGACTGTAATGGCTGTCAAGGATTAACGAGAGGACTTTCTTGAGTTGGTTTAGTATACTGGATAAAGTGACTGAACCACTGGGTGAAAATATTGGATTGTACCCAACCGGATGGATGTGCAACTCCTACGGAGCCGGGAGGAGCTCCCTTCATAAGCTGAATGTTCATATTTTTCCTAGGAAAAATAACCAAGGGAGGGACAAAGTTTCCAGCCGCACTCATACAAAAAATAACTGTAATTAAAGCCCTTCTCTCTGCTGATGTTAACGAAGCAATTTGACGTTTGCCTTTAAGCCCTAAAACTGATGATACTTTAGTTTGGACAATTGTTAAGCCTGTATCGTCCACATTATAAACGTTGTTCGGAGAATAGGTCATTTGTTTTCCAAGGAGGTCAAAAAAGCCGTCAACTCGTTCTTTACAAAAACCTGCAGCTCTTGCAAATGACGTTCCCGTTGGCTTCCTTATTGACAGTGTTGGATGTCGCTTTAGAAACAAATCAATCCAGGCTCTACCTGCTAACCCAGATGAAGAAAACGGGTGTTTAATTTTATTTCTTATGGCCAACTGATAAACCATGCGCCTCAGATCAATCATTGTGAGTCCGTAAAATTTGGCCTCCATTTTTAAAACATACTCAACTAGTTGCTTCTCTAGCTCTGATCCCAAAACACATTTTCTGCCAAGCGTGGTTGCTGCAGCCTTCTCTGGTGGAACCGTGTTAATTTGACTCAGACGAGAGAGCGTTGTACGGGGGACCTTATAACTTTTGGATGCCTTGAGATATCCCATTGTTTTTCTCTTACAGCCTTGATGGCCCTAGCCATATCCTCTTCCTTGTATTGCTTTCTTTAATTATTGCAACGACGTTCAGTTTTTTGTGGCATCCTAAAAAAAATTAAAATTGTGTAAGAAATACGAGAAAAAAGTGATGCAAATATGAAATTCCATATTACCGACAACCCACGTCATCCATATTTGATGTAAGATATAACCTATCATAACAAAAAACTAAACAAATACAACGTCATCTTAAAGTTTAATTAATATATAGTAACATAGTAACAAATATTTAAATAAACAAATAAAAAAATTACAAGTACATATTTACTTACGTGTTAAAATTATCAGCGTCCGAAATTCACATGTTCGCACGTGATGAACTGAAACCATACTAAACCGGCGCGCGACAGATCGCCTCCAACAAAGATGGTAAACAATGTCTTCAGAAAAACCAAAAAAAACTCTCAAAAACAGGAGCAGTCAGGTTAAACGTCCAAAGAATGCAGTTTCTTCTGAAGAGTCCGAGGATTTGGACGAAGATGTAAAACTTGACGATTCCGACAACGATTTGGAAAATATGCCGGGACAATTCGCTCATGCGCGTGCAAAGGGAGACAAGTCCGAAAAAGTACCTTTTGAGTTAACTTTAGAAAATGTATTGTTGAATAACAAATTTTATTTGTGCTGAAAGGGATAAATCAAAACATCTTCCTTCGCCTTATTTTTGTTAGAGTGCGAGAAGAGTCAATTCGTATTTTATTGTGTAAACTGAGCCATTTTAACTCGTCTCAGTCGACACTAAAAACGTGTTAAGTGTAAACGGAGTCATCGCGAGTTGTCTCCTATCCCACTAACATTTTTGTGTAGTTGTCTCTTTCCACACTTTAAGTTTGTATTTTTTTACCATGTGGCATTCTTTATCTTGTTATTTTTTAGTATTTTGATAAGTTAAAATATTGCTTTTGGCCTTAAAGTAAGTAATCAATTCCAAATACTTGTGTACAGCAACTGCTAACAGGAGCTAAGTGCGTTTTAAAGAGTTTTTAAGCATATTATATAAAAAGTGAGGTTATGTCATCAATAAGAGCCAAATTCCTAGCTGAACTGAGAGGAAAAGCTGGTATAAGTGGTGGTAAGATAAATAATTATTATTTAGCACACATTATATTGTTAAAATACAAACATAGAGACCTTTTTTTTGTTTAAATGTACATATCTCGCTTTGCACTAAATTCTTTAAACTTAATTCCTTTTGCACAAAGAATTTTATTATTTTAGGCCAGACTAAAACCGCTGAATTGACACCTCCTAATTCATATTGTGGTTTAAGTAATGAAGACAATCCAGATCTACATTTCACAATTGATTATTTTCAACCAGATGAACACATCACAGTCAAAAACCTGCCAAAACCTGTCTCAAAGAAAGAAGCAAATGAAGGTTAGATTTCTTATACACAGCAAATGTTTTTAAATTTTGTTATTAAAACATAATATTATTTTAGCTTTAGAACTAGGGATGAGACGAAGCTTCGGTTTTGCTTCGGTATTCGGCTGGTTCGGCAATAGTTTAAATATTCGGTGCTTCGGTGTCGAGCGGCCGAAGCGTAGGCCGAAGCGCGAAAACAAGAAAATTCTCGTTCAAACCTGTCTTCCTTTGGCAGTATGAATTTATTCAATATTTCTTTATTTCTTTCGTGTGTTTCGACGCGACAAGTTTAAAATGAGCTCTAAAAAAAGTGACGTTTGGGAATTTTATGATGTTTGTGAAGATAAAAAGTTTGCAAAATGTAAAATATGTGATATGAAGATATCCCGTGGAGGAATAGGAAAAAAAGCCTCAACGACGTCCCTTCTAAATCATATTAAACGCTGCCACAATGACGACTATGAGGAGTTCCAGAGAGAAAAATCTGCAGACGCAAGTGCATCTAAAATTACTAAAAATGTTGAGAATATAGAGACATATACACGTCAACAAACCTTGCATGAAATACTAGAAAAATCTAAAAAGTGGGACTCATCTGACAGACGTTCCAAATCCCTACATTATGCTGTAGCAGAAATGATTGTGTTGGATAATATGCCCTTTTCTATTGTACGGAATATAGGATTTAAAAGGCTAATGAACAAGATTGTACCAAATTATGTTTTACCAGATAGACAGTTTGTGAGCGATAAGATTATTCCAGAAATATATGATCGCGTTGTTCAGACTATACAAATTAAGATGACAGCTGAAAACGCCAAATATATATCCTTTACATCCGATGTCTGGACGTGTGAACACACAAATGAAAGTTTCATAAGCCTTACAGGACACTGGATTACCAACAATTTTCAGTATAATCATGTAGTCCTAAACTGTAGACATTTTCCTGGCAGTCACACAGGTCAAGCGATCAAAAATATGTTTCTAGAGATGCTTCAAACATGGAATATAGACATTTCTCGTGTCCATATACTTATTAGGGACAATGCTTCCAATATTGCCAAAGGATGTAATGATGCCGATATAGATAGTGCTCCGTGCTTTATTCATACATTGCAGTTAGCAATAATGGAAGGTCTTAAAATTCAAAGATCAGTGAGTGACTTATTAGCAACCTGCAGGAAAATGGTAGGCCTCTTTAGTCATTCATCTAAGGCATGTTCACTATTGAAAAATATACAGACTGAATTAAATACCCCGCATAGAAAATTAGTACAGGATGTACAGACGCGATGGAACTCTACATTTTATATGCTTAGACGCATCCATGAAGAAAAAAGAGCATTAACTGTTTATTGTTCTGATAATAATAACTTGGACTCATTAAATGCAAATCAGTGGGCTTTAATTGAATCTTTACTAAAGCTACTGGAGCCTTTTGAGGAAATTACAAGGGCAATGAGTTCGGATCTGGCGTTAATTTCAGACGTTATTCCAACTATTACTACTTTACTCAAGTATTTGTCAAAGGAACAAGAACAACAATCCTTTGTTGGGGTTGGAACACTGAAAGAGTTTTTATGGGAGGAAATAAAAAGAAGATTTCATTTCGCATTCAAAAGCAAGCACTGTATAATATCTACAATTCTGGATCCAAGATTCAAGCTGATGTTTTTTCAGACAGATCAATTTGAGCAGATGAAACTGGTGGTAGTTCAGGAATATGTGTCAGATATTAGAGAATCTGAATCTGAACGAGATTTTTCTGGTGATAGTGATAGTGACGAAGACATTCCGTTGTCAAAACTGATGAAATTTACATCTAAATCATATCCCCATAATGACAAAAAAGAAAACATATGGGACTGCTTTGATGAAATAGCTGTTGGTTCATCAGCGCAAACGCAGGAAAAAAATTGGAGTGGAAAAGTTAGTAAGAGGCAGCAGATCAATGAAGAAATAACAACATATTTAAATATACCACTAATAAAAAGAAAAGATGACCCTCTCAAATGGTGGAATGAGAAAAAGTTTTGTGTTCCCAATATTATCTGAAATAGCTAGAAAATTTCTATCGGCACCAGCAACCAGTGTATACAGTGAGAGACTTTTCTCAGAAATTGGGAACATTTATGAGGAAACCAGAAGTAGGCTATTGCCAAGAAAAGCTGAGAAACTACTATTTTTACATCATAACTTAAGAATATTGAACTTTGAATACTAATTATTAAACATTATTGCAACTTGAAGTGTATATTTAATATGTATAATATTAAACCACAATTATTATAGTTTTGTAAAAATTTCTAGTTTTAGCTATTTTATAAGATGTTCGCAACATTGCTATAGGTATTATATAGCTCCTGCGTGTTTTATATTTTTCTTATTTTACATGTTTTTTCACTTTCTTTACTTTAAATAGTTGTAGGATTTTATAGTTTTAAACAGCTTTACTGACAAAATTTTCTAATAGTATACAATAAAGTATTACAATTTAATTTGGTTTGATTTAAGTCAGGCAATTATATTATAATCACAAATAAATATGCTTCGGCCGAAGCACCGGCGCTTCGGCTTGGGTATTAGCCGAATATTCGGTATTCGGCCACCGGCGTATACAAGGGGGGGGTAATGGGGGTAATTACCCCCCCCAAGATGATTCGATGGAATTGACGAAAAAAAATCACATGGAGAGGGTTACTTTTTACTTTATGATTTAGATAAATAATAACGAAATATTAGGACGCGGTTATTGTCAGAGCCTAATATTATTAAAAAGAGATCGGCCTGTCTGCCACGTGCCATGTACTGCTGCGACGTGGCTGCGATCTTAACAGGCTGCGGCTGACGCTTGATCCCATTCTTGTCTCTCTTATTACTGAACTTATTTTCTATAGTGTGCACCAGGGACGTAATTTCAGTTTTTTTCAGAGGGGGGCAAAATTGACGGAAATAAGAATTCGATAAAAATGTATATACACTGTAGTTCTGAGTTAACGCACATATATGTGAATATACTTTATTTATTACTTATTTTATTTATAACCGATACACAGTATTTCAAAGTCTAGCTTTTTTATTAAATAGTTTGCTAAAACAAAGGATATCGTCTTTGTTTCAAATGACCAAACTCATTAATTACTGCGTCAATGTTCACATTTTTTGCCTCTTCTTGAAGGCATGCAATTACCAGAAGATCACTAAGACGTTGGTCTCCACATCTGTTTCTGAGGTATGTTTTAACTCGTTTCATGCAGCTAAAAAATCGTTCATTCTCAACTGATGTAACTGGTAATGTTAGAACAAGATCAATTACTTTCAAGAGCTCACTAAACCCATATGGAAAACGACTGAAGCATGTTCGAACTTCGTGAATAGTCAACGATGTTACATCTTTATCCAATGATTGGATAATTGACTTTGCTGATGACAGTTGTGTGTAAAGCATTGCTGTATCGATACCGCAAGTGGGATATAGCTTCACAAGTTCATTGATTTTATCCGGGCATAAAAAATTTGTTGAACTTGAATTCAAAGCCGACACACTCTTGAGAACACTGCAGTTAACTGTAAATCGAGCATCGAGTTCAGAAATAAACTGGTCCACACACGCAAAAAGGATTCCGGTACGCATTGAATCATCAATATTTTGAGTCGTTTCTATAACCTTCTTACCAGTTGTTGATAGCACAAAATATTCTGATAATTTTTTTGACATAGCCTGAGCTCTCTTTGGTCTATTATCGTAGCTATTGTCATTCAGCGAGATTCCAATTTGAACTCCAATTGCATCAGCTTCTCTCACAATATTATCCCAAGCGTCATTGTTTCGAAATGCCTTAAGATCTTTTTTAGTTGATTCTATCAATACTTCGGCGGATAAGTAATTAATTGACGAATTTTGTAATTCTTCCGATAACGAATTAACTGCTGCAAGTAACTTTTCAGCGACAAGTAAACAACGAAGAAACGATATAGAATGAATTCGTTTTCGCAGCCCTTGAGCTTCTGCTGTTGCTAATCTGTCAGCATTCTGTAATCCAATGGCTTCTAACACATTAGCAATAGTTTCAATCCTAAGCTTTATTTTGCAAACGGATCGATACCAATAAGCCCATCGGGTTTCAACCAATCTTTCGAGCTCCAAGACTTGCAAATTTTCCTCAATTTGTGCTTTTATAAATAGTTCATGTCGTGGGCCGCTAACTGTCAAAAACACATACACTGATTGTATGATAGAAAACATGTCAACGATCTCGGGTATATTTTTAATAGTATTAACTAAGACCAGATTCAGGCGATGAGCATGGCAATGGATGTAAATGACATGTGGAGCAATTTCTTTAATCCGCGCCTGAACACCTCGAAGGCGACCACTCATGACTGCAGCACCATCGTAGCATTGCGCAACACATTTATCCCATGATAATTTATTTTGCAGAACTGCATTGTTCACAGCAGTTGCTAATGACTGAGCATCTACTTTTTCCATATGAAAAGTACCAAGAGGCTTTTCCCAAATTGAACCATCCGATGACGTAGATCTGATGACGAAACTCAGTTGTTCTTTGCCAGTTATATCCTTTGATTCATCAACCATCAGTGCCCAGTATGGCCCAAGTGAATCAACCGTGTTCTTTCTAAGAACGTTTGCCAGGCAGTATATAATATCATTTTGATATGGTGCTGATGTATAGTGTCCATATCTTTTTTGAAGTTTTTCTCGTAGTTGAGGAGACAGCTCGCTCATCGTTTGGAGCAATTCAACAAAATTTCCTCTGTTTGACGATTCTTTTGATTCGTCATCTCCACGAAAAGCCAAACCTTGACGAGCTAGAAATGAAATCCCTAAAATTATAATTTTAAGATGATTCCTATTTTCCAGTACTTCTGACTTTCTCTGATTATTTATTAAATTTGCTACAGATTCAGTCTTTCCAGCTGACATTTTCTTTGCGTGTATCCATTGCACCGTCCCATCTATGTGCTTACGACTAGACTCATGCTGTGTCAGCAATTCTTTCATGCTTTTCCATTTTCTAAAGCCCTTGTCGACAAATGTAATGCACCCGAGTGATTCACCAGCACGGACAATATTAGAACTAAAATGACGACAACTGAAACAATAGACAGCATCCTGATTAATGGAGTATTCGATCCAAGGAAATTGTTTGAAATATCCACAGTTGAAACGGCGTTTCGACGTCTGAGGGTATTCATTTAGTATTGGTTGAACGGGTACATCGTGATGAGAACGCGATAAGTCTGCAGTCGTTTCACTGTTTTCTGGCCATTCTGTTGATTCGTGTTTATGTAATGGAACATGCGCACTCGTAGAAGCTATTGCATCGCGATCAACTGATTGGGCAGATTCACGAATTTGTTTTTTATTTCCAACTGACTCAGGTTCTGGTACACTTTTTCTCTTCAAGAAGTTTAACATTGTTGATTGTGCTGTTTTCTTTGACATTATGATTCTGAAACAATAACAAATATAAATACCTCAATATCTTTGTTAAATTCTTATTAACGAGTTCAATCGCGAAAAACAGTTTTCCGCGACCTGTGACCCGGAATATCAAGTGTTCGTTTTAAATCAAATTTTACGAAAAGAATGAAGACTGCAATTACTTTTCTTTCTCCACGTGAAAACCATTGAATTCATACAAATATACACGAAAATGGTAACTCGAATGAAGACTATGCTTTAATAATTAATTATTTATTTCAATAATGAAAGTTCGTCCTGGAGTTTGTCTTCTCTCTTCGGGCACTCGTTTAAAACTAACGAATACGAATATGAAATCATATAACTCTCATAATGTTATTGTTATTCCACGCGATAAGCCTTCCACGGCGTTGTTTGAACTTTGAAGTGTATATAAATATCAGATCTTACCTTTTGTATTGCGCTGTAAGGAATTAGTATACACTCGCTGCTGCAAAGTCGATCTAGCTCGTGTTACACACTTTTCACTTTCGGCTAATCGTCACAACGACTCGCTCAGGCATACCGACGAAAAACAAATTATTACATAGCGCCCGTCCCGGTCGCTATGTATTACATCTTGAGAGTGACCTTGAGTTCGGATGTTGCCGTGTTTTTCGACATTTTCGAGCTTGCGTATTTTTGGAGAAAAAACTATAAGAGTCGAAACGACGAAACTTTTTGGTTTTACTTTTGGATAGTGCGCGCGTATTGTCTCAAATTTTCGGGTATACAGGGTGTGCCGTTTCGAAGTTATTAAGCGTCAAAGTCGACTTTTCGGCGATTTCCCGTTGAAATCCATTTCAAGTCGCAAAACTCAATTTTTTCGATTTAAATTTTCGGAACGTGGAGTGGACCGGTCGCTACAGAACCCTATTGAAACTGGGTAACGTACGACGATTAGAAGTAATTTAAAAGAATTTTTGAAAGTCGAAATTTGACAAAACAGGGTCATTTCGGGTACCGAATAGCTCGAACTGGGTGCTTCCTAGCGACACGCGGTTTTAAATTTTCGATTTCCCATCTCAAAAACTAGGTGCCATCAATACATCTATCTATACCTAAAGTTATTAGAAGATGGGAAAAAATTGAAAATACTGAACAAGTTGATATTTCGGGGTAAAAATGGACGGTTTTTGATTTTTTTCGAGGTAAAAACGGCTTTTGATCGAAATTTAGTTTACTTTACCGGAAAGTTCGAGGTAAATCACATCCGATACGTATATTTTCGTTTCTTTGATTTAAAAACCGAAATTACTATTAACGATTGAATTTTAGAAATTTGGAAATTGTACTTTTGTCACCGCTACACTGAATTTCGTCTATACGCTTTCGTATTTAACATTTTCCAAATTTTATTGCTTTTTCGTCACGCGGAATGATGGTACTTGAAGATTCATACCAAGAGCGCGTTTCGAATTACGATCTAAAGGGTTAAAAGAAATTAAATATAACCATTTTCACCCATTTTTCACTAAAAGTTTTGTTTAGTCACGAATAACTCCTACAAATATTATTTCGGAGAGTTCTCTATAAGCGTATTTTCATCGTCCATCATTTCTCACCACATTATTATATTTCAAAATTTTCGAAATTTCCTTCCAATCGGGAGAAAAACGACAATTTACTGAGCTGGGACGGCCATTACTACTACATACTACCATTTCTACCAAACTCAGGGGAGGGCCACTGCCCTCCCCTGCCCCCCCTAATTTACGTCCCTGGTGTGCACAGTGCCCGCATGCGCATGCCATTTAAAAGTTTTTGGGGAATCCCAGAATTCGGTTTCACGGTTTCGTCGTTTTGTTATTCACTTTTAGATGAGGCGATCGACGTCAGACAGCTTCTGATTGTGCTTACTGCTTATTCTAACTTAAATACCTAATTATAAATACCATAATCACGACAGTGCCGACAGTCAAGTGGCGAGGTGGATATAAAGGTAAGAAAATTATATATAATTAGCTACATAAATATATTGCAGAACTACAGTATTTTTTTGGGGGCTGAGGGGCGGATTTAAGTACCAGGCAAAATTTGTTTTGATACAATATTTGCCTGGTCTGTCCTGTCACCTGTGTGGCACGGTGTAACTAGACACAAGAAAATCATTGCAAATTTGTAGTTGGTTTGGTATTGGTTTATTTATGTCTGGCTGTGCATTTAAAAAGTACCTATCGAATATTTGAATTTTATTTTCTAGTCTATAGGTAGAAAAAAAGTAAATATTAGTTTAAAAAAATTCTTATCTTATTGATTTTAGTTTTATTACGCCAATCAAAATGTCAAAAAGAAAGGGAACATTGGAAAATTTTGGCTTTTTTAAGGCCAAAAAAACTAACGAACAGTCAATTTCTGAGGGCACCCCAGACCCGTTATTGTTACGTTCCAGTTCAGAAAATGAAAACGTCATGCCAGAGTCTGGTATGACAGAGACCCCCCAACCACTCCTGCCAGAGCCGCAAACCCCACCGAAGCCGTCTACATCGACATCGACAGATTTGGATGCACCAATATTTTTAGAAGATTATCAATCAACAACTGGATTTGATTTAGATTTAGGTAACTTTTTGGGTAAAAAATTAACTGATCAAGAAAAATTTGATTTGCTTAAGAAATGCTTTGTGCCAGATGAAAGTTTTGAGTATCCCTTTTCTATTCATAAAAAAAATAATAAGGATGTAAGATTTTATTTATCTAAGAAACATTTCACTACGCATGAGTGGCTTACGTACTCGAAACAACAAAACGGATTATTATGTAAATTCTGCTCGATTTTTGCAAAATTTGGAGGGATACACAAAAGTACTCCCTTAAATAAATTTGTAAATACTCCCGTAAATAAGTTTTCTAAGCTTTGGGGAAAAGACGGAGACCTTTTAAGCCATTCTAACCATAAGTATCATCAAGAAGCAAAATTATATGCTTTGAATTTTTTGAAAAGTTTTGAAAGCCCCGAACAAAATATCTGTAATATTTTAGACAAAGAGCGCAACAAAAAAGTATTAAAAAATAGACAGCGGTTAGTGCCAATAATTGAATCTATAATCTTTTTAGGGAGGCAAAACATACCTTTAAGGGGTCATAGAGACAGTGGTTTTTTAACATTTGAGTCTGAGTGCTCTCAGTCCCCAGTAAATGAGGGCAATTTTCGGGAATTGTTAAAACTTCGAATTTCTTGCGGGGATGAGATTTTAAAAAAACATTTAGAAACGACCTCAGCTAAAGCTACATATATAAGTGGCGTAATCCAAAATGAACTTATCAATTGTATAGGGGATGAAATAATTGAAACAATTGTAACAGACGTAAAAAAAAGTAAATATTATGGCATCATGTTTGATGAGACGACCGATATTAACCACACGTCTCAAATGTCAATGAACGTAAGATACGTTCAAGATGGTGAAGCTCAAGAAAGTTTTCTTGCGTTCATTGATTGTTACCGCTCTAACTACGAAGGCGAAGAATCAGGATCTTCTTCTTCTGTCGTGGAACCTTGCCTTACAGGAGAAATTCTAGCAAAAACGGTTATGCGGTTTCTAGAGAAATATAAGTTTGACTTAAATTTCTGTGTGGCAATTGGGACTGATACGTGTAATGTTATGATAGGTGAACAAAAAGGTGCGGTGGCTTGGTTAAAACAAAATCTTCCAAATGCTATTAAATGCCACTGCATGAGTCATTCCTTAAATTTATCTATTTCAAAGTGCAATAATGTACAAGATGTTAGAAATGCAGTCGGTATTATCAAAGAGGTTGTTGCATTTTTTAATAACTCATCAAAAAGGAACTTTATTTTAAAGCAGAAGAATAACCATAACCTTAAATCGCTTTGCGAAACGCGATGGGTCGAACGCCACGAATCAGTTTTGATTTTTCTTGACAGTTTGCCAAACATCGTAGATGCTTTAAGTACTATTTCTAGTTTTAAAGATCCAGAATCTTCGTCAAAAGCACAGTGTTTAATAAGTGCAATAAGTACTAGCCACTTTATTGTAAGTTTAGTTTGTTTGTCAAATATTTTAAGTGTAACAATTAATCTAAGTAGGCAGTTACAAAAAATGTTACTAGATAGGGCATATGCTAAGAACTTGATCACTAATATAATAAATACATTAAAATTGAGACGAGAAAATGCAACTTTAAATTTTGAATCACTATTCAAACAAATTTCAAAATTGTGCAATGACTTGGAATTTGATGTAAACATTCCAAGGCTCACCCAAAGGCAGAGAAATAGGGCAAATCCTTCTGTGGCTAATCCTGAAGAATATTATCGAATTTCGGTGTATATTCCTTTATTGGATAACATAATTGATGACCTAACTTTTCGGTTTTCAGATGAAAACATGATAATGTTTGACTTTAGTCTTTTAGTACCTTCAATATTGGTTAATAAATCTAAAACTGAGATTAGTAGAGATATTACAGAATTATCAAACTATTTAAGTACTATTGAAGGTTCTAGTAAAAGCTTTATTGAAAACGAGTTATCTGGGGAAATTGATCTGTTACTAGCAAGTCTAAGGGAAAAAAATAATTTGGATCAAACCATTTTACTAGCATATCAAAACTGCGATAAAAATATATTTCCCCGAATAAAATCCCTGTTACAAATAGGTTTAACACTACCTAGCAGTAACGCTACTCCTGAAAGAACATTCTCGGCATTACGACGCCTACTCACATGGTTAAGAAGTACTATGGGGCAAGACCGACTTGTCGGTTTAGCCTTGCTACATATCCATCAAAATATTACAGTAAAGACGGAGTCCATAATAAACCGTTTTGTATTTTCGAAAAACAGAAAATTAGATTTTGTCTTGTAAAAAACGTCTTTTTTTTAAATAAAAACTTAGATTTTAGGATTGATTTGTTTACTTTTTGTTTGTTTTGTAAACCAATAAATATTGAATACTAGCAAGTAATTTAATTTTAGTAATTACTTAAGCGTTGTTTAATTTTTGTCCTGACTCCTTAAAGTTGCTATGATCTAGTATTCTAGCCGATGAATTACCCCCCCCAGACGCATGAGCTGGATACGCCGTTGTATTCGGCTATCCGGCCTAAACCCCGCTTCGTCTCATCTCTATTTAGAACCCAATTTGGCGGAACAGGAAGTAACTGTGAATGCACTGGAGTGTCAAAATAACACTTTCAAGCTGACCAACGGACAAAAACACATCACGGCAGAAGAAACTGTCATCAATTTGGATATCGCCACAAAATCCTGTCAGCAGAAAAGTTTACGAATCTGTTTTCCATGGAATGAATATATCCATTAAAAAATACAGCAAAGATACATGCCAGCAGTGTGACAAATTACAAAGTATGATAAGAAGTGAAAAAAGAGAAACAGAAAGAGAAATATTAGAAGACGATTTAAAAAAACATCAACAGGAGGCTGATGATGCTTACTCAGCAAAAAAACAAGATAAGGAGCAAGGAAAAAATGACAAATCGAAAGCTGTATTTACGTTTGATTTGCAGCAGTGCCTGCCGACACCAAATTTGAGTACATCGGTGGCGTTTTATAAACGCCAACTGTGGACTTATAATTTAACAATGTACGATTGCGTCAATAATACAACTACTTGTTGTATGTGGTATGAAACACTGTCGGGCAGAGGGGCAAATCAAATCGGTTCCTGTTTGTACAAAGAACTTATGACCTTACCACCAAACATTAAACATGTAACACTGTACTCTGATACTTGCGGTGGTCAGAACAAAAACAGCCACATAGTTGCAATGTTTATGATTTTAATGCAAAATTCTACTTTCGAGATAATAGATCACAAATTTCTGATACCGGGGCACACAAGAATGGAATGTGACACCAGCCACTCAATAATTGAAAAAAAGAAAAAAAAAAACATGATGGTCTCATTGAACATCCTAGAGATTGGTACCAGTTGGTGCGATTATGTGGCAAAAAACAACAATTTAAAGTAAACGAAATGAAAAAGGACGATTTTATTGATTTTGCCATGTTGCTAAAAAACTGCTTACAAGCACGAAAAACCGATGTTAGTGGAAACAAATTTGTATGGAAAAATGTAAAGTGGATTCGGTATGACAAAATATTCGCTACATTTTATTACAAGAACAGTCACAACGAAAATGAACCTTTTAAAACAATGACATTTTTTAGAAGAGGACAAACTGCTGTTACGATTTTATTTGGCCACGACCTTTAAATATTTTTAATAAGTTAAAAACTCACCTAAATCCAATTGAAATTAAAGTCTTCGTTTATTTTTTTAGCCATATCATTTAATAACTTCATTCACAGGTTAAACTAATAAAACATTTAATAATAAATTTTCATATCTCTTCATGTCAAATCATTTTTGTGCAAAGTACCAATCCAATTGAATTTTCTCTCTCTAGTATAGGACACCTAAAATAATAAAATTATAGTTATAATATGATAAAGGATAGAAAAAATAGCAACTACTAAGAACTGCTCGGAATCGAACTTACCTTTGTGTTTAGAAACCTTCTATATTAAGCTACTAATTATTCGAGACTCTCTATTCCATCTGCTGTACTGTATAGTGTATAGTGGGCATGATTTAGAGTGGTTCCATACTTGGTGCTCAAGAAAATCGTCATTGTATATGTTCAGTTCTTCGGGTCTGAAAATCAAAACAAACCATTACGGTTAAGAATCACAAGTAAAATTTGATCAAGGTATCAGTGAGCTAGATTGCAATTATTAGAATCTCTTACCAATCTGATTTTGCTGTGTTGAGGCAAGATAATGCATATTTTAAATATAATGTTTTAAAGAAGTTAATTTATAATTGGAACCATGGTGTCTAGGTTGTCAATAGTGTCAATTTGAAAGTACCCAATGGTACCACAACAAAATAGTTCCTAAATTCCACCAAATTTAAATATGGCAACTTCCGATTTTTTATCTTCCTGCCTTTTTATCTGGAAGATCGTAGAATCTCTTGATCACATGGGTTTTAGCTTTTGAAGAAGCAACATAATTATGTCCATGTGACGCTTTCGCGGATTTTTTTAGAGTGCTGCACGTTTTGTGTGTTCTAATAATGGGAGTAAACTAATCCTGTTCAACATAAGTTGGTTTTCTGGAACAAAAACGTAAGCAGTGCTACGATTTTCTAAGAAAAGGCCACACAAGATCTAAGGTAACGAATATTCTTTATGGTCTAATTATTTTAGTAATTTTGATTTAACTTAACTGTATTAAAACCTGTTTTCTCTTTTATTTTAATAATCTAAAGTCACTTACACAATAGTTATAAAATATATATGCATATTATTGCCGTTCAGTTGGTAACAGATTTGTTCTTTGCAGGTCTTTTTCCTTTTTCTCCTCTTTTTTTTGGTTTCACTATTTCTCTTCGCGTTTCTTTCCTGTTGGACTACCTTATCAGTGTATGACTACTTACCTGGGTCAACGTAGCTATCCCGGACACGAGTAGCCAAGTATCGGCTTCGCAGCAATACCTGCCATCAATGATCTCGTAAGACACTACGTCATATATGGAGCTACCTCCATGGATTCAGCCTGACGTGTGGAGTTACCTGTCCCATCTGAGCTGATGACCTGCCCTTGGACTCGGCAAGTCACTTGATTTTATTTTCTTTATTTTGACTAGTATTCACAAATTTAAATAATGTTATCACCCACGTATAAGAGTAATGAGGCATAGTTACGTTATTTTCTTTAGTGTCTCCGTTATTTGATATTTTGCGGAATCAATAAATGTCATTGAAATCTACACACTGTAAACCGACATACGTATGAAGGGAAAGGTAGAATTTTATATCCTTCATTAAGAGTTATTGTCTTAAGTACATAGGGCTAATGCTTACAGTTTTAATTTCGTTGCATATCGTTGCTTTTTGTCAATTGTAAATGAAAAAGGCCCACATAACACGGGAGTGTCAATAATCTGACATTGAGGTCCGTTAAGGAATCTCATTAAGGGTCCGTCCGGCGTTTGTAATTGATGCCAGCTGTAGTCACAGAGTAGGTTCAGGCATTCAGACACGTTCGTGCACTTAGTAGGTCAAGTGAATGCGTGAATCTGCTCATGTGATAGCTGCTCAGTGATAGCTTTATTTATCGCCATCTTTTTACTTTTCTTTTGTAGTCATTTTTTTTTATAGTTGTTTCTTTGTTAATAAAAATTACCAAATATGTTTGTGTTGAAGTAATTAGTTTTTTTTTCTTGGTCTAGTTCCGGCACTAAGGTTTTCCCGTTTTGAAGGAGTCAATCGTCCATCAGTCACTCTCAGACGCATAGGGCAGGCGCAAAGCGGGTGGCGCCCTTTTTTTTGCACTGTTTGACCCACGACCACTCTACCAAACAGGAGCTAGTCGAGTATTGTGCCCTACGAGAGTGACTGAGCTGGTGAACAGTAAAATTAATTATTTCACTTCAGCAGTCAATTCAATTCATTTAATATTTCCACCCTTCTTGTTTGTTTTTTTAAGCAGTCACGAAAAATTAACGTGACACTGCTCCTCCTGCGAATTTACCTAAATGCAAATATCCCAATTTTATTTCAGAGGAGAAAAAAAAATAATTTAATTGAACTTTTACCCTACGTTAATGAGGTTTTTCACAATTTCTACAAAAACCTTCCCACTGAAAGGAATATTAACGACGTTTTGCCAGATCTAGATGAAGTTCCTACAGATGATGAATAGTGTAAAAGGGGATGTTTAATAAAAAAAATTGTGCATTTAGAGTTATGTTTGTTTTTTTCTTAGAGCATATTGTTTTTTTTGTTCAAAATTATGTTGTTTTATCCTTAAGTACCAAATATAATAGTTCCTTAATAAAAAAGACCGTATTTTTTTGCACATTCTTAATAATATGAAAGTGAAAAACAAAAACTTTTAAAATGACTAAATCTCAAAACTACCATTTTCGACTCGTCTCTGTCTGCACGCGCATGAGCGAATTGAAACCGAATGATAATGATGCTCAAGCATGTTTTGCGAGAACGCGTTTTCTGCTGATCAGAGGGGAGAACTATGGGTCCAGTGTTTTATGTGCTCAATGTGGGCTCATAATGACTACACAGGCGCCGAAAAAGACGAGTATATTTGCGATTGGTGCAAGTAATGTGTTAATCTAGACCTTATAGTTAGTTGTAATTTTTAGAAAGAATAATTTACTTCATTATTTTTTAGATATTTAGGGTATTCCATATTTGCACCATCTTTTCTTAGGTGGGCATTTTGTCGTTTTTTTGTCAAACATTATTTTTTGTAAAAACGCTTAAGATAATTACACATTTTCTTTTATATTTTGGTATCTAATTGTAGTAGTAGGGAACCCGGGGTTCTGAGACAATTTAGTGCCCTTTTGGCACATCAATATGATACAACTAGCGCCATCTATCGTTAGTTGATACAACTAGCACCATCAATCGTTAGTACATCAAACTGCCACCTTTGGTGAGAGCGTACGTTACAACTAGAGCCACGAGCGTGAGCCTGGCCACGTGGGTAGAATAGAAATCTGTTTTAAATATAAATTTTTGACTGTTTTTGGGATGATTTAGTTATAATCTGACTAATACTATACTACTATGCGCTGTTCCTAATTGCATAAGAATAAAACACGATATGAAATATACAACATTTATTAGATATTTAAATTTTACATAATAAGTCCAAATATGATTAAATTACAATTTTGAGCGTCTCGGGTGAAAGGCAGCTGGCTTCCTATGGAAGTCACCATGAAACTAGTCCATGAAAGTTCTTAAACCTTCACACACCTCTGAACGACAGGTATTAAGGATGGTTTGCTCCCCCTTGGTTATGCAAACAGTCAAGTCGCTACATCTTCTACATTGATATGCAAGACGGTGATGGTGGTTGGCTTGTTGTTGTTGTGCTTCCATGTTGTATACGCTACAAAGAATAAAATAATAAAATATAAATTTAAAAAATAGTTACATTAAACTTACATAAATTTTACATCGTATTTGTTGAATTTTTTCCTTTTAACTTTTGGCAATTCCTTCTACATGTGGTTAATCTAAGAACATATTTGTTCTTTTGTTCCTGTGCAAGTTCTTCTCGTTCCAAGCAGGCATTTAAATTTGTAAAAATCCTTCTGTAATTTTTAATTTTAATTTGCAAGTCTCTCTTACATTGGTTCCATTTTTCATTTGAAGCATATAATTCATAGAGGGTATCAGTGATGGTATTTTTTAATTTTGATAATTCCTCTTTATAATCACTTATTAATGCATATGCAATGTTATTATTTTCCTCTAGATTAGTTTGATTTTTCTTCAATAAGGTATTGTTGATTCCAATTCAATATTTTCCTTCAAAATATTAACTTGTTTGGTATAATTAACAGAGTTTATTAAATTTGTTTTATTGCTTTCACATGTTTGTAATTGTTTCATACATAAATTTGCCACCATTAATTCTTGTTCATATAATTCCATCGTATTATCAATTTGGGAAGTACATTCCAGATACAAGTTTAAACTTGTATTATATAATGTGATATAGTCATCCATTAAATAATTACATTTTTCTTGGTTATCTATATTATTACTATTGTTTAAATTCATACCACTAACCGATATAAAATATAAGGTCACAATATATTTATAAAACATTTTTGATGAATGTACACTGTACAGCTTGAATGACCACGTTATACTAAAGGCAATCCTTTATGAATGTACTCTTTCAGTTTAGCTCGTTTCTCTTCGTGGCACTTCATATGGGAACAAATACAGTTCTTAGAGAGCCATAAACCACTCTTATTAATTTCTCCATAACACAAATAACATTCGTTACTCCTCACAATTTCGTATGGTTCTCTCTGTCTGCTGGAAGTGTGCACTACTTTAATACGTCGTGGTGTTGTATTGGATGACATGTTTGAGCTTGCAAATCGCTTTAAATCGTTGAAGACTGGTTGCCACCTCTGTAGTAATGGAAGCAGATTACTCGTTAAAAGAAGAATATTAATTAATTTATAAAAAATTTAATCATGATAGCCACAGGGTAGAGTGTCAGTATAAATACAATTTGTTATACGTTTATCATCATATGGACTTAATGCAGTTTTATTTTGTTGAATTGTAAAAACATCATGTTTTTCTGATCTTATAAAATTTTGTGAAACCTCAAAATTTGTTTTATTAAATAGACATTCATAATAGTCTTCAAAAGAAATAAATTTTAATGATGATGATTGAACACCTTTAGCCTTTTTAGTTACACCAAAATTTGAAATAATATTCTCCATAAATATTTTTCGAAAACCCATCCGTTTGACATTTTCAATTTTGTGAGCCAGGTCTGTATCAGTTTTAAATACTTTAAAACAGTACATTTTTGAGCGTAAACCAATAAATTCAGTCATAATGGAACCATTGTTTTCATCCTTCATTAATCCCAACACTTTCTTGTTTTGAAGTGGAATATTATAAATGTTATTTTCTGGATAGTCTGAAGTATCAAATTTATCGATATCCTCTCGAATATGATCATAGATATTTTCCACATAAAAATGATATATTAAACTATCAGTATCTGTGTACAACAATTTTGAGCCAGAAAGAAATTTATTTTTAATATATTTATAATGAAAATCATTTAGAAATAATTTTGAAATATCCAATATGGCCATTCCAACATAAATTGCCTTATTAAATTTGATTTTTAACCTATTCGTTTCAATAAGGATCATATCTTTACCGATAACAACACAGCTATTGAAATTTGGTTGTGATATATAATAATTAGCACCAAATTTACCTGAACATTTAGTAACTAACTTTACACCTCTATATTTTTAACATTCTCAATAGTCTTACCAAATACTGCATTATTTTGTAATTTATAACTGTTTTTCTTAAACTCAGTTGTACTATTTTTTCTAAGTTCATTATTTAAATTAATATATTTTTTTAGCCATTGTGATTGTTTGAATTTTAAACATCTGTAAAATTTACTGACTTTAAAACCTAACTCCATGGCTTGTTTTAAATTTCTGTAATGAATTATATAATTTTTCTTATCATAAAGGGTAATGTTCCGGACAAAGTGGTAAATCTTTGTGAAGGTCAAATAAGTGTTTGGGATAATGTAGGTCCACTTCAAAAATGTACCCGTATTCACTTTCATCGGGAATATTAAATATATTTATTTCCTTGTAAATGTCATCACCACATATCCATTGAAATTCGCCCGTGGGTAGAGGAAAACACATCGCAGCTCCATACAGATTGTTGACATCAAAATACATCAGATAAGAAGATGGTTCATTCGGTTTATAATCAGATCCCATGTATTTGTTATTAGCTTTGCCATATCTGTTGGAACATTGAGAAATTCCTCCCCGTATACCCCTTTCAATAAACATAATCATATCAATGTCTGTTAAAAGGGTCAATTCTACTTGGGTGACCTTCAACATACAATCATACGAGCATCCGGGGGCTGTGAAATAATAAAGTACGTCCAATTCATATGTGTTAAGACATTCATTTCTATAATTTTCAAAAACATCCACCAATAGCAAGACATCAGTTTTTAGATAAAGTTCCGCATACTGTTGAAGATTTGAAATATTAAAAGCAGACCACACATTGCATGCATGGTTATAATCATCATTAGATATATCTGAATTTGTAATTTTGCTATAAAACTTTTTTTTGGTGGTAAACATGTGTTTTGCAACTTTTTCCAAGAGTCAATATATTCGTAAGGAAAGATGCCTTTTCTCGTTACCAAATTAAATTGTATATCGTTTGTGTAATATGCCCTTGTGATAACCTTTCCATTATCATTTAAATATGATGATAATTTATCCAAACTACTAGCCATAAATCTATATGAATCTAAGAAACGAAAACTTATTTTTGAATTTGCAATATATTTGGTAAAGGAAATATACTTTTCCTTGTTAATAGGTAGTAAACTAATTGATCCTTCAATTCTAGTAGAAAGTTCTTTAATAATAAAATGACTGTCATATCCTGAAAGATTATGAAATAATACAGGAATTATAAATTTTTTCTTATAATTTAAATTGCAAGAATTATGTGCCACACCCCTAAACAGCCCTGTAAAATGACAATGATCACGCACTCTATAGTCTGCGTCATCAGTAAAAGGTTTAGAACAAATGTGGCATAATTTGGAACCATAAAAGACACGATTTTCCTCACGCGTTAGTGGTTTTAAAGGAATTGGATTTTCATATATTAATTCTACTTTTTGAGCAATTCTTTCAAGTTGTTTAACAAACCATACAACACAATCTTTACCAGTATACAACCTAAATTTACAAAGAGAAGGATTATAAAAACGTTTTAAATAATATGCCATGCTAAATGGTTCATGCTTTTGCATTTTTTTAGATTTTGTTATAGTTGAAGCTAACGTTTGATCTGTACATTTTACTAGCAGACTTTCCAGGTCTGCATAAATTACAAAGGGGACTGGTAATTTATGTGAAAAGTTTTTAAAACTAACAATGTTAGGTTCTTTGGGTAAAATAACTTTAGATTTATTCATATTTTTGCAAGCAATTAAATGATTCGTTAATATTACCTCGCTATCAAAATGATTAAGACATCGCTCACAAACCATTTTTTATTTTGAATGTTTCCCGTTTGTTTGTTAAGTAAACTTAAATTTTTAATGTATGTAAAATGAAATACAGGTGGTGGTGTTACATTTTGTTCATCATCATCATCATCATCAACAACATCATCACCACTGAACTAATAGTAAATTAATTTTTGTTAGAAAATCATTTTTACTCAATATTAACGGTAAAATTTCATTTTTAAAACAGAAAACATTAATACTTAAATTATTCATTAATTCAAATTTAGCAATATCTTTCAGTGCAATCGGGAATTGAATACCATTAAATTTTAAAACTTTACTGAAATGTGGATACGATGTAGTACGACTAACATTTTTATTAGCTAGAGCTGGATACAGAGCACACACTACTGACCAGAGAAAGCAATAAATATCGTTGTTTTTAATATTAATAACGCTCTTTGTTTTACATGTTTTACAGCTAAGTTTGTTGTTCGATCAATAATATTATTTTTTGTTGAAAAATGTTTTATGGATGTTTCCAAACTTTGAGGTTTAATAAATAAACCTGTCAATATAACATTAACTTTTAGCAGAGTATTTATTAATTCATTTTTGGTTTTTAAAGAGAAAATCCAAAATGCCTTTTGAAGAAATACCTTCGGGTCTTTTAATTTAAGATTTGTAATAATGCCAGTTTTGATGCGACCATTAAAACAAGTTTCCACATTTTGCCATATGAGTTAAGTAATATGGAAAGTTCCCCTCATTAGACAAGGACATTATCACCTTAATGGGTCGTTCCCTTCACTTACATTATATGTTTTTCTAGATAAGTATTAGGATATAAATAGGGCAAATGCATTGTAAACAGACAGTTCTGAAATAAAGCTGCTTGTCTTAACTTCTAGTAATTAGTTGTTTTTTTAAAAAGCGGTTTTCGGGCTCAAAATTATAATTGGCGCTGCGAACAGGATTGCTTCACTGATCCTTTATCAGTTCATCGCGAACAGTTGTGATCAAGTTGGTCTCCACCATTTAGAAGCAATCAAGGAAATACTCCGACGACTCTCTTGGTTCATCGAGAAGCATTGCAGTCCCGGAAGAAAAATCCTACCAATTTTATTTTACGTACCATGAAAGGTCACCCTTTAAAAAAAAAAAAAAAAGAAATTAGTGTTAGCTCAGACGAAGAAACGTCTTCCAAAAAAAAAATATAATTCAAATAAAATGACTAACCCTACAACACTTTCACATAGTGATATTCAAACAAGATTTAACTTCGCTAAATGTATGGTCCCTGAATATTAAGGTGGCACAAAAGATTTATGTTTTTTTATAAAAAATGCTAGTAAATTTATTACAAATTTTACTTTTACTGATACCGTTATAAATGAATATTTCTATCAATATGTTTTATCACAAATTAAAGGAGAAGCTAGGGATTTAATTATTTTAAATAATCCATCTAATTGGGATGATTTAAAAAAATTACTACTCTCCAAATATAAAGACCCACGAAGTGAACAAATTTTAATAACCTCACTTACAACATGTTACCAATTATCAAATCAAAATTTTGAATATTATGCAAACGAATTAAAATTTAGGCTACAGAGATTAAAAGAAAATGTTCAGTTAAATAGCCTCGACGAAAATACTATTAAAATAAAAAACGAAATGTTTGACGAACAGGCTCGCTGTACCTTTATTGCTGGTCTAAGAGAACCTCATCATAGTTATGTTTTACATTTAAACCCTTCCACTTTAGATAACTGCATTAATCAATGTGGAATCTACGATAATTTGCAACAACATAACAATTATCTAAATTTTATGCGAAATAATTCACACAAAAAGAACAATTTTAATAAACCAAATACGTTCAACCCAGGATTAGCGAATCCTAACAGACAAAATACCTTCAGACATCAAAACTCTCAAGAAAATTCGCAATTTCCGCGTGGCCCTATACAAATGCCAACACCAAGACCTGTACATACAAACTTTACAACAAACAAACAAGTATTCGGCACACGAACAAATGTCTTTCGCCCACGCAATAATATGAACTTTCCGAAACCAAGTCCCATGTCTATTTCAACACGTAATACTTTTACTCCGCGAAACTCGAATTATCAACAAAATAATTATCGACCGCAAAATCACTTTCAAAATTTAGGCAACAATCGACCTGACAGAATAATCGAGGAAATTTATAATGTTGAAGAACAACTACCTGAAAACGTTTACGGCCCTTTAGAAAATGAGTCACTAGACCACGCAAATTTTCTGAACGAAGCCTCCCAAGAAAATGCGACCTAGATTTAAATAACTTAAATAAAATACCCCGTTTACCTTTTATTTTTAGCAAAAGGTTTAATTTAAAAATCCTTATAGATACCGGCGCATCTGCCAGCGTAGTTAACCCCGATATTGCTTTCAATTACTTTCCAGATCTAATCTACCCCTATGATTTCGAAATCACTACTTGTAACAAAAAATTAAAAGGTCACTATGCTTTAAAACTGCCCATATTGTCCGAGTTTAATAATAATTCATTAATAGAATTTCTTATACTACCATGGCATAATAAATACGACTGTTTAATAGGTTTTAACGATTTAACTAATTTAGGATGCACAATTGATCTACAAAATAAATGCCTTAAAACAAATAATTCATTTATAAAATATCAAGAAGATCTAAATAACTTAATTATTAAAGCAAATGTTAAAGATGGAGAAGTATTAGTACCCAATCTTTATATCGATGACATAGTTATCCCTGAAACTATTTGCATTGCAAAAAATTATGAAATACAATTACCCTACCAGTTAACAATTTAAATATAAGCACTCCTCTAAAAGTAACTCCATTTTCAGAATATCTAGAAACTAAAGAATTCAGAGATTTAGATACCCCCCGCTTAAATATAGATAAAGTCATTAGAACCGAACACATGAACGCGGAAGAAAAAATTAAAATATTAAAATTATGAAGGAAAATTATAAAGTTTTTCATAACCCTGACGAACCATTAACCGCAAGTAACGTTACGTCACATACAATTAGGATAAAAGATGATGACCCAATTTATTTAAAAAACTTTAGATACCCGCATCACTTAAAAAAAGAAATACAGAACCAAGTTAAAAAACTTTTGGATAATAAGATTATTAGACCATCGATTTCGCCCTATTCTAGTCCTGTATGGATAGTCCCAAAGAAAATTGACGCGTCCGGTGAAAAGAAATGGCGTATGGTAATCGATTTTAGAAAGATAAATGAGAAAACAATCGAAGATAAATATCCATAAACTTTGTCGCCGACGCCCTTAGTTGAATAGAAATAAATGCGCTTACACGTAATACCGCTAAAACGATAATAAATAATGACGACTTAGATTTACTTTCTATATTGCCTGAATGCGATTCAGATCAAGACTTGTCCCCTGAAGACGCTGACGAAATTTTAGATACTATGCCTTTAGCAGACAGACTTACACAAATAAATAATCATAACGAGAACAGCGATGACGAGACTATACATACGTCACAAGAAAACCCTATATGTGGACTACCGATTTCAAATAAAAATATACATTGTTTCAAATCCTCCGTTATAATTAAACTAGGAGATCAATTTCAAGTAGATAAATTAGATAACAATAAATTTAATGTTACCCTAAGGAGTGGTCAAGAAACCCCCCAAACACTAAGTTTTATAAAGGAATATATTAGACCTAACATTACCTACGGTATATATTTTTATGATCAAGAAATTGAATCTAAATTTATTAAAATAATTCAAACTAACTTCAATAACACCCTTACATTTATTAAGTCAAACTATGCTCCACCTAAAATATCTAACATCGAATTCAAAGAAAAATTAAAAGACTACCATGACAAAAGACACACAGGAATTAAAGAAACATACGAACATTTCAAGAAAACATTTTGGACGGATAAAATATTACCTATTATTTCTAACTATATTAATAAATGCGATATTTGCCTAAGAGTTAAATACGAAAGAAGTCCATACGATCCCCCATTTTTAGGTCCGCTAACTGCTAAAAGACCTTTTGAACATATTTTTGTCGATCTCTTCTCAGTTGAAAAACAAACATTCTTAACAATTATTGACTTGTTTAGTAAATATGCACAAGCCTACGCTATCGAGTCTAAGAACGCAATTACCATAATTAATAAAATACGTCATTACTTTACGCATCATAATATTCCCTCAAAAATAACTTGTGATTCCGGAAACGAATTTAACAATGAAACATTCAGAGAATTTTGCCAACTTTTTAAAATACATTTACATTGCACTACGATAAAAAAAAACCCTAACTCATTATCACCTTTAGAACGTCTACATAGCACTCTTAAAGAAAGATTAAGTGTTTTACGCCTAATACATAAAAACGACTCAATCAGAGATATGATGATAACGGCAACTTTAATTTATAAACAAAGTGTGCATTCTGCCACAGGTTTTACACCCTTTTCATTACTATATGGCCCCTATGAAAATTTAAATACTCATGAAATAGATTTAAATTTAGACGTTTACCAACAATATAATTTGCATAGAAAAAGAGAACTGCTACCCTTTTTCGACTTAGTATATCAAAAAACTCTAAATAAAGAAAGCCAGGTATTAGATAAACGAAATACAACGAAAGAATCTGAAAATTAGTAGGTAAAGAAGTGTACATTCCAAATAAGAATAGAAGCTCGAAATTAAGACCAAGATATAGACCAATCAAAGTTACTTCGCAAAAAGAATCTAAATTAAACACAAATGACAAGACTGTACAGAAATCTTTTAATACAACGCATATCAAAAAAGTACGTAAAGAAATTTATTTGCAGGATTTTGATAAAGCACCTGACCCTGTTGACGGTCAACAACCAGGCCCTTCAAGTACAAAAATTTGAGGACGACACGCCTTACATGCAAGAAAATTTAGGTTTAGCTAAATTAATTAATTTTTACCATAAGAGTTATTTTAAGGTCAACATAACTAATATTGGAATAAGCTTTCAAAATCTACTTAGTAACACTTACTTTCTAGCATTAAAAATAAATGAGACTAGTTATAATCTTAATATCTTAAAACAACTAGAAGAACGAGTTCAAATAATTCAAAACAAATTAAATTTAATCACGCATAAAAGACATAAGAGAGCGTTAGCTAATGGACTAGGAACTTTAATTAGATACGTAACTGGAAATTTAGACCAGAGTGATTTAAACGACATTATGACTAATATGAAAAATGAATTAGAAATAACGAGGAAAAAATCACGTTGCAAAATACGCGTACCTTGTCAATCTTATCTAAATTGGAAGAAAGATTTTCGAATAACTCGCTAATAATCTCGGAAAACTTCAAGGAACTTAATTCAAAATTAAATCAATTAAATACCGAAATAACAATGCAACAAGCCGTTCTAACCGAACTTTTATATGTCGAATCATTTGAACAATTCATTTCTTCTCTGTTAACCACAATAACGCTTAGCTTTCAAGAAGAAATAAACCCCTCAATTATTAATTATCAAGAAATGTTACATTTTTATGACTTATTGAATACACTCTTCTCTAAGGAAGAATTAATACCTTTCTCAGAGTTACACTATTTCGAAATTCTTAGTATTTGCAAACTTAATACAATTATCTCGAGTGACGAAATAATTTTTGTACTAAAAATCCCAATCCTTCATATCCCTACCTATAATTACCAGAAAATTCACCCTCTAGTGTTTAAGAGAAATCACATTGTAATATTACCAACAGAAAGTGTAATAGAAAATAGACATATAGAATTTTTATCACAGCCATGCATAAAATTAAGAAATTTTGCATTATGTGACAAAACATTAAATAACGAATGCAACCTTAGAACTCTTAAGAATTGTACTATTGTTCAAGTTAACAATCATTTAGATATTAAGCAATTAAGCAACAATTCATTGTTAATTAATACCAACAAAAAGGTAAAATTATTTGATAACTGTATTAAACAAGAAATTGTTATCAGCAACCCAACGTTAGTATTAGAAGCATGTAATTTAGAAGTAGAAAATGAACATTATAATTCATTTAATAGTAGTATTAATATGAAAATACCGGATTTTAACATATCATTTGATAGGGAACCAATTATGCAAATTGACTCAATAAAACCTTTTAATGATATAAAACAGCTGATTAAGGACAATAAAATTTCAGCACAAATACAAAGGCTTAAATGGAAACACCATACTTCATGGCTTTCAATTGTATCATGTGTTTTCGTAATATTTATATTGTATATTGTATATTGTATTTAAATATAGAACTATTATACGCAAAATATTCCTAAGGACCAAAGAAAAATCAGCAAGCAAAGAACATACCGTACCACTTCAAGAAATTTCAGGTGTACGAATCTAACCTTGTTTGAATCAGGAGTTTCAAACCTAAGGAGGGAGGAGTTAAGTAATATGGAAAGTTCCCCTCATTAGACAAGGACATTATCACCTTAATGGGTCGTTCCCTTCACTTACATTATATGTTTTTCTAGATAAGTATTAGGATATAAATAGGGCAAATGCATTGTAAACAGACAGTTCTGAAATAAAGCTGCTTGTCTTAACTTCTAGTAATTAGTTGTTTTTTTAAAAAGCGGTTTTCGGGCTCAAAATTATAATTTATGACATCACGTTTTGACAAATTTTTGTTGGTATTAAGATTGAATTTAAATCTTTGTTAATAATTTTTTAAAATCGACAAATTAGACTCAACCCTATTAAAATTATTCACACATACCCTATTTTTTAATTCCTTTTTTAAAATAAAAATTGTCTTTTTAATATACTTTATATAATATCTGTATTCTTCTTTTGATTTGAGTAATCTACTAACATTTTCAATTTTTTGGATTACTTCAGAAGATAAATTGTCTAGAACTTTGTTGCTGTTCATTTTTGTTCTTTACTCACTTTTGTAAATTCAATTAAAAAAATCCTAAAAAAGAGTGCCTATTTTAAAATCATGTTTAAAAACAAACAACTAAATCTATTACGGGACAACATTTTCTTCGAAACGGTTAAACTAACAGATACATCGTATTTTTCTATATACGTCGTACTGCGTCGTCGCGATTTTTACTTAAATCTACACGTTTTCGAGACGGTTAAACTAAACAGATACATCGTATTTTTCTATATACGTCGTACTGCGTCGTCGGCGATTTTTACTTAAATCTAACACTGTCCTTACAACTAAAAAAAAAAATAGTATAATAATAACTTACCCCAGAGTACACTACTTTGAATGTGCCTGCTGGTAGCTCTCCACCAAGTATTTATTGTATGTTTTAGAAAAAATCATAGTGCAAACGTTTGCAAAATCACGAAGCAAGGCAACGTAGAAATATGCAACTTCTCATGCAAGTATATGCTAATTTTCAATTGCATGTCTCTACATGTTTTAATAAGTAATTTTCCATTTAAATTGCTAACGTTTGCAAAATAACGAAGCAAAGCAACGTAGAAATATGCAACTTTACATGTAGACATATGGTAAATTTCAATTGCATGTTGTTACGACGTATTTTAATTAGTATCAGCAGGTCAAGAGGTTAACCTAGCAATGCAATTTTGGTCGTTATCCTACGATTTTTTGTTATTTGAAATCATATTTATAGTATTCACAATATCAGTGCAATTCAGTACAACAATCTTCCAGAACTTATATTTTATAAGAAAATAAAATGGCAGCCGTTCCTACCACGATTGTAGTGTATACTGAAGACAGTACCAATTTCCCACTCAAGTATGCATTGGTTGTTGTGAAACAACTTTTTCAGTAAGTACATTTATTTATTTAATATTTATTTTTCACTAAGAAGTTAAATTATCTTTTTTTTACCAGTCAAAAGAGTGTTCGTAAATGTATTTGTTTCCTGACATTTTAACTAGTATACAACAACATACATTCCCCCCAAATATATATTACATCACATCACGTTATGCCTACGTTGACCAAAAGATCCTTAACAGTTTTTTCATATTATTGAAAGATCGGGTTTCCGCTATCTGCGCATATTTTTCTCTTATAGTTTCCGAGGAAAACCAATTTTGGTCTACTGCACATAGGTGATCAAAAAGACCTTACGTTAAAAAACATTGCATACTATACAAGAAATAATTCTGAACATTATTTACATAATATGTGAAGCCTGTGACCTCTTGGGAATCTACTATAGTGCCATTTAGACTGAGAATTATTTGTAAATGTATTTCACATATCATGACAGCATAAAATAAACCAATATAGTTTAAACTATATAATTAATATTTCATGTATAATAAACACCTCATCTTTGTTGTTATTGATTGATAATAAAGTCATGTAAACGGGGTCAGCATTGAGAGGTCAACTAAGAAAGATACGCGTGCAATTACACATTGATAAATTGCATGTATATTAATTTAGCAGGAATTGAAATACATTTCACTGAGAAATATTTAGATTACGTTTTACGAGATATTGGTTTATTTTTGTGTCAGTCAAACTGGTTGTTTTTTATTATTTATTTGTCTCTTATATTTTTAACGTTATTTTCATTGTTTCAGATATGGTGTTAAGGAAATAGCCATGCGGGATAATAAAATTCACCCAGGGCTATTACCTTAAAAAGGAAATTCGGAAATCTCCCGGTCCGCTATATGCGGGCAAAGATTGAATCAACTGAAGATTTCCGAATTTTAGAGAAAGTGGTGAAGCGATATAAATGTAACCTTCTTGATGAGGAGGAAGACCCGAGCCGTTTACCAACAACACAACAGGCGGCAGCCATAGCAGGAGGGTCAACAAAACGGAAATTGACAGTGGAGGAAGTATGGTCTTCGGCTTCGGAGGAGGAGGAGGAGGAACAAGACGAGCCAGAAAAGAAGAAGAAGGATGATGAACAAATAAATTTAAGTTAAATTGTAGTTAAATAAAATTGATAAAAATTAATTTGTTTTTCTTTTAACACATATTTACATATGAGGTCAGACTCGTATCTGGGTGAGTTTTGACTTGCTTTTTCCGCTTATAAACGAAATAAAAGATTTAAAAACCCTTAATTTGTTTTATTACATCTAATTTTAAAATTATACAAAAAGTAAATTAATTTTTTTTACAACAATAATTATACCAATGGTAAAAGTTATATGCATTTTCCATAGCACAATTTAGATTATTATAAGCATGTTTTTTACAATGGTAGGACTTAAAAATATTTTTTAAATTATCCACAGTTGGGCAGTCGTCCTCATCATCCAAATCAATTATTTCGTTGTTGAAGCCATTTAGGTACTTGTTTAACCAATCCTTCTTTCCCCTTCCTTTTACCAGCACAGTCATTTGCGTTGATCCAATGTATTGTTTTAAAAAGTCGGAAATCTCTTCTACAAGTAGAACATCACCATCAAGTTCACCACCAACTGTGTACCAGCTCAAACCATGTATATGTTCTGTTGTATAGTTTAAATGTTGTTGCAGCCTAATGTTGTAGGCATTAAGATCCGTAGACATTTGTATAAATTTGTGGACATATTCCATGGTTAGTGTATTTAAAATGAAAATTTCCTTGCATTGAAACGGAAACACATTTTCAAATTGGAAACCTTGGATATCAACAACCAACATTTTTTCTTTCGTTGTTGACTAACTGTCTGTGCTGCTGTAATGCAGTCGTCGGTGTTAATGTATGCTTATTTATACACAGTGTTGGTGGTGGTGGTGGTAACAGCTTAAACTTCTGTTTTTACAATACTCGTCAGAGGATTATATTTAACTTTTTTATCATGTAAAATTAACAAATAAGCACAAGTATCAGCTGGCATATTTTGATTCGTTTCAAATTCCAATCTAATGTCCACCGTACCACTTTTTAGTGTATCAACTTGATAACAACAATCCACTACCACTAAGGGTGCAATTTCTAAAAATTTCTCCAAAGTTAGACAGGGCTGACCAACATTTTTATAATAATAAGACTGTTGAAATCTGGCATACATCTCGTACAGTATTGCATATTGCTTCTTGGTGTAATTTGCATTTAGATTATCATAGGGATAAACCTCGGAATTAAGGTACGCTTTAAAGTTGGTTAGGTTACAGTGATCAAAACAGCTAGCAGATGTTTTCAACTGGTTTTTTCGTTTGGTCTGGAACCCAAAAACCAAAAAACGCGGTTTTTCAACCTGGTTTACAGCCTTGACATTCCATGAGTGTTGCATGGTTTGTTGCAATAATGGATACTCATGTAGTTCCCACCCTCGAGAAGCAATTGACAAGTCACGACCATGTTCCACATAATTTAACAATTTAAGCTTGGACTCATCATCCACTTTAATATGCTCAATTTTCCAAGCAATTTTATTAATTGTTATATTTGGTTTTGTCTCATCTTTGGTTGTTATGACTGAATTTGCGTCTGAGAAGCTTCTAATTAACACCAATTCTTGACGGATGTTTACAATAACTTTTTTTAAATCTTCAAATACACCCATTAACATTTTTAATGGTATGCAGACGTTAAAATACCCACTGTTTGATACAACAACATTTGGATTGTCAATGTGATTCCAACCAGCATTTCGGTAACGTAGACATTCCTGTTCGGTAAAGCTTACATAACCTTTCATAAGAGTCGTTATACCAGCATTTCTGACACGATCAACCACAACACCACCCAATTCATATCGCAGTTCATCAAACAAAAAGGCAAATGCATTATTTACTAATTTAGTATCATTGGGTGTTTTATCATTTTCAGTAAGCTTTCCCTCAATTTCAATGAAACTTTCAGCTAGGTAAGTATAAATATCTTGCGTCTGAATAGGAATTCTAATTTCATCCGACTTGTTTAGACTTGTATTGGCATATGGAAGATATGTGTGATATTCTTTACTTGTAATTGAATGATCACTAAAAACTCGTTTTCCTATATTTAAAATATTCATTGTTTTTCTTCTTGTTTTTCACCACTACAAAAACAAACTAAAAGTATTCTTCTTATTCTGGAATGTAACTTAAATCTACACCAAAATTTACAAAATTGTTTTTTCTTTTTCCCAATTTTGATGACTACGATGCACGACGAAGCACCTTAAAACCCAACGATTCAAGAAAGAGTCGATTTTGAGATGTTAACTGTTTCAAGTTTTTGTAAGCACTAATATTTTTCTTCTTCCTGTTGATACATATAGGGGATAAAAACGAGGACGACGACGACGACGATGATGATAAATAGTTGTGTAGTAAAACCATTACTGATGCTGCTGCTGTTTCCATCCTGGTCAGTTAGTTTTATAACTATCTCATCAATAAACCGTTTGTTAATTGGTAGATAAATAACATTGGATGGAGTTTCAACAATTTTGCAACCAGGGGGCACCACTGGATAGAACATGTGCAAGATGTGAGACGGTTTGTTGTTGTTATATGAATTTGTAACCAAATTACATTCACAACAAACTGCATTTACTTTGCTAATATTGATTGGATAGTCCGAAATGTGATTTTTATTTGGTATTAATTTGCGTTTTTCAAATCCAAATATATTTGCTAAGGAATTGGGCTTATTAAAGTGAATTTCTTGTGTTCCCTTTATTTCACATCTGAGAGTGTTGTGATTTGTTTTAATTTTTACAACCTCACTTTTTGTTACTCGCTTGCCTACTTCTGCTGCTGCTTCATCACTATTTTTTTTTATTTGGTTGCTAGTTGGTAGTTTTGGTGATAGTTTTAGTACCCTGATGCTGTCACTAATTATTTTAGCCAAATCTTCAATTTCATATGTTCCCTCGGGAATTTCTATGGTAGAAGTTCCAAAATAAAATTTATTATTTGTCTTGTCCACATTTGGAATAAGTTACAAAATTAATCAACCCCAATTCATAATTTTCAGTTTCTTTCAGTATTATTGGAGGATACAGTTGTAGTGATAAAACTGATTCTCGACCAGATAACGTTAGCATATAACTCATGTTTTCAAGTCAACTGGTGAAATAAAACTGAAGGTTGGCTCTATAATATTTTAAATAAAACAACAACAAAAAATACGATAACATTATTTATTTAAAAATGTTAAACACAAATGTCCACAATTGTATGTATTAAAATCCTGATAAACATTATAATTAAAAATAATTTTGACTGGACCGTTTGATTGAAAATATTGCATAACTTCAAGGGGAGGACGTAGATTACCAAAACTGTCAAAATATACAACTTTAGATCCAGTTTTCTTGTATGCAGTCCAATGTGTACCCGGTCCATTACTGTTATCTAGATTAATTATACCTTGTTCATTTGATTTAAATATCTTTTTGGGTAAAGCGTCACGCATATAGATTCCACGAAAATAGGGTATTTTCATTTGTTTGACATACATTATCAAGTCCAGGTTTGAGAGCGGTCGATTTGGTAAAGTTAGTGATTTGGTGGTGGTGGTCGTAATAAAACACCCAATCCTGTTTTGTATGATTTCAAATAAAATCCTTTACCCATTGCAATAGATTCCATTGTTTTATTGTGTCGAGTGGCTTCTTCTAAATTCCTTTTGGCACTTCGAGCGTCATTGACAGCCTTGGCAATTCCTGCTGCTCCACCGCTAAGTGCTCCAAGGGCGCTAAGACCAGCAAATATCGGAATCAATGGTAGAATACCACCCACTTTTGGAACTGGTATAACTCGACTTTTATGATTCGGATTTATTTTCTTTTTCAACTGTTTGGCAGCTTTTAAAGCTAACCTTATGGCATCACCCACATTATATGGTTTATTTTTTAAAATATGATTTTTAATCTGTTTTAAAACATTTTGAAATCCTATACGTTTTATTGTTGTTTTACGACTATGACGACTGCTACTTTTCTTACTTTTTCGTTTAACTATTTTCTTTTGCTTTGTTCGAACCATAATTGAACAACGATGACGATGACTTATTCTAATGAAATGTCATTAAACACTAAACTAATCTTTGCTTTTTTTCACTACTTATATCATCATCATAATCATCATCTTCGTCTAATTTACGTTTTCTTGCAGCAACAGCTGTATAAGTTATCGGTTCGTTTAAATCTAATTTTGGTACTTTAAGTGCTGCAGCAGTATCTGTGATATTTACATTTTTTCTCTTTCTATTTGTATGATTGTTCATTAAAACTTGGTTGTGGTGGTGGAATTGACTCATCAACATCATCATCATCATCATCAACTTGTTACTGTTAGTTGTTGTTAGTATTGTTGGGTCGTCGTCGATGCTGTTGTGTATTTGCTTCAAATACTTTAATACTTTTATCAATGTCACGTAGCACGTAGTCACGTAGTTTCTGAAGATTTTCTCACTTTTCGCAGCAACTGTAAACAGTTTCTCATATTCAAACTTTTACTATCGTTGTTTTTCTTCAAGCCCATACCAAGTTTCACTTTTGCTTTCATTACACCTGCAACGCCGAGAGCTGACAACCTTTCACCGATGCCAGCGTCTTTCGATTTGGCTCGTTTTCAAGCTTCTTTACCTAATATACGGTCTGCTTTGTGTCGTAATGTCAGATTTTTGTTTTGAGCATACGCAATATCATGATTTCGACAGCTCTCATCAAGTGCATTCACTCCTCGATCTCCTCGTGCCAATCGCGCTTCAAGCTTAGTACCTGGACCACAATAATTATATCCTGGTAAATGTAACTCGAATGGTAATTTATTTATAAGTGTATTTACTACACCCGATCCCAAATAATATTTCGTTTTTTGTTTGTTGTCAACAACAGCACAAGCAACACTAACTATAAATTACGTAGCACCCCAGGTTTTAAATTATTTATAAGTTCTCATTCAATGTGTGCAAAGATGAAAGTTGTGAAACAAAAAATAAGTTTAAGGGTTGAGAACAATGACTTTCAAAAATGTAAATCATCATACAAAACACGGAGCCTTATTTCCGTCTACTATCCGTTGCATTATTGTAGGTCCCTCAAACTGTGGTAAGACCAATGTTATGATTTCACTAATTGAACACGAAAATGGAGTGAAATTTGAGAACGTTTATGTATATTCACGCTCGCTCTATCAACCGAAATATCTGTATCTCAGTGAACTGTTAAAACCAATCAAAGGAATCAACTATTATGCATTCACTGCCAGTGAAAATATCGTACATCCATCTGCTGCTAAACCAAATTCCATATTTATTTTCGATAATGTAGCATGTGACAATCAAGATGTAATTCGTGAATATTTTAGTATGGGTCGGCATAACCATATTGATTCATTTTATCTTTGTCAGACTTATGCAAAAATTCCAAAACACTTAATAAGAGACAACGCTAATGTGATCATTCTCTTCAAACAAGACGATTTGAATTTAAAACATGTTTTTAATGACCACGTGGGAACCGATATGACCTTTGACGATTTTAGGAACATGTGTGCACATTGTTGGAAAAACCTGTTTGGATTCTTAACAATTTTAAAAGATTTTGATCTTAATAATGGACGCTACCGCATGGGATTTGATTACTATATATGTTTAAGCTAAAACCAAAATGAGTCAAATGTTTATCAGTCAAAGCACAGATCACACAACTTTCTCTCCAATCTATTTTATCTAAAGTGTTTTAACAATGAAATCAAGTGATAAAAATTTAAAAAGAAGATTGATGCAAAAACGTAAAAATGTCAAAATTAAATTGACCAATTTAAAACAGGGTGAACTCGCTCAAGAACAAATGTTTTCTCCCATAACTAGACAGTTGCAAAATATTCAAAACGAATTAAAAGTTAAAACGTCTACTTCTAATGATAATAGTATTGCTGCTGCTGGTAATGAGGGAGATGATGTTAAAGCTATTAAACTGCAACAAACCAAGTTGGATGATTCTGATGACATAAAAGATGAAGTATTTTACATGGAAACCCCCAAACCAGGAAGGAGTAGAAATAGAACAACATCTATTCGACATCATTCCACTCTAAATGAGGATGATCTAAATCAGGATATTAGTATGGAAAAGCAGTCAATTCTGGATTCGGTTAATGAGGATGATAATTACGATTCCGATCAAGATACCTCTCGTTTTGAAAACTTGGCTCGAGAATCCTTAACAGATTACTTGGATCAGTATGATCCACTACCAAGAAGGTATATTGCAGCTTTACATAAAGATACCAACAATGAATTTGATCACAGATATGGAATTCGGTTAAATCCTGAAACAGAAAAATTTTTCATTGGTGATTCGCACATTCATATAGACGGAAATGATGTTATAATTAAGAATAAACGATACAAGGGAACTCAGGGACTGTATGAACTGTTATTTAAGAAAGACCCCAAAGATTACACCGCAGAAGATGAAAAGAACTACAGGCGAATTATTTTAAAAACCAACGCACACCGTCGCAATTATCAGTCCAACAAACAAGTCGCTGTATATAATACAGACAAATTATTGGACCATTAGTTGTAGGAAAAGGGGTATACGTTGAGGCGAATAAAAATAAAATAGATTACGTGCATTGGGATGATCCTAACGAATTAGTGGACCGCTTACGTTTATTGTTGGCTTCTGAACAGGCTGGGCATACTGGTCACATCAACGAAATTACATCTATAATAATTGAGGAATTAAAAGAGGCTAAAATTATTGTTTAAAATGGTGAAGGTAAAATTTATCACTGATACAAAACGTGAATTTGTTAACGAAATCCATAAGCCTGCACGAATAAATTTTAAAAGACGTAAAGTAATTATCAAGTCATGGGATGATCTTTTTCAAGCAGACCTGGTTGAAATGATTCCATATTCAAAAATTAACAATGGTTACAAATATATACTAGTAGTGATAAATTGTTTTTCAAAATTTGTTTGGGCCTATCCTTTAAAAACTAAAACTGGTTTGGAAGTTTGTCAAAATATGGAAAAGGTTTTCAAACAACAAACACCAACAAATTTACATACAGATAATGGCACGAAATTCTATAATAGAGACTTTCAAAAACTCACTGAAAAATATAACGTAAACCACTACAGTGTGTTTAGTGAGAAGAAAGCATCAATAGTGGAGCGAGTAAATAGAACACTAAAAAATTGGATGTTGAAAGAATTTAACATACAAGGAAATTATAAATGGCTTACTTTACTTCCAAAAATTGTATTGCGATACAATAATACAAAACACAGAACTATAAATATGAAACCAGTTGACGTCAGTATCAAAAATGAAAATGTACTGCTTGATACCGTATACAACAAAACTAAGACGGTTGATTTAAATTCAAAATTACGAGTTGGAGACTATGTACGAATTTCCAAAGTCAGAGGCATTTTTGATAAAAAATATAACCCGAATTGGTCCCCAGAAGTGTTTATCATCAGCAAAATTCAACTAACTAATCCAGTAACGTATCTATTAAAGGACATGCAAAATGAATATATAAAAGGAGCATTCTACAAGGAACAATTACAGAAAACCAAATTCCATGATGTATATTTAGTTGAAAAAATCTTAAAACAACAAAAAAATAAAGTGTTTGTAAAATGGTTAAGTTTTAGTGATAAACATAATAGCTGGATTAATAAAAACAATGTGGTTTAATTAAGTAATAAATAAGGTTATGTAATAAATAAAACTACTTAAAATAAATTTTTTTTTGTTTTTATTTTTAATGAATTATAACAGTGTATTAGGAAGAACAAGCTGATGATGATGATGATGAAGATGGTTGGTTGTTGTTCCTTCTCTCCCCTTTTTTCTCGTAGTTATTATAGTAATGTGAAGGTGTATGCTTTGCACCATCCATCCATTTAAAATGCTGGTGACTTTCACAAGCTAGGCATGCCATATTGAATGTACTTGATATATCTGATTCACCCTTACATTTAGGACATTTATGTTTTACTGGAATAGTATAATAGTAATTATGTTGATTGCTTGAGCTCTTTGGTTAAATTAAATATATTATTGTCTTTTTATTTACATAACATATCAAATCTTGCCTTTTCACGCTTTCTTTGAGAATGGAAGGGGAATCCACTTCTTAGATAATTTAATAGACTGCTTTAGATTAGTTACAGTTAGTATTAATCAATCATGCCATCTGAACGTAATGATAAGAAACAACATTTTCATTATAATGGTGGAACACAATTTTGCTTTAAATGCAACTAATACTTCTGCTTTTGTAAAGATTCCATAAACAAAAACAATTTTTATGACAACTTATATTCTTCAGTCGCAAATAGTAATCTAAAGTGCAATGAAACTGTACCTAAAAGCGCAGAATTCAAAAAACTGTAAAGACTTGTTTCATGATGACTTCCATAGGAAGCCAGCTGCCTTTCACCCGAGACGCTCAAAATTGTAAATCATATTTGGACTTATTATGTAAAATTTAAATATCTAATAAATGTTGTATATTTCATATCGTGTTTTATTCTTATGCAATTAGGAACAGCGCATAGTAGTATAGTATTAGTCAGATTATAACTAAATCATCCTAAAAATAGTCAAAAATTTATATTTAAAACAGATTTCTATTTTACCCACGAGGCCGGGCTCACGCTCGTGGCGCTAGTTGTAACGTACGCTCTCACCAAAGGTGGCAGTTTGATGTACTAACGATTGATGGCGCTAGTTGTATCAACTAACGATAGATGGCGCTAGTTGTATCATATTGATGTGCCAAAAGGGCACTAAATTGTCTCAGGACCCCGGGTTCCCTACTACTAATTGTCTATCTCGTAAAACGTAATCTAAATATTTCTCACATGATTGAAACAGATTTGAATTGCTGCTGAATCAGACAAATTTAACCATCCGAACAATTTTGGATTTGAGCATATTTTTTTTTGAAAAATCTGTCAGATGGAACACATTGAAATTTTGTGTGTGTCATTTGGATTGTTGACCGCTTGTTTGACATATATCGGATCGGCCGTTTAAAAGTTATTAAACGTTGAATTCTCGACTGTTTTTTAGCCTCAAACAGCCTGGTTTATTTCTTCTGTCGGTCCATCGGTTTCAAATGCAATTCTCATTATGACTGAACCTGTTTGCATGCTCATTTTTTGATGTGAACATATTTAATAATGTGTACTTACTGAAATGATGGTTGTTTCGCTACCACAATGACATACTTGAACTTGTGATAATTAAATTAATTATCTTGTTTTTATGTCGTTGTCTAATGATATCATTTATTATAAATAATTAGCACAGGATTTTTGTTTTTATCAATCACATTTTAGATTGTTTTGATGCGTTTATTAATTAGGTTTTTCTATTACATTAAAGTCTTGATTGAAGACAAAATATCAATATTATTCAGTTTATTTTATTATTGTTAAAAGGCACTTTGAATATTGCTAAAATTGCTTCTTTCTAAACGACATGTTTTTTTTTATTTTGTCTCAAATAGTTGGTTGATTTTATTTTTAGTTAAGGTGAAATGTAATGTGTAATACATGCATATTTATGTGTACTTGTACGCCTATCTTTCTTAGTTGACCTCAATACTAACCCCGTTTACACGAGTTTATTATCAATCGGCAACAAGAATAAGGTGTTTATTATACACAAAATATTAGTTAATTAGTTTAAACTATATCGAGTTTTAGACTCTCATGATAATATGTGAATTACATTTACCCAACCCAAATAATACTCGGTCTAAATGGTACTATAAATACCAAATAGGCAACAGGCTCATGCAAATAATATTCAGAAGTATGTCTTGTACAGTACGTGATGTTTTTTAACGTAAGGTCCTTTTAACAACATGTGTGCAGTAGACCAAAAGGGGTTTTTCTCGGAAAGTATAAGAGAAAAATATGCGCAGATAGCGGAAATGGTATAGTATTAGGAATAATACTGTACAACTATTGTTGTTTTTATTAACTTCAAAAGAATATGAGATCACAGCAAACAATTCATCACAACCTTGAAAAATTAAAGGTTAAATCGGCTTAGAACCTAGTAAGCTTTTTTTAAAATTAAAAATTTCCCTGCAAGTTAAATTCTTCCTACACTCAATTTTAATTAGAGTTCTGTTAAGACCTGTATATCCATATTATAAACCGAGTGATAACGAATCATATAAACAGTAATTAAGACAAGACCTCACTCGATATTTATTAAAAATAAAAAAAATGTCAATGTCAACTTCAACCACCACCACCACCACCACAACAAATGATCCCCTACTTTCAGTATCAAGTGAAATGCAGGAAGTTATAGCATTAATAGACTACACTGACAAAAATTTTAGAAAATATGTTAGTTATGTTAAGAGTGACAAATTTAACTATAGTGCTACAGTTGATGCTAAAGCCGTTAAATTTAATTATTTGGACTCCGACTCCCCATCTCAAACACAAAATAGAATTAGGATTCAACCAATGAGAGCATGCAAAAAGGATATTAATTATAAGTACTAGATAGTTTAGTTCATTATTTTCCTTAAAACCCTGTAGAAATACAACCCTTGTTTTCAATCTCATTTATATTTGTTTGATTTAAATATTATTCTCATTATATCTTATCTTTGTTTGATTTAAGTAAATTGAATCAAGATGAACTTTACTTTTGTAGTAAAATTAAATCACTTTGATAAACTAACTTATAACGATTTAATGATCTTTTCAAGCTGACTTGGTTGAAATGATTCCCTATGTGAAATTCAACAATGGTTACAAATATATTCTTGTTGTCATAAATTGCTTCTCGAAATTTGTCTGGGTCTGGTTAGGTTTTAGTGACAAACATAACAGCTGGATTAATAATGTCCCATATAAGAATGCACAGTACAGGGATCTCGTAAACCACAGGAGATACAGAGATGGTTAAATTAGAGAAAAGTTGCGCTTTGCTAAACCCTTCAAAGTCACGATTCGAAATCTAAAAAAATCCGATTACTTCCGAAGATATTTGGGAAAAACCGAATTTTCTCGATTTCGTTTTTATTTTTTTCTGACTCTATTTAAAAAGATATGACAAAATAAAATTCACCTTCTCATTGCCACTTTTTCTGCTCTACAAGCCGGTATTCTTAAATTTTCAATCCGACGTTTCGTTTTTCCGCAACCAACTCAACTTTGTTTTTTTAAACAGTCGAAAAATTTAATTTTATGCTTAGTAAATTCTACCTTTTATTCTGAATTCAACGGTATATCACACTTAATATTTATAACATGTTATAACATCAATATTATTTGATGATTATTACGAAGGAACGAAACGTCGGATCAAAAATTTTAAGTTTTAACTATTATAAGGGCAAGTAAGCAAAATATTAGCATCAAATAATTAATTGCGAGTTATTCCATTTATATCGTCTTGAAATAGTAGGCTTTGAAACGCATTTGTCTAAATAAATCATGGCGATCTGTCAGTATTGCCGATAAATCGAAATTTTTACGTAAAGAAGTAAACTTAGTTCGGAAATTACCGATTAAATTTAAAGTTTTTCTTGTCTCTTGAAGTGTTTTTTAATTATGGCACATTTTTCAAATGAAGAAAAATCGGACATGTTATGTTGTTATATTCAAAGCCATAAGAATTGTTTCGACACTGAAAGGCAATATTTGCTCAAATATCCAGAGCGACGCCAACCTAATATATCAATTTTCAAAAGACTTCTAACAAACCTAAGGGAATATGGCGCATTTCAAAAACCAGTGGCGCATAGAGTAAAGACGAACGATCCAGACAAACATTAACCGTTTTATTGGCAGTGCAAGAAGAAGATATTGTGGGATTAAGATCAATCGAAAAAGAGCACAATGTTCCTAAGTCCAATGCTCAAAGAATACTTCACAAGGAAGGTTTTCGTCCATTTAGATTCAGGATTTGTCATAGATTAGTACCTGGTGATCAACAGCGCAGAATGATTTCCGCGACCGCGACTAGCTGACTAGAAAGAATGTGTGATGAAAATCGTGAATTTCCAAGAACTATTCTATGGTCAGACGAAAGCTATTTGTGTAACAATGGAATTTTTAATCGACACAATCGACATTATTGGGCAAAGCATAATGAACATCGTGTACGACCATTGAGGCACCAGCAACGCTTTGGCTTTAATGTGTGGTGGGGTATTTTAGGAACAAGGATTATCGGACCAATAATTTATGAAGGTACTTTAAATGCAGAAAGATATTTCCAGTTCTTGAATAACGATATTGAAGATTTTCTTGATAATATTCCGTTGGCAGAAAACAACACTATTTGGGTTCAGCAAGATGGGGCACCTCAACATAATTCTCGAAACAACATTGAATATCTAACAGAACGTTTCCAGAACAATGTAATCGCCACTAATGGTCCTATAAGATGGCCTGCACGATCTCCCGACATCACTCCGTTGGATTTTTCTTGTGGGGCTTTCTCAACGATGAAGTCTACTGGAAAACGTACGAGAATGTAGAAGCACTTAGAGCCGAGGTTCAAGCCGCTATTGCAAGGATAACTCCAATGATGCTAGAAAACGTAATGAATGAAATTGTTTACTTAGAAATTACTTACGAAATTGTTTGTTTAGAGAATGAGGGAGGACTTTTTGAACATTTGATTAAATAAGCTTGTTCAATGAACTTTTTGTAGCGTAAAATTAAAATATTTTGTTTTGTAATATTGATGATGCGTTTTTAGTCCGAAACATATTATAAATATTAAGTGTGATATACCGTTGAATTCAGAATAAAACGTAGAATTTACTATGCATAAAATTAAATTTTCCTACTATTTAAAAAACAAAGTTGTTGATGGTTGCGGAAAAACGAAACGTCGGGTTTGTTGTTTGAAAATTTAAGAACACCGGCCTGTAGAGCAGAAAAAGTGGCAATGAGAATGTGAAATTTATTTTGTCATATCTTTTTAAATAGTCAGAAAAAAATAGAAATTAAATCGGGTTTGAAAATTCGGTTTTTCCCAAATATCTTCGGAAGTAATCGGATTTTTTTAGATTTCGAATCGTGACTTTGAAGGGTTTAGCAAAGCGCAACTTTTCTCTAATTTAACCATCTCTGTATCTCCTGTGGTTTACGAGATCCCTGCACTGTGCATTCTTATATGGGGCACCGTGTATATTGCATTTATTTGGAACACTCTGTACGTTGTATTTCTTGTTCTAACAAGTTGTTGGGTATATTAATGTGAGTCATATTACGTTCATTTAATGTTTAAAAAAGTTTTGAAAATGTAAACTCAGATTATTTTATGAGATATTTAAAATAGTAAATTTTAACGTACAATTATTTTTCAAGAACGCGAATAGAAATTTTAATCTGTAACACTACCACTTAAAAGCTAAATTTTCTATTAATCCGCGGTGGATGGATGTGTTGAGTGGTTGGAAACCAAACATATGAGCGACGATTCGAATCCGAAGCGACACAAAAAAAGTTAATTTTAAAATTTATCTATTATTACGGATGATGGCTACAATCGAAATGCAGAAAACTTCAAGTGTATAGGTGGACGAATGTGTAAGAGGTTGGAAAACCTCTGAGTTCCCTCAGTGTGTCGGTCGGAGGCAAAAGTGTTTTTAGCGCTGCTGCCAAACGCGCGATATCGTGAGTGAATACGATAAGAAAAATTGTTCGCATTCCTAAGATAAACCTAACAATAGATACAATATTGTTAAGTCCCGTCTACAGGAATTTTAAAAATTCCTATACAAACTAATTAAACTTAACCACTAAAATGACAGAAAATAGGGGTGCGACGGGCACCCCACTAACTGAAAAAGATGATCAAACATCGGATGATGACAACAGAAGAACATCAAGCCTCTATACGCCAGTAAAGGAAAACTGGAAAACACCTTATCCAAAATTTACAAACCTACAAGGCCTACTGCAGCCAATGCAATAATTACGACAAAAATGCAGAGATCCTAAAATGAAAGAACAAAACCGAGAAGAAATAATTGCACACTTACAACAAAAACATGCGCATAAAACTCCAATGGCGCAAACACTACCTATAGCTCCAGAACAAACAGAAAAAACATTAAGCACAGAATTTAGAAGCAATTATGAGCTACCTAGCTAACAAAATAAAAGAAAAAACAATGCAACCAACAAATATCCAAATATCAGAAAATAGACATAACGAGGAACAAATAAAGAAAAATGAAGAACAAAACAAACGAAAACAACATAGTCCGCCAATAGAAAAATCAACAAAACAACCTAAACTCTTTGAAAACAGAACATCGTCTCCCTAAGTAACAGATATGAACTGCTTTCAGACTTTGAACCCGAAGATAGCGAAATAGACCAGCAAACAATAGATGAATCAGAAGAAGAAACACAAACAAGAAACTAAATCCGAGAAAAAGCCAAAAGTACATTATCAAAAAATCCACCAAAACAGAATAGAATAAACAAACCACCTCCAATAATCATCCAAGGGACAATTACAAACAACAACAATTATAAAAAATACAATGAAGAACTCAAAGAAATAATAAAGAAAAACTATACGATCAAATTTACCAAAAATTCTACAATTATATACGTTGACGACATCAATGATGCAATGGCATACCTACTGTACACAGGAGGAAAGGACCCACGCCTTTGTACTAAAAGGGCTGGACCATTTACCAGCACCAACGGATATACAAGAAGAATTACAACAAACCTATAAAATCAACATAAAAAACATTAATATAATGTTGATATTTGATAATCACCACAGCTGATTATAAATTGACAAAATTAAAAGAAATAAAATTCCTCAACGGTGTAAGAGTAACCAGGGAACGTCGCAGAAGTAACAACAACATCATTCAGTGTAAAAGATGCTCCCAATGGGGACACGCAACAACCAACGTCATCGAAACCATAAATGCTTAAATTGTGCCAAAAATCATCAAGCAGCACAATACTTAGACCCCACTAAAATTAAAAAATAGCTATATTAATTAAACACAATATACCTCATCATAAGATGCCAATCGTGAACACACAAATTGAAAACATTTCGATAAAAATTCACAATAATATAATAATTAATGGAAGCTACGCCCGCCCCTACTTACCTATGAACGATAATGATCTAAACAATATTTTTGCCCAAGGTAATAATGTTATCCTGCTCGGAGATCTAAATGCGAGACATTCTCAGTGGCATAATCGTCAAAATAATAGAAATGGACGTTTCATTCACGACTATGTCACGGAAAATAATATACAAATCTTAGCACCGAATGCACCCTCGCACCACCCTGTAAATGGAATGATGTCATCTTTTATCGATATAGTACTTAATAAAAATATATTAAATGTCCCGGACTTGGTCGTTCTCAGTAGATTAGTATACGGGTTTCAGTATATAGTGGTCCTCTTGATGGCCAGGTCCATCCACATCCTGAAAATTCGACTTCTTCGGCAAAGAAGTGCTGAAAATTCCTGAAAATTTGTGCGTGTGCGTGTGCGTGTGCGTGTGCGTGTGCGTGTGTGTGTGTGACGTATAATCAAGTATGCCTTATGGTGGTGGTGAACAATTATTTCACACACAGTACACATTATTAAATATTTCAAATTAACTACAACTAAAAAAAAATGGTAATTCTTAAAAACAATTTATTAAAAAGTAAATATTACGTTTACAACAACAGGTCTATAATCTAGTGTTCATTGTGGGGGTATGTAAATTCATACACAGTAACAGTATAACAAACTACCTCTCCTTTTTTCTAGGACACCATCACAACCACAAAAACAAACACCGATTTACATCATTTAATAGCACAGGTAGAAATACTTTTTTCTATTACATTAAAATCTTGATTGAAGACAAAATTAAAAGGCATTTAAAAGCAAAAATCGTGTTCCACCATTATGATGAAATTCTTGTTTTTTTATCATCACGTTCAGATGGCATCATTGATTAATACTAACTGTAACTAATCTAAAGCAGTCTATTAAATTACCTAAGAGGTGGATTCCTCTTCCATTCTCAAAGAATGGAACTAATGTTTTAATCTTTTATTTTAAAAAGAAACTTTAAGACACACACCCATTCAAATAGATTACAACAATGCATTTCAACGTCTTGGTTTTAAACATCTAATTTACGTTACGAATACGGCTACTAAACAATTTTGGTTTTGGCAATTTTTTTTTAAAAATCTGTCAGTAGCAAATCATTGAAATTTTTTTAGTATAATTGGGAATTGTGACCGCTTGTCTTGGAAATTTTTTTAAATATTTCGAGTCAAACCCGAACAAACCCGAACAAACCCGTTTAAAAGTTATTAAACGTCAAAGTTGATTTTTCGACTGTTTGTTTATTCGTGTCTCAAATAAACTGCTGGCCATTTGCTTTCGAGCAAGAAAAATTTCGCCTAAATTTAAAAGTTAATATTTTTTGAACCAGATATGACATCGATCTCCGGTTTTTAATGGTTGATAGATTCATCCCTTAGGAAACAATTGCCAAAGTTTGATTGTCTTAAACTGTCAGAAAATTTTATATACAGGGTGTTAAAGAGGACAATGATTTTTGCTCCAATTTCAATAGCATATAACTTTCACAATAATACTTTTAAATTTTATCACTGTACGTCAATTGAATCACTGGTTCATAGCAAAGAAAGTAATCTGTCAAATTTTTGATATCTGCTATATTTTAAGAGATACCGGTTTTTTTTTTAAAACTTTGCTTTTTTCAACTTTTTGTTAGCTAGATCCCACTGTGCTTTGTATTGTGTAAACTTTGCAAGTGATTATTATACCTTATGAAAAGCTTGTTTATGTTCAGTAACAACAATTGTACCTAAATGTTGTGATGTGCAGTGGCGTACTTATAATCACTTATATGTCTATGCTTTATGAGTGTCTCACAATATTTTTGTATTGGAAAGTACTCGTCCCTAGATTAGGCAAGTTTTTCCTTATTTTTTAGTTTTTCATATCGCGCTACAGGTATATTATACAGTGTCTTTTTATTTAATCGTTTGAAAAAATTTATTTATTAATTTCTAACTTTCTAACACATGGTTAGCTTTGTTGCTAAACGCATTAGCATGGGTGACTTGATATTGTTTTTTTTTCGTGATAATCTCGATTCAAATTAATACACTCGGATGGACGTGGTTTGGTTTGACGGCAGCTAGTGATATTTAATATTGCCTTTCAATGTAAGTTTAATTTTAGGAATAGTGTCGTGTTAGAAAGTTAGAAATTAATAAATAAATTTTTTCAAACAATTAAATAAAAAAATTATCTTTTTTAAAATTTTGTAGACACTGTATAATATATCTGTAGCGCGATATGAAAAACTAAAAAATAAGGAAAAACTTGCCTAATCTAGGGACGAGTACTTTCCAATACAAAAAAATTGTGAGACACTCATAAAGCATAGACATGTGCAGTGGCGTACTTGTACGCCACTGCACATCACAACATTTAGGTACAATTGTTGTTACTGGACATAAACAAGCTTTTCATAAGGTATAATAATTACTTGCAAAGTTTGCACGATACAACGCACAGTGGAATCTAGCTAACAAAAAGTTGAAAAAAAGCAAAGTTTTTCAAAAAAATCGGTATCTCTTAAAATATAGCAGATATCAAAAATTTTACAGATTACTTTCTCTGCTATGAACCAGTGATTCAATTGACGTACAGTGATAAAATTTAAAAATATTATTGTGAAAGTTACATGCTATTGAAATTGGAGCAAAAATCATCGTCCTCTTTAACACCCTGTATATAAAATTTTCTGACAGTTTAAGACAATCCAACTTTAGCAATTGTTTCCTAAGGGACAAATCTATCAACCATTAAAAACCGGAGATCGATGTCATATCTGGTTCAGAAAATATGAACTTTTAAATTTAGGCGAAATTTTTCTTGCTCGAAAGCAAATGGCCAGCAGTTTAGTTGGTGATTTTATTTTTTTAAACCGTTCAATCGCGAAACACAACTTTCATGATAAATTATATTCTTCAATCTTAAAAAGCAACCTTTATTACGATGAAAAAATGCCTAAGAGTTCAGAATTAAAATAAATTTGAGTTAATAATAATAATATTAAAAAAAAATTTTGTATTCAGTCTATAATGTTTGAAAACTGTTATTAGAATTATATCTATACCAATTTCTAACCATTGTTTATGACCTTGTTACAGTGTTACACTGTTCTACAAAGCTTAAGTGGGATGTGGCTCTCGAACAACTGTGTGATATCTCATACTAGGTGTCATCAAGAAAAATAAAGCAAATTAAAACAATATTTGGAAAGAGGTTACCATTAATAAAATATGTAGTCAATTATTTTTTACTAAATTTTCTAGAAAATGTATAAAGTGTGTGTGTGTGTGTGTGTGTGTGTAACCTAGAAATAAGATTATTTTTTATATATTTTAATAAATATATAAAATTGTTTTTGATTTAGTTGTTAATTTTTTTTTTATTTATCCAACATTCACCGTTTTAACATGTTATAACCTGTTATAAAGGTATTGAACAAAATAAAGATAGGTACAAAACGTAATTATCTGGGATATATGTGTGCGTCATATATTAATTCATTTAAGTTGCCCTACCATACATCATTATCAGTGTGTACTTGTCGTTATCATCTTTTAGTTGACCCCCCAATGCTGACCCCCCTCACAATTAATATTATTTAATTTGTTCAAATAATATAGTGTGTATGGAGATGATGATGATGAGAGAGAGAGAGAGAGAGAGAATCAATATGATTTTACCAAACCAATTCTACACACATTATTCACATACTCTTATCCAGTATAAATACTATAAATAGAAACATTTTGACCCGAAGCTGACCTCTTAGACGTAACATTTTCCGTAGGCCAGGCTTAATAAATTATTATTATTATTATTACTCTAAGAAGAAGACCTTTTTTGGATTAACAACGGCTGGCCATTGTCGATTTTACCTAACAAAATACTTCTTATAGAATTATACGTCAAACACACACATGCATGCATGCATATACCCTATACAGGGTGTTATGGAAATGACGTATTATATTTAAACCGGCAATTCCTGAGATGAATACAAATTGAAGAAAAATATCCTTAAATGGCGCTTTCAATTCATTTAGCGGTAAAAATGACCTGACGTCAAACCAGGAATACCTCTGTACCGCACTGCGGCACATCCGAATTCTCACCGGTGTTGTCAGAATTACACTCTTTAAGTTTGAAATACCCAACTACGTAACTAGGTCAAATGTCAATGACCTTTTGACTTTTGATTGGCTGATTTTTTAATGTAATTTTATTTAGGCCACACACATACACTTACCTTGTCGGTCTTATTTAAAAATTAATGTCAACTTCTATAAAAACTTATACAGCGTTTTAGTAAAGAAACCGGCACATCACATAACCTGGTTATGCAAAACTAAACTACACCTGAACATTGGCCGCTATAAAACTGCACAAAATTCACTTGGAGACATCGTTTTTATTAACATTGGCTTGTCTCGCTTAGGTTTGCATGAACTTTTGCTTTTAATTAAAAAACACATTGTAAAATGTAAATAACATTAAAAAACACATCTGACCTGAAATATTCAAAACACGAACTGTCAAAAACTAGAAATGTATTATAATGCAATGCATGTTTTCCGGTAGATTCCTGCGCATTCACCAAAAAAGGTTGAAATAAATAATTATAATAATCTACAGCACTTTATTGTTTTCCTTCACTGCTGTAGATACCAATAAAGATTAAAAAACTTGTTAATCGCTGCTCTGGTGCATTATTTCATTCGAAAAGCTTAAAAAAATTAAATCGATCGTTTCACAGCGGGATTTTAAAACCCAAGATTAGCACATCTCTAGTATAAATCGACAGGTTAAAAATTGACATTTGCGTGACAACAAGCGGCTTCGTGCGAAAGAGTTTTTTCGGGATATTTAATCAACTGTACAGTGCGAATAAGTGGGAAAATGTTTAGTACATACAGAAAAATCAAGTCGAAGGCATATTAGAAAATGTTCCTTTAGTAAGAGACTGGAAATCGCAAGGTCACCGGATCTTACATCATGCAATTTTTTCTATGGGGTACGATGAATAAAGAAATGATTGATAAAGTCGAAAATATGGATCAGTTGCGATATAAGATATTGGATGCAGCAGATAAAATAATTGCTGAACGTTTTAGTTTATAAAGTGCCAATTGTGTCCTATTTGTGTGTTTGTTAAAGAATGCATTGGTATGTAGCGATTTTGTGTGACAAGGGCCTATCTTAAAAAAACTAATTTGAAACGTGTGTTTCTTTAAGTGATTTATGGTAATTTGTTCAGTGTTTCACTATTTGTTCTGTGTCTCTACTCTCTACTCTACTCTATACAGGGTCATGTTCTGAGATTGGAAGAAAAACGCCGAAGGGGTTTTAGTGGTGGGTTATAAGCTTTACCCACTAAAACCAAAAAAACTGAAGATTTATGTGCCCTGGATTACTTGCTAGTATACTGGCACCTGGATTCACTTCTATTTGGATACTAGGTAGCTAAATATTTATTTTTATAAGAATCTAAAGTTTTACACGAACAATTTGGCAACATTGCGCTAGAACATCTGTTTATTACACAGCTGCTCAGAACAAACCCCCACTTTTTAAACGTTCGATTTGAAAAAAAAAATATGTAGCGCTTCTCTAGGACACCCCAGGAGTCACCCATTTAAATATAATACGTCATTTCCATAACACCCTGTATAAGGCAGCAGCCATTTTTTTTTTTTGGTCAACATACCAAAATATACGTTAACAGTATTTAGCATTGTAGGTCAGGCTTGATTAAATTACTCTAAGACCACTTTTTCTTTGGTTAACGGCCACTACTGGTAAATTGTCCATCATTGTCGATTTACCTAACAAATACTTCTTATAGAATTACGTCACTTCTTTGGCAAGTCTTGCATATATGCATATACCCCTATAAGATCATTTTTAGTTAACATACCAAAAGGGCCTTAACAGTGTTTTTCGTATATGTCTGTTTTTTGGCAAGATCTCAATCAGCCAACATGCCGAAGGCACTTTTTCCGCTATCTGCGCATATTTTTCTCTTATAGTTTCCGAGAAAAACCACTTTTGGTCTAATGCACATGTAACCAAAAACACCTTTAATTACGAAAATAAACCACGTACGATACAAAGAATTACCTCTTGCAGATATCACACCTATCCCGCATACAAATATAAGCATATACCATTAAGGCCTTTTTGGTCAACAGCCACTGGTGATGTGACGTCATTGTCGATCACCTCTGCAAGCCAAAGAAACTACTTCTTTGACGGATTTCAGCACTTCTTGCAAATTTTCAGGAATTTTCAGCACTTCTTTGCCGAAGAAGTCGAATTTTCAGGATGTGGATGGACCCATCAAGAGCACCACTATATCGTCGGCGTTCTGGCAAAAGTCACTAAGTCCAATATTGGCACTTTTGAGTTAAAACCACTACTCGTTTAGAAAAAGCCATTTCTTTAATCTGATAAATATCACTAGGTCCAGAGCTAAGTGTATAACTGGTTGCCGACATGTTAATAGTCGTTAAGTCCCAAACAATGCGTTCCTATAACAAGCAGAAATCAGTAAATGGACTTAGTGATTTTTAGCAGACAAATATATTAATATTCAACTTTATTTTGAGGTTAAGTTGCCTTTATTGTTGTGTCACGGTGACAAAAACTGTTAGGAAAGATTCCTAATTGTGAGTTTTATAGTTGATTAATCGTTTTATAACTAGTGCCTAAAATGCAGGAGTGTAGGGGTAAACGACTTTTAGAACTTGTGACAAATGCAAAATCCAAAGAAGATAATAAGATTGTCGTGCATTCAGATATTACGTTGTATAGCCAAGGATTGTTATCACTTCCAGAACATTCTACTGATGTGGTAGGCTGGGAGGAACTGGTAAGAACTTTGTGTTCTTTTTGTGTATAGAAGTTTTTATAATTTTTGAAGTTAAACCCTCGGTTAAACCATACTAAATAATTTAATTATTTTTAGACTACAGAAGAAGGTGATCCGTATCAAGGTAGCGACAGCGGAGATAAAGAGTATGATCCGAATGAAGAAGGAGATTGCAGTACTTCTGATGATAGCCAAGAAGTTTTGAAAATTTTAGAAACAAAAAATGAAAACCTGAAAAAAAAGAAGTCGTTGGAATAAAGAAGATAAAACAAAGTGGAGAAGAAGTATCGAAAAAAGGTGTAGAAATCTTGGCCAACCTTATACTTCCAATAAAGGAGCAAAACCGGGCAAAACTCCACAGCATGTAAACTGCGCACAATGCCGATATAAATGTTCAGAAAAATTTAGCGAAGAAGAAAGAATAGAACTGTGCTCTAGCTATTGGAAGCTAGCAGATTTTTCTCGCAAAAAAGATTTTATTCTCAAAAATGTTAAAGCTAATATTCCCCAGAGGCAGCGGCTTCGCAAAGAGAACGCTAAAGCACGTAGTAATGCAAAAGATTTTAATTTTTTGAAAAATAAAGTTCTGTCAAGAGTGTGCCAAAAGTTTTTTTTAAAGACTCTTTCTATTAGCAATGGGCCCTTAATTAAATCATTTAAAAATAAAAATGAAACTTCAGGGTTGTATAACGGAGATGATAAACGGGGCAGACATGTTCCATCGAACAAAATTTCGCAAAAAGATAAGCAGATTATAACAAATCATATTGAGAGCTTTCCCTTAACTGAATCGCACTATTGTAGAAAATCTTCACAAAGGAAATATTTAGACGCAACTCTGTCCATAGCTAAAATGTACGCTTTATACAAAGAAGTATGTGAGAGAGATGGTAACATTGCTAAAAGTATAACAACATACAAAAGAGTATTTTGTCAACAGTATAACTACTCGTTCTTTAAGCCACGTAAAGATCAATGGGCTGTATGTATGAGGTATCAGTTAGCAAACGTTGAGCAAAGAGCAGAAATAGAGCTTACTTACAATGAGCTCAGGCAACGTGAAGTTGAGGCAAATAATTCAAAAAAAGAAGATAAAGAGAGAGCATGCAGGGAAGATAATTTTGTTAGTGTTACATTCGACCTTCAAAGTGTGTTGCTAATCCCAAGCAGTGATGTTTCACCAATGTATTATAGTAGAAAGATTTGCGGATACAATCTTACTATTTATGAAGGTGCTCCACCCAATAATGCATTTTTTTATACCTGGACTGAAATCAATGGAGCCAGAGGAAGTATAGAAATTGCAACATGTATCTTTCAATACATGCGTAACTTGCCCAATCATGTTACAGAAATTTCACTTTTTTCTGATACATGTGGTGGGCAAAATAGAAATCAAAATGTTCTTGCTATGCTTTACTATTTTGTTCATTACGAAGACAGTCAAATCACTACTATAGAACAAAAATCTCTTGAATCTGGGCATTCAATGATGGAATGTGATAGCATGCATAGTGCAATTGAGAAACAAAAGAAACATTTGGCTGTTTTCACCTTAAACGACTGGATTAATATTTTCAAAATGGCACGGTCTAAAAGGGGAAACAAAAAAAAATGACCCGTATATTGTTAAAGAACTAAAGTATTCCGACTTTATTGACTTTAAAGCAATTTCGCAAGCACTATTAAAAAATAGAAATGTTAATACGCAAGGCGAGAAAGTTAAGTGGCTTCAAGTAAAATGCTTCAGAATCGAAAAATCTAGCCCAGGCATAGTGAAATATAGATACAATCATTCAGGTGAATATCTTTATCTTAATATTCTAGGAAGGGCCAGACCTTCAACATCTAATTCCTTACCAACACTTAATAAGGTATATTCAAAGATGCTACCAATTTCTGAAAAAAAATATAATGACCTTAAAAGGTTATGCACAACAGAAGTGATCCCTGAAGAATTTCATCATTGGTATTTATCGTTACCATCATCAAAATCTATTCAGGACAAAAACCCCGAGCCCAGCATTCAAAGTGAAAGCGAAGAAGACTAACCTTTTTTTTGTTGTTCTGTTTGTTTAACGTTTTTGAAGATTATTATAAAAATTGTAATACAGTTGATTAATATAAAGGTGATTTACTTCCAAAAATTATTGTTTTAAAATTAAAAAACAGTGTAATATAATTTTCACTATAATACCTATAACAACTTTTTTGTCTGCTAAATATCACTAAGTCCATCAAATATCAATTTTTGATGTACATTATAATATATATTATATTTTTTTTATTTAGCCCGTTACATTACAACTTCTTCTTAGTTAAACTGTACCTATTTTGAATTCATCACAGCTCTATTAAACGAAATGAAATTTTACATTCACTTTTAAACTTAAAATCCATTTTTCTCAAAACTAATAAATTGGACTTAGTGACTTTTGCCAGAACGCCGACGATATGCTGAAACCCGCATACAACCCTACTGTCGGCGTCATTCATGTGGAATGATATTAGCCAGCCCGACACTACTTTGCACTCTGCATCGTGTCTGTCAACAGATTCTCATCGTATGTAAAAAAAAAACAAAATCAAAACTGGTATTATTACAAATCTTAAATTAAAAGACCCGAAGGTATTTCTTCAAGGCATTTCGGATTTTGTCTTTAAAAACCAAAAATGAATTAATAAACACTCTGCTAAAAGTTAATGTTATATTGACAGGTTTATTTATTAAACCTGAAAGTTTGGAAACTTCCATAAAACATTTTTCAACAAAAAATAATATTATTGATCGAAAAACAAACTTAGCTGAGTGGTATAAAATGCATGTACTGGATTCCATTTTAATTAAATTGGAGGAATTGCAAGAACGTGATAGCAATTGGGCTCTGTGTGAAATATGGTATCTAAAAGTTAATTTTAATATGTATAATTCGATACAGGGAGGTTTATCAACATATGTAAATTTACCTGCATTTATTAGAAAAATAAAGAGCGTTATTAATATTAAAAACAATGATATTTATTGCTTTCTCTGGTCAGTAGTTTGTGCTCTGTATCCAGCTCCAACTAATAAAAATGTTAGTCGTACTACATCTTATCCACATTTCAGTAAAGTTTTAAAATTTAATGGCATTCAATTCCCGATTGCACTAAAAGATATTGCTAAATTTGAATTAATGAATAATTTAACTATTAATGTTTTCTGTTTTAAAAATGAAATTTTACCGTTAATATTGAGTAAAAATGATTTGCCAACACAAATTAATTTACTATTAGTTGAGCGTGGTGGTGATGATGTTGTTGATGATGAGCAAAATGTAACACCACCACCACCTGTATTTCATTTTACATACATTAAAAATGTAAGCCGTTTACTTAACAAACAAACTGGAAATGCTCGTAATAAAAAATGGTTTTGTGTGCGATGTCTTAATCATTTTAGTAGCGAGGTAATATTAACGAAACATATAATAGCTTGCAAAAATATGAATAAATCTAAAGTTGTTTTACCCAAAGAACCTAACAACATTGTTAGTTTTAAAACTTTTCACATAAATTACCAGTTCCCTTTGTAATTTATGCAGACTTGGAGAGTCTGCTAGTAAAATGTAGAGATCAAGCGTTAACTTCTACTACAACAAAATCTAAAAAAATGCAAAACATGAACCATTTAGCATGGCTTATTATTTAAAATGTTTTTATAATCCTTCTATTTGTAAATTCAGGTTGTATACTGGTAAAGATTGTGTTGTATGGTTTGTTAAACAACTTAAAAGAATTGCTCAGAAAGTGGAATTAATATATGAAAACCCAATTCCTTTAAGTCCACTAACTCGAGAGGAAGCAAGTATCTTTTATCGTTCCAAAAATTGTCACATTTGTTGTTATTGATGACACAGACTATAAAGTAAAAGATAATTGTCACTTTACAGGTGTGTTTAGAGGCCCTGCGCATAATTCATGCAATTTAAATTATATGAAAAAATTTATAATTCCTGTATTATTTCACAATCTTTCAGGATATGACAGTTATTTTATTATTAAAGAACTTTCTACTGGAATTGCAGGATCAATTAGTATACTACCTATTAACAAGGAAAAGTATATTTCCTTTACCAAATATATTGCAAATTCAAAAATAAGTTTTCGTTTCCTAGATTCATATAGAATTATGGCTAGTAGTTTGGATAAATTATCATCATATTTAAATGATAATGAAAAGGTTATCACGAGGGCATATTACACAAACGATATACAATTTAATTTGGTAACGAGAAAAGGCATCTTTCCTTATGAATATTGACTCTTGGGAAAAGTTGCAAAACACATGTTTAAAGGAAATAATTGAACAAGTCCGGCTAAAATAGCAAATATTGCTCCTATTGATAAAACATAATGAAAATGAGCAACAACAAAAAAAAGTTTTATAGCAATGAAAATTATAGAAATGAATGTCTTAACACATATGAATTGGACGTACTTTATTATTTCACAGCCCCCGGATACTCCTATGATTGTATGTTAAAGGTCACCCAAGTAGAATTTATACTTTTAACAGACACTGATATGTTTGTGTTTATTGAAAGGGGTATACGGGGAGGAATTTCTCAATGTTCCAACAGATATGGTAAGGCTAATAACAAATATATGGGGTCAGACTATAAACCAAATGAACCATCTTCTTATCTCATGTATTTTGATGTCAATAATCTGTATGGAGCTGCGATGTGTTTTCCTCTGCCTACGGGGGAATTTCAATGGATATGTGGTGATGACATTTACAAGGAAATTAATATATTTAATATTCCTGATGAAAGTGAATACGGGTACATTTTTGAAGTGGACCTTCGTTATCCCAAACACTTATTTGACCTTCACAAGGATTTACCACTTTGTCTGGAATATTTAGTACCACTTACTTCAGCATCTAATCTTCCGAAACTTTTAACAGCCCTTTACGATAAGAAAAACTATATAATTCATTACGGAAATTTAAAACAAGCCATGGAGTTAGGTCTTAAAGTCAGTAAATTTCACAGATGTTTAAAATTTAAACAATCACAATGGCTACAAAAATATATTAATTTAAATAATGAACTTAGAAAAAAGAGTACAACTGAGTTTAAAAAAATAGTTATAAATTACAAAATAATGCAGTGGTTGGTAAGACCATTGAGAATGTTAAAAAATATAGAGATGTAAAGTTAGTTGCTAAATGGTCAGGTAAATTTGGTGCTAATTATTATATATCGCAACCAAATTTCAATAGCTGTGTTGTTATCGGTGAAGATATGATCCTTATTGAAATGAATAGGTTAAAAATCAAATTTAATAAGGCAATTTAAGTTGGAATTATCATATTGGATATTTCAAAAATATTTCTAAATGATTTTCATTATAAATATATTAATAATAAATTTCCTTCTGGCTCAAAATTATTGTACACAGATACTGATAGTTTAATATATCATTTTTATGTGGAAAATATCTATGATCATATTCGAGAGGATATTGATAAATAACATTTATAATATTCCACTTCAAAGCAAAAAAATTGTTGGGTTTAATGAAGGATGAAAACAATGGTTCCATTATGATTGAATTTATTGGTTTATGTACTGTTTTAAAGTATTTAAAACTGATACAGACCTAGCTCGCAAAATTGAAGATGTAAAACGGATGGGTTTTCGAAAAATATTTATGGAGAATATTATTTCAAGTTTTGGTGTAACTAAAAAGGCTAAAGGTGTTCAATCATCATCTTTAAAATTTATTTCTTTTGAATACTATTATGAATGTCTATTTAATAAAACAAATTTTGAGGTGTCACAAAATTTTATAAGATCAGAGAAACATGATGTTTTTACAATTGAAGACCTTGGTGCAAAAACCGGACAAGTCCATTTTTGATCGAAATAACGGTTTCCGTTAAAATGTATGTATTAAAATATCGCCGATCGATTGGTACAAGAATCAGCCAAGTCCAAAGGAATGCAACGTCAATATATATCTTTAGGACTTGGCCGCTGGTATACTTGGGTGCAAGAAACAGCCAAGTCCGGACTTGTCCGGTATTTACACCAACAGCATCGCAAAGCGTCGGGACTTGGCTGGGTGGGGGAATATGCGGAACAGGCAGGGTCTCGCTGGAAATCTGTTTATTTATTCAGTGGCTGCTGTGGTTTATTGAGAGTAGGTGCGTGATGTCGTCTTCCGAGTCCGATGTTTCTGAACCGTTTCAATCTTCTGGCAGTGAGTACGTACCTAGTGATGAAGATGTTCCAAGTACTAGTGGTTTACAAAGAAAGAAGAAAATTCCAATGCAAATAGCATCAAACCAAAGTAAAAGTGTGCCAATAAATCTGACTCATAATAAAAAACAAAAGGGTAAAAAAAGGACGAGGAATGATAAAACGTGGCAAAGAAATGTTAGAAAGGCGAAAATGGTCAAGGGGGAAGAGTATGTGACAGCAAAAAGCAACAAAGTGGTACCTAAAAGAGAAGTGGGAAAAGATTGTAAGTGCCGACGCAGATGTTTTTTAAACGTAAGTGAACAACAGAGAAATCAGATTCTGCAGCAATTTAATGGTTTAGCTGACAAGGAGAAACAAGATATTTATTTAGCTGGCTTGATTACTGTAAAAGATGTTTCAAGGAAGAGAATAAGATCTGGAACTGGTAAAGAAAAGTCGGTTACTTTTTTCTATAAGGTAAGATTTTTAAGTTTTCTTTACGCTCACTTATTTTATTGCTATTATTTTCTTTACAGGTTCGTGTGGATGGCAGTGAATTTATGGTATGTAGGGCAGCACTTTGTGCGATACATGGTGTCACAAAGCATCGACTAGTCCGTATAGCCACTGCTCTAAGAAACAAAACTTCAGCCCCACCAGATATGAGAGGTAAAAACTCTTCTAGGCCGAACAAAATACCAAATAATATATTGTGTACTATTGACAATCACATTAAAAGTTTTCCGCGGCGCTCTTCACACTACAGCAGGAAAAAAAAACGAAGGAAGAACCTACTTATCGCCTGAACTTAATGTTTCGAAAATGCACTCGTTATACCTACAGAAGTATGAAACAGATATTTTTGAAAAATTAAAACGGAATGAGGAATGTAAACCACGAGTTACATATGATTTTTACTTTCGTCGCTTTTGCACAAATCATAACATTAGTTTCGGATCACCTCGATCAGATACCTGCCAAACATGTGACAGGCTACAGAATGCCATTCAAGCTGAACAGGACGCTCATGTAAAAACAGCTTTACAAACAGAGAAAAAACTTCATATAAGAAAATCTGAGTCATTTTACACTGCTTTAAAAGAGAAAACAGCGCTAGCTAAAACAGATAACTCTATAGAAGTGCTTTGTTTTGATTTCCAGCAAAACCTACCGTTGCCGCACGTTCCTGCCGGGGATGTATTTTATAAACGCCAGTTATGGCTGTACAACTTCTGTGTATTCTCTGGACAATTAGGTTGTTCTACGTTTTACATGTATGATGAGGTAACATCGAAGAAAGGCAGCAACGAGGTAATCAGTTTCCTAGAACATTATATTGAAAACTTTTTGCCAGATACTGTGACGAGGTTGTACTTGTTTTCTGATAATGCCTTTGCACAGAATAAGAATCACACAATGGTCAAGTATCTTTATACGTTAGTTAATACGAGTAATAGGATTAAAGAAGTGGTTCACCGATACCCAGAGCCCGGTCATAGTTTCTTGCCATGTGACCGTGCTTTCGGTTTGATCGAAAAGGAGAAGAGAAAAAAGGAGAGAGTACACGTCCCAGAAGAATGGATGGATTTAGTGCGCAAAACATCCAAATCATTTCGCGTAGTAGAAGTTAATCAGGAGATGGTTAGAGATTTCAACAACCATTTTAAACCAATGTTTAAAGCGACCTTTTCCAGCACAGACAAGTCCAAATTTCTTATTTCAACTTACCGTATATTTAAATATGAAAAGGGATCTAATTTTGTTGATTATTCACTAAATTTTCGGCATTGAAATCTGAAACTACTCTGTTTTCACTACCAACATATAAAATGACCCAAGCGTATCCTTTACCTATTAACGAAAAAAAGGTCAAAGATGTCAAAACCCTCGTGGAAAAATATGTTCCAGCCGCAGATCAATGGTATTACAAACAAATTTTTGGAGAAGAGCCACGTGAAGACGAAACAGTTTATAACAGTTTGTAACAGTTTATGACTCTGATTCATCATTTATTTAGATTTAGTTTCTTATTTTACATTTAGCTGTACTCAGTTTATGAAATAAAGCTCTTCAAAGTGATCATTTACTTTGTTACTTATTTTTTTATAGTATCTTTGGTGCAAAAACCGGACAAGTCCAAATTTTCAAAAAATTCTAGCTCCTATGTTTTTTTATAACATTGTTTTTTAATGTTTCCCTATCAATTTTATTCTATATACCTACAAAAAAAAGTGTATGCTATCTGTTCCTTATAAATATACAAAAATAGAAAGTTTTTTTCAATTTCCCAAAACTTATAAAATATGGACTTGTCCGGTTTTTGCACCAAGGTCTTCAATTCAACAAAATAAAACTGCATTAAGTCCATATGATGAAAAACGCATAACAAATTATATTTATACTGACACTCTACCCTGGGGTTATCATGATTAACTTTTAATAAATTAATTAATATTCTTCTTTTAACGGGTATCATTACTACAGAGGTGGCAATCAGTCTTCAACGATTTAAAGCAATTTGCAAGCTCAAACATGTCATCCAACACCACAACGTATTAAAGTAGCACACACTTCCAGCAGACAGAGAGAACCATACGAAATTGTGAGGAGGAACCAATGTTATTTGTGTTATGAAGAAATTAATAAGAGTGTTTTATGGTTCTCTAAAAACTATATTTGTTCCCATATCAAGTGCCATGAAGAGAAACGAACTAAACTGAAAGAATACATTCAAAAAGGATACCACTACAAAATGCCTTAGTATAACGTGGTCATTCAAGCTGTACAGTGTACATTCATCAAAAATGTTTTATAAATATATTGTAACCATATAATTTATATCGGCTAGTGGAATGAATTTAAACAATAGTAATAATATAGGTAACCAAGAAAAATTTAATTATTTAATGAATGACTATAACACATTATATAATACAAGTTTAAACTTGTATCTGGAATGTACTTCCCAAGTTGATAATACGATTGAATTGTATGAACAAGAATTAATGGTGATAAATTTATGTATAAAACAATTACAAACACGTGAAAGCAATAAAACAAATTTAATAAACTGTTAATTATACCAAACAAGTTAATATTTTGAAGGAAATTATTGAATTGGAATCAACAATACTCTTATTGAAGAAAAATCAAACTAATCTAGAGGAAACGAATAACATTGCATATGCGTTAATAAGTGATTGTAAAGAGGAATTATCTAAATTAAAAAATACCATGTAACCAATGTAAGAGGGACAAATTAAAATTAAAAATTACAGTAGGATTTTTACAAATTTAAATGCCTGCTAGGAACGAGAAGATCTTGCACAGGATCAAAAAGAACAACTATGTTCTTAGATTGACCACGTGTAGAAGGAATTGCCAAAAGTTAGAAATTCAGCAAATACGATGTAAAATTTATGTAAGTTTAATGTAATTGGTTTTTAAATTTATATTTTATTATTTTTATTCTTTCTAGTGTATACAACATGGAAGCACAATAACAACAAGCCAACTACCATCACCGCCTTGTATACCCTTAGACTTTAATGGTGAAGATCAACGTGCAAATGACACCGAAAGTGACGCAGATAGTGAGCACAGTAAGCATAGTATAAACACCGAGCAATCTGGAGAACAAGATAATTTAGAAGAACCAGTTCCAGTCGTAGCACCGATTCCACAGAATAATTTAAACATTCCTGTATACTATGGGAAAGATAGTCTTTCAGTGGTTGCACCACGTTCCTTCCACACTGGGTCGCACGAGACGCCGAAACTTGGTTTCGCATTTACATGGTGTAAAAAACGTAGCTAGAGATGCAAAAACATCTTTGGAGTGTTGGAACTTCTTTTTTCCCGACTCTGTAATACAACAAGTTGTAGATTGTACAAACAATTACCTACTATTAAAACGGGAGCGTTTTTCACGCGAACGGGACTGTAAAGATACTAATGTTGACGAAATAAATGCTCTGCTGGGTTTACTTTATTTGGCTGGGATTAAAAAGGCTCAGTATGTCAATATTGATGAATTATGGAACAACGATGGAACCGCTCCCGAATGTTTTAGTGCTACAATAAGTAAAAGAAGATTTTATCAGCTTTTACAAGCTCTGCGCTTTGATAGTATATTTGACAGGAAAGACCGCCAAAAAACTGATAATTTGGCTATATAATGATTTCGTAGAACTATGCAAAGCAAACTATCAACCGGGAGAGTACGTTACAATCGCCGAAATGTTAGAGGTCTTTAGAGGCCATTGCAAGTTCCGCCAATATATTACTAATAAACCGGCAAAGTACGGTATCAAAATTTAAACGATGGTAGATGCACGTACTTTTTATATCTCCAATTTAGAAATATATTCCGGCAAACAACCCGATGGTCCATTCACCGTTGATAATACGCTTCTGTTGTCAAGCGATTAGCCCAACCGATATTGAATTCTGGCCGAAATATTACTATAGACAATTATTTTACTCAGTACCTTCAGCGTTAGAACTTGCAAACCAATATAGAACAACAATTGTAGGAACACTGAGGAAAAACAAGAGAGAAATACCTGCAGAATTTGTCAACGTCAAAAACAGGAAACCTTGTAGTAGCATGTTTGCCTTTTCAGGGCCCTGTGCCCTTGTTTCTTATGTTCCAGCTAAAAACAGGACTGTTTTGTTACTGTCTACAATGCATGATGATGATGCGATAGATCCACAGAGAGGAAAAATTCAAACCTGAAATTAATACATTTTATAATTTGACGAAAGGTGGTGTCGACGTGGTCGATGAGATGAAAACCTTGTATTCAGTTTCGCGTGTGAGCTGTAGATGGCCTTTGACTATTTCTTTTTCTATGCTCAATATAGGAGGTGTAAACTGCTATATTATATACAAGGCTAACAATGACAACGCTGCAGTTTTGTCGCAAAGACGCTCCCGCGCGACCAATGATGAAAAATATTTCTAGCGACTAATGCCGGGTTAACCCTTTGTGGACTAGTGGTGTCCTATTGGGACCACAATTCAAACGCTGTTGTAGGAGCGGCCTAGTAAGCGTTGGACGGAACCACATAATATGATGGCTTGCTTGGGCGTTCCCCCACTTTATTTACATTTCGCGCCGGCACGTTTATTGCGTTGCCAGTAGTTGTCTGGATGTCTTGTAGGCTGAAATTTACACGTGTTTACTGTTGTTTATAAATGCTGTTTTTTTAGGGTAAAATCGTCATGTCTGGTAAGTTTATGGTTTTATTATTTTACATATGTATTCTAGTAAAGTTGCATGTCAAAATAGAGGCAGTTTTTAAGTTGTAAAAGGTTTATTTTTAAGAAATTTTGGTGTGGTCCCACTTGGAACCACTAGGCCATGCAGACTAGTTAGTTAATTTTTGTTAATTTCAGGAAAGAAATATTTGGATTTAGGAAGCATGACTTCTGACAATGCATTTTTTATGCTGGATGAGATACCCTCCGATACAGGCTCTATTACCTCTGAGGCACCTTCAGAAGATGAAATAGATGTAGATGGCCTTGTTATAGACTATAGTCAGGACGAATTAGCTGAAAACAGACCTGATTTGCCCTTACCAGCAGGTAACGACGTTTTGGACTATGACAGTGAGGATGATCTTCCTTTATCGACATTCGTACATAAGTGGACAACTGATTCAACCTTTGCCAATATCCCGCACTCCTTTGAAGAAGCTAGTGGACCAATCTTACCCGAAGATGCAGAATCGCCTACTGATATTTTTCTCTGTTTATTTACAAATGAGCTCATAGAAAGAATTGTGTTTGAAACAAATTTATATGCAATGCAACAAACTAATAACCGTTTTGTGCCCACAACATTTGGCGAAATTAAATGTTTTCTGGGAATAAATATGATGATGGGATTGACAAAGAAACCCAGTTACAAAGACTATTGGTCTTCAAAAATACAAATGAGGGATCCCTTTATATCATCTGCCATGTCACGTGATCGATTTAGTTGGCTTCTTGGACACCTCCATCTGAACAATAATATAATTCAACCTAAGAAAGGCGAATCTGGATATGACAAACTCTATAAAATAAGGCCTTTACTGGAGGTATTGTCGCACACATTCTTAAATTCTTTTAGGCCACAAGAAAATCAAACTGTAGATGAATCGATGGTAAAATTTAAAGGCCGAATTAGTTTTCGACAATACTTACCTATGAAACCTATAAAACGTGGATATAAAATTTGGATAAGAGCCGACCAATCCGCTTTTGTATCACAGTTTCAAGTTTACACAGGTAAAATTGAAAGCGTTGAACGAAATCTCGGATCAAGAGTTGTCAAAGATTTAACCCGTTCTTTGATTGGGAATAACCACAGGGTTTACTTTGACAATTATTTTAATGACGTCCAATTGCAAAAAGATTTACTAAAAGACAAGATTTACTCTTGTGGCACCACTAGAAAAGGAAGAAAGTTAGAGCCTAAGACTTTAAAAGAAGACAGGAGCATGAAAAGAGGGGATACAGATTGGAGAATTACAAAACTTGGCATACTCTTCCTCAAATGGATGGATAATAAAGCAGTTCGTTTTCTAAGTAATTTCCATAATCCTGACGATGTAACAACTATTTTAAGAAAACAAAAAGATGGGTCAACATTGGAATATCCCTGTCTCCAAGTAGTAAAAGACTATAACACGCATATGAATTATGTCGATAAATCAGATATGCATATTGCAACGTACCGAATTGACCGTAAGTCTCGAAAATGGTGGCATCGGCTTTTCTGGCACTTTTTAGACCTTGCTATTGTCAATGCATATATTATTTTTAAGGAACGTACTTCCGATTGCAAATCAATCAGTTTGAAAGAATTTCGTCTGGCTGTGGCTTGCGGCGTTATAGGAGCTGATCCAGATGCCGTACAAAGAGGACGCAAACGTTCGGGTTCGCCTATAAATAAATTTAAAGTGACAGTTCCCCCGGAAATAAAATTTGATAAAGTTGCTCATTTACCAGTCCACGGAGCGAAGGTTCGGTGTGCGCGATGCAGTACTCGATCAAAACCACATCGTACTAGATGGCATTGCAGTACCTGTAAAGTTGGACTTTGTTTAACTGATAAGTCTAATTGTTTTTACTCTTTTCATAAAATATAATATATGTACCTAAACTTACCTACCTTCCTAGTGGTTCCATGGCGGAACCACATCTTTTTGGGTTTTCTACCGTATCAAATTTTTTTTTTCTATAATGTATACCTTTTTTAATCCCTTGCAGTAGAAAAATAACCCTGAATTAAAAAAAAAAACTTTTATTTTATTTTTAATAATTAATTCAGTCCGCAAAGGGTTAATAATGGTATTGAGATATAATTGTTCATCGTCTACTGCTATAAATCCAAACTTTATCACAGTCTTATTATTACAAGAATGTGGATCAACCATGTTTCACTTTGGAAAAATTTATGGAAATTGCACCCTTGGTTGTAGTTGATTGTTGCTATCAGTTGACACGTTAAAAAGTGGTACAGTGGACATTAGAGTAGAATTTGAAACCAGTCAAAATATGCCAGCTGATACTTGTGCATTTACATGATAAAAAAGTTAAATACAATCCCTAAGTAACATTGTTAAAACATAGATTAAATCCCCCCCCCCCCCCCCCCCCCACTATAACTTTATCAGTTGTAAACAAAAGTATAAATAATCATAGACAGCATAGCAAGAACAGTGTGTATGTAGAAGCATATTAGAAACAAAATATTTGTTGTAGGCATTCAAGAGTTTCAATTTGAAAGGGTATTTCATTTTCATTGCAAGGAACTTTTCATTTTAAATACACAAACAAGGAAGGTTGTTCACAAATTTGTGCGCTAACCCATGGAAATTCAAGCGTTAAATTTTAAACTACGACAACATATAAACTATACCACCAATCATATACATGGTTTGGCTTGGGCCACACTTAGTAATGATGATGAGGATAACATAACAACAGATCAAATTCCCGAGCTATTAACACGGTTAATTGGGTCCTTTCCACAATGAACGGTGCTGGTAAGGGGACGTCAAAAGAAGAAGCGGTTAACCAAGTACCTGTTCAACAACAACCAAATTTTCGATTTAGATGAAGACCGGTGCTGCCCAACTGTTGCTACATTAAAATCTATTTTTAAGTCATATCATTGCACTAAACATGTTAATAATAATTTGAATTGTTCAATGGAAAGTGTCTACAACTTTTATTTAGAATTTAGAAGCAATTATGAGCTACCACCAACCCTAGCTAACAAAATAGAAGAAAAAACAATGCAACCAACAAATATCCAAATATCAGAAAATAGACATAACGAGGAACAAATAAAGAAAAATGAAGAACAAAACAAACGAAAACAACATAGTCCGCCAATAGAAAAATCAACAAAACAACCTAAACTCTTTGAAAACAGAACATCGTCTCCCTAAGTAACAGATATGAACTGCTTTCAGACTTTGAACCCGAAGATAGCGAAATAGACCAGCATACAATAGATAAATCAGAAGAAGAAACACAAACAAGAAACTAAATCCGAGAAAAAGCCAAAAGTACATTATCAAAAACACCACCAAAACAGAATAGAATAAACAAACCACCTCCAATAATCATCCAAGGGACAATTACAAACAACAACAATTATAAAAAATACAATAAAGAACTCAAAGAAATAATAAAGAAAAACTATACGATCAAATTTACCAAAAATTCTACAATTATATACGTTGACGACATCAATGATTATAAAACATATAAACAAAAATTGGAAGAAAAAACAGAAATGCAATGACATACCTACTGTACACAGGAGGAAAGGACGCACGCCTTTGTACTAAAAGGGCTGGACCATTTACCAGCACCAACGGATATACAAGAAGAATTACAACAAACCTATAAAATCAACATAAAAAACATTAATATAATGTTGATATTTGATAATCACCACAGCTGATTATAAATTGACAAAATTAAAAGAAATAAAATTCCTCAACTGTGTAAGAGTAACCAGGGAACGTCGCAGAAGTAACAACAACATCATTCAGTGTAAAAGATGCTGCCAATGGGGCCACGCAACAACCAACTGTCATCGAAACCATAAATGTTTAAATTGTGCCAAAAATCATCAAACAGTACAATGCTTAGACCCCACTAAAATTAAAAAATAGCTATATTAATTAAACACAATATACCTCATCATAAGATGCCAATCGTGAACACACAAATTAAAAACATTTCGATAAAAATTCACAATAATATAATAATTAATGGAAGCTACGCCCGCCCCTACTTACCTATGAACGATAATGATCTAAACAATATTTTTGCCCAAGGTAATAATGTTATCCTGCTCGGAGATCTAAATGCGAGACATTCTCAGTGGCATAATCGGCAAAATAATAGAAATGGACGTTTCATTCACGACTATGTCACGGAAAATAATATACAAATCTTAGCACCGAATGCACCCTCGCACCACCCTGTAAATGGAATGACGTCATCTTTTATCGATATAGTACTTAATAAAAATGTATTAAATCTCCCGGACTTGGTCGTTCTCGACGAACTTTCCTCAGATCACCTTCCTCTCCTCCTAGACTGGAAAGTCGACGTAGAGAGGGAGGAAGGACCTGACCAATGGTCATACAAAAATGTAGATTGGAGGCATTTTAAAACTTTTGTCAACACTGGCTTTCAAATAAATAACAACAACACAGCAATTGGACGAATAAGTTGATAAATTAACAAAATACCTCCGAACTGCACGAAATGCAACGGCCACACAAATACGGCCAAGACTAGCGGAAGATCGACTCCCCCAAGAGATCATAAATTTAAAAATAAAATACGTAAAAGATGGCAATGCCATAAACAACCGCAGGATGGCGCCAGGGTGCGTGCATTGCAGGAACAAATTCGATTAAATATTAACGCCCATAAAAATAAAACCTGGGAGGGTATCTTGCTGAATTTGCAAACACAAGACAACTCATTGTGGAAACTTACAAAAAGGCTTAAAAACAAGTTCAGCAAGATACCATCCCTGTCAGCAAATAATAATATTCAAACCAAGACACAAACAGCGAATGTTCTTGCAATGCACTTTGCACAAGTGCATGAAGGAAAACCAAATACTACGCCTGAGCAGGATAGAATAACAACCGTTACTAACAATACGGTGCGGCAAACCTATCCTATCCCCCCCCCCCCTCTCTCCTTAAAGCTGATTATACAGCCCAAACTACTCGCTGATATAATCAGAAAATTACCCAATAACAAGGCACCCGGGGAGGACAATATACCTAACATTCTGCTCAAAAATCTGCCAAGGAAGGCATTCATACAATTACTATTCATAATCGATGCGATAATTTTGTTACAACATTTTCCAACAAAATGGAAACAAGCAATTATAATTCCCATTTTAAAGCCAAACAAACAATCAACGTACCCAGACTCTTATGCTCGAATTCATAGTCGGTCGCTGCGATGCGATGTGCCAACGCTTCGCTGATACTGAGCGTTTCATAATCATCAATCAGGGAGCCGAGCCGCTGGCTGGAGAGTCGCCGGCAAATATGACTATTAAACGTCGTAAAAACATAGGGCTATTTATAATAAAAATGGCTGAAAATAAGTCAAGTGTGCTGTATACGGCAGAAGAAAAAGAGATTTTAACACAACTTATAATGAAGTATCCGATAATTGAAGAAAAAAAAAGTGATGCGACATCTATTAAAAGAAAAGAAGTTTGGGAAAAACTTTGTTCGGAGTATAGCACGTATGCGAGCAATACGAAGGTAGGTTATGTATTTGTTATTATACCGGTATTTTATAGTGGTAATATTTGTCTTTAAGTTTTAAAAATAGGCATTATGTAGGCATTATAATTTATGCGAACAAACTCATTTGCTCGCCAGAAATGTGTATTTTTACCGTCATTTTAGAACTTCCATATTTCAAAAATAAACTATCCTATTTTGATGCGCTTTTGATATAAACTGATCGAAATTAAATTAAGGATATTTTCTTTTGTTTAGAGAAGGATTAAGAATTAATTTTTTTCTCAGAGTAATCAAAATATCCTTAATTTATTTCGAGAAGTTATTGTAGTTACTGTTCATTAATAAATTAATGATTACCAAATTGAATTAAAATTTAACATCTAAAAATATTTAGACATAAATAAATAATGTTTTTTTAGAGGACAGTGATTCAATTAAAACGATGTTGGGACAAAATAAAAAGGGTACGCAAGCTAGATCTAGCAGCAGAGAGGAGAAATTATATGACAACAGGAGGGGGACCACCGGCTCCTGATAAAAAAAACACCCACCAGTGTCGACATGGCTGTACCTCATTTGAGCTACGAAGTTCCCAACTCGTTTGACAGCGATTGGTTTCTTCCTTCAAAATAAAAAGACTACAGCTATATCAGTAATTGATAGTATTGGAGATACTGTAGAAAACTCTACTGTTTCTTACTTGCCAGAGCCATCTACTACCATCGGTAAAATCAGTGACATTATAACCTAAATTCGCGTAGGTTATACGTGTTTTTATACCCGGCTAGGCAAAGGGTGACTTTGGGTCGTGAGCATAACTTTCTCTTACCTATATAGAGGTTTGGGCGCCAATCAAGTCTTCCTGTTTATTTATTGAAAAGTTGTACGGTCGTCTTCAGCAGACTTGATAAACTGAACGGAATAAAATGTAACACAATATTTTGAGTTAGACTTTTTTTTTTTTTTAAACTCAAAAAAAGGAATTTATATTATATATTATAAACACATATTACTTAATTAACAAAAATCTCCTTTGATGATGGATTTCAATGGTTTACGGTTTGATTAAATTATTTGAAATTGTTTAAAAAAGGTTATGAAAAAATTACAATATGTTGGGGGTCACATAAATAGCCTTAAATTTCGCACAGTATATGCAAAAGAAATATAACAGACTATAGGGGTACCTTGGGATAAATGCATTTATTCGGGGCTTACCTATTTCTGAAAAGTAAAGTTGTTACACGAGGCCATGATGTGCCTTAACCCTTTCACTGCCCAAAACGCGCGTAGCGCGTTTTATTGGACATTGTAAAATTGCCTATCGCGTTTCGATCGCTATGTATTTTAAACGCTGGCTAATCATTTGGGCACCGCGGTAAAGTTCTTCCGTTGGTCGGGGCATATAGCAAACATATAGGCCTCATTTGAAAATAAAATAATAGACGTCTGTGTCATTTTGAGGTTATATTTCTTGCAAAATAACAGAGTATTAGTCTGGTGGTGTTAAATTTGCCAAAAGGTAAGTGTTATTGAAATTTTAAAAGTTGTACTTAAGTTGTGTCAAGTATTTTTATTTATTGTTCATAAAAAAAATCAGTTGTTCATACCGAATTTTTAGTTTTTGTTGATATAAACATTGTTTTAAATTAAAACGCGCCTAGCGCGGTCGTGGCACTAAGAGAATGTTATGTATGAAACTTTGTTTTAGATGGATACAGCTGGACCGTCGAATACCAAAAAAAGAAAAAGAGCATGGGATATGAAACGGTCGTTAACGGATGGGGAATTGCTAGACATTTTGGAAAATTCTGAAGATGAGCTAGATAACCTGGGCTATAATGATAATGACGAGGAGCTTTTGAGCTCCGAGGAGGAAGAAGAAAATATTGAAGTGATACAAATAGGCGAAGAACCTGAAGGAACACAAGATAAAGAAAATATAGATGGAAATCAAATGGAAAATGAAAACCCCCCACCCACCACATTATTTGGGCGTTCCAGGTCATCGGTTTCAAGCATTAAAAAAATGCCTTTTACTGGTGTTCCTGGTTTAAAGAGCAAACCCGCAGGTAATGAGCCAATTGATTATTTTTACCTTATAGCCAATGAGGAGTTTTTTGATCTAATTATAAATGGTTCAAATGAATATGCGGTTGACATTTTAGCGCAAAGTACCGGTGTAAGCAGCCGTATAACCAGATGGAAAGACATTACTTTAGAAGAAGTAAAAATATTCCTGGGATTATTATTTCACATGGGCACTATTAAACTCAATAGGGTAAATGACTATTGGAAACAACATTTCTTATTTAACTTACCGGTCTTTGCTAAATTTATGAGTCGAAACAGGTTCCTTCTAATTGTAAGAGCGCTTCATTTTAAAGAAAATGAGAACATCCAAAGTCGTCTTTCAAAAATATCTTCCCTCTCAGACTTTTTCAATAAAAGAATGTTGGAAGTATATGCTCCTACTAAATCATTGTCCATCGATGAATCAATGATGCTTTGGAAAGGTAGACTGATTTTTCGGCAATATCTTAAAAATAAGCGCCACAAATATGGTGTTAAACTATATGTTTTAGCTGATCCTAGTGGAATGGCACTTAAATTTTTAGTATATGCCGGATCCGCCGATCAAGAAATAGGGGGAACTAATCATACTCAGAAAGTAGTTAATAAGTTATTGGAAGAAAAAGAAGATCTGGGATATTCCGTATACATGGATAATTTTTACAGCAGCGTAGGGCTTGCTGAAAAACTTTTGTAAAAGAAAATTCATACAACGGGCACTTTGCGAGCTAGAAGAATTGGTAATCCAGCGGAGGTTGTAAATAAAAAATTTAAACGAGGTGAATCCTTTTCTCAGTACTCCAATACAGGCGTTTGTGTTACTAAATGGAAAGACCGAAGAGACGTTTTAACGATATCAAGTGAATTTACTGGGGATATGATGGACTCAAGGACCAGAAGGGGAACTGAGATACAAAAACCGGAAATGATACTGGAATATAACAAATATATGGGAGGGATTGATCAACACGATCAAATGCTGGCTTACTATCCTTGTGAAAGAAAAACTTTACGTTGGTATAAGAAATTAAGTATCCACATATTTCAAATGATGATGATTAATTCCTATCATTTGTACAATATGTTCTCAGGGAAAAAACTTACACTTTATGACTTTAGACTTGAAGTAATACAACAACTCCTAGGAGGTGAGCCTGAAGAAATTGATGGTAAAAATAAAGATAAGATTCACTTGCCTGAAAACTGTCCCAAGGATGAAAAAGGAAAAACGAAACGTCGAAGATGTAAAGTTTGTTGGGAAACCGATAAAAAAAGAAAGGACACGATTTTCTATTGTTCCCAATGCCCGGAACAACCCGGATTTTGCTTGACACCTTGTTTTAGGAAATATCATAAATATGACTAAAAATAATGATTAGTAAAGCGACGCGCCTGGTGCGTTTTGGGCACATGGTATAATTAAAATTTTTACAAAAACCGTCCTCAGGTGCCAAGAACGCACCAGACGCGTTGGTTTTTTTTTTGAGAAAAAATGTTTGGTTCCGTATTTTTTTCCTTATAATAAAGATTTTGAATTCCTACTTACGTATTTTCTATTTCAAAAATCAAAATTTGTGATTGGGCACTGGCGGAATTAAATCATATTTAAGTGGCAGTGAAAGGGTTAACATGGTTATATATATCACAGTTTAAATTAAAAGGAAAAATTTATGTAATATTATTCAATATTATGGATTTTATACGTCTACTATAATGCATGAGAAAAATAGATCAATAAAAAATAATTCTTTTTAGTTACCGCTGAGACTTCCTTGTCTCACGCCAAATATGGTGCTTAAAACGCATCTAGCTGCAGCCAAACTTGCAGGTTACAGTCCTGGGCTTCTATGTAGAATTAAAATTAGCATCGTTAGGAGACGGACACCACACTAGGACATTTACACAGCTACTACTAAATAGACGCCTTGGTGAGTTAGTAGTTCATCTTCATACTGCTACTAAGTGGACACCTTGGTGCTTGGGGCCGATGGGACGTAGCACATGTCTAACTTAAAAAGCGAAGTTGGAGAGGTTGATACGACTTGGAGTTGCTTTGGCGCAATAAATTATTTTCAGAGCTAGGGGTTTTATGATGAAAACCCCTAGAGCAACCGCTGTTGGTAAAATTATTTAATGTAAAAAAAAATGAAGACAATGAGCGACAGTTCTTCCAAGTTAGGGGGAGAGCTTGAGGTGCGTAGCAGCCGGCTAACTACTCGCGACAGAAGGTCCCTTTTTGCGCCACCAGCTTAAGCTAGATTGAAGCTGGAAATCTCCCAGATGTTACGGGGATCCCCTTAACTTGAACTCACTGGTCGACACCACTGTATAATATTAAAAGAAATTGCAGCGAACTAAATGAAACACATATTGACAATTGATTGACTAGGCATTTATTTTCCAAAAATAAAGATAGAAATGACGGTGATTTACAAAGCCCAGTACTGCACTTTAAACTCAATGGTTAGGAAAAAAAATAAACTTATTGTCTAAACGATACCGTATGTGTGGATGATGACTACTCTTGTTGATGATGAAAACTGGGTGGATGGTGACCCAGTAGTAAAACAGGTGGTGTTAACCCAGTTGGCATAACAACAGGTAAGTTTTGACCCCGGTCGGAGGAATGTCTTTCTTTGACCCCGGTCGGAGGAACCCTAGGAATAAACATTCTCTAGTATAATGATATCAAAACAAACTAAATTAAATCAAAGCTAAAAGCATTTAAGATACTGTTACACAATCCTGAAGGGAAGCAAAGAGTCTAAAATATTATTACTCAAAATATAAAGCAAAGAAAGAATTTAAAATAAACAGTACCATCCATCACTGGCCATCATTAAGACATCTGACATGGCATAAGCAATAAAACTTTATAAACGCAAATAAAATAATTAATCTTAACACATTATCAAATTTAAAATAAATTAAACGAGGATCGTTATCAATCCCAGTATCCACAATCAAAATTGAAATTAATAAATAAACCACTGAGCAATATTAAGGTAAGCCAATCAAAAAAAATCAGATACAAAATATTAATTAAAATAGAATCACAGAAATTAATTAAGGTAAACAAAGCAAATAATTAACAACTAATATGCACTCCTGAAACAGCGTTCAAGCAAAACAAAAAAAGATAAGTGAATTTAAAGCCAAGGGCTTGAATGGTTTCCCCTATTACCAGGTAGTAATGACTATTGAAATTATAAAATTGAGCCTAGATGCCTCATTCAAATAAGTAAGAACTACTGCAGTTCATTCTATTATAAAATACCATGTTTAAAAATAAAAATCCTTATGGGACCTCGGAGGCTCGTAACCATTCTAATACCCCATTAATAAAGTAAGAATTAAAAGTAATAGCAACAATATTAATGCTGTTTCAAAACGGCATACCAAACACTGTAACAACTGACGTAGAGATATAACTATATACATATGTACGATGGGTAATAAGGCCAATACTTATTTAAAATCTAACACAACAAAATTCAGCAAAGCAAGGAACTAGTCATAATGAATTAATAAATTACTATTACATCAAAGCTACATAATATTGTCACTGTTACAAAAAAATCAAAACCGGAGAACTTGAAACAGAAATATTGGCCATATCTCCCCACGTAACATAAATCACAATTAATACATTGGCCCTCATGGTCATTGTTCACTATATACCTTTTTGCTTAATGAAGGAACCCTTAAATTTAAACTTAAAATTTCATATTGAGACATATCTATTCAAATTTATTATTTTCGATAATTAGTCTGTTCAGAGACATAATAGACAAAATGAAATTAATAGCTGGGTATTGAAAAATAACGATACAGGCATTAATTTTAGCCAGAGAGAATTTTACAGTAAAACACGTGGCGTGCGAATTTAAGGAAATTAATAATAACTTTAATGAAATTTAATAAAAAACCGAAATTAAGAAAACTAAAACCGTCGCTGAGTTAATTAAAAAAATATTATGCGAGACCAATGAACCGTTATTTAAAGCAAAATAATATGTAAGATAATATACCTTATAAGGTGGTCGAGGGTTATTTTTTTATTGGAGGTTCCAAAGTTCCAAAATGGCCCCCGTCAGAAAATGGTGGCTTCCTAGTCGAATCGAGCAGCCCACAAATAAATCCCAAAGGGAAAATATGTGCCACAATCCCAGAAAAACTGACACTTACTTAAACACTTTTCGAAAAAAACAAATCGCCTCTCGGCAGGGAATGTTTCCCAGGTGTTCCTCGAAAAACTAAGGTTACTAGTGAACTTGCTGACACTCGACTCTCAAAAGGGACGACTTATCGAATTCTTCCGACTAATATACTGGCCAATCTGAACAAAAAATGACAAACGACCACTTTTTTTTTAATATCTCCATGCTCCGATCCGGAGACACAAAGCAGAAAGTAAACCAATACAGGGCACATACCAAACTAAAGAAATAGAAAGCAACCGTGTTCATAGACACCCGATGTTGCGGATAAACTATAGTCGCAGCTATAACAAATTATCGATACTCTATCCACAAAAGAGAATAACATCGAAGGAGAATGAAATTGCAACAGTACTATACACCACACCAAAAACGAAAAACCCTCTCTTTTGTATGTACAACAAAATCACGATCTACTTTAGGCCGTACAGCACTTAAGAGCGGTGAAAGGAATGCAGCTAATCGGGTAGATAAAAATACCTAACCTCTGACCGCAATCAGCTGATTGTCATCTGAAATAAACAATGCACCCTGAGAGATGAAATTCCTAAAAACCAAAACAAGCAACACCAACCGCAGGCCGGAATCCCACGGAAAAGATACAGGTGAGTCTGGATTATAGTTGTGCAAAAGCCTACAGAGATAAATGGCCGTTAAATTAGAGAAAGAATGCATACAGAACTAACGGTCAATTTTCAGAGATGGCTTTAAAGCCTTTAGATGCCCATAACTGAGGGAATCAGTCCTGAGAACCCAAGATGAACCCAGAATGAAGTCCTACAACCAGTGCAGACTCTTCCCAAAAAGTATTACGCTAAACACAGCATGTGAGAGATATCTATCAGGTTTTACGAGGCATCCTGGAGACAAAACCCCAAAAAGTCAAGGCACATCAGGCGGTAACGTCAGGATGCAAGGTTAGTACTGCAAGCCTGTCACCGTATATCTATAAAGCTCAAAAGTTCAAGGCAAAATTACTACGAATAAATAACAAAGTATCTAGTGACTAAATCAAACCGTTACAAGGTTTAGTTGAAGGGCGAGATTGAGAAGTCGAGTTGAAGAGGTGAGGCCTGCAATGGAGAAAAAAACGATTCTGAGTGCCTGTACTCTTTAACGTTCACAAAACTTGGGACAGAAAGCTTCACAACAGGAAGTAATGAAAGAAAATATCAATTTTCTATTACCTTGGTTTTTGTGTGGCCTCATGGTTTCTTAGTTGCTGATAACGGTACGATAATACTGGTATTTTTTATATGGTATTAACTCTATAAAACTTAACAGCAAAAAGGGAGATAAAGATCTCGAATCACCTGCTTATATAGTCAGCTGTCACGGCTCTGTCAAGGCGTGCGCGAGCTGGAACTTTGTTAAGGAAATTGAAGTTAGACAGGAGAGACTGAAAAATTCCTGCTGGAACACAAACCTGCATCGAACCTTACTTTATTTTCGAAAATCCAACCTGAAAATAATACACACAGTCGAGAAATATGATTACCAGAACAAAAAAATAACATCTAGGGAATTTCAGCAGCGGAAGTTTAGTACCATTTCATTCGGAATTCGACAACGGAACAATATGTACCCGAATGATGTTGCGCCTTCCCTGCGTCACTGAGAAACAAAAGCGTGGCATGGCTTCTTATGTTGGCCTGTCATCACTAATCCTGGTTGCACCTAACAGATGTGCTAATGCCAATATTTGGAAACGATTTAGACCAATAACCTCGTTCCATTTTCAATCATAATAAACGACCTGGTTTTATATAATAAATTAGCTATAATTTTTGTTATTTAATTAGCAATGGTTGTCTGGGATTCTGTAAAAGAATATGGTAATCGATGGATCATTTTTTTTTATATGTATTTCCGGCGTTACTGAGATATAAAGTAAGTAAAGTGATTTTCAAGTTCCTACAATGTAAAGTTCTGTTTTCCCCAATTTAAAATTTAAATTGTTACAACATGACATATACAACTTTACGAAATGTTACAGCAGTTTCTGCTTCACCACCCCCTCAAAACACTATTTGCACTCCCAAAGCAACAGACTTCCACAAATTATTAAAAAGTTCATCTACAATAAGACAATCTGTGAATGTGAATAAGCTAATGGCAGTGCGTTTAAAGAACGCAGAAGCTGAAAACATGCAGGCTATTGAATATCAGAATTAAAATAGAGGAGGAAAATTTAAGGACAGCTAAGTTGAGAAGCAGAGCTGCGGAACTACAGCTAGAGATTGTAGAAATGGAATTAAAGACACCCAAGGCGAAGTATGACAAAATAAATAAATAAGTGTTAGGTTATTTTTTGTCCTTATTAAAATAAAAATGTTTGAAATGTACAAATTGTGTTTGTTTCTATTAGGTTATTGAATACAATGAGTTGTTTGTTGTTCCCTGCACTGCATTTGTTTTTCCCTACATAAGAAGATTTTCTCAATCACTTCTTTTTATTGAAAATTGTTAAATTTTTAGGGAATAAATTCGTATGTTCTCTAATCACAATATTAGAAACAGATCGTCAATGGCGTCGTTCGCCAATAGCCCAATATTATACATATAAGATTGCACATGCAACAATAATTGAACAACATCTTTCAGGTGTATTGCCTAAACATCTAGAAAGACAGGGGAAACGACGTTTCCATACTCCAAACAACCTTTCTATCGTATTGCGTGTACGTATTTGTGAACGGTTGTATCTGTTCTCCGCATTCGTATTGGGGTTTTGTAATGGTGTCATCAAATATGGTAAACAAGGATATCCGCTATCTCCCAAAAGGTACCTTCTTAAAGTTCCCTGTTCAAATTGTGTTTTTACGGAGCTATTGTTAAAAATAACACTATCATGTTCTCTACCAGGCCAACGAGCCACAATATCAAAAATTTGCAAATTCGGCCCACCAACTACTTGAACATTGATAGAAAACGTGCGCTTCCTATTTCTGAATACCTCAGCAAACTCTCCACCAGGATTCTTTATTGGCACATGTGTACAATCTATATAACCTGTAACATCTGGAAATTGTGCAATATCGTAAAATTCTTGTCGGGTAGCCCTTAATTCCTCTTCATTTCTTGGAAAATAAATATAACGTCGGCATTGTGAGGCAAGTTCTACAGATATTTTGTGCACACTTCTACATATCGAAGACTGTGATATACTCCTTAAATCACCACAGACAGTCTAAAATAATTTTTTTTGTGTAATCAATTAATTTAATTTACTTTCTAGTTTTACTTACCTGAAAGTTTCCAGTTGCATAAAAACGTAGGGTTGCTAGGAGCAACAAAATGGGAGGTAGTGGGAGTCCCCGATTATTTCTAATATCAGGCCAATTAACTAGGTTATATATAGTAGTCATTACAGTCTGTTTTGAGAAATTAAGTTCTTCATCGGAATACCAAAATAATGGATTTTCGGCGTCGCGTATATATCTTTTTGGAACACGAACCCAAAATGCATCTTGTAACTCATTAAAATCACGATTAATTGCATTTAGAATGTTAAAATCGCCTTACATTGTAAACAAAATTTATTAAAAAAGAATCAACAATGGCTGGCGGATCGCTGGAGATGCTCAACAGTAACTTCGACGAGCCGCTAGAAATAGTTCTATTGCCCTTGTCTCCTTCAGCAACGCGCCGACTATGAAATTCATCGTATCTTTGGCTTGCCGAAAGACGGCTGGCGGCTCGCTGAAAGACGACTATGAATTCCTCTGTTATAGACCAATATCATTGCTTAATACAATGTCGAAGGTCACCGAGAAAGTTATTTTGCACCATATTAAAAACTTAAATTTAGAAAAACATGTCTAAACTGAACAATTCGGATTCAAGAGCAAGCATAATACTGAAATGTTGATCGCCAAAGTGCTACAGGACGCAATAGATCACATGAACCTCAAACAGAGCACGGTTATGCTTGCTCTTGATATTAAAAAAGCCTTCGACACTGTGTGGCACGATGGATTAATATATAAATTACTGGAATATCATAATTTTCCCCTATTTCTCATAAAATGATTGCATTCTTTTATTAAAGGCAGAACTTTTCGAGTCAGAGTGGAAGGAGAACTGTCCGACCCGATGCCTATACACACCGGGGTTCCCCAAGGGGCGGTGTTATCAGCGAAGTTGTATAACTTGTATAATTCTGACTTCCCCTCCCACCCTAATACCCAACATACACTGTTTGCTGACGATGCGCTGATCTATGCACATTCATTCTCAGTAAATGTAGCAAACATGCATATAAAACAACACCTCCATAAACTACTGCCATGGATGCAAACATGGAAAATTGATTTAAACGCCTCTAAGTGTGAAACAATGGTTGTAACAAAGAAAATCACAGATATTAACATAAATATGCCAATTAGAATTAATAACACTCCTGCAAATCAAGCAAAGAAACTGAAATACCTTGGAGTGATAATAGATAAGGGACTATTTTTCAAACATAATGTGACAAATGTACTGAAACGGGGTTTCTTGGCGATGCAGAGCTTGTACTCTCTGCTATCGCCAAGATCCTGCCTTTCATCGACAAACATACTGACAATTTACAGACAAATAATACAACCAACTTTGCTATACGCTGCACCTGTCTGGTGTAGCATATCTGATACCCAGATGCTCAGGCTGCAGCGTATGCAAAATAAAATCTTAAGATGTGTCACGTCTGCAGGACGTTACGCGAGGATTGATCAACTGCACGATGTGACAAACATGTTAAGAATTAATGAACATATATATATAATATCTCAGAAAATTTTTACAGAAACAAACTACAACATACGCCACTAACAAGAAACATTACAAGGACAAGGGCGATACACGAGCCTAAACATAAGCCCCTGTAGGCCAGATTACAAATTAAAAAAATTTCAAAGTTACAACACACCTAGAGACACATGGCAGTAGTTTCTCCCCAAATCCCGTCCACTGTATTGCCAACTTAAAACATCCCACTTTTCAGAATTTTTCTATTTAGTGCTAATTCGAAAATGTAAATAACCTTTTAGAACACGGAACGAAAGAGCTGTAAATAAGAACGAATGAGGTGTAAATAAGTATGAATGAGAACGAATGAAAGCAGAATGAGTGAGAAACACACAAAAACTGTGATACCTAACACCTGATAATGATCATTACGTCACCATCAAGTCATATTCTTAAAAGCTGGTTTTTTGCAATTTTTCCAGTAATGACAAATTCAATAACGATACACACAGAACTCATTGGTACCATACATATTCCCGGTAGGGCACATCACTCAAACCCTAGGATTAACATCAATTCCGGCTCAGGTCCTCAGCCTGGCTGCGAGTCCCAAGTGGGGAGCCTGGAAACTCCCGAACTCGAAGACACAACATATTATGCTTTGAAATGTACATAAAATAAAAATTGTAATAGTCAAGTCTCAAAATTTATTGATATCCAATTTCCGATTGCTTTAAAAGATATTCCAAAGTTTGAATCAATGAATAACTTATCTATAAATGTTTTTTGTTTAAAAGAAATTAAGTATTACCCTTACGCCTCTTACACACTATACGGTTCTCATCGTGCGGCAAAAAACCGTGCGGCTGTAGAAGTGAAGTTTAGCATGGGATCTTTCACATTATACGGTGACGGTAAAATGCCGGTACCGTGTCGTGTAGCAGCCGTGTCTTGTTACTACTTTGGACGGGCGCCGTATGGCGCTTTTGACGCAGTGGCCTACGTGACTAAATGCATGCTTCCACATTTGACGGTTTTGAGTCGTACGGCATCGACAGCTACGTTGTATTGTTATTCATTTGTGTTTATTCTATTTTACTGTACTGTTAAACAATGGATCAAATTGATGCTGAAGTTTTGATAACTTTGGTAGAAGTAAGACCTGTTATGTGGGACAAAACTCTAGATGTGTACAAAGATCGGAATGCTACAAAAAATGCTTGGCGGGAAGTCTGTTTGGCACTGAACCAAGATTTTGATGTAATGGAAGACAAAAATAAAAATGCGTTTGGTAAGTATATTTTATATTTATGAAAAAAGTAAAAACCCGTGTTAATTTATATCTTTGACATCTGCCATGCCACGCTTCCAACATTTGTCATAAAAAATTTAGAAAGCGTGTTCCTAATGGTGTTTGCTGTCATTCCTCCTCTTATGTTAGCATCTCGGGGCAAGGCCTCTAAACCAGTGAAGGATGTGGTATCCTCAACTATAAATCCATCTCTATCACGTACAAAATTGTGTAAAACAATACAAGCTTTAACCATTGTTACTGCAAAATCTGGTTGTACATTTAAAGGTCGGTGAAGCAAGCGCCACTTATTGGTGAGAATGCCAAAAGCACATTCCACATACCTCCTTGCTCTGCATAACCGATAATTAAATATTCGTTTCTCGACTGTTAAGTGTGTTCCCCCAAAAGGCCGTAGCAAATGTTTGTGTAGTTGAAACGCTTCGTCTCCGACGAAAAAGTATGGTACTTTTGGACTTTCTGTACCAGGTAGATACATTTCGTCGGGCAATTCGTGAGAACCACTTTCTATTGACTTCCATAAACTGGACCGTTTAAATATTGCAGAGTCACAGTCTTTGCCATAACTTCCTATGTCGACATAGATAAACTTGTAGTTGGAATCCGCTACAGCCATTAGAACGACATAAAAGTATCCTTTATAATTAAAATGCATTGATCCGCTATTGAATGGAGCAGTAAGACGAATATGTTTGCCGTCCACCGCTCCTAAGCAGTGGGGGAAATTGGCAGTACTTTCAAATGCAGACGCAATTGATTCCCATATCTCTGTTGTGGGTGTTGGTATACATTCTTCTTGCATTAACGACCAAATTGCTTTGCATACATCATAAACTACTTTACTTGCCGTAGAAATCCCTATTCTGAACTGGAAATGTAAGTCGGTGAAAGAACAACCACTTGCCAGATACCTGAATAAAAACAATAATATTAAGATTTCTACGAAATATTTTTTAAACAGTTTTGTTAGTTGAAGAAATAAATAGTCCATGCTCGAAGTGGAGTTAAGAGTTTTGTTAGTGTTTTTTTTTTGTTTTAGGTAAAGAAGTAATACGAAGGTGGACCAATCTACGAGACTCCTTTGTCAAGTCGAATATAAAAATTCAAGGTACCAAAAAAAGTGGCTCAGCGGCAAAGAAAGTTAAAAAGTATGTTTATTCTGATCAATTGCAGTTTCTAAAAAAACTGTATGATGCTCGAGAGACGGAGGATAGTTTCCAATCGGAAAGTGCCGCCGGGCTGGAAGAAGATACAGAAACACAGGACTCCATTGAAAATATTGAGAATGCTTCTGAGCCATTTCAGACACTATCCACACAACTCACACCCAAAAACGTACGTCAGACAAAAAGCAGAAAACATAGAAAGCCCGATGAATTTGAAATGAAAATGTTAAAAGCTCTGGAAATTGATAAACCTTGCAGCAAAACGTCATTTTTACTCAGTCTCAAGCCTCATTTGGACAAATTTGATGAACAGGATTATCTTCAGTTTCAGATGGGAGTACTTAAAGTTATAGAAAATATAAATGAAAGAAAAAAGACAATATCAGCTCAACCTCCTCCATTCACACAACACATACCTTCCATGCCCTACAATCAATTTCATGCTTATTCTCATTCACCTATGCCCATGTTTCAAAATTATCCTCCTCCAGCTACACCAAACCCACGTTTTTGTTCTCCTCGAGAAGACTTTAACAATCCAAATGTTTTTTCTGCTGAACAATTACAAAGTCCTCGCAGTCGCAGTTGTTATCAACAGGAAAATAAAGTGCCACCACCGCGCCCATCACCTTCCACTTGTAGTAATGAACGCCCACCATCAACAATGCAGTTCTACCAGGTTTTCGCGGAAAGCCTTTCTTCACAAAGTGACAATGCAGTCAGTCCTGCTACAAATTCTTTAGACGATTCAATTGCTGATACTTTTGACTTTTCTTCCTCATGATAACATTAAGTAAAAAACAATAGAATAAAATCAGGATGTAATTATAAAAAAGAAATAAATGAATATCTTTACTTATAAGTATTTACTTACCTTAACGAGATAGCCAGCATTTCAACAGGTTGTATGCAATTTCGAAATTGTGTATTTTGGCGCTGTAATGCATCCCTAAGTTTTGTATGTAATTCGTCAAAAGATGTCATAGACATACGGAAATAGTTAAAGAATTTCTTTTCGTCATTTCTCAAATCTTGAAAGAGCGTATAAAATAATCCTACTTCCTCTCTCCTCTGATTAATGGGGTGAACCCAAAAAAGGCGATGTTTTACTCTTTTCCGGCGACGATACAACCACAGGCAATAATTTGTTTACGATTCATCTTGACACGCACATGAAACAAATTGAATAAAAATATTTATAACAGTAATTGATCACGGTAAAAATCCGTGCAATGTGAAAGCAACAATGTCACGGCAAAAACTCGTACGGTTTTTTGCCGCACGATGAGAACCGTATAGTGTGTAAGAGGCATTACTGTTGAGCCAAACTAAATTTCAAACAAAAATAAATTTGCTTTTACTATCGTGTAGTGCTTTAAATTTGAACAGTCAAACGAATGAACTAAATAAGCCTGTATTTCATTTTGCTTACATTAAAAATTAAGCCGTTTACTTAACAAAGAAACGGGGGACACATTGAAAATAAAAAATGGTTTTGCGATGTCTTAATAATTTATTTTGAAAAAACATTTAATTGATTGTAAAACTATGATTAATTTTAAAATTTACCTAAAGAATCTAAAAAAATTGTCAAGTTAAAAAAATTTTCACGAAAGTTGCCTGTTCCTTTTGTAATTTATGCAGCCTTGGAAAGGTCTTCTTGTAAAGTGTACTGATGTTCGTTCAACAACCAACGTAACAAAATCAAAAAATATAAAAAACATGAACCATTCAGCATGGCTTATTATTTAAAATGTTCTTATAATGCGTCACTGTGCAAATTTAGCTCACACACTGGTAAAGATTGTGTTGAATAGTTTGTTAAGCAGCTCGAAAAAATTGTTGAACGAGTAGAGTACGTATTATTAAACCCAGTTCCACTGAAACCATTAAATAAAGAAGAAAATAAGGCATATTATCGTTCCTAAACATGTAATATTTGTTTGAAACCTTTTTCAGGTGACAACGACTATCGAGCAATTGATCATTGGTCACCTTACGGGTATAATGAGAGGCCCAGCACATAATGCATGCAATTTAAATTATAAAAAAAATTTATGATCCCAGTGGTAATTCATAATCTCTCAGGTTATGATAGCCATTTTATAATCAAAGCACTTGCTACTCAAATTGAAGGGTCGATTAGTTTACTTCCCCTAAATAAAAAAAAATATATTTCATTTACTAAATATATTAAGAGTAGAGGAGAAGTGTGCCTTCATCCTTTGAAGCAACCACACGTAAAATCGCGTCAGCGCTTTCACCAAAATATCACAAAAAACCACATGTCGTCCACAGTCTGACGAGTACGGAGAGTTCCCAGGACACGTCGCCAATATTCGTCAATCAGTCTGACGAGTACGGAGAGATCTAAGGACACGTTCTCGGATATCCCGGTTTTTGCCTTTATGAAGGCATTTACCGGTGATCTAGAGTGACAAAAACATTTTCACTAATTAATTTGTCTTTTTTAGCGCTGTAATGCCAGCCAGACCTGGACAGCAGTGCTGAGAAGTCTGCATCATTCAACATCAACAAAATCCCGCCTAATACTGGCACCGCCCGCCCCGCGAAAAAATACCAAAGCTACTAAAATCCAAAAAAAAAACCCCACTCTCCAAGAAAACCCCCCTGACAAAAACTGATGACAAACTACGCTTCCCCAGAGGCTCCAGCCCGGCTAGCGACGCGTCATCCTCAAACTCAACAGAAGCGACAAAGGGTAAGCGTTTTTTCCTCCTTCAGGATCTCGAGGAAAAAACAGAAAGCCCTCCAACAAATACAAAAAAACCTCTAACGCAAGCACAAGAAACAATAGCCTTCAAGATCATGGAACGTGCTTTCGAGGAGAGAACAGCAACAGGCGTTCCAATGACCTCAGAGGAGATCGACGAGCTCTACAACTACCATTTAGAACAAAAGGAGACCCTATTCGCGGAATCCGAAGACGAAGAACAAAAAACAAATAAACAACAGACAACAATAGACAACCTCCAAACCCAAATCTCCGAGTTGGTAGACGCCATCGAGTACATGAAAAGTACTTACCTTCTCGAGATGGAAAGTCATCGCAAGATCAATGAAGAGCTCCTAAACAGAATCATCTGTCAGGAGCGTGAAAAAGAAGCCGCAGACAGTCAGATAAAAAAACCTCACAGACAAACTCTGCGAAAAAACACCCCGCCCGGCTCCTTCCAGGAGCCCCTCCCCACCGGCGAAAAAGCCGATGCCACAAAAAGCCCAAAAGCCCTCCCCTTCACAAAAAATAAACCAGACAAGATCCAGGAAGTCTTCAGCTTCCGAAAAAATGGATGCTGAGGATTTCCCGCCCCTCCTCGAAGGTCAAGGAAACCCCTTGACCAGCGCCCTCCCACAGCTGTCACTGAATGCGCCTAAAACGTCAAATCCGGCGTTAAAGGAGCATTTTGACAAGCTAAATCACAAACAGACAAACAACCTAAAAACAGACACAGTCCCCCCCATCATAATCCGAGCCACTGGAGAGTGGATGAAAACAGTCACGCTCATCAAAGCCAAAAACATCCAATTCCACGAAGCGGTATCTACACGCTTGGGAATCAAAATCTCACCAAAGACAGCAGAAGATCACGGAGGTATCACTCAGATACTCCGTGAGACGAGCACACCCTACCATACATTCTTTCTTCCAGAAGAAAGAATGTTAAACATAATCATTAGGGGGATTGACAGAGGCATCCCGATTGAAGCTGTAAAAGCGGATCTCGAGAGCCAAGGTTTTTCTCCCGCCCAAATTTACAGGCTCCGTCTGGGGGCCGCCAAAACCGAATGCCCTCTTATCAAAGTGCTCCTGCCGCAAAAGGACACAAACATCTACAAAGTCCAGTACCTCACCCACATGCGCGTTTCCATCGAAACGCAAAACCCAGCCAACAAAAGGCACGTAAACCAGTGCCATAAGTGTCAAAAATTTGGTCACTTAGCTGTGAGATGCTTCGCCACTCCTGCGTGTCACAGATGCGCGGGCGAGCATCTCTATACTGAGTGTACGAAATCTAAAGACCTCCCGGCCAAATGCGTAAACTGTGGCGGCGCTCATCCTGCCAACTACAGTTTATGCCCTCAAAATCCTCGAAACACTCAAAAACCACAAAAGAGTCCTCCAGCCCCGCCCACCCCCTCCCGAAAAAACATCTCAGACTGCAAGAAGGTGAATCCAAACACCTCCTACGCAGCAATGGCAACTCAGAGCCAAAAAACCCCAAAAATCCCTGAAATCACCTCCTTGCCCGAGTCACTTCTGACAGGTCCAGCAAACAGCCAGCTGTTTAGTCTGCTCCTGTTAGACTCCAAAGTGCTACAGGAGAGGTTTTCCATCCTCTCCACAGCACTCGAAAAAACCCCGGCCCTGCTAACATTGCTTCGGCAATAAAAGCAAAACAGGTCAAGACAAAAAACACACGCACTCCTTCTGAGCATCGGAAACTCAGAAATGACTTTCTGATGCTCTCATAAAACCCAATCAAAACCGCGCAACGACGCCAAGTAAAGAGACTTTATTTACACTCCAAGTTCAGCGATGCATTGTTCTCGCCCTGAAATAGTGGGATTAACCGTCTCGTAAAGGGCCAATGGGAAATACGAGAGGCAACAATTGTAACTACTCTTGGAGTTCAAAAACACTAAACACAGTAAAACACACTCACACATACAAGCACACTACACCCAAAATGGAGTCTCTGAACTGGCAAAAATCTCAATAAAAAACGCACACATCTTCCTCCCGAGCATCAGAAACTCAGAAATGACTTTCTGATGCTCACACTAAATCAATCTTAAGCGTGCAAGGACACCTACCGGTGTCAAGCACATACTCATGGTGAGTTTTAGTCGGTAGGCGGCAGTCCATTCGGACTGTCATTAGCCAGCCCGACACTACTTCTGCATCCTGCAGTCGTGTCTGTCAACAGATTTCTCATCATATGTCCAAAAAAAAAATATATATTAAAAATTCTAAGGTGTACTTGCGTTTTCTGGATGGCTAGCAGTTTGGAAAAATTGTCATCATATTTAGACAATAATTAAAAAGTAACTACAAGAGACTATTATTCAGACAACTCCAAATTTAATTTAGTAACGAGAAAAGGTATATTTCCTTATGAATATATTGACTCTTGGAATAAGTTGCAGGATACATGTTTACCACCTAAAGAAAAGTTTTATATTAAAATTACTAAATCTCATCTTCAAATCAATCAAATCTCAATCTCAAGTGAAGATTACAATCATGAATGTAATGTGTGGAATGTGTTTAATCTTTCAACTCTTCAAGAATACGCTGAATTAGTTTAAAAACTGATGTCCTGGTACTTGTAGATGTCTTTGAAAACTTTAGGAAAATATGTTTAAGCACATATCAATTGGACGTACTTTTATATTTTGCCGCTCCAGGATATCACTATGATTGTATGCTAAAATTCAGTAAGGTAGAACTAGAGCTTCTAACCGATATTGATATGATAATGTTTATAGAGAGGGGTATTAGGGGAGGAATTTCCCAACAGATATGGCAAAGCTAATAACAAATACATGGGATCTGATTATAAACCAAATGAACCATCTTATCTCATGTATTTGGATGTTAACAATTTATACGGAGCTGCAATGAGTTATCCTCTACCTTCGGGAGAATTTCAATGGATATGTGCTGATGATATTTATAGGGAGGGTGACATATTTAATATAGGTAATGACAGTGAGTACGGTTATATTTTTGAAGTTGACCTTCATTACCCTAAACACTTATTTCAGCTTCATAAAGATTTACCATTATGTCCTGAACATTTAGTACCACCTACTTCAGCATCGAATCTTCCCAAACTTTTGACAACATTATACGACAAAAAAAATTATATTGTCCATTATAGAAATTTACAGCAAGCATTGCAATTTGGACTTAAAATTATTAAGGTGCACAAGTGTTGAAGGTGTGAAAAAAAAATAACTATAAATTATTGAATAATGCTGTATTTGGCAAAACTATTGAAAATGTAAAAAACACAGGGATGTAAAGTTGGTTACAAAATCGTCAAGGAAATTTGGAGCTAATTATTATAGCTGTGTTGTATTTGCTGAAGATATGGTTCTTATTGAAATGAGTAAACTAAAAATTAAATTTGATAAAGCAATTTATGTTGGAATGGCAATATTAGATATTTCAAAATTATTTTTATCCGATTTTCATTATAATTATATTAAAAATTAATTTAGCTGGTGTTCAAAATTATTGTACACTGATATAGATAGTCTAATATATCATTTTTATGTTGATCATATTTATGATTACATCAGACAAGATTTCATAAATTTGATACATCGGACTATCCTAAAAATAACATTTACAATATTCCACTTTGTAACAACAAAGTGTTGGGTTTAATGAAAGATGAAAACAATGGAGCTATAATGAGTGAATTTATTGGTTTACGTTCAAAAATGTACTGTTTCAAATTATACAAATCGATTGAATATATTGCTGACAAAATTGAAAAAGTTAAACGTATCGGTATTCGAGAAATGTTTATGGAAAATTTAATATTGAAGTTCGGTGGTACTAAAAAAGCTAAAGGTGTCCAGTCGTCAGCATTAAAATTTATTTCCTTTGAAGAGTATTACGAATATTTATTTAATAACACAAGTTTGGAAGTATCCCAAAATTTAATTAGATCGGAAAACCATGATGTGTTTTACAATTCAACAAACTAAAACAGCAATAAGTCAATATGACGATAAAAAGAATTGTGAATTACGTTTATACCGATACCGTACCTTGGGGCTATCATGATTAACTTGTTTCTTTAGTCAAAAATAATATTATTCTTTTTATAACGAGTAATCGGCTCCCCTTACAGAGGTGGCAATCCATCTTTACGGATATAGAGAGATTTAAATATAGCAGCACTTCGAAAATGTCAACCACAACAATAACAAAAAAGCCATGTACTAGAGTAGTACACACTTCCAGACCAAAGGAACCATATGAAAATGTTATTTATGCTATGGGAAACTTAATTTAAGTGGATTGTGGCTGTCAAAAAACTGTATTTGTTCACATGTCAGTGTCACCAAGAAAAAGCAACTCGCCTACAGCAATATATTCAAAAAGAATACCACCATTAAGAAATTACTTTTAGTATAGAACAAACTTGTAAGTTTGTTGTTTTATTTTTTTTTATTTCTTTAAACGAGATGTGTCTGATAACCGTACCCCATATCTATAATATATATTTTTTTTTCTCAGAAATCAACAACAACAAGCTTCCAACAACCACCTCTACCAATGTAGACGGTCCAGCGATGCTAGTTATTTTACAACTAGAGGGGAACAAGTCGTCTTACAATTATGTAGATCAGAGGTTTGTGAGGTTATGTGTGGAGACCACTTGACGGACCGCATGTGTGTAATGGACTTGATTCATGACAACTGCTACAAACCATCCTTAAAAAGCCCATTCAAATCGAAGTTTTAATTATTATTATAAATAGAAAAATAAAACATATTATAAAATATTATGACTTTTTATTAAAAAATAATTTAATCTTTTCTACAACAATAATTATACCAATGATATAAATTATAAACGTTTTCTTTGGCACAATTTAGGTGATTATTATAATGTTTGATTTATGAGACAATTTTGTGTGATAAACAAATATAATTATTATAATTATTTACCGCAGTATCCTAATATTCTTATAATTTTTGTAACTTTAAACATTTTTAAAATTTTATCAATTTTATCGTTGTTTAACCTTTCACCTTATAAAAAATAAACAGACTTCAAGGCACCACTGTTGTAACTTGCAAATTGCAATTTTTTTTTGTAGGGAAATGTTGAGTAAAATACCGTTTTATTTTAGACATTAGCTTTATGTATATTTTAATAATAAAATTATTTTATAATATAGTCTTACACTATTTACCTCTCATAAAAAATTTAAGAGATGAGATTGGTTGCAGTATATATTAGTTATTTCAGTTCAATAAAGTTTTAATTTTTCAACTAACAAAAGAAAAATGTGTAAGTGCAACATGGCCAGTATACCATCGACAATCCTTATCAAATCTCTCGACCAATTAAATTTTCCTATTGATATGGCATTTGTAGTTATGAAGGAACTCTTCAGTCTCGATCCGCGCTGGCCGTGAAACGCACGTTCGGTATCGGCGGCATTTTTCGGAGTTCTTATCAGCTAATCTGACTTTTTTGCTACCCGCTGGGTCTCGCTTTAGTGCATACTGTTGATAAATTAATATAAAATGATTCTGGTTTAACAAAATGGACACTCCCCCACCAGGGGATGATCCCGGCGGGACAGATCCCTATATTAGTGATATCACTGACCAGGAAATAGCTATTGATGGATAACAATTGAAGGGCTTGGTGCAAAAACCGGTCAGCTCCACTTTTTACCGAAAATTAGATTATAAATGAATTTTAGAGTCCTTAGCATGCTGCATCTTTTGCAGTAAAAAGCAAACAGCTCCATGAATTATAATGAGAATTATAACTGTCGATGGAACTGCACCAATATAATTTTTGGTCAAGAACCGGCCAGCTCCGGAGCTGTCTGTTTTTTGCTGCAAATCATAGATGGAGCTGGCTTCGCGACTTTTCATGCAGAAGCATAGGGTGGCGTGATCTTGTTTAGCTCAGTCGTTTGTTGTTTGTTAAACTCGAACGTGCGACACTTCTAGTTCTCACAAAAGTTTGTTTACTTTGTCAACCAGACTCGGGTTTTTTAAAATTATGGATATTACCAGCAGTGAATCTGAACCCTTCCGAGATAGTGGCACTGAATACATTCCATCCGATGAAGAACAAAACCGTGCCAGTGTGCTTGACCAGCCTGGAACAAGCGGAAAAAAATCAAAAAAGAAAAATTAGAACACCTAGTACATGGAAGCGTAATATTATAAAAAATAAGAAAGCTAGAGGCGAAGAACACGTCAACTGGAAAAATAAAATAATACCCCCACGAGTGATTGGACCAGATTGTCAATGCAAGTACAAGTGTTTTTCTAAAATAAATTATGTCCAAAAACAAACTATTTTGACACAGTTTTGTAACATCGGGGAAAAACACAAACAGGACATTTGATTCTTTTAATATACCTATATGACTGAAATACCCTGTACCCTGTCGAGTGTTTACTTTTTTGTTTTCAGATTCGTATTGGTACCGAAGCATACGTAGTATGCAAAAAGGTTTTCTGTTCTTTTCATGGGATATCAAAGCATCGTGCAAACGGCGTTGCGTCAAACCTGAAAACCGGAGATTTAACGCCGAAGCACGATGGACGCGAAAGACATAGAACTAGAGCTAATAAGATAAGCTGAAATTCTTGCTCAGATCGATGATCATATTAAAAGCTTTCCTAGACGGCGCTCACACTACAGCAGAAGCGACAATGAAAAAAGATATTACTTGTCTTCGGAATTAAACATAACAAAAATGTATAGGTTGTACCTTGCTAAATATGAGCCAGAGCAGTATAGACTCTATGAAGATGGAAAGGACCTGAATCCAAAAGTTTCCCATAATTTTTATTATAGACATTTCAACTCTAACTACAATATAAGTTTCGGACAGCCCAGATCGGACACCTGCCAAAAATGCGATAAGTTAGAAAAGAGCATTGTAGCCGAAGAAGACCTAGAAACAAAGGCCAAGTTGCAGCAAGAAAAGTCTCTCCATTTGGCAAAATCAGAGTCATTTTACGCCGCTCTTAAAGAAAAATCTGCCCTTGCTAAAATTGAAGAATCTGTTGAGGTACTCTGCGTTGACTATCAGCAAAACATGCCCTTGCCACACATTCCATCCGGAGATGTTTTTTTATAAAAGACAGCTGTGGGTTTATAACTTCTGTATTCATTCAGGAAAAACAGGTGAAAACAAATTTTATATGTACGATGTTGCAACGATGTTGTTAGTTTTTTGTTACATTATTTGGAAAATTTTCTTTTACCGACTGTTCGTGAGCTATATCTGTTCTCGGATAACTGTTTTCACAAAATAAAAATTCTGTACTTGTTCACTTTTTACATACCTTTATCAATACTACATCAAAGAATATTAGGCTAATCGTGCATCAGTTTCCGGAACCAGGGCATAGTTTTTTACCTTGTGATCGAGCATTTGGACTAATCGAAAAAGAAAAGCGTAAAAAAGGAATAGTTTATATACCTAAAGGTTGAATAGATTTGGTAAAAAACACATCTAGGAAATTTACTGTAGTAGGAGTCACTCAAGACATTATTTTTAACTTCTCTGAACATTTTAAAACTTTTCTAAAAAAATCAGTTAGGAACTCTAAAAAAGAAAGGTTTTCCATTTCAAAGTATCGTGTTTTCAAGTATGAAAAAACTAATGTTGTAAAGTGCAGTATAACAGCTGGCTTAACATTATTTTCTGAATTTGTTTTAAAAAAATCATCGGCTTCATACTCATTGCCTTTAGAGAAACTTTATAAAAGTTATCCCCTACCTATTAACGAAAAGAAACTTGAAAACGTTCGGTCCCTAGCTGAAAAGTATGTACCTAAAAACGATCAGTGGTATTACGATATTGTATTTAATGCTGTTGGTCCAGAAATACGTCAGGAGGACCGGGAAAGCGATGATGAAGACGTAGAAGTTGAAATGTTTTAAACTTGTTTGTATTTTTTTCAGTTTTTTCTAAAATAAATTAGTTTTTTATCGTGTAATGCGCATTTTTATTAAATTTTTTGTCAAAAAACAGACAGCTCCATATTGAAAAAATGCCGTTTAACAAAAAAATATGCATTTTTTCAAGTATTTTTATTTAAATAATTGTCTCCTGTAACGTTTCCCATAATAAAAAAAGGTCAAACTTATATATATTTTTCTATTGCAAAAAAAAAGAAGTTTTTTGTTAATACTGTAAAATTTTAAAAAATGGAGCTAACCGGTTTTTGCACCAAGCCCTTCAATTAGAGTTATCAGGTAAAAAACAACAGGAAACTGTTACAGAAAAAATATATACATCATTTAATCAATTTATTGACAAATACGACGCCAATTCCATTTTTGTACACGTGGAACGTATCGGAGAAAGTGCTAACTTGGGGAAACTTCATCCGCTTCGTGTAGCATACATTCTACGGAAAAAATTGAATACAAAAAATATTCTAAACATTAAAGAATTAGGGAAAAACCGCGTCAAAGTCATATTTAATAATATAGCAGACGCTAATTCATTAGTGTGTAATAAAAACCTCGCTGAGGAATAACTTAAAGCTTATATACCTAGGCATTTACTGCAAAAAAAGGTTTAATTCGTGTAGTCGATACTTTTTTTGAAGATGATTACACAATAACATTAATTCCTCGTCTCCAGTCATTGACATAAAAAGACGTACCAAAAATATATTAAAGGATGGCAACTTTATTTCGGTTAAGAGACAACAGATTGTACTCACATTTGAGGGTAATTGTTTGCCGGCTGAAATTGAAATAGACTGCGTTATTTTTCCCGTAGAACCCTTCTACGGTAACGTTATACAATGTTACAAATGTCTCAATTATGGGCACACTGCTAAGCAATGCCGCTCTACTTCTGTACTTTGTATCAAATGCTCAAAAACTAAAGAAGATAATTAATCACTCTTGTATGCCCATGGATAAATATTGTTTCCATTGTAAATCTAACAACCACCCATCTAATTTTAAACAATGTCCGTTTTTTGAGAAACAAAAGCAAATAAGAATAACAGTGATAGACCATAACTTAACTTTCAAAGGCGCTAAAGAAGTTTTTGAAAAATCATACACAGGTGTAACAATATCCAACAAATTTAATGTTTTATCTGAGGCTAATTATAATGCAAATTTTCCCATGCTAACTCAGCCACATAAGAAGCTCTCACTTAGCCAACCCCTTCGCCAAAATAATAATAATTTTAGTTTCTCTTCTCAGCCCAGTACTTCACGTACTGCTCTAACAGCAACAAAAAAAGGAAAATGCAACCCGCGACTCCTCCTAGTCCCATGTATCCCTTTAGTTTTGGACCCTCGTCACCCCTTCCTTCCAACCCCAAAATTCAAGACTTTGAAACAGAAAAAAGACAACTTCTAGAGCAGATTACCACCTACGTTCATGAATTAATCGGTAAAATAGGCAATAAACAGCTCGATCCTTAACCTAGAAGATGTGAAAAACGATATGTCGGCATTAGTAAACAAATCTTTTAATACAAAACACAATGTTCAACAGTCAAAAAAACAACTTTAAAATAATGCAGTGGAACGCTCGTTCTGCTGTAGCTAATAAAGTTAGTCTAAACAATTTTTTACTACTCAATAAAATACATCTTGTTCTTATAAGTGAAACCTGGTTTAAACCTGGATCTTCCCTTTCTTTTAAAGGTATAATCTGGTCCGCGTAGACCGTGCAGATGGTAGAGCTGGAGTTGCAATTCTGATAAGAAATGATTTTGCTTACACAGAAATCAAACTTAGGAACAATTTTAACCAAGGTATTTGCGCTTGCGCAGTTAAAGTCTTGATAAATTCAAAAAATATTACTTTCATATCGTCTTACAAACCTCCTAACGTAGTTTGTAATGTTAGGGATTGGAGCAATATCTTATCGCAAGTTTCGCCCCCCTACATTTTTGGAGGGTATTTTAATACCCACAATAGACTTTGGGGTTCCCACAGGAATGATGTCGTGGGTAATCAATTGCTTCAAGTTCTAGATGATTTCAACCTTGTAAATTTAAATAATGGCTCTAACACTAGAATAACTCGTCCTAACCAAGAAAAGTCCGTCGTAGATCTGTCTTTTTGTACAACAAACATAGCAAATAAGTTAGAGTGGAGTGTTCACGATGATACACTTGGATCAAGATCATTTTCCAATTTTAATGACTTACGAAACAAACTTGAGTAACTCCAACACAATTATTCCCAGTAATAAATGGAATATGAAAAAAGCCGATTGGTCACTGTACTCTCATCTTCTAGAAAGAAAATTCGAACAGCTACCTCGGTTCGCCAACGTTGAAGATATGTACGACTATCTATATTCTTGCATAGAGGAGGCTGCTAAAAGCGCCATTGCACAACACAAACCACATACCGCCAGATCAAGATTGCCCCCTCCATGGTGGGACTCCTTATGTGATACCGAGAAAAACAAGCAAAAGGAAGCCCTTAAAAAATACAAGCAGTTCCCCACTGACGAAAACTATCTTAACTGTCTTAAAACAAACGCCCTAACTAAGAAAAATCTTAAAGAAAAAGCCAGAGCAAGTTGGATTCAATGGTGTTCCAGTCTCAATAAAAACACACCATCCTCCAATCTATGGGAACAAGCGAAAAAAAATGCAAAGGAAAAACTCCTCCTCCTCTAGCAGATACCACTTTCTATGCAAACCATTCCTCATTTCGGAATTAGAGACTGCCCTCAATGAAAGGCCCTGCACTGCCCCTGGGTATGACGATATTAAGTACCCCATGATCTATCATTTGCCCCTAACAGCAAAACAATTCTTATTGCATATTTTTGACTATGTTTACTATTATGGACTTGAAATTAAGCATTTTAAAAAAACTATTATAATACCTATTCAAAAACCATCTAAAGATCCCAACAAAGCGTCATCATATAGACCTATACTGCCGTGCTAAGACAAGAGGTCATATCTGCAAATTTTGTGTTTTTTACTTTTTGGTATATATGGATACTAAAACACGTTTTTTATCCTTGTACTAAGTTAGAAAGTCCTATCTTAATTCTAACATTAGAATACATGCCTAAAATTATTGTCCTATGTGAATAATTACCCATGAGTACTAATTCAAAATGTCCCATTTGACTTCTACTACGATAGATTGTCCTTTCTACGCAGTTTATTGTACTTAGGACTTTTAAGTCTAGCATATTGCTTTATAAAATTTACCGACTATACAAGAAAGTCCCAAGTGCTGTATTTAGGACAATTCAACTTAGCAGTGGGCGTTGAATGCAACCAACATTACTAGGACATGTGACACCAAGTTACACATAACCTCAAACATGTTACTTGTAATTCGCGGTTTAGTCATTAACAGTTCGTATTAAAAGTCTTCTAAATAAGCAGATAAAACTTGTGATAGATATTTGTAAGCTTTGCAATGTCCCGTGGAAAACATTTAGTTTCCCTTGCGCTAAACATAGAGCTACAGAATAAAATTAACATAGTGCGAAATGAGTTAAAACAAGTGGCTAATAATAATGCTAGTTGCATAAAAGACCAAGATTATGTACCTGAGTGTGATAGTGGTGATAGTAGCGAGACAAGTGGGTCAAGTGACAAGATTGTTCCTCAACTTAACAAATATAACGTAAATAAAAAGATTAGTGTTTTATCAAATGTACTTATCCCTTCAATGTCATTCTCTCAACATATTAGTCCGAAAAATGACAATACTTGTATAAACTCTTCTCAAATCACTGATGTAACTGTGAATAACAGTAGCTTGCTTACTGAAACTGAACGGTATATTCAAACAGATATATTAAATCAAATAGTCAATAAGGCAGTTGAAACTGCTGAAAATAAACAGTACACAAAAAAAGGAGAGATACGGAAGAGGAAAAAATTCGATGTTGGGGTTGTTGCAAGGAAAAAGCAAAAATTGGAAAAGTATATCGAAAATCAGAATGTTAAAGCTCCTTGTAGCTGTAAGTTGAAATGTGTAAATAAAATACCCCTTGAAAGACAAAATGAAATTAACACACAATATTGGAAACTGTTGAAAGAAGAGCAGAAGCTATTTATGTTTAATTGCATAAAGAAAAATAACAAAACAAGGAATACTTGCAAGTCTAAAAATAAATCCAGTAGAATTTATACTTTTAAATACTATCTAAAGTATGAAAATCAAGAAATAAATGTCTGCAAAGTATTCTTTTTATCTACATTTGGGTATGAAAAACAAAACGACAGAATTCTAAAAAATGTACGTAGCACGAACACAAATTTATTATCTCCTAAGCCAGATCAACGACGACATCCTTCAGCCAAAAAAGTGAATAGAAATGATATAATTGAACATATCAATTCGTTTAGACCCACTATTTCCCATTATAGAAGAGAACACGCTCCGGATCGTAAATATCTTCCTAGTGATATATCAATCTCTTTAATGTATAAAGATTTTAAAAATAAACATCCTGGTACAACATTTTCATACGAGCTCTACAGAAATGTTGTTTCTGGTCAAAATATATCATTTGCCAAACTAGGGCATGAAGAATGCTGGGAATGTGAGTGTTATGGATTGCATAAGCAAGTTGAAATCATGATAATGATGCCAATTGCGACATATGCCAAAAATGGAACGTTCATAAAGAGAAAGCCATTAATGCTAGAAAAGAATATCAAGAAGACGCCGAAAAACCAAAGGCCACCGACGAACTTATCATATCAGCTGATTTACAAAAGGTAAAATAATTAGGTAGGCTACACTTTTCCTAAGTTCTTATAACTTTTGTTTATTTTTAGGTAATCATGCTTCCTCGTTTGGAAATGTTTAAAGAAATCATTTTCACACCTAGGATAGTTGTCTACAATGAAAGTTTCGTGCCCATTGGAAAAAGGTGCAAAAATATATATGCGTGTGCTATAATTTGGCATGAAGGAATTGCTGGGCGATCAAAAGAAGACTTAATATCAACCTTTTATGCGTTTTTTCTTGCTAATAGAGATATGAAAAAAATAACGATTTGGTTGGACAATTGTTCTTCCCAAAATAAGAATTGGACGTTGATAAGTTTTTTCATATATGCTGCTAATTCCTTAGAAATTGCCCTTGAAGATTTGGTCATTAAGTACTTTGAGCCTGGCCATACATTTATGGCAGCGGACTCATTTCATCATCAGGTTGAATTGTCCCTAAAGCGCAAGAATAAAGTTTATGATTTTGATGATTTCTCATCAGCAGTTAAAGAATCAAATTCATCAAAAGTAACTGTTATTGAAATGCAAATTGGACAATTTTTCAAGTGGATGGACTACACTTCCAAGTATAAATTACAGCGCCTCGCTACAAGAGTTTATCTTAGAGACATTGTAGCACTTTCCTTTAAAAGAGGCAGGAAGGTTTTCTCCTTTAAAACCGAATTTAAAAACGAATTTGAGGAAGTGAAGGACATTTTTAACCCAAAGTTTTTGAAGGGTTCATTGAAAAGGGGTGAACAACGTACCATTTGTCGAGGAGTCAATCAAGAAAGGAAAACAACTTTAATTTCCAAGCTTACATCCCATATCCCTGCCAATCGACTAAAATTTTGGATAGATTTGCCAGTCAGCTCCAACACATATGAAGAAGTGGATGACTAGTTTAACAAGTATTTATACCGCTTTCTTGATTATACTTAATCTTAATTTTGTTAATAATATGTAAAAATATTAAAAAGTTTGAATAAATAAATTTGTTGACTTTCTTTGTAAACTTAAAAAATTACAGGGACAAATTTTTTTTAATAAAAATATAGCATTTATACTTAACTAAATAGTCCCATATGCATAATTATCAAATATCTCTTAAACTAAAAAGGTAAAATATAAAATAAGATTAGCAAAACAATTGTATATATTAAAACTATATAGAAGCTAAAAGTTTTAATCGTAAAGACAATATATAGAATCTATAAGAGAGGAAAAATACTAAAACCTAATTATCTTAAAACGCTTATTTTGTAGATAGGACCTCTTGTCTTAGCACGGCAGTATAACCCTCTTATCTTACGTTCAGAAAACCCTGGAAAGAATGATAAAAAACCGTCTAGAATGGTGGCTAAATAATCATGAACTCTTGCCGGAGAGCCAGTTTGGTTTTAAAAAAGGGTTTGGTACTCATGATGCACTGGCTACACTAGTAACAGATATTCAAATCTCTTATAGCAACAATGAATATATGCCCTCACTTTTTTTTGGATATTCTGGAGCGTACGATTCAGTTAATCTACAGATCTTAGTAGATAAATTAATAACTAATTTCAATATCCCGCCTAACATTGCTTATTCTATAACGAAACTGTACTCCTACAGACTCATTTATGTCCGCGGTAAAAATAATAACTCACTTCTTTCACGAAGAAGTCCGAGATTTCAAGCTCTCGATTACTTAGGCCATCGGGAGCAAAAATCTCCATGTAAGCCCGCTATACATTACTACTTACCTCTCCTTTTTGTTAAAAGTAAATGTTACGCTTACTACCTTTCCTTTCTCTAGATCACCACCACCACAACCACCGATTTACATTTAATATCAGGGTGGAGTCAATTTATTTAACACATATTTTAATAGAGTAATAAGTGTGTTTACTCATATTTGACATGATATGTAAAGTTGTAACAACCTATTATAAAGACTATGATGAATGCACACTCTATAGTATGTGGATATTTATGGGATAGAATTATAAATGACATTTGCATACCTGTAAACATTAAATCTATCCATTGTCATCAGTGTGGTTCCATTAAACTATTTAAACATAAAAATCAACGCTTTGTGCATATAATGTAATCACACTAGAGGATAATGAAGATAATATTAGTAATAATGATAGACCTCCAGTAATTTTAGCTTCTACATTTACTAGATCCAAGAGAAGATAGTTTTGGAACATAATGAATAATTTAAAGAAATTTTATGATAGATATAGTAATTGAATAATATATATGTAGGGGGAAGCGGGGCAAGATGACGAAACGGGCAAGAAGACGAATTGAATTTTTGAAAGAAAAGAATAACAAATTGTGGTGAAAATAAATGCAAGAATAGTTATTTATTTAATTTATTTAGGTACTTGTGGAGATCTAAATATAATAAACGTAAGTTATCCCTTAGTTTTATTTAATTATTTGTTTAAATAATTGTTCTTAAAAAAGTGTTACAGGGGGCAAGTTGGCGGAGGCAAGTTGACGAATTCGTCATCTTGCCCCACAGATAGATTTAAAATTATTTTAAGTTATTTTTTATTTCCAGATGGTAAGAAATTATAAAAAACAAACCAACAGACGATCTTGGTCGGAAGATGTGCTTATTGCCGCAATGCACTCTGTTTTAGAAGAACATAGTGATGTTAATGCAGCCAGTCCTGCATATGGGATCACAAAGGCCACACTAAGAAGATATATTGAAAAAGATAAAAACAAAGGCCCACTTCCAGTCAGTGGTGGAAGATTTAAGAGAACCTTCTGATGCTCAAGAGAAGCAGCTCATAAATTACATTAAAAATCTTAATTTACGAGCTTTTGCCCTAACCTCTATGGAATGTAGAAAATTAGCTTATGAATTCGCTGAATTAAACAATATAAACCATCAATTTGGCGCAGGGCCAAAATTAGCAGGGAAATACTGGCTAAAATTTTTCATGGACAGACATAGAATAAGCCTCAGAGTCCCAGTCTACTTCATTAGGACGGTTAATGGGATTTAATAAAGTTGAAGTCACTAGATTTTTAACCACCTTCGGGATATAAGGTTAAAATACAACTTTACGGCTGATCGCATCTATTAGGCGGCGGTTACATTGGATAAGAATTCGTACGAAAATTTGTTCGTACGAATTCGTCAGAAATCGTCGGAAGTAAACAAATACGTGTATTGACATGTTTGTGGTTATATTGGTGGCGATCATTTCTTACGAATTCGTGCTAATTCGTACGTGTTTTCAATACGACCAAAATATTTTATTTTTTGGTAGTTGTTCGTACGACTAGGTTGCGTTTTGTTGTGTTTTGAGATAATATGGATTGCGAAATACTGATCACTTTAGTACACGAAAGAAAATCTTTATGGGATCAAAAAAGCAAACAATACCACAACAGAGAGTTAAACAAAAAGTTATGGAAAGAAGCAGCGAATGAAATGAAACTAGGAGGTAGGTATTTCCATTATATTTATTCAAGAATAACTTTTGTTGTAACAAAAAATAACTATCAAATTTTCCCAATTGTTTTCAATGAGTGTTGAAATATTGCATAAATTTGTTCCTAATGTCATAGGCAGTAGTAGTAGCTCTGTTAAAATTTCGTGTTCCAACGTTTCTATCGTGTGTTGTTTGGAGGTTTACAGTATTTTGAATAACCTCTGGGCTTCCCTCTAAATCAATAATTATATTATGCAACAAGCAAATACACTTCACAATTAAATCGACTTTGTCAGGAGCAATTTCAATTTCCGTTTTTAGAATTCTCCATTTTGAAGTTATAATACTGTCACACGCGAAGCTTTTGAGTACTCAAACTGTCACACTCGATCGGTGGTGTTTACTCGAAAATATATAAATCCTCGCGCCTTTGTCCTGTCACGCGGCAGGATTCGCCCTGTGCTGAGGGGTACAGGATCCCCGCGCTAGCTCGCCCTGTGGAACTAGGTCCACAGTAACGTGCAACAGTTTGCCACCATTAAATGTTCTCTAACCTGAAAAGGGGATGGGGTGTCTTTGTAAATAAAAGAGAGAGATTTTAAAAGGAACACCAGACACAAAGTATTTATTTACGTTTAGATTACTCTTTGGTACAATAAGGGAGTACTATTGTAACGCACACAGAGGGGCGAGTTGGCCGCTGCCAAACTCGCTTAACTTTTAATAAAAATTACAATGGTTAGTACTTACATAACAGCCCACATGACTGGGGCGAGGACTCTTCTTCAGGAGTTGGCTACCACTAACTTCACCAAGAAAAAACTGATTGAACCCCCAAACAAAATGACGAAAATAAAACACAGCCCTGGTACCTCACTAGCGGGCCTCGACCGCCTCGCGTCGTGACCAACGCAAAAAGCCCCAACCTTTTTCTTTTCTAGTTGAACGTCCCCATATGTCCTACTTTATTTCTATTTTTCGAAACTGCTGACTACATTTAATTAACGGATATTATAATTTATACTTCGATGTCGCCATCGTAAAATGCTGATGCTTAATCAATGTAAAACGAATTTAAACAATTTTGCCGTAATTGAAACGAAAACCAAAATGTTTCCCCTTGCTCATGTAGCGCCCTTGACATACCCGCACCCCGAGAAAAATGGTCCCCATTTTAAAATTTATTCTTACGAATGGTATCGTGGTGCATTCCAGCCAACTTCCAAAGATCTGTTCCTCCAACATTTATCTTATAATCTAAAAAAATTTACTTAAAGTTACACCAAAAAACATTACATAATATTACCTAAAATAAGCGACAATTCACATGGAGTGATAATAATATAATAATACAAAAATTCCCTGAAAAAATAAGCAAGTATATTCTTTGCAAGTCCTTTACATGTACATTCGTAAATTTTGACAAAAGAAACTGGACTACGACACTGCGCGACCCAATATTTTTGTTTTTGAAGCACCACTACACTGGAAATGTTTTTAAAGTTTGTCGTCATCTGTATAGTGTTTTCTGGCTAACGAATAACACAAGGGGGGTCAGGCAACCTGATAATGTCTGCCCGATGGAGGGATGGTGAAAACCTTAAGCACAACGTTTCTACGTCAATGTTGCGTTTCTTGGGACACAGTACTGTGTCCGGAAATACTAGCAGCATCCCTACTGGAGTTTGATGTTGCTAACCAGTCTATTTGAAAACTTTTTAATTAAAGTTTTCTGTGAATAATGAGTTCCAATGTGGCAGCTTATTTAGTCGCACCTGGCGGCTGCTTCTGCTCCGGACTCCATATCTTGCTGGCTGGTTGCACATCATGTTGGGTGTGGGCTGTAGTGTTTTGTGGGTTTGCTCTACTAGCACCCTGATGAATTGGCTGCATTGGCTTGGTTTTCGCCCTCCTTGAAATTGGCTTTACTTGGCTCCATTTTATGCCATCGTCGTTAGCATCGTCATCGTAAGTGTGCTTCAGTACTGGGTCTCAGTAGTAGTCGTGTATTTTTGGTTTTTTAGGACATGCAAAGAAGAAAAACAAAGTGTTAGTATCTGTTGGTCAACTGAATATCTATTATTATTTTGGGGTGTACCCATATTTATGCTAAGCACAGTATTTAGTTTGTACTCGGTGACAATAAGAAAAATAATTGTAATTTTGCATGAGATATGATTTCTTATGCATAATGTTAAAACGTTCCAATAGGACAGCAAGTAAGAGAGAAGAAAATTTTTTATTTATTTATTAGACAATGACTTCCTCCTTGTTCATTGTCAAAAAAAAATTAAGAGAAAAAAAAAATCGAATTTGAACTTTGTACACTTGATTTTGAGCTTTGTATTGATAATTTTTCTTGTGGTGTACTATCCCATTCTTGAAACAAAAAAAAATTTTAATTTTATTTTTTAAAAGCGTTTAGTTTCCATTTCCATGGTTTCCTTAAAAAAATAAAAAATGGGTTAATATAAAAATAAAACAAGAACAAATAATTACACAATTTGGCACTAAGTCTCTTTTCTAGTTTTTTCTATGTAAAATATTGCAGGTCGGGACCTGTTACTTGTTTTGGTTCTGCTGCTCTTACTCTTTCACAATGTTTTGCATCCTTAATACTTTTCTCCTATACAAAAGAAAATATAGTGACTTCTTTGTCACGTTGCGCATGGAGCATGCGCTATTTCTAATAGCAGTTAAGACTTAAAATTGGCAATATATATTATTTAATACTATTTGATAAGATAATGTTCTTAAATTTTAACTAGTACTCCTCTTTTTCGGAGTTTTGAGTAAAATAGAGATAATAGTGTTCCATACGATAAGTTTTGAGTCACTGTGGAAGCTATAGACGTCTCCATAGCTTAATTGCAACTGAACTGTTTTTATGGAACTTAGGACTTCTTGAATCGTATCCTTAGAGGAGCTAATATTAATAAAAGGTGTGTTTACACTCCAGTTGGTATTAAGAATTTCTATTAAATGTTAATATCTCTATTTATATATAATAATTTTAAATTATTAAGGTAGATTAATGTTTTCAAGTCTGTGCGTGCAGTTTTCGAATCATCTAATGTTTGTACGTGCTATAGCTTGACGTTAGAATTTTAAATCTTTGCCACAGCGCGTTTTCTTCTGATACCTGAGATGAGTCATCTCCTTTGCTCAGATCCTTGCAGTAAATATATTCACTGGTACCTACTTCATCTTCTGTTTCTGATGTACCATATATTTCTTTTTCAATATTTTTATTTTCTTTATTAATTTCTAGTGCCAAGTTTGCATTATTTTCTAGTAATAATTTTTTTCTTGCCCTCGTAACCATACCGGGTGCATTACTAAATATTTCTATTTTTGCTTGTTCAGCATTCTTGTGCCCTTCTTTATTTCTTCTTATTCTGTTATTCCCTTCATTGTCTACTTTTTTCTTTATGTCGGCTTTTTTGTGCTCCTCGTCGAACTTATCCTCTATACTTTCTACGTCACTTCCCTCTGTGTCATTTTCTTCGTTACTGTCATATTGTGCCCATTTATCGTGGTAAGGCAGAATACGACTTATATGCACTACGTCTACTGGTGCATTTGCTGCCTTTCCTTTTCTTATTTTATAGTTTACCTCGCTGACCTTTTCCGTGATATAATAAGGTCCAAAGTGTCTTAGTAGTAATTTCTCACTTCTGCCTTTCTTTCTGATGGGGACAAATACTTTGACTGCCTGCCCCACCTCAAAGTTCAATGGTCGATGTTTGCTGTCATAGATTCTCTTGTCAATTATTTGCTTTTTCCATATATTTTCTACCGCTAAGTTTCTTATTAATAGTGCCTGTTTTCTTATGTCTTCTACCGACGTTTTATCCTCCATTTCTTTCAGGCTTGCCTCTGTTGGCAAGACTGGCGGCCTTCCGTATACTAGCTCGAATGGGCTGTATTTCGTGGTCTCTTGCCGTGATGTATTATAGGCGAATACTACCATAGACAGGTATTTCGACCAGTCCGTTTGGCAGGTATTGGTATAGATAGCTAACATATCTGCCAGCGTTTTATTAAACCTTTCTGTAAGACCATTAGTTGAGGGTTTGTAAGCTGTTGTATATCGGTTCACTCCCCCCATAAGGGTTGTTAGGTCCTTTACTAGCTCCGATTGAAATGTTTTTCCCCTATCGCTTATAATATATTGCGGTGCCCCGTGTCGAGAAATGATATTGTTTAGTAAAAATTCGGCGACAGGGCCGGCTTTTCCACTAGGTAGGGCCGCCGCCTCTACGTATCGGGTTGCATAGTCGGTCGCAACCACGATAACTTTCTTTGAATCGGTAGATCTCGGGAAGGGTCCAATAATGTCGATTCCTATTTTCTGGAATGGAAGACCTATTTCGATAGGTTGTAACACACCTGCTGGCTTTGTGCCTTGTCTGCCTTTCCGTGCTTGACAGTCTGTACAGGATTTTACGAATCCTGTTATGTCTTTACCTATAGAGTCCCAATAAAAACGGTTTTTGATTTTATGCAGTGTTTTAGTTAGCCCTAAATGTCCTGATAGTGGTTCACTGTGTAGTTGAAATAGGACCTCTGGTACTATCTGTTTTGGAATGACTAGTAACTCTTTTAAACCCTCATGTGTCTTATTGATTTTGTATAATACCCCCTTTTGCAGAATAAAATCTCTTAGGTGCGGTGGTGCGCTTCCTTTATTTTTTATGGCTTGTATTATTTTTCCTAATTTCTTGTCCTTTTTCTGTAGATCCCTTACGTTTTCTGGTGTCAGCAATAAATTTGTGTAATTTTCCCATATTTTATCAGGCCTTTCTAAGTCCTCTTCGTCCAAGACAAATGTGGGGATGTCTTCTATATCGTCGAACTTATTTGATTCATCTTCGATGTTCATTGGGTACCTTGACAAGCAGTCAGCATCTTTGTTTTCACAACCTCGCCTATGTTTAATTGTATAGTCAAATTCGGATAATCGGATTGCCCATCTAGTTAGTCGGGCATTATTCTTAATATTTTTAAACCAGCAGAGGGCGCTGTGATCGGTAATGATGGTAGTCTTTCTACCGTAAATTAGGTGTCTCATATAGCTTACGATCCATACTACTGTCAGTCCTTCTATTTCTGAAATACTATAATTTTTCTCGTGTTTGTTCAGGGTGCGACTACAGTATGCTATAGGATGTGGGACTCCATTTTCGTCCTCCTGGAGAATTACTCCGCCTATACCTGTTTTACTACCGTCTATATGGATTATTGTTTCTTTGTTCGGATTAAAATGTGCCAACACAGGTGCTGTTATTAGTTTTTCTTTTAATGCCTCGAATGCTTTTTGTTGGTCTGTTCCCCAAACAAATTTAATCGCCTTTCTAGTTAACTCGTGTAGCGGTCTTGCTATTGTGGAATAATTTAACACAAACTTTCTATAAAAATTGCATAATCCTAGGAAACTTTGGACGTCTTTTACCTTCTTAGGGGTTGGGAAATTTGTAATACTTTTTATTTTGTCATCTTCGGGAAATATACCCTTTTCATTAACTTTATAACCCAATATTTTTATTTCTTCTTTTAAATAATCGCATTTGCTAGGTTTTAGCGTCAATCCGGCCTCTCGAAGCCTTTTGAAAACTTTTTCCATTTTTTCCAAGTGCTCTTCTCGTGTCTTCGAAAATATTATTACGTCATCAAGGTAGATTAGTACATCCTTCCATTTCATTCCCTGAAAGACGTGGTCTGTTAGCGCCTGAAATGTAGATGGCGCTGTTGTCAATCCGAATGGGAGGACTTCAAACCGATATTGTCCATCCCCATATGCTGTAAATGCCGTTTTATCTTTGCTTTCTTCATCTAGCTCGACCTGCCAGTACCCACTATAAAGATCAAGGGATGAAAAGAATTTACTATCCCCTAAGTATGTCAAGACATCGTCAATATTAGGCAGAGGGTAGTTTGACTTCCGGGTCACCTCGTTCAAACGCCTGTAGTCTGCGCAGAATCGTATGGAATTGTCTTTTTTTTTAACCAGTACTATAGGGGATGAATAGGGGCTGTGACATGGCTTAATTATGTCGTATTTCAGCATCTCTCCTATTTGTTCCGAAATTATGTCTCTTTCTTTTTGGCTGACCCTGTATGGCGGAATTTTTATAGGTGTTGTGTCGAGTAGTTCTATTTTATGTTTTACCATTGACGTACGTCCCATGTATTTTGGACTTTTAGCAAATACGTCATTGTATTGCTCCAAAAGTTGACTCAGTTTGCTTCTTGTTTTTTGGTCTGTAATGTGGTCTAATGTGTGGTCTTTGCTTGTGACCATGTCGTTGTCATCTATTTTTTCTGTGAGGTTTAGGATAACCATTTCTTGGTTTTCTTCTAATTCTGTTGTTCTTGAAAGGAACCCTACGGTAGATTGCTTGTACAATTGTACTGGTACTGTAGTTTTTGACTTAATATTTATAAACATTTTTGGGCCTACGTAATATGGTATTGATGTTGGAAGTAGCCTTCTTGATATAAATAGTTTTTCATTAATAATAAAATTTAAGTAGCTAGCTTCCCCTTTTTCTTCCTCCGTATTTTTCAGACTGATTTCGACGGGAACTTCTTCGAATGGCTTTAAGCGTGTGTCATATGTTACTTTTAATTTTGAATAAATATCTTCTTCCTTTTCCCTCGTATATTCTGTTAATAAACTCCATAAATTTTGTGATTCGCTCTTTTGCGATTTTTTGTTATTCATATGAGATTCCCTAATCTTTTTAGTCGGTCCTGTATAATGGGTTTCCTGTTTTACTGACGTTGTGCCATTACCTATCCTAACATGGTTTTGTTGTTTAATTTGGCTGACTACATTTTTTATACTTGATAGGCATTCCCGATGGTATTGTTTTTTATAACTAGGTGTGATCTTGCATGTTTGTTTTGAAATCTTATCCTGTAATATACCTATATCGTTGCTCCTTGCTTTCTTTTTTAGCATAAGTGCGTACCTTTTATTTTTAATTGTAAGCGTAATTTTTCCTTTATTGATATTAATAACTGCGTTGCCTTTGTTCAAAAAATCCATACCTAATATTAAGGGGTATGTGGATGTCCTTATAACCTCTGCTTCGCATGTCGTTTCGAGATCTTCTATGCCTAGATTAAATGAAATTTTTCCTAGAACAGGGACTTTGTGACCTCCTGCAGTGACGAGATTTTTGTCACTTTTCTGTGATTTAAAATTTTGAAACACATCTGCGCGGATGATATTTTTAACACTTCCCGTATCAAGAATCGCTATGGTTTTAGTGTTATTTACGCGAGCTTCTACTATTAGTACACTTAAAGACTTGTCGTTTGCGTGATGTGTTACCCCTCTATTGGTAGTTAGGACGGTTTGAGAGGGTTTTAATTTCTCCGCCCTATCCCATTTGGGCAACTCGATGCAAAATGACCTACCCGGTTACAATTATAACACTTGGGGCGGTTGTCGCTGTTTCTTGTATTGGGTATGTTAGGGGGGTTGCTTTTTCTTGTATTATCTATTTTATTATGCCAACTTGTGACATGTGGCTCCTGTTCCCTATAATTTCTTTCTCCACCACGATTTAGTCTTCTAAATTCTTCCCCGTCGTAGTTTCTTATATTTGCATTATCTTCCCTATAATTTTGTCCTAGTCTATTTCCTTGTCGGTACCCTTTGTTGTATTCCCTTGACGGTTGCCCTCTATAGTTATAGTTCTCCCTGTAACCATAGTTATTTCTCCTTGGGTTTATAGGCGCTGTTTGTCTATAACCTTGTTGGCTATAACCCCCTCCTCTTTTATAGCTTCGACCCTTATATTCTTGTTCTGTTCTGGGTTCGCGCCATTCGGTCCACGACCGGTTATTTTCTCTTTGAACTTTTCTTTCTGGCGATGGGGTTCGTTCTTCTTTTCGGGGTGCTTTGTCGATTGTAATCGCTAGCTCCTTTATCTCCTCAAACGTTGCGGGTTTCTTATTTGGGGGATGAGTTAACCAGTAGTAATGGTAACTCGCTGACCTAGTAAGTCCTTTCTCGAAAAATTTCATGAACCCTGCTGGATCCATCCGGTTATCGTGGTCATAGTATAAGGATTTTAGTTCGTAAAGGTAATCTTTGACACTCTCGTTTTCGCCCTGCATCCTGTTTTCCAGCCGCCGTTGGGTGTCCCTATGAATGTCCGCATCCTCGAACTCGGTTAAAAAGTCTTCCTTAATGTCGCACCAGCCTTTTTGTTGGTTAGCTTGGTTCCCAAAATACATTCTGTACCATAAGTTAGCTCCACCTTCTAGGTATGATCCGAAATACGTTATTTTTAGGGTGTTGTCCCATCCATTTGCAATTGCTGTCCGTTCATAGTTATTAATAAAATTGCTTGCCGACCCTTTACTAGGGTGGAAGGTTTGTGGGCTGATAAATGTTGGTACTGCAGGTGTCTTGTTTGCACTTAAAGCGTCAGCAATTGTGACGTTCATCGTGGACTGTATTGGGGGTTGATTTCCACTTCCTTTCTGGACTGTCCCGGTTCCTGGGGGTCTTGCGTTTCCTACCGTGTCCGTCTCTTGGTATGGGGGTGCGTCACTGCTACCCTCTGGCGAATTTTCCTCCACTTGTTGGCTTTCTTGCTCTTGTAGATTTTTATTTGTATTTGGAATTGGCGTGTCTATGTGGCGGTAGGGGATTTGCTGTAGGACAGTTCTAGGTGTCTGGGGGGCCTTTAGTAGGGTGGTTTCTAGTTCTGATTCCTGTTCGCTTTCGCTTTCGCTTGACTCGGCGTCTTTATCGATCGTCTTATTAGCGATTTCCGTGTTTGGCGCTGACTCACTACGTGTGAAAAGGACTTTTGACTGGGATCTGGTTACTCTTCTATCAGTTGATCCTCCAGTCGAATGTGGCCTTTCTTTCCTGCTTTCCCTTGCGAGGGGGGTGCTGTATGGGTTCGGAGTCCTAGATGGGCTACGCGTTAGTTTTGGGGCTCGTCTGAACACGTCTTGCTCATCCACTATAGGTGAATCGAAATTTGTTTCTATTGGCGGGGCTCTTGTACTGCTTAGTTTAGGGGTAAAAGGTGTCGATGGGGTGATATTAAGGTCAAATTTTTTTAAAACCTTCTGACATGCTCTTCTGACATGTCTTCAGTCAGCACTAACAGTTTTAAGAACCGAAATTATTAAAATGTTAACGATGCGTCGAATACGTACTAGGGCTAAATCTTGAAAAAAAATATATGTACTGGGTACATTTTCGCAATCATATACAAATATATACCTACACAAAAACACAAAAAAAATTTAACTATTTCTCTGTCTGATTTAAGATAAAATATTAAGAATGCAAAACTCTTGTATTAGATTCTGCCGTTCAATGGCTTTTCTCCTGATTTCTAACCAGGATTTTACAAAAATCTATTTGCCCTGTGTGTGCCTTTCACTGTACCTCCCAGTACAAAAAATCTCTTTAGATTATGAATTGGGAATTACCATTGAAATTACTGAATTACAACATAAATATGCCTCTATGCCGGTCTGTACTTCCAAAAATAACCTCTTCCCTTCGCGGTGTAACTCCCACGACCCCAAACAAATGAAAAAGTTTGAAAATTTTATGGGAGACAACTGTTGCTACCTAGGCGGTTTGGCGCCTCCACCATGTCACACGCGAAGCTTTTGAGTACTCAAACTGTCACACTCGATCGGTGGTGTTTACTCGAAAATATATAAATCCTCGCGCCTTTGTCCTGTCACGCGGCAGGATTCGCCCTGTGCTGAGGGGTACAGGATCCCCGCGCTAGCTCGCCCTGTGGAACTAGGTCCACAGTAACGTGCAACAGTTTGCCACCATTAAATGTTCTCTAACCTGAAAAGGGGATGGGGTGTCTTTGTAAATAAAAGAGAGAGATTTTAAAAGGAACACCAGACACAAAGTATTTATTTACGTTTAGATTACTCTTTGGTACAATAAGGGAGTACTATTGTAACGCACACAGAGGGGCGAGTTGGCCGCTGCCAAACTCGCTTAACTTTTAATAAAAATTACAATGGTTAGTACTTACATAACAGCCCACATGACTGGGGCGAGGACTCTTCTTCAGGAGTTGGCTACCACTAACTTCACCAAGAAAAAACTGATTGAACCCCCAAACAAAATGACGAAAATAAAACACAGCCCTGGTACCTCACTAGCGGGCCTCGACCGCCTCGCGTCGTGACCAACGCAAAAAGCCCCAACCTTTTTCTTTTCTAGTTGAACGTCCCCATATGTCCTACTTTATTTCTATTTTTCGAAACTGCTGACTACATTTAATTAACGGATATTATAATTTATACTTCGATGTCGCCATCGTAAAATGCTGATGCTTAATCAATGTAAAACGAATTTAAACAATTTTGCCGTAATTGAAACGAAAACCAAAATGTTTCCCCTTGCTCATGTAGCGCCCTCGACAAGGCGCCTTGCTCGGGAAAGGCAGTAATTAAAATTTTCTTGCTCCTGTGACAGATTTTGTCCAGAAAAAGGCCTCATTAGATACTGCTTTAATGGATAGGCTGCATCTCCTACGAAAACGCGTGGAACAATAATATTTGTACCCGGCAATGTCTTCGGTCCAGGTACACAGAATGTATTTTGTTGAAGATGGTAGTAGAGCGATGACATAGTGAAAATACCACCGTCACTCTGCTTTCCATAACTTCCAACTTCAACACTTATAAACTTGTATTGCGCATCAACCAAACCTTGAAGCACAATCAAAAATATTTTTTATAATTGAAATAGAATGATCCAGATTTTGCAGGGCATTTAATTCTAATATGTTTGCCGTCAATGGCTCCTACACAATTAGGAAATTTCCATTTTCTATAAAACTGTTCAGCAGTGGACGAAAACATTGATTCTGTTGGAAAAGGCATATGCTTCTGGTATAAAGTATTCCATATAGCCTCACAGGTTTCATAAACCACTTGTCGAATAGTTGTATGTGACATTCGGAATGAAAATGCCAATAATCGAAAAGAAGCGCCAGTTGCAAGATACCTAAAACAAAAACATACAATTGTTGTAAAATTAAAACAATGAATTATTTCACAATTTTTTTTCAGATGATGTTGTGCGTCAAAAATGGCGAGGTTTGCGTGATACCTTTAGGAAGGACATTTCTAAACTTGATCAAAAAAGGGGCGGAGATGGTGCAGATGATGAACCACAATCAAAGTGGCAATATTTAAAAAATATGCTCTTTATAAAAGATCAGTTTGCACCCAGAAAAACAACGGGTAATATTGAAAATGTTGTACAACAACATCCCGCTAGTGGTGAGACGCAAGAAGATGCAACATTAAGTCCAATGAATAAAAACGATCAGTCCCAACTGGAAATTGAAACTGAAATGACCCAACAAAGCGAAACTTCCATTAATCCATCGTCCTCCAATGACAAAAAGATGTCAGCAACGAATCAGGCAAAATCAAACAAAACTAATCCTCCAGAATGAGACCCGAACTTCTAAATGGATGTCCTCCAAACTCTGATCGCAAAGGGCAACCTAGTGGGTGGATGAATACAGAATCGATTGTTTTATACCTCAAGCACTTTATTAAGTTTGTTCGGCCGTCCAAAGAAGTACCAGTGCTGCTGATAGTTGGACAACCACTCATCACATAGATCTCTGCAAGCAATTAATTTCTGCAGAGATAATGGGGTAGTTATGATTGGACTACCTCCGCACAGTACCCACCGTCTTCAACCATTGGACGTTTGATTCTTTGGGCCATTGAAGACCTATTACAGTCGAGCTTGCGATAACTATTTAGTGATCCATCCTGGTAAGCCCATAACGGATAAAGTGGTTGGAGAGTTGTTTGGGAAATCGTTCCTAAAGGCTGCGTCAGTGGGAACAGCTGTTAAAAGTTTTGAAACGTGTGGTATTACAACCCTTACGTATTTAGTGAAGCTGATTTGGCTCGTTCCATGTTGAGTGAGAGGCATATAACTGCTGAATACGAACCTTCGAGAAGCGATGATGAACCACAAGCTAATATTAAGAACCAACAGGAACATGAATCTATGATGTCAGCCCTTCCGGGTCCCTCAGGCATAAAAATCATTAAAAACAAGTAAAAAATTCAGGAAGTTCCTCTAAATATTGTAACAAAACATCAAGAAGATCCCAGTCCATATTGCATTCAGAAACATGTTGTAGAAAATGAATAAGAAGATCTTCCTGTTCCTGGAGGATCATCGAGTCCTATTCAAAAGACTGATGATAATTGTCACGTCTCACTAGTCCACATAAGACCACTTCCCACTTCGTCCGGTTAAATAAAATGAACCTCCAACAGAAGACTGGATACAATGTAGAGTGTGTGAGAGTTGGTGGCACGAATCATGTACGGCATATGAGAAGAAAGGCAATTTTACTTGCGACCTGTGTTTATAATGGACTAGTCAACTTGCCCCAGTGCTGGGGCAAGTTGACGAAATTGCAGTTTTTGGTTAATTTTTTTTGTAACTTTTTAGAATTAACTTGTTTTCCGTTTCTTAAATTTTAATTTGTAGCACAATAATTATGCAACTATATAAAAATAATTATGCAACTATATAAAAATAAATCTGCTTTTAAAAACTAAACGGTTTTTTTTTCTGCAGCATTTTGCCCTTAACATCGTAAACTTGCCCGCTCTCCCCTACTCCTAGTAAATTAAAAATATAAATTTTAAATCTGTGTTTAATAGATTTATTGATTTTTTCCTTTGACTTTGATATTCAACTATTAGGTTTTATACACTTTATTGATCTTATGCTCTATCACTACAGCTGTGCGTTTTTATTTATAATCCGTATATATCCGTTTACAATAGTAAAAACCAGCTATATAACAAGTACCCTCATATTAAAAGACATTGAATGCAGTCAAAATCTTTATTTTGTTGTTGCATCAGCATCATCAAGCCGCCACTATGAATGGTGAAGAATTAATGGATTCAACTCTTGAATCAGAGGAAATCAAGAGCCACATTATGGAGTTCATCCGCCACTTTGACAGAGAGGAAAACAAGTATTCCACAACTCTTGAAATACAAAAATACTGCTAGGAAAGGGATGAATTATCCAATTACCGAGGAAGAAATAATGAATTCCAAGTTAACGTGGAAACCTTCGGCTGTAGGACTGGACCGAATTTGGAAACAATAAGCTTGAAGCTTTCTATAACATATTACGAGTATACTACAGAGCCATAACACCGATTGCTTGGCTAAATTCAAAAAACATTAATTCCTAAGGACGGCGATAAATCAGATCCATCCAATTGGAGACCAATCACTATTTCTTCTGCTTTGCAACGGCTGTTTGACAAGATTCTTGCACAGACAACAGACTAAAACGCTGCGCGAGCTTAAATTTAGATCAGTGAGGGTATATAAATATAGATGGTACTCTCAATAATTCTAGAACAATACATTACAATAATAATGGCAGCTAGAAAGTCATACAATGCCCTCTCACTAGACGTCAGAAGGGCATTTGATACAAAAAACGTGAGCATAAAAGGGTCCTTAATACCTTGCTTGACGGAAAATTTAAAAATTATTCTCCCTGACAGGCTACGTCGACACACATGAAGCAATAATCTGCATCTACCAGTACTAAATGTATATTTATATTTGTAATAATCACTGTCTGAATTAAATGGTAACAAACCATCGCAAGCTAAGTAAAACTAGGTTAGAACTTGAGCCTCGATACCATGTATATGTTATACTTGAGAGTCATTTAAATCAATCGTAAAATAACCAATTTTTTACTTATATTTTTGTGTAATAGCAGCGTATTGTGAAAGGGTTGCAATTCTTTGTTCGGTTTATTGGTTTGGTGTATATATACAGGGTCCGCAAACGAAGCGTGGACGGAAGATTAAATCGTTATCGAAGAACTTATCACCAATATTGAAACAGCTTGAGATATTGGATTAAAAGCGGCATGTTTTAAAAATATTTTACATTATACAGGGTGGCCCAAAAAAGTGTGACAGCATAAAGTTATATTTTTTTAAATGGGACACCCAGTATTTTATTGCATATTTAGGTTCGTATTACTATCGTTTATAAGTGCCTCAAATTTTATTTAATTTGGTTTTGTAGTTTCGGAGAAATAAATTAAAAACTAAAAAAAAAAGTTTTGCAGTCCTGAATAAAAAAATCAAAAAAAACAATCCAGAACCATTTTTCTAACCTCGGCATTGAGTGAAATTTATGACAAGAGGTCTAGAGATACTATGAATGTAATTGCGTTTATTTATTTTATACAGGGTGTTCATAATAAGCTTTCAAAAACCCCACATTTTAAAATAATTTTTCTCAAGTTTTTCAAATGGAACACCCTGTATATTATTTGGCTATTTGACGTAGAATTCATAGACAATTTTTTTTTGTAATACAAGCATATAAGTTATATCCAGCCGTTTTCGAAATAATTGTAAATATTATAAATTATGATGTTTAAATAGAGATTTTATTGGGAAATTTTGTTATAGGCGACTAGACTAATAATTGTAAACAAAAGTTAATGTTCAAAATAGCTTCCTTTTAGTTAATTTAATGATTTTCCTCTACGGCCAACAGAACTCTGAATTCATTTTCTTCATTAATAACGGGTTTATTGATTATCATCCTTTTTGTGTACGCAGTGCTTCCTGTTACTACAAATCTTTGCAACAACTTCTCGAAGGTTTTTGGTCTCGGCTTTCTCTCAATATCTGGATATCTTTCAGCATACACTCGGCTCGCGAGGAGGCAATTTCGTGCACATTCACCCAGTATAAAAATCATATTTACCATTTCTAAAATTCGACATTTTGTGTTAGTACTTAATTTCGACGACTGAACAAATGTAAATAATTTTATTTAACTGTCATAGTGACAACCTACACAAAAAGAAATCATGGCAACTTAAGAATAAAAAATAAAATTAAATAATAAAAGTAGCAAAAATGTATACTTTTAAAATTTATATCGAAATAACTAAAATACGGTAAACTCTAAGAGTAAAAGGAAGCTATTTTGAACTTTTACTTTAGTTTACAATTATTAGTCTAGTCGCCTATAACAAAATTTCCCAATAAAAACTCTATTTAAACAACATAATTTATAATATTTACAATTATTTCGAAAACGGCTGGATATAACTTATATGCTTGTATTACAAAAAAAAATTGTCTATGAATTCTACGTCAAATAGCCAAATAATATACAGGGTGTTCCATTTGAAAAACTTGAGAAAAATTATTTTAAAATGTGGGGTTTTTGAAAGCTTATTATGAACACCCTGTATAAAATAAATAAACGCAATTACATTCATAGTATCTCTAGACCCCTTGTCATAAATTTCACTCAATGCCGAGGTTAGAAAAATGGTTCTGGATTGTTTTTTTTGATTTTTTTATTCAGGACTGCAAAACTTTTTTTTTTAGTTTTTAATTTATTTCTCCGAAACTACAAAACCAAATTAAATAAAATTTGAGGCACCTATAAACGATAGTAATACGAACCTAAATATGCAATAAAATACTGGGTGTCCCATTTAAAAAAATATAACTTTATGCTGTCACACTTTTTTGGGCCACCCTGTATAATGTAAAATATTTTTAAAACGTGCCGCTTTTAATCCAATATCTCAAGCTGTTTTAGTATTGTTGATAAGTTCTTCGATAACGATTTAATCTTCCGTCCACGCTTCGTTTGCGGACCCTGTATATTTATGCGTAGCCTATTTAAACCATAAATATGGAATGGAAGGGAAGCACAACATTGCATATGCTCTAATAAATGATTACAAGGAGGAAATTGCAAATTTAAAGAGTAACTTGACTGACACAATACATGAATTAAATGCTATAGATGAAAAGTGGAACCAATGTAAATTGGATTTAAAAAACCAATTTCAAAATTATACGAAAATCTTCACCAATCTGAATGCTTGTTTGGAACGAGAAGAATATTTACAAGAGCAAAGGAATAAATATGTTATTACATTAACTAGTTGTAGAAAGAATAAGAATATTTTAAAACAAAAATGTAGTTTTTTTTGTGGTGTGAGGTAAAAATAGAGGCATATTCTATTTTTACTCATTTCTTGTAAAAACAGTTATGTTTATTATTGTTATAATATTATTTGACATTGGTTCTGATTTCAATATCACGATCGATGGTCAGACGTGCTAATGATGTTATTAGTTATAATAGTATAACAATAACAAGGACATGAACCTTATGGGTTAAGGTTGTAGATTAAGTAGTTAAGGTTATAATAAGATAATATAAGGATGAGTGAAACAGGAGAGAGAAAGAATCAATACTCAACCCTCTTTTGAGTAGGTTGTTGATATTAAGACTGATCTAAAATGTAGTTATAAAAATATACCTTTAGCATGGCTAATGTCCGCTGATGTTTTATTTCGAACCATCAACATCTATTACATGGCGATCCTGCCAGTGGACTTAGTCATGCAAGTCCAGTATTAGTGAAAGTTTAGTTCAGTGAAAGTTGTGCAAAAATGGGAAGTGTAAGGCAGTTAATTATGAAGGGGTCATACCACAAGCCCTTCAATGGTAAACCTGTTACTGCATCTATACGTAAAAAGTTTAATAGAAAGCAGATTTCGAATGACCAGACCATGTCTACGAAGGCGAATGTACGTGTGAGGCCTTTGTTGAAGAAAGGTGAGGCAAAAAGCCGCTCGTACTCAACGTGGGACTAATGGCTCATGACGTATGGTTAATGGAGACCCGAAGCATCTGTAAAATTTCGAAAGTGTTTAAGGACCGTAAGTTTACGCTATTTTGTTTTGTTGTTCGTTGAATTTCTATTATAATGGCTGAAAAATTTGATTTTTTAACGGCCGCATCTTTGTTGCCACGCATGGATGGTACAGAGAATGTGACCCAGCGACTAATTGATGGCATTGAGTTATATGATTCCTTTTTAAATAACGATGGGAAAAAGAGTTTAACAAATTACGTGCTAAAAACTAGATTGTCATTAAACGGTAATGTAAGGTTGCAGAAAACTTATGCAACAAATAAAGCATTGATAGCCGATTTGAAAACTCATTTTCTTACGAAAAAGTCGGCGCCAGCATTGTTCTTTCAATTGTGTGGTACTAGGCAGGCAAGCCTATCGATTGATGATTTTGGTAGAGTTATCGAAAAGCTAATGCTTGACCTAACTATTGCTCAATCGGATGACAATGAAGAAGCTTTAAAATTGTTACTTAACGTTAACGAAAAACTTGCAATTAACATGTTCGCAAATGGTTTAAAAAATAAGGAATTTCGCACTATTGTTAAAGCTCGGAACTATGTCAAATTAAATGATGCTATCAGGGGAGCTAAGGATGAGGAAATCATACAACATTATAAACCACCTCATCAAGAATTTCAGATCAAAAATAAATACATGCCAAATAATTTTAATAAAAAGTTTCAAAGTCATAATAACCGGAGAAATTTTAATTTTAACAGAGGTACGAATGAGTGGAAATTCAATAATAATAATAATAATAATAATAATAATGAAAATATTAACAATAATAATAATAATAATAATTTTGAAACAGCAATTTTTAATTTAAACGGTCTAAATTTTATTGAAGTTACTTATAATGGAAAAATATTAAAATTATTAATTGACACGGGTGCTTCCATAAGTGTTATATTTAAAAAATTTGTAAATAAACATGAACATATAAATACGGTAAAGAAAATAAAAATAAACGGTATTTCAGGGTCAACATTTTCGCAAGGCGTAGCAAATTTAACAATTGGTTTTAAAAATAATAATAATAATATAAATATCAAGCATAATTTTCATTTAGTAGATAGTTTTGAAAACGACATAAATGGAGTTTTAGGCTCAGATTTTTTCCTAAAGTATAATACCAAAATAGATTACGAGAACTTTAGTTGTTCATTTGTGATAAATAATAATACTATTTCATTGCCATTGTTGTCAAAACAACAATTATTATATTTTAAAATACCTGCAAGGTGTGAGGTAATAAAATTTTGCAAAATTGACAAAAATGAAGATTGCATAGTATTACCGGAAGAAATAGGTAGCGGAATTTATATAGCAAGCGCTTTAGTCCGGCTGCAAGGTAATATGATACCTGTAAAGATTTTAAATACACGCGACACGGAAGTTACATTACGGAATTTTTATCCTAAGCTCGAAAATTTTAATGATTATGAAACGTGTTGTTTTCTCGAAACTGAGCGTAATTCGGTGAAACGTATAGATAATTTATTAAGTGTAATTAATAATAATCATTTAAATAGAGAAGAGACATTTTCAATACAAAAAATTTGCGCGAAATATTCGGACGTTTTTCATTTACCCGATGATCCTCTTTCTACGACAAATATTTATAAACAGACGTTAAGGCTTAAACCCGACGCGTCACCGTCTTTTGTAAAACCATATAAATTGCCACAGGCGCAGAAGGAAGAAATTAATAATCAAGTCAGTAAAATGTTAAAAGATGGAATAATTGAAGAAACCAAATCTAAATGGTCTGCACCACTATTAGTTGTTCCTAAGAAAGCCGACCAAACAGGCGTTAAACGATTTAGGGTAGTCATCGACTTTCGTCTTCTTAATAAAAAATTAAGGGATGATGAGAAATTTCCACTTCCATCTATAACAGAAATTTTAGATTCTTTGTCAGGGGCTATGTACTTCTCACATTTAGACCTGTCCCAAGGATACTACCAAGTGCCTTTGGACGAGTCTAGTCGACAATTTACAGCTTTTATGACTGACAGGGGACAGTATCAAATGACACGACTTCCAATGGGGTTAAAAATTAGTCCAAGCGCGTTCTCTAGAATAATGACGATTGCTATGGCAGGCTTAAATTATGACAGTTGTTTTGTGTATCTAGATGATTTAATTGTATTTGGAAACAGTTTAGAAAATCATAACAAAAATTTAGTGAAAATTTTTCAAAGGCTCAGAGAAGTTAATTTAAAACTTAATCCTAATAAATGCGAATTTTTAAAGAAGGAAATTTTGTATCTTGGGCATGTGATATCCGCGGATGGTGTTTTTCCTGATACAGAGAAACTTAAAGTCCTTCAGCAATATCCCGTACCAAAAGATGCAAATGAAACTAAGAGATTTGTAGCATTTGCTAATTATTATCGAAAATTCATTCCAAATTTCGCAAAAATTTCTTTTCCATTGAATAACTTAACTAGGAAAAATATTTCTTTTAACTGGACACAAGAATGTCAAAAATCTTTTGAGTTAATAAAGAATGAGCTAGAAAATTCTTCAATTTTACAGTTTCCAAATTTTGCGGAAGACAATATATTTAGATTAAAAACAGAATTTTCAGATTTCGCCTTAGGGGCTACTTTGTCAAATATGGACGGAAAGCCTGTTGCGTATGCAAGTCGATCATTGAATAGAGCAGAACGGAATTATTGTAATTTTGAAAAAGCACTCTTGGCCATGGTATGGGCTATGAAACATTTCAGACCTTATTTGTACGAAAGAAAATTCTCACTTGAAACGGATTGTAAACCGCTTATCTCTCTTTTTGGTATGACGAATTCGTCAAATAGACTAACAAAATTTAGATTAATTTTAGAAGAATACGATTTTGTCGTTAAAAATGTTAGGGATAATAAATTATCCGATGATTTATCCCACACAGAATTAGATGTGGAAAAGCTTAAAAGTTTAGGTAAGACGGTAAATGCATCTCTTTTTGCTATTACGAGAACAGCCGCCAACCGACAAACAGACAAAATAGAAACCGGTCACCCAGAAGTAGGAAAATTAGATAAACGGCCTTTAGAGCCATGTGAACTTTGTTTTATCTCCAATTTAGAGTTTATTGAGCAGTGTAAAAATAAAAAATATGATTACCGTGTAGGAAATTTCATCTATTTTAAAGATATAAATATTATTTATATGAACCAGGATCCTCGATCGACGTTGGCCCTAAGTGCACCGTTGAGAGACCTGCAGTTCAAAAATAATAACACTCCGGAGTACAAAAATCAGAAATCTCGATCGGCGTTAGCCTTTAGTGCATCGTTGAGAGACCTGATATCCGTGTGTAATAAGCAAAATATTTGCAAATTAATTGTTATTAAAGACGAAAATAATGCTCAGTTTTTAAAAGAAATTTTGAAAGATATGAAATTGATAGGAGATACCGGTATACAAATATCTGTGATTAAAAATATAAAAAAAATATTGAATCGCGAAACACAGCAAATAATTTTAAATGATTTTCATTTATTGCCGACAGGAGGTCATGCAGGCATTAATAGAATGTATAATAATATTAAAAAATATTACTCGTGGATACATTTAAAAAGCGACGTAGAAAATTTTATTGAAAAGTGTGATGATTGTCGAAGACATAAATATTCTAAACGAACTATTGAATCTATAAAAATGATTCCCACTTCGGCATTTCAGAGAGTTAAATTAAATTTAGTAGGTCCTTTTGCACCCGATATAGAAAATAATAAATATATTTTACTCCTACAGTGCGACCTAAGTAAATTCGCGGAATGTTATTCATTAAATAATAATGATGCAGAAACAGTAGCAAAAATTTTTGTTGAAAAATTTATTTTAAGATATGGAATTCCTAATGAGATAGTTTCAAATCAAGAAACCGAGTTCTTAGCCGCCACTTTAAAGATAGCATGCGATATGCTCCAAGTAAATACATTAAATGTCACATTGGCTGTAGACTGCCAAACAATGTTAGACAATTCTTCTAAAGCATTAGAGGCATATTTCCGTATGCAAATAGGCAAAAATCCAGAAAACTGGAGTACTTGGATACCATTTTGGTCTTTTGCTTACAACAATAGTGTCCATTCTGAAACTGGTTACATGCCATACGAACTTGTTTTTGGTAAAACTTCAAAGTTACCTTTAAAAATACTAAAGGAAGTAGATCCTTTATATAACTTTGATAGTTATCCGTTAGAGTTAAGGTACAGATTTCAGCGAGCTTTCAATGATATAAAATAGCTTAATGGCATCAAAAAGTCAAAGAAAAACATATTTTTAGCAGCCTATAATAGAACGCGAGTGTACAGAAACAGAAAGAACAATAATATAACTGCAGTGTAAGTGAAAAAGTGAACAATGGCCAAAACATTATATATATTGTATTTTAAAAAACCGGTTATAGTCGACATTTTTAGAGGTTATAGTTGTTAGTTATAGTTATAGAAATTATAGTCATATAAATTATAGTTATACAAGTATAATTATAGAATTAAGTTTAGCGCACATATTTAGTTAGTGCAGCGTAAATATGTATATATATAATATACATAGGTCTAAAAAAAAAAAATCAAAATTCTAGACCTTTGATTTTTTTTTCCTTTCCCAAGGGAGGTGTGAGGTAAAAATAGAGGCATATTCTATTTTTACTCATTTCTTGTAAAAACAGTTATGTTTATTATTGTTATAATATTATTTGACATTGGTTCTGATTTCAATATCACGATCGATGGTCAGACGTGCTAATGATGTTATTAGTTATAATAGTATAACAATAACAAGGACATGAACCTTATGGGTTAAGGTTGTAGATTAAGTAGTTAAGGTTATAATAAGATAACATAAGGATGAGTGAAACAGGAGAGAGAAAGAATCAATACTCAACCCTCTTTTGAGTAGGTTGTTGATATTAAGACTGATCTAAAATGTAGTTATAAAAATATACCTTTAGCATGGCTAATGTCCGCTGATGTTTTATTTCGAACCATCAACATCTATTACAGTGGTATTCTATCAAGTTAAATAGTGTTTGAAACATGTTAATAATAATAATTTGAATTGTTCAATGGAAAATGCCTACAACTTTTTTCATTGGTACACTTTTTGTAAATAAAAAAAATTAGTTTTTTTTTTGGTTAAAATATTGATTTTGATATATCTTTGAAGGGTAATTGTTGGCGTAGTATGTGTAATTAGAGCCATAAGCATAGTAAGCACAGTGTGTGAGTAGGAAGAACAATTCTATAAGCTGTCATCATCTGCAAAATGTTTGTTATTGATATTCAAGGGTTTCAATTTGAACAGGTATTTCCCTTCCATTGCAAGGAACTCTTCATAATAAATACGCAAACAATGGAGGTTGTGCACAAATTTGTGCGATTACCAATGGAACTTCAAGCGTTAAACCTTAAAGTACAACAACACATAAAATACACAACAAATGAAATACATGGTTTGGATTGGGGCGCACTTGGTGATGATGATGATGATAACAACATAACAACAGATCAAATTCCCGAGCTATTAACACGGTTAATTGGCACCTTTACACAACGGCCGGTGCTGGTAAGGGGGCGTCAAAAGAAGCAGTGGTTAACCAAGAACTTTTCAAGCAACAACGAAATTATTGATTTGGATGAAGACCGGTGCTGTAAAACTGTTAGTATTTATATGATGCCGGTTCTGGATACCTCCTCCTCCTCCGCCCCATAAGGATTACATACATGCCGGTTCTAGATATAACATGCATGCCGGTTCTAGATATTATGAAACCCTCCATTTGAATTACATGCATGCCGGTTCTAGATAATTAATGTGCACGCCGGTTCTAGATAGTACAGGCTCATAGGGATTATTATAAATCCTCCGCTTTCGTCCATATGAAATACACACATGCCGGTTCTAGATAATTAACATACTATCGTAATCATGATGATGGGGTTAAAGAAGTTAAACTCCTTATAGGCAGATACAATGCGTAATTACAAGTAGTATAATTTAAAATGACTAAGATTACATCTAAACCCCAAATAAGTTACTTGAACAAAGTTATTAGTCAATTAAGTGTTGAAGATGAGTTGTTAGGGTTAAAGAACGAAAGAGTTTCAAATATATTTGCAGTTAAATTAGGAAACATATTACTCGACATAACGAGTGCGGTGAAAGCGTCGATAGGTACAAGAAATAAATATATAGTGGGGTTGTACATTAATCGAGGTTGGGGAAACGTGAAAGTGGAAATTAGGGAAGTTAGTTCCGATATGAATATGATCAGTCTCTTTCGATTACTCTTATCAAAGGGTAAATTTATAAATATGTATTGTTTTGAACACACCACCGAATATGAAGTAATGAAAAGTCAGATTAAAGTTAAAAGGGCACTCCGAACAAACCCCAATTTACAATGGAAGAACTTTGATGGTTACCACAATGAATTAATCAAGGACCAAGCCTACATATTGATAAAGGAAAAGAATTCGCCTGAAGAAAAATACTGCAATACCTACGGGGGATATCTCAAACTTATAAATAGAAAGGAAATAGCTGAAGGAGCCGAAATATGGGTAAACAATATAGACTTAAGAAAGAGACCAGTGCTTCGATACGTAATTAAGCAAGTATTATCATTAGTACGAGAGATGGAACAATTCATTCATAACCGCACAATGGAACTACAACGGGAGGAAGTTTATGGAGTTCCATTTGGAGTAATAGATTTTGATGAATATTATAAGACTTTTAATAATAAGGCCCCTTATAAAAGATATAATAAAATATCCCACTGTTGTAGAAAAGTGAAAAAAGACATAAGACATGCAAAAGACTTAATGGACTTAATGGAAAAATTAAATATAAAAACTGAACATTATTATAGACTAGATAAGTTACTTTCTAGAGTAAGAAAATGTTAATGCCGATGCCAATAACATAATGTAAATAATAAAAATCGGTATCAATGTTTCACATTATTTGTACAAATCACCTTAACATGGTATAATAAGGAAACCAGGAATAAAAACCGTTAAATTGCTTATACTATAAGAGGAATTCGACTCAAGTCAACCCATCCATTTAAGTAATATTTAAAAGTAAGGAAATAAAATAATGAGCTAATTAGCATTATAAAAACAAATATTATCGTCCAAGCCCAATTTGCAGTTAACATATAAGACGATCACAACTCAAGCCAGGGTTAACTCGTCTGGGAAAATAATAAAAATTAAAATCATCAACTTGAAAAGGTAATACTAGGATACACCATTAAACCAAGCAAACATTGAACTTTGAAGTGGAACGATGGGCATGTATAAATACGCAACCTAGGGCCCAAAGAATCATTCACAATTTGTGAACTAAACTAAGCTTATAAATCCAATTATTGTTAGTTAATTATTAAGTTGTTTGTAACAATGAATTCCAACGATGTAAGTATTCCATCAACTAGTAAGGGGTTGGGAAGGGGAAAGGGGAAAAAATTGCCATTAAGTTTAATTAAAAAACATAAAAAAATTGATCTGCCTAGTACTAGCTTAAGTGACTGGGACGATGCCTTTTTAAATACTGCTGATGACAAGTTGTTAAACACGGTAGCTGACAAAATGTTAAATACTGCTGCCGACAAGGTACTAATTAATACTAATACAAATTGCCGGGATATAATTATAGAGACAGGGATGACTCGGGAAGAATTGGAAATATTAACTCCTGATATTTTTCGCGAAAATATAGAAACTTCAATAAAAACAAATCCGAAAGTTCATATTATTAGTGATTATACTATAGATAAGCCGATTGTTATTGCTGATGAATACGATATAGAGCAAGTGTTTGACTTAGGTAATGATAAGAAACTTGAGGGTATAGAGCCGCTGCTCCCAGTGTCACAGAACGGTCAGTTGTGGGATAATCCTGCAACTAATCAAAGTGAAAAAAGAAAATATTCGCAAATTAGTCAACCTAGCCAATATCGATCACAAGATAATAATAAATTTAGAAGCGATGAAATAATGAAACACTTTGTTAAAATTCGAAAAGATCATATCAATACAGCACAGGAAAAGGTAAAAAAATTAAAGGGGATGTTAAAGACTCTAAAAGATAAAAAATTATTAATTGAGGTTGAAAACCTAATTAAAATAAATCAAAATATATACTTTTCACTTAATGTGGAAGAATCCCTTCAAAAATATTTTTCATTGGAATGTTAAATTAAGTTTAAGTCGTTGGAATTCATAAATTAATCCCCTCCAATTTCATTATTATAATATATAAGCTTAATACAAGTTCAAAATTACATACAAACATGAATTGCGAGAGATGTCCTGCAAAGTTTTCACGCCTCGACAATTTGAAAAGGCACCTGCAATATTCCTGTAAACGCAAACACAGTGGTAAGTACAATATAAGTATTATATAATTATTAACCTGGATAAAGAATTATACATACATACATACATACTTAATAATTTATTATGATTTAGAAGACAGTTTACATGATGGAAAGAAGCCAAAAACCAAATTGCCGAAGCTACAACACTCAACCTCGTCAGTAGAGACGGTGCATGAACAATGTGTGAGCCAGCCCAGTCAAGGTCAACAGGAAGCCCCGTGCAAGATACTTAAGACGCATAAGCCTGATGGTATGTACAGATAGTCACATTAAATTAACTAACTACAAATAATTAAAATGAGTAATGAACTAATAAAAATTATGTTATAATTTAGACACCACATTTATTAATGTGGCTGGACCATCTGGCTTGATCTATAATCAGGACCCACAGCAACAACCATGCGGGGGCGACAATCAGGACCCACATCAACAACAACCATGCGGGGGCGGCTCTAACGATGCAAATCACTACTATTGTCCATCATGCGATTGTACCATTCCCCAGTCGAGCTTCACAGGACATCAACGCAGCAAAAAACACAAGGCCAATATATGGATTCCAACCAATGATAGTCGAGTAAGAATATGTCAATCAGCTTTTAAAAAACGCATTATTAGTTATAAGATTTCCCCGCAACTTCATCACATATATGTAAATGACTTCATGCACGAAATTAGCGATAATTTGTATGAAATATTAGATAACGAAGTACACAAACATAATTCAATAAAAGTTAATTTAGAGCTATTTGGATCCTATATCTTGCCCGCTCAGGACGTTCGCGACATAAAATCACACTTAACCAAAAACTACATCTTACAAAACTCAAGTAATCTTTATACATTTATTGAAGAAATTAATTCGGCATTAAACACATCCTCATTGGAATTTTTAGAAAGACAATCCGGTTGGAGTATAGAAAAATATTTATTTTTAGAAGTTAATATAAATAAGTTTAATCCACTTAAGGCCTCTTCATACATAAAGCTTCCAAAAGATATTGAATATAAAAAGGCCGTGTTAAGTATTAAAAATGATGATCACGCATGTTTTGCATGGTCTTTAGTGGCCGCTATCTATACGCCTACATCGAATGCTAGTTTAGTTTCCTCGTATCCCCATTACTCAAGACACTTTAACTTTACCGACTTTTCATTTCCCATGGAATTAAAATCCATTTCAAAATTTGAGGAAATTAATAATATTTCAATAAACGTATACAGACTTGAACCAATATTTCAAAATAATAAATTTAAAAACGAAATAGTAGGGCCGCTTCATTACACGAAGAAGAGGTGTAACTTACACGTCAATTTATTACTTATTGATGACTCAGAGGGGAATACTCACTATTGTCTTATAAAAGATTTATCTAGATTAGTATCATCACAAATATCCAAAAACGCGCATAAAAAAGTATTTTGTGATGCATGTTTACAATATTTTCATGACAATCAAAAACTTCTCTCTCACAAAGAAAACGATTGTGACGTAATTTGTGTCCGCTTACCTACGGAAAATCTTAAAATTGACAAGTGTGGAAACTACGTAAAGGAAAATTTGTTAAAATTTCAAAATTTTGAGAAAAAACTTCAGGTTCCATTCATGGTTTACAGTGACTTTGAGTGTGTGCTCAAACCGGTAGTTGACAATATTAACATACAAGAAAAGGATGTGTATACCATTAAAAAGTGCCAACATATACCCTGTTCCTTCTCTTACTTTATTAAATGTTCTTTTGATGACACACTATCTAAACTTGTATTATATAGAGGCGAAGATGCGCCACAAAAGTTTATGGAAAAATTAGAAAAGGACTTAAAAAATATTTATTTCAAGTATTTAAAACCAATTAAACCATTAAATATGACCTCTGAAGAGGAGATATCATTTCAAAATGCAACTCACTGCTTTATATGTGAACAACCCTTCGATCAATTCTCTAAAAGAGTCAAAGAACATTGCCACGTAACTTCTAAATATAGGGGTGCTAGTCATTCAAATTGCAACCTAAATTATAAACTCCCCCTTTTTGTACCAATACTTTTTCATAATTTAAAATCCTACGATGCTCATCTGTTTGTTCGAAATTTGACGTTGAAACAAGAACGTATTGAAGTGATTGCACAAACGAAGGAAAAATACTTAACATTTTCTAAATACTTATTTGTCGATCAAAAAATTTTAGAAAACGGGAAAAAAGAACGAACATATTTAAAAATGCAATTTCTAGATACATATCAATTTTTACCAAATTCTTTGGATAACTTAGCTTCCTCACTGTCTTCTGAACAATGTATTCAAATTTCGAAATACTTTAAGGACGAAAACAAAATTAATCATATAAGACGAAAAGGTGTATTCCCCTATTCCTATTTAACGGAATTTGAGAAGCTATAAAACACACAACTTCCACCTAAAGAAATGTTTTATAATGATCTCAAGGACGAACCGGTTTCGGATATAGATTATCAACGAGCGAAAGACGTATGGAAATTATTTAATTGTAAAAATTTGGGGGAATATTTTGATATATATTTAACTAGTGACATGCTTATTCTCGTTGACGTGTTTGAAAACTATCGGAAAATTTGTTTAAATATCTATAAACTTGATCCGTGTAACTTCATAAGTAGTCCATCATTGTCATTTTCCGCTGCATTGCTTACAAGTAAAATTCAATTACAGTTGCTAACTGATATTGATATGCTACATTTTTTCAAAAATAATATTCGAGGTGGGGTTAGCACGTGTGTCAAAAGAAAGTCAATTGCAAATAATAAATATCTTCCAAATTATGACAAAAGCAAACCTTCAACTTATATCATGTATCTTGACGCTACAAACTTGTACGGCTTTTCCATGCAACAATACCTACCTATGAATGATTTTACATGGTTAAGACCAGAAGAAATTACTGATTTATCTAATAATATCTTAAATTTGTCTCCCACTTCATCTGAAGGGTTTGTGTTTATGGTAGATTTGGAATACCCTCATTATTTACATTCGGAACATAACGATTTACCCTTTTGTCCAGAAACTGTCATCCCACCTGGTAGCGATATGCCAAAATTAATTCCAAATTTAACCCATAAGGGAAATTATGTTATTCATTATGTCGCTTTACAGCAAGCCATTCGTTATGGACTGATTTTGAAAAAAATTCATAATGGAATAAAGTTTCACCAAGCTCCATGGTTAAAGTCATACATCGATTTAAATACAGACATGCGCCGTAAGGCAAAAACAAAAGCTGATGGCGATACCTATAAATTACATATAAATAGTATATTCGGAAAATCCATGGAAAATGTTGAAAACAGACACGATATTAAATTAGTTAGCGAATGGGAGAAAAATGTAAATAAGAATGGTGCATCAAATCTAATTTGCAAACCTAATTATAAAAATTCCGTAATTTTTGCTGAAAGTCTTGTAGCCGTCCAAATGCAAAGAGTAAGCATATTTTATAATAAACCCCTATATGCAGGTTTTGCAATTTTAGATATAGCAAAAACTGTCATTTATGAATTTTATTATGGATATTTAAAACAATTGTATGGGGAAAATATTAAACTATTATATACCGACACTGACAGTCTCATAGTTGAGGTAACTACTCCAGACTTTTATCATGACATAAAGTTAAACATAGATAAATTCGATACGTCAAATTATAAACCTAATAATATCTATGACATTCCTATAAATCCTTCGATCATCGGCAAAATGAAGGATGAATATGGAGGTAAAGTCATCGAAAGTTTCTATGGAACCGGTGCAAAAGCTTATTGTATTAAACTTGATGATTTTGTTGAAAAAAAGGCTAAAGGAATAAAAAAGGCTGCGGTTAACAATCAGTTGAATGTGTCTCATTATCAGCGAATTGTTGATGGTGAGGAACGCCAAGTTTACTGTACAATGTACATTTTCAAATCAATAAAGCATGACATTTTTACGAATTTAATTAGGAAGGTAGCCTTAAGCTATAAAGATGATAAAAGATTTTTAATACCTAATTCCATAGAAACATTGGCTTGGGGTCATAAGGACATAATTAGGTTTATAACCAAAGAAACGCGCCATGATAGACGCTTGGAAAATCTTGTTCAGCTAATGCAAGAAACCGGTCGAACAACTTATCCGAAAAAATGTAGAAAGCGGTTAGCATTCGAACAGATAAAATGCATCAAGTGGGGGGATTCGGACATCCTTTATTAGATACAACTGCACTTATTTCTTTAGTATAGCTCTGTTAAAACTTGCTTGCCACGATTATATCCCGATTGAAATGAATTTAGAACGTGAATATCGTAAACTTAAAACCGATGTTAATAACAGTGTCGGTGAAAAGTATGGAAGTTTCATCGAAAGGGTGGTTAAAAGTTATCCAATCAACGATCATAATTATATTCATTTATATAAAATTCTGCATAGGTTTACGCTACCCCTTAACATATTTTCCTGGATGTATAATTCAATATCTGGGGTTAATCCAAAATTATTTGATTATGTTGTGCGAAGGAAAATTGAACAAGATGAACTAATTTCCAGAACTATGGAAGCCCTAAATGAATGTAGTCTTACAACGATAAACATTGAACACCTAGAATCTATTTTAATTGATGTAGTGCTCTGTAAAAACGAATTTCAAAGAACATTTATTTTGAATTATTAACTGGTGGTAGTTTTGTGTTAAATGGTGATAAAGAAAAAGTGTATAGTATAGAAAATATCAGTAAAGGGTATCGTACCCTTGAAGCTGAACTTGGGCGAGGATTGTATGAGGTAGGGTTTCATGCGAATCATAAGCTCTTAGAAATGATTCTTGAGCAATTCAATAAACATAAGATTTCAATTAATTTCAATCCAAAAACTAACATTGATCATGCATTTATATATTCGTGGATAAAAGAAAATGTCATGAAGGGTTGTAATAATATAAGGGTTGGAACCCGTCACGATGACGATCAAACTTGTAAAACGCCATCACAAAATTTTGAAGATTATCTCCATACATTAATAATTCTGGAAAGAATCATTGTAAAACCTTAAGTTTAATTATGTTTGTATATTATAGTTTTGTGTTGTGAGTCTTTATAATGTATTGTATGTCGTAAAATTGTAATCCCATTAACTGGATTGAATGTAATTCTTAGCTTAGTTCACAAATTGTGTATCAATAAATGTAATTAAAATATTGATTTGAGTTTTATTGTGCAAGAGTGGGGGTAACGAATATAAGAAGTAGGCGCATTAAAGCGATCAGGTGTAGTACTGATCAACTGATAATAGTTCATGTTAGTAATTTAAAGACTTCGGTGAATTAATACCAATTTTGCAAGTAAGTCACATTTATTTTTGAAAATTTGAACTTTGTCGTTATACAGTTTTTTTTTTGTTACAGTGGAATCGAAGAATAAAGTTAATAACACGGAAAAATCGTGCATAGTCTTGCATGAAACTCGATATTTTCTTAATAACTCCAAATCTAAATACGTATCTGTCGGAATAGTTTATGATAGCTATACGCATTCTTTTAAATCAAGTGTCTGGTTTGGTGGATCAAAAGTTAAAAATTGTATAATTCTTGATAATAGGGATTGGATAAACTTTTTAAGTTTTAAAGAAACAATAAAAAATGGTCGTGATTACAATTACAATGAGCCAATTATACTAAATACATGCAAAGTCGGTTTCGAATCATTTGACGATATTAGAGTTTTGAAACTAGAAGATAATTTTTCAAATAGTATCTATTTGGGGGATGAGTCCCTTTACGGGCTGTGGTTAATTAGTGATGTCGTTCAATATAGATTAAATTTGTTAGAAAGTTTAAATTTTGACAGTTATTTCAAAAATATTATCTCTAGTCTAGTTATTGGTAATAGTGATAATTTTGTGAACTCTGTAAGTAAGAAACTTACTTCATGTATTATGAGCGAAAATGTATGTATTGCAAAGGAATTTATAGTTCGCCATCCATCGTTATTGGAACAACTCAAATATAAGCCCTTTGGATTCTACAGAGATGCCAGTACAGTTTAATGAAGAACGGAATACCATTCTACAAATGACAACTTGGTCATTTGCCTATAGAGAAGCAAGAAGAGGTCCCTGGCAAATGTATGCAAGAGATCGAGAACGGTTTCGTAGAAAAATTGACCGTTATTCAATCATTCTTAATAAAATTTTAACTTCCCAACACAGGAACAATGTATTTGTACAACGTTTTATTATGTGATAAATAGATATTTTAATATGATTATGTGTATTATTTATAAAATAAAAAACCACCTTAGGCTATAAGTATATTTAAAAAAAATTTTAGGTAGAAAGTAGTTTTACAAAATTAAGTTAGTTCACTCTTATTAATCCACGAGTTAAATCGACTATGAAATCCTAGCCACTTAATATAGGCTTTATCTCCTTTCCTTTTTAACACTTTTTCAACGAGGTATATGTCTGGAAACTGGACCTTTTGTAGTTCTGCGGTATAGAAGGTTCCTTGTATATCCTCACCATTAGAGTCCGTTAGCAAGTAGACACGTGGATTGGTTTGACGTACCTTACTTATTTTAAATATCTCATTTGACCATAGGGCCGTATAACCCTTAGCGAATACGCCACGATATTTCGAAATCCTCACATAATCCCCTATTTTGAATTTGGCGGGTTTAGGATCAACAACCTTTAGTTGGCTGTAGGATCGAGTCAAAATTTCCTTTTCGTTTCGTTTAGTAACTTTATCTGGGGCAATACCAATAACAGAATGACGTGTCTTGTTATAATCTGCTATAATTTGGTCTAATATATCAAGCCACTTGTAGGTACCTTGTAAACTGAATTGCTTCCACATTCGAGTTTTTAATGTTCTAATTACTCTTTCAACTATACTAGCTTTGAGATTCGAGTAGGTACTGTAGTGATTAATGTCATTTGTGTCCATTAATTTTCGAAAATGTGGATTATAGAACTCGGTTCCCCTAAAAAAATTACAATTAACTTATTATGGTTAATGAATTTACTTATATTATACATTACCTATCAGACTGTAAATTTTTAGAAATTGCCTTTTTGTCACTTAGAATTTTTTTCATAGCATCTGCAACTTCCTTTCCATTTTTCTGTTTTAATGGCATAGCCCAAACATACTTGGAAAAAGTATCGATAGTAACTAATATGTACTTATAGCCTCGATTAAATTTTGCATAAGGTATAAGAGAAATTAAGTCAATTTGCGTAAGATCATTGAGTCCTAATATTCGAACTCTTCTTCTTGGAAAATTTCGACGAGCTGGTTTATGTAGTTCATTAACAACAATTTGTTTAATATTAGTCATATTCGTCACTGGAAATGGGTGCTTTGACAATTAATTCTATTATTCCACCCCCTGTTTTTAATGAATCCATTGGCCGTACTACGAATATTCTGTCTGAAATTGTTAATGCTTCTCCTTCAAGGGTGTCCACAAGTATAGTGTTTAGAACAAATTTTATTCCGGAATTAAATACGTTGCAAAATGTAACTATAGCCTGAGGTAATGGAAATATCCAAAAGTTGGTATTTTCGTTTATTTGATATGATAGTAGACTGGTACCATCTTGTAAAGTAGTTACGTGTTCCCAGTCATTTAAATGTAATGGAATATAACAAGTATAATAACCACGTTTATTTAAATTTTTGTGAGAAACATGACTTCCAAATTTGTCAATAGTCATTATGACACTGTTAAATTATATTTAAACTTGTTATATTTATTGAATTATCTTAGCCTCTCGTAATTCTTCAACAATAGAAATTATTTCATTAGTGTGCGCATTATGGCCTGCAGCTGTCGAAGATAGTAATAGTTGAAGTCTATTTACCAATTCGTTGGCGTTATCCCAATATATAAAGTCAATTTTTTTATTATTTTTCTTTAAGGTTAATCCTTTTCCTAATTTCGTAGTTTGTCTAGTAGTTCTGGAAGCGGGTGGGGGTGGTTTACTAAATAATCTTACAGTTGGCCCAGGTAGCGCCTTAGCGCCTTTCTTAGTGATTCCCTTTCGATTTAAATATGGCAATATAATAGTTCGAAATTTTGCATATCGATTTGAACTAGTGCTTACGTTACCCTCTTCGTCTTTATAGGCATTTGTTCTAGTTAATATATCGATATAATTCTCTAGATCTCTAACGCTAAAACCTTTTGGGTCCTTCTTAAATAAAAGTTCATAGAAACCAACTGTACCGGGATATGTAATATTTTTTACTACTAGATTTTTTCCTTTAAACTCAATCGGTTCTTGTGTTAGGCCAATAGTAAACTTGTCTTGCATGAAATCATGTACCACCCCGAATCTGTGATCAAACGCATTGTCTGTATCTCATATATTTGCATCAATGTATGTCCTAGGCAATTCATGGAATTCCTCAATATATTGTGAATAACCAGGCTTATCTACATATTGTTGTACGGCTTGTCGGGTTTGATTAATTATTTCTTCTAAAGTTTCTGTAGGGGTACGTTCTTCAGATGATTCTTGGGGTTGTACGGATTCAGCTAGAACGCTAGTATCTTGAAATTGCACTTCCCTAGCGGTATTATGCAGAACACTATCAAATCTACTACTTCCGAAGAAAGAGGGCATATCTAGGGGAAGTTGGGGTGTTTGGCCGGTTTTTATAACTCTGAGAGTCTTTTTTGGGGTTGAAATGAATGGATAATTATACTCTTCTTCCTTTATTTCTTGCTTGGGTTCAATTAATTCCAACTGATCATATTTTGTAATTAACTGTTTAAGTGGCTGAATTATCGGTTTATAAGTATTTTCCAAATTGATTTCGGTTGCAGCTAAATCAGACCTTAATTTTTTAAATTTTTCCCTTACAGCATTACGAGTTTTAATTAGCTCTTGAGATGTATGTTTATCCATGTTCACTTGTTAATGACTGTATATTCGGTTTAAACTCTTAATTTATATGGTAATAAATCCATCAAGCCCTTTACGATATCTTCCCTTGTTCATTTCACAATCTTTGTCAACTACGATAAAACCAAACGGTTCTTTCCAACAGTGTGAACAAATGTCTTTAAATTGTTCAAAACGCATATCTACACTTATATGATCGTCGTAAATATGTTTAAGATTTGTATTGTCTTGTCTAAACATTATAATCAGGTTTGCATTATCTCTGATTAAATGCTTTTGAACAGCCGTATATGTCTGAGATAGGTAAAATGAATCGGTGTTTTTGTGTCGCCCAAATGAAAAATAATCTCGTATTACATCTTGCGGGCCTGTAACGATGTCGTCGAATATTATAACCGAATTTTGTTTCACTTCATTTGCAGGGACGATGTCTTTTTCAGTATCGTATTCAAAATAACGTATTTCTTTCATTGGCTTTAATAGTTTTCGCAAATATTCATACTTTGGCTGGTAAAGTGATTTCGAATAAATATATAAATTTTCAAAGCGTAATCCGTTGGGATGTTCAATTAACGATAACATTAAGTCGGTTTTACCAGAGCCGCTGGCGCCTGTTAGAATGCATCGCTTGGGTTGACCTCCAAAAATACCACCGTGTTTAGAATAATTCTTAATATTACTCTTAATATCATGACTAGAAAATGGGAGGGTAATTTTTGATTTGATGTTCATTGTGCTATGGCAAAATAAAAACTGAATTATTTTCACGTTCAAGTATATATTTATAATAGCAATTAAAGAAATTGCGTTAGTATGTCTCCGTCTTATAAAATGTTAGTACATCAAGGTTCAAGGGTTATTCGTAAGCGAGGTCGTCACAGTAAAGGATCAGGCTTATTAAACAAATTAATCGATAAATTACCATTTGAAGCTCACATACCGGGATATAGGTTAGCACGCTTAATCCTAATATATTAATTTCATTTAAACAACATTATTTATTTATAGATTTTGCGGCCCGGGTACTAAACTAGATTAATCAAGAGGGTATTAACCCATTGGATAGTGCATGCAAGAATCACGATATTGCTTATTCACAATCGAAAGATTTGGAATCTAGACATCAGGCAGACAAAGTTTTAGCCGACAAGGCTTGGAAAAGGGTCAAGGCCAAGAACGCGACATTCGGTGAAAGAATTGCTGCTCTTGGAGTCACCGGAATTATGAGGGCTAAACGTAAACTAGGAATGGGTTTAAAGAAAAATCAACTTAAATGCGGCAAGGGATTAAAAAAAAATAAATTACGAAAAAAGAAACGTGTAATTAAAACACCAAAAAAGATCGGGGGTTTCCTACCCTTATTGTTGCCAATATTGGCTGCGATCGGAGGGCTCGCAAGCGGAAGTGCCGGAATTGCAAAGGCAGCTAACGATGCCAAGGCGGCGAAACAACAAATTGAAGAAGCTCAGCGTCATAATAAAGCCATGGAAGAAATGGCCAAGGGCAAGGGGTTATTTTTTAAACCACAATCAAAAGGCGGTAAAGGAATGTTTTTGGCACCGTTTAAAAAAAACTTCCAATAAGTCTTCTTAGGCATGCCCTAACAAATGAAGAACTGATACAGTATGTACGCATTCTTCAAATTCCTTATTTTAGGGGCGTTTTTATGAGAAATAATTTACCTAAGAAGATAAATCATAATGAATGTGGTATTGTGAATTTAGACAATAAGAGTGGTGGTGGAACTCATTGGACAGCTTACATGACACATGGAAAAAATGTAATTTATTTTGATCCATTTGGAAATTTAAAACCACCCCTTGAGCTTTTAAATTATTTTGCAAACAGTGTCATCCAGTACAATTACGACGCATTACAAACATATAAGTCATACAACTGCGGACAGCTGTGTCTTAAATTTCTATATAATAGTTATTACTAGCAGTAAAGCAACAGTGTTAAAATGTCAACCACAGTTACAATTTCCGGTAATAAATCGATTTTGAGTGCAGATTTTAATCCCCCTCTATACTTGAACGATGACAAAGATTATGTACTCGGTTTGGCTGACTTTGAAACTTTTATGACAATACCCAACATTGAAGAAGGGTGCAACAAATTTTACATCGATGACATTATAATCACTATTCCTGTTGGATCATATGAAATTTCTAATATTGAAGCCTTTATTAAAACAGAGTTGATGGAACATTATCCGAGGAAAAAAATCTATTTACTTCTTGAAGGCAACACAAATACCCTAAAATGTACAATCAAGTGTACTCACTCAATCGATTTTACACGTGACGATTCCATTGGGCAATTACTAGGTTTTGATAAGAAAATTATTCCAGCAAATAAGAAAACTGTGTCTGATAACGTAACGGACATTTTAAAAGTTAATGCTATCTGTTTGATTGTAATATCGTTACAGGTTCGTTTCATAATGGAAAACCGGTTCATATAATTCATCAATTTTTCCCATCGGTGTCTCCTGGGTATAAAATAGTCGAGTCACCCCTTCCCATTCTATACTTCCCCGTGAGTGTAAAGACTATCAACAACATTACTATAAACGTGCTCGATCAAGATTTCCGTTTAATTAACTTTAGAGGTGAAGCAATAACCGTTAGACTCCATATAAAAACTTTATTATCTAACGATGGCAATCAGATATAATTATTTAATACCCGAAAACAAATTAGAACAAATTTATAAAAGCAGCCCTCGTAGAACTGGTCGCAGTAGTTCTAAATCGAACATCAAACGTTTAACAGCTAAAAACCGTTTATTCCTTCGTTCCCTTGGCTTTAAAGTATTGCTTTAATATGAGTATATTAAACGTTACGGAAAAACTCTTTGTTGACAACTCTATAATTAGTTCGGAGCTGCATACCTATCAGCCATTTGTAACATCAAAATTTGATTATAATGACGAAATCAGAATCCCCATTCAAGAATTCGATACCTATACCTTACCTTGTGATAGCTTTTTATATATCGAAGGAAGGTTAACCAAAGATGACGGGTCCAAAGCGACTAAATTAAAATTTATTAATAATGGCGTTTCTTATCTATTTCGAGAAGCGCGTTATGAAGTTAATGGGAGTACTATTGACTCCATTCGTAATGTGGGTTTAACGTCTACCATAAAAGGATACCCGTCATTTAATACCAACGAAAGTCTAAAATTACAAAATGCAGGATGGTTTCCAAAGATTGACTTATCCATGACGGTTACTGACAAGGGCGCTTTTAATGTCTGTATACCGTTAAAATTGTGGATGGGGTTCTTCGACGATTATCGTAAAATCATGATGGGCATGAGACAGGAGCTGGTTTTAATTCGCGCTAGCAACGATCTAGACGCCGTAGTGTGTGAAGATGGAAGTGAAACACCCAAGGTCTCAATCGATAAGCTGTGTTGGAAAATTCCGCATATTACTGTCGACATCCCGCAGCAGTTAGCACTTACTAAAATATTAGAAAAAAATATTGATATCGCGATGGGGTTTAGAAGTTGGGAATTAGTGGAATATGCCGCCCTCCCATCGGCTACGCGTCATACGTGGCCAGTCAAGACCACAAGTAAATTAGAATCCCCATCCCATGTATTATTTGCACTTTCCAAGGACAAAAAAGGCAAAATAAAAGAAAATATGAGCACATTCGAGCATTGTACTCTAACAAATATACGCGTATTTTTAAACTCGGACCGGTATCCTTACCATGACCTATACTTAAATTTTGACGAAAACAAGTTCGCATCGTTATATGAAATGTTTACAAACTTTCGTTCGTCATATTATCAACGGCCGCATGAACCTGTTTTTACGCCTGGTGAATTTAAAGAGATTTGTCCCATTACCTACATCGACTGTTCACATCAAAAATCAACTATGCAAACCGGTTCGGTAGTTATGAGGATTGAATTTGAAACTGATAGGCCCACCGAAGAGGGTACGTCAGCCTACTGCCTTATACTTCATGACAAATTATTTACCTATAGCCCCCTTACAAAAATGGTTAGACAAGTTTAATTTAGCTTAGTTGACTTAAAACTGTTATCGAGTCACAATGACCACCCCCAGTTTAGTAATGGATGTCCAAGGATTCATGGTGGAAAAAAACAAGTTCCTCCCCAAAGAATTGGCTGTGTATGATGGCCATAGAATTAGTCATTATGTTTTTAAACCACCCTATGGAATGGCCTATTTATCACCAACGGTATTAAGGAATGTAAAGTGGTTAATGAGTAACCATCATTGCATTGACTGGAATGCCGGACATACACCCTTATACCAATTTGCCAGTATTGTCAAGCATTTAACAGAAAGAGCTGATGTCGTTTACATTAAAGGAAAGGAGAAGACTGAATTTTTAAGAAAATATTCTAGCAATCCCGTTGTAGAATTGGACGAACAACCAACCATTAAAAAGGACTCCCCTAAATGTTTCTATCATTTAAATAATGAATATTGTATATGCTCTTTATCTAATGTATTTTTGCTATATGACCAACATGTAATGCAATGTTAATTTGTAAATAAAAGTTTTATTAAAAGAATCATTTAGTTAATATTTAATTTATTCATGTTATATTTGTTATAACTCATGCAATCATCCATATGTTCATAAGAGTCTGTAATGTCTTTTGAAAATTCCAACACAGAAACGCCACCGGTTAACAATAAATCTTCATAGTTCAATGTTTGTATTTCCGCACATTCCCATTGTTTTGGGAAAATCACTTTAATTATAATATTCATTTGATTAGACGAATATTCTTTGCGCAAACAGCTGATTAATAAGTTGTCATTCACTGTAGAATGGAAATTAATTGTTTGCCATGCATCATGTCCAAATTTAATAAAACAAATTCCGGGTCCCAGCTCCTTTGAAAACGATCCACACAGATCTATTCGATTCACTGAGGATGGCACATTTACGATTATTAATTCATTGTCAGGTATTAAGTCCACTAGCGGCGTTGTCAATAATATTTTATTTGTATTATGTTTATCGGTTAATCCAATTTTCACTTGAAAATAATATCCTTCCATTTTAATGAGCTGACTGTGAATTTTCTATGTATGCTATATTATATACCCAAAGAAGTTGAAACTGCGCATGTCTCAATTATCTACTTCATCATTTCCAACATGTTCATAATGGGTTGGTAATTCACGTACCCCATCTAAATCTTCAAAATTAATCACATATTCCTTTTCTCGATGTTCAAATTTGCACTCTTTTGGAAACCATATTTTAATTCGAATATCTGTGTGGTCCAATAAATAAGTTCTTCTCGTGCTATAAATATTCACATTTTTAATATTAGGTGGTATAGCACGCGTCTCCCATTCCTCATTTCCATATTTTATAAAGCATAACCCCGGACCCATTTCTTCTAAATTCGATCCACATACCTTAAGACAATTTACTGAAGTCGGCACATCCTGTATACAAATTTCATTATTAGAAATTAAATGTAATATGCTCGTAGACAAATTATTTAATGAACAATATCGATGATCTGTTAATATAACTTCAATCGAGAATCCCATGATATTGATTATTCATCCACCCTGTTTTGCCTTATCGGATATACTGAAATCAAGAGCGAACTGCATGTGTATCTTTCAACGTGCTTTAGTCCAATGACGCTGAACTTTTCCGTTAATTATCTAGAACCGGCATGTGTGTATTTCATATGGACGAAAGCGGAGGATTTATAATAATCCCTATGAGCCTGTACTATCTAGAACCGGCGTGCACGTTAATTATCTAGAACCGGCATGCATGTAATTCAAATGGAGGGTTTCATAATATCTAGAACCGGCATGCATGTTATATCTAGAACCGGCATGTATGTAATCCTTATGGGGCGGAGGAGGAGGAGGTATCCAGAACCGGCATCATATAAATACTACTGTTGCTATGTTAAAATATATTTTTAAATCCTATCATTGTATGAAACATGCTAATAATAATTTAAATTGTTCAAAGGAAACTGCCTACAACTTTTATCATTGGTACACTTTTTGTAAAAAAAATTAGTTTTGCTTTAAAAATAAAATTAATAGTACACAATTTCAATCAAGTATGAGTTTGTAGTACCTTTCCACCAACAAAAAAACCAATAACGAAATTATTGATTTGGATGAAGACCGGTGCTGTACAACTGTTACTATGTTAAAATCTATTTTTAAATCCTATCATTGTATGAAACATGCTAATAATTTAAATTATTCAATAGAAAATGTCTACAACTTTTATCATTTTTACAATTTTTGTAAAAAAAATTCATAGTACACAATTTCAATCAATCAAGTATGCCTTATGGTGGTGGTGGTGGTGAACAATTATTTCACTAAGTACACATTATTAAATATTTCAAATTAACTACAACTAAAAAAAAATGGTAATTCTTAAAAACAATTTATTAAAAAGTAAATATTACGTTTACAACAACAGGTCTATATTCTAGTTTTCATTGTGGGGGTATGTAAATTCATACATAGTAACAGTATAACAAACTACCTCTCTTTTTTCTAGGACACCATCACAACCACAAAAACAAACACCGATTTACATCATTTAATAGCACAGGTAGAAATAATTTTTTCTATTACATTAAAATCTTGATTGAAGACAAAATTAAAAGGCACTTTGAATATTGCTAAAATTACTTCTTTCTAAAAGCCATGTTTTTTTTGATTTGTATCAAATAGTTGGTTAATATTAATAATTGTTTATGGAATCTTTACAAAAGCAGAAGTATTTGTTGCATTTAAAAACAAAAATCGTGTTCCACCATTATGATGAAATTCTTGTTTTTTTTATCATCACGTTCAGATGGCATCATTGATTAATACTAACTGTAACTAATCTAAAGCAGTCTATTAAATTACCAAAGAGGTGGATTCCTCTTCCATTCTCAAAGAATGGAACTAATGTTTTAATCTTTTATTTTAAAAAGAAACATTAAGACACACACCCATTCAAATAGATTACAACAATGCATTTCAACGTCTTGGTTTTAAACATCTAATTTACGTTACGAATACGGCTACTAAACTAACTTATTCGTGTCTCAAATAGTTGGTGATTTTATTTTTTAAACCGTTCAATCGCGAAACACAACTTCCATGATAAATTATATTCTGGAGCTGTTGATATTCGCATAGAATTTGAAACAAACAGAACAATTCCAGCAAATACTACGGCTTATTGTCTAATTCTACACGATCGTCTAGTAAATTACAACCCTCTTAGCAGTACAGTCAAAGTTTTTTAATTTGTTCAATAATGTATATTGTGGACGTACAAGGTTTCCAGTATAAGGATACTTATTTTATATGTAAAGAAATTGCTATAATAAATATAGAAAGTGGTGAAGTATTTCATCATTACATTGTTCTACCACATGGCGCACACAATGGTTGAGTGAACCGTTTTGCCAACAAATTGAATGGTTAACAAAGAATTTACATGGACTTTCCTGGGACGATAATGAACACATGAAATCTATTAATAATAGTTTACCTTTTGAATGTATAGCTCAATTTTTAACCAATATAATTAAACTTAATGAGGTGGTATTTGTTAAAGGTTTACAAAAAAAAAATTGGTTAGAAAAATATTAATTCAGCTAAACTGAGAGTGTTAAACATTGGTAATTTTCATTATAAAAATCATATCAATAATAATTTACTTTGTGCTAGAGAAAATGTTGTTTTATTAAGGAATTAGTATATAATTAAGAAAAAATACTTTTAAGTTTATATTTTTTTTATTTGTAACATGTATTATGTATTAATAAAAGTGTGTAAATAAAATATATGTTTATTTATTTACTAATTAGTCTGTCAAACAGTACAGTTCGAATTACAAAAGAATAAAAAAGGCTATAAATATTGTAGTTATATGCTTGTGAAGAACGCACAAGCAATCAAAAGTAATCAGCAGCAGTAAAAAAATTGAGTTTATTATACCATTCAACTATGACAGTGTTAGTTTCATCAATCATCCTATTAGTCGCCTTATCTCAATATGTGTTTTACGTACATCGACCGTATAATTAATGTACAAGATATGTCGATAATGTTTGAAACAAGAAATTTTTCAACCAACCATACATGGTCAAAAATGTTTTATCAAACCATTGACAACAAATATATGGGGGTTTTTACTATAAAAGTTCCATCGTCAGCTGTAAACTATCTACGCTACAAGTTTAGACTTCAATATAACAATCTTACTTTCAACGAAACAGGATGGAAAACATTGATCAGCGAACCGATTGTCTGCAATAATTCTACTTTGATTCCGAGGATGGATGACTCAAAAAGCATATTTAGTTTAATCTTATTTATTGCTGTAACTTGTTGTATATTACTAATTAAGATTATTTATACAGTTACTATCATGGTATATAATAAAAATCAATAATTATTTAATTTTGCAACACATGTTCAGTAAGTTTTTTTATTTATGCAACATTCACCGTTTTAACATGTTATAACCTGTTATAAAGATATTGAACATAATAAAGATAGGTACAAAACGTAATTATCTGGGATATATGTGTGTGCGTCATATGTTAATTCAGTTAAGTTGCACTACCATACATCATTATCAGTGTGTTCTTGTCGTTATCATCTTTTAGTTGACCCCCCCTCACAGTGAATATTATTTAATTTGTTCAAATAATATAGTGTGTATGGATATGATGATGATGATGATGAGAGAGAGAGAGAGAGAATCAATATGATTTAACCAAACCACTTCTACACACACATTATTCACATTCTCTTATAAGTATAAATACTGTAAATAGAAACATTTTGACCCGAAGTTGACGTCTTAGACGTAAGATTGTACGTAGGTTAGGCGTGATATATTATTATTATTATTATTACTCTAAGAAGAAGAAGACCTTTTTTGGATTAAGAACGGAAACGATTGAATTCACTTGAAAACAAGTTAATGCGGAATGACGATCTTAAAATTCAATACACTGAATTTATTAATGAGTATATTTCACTAAACCACATGTCCTTATGCACTAATCCCACCATGCTGTCATCAAAGACAGCGAAAACTACTTCTAACATATCATTAAACGAGAACGTTATTTATTAATGGTAGGCCCTACTATACAAGATGATCTTGTTTCAATTCGTTTACGATTTCGACAACACACCTTTGTTCTTAGTGCAGATATCGCTAAGATGTACCGTCAGGTACATATACGAAATGACCAACGACATCTGCAAAAAAATCTTTCGCGAACAAATCCTGATGAGCCTATTTCTGTGGATCCTTAAAACACGGTTACGTACGGGACTAGTTCAGCTCCGTTCCTTGCTATTCGATCGTTACATGAGATGGCTCAAATACACGCTGACGAGTATTCCTCCTAACCGGAGCTTCCACTACAGAAGAAATGCAACAAATTAAAGAGGAAGTTTCTCTTTTACTTGACAAACACGGTTGTTCATTAAGAAAATGGCGATCTAATATACTTCCCACTGTTGCGACTGCCAGTTTGACCGAACCGGTTCCTATAGCTGACTTATTAACCAGAGAAGTTACTACTTCTGAATTACTTAAATCAAACATGTGGTTTCATGATCCATCTTGGTTTTTGGATATTGATGATCATTGGCTTAATGCTACTTCTCATGATCAAATAACTGACATTCCTGAACGTCGAACAGTGTTATTAACTACCCTTGATAACTGGAATAATCATTTACATAATCTCATTGATAAATTGTTACGGTTTAAAATTGATCTTATTACAGATAAATTAATAATTAAGGAATTTACTATTTTTCTTACCTTTGTTGTCAGTTTTAAAAGCTTTCTTTGATACTAACATTCAATTTGTATATTGCAGTTTATTTCTTTGTAGGATCTTTCAGAAAATCAGTATAAATTATTAGCTATTTCAGGTTCTATTACAAATTTAATTTTTCTGGTCTCGTAAGCTACAAGTAAGATTCCAGATGTCTATTCGGAAAGCAAATAAATGAACATTAACTATTATTAGGAACTTATTTACCTGGTTACAGTCATTCCTAACAGATTCCTTTTTACCTTAATTTGCTTTGGATGCTTTAAGGGTTAATATTATGAATTTGGGTTTTTGTTGACATAATATTTTCACCTTACCTTCTTGCGACCAATGGTTATAATATCTTGCATACATATTTTCTGTTTTACGATGAATGGATTTTTGTCTTGCCATAGTCTCTGATTATTTAATTCAGTTTTCAGGAAAACTTGATTATTTGGAAATTTTCGATTGTTATGACAGACAGCTGACATTTGTGATTCAGTAGTACCAACCTCGGTCGAAGTGGTTCGTATCAGGCAAGGTAATTTTGGAGAATTCTTGGTTAATCAGCTGGTTAGGGTTTTTATGCATAGGATTTTAAAAAGTCGTTTTATGGGTTGTTTTTACAATAGAATTTTGGTTGGCAACTGAGGAAAAAAGGGTATCGTTTTCGGTAAGAAGAGGAAACTCGTCCCTTTTTGGTTCCTGAATGTCGTAGGATGAAGAACTACTAGCAAGCAGTCCCCAAATTTTGGAATTTTGAAGCGGGAGGGCCGTAGGATGTGTCGTTAAAGCTAGCGAGTAGTAATTTTTTTGAAGTGCCGTTGTAGGATGTTTAAAATCCGGTAACTTCTAGGCTAAAATGCCGATTTGTTTTTATCTTCATCTTGTGGACGACAAAACGTGCCTCCATTTTTACTAATGGGTAAGTGTGATTTTAGGATTGAGAATTATGATCACGATATAATTAGTTTGGGTTTAAGGGTCTGTTGGTTTTCTTTTGAAGAGAACTTTGGAATGGTATTTTCTTTACAAGAGTGTAATTTGTTGTAAATAATTTTAGAGGCAAGCTTGGACGGGCTTACGCTGTGAATACAGGATGGTCCAGAAATCTTGATGGGGCATTTTTATTTATGATTTTACTGGGAGGTTGAGGCGCAATCCGAACTTCATTTTGAGGCCACAAGCAGCGATGTTGGATGGGTAAACTTCATGGTACTAAGCAGGACCGTTGTACCAGTCTTTCGTTTTCTTCAGATTGTTCAGCTAAGTAGTAGCTATAAAATTTCATGACCGTTTTTATTTTTGGACTGTAAGTTGGTCAGATGAGATCTTGGCCACAGTAATCTACAAATTTTCTTTCAAGTACAACATCATTTCTTTTACTGGCCATGAGTCATCTGGACAACTGAAGTCACCCAATAATTTATTACAACTCTTCTTGGCTCTGACACTAACTATCTAGAAAGGCACTTATCGTTACTATCATAACCGTGAGCTTTACTTTCATTTTTGGTAGCTTTACCTAGGGCGGGTGTCAGAACGAGAACTGTTGATTTCTTATAACATTCATTACTTGAATACCATATTTTGACTGATTAACTTTTAATAATTTCATTGACTGTTGGTGTAAAAATCCCTTTGGTACTCGTGCAATAGTCACGTTTTACTGAAGCCTGTGTATGTTAGCGGTTAACGGTTGTCGACAAAAGTTAAACCTATACCTCTAGAGGGTTAGCATTTTGTTACCGTATTCGGACTAATACTCTGCTTGTTAAGAGGTATCTCCAGGTCTTATACTTTACCCAACATTTTGCTTGTGACAAATTTATTCCATATTCACATGTAAATAATATAAATAGTTTTGGTAAATTGAAACATAGGTCACAGACCTCATAGTAATTTTGTAAAACAATTTTCAGTGTGTTATATTTTTCTTTATTTGAGTAACCATTTTGAGTAGTCATTGATTAGATTCATTTTCTAGCGATTCGACCTAATCTTGCATTCGAACCTCGTGGAAATTCCAGACTTGGAGGTTGTAGCTGGTTTATTTTTTATTTTACTTAACCCCAGGTTCTAGTCTATGTGGTTGACTACGGTGACAGCCCAACTTAGTTTATTTGGCGCTCGTAGTTCAACTGCCGTTCTAATGCAAGGTTCTGTCGAAGGAGTTTGATATATATTTTTTTTTATTAATTTGTCAAATCATTTTCAACTTTCTCATTTATCAATTCAATTCTTCAGTCAAACTTTAAGCTGAATATTTTAAATAACGAAACTTTTACTTTATAATATATTCTGTTATAAACTAAAAATGTAATTTAACGGAGGAGCGTGCTTTTGACAGCTTGGTGGTAGTGTCAGCGCACAGACACTTTGAATAAAAGTATTGGCCTCTTAACATTGAAAGGTTTTGTTTTATTTTTAATATAACTCGTGAACACTGGAAATTTTCTTGGATTGGACATTTGGACAATACTTTTTTTTCCTGTTTTTTTTTTTCTTCTGGAGACCTACCCGATTTTAACTGAGGTCACTTACTAAAAACAAAACTAGGTGGCGCCTATTTTCTCGGAGTGGACTAGATAAACCTTACCAAAGTTAGGAAACAAAAAAAATATAACGAACCACCCTGAGACGAGCTAGTTTAGAGAGGGGAACTGCAGACAGCCTGGTAGTTGGGTCGAATTTTAGGTAGGTATCGCTTGTGGTTAATCTTTCTTGGGGGCTAGGCAAGGCCGCATATTTCAAAATATTCATCGTTTTTAAAACTTCAACGTGTTTTTGCATATGCAATAAAAATCTCTCAGTACATAAGAATTCCAAAATCCTCACAGGTTTAGTACCCCATGAATTGCAGGATGCACTTACATGTCTGTTTCGCGTTGTCCAACAGAAATGTTTTGTTACTGATTATCATAATCTCAAGACGCACGGGAGAGTTGATAGCAAAAGCAGACTTATAAGCCTGAATCCATTTTTGGATAATATTCAGATGTAATTCGTGTGAGAGGACGAATCCAAAATTATAATTTTTTATATGCTAAAAAACATCCTGCAATATTACCTAACAGTCACAATTTTACAAAGATAATTGCACGACATGAGCATTTAAGGTTATTACATGCAGGACCTCAGGCTCTTCTTGCTTCACTTCGAGAACGTTTTTTTATACTATCTGGACGTAATTTAGTTAGAAATATCGTACGGAATTGTATCCGATGTTTAATTAAATTTAATGCTAAATCTAAATATTACCAAATGGGAAACTTACCCGAAACGCGACTTACTCCCACTCGACCGATAGATGTACTAGAAATTACCAGGCAATTAAGGTTTACATTGCTCTGTTTATATGCTTCTCAACAAAGGCATTCAACAGTTACAAAAGTAATAAATAAATTCAAGACCAGTATTGAAAATAATTTTAAGAATAAACGTAGAAAACGGGTTGCCAATGAAGACACTGAATTTGAAGTGATGCTTTCTGTTGTAGAAGAACCAAAACTGTCTTTTATTAAGACCTGTATATTCATATCCTATTTTTGCTATTTCTTTAACATAAAGTGATTCTCTTGTCCAGTATTATTTTACCTTATTAATCTTAATAGATTAACCTTTATTATCTATCTTCCAAATTTCACACTTTATAGTTTTTGTTACGGTTCAACACCGAATTGCTTAATTGAATAATCTATTTTCACTTAAGTCGCGTAGGCTCGAAACTGAACGATAACGAACCATACAAATAGTCAAATAAGACAAGATAAAGAGGACACTCAAAATCCAACTTTCACTTCACAAACTTCTCACCGTTATTCTCTATACTTTTTGTATCAATTAAAATCATCTTTCTTACTTTGAATTTTATTCTTAATAAAATTTCAGTGATTAAGTTTTGATGCAAATAAGTATTTTTTTGCTCCACCATAATCATCATCAACCCTTCCGCTCGGGGTCACGACATAAATTGGCGCAATCGACGAGGATTTTGACCCTTTGTGTAGGCAGCCGAAGAAGATCACCCTTCGTTCAGCGAAGCGATCTGATTGACAAATTGTGCCCAAACCACCAAGGCAGAGTATCACCTCGACGACCAACGAACGAAAAAAAAAAAAGAGAGAACAACGATAGTAAGATCCTAACTATACCACCAGTGAACCTTTCTATTTTTCAGATATTTTATTTTTCTCTTTACATAACTTTTGGGTGTACACAAACTTCTTTATTTTTCGATATTTTATATTTTTATCACTACTTTTGAAGTTTATTACTTTTTACTTTCTGTTAATAATATTTGATGACAGTCATGATAGTAATCATAATGACGATCCTGTTAATAATATCGTGGATACTACTGGTGATATATCTCATTTAACTATTGAGGATATTTTTACTTTAACATTTCTTTGCTCACTTATTTCTAAACCATTTGACGGAAACTGGAACGAATTATCTGAATTTATCTCGAACTGCGAAAATACTTTTAAATTCGCCCAGCCTAATTTATTAGCCTTTATTATTTCAAAAATTACGGGTAGTGCAAAAAAAAGCACAAATGCGTGATAAGTCTGACTGCTTGGAAAAATCTTAAAGAACTTTATTCTGACAGAAAACATTACACACAACTTATGGAAGAAGAACTAAATACTATTCGACAATCTTATGATGAAAACGTTCTTAGTTTTTATAACCGAATTGACAAAATACGTACAAGACTTTTAAATACTATCAGTTTTCAAAATAATACTGAAACACAAGGAGGTTCATAAATGATAAAAGAACTTTCACTTCAAAGATTTATTTTGCATTCCAATTCCACAAGCACTTAACGCCGTCCTGCCTTATTGATACTTAAAATGACTAAAATGTATATTACTTCTAAATTTTGCTCATATTGTAAAACTAAAGGTCATTTTTTTTCCTTTCATGGACAAATTTCTTACAAGATACAAGGGATATTCAAGAGGTTGGACCTTAATATCAGTTTCGGGGTTAAATCCAAATTAAAAAACTATGTGGTTCAGTCGAAGGATAGGATACGCATACTCGATAGGTCAGGTGTATATGTATTCTGTCTCTTGTGGCCATCCTCTCTGCAATACTTGCTACATCGGTCAGAGCGGTCGTAAGATATTAACTCGTGTTAACGAACACAAGAGGATTATAGACAAGGATTATGGCAAGGTTGACTTGGTTTCCAAGTCGACCTTTGCTAATCACGTTGTGAACAGCAAACATTCTTTTGATCTTGAGACTGGTACTAGGGTTTTGCACGTTTGTGATAAGGGCATCACCCTCAATTTACTTGAGATTGTTGACATACATAAAGCTTTAAAAAACCCTAACGTGAATTGTATTAATGACCAAATCAATTTTTCTTGTTTAAATTTCTTTAATTCTTTAAATTTTTTGACAAAATAATTACTTAACCATCATTTTAATTTTTTTTTAGTTTTCTTTTTTCACTCAACCTATTTTTCTAACCGTTATATTACAACTCTTTGTTCTGTGTTTTTTCGATACACGTCATTTCATAGCAGCACGTTCCATTTTTGCTTATTCATTTGATATAACTAATATGATCAGTTACTACTCCGTTATAGTCTTTCCTGGTTACTTACATTTTATATTCTCTCTTTGTTACATTTTTGTTTCTTTCACCTGAATTCGTTAGCTTATCACATTGACAAAGGTTTTTGTTCTTTTTCTGACATTTCAACCGAAAATTAAATAATTTTTCTTTCATCTTGGAACCACGTGCCAGGATGCGAGATCTTTACAAAATGCTGAAATTTTATATCAAGTTTAAAATTAAAAATCAAATAATGCATTCGATTTTTTTATATTTTTTAAAAATTTAACGTTACATAATTTTATAATTTATAAATGGATTTTTTCTTTTTCCTGCTTTGCTCAGGTAAGAAGGGGATCTAAAAATTTTTTACTCTCTAATTATTTTAATCATTTAGTCAATTCCATTACCTTCAACTCCTTTATTTGACTTTTATTTTACTTAAACTCAACTTATATAAACAATTTTCTTTTTCCTTGCAGTTTAAATCAATGTCATGAGTTTCTCCTAATGCCCTTGTATTTTCCACTGAAGATGAAGGTTTGAACCTTCGAAATATGTATGGTTTTTGGTTTTGTTATTAAACTAGTGGAGCAGATTATGAGTTTCTTTACCTCACTAAAGGTCAATTCATTAAGGATTGCTATAAAAAACGAAATACGACTAAAAATGTTCTTGTTAATAAACCAATTAATCAATCTAGAAATAATGTCCATCCTGGAACATCAGGCTTTCAAAACAATTATAATAGGAAATTGTGTAATTATTGCAAACGAAAATAACATATCTTATCGGAATGTTTCAAAAGAAAGAGATAATGATAAAAAAAACTTACTTCCAATAACGAACGAACAAATACTAACGTAAATGCTAATAATAATTTAAACTCCGAAGCTTCCCAAGAAGATGTCGTATCTTGGGAATGGTCTTAAATAAAACCGACAACTATAATGAAAATTTTAATAATTTAAATTTAAATCAAATATTAATAAATAATTTTAATGATACGAATCCTTATCTAAATTATGAATATAATGGTCACTATTTTCGATTTTTGTTAGATACAGGTGCATCCGTATCCCTTATTCAAAATGATAAAATTGCTTACCTAAAATTTACATACACAAGATTACTTTAAACGGAATAAATTCGAATTGCCTCTATAAGAAATTTACAACTCCAAAATCAATTATTACCAATAAAATTTTACATAATTTCGCCAAAAACTTGATGGTATTATCGGAAATGATTTCTTATCAAACCAAGGCGCGATAATTAACTTAAATCAATCTGAATTAATATTAAATTCCTTATCATCTCCAATTAAGATATTTATAAACATGGCTAAAATAAAACAAGATTATTATAATTCTGATGGGTCATATTTATTGAAACGGAGATCAGAAACTGTTATAGAATTTGAAGTAATAAATAAACTTAGTGAAGGAATTATCCCAGGAAAAGAATTACCTGAAGTTATTTATCTTGCTAAATTCTTAGTAAAAGTTCATAATGGCAAAGCTATAACTACAATTTTAAATACAAAAAATCAATCTTTCAAGATGAATAAGTTACGTTATATCACGTCTATCCCTTCTAACGAAAATAATTTATCAGAAAGACTTAAAGTTTTGCATAATAATATACGTTCAGATCATTTAAATATGGAAGAAAAACGTTCAGTTTTAGATCTATGTGATACCTATAATGACATTTTTTACTTACCCAATGATCATTTAACATGTAGTAATGTCTTAAAACATGAAATGAAACTAACTGATCATATACAAATAGCTACTAAAATATATAGATTTCCTGAAATACATAAAAAAGAATTAGACCAACAAATGTCAAAATTAATAAAAAATAATATTATTCGCGAGTCAGTTTCTCTTTATAATAGTCCACTTTGGATAGTCCCTAAGAAAATGGACGCTTCAGGCATACACAAATGGCGCATAGTAGTAGATTACAGAAAATTAAATGGCGTCACTGTGTTTAATGCCACCCAAAAATAGAAGGCATACTAGATCAATACGGTCATTCAAAATATTTTTCTACATTAGACCTAGCATCAGGCTTTCATCAAATTTTAATGCATGAAAACGACGTTCCTAAAAAAAGCTTTCTCAACCCCTTCTGGTCATTACGAATATATTCGCATACCTTTTGGATTTAAAAATGCCCCAAGTACTTTTCAAAGATTAATGAACACCGCTTTAACCGGACACAAAGGAATCCAATGTTCTGTTTATCTCGATGACATAGTAATTTTTGTAAATTCATTTGAGGATCATTCTTTAAAACTACAAAATATTTTCGACAGATTATAATCAAATCTACTTTTATTACAACCCGACAAATATTAGTCCATGAGTCGCTTATCTTGGTCATATAATCAGTGATAAAGGAATTTCTCCACACTGAGAAAATTAAATGTATTGAAAATTATCCTGAACCTACTACACCGAAACAAAGAAAACAATTTTTAAGTTTAATGAATTATTACCGCCGTTTTATTGAAGATTTTTCAAAAATTGCAAAACTTCTTACACGACTTTTAAAGAAGGATGCTCCTTACTTATGGACAGACGAATATTAAAATTCATTCGAATATTTTAAACGCTTTATCAAATAGTCCCATCTTAAAATATCCCGATTTTAATAAAACTTTTATTTTAACAACAGATGCTTATAATTATGGAATCGGTGCAAATTAAGGTGAAATTAATAGAGAGTTGCCTATTTCATACGCTGCAAGTGATTGGGATGAATACGCCACGTTTACGTACAACACACATTTTCATAAAGCAACTAATTTTACACCTTTTGAACTTAATAAAGCTTATATACCTAATTCATTAACATCACAACCCGAGTTTAAGTACTCATATGATGATTACTATTCGAATCTTAAATTAAAATTAAATAGAAGTTTTGAGAAAGCTCGAGAAAGTATTGTCAAATCTAAAAATACATCAAAAAACTATTACGATCAAAAAATTTATCAAAATATTAATAAAGAAGGTGATTTAGTATTTTTACGAAATAAAGTTATTAAACAAGGCTTAAATAAAAAAACTTTCACCACTTTTTAAAGGACCATTTAAAATATTAAAAGTATATTCTAATCAGACTGTTAAATTACTCTTAAATAATAATAAAACAGCTGTTTATCATCACAATTTATTGAAACCATTTTTTGCAGATACCTAATGATGATAACAACGTAGTCCTTACCTTTACATGTTCTCAGATTATAAATTCTAACGTTCGACCTTACCACCAAATACAACAATTTAACGACAAATCAGGAATCTTCTATCATCAATAATTAGGACAAGCTCGAATTGCTTATGATAAATTTACTTTGCTATCATTTATTAATATTAGCATATACGAAGAAAAATTGAAACTAACCGCTGCATATATTAAACATCTCTACCTCTATTTAAAAATTACCGAAAAATCTCTAATATAACTAGAACGAAGAAAATGGAATATTCTTGCAATGAAACATTAACCTTAATTTCCAATAATTTTAAACTTTTAGACGAAAAATTTGATTCTATTTGTCATTTGACAGGACATAATTTGGACGTTATCTCTAGATCAAACCGCGGATTATTTAACGGTCTCTTATGCTATTAAATGGCTATTCGGAACCCATCATGAAAATTTTATACAGATGCAATTAATAATATTTCTCAACAAAATCATCATATGCACATGTTAATGAAACAACAAATTCATATACTTTCCGATGCAATTTCCGAGTATAATGAAACAGCTCAAGCTTTAATATATAATCAGGATATTATATTAACTTTTAATAATTTCGCTAATTCTACTGCAAAGCGCATAAATACGTTAGCTTTCGCACAAACTGTCACCAATCAAATAAATTTATTAACGCAATTAATAAACGAATTAAAAGAAGAATTCGACGTCATTATATCAGCAATTTTGCTTTCTAAAGAAAATACTATATTTTGCATCCTACTGTCATCATTCCTAGACATTTAAAAGAGGAACTTTTAAAGATAAAATTAATCTCTACACTAGAATTCCCTTTCGATTTAGATAAGCTTGTAAATGCTTACAAATTTATGGACATTAGCTCTTTATCAATAATTTATTGAAATAAAATTTTAATCTTCATCATAGGCGTACTTTGATTTCCACATACCACACAATTTCTTAATTCCTCAAAAAATTCTTATATAAATCCATACTTTTCTTACTTACTGTTGAGCACAACAAGGAACTTCTACAGTGAACTGACGGATTTATCCAATTGCATTCACGTTCCACCTCAAAATAACATATTGGATTTAAAAACTCAACACTTATTAACCATTCCGAAAAGTTGTGATACAAAAGTAGTTAAAACCGAAGTTGAAATTTGGCATTCTTTAAACAAGAACCAATGTTTTTTTATGGTCAATAGTGTCTATACTGCACCGCCCAACAAAAGTTCTAGTGTCACTAGTTCCTATCCACATTTTAGACAGGCAAAGGAACTAATTTATGACGGTATCAATTTCCCTATAAGTTTAAAAGAAATACCTAAATTTGAAAAATTAAATTATATTTCAATTAACATTTACACTATTGAAAAAAGAACCATATTTCCGGTAATGGTTAGTAAAAGAAATTATCTGAAAAAAATTAATTTACTTATGGTACCTTGTTTTTATGATGATCATAATGATAGTGACAGTGATTCTGATATGGAGCACTTAAATTTTGTTGATGAATATAAAAATGTTTTAGATATGAAATATTTTCATTTTGCTTATATTAAAAATTATCAAGATTGGTAAACTTGCAAATTGGTAATATTAATAATAAATCATGGTTATATGAACTAACTAAAGTAATAATGCCCAATGAGAGGTTTTTAAAATTTAAAAACTTTAAAAACAAGGAAGAGGTACCATTTGTAATTTATTCAGATCTGAGTGTATATTAAAAAAATGTGATGAAGATATAACTAATGTAAATTTAAATACAAGAAAAATTCACGAACATATTCCTTGTAGTGTTGCCTATTATCTTAAATGTTCTTATGATGATAATTTATCAAGATTTATTAGTCATACCAGTCAACATTGTATCTCATGGTTTGTAATCAGTCTTAAACAGATAGCAGATGAAATTGATGACATTTTTAGCAACCCTGTTCCTATGCCATCATTAAGTAATAGTGAAAAAATGCAAATTAAACAAGCAACCCATTGTCATATATGTGGTCTTAAATTTGAAAATAATGATGATGGAGTTATCGATCATTCACACTTAAGCGGAAAAATTAGAGGAATATACCAGTAGTTTTTCATAATTTATCCGGCTATGATAGTCATTTTCTGATTAAAGCTTTAAGTACCGACATAAAAGGAAAAATAACTCTATTACCGATCAATAAAGAAAAATATATTTCATTTTACAAATACATTGAAAATACAAGTATTTCTTTCGATTTATTGACTCTTTCCGATTTATGTCTTCTAGTTTAGAAAAATTAGCATCATATTTACCTAATGATGATAAAAAATATTATGAAAATATCAGTGAGTTTAATTTGCTAACGCGTAAAGTTGTTTTTCCTTACGGATATTTAAATAGTTGAGATAAATTACGGGAAACCTGCTTACCAAAACAGGATGATTTTTATAGGTCTCTAAACAATAACAATATATCAGATGAGGAATATAATAATGCGTGGAATGTCTGGAATACTTTTAAAATTAAGAATACATGGAACTATATTTAAAAACTGATGTGATATTCCTTGCAGAGATTTTTGAAAAATTTCGATCAACCTGTATGGCGACCTATAAACTAGACTGTTTATTTTACGTGACGACCCCTTCGTTGGCTCTTGATGCATTTTTAAAAATGACAAATACCACCCTTGAATTGCTGACTGATCCAGATATGTTTATGTTTTAGAACAAGGTATACGAGGTGGAGTTTCACAATGTTCTAACAGATATGGTAATGCAAACAATAATTACAGAAAATACAGATATTTTAAATATTTCAGATAATGCTTGCACAGGATATATATTTGAACTCGATCTTTCATATCCTAAAGAACTTTATGAATTACATAAAGATTTACCTATATGTCCTGAACGTTGTATACCACCAGTTTCAAATTCTAAAATACCAAAATTACTAACAACTTTAACTAATAGGGAAAAATACATTATACATTACAGAAACTTAAAACAAGCCATTCAGCTTGGTTTAAAAATTACAAAAATTCATAGATCCCTTAAAGTTAAACAGTCAGCATATTATAAGAAGTTTATTGATTTAAATACTGAATTAAGAAAACAAAGTAATAATGAACATGATAAAATTTTTTATAAACTAATAAATAATGCAAATTTTGGTAAAGCAATGGAGAATGTTCGTAAATATAAAGATGTTAAACTGGTAGCTAAATGGTCTGGTAGATATGAAGCCAACTATTATATTTCAAAACCAAATTTTCACAGTCTTACAATTTTTGACAATGATATGGTTATCATAGAAATGTCAAAATTAAGTGTTACATTTAATAAACCAATTTATGCTGGATTTTCTATTTTAGAGGTATCAAAAACCATACTTTACGATTTTCATTACAATTATATAAAGAAAAAATTTGGTGAAAATGCAAAATTATTATATACTGACACTGATTCACTTATTTATCACTTTTTTGTTGACGATATATATAAACATATTAGGAACGATAACCATAAGTTTGACACGTCTGATTATGCCCCTAAAAATGTTTATAATATAGATTTAAAAAATAAAAAAGTAATTGGTTTAATGAAAGATGAAAATAATGGGAAAATTATGACAGAATTTATTGGACTAAGATCTAAAATGTATACATATAAAGTTTTAAACAATGATAAAGAACAAGAACATAAAAAAGCTAAAGGTATTAAATCAACCGCATTAAAATCAATTACTTTCGATGACTACTAACAATCAAAGTACTTATTGTTCAGAGAAGCTAATTAAATCTATTAAACATAATGTTTATACTATTGACCAAAATAAAGTAGCATTAAGTCCAACCGATGACAAACGAATTATAAACTATTTATTTACCGATACAAAACTTTGGGGTTATACATAATTTTTTTATTTTATTATTGTTTCAGAATAATTATAACAACAACAATAACTTTGGTAGTAGTAATGGAATACAACTTTGTTTAAAATGTAAACATTATTTTTGTTTTTCTAAACAATCCATAGATAAACATACCTTTATTGATAACCTATATTCTTCAATTTCAAGTAAAAATCTAAATTGCAATGAACGAATGCCTAAAAGTTCCGAATTAAAGTAGAAAATGTTTTTATTATCATTTTACTGAATTAACTATATATGGGTCTAACCTAGAAATAAGATTATTTTATTTTTTTATTTTTTCACCATTATTTAGTTTACTTTACATGGTAATCATGTTGATTTTATCTGTTTTTCAGAAATTATCCTTAAATGTGATCTTTTTTCTGTTACCAATTCATCATTGGTTCATTGTGTTTCGGCTAACCTTAAACTTGGTCTAGGAATTGCCAAAGACTTTGATAGCCGCCAAATTAAAAAAAATTAAATGTAAATGCACGATGTGTGCCATTTTAAATACCAAATTCCAAAAATTATATTTTTAACTTAGTAACAAAAGAAAAATACTTTAACAAACCATCATATTTTACCTTATATTTATCATTAATACAGTTAAAATCATTGTGTAAGTCATTAAAGGTTAACGTGTTAGCAATGCCACGTATTGGTTGTGGTCTTGACCAATTGAAATGGAAGAAGGTAAAAAACATTATAAACTATATATTTGAAAATTCAAATATTGATGTAATTGTATGTATTATGTAATAAATATTGCCAATTTAATAATGCTTCCTACGGAGTTTTTTTTTACCTTATATGAACAATAACTATTTACTGTTTGGTGTAACCCTTGAGTTCAAATCAAATATGATAAAAGCTTATTCCTGATAAATAATAATATTAGTCGACACCAGTCAATTCACTAAGCAAACATAAAATTGTAACGTGTCTCTCTCTTTACGCTACATATATTCTACGAAATGAACCAACTTGCCAGTTCATCGTACGTTATGTCTGCTGTTCCGAGTGCAACCCATCGAAAGAATGATGGGATGATTAACTTTAAATTTAATAAGCAAGGTAACTTGGAAGCATCTAACACCGATCTGAAACGTATATCAAATGGTTATTGTGCCGCTAGGACTCTCCAAGCCTCCGCTATCCATACTGCATGCTTATGTGTAAACTTTGTAAGTCCCCTATAATGAATGGTCAATCGCATCAAGAATTTAACCAAGGAAAATACTACCACTCAAACTGTATGGAGATGAGCCAATATAAGTATCAGATAACGCCTGAACAACGTATCGCTAGACGAGAATTGCGAGAAAGATTAGATTACATTAACCAGATTGATACTAGACGAACCAGTGCACACAGTAATTCATCAGGTTCAGAATGGATAAACCCAAGAAGAAACAACTCTTAAGCATCACCTAACGCTCTATTATTTACTTTTTTTATGTAATTATTTTAAATAAAAACAAAATTTTATTTTTTAAATGTGTTTAATGTTTATATACAGGGTGAGTCGGGAGGAACGGACCAAATTTCAGGAGTGTATTATACACGCGAAAACAATGTAAAAAAACCCATATGTTCTTATCGGATATTCATTTGTTTTCAAGTTATAGCGCAATATCCAATATTTTTTCTGCGTTCCACTTTTATCAAAATTTTCACATAATTAGAGTATGCCATGCTCAGGATTCTAAACTATTTGACACCGATGTTGTCTTGACAATGTATCAGTCTATTGTGGCAGTAATTAAACGTTTATTTTCAAGTTTGAGTGATTAAAGTGATACAAAATGCCAAATATTTATTCAAATTTAGAATATGCAAATATGGTGTTAAAGGATAGTAGTGATAGATGGGGTGTTCTGCATCAATTTGCTCACACCCTACTGCGCAGGCGCGTCATCTGTCATCTGTCACCTGTCATGTCATCTGTCATGTCATCTGTCATCTGTCATGTCATGTGTCATCTGTCATGTCATCTGTCAGTGGCCCTAACTACCAATGGCCCTAACTACCAGTGGCCCTAACTACCAGTGGCCCTAACTACCATGGGCACTAGTGGCCGCGTATGTTCTTTGTGACAGGAGCCCCGGCCGTAGCATCGAGGGGCCGCGTGTGTTCTTTGTGACATCATAGCTCTCCAAATGATGACGTAGAGGGGGGGCCCGCGCGTTTAAACCTGAAAAAAAGTTCCGTCTGCAAGCCTCGAACCGCCGACCTCTAGATTGATAGCCGGGAGTCATACCATTGAGCCACCCGCGGCAATTGATATAATTTAGCAAATAGACATACGGATAATACCGCTGCACGCGCTTAATTAACCAAATTGTCAAGAAGATGCTTAATAATATGTAATGGTGGTCGTTATATCAATATAAATGCTGTTAGAATATATACAAGTTCACTATATTTACGTTCAAGACCCCTTAACAGATGCGTTCAAGACCCTTTAACAGTAGGCACCCATATATTGTGCTAATACGAAGAACCATAGAAGGTGTTATTATTGAATAAAGTAACTATTGGATTCAAGATAATACTACAAAGTGTAGAAGGTAATGCCAACAATTGGATTATTCAATATCGTGCTAGACACTAGCGCGTAAATCTATACTGCTATGTATAAAACGATCAACACCATTAAAATTTGGTGCCGGAACAGAACCATTAAAAAGATAGGCCCTATATCTCGGGTATGAGCTGATTTTTGTCAAAACTAACATTAGAGGCAATGTAAGCACCCCTCACAAACCCCAAATCCGTTAAAAAAAAATATGGCCCATTTGACATCATGCGCAATAGCCTAAAATTGAGGTTTCTCGGAAACTATAAGCCAAAAATCTGCGCAATTACCGGAAAAAGTGCCTTCGGCAGTCCGCCCACCCCGGGTCTTTCAAAAACGGGACTTGTATGAAAAGGCCTTTTTGGCAACTTATGTGATAATGGTCCTATACAAAACCGACAAAAACCCCCAAATGATGGGGAAAGTATATCATTTTAAATAACATAGTCTACGCGGCGCCACGGGATAGGCACTCATTAATATTCAATGTCAAGCAAGCCAGTAACAAATTCCTAGAAAGATGATGCAACAAGAGCAGCAATATACGCGAGAGGTTAATTAATATTCATAGCACAAGTGTAACGCTAACATTCCGGGAAATAAGCAAAACGTAATACCTTGTGAGTATGGTAGATAATTCTAGACGCGTCACGGCCCCGCCTATAAATACCGGATGCGTTGGGCTTGAGGCACAGTTGAATCCAGTTAGTTGAAGCTAGTAGTGCAGAACCAGTTAAAAGTGAATAAAATAATTATCAGGTATGTAGATTTATAGGTTATAAATAAAAATATAGTATATTGTGATGAGATATCTAGGTAGGGTAATTTATAGGTTATACGTACTGCCAAAGCGGGGATACAAATAACGATTATATGGGGGTGTATAGGAAACGTGTTCATACAAGTTAGAAATATTGATTAAAAAATGGTGTTAATAATTAGAACTTGTGTGTGATTTTAGGAAAAATGTTCAACTGCGAACACTGCGGTCGTTCCTTCGCTAAGAAGAGCAATTTCAAACGGCATGGGGACTGCAGGGAGGCTACACAAACATGCCCAACTTGCGGGGTTAGCTTCCCTTCTAGGAAAGCACTCCAGGCGCATCAGAGGGAAGCGCACAGAGCCCCGAAACGACAAGCCACCCCGTCCCAAGTAGCCATGGCCAAGCGGGCAAGACTCGCTCCGTCAGATGGTGAGTTTTTTAAAATAGTTTAGAACACTAGTTAGCAGGAATACAGGAGGGTTCTGAGATAAAATTTATTAATATCATTTCAGATGAATCCATGCAGCATTGTAGTGAATGTAATATGGACGTTCCAAGCTCCCGATGGGTCGCTCATCTAAGAACCTTACGTCATCGGGAGAACTGCTGCATGGTGCAGGAGGATGGTGTTGAACTTATAAAAACATCGTTCCGAAGCCGGATTGCTACCTACCGACTGACTTCAAGCCAAGACCCTACCAATGTGCCCCAGTTCCTAGAACATCTTAGGGAAAAATTCATCAGGTTGGTGGGGAATATAGTTCAAAAATACGAACAGCTCAAGGTCGGTGTGGAGCTCTTCGGACGCTTCCTCCTGCAGACGAGTGAGTCGATGGAAATGAAATCATTCAATTCGAGATACGTCATGGTCAATGGGGCAACGGACCTGGAGGAGCTGTTTGGACAGTTCAGCGCTATCCTAGACCGCAAATATTCAGAGTTCTCGGAAAAGGATAGTGGTGAGTATATAATAATGCGAAAATTAGGTGCTTATAACTTAATGAAATTCCTAATACTATTCAATTGTTACAGGGTGGGCTCTTCAACAACTTCTCCACTTAGAAATAGGAATCAATAAAATCAAGCCTCTAACGCCATCATCTTACCTTCCGATGCCTAAAGAAATTGAAGCAAGGAAAGCTGTTTTGAATATTCAAAACACAGACCAAAAATGCTTCATGTGGTCAGTCTTGGCCGCCTTACATCCTCTTGGTCAGACTCAAAATGCAAATAGAATCGTGAACTATCTACCTTTTGAGAACGAGCTGGACTTTACAGGTATGGAATTTCCAATTCAACTAAAAGAAATTTCAAAGTTTGAACGGCAGAATAATATTTCTATCAATGTCTATGGTTTAGAGCGAAACTATGACAATGGTAAAAATAGTATTGATGTCGTGGGTCCCTTATATTTTACTAAATCTCGCAATGAAAGACATGTAAATTTGTTAGTAATCAGTGATGATAATGAAAATACTCATTACTGTTTAATAAGAAGTTTATCTCGTCTGATCTCAAGGCAATTATCTAAACATAAGGCTACAAAGTATTTATGTGATGGCTGTTTATCGTATTTCTATTCCGAGCTGAAGTTAAAATCTCATCAAGAACACGATTGCGGCCACGTTATGGCCAAAGTACCGACTACCGATTTGAAAAAGAATAAATACGGGGAAGAGATACCTGAGAATATTTTTAAATTTACAAACTTTGAAAAGAAATTAAAAGTACCTTTTGTTGTTTACGCGGATTTCGAAACAGTTTTAGAACCATTGCCTACAGAACAAAGTGAGAGAGATCCTGATACGTCATATACAGTACGCACGCATAAACACGTTCCATACTCGTTTGCCTACTATATTAAATGTGACTTTGATGACGCGCATTCAATTTATCAATGTTATAGAGGTCCTGACGCACATAAAGAATTTGTAAAACGATTAGATGCTGATTGCAAATCAATATATAATCGCTTTTTGAAGAAAATAGTACCCATGATCCCTATAACTGCTGATCAAGAGCATGCGCATCAGACCGCAACACATTGCCATATTTGTGAAAAGTCATTTAATGTAGAAGACATGCGTGTTCATGACCATGATCATCTCACAGGGCTGTATCGGGGCCCCTCTCACCCAGTATGCAATCTAAATTTCAAAATTCCTACGTTTATCCCAATATTTTTCCACAACATGTCAGGGTTCGATTCCCATCTCTTTGTTAAAGAATTGGCGTCGAATGAAGAAAAGATTGATGTTATCCCCCAAAATAAGGAAAAATATATTTCCTTTAGTAAACATATATTGGTGGATAGCATCGAAGAGGATGGGAAACAACGGCAGGTATTTTTAAAATTACGGTTTTTAGATAGTTTTCGATTTATGGCCACAGGCTTGGATAAATTAAGTCAAAATTTAAAGCCCGAACAATGCAGGACCGTACGTAAATATTTCCCTGACGAGGAAAAATTTAAACTTATTCGGCAGAAGGGTGTCTTCCCGTATAACTACGTGGATCATATTTCAAAATTAGACGATACAGTGCTGCCATCACATGAAGGCTTTTTTAATAAACTTAAAAATGAGCATATTACTGAAGATGATTACAAGCGTGCGTTGAAGGTATGGGATCTATTTAAATGCAAAACTTTAGGCGAATATTCAGACATTTATTTAAAATCCGACGTATTAATTTTGACAGATGTGTTTGAAAGCTTTAGAAATGTGTGCATATCTACATACGGCCTTGACCCGAGCCAATTTTTCACGTGTCCAGGATTGTCGATGGAAGCCGCACTTAAATATACATCCATAAATCTTGAGCTACTGACCGATCTAGATATGGTACACTTTTTTAAGCACGGGATTCGTGGCGGAGTCAGTCAGTGTAGTGTAAGAAAAGCTATTGCGAATAATAAATTTATACCCACATACGACGCTTCAAAACCTACCTCCTACATTTTATACTTGGATGCAACAAATTTATACGGTGCAGCCATGTCTCAATATTTACCCACAGGGAACTTTAAATGGTTAGACGAAATCGAAATTCAAAATTTAGATTATATGAACATCGCACCTGATTCAAACACAGGTTATGTCTTAGAAGTTGATTTAACATACCCGGAAGATTTGCATTATTCGCATAATGAACTACCCTTTTGTCCAGAATCCATTGCGCCACCAGAGTCCAAATTTCCGAAAATAACAAAATTAATCCCAAACTTTTTAAAGAAAACTAAATATATTATTCATTATCAAAATTTACAGCAGGCTTTAAATTATGGCCTTAAGCTGACTAAAATTCACCGCGTTATATCTTTCGACCAATCACCGTGGCTTAAACCGTACATCGACCTAAACACAGGGTTGCGCAATCAAGCCAAAAATAAGTTTGAAAAGGACTTTTTTAAACTGATGAACAATTCTGTGTTTGGAAAGACAATGGAGAATGTGGAGAAACGGGTAGATGTCAAATTAGTGTCCCATTGGGAAAATATTGGTAGGAGGCTCGGTGCTGGGGCGTTGATCGCGAAACCACACTTTAAAGATCGCACTATTTACAGCGAGAACCTGGTATCTATCCAGATGAATAAACAGAAAGTGGTATATAACTAGGGGGCATAGCCCCCTAGGCGCTCCGCGCGGGGCTCCGCGGACCCTCTTTTTGCGACAGATTCGCCTATATGTGTTTTGTTATTACCTAGATATGACCGCCGATTTGCGTGGATGCATCGAGAAGTTTGAATGCAGGTTGATGCTTTAATTGGTTGGCCACACTCCTGCGGACTGTGTTGGGGGTACATAGCACCCAAATTCGTTCATTATAACATATGTTACCGTTTCACATTTTAAGGGACCAGCTATAACCGATTGCGAACAATCCGTTCACTATTTTACGTATCGAATAGAAAAAAATATTTAAAAAATGACAGCTGTCAAAAATAAACAAAATTTTCGGATTCCTTGCATTCGAATTACATAGAAACGATACCAAACTTGCGAAATTCCGTTGACCTTGTACCTATTATTGAAGTAAGAAACGTCAATTTGACAGCTGTCAAAAAATAGATAAAAATTTCGGATACCTCATTCTCAAATTATATCGAATCGACACCAAACTTTTGAAATTGCACTTATTCTTTACTAAGGAATCCTCAATTTGACAGCTGTCAAAAAATATATAAAATTTTCGAATTACTTATTCCTCAAACTATATAAATCCCCAAGTATTTTCGATTTTAATTTTTTTACATTTCTAAATAATTCAATGCAAATGCCTTAAAAATTTGAAGAAATCGATATATTTCGATTTTATTCGAAAAGTATTATCTCTACGGTAAAATTGTATATATCGTAAAGATGCACTTTGATAAGGTCTACAAGAAAGTAGTCTATAAAATTTTCTGTATCTGCTATAGTTGTTGAGTTATTGAGCAAATCATGATTTCTATATTCCTGCAAATATCTCAAAAACGATTACATTTGAGAAAAAAAGTTTCGAACAAACAAAATATACTATTAAATTCTCTATCAGAAAGGAAATATACAAATTTTTCCTATTGGTTTAGGTTACGGAGATATTTAAGAAAAACTGAAAAATATCAAGAAATTTTGAAATTCTTAAAAATTCAAAAAAAAAATTATTAAATATTCTTACATTTCATATAATATTTGATGTATACTGATAGAATAAATATATTATGTTTAGAAGGAAACCATTAATGAGTTACAAAATGCGACAGATTCTCACTAGGCGCTAAACGCGCAGGGGCCTCCGGCATCCACCTACATGCGTTTTTGTTATTAACTAGCCGCTCCGCGGCAGGGCTCCGCCGTTCACCTGTATGCGACAGATTCGCCTACGTGTGTTTTTGTTATTATTACATAGAATTGACCACCGATTTGGGTGGATGCACCGAGAAGCTTGAATGTAGGTTGATGCATTAATTCGTTGGCCACACTCCTGCGGACTGTGATGGGGGTACATAGCACCCAAATTTGTTAATTATAACATATGTGACCGTTTCACATTTTAAGGTACCAGCTATAACCGATTGCGAACAATCCGTTCACTATTTTACGTATCGAATAGAAAAAAATATGTCAAAAATTACAGCTGTCAAAAAATAAATAACATTTTCGGATTCCTTGCATTCGAATTACATAAAAACGATACCAAACTTGCGAAAATATGTTAACAAAAAAATGTCAAAAATGACAGCTGTCAAAAAATAAATACATTTTTCGGATAATTTATACTCAAATTATATAGAATCGATACAAAATTTTTGAAATTTTGTTAACCTTGCACTTATTCTTTACTAAAGAATCACCAATTTGACAGCCGTCAAAAAATAAATTTAATTTTCGGACTCCTTGCATTTGAATTACATAGAGTCGATACTAAACTTGCGATATTTTGTTCACCTTGCACATATTACTAACCTAAGAAACGTCAATTTGACAGCTGTCAAAAAATGTATAAAATTTTCGAATTCCTCATACTCAAATTATATAGAAGCGATACCAAACTCGTGAATTTTTGTTAACTTTGGAACTATTACCAACGTAATATACGTCAATTTGACAGCTGTCAAAAAATTAATAAAATTTTCGGATTGCCTGCATTCGAGTTATACGAAATCGACACCAACTTTACGAAATTATGTTATCATTACGCCTATGATCGACAGTTAACCGAAATCAAAGAATTGTTAAAATGACAGCTGTCAAAATATGAATTAAATTTTCGGATTCCTTGCCCTCGAATTATACGAAAACGACACCAACTTTGTGAAATTCTATTAATCTTGCAATTTTTACTAACAAAGAAAACGTCAATTTGACAGGTGTCAAAAAATAAATAAAATTTTTTAAATTCCTTTAATATTACTAACATAATGTGCTACTTGATTTTTCTTCAAATTGACAATTTACTAAATTATTCCTATTTTTCCACAAAATGCGAACCGGCCCTATTAAAAATTTGCTAAACATCCCATGTATTTTCACGAATTACGGTAAAAGCCACGCCTTTCATACATTTCGAGCGAAAGTTAGAAATTTTGCTGTCACCGTTACGAATTTTCTTAATTTTCTCCAAGTTCGAACATCTTTATGATAACTTTATATACATCAAAATGTTCGGAAAAGATGAGGGAATCAGATAAACCTAGAAAGAAATCTCCAAAAGGAAAGCTATGGAAGATATAGCAGAGTAAACTGAACTTTTGAAAAAAAATTTTTTGACAAAATTTATAAAATATTTTTTTTATCCGCCAAAGGATATTTTTGGATCACGCAGTCGATATTGAACGTAAAGGTAATTTATTCCTTTAAATGATAGGCTAAAGAACGATTGAAAAAGTTACATACACTAGCGTACAGATGGGTTTTAGTAAGAGGATGTCAAAATTAGTGCTTATTGCTTAATCGATTGTAGTTATTTTTGTATAAGAAATTAAGAAACTAAATTATGGTTTATAATCCTGTTTTGATGTGCTCTTTCTGATGACATATATAACATTTCGATCAAATATTATTTTACCCCATAAAAAGCAAAAAAAAAATTTGACGAAATCATCAAGTTCAGTTTTTCGCAAATTTCTCCATTTTATAGGCCCTTTAGCATGATATGATGTATTGTGAAATATTAGTATTTGAGATGACCTATCCACCGGTTCTAACCCGGAGCAAATCTATGCGACCCAAGTCGAATAATTAATTATCGAAAATGACCCTGCATTTCCATGCTTTCCAACTTTAAAAAAATCAAAAAATTGACTTCCCGACATTTTATTGAAAAAAACTCGCGACGACTTTTTCTAAATAAGTTTCTTGATAACATACTAGAATATAAACTGAATCGCTTAAGTTTTACGAGACCGGCAAGTCGTAGAAAAAAATATTTAATTTTTTGCACATTTTCTGCTTATTTCGTTTAATAACTTATGAACGGAACACCCTGTATAATGTCGTACATCGGCTAAAGATACGCCATATATACTAAAATATACCCCAAAAGTTTCATTGCTCCAACGTGAGCCGTTTAGAAGAAATGAAATAAATTGTGTCAAGATGCACCATTTTTGCATGCTCCCATAAGCCCAATGTAAATAGGTCGTTGCAGACCATTTTGGAAATCGGGAAAATGGTAGGAAATTTTCCATTTTGGGCAACGATAGGGGTCATTATCGAAAGCCGAAATCCCATAGAATCTTTTCCATACCATTTCCATTCTCAAATCGGTCAATTAACGTCAGCATCTCGCTAAGAAAATGGCTATTTTTGGCCTATTTCGACCGAATTTTGACAGCCAAAATATTTAGTAAAATTTCGTCCGTCCGTCCGTTAAAATCCGAGTAAAGTTCAAGTCCAGCTTGCAAATTTGCAAAAATTGGCCGTCCCGGCTCGGTAAATTGTCGTTTTCCTCCCGATTGGAAGGAAATTTCGAAAATTTTGAAAAATAATAATGTGGTGAGAAATGATGGACGATGCAAATGCGCATATAGAGAACTCTCCGAAATGATATTTGTAGAAGTTATTCGTGACTAAACAGAACTTTTAGTGAAAAATGGTTGAAAATGGATATACTTAATTTTTTTTAACCCTTTAGATCGTAATTCGAAACGCGCTCTTGGTATGAATCTGAAAGTGCCATCATTCCGCTTGACGAAAAAGCAAAAAAATATGGAAAATGTTAAATAGGAAAGCGTATAGACGAAATTAAGTGTAGCGGTGACAAAAGTACAATTTCCAAATTTTTAAAATTCAATCGTTAATAGTATTTTCGGTTTTTAAATCGAAGAAACGAAATTATACGTATCGAATGTGATTTACCTCGAACTTTCCGGTAAAGTAAACTAAATTTCGATCAAAAGCCGTTTTTACCTCGAAAAAAATCAAAAACCGTCCATTTTTACCCCGAAATATCAACTTGTTCAGTATTTTCAAATTTTTCCCATCTTCTAATAACTTTAGGTATAGATAGATGTATTGATGGCACCTAGTTTTTGAGATGGGAAATCGAAAATTTGAAACCGCGTGTCGCTAGGACGCACCCAGTTCGAGCTATTAGGTACCAAAAATTACCATTTTTTGCCAAATTTCGACTTTGAAAAATTCTTTTAAATTACTTCTAATCGTCGTACGTTGCCCAGTTTCAATAGGGTTCTGTAGCGACCGGTCCACTCCACGTTCCGAAAATTTAAATCGAAAAAATTGAGTTTTGCGACTTGAAATGGATTTCAACGGGAATCGCGGAAATTTCGACTTTGACGCTTAATAACTTCGAAACGGCACACCCTGTATACTCGAAAATTTGAGACAACACGCGCGCACTATCCAAAAGTAAAACCAAAAAGTTTCGTCGTTTCAACTCTGACAGTTTTTTCTCCAGAAATTCGCAACCTCGAAAATGTCGAAAGCGACAACATCCGAACTCAAGGTCACACGTAGGACGTAATACATAGCATCCGAAGGGTGCTATGTAACAAACCCATATACGCAGGGTTTGGAATCTTGGAGTTATCCAAGATTATTATGTATGACTTTTTGTACGGTTATATTAAGCCTAAATATGACAACAACGCGGTCTTGCTATACACCGATACTGACTCCCTCATTCTAAATGTAACAACAGAAAATTTTTATAGCGATATGGCAGAAAATTTAGATAGATTTGACACCTCAAACTATTCTACAGATAACCCACATAATGTTCCTGTAAACCAATCTATATTGGGAAAAATGAAAGATGAGTACGCAGGAAAAATTATATGGGATTTCTATGGGACCGGGGCCAAGGCATATTGTGTGAATGTAGAGGGGAAATGTACAAAAAAAGCAAAAGGCGTCCCCGACTACGTTACAAAATCCCAACTATCAGTTGAAGACTATAAAAAAGCAGTTAACGTAGTAGGGACCAAAATATATCGCGAGATGAATACTTTCCGCTCACATTCACATGATATGCATGTGGAACTTAAAAATAAGGTAGCGTTATCATACGCGGACGATAAGCGTTACCTTATACCCGGAGACCTTGAGAACACGCTTGCTTGGGGTCACCAGGATATAGCATTATATAAGGAGACCTTGGAAATTCCAAGTCGAGACTGATTTTGCTTCAATTTCTCTAGGTGGTGTTAGAGGCTGTGATATTAGGTTAGGTATTTATTATTTATTTATTATAGTTTAAGTATTGTATTAATATTGTATAGCGCCCTTTACACGTATAGTTATATATTATAGTTCAAGTGTTGTACCGTCTATAAGACTGATTATTTTTATATAAATGTGTTTTAAATAAATGTTTTACCCCACATTCCCAAATTGTTTTATTTACCCGCCTATACCCTATAAATAAAACAACAGTTCAATATTTTATGGAATAATATTCAGTATTTAGTTTATACAATTGATACATATGTTGCGCAAATAAACTAATTAATTTATCGGTCCATCGAAACAGGTACTTGTCTGTATCCGCCTCTTCGAATTTTAGGCTTCGTTTTTCTGCATTACGATGAAACACCAAGGTATACTTTCCAATAATCAAAAATATGTCAACCCAGTGAGTGTTGAAACAATTAAAATTGCTTAAGAATTCTTCAAATTCCACACTAGTGAAATAAATCTTTCCATATCCAATAGTATCCACTACTACTTCAGTGTTTTTAAATATGACGGTTATATAGCCATCAATTTCATATACTCTGTTTGGCCTACAAAGGGGCGGGGCTTCCACAGTCCTAGGACACACCTTGTCACCGTCAGAGGTCATGGAGAGGTTTAAAAAACCACGTGATATAAACCGATAATCTTCGTAGCACTTTATATCTTTTTTGAGGTTATGTATATTACGCAGGTGTTCTTGCAACTTGACCGACGACATCACAAGCTCGAGGACAAATGATTAAATATTATTAGAACGCTATATTAAAACACACGTGACATTTTCAATTATTTATTTTGGTAAAAAATCATAAATATAATCATACAGCATATATGCATTCCTAATACTACAATTACAAACTTCTAGATCATGGTTAGAACATGTGGTTACATCTTTAGAGAGTTTTGGAACATTGACCCTTGACATATATCTGGTCAACGTCTCGCAAATCGTTGCTGATGATTGTGTAGAGGTCGCTGTAATCGGTCACGCCATAATTATAAAAGAGACCATGATGGTTTCTATGTAGGAATAATACCTGCTTCTTGCAATCGTCACTCAAGGTATGAAATGGGGTAGTAGGTTTAAACAGGTAACTCTTCATGTGTTTTCCATCATAAATGGCCAGTTCTTTAGCTTGAAATTCTGGTACCTGGAATCCCTGGACGTCGACTACAGCAAACTTCATCTTGCAAGGGCCGGAACTACACTAGTTCTCTCACCTGGCCGGTTAAAGCCTGGTACTCAAGGACACGATCGTGAATAATAATACAAAATGCTCGTGAATCGTTGGAAAAATTAGAAGAACTCTGCAACTCCAACTTGACATCAATAGCGGTGCTCCTTAGAGATTCATTTTGCTTGGTACAATCAATAACAAATAGGGCCCTACTAGCAAAAGTCGTAAAGTCTAAAATAGGCTCGCTTAGCGGCTTGCCTAAATAAGATTTTTGAAAGTCTGTATACATCTTATAGACTTCTGAATATTGGCGATTGGCAAAATCTAAATTTAGAGCCTCATAGGGGTATATCTCAGAGTTTAGATGTAACTTGACATCGGTAATATTTAAGTTATCAAAATAACAGCAATCTGACTTGTAGTTATCTTTGCGATTTTTCATAAAAAATACAATAACATATCTTGCCCTCTCTGTCATCGTCTTTACAGTCCAAATATCTCTCTTTGTCGTTCTCAAAGCAGGAAGCTCGTGAATCTCCCAAGTTCTAAACGGTATAAATATAGGCTTATTTTTTGCAATGTCATCCAAAAGCCTAAGTTTAACTGCGTCACTAGGATAAATGTGCTTAACCTTCAATTCAACAGTCTTTAGCGTAATCGCCGCCTTTTTGTCACCAGTTGACTTGTAGCAATTTTCATCGTGACGAGCTCGAACCAGTCTAAGCTTCTGTTTACCCATCAGAACATTCTTGTAATCGGTAAACACCCCAAACAGCATGTGTAGCGGAATGCGAAAGTTGAATTCTTTACTAGTTTCATCCAATGTTTTTATAGTACCGCTAGGCCAATTCCAGCCGGCAATATCTAAAGCGCGGCTTTCTGCATCGTTTAAGCATAGCAGGTTTTTAACGGCGCTAACTATACCAGGATCGCGAACTTTTTCAATCTCTTTACCATTCACTTCATACGACATGCTGTCAAAAATAAAGGCTGCAGCATTATTGGTTAATGTACAGTCACCAGTCTTGCCAGCTGTATCCTCTGCTTTAAACGACCCTTCGATATAAAGCTGAGCTTCGCTCATGTCTAAAAATACATCTTGTTGATTGATGACAATCTCAATTTCGTCGTTGTTATTAAAAGACTTGGTGAAAGGATGGTAAGTATGCCATTCTTCGCGCATGATTGACTCATCGCTTTTAATGGGGTTAAATAGCTGAAGTTTTTCTGACATGATAGTTATATAGACTGCTAGCGGACTGTAAAAAAATAATATTGACAAGCGCGAGTGTTCTCTTTGGCTTCTGATTACAGAATGAGTCTGGAGAAGGAGTAGATGTATTTAAATAACTATTAAAGACTAAGCCCATTTCGTCTCAGTTCTAGTCTGATTACAACTTCTTCGCCTCTGAAATTAACAGGTCTCGAATCTTGATCCAATAGCGTTAGAGTAATATTATATATATTTTTGTCGTTGACAGGTAGATAAATAAGATTTCGGGGTTCTATATTAATACTATATCCGGGGTCAACAGTTGGAGAAAATTCGTATAAAGTATGCGCCGGATTATTTGTATAGTAAGAACCAGAAATAATGTTGCACTCAACCCTAATAGTAACCACTTGTATAATTTCAACTGGTAAGTCAGATTCATGAAATTGACCAGCTGTCAGCACTTGAGGAGAGAACCCTAATAACTGAGCAATGCTATCCTTTGGCTTGAAATTTATATTGTAGATACTCTGCAGCTCGCACTTTAAGGTATTGTTATTAGCTCGAAGTGATAGGATTTCTTTACGTTCAGCATCCGATAATTCCGCACCAGCAAGCTGACTTTGCAAATAGTACTCTATATCCTCCAACTCGTAAGAACCGGTTGGTATTTTTAAAACTTGCTCCTTGCCGTTGATTGTATAATAAACCTTATTACGACCAGGTTCTATATTTGGTATTGTATTCCACGTATTTAGAGATATTAATGCCAGAGAGTAATCAAATCTCGAGTCTAGTTCTATAGGCGGCACAAAGGATGCTTCAAGCCGGTGAGAACGACCCTTTAAAGTGAATGTTTGAGACATGACTGATGATGGTTAATGACGTCATTTCGATTTATAATGAATTAACGAGAAACGTCAACGCCAGATGGCCGCAATTTATCGTACCATAATCCTGATATTGATCATAGTTGAAATAAATTTTATAATTTTTCATATACTCTACAAATTCTTTTGGCGGCTTCAAGTTGCCAAAACTATCAAAATAAACAACTCTATCTCCTTTCTTCTTGTAAGCTACCCAATGTGTCCCATCTCCTTTGTATCCATCTAAATTTAAAACGCCACTCTCTGTATGTTTCGGTGATTTTGGTAAAGTATCTCGCATAAATACACCTCTGAAATTAGGGATCTTTAGACGTTTTACATATGATTTAATATCTTGATCGGATAATGGACGTTTGGGCAGCTTTATTGACAGTTTTTTGGCATTTTACGTAAAAACAATCCATATCCGGTCTTGTGTTTTTTCAAATACAGCCCATCCCCCTTCTTGCCCAAGGCGATGGCTTCCATTGTTTCATTATGACGCTGTGATTCTTTCAGCTTGGCTTTAGCATTCTGTACATCATTAACCGCCTTGGAAATTCCAGCTACACCGCTACTTAATGCCCCGAGGGCGCTAAGCCCAGCGAATATCGGGATCAAAGGCAATATGCCGCCTTGTTTTGGCAGGGGTATGATTCTAGGTATTTTGATTTTTCTTTTTCCGCCAAGCTTCTTAACTTTGATGTGTGCAGCTTTGAGCATACCGCTCAACGCCTTTTTATCACTACCAGAACCATGTTTCTTTAGCGGGCTAATAAGCTTACATAATTCATGCTTCTTGCATCCTGCACCCAACTTTCGCTTGACCTTCATGATGTTTGTTACTAACCACGCAGAGGTTCGCTCACCAAGACTCGAATCGTTGGCCTTGACACGTTTCCAAGCTTTGCTTTCCAACACCTGATCGGCTTGATGCCGATGGTCCAAGTCTGTGGACTTTGCGTATTCAATGTCGTGATCTTTGCAATAACTATCCAATTTATTCTTGGGTTTATCTCCACGAGCTAAACGTTCTTGAAGCTTTGTACCAGGGCCGCAATAAGAATATCCGGGCAGATGAAGTTCGACTGGTAATTTATTGATGATACTATTTAACACACCTGCACCCTGTGACGTCTGCATTACTAATGTAGTTGCGAATGAATGCAGAGTGGTACTTATAGAAAGATGCGTCAAGAAAAGCAGAACCGTTCAATTAAAATACATGATTTCAATATGGGGACCCAGCAAAATCCGAATAAGCATAGCGCCGTTTTACCCTCGACCATTAGGGCAATAATCTGCGGACCTAGCTCGTGTGGTAAAACTGCTGTTATGATAAGTTTATTGGCTGATGAAAATGGCTTGAAATTTGAGAATGTATACGTATATTCAAAATCTCTACAGCAAGACAAATATGTATTTCTGCAGAAAACATTAAAACAGGCCCGTCTTGGATATTTCGGGTACAGCGATAATGACGATGTTCTAGATCCTTCTAGCGCCAAGCCTCATTCTATTATTATATTTGACGATGTTGCCTGTGAGAAGCAGGATAAAATACGCAATTATTTCTGTATGGGCAGGCACCATGATATCGAGTCGTTTTATTTAACGCAAACATATTCAAAAATTCCCAAACAGCTGGTTCGCGACAATGCCAACGTATTAATTCTATTTAAACAGGATGATTTGAATTTGAAGCATGTATATACCGATCATGTAAATACCGACATGTCCTTTGAAGCTTTTAAACGGCTATGTTCCACATGTTGGAAAGACAAGCATGGGTTTTTAGTTCTGGTCAAAGACAGTGATATTGATAAAGGTCGATATAGGAACAAGTTTGATATATATTTAATCCCCTAATTATAATACATTAGTCTATCACTTGTCGTCATAGAGGGCGGACGTATTTAATCATACATATCCTGTTTCTATGTGGATCAGGGATCATTGTAACCACGGATCATTGTAACCACGGATCATTACAACCACGGATCAGTGGATCAGTGGATCATTACAACCACGGATCAGTGGATCAGTGGATCATTACAACCACGGATCAGTGGATCAGTGGATCATTACAACCACGGATCAGTGGATCAGTGGATCATTACAACCACGGATCAGTGGATCAGTGGATCATTACAACCACGGATCAGTGGATCATTACAACCACGGATCAGTGGATCAGTGGATCATTACAACCACGGATCAGTGGATCAGTGGATCATTACAACCACGGATCAGTGGATCAGTGGATCATTACAACCACGGATCAGTGGATCAGTGGATCATTACAACCACGGATCAGTGGATCAGTGGATCATTACAACCACGGATCAGTGGATCAGTGGATCATTACAACCACGGATCAGTGGATCAGCGGATCATTACAACCACGGATCAGTGGATTGTTATAGCGGTTCGGTCGGGTTATTGGTTGTTATAGTGGTATAGTTGTATATCATGGCTTCTAATTTGAGTGGCCTCGATAAGGATGTTAAGCAACGCATTATTAATACCGCAAATGTTATACGGAAAAAATACTTGGCATTAAAGTTGGAGCGTGGTGAAGAAGACGATGCACTAAATAAATTTCTAACACCTATTACCGATCCTTTAAATAAACTTGTGGAAGCTTCTGTTGAAAAACAGACTCGTAAACGCAAAATTAAAACAGAGGATGTGCCTCTCATAAAGATTGAACCGCAAAAGATAGAAGCCCGAGAAGTAAAGCAACCTAGCTTTCTAGCAGATGAGACGCACTATGGCGATGCCGAGGATGACGTGTTTACTGATGAGTCATCGTATCCTTCATTCCGCGAAGTACAAGAGGATTTCACTGCATTACTTAACAAGCCCGAGGTTGTAAATGAGTTTATCGCACAATATCCCCCGATTGCTCAGAGTTATTTAAAAAAATATTGGGATAACTCTTCATCGATAGATGCTAAAGGAGTATCATATAATTCAGATAATGATGCTTGGCAATTGGGATCCGAGCGAATAGACTTTTTGCCGAGTGGTGATATACAAGTAGGAGATGTCACGTATAAGGGTACTCGTGGCTTGTATGATTTGTTATTTTTAAAGGTACCTCAATATCATACTAGAGCCGATACAGTACAATATGGGGATATTCTGAAACGTACAAGTCTATATCGGAAGGATAGTGGCGCAATAAAGGGGGATAAATCGCATAAATATACGACAATTGTTAAACCACTCCTAAGCACCGCATCTAAATTACCATCACCGTCTTCATCAACTCCTAGAGCCTCTAAATCCACGTCATCAGTGCCTAGCAGAACGACTAGATTAAACTCTGGGAGAACAGGGCAGGCTTTGTTACAATACGACGAGGCCCCGAAAGAGTTTGTGTATTACGATGATATTAACGAGTTGGTAGATCGTTTTAGAAAGCTACATGCATCTCGCCAGGCTGGCAACACCAACAACCTAAATGAAATTATGAATATTTTGCATGAGCTGGAGCGGTTGGGGATAATTGAGTTTTATAACTAGTTATATGCAGTCTCTCGTCTTAGTATCAGCTTAGCCATGAACAAGTTTGGACGTGCCCTGCCGACACGTCAAAAAGGTATAAGGAGAGCTCCTAATCAAATACCCGTTAATAAAGATGGTGACTATAATATTCGCGATCATAAACTTGTAAACGTAAAGCTGCCTACAGATGGCTCTGATGCTGCGAATAAAAAATTTATAGATGATTCAATAAGTTCTCTTTCGGCTAATCTTAATCATTTGGTTGCGGTTAGAATGCAGGATGCCTACAACTCTATTGATAGAGTTAAGAAAGAATTGACGAATTCTAGTAAGGCTGATACGGAATTAATATCTGCGCAAATGCGTGAGCATATGACTATTTTAAATAAGGAAATGTCGGATTATAAAAATTCGCTTAAACTTGCTGATGATAAGTTGAAGAGCGAGATTTTGAAATTAAATATGCAATTAGCAACACAGCTTCATGAGATTCGTACTACACATCAAGCATCTATAGTGCAGGTATCTAAGCAATTTGATAACCTTGAAAATATTTTAAAGGGGTATATAACTACTACTGTTAAACAATCTATTAAGCCTATTACTGATGATGTTAAAAAAATAAATACAAATGTTAATAAATTGAAACAGAGGGTTGATAGAAGTAAGATATAAAAGCATCTGCATAGTAATTAGTTTTTATTACATGTTTGAAAATGGCGGCGAGTATTACTAAAGCGAGAGAACAGGTTGTTAATGAGCTGCATAAGCCCGCCAGAACAAAATTTAAACGGCGCAGATTTATTCAATATGGTTTAGATGATACTTTTGCCTCTGATCTTGCGCAGCTTGATCAGTATTCTCGCGAAAATAGGGGGTTTAAGTATATATTGGTTGTTATTGATTGTTTTTCGAAATATTTATGGGTTCGACCTATAAAGTCTAAAAATGCCCAAGATGTGACTAATGCTATGACGCAGATACTCGCGCAGTCTAAGAGAATTCCGAAAAAATTAGTTACAGATAATGGGAAGGAATATTACAACGCTAGCTTCCAAGCTCTCATGAAGAAACATGGTATCCATCATTACAGCACATTTAGTATTTTAAAAGCATCTATTGCCGAGCGTGTAATTCGAACAATCAAGGAAAAGCTGTTTAAGTTGTTTACCTTGAACGGCAATCATAAATGGATAGACTTGTTGGAACATGTTGTAAATACATATAATAATACAACACATTCCACAACCAAAATGAAGCCAAATAGTGTTTCTAAGAATAATGAACAAAAATTATTAAAATCAGCTTACAACAATCTCAAGGTTGTTGGCAGGCAGAAATTTAAAGTGGGGGATATTGTTCGGATAAGTAAAGCTAAACACGTGTTTGAAAAAGGTTATGTGCCTAATTGGACGGCGGAATTATTTAAAATCTTAAAAGTAAAAATTACTGCTCCTACAACATATTTATTAGAAGATATGCATGGTCACCCAATCAGTGGCGGTTTTTATGAAGAAGAACTGCAAAAAACTAAGCAGCCAGATGTATTTCTTATCGAGCAGATTTTGCGTAAGAAGGGTAGAAAGATGTATGTCAAATGGGTGGGGTTTGATGCGTCGCATAACAGCTGGATAGACGTATCAAAAGACGTTGTATAAATGCACCTAATTTCGGTAATTTTAATCAGTCATCATGACGCATTGCACTGAGTGTGACTGTGAGGTTAAATCGCTTAGTCATCATAGGCGTACCACTAAACATAAGCAGAATTGCAGTGTGGACTTTGATTCTGGCGTGAAACTTGTTCAAACGGCTTTTCAGAACCGGTTTGCTACGTATCACATATCGAGTCATCACGTGTCTGATGTTAGGATGTATTTAGAAGGAGTGAGGGATAAAGTAATTGGCTTGTTGAAGAACGCCTTGACTATTCATAGCCAGATTAGTGTTAATATGGAATTATATGGGTTCTATTTATTGGGCACGTCTATGGATTCAGATATCAAATCGTTCAACTCCAAATATGGCCGCATTGTACAGAATAGTAATTTACAAGATTTTTATACTGAATATATGCATGTTTTACTCAAAAAAGCGTCGGAATTTAGCGAGATGGGGAGCGGGTGGGCTTTATCTAAGCTCCTGTTCTTGGAACTTAATATTAATAAAATTATCTGAGGGGTGGGGGTATAGTTGATATATATCCCATCTGTCGTCAGTTTCGTCCCAATCATGTCTGAGCCTGCCTTCTCCGACGAGCTTAGTGAGTCTTCATCACCATTCGAGAAATATCTTGATAGTATGTGGCTGAGAAGAAAGAACGATATTAGAAATGAACGACGGTTTTTAAATGAAGTATGTTATCCTGCTGGTAATTTCAAGATAGCTGTAGGGGTGAGTGTTGCTCGGAGATTTGTTCCAAGCGTTCGGCTGACATATACGCTGTTGAATTTACCCGAAGATCAAGTGTCCGTCTCATTTACTACTACTAGCTGGCAGGAATTTTTGGAAATGGCTAAAAATATATCGACTGGTTCTGACGGCGCTGACATGGTATCTACAGACGAGGATTTCACTATGTCTTCTGTACTTCTTTTAGGTGAAAAAATTATAAAACTCAAGTGTGATGATATTACTTTATGTTTTTGTTGTACTGATCTCGATTCTGTTTTTAACATTCGAGATTTGATTAGTTATAAGTTAAGATTGCTGGGACCGCTTGATATTCAAACTAATTATGAAAGGATTTTATCTCGTGTAAGTGGTATGGATGTGAATGATGATCGTTTTATTGATAGACTAAAAAACCGTATTTGGGGTTTCTATACGGAGGAGCTAGATTCTTATGTCTTGGAGCTAGTATATTATTATCCGCAGAAAGTTCTATATGATTATGATTTGCATACTTATATGGATTCTGATGATTAATAAATGTATAAATAAAGAATTTTGTGTTTTATTACTTAGTATAGTTGAAGCGGCTTTGGCGACATCATGTATAGCGCAGATTGTTTAGATTGTGCTGATGATGGGCTTGGCGCCATGTATAATTTTGAAGATAGATTAATTACATATACAGGGTGGCGTAAGAAAGTCTGCCCTGAAGATTTGGCGCGTGCTGGATTTTATTACACCCAACATTCCGACATTGTAAGATGCGCTTTTTGCCATTGCGAATTTAGCGGATGGAGAAAAGGAGACGATCCCCTTGCGGACCACTACAAGTATTCCGGGGATTGCTATTTTGCAAAAATATTATGGAAATGTAGACAGTTTAAAGCAAATGAGATAAAACCAGATCGTTATATCCCCGGTTATTACTATCTAATTGTTTTTCTGCTAATATTTATATCTGTTCTTTATAATAGCTATGATGCTATAAGAGCTGCAAAGAAATTATAATAGATCAGTTATTCTCCAACAATGGCCGTGTTAAGTTCATCTTATATCATCCTGGTGGCGCTCGTTCAAAATGTATTTTATGTATACATGCCACCAAATGTCATGGATGCATCGGTAATGGTCGAGTCTACGAACAATACATGGGTGAAGATGCGTTATGAGATGCTGTTTAATAGACAGATTCCTGTGTTTGCTGCAAACGTAACCTCTGATGCTTTTCTTCGATATAAGATCAAGTTTGTCTTTAGAGATTCCACCGTTGGAGAAACTTCTTGGAAGACCTATGGCAGCGAAAGTACCCGACCAGATCCACCCATGGAGCATTCTAACAATATTTATAGTCTAGTAGTATTTATATCCATAACTTGTTTGATATTATTAACAAATTGTGTAGTCACCATTACTAGAAACCATATGTGTAATATTGTGAAATAAATATCTTTTTTGGCAAATTTGTTGTTTAATTAAGCGGCATCGGTACGCATAGTTGCGGAAAATATATCAATTGCCGCGACGGCTCAATGGTATGACTCCCGGCTATCAATCTAGAGGTCGGCGGTTCGAGCCTAGCAGCCGGAACTTTTTTTCAGGTTTAAACGCGCGGGCCCCCCTCGACGTCATCATTTGGAGAGCTATGATGTCACAAAGAACACACGCGGCTGCCACAGAGAACATACGCGGCCACTAGTGCCCATGGTAGTTAGGACCACTGGTAGTTAGGGCCATTGGTAGTTAGGGCCATTGGTAGTTAGGACCACTGACAGATGACACATGACGTGACAGATGACACATGACATGACAGATGACAGATGACAGATGACAGATGACGTGACAGATGACACATGACATGACAGATGACAGATGACAGATGACGCGCCTGCGCAGTAGGGTGTGAGCAAATTGGTGCAGAACACCCCATCTATCACTACTAAGGATTCCACAAACAGGCGCGGTGGAGGTTGCGGTCGCGGTGGCGGTAGCGGTCTAAAACAACCTACGTAATACAGTTCGGTCGCTCAAACACAAGCGTGTTGACTGCTAGAAACTGCGGTTCGTGCTGCGTTTAAGTTGCGACAACGAAGCGGTAGCGGTGGAATTCGACAGGTTGCATTTGACCGCGACGGTATTGTGTTCTTGTCTAAGCTGTGGTATGGTTGTATCTGGAGTTTCTAATGGAAAACCTAACGGAAAAATTAATTCAAGCCGTAAAGGAGCACAAAATCTTATACGACTTATCCGATAAGGATTACAAAAATACAAGGAAGAAAAATAAAGTGTGGGATGAAATCGGAGAACGATTAGAAATTGACGGTAAGAGGAATCAAAACTCTTTTATGTGTTATGGATCCATTTATTATTTATTTTTTTACATACAGTTGGTTATAGCAATACATTCTGTAAATAAAATAGTAAATATTTGAGTCATGTTTCACATATTGAAATAATCAACAAATCTGTCACGTATTTCAAAAGCATAGTTTGCTCCTCTCCTTCCATCAACGGGAAGATTGTTGAATACTCCTACTGCTGGTTCTTGAGGCTCTAGTAAATGTACATAAGTTTCATTGGAAGTTTTCACACGTAAATAATTGTGCAGAATACAAGCAGCTTTTACAATTCTTTTTACAGAGTCCTCTTTTACTTCTATTGGTCTGAAAAATACTCGCCATTTTTGGGCCAAAATGCCGAAAGCATTTTCAACAACACGGCGAGCTGTACACAATCTGTTATTATACTTTTCTTTCCTGACATTATATCGAGTTTGTCTGTATGGAAATGGTCGCATTAAATACGGGGTAAGTGCAAAAGCTTCATCGCCTATAAGTACACAAGGAGTAGCTTCATCTTGACCCTGCAATATTCTATCGGAGGGAATGTTTAGCGTTCCATTTCTAATTTTTTTACCCATAGCAGACGCCTCAAAAATACCACCATCACTGTTTTTCCCATACCCACCGACATCGATACTGGTAAACTTATAATCGGGGCCGACAATTGTCATCAGAACAAGGGAGAATTTTTTTAAGTAGCAAAAATATGTTGAGCCTGATTTGTTCGGGCACTTAATAGTCACGTGTTTCCCATCAATGCTTCTGATACAATTGGGAAAATTCCATGTTTCCTGAAAACCTGTAATAGCATTGTTCCATATCTCTGTAGTTGGTTCGGGCATATAGATTGGCTGTAATCGTTTCCAAACTACATCACATACTTCGGCAACAATTACACTAACAGTAGTAAAACCCATTCGAAAACTATGACCAATTGTACTGTAGGAATCACCAGTAGCCAAAAACCTAAAATAAAAAATGAAACTAATGAAACTGTTTCTTTTAGGGGAAACTGCGAAAAAAAAGTTAAAAAATTTAAGAGACAATTATGCCAAACATCTACGAAGTGAAAAAACACATACAGGACAAAACGCTAAATTTATCGATCGTTATAAAATGTGGCCGTGGGTAGAGCAGATGTCATATTTAAAACCTTTTCTGCAGTTTGCTCAAACTCAGTCGAATATTTCTAATCCGGATGATAATGAAAATGACGAGGACGATGATGAACCTCAACCATCAACTTCACGAGAAGGTCTAGTTCCTGTAGTTCCAGCAGTCCAAGAAACTCCTCGTAATTTAACTGTTCGAAAGAGGAAAGTCTGTGATCAAACTACTAAATCATCATCCATTGATAAACCTTCTTCAGTGGACAAGGTGTTAAGCTATTTACAGCAAAGTGACACTGTGGAGCAAAATTATGACGAGCTGGACTTAATATGCTTGGGATATAAAAAAATAATAAGAAAAATGAATCCCCGACTTCAAACAATGACTAAATTTAAAATAGCCCTAGTAATAATGGAAGCAGAGTTAGAGCAGCAAAAACAAAATGATATTTTATTACCTACAAGACCAGAAAGTGGGGCTTCACACTTTTCCCATGTGTCTTCACACTCAACTCCTCATTCGATATATTCACCAGGATATTCTAATCCAGACAGAGTGCACTTCGAAAATAGTAATGCCACTACTTGGTATGAAGAGTTCTCTCAGTCTAACCTTTAGTGAATAATTTTATATCTTTTAAAATACTCGTGCCTTTTTTCTATTTTCAAAATAAACCTTATACATATTTGTATTTTTTTTTATTTACCTTAATGTCACTGCTAGGCGTTCGGTAGGTGAAATCGGTTCTCTCCAGTTAGTATGGTTTTTTTGAATATCTCTTTTAATAAGCTCAAGAATTTCATCAAAACTTTCAATTGTCATTCGGAAGTAACTGAAAAACCGTGTTTCATGTTCTCGCAGATTTGTGTACAGTGTATGAAATTCTCCTTGCTCTTCACGGGTCTTATTAATATCATGTACCCATATCCTTTGTTTTTTCCTAAAAATCGATATTGAAACTGCGTGATACAAGATTTATTATCACTTTACCAAACTACAGAACTTTCATTACATTCAACTGAGAACTTCAACAGTAAGCTTGCTACTTATATTTGTTTCATATGAAACAAAACGAAAAATCCGAAAGTTCTTGGGAATATTCCCGAAAGTTCTACAACTTTTCATTCTCTCTGAAATGAAACGCAGCTTGCAATCTCCTTAAACAAATTTTAGAAGAGTATCAAGAAAGTTCTGTAGTTTGTGTCTGGTCAAGTGACTAGACATCCTGCTAAGGCAGTCATTTATTCTTAGGAAAGATGTCCGGTAATATTCCCGAGAAATTCACATCACTAGTAGTTGGTAAAATATAACAATATATAACTTACCTGTTCCGCTCTCCATCTTCAAGAACTGCTGCCAAAATTAAAGCTTCCTTTTGCTTTCTTTTCAGCATTACCATATTTAAAACAAAACGTTTTGTCGTGATTAATAACAACAACTAAATACTCTCATCAAGAAGCCACTCGCTACCGCCACCGGCTAAGTCTGAGATGGCCAGGCGCGTTTAATACCGCTACCATGACCGCGACCGCGAACGCCACCGTTTACCGCGTCAGTTTGAGAAAGCCCTTTATTTATGGTTTCTGTAATGGCAGTGCTACAGCTGCTGTTGAAGAATATCGCCTCACAGGAGACAACTACCTACATTTTTTACAACATGAGTTACAAGGACTACTAGAGGATGTTCCTGTAAATATCAGAAGGCGAATGTATTACCAGCACGATGGAGCTCCTGCACATTTTGCTCGTCAGGTCAAGCAACATTTAGACGAAACATTTCCAGGGCGTTGGATTGGTCGCGGTGGTCCTATTAATTGGCCTCCAAGATCTCCAGACCTCACAGCACTAGACTATTGTTTATGGGGTTGGTTTAAAAATGAAGTGTACAAAGTAAAAGTGGACACTCGGGATGCACTAATTCGACGTATTAGAAATACTGCAGCCAATTTTAAAGAAGAAAGAAATGAAGCAATTAGAAGAGCCTTCGTAGACGAAGCAGAAAATGTTTAGAAGTCAATGGCGGTATTTTTGAACATTTATTAAAAGAACGCTATGATTAGGAAACCGTTAATATATTAACCTTTCTTTATTTGGTATTGCGCTATAACTTGAAAACAAATGAATATCCGATAAGAACATATGGGTTTTTTTTTACATTGTTCTCGCGTGTATAATACACTCCTGAAATTTGGTCCGTTCCTCCCGACTCACCCTGTATACACGGTGTCCCATATAAGAATGCACAGTACATGGATCTCGTAAACCGCAGGAGATTCAGAGATGGTTAAATTAGAGAAAAGTTGCGCTTTGCTAAACCCTTCAAAGTCATGATTCGAAATCTAAAAAAATCCGATTACTTCCGAAGATATTTGGAAAAAACCGAATTTTCCCGATTTCGTTTTTATTCTTCTATTTAAAAGATATGACAAAATAAATTTCACATTCTCATTGCCACTTTTTCTGCTCTACAAGCCGGTGTTCTTAAATTTTCAATCCGACGTTTCGTTTTTCCGCAACCATCATCAACTTTGTTCTTTTTAAATAGTAGGAAAATTTAATTTTATGCTTAGTAAATTCTACCTTTTATTCTGAATTCAACGGCATATCACACTTAATATTTATAACATGTTTCGGACTTAAAAACGCGTTGCCTAAGAAGTGACGTAATTCTATAAGAAGTATTTGTTAGGTAAATCGACAATGATAGACAATTTACCAGTAGTGGCCGCTGTCGTCGTCGTTAACCAAAGAAAGAGTAATTTAATCAAGCCTGGCCTACGTAAAATGTTACGTCTAAGAGGTCAGCTTCGGGTCAAAATGTTTCTATTTATAGTATTTATACGCATATTCATATGTGAATAATGTGTGCGTAGAATTAATTGTGGGGGGGGGGTCAGCATTAAGGTGAAATAAAGATGATGTGTACCTATCTTTATTATGTTCAATACCTTTATAACAGGTTATAACATGTTAAAACGGTGAATGTTGGATAAATTAAAAAAAAAACTAACAACTAAATCAAAAACAATTCTATATATTTATTAAAATATAATGCTCACAGTTTGAAAATAATATTATTTCTAGGTTACACACATTTTATACATTTTCTAGAAAATATAGTAAAATAATTGACTACATATTTTATTAATGGTAACCTTTCCAAATATTGTTTTAATTTGTTTTATTTTTGTTGATGACACCTATACTCTATTTGTTTCTAAGGTAGACCGATGTAAACAGTAACCCTACGCGTCATAGTCAGACGTTCGGGTCGAGCCTCCACCAGCTTCTTATTCTTATTGGCCGATCGGACATTAAATTGAAAAAGGCGTGCCAGACAGCTATCGGCAGTATTTTGTAGGGTTGTAATGAGGCTCGCTGCTCATTAGAGCATTACAAGTGAAAAGGCTTGGTATTATTAGACTTTTTTTGCTATTATCCCCTTTTTTCAGTTTTGACATGTTTTGTAGTTTTAATTATTCAGTGGCTGGTAATTATTTTACTATTTATTTAGTTGTAAACATTTTTGTGGTTGAAAGTTTTCCTTAGGTTTTATATTCGCTATTGTATTCCACACAACAAAATGTCTAGCACAGACACTGCAGATGAAACAAGAGGCTATCTTCATTTAAGTCCATCTAAGAAGCGACCAAAAAAGAAACATTTGAGTGTTGAAATAAAAGATGTTATATTAAATGTGTATAAAAGTGAACTGGAAGAAGATGAAAATTCAGCTATAAATGAAATTGTACAAAAGGTAGCGAGAAAAGTTGGTGTATCCCGTGCATCTGTGCACAACGTTATCAAGGAACATAAAAATTCCACACATTCCAGGAACCAGCGACAAATAAAAATCGAAATACTTTTATACAATTATTGGGTGACGCGGAAAAACATGCAATAAGAAGAAAAGTGCACGAATTTTTTTTTAGAAACGTAATGCCAACGGTAGATAAAGTATTAAGAGTAGTAAATGATGATCCCGATTTGCCAAATATTAAAAGATCAACATTCTATGCATTGCTAAAAAGTTTACAATTTAAATGGCAAAAGCGTGGGCGTAATAGCATGCTAATGGACAGGGATGAAATTGTGCTGTGGAAAAGAAACTACCTTATAAAAATCAAGGACTACAGGAATGAAAACCGCAAAATATACTATCTTGACGAGACATGGGTGAACGCAGGCCACACACGACCTAAAGTTTGGGTTGATCAAAGTGTCACATCATCACGACAAGCTTTTCTAGATGGACTTTCAACTGGGCTAAAAAATCCTACAGGTAGTCATGAAAGTTGTTATTACAAATAAAGCAACCAGCATTTTACCTATTTTACTTTATTTCAGGAAAAGGAAACAGGCTTATAATCTGCCACATTGGTAATGAGGATGGTTTTGTCGACGAGAGTTTATGGTGTTTCGAATCAAAAAAAACTGGAGATTACCATGAAGAGATGAATGGTGAATCTTTCGAACAGTGGTTTTCAAATACTTTGCCTCGGCTTGAAGACAACTGCGTTATTGTCTTAGACAATGCGCCGTACCATTCTCGCAAAGCTGAAAAAATTCCAACCACAGCATCGAGAAAAATAGACATTCTAAATTGGCTCCGTTTAAAATAAATTGACTTCGACGAATCTATGTTAAAATCACAACTTTTAGTTATTGTAAGACAGCATAAGTCGCAATATGACAAATACATTGTTGACGAAATGGCTAAAAAGCAAAATAAAATAGTGCTCCGCTTGCCTCCTTATCATTGTGAGCTGAATCCCATTGAACTTATATGGGCAGATGCCAAAAATTTTGTCGCCGAACACAATACCACTTACAAACTAAAGGACGTCACACAGCTTTTTAACAATGCGTTAAAAAATATTACGCAGGAAAAGTGGCAAAAGTGTATTGAACATGTTAAGCAGAAAGTGGAGACTAAAATGTGGGAACTTGACAATATTATGGAAATTCAAGTAGAACGTCTCGTTATTAATGTTGACGAAGATGATGATAGTAGTACATCAACTTTATCAGAATAGATAGATAGGTAATTATGTTTTTAAAATATAGGGCGTTTTTACCCCTTGGGGAGGCAAGTTTCATATAATTTTCGTTCAGTTTTTGTGTGAAAAGAACTTTATTAAAACCAAGAGAATACAGAATTCTATATACGTTTTTTCCTCTGCATACATAATTTTTAGGTAAAATTATCGTCACTACTTCGAAATTTCTATATTATAAACCGCGTACATTCTCAATGCGGTCCTGTTCAATTTCGCCCTTGGAACCGATTACTTGGAAGCAGCGTGCAATTGTTTACATTCGGTCGATCTTGGAAATAAATAGACTTTAGTATGAGATATCACACAGTTCTTCGAGAGCCATATCCCACTTAAGCTTTGTAGAACAGTGTAACACTGTAACAAGGTCCTAAACAATGGTTAGAAATTGGTATAGATATATTTCTAATAACAGTTTTCAAACATTATAGACTGAATACAAAATTTTTTTTTAATATTATTACTTAACTCAAATTTACTTTAATTCTGAACTCTTAGGCATTTTTTCATCGCAATAAAGGTTGCTTTTTAAGATTGAAGAATATAATTCTCGGGTCGGCAAACTAAAGCACATAAGTCATGAAAAACCGAATTGTGTTTTTTCACGTCAACTTCCATAATTTTATGTAACCCTTAGGCTGACTTAAACACATAAGTCTCCGTAGTCTATTTCGTGGCACAGCAAGGTTTTGTTCTTTTTCAACCTTTATTTATTTTAAATTTAAGAACGTACTAAAGTACATAACTTGACTTATGTTTAAATGCACATATAGACGACCCCGTGCCGTCCACATCAACAGGACACTTTACGATATCTGCAGATTTATCAGATGAAGATTTTTCTAGTGACGACTCACGTAATGATCCACATTACAATCCCAATAACGAAGATGCTCCAGAAGAGGAAGAAAATGCTGTCCCTTCTCAGCTACCCAGTCAATATTTTGTTAAAAAGTAGCATACACGCTTTAAAGACAGAAAAGAAAACAGAGCGTAATCTGGGCATGTATTACAAAACTTTCAAAGTAATACCCGATAGAGAAATGAAGGAACTGTCAAAATGTAGAATGAAATGTAAAGAACGTATATCATTGAACGATAGACAATGCATATTCACAGAATATTGGAAAATAGGATCATATGTCAAAAGATCAGTGTACATGGCCTCTTTGATGGAAATCGAGGATAAAGCTACTCAAAGAGTACGTATGTATGTTGGATCCGGAAAAACAAAAATTTTGGATTAAAACCTATAAATACTTTTTGCTTATTCATGGTAAACGAGAACCTATTTGCCGAGGTTGCTTACTTAGGGATTGGTTGAAAGTGACAACTTTATAAAAACAGTGTCTCTAAAGAAACGAGCATCTATTGGAGGCACTGAAACCGATGATATGCGTGGCAATGTCGTACCAAAAAGTAAGATATCAGACTTAAAACGAGAAGAAATTAAGACACACATTCTGTCTGTCGTTTCCGGCTATGAAAGCCACTACACCGGAATGACTACTTCGAAGAAGTATTTACCTTCTCATTTAACTATGTAAAAAATGTATAGTTTGTTCTGTGAGAACAACGAAAATCCCCTTCTATAAAAATGTAGAGGCAATAATTTCATAGTTGAAATTATCTTTTAAAAAGCCGCATGTAGACACTTTCTTCACATGTGACAAGTTTCAAATGCAAATACAACTTGCCCGTGACGAAAATATTAAAGCCGGATAGTTGCTCAGCACCAACACAAGATACTGGGAGATCTGGCATATGAGGAAAAACGACTAGACTCGCATTTATATGATGACGATGATACTGTACAGTAGGGTGGAACTTAAAAACGAAGTTCTAAATTTTATTTCGTAATAGTGAAAATTCTTTTCCTTTGTAACTACATAAAACAAAAATATTTTGTTTTTAAATGCCAAATGATGTTTACCGGTGCCGCAAACGACATTTGTTTTCCAACAAAAAAAAACAGTAAAGGTATTTTATATATTAATATCAAAAAGCCTATATTATGCTAAACATAAATTAAGGAAGTGTAAGAACTCCCTAATTATTGAGAGAACTCCCTAATTATTGAGAGAAGTATACTTTGGATCTTGTGCAAAAGATGGCACCACTTCTTTACTGTAGTGTAGACTGTAGAGATATTTGATGTCAGTCGGCGTAGCGGGTATTGGATGTATAATTGTGTCTGTTTTACTTGAATGCGTGTCACAACAGGCTAGTTTTGGTTGGAGATTTAAGTTAATACAGTGTTGTGTTTGTCTATTTATTAGTTTTTTCGGTTATTTTCAATAAATAGTTGGCGATAAATATGGCAATGTCTGCTAACGTGCCTAAAACTAGAAATTTGTTGAAGTGTCCTGTGTTTGGTGAACCAAAACAATTAACTTTAGACTATCGTGTTTTGCCAACATACGAGGACATGATGAAACATTATATATGGGTGCAGTTCAACTTAAAATCAGAGAACTGGAATCGGGAACCTACTGTTTCTGAAATATCTCAGGTTGTTGCTGATGTAATAAAAAATATATGGCTTAGACCTTCAATTCCAGTGGTTACTGATACGCGAATCGTAAAAATGATTAGAGACTATCATGACAAATGTAGAAATTTAAAGAAAAGTATTAAGAGTAGGAAGAATAATTCTACATTCAATATGAAATTACAAAATTTTAGGCAATCGGCAAAAAAACTGTTTGATATAAGCTCTTGTAAGTGCCAAGACTTTTCTTTGTGTAAATGCACCAAAGGTTTTCGTGTCCCAGAACGAGAACGAAACTTTTTAATAGACCAAAGGGGTAAAAGAATGATGGCAATAGGATCGATAGATATAAATACTACAAAGACAATGATGCGCAGCGTCGCAAGAAGAGCAAAAGAATTAGAAAGGAAAGAAAAGAGTATTTTAAAACCAAGCAGTGACATTTCTAAGGATGATTTGCCAGCTGAAGATAATAGCCCGAAAGATATCAGTGCAATCGGTAATTCTACCGAACCGGAATTGGACAATCAACCATCTACCTCAGCTAACAGTGGAACTGGAAATAAACGAGTAAAAAAATATAATCTACCTGTACTTGCCTTGGCAGTTGAAAGAACAGGAATATCAGACAGGGCGGCAACTATTATTGCAAATGCCACTTTAGAAGACATGGGTCTTATTACAGTTGACAATAAAGAAAAGGTAATTGACAGAATGACTTTAAGAAGACAAAGAGAAAAGAAAAGAAAGAATTTGATACAGCAAGAAAGACGACATGAGTTAATTTTGGAAGGTCTGTATTTTGATGGCAGAAAAGATAACACTATGGTAACCGAAGCAAGGGGGAAAAAAGTATATCGAAAAATTATTAAGGCAGAACATGTGGTATTATTGCAAGAGCCAGGATCAAAATATATCGGTCATATTTCACCAACATCTTCCTGTGCTAATGATATAGCCAATGGGATTTTGGCGTATTTTCAAAATAATGATATTGATAGTTCAAATTTGAAACTAATTGGGTGCGACGGTACCGTCGTCAATACGGGACGTAAAGCTGGAGTTATTAAAATATTGGAAACAAGACTTAAAAAACCCTTACAATGGATAATTTGCTTACTCCATGCAAATGAGCTGCCTTTCAGGCACTTATTTCAACAACTTGATGGACCAACAACGGGTCCTAAAGGATTTTCTGGGCCGATAGGAAAACAACTTGAAAAATACGAAGGTATGAAAATCATACCTTATAAAAGAATTGAATCGCAGCTGCCACAAGTTAATTTCGAGGATTTAAGTACGGACCAGAAGTACTTGTTCGAAATTTGTCAGGCGGTATCAAAAGGTATATTTCCTCAAGATTTAGCGAAAAGGAACCCAGGAAAAATTGCCCACTCTCGTTGGTTAACAACAGCGAACAGGGTTTTGCGTTTATATGTACAGTTTGACACGCGAGTCTATAGCTACGGGGTATCAGTAAGGGGAAAGCAATATCTGTTAAAACATGGCCGACCCATGGGCGTAATAATATTTTAATAATGCAATAAAAATAGGAAATTCTTGTAGATAGGTAATTATTTTTATGAAGGTTTAAATAATTACGTTTTACAAGATGCCAATCTTTCAACATGGAAAAAACAGCTACGTGGTTAATCGATTAATGACGATTTTTCAGCTTTGGTCGTATTAATGTCAAAGACACGTAAAATATAGTTTGCGACAAATCAGCGAAATATACAAAAAAAAAACAGTACATACTTTATTCATCATCTTCATCTTCTTCGCCTTCACTGTCACTATCATCAGTATCACTATCATCAGTCCCAACCTGTATTATAATGGGTTCAATCTCCTCCATCATATAATCAGTTTCCCAAAACTTATTTTCTATATCGATGACATGTCGACAAAACTTTTCCCAATCGACTGCTGTCACCGAGGCAATTGCTTCGTCCAGGAGCTCCCTTAATTTAGAGATACTAAAATCTCCTGATGTATTACGATCTCTAATGAACTGTTTAATTTGAGCCCAAGACATCTCAATAGGGTTTAACTCGCACATATTATTATATGGGGGTGTTCTTAAAGGAGTGTGACCGTATTGGCTGATAATGTTGTCCACCACATAATTTTTGTCATTATTCGAAGGTTTATGACACTGGACAAGTTCAAACAATTCAAACTTCCTTGATGCTGGATCATGATTTATCCCTACAAATATTAGTAGTAGAGGAAGGTCGCCTAATTTTGGATAGTTTTTTTTATTCAACTATTTTTGTGTGAAAAAAACATATTTTATTAATTCTTCTGTGACTAAAATGTGTTATAACCTCAACAGAAACAGGATACGTTTTGAAATTTTTTTATTTCTAATCTTAAGAACATCAAAATTAAAAAAAAGTAAAATAGAGCAGTTTTCCAAATTAAAAAAAGGGTTCCTAAAATTGGATAGCCTATCCAAAATTGGGAACCTATTTTTCAAAGCAAAGATCACACACATAAGCTTTTGTCTTCTCACTACCAGCACAGTCTTCGTGTGCCCATCGGAAGCAAATTGTACACTGCACCCAGGCTTCTCCATTTTGGTCGGCTGAAAAATTTCCCGTGCAAAAAATACATGTTGCGTCACCGTTTTCATCTGCGTCCATATCTGAATCATCATCATAAGGAGGATCTTGTAAGGAGTCCGAGGAGTCACTTTCTGCTTCAACCTTCTTACTCTTCTTTATCTTCTTAGTTTTACCAATGGTCTTCTTTTTAGTTTTACCTAAGGATTGTAGTATTGGCGACTTTCCTTTATTTTTAAGGGATTCTTTTCGTTGTCGTTCTTGAACACTAGCTTCCAATTCATTTTTATAGGGCGTACTTGTTATTACCGCTGCGGAACCAGCTTTACGACCCCTGTTCGAAGTAGGTACCGAACTGCAGGATGGCAAAGGCGAAAAATCTTGAAGTTTTACAACGTTTGACAACCGTTTGATTTTAACACCGCCATCGGTTTGTTGTTTCGGGGGAGTACGTTCAATAGATAGTTGAATTGCGGTATTGGTGTCGTTAAATTTGGATGAAGAAGTGTTATCGGGAGTCAGTACTCGAGGCGGAGTTCTCTCTCTCTGTCTTTCTATAAGAAAGTCTGCGTCTGAGAATATGTTCCGATTGAAAGGAAACATTCCGGCTTTGCGAAATCCATTAGCTGATATCTCAGCTGTCGCACATTTCTGATAAGCAGGGCAAAATAATTTGCAAATTTGAAAGGGGGCTTATATTTCGAGTTTCGATATATTTTTTAACCAATTCTGGATTTCCCTTGAATAGTATGTCTTTAAGGGAGACATAAAAGATAAATCTAACGGTTGAATTTTATGCGATGTATGGGGGGGTATGCACACGATAGAAACAAAATTTTTTTTTGCTAAATCTATAACGTCCAAATTCCGGGTGTGGCTGTAATGGCCGTCGAGAATAAGCAATACGGGATCTTCCTTTGAAGGTTTTACGTGGTTGATAAAATGTTGCGCCCATCGTGTAAAGATGTGACTCTGTATCCACCCTGAAGGGTGACACTCAGCAATTGACCCCGCTGGAGCCCCGTCTAATAGCTCGGCCTTCATATTTTTTCGTGGAAACACAAACAACGGAGGAACGAAGCCTCCAGCAGCATTCATACATGTTACTACAGTTACTAGTGCTCCTCTTTCTGCAGCTGTTACGGCCCCGACTTGTTTTTTTCCTTTTAAAGCGATGACTCTAGCAATCTTCGATTGCACCGTGGTGATCCCGGTTTCGTCAACATTATACACTCTAAGGGGGTTGAAATTAATCTTCTCCAGGGCGGGTTCTAGAAGATCAAAAAAAAGGTTGATATTTTCTGACGTGAAACCTTTTATTCTATTCTTTGAAATTCCTTGAGGTTTTCTCAAAGACAGATTGGGATGACGTTTGAAGAAATTTCTAAGCCATTTTTTACCGGCATTTGCGTCTCTATTTGAAAAAGGATGAGGGAGGTTATTCCTTATAGCAAGCTGATACGCCAGTCTACGAATGTCTGCGAGCCCTAGTCCATAATATCTTTTGTCCATTTCCAAACAATGTTGTACCAAGTCTTCTTCCATTTCAGATGTTAAAACTGGTTTTCGACCTATTTTTAGCGTGCATTGTTCTTCTAATGGTTTGCCACGTTTGACATATAGTTCAAGCGTTGATTTTGGAACGTTGAAGCTCTTTGATGCCTTTGAATAACCCATTTGTTTACTTTTAACAGCTTCAACGGCATTTTTCATATTTTCTGAATTCCATTTTTTATGTGCGACCCCTTTCTTAGGCATTTTACTGAAAAAATAATAATAAAATATATTAAACAAAGTTTTTGATGGTACATGTAAGTTAGGTTCCTAATTTTGGATATCCAATTTTAGGAACCCTTTCCTATCCAAAATTAGGCAACCTTTATATTATAGGTTATATGATTAAAATCAAAAAGACCATGAGAGTAATTCTAATTTCAAGTACGATTCTAATACATCTGTGCCAAATTACACTTTCATACGCTAATTACTTAACGTTTTATAAATGTTTACACGTGCAGAAACAAAAAACTCGTTAGCACAATTAAACACATAATCATATGGCGCCACCTAGTAGTGACCAGTCGAACTATGTGCTTCACACAGGGTCATTTTATATTAGAGGCGCTTCGTTTTGTCCATTCAATTAAAGAAAACTGTAAACGGATTTTGAGATAATGCAGTATCCAAAATTAGGCAACTATCCAAAATTAGGCGACTTTCCTCTACCTATTATATAAGGATAGTGATAGTGTTTTATGACCTCAAACATAAACGTGGGCTATTTAATTCGCAGAATAGCTTATGTGACATTCCATTATGCAAGGTCATGTATACCAAAAGAACACCAACACATTTTCAAGATGAAGGTCAGAGAACGCATAACAAAATGTAACGTAGGGTCATCTTGTTGCCCAATAACGGAAATTATAGGTACCTTTCCTAGAAAGCCAAGCAACCATTCACTTTTTAAGGAAGATTTAGTGGGAATTTTATCTGCCAGTACAGAATGATAGGGTGCATTATCTAGGACGACTACGCTGTTTCCAGGAATGTTTGGTAGTAATTTTTCAGTAAGCCACTTGGTGAAATTTTCCCTATTCATTTGTCCATGGTAGTCACCAGAACATTGGCCAGCTTTGAAAGTTAACTGAGCATTTTCCACGAAACCGTTTTTTGATCCAGCATGAACTATGATAAATCTACCTAAAAAAATTTTGGTCACAGTTTACAAACTAGCCGAGCGGCAATTTCTTCTAAAATCTTTTATCTCTGCGGGAATCGAACAAATTTTGAACAAATAAAGGACTTATAGGATATATATTACCTACTTACCAGTGGAACTTATGTTTTTTATTACCCCAAAAACATCTGCACTCTGCCAGCAATTTTTTACCGTAGGTCATTGTCTACCCAGGTCTCATCTATGTAAATTATATGACGACCTTCTTCCCTATATTTTTTCATGGCATGAATATATTTGTATCGCCAGTGTAATATATTAGGCCTTTCAATTAATATTTTTCGCTTATTTTGGCATTTTCGCCAATAAAATCCATTTGATTTCAACATGCGCCTCAAAGTTTCACGGGAAAACGGAAAGTTTATGTCACTTCTCAGCTGTTGTAGCAACTTTTTTAAGGTTGAAACCATTTTTAGTTCCAAATAAAACTTTTGTATTGTTCTCCTAACAATGCCAAAGTCGAAGCCTTCGATTTTTTCGACAGCAGAGAGACGGGCCCTTTTTTGCCAGGAGATGACAACAATTGATCAGGGTTATTTTCTTTTCTTTCAGTATCTTCTTTGTGAATGTTTTTTACTGCACCCACGCTTACTCCCGTATACATTGCGACCCTTTCTAGCTTTCGCTTAAGTGGTAATTTTAATGTATTAGTTTGTGATTCATCTTCACACACCCTGTACACGTTGGCAATAACCTCACGGGTTTGACTATGAAGGGTTTTACCACGGGTATATTTATTCATAATTACAGTTTTAAAACAACGAACACTTTTTAAAAAACACAATAAAATAATAACATAAACTATAACACAATATAATATCTCTAGCCCTTCGTATCACTACGCAACTGCATGAGCATATCGGATATCGCCCAAGAACAGCGCAGGCAAATTGGGCGTGTCACCAGCCGTGTGTTGTCATGCTCTGTCTGGGTATCACCTATCATATTAGCTCTAGCCACCGGTAACCCATGGTTACCGTTGATATTGCACCATGTTGCCCTATTTTTAGGTTAGAAGTACTTTAATAAAAAAATATTTAATTTTGCATTTAAATATTAAAATAAATAGTATGAAAAGAAAGTTTTAAGAACAATGAAACTATAATAGAATATTAGTTTCTTATATACTTATGACAATTTATTTTAAATGGGTAAATTTAATTTTAGGGTTTACTTGGTAACATGTTATTAAATTAAAATTTAATAGATGTGACAACATTGTTAACCCAAGAAATTTTTTTGTCTGCATTCCTTTTGTAGCTATAGATACAGTTGTCGACCTGTATCCTGTGAAGCTCCTTCTGAAAATTTAGAGGTTCTTGCCGAATATATTATTAAAGTTTATAGTCATATGTGGTTCAAAATTAAATTAAAACCTTCTTGCAAGGATGGATCTATTCATTTGTGGGAAATGATTAAATGTTCCAGATACCTCAAAAAAAAGTACAAAGACATCATTGATCCAGTGATTCAAAGGAATGCCTTTTTTGGCAATCATGAAAATATTCTTTTGGCAATGATAACTGATTCCCGGCGACATATTAGAGAACTTGGGCTTAGAAGGATAACTGCGGCTAGATCCAAGCCTAATAAACATTTTAGGTGTTTTGAAGTGCCTACTCTTAACTTTGAAGCTCCTAAGTATGAAGATTTAATAAATTGGAATGACTGTAAACTGACGGAACCTCCTGTCTTGTCAGACTTATCTGACGAAGATTTGAAAAAAATGGTACAAACCGGGGAAATACCCGATTTTCCACGCTTTCCGTGTCACACTCAAGCAGTGGAAAGGTGCGTCAAGATTGTCACGGAAGCTGCGTCTGTTGTGTGTGGATTTGAAGCTAGAGACGGTTTCATTTTGGGAAAGTTGAAATCTCGCACTCTAATGCCAAAGTTTAACACTAAAAAGGAATATAAGCCCGTAGATTAAATAGTTATTATAACAAAGGGTGGGAGGGAGGGCGGAAGTCGATACGTAGCCACCTCCTCGTGGTGACTTCTGGGTAGAATTTGCTTTAAATGCAGCAGATTTGAGCTAAGAGCTGCGTTTTTACTTTTTAATTCTTTATATTTATTTTCTAAAACTTTGACGCCCGTGCGGCACCGGAAAACAAATGAATAGCCAAAAAAGTTTTTTACTAATAGTTTAGGAAAAAAAAATCACTATTAGACATCAAAACAACAAAGTTTTATTTTCTCCTTATAGTTAAGTTCCACCCTACTGTACAGGGTTAGTCAACGATTGCGCGGAGTAAGTTTATGCATTGAAGATAAGATTTGTCGATAATGAGCTATTGTGTTTAGGTATGGTTGTATATTCTGCACATTTTAAAAATATTTTCAATTATACAGGGTGCGTTCAAAAAGTAGGGTGGCAGAAAGTTGTATTTTTTTAAATGGGACACCCAGTATTTTATTGTATATTTAGGTTCGTATTAGTACCCTCTATAAATATCTAAAATATTATTTAATTTGCTTGGGTAGTTTAAGAGCAATAAATTAAAACCTAAAGAAAAAAAGTTTTGTAGTCCAGTAAAGAAAAATCAAAAAAACATTCTAAAATTATTTTTTTAACCACAGGATTGGGTGAGGTTTATAACAAGGGGTCTAGAGATACTATGCAATTAATAGTGTTTATGAATTTTATACAGTGTGTTCATAATAAGGTTCCAAAAACGAAACATTTCAAAATCATTTTTCTCAACATTTTCAAATGGACCACCCTGTAAATTTTTATGCCATCTTATAGCTAGTATAATATTCTTCAACTTTTGTAGGAAGTATCCAATTCCTATCTCTAATGGTTTTCGAACTATTTTGGTTTTTCTGGTTTTTACCATTTTAAATAATTTGTCAATCGAACGAGGTAGCCATGGAAAACAAATTGAAAAATGTAAATGTCACTTTAATCAGTGCATAACATCAAGAATCATAATTAGATCGGTTTCAAAGTCAAGGGTTTCTACTGTAAAGTTTATTATCCAGTTACTCTTCTTGAAAAATGAATTTTTCGAAAAATGAATTAATTGATATGATTTATGTTTTGGGCGAGGCAGATAGAAATAGTCTTTTCGCCGAAAGATTATACAAGATGAAATATCCAGAGCGGTGAACACCCAGTCCTCGGTGTTTTCATAATTTAATGGAACGATTCGATTCAACCGGCAGTGTGGAAAAATCTAAACGTAAAGTTGTTAATAGAATAGCTACTAATGATGAAAAAGAACTCGAAATACTGTTACTAGTTCAGGAGAACCCCCCAGTTAGTAGCCATACATTAGCTTCCATGTGTGATACCTCACAATCAACGGCAAATAGAACAACGCGCAAGTATAAATACCACCCTTACCATATTGAGTTACATCAAGAACTTCACGGCGACGATTTTCAAAGGCGCGTAACTTACTGCCAATGGTTACGTGCCCAAATTGAATTTAACCAAAACTTTTTAAACCGTATAATGTATTCAGATGAGGCTACATTTAGAAGTAATGGTACTGTCAATAGACACAATATGCATTACTATTCAACGGAGAACCCACACTGGGTCCGTGAGGTCCAACACCAAAACCATTGGTTCGGTTAATGTGTGGTGCGGCATACTCCACAACAGAATTATAGGTCCATATTTTTTTAATGAACCATTAAACGGACGTACTTATTTAGTTTTTTTGCAACAGCAGTTGCCAAGGCTATTAACAGAAGTAGATTTAGATGAACGGCAAAATATGTGGCTCCAACAAGATGGTGCTCCCTCCCACTTTTATCGTGAAGCGAGAGAATATTTGGATCAGCACTATCCTCAAAGATGGATTGGCCGCGGCGGTTTTGTTGCATGGCCACCAAGGTCTTGTGATCTTACCCCGTTAGATTTTTTTTCTATGGGGCTACGTAAAGGATAGGGTATATGTTACACCTCCTACGACAAAGCAGGACATGAATATTAGGATTAGGGATATATGTCAAACAATAACCTCAAGGCATGTTATCCGAGAAAATATCATTAAAAGAAGTGACATGTGTATTGAACAAGAAGGACATATATTCGAACATTTATTAAGAAGAAGAAACTGATTATTTCTTGGAATGTTAAAGTAACAAAAATAGTGTGTTAACCAAAAAAATCAAAATATTTTGAAAACTGATTAAAGTGACATTTACATTTTTCAATTTGTTTTCCATGGCTACCTCGTTCGATTGACAAATTATTTAAAATGGTAAAAACCAGAAAAACCAAAATAGTTCGAAAACCATTAGAGATAGGAATTGGATACTTCCTACAAAAGTTGAAGAATATTATACTAGCTATAAGATGGCATAAAAATATACAGGGTGTTCCATTTGAAAATGTTGAGAAAAATGATTTTGAAATGTTTCGTTTTTGGAACCTTATTATGAACACACTGTATAAAATTCATAAACACTATTAATTGCATAGTATCTCTAGACCCCTTGTTATAAACCTCACCCAATCCTGTGGTTAAAAAAATAATTTTAGAATGTTTTTTTGATTTTTCTTTACTGGACTACAAAACTTTTTTCTTTAGTTTTTAATTTATTGCTCTTAAACTACCCAAGCAAATTAAATAATATGTTAGATATTTATAGAGGGCACTAATACGAACCTAAATATACAATAAAATACTGGGTGTCCAATTTAAAAAAATACAACTTTCTGCCACCCTACTTTTTGAACGCACCCTGTATAATTCAAAATATTTTTAAAATGTGCAGAATATACAACCATACCTCAACACAATAGCTCATTATCGACAAATCTTATCTTCAATGCATAAACTTACTCCGCTCAATCGTTGACTAACCCTGTACAAGTGTACACTTTTGAATTGCAACAATATTTACCAACACCATCTTTAAGTTCCTCAGTTGTTTTTTATAAACGTCAGCTATGGACGGTTTGAGCACATCTCATTAAATCTGTTCCAGCAATAGGCATAGCATACTTTTGAATTGGAGTAGGTTTGGTATAAACCAAAAAAGGCTTCATGTGAGTATGTTATACTTACTGTCGTTGTTCTCTCAGGTGGTTCATCGTTGGACTTTGATGGTGGTAAAACACTTTACAAACTTAGTCTCACAAATTTTATTAATAATAAAAAAGGAACGTTTTGTTACTTGATCCGGTTTGAGCACATCTCATTAAATCTGTTCCAGCAATAGGCATACCATACTTTTGAATAGGAGTAGGTTTGGTATAAACCAAAAAAGGCTTCATGTGAGTATGTTATACTTACTGTCGTTGTTCTCTCAGGTGGTTCATCGTTGGACGTTGATAAAGGAACGTGGTGTTACTTGATTCAACATCAAGTTTGTTAAGGTCTTATTTTTACTATTTATATGATTTGTTCTCGGTTTCGAGCCTACGTGATGTGGATAACAAGTTTCGATGTTGCAATGAATTTTTATGTAAGACAAATTTTCTAATTTAACTTTGAAGATAACGTTTACAAATCGACTCTTTATATAGGAAATTATGGTCAATGTGTAATAGATACTATCAATAACAATGTTGTTTGGTTTTAAGGATCCATATTAATAATAATAATTATATTGTGTTTTAAATGTTGTAATTAAAGTTGTTTTGTTGTCACCCCCTATATTACATTTATTTTGGAACACTCTGTACGCTGTAGTTCTTGTTATTTGTTCGAACAAGTTGTTGTTGGCTATATTATGTAATATGTGTGTTATATTATTTTCATTTAATATTTTATTACCAACAGTAACAAAGGAAATTTTTTTTTTAGTTTTGGAACACTTTTTGTAATAAACTAACGTTTATAATAAATATATTTTTTCCTCATTCATTGAGATTTCTTTCACCCCATATCTGAGTGAATGGAAGTAAGTTTAAATATATTAAATATTAAAATATACAAATAGGACCGAACATAAGAGCTCGTAAGTCGCCATCAAAAAAAACTTTCTCCTATTTCGGCCTTTCACCCCATATCTGAGTGAATGGAAGTAATTTTAAATATATTAAATATTAAAATATACAAATAGGACCGAACATAAGAGCTCGTAAGTCACAATCAAAAAAAAACTTTCTCCTATTTCGGCCTTTCACCCCATATCTGAGTGAATGGAAGTAATTTTAAATATATTAAATATTAAAATATACAACTAGGACCGAACATAAGAGCTCGTAAGCCGCAATCAAAAAACAAACTTTCTCCTATTTCGGCATCAAACTGCATTTCAAAGTCTGGGCATGTAAAATATGTATTAATAAAAGTGTGTAAACAAAATATATGTTAATGGGTTTATCTAAAAATGAATTTGGTAGAAATTTTTATAAACTTGCAAATAATAGTATTTATGGTAAAACCATGGAGAATGTTGATAAAAGAATAGATATAAGATTCGTTAGTGAATGGGCTAAAAATAAAAGAAGAGATAGTGCTGAAAACCTAATAACAAAACCGTATTATAAAGATTATACAATATTTTCTGAAAACTTGGTTGCTATTCAAATGCAAAAAGTATTAATAAGTATGATAAGCCTATATATGTTTGTTTTTCAATATTAGACATATCTAAAACTGTTATGAATGATTTCTTTTATGGATTTTTAAAGCCTTTTTATAAAGAAAATGTTAAATTGCTCTACACTACTGATATAGACTCATTTATTCTAGAAATTCAAACTGATAATGTGTATGAAGACATAAAGCTAAATATTGACAGATTTGACACTTCCAAGTATAAAATTAATAATAGTCTCAATATGCCTATAAACAAATCTATGATTGGAAAATTTAAGGATGAATATGCTGGTGAAGCAAACTCGCATCTAGGGACAGACTCCGCATCAGTCACTACGCATGCGTAAGAATTTTCAAGAATATTCATGTGAGTCAAGTGAGCGCATACGTCCCAATTGTCTCGAGTGAGTTTGATTATCCCGCCGAAAATAAATAATATAACCTCAGTTATTCGTTCGTTATTATCGCTTGTGTTTGTATAGAAGAATTAATAATGGAACAGACACATAATCAAGTTTTTAAATGTGATGAGTGTGAAAAGACCTTTTCTAGGGAGTCATCTTTAACGAGACATTTTAAAAACATTCATCATCATACCACATCTGTGGTAATTAATCCAAATTCAGCTTTTAAGTAGGATATTGTTTGTATAGATAGATTCTCACTTGAAGTAAAATAATTTAACGAGAATAAAGTTTTTATTGGTTTATTTTGGAGTTTATATTTTATTTATTCTCTGATCCAATTCCCATACAAATAAAAATCCGCTCTTAAAGATTCTACTTATAATATATTATTTTTTGCGAGCAGATATAAAGACGCCGGTTCGTAAAATAATTATATCGATGCCGCTCTGGCGGTGTCGTACTTGATTGGACTGTCGGTCGTCAAATAAACAGACGACTGCAGCTCTGGCGGTAACTTCTTTATATTTTTATTTCTATCATAAGTGGTGTTAAACAGTTTAATAAATACTTTTACCAAGTAAAATTAAACAGTTTAATTTTGAACTTATATACAGGGTGTCCCAAAAGTAATGAGACACAGAGCAATAGCAGACTCCTTAAGGCGAAATAATGCGATTTATTCAAACTTGCCTTATCCCAAAATTGATAACAACCAAGATACAGGGTGTCAAAGTTTTAATTTTATTTTCGTTTTTTTGCGATTATTTCTTAACAAAACGACATAACAGCACAAAATTAGGGATTTTGGGGTTTTTTGAGATGAGGAATTCAAAATTTTCCATATTTTTTGTGTAACCAGTAGAGGGCGCTATCAATGGCATGCCCCACTTATTTTAGCTGGCATAACTTTTTTTAGTCTACGTATATCGATCCGGCTAATAAAAAATAAGGTTACTTTACTTCTTTTACATCAAAAACATATACCTTATTGAAGTCGCTAGGAGTAACCATTTTCGAGATAATGGCATTTCATATTTATTTCTAATGCAAGAATACTAAAATATTTGTGTATTCGTATTATTATTATTTATCACAGCTGGCCTTGATTAAAAACAACGACGTTTCTAAGGCAACAACATGTTACACAAAGATCATCTGTCAAAGTTATTAATTTTCTAAGTACAATACGCAGATATTATTCAATTTTTTAGTAATGCCTCGACATAATTTATTTTCCAATGCAGAAATGCGTGATATGCTTTGTATTTACGCACAAGAAAATTTTAATGGTCGGAGTGCAGGGCGCAGGTACCAAGCACTGTTCCCGAATAGAAGACAACCAAACCGGAAATTATTTCAAAATATTTATGGCCGACTAGGAGAGACTGGTTCGTTTCGACAAAAAAAAGATGTTTCGGGCCGTCCAAAAAATATAACACCAGAACAGGAAGAAGAGATTTTAGTTCGTGTAGCGGAAAATCCAGAAGTGAGTTCGAGGAGATTGAAGGCAGCTACAGGTGTAAGTAAATCTTCAATTGTTGGAATATTTCACGATGAAGGCCTGTACCCATACCACTTTACACCCGTACAGTGTTTACTGCCGCCTGATCTTCCAGCCAGACTTCAGTTTTCTCATTTCTTCCAAAATTTGCAAAATACAGATCCAATGTTTCTAAATCGTGTGTTGTTCACGGACGAGGCGACATTTACTCGACGGGGTGTATTCAATTATCGAAACAGACATGCGTGGGAAAATGAAAACCCGCATTTAGTTGTTGAACGACATTTCCAACACGAGTTTAAGGTCAACATTTGGTGTGGAATCATTGGATCATCTTATAGGCCCCTTTGAATTACCGCCAACTCTAAACGGAGATTCATATTTGAATTTTTTACAAAATGAACTTGGAGGACTTTTAGAAGATGTACCACTAAACGTCCGGCAAAATATGTATTTCATGCAAGACGGGGCGCCGGCCAGACAAGTGCGAAATTATTTAACTGAACAGTTCCCTGAACGTTGGATAGGCCGTGATGGCCCGTTGATTTGGCCGGCGCGAAGTCCCGATTTTAATCCAATGGACTTTTGCATTTGGGGTTATTTGAAAACCATTGTTTATAACAGTTCAATAAACCACCGTAATGAGTTAAATGAAAAAATTATAAATTCTGTTAATCTGCTCAGAAATTAAAATCCGACAGTCTTTTGTAAAACGTATAGCAAAATCTATTGAGGTCAATGGTGGCCATTTTGAACAATTGCTATCACGGCGTTACCATTTTTATTTCTAACTATTTTGTTAATTTTAAATGATTTTAATAAGTACTAAATAAAATTTTTGATTGGAATAAAATTACTAATTCCATATGAAAAAGCTTTTTTATTAGAAAAAAAAGGTTAACCTTAAGTATTTACCTAACCTAACTTTGACACCTAGCAAATGTAGCTGATTTACAATCATTTTAAGTCAGAAATTCACCGTAGCTCGATTTTCTTTCCGTTGCTTTTGGACCACGTATTTAGATTAATTGGACATATGAAATGCCATTATCTCGAAAATGGTTGCTCCTAGCGACTTCAATAAGGTATATGTTTTTGATGTAAAAGAAGTAAAGTAACCTTATTTTTTATTAGCCGGATCGATATACGTAGCCTAAAAAAAGTTATGCCATCTAAAATAAGTGGGGTATGCCATTGATAGCGCCCTCTACTGGTTACACAAAAAATATGGATAATTTTGAATTCCTCATCTCAAAAAACGCCAAAATCCCTAATATTGTGCTGTTATGTCGTTTTGTTAAGAAATAATCGCAAAAAAACGAAAATAAAATTAAAACTTTGACACCCTGTATCTTGGTTGTTATCAATTTTGGGATAAGGCAAGTTTGAATAAATCGTATTATTTCGCCTTAAGGAGTCTGCTATTGCTCTGTGTCCCATTACTTTTGGGACACCCTGTATACGCCCGCAAATAACTAAATGCAAAAAACCTTGTCGAGTGCAATTTACGAGATTTTTATTAATGTATCATCTTGTGACGGTTGGTTATCACTATAGTGGGCTAGCACAATCCGGTCTGGACGCCGGTTTGTACGTAATATAATATATCTAAGTGTTTTTGGCAAATGTATGAGTAGAAATCGATTTTTACTGATCATGCGTTGCTTACATTTTACGAAAAATGTTGATGAAAATCAACCTGTTCCTGAAGACAGATTATACAAGGTTATGAAAATTATTAATGATTTTAACCAGAGAATGGGAGAAGTATTTTATCCTGGACGGGAGCTTAGCTTAGATGAGTCAATGGTTTTGGCGTTTTGTGTTCTAATATTGTTCATAAATAAATAAATTTTGCATATAATACAAGTTTACTAGCTTATTTTTAATTTATAACTAAAATAATGGCAACTGGAAATCAATGGTTTGAATTTAAGTTACACGCGTTTTCGGCCCCTATCAACAAATTTCAAGGCAGGTGCCGAACACGCGCAAGCGCGTTTTTCTTAATTTAGGATTAAATGACATTTGTATGTCATAAATAAGTCAAAGAAACACTAAAATTATAAAATTACCACCTTATGTATAAAAAAATTATGTTGGCCTCGGGGCCATCATAATTATATTTGGTGGCAGCGAACGTGTTAAGATGACATACTCAGGTAAGATGACATGGTAACTAAATATACGCGCCACAAGCACGAAATCGACTTTTACACATCGGCTCACAGATGGAGCGATCACTCAAAACATTAGTGCCTGCCCGCTTGCTTTATTTGGATGTGGTGAGCATTGCTTTGATTTCGTTACTCGAAAATATTATTTTGTTGAAAGTGTTTGTGTCAATAAATATCTATCAGGTAAGTTTTTTGTCGTATTTGACTACTATGATATGAACTATGGTAAATATAAGTTATGAATATACAAGAATCATTAAAGTACCGTAAAACGGGGTGGCTTGAAAATCACGGGGCCACTTGAAAATGCGTGCACCCTTAATTAAAATATTGTGCTGCCATCTTGGTGTTAAAGTTGGAACCCCGTAAGTTCCCACGCGGTTTCTGCATGTCATGAGTGACAGACTGGCGCATTTTAGATCATTTTTGGGCGTTCGTGTTGCCGGACCACAGTGGCTGAATTTTAAGTGAAAAAAAGTGTTATTTTTAAGGCTGAACACTTGTATGTGGTGGAGGTAAGTGGAATATTTCTAGGGGACGTCAAATTAATTTTGATATGCCTACTTATTAGGCTAAAAGGGTATGGCAGTAGATCAACAATAGTAACCATTGTTTACAAAATGGCGGCCTCATTATTTTTTTTTGTCATTTTAGGGGCGACTTGAAAAATGGTTCGGAACTATGTTCGAAAGGTTGGGAGTAGGAAGTACAAAGACTATTCAGATGAAAACTTGCTCGAGGCCGTAGAAAGGTGTAGGAGGGGCGAAAACTTAACGGAAATAAGTAGTTTGTACCAAATTCCTTACATCACATTGTACAGAAAAATTAGGGGCCTCCACCCTAGAAAAGCAGGGGGACAGACTGCACTATCAGACGTCGAGGAACAAACGATTGCTCAGTGTATTGCTACGGCTGCAGACTGGGGATTTCCTATGGATACATTCGACATAAAATTGTTAGTTGAAAATTATTTGAACCAAAAGGGTATTGTCCAGCCGCAATTTGACAATAATAAACCTGGCGAAGGGTGGATGGCTCGATTTCTAGAGCGCCATTCTGGACAGTTATCAGCAAGACTTTTGCAAGCAATCAAAGAAAGCAGAGCAAAGGTAAGCCATGAATCCATAAACAAGTATTTTGATAACCTCTCTGAATCATTAAATGGTATTCCTCCTGAGGCAGTCGTAAATCATGATGAAACAAATTTTACGGACGACCCGGGACGTAAAAAAGTGGTTGTTCGAAGAACTAGCAAAAGAGCTGAACATATTATGGATACATCGAAGGCTGCTACATCTGTCATGTTTTCATGTTCTGCCTCAGGAAATTTACTTCCTTTGTACATCGTTTATAAGGCGGATCATCTGTGGAGTACGTGGACCGAAAATGGTCCACCAAGAGCAAGATTCAACCGTAGCAAATCTGGATGGTTTGACGGGAGCCTCTTTGAGGATTGGTTTCTTCATGTCATAGTACCATATTTCCAAAATTTGCCAGAGGGTCCAAAGGCACTAATTGGGGATAATTTGGCCAGTCACATCTCCTTTAGTGTAATCGCCAAATGTGAAGAACTTAATATAAAATTTATTCTACTGCCCCCTAACAGTACTCACATGACTCAACCACTTGACGTTTGCGTGTTTCGGCCTGTAAAAGGCGCCTGGAGAAAAATTCTGCAAAATTGGAAAAAGCATAACAAAGGTGTCATTAGAAAAGATGTATTTCCTCGCCTCCTTAAACAGGCCTTGAACAGCATTGAAGGAAAATCAGAAGAAAATATAAGAGCCGGTTTTGAAGCAACAGGTATACATCCTGTTAACAGGGAAAAAATTTTAAAAAAGCTTCCCAAAGAAGTTACCAATGAAACCGTAACTAATTTAATGTCACAATCACTGACAGAGTTATTCAAAAAATCCCGATTTGGAGATGCAGACGCTACGAGGGGGAGAAAGAAGAAATTAAATATTGAGCCAGGTAAAAGTGTTTCTCAAGAAGATCTACAACAGAATGAACCATCTTGTTCTAACATCAAACCGAAAAAGACAAAAACAGACAAAAAACTAACAAGCCAACACAAGAAAAAAAGCAATAATATACATTATGGAAGCTCATCGGAGAGTGGCCATGATTGCATTCCATATGCCGATAGTGATAATGACCCCGAGACCTTTTCTGATCTAGAAAATATAAATGACGATTTACCCGAAAACCTGTTAGAGCAAATTGACGATTTAGAAAATAATAATAATGATTCTGCTGTGACTGATTTTGAACCGGAAGATTTTATCTTAGTGACTTTAAAGACTGAAAGTGGAAACTCCAAAAGATACGTTGCCAAAATTTTGAATTTGGAAGGGAATACTTTCCATTGCAAATTTTTAAGAAAAAGTCTTAAGCTAAAAAATGCATTTATTTATCCCGCAGTAGAGGACATAGGCATTATTCAAAGAGACGAGATATTAGAAAAACTTTCCCAGTTTAAAATTCTTCGAAGAGGACAAATTTCCTTTGAAGATTTTGAAGAGCGTCATAAAGGAATCAGTGTCGCTTAATTTTTTAAAAAATTTGGACCCACCTATGTGCCTTTTAGTTTTTTGTGTCAGAAATTATTAGTTTTTTGTATTTTTGAGAATATTTTTTTTTCCTGACGTTTTACTGTCACCCAAGAATCTTTTTCGTGTTATTTTTATTTTTGCGAGAATTTATGTTTAGTTTAATGTATTTTTCATTATGAGATTTTTATTTTTATGTATCGTTTGAAAATAAACGTTTTTCTGATAAAAAAATGTATGTTTTCCTAGCCAAAAAAAAATGTATACAAAATATTGTTCTCTTTTTCAAGAAGCCCCAATTAGGCTCCTATTTGCAATTTTAACGCTAGAAAACGGAGATTTTCAAGTGACCCCCATCTCGGGGCGACTTGAGAAATACCCTTTAAAATTTTTTTACAGAAAAGGGGTGGGAGATAAATAAATCATTTTCACGGGAATCAATAGCCAAGGGTCCAAAGTAATCTAAAGTAATTTTTGTTTGGCTGAAAACGCACCACTCTGGTGTGTCCAATTGGTTAAATTCCAAAAGTGCTATCAAGTCACCCCGTTTTACGGTAACCTTAAAGTTTTTAAGTCGTAAAAGAAGTCAAATATTCTAACCTCGTGGGTAAGATGACATAGCAACCGTCGGCATAAATAAATAAAATCTTACCCTGAATTTCTTATGTGTAAGGATTAAATTTATGTATTATTTTCTTTTCAGGATGCCCGGCAACTATCAGAGGAAGTCTACGCGTCATTCGTGGTCAAAGGAAGATATGACGAAGGCCGTTGAAAGCATCACAAAGAAAACAAGATGGGGTGGCTTAAGGCGACTAAAACATTCAATGTACCGCAGGCCACACTACATCGTCACTTCGTGAATGTTCCTATAAATCTTGGCCGTTTTAAGCCTACCTTTGAATCGGTAATAGAAAAACAGTTAGTGGAGCATTTACTTCATTTTGAACAAAGATTCTTTGGGTTTAATACCACTGATGTTAGAAAATTAGCATGTGAATTTGCAAAAAAAAGCAGGAGTGCCTCATAGATCCGATGAAAATACACGAATGGCAGGTTGGGATTGGCTAAAAGGGTTTAGGGAGCGTAACCCTTCCATCTCGTTGACGGCTCCTGAAGCCACTTCCGCAGCAAGGGCAAGAGCTTTTAATAAGCTGCAGGTCATGAAGTTCTTTCAACTCTTACAGAAGTTGGTGACCGATAATAATATTCCTCCGTCAAAAATTTACAACACAGATGAATCAGGTTTGTTCGGGTTTCAGTTCAGCTCAGTACCGTTTAAAAGCCACCAAAGATATTTGCACAGAAGGGGAAAAAACAATTTGGTGCATTGACAAGTGCAGAACGAGGCCAGCATGTCTCTATCGCTGTCTATGCTAATGCTGCTGGGAATTTCGTTCCGCCTGCAATAATTATCCCTTTTGATGTGTACCTCCAGGAACCTTGCAGTTATGTTATTAAAGCGGCTACATGGTTGGGGACTTATTTGTCAAATGGATGAAACATTTCGTCAGTTCTACTGGCTGCAACCCTTCAAACAAAGTTATTCTGATTCTCGATGGTCACAGTAGCCACAAAAACCTAGAATTGGCTAAGGCCAATGTCGTATTGCTGTGTCTACCGCCGCACTGCACGCATAGGATGCAGCCACTTGACGTCTCATTTTTTGGCCCACTCGATGCATATTACAACCGTGAAATTACCACCTGGCTAAAAGCGCACCCTGGTAGAACTGTAGGGTCTTCACCAAGTCGCCAGTATTTTTGGGAAAGCAAGCTGCCTCAGTTGGAAATATAACGAGTGAATTTGAAAAAACGTGAATTTACCCGTTAAACCCACATGTTTTTCCGGATCATTTGTTCCTGCCCAGCGAAGTGACTGAAAATGTTATTGAGACGGAGATGGACGACGGAGGCCGATGTGGATGAATCTGATGCTGCATGCCTTTATTGTAACGAATTGTATAGTAAATCGAAGCCAGGAGAGCAATGGGTATGTTGCCAATTATGTAAGCGATGGTGCCACTCTATGTGCTGGTGTTGCACCAAGAACTAAGATGTTCAAATGTGAATTGTGCACCGATAATTAGGTATATCAAACTGACGTGTGCCATATTACCCGTTTCCCATAGCGGCAAAATTCATTTTTGTGTTCCGTAAATAAACGTTTTAAATGTGTGTCCTGAGATTTATTTTTTATCACCTTTGAACTTTCACATATTCACCTTAAAATAAAAAGAATGTCATCTTAAGCACAATTCCCCTACTGCTGAACGAGATATAATAGAATCAAACCGTAAAAAACTTGGCCCAATTATTTCCGCTATATTTTTTTGTGGCACACATGATTTATCTTTACGCGATACTGGTAAAGGCAACTGTGCAGATCTTCTAGATTTTAGGGTAGAAAGTGGTGACCAACTGTTGGCTGAGCATTTGAAAACTAGCAATAAGAACTCGAAATATACGTCACATCAAATTCAAACCGAATTAATTTCAATTTGTGGAGCGGTTATAAGTTATAAGTAGTATTTATATGATGCCGGTTCTAAATACTCCTCCTCCTCCGCCCCCATAAGAAATACACACATGCCGGTTCTAGATATAACAGGCATGCCGGTTCTAGATATTATGAAACCCTCCATAAGAGATACACACATGCCGGTTCTAGATAATTAACGCGTCGTCCGACTAGTTGAAAGATATACATTCAGTTCGAACTCATTATAGATCGATACAATACGTAATTACAAGTAGTATAATTTAAAATGACTAAGATTACATTTAAACCCCAAATAAGTTACTTGAACAAAATTATTAGTCAATTAAGTGTTGAAGATGCAGTTAAATTAGGAAACACCTTACTCGACTTAACGAGTGCAGTGAAAGAGTCGATAGGTACAAGAAATAAATATATAGTGGGCTTGTATATTAATCGAGGTTGGGGAAATGTGAAAGTGAAAATTAGGGATGTTAGTTCCGATTTGAATATGATCAGCCTCTTTCGATTACTCTTATCAAAGGGTAAGTTCATAAATATGTATTGTTTTGAACATACCATCGAATATGAAGTAATGAAAATTCAGATTAAAGTTAAAAGGGCACTCCGAGCAAACCCCAATTTACAATGGAAGAATTTTGATGGACTCAGCAATGAATTAATCAAGGACCAAGCCTACATATTGATAAAGGAAAATAAATCGGCTGAAGAAAAATACAGCAATACCTACGGGGGATAATCAAACTAATAAATAGAAAAGAAATGGCTGAAGGAGCCGAAATATGGGTAAACAATATAGACTTAAGAAAAAGACCAGTGCTTCGATATGTAATTAAGCAAATATTATCAATAGTACGAGGGATGGAACAATTCATTCATAACAGCACAATGGAACTACAACGGGAGGAAGTTTATGGAGTTCGATTTGGTGTAATAGACTTTGATGAATATTACAATACTTTTAATAATAAGTCCACATATAAAAAATATAATAAAATATCCCGCTGTTGTAGAAAAGTGAAGAAAGACATAAGATATGCAAAAGACTTAATAGACTTAATGGAAAGATTAAATATAAAAACTAAACATTATTATAAACTAGATACGTTACTTTGTAGAGTAAGAAAATGTAAATAGTTAATGTCGATACCAATAACATAATGTAAATAATAAAAATCGGCGTCAATGTTTGACTTAAGTTTAGTTGTATGCATAACCACTTAACATTGTATAATAAGAAAACCGTGAATAAATAAAGAACGATAATTGTCCACTGTGTGTTAATTTGCTTATACTATAAGATGAATTCGACTCAAGTCAACCCATCCATTTAAGTAATAATTAAAAGTACTTAGGAAAATAAAATAATGAGCTAATTAACATTATAAAAATAAGAACACCATGAATAAATAAATATTATCGTCCAAGATCAATTTGCATTTAACATATAAGACGAACACAACTCAAGCCAGGGTTAACTCGTCTGGGAAAATAATAAAAATTAAAGTCAACAACTTGAACAGGTAATACTTGGATACACCATTAAGCCGAGCAAACATTGAACTTTGGCTTTGTGCGAAGATAGGATAGAGAAGTGGAACGAACAAAGAATCATTCACAATTTGTGAACTAAATTAAGCCTATAAATCCAATTATTGTTAGTTAATTATTAAGTTGTTTGTAACAATGAATTCCAACGATGTAAGTATTCCATCAACTAGTAAGGGGTTGGGAAGGGGAAAAAATTGCCATTAAGTTTAATTAAAAAACATAAAAAAATTGGGTAAATAATACAACAATGTGTAGAAATCTTCACTGAATTTTATTGTACCATGACAATTGTTTCGGCACACAGTGCCTTTATCAAATGAAGAAACCAAAGTGACTGAGGTATAAACATATCTTCCTAAATGTAAAAAATTTTTACTTAAGCTAATTATCTAAATTATATTATATGGTGTTAAAATACCCAGAATACTAATGGATTAAATGCAAATACAAAGGAGTACCTAATTATGGGCTTATGAAGGATGGAAAAACCACCCTTTACAGATTTAAATTTAACAATGGGGAACCATTTAAGTCCAACTGATCGTTTAATAAAATATTTAGTTTTTTGTGTTTGTTAATTTCCATACTTTCTAAAAAAAGACATAAGCATATTTAACAACTATGAGAAACACAGACTTTTAACAATGAATCCTCAAACTCCAAAATTGTACTCTTTACTTAAATTACACAAAAATAACATGCCTATTAGACCTGTAGTTTCTTACATTACAGCACCTGCAGTAAAATTATCTAAGAAACTTATAGAAATTATCACCCAACAATGTAATTTTAAATCAAAATTCAGTATTAAAAATTCGTATGAACTTGTTAACAAAATTAAAAACATTCCTAACAATGCGAAACTTATATCCTTTGATCTGCAAAGTCTCTTTCCCAGTATACCGCCTGACGAAGTTATAATTTTAGTAGAAAATTTGCTGATCAAAAACAGAACTAACCCTATTGTACAACAAGAAATTTTGGAAACACTTTCTGTATGTCTCGACCAAAATTACTTTGAATTTGATAACAAGGTATATATATCTAAGGAGGGTTTGATTATGGGAAATCCTCTGAGTCCACTGTTAGCGGAAATTTTTATGAATCATCTTGAAAATAAGATTCATCAAAATTCTCTTGGCATTAAATTCATTTATTGGTATAGGTATGTGGATGATATTTTAGCTTGTTTTGTGGGGTCGGATCGTCAACTCCAGACTTTTCTACACCATATTAATAAGTTACATCACAGCATAAACTTTACTCTAGAAACAGAAGAAAATAAATCAATAAATTTTTTAGATCTAACAATTACAACAAAAAACAATAAACATGACTTTGCAATATACCACAAACCTTCGCACACGGATATTACAATAAACAACAAATCCTGCCACCCGCACGCACATAAAATTTCAGCATATAACTCTTTCGTCCACAGACTCATTAATACCCCTTTGTCAGAACAAAATTATAATAAAGAATTAAACATAATTAAACAAATCGCAATCAATAATGGTTATCAACCTAACATAATAGATCAAATTGTCAATAAAAAACAGTTTGACAGAGCTATTAGTCTAGTATACCCAATAGTAAAATCAGATACCAATCTCAGTTATAAAACCCTCACATATACCGGTAAACTTACAGAGAAAATTAAAATACACTTAAAAGGACAAAAGTTCAGAATTGCATACAAAATTAATAATAAATTGGGTAAATTTATTAAAAACAACAAAACTAAAAATAAAAAAGAACAAAATTGTGGGGTATATAAACTAAAATGTGGAAGTTGTCCTAAAATATACATAGGACAGACAGGTAGAACATTTGAAAAAAGACTTAAAGAACACAAAACAAGCTACAATAAAAACCACACTAATTCTCATTATGCAATACATTTAAATGAGGAACAGCATAGTTTTAACGATAATTTTGAAATTTTACACCTAGAACAAAAATCTCTGAAACTCAATTTTTTAGAAAGTATGGAAATTAACAAACACAAAAAACTAAATATTTTATTAAACGATCAGTTGGACTTAAATGGTTCCCCATTGTTAAATTTAAATCTGTAAAGGGTGGTTTTTCCATCCTTCATAAGCCTATAATTAGGTACTCCTTTGTATTTGCATTTAATCCATTAATATTCTGGGTATTTTAACACCATATAATATAATTTAGATAATTAGCTTAAGTAAACATTTTTTACATTTAGGAAGATATGTTTATACCTCAGTCACTTTGGTTTCTCCATTTGATAAAGGCACTGTGTGCCGAAACAATTGTCATGGTACAATAAAATTCAGTGAAGATTTCTACACATTGTTGTATTATTTACCTAGTTTTATAATGGATCTTCATCAAGTAACGGCTACTTCAATTGATAAAAAAATTGATCTGCCTAGTACTAGCTTAAGTGACTGGGACGATGCCTTTTTAAATACTGCTGATGACAAATTGTTAAACACTGCAGCTGACAAAATGTTAAATACTGTTGCCGACAAAGTACTAATTAATAATAATACAAATTGCCGGGATATAATTATAGAGACAGGGATGACCCGGGAAGAATTGGAAATATTAACTCCTGTTATTTTTCGCGAAAATATAGAAACTTCAATAAAAACAAATCCGAAAGTTCATATTATTAGTGATTATACTATAGATATAAGTCGATTGTTATTGCTGATGAATACGATATAGAGCAAGTGTTTGACTTAGGTAATGATAAGAAACTTGAGGGTATAGAGCCGCTGCTCCCAGTGTCACAGAACGGTCAGTTGTGGGATAATCCTGCAACTAATCAAAGTGAAAAAGAAAATATTCGCAAATTAGTCAACCTAGCCAATATCGATCACAAGATAATAATAAATTTAGAAGCGATGAAATAATGAAACACTTTGTTAAAATTCGAAAAGATCATATCAATGCAGCACAGGAAAAGGTAAAAAAATTAAAGGGTATGTTAAAGGCTCTAAAAGATAAAAAATTATTAATTGAGGTTGAAAACCTTATTAAAATAAATCAAAATATATATTTTCACTTAACGTGGAAGAATCCCTTCAACAATATTTTTCATTGGAATGTTAAAATTAAGGTTAAGTCGTTGGAATTCCTAAATTAATCCCATCCATTTTCATTGTTATAATATAAGCTTAATACAAGTTCAAAATTACACACAAACATGAACTGCAAGAGATGTTCTGCAAAGTTTTCACGCCTCGACAATTTGAAAAGGCACCTACAATATTCCTGTAAACGCAAAAACAGTGGTAAGTACAATATAAGTATTATATAATTATTGACCTGGATAAAGAATTATACATACATACATACATACTTAATTTTTCATTATGATTTAGAAGACATTTTACATGATGTAAAGGAGCCAAAAACTAAATTGCCGAAGCTACAACACTCAACCTCGTCAGTAGAGACGGTGCATGAACAGTGTGTGAGCCAGCCCAGTCAAGGTCAACAGGAAACCCCGTGCAAGATACTTAAGACGCATAAGCCTGATGGTATGTACAGATAGATACATTTAAATTAACTAACTAAAATGTCTATTTAAGGGCTTCGTTTATTGGACTACTACAAATAATTAAAATGAGTAATTAACTAATAAATATTATGTTATAATTTAGACACCACATTTATTAATGTGGCTGGACCATCTGGCCATCAGGACCCACACCAACAGCAACAACCATGCGGGGGCGGCAATCAGGACCCACATCAACAACAGCAACCATGCGGGGGCGGCTCTAACGATGCAAAACACTACTATTGTCCATCATGCGATTGTACCATTCCCCAGTCGAGCTTCACAGGACATCAACGCAGCAAAAAACACAAGGCCAATATATGGATTCCAACCAATGATAGTCAAGTAAGAATATGTCAATCAGCTTTTAAAAAACGCATTATTAGTTATAAGATTTCCCCGCAACTTCATCACATATATGTAAATGACTTCATGCACGAAATTAGCGATAATTTGTATGAAATATTAGATAACGAAGTACACAAACATAATTCAATAAAAGTTAATTTAGAGCTATTTGGATCCTATATCTTGCCCGCTCAGGACGTTCGCGACATAAAATCACACTTAACCAAAAACTACGTCTTACAAAACTCAAGTAATTTTTATACATTTATTGAAGAAATTAATTCGGCATTAAATACATCCTCATTGGAATTTTTAGAAAGACAATCCGGTTGGAGTATAGAAAAATATTTATTTTTAGAAGTTAATATAAATAAGTTTAATCCACTTAAGGCCTCTTCATACATAAAGCTTCCAAAAGATATTGAATATAAAAAGGCCGTGTTAAGTATTAAAAATGATGATCACGCATGTTTTGCATGGTCTTTAGTGGCCGCTATCTATACGCCTACATCGAATGCTAGTTTAGTTTCCTCGTATCCCAATTACTCAAGACACTTTAACTTTACCGACATTTCATTTCCCATGGAATTAAAATCCATTTCAAAATTTGAGGAAATTATAATATTTCAATAAACGTATACGGACTTGAACCAATATTTCAAAATAATAAATTTAAAAACGAAATAGTAGGGCCGCTTCATTACACGAAGAAGAGGTGTAACTTACACGTCAATTTATTACTTATTGATGATTCAGAGGGGAATACTCACTATTGTCTTATAAAAGATTTATCTAGATTAGTATCATCACAAATATCCAAAAACGCACATAAAAAGTCTTTTGTGATGCATGTTTACAATATTTTCATGACAATCAAAAACTTCTCTCTCACAAAGAAAACGATTGTGACGTAATTTGTGTCCGCGTACCTACGGAAAATCTTAAAATTGACAAGTGTGGAAACTACGTTAAGGAAAATTTGTTAAAATTTCAAAATTTTGAGAAAAAACTTCAGGTTCCATTCGTGGTTTACAGTGACTTTGAGTGTGTGCTCAAACCGGTAGATGACAATTTTGACATACAAGAAAAGGATGTGTATACCATTAAAAAGTGCCAACATATACCCTGTTCCTTCTCTTACTTTATTAAATGTTCTTTTGATGACACACTATCTAAACTTGTATTATATAGAGGCGAAGATTCGCCACAAAAATTTATGGAAAAATTAGAAAAGGACTTAAAAAATATTTATTTCAAGTATTTAAAACCAATTAAACCATTAAATATGACCTCTGAAGAGGAGATATCATTTCAAAATGCAACTCACTGCTTTATATGTGAACAACCCTTGGATCAATTCTCTAAAAGAGTCAAAGAACATTGCCACATAACTTCTAAATATAGGGGTACTAGTCATTCAAATTGCAACCTAAATTATAAACTCCCCCTTTTTGTACCAATACTTTTTCATAATTTAAAATCCTACGATGCTCATCTGTTTGTTCGAAATTTGACGTTGAAACAAGAACGTATTGAAGTGATTGCACCAACGAAGGAAAAATACTTAACATTTTCTAAATACTTATTTGTCGATCAAAAAATTTTAGAAAATGGGAAAAAAGAACGAACATATTTAAAAATGCAATTTCTAGATACATATCAATTTGTACCAAATTCTTTGGATAACTTAGCTTCCTCACTGTCTTCTGAACAATGTATTCAAATTTCGAGATACTTTAAGGACGAAAACAAAATTAATTATACAGGGTGTTCGGATAATGCGTTAGGAAATTTTAAGGGGTGATTCTACATGCAAAAATAATGTTAGTAGATCATTTGGCAAAATGTCGAAATCTCCATGGTTACCATGATACAGGGGATTGAATTTGATCTTTTAGTTTTAGTTTCTCGTCATACTACATTTATTTTCGAACCAAATGATTTGATATTCGGCACACACATTAAACTCCAGCAACTATACAATTTGAAGATAAGAATGCTTTTTTTTTAAACCGCTAGAGGGCACTTTACCTGAAACATAAATATTATTTCCGTCATAACTTTTTTCTTTTGGTAGCTGGAGCAAAACCGAAGTTGCCATTTTAATGGCAATTAAGAACACAAAAAATAAGTTACTCTTTATCAAGGTCGATAAACCTAGCCGTTTAGCCACTAATCGACATCAAAGCTTTCATTGCTCTCAACCAAATGCCTACGTACATAAATGGAATCGCGTCAAATCAAGTGGCCTGGTTTCAAATTATGCGAAATATGACAACTCAATAATTTTATTACTGTTAAGTTTAGATAGCCAGAGTTGTTTGTCATAAAAAGACGAAGTTAAAATGGAACGAGAATATTCAAATGTTGAGTACCGTGATATCCATTTCTGTTATGGGCAAGCAAATGAGAATGCGGAAGAGGCTAGACGGCTTTATATCGCAGCTTATCCTGATAGAAATGCTCCATGTGCCCGAACTTTTATCAGTATTCATAGGCGGCTTGGCGAGATAGGTTCGTTCAAAAATAGTTTGGGTGATAGAGGCAGACCAAGGCATGTGAGAACTGTCGATAGGGAAGAAAGAATTCTCGAAAGAGTAGAGGAAAATCCAGGTACAAGTACAAGAAAAATGGCGTTGCAAGAAGGGATTGCTAATTCTACAATTTGGGAAACACTTCACGAAGAGCTACTGTATCCCTTTCATGTACAGAAAGTGCAAGCGCTATATGAGGGTGATTCACAATTACGAGTAGACATGTGCAATTCTATTTTAGAAAAATATGAAGAAAACAACCAAATTATCGAAACCATATTGTTTACCGACGAGGCAGGATTCACGCGAGAAGGGATTATAAATTTTCATAACACTCATCAATGGGCTTATGACAACCCACACGCCATCGTAGAAACCCGACATCAACGCCGGTTTTCTTTAAACGTCTGGGCCGGAATCGTAGGAGATCACCTGATAGGTCCCCATTTCTTTGACGGGCACCTAAACGGAGAGGTTTATTTAAATTTTCTTCAAAATATACTACCCACTTTGTTGGAAAATGTTGACATGCAAACCAGACTGAACATGTGGCTTCTTCAGGATGGCGCTCCACCCCATTTTAGTTTAGTAGTACGAAGATACCTAAATGAAACATTTCGTAATAGGTGGATCGGACGAAACGGGCCTTTACCTTGGGCGCCCCGTTCGCCAGATATTAATCCTATGGATTTCTTTTTCTGGGGCCACTTAAAGGCTTTGGTGTATGCGACGCCAGTAAATGACATTATTGATTTGCGTCAAAGAATAATAAATGGTTGCGAGGTTATTCAAAACAGAGTTGGTATCTTCTTTCGCGTTAGAAGGCATTTTTTAAAGAGTATAAGAAAATGTATAGAAATGAATGGAGAACATTTTGAAAATTTACTATAATTTATTTTATTAATTACTGTCATACATTCTAGATTTTAAAGTAGTACCTATTAAGTTTTGCTTGTTGAAAAATGTATTAATTAACCTATAAAATAAATTATTGAGTTGTCATATTTCGCATAATTTGAAACCAGGCCACGGCGATTCCATTTATGTACGTAGGCATTTGGTTGAGAGCAATGAAAGCTTTGATGTCGATTAGTGGCTAAACGGCTAGGTTTATCGACCTTGATAAAGAGTAACTTATTTTTTGTGTTCTTAATTGCCATTAAAATGGCAACTTCGGTTTTGCTCCAGCTACCAAAAGAAAAAAGTTATGACGGAAATAATATTTATGTTTCAGGTAAAGTGCCCTCTAGCGGTTTAAAAAAAAAGCATTCTTATCTTCAAATTGTATAGTTGCTGGAGTTTAATGTGTGTGCCGAATATCAAATCATTTGGTTCGAAAATAAATGTAGTATGACGAGAAACTAAAACTAAAAGATCAAATTCAATCCCCTGTATCATGGTAACCATGGAGATTTCGACATTTTGCCAAATGATCTACTAACATTATTTTTGCATGTAGAATCACCCCTTAAAATTTCCTAACGCATTATCCGAACACCCTGTATAAGACGAAAAGGTGTATTCCCCTATTCCTATTTAACGGAATTTGAGAAGCTACAAAACACACAACTTCCACCTAAAGAAATGTTTTGTAATGATCTCAAGGACGAACCGGTTTCGGATATAGATTATCAACGAGTGAAAGACGTATGGAAATTATTTAATTGTAAAAATTTGGGGGAATATTTTGATATATATTTAACTAGTGACACGCTTATTCTCGCTGACGTGTTTGAAAACTATCGGAAAATTTGTTTAAATCTCTATAAACTTGATCCGTGTAACTTCATAAGTAGTCAATCATTGTCATTTTCCGCTGCATTGCTTACAAGTAAAATTCAATTACAGTTGCTAACTGATGTTGATATGCTACATTTTTTCAAAAATAATATTCGAGGTGGGGTTAGCACGTGTGTCAAAAGAAAGCCAATTGCAAATAATATATATCTTCCAAATTTTGACAAAAGCAAACCTTCAACTTATATCATGTATCTTGACGCTACAAACTTGTACGGCTTTCCATGCAACAATACCTACCTATGAATGATTTTACATGGTTAAGACCAGAAGAAATTACTGATTTATCTAATAATATCTTAAATTTGTCTCCCACTTCATCTGAAGGGTTTGTGTTTATGGTAGATTTGGAATACCCTCATTATTTACATTCGGAACATAACGATTTACCCTTTTGTCCAGAAACTGTCATCCCACCTGATAGCGATATGCCAAAATTAATTCCAAATTTAACCCATAAGGAAAATTATGTTATTCATTATGTCGCTTTACAGCAAGCCATTCGTTATGGACTGATTTTGAAAAAAATTCTTAATGGAATAAAGTTTCACCAAGCTCCATGGTTAAAGTCATACATCGATTTAAATACATACATGCGTCGTAAGGCAAAAACAAAAGCTGATGGCGATACCTATAAATTACATATAAATAGTATATTCGGAAAATCCCTGGAAAATGTTGAAAACAGACACGATATTAAATTAGTTAGCGAATGGGAGAAAAATGTAAATAAGAATGGTGCATCAAATCTAATTTGCAAACCTAATTATAAAAATTCCGTAATTTTTGCTGAAAGTCTTGTAGCCGTCCAAATGCAAAGAGTAAGCATATTTTATAATAAACCCCTATATGCAGGTTTTGCAATTTTAGATATAGCAAAAACTGCAATTTATGAATTTTATTATGGGTATTTAAAATAATTGTATGGGGAAAATATTAAACTATTATATACCGACACTGACAGTCTCATAGTTGAGGTAACTACTCCAGACTTTTATCATGACATAAAGTTAAACATAGATAAATTCGATACGTCAAATTATAAACCTAATAATATCTATGACGTTCCAATAAATCCTTCGATCATCGGCAAAATGAAGGATGAATATGGAGGTAAAGTCATCGAAAGTTTCTATGGAACCGGTGCAAAAGCTTATTGTATTAAACTTGATGATTTTGTTGAAAAAAAGGCTAAAGGAATAAAAAAGGCTGCGGTTAACAATCAGTTAAATGTGTCTCATTATCAGCGAATTGTTGATGGTGAGGAACGTCAAGTTTACTGTACAATGTACATTTTCAAATCAATAAAGCATGACATTTTTACGAATTTAATTAGGAAGCTATAAAGATGATAAAAGATTTTTAATACCTAATTCCATAGAAACATTGGCTTGGGGTCATAAGGACATAATTAGGTTTATAAACAAAGAAACGCGCCAAGATAGACGCTTGGAAAATCTTGTTCAGGTAATGCAAGAAACCGGTCGAACAACTTATCCGAAAAAATGTAGAAAGCGGTTAGCATTCGAACAAATATAAGGCATCAAGTGGGGGGATCCGGACATCCTTTATTAGGTACAGCTGCACTTATTTCTTTAGTATAGCTCTGTTAAAACTTGCTTACCACGATAGTAGTTATGCTAAGCCGGTTCTGCGATATAACGTTAACGGGTGTGTGCTTAGCGTTAGCGGTAATGAAAAGTAGTTTGCGAAAACTCTCTATGCGAAAAGTGCAATAAATGAGTTCGTCCAATGTCCGCGTGAAAATGCTAGAGGTCGCTAGTGGTGTGGTGGTGGTTGCGGTGTAGCATCCGTGATCGTGGTATACTGTGTGTGTGGTGTTTAAAGTTCAAAATTTGTACACCGTAGAATCTTAGGTGGTGCTGGTAGTTGAGCGATTCCTTAGAATGATAACAAATACTCATTTAGGTACCTATTCAGACTTATATCTAAAGACTGATGTACTACTTTTAGCGGATGTATTCGAAAATTTTAGAAAAAATTGCATTTTGTCACACGGTTTGGATCCCGCATGGTACTACAGTATGCCAGGAGCGTACACTGTCCGGACTGTTACCCCTCCCCCTCCGAAGAATAATATGATCGAGTTTCAGCGGAGCCCTATCGATGGATCAATACATATGGACAAATTTACAAAAAGCCGCTATTTGAGAAGATATTTTATAAATGTAAGAACCGATAATCACACTGCCCACAATTCCATACTAGACACCCCATTTTGTAAATTTTGCGAGACCCCAATTATCAACGGCGAACGCACTGGAGATTATGGGGGGACCCCATCATGTAGACTGTCGATTTGAGCGATATCGGACTCCGACGACGGAGACTGCATACAAAGGAACGAAAATAATAGAAGAGAATGGTATTTAAATTGGATGTCAAGACAGCCAAGAATTCCCACGCCCCTCGACGGATAGCTATCCAAGAGGCCTAGGACTTCTTAGGGGTCCCCCAATGGTTTATTACGAAAACTTAATCTATTATAATACATTAATGCTAGTTGATATAATACATGTAAAATTAATACTGTACACATTAATATTAATCCTACAATAAAACCTATATTAGAACATTTGTCGTTGTGTGTTATACTTGAAGTCATATTAAATAAACGAGTAATTAATTTTGAGGTTATGTTATTATCCAATGCTTCTGTTAGAGCTGGAAATACAACAGCCTTATCAATCAATGGCGAAGGAGTAGGGAAAATATAACCATCTCCCTTTGTCCATATGACTCGCCATGTAGAATCCATCGTGGCGTTATTTTGTAACGTTAACCTCACTTTATATCGTAAGATTGCATTTTTTAATAGCGCCTCTGGTATTGGACTAAAGAACTTAGAATCACAACACTGTTTACTAAAATACATCTCACGTGACATTTCGTCATTGAACCAAACTGTCACTCCAACCACGTTGTAATGCTTGTAAACAAATAACGTACTGTTAAATATTGAGGTTAGAAGTACATAATTTGCCGGTAGCAGCATCTTGGCAAGACTGACAGTTCGGGTTTAATCAAAAAAAATCGGGTTAGAGTTCGGGTTAGCTCCGGATTCGAACCTGAGATAATAAAATCATCGCGTGGTCGTGTTGTTAAGGTTGCATATGCCAAAGTTCTCGGGTTAGATTAGGTTGACTAGTCCTTCGCCATTGATTGATAAGGGTGTAGAAAATAAAGTTCATTGTATCGTTATCAATGCACATGCAAATATTTATACTCACAACTACGTTATACTATAACTATATACAGTGTGTGTGTCCTCGGATCGACGCATGAATAGATGAAAAAGTTTAAATTTTTTTAGACTTGAAACTTCATCTTGTGAGGTTTCAGTCATGCTTGGATAGAAACTAATTTCTGTCATAATGTACCTGAATCTGATACGTATTCCTGTTGATACCTGCATCTGATACCTGTACCTGTACCTGATATCTGCACCTGATACCCATACCCGATAGCATTCAAGTTTACTTCGAAAGGTTCTAAATTCCTAATAGTCTGAGGGTAAAATTTGTACATAAATATAAAATGACACACACAAAATTATATGCAATTATTTATTTTGACAACATAGATGAATACATGGATCTAAGATTTGTTTGAGGTTTGGTGCGTCGCACGCAGTCTTCTCCAAATTGATAATTTTTAGGGGGGTGCTCCACTTCCATTTGTGAACAGATAGTTTCTAAGAGCTCTGATTTAGAATCATCTTGCAAGGGTTGAAGAGCAACTGATTATAACAGTTCTCTCACCTGTCCGGTTAAAGCCTGATACTCGAGAACACGATCGTGAACAATAAGACAAAAGGCTCGTGTATCATTGGAAAAATTCTGTGAACTCTGAAACTCCAACTTGACATCAATTGCAGCGCTCTTTAGGGCTTCATTTTGCTTAGTACGGTCAATAACAAATAGGGCCCTGCTAGCAAAAGTCGTAAAGTCTAATATCGGTTCGCTTAGCGGTTTGCCTAAATAAGATTTTTGAAAGTCTGTATACATCTTATAGACTTCTGAATATTGACGGTTATCAAAATCCAAATTCAAAGTCTCATACGGATATATCTCAGAGTTTAGATGCAGCTTGACATCGGTGATATTTAAATTATCAAAATAACAGCAGTCGGATTTATAGTTATCCTTGCGATTCTTCATAAAAAATACAATAACATATCTTGCCCTCTCTGTCATCGTCTTTACCGTCCAAATATCTCTCTTTGTTGTTCTCAAAGGAAGCTCATGAATCTCCCAAGTTCTAAACGGGATAAATATAGACAGGTTTTTTGCAATGTCATCCAAAAGTCTAAGTTTAACTGCATCACTATGATAAATGTGCTTAACCTTCAATTCGACAGTCTTTAACGTAATCACTGCCTTCTTATCACCAGTTGACTTGTAGCAATTTTCATCATGTCGAGCTCGAACCAGTTTAAGCTTCTGTTTACCCATCAGGACATTCTTGTAATCGGCAAACACTCCAAACAACATTTGCAGTGGAATGCGAAAGTTGAATTCTTTGCTAGTTTCATCCAATGTTTTCATAGTGCCGCTAGGCCAATTCCAACCAGCAATATCTAAAGCGCGGCTCTCTGCATCGTTTAAGCACAGCAGGTTTTTAACGGTGCTAACTATACCAGGATCACGAATTTTTTCAATCTCTTTCCCGTTCACTTCATACGATATGCTATCAAAAATAAAGGCTGCAGCATTATTGGTTAATGTACAGTCACCAGTCTTGCCTGCTGTTTCCTCTACTTTAAACGCTTCCTCGATATAAAGCTGAGCCTCACTCATGTCTAAAAATACATCTTGCTGATTGATGGCAATCTCAATTTCGTCGTTGTTATTAAAAGATTTGGTGAAAGGATGGTACGTATGCCATTCTTCGCGTATGATTGACTCATCGCTATTAATGGGATTAAATAGCTGAAGTTTTTCGGACATGATAGTTATATCGGATGCTAGCAGACTGTAAATGAATAATATTGACAAGCGCAAGTGTTCTCTTTGACTTCTGATTACACAATGACTCTGAAGAAGGAGCAGGAGTGGTTAAATAACTATTAAATACTAAGCCCATTTCGTCTAAGTTCTAATCTGATTACAACTTCCTCGCCTCTGAAATTAATTGGCCTTGAATCTTGATCTAATAGTGTTAGAGTAATATTATAGATATTTTTGTCGTTGACAGGAAGATAAATAAGATTTCTAGGTTCTATATTAATACTATAGCCGGGGTCGACTGTTGGAGAAAACTCGTATAAAGTATGAGATGGGTTATTTGTATAGTAAGAACCTGAAATAATGTTGCACTCAACTCGAATAGTAACAACTTGTATAATTTCAACTGGTAGGTTGGATTCGTGTAATAGTCCAGCCTTTAGCACTTGAGGAGAGAACCCTAACAACTGCGCGATACTATCCTTGGGCTTGAAATTTATATCGTAGACGCTCCGCAACTCACACTTTAATGTATTGTTATTATGTCTAAGTGTTAGGATTCCTTTACGTTCAACAACAGATACCTCCGAATCTACTATCTGACTTTGCAAATATTGTTCAATATCCTCCAACTCGTAGGAACCTGTTGGAATTTTTACAACGTGTTCCTTATTGTTTACAGTATAGTAAAGTTCTATATTTGGTATTGTATTCCAAGTACTTAGAGATATTAATGCTAGAGAGTATTCAAATTTCGAATCCAGTTCAATAGGTGGAACAAAGTAGGCTTCAAGTCGGTGAGAACGACCCTTTAATGTGAATGTCTGAGACATGACTGATGTCAACTAATAACATTAACATAATTTATATTGAATTGATGAGAAACGTTAGGACTAAATGACCACAATTTATAGTTCCATAATCCTGATATTGATCATAGTTGAAATAAATTTTATAATTTTTCATATACTTGACAAATTCTTTTGGTGGTTTCAAGTTGCCAAAACTATTAAAATAAACAACTTTATCACCATTCTTCTTGTACGCTACCCAATGTGTCCCCTCTCCTGTGTTCCGATCTAAATTTAAAACACCACACTCCGTATGTTTAGGAGATTTTGGTAGAGTATCCCGCATAAATACGCCTCTAAAATTAGTTATCTTTAGACGCTTTATACAGGGGTCCCAAAAGTAATGGGACACAGAGCAATAGCAGACTCCTTAAGGCGAAATAATGCGATTTATTCAAACTTGCCTTATCCCAAAATTGATCACAACCAAGATACAGGGTGTCAAAGTTTTAATTTTATTTTCGTTTTTTTGCGATTATTTCTTAACAAAACGACATAACAGCACAAAATTAGGGATTTTGGGGTTTTTTGAGATGAGGAATTCAAAATTATCAATATTTTTTGTGTAACCAGTAGAGGGCGCTATCAATGGCATGCCCCACTTATTTTAGCTGGCATAACTTTTTTTAGGCTACGTATATCGATCCGGCTAATAAAAAATAAGGTTACTTTACTTCTTTTACATCAAAAACATATACCTTATTGAAGTCGCTAGGAGCAACCATTTTCGAGATAATGGCATTTCATATTTATTTCTAATGCAAGAATACTAAAATATTTGTGTATTCGCATTATTATTATTTATCACAGCTGGCCTTGATTAAAAACAACGACGTTTCTACGGCAACAACATGTTACACAAAGTATCATCTGTCAAAGTTATTAATTTTCTAAGTACAATTCGCAGATATTATTCAATTTTTTAGTAATGCCTCGACATAATTTATTTTCCAATGCAGAAATGCGTGATATGCTTTGTATTTACGAACAAGAAAATTTTAATGGTCGGAGTGCAGGGCGCAGGTACCAAGCACTGTTCCCGAATAGAAGGCAACCAAACCGGAAATTATTTCAAAATATTTATGGCCGACTAGGAGAGACTGGTTCGTTTCGACAAAAAAAAAGATGTTTCGGGCCGTCCAAAAAATATAACACCAGAACAGGAAGAAAAGATTTTAGTTCGTGTAGCGGAAAATTCAGAAGTGAGTTCGAGGAGATTGAAGGCAGCTACAGGTGTAAGTAAATCTTCAATTGTTAGAATATTTCACGATGAAGGCCTGTACCCATACCACTTTACACCCGTACAGTGTTTACTGCCGCCTGATCTTCCAGCCAGACTTCAGTTTTCTCATTTCTTCCAAAATTTGCAAAATACAGATCCAATGTTTCTAAATCGTGTGTTGTTCACGGACGAGGCGACATTTACTCGACGGGGTGTATTCAATTATCGAAACAGACATGCGTGGGAAAATGAAAACCCGCATTTAGTTGTTGAACGACATTTCCAACACGAGTTTAAGGTCAACATTTGGTGTGGAATTATTGGAGATCATCTTATAGGCCCCTTTGAATTACCGCCAACTCTAAACGGAGATTCATATTTGAATTTTTTACAAAATGAACTTGGAGGGCTTTTAGAAGATGTACCACTAAACGTCCGGCAAAATATGTATTTCATGCAAGACGGGGCGCCGGCACACTTCTCCAGACAAGTGCGAAATTATTTAACTGAACAGTTCCCTGAACGTTGGATAGGCCGTGGTGGCCCGTTGATTTGGCTGGCGCGAAGTCCCGATTTTAATCCAATGGACTTTTGCAATTGGGGTTATTTGAAAACTATTGTTTATAACAGTTCAATAAACCACCGTAATGAGTTAAATGAAAAAATTATAAATTCTGTTAATCTGCTCAGAAATGATGAAGATCTCCTGTTTAAAATCCGACGGTCTTTTGTAAAACGTATAGGAAAATGTATTGAGGTCAATGGTGGCCATTTTGAACAATTGCTATCACGGCGTTACCATTTTTATTTCTAACTATTTTGTTAATTTTAAATGATTTTAATAAGTATTAAATAAAATTTTTGATTGGAATAAAATTACTAATTAGAAAAAAAGTTAACCTTAAGTATTTACCTAACCTAACTTTGACACCTAGCAAATGTAGCTGATTTACAATCATTTTAAGTCAGAAATTCACCGTAGCTCGATTTTCTTTCCGTTGCTTTTGGACCACGTATTTAGATTAATTGGACATATGAAATGCCATTATCTCGAAAATGGTTGCTCCTAGCGACTTCAATAAGGTATATGTTTTTGATGTAAAAGAAGTAAAGTAACCTTATTTTTTTATTAGCCGGATCGATATACGTAGCCTAAAAAAAGTTATGCCAGCTAAAATAAGTGGGGCATGCCATTGATAGCGCCCTCTACTGGTTACACAAAAAATATGGATAATTTTGAATTCCTCATCTCAAAAAAACCACAAAATCCCTAATTTTGTGCTGTTATGTCGTTTTGTTAAGAAATAATCCCAAAAAAACGAAAATAAAATTAAAACTTTGACACCCTGTATCTTGGTTGTTATCAATTTTGGGATAAGGCAAGTTTGAATAAATCGCATTATTTCGCCTTAAGGAGTCTGCTATTGCTCTGTGTCCCATTACTTTTGGGACACCCTGTATATGATTTAATATTTTTATCGGATAAAGGACGGTCGGGTAGCTTTATTGGAAGTTTTTTGACATTTTACGTAAAAACAGTCCATATCCAGTCTTGTGTTTCTTTAAATACAAGCCATCTCCTTTCTTGCCTAATGCAATGGCTTCCATTGTTTCATTATGTCGTTGGGTTTCTTTCAGCTTGTTTTTAGCATCCTGCGCATCATTAACTGCCTTGGCAATGCCTGCAGCTCCGCCGCTGGCCGCTGAGCGCGCCGAGAGCGCTAAGTCCGGCAAATATCGGGATCAAAGGTAGGATCCCACCTTGTTTTGGCAGGGGGATGATTCTAGGTATTTTTACTCTGCTTTTTCCTCCAATCTTCTTAACTTTAACATGTGCGGCTTTAAGTACACCCCGCAATGCAGCCTTTTTAGTACTGTCAGAGCCTTTGATCTGTTTCTTTAGGGGAGCTATAAGCTTGCATAATGACATCTGCTTCTCGCCCCCAGCACCCAACTTTCGTTTGACCTTCATAACGTTTGTTACTAACCACGCTGATCATCGTTCACCAAAACTAGAATCCTTGGCCTTTACACGTTCCCACGCTTTGTTTTCCAACACCTGATCGGCCTGATGACGATGTTTCAAGTCTGTAGATTTTGAGTATTCAATATCGTGATCTTTACAATAATTATCCAATTTATTCTTGGGTTTATCACCACGAGCTAGTCGTTCTTGAAGCTTAGTACCGGGACCGCAATAAGAATAACCAGGCAGATGAAGTTCGATTGGTAATTTGTTGATTATACTATTTAACCCACCTGCACCCTGTAACGTCTGCATTACTAATGACGTCTTTGCGAAGAGCGGAGTGGTACTTATAGAAACATGCGACAAGAAAAAGAGAAACAATCAATTAAAATACATAATTTCGATATGGGGAACCATAAAAATCAACATAAACACGGTTCTGTTTTACCGTAGACTATAAGGGCTCTAATCTGTGGACCTAGTTCATGTGGTAAAACCGCTGTGATGATAAGTTTATTGGCTGATGAAAATGGATTAAGATTTGAGAATGTGTACGTGTATTCAAAATCACTACAGCAAGACAAATATGTATTTTTGCAAAAGACATTAAAACATTCCCGTCTAGGATATTTTGGGTATAGTGACAACGACGAAGTTCTAGATCCTTCCAGCGCTCGACCTCATTCCATTATTATATTTGACGATGTGGCGTGTGAGAAACAGGATAAAATACGTAATTATTTCTGTATGGGTAGACATAATGACATTGATTCATTTTATTTATCTCAGACCTATTCCAAAATACCCAAGCAATTAGTTCGCGATAATACCAACGTATTGATTCTATTTAAACAAGATGATTTGAACTTGAAACATGTATACGACGATCATGTAAATACCGATATGTCATTTGAAGCCTTTAAACGTTTATGTTCAGCATGTTGGAAAGATAAACACGGATTTTTAGTTTTGGTTAAAGACAATGATATTGAAGTAGTTGGTAGGGCGGGCCCCTGCGACCCAATAATGCCTTTTTAGCATCCAATTTACTTCGGATGACTTCATCCCCTTTCATCCCCCTTCACCCCATGGGGGTAGTTGTTCTTGAGCTGAAGAATCGTCAATGACGTCACATCACCAGAGGCTGCTGCCGTATGTTGAAATAAAATAATTTTAAATTTTACTTTTTTCGTTAGAGCGCTCGGATTCGAACCGTCGTTCATGTGTTTGGATGTGCAACACCTTAACCCATTCATCCACTGAGGATTATTGTAAAATTTTGCTTTTAAGTTTGAGTGTTATTTAATTTTATTTTGTAAGGGAGAAAAAAGTTTGTTGCATGTTGCGAGTCTCGAACTCTTATCGTTGGATTGTTAGCCAGTGATCGTTTCCATTGCGCTATTGAGGTATTGATTTAGTTTCGCTTGTACGAAGTGTGCGTCACAAAAAGCAAGTCAAAACTCGCTGCGACAAGTTCTAACTGATGAGTAATAATTTGATGAGCCAAGCCCAGCCTTGCCTCATGGCTAAATATTTGTTTTTTATCTTTATAAACATTATGTGAACGTCTAACTTTGTTACTGTATAAGAATAAAACAATGTTAATAATAATATACATTTATTTTAAATATAATACTATAATTACATTAACTAATTTCAGCCATCCTTCTGTACAAGGGGGTCATCCTCCTCCTCATTCTCACTCGCACTGGTGAGAAATATTTCTTCTACAGTCAATTTTCTTTTTGTGCCTGACGATGACGCCTCTACCATAAGTTGTTTAGAATCGTCCTCCTCATCTAGCAAGTTAAACTTATATCGCTTAACAACCTTTTCCAATATTTTGACATCTTCGTTATTATCAAGTTTGGTCCTCATGTAGCGAATAGGAAGGTTCCCAAACTTTCGTTTTAATGTTATCGATCTTGGAGAATAACTTAAATGAATAAATATTTTATCCTCCTTTAGCTGAATACTTTTTACTCCATATCTGGGGAAAAAATAGAACCCTGTATAAATACAACTGGACAAAGAATAACGCGTTCTTTGATTTGAAAAGTTACAGCTACATTTTTAATTATAAAATTACCATAGATTTTTCAACTAGCTCATGAAGAAACTATTTTGTTAGTATCGGTAACGTAAATACACTTAAAACAAAACCAACACCAAGAAAAAAAAATTTGTTTTTATAAATATCAATTTACTTAAAAAAAAATTAAATCTAATAATGTACTTACTGAAAGAGTTGCTTTACAACAACCAACGCATATTTCAGAGGGAAATGGATTTGGTCCTCGGTGTAGATGACGATGGTAGTTGGAATGGCTGCCATTATTAGTATTATAGTTTTTGGTTTAATTAACAATTTGTTAAACAGAACTGTACTGAATTCTAATGGATTTGCGAATACTATAAATACAGTTTCAAACAAAAAAAATCTATATATATTTAACCTGTAATAATATGCATTGCAGTGTGTAACTTTAACATGGATAACCTCTTGACCTGCTGATGCTAATTTAAACACGTAGAGACATGCAATCGAAAAATAGCATATACTTGCATTAGAAGTTGCATATTTCTACGTTGCTTTGCTTCGTTATTTTGCAAACGTTAGCAATTTACATGGAAAATTACTTATTAAAACACGTAGAGACATGCAATCGAAAAATAGCATATACTTACATTAGAAGTTGCATATTTCTACGTTGCTTTGTTATATTTTGCAAACGAGCAATTTAAATGGAAAATTACTTATTAAAACACGTAGAGACATGCAATCGAAAAATAGCATATACTTGCATTAGAAGTTGCGTAATTTCGTTGATGTGACCAGTATGTCCAGCCTGTGCAGAAGCCAACAATAAACGTAAGCGGTCCACTAATTCGTTAGGATCATCCCAATGCACGTAATCAATTTTATTTTTATTCGCCTCAACGTATACCCCTTTTCCTACAACTAATGGTCCAATAATTTGTTTGTATTTTAACTTTTTCAATTTTGTCAGCAATGTCTTCAATCGATTTGTATAATTTGAAACAGTACATTTTTGAACGTAAACCAATAAATTCGCTCATTATAGCTCCATTGTTTTCATCTTTCATTAAACCCAACACTTTTTTGTTACAAAGTGGAATATTGTAAATGTTATTTTTAGGATAGTCCGATGTATCAAATTTATGAATATCTTGTTTGATGTAATCATAGATATCATCAACATAAAAATGATATATTAGACTATCTGTATCAGTGTACAATAATTTTGAAGACGAGCTAAATTTATTTTTAATATAATTATAATGAAAATCGAATAAAAATAATTTTGAAATATCTAAGATTGCCATTCCAACATAAATTGCTTTATCAAATTTAATTTTTAGCTTACTCATTTCAATAAGAACCATATCTTTAGCAAATACAACACAGCTATGAAAATTGGGCTGTGATATATAATAATTAGCACCAAATTTCCCTGACCATTTTGTAACCAACTTTACATCCCTGTGTTTTTTTACATTTTCAATGGTTTTGCCAAATACAGCATTATTCATTAATTTATAGTTATTTTTTTCAAACTCGATTTTACTATTTTTTCTTAGCTCGGTGTTTAAATCAATATATTTTTTTAACCACGTTGACTGTCTAAATTTTAAACACTTGTGCACCTTAATAATTTTAAGTCCAAATTGCAATGCTTGCTGTAAATTTCTATAATGGATAATATAATTTTTTTTGTCGTATAATGTTGTTAAAAGTTTGGGAAGATTCGATGCTGAAGTGGGTGGTACTAAATGTTCAGGACATAATGGTAAATCTTTATGAAGTTCAAATAATTGTTTAGGGTAATGAAGGTCAACTTCAAAAATGTAACCGTACTCACTGTCTTCACCTATATTAAATATGTCACCCTCCCTATAAACATCATCAGCACATATCCAGTGAAAGTCCCCCGTAGGTAGAGGATAACTCATTGCAGCTCCGTATAAATTGTTAACATCCAAATACATGAGATAAGAAGGTGGTTCATTTGGTTTATAATCAGATCCCATGTATTTGTTATTAGCCTTGCCATATCTGTTGGAACATTGAGAAATGCCTCCCCTAATACCCCTCTCTATAAACATGATCATATCAATATCGGTTAAAAGCTCCAGTTCTACCTGACTAATTTTGAGCATACAATCATAGTCATATCCTGGAGCTGTAAACTATAAAAGTACCTCCAATTGATATGTGTTTAAACAAGTTTTCCTAAAGTTTTCAAAGACATCTACAAGTAGCAGGACATCAGTTTTTAAATATAATTCAGCGTGTTCTTGAAGAGTTGAAAGATTAAACACATTCCACACATTACATGCATGATTGTAATCTTCATTTGATACATCAGATTTAGTAATTTTACTATAAAACTTTTCTTTAGGTGGTAAACATGTATCCTGCAACTTATTCCAAGAGTCCATATATTCATAAGGAAAAATACCTTTTCTCGTTACTAAATTAAATTTGGAGTTGTCTGGATAATAGTCTCTTGTAGTTACTTTTTGATTATTGTCTAAATATGATGACAATTTTTCCAAACTGCTAGCCATAAATCTATAAGAGTCCAGAAAACGCAAGCATACCTTAGAATTTTTAATATATTTAGTAAATGAAATGTATTTTTCCTTATTTAGGGGAAGTAAACTAATCGACCCTTCAATTTGAGTAGCAAGTGCTTTGATTATAAAATGGCTATCATAACCTGAGAGATTATGAAATACCACTGGGATCATAAATTTTTTTTTATAATTTAGATTGCATGAATTATGCGCTGGACCTCTCATTACACCCGTAAAGTGACAGTGATCGATTACTCTATAGTCATTGTCATCCGAAAAAGGTTTCAAACAAATGTGACATGTTTTGGAACGATAATATGCCTTATTTTCTTCTTTAGTTAATGGTTTCAGTGGAACTGGATTTAATAATACATACTCTACTCGTTTAACAATTTTTTCAAGCTGCTTAATGAACCATTCAACACAATCTTTACCAGTATGTGACCTAAATCTGCACAGTGACGCATTATAAGAACATTTTAAATAATAAGCCATGCTGAATGGTTCATGTTTTTGATATTTTTTTGATTTTGTTATGTTGGTTGCTGAATGAACATCAGTACACTTTACAAGAAGACTTTCCAAGTCGGCATAAATTACAAAAGGAACAGGCAACTTTCGTGAAAAATTTTTAAACTTGACAATTTTTTCAGGGTAAAACAATTTTTAAATTATTCAAATTTTTACAATAAATTAAATGTTTTTTCCAAATAAATTCGTTTTTAAAATGATTAAGACATCGCTCACAAAACCATTTTTTATTTTGAATATTCCCCGTTTGTTTGTGAAGTAAACGGCTTAAATTTTTAATGTAAGCAAAATGAAATACAGGCTTATTTAGTTCATTCGTTTGACTGGTCAAATTTAAAGTACCACACGACAGTAAAAGCAAATTTATTTTTGTTTGAAATTTAGTTTGGCTCAACAGTAAGGGTAATACTTCATTTTTTTTTAAACAAAAAACATTTATAGATAAGTTATTCATTGATTCAAACTTTGGAATATCTTTTAAAGCAATCGGAAATTGGATACCAATAAATTTTAGGACTCGACTAAAGTGTGGATAGGATGAGGTTCGCACAACATTTTTATTTGGTGAAGCAGGATACAGGGCACAAACTACTGACCAAAGAAAACAGTACATGTCATCGTTTTTAATGTTAATAACACTTTTTGTGTTCCTAATAAAATTTGGTAACTTTACAAAAGTGGATAAACCTCCACTTATAGGGTTATACCTATTAAAATTAACTCTCAAATACCATATTTCACACAAAGCCCAACCACTATCCTTTTCTTGAAATTCTTCCAACTTAAGGAGAATTGTGTCTAATACGTGCACCCTATACCACTCTGTCAAGTCTGTATTACAATCAATTATCATATTTTTGGTTGAAAAATGTTTAACTGATGTTTCCAAAGTTTGGGGTTTTATAAATAACCCTGACAATGTAACGTTAACTTCAAATAAAGTATTTGTTTTTAATTCTTTTTTAGTTTTAAAACAAAATATGCGAAAAGCTTTTTGAAGAAATTGTTGCGGGTCTTTAATTGTTAAGTTTGAAATTATCCCTGATTTAATGCGACCATTAAAACATGATTCGGTGTCTACCCATATTATTTGACGATTTGTAAGGCTCTTGCTACTTTTAAGATTAAATTTAAATTTTTGTAGATAATTTGTCAAAATTGCTATGTTGGACTCGATCTTGTTATAACTATTTACACATACTTTATTTTTTAATCCCTTTTGTAAAATTAAAAGTGTTTTCTTTATATACTTTATATAGAACTTATATTCTTCTTTTGATTTGAGTAACCCACTCACCACTTCAATTCTCTGAATAACTTCAGATGACAAATTATCCAGCACCTTATTACTAGTCATAGTGATAGCCCTACAACAAATACACTGTATAAAAATCAATACCCAAGTCTACTTAACGGAAATTCAATGCAAATTTTTATTTTATTTTTTCCTACGAACCCTACATTTTTAAAAATGGCACGGTAATGGCACATATGTTTTTATAGACGTTATTGTGACAGTCGCTATTTTAACACCTAAATCCACACTTTCAGAACGGTTAAACTAGCAGATACATCGTATTTTTCTATATACGTCGTACTGTTTCGTCGGCGATTTTTACTTAAATCTACACGTTTTCGAAACGGTTAAACTAAACAGATACATCGTATTTTTCTATATACGTCGTACTGTGTCGTCGGCGATTTTTACTTAAATCTAACACTATCCTTAAAACTAAAAAAAAAATAGCATAATAATAACTTACCCAAGAGTACACTACTTTGAATGTGCCTGCTGGTAGCTCTCCACCAAGTATTTATTGTGTGTTTTAGAAAAAATCACAGTGCAAACGTTTGCAAAATCACGAAGCAAGGCAACGTAGAAATATGCAACTTCTAATGCAAGTATATGCTATTTTTCGATTGCATGTCTCTACGTGTTTTAATAAGTAATTTTTCATTTAAATTGCTCGTTTGCAAAATATAACAAAGCAACGTAGAAATATGCAACTTCTAATGTAAGTATATGCTATTTTTCGATTGCATGTCTCTACGTGTTTTAATAAGTAATTTTCCATGTAAATTGCTAACGTTTGCAAAATAACGAAGCAAAGCAACGTAGAAATATGCAACTTCTAATGCAAGTATATGCTATTTTTCGATTGCATGTCTCTACGTGTTTAAATTAGCATCAGCAGGTCAAGAGGTTATCCATGTTAAAGTTACACACTGCAATGCATATTATTACAGATTGAAACTGTATTTATAGTATTCGCAAATCCATTAGAATTCAGTACAGTTCTGTTTAACAAATTGTTAATTAAACCAAAAACTATAATACTAATAATGGCAGCCATTCCAACTACCATCGTCATCTACACCGAGGACCAAATCCATTTCCCTCTGAAATATGCGTTGGTTGTTGTAAAGCAACTCTTTCAGTAAGTACATTATTAGATTTATTTTTTTTTAGTAAATTGATATTTATAAAAACAATTTTTTTTTTCTTGGTGTTTGTTTTGTTTTAAGTGTATTTACGTTACCGATACTAACAAAATAGATTTCTTCATGAGCTAGTTGAAAAATCTATGGTAATTTTATAATTAAAAATGTAGCTGTAACTTTTCAAATCAAAGAACGCGTTATTCTTTGTCCAGTTGTATTTATACAGGGTTCTATTTTTTCCCCAGATATGGAGCAAAAAGTATTCAGCTAAAGGAGGATAAAATATTTATTCATTTAAGTTATTCTCCAAGATCGATAACATTAAAACGAAAGTTTGGGAACCTTCCTATTCGCTACATGAGGACCAAACTTGATAATAACGAAGATGTCAAAATATTAGAAAAGATTGTTAAGCGATATAAGTTTAACTTGCTAGATGAGGAGGACGATTCTAAACAACTTATGGTAGAGGCGTCATCGTCAGGCACAAAAAGAAAATTGACTGTAGAAGAAATATTTCTCACCAGTGCGAGTGAGAATGAGGAGGAGGATGACCCCCTTGTACAGAAGGATGGCTGAAATTAGGTAATGTAATTATAGTATTATATTTATAATAAATGTATATTATTATTAACATTGTTTTATTCTTATACAGTAACAAAGTTAGACGTTCACATAATGTTTATCAAAGATAAAAATAAATATTTAGCCATGAGGCAAGGCTGGGCTTGGCTCATCAAATTATTACTCATCAGATAGAACTTGTCGCAGCGAGTTTTGACTTGCTTTTTGTGACGCACACTTCGTACAAGCGAAACTAAATCAATACCTCAATAGCGCAATGGAAACGATCACTGGCTAACAATCCAACGATACGAGTTCGAGACTCGCAACATGCAACAAACTTTTTTCTCTCTTACAAAATAAAATTTAATAACACTCAAACTTAAAAGCAAAATTTTACAATAATCCTCAGTGGATGAATGGGTTAAGGTGTTGCACATCCAAACACATGAACGACGCACACTGGTGCCAAAATTGGAAAACCTGGCCATAATTGACAAATCCAAATTATCGATTCTAAGAATTTTTATTTTGGGATCAGGTACAAGGATCCTCTACCTATCTGCCAACAATAGAAAGAGCCCATAATAATTTCTTGTTACCATCTAAATTTTAGTTTTACTTTAGGGTTTGGTTGAAGTGCTAGTTCGCAAGAGATTAATTAGCGTGATTTTGTGATAGTTTAAGACACAGTAATTTGGACTAGATTTATATTTTAGTATTTTAGCATTATGGAACCAACTCCTTCAGGTATGTAAAATGTTTTTTCGATTTTCCAAAGTTTTATCTTTAATGCGACCGAAAAAAAATACAAATAGCAATAGATATTACAATTTTTTTATTATTTTTTTTTACTCAGTAAATCATCTAGTCGGATAGTAATATATACCATTATATACCGCGAAGATGAGCTTTAAATATAACATCTTAGCTTATTCTGTTTTAAATACTGTAAAATGTAGCTGCCAATATCTGCCTATTCGTTATTAATAGAGCAAAATACAGGGTCATTCACGATGAGCGGCCTCCTAAAAGATCTCGTGAACTAAAAGATATATTTCTTTGAAATATTTGCACTCGCTATAAAAAATGCCAATCTTTTTATCGAATATATTTTGACGTATCTATCACTTCCGGTTATACCGGAAGTTAGGCTTAATATTGTTATTTTAAATAGAATACCCTGTATATTTTGGCATTTTTCGATTTTATATAAACATCCAACTAACTTTTGTTAACAATTTCCTATACCTACCCATCTCCAACCGATTCTGAGATAAAATTCATTACAGGATTTTTTTTATAAAAAGAAAACATGTCAAAGGTAATTTGACCTTACGGTGTAACTTATGCAGTTAAAGATTTCAAAACTTGAGAAAATTTAGAAATAGTATGGGTCTTTTTTATTTCATAAAAATACTATACATTTTTTATACAGGGTATTTTAAAAATTATACCTTTCTAGTAAAATATAAAAAATACTCAAGTATAGTAGTAGTAATAAACTACATTTTTTAACTTAAAATGGCATCTTTTTTAACAATATTCCAAACACATATGTTTTTAGTTCCCGAGATCTTTTAATAAGTCACTCATCGTGAATGACCCTGTATTTGAAATGTATTGGTTACATTTACAAAAAACTACTAAATTTTAATTAATATAAAATAAAGCATTACAAATTTTTTGTTGTAGGCTCTTCCAGTCAGGAGGTAGTCTGCAGCAGAAAGGATATTTACCTAATTGTGAAAGATCACTTACGAGAAGGATTATCTGATATTCTTAAACATCTTAAGACCACGGTATCACAAAATAGTGGAAAATCTATCGAAATTCGTGAAGATATGACAGCTTCGTTTTCTACGTTGTTTTCTAAAATGAGGCAAAATGTCCAAAATGTTAACAGAACAGAGAAATTATTTTTTAAAAAGTATGAAAATTGGCTTAGCAAACCAGTCACCTTTCCAATTTCTCTGCTTTCAACAACTACGATACCGACAACTAGAGGCAGGCCTACCAAGGAGTTTATTTTGTCAAGCGAAAGATCTAAACGGAGAAAAACTAAAGAACTCCGTAGTTCGTTTAGTCCAGAACAGTTGGCATATGCAACACAAATAAGTCTTCGTTCAACTGGAAAATTAGATGCTGGAAAACTTGTTAAAGAAGCCGCATTAACTACTCCTACTAGAGCTTCTAAATACAAAAAAAGCATTAAAGTCATAACTGAGACCCCTTTAACCAGTGAAGGGGCTCTTTCAATATTGATTGAGTTTAAGCTTTCGAAAAGTCAGTACCAAGGTCTACGTTTAGTAAGTATTCAACAAAACTGCAAGCTCTATCCTTCTTATAAGAAAGTATTAGAAGCGAAGAATTTGTGTTATCCTCCTCGAAGTTCTATAAGTATTACAGAAAGTAATGCTGAAGTCGAACTGCAAAAATTATTAGATCATACAGCTCAACGAATAATACAAACGCAAGCAGAAGTTATTGATACATTGCCGTTGATAGGCGACAATTTACAAAACTTAAAGCTTTTTTGTAAATGGGGATGCGATGGAAGCTCGGGACAAAGTGAGTACAAGCAAACTTTTAAGAGAGAAAACGTATCTGATGCCAGCATCTTTTTTACATCAATCGTTCCTTTACAATTAGTTTACACAGATGTTCAACAAGGTGAAGCAATAATATTTTGGAAAAATCCTAGAACCTCATCTCCAAGGTTTTGTAGACCAGTTCGGATGCAATTTATTCAAGAAACAACAGAATCGACAGAAGCTGAAGTAAAATATATTGAAAACCAGATAAACAGACTTCTCCCTTTTGAAACTACATTTAAAGACAAAAGGGTTAAAATATCATATATTATGAACCTAACGATGATCGATGGGAAAGTGTGTAGTGCTATAACTGGGACAAAGTCAACACAACGTTGTTATTTATGTGGGGCTACAAGTAAAGATTTTAATAACATCCATAAAATTTTACAAAAGCCTGTTGTTGAAGGAGTAGTAGGGAACCCGGGGTCCTGAGACAATTTAGTGCCCTTTTGGCACATCAATATGATACAACTAGCGCCATCTATCGTTAGTTGATACAACTAGCGCCATCAATCGTTAGTACATGAAACTGCCACCTTTGTTGAGAGCGTACGTTACAACTAGCGTGAGCCTGGCCTCGTGGGTAGAATAGAAATCTGTTTTAAATCTAAATTTTTGATTGTTTTGATTTAGTTATAATCCGACTAATACTATATGCGCTGTTCCTAATTGCATAAGAATAAAACACGATATGAAATATACAACATTTATTAGATATTTAAATTTTACATAATAAGTCTAATTAAATTACAATTTTGAGCGTCTCGGGTGAAAGGCAGCTGGCTCCATGAAACAAGTCTTTACAGTTTTTTGAATTCTGCGCTTTTAGGTACAGTTTCATTGCACTTTAGTTTACTATTTGCGACTGAAGAATATAAGTTGTCATAAAAATTGTTTTTGTTTATGGAATCTTTACAAAAGCAGAAGTATTTGTTGCATTTAAAGCAAAATTGTGTTCCACCATTATAATGAAAATGTTGTTTCTTATCATTACGTTCAGATGGCATGATTTATTAATACTAACTGTAATCAATCTAAAACAGTCTATTAAATTATCTAAGAAGTGGATTCCCCTTCCATTCAAAGAGCTCAAGCAATCAACATGCCTATTCCAGTAAAACATAAATGTCCTAAATGTAAGGGTGAATCAGATATATCAAGTACATTCAATATGGCATGCCTAGCTTGTGAAAGTCACCAACATTTTAAATGGATGGATGGTGCAAAGCATACACCTTCACATTACTATAATAACCACGAGAAAAAAGGGGAGAGAAGAAACAACAACCAAGGAAACTATTCTTCATCATCATCATCATCAGCTTCTTCTTCTTCTTCCTAATACACTGTTATAATTCATTAAAAATAAAAACAAAAAAATGTATTTTAAGTAGTTTTATTTATTACATAACCTTATTTATTACTTAATTAAACCACATTGTTTTTATTAATCCAGCTATTATGTTTATCACTAAAACCTAACCATTTTACAAACACTTTATTTTTTTGTTGTTTTAAGATTTTTTCAACTAAATATACATCATGGAATTTGGTTTTCTGTAATTGTTCCTTGTAGAATGCTCCTTTTATATTTTCATTTTGCATGTCCTTTAATAGATACGTTACTGGATTAGTTAGTTGAATTTTGCTGATGATAAACACTTCTGGGGACCAATTCGGGTTATATTTTTTATCAAAAATGCCTCTGACTTTGGAAATTCGTACATAGTCTCCAACTCGTAATTTTGAATTTAAATCAACCGTCTTAGTTTTGTTGTATACGGTATCAAGCAGTACATTTTCATTTTTGATACTGACGTCAACTGGTTTCATATTTATAGTTCTGTGTTTTGTATTATTGTATCGCAATACAATTTTTGGAAGTAAAGTAAGCCATTTATAATTTCCTTGTATGTTAAATTCTTTCCACATCCAATTTTTTAGTGTTCTATTTACTCGCTCCACTATTGATGCTTTCTTCTCACTAAACACACTGTAGTGGTTTACGTTATATTTTTCAGTGAGTTTTTGAAAGTCTCTATTATAGAATTCCGTGCCATTGTCTGTATGTAAATTTCTTGGTGTTTGTTGTTTGAAAACCTTTTCCATATTTTGACAAACTTCCAAACCAGTTTTAGTTTTTAAAGGATAGACCCAAACAAATTTTGAAAAACAATTTATCACTACTAGTATATATTTGTAACCATTGTTAATTTTTGAATATGGAATCATTTCAACCAGGTCTGCTTGAAAAAGATCATCCCATGACTTGATAATTACTTTACGTCTTTTAAAATTTATTCGTGCAGGCTTATGGATTTCGTTAACAAGTTCACGTTTTGCATCAGTGATAAATTTTACCTTCACCATTTTAAACAATAATTTTAACCTCTTTTAATTCCTCAATTATAGATGTAATTTCGTTGATGTGACCAGTATGCCCAGCCTGTTCAGAAGCCAACAATAAACGTAAGCGGTCCACTAATTCGTTAGGATCATCCCAATGCACGTAATCTATTTTATTTTTATTCGCCTCAACGTATACCCCTTTTCCTACAACTAATGGTCCAATAATTTGTCTGTATTTTTTCAATTTGCTACCAGCGACTTGTTTGTTGGACTGATAATTGCGACGGTGTGCGTTGGTTTTTAAAATAATTCGCCTGTAGTTCTTTTCATCTTCTGCGGTGTAATCTTTGGGGTCTTTCTTAAATAACAGTTCATACAGTCCCTGAGTTCCCTTGTATCGTTTATTCTTAATTACAACATCATTTCCGTCTATATGAATGTGCGAATCACCAATGAAAAATTTTTCTGTTTCAGGATTTAACCGAATTCCATATCTGTGATCAAATTCATTGTTGGTATCTTTATGTAAAGCTGCAATATACTTTCTTGGTAGTGGATCATACTGATCCAAGTAATCTGTTAAGGATTCTCGAGCCAAGTTTTCAAAACGAGAGGTATCTTGATCAGAATCATAATTATCATCCTCATTAACCGAATCCAGAATTGACTGCTTTTCCATACTAATATCCTGATTTAGAGCATCCTCATTTAGAGTGGAATGATGTCGAATAGATGTTGTTCTATTTCTACTCCTTCCTGGTTTTGGGGTTTCCATGTAAAATACTTCATCTTTTATGTCATCAGAATCATCAAACTTGGTTTGTTGCAGTTTAATAGCTTTAACATCATCTCCCTCATTACCAGCAGCAGCAGCAATACTATTATCATTAGAAGTAGATGTTTTAACTTTTAATTCGTTTTGAATATTTTGCAACTGTCTAGTTATGGGAGAAAACATTTGTTCTTGAGCGAGTTCACCCTGTTTTAAACTGGTCAATTTAATTTTGACATTTTTACGTTTTTGCATCAATCTTCTTTTTAAATTTTTATCACTTGATTTCATTGTTAAAACACTTTAGATAAAATAGATTGGAGAGAAAGTTGTGTGATCTGTGCTTTGACTGATAAACATTTGACTCATTTTGGTTTTAGCTTAAACATATATAGTGATCAAATCCCATGCGGTAGCGTCCATTATTAAGATCAAAATCTTTTAAAATTGTTAAGAATCCAAACAGGTTTTTCCAACAATGTGCACACATGTTCCTAAAATCGTCAAACGTCATATCGGTTCCCACGTGGTCGTTAAAAACATGTTTTAAATTCAAATCGTCTTGTTTGAAGAGAATGATCACATTAGCGTTGTCTCTTATTAAGTGTTTTGGAATTTTTGCATAAGTCTGACAAAGATAAAATGAATCAATATGGTTATGTCGACCCATACTAAAATATTCACGAATTATATCTTGATTGTCACATGCTACATCATCGAAAATAAATATGGAATTTGGTTTAGCAGCAGACGGATGTACGATATTTTCACTAGCAGTGAATGCATAATAGTTGATTCCTTTGATTGGTTTTAACAGTTCACTGAGATACAGATATTTCGGTTGATAGAGCGAGCGTGAATATACATAAACGTTCTCAAATTTCACTCCATTTTCGTGTTCAATTAGTGAAATCATAACATTGGTCTTACCACAGTTTGAGGGACCTACAATAATGCAACGGATAGTAGACGGAAATAAGGCTCCGTGTTTTTTGTATGATGATTTACATTTTTGAAAGTCATTGTTCTCAACACTTAAACTAATTTTTTGTTTCACAACTTTCATCTTTGCACACATTGAATGAGAACTTATAAATAATTTAAAACCTAGGGTGCTACGTAATTTATAGTTAGTGTTGCTTCTGCTGTTGTTGACAACAAACAAAAAATGAAATATTATTTGGGGTCGGGTGTAGTAAATACACTTATAAATAAATTACCATTCGAGTTACATTTACCGGGATATAATTATTGTGGTCCAGGTACTAAGCTTGAAGCGCGATTGGCACGAGGAGATCGAGGAGTGAATGCACTTGATGAGAGCTGTCGAAATCATGATATTGCTTATGCTCAAAACAAAAATCTGACATTACGACACAAAGCAGACCGTATATTAGGTAAAGAAGCTTGGAAACGAGTCAAATCGAAAGACGCTGGTATCGGTGAAAGGTTGTCAGCTCTCGGTGTTGCAGGTGTAATGAAAGCAAAAGTGAAACTTGGTATGAGCTTGAAGAAAAACAACGGTAGTAAAAGTTTGAATATGAAAAACTGTTTACAGTTGCTGCGAAAAGTGAGAAAATCTTCAGAAAATTTGCTACGTGACATTGATAAAAGTATTAAAGTATTTGAAGCAAATACACAACAGCAGCGACGACGACCCAACAATACTAACAACAACAGCAATAAAAGAAGTAAACCTACCAATACATCCAAAGGAATAAAAAAATTGAAAACTCCAAAAATATCAACAGCAAAGAAAGTTAAAATGGAAATGATGGAAGTTGATGATGATGATGATGATGAGTCAATTCCACCACTACAACCAAGTTTTAATGAACAATCAGATAATGTGAAAAAAATGAGTACAAATAGAAAGAGAAAAAATGTAAATATCACAGATACTGCTGCAGCACTTAAAGTACCAAAATTAGATTTAAACGAACCGATAACTTATACAGCTCCTGCTGCAAGAAAACGTAAATTAGATGAAGATGATGATTATTATGATGATATAAGTAGTGAAAAAAAGCAAAGATTAGTTTAGTGTTTAATGACATTTCATTAGAATAAGTCATCATCGTCGTCGTTGTTCATCAATTATGGTTCGAACAAAGCAAAAGAAAATAGTTAAACGAAAAAGTAAGAAAAGTAGCAGTAGTCGTAGTCGTAAAACAACAATAAAACGTATAGGATTTCAAAATGTTTTAAAACAGATTAAAAATCATATTTTAAAAAATAAACCATATAATGTGGGTGATGCCATAAGGTTAGCTTTAAATGCTGCCAAACAGTTGAAAAAGAAAATAAATCCGAATCATAAAAGTCGAGTTATACCAGTTCCAAAAGTGGGTGGTATTCTACCATTGATTCCGATATTTGCTGGTCTTAGCGCCCTTGGAGCACTTAGCGGTGGAGCAGCAGGAATTGCCAAGGCAGTGAACGACGCTCGAAGTGCCAAAAGGAATTTAGAAGAAGCCACTCGACACAATAAAACAATGGAATCTATTGCAATGGGTAAAGGACTTTATTTGAAACCATATAAAACAGGATTGGGTGTTTTTTTACGACCACCACCACCACCACCAAACCACTAACTTTACCAAATCGACCGCTCTCAAACCTGGACTTGATAATGTATGTCAAACAAATGAAAATACCCTATTTTCGTGGAATCTATATGCGTGACGCTTTACCCAAAAAGATATTTAAATCAAATGAACAAGGTATAATTAATCTAGATAACAGTAATGGACCGGGTACACATTGGACTGCATACAAGAAAACTGGATCTAAAGTTGTATATTTTGACAGTTTTGGTAATCTACGTCCTCCCCTTGAAGTTATGCAATATTTTCAATCAAACGGTCCAGTCAAAATTATTTTTAATTATAATGTTTATCAGGATTTTAATACATACAATTGTGGACATTTGTGTTTAACATTTTTAAATAAATAATGTTATCATATTTTTTGTTGTTGTTGTTGTTGTTTTATTTAAAATATTATAGAACCAACCTTCAGTTTTATTTCACCAGTTGACTTGAAAACATGAGTTATATACTAACGTTATCTGGTCGAGAATCAGTTTTATCACTACAACTGTATCCTCCAATAATACTGAAAGAAACTGAAAATTATGAATTGGGGTTGATTAATTTTGTAACTTATAATACTATTCCAAATGTGGACAAGACAAATAATAAATTTTATTTTGGAACTTCTACTATAGAAATTCCCGAGGGAACATATGAAATTGAAGATTTGGCTAAAATAATTAGTGACAGCATCAGGGTACTAAAACTATCATCAAAACTACCAACTAGCAACCAAATAAAAAAAAATAGTGATGAAGCAGCAGCAGAAGTAGGTAAGGGAGTAACAAAAAGCGAGGTTGTAAAAATTAAAACAAATCACAACACTCTCAGATGTGAAATAAAGGGAACACAAGAAATTCACTTTAATAAACCCAATTCCTTAGCAAATATATTTGGATTTGAAAAACGCAAATTAATACCAAATAAAAATCACATTTCGGACTATCCAATCAATATTAGCAAAGTAAATGCAGTTTGTTGTGAATGTAATTTGGTTACAAATTCATATAACAACAACAAACCGTCTCACATCTTGCACATGTTCTATCCAGTGGTGCCCCCTGGTTACAAAATTGTTGAAACTCCATCCAATGTTATTTATCTACCAATTAACAAACGGTTTATTGATGAGATAGTTATAAAACTAACTGACCAGGATGGAAACATGGTTAATTTCAATAAAGAACTCATAACAGTCAGAGTGCATCTGAGACAGCAGCAGCAGCATCAGTAATGGTTTTAATACACAACTATTTATCATCATCATCGTCGTCGTCGTCGTCCTCGTTTTTATCCCCTATAAGTATCAACAGGAAGAAGAAAAATATTAGTGCTTACAAAAACTTGAAACAGTTAACATCTCAAAATCGACTCTTTCTTGAATCGTTGGGTTTTAAAGTGCTTCGTCGTGCATCGTCGTAGTCATCAAAATTGGGAAAAAGAAAAAACAATTTTGTAAATTTTGGTGTAGATTTAAGTTACATTCCAGAATAAGAAGAATACTTTTAGTTTGTTTTTGTAGTGGTGAAAAACAAGAAGAAAAACAATGAATATTTTAAATATAGGAGAACGAGTTTTTAGTGATCATTCAATTACAAGTAAAGAATATCACACATATCTTCCATATGCCAATACAAGTCTAAACAAGTCGGATGAAATTAGAATTCCTATTCAGACGCAAGATATTTATACTTACCCATCTGAAAGTTTCATTGAAATTGAGGGAAAGCTTACTGAAAATGATAAAACACCCAATGATACTAAATTAGTAAATAATGCATTTGCCTTTTTGTTTGATGAACTGCGATATGAATTGGGTGGTGTTGTGGTTGATCGTGTCAGAAATCCTGGTATAACAACTCTTATGAAAGGTTATGTAAGCTTTACCGAACAGGAATGTCTACGTTACCGAAATGCTGGTTGGAATCACATTGACAATCCAAATGTTGTTGTATCAAACAGTGGGTATTTTAACGTCTGCATACCATTAAAAATGTTAATGGGTGTATTTGAAGATTTTAAAAAAGTTATTGTAAACATCCGTCAAGAATTGGTGTTAATTAGAAGCTTCTCAGACGCAAATTCAGTCATAACAACCAAAGATGAGACGAAACCAAATATAACAATTAATAAAATTGCTTGGAAAATTGAGCATATTAAAGTGGATGATGAGTCCAAGCTTAAATTGTTAAATTATGTGGAACATGGTCGTGATTTGTCAATTGCTTTTCGAGGGTGGGAACTACATGAGTATCCATTATTGCAACAAACCATGCAACACTCATGGAATGTCAAGGCTGTAAACCAGGTTGAAAAACCACGTTTTTTGGTTTTTGGGTTCCAGACCAAACGAAAAAACCAGTTGAAAACATCTGCTAGCTGTTTTGATCACTGTAACCTAACCAACTTTAAAGCGTACCTTAATTCCGAGGTTTATCCCTATGATAATTTAAATGTAAATTACACCAAGAAGCAATATGCAATACTGTACGAGATGTATGCCAGATTTCAACAGTCTTATTATTATAAAAATGTTGGTCAACCCTGTCTAACTTTGGAGAAATTTTTAGAAATTGCACCGTTAGTGGTAGTGGATTGTTGTTATCAAGTTGATACACTAAAAAGTGGTACGGTGGACATTAGATTGGAATTTGAAACGAATCAAAATATGCCACCTGATACTTGTGCTTATTTGTTAATTTTACATGATAAAAAAGTTAAATATAATCCTCTGACGAGTATTGTAAAAACAGAAGTTTAAGCTGTTACCACCACCACCACCACCACCACCAACACTGTGTATAAATAAGCATACATTAACACCGATGACTGCATACAGCAGCAGCACAGACAGTTAGTCAACAACGAAAGAAAAAATGTTGGTTGTAGATATCCAAGGTTTCCAATTTGAAAATGTGTTTCCGTTTCAATGCAAGGAAATTTTCATTTTAAATACACTAACCATGGAATATGTCCACAAATTTATACAAATGTCTACAGATCTTAATGCCTACAACATTAGGCTGCAACAACATTTAAACTATACAACAGAACATATACATGGTTTGAGTTGGTACACAGTTGGTGGTGAACTTGATGGTGATGTTCTACTTGTAGAAGAGGTTTCCGACTTTTTAAAACAATACATTGGATCAACGCAAATGACTGTGCTGGTAAAAGGAAGGGGAAAGAAGGATTGGTTAAACAAGTACCTAAATGGTTTCAACAACGAAATAATTGATTTGGATGATGAGGACGACTGCCCAACTGTGGATAAATTAAAAAATATTTTTAAGTCCTACCATTGTAAAAAACATGCTTATAATAATCTAAATTGTGCTATGGAAAATGCATATAACTTTTACCATTGGTATAATTATTGTTGTAAAAAAAATTAATTTACTATAATTAGATGTAATAAAACAAATTAAGGGTTTTTAAATCTTTTATTTCGTTTATAAGCGGAAAAAACAAGTCAAAACTCACCCAGATACGAGTCTGACCTCATATGTAAATATGTGTTAAAAGAAAAAACAAATTAATTTTTTATAAATTTTATTTAACTACAATTATTTAACTTAAATTTATTTCTTCCTTCTTCTTCTTTTCTGGCTCGTCTTGTGATTCCTCCTCCTCCTCCTCCTCTGAAGACCATACTTCTTCCACTGTCAATTTCCGTTTTGACCCTGACCCTCCTGCTATGGCTGCCGCATGTTGTGTTGTTGGTGGTAAACGGGTAGGGTCTTCCTCCTCATCCAGAAGGTTAAATTTGTACCGCTTCACCACTTTCTCTAAAATTCGGAAATCTTCCGTTGATTCAATCTTGGTCCGCATGTAGCGGACCGGGAGATTTCCAAATTTCCTTTTTAAGGTAATAGCCCTTGGCGAATACGACAACGAAATAAAAATTTTGTTATCTCGCATGGCTATTTCCTTAACACCATATCTGAAACAATGAAAATAACGTTAAAAATATAAGAGACAAAAGAGACAAATAAATAATAAAAAAGAACCAGTTTGGCTGACACAAAAATAAACCAATATCTCGTAAAACGTAATCTAAATATTTCTCAGTGAAATGTATTTCAATTCCTGCTAAATCAATATACATACAATTTATCAATGTGTAATTGCACGCGTATCTTTCTTAGTTGACCTCTCAATGCTGACCCCGTTTACATGACTTTATTATCAATCAATAATAACAAAGATAAGGTGTTTATTATACATGAAATATTAATTATATAGTTTAAACTATATTGGTTTATTTTATGCTGTCATGATATGTGAATTACATTTACAAATAATTCTCAGTCTAAATGGTACTATAGTAGATTCCCAAGAGGTCACAGGCTTCACATATTATGTAAATAATGTTCAGAATTATTTCTTGTATAGTATGCAATGTTTCTTAACGTAAGGTCTTTTTGATCACCTATGTGCAGTAGACCAAAATTGGGTTTTCTCGGAAACTATAAGAGAAAAATATGCGCAGATAGCGGAAAAAGTGCCTTCGGCATGTTGGCTGATTCCGATCTTTCAATAATATGAAAAAACTGCTAAGGATTTTTTAGTCAACGTAGGCATAACGTGATGTGATGTAATATATATTTGTGGGGAATGTATGTTGTTGTATACTAGTTAAAATGTCAGGAAACAAATACATTTACGAACACTCTTTTGACTGGTGAAAAAAAAAATATAATTTAACTTCTTAGTGAAAAATAAATATTAAATAAATAAATGTACTTACTGAAAAAGTTGTTTCACAACAACCAATGCATATTTGAGCGGGAAATTGGTACTATCTTCGGTATAAACTACAATTGTGGTAGGAACGGCTGCCATTTTATTTTCGTATTCTGGAAGATTGTTGCACTGAATTGCATTGATATTGTGAACACTATAAATATGATTTCAAATAACAAAAAAATCGTATGATAACGACCAAAACTGCATTGCTAGGTTAACCTCTTGACCTGCTGATACTAATTAAAATACATCGTATCAACATGCAATTGAAATTTACCATATGTTTACATGTAAAGTTGCATATTTCTACGTTGCTTTGCTTCATGATTTTGCACACGTTACAAATTATCATGCACACGTTACAAATTTAAGTGGAAAATTACTTATTAAAACACGTAGAGACATGCAATTGAAAATTAGCATATACTTGCATGAGAAGTTGCATATTTCTACGTTGCCTTGCTTCATGATTTTGCACACGTTACCAATTTATGTGGAAAATTGCTTATTAAAACACGTAGAGACATGCAATTGAAAATTTGCATATACTTGCATGTAAAGTTGCATATTTCTACGTTGCTTTGCTTCATGATTTTGCACACGTTTGCACTATGATTTTTTCTAAAACATACAATAAATACTTGATGGAGAGCTACCAGCAGGCACATTCAAAGTAGTGTACTCTGGGGTAAGTTATTATTATTATACTATTTTTTTAGTTTTAAGGACAGTGTTAGATTTAAGTAAAAATCGCCGACGAAACAGTACGACGTATATAGAAAAATACGATGTATCTGCTAGTTTAACCGTCTCGAAAACGTGTAGATTTAAGTAAAAATCGCCGACGAAACAGTACGACGTATATAGAAAAATACGATGTATCTGCTAGTTTAACCGTCTCGAAAACGTGTAGATTTAAGTAAAAATCGCCGACGAAACAGTACGACGTATATAGAAAAATACGATGTATCTGCTAGTTTAACCGTTTCGAAGAAAATGTTAGATTTAGTTGTTTGTTTTTAAACATGATTTTAAAATAGGCACTTTTTTTTTAGGATTTTTTTAATTGAATTTACAAACGTGAGTAAAGAACAAAAATGAACAGCAACAAAGTTCTAGACAATTTATCTTCTGAAGTAATCCAAAAAATTGAAAATGTTAGTAGATTACTCAAATCAAAAGAAGAATATAGATATTATATAAAGTATATTAAAAAGACAATTTTTATTTTAAAAAAGGGATTAAAAAATAGGGTATGTGTGAATAATTTTAATAGGGTTGAGTCTAATTTGTCGATTTTAAAAAATTATTTACAAAGATTTAAATTCAATCTTAATACCAACAAAAATTTGTCAAAACGTGATGTCATATGGCAAAATGTGGAAACTTGTTTTAATGGTCGCATCAAAACTGGTATTATTACAAATCTTAAATTAAAAGACCCGAAGGTATTTCTTCAAAAGGCATTTCGGATTTTCTCTTTAAAAGCCAAAAATGAATTAATAAATACTCTGCTAAAAGTTAATGTTATATTGACAGGTTTATTTATTAAACCTCAAAGTTTGGAAACATCCATAAAACATTTTTCAACAAAAAATAATATTATTGATCGAACAACAAACTTAGCTGAGTGGTATAAAATGCATGTACTGGATTCCATTTTAATTAAATTGGAGGAATTTCAAGAACGTGATAGCGGTTGGGCTCTTTGTGAAATATGGTATCTAAAAGTTAATTTTAATATGTATAATCCGATACAGGGAGGTTTGTCAACCTATGTAAATTTACCTGCATTTATTAGAAAAACAAAGAGCGTTATTAATATTAAAAACAACGATATTTATTGCTTTCTCTGGTCAGTAGTTTGTGCTCTGTATCCAGCTCCAGCTAATAAAAATGTTAGTCGTACTACATCGTATCCACATTTCAGTAAAGTTTTAAAATTTAATGGTATTCAATTCCCGATTGCACTGAAAGATATTGCTAAATTTGAATTAATGAATAATTTAAGTATTAATGTTTTCTGTTTTAAAAATGAAATTTTACCGTTAATATTGAGTAAAAATGATTTTCCAACAAAAATTAATTTACTATTAGTTCAGCGTGGTGGTGGTGGTGATGATGTTGTTGATGATGATGAGCAAAATGTAACACCACCACCTGTATTTCATTTTACATACATTAAAAATTTAAGCCGTTTACTTAACAAACAAACGGGAAACATTCAAAATAAAAAATGGTTTTGTGAGCGATGTCTTAATCATTTTGATAGCGAGGTAATATTAACGAATCATTTAATTGTTTGCAAAAATATGAATAAATCTAAAGTTATTTTACCCAAAGAACCTAACAACATTGTTAGTTTTAAAAACTTTTCACATAAATTACCAGTCCCCTTTGTAATTTATGCAGACCTGGAAAGTCTGCTAGTAAAATGTACAGATCAAACGTTAGCTTCAACTATAACAAAATCTAAAAAAATGCAAAAGCATGAACCATTTAGCATGGCATATTATTTAAAATGTTTTTATAATCCTTCTCTTTGTAAATTTAGGTTGTATACTGGTAAAGATTGTGTTGTATGGTTTGTTAAACAACTTGAAAGAATTGCTCAAAAAGTAGAATTAATATATGAAAATCCAATTCCTTTAAAACCACTAACGCGTGAGGAAAATCGTGTCTTTTATGGTTCCAAATTATGCCACATTTGTTCTAAACCTTTTACTGATGACGCAGACTATAGAGTGCGTGATCATTGTCATTTTACAGGGCTGTTTAGGGGCGTGGCACATAATTCTTGCAATTTAAATTATAAGAAAAAATTTATAATTCCTGTATTATTTCATAATCTTTCAGGATATGACAGTCATTTTATTATTAAAGAACTTTCTACTAGAATTGAAGGATCAATTAGTTTACTACCTATTAACAAGGAAAAGTATATTTCCTTTACCAAATATATTGCAAATTCAAAAATTAGTTTTCGTTTCTTAGATTCATATAGATTTATGGCTAGTAGTTTGGATAAATTATCATCATATTTAAATGATAATGAAAAGGTTATCACAAGGGCATATTACACAAACGATATACAATTTAATTTGGTAACGAGAAAAGGCATCTTTCCTTACGAATATATTGACTCTTGGAAAAAGTTGCAAAACACATGTTTACCACCAAAAAAAAAGTTTTATAGCAAAATTACAAATTCAGATATATCTAATGATGATTATAACCATGCATGCAATGTGTGGTCTGCTTTTAATATTTCAAATCTTCAACAGTATGCGGAACTTTATCTAAAAACTGATGTCTTGCTATTGGTGGATGTTTTTGAAAATTATAGAAATGAATGTCTTAACACATATGAATTGGACGTACTTTATTATTTTACTGCCCCTGGATACTCGTATGATTGTATGTTGAAGGTCACCCAAGTAGAATTGACCCTTTTAACAGACATTGATATGATTATGTTTATTGAAAGGGGTATACGGGGAGGAATTTCTCAATGTTCCAACAGATATGGCAAAGCTAATAACAAATACATGGGATCTGATTATAAACCGAATGAACCATCTTCTTATCTGATGTATTTTGATGTCAACAATCTGTATGGAGCTGCGATGTGTTTTCCTCTACCCACGGGTGAATTTCAATGGATATGTGGTGATGACATTTACAAGGAAATAAATATATTTAATATTCCCGATGAAAGTGAATACGGGTACATTTTTGAAGTGGACCTACATTATCCCAAACACTTATTTGACCTTCACAAAGATTTACCACTTTGTCCGGAACATTTAGTACCACCTACTTCAACATCTAATCTTCCGAAACTTTTAACAACCCTTTATGATAAGAAAAATTATATAATTCATTACAGAAATTTAAAACAAGCCATGGAGTTAGGTCTTAAAGTCAGTAAATTTCACAGATGTTTAAAATTCAAACAATCACAATGGCTAAAAAAATATATTAATTTAAATAATGAACTTAGAAAAAATAGTACAACTGAGTTTAAGAAAAATAGTTATAAATTACAAAATAATGCAGTATTTGGTAAGACTATTGAGAATGTTAAAAAATATAGAGATGTAAAGTTAGTTACTAAATGGTCAGGTAAATTTGGTGCTAATTATTATATATCACAACCAAATTTCAATAGCTGTGTTGTTATCGGTAAAGATATGATCCTTATTGAAATGAATAGGTTAAAAATCAAATTTAATAAGGCAATTTATGTTGGAATGGCCATATTGGATATTTCAAAATTATTTCTAAATGATTTTCATTATAAATATATTAAAAATAAATTTCCTTCTGGTTCAAAATTGTTGTACACAGATACTGATAGTTTAATATATCATTTTTATGTGGAAAATATCTATGATCATATTCGAGAGGATATCGATAAATTTGATACTTCAGACTATCCAGAAAATAACATTTATAATATTCCACTTCAAAACAAGAAAGTGTTGGGGTTAATGAAGGATGAAAACAATGGTTCCATTATGACTGAATTTATTGGTTTACGCTCAAAAATGTACTGTTTTAAAGTATTTAAAACTGATACAGACCTGGCTCACAAAATTGAAAATGTCAAACGGATGGGTTTTCGAAAAATATTTATGGAGAATATTATTTCAAATTTTGGTGTAACTAAAAAGGCTAAAGGTGTTCAATCATCATCATTAAAATTTATTTCTTTTGAAGACTATTATGAATGTCTATTTAATAAAACAAATTTTGAGGTTTCACAAAATTTTATAAAATCAGAGAAACATGATGTTTTTACAATTCAGCAAAATAAAACTGCATTAAGTCCATATGATGATAAACGTATAACAAATTATATTTATACTGACACTCTACCCTGGGGCTATCATGATTAAATTTTTTATAAATTAATTAATATTCTTCTTTTAACGAGTAATCTGCTTCTATTACTACAGAGGTGGCAACCAGTCTTCAACGATTTAAACCGATTTGCAAGCTCAAACATGTCATCCAATACAACACCACGACGTATTAAAGTAGTGCACACTTCCAGCAGACAGAGAGAACCATACGAAATTGTGAGGAGTAACGAATGTTATTTGTGTTATGGAGAAATCAATAAGAGTGGTTTATGGCTCTCTAAGAACTGTATTTGTTCCCATATGAAGTGCCACGAAGAGAAACGAGCTAAACTGAAAGAGTACATTCAAAAAGGATACCACTAACAAATTGCCTTTAGTAAATCGTGGTCATTCAAGCTGTACAGTGTACATTCATCAAAAATGTTTTATAAATATATTGTAACCTTATATTTTATATCGGTTAGTGGTATGAATAATAGTAATAATATAGATAACCAAGAAAAATGTAATTATTTAATGGATGACTATAACACATTATATAATACAAGTTTAAACTTGTATCTGGAATGTACTTCCCAAGTTGATAATACGATTGAATTGTATGAACAAGAATTAATGGTGGCAAATTTATGTATGAAACAATTACAAACATGTGAAAGCAATAAAACAAATTTAATAAACTCTGTTAATTATACCAAACAAGTTAATATTTTGAAGGAAAATATTGAATTGGAATCAACAATACTCTTATTGAAGAAAAATCAAACTAATCTAGAGGAAAAGAATAACATTGCATATGCATTAATAAGTGATTATAAAGAGGAATTATCAAAATTAAAAAGTACCATCACTGATACCCTCTATGAATTATATGCTTCAAATGAAAAATGGAATCAATGTAAGAGAGACTTGCAAATTAAAATTAAAAATTACGGAAGGATTTTTACAAATTTAAATGCCTGCTTGGAACGAGAAGAACTTGCACAGGAACAAAAGAACAAATATGTTCTTAGATTAACCACATGTAGAAGGAATTGCCAAAAGTTAAAAGGAAAAAATTCAACAAATACGATGTAAAATTTATGTAAGTTTAATGTAACTATTTTTTAAATTTATATTTTATTATTTTATTCTTTCTAGTGTATATACAACATGGAAGCACAACAACAACAACAACAACAAGCCAACCACCATCACCGTCTTGCATACCAATGTAGAAGATGTAGCGGCTTGACTGCTTGCATAACCAAGGGGGAGCAAACCATCATTAATACCTGTCGTTCAGAGGTGTGTGAAGGTTTAAGAACTTTCATGGACTTGTTTCATGGTGACTTCCATATGAAGCCAGCTGCCTTTCACCCGAGACGCTCAAAATTGTAATTTAATTAGACTTATTATGTAAAATTTAAATATCTAATAAATGTTGTATATTTCATATCGTGTTTTATTCTTATGCAATTAGGAACAGCGCATATAGTATTAGTCGGATTATAACTAAATCAAAACAATCAAAAATTTAGATTTAAAACAGATTTCTATTCTACCCACGAGGCCAGGCTCACGCTAGTTGTAACGTACGCTCTCAACAAAGGTGGCAGTTTCATGTACTAACGATTGATGGCGCTAGTTGTATCAACTAACGATAGATGGCGCTAGTTGTATCATATTGATGTGCCAAAAGGGCACTAAATTGTCTCAGGACCCCGGGTTCCCTACTACTTGAAGGAAATCTTAAATTTGGACTATCCACGCTACATGCATGGATCAGATTTTTTGAATGTATCTTGCATTTGTCTTATAAAATTAAAATTGAAAAATGGCAAGCACGAACTTCCGAAGAAAAAAAAATTATAGAGGAGAGAAAAAAAGAACTTCAACGAGAATTTCGCTTGCAGCTTGGGTTAATAGTTGACAAGCCAAAGCCCGGGTTTGGAAGTTCCAATGATGGGAATACTGCTCGTCGGTTTTTTGAGAATTCTCAAGTTTCGGCAAATATTACAGGCATTGATGAGGTATTAATTAAACGTTTTCATGTCATCCTACAGGTAATTTCTAGTGGGTACGACATCAATTATAAGCTATTCGAAACTTATTCAATTGATACTGCAAAATTATTTGTTAACTTATATCCATGGTACTATATGCCCACTTCTGTACATAAAGTGTTAGTACATGAAAAACAAGTTATAGAAGCGGCGTTATTACCCATTGGACAATTATCGGAGGAAGCCCAGGAGGCCAGAAACAAAGACATTAAAAAGTATCGTGCTGACTTTTCTCGAAAGTTTTCAAGAGTGAAAACGATGGAGGATGTATTTAATAGATTGCTTGTTTCTTCTGATCCTTATATTTCAAGCATTAGGAAACTTCCCACAAAAAAATTTAAACAATTTTCACCCGAGGCCTTAAAATTGCTTATAGCGAGTGGTCCTGAAAGTCAATTAACCGTTGGCTCAGATACCGAAAGTGAATTTGAAATTGATTCTGAGGTTACCAATAGTGAATCTGAATAATAGATACTTAATTTTTGTAGTTGTTAGGATTTTGTAAAATTCCCACCAATTTGTATTCGTTATATTATTTGTTTTTTAAATAATTTAGTTTTTTTTCTTATTATGTAGCATTAAAACACCCATCCCCTATATTTAAATGGTCGAGTTAAGAAAATAAAACCATATTCATATTTAATTTTTTTTTATTTCTGCCATATTGTATCCGCCATTTTGTTTACGCCATTTATATACCGATATTCGTAATCAGCGACCCAAAAAACCCTCTTACGTAAATTTTGGTACAAATCCATCAATATTTGTAATTATGGCCGGGTTTTTCCATTTTGGAACCAGTGTGCGACGGTTCGAATCCGAGCGCTCTAACGAAAAAAGTAAAATTTAAAATTATTTTATTTCAACATACGGCAGCAGCCTCTGGTGATGTGACGTCATTGACGATTCTTCAGCTCAAGAACAACTACCCCCCATGGGGTGAAGGGGGATGAAAGGGAATGAAGTCATCCGAAGTAAATTGGATGCTAAAAAGGCATTATTCGGTCGCAGGGGACCGCCCTACCAACTACTTATTGATAAAGGTCGATATAGGAACAAATTTGATATATATTTAATTCCCTAAGTATAATCCATCATTCTACCACATGGTGTCACAGAGGGTAGACGTGTTTAAACAGCTGCTCCACCTGTTTAGCTGCTTCTAGAGCTGTTTAGCTATTTAACTGTTTCTTAAGCTGTTTATTAAGCTGTTTCTATATCTGTTTAGCTGTTTTCTATATCTGTTTATTAAGCTGTTTATTAGACTGTTTCTTAAGTTGTTTAGCTGTTTAGCTGCTTCTTAAGCTGTTTTCCTGTTTATATATCTATTTAGCTGTTTATTAGGCTGTTTAGCTGTTTCTGAAGCTGTTTGTTTAGCTGTTCCTAGATCTGTTTAGCTGCTTTTATACCTGTTTCTGTTTCAACGCTATGGCTTCTAACCGTCATTCTACCACATGACGTCACAGAGGGTAGACGTGTTTAAACAGCTGCTCCTGCTCCACCTGTTTAGCTGCTTCTGCTTCTAGAGCTGTTTAGCTATTTAACTGTTTCTTAAGCTGTTTCTATATCTGTTTAGCTGTTTTCTATATCTGTTTATTAAGCTGTTTATTAGACTGTTTCTTAAGTTGTTTAGCTGTTTAGCTGCTTGTTAAGCTGTTTTCCTGTTTATATATCTGTTTAGCTGTTTCTGAAGCTGTTTATTTACCTGTTTAGCTGTTCCTAGATCTGTTTAGCTGTTTTTATACCTGTTTCTGTTTCAACGCTATGGCTTCTAATTTAAGCGGTCTCAATAAGGACGTTAAACAACAAATTATTAATACTGCAAAGGTTATAAGAAAGAAATACTTGGGGTTAAAGTTGGAACGTGGAGAAGAAGATGATACGCTAAATAAATTTATAACACCCATTACCGATCCCTTAAATAAACTTGTGAAGGCTTCTATTGAAAAACAGACTCGTAAACGTAAGATTAAAACAGAGGTAGAGGAGGCAATACCCGTGAAGATTGAACCTCATACTCATAAAGTAGAAGTTGAACCACATAAAGTTGAACCACATAAAGCTCAAGAAGTAAAGACCTCAGTTCAGTTTCTAGGAGATGAGTCGCAGTACGGTGATGCTGAGGATGAAGTGTTTAACGAAGATACTGTATACCCATCATTTGAAGACGTAAAAGATGAGTTCCAGACATTACTTCAAAATCCTGAGGTTGTTGATAAGTTTATCGAACAATATCCCCAGATTGCTCAAAGCTATTTAAAAAAATAATGATGCATGAGTAGTTATGCTAAGCCGGTTCTGCGATATAACGTTAACGGGTGTGTGTTTATCGTTAGCGGTAATGAAAAGTAGTTTGCGAAAACTCTCTATGCGAAAAGTTGAATAAATGAGTTGGTCCAATGTCCGCGTGAAAATGCTAGAGGTCGCTCGTGGTGTGTTGGTGGTTGCTGTGTAGCATCCGTGATCGTGGTATACTGTGTGTCTGTGTGTGTGGTGTGTAATCCTGCCCCCCGTCCCCCCCTGTGGGTGCAAAATCTGTCGGCCGTTGGTATGTGTGTCCTCCCTGGGGGTGTAGGCCTTGGGCGTGGGGGGAACTGGGGGGTTGAGGGCTCGGGGCCTGGGACTGCTGTTCCGGGGTCCGGGGTCCCCGAGCACCTGCATGTATGCATTATATTGTTATATGCTGATATAATTTTACTTCGAAAGGTTCGAAAGTACTTTAGAGTCTGAGTGGGTAAAATTTGTACTACGTCTCCAGGTTCCTTTGTTTATGCATTACCTCGGATTATATTCTTATGTTAAAATAATTTGTTAGGTTAGGTTGTTTAACACATACATATTATATATATATATATATATTTAAATCCCAATATCAATAGAGCGTCTTTTCATGAAACGTGAGTACGGCGTCCTTAGGAGAATATATGGTTACTGTTTTCACTTTAACCTTAATTGGGCGTCCGTTCATTTTCTGGTGTATAGAGCGTCCGCTATATGCGGGTTCTTCCACACCAAGATGTTTTTAGCGTCCGGTTATCAAATAACTGTTTCACTTATACATCAATTTAGCGTCCCACAGCGTTGCCACGTTTAAGACTTGTGAGATTCCGTATATATTAATGTTTCCACCTACTATACCTGTACCAAGCGTCCTTAAACAAAGCACTATAATAAAGTTTACATTATATCGTTGATCTTTTGACTGCCATTAAAAAAAACTAATTATTCCTTATATAATAGTAATAATAATTTATTGTTAATAGCAATTGCTAACAATCTTACAAAAAAAATCATTAATAATATACATATTACATAAAAAATTATATATCACACAAAAACTTAACTGTAGTTCGTTCCCCCTATACATTTTCCCTAGAATAATGTTTGCATTTCCTTACAAATATTTTAAATTTATCGCTTTCTTAATATCACTAGTTAAGTTATTATATTGAACAAGTCCATTGTGGAAAACATCATTGTGACTGTAACGATTTGGAACTGTAGCTAGTCCTCTCTGGATCTTGTTTGATAATCGTGGACATCTGATTTATTTTATATATAAAAATCATCGTGTTTAAAAATATGGCCTGTCTAACACTGAACGCCCCTATTATGTCTAGTATTACTTTAACACTAGTAAGTCTATGACATCACAAAATATATCGCATAGCTTGATTTTGCTTCCGCTGTAGTGTATCCTTTTCATTGATATTAAATAAAAATAAAATTGAGGTGCAATAATTGAAATGCGGCTGCATTATTGCTTTATAAATTATTTGTTTTATCCATTGGCTTAAATAAGAACTTCTTCTTCCGAGAAGCAATATTTTTTTGACACTTTTTTAGTTATGTAGTATGTAGTAACGTCAAATTCTCGTCCACCATGAAGCCCAAATATTTGTATTATTCTACTTGTTGTATCTGTACATTATTTACATAAATTCCACCATGAGTCTTTGTTGAAATATCATTAAACCTACATTTTATGAGCATACATTTTGTCTTGTCATAAATGTACATCTTTTCGGGCAGAGCCAAAGTGAAAATTTTATTTACTTGCTCCCTAATTATTATACCATTTTTATTTGAATTAAACTCTTAAATAAATTAATATGTAGGTATTCGGTTTAGGGCACATTCCATTCCTTGAAAAGAAAGTTAATAAATCGATTTTCTCGACATTAACTCTACGATATTTTTTTAATTTTCCGCATTATTAGTACCTTATAAGTCGAATTATATGCCATAACTCGATTTTCCAGGAAAATTCGGTTTAGGATACATTCCTTGGAAATAAACTTAATAAATCGATTTTCTCGACATTGGCTCATACGATATTTTTTTAACTTTTCGCATAATTAGTTCTTTATAAGTCTAATAATATGCCATAACTCGTTTTCCACGGAAAATTCGGTTTAGGGCACATTCCATTCCTTGAAAGGAAAGTTAATAAATCGTTTTTCTCGACATTGGCTTATACAATATTTTTTTAACTATTCGCATAGTTAGTACTTTATAAGTCTAATTATATGCCATAACTCGTTTTCCCAGGAAAATACGGTTTAGGACACATTCCATTCCTTGAAAGGAAAGTTAATAAATCGATTTTCTCGACATTGGCTCATACGATATTTTTTTAAACTATTCGCATAGTTAGTACTTTATAAGTCTAATTATATGCCATAACTCGTTTTCCCAGGAAAATACGGTTTAGGACACATTCCATTCCTTGAAAGGAAAGTTAATAAATCGATTTTCTCGACATTGGCTCATACGATATTTTTTTAACTATTCGCATAGTTAGTACTTTATAAGTCTAATTATATGCCATAACTCGTTTTCCCAGGAAAATACGGTTTAGGGCACATTCCATTCCTTGAAAGGAAAGTTAATAAATCCCACGAAATACGGTTTAGGGCACATTCCTTGAAAAGAAAATTAATAAATCGATTTTCTCGACATTGGCTCATACGATATTTTTTTAACTATTCGCATAGTTAGTACTTTATAAGTCTAATTATATGCCATAACTCGTTCTCCCAGGAAAATACGGTTTAGGGCACATTCCTTGAAAAGAAAGTTAATAAATCGATTTTCTCGACATTGGCACATGCGATATTTTTTTAACTATTCGCATAGTTAGTACTTTATAAATCTAATTATATGCCATAACTCGTTTTCCCACGAAAATACGGTTTAGGGCACATTCTTGAAAAGAAAGTTAATAAATCGATTTTCTCGACATTGGCTCATACGATATTTTTTTTAACTATTCGCATAGTTAGTACTTTATAAGTGTAATTATATGCCATAACTCGTTTTCCCAGGAAAATACGGTTTAGGGCACATTCCATTCCTTGAAAGGAAAGTTAATAAATCGATTTTCTCGACATTGGCTTATACGATATTTTTTTAACTATTCGCATAGTTAGTACTTTATAAGTCTAATTATATGCCATAACTCGTTTTCACAGGAAATTACGGTTTAGGGCACATTCCTTGAAAAGAAAGTTAATAAATCGATTTTCTCGACATAGGCTCCTACGATAATTTTTTTAACTTTCAGCATAATTAGTGCTTTATAAGTCTAATTATATGCCATAACTCGTTTTCCCAGGAAAATTCGGTTTAGGCACATTTCTTGAAAATAAAGTTAATAAATCGATTTTCTCGACATTGGCTCCTACGTTATTTTTTATCACTAAATGTAGTCAAAAGTCAAGTAAGAGAATATATTTTTCTAAAATATCTTTATTTGAACATCAAATTTGTAATTATTTTTTAAACTATATACCGGAACATTATTTTAAGTCTCTCATCCGATTAGAAACTTTACGACTAACAATAGTAAGAAGCAAATAGCATAATTCTATATAATTTTTCGTACAGAATCCAAATTTTATTGAATATTTTTTATTGGAAACCGCCAATTTGACCAGACCAGATACAGAACATAGTTGGCATCAGTTATTTCCAGTTTCGAAGATAAGAGTTCAAAAGTTGCCTTCTATGATTATGTGTTTCAAGTGTCTCACCAATTTAAAAAATAAATATTGTAATATTTCAAAGCCGATTTTTTGCACAAAGACATTTTTTAAAAGAATTTCGAGAAAAAAATAAATATCGAGTAATGTACCAACTTTCGAACACTAACTTGAAACTGTTAAAAAAAGTGACAATTCTATGTTTTTGAAATCGGTCCGACCAGTCAATCTATTGGTCTGATGGAAATTGGCGGTTTTCATTTGAAAATATTCAAGATGGCGTCATATCTATTAAATTTTACAGGCAAAATTTTTTTTGATATAAAATTTGGATTCTGTACGAAAAGGTAACACTACTTCTTCTTTACTTATTGCCTGTAGTAAAGTTGCTAATCCGGTGAGACAAGATGCTAATTAATCCTTAGATTTTGACTTTTTTCTGTTTGTATACTCGTTTTTCTCATCACTCTGTAAAATAAAACGAATATAATTATATTTTTACAATACGAAGTAAGTATTTTAGCCATTGTGGATACTGGATGTTCAAGTCCTATTTATACACATAATATCTTCTACCCTTTACATGGTATAAAAAAGATTTTAAAACAAATGATTCTTGGTCTAAAAAACAATTTTTCGTGGGAGTGCATTTAAGTATACAGGGTGTCGACATACAATTTTTAATATCAACTTTACGATTGCAAAGGGAACATCCTATATTTTTTGTCAAATATTGCTTCTTAATTCAATTATTTATCAAAAACTTTACGATAAAGTAAACTATTAATGAGAAATAAAATTTATCAAAAATACTATTTCTTCTAGTTAATCAATTGTAACACTGTCAGACATGTCAAATTTCAGATTACAGGTAATAATTATTGTTCACCTAATAATATTTAAGATATACATCCTCTATTAATACTAATTTTATTTTACCATTATTTGAAAAATAGTTTACAATAAGCATAGAACAGAATATATTTTTGATAGAGAATTTAGTGAAGAGCAATATTTAACAAAAAATATAGGGTGTTCCATTTAAAGAAGTGAAGTTGATATCGAGACACCCTGTATACTTAAAATTACTCCCACTAAAAACAGTTTTTTAATCCACGAACTATATGTCTTAAAAATTTTTTATATCATGTAGAAGATATTACTTGTATAAATAGACACCCAGTATATGATAACAGGCGTGAGAATCAAAATATATGATTATGAAATAATTAGAGACACATAATATTATAGTTAGAGGGGTTTCATTCATGCAAGCAGCTATAACTGCATAGATTGGCTGGAAGAAAAAAAATTAAACTTATAAACGAACAACTTTTTCAACAATTTAACAAAAATGTAGTTTAAATTGCGCTTTTGATACAATATTTAAATTTAAATATTTAATAATATTCGTTTTTTCTCTAACAGGTTACTATCAATTTCGGTCCATTCCTATATCTACAACCCCCTCCTAACGTTGTTTTAAGTGACATTTTACCCTTCGCTATTTTTGTAAGAAATATGCCAGGTAGTAGAAAACAGATGCCTGGTAATAAAATATAGGTATAGATAAATTGAGTCAATTATTACTACTAGGGCTTCCTTGAAAGTATTTCTCTTCCAATTCTGGATGAGTATGATTTTTTTCCAAATGTATAAGAGTAAAGCATTATCTACAATGACTCTAGTGCTAGCAAAAATATTTAGTTTTTGTACCAAATATAAATTATCTATACTAAGGATGTTTACAAAAAGGGACAAAGCTCCTTTAATGCCTATTTAACAAAAACAAACAACGTAATATTTATATTTAAAATTCTTTACCCTTAGACCAACGAGTGTGTTATAAGGGCAAAAATACAGACAGGCAGAGAAACCCACTTTTTAATAAGATAAATCAAGATGTCTTTTAAGGGTTAAAACTGTTATTTTTACTCCAACACATGGTAAAGAGCCCTCCCATATTGTACCAAATTAAAAAAATTATTGTTCAGGACTAGTTGTATACTTGCCACTGCGCTGTATTTAAAATTTCAATAAAATTGAGCTACCAACATTTTTTTTTTAAATCAAAAATGCACGTTCCCATATAAAAATTACAGTATGGAATAACGGAACTCTGAGGATAATTTTGACTAAAACTTATCTAGATTTTTGAGAAATCCAAGTGACACAAAAAACAACTTCAAAAACAAACTTCTAACTATAATAATATAAGTAAGTACCTACAATCAAATTTAGAGAGAGAGAAAGAGATCTTAAAAACATATTATATTGATTGAGAACGTAATTATAAACTTACCATTTCACATTTTTGGCCAGTTCCCGGACCGGAACCGGATCTTGAATTTACAACAAAACGTTCTAAAAAAAAGATCAAAATCCATTTGACTGGTGGAAAAACACGATTATTCATTTTTATTTATTTATTAAAAAAGGCAAAAAATACCTATCTGCTCCTGTATAGTATAAAGTGGTTATAGTACACTTTTTTTTTCGGAGGCCGGCGATGTCTACGAAAAAAAAGAAATTGACTCTCTGCAAGCAACGGCGAAGAATTAATTTTTCTGCACCATGTTCTGCCTATTATTAATTACAAATATTAATCTGTTACATACCTATTGATAATTAATTATCATTTATTCCAGAGTTTGGGTTTTGTTTTTATCTTAGTTTCGGTGGCATCACTACATATTACTTATATATTAGAAGAATCAAAATGTTAAATGAGTAAAAATAATTGTACTTACGTATTCTGACGGGTAAAACCGTCCTTTCATTTTGACTTCTACAATAGGTCCTTCTTTAAAAAAAATCGGGTCACAGATAAAATACGGCAGACGCTTTATCGATAGCAAACTAAAAGCTATCTGCTTCGCGTATATCGCTAAACCAATTTTAATCTTAGTAACGTGCCTAAAAACCATCAATACAAGGTTGCCAGATTATAAGGACGCTTGGTACGCGAAAGAGTGAAAAAAAACGTATACTGAGGTATACATGGCGCCAGTCTAGGCGACCCCTCGTGTTAAAAGCGTTGAACTACACATATACGATTTTCGAAATTTCACGTTTATTCCGTCAACAAATTGGCGTCCAGCGAAATTTTGCCGAAGGGTACAGGGGGATATTTAGACGTCATCACAGAAATTTTACATGGGATGTGCATAGAGCGTCCGTATACGGACGCTTTATGCACCTGGACGCTCTATTGAATGTAATTTCGCAATGTATGGGCGCTCTAATGATAGGAAGTTATATATATATATATATATTTATTGCGTATAAAGTCAAACATGATATATTTAGTGCATATAAAGTCAAACATGACAAAATGCTACAACATCTTCAAAATATTGGTTTGGATCAGCGAGATATAAGGATTATCGCAAACCTTTATTGGAATCAACGCGCTTCAGTTCATATCGAAGATCAGTCAACGGAGGAGGTGGAGATTCGAAGGGGAGTTAGACAGGGTTGTGTTCTTTCCCCTCTTTTATTCAACATATATTCCGAGTTTATAATGTCAGAAGCGCTGCCTGATAGTGAAGGCGGCATAAAGGTTAATGGTGTACCCATAAACAATATCCGATATGCTGATGATACCGTCTTGTTGGGTGAATCGGTTGAAGAGCTACAGTGGTTAGTGAATAGGGTCAGCGAGGTCAGTAGCACCAATGGGCTTAGAATGAATGCAAGCAAGACCAAATTTATGGTGGCCAGTAAACAAAATATCGATAATGTCCAAATAACAGTAGACAACCAAAACATAGAACGTGTCGAACGATATAACTACCTCGGATGCTGCTTGAATGCCGAATGGAACATCGGACAAGAAGTTAGAATGCGTATTGAAAAGGCCAGAAATGCTTTCACGAAGATGAAACAGTTACTAACATGTCGACAACTCAGTCTGCGATTACGCCTTGTTAAGTGTTACATTTTTCCGGTCCTATTGTATGGAATGGAGGGGTGGACATTATTAGACCAGCACTGTAAGAAAATTGAAGCCTTTGAAATGTGGATTTATCGACGTTTACTTAGAATCGCATGGACAGACAGGATACGTAATGTAGAAGTGCTGCAACGGCTGAGCACAACCACAGAAGTCCTACGAACAATAAAGCAGAGAAAGCTGGAATACTTTGGGCATGTCATGAGGGGTGATAATTATTGTTTCCTGCAACTTATTATACAGGGAAAAATTGTGGGACGCCGACTACCAGGACGAAGACGGACATCTTGGCTCAAGAACCTGAGGGAATGGTATGGCAGGAGTACCAAATCCTTATTCCGAGCAGCGGTTTCAAAAATACAAATAGCCAGAATGATCGCCAACCTTCAGTAAATGAAGACGGCACCAGAAGAAGAATATATATTTATATTTAATGCTTCGGAGATACGGGCTCCCAAAGAGCTTCAATGGAATCGAGCTTTTTTACACATAAACCACCAAGATGACGTTCTCCAGATAAAATAATTCTTATAATAATTCAATGAAGTTCGAGAAGTACTAAGCTGAAAACCACATATGCTATTAGTCGTTCTAGGTGGAATTAAGAATGCGATTTAATGTTTAAGGGGATGTTTCTGAAGCTGTTTTTTGGTTTATAAAGCTGTTTTTATGTTTCTGGAGGTGTCTTATTTCGGTAATAGAAAAGAATATATATTCAATTAAACTAAAAACTCATATCTAGACATTCCTTATCAATAGGATGCATATGCAAATTTTCATATCCACAACTTGCAAAATAATGGTTCACCACTTAGCAGGAAATGCATACTAAAAACTCATATCTAGAATTCCTTATCAATAGGATGCATATGCAAATTTTCATATCCACAACTTGCAAAATAATGGTTCACCACTTAGCAGGAAATGCATACCTTATCAATATCAACAGAATGCAAAATTTTATGCACCACTTGCAGGAAATGCATACCTTATCAATACCGAGTAAGGACATGCATAAAATATTTATAACAACGAGCGTTAAAATTAAGTTATATTACGGTCTCGTCTCGTAAATAAGATCACCAGGTAGTATCTTCGAGAGTCCCCGAGTCTCACACAACTTCAAAGCAAAACAAACAAACCATCCCCGGTGCACCCCGCACGACCCTCTGCATTCCTATACTTCAGTCTTTGTTTGTGTGCCGAGTCGAACGCAACGTTTTTTTTTTCGAGAATATTGATTTACAAAGTCGTTTGGTACGGCCGCGACGGTAGTGTCCGTATCGTAGATTCAATGCCCAAACATAAGCACAGCCGGAGACGCAGGAGCTCGAATCGCTCCCGTTCAAATTCCAGTGATATCGATAATGAGTGGTTACAAGAGCGTGTATCTGAATTGCAAAGGCAGGTAGATGAAATGAAGGCTCGGGCACCTAAGCGTAGGGCCCCAGAGGAACACATTCTACCTGATAATTTTTCGGATTATGCTACGTCGACTCGTCACTCTGTAGTTCCTAATGCTGAGAGCATGGATTATAATTTGCTAGGCAAGTAAATTTAACGTACCTATATATTTCATAGTATTTTCTTGTCAATTTACCTACTGGTTGGCGTGGGTGCATTTTTGATGATGCATTATTTTAAGGCCATGGTTTGAAGCATGAACTTTTGAAGTTGTTTTTGGACAACAACTTATTGGTGTATTTTTGATAATACACAGACTGCTTTTGATGGCAGCATCAACAGTTTTAGGTAAAAACTTTATTTCGCTGCATTGAAGGCAGTTTTTTCATGTTTTGAAGCATGAACCTAGGTAGTTGTTTTGGACAACAACTTCTTTGTATATTCTGATTATAACCTAGGCTGCTTTTGATGACAGCAATAACACACAGTTTTGGAAAAACCTTGTTTCGCTGTTTTGAAGACAGCATAAACAGTGTCTATTATTCCGCTGGCAATTTATACGAGGATAATAGACTGGTTTCTTTTGTTTAAGATGATGAACGCAGTATTCTAAACTTTGAGGAAGAGGATAGGAGAGGTACTAATACTGGCACTAGTGCACTTTTGCCTGAACATGATCTAGACGAGGATTTAAGAATTATATTAGGATCTGAACCTGCAAATAAACCTTGTCAGGGGCCACCATTTCATAGAGCTATCGTGTCACGCTGGGCGGATATTTTGGGGAATGGTCTAAAAGATGATGTTAAACAAGAGCTGACAAATAAGTATATGATACCGGAGAATTTAGGCGGACTACAAGTACCCAATTTAAATCCGGAAATCAATGGTGCCATATCCTCTCTAGTATTACGACGGGACACAAGGCTTGCACAAAAACAACAACAATTAAGTGCCAGTATTTCCGCAATCGGCCAGGCAATGTCTTTGATGCTGGAAAAAGAGGGGGGAGGTGATCGTAAATGCCTCCAACTATTGAGTGATGCAGGACGCCTCTTGTGTGGTCTCCATTATATAGAGTCAAAAACTCGTAGAGATTTAATCTTAATAAATTTAAATAAATCTCTAAAAGACACCCTTGCCGGGGCACCAATCGATAAACTCTTGTTTGGCGAATCTCTGGAGGAGAGATTAAAGACGGCAAAAAATATGGAAAGGTCAAGTCAGGAACTGAAGCAAGGTAAACCAAAACTGGTAAAAAATCCTGCAACCCAGTTTGCTCAAGCTTTAAACTCCAGAGGTCCACCTCGCCCGGCCAGGGGAGCTCGAGGGGGGCAGTACTACCAAAATGCTCCTCAATATCGGCAGATGAAGTACAATCATCAACGAGGCTTTCCGCAGACAATATCATCCAGGAAACATCAGGGTGCATTAACAAGGCCCAGCACCAGATCCAGGCAGGACCGTCATTAAGACCTAATGAGGTTAGTGGTGTAGCTGGTAGACTAAGTCTGTTTATTGATGAGTGGCATACAATAACATCAGATAGAACTGTCTTACAATGTATCACAGGTTATAAGTTGCCTTTTCTTAAGAAACCTATTCAAAAATTAGTTCTTAAAGAACCTAATTGGTCTCTAGTAGAGCGGGCTGTCATAAAGACGTCAATTAAAAGTTTAATTAAGATGGGCGCTATTAGCAAGGTAAGGTCATGCGTAGGCCAGTATGTATCCAGAATATTTTTAGTTCCTAAGCCAGATGGTAGCCAACGGTTAATCTTAAACCTCAAATCTTTAAATAAGTACCTATGGACCGCTCATTTTAAGCTTGAAGATCGAAGAACAGCCACTAAAATTATACAGCAAAATGACTTTATGGCAACATTGGATCTTAAAGATGCATACCATTTAATACCTATCCATAAAGCTCATAGAAAGTATTTGAGATTTAAGTTTAATAATGTGTTATACCAATATAATTGTTTGCCGTTTGGTTTAAATTCTGCGCCTTTGACTTTCACAAAATTAATGAAACCAGTTTTGGCCCTTCTTAGAAATGCTGGGTACCTCTCAGTTTTATATCTCGATGATTTCCTTTTGATAGCAGATTCTTACAGAAAATGTCTAGAAAACATTCAAGTTACGATACAAACTCTTGAAAAATTAGGATTCATAGTTAATTTTGATAAGAGTTGCGTTCTACCTAGTCATATCGTCGATTATTTAGGCTTTACCTTTAATTCCAGTGACATGACCATATCACTTCCTAATACGAAAATTTTAAAAGTAACCAAGTTATTAAATAAGTTTTCGGTTATTGAAAGTTGTTATATCAGAGACCTCGCTAGGTTTCTTGGAACCCTTACTTCTATTTGTCCAGCAGTCAAATACGGTTGGGTCTATACCAAGATATTTGAACGGGAAAAATTTTTAGCTTTACGAGGATCCGCAGGTAACTACAATGCAAGAATGATTTTACCAAATAATCTAAAATCTGATTTGGACTGGTGGTTAAGTAACATACCACATGCCATGAACAACATGAAAATAAAATGTTTTAAACTTGAAGTTTTCTCCGACGCCTCCAGGACCGGCTGGGGTGCATGTGCCAATGGTAGAAAAGCTCATGGTTTTTGGACTTGTGAGGAACTTAACCATCACATCAATTTCTTGGAGCTAAAAGCGGTCCTTTTAGCGCTAAGATTTTTTGCTAAGGATCTGTCAAACTGCAATATTCTATGTCGTGTTGACAATACTACAGCGATCGCGTACATTAATAGGATGGGCAGTGTACAGTACCCGGTTTTAAATAATTTATCCCGGTTGTTGTGGCAGTGGTGTGAGGCGCGAAATATATTTATTTTTGCCTCTTATATTAAGTCTAAGGACAATTCAATTGCTGATGCAGAATCTCAAATTCAATTGGCAAAAGAGACGGAATGGGAACTTAGCAATATTGCTTTTCAACAGATTGTTTCAAAATTTGATCAGCCTAATATTGACTTATTTGCTACAGGAAAAAATACGAAATGCAAATATTTTGTATCATGGTTGGGAGATACCGAGTGTGTTACCATAGATGCGTTTACTATGGACTGGAATAAACTATTTTTTTTATGCGTTCCCTCCTTTTTCTTTAGTTCTGAAGGTACTAGAAAAAATTAAGCTAGATAGGGCTAGAGGAATTGTAATTGTACCACTCTGGACCTCTCAACCATGGTACCCATTATTTTGTTCCATGTTAGAACAAGACCCTATTATATTTACCCCTTATCGTGGTTTACTTTCTTTCAGCGGGGCGCCACATCCACTGTGGAACAAACTTTCCCTGGTGGCAGGAATCTTATCCTGGAGGCACTGAGGTTAGGTGGTGTTCCAGATGATTCCTTAGAAATTTGTTTAGCCTCTATAACAACTTCCACTATTCAACAGTACAATGTTGGGCTTAAACTCTGGTGGCAGTTTAGGAAAGATAAGAATCTGGATATATTTGTAGCCTCTGTTCCAGAAATTCTAAAATTTCTTACTGTTCAGTTTAAAAGAGGCGCTTCTTGCAGTTGTTTAAATTCTTACAGAGCTTCGCTGTCCCAAATATTAGGACCAACTCTAACAAATGATTTTAGGATTAAGAGATTTTTTAAAGGGGCTTACAGCTTAAGACCAGTTCTTCCTAAGTATAGTCACACATGGGATCCATCCATAGTGTTAGATTATTTAAGAAAAATTTCAGATAAAAATATGTCATTGGAAGTTTTGACTTATAAATTAGTAGCGCTTTTAGCATTGGCAACCGGTCAGAGGGTTCAGACTCTTGCAAACATTGATATTAATAACATAGTAAGGGGTAATAAGCAGATCGAAATAGACATACCAAATAAATTAAAGACTTCAGGTAGAAATAGGATTCAACCTACCTTAGTTTTACCCTTTTATACCATAGAAAACCGTATTTGTCCTTCTAGAACTCTCTTAAGCTATTTGCAAAAAACGGAAGAGATACGGGGAAAAAATACCTACCTTTTTATTACATTTAAAAAACCGTATCGTAACGCTACTTCGCAAACACTAGGGAGGTGGTTAAAGACAGTTCTTAAAAATAGCGGGTTGAATACCAGTCAGTTTACAGCGCATAGCACACGCCATGCTTCAACGTCCGCTCTTACGATACGATTAGGTTAGCTGCTGGCTGGACAGAAAAATCTAATACATTTGCGCGGTTTTACAACCGGCCTATTAAAGAAGCTAACAATTTCGCTGTTTCTGTTTTAAAGGCTAAATATGTATGCTAACTTTCGTAGAGTTTATAGTAAGCTAGCTATGATTTCGTTTTAATTTTTTGTTTGTATTAATTATGTAGTTTACTTTAATGTTCATCTTTCCTTCTGTTTTACTTACTGAATGTTTCTTAAGAATGTTTATTAATATAAGAATTGGAAGTTCTGGGTTTTTTCCTTTTTGCTGCAACTTGCTTTAAACAGCTACCTGGTGATCTTATTTACGAGACGAGACCGTAATATAATTAACAGATCAAACGAACTTACCTGAAGTGAAGTTCGATCTGGATTATATAAGGTCTCGTTGAAGTAAATAAGTCCCTCCCAACCCCTTTTTTCCCATTTTGTTGCACCAAAAATATAGCTTTAAAGAAGACTGAAGTATAGGAATGCAGAGGGTCGTGCGGGGTGCACCGGGGATGGTTTGTTTGTTTTGCTTTGAAGTTGTGTGAGACTCAGGGACTCTCGAAGATACTACCTGGTGATCTTATTTACTTCAACGAGACCTTATATAATCCAGATCGAACTTCACTTCAGGTAAGTTCGTTTGATCTGTTAATTATATGAGTGCGAGAGAGAACGTTTCGAAAAGCACACATTGTTTGTTTAAAGTTCAAAATTTGTACACCGTAGAATCGTAGGTGGTGCTAGTAGCTGAGCGATTCCTTGAGTGATAACAAATACTCAATTTAAACGTATGTTCCACAATAATTAATATTGTCTTTTAATTGCATCCATTAAGTTAAGTAAGTTAATTTGAAGTGTTGTGACAGTTGTAAAATTTACCAAAAAGTAAGTTAATTTCAGTTATTAATAAGTTCTAAAAATAAGTCTGTATAAGTTAAGGTGCCAAAACATCCACATTCTCTTAAATCTTCAATTTAGCTTTAATTAGTATTTTATTTTTTATTTAGACATGAACCTGAAAGAAATAAATGCTTCTTGCCTTTTAGAAGTAGAAGATAACAAGCCAGCCCTGAAGATCTATGAACTGGAGATAGGTGTCAAACATCCTATTCTATCAGCAAGGATTACACAAAGCAAATACGGAGCGAGTGTCCTCGTAGAACTAAGCGATAACGTGGTCTTCCTCCCAAAACGAGTAACCAAAGCCTTAGAAGGGAACCTTGAGGAGCTGGTAGATGGCAAATACTCCTTGGTCTTCAAGGGGCAAAAAGATATAGGGCAACCAAACCCCATATCATTGTTTGAATTAATGGAGACAGAATAAAGAAAATAGGCTACGAGAGAGAAAGAGAGAGGTAAAGTTTTATTGAATTTAATATTTTATCTTTTACGTATTTAATTATTAATACTGTGGCACTGAGTTATATTTTTTATGAATTTAACCAATGAAACTATGAAGAAAAATCTTAAAAGTAGTGAAGGTAGTAAAGTTTTTTCCCATTAAATTGATTATAAATTTTTCTTTTCACAATAGTTACAATACCTCACCGGCAGCAGCAATATTTAACTTCCCAACACACCTATAAGCCAGCACTGAAGATCTACGAGTTGGAGATCAGTGTCAAACATCTATCAGCAAGGATTACCCAAAGCAAACCAGAAAAATCATCTTTATCAACTTCCTAGCAGTCCTCTTAGGACCGCCGAAAAAACTGAACAAAATAGTTTAGGAAAGGCAAGTCTTATTTATATTATATTTCATTTCCTTTTTTACGTTTTTAATTAAGATTTTGGAATTGATTTTTATTTAACATGGATTTAACCAACGAAACTATTAAAAAATCTGAAGAGTTGATTAGGTTGTTTTGTAAATTGAGAAAAAAATATTTTGATGACAAATTTACTATAAGAGATAAGAATATTTGGGTAAAAAAAATAAATCGTCAGATTAATTGTAGCAATAAAATAATTAATAAGGAACGCTTATCGATTGGAATTCGAAGAAATATTCAAAAAAACATATCCAATCTTACCGCTGTTAAAAAGTTAATTTGTAATTCGCATGTTGGGATGGGACTTGTAAATTCAAACAAGAATAGGGTTAAATGGGAAAATGTTATTTCTTGTTTTGCCGGAAGAGTTAAAACAGGTATAATCATTAATTTACTGCATAAGGACATTGACCAATTTTTATCAGATTCTTTTATTTTATTTTAAAAAAAAATAAAAACCGTTTTAAAAAATATTTATTCTGTAGTTAAAGTAAATACAAATTTTTGTGGTGAATTCATAAAAAAATCTGGAGAAAATGATGTTATTGATTTTAAATATTTTAGTACAAAAAATGAAATAATCGACATAGGTACAGATTTAAATCAATGGTTTTTAAAAAATGTGCGTGATAAAATATTAAATAAACTTTCTGACTTTCAAGAACGTGACTCAGGATTTGCTTTACGTAGGATCATTATTTAGAAATTAATATAAATAAATTTGAAATGGGTAATGGTTCATCTTTCATCGAGCTGCCAGCATCAATCTTAAACAAAAAGGCTTGTATTAACATTAAAAATAATGATAATGCATGTTTCTATTGGTCCATAGTAAGCGCTCTTTATCCCAGTAGTTCTAATAAAAACAGTACTCGTTCTTATCCAGCTTTTAGTGATGTTCTAAATACAGAAGATTTACAATCACCTTTACAGCTAAATCAAATTTCAAAATTTGAAATGATGAATAAAAATAAAAATATTTCAGTTAACGTGTATGCTTTAGAATTAAAAGGTTCTAATTACATTGTTGTTCCAGTTAGATTAACCGAAAACAAACTAAAAAATCATGTCAATTTGCTCTTAATACAAAATGTATATTTTCCAAGACTGGATGATTATGAAGCACTCCCGATAGATACCGAAAATATTGAAATTAAATATCATTATTGTTGGATTAAAACCCTTTCTCGTCTTTTATCTTTACAACTTAATAAAAATAGCCATAAAAAATTTATATGTGATAGATGCTTGAATTACTTTTCATCTCAAACTAAATTAACTAATCATGAAATTCTTTGCTCAAAATTAAATAATTATAAAATAACTTTTCCTAAGTACACTCATGTTTATTTTAAAAATTACACTTACAAACAAACCACCCCATTCATAATTTATGCAGATTTTGAAAGTCAACTGATACCAATTCATGATGAAATATCTATCTTAACAAGAAAGTATCAAAAACATGTAGCTTTTAGTGCAGGATATTATCTAAAATGTTCCTATGACGATTCCATCTCGTTTTTTAGTAGTTACCGGGGGGAAGATTGTATGAATTGGTTCATATCTGAAATGATTGAATTTATCACAACTAATTAGTTCAAAAATAAAAACTATCGTACCACTTATAGAAAACCCCAATTTATGTGATGAGACACACTGTCATATATGTGAATGTGCGTTTACATTCAATGATATAATTGTACGAGATCATGATCATTTTACTGGGAAAATAAGAGGACTCGCACACCAAAGTTGCAATTTAAATTTTCGAAAATCATTTGTTGTTCTAATTGTTTTTCATAATCTTTCTGGGTATGACTCACATTTTATTATTAGGGATCTTGTGAAAAGAGGAAATGTTAGCGTTCTTCCCACTAATAAAGAAAGGTATATATCCTTTACTCACTTTGTTGACAGTACTAACATAAAATTTAGATACATTGATTCTTTAAGATTTATGGGTACTTCATTGGATGAGCTGGTATCAACTATATCAAAAGATGATCTAAAAATATTGAAAAAAGAGTTTTCAAATTTAAGTGATAATAACTTTGAACTGTTAACTCAAAAAGGGGTTATTATATAGATGATTTAGAAAAATTGGATGAAACATCACTTCCTTCAATTGAAAAGTTTTATAATAAATTAGATGACACGCATATGGATGAGCGGAAATATCAACATGCTCAAAATATTTGGAATGCATTTGAAATTAAAAATTTAGGTACCTATTCAGACTTATATCTAAAGACTGATGTACTACTTTTAGCGGATGTATTCGAAAATTTTAGAAAAAATTGCATTTTGTCACACGGTTTGGATCCAGCATGGTACCACAGTATGCCAGGATATACCTGGGATTGCATGCTCAAATTTTGTAAATGTAAATTAGAATTGTTACATGATATTGATCAAATAATGTTTTTTGAGCAGGGTATTCGAGGTGGAATTTCTGTATGCGTTAACCGCCATTCAACTGCTAATAATAGGTATATGCCTAATTTTGATCCATCTAAATCATCTAAATACGTTCTTTACCTAGATGTAAATAACCTGTATGGTAAAGCCATGACAGATTATCTTCTCTACGGAGGTTTTGAATGGATGAATATGTCAGATATTATGAATTTTGATGTTTTGACAGTTTCAGATGATTCACCCATAGGGTTCATTTTACAAGTAGATCTAGAATATCCAGAATCACTTCATAATTTTCATAAAGATTTTCCATTTTGTTCTGAATCTCGAATACCTCCCCATTCTAAGTTACCGAAATTAATGACAACCCTATATAATAAAGAGAAATATATATTACATTATCGAACGTTAAAACAAGCACTATCGCACGGATTAATTTTAATGAAAATACATAAAATTTTAAAGTTTAAGCAATCGGCATGGTTAAAACCTTATATCGAATTAAACAATCAATTAAGAACTATGGCTACAACAACATTTCTTAAAAACTTATATAAATTGTTCAATAATGCTGTGTTTGGGAAAACGATGGAAAATATCAGAAAACACAGAGTTATTAAGTTTGTCTCATCATGGGAGGGACGTTATGGAGCTAAAAATCTTATATCAAGTCATAGATTTCACAGTAGAACCGTTTATGATGAAACAAATAATATTATGGCCATTGAACTAAAAAAAAATGAATTATTATTTAATAAACCACTTTATGTAGGTATGTCAATTCTAGACATCTCAAAATTAACTATGTATGAATTTCATTATGATTACATGCTTCCCAAAATGGGGCAAGACAATTGCAAACTTATGTATACAGACACAGATAGTTTTATTTATGAGTTAACATGTAACGATGTTTATAAAGAAGTTATAAAATCTGATTTAGAAAAATTTGATACCTCTGACTATCCTGTTGACAACTTATATGACATTCCACAAGTGAACAAAAAAGTTCTTGGTTTAATGAAAGATGAAACTAATGGATCAATTATTACCCATTTTGTTGGTTTAAAATCAAAAATGTATAGCTACAAAGTTCAAGGAGGAAAAGTGGTTAAAAAGTCTAAAGGGATAAAATATAAAATTGTTGAAAATAAATTGACGTATAACGATTATTTAGATTGTTTAAAAAAATTTAAGAAACTAACCACATCTCAACGCTGTATACGTTCCTATGATCACGATGTATTTAGTATCGATCAAACAAAAGTTGCTCTAAGTCCTTTTGATGATAAACGTTATCTTTTGCCAAATACTTATGATACTCTCCCTTGGGGTCATTTTAACGTTAATTGATTTGATATGTTTTTTTATTGCAGATGAATATCACTGAGGTTGAATCGCTAAGTGAACAATGTATTAAAACCATTTGTGAAAATACTAAAAATATTGCCGAATTTCTGTACTTGTCACCACTACCTTGGAGTGTAACAAAGCAATAAAAAAATATTCTAAATATAGATGGGATTATCTTAATAAAATAGCTCTAAATGATCAGTCTAGACATCTTAAATGCCTTGAATTTATACATTGTGATAAAGTCATCCCACTTTCACTAAGAAATGCGGTCCTTGCTACGACCGGTTGGGAATGGGATATTTTTGAAGAAGGACGATACTGCATCTGGAAAAACTCTTATAGCATAGAACGGTTCAATTTACTTGTTTGCAAATCCTGTTATGACATATTAAAGATCGCGCAAAAATATCTTAAAAAAAGTATGCTAATAGTAAATGATCATTACCATGACAGCCGTGCTACTGATGATATAATAAATGACTTATACCAAAACAAGTTTTTTTGGTGCCAAAGTTGCTATTCTGAAGTGTTATTTGAGTTAAAGGATCAAGATAGTTGTAATTTAGCTTTACATCCAAATGTAGTTCCATCATCAAAAATAGTTCGTTTTAGGGGTCCGTATGATAGTGACACTGACATTGATCATGTCCATTATGATTGGTAACCAGTCAATTCCATAACCTTTAAATAATTTAATTAAGCAAAGTATTAGCAATAGAATTTATAACTGTCATGGTAAATTACGTTTGCATTTGAGTGTTTTTTAGTTTGTATATGCAAGATATTATTATTAATTAATTAAGTCTGATTTTGTTCTTTTTGTATTTATGTTTTTATTATGTTTTTATGTAAAAAATATATTGAATTTTAGAATAGGTTATGTATGTATATACAGTTTTAAAAAATCTATATTTCACCCTCTCTCTCTCTCTCTCTGTATCCATTTTTTTATATTATGACTTTACTTATATAAATAAAAACAAATGTTATTATTCTATTTTAGAGTTTTAATTTTCAACTAAATATTCATCCCTAAACATCCAACATATTTATTACAATTACATTATTTATAATATTGTTTATTCAGATAGTTTTGCTTTGAATTTTTATTATTTCTCCTACACGTTGTCATTCTTTATATTTATCTCTTTGTTCTTGCAACAGTTCTCATCTTTCCAAACAAGAATTAAGGGTTGCAAATATTTTCTTTCCACTTTTTCTTTGTGCTTCTAAATCTATCTGTCATTGGTTTAAATTACAGCCAATTAAGTAAATGTCGTTAGTTAAACTTGTAATATTACTTTGTAAATTTCCTTTAGAGGTGCGTAAACGTCTGAGAAAGAACACGTCATTTTCTTCTAATATACATTTTATTGGATATCATTTAATACATTATTTCTATAAAAATACAAATATTCATTAATTCTTTTTATAACGAGTAATCTAATCTGCTCCCCTTACAGAGGTGGCAGTCCGTCTTTACGGATATAGACAGATTTAAATATAGCAGCTCTTCAAAAATGTCAACCACAACTATAACAACAAGAAAGCCATGTACTAGAGTAGTAACCACTTCTAGACCAAAGGAACCATACGAAAATGTTAAAAACAACAATTGTTATTTATGCTATGGGAAACTTAATTTGAGTGGACTGTGGCTGTCAAAAGACTGTATTTGTTCACATGTGAAGTGTCACCAGGAAAAAGCAACTCGTCTACAGCAATACATTCAAAAAGGATACCACCATTAAGAAATACCTTTTAGTACAATCTAGTTAGTAGTAAGTTTGTTGTTTTATTTTTATTTCTTTAAACGAGATGTGTCTGATAACCGTACCTCATATGTATAATATATTTTTTTTCTTTCTCAGAAATCATGAATACACAACAACAACAACAACAACAAGCTTCCAACAACCACCTCTACCAATGTGTGGAGACCATTACCATTACCATGACAGCCGTGCTACTGATGATATAATAAATGACTTATACCAAAACAAGTTTTTTTGGTGCCAAAGTTGCTATTCTGAAGTGTTATTTGAGTTAAAGGATCAAGATAGTTGTAATTTAGCTTTACATCCAAATGTAGTTCCATCATCAAAAATAGTTCGTTTTAGGGGTCCGTATGATAGTGACACTGACATTGATCATGTCCATTATGATTGGTAACCAGTCAATTCCATAACCTTAATTAAATAATTTAATTAAGCAAAGTATTAGCAATAGAATTTATAACTGTCATGGTAAATTACCTTTGCATTTGAGTGTTTTTTAGTTTGTATATGCAAGATATTTTAATTAATTAAGTCTAATTTTGTTCTTTTTGTATTTATGTTTTTATTATGTTTTTATGTAAAAAATATATTGAATTTTAGAATAGGTTATGTATGTATATACCGTTTTAAAAAATCTATATTTCACCCTCTCTCTCTCTCTCTCTGTAACCATTTTTTTATATTATGACTTTACTTATATAAATAAAAACAAATGTTATTATTCTATTTTAGAGTTTTATTTTTCAGCTAAATATTCATCCCTAAACATCCAACATATTTATTACAATTACATTATTTATAATATTGTTTATTCAGATAGTTTTGCTTTGAATTTTTACTATTTCTCCTACACGTTGTCATTCTTTATATTTATCTCTTTGTTCTTGCAACAGTTCTCATCTTTCCAAACAAGAATTAAGGGTTGCAAATATTTTCTTTCCACTTTTTCTTTGTGCTTCTAAATCTATCTGTCATTGGTTTAAATTACATCCAATTAAGTAAATCTCGTTAGTTGAACTTGTAATATTACTTTGTAAATTTCCTTTAGAGGTGCGTAAACGACTGAAAAAGAACACGTAATTTTCTTCTATATACATTTTATTGGATATCATTTAATACATTATTTCTATAAAAATACAAATATTCATTAAAAGCCTTTAATAATAATACATTTCCATCTTTACAGAAACCATACAATAACGGCATTAATTCTAATTTTAGAATAGGTATAGTAGTTGTGGTAATAGAATTTATGGTATTTATTATATTATAATAAAATGCGTTAAAATTCAACCCTTCCAATAAAGACACTTGATGTTTAATCAATTTCAAATTAAAATCTAAAAGTGCGAGAATATCTTCTTCACATAAATAAAAATTAACTCCATGTTTTGAAACTTCGAGCACTTTAACACCCCCATTTTCAAATGACATTTGTGTAACTTTTGCAAAATCACTACACATATATGGAACATAATCTGAAGTAGTTGATAAATCGTGGAAAAATTCTCCAACTTTCTGCTCAGATAATTCTATAAATATCTTCCATTCATCGCTACTGAATGATATGGTACCGGACTTATATGGATGAGATAAAGTAATGACTGGACTGAACGACCTGGCTGGACTTAAACCACATCCTACTTGAAAATTGATGTTGACCAGATACGTTGAATATAATAAATAGTATTTCTCCATTGCAGCTGCATTCTCAAAATTGTTTAAACATTCATCGAGTTTTTCACTATAACTTTCTAATGACATCATCTCTTACTCACTCACGATTGCAAAACCGGATACTAAATAAACCCTTCTTTGTAAATTCAACAAGCACATACTTTTATAAATTTAGACATGCGCAAACCTGTTTAAACTTGTCGAAACTTGATAGGATGTTTTAAACAAGATCATTTACCTTATCAACCCAACTGTTATGAGTGTTTAGGAGGTGTAACATATACCCTATCCTTTACGTAGCCCCATAGAAAAAAATCTAACGGGGTAAGATCACAAGACCTTGGTGGCCATGCAACAAAACCGCCGCGGCCAATCCATCTTTGAGGATAGTGCTGATCCAAATATTCTCTCGCTTCACGATAAAAGTGGGAGGGAGCACCATCTTGTTGGAGCCACATATTTTGCCGTTCATCTAAATCTACTTCTGTTAATAGCCTTGGCAACTGCTGTTGCAAAAAAACTAAATAAGTACGTCCGTTTAATGGTTCATTAAAAAAATATGGACCTATAATTCTGTTGTGGAGTATGCCGCACCACACATTAACCGACCAATGGTTTTGGTGTTGGACCTCACGGACCCAGTGTGGGTTCTCCGTTGCATAGTAATGCATATTGTGTCTATTGACAGTACCATTACTTCTAAATGTAGCCTCATCTGAATACATTATACGGTTTAAAAAGTTTTGGTTAAATTCAATTTGGGCACGTAACCATTGGCAGTAAGTTACGCGCCTTTGAAAATCGTCGCCGTGAAGTTCTTGATGTAACTCAATATGATAAGGGTGGTATTTATATTTGCGTGTTGTTCTATTTGCCGTTGATTGTGAGGTATCACACATGGAAGCTAATGTATGGCTACTAACTGGGGGGTTCTCCTGAACTAGTAACAGTATTTCGAGTTCTTTTTCATCATTAGTAGCTATTCTATTAACAACTTTACGTTTAGATTTTTCCACACTGCCGGTTGAATCGAATCGTTCCATTAAATTATGAAAACACCGAGGACTGGGTGTTCGCCGCTCTGGATATTTCATCTTGTATAATCTTTCGGCGAAAAGACTATTTCTATCTGCCTCGCCCAAAACATAAATCATATCAATTAATTCATTTTTCGAAAAATTCATTTTTCAAGAAAAGTAACTGGATAATAAACTTTACAGTTGAAACCCTTGACTTTGAAACCGATCTAATTATGATTCTTGATGTTATGCACTGATTAAAGTGACATTTACATTTTTCAATTTGTTTTCCATGGCTACCTCGTTCGATTGACAAATTATTTAAAATGGTAAAAACCAGAAAAACCAAAATAGTTCGAAAACCATTAGAGATAGGAATTGGATACTTCCTACAAAAGTTGAAGAATATTATACTAGCTATAAGATGGCATAAAAATATACAGGGTGTTCCATTTGAAAATGTTGAGAAAAATGATTTTGAAATGTTTCGTTTTTGGAACCTTATTATGAACACACTGTATAAAATTCATAAACACTATTAATTGCATAGTATCTCTAGACCCCGTGTTATAAACCTCACCCAATCCTGTGGTTAAAAAAATAATTTTAGAATGTTTTTCTGATTTTTCTTTACTGGACTACAAAACTTTTTTTCTTTAGTTTTTAATTTATTGCTCTTAAACTACCCAAGCAAATTAAATAATATTTTAGATATTTATAGAGGGCACTAATACGAACCTAAATATACAATAAAATACTGGGTGTCCCATTTAAAAAAATACAACTTTCTGCCACCCTACTTTTTGAACGCACCCTGTATAATTGAAAATATTTTTAAAATACCATACCTCAACACAATAGCTCATTATCGACAAATCTTATCTTCAATGCATAAACTTACTCCGCGCAATCGTTGACTAACCCTGTACAACCGGGACTCTGCTTGACACCATGCTTCAGAGAATTTCACGAATTGACCTTTGAATTTTTTGTTTTACTTTTGTTCTTATACTTTAATTTAGGTTCAGTTATCGAAACTAGTTGCTTATTATGTTATCTAGCCTATATTTAATCAGTCTGTCTCTTTCCTATTCAAGATACTAAAGTTATTTATTGCCTTTTCAAATGGTAAAACGCGGCTAGCGTTGTTGACATATGACTTTATTTTTGTTGCTTTGTGCCACCAACGCGTTTGTTTTTTCTTATATAAAGTTCAACTTAGGTACATGATAATTTATAAACTACGAATAGATTTTTCGATTTAAGAAGAAATTGTGAAAAAAACCATTGGCACCAGGTAAGGCCGCGTTTTATTCGTCGGCAGTGAATGTGTTAAGCAAAAAATTGTTACTGTATGAATGACCGCGTTCAATCAAATATCAAATCTCGAACAAAAAAGTTAAACGATTCAGAAAAAAAAAATTCTGGGACCTCAGCTCCATCTCCTGATAAAAGAGGTCATCATGACATAAGACCACATAGAATTTCCGATGCAGTTATTTATGCTATTAAAGTACGGGGACAAATATAATGTGCACCAAATTAAACCATAGCGCTGTCCGCAAAAAAATTTAGTAAACATCAAAAAATCTTAATGGAACCCAAATAATTAACACCACTAAAATAGCTATATTGAGGTTTGTTTTATCATTGCTTACATTTTTAATTATATGTCTACCGATTTTACTAAATGTTTACCAAATTTAGAACGCTTAAGTTACGCGTCCGTGCTGTACATAATAAATATTCGCGCTATCCATTTATGTGTAGTGTTCCTCGAAAAACTACTTGTGCGTCAAATTCATTCTGTTACTTCAAAAATGAAATATGTCTCGCGCATGTCTCCTCCAGACAAACTTTTTGCAGGCTTCAGCTTGCAGCCGCAGACGGTGCTTTTACTTTGTACAGTGTGTGTAACCAGTGTATTTCCATATAATAAACCAAATTGGCCGATGGCAGTTTACCGGGGCGAGTAGTGTTCCACATGAAGTTCCGCTGTTTCGTTCTTCTTCGGAGTCGGAGGGACAAGCTGACACGGTACAGCCTAAAAGACGGCGCAGGTAAGGTAGGATTTGATGTTTTGCGAGAAAATTTTCGAATATTAAAAGTGCCGAAGAATTTATTACAAATGAAAAATTGTGGTCATTTCACAAATGCCATTGTACGGAAGAAGGTGTAAAGCGATATTATCGCTGTAATAAAGCCAAAAGTCGGGCAAGTCAATCTTCAGCTGCACTTTATTTATTGTTTGATGCATCTAGCGATCACATAATATTATTTCGAACTGAAAAAGGTCACGAAATCAAAATCGAAATATGAGTTGAGCAATGAGACAAAAAAAGAAATAGGCTAATTGTTCGAATTACGTTTTGTTGGGACCTGTATACCCTGTATATTCACATCCTATTTTTGCTATTTCTTTAAGCATAAAGCGATTCTTTATCAAGTATTATTTGACCTTATCAATCTTAATAGATTAACCTTTTTTATCTATCTTCCAAATTTCACACTTTATAGTTTTTCGTTATGGTTCAAAGCAAACTTTTACGGTTCAACACCGACTTACTTAATTGAATAACTTATTTTTCACTAAAAGTCACGTATGCTCTAAACTGAGCGATAACGAACTATATAAATAGTCAAATAGGACAAGATAAAGATGACACTCAAAACCTCTCTTCTGCTTAACAAACTTCTGTCCGTCTTTTCCCTATTTTATTTTGTATCAAGTAAAAACTACCTTTTGTACTTTAAAATTTTATATTAAATAAAATTTGAGTGAAAAAGTTTTGCTGCAAATAAGTGTTTTTCTGCTCCTACCACCATCGCTAACCCTTCCGTTCGGGGTCACGACATTTAATTGGCGCAATCGACGAGGATTTGGACCCTTTGTGCAGGCAGCCGAGGAAGATTACCCTTCGTTCAGCGAAGCGCTCTGATTGACAAATCGCGCCCACGCACCAAGGCTGAGTTTCACCTCGACGACCAAGAACCACCTGAGAGAAACCGACGAGAGTAAGATCCTTTTCCACCCTTTAACCTTTCTATTTTTCCTGTTTTTTTCAGTTATTTTATTTTTTACATAAGTTTGGGTGTCCACAAACTTCTTTTCTTTCTCTATATATTTTTATAGATTTTATATTTTTCATTTCTGAAGTTTGTTACTTTTTATATTTTCTGTGATTTTTATATTTTTATCTTTTTGCATATTTTTAATTATGTCAGATGACAATGCCTCAGTGTCAAGTCATGGCAGTAACAGTCATCATAATCATAATAATAATGATGATGATAACAATATAGCTGATACTACTGGTGACAACCTACCTAACTTAAACATTGCGGATATCTTACCATTAACATTTCTTTGTTCATTAATTTCAAAATCATTCGACGGAAATCGCAACGAACTATCGGAATTTATTTCAAATTGTGAAAACGCTTTTAAATTCGCACAACCTAACCAGAATGACGCTTTATTAGCCTTTATTATTTCAAAAATTACGGGCAGTGCAAAAGCACAAATGCGCGACAAATCTATATCTGTTTGGAAAAATCTTAAAAACCTCTTATTGCAACTTTATTCTGATAGAAAACACTATACTCAACTAATGGAAGAAAATAACTAAATACTATTCGACAATCATATAATGAAAATGTTCTCAGTTTTTACAATCGAATCGACAAAATACGTACAAGACTTTTAAACACTATTTTTTCAAAACCAGACTGAAATACAAGGACGTTCACAAATGATAAAAGAACTTTCACTTCAAAGATTTATTTTACATTCCAACCCAGATATATCTCGATTTCTTCGTAGTAAAGAACCTAAAACTTTATCGATGGCACTTAACGCCGCCCTTGAAGAGGAGCGTGCCTTATTAATACCTAAAATGACTAAAATGCATATACTTCTAAATTTTGTTCATACTGTAAAACCAAAGGTCATTTGATTAAGGATTGTTATAAAAAACGAAACGCAAATAAAAATGTTTTGGTCAATAAACCAACTAATCAATCTACAAATAATGTCTATCCTGGAACCTCAAATTTTCAAAATAATTATAATAGTAAATTTTGCAACTATTGCAAACGAAAAGGTCATATATTATCAGAATGTTTCAAAAGAAAAAGAGACAACAATAAAATTTTTTATTCTAATCGCGAGCAAATGGACACTAACGTAAATGTTGTAAATACGGACAGTAATTTAAACTCCCAAGCCATACAAGAGGAAGTCGTCTCTTGCGAATGGATTTAAATAAAACCGACTATAATAACAATTTTAATAATCTAAATTCAAATCAAATATTAATAAATAATTTTGATGATAAAAACCCTTATCTTGATTATGAATATAATGGTCACTCCTTTCGATTTTTATTAGACACAGGTGCATCCGTATCCCTTATTCGAAATGATAAAGTTGATTACCTTTCAAAAAATTTAAATAGACTAGATAAAATTACTTTAAATGGAATAAATTCAAATGCTCCTATTGCCTCTATAGGAAGTTGTTACGTAAATTTAGAACTACAAAATAAACTATTACCAATAAAATTTTATATCATTTCCCCGAAAACGCAAAAAAATAATATTTCTTTTGACGGCATAATCGGAAATGATTTCTTATCAAGCCAAGGCGCAATAATTAATTTAAATCAATCTGAATTAATATTAAATTCTTTATCATCTCCACTTAAGATATTTACAAACATAGCTAAAGCAAAACAAAATTATTACGACTCTGACGGCTCATATTTACTGAAACCACGTTCTGAGACAGTCATTGAATTTGAAGTGATTAACGACATTAGTGAAGGAATAATTCCAGAAAAAGAATTACCTAAAGGTATTTATCTTGCAAAATCATTAGTAAAAGTTCATAACGGAAAAGCCATTACTACAATTTTAAATCCAAAAAATCAAACTTTCAAAATTAATAAATTACGTCTTAAATTAGAACCATTTGACGAATCTAACTCAAATATTTTTAGGACATTTATCCCTTCTAAGAATTTATCAGAAAGACTTAAAGTTTTGCATAATAATCTACGTTTAGATGATTTAAATATAGAAGAAAAACGTTCAATTTTAGATCTATGTGACACTTATAACGACATTTTTTATTTACCCAATGATCATTTAACATGTACTAACGTCTTAAAATACGAAATCAAACTAACCGATCCATCACCAATAGCTACTAAAATATATAGATTCCCAGAAATTCATAAAAAAGAATTAGAACAACAAATGTTAAAATTAATAAAAAATAATATTATTCGTGAATCAGTTTCCCCTTATAATAGTCCACTCTGGATAGTCCCTAAAAAATTAGATGCCTCAGGCATACGCAAATGGCGCATAGTAGTAGACTACAGAAAATTAAATGACGTCACTGTATTTAATGCTACACCTTTACCTAACATAGAAGACATACTAGATCAATTAGGTCATTCAAAATATTTTTCAACACTAGACTTTGCATCAGGCTTTCACCAAATTTTAATGCACGAAAATTACATTCCTAAAACAGCTTTCTCAACCCCTTCTGGACATTATGAATATATTCGCATGCCTTTTGGATTAAAAAATGCTCCAAGTACTTTTCAAAGACTAATGAACACTGCTTTAACCGGACTTAACGGAATTCAATGTTTTGTTTATCTCGATGACATAGTAATTTTTGCAAATTCGATCGAAGATCATTCTTTAAAACTAAAAAATATTTTTGACAGACTACAAGTAAACCGACTTCTCCTACAACCGGATAAATGTGAGTTTATGAGAACCGAAGTCACTTATCTAGGTCATATAATTAGCGATAAAGGAATTTCTCCAAACACTGATAAAATTAAATGTATTGAACAATATCCAAGACCTATTACACAAAAACAAATAAAACAATTTTTGGGTTTAATGGGTTATTACCGACGATTTATAACAGACTTTTCAAAAATCGCGAAACCTCTTACGTCACTTTTAAAGAAAGATACCACATACTTATGGACAGACGAACATCAAAATTCATTTGAGTATTTTAAAAACGCCTTATCAAACAGTCCTATTTTACAATACCCAGATTATAATAAACAATTTATTTTAACAACAGATGCTTCTAATTATGCAATTGGTGCAATTTTATCTCAAGGTGAAATTAATAAAGATTTACCGATTTCATACGCTTCACGTACCTTAAATAAAGCTGAAACTAATTATTCAGTAACAGAAAAAGAATTACTTGCAATTGTTTGGGCAGTCAAACATTTCCGCCCTTATCTATATGGTAGAAAATTTATCATTTATACAGATCATCGACCCTTAATTTGGCTTTTTAACTGTAAAGACCCTAGTTCTCGCCTAATACGCTGGCGCTTAAGATTAGAAGAATACACCTACGAAATTAAATACAAACCAGGACGAGTAAATTCTAACGTTGACGCACTTTCTCGAAACCCCGTTTCGATTAATGTAATAAAAACTTGTTTCCCTGTGACTATTGAGACTTATGCAGATTTTATTAAATTTCATTATGAAAATAAAACATCCCTAATATTAAAATAATAAAAGATAATATTTTTACTAAATTTCCAAATGCATTAATCTTTTCAAAATACTTAGACGAAAACAACCCTTGTTCTGAATCTCTTTTATCTTTGTACGATTTAAATAGAATTAATCAAGATGAAATTAACCTTTATGATACTGTACCTTTACAAACAGACAATTCGAAACAAACATATTTATTGATAGCAAAATTAAATCACTTTGATAAACTAACTTACAACGATCTATTCTATTCTTTACAAAATTTAAGAACCATTTTATTAAAAAACAAACTAACGACTATTTTTCTTAAAAATCCCGTAGAAAGTCATAATAATTTAAAACAAGATATGTTTAATGAACTTATTGAATTTTTATTTTTAAAACATAAAATTGAAATAATTTTAATTAATAAACCTAAATTCCATCCCCCTAACCGCGACAAAATTTTAAAAATTTTCCAAGAAAACCATGAATCAACTATAGCTGGTCATTCCGGATTCCTTAGAACTTACCGTAAAATTAAAGAAAATTATAAATGTACTAACATGAAAGCTGACATTAAAAAACTTATAAAAAAATGTAAATCATGTCAACAGAATAAAGCTACTAAAAAAACTTTTGCTCCTATGAAAATCACTACAACTAGCGAACGCCCATTTCAACGTTTAGCTATTGACATAGTAGGCCCTTTGCCTATCACCGAAAATAATAATCGTTTTATTTTAACTATGGAAGATGATTTAACTAAATTTTCATACGCTATTTCCTTACCTAATCATGAATCTAAAATAATTGCTGAACAGCTATTAAAATTTATTTGTCTTTTTGGCATACCTGAAACAATTTTATCCGATCAAGGAACAGACTTTACTTCTAATTTAATAAAAGATTTAAATAAACTTTTTAAAATAAAACAAGCCCTTATCACCCTCAAACAAACGGTGCTTTAGAACGTTCTCATTTAACACTAAAATAATACCTTAAACACTATATCAATTCACAACAAAACGATTGGGATGAATACGTATCATTAGCCATGTTTACTTACAACACACATTTTCATAAAGCAACTAATTTTACACCTTTTGAACTTGCCTTTGGTCATAAAGCTTACATACCTAATTCATTAACCTCGCAACCTGAATTTAAATACTCTTATGATGATTACTATTCAAATCTTAAATTAAAATTAAATAAAAGTTTTGAAATAGCTCGAGAAAATATATATAAATCTAAAAATTCTTCAAAAACTTATTACGATCAAAAAATTAATCAAAATACTTACAAAGAAGGTGATTTAGTATTTTTACAAAATACATTTATTAAACAAGGTTTAAATAAAAAACTTTCACCACTTTTTAAAGGACCCTTTAAAATATTAAAAGTATATTCTAATCAGACTGTTAAATTACTCTTAAATAATAATAAAACAGCTGTTTATCATCACAATTTATTGAAACCATTCTTTGCAGATACATAATGCTGATAACAACAGTAATTGTGTGTGGTATTCCTTACCCTTACCTGTTCTTAGATTATAAAATCTGATATTCAACCTTACCAAATTCAACAATTTAATGACAAATCAGGTATCTTTTACCATCAACTAGGACAATCTCGCATTTCTTACGATAAATTCACTTTACTATCATTTATTAATATTAGCATATACGATTAAAATTAAAACTAACTAATACAATATATCAAACATCTTTACCTTTATGTAAAAATTATCGAAAATTCTCTAATGCAACTAGAACCAAGAAAATTGAATATTCTTGTAACGAAACATTAACCTTAATTTCCAATAATTTTAAACTCTTAGATGAAAAATTTGATTCTATTTGTCATTTAACAGGACATAATTTAGACATTATCTCTAGATCGAGACGGGGATTATTTAACGGTGTCTCTTATGCAATTAAATGGTTATTCGGAACTCCTGATGCAGACGATGCAAAATTTTATACCGATGCCATTAATAATATTTCACAACAAAATCATGATATGCACATGTTAATGAAACAACAAGTTCATATTCTTTCTGATGCGATATCTGAATATAATAAAACGGCTCAAGCCTTAATCTATAATCAAGATATTTTAAATAAAAATATTATATCTTTTAATAAATTCACACATTCTACCGCAAAGCGCATAAACTCTTTAACTTTCGCGCAAACTGTCACTAACCAAATAAGCCTGTTAACACAATTGATAAACGAATTAAAAGAAGAATTCGACGTTATCATCAGCAATGTTGTTTTCAAAACAAAATATTGTTCATCCGATAGTCATTACACCTCGCCATTTAAAAGAGGAACTCTTAAAGATAAAAATTACTTCAACACTAGAATTCCCTTTTGATTTAGATAAGCTTGAAAATGCTTATAAATTTATGGACATTAGTTCCTTATCAGTAATTTATTCAAATAAAATTTTAATCTTTGCCATAGACGTACCATTAGTAACAAAAAGTATTTTCAATATTTATAATTTTATTCCACTTCCTACACAATTCCTTAAGTCCTCAATATATTCTTACATAAATCCATCCTTTTCCTACTTACTGTTGAGCACCACAAGGAACTTCTACAGTGAGCTGACGGACTTATCCAATTGTATTCACGTTCCACCGCAAGACTACATTTGCAAACATGCAACCATTTACCTGGTTAAAGAACGACCTACCTGTGAATTGGATTTGAAAACACAACAATTACTAACTATTCCAAAAAGTTGTGATACAAAAGTAGTTAAAACCGAAGTTGAAATTTGGCATCCTTTGAAAAAAAAACCAATGGCTTTTTGTTGTTACCAACCCAGTTCTAGGAACAATCTATTGCGATTACATCAATCAAGCGATAGATATCACCATTCAAAATACTGGAATATTCACTTTGCAACCTCAATGCAAGTGTTATACCATGTCCACAATGCTGATTGCTACTTCAAACCAAACTTCCAACTACACTAATTATATACCTACCGTCGATATCACTATGGATGATTGTTGTTTAATTGAACAAGAATATCTTCGGAACGAAGAGATGGAATCAATCAAATTATCCAATATTAACCTAAACGACCTGAATCATGCGCAGAACAAACTGCATCAATTTGACGAAGAACTTCAAAAACGAATCGATGAACCTTTCAGTGGTTACCGATCCAAATGGTACAACACCCTTGGAGGAAGCCTTGCCCTAATTTTCTTCTTTCTCCTCATCCTTTGGTGTTGCTGCAAACAATGTCGCTGGTCTGTACTATCCTGGCTCAAACGACTCTTCACCCGTGGTCCATGTCAATATACCATATGTATCAACAGCCATAATTCCATGGAGAATAGTGAAGTCACTACCTACGATGTACCTCGCCAACGCAGAGTCCGTTTCATTCGAGAAGATGGTGTTACTAATCCAATTTATTCTAGGCCTCACATGCCATCACCTAAAGAAGAACGACCCATTCTCGAAGCCGATTCCATAGATCCCCACGACTATGATCATCTCGAATTTGAAGAAGTTGAATTAGACCCTTCGCCCAGACGAGTCACAAGGTCTCTTTCTAAAAAGATTTTTAAAATATGATTTGATTTTTATTAATTTTAATTATTACTGATACATAAATTTTATTTTTAGAATTCTAGGTTTATTTGAAGCCATTTTTGACATACAGTCATTTTTAAATATCTATACATATTTATTTTTGTTGCTCCATGCAATTTTATTTTTAATGCTTCTATTTTTAAATTGATCCTAAAGGTACACTTCTATGTGATACATCTTCTCTTTTTATAAATGCTCTTTGTAGCATATGATCAAGTTTAAATTGATCCTAAATGTACACTTCTATGTGATACATCTTCTCTTTTTATAAATGCTCTTTGTAGCATATGATCAAGTTTAAATTGATCCTAAATGTACACTTCTATGTGATACATCTTCTCTTTTTATAAATGCTCTTTGTTGCATATGATCAATTTCAAATTGATCCTAAATGCACACTCTGTATGTGTTGCATCTTTTTTAAATGCTCTTTGCAAACACACAATCAAGTCTAAATTGATCTTAAATGTACACTTCTATGTGATACATCTTTTTTAGATAAAATCTCTTTGTAACATATTATTAAAAACTTTAATTGATTTTTTGTCATACGTGCGCCGTAAGCGCCTCTTACGCGACCTCTTTTCGTGACCGTAAGTAGCTCTTTTCAAGCCTCTCGGAGACAGGGCTGTAATATACCTAGAAACAGGGCTGTAATGTTTTCATTACAGCCCTCTCGCGTTCACGCTGGAAGCACACACAAACACACGGGAGAGCGAGAAGCGCTATCGTCGCCCAGTGTTTACTATATTAAAATAGTTCGTTTGAACTATACACGTGTATAGCTCTGCGCGCAGACAAAGACGGCGCAGACAGGAACGAACCGGCTTGACTCGGCGCCCCGACATTCTAACGCGATTACGTGTGGTGGCCTTATTAATCGTCCTGCCCTGATCCTCTGTGTTTTGAAAAAAGAAAGCAAAGTGTTATTTCGACGATGAGTTGTTATCAAGAACTACTTCTAAGTGAAGAAGGGGCGAATGTCGCCGATATAGAGAAAGAAGCTGAATTGATTAAAGCCGGGTTGCTTCCTCAAATATCGAAGAGTCGATATGATCTCGCATATAAAAATTTCTGTCAGTGGAAAGTGAGCAATAAAATTCACGAAACAACGGAGAATGTCTTATTAGTGTATTTTCGCGAACTCGCGACGAAATATAAATCGTCAAGTCTGTGGTGCACGTATTCCATGTTGAAAATGACTCTACAAATAAATGAAAAAGTGGATATGCAAAAGTTTCTTCAACTTCAAGTTTTTCTGAAGAGAGCAGGCGAGGGATACGTCGCGAAGAAAGCTTCAGTATTTTCTGCAGGACAAATAAAGAAGTTTCTGGATACCGCGCCTGACCATGTTTATCTCGCAACAAAAGTGATTGTCGTGTTTGGAATAGCCGGCGCTTGTCGCAAAACAGAATTGGTAAAAGTGGCAGTGCGCGATGTAAAAAAAGAAGGCAACCTATTGATAGTCATGATTCCTGATACGAAGACAAAGCGGTCACGAAGATTCGTTATTGGGCCAGAATTTCTCGGAATAGTTGAGAAGTACATGTCACGACGCCCTCCATCTGCCCCGGCAGAAAGATTTTTTCTCAATTTCCAGAAAGGAAAGTGTACTGTCCAACCGATCGGCAGAAACAAAATCGCAAAGATGCCAAGAGATATAGCCACATTCTTGAATTTGCCAGAACCTGATGGCTATACATCACACAGCTTCCGAAGAAGTTCCGCGACACTCCTCGCCGATGCCGGTGCCGATCTGAGAACGATCAAACAACATGGCGGCTGGAAATCAGACAATGTAGCTCAAGGCTATATAGAAGATTCAGTGAACAACAAGAGAAAAATTGGAAAACTCATATCGAAAGATATAGTCAACGAGGCGCCGGCTCAAATCGTTCGTTCGATTTCTCCTTCATCCACCATCACATCAGCTGTCGAGACCATGGATTCAAGTTCGAGCTTGCTTCCCGCAAAGATATCGGCGGCTCGCCCTCTGATAGAATTTCACCGTCCACAACTCGAATCCAACGTAGTTGCGTCATCGGCAACCACAAACATAACCATAAAAGATGGCGATGTTTTGTCCCCGAATTCTCGTGATCCTCTAATTAATATTAATAATTGTAATAATGTAAATATTTACTACAGTAAATGATGTAATAAAAAAAAAAGGGGTTATAAATTATATTAATATTCAACGCAAAAAGCGTCAATTATTATATTCTTTCTTATGTTTTGTATTTTTCTATATTGATAAATATATATATTATTCTATGTTACGAGCAGCAGAGCACATCATATATATATATGTAGAACCTGTATCTGCTATGCAAATAAATCTGATATTTCTCATGTACTTGTTAGTATTCACTGGTATTATTGACTATAATATTGTTTGGTTTTCATTGTTTTGTTTGTTGTTTTTTATTAATGTGTTTTATTCTGTTTTTTCATTGAGTTTTAATTTTTGTTTTTTATTTGGGGGGGCTTCGCCTTCGGCTCGGGTCGGCAATCCCCGCTCTCGTCCGTAAAGGCCTTCTTACTGCCCTCGGTACGTAATGTACTATTAAATGCTAACTTTATATGCATCTCTTTTCAAATACACACTCTATATGTGTTACATTTATTTTACTTATGCACATTTTGTATATCGTCGGCTTCATATGAAAATGGCATAAGTCCACAATTTACCTAAATTGAGATTTTAACGCCATCTACTAGATCATCGTATTCTCTCTCGAATAAACTTGATAATTCACCCTTAAATTGCTAGATGTCTCTCTAGGGACGGAAATAAATACTTGCACAAGTCCAGTGCCGTCGAGATTAATATGAAAAAGGCATAAGTCCGCCATTTTAAACGACTGTTTGGTTAGGTTCCAACGGTTTTTAAATTAATAGTTAAAAATAGTGTTTTTAGTTAATTAGTAAGTGCAAAATTGTGAAATTATAAACGTAAGTACTACAATATTGCCTTATTTCATCAAAAAAGTATAAAATATGCCGTATTCTTATTATAAAATGCCTTTTAATACTAAGTAGGATTTATGCAACTTTCATTTTCATAGATTTTTAAAGTTCCGGTGGAGTTATGCCAATTTCATAATACCAGTTTCTATTTTTATCATAAAAAAATCTTATTTTAATTAACAAACTTGTTAAAACATACCTTATCTAGTTAGTCTTATGTTTTTCTAAGACTTTTAGAGGCAATAACCTATTTTAATTTTAATTAATATACTTTGCGCTCTATAAAGGTGTGAACAGATACGCGCTCCGCGCGGTGTTTGCGCGGCGGGCGCGCCTCATGTTCTCTAGATTAGTACGGTGGACGCGAGCCGCTCGCTTACGGTGACAAACATTGTGACCAGCAAACCATGCGCGCTGCGCGAAGTTCACGGCGCGCGTAGCTGTACACATCTTTATACAATAACGCTGCGCTGATTCTCTAAACAATTATTTTCTTATAGAATGAATCCTGAATCAAGAGGATTTAAAATACTTAGCAAAATATTGGTAAAACAAAATATTGCTAATGATTTACAAAATAAGACAACCAAGCTGGAAGGAAGTATGTTAAGCAACATTTCCCTGAACCCTATACCCTTAGCAGATGGTTCCGAACAATGTAAAATAATTAATTCCGAAAATTACGAATTGTCTCTTGCCATTGACAATCTTCAAAAAGAATGTACCAAAACCAGGGAACTTTTTGACTGCGAGGAATTTGGTAAAAACGTGACATGTATATCAGAAAATAATTTAGATGCATTATTTCCATTAGAAGAAAGTAAAGAAAAAATGGTCAATGAAATCGTAAATCTCGATGAGTATTGTCTTGAAGAAAAAACGTTTGCAACAGATGCTAATAAGGAACAGGATAACTTATTTAATGAAGATAATTCATATTTCGCTTGCGGTGTACCATCTACTTCCACTACCTTTAATATACATAATAATATAGAAAACGGAGAACGTGACAACAATAAAGATCTTAACGAAAGAGATATTCAAGACGAAAGGGGTGATATTGAAAATAAATGTTTGGACAAAGAATGGGTTGCAGATGAGGGCGATAATATTTCTGCTGAAGAGATTAATAATGAAGAAAGCAAGAAACGTAAAAGGAAAAAGGCTCGATTAAGTGACCGCTTGCAATGGGAATACAACAGCAATAAACAGAAAAGGCAAAAAGGTTTATGTTATATGGGAAGAAACCGTAATACATTTAGTATTCAAAAAAATGAAAGATGTATTAAACCAAGATGTTCATGTCAAGAGACCAAAAACGGTGTTATGCAATGCCATAAGCTTACCGAAGAAGAAAGAAATATTATTTTTAAAAACTTTTGGAGTTTATCTTGGGACGAGAAAAAGGTTTTCGTTAGAGGAAGGGCAGTTATACAAAACACTAAAAGAGCAAGAAACAGAAAATCTCAAGACCAGAGCCAAAGAACGTGTTCATATTCGTTTTTTATGGATAAAAAGTACGAACGAGTAAGAGTCTGTAAAACAATGTATTGTAATACATTCGGTGTATCACTTAGAACAATTTCTAATTGGTTACGTGAAGATAATACCAGTTTAAAGAATATTAATTCAAATGAAAATAACGAGGCCTTGATACAAAATTCCGCACTGACAAACACAAATTTAAATAAAACCCGTTCAAGTGGAATTGAGAAGAGATCAACTGTCAAGAATTTCCTAGATAGCCTACCAAAATTGGAATTATATATATGAAGATCCGAGCTCGGTCCCGTGCCTTGGCCTCCCGCGGAACCGCTTTGCTGCGAGGCCCGGAGAGTTTCGGCTTTCCGGTGTCCTCTTCGGCCGCTATTTAACGGTCAGCTCAGAACTGGCACGGACCGGGGGAATCCGACTGTCTAATTAAAACAAAGCATTGCGATGGTCTTAACGTGATGTTGACGCAATGTGATTTCTGCCCAGTGCTCTGAATGTCAAAGTGAAGAAATTCAATCAAGCGCGGGTAAACGGCGGGAGTAACTATGACTCTCTTAATACTATCTATCGTACCATACTTGAACTTACTCGGCGAGATTCGTTTAGTACCTTCGGGGAACTCGACGACCTGAGTCGCGTTTTCGAACGCATGAATTAGGCAGGTGTCCGGGACGGGCACTTGCCTTTTTTATGAGGTTTTCTTGGTGACGATGGCGGTGTGTTTTGAGCAAATCAATGTTACTCTAAAGCAGTAGGAGTTGCCAGTTTATTGCGTCGTCGAGTGGGGCAGGGGCTCTAGCGAAGTATCCCCTGTAGCCAGATTCTATGACGTGTCGGGCCGCTTGCGGTACTAGTATCTGAGATGAAGGCTCCTGCGACATGACAATTTATTCAAGGCATTACCGGGGCTGCTTGAGGTGTCGGACTTGGCCCATTCTTGGACCATTATCTAGTATCCGAGGCCCCGGTCTCCCATTGCATGTACCAACTCCACCTCCACGTGGTAACGCTGGACGCCCGCCTTCGCAGCGGGCTACCGACGGAGCTCTGGTTTCTCGGACCTTGCGGGTTGCCAGCCCTCTCGGTCTGTATCGAATTGGCCCAAACACAAAAAACCAAGCCTCGGAACAAACTACCCCTTCGACCTCAGTTGAGGGGATCCAATTCAAGGCGAGCACAGCCTTTAAGTGCAATATGTGTTCAGGAGAATACACCACCAAAACAGGTCTTGGTGTGCACAAGCGTCGTAAACATCCAGCCGAACTCGATGCCGAGCAGCTGCGGCCCAGCGTCAAACCACGTTGGTCAGACGAGGAATCGCAGATGCTGGCTAGGAAGGAAGCTACACTCTTCGTTCGTGGGCCACCTCGGTTCATGAACCTCGAACTAATGGAGTGCTTTTCAGGCAGGACGCTTGAATCTATCAAAAGTCAGCGGAGGAAGGCTTCCCACAAGGCACACGTTCTCGCCTTTGTGGAGGAGCTCAGAGATCAGGTGGTTGATCTTCCATCGACACCGCCTGCCTCAGCAAATTCCGAATCGGATGGAGAGGTTGTCGTCGAGCCGCTAGCCGGCCCTGCTTCTTCTTCTCAAAACTCCCAACCGGACCCGGATCCTGAAGATCAGGAACCGGGCAACAACGGGACATCTGACGAGGATGCCTTGCACGACCCGTTTCTAATGCACGCAAACTCTATCGACTTGTCTAGTATCGTCGATTTTAATGTCGAAATGTTAGCTGCGATCCTTCGGAACGCCGTTTCCAACGGCCAGTATCTCACTCTAAGAGAACTGGGCCTATATTTTAACTCTATTTTTCCGCCACAAGCTGTGGTCGACCCAAAGCCAAGGGCGCGGAGGGTACTTCCCACGAACCGACGAAAGCTGCGTCGAATGGAGTACGCTATTGTGCAGGGCAATTGGCGTAAACATCAAGGCCGTTGTGCCAAGTCGATCCTAGATGGGCCCGTCGAAGCCACTACTCCTCCCAGGGAGGTCATGGAGCCATTCTGGCGCCAGGTGATGGAAGCACCGAACGTGCTTTCGCCACCACACGACTTTTCCCTTGGGCAGGATGTGCGGTCGGTATGGATACCCGTCACGGTTGACGAGTTGTTGGATCATAAACCGGGGCCAGACGGAATCACGGCAAGGCAAATTAGATCTATGCCTGACAAACTTCTTGTCATCGCCTTCAACATAATTCTATGGGCACAAAATCTCCCACCTTCACTTAGGGAGTCCCGCACAACATTCATTCCTAAAAAGTCGGGCGCGTCAGAGCCCCAAGACTTCAGGCCGATAACCGTTCCATCGGTTATTGTGAGAATTCTTCATTCAATATTAGCAACACGCATACGAAAAGCTGTTTCCTTTGATGCACGGCAACGTGCGTTCTTACCAACGGATGGTTGCGCAGACAACACCGTCCTTCTCGACCTGGTGATAAAACACCAATATCAAAAATTCTCTAAGGCGCACATCGCAATTCTCGATGTAGCGAAGGCGTTCGACTCTGTAAGTCATCTGGCGATTGCGAACACTCTGCAGTCGTACGGATTTCCTAAGGGTTTCGTTCAATACGTTACGAGCGTCTATCGAGAAGGGAGAACTTCTTTCAAGGGCGATGGCTGGTTCATTCACAACGTCCGGCCGGCTCGTGGTGTCAAACAAGGGGACCCAATGTCCCCCTGCCTCTTCAACCTTATCATTGATAGGTTGCTTCGCGCTCTTCCTGAGCATCTTGGTGTCCGTATAGACGAAGCCATTCTTAACGCAATTGCGTTTGCCGACGATATGGTCTTGCTGGCAACAACACCTGCCGGGTTACAAGAACTCTTGGACCTAGTGGTCGCATACTTAGCATCTTGCGGGATGTCTTTAAATCCTGCGAAGTGCATGTCGCTTTCACTAAGAGGTCAACCAAAGCAGAAGACCCTTGTCGTCGAGCACCGTCACTTCAACATCGACGGTCAGCAATTTCCGTTCATCGAGAGAGGAGACTCTTGGAAGTATCTCGGTATTACCTTCGATTCAAGGGGCCGAACCCGCTTTCACGCGGACGAGGCCGTATCACCCTTTCTAGATCGAATCACGAAGGCTCCACTCAAACCGCAACAGCGCCTTCACATTTTGCGCTGCTACCTGCTTCCCAGGTTGTTCCACAGACTTACACTAGGTGGCGTCACAATGGGCGTTTTGAAGAAGACGGACATCCTAATTCGGGCGGCTGTTCGCAGATGGTTAAACCTGCCAGCTGACATACCAACAGCGTACTATCATTGCTCGGTCGCTGACGGCGGTCTGGGGATCCAGGCCGTTCGCTATGCGGCCCCGCTTTTAAGGCGCTTCCGGCTGATGAACTTAAACACCCCGAGTTTGGAAAACTCTCTTTCTTTAACTAATTACATCTCAAGGGAGATCGAGATAACCGAGCGGCGGCTCATCACCGACGCTCCGCTATTACAGACGAAAGCTGACATCCAACGGATGTGGTCGAAACGGCTGCACACTTCCATCGATGGCTCCGGACTTGCTGATGCTGGTAAGCTCCCGTCCACGCATAAGTGGCTCTCCGAGCCGACACGGTTCTTATCCGGCCGTGACTTCATCAAGTGTGTAGCTCTTCGCATAAACGCGTTTCCAACAAGATCTCGCACCGCCCGGGGAAGGCCCCAAAAAGACCGTCAGTGTCGGGCAGGGTGTGGGACCCCGGAGACGCTTAATCATGTGTTACAGAGATGCCCTCGCACGCATGGCGCGCGGATTCGCAGACACGATGCGGTATGTGCGTACCTCAATCGTGGCCTGCAGAGTCGGGGTTTCACTGTCGTGACTGAGCCGAAAGTTAAGTACCAGGATTCGTTCCTAAAGCCAGACCTGGTTGCATGCAAGGATGATCATGCCTTTGTAATCGATGCACAGGTCGTCACCGACGGTATTTCACTTTCTTTCGCTCATGACACGAAACAGAGGAAATACAACTCAGACCTCTTCAAGGCAAATCTACTCTCATCTTTACCGGCCTCATCTGCGACGGTGTTCACGCTGACGACTAATTGGCGGGGTGTCCTTTCAGACATTTCAATTCGGCAACTACTATCCAATAAGCTAATTTCGGCTTCAGACTTACCTGTAATTTCAACGCGGGTTTTAGTCGGTGGTATCATAACCTTCTCGACATTTAACAAGGACACGACTATTTGGAGGCGTAGACCTCCACGCACATAGAACGGTGCACACTTTTAAACTAGCGCAGCCCCGATCATCGAAGGGCCGCCTTGCCATGCTTTCATGCATTCTTTCCCTCACTTTTTGGTAAAGTGACAATCCTCATGTGGTTTTTTAGTGAGTAACGTCTAGCTGATGACGAGTCTCACAGTCCCCCTACTTCCATCTGGGGCCGCTTTAAAAGCTTTTTCCACATGTTCAAAAAAAAAAAAAAAAAAAAAAAAAAAAAAATAGCCAAATGCCTCGTCATGATAAAAATATTGAAGAAGAAATATATCAAACACACATCCTTAAAAAAGAAGAGGCTCGCAACGAGAAGGAAAGGGACAAATTGTCAACCAATAGAATTTTTACAATGGATCTTCAATCCGTCTTGTTATGTCCCAAGTCTAATGTTTCAGCACTATATTATCGAACCAAGTTAATAGTACATAATTTTACCATTTTTGACCTTCAGTCTAAAGATGGATATTGTTTCGTGTGGCACGAGGGGGAAGGAGAGTTGAAAGCAAATTGTTTTGCTTCTATTGTCTGTAATTTTTTGATTAACAAAGTAATACCAAGCGTGGATCCAAACAATAAGCCTGTTTTAATATTATATAGTGATGGTTGTGGGGCACAAAACCGCAATTCTATTTTATAGAATGCTCTCCTAAATTGCGCCATTGAATACAACATCTGCATTATTCAGAAATATTTGGAGAAAGGGCATACCCAAATGGAGTGCGATTCAATGCACTCAACCATTGAAAGAAAGCTTAAAGGGAGAATAATTAATGTACCAGCCGACTACGTTTCTATTATTAAAACAGCTAGAAAACAACCAAAGCCATATAGGGTCGAATATTTACTTCATGACTTTTTTAAGACGTTTTCGGGAATAACTTTTGTTAATTCTATACGTCCTGGATTTAAAGTAGGAGATCCTACAGTTAAAGATATTCGTGCTATTAAATATAACAGTTGTGGTACCATTGACTACAAAATTCGTCATACAGATGACTTCAAATCTTTACCTATAAGAATTAATAAAAATGCCAAAAACATACCATTTCATAGCTTACGAAACTTATATAAGGGTCCATTGAGCATAAAAAAGGAAAAATTTGAGCATCTTCAATTTTTAAAAGGTACCATGGAAAAAGATTACCATACTTTCTATGATATTCTTAATCACGAATAATTTTTGAACGTTATTCATATTAAAATTTGTATTGTTTTGTACGATTATAATAATATTACTATGCCTTTTATAAATAAAATATTTTTTTAAAAACACTTAGTTACTATTTTCAGTAAAATGCATAAGTCCAAAAATTGTAAGACTCGAAATATGAAAAATGCATAAGTCCTCTTATTTTCTTAAACTGAAAAGAATTACAAATATTCTTTTATTTTTCTGGAACACATTTAAAACAAATATTACTAAAAAATAAATATCCCTAGAGTAAAATAAAAACAGCAATAAAACAGTGTTTATAGTTTCCTGCAAAATAATACTTTTGTGACTTATGCCATTTTCATATGAAGCCGACGATATGTAGCATCTCTTTTACATGCTCTCTTTATATGTGCCACATCTCTAAACACACTTAATAGGTGTGATATTTCTTTTACTTTTAAATGCACTCTGTTGCATAATATATTTACCTACATACCATATTGTAATATATTTGCTTGGTAGGTAGCCAGTTGGTAAGAAAGGATCCAACTAAGTAATTTCTTTCCTTTATGACTTTGTTTTTAATATGCTTCCCAGAAATGTTACAAAATTGGCGATTTCTTGTGATTCGGCAGGCGGCCAAAACAAAAATCAACATGTTTTCAAGTTTATTCATTATCTGGTACATTATAGACAACGATTTACCTCAGTAAAGATAACGTTTCCCATAAGGGGTCACTCGTACTTGGAGTGCGATAAGAACTTTGGACTGGTAAATTTGAAAACAAAGGTGGAACTACAAGAAGATTTGTACAACTTGTTAAGAATATCTAGTATTAAACCTGAGCCTTTCATTGTTGTTGATCAAAACATGATCAGAGATTGGGCGTTGCTATTATCAACACTTCGATATTTGAACAAATTGCCATTTAAGATTCAAGAGCTAAGAGAAATAGAAGCTGTTCATCCCAGATTACTTCTTCACCGTTCAACTTATAATGGGCAAGTTTTGACAAGCATTGTTACCAGAGTCAGAAAACGAAAGGAAGCCTTGCAAATCATTCAGGTGAATGAATTTTTTTATCCAGAGCATGCATACGAAGGTAAATTGGTAAGAACTGTCAGTTTCTTTTTACTATATTTTATTTTTGTTTGGCAGAAGAGTTACCCATCCCGAAAAGGAAATATGCAAACCTTAAAATTTTGGCGCAATTTTGTGGTCAGGAGGGACGAGCTTTTTATGAAAAAATTTGATTTATATAAACTATATTTTATATCTTAAAAATAAAAACATTTTTGTGTCATTAAAACTATAGCTATTTAATAATACAGCTGAAGATAAAGTTTTTGTAATACTGCAATAAATCAATAATAAAAGTCAAGTGTTATCTTGATTATATTTTGGACATACCTTGTTATTGCCCTTTTTATTTGAACGACGTGACATATTTATTATGTCAGTTCCTTAAGTGCCTTGTAACACTCATGGCATTATGGTCTTGTTGCCAATGCATACAAGATTTAGAAAAAAAAATTAAATCGCAAAATTATTGCATCTTTAAGTGTGTGGTATAAGATTCTTTTGTTTTGGTTAATAGTGTATACATTATGTTTGAAGGATTTAATAAGTTTTTGTGAACACTTAGTGGTTTGATTATTGAACAGCCATTGGTAGTAGTCATTAGTCATTAAAAGTAATTGATTTTAAAGAGGCAGCCTTAATTCCCTTAGCTTTTTTATATTCATATTCATGTTTTTGGTTGATACTTTATATGTATACATTTTCGATCTTAATCCAATAAATTCAGTCATAATTTTCCCATTGATTTCATCCTTCATCAACCCACTGACTTTTTTATTTGCTAAAGGTATATTATAAACATTATTAGAATCATAATCAGATGTATCAAATTTTTCTATGTCCTCAAGTATATCGTTCAGTGAGAACCATAGTGGCGAAACTGCAAAAATTCCAAAAATGAGAAAATACCACTAAAATATTCTAAATTACGCCTTTATTTAAGTACAATATCGACGAAACGATAACTCTTTAAGTGGTCACCAGTGGGCGCCATCCGTCGTTATCGCAGTGTAGAGAATGCTCAAACAATTGCGCGCATTAGCGGCGAATCCAGTGTTGTGCCAAGTGTTAGAGTGAAACGTTAGCCGGTTTTTATGGTGAAGTGGCGAAACGCATGATTCGTCGTTGTTGCATAAAATTTGAATGCATAATAACGAAAACTACTGACGAAAGGTAAGTTACTACGAATTGATATGATTTTTTTCTATTCATATTTTGTACAGTGGTGGCGAAGGTGAATTTTTCGTCATTATTGCTTTAAACTACTTTAACAAAACGTATTTCAATTTTAGTGAATATACTGTTTCGTCCTTATTATTCTAAGTTTCTTCTTCACAAGTGTTGCATTAATGACGGTAAATATTATTCGCCATTATTGCTCTAAAATCGAATTTCACATTACATTAAAGCGTCACTATTGACCATCAAATGCACCAAGTAAAATTTCAATTATAGTCAACTTTACTCTGATAAAAACTAAAATACGATTTAATTTCCAATCAAGTTAACAGAAACCGTGATACCTAAGAAAGATGAGTGCTTTAGTTAATTCAAAATGACGACGAGTTTTTTTTTCGAGAAAATTAGTTCAAATCTTTACAACAATAATTAAATACTATAATTACTTACGAATTTAGTTTTTATTACAGTAAGTTGACTATAATTTGTTCTGCTCTATTCCAAGTAATAGTATAGACGCAAACTATGATAGCTCAATTCTAGTAACATTCGGTGAAATATTTGTTTAAGATATAAAGCGTAGCAGGAACATGAATGAACGCTCAAAGAAAATCTTTGCTGCATTAGGCATTAGACCACCCGTACCTGGGCAAAACGAAATTCAACAATTCCGTAACAAAAATCCAGAACTGGGGTCACAAGCTACTCAACCCAGTCACAATGAAGTGGGTATTAGTGAAAGCAGCAGCTCCGAGGTGGCAAAATTCCAAGATGTCCAAGAAGATTTTGACGTGATTACCACAATTGCCAAATCATCTACCTATGTTGCTCCACTAGCCACCTTTCCCCAGCTGGAAATTGATAGTGCCCATGTAAGGAATCTTTACAAACCTAACCAGAGTAAAGAAGAAGAAAAGAATTCTGAAACTGAACAAAACCCAACCGAAGGAAGCACAATTAGCTTTACTATTAGCAAATTTTATGACGAAGAAAAACCCGATGAAGAAACAACCAAACCTATTAATAATTACCCTGGAGCAAATGGTTAGTATGTCTCAAATCTTATAAGCCTGGCTCATTGAGTTCATGTTTGACATTCTATTTCAATATTTCATTTTTTCAGAGGTCAAAACTTATGAAGATGATCGACAGCCGGTTTCTCATTATTCATTATCATCATCAAGCAGTTCATCTTGTAGCACATGCTCTGAAAGCAGTTCCTCTGCTTCAAACAGGAACAGCACGGAGGATCCCACAGACGACGATGATGCTGATCCCACGTTTAACGTGACTGAGGATTGTCCTTCTGTTGAGAGCTCCGCAAGCGATGAATCTACCGTACCTGATGACGAAACATTAAACTCAAAGAAAAGGAAGAGAAATCCAATTAAATGGAAAAAGTCTTTGGCTAAGAAACTTCGAAATTCAGGTAAAGAATACTGTTCTCTAAAAACTGGGAAATTGCAGGCGGCTAAAAAAATGCTTGAAGCATGCAACGAAGAAACATGTCGGTTCAAATGCCTTGCTAAATTTTCTGAAGAGGACAGACAAATTTTCTTTGAAAGATTTTGGGCGTTGGGGGATTTGCAAGATCAGAGAAACTACGTTTTAGGACACATGCAGAGTATACAGCCATTATCTCGCCGCTTGGTGTTAAATCGAAAAAAAAACCGCACCTTGAATTACTCATATTTTTTCCAAAAAAATGATAAACAGGTTCCCGTTTGCTTCAAATTTTTTAGAAGTACTTTGGGCGTGTCTGAAAGGTTTGTAAGAACTGTAAAATTTAAAAATGCCAACGGATTTCTAGATGGGGAGAAACGTGGGCTGAAACCCAGTAATAAGCTTCCACAAGAAATAACAAATGGCATGAGAAAGCATCTGGCTTTAATTCCAGCAGTCGAAAGCCATTATGTTAGGGCAAACACACAGAGAAAATTTATTGATGGAGGAAAAAATCTTTCTGATCTGTACAGAGATTACGTGCAAATGTGCACTGCAAGTAACACTCCTACTGGAAAATATTCCATGTACCGCCATATTTTTCTCTTTGAGTTTAACATGTCTTTTCACTCACCCAAAAAAGACCAATGTCAAACTTGCGAAACATTCAAAAATTCAAACCCGGACGAAAAAACAGCCTTAGATGACAGTTATAAAACCCATATAAAAGAGAAAGAACTTTCCAGAGAAGAAAAAACCTTAGATAAAACATTGATCAGCGATGATTATAAAGTTGTTTGCTTTGACTTGCAAGCTGCTTTACCAACTCCAAAAGGTGACGTCAATTCTTTTTACTACAAATCACGTTTGAATTCGTATAACTTTACGGTTTGCCAACTTGAAAAAAAAGGATTGGGACCAGTTCAATGCTACTTTTGGCACGAAGGGGAAGGAAAACGTGGTTCTAATGAAATTGGCTCCTGCCTTTTGGATTTTTTGCGAAACATTTCGGAGGCTGCTGATTCTCAAAAACTGGATATCGTATTATATTCTGATAATTGCGGAGGACAAGGAAAAAACAAATTCATAATTTCCGCTTTCTTGTATGCTGTTGCCAATTTAAGCATCAGCAGCATTACTCACAAATTTCTTGTGGTGGGGCATGGACAGAATGAAGGGGATGCAAGTCATTCCGTCATAGAAAAGGCAGTCAAGAAAACCCTTAAAAATGGTCCTATTTACTTGCCCGCCCAATATGCAACCGTTATTAACAATGCAAAAAAAAAGGGTGCAAGGTTTGTTGTTAATGAATTGGCACACGGTGATTTTTATGACCTCAAAAACTTGCATCAAGGAACCGTGAACAACGAATTTAACCGGGACTCAAATGGTGACAAATTTAACTTCAACAACATTTCTATTATTCGTTTTGAAAAGGACCACCTGGATCGCTTCTTCTTTAAAACTTCCTACAGCGACACACAGTTTCGATGTGTGATTGTCAGTAATGAGACGAAGACTAGGAAATCGGCTCTAAAAATCGTCAAGGGTTTTGAATTATTGCCCGCTTATTCTCAAAGCATACCCATTGGAAAAAAAAATTCGATGACCTCCAATCTCTTGTCAAAAATAGATCCATCCCCCGCGTTCATGCACCTTTCTACGAAAATCTGAATCACGAGAAAAACTAAAATGCTGGGCATGTACCTACTACTCTATTTCTTAGACCCGACAATCCGACAAGACGCGATGTGTTATTGACAACTTTGTTCATTATTTTTATAAGAGACTGAATATTATTTAAATAAATATTTTCTAGTGTTTATTAAACAATAATTTTGTTTTTATTCCCTACTTAAGTCACTGTTGAACTAACATTTGAGACGAAAAATATGCTATCTTTGTGCCACAATGGCGAAAAAACATACTCAAAATTTGTCCCATCCACTTTTGTACTTTCATATTGATGAATAAAACTCAGAGCACAAAGATACAGTTTTAAGAAACAATTTTCCTTTTATAAAGTCCAATTTAATACCTAGTTTTCTACTTCCAATTTTGATCAAAACTTCGTTGGCGATTATCTCGAAAGCACTTATTTCCACTTTCGCCACTATGGTTCTCAGCAAGCGATATGATTGTATATATTATCAACATAAAAATGATAAATTAAGGAATCAGTATCAGTATATAATAATTTGGCACGGTCTCCAAATTTTTTTTTAATATAATTGTAATGAAAATCGTAAACTATTGTTTTGATATATCTAGAATTGAAAATCCTGTATAAATTGGCTTATTAAATGTAGCATTTAATTTTGACATTTCAATTAAAATCATATCGCTATCAAATATTGTAATACTGTCTAAATTAGGTTTTGAAATATAATAATTTGCTCCAAATCTACCTGACCATCTAGTCACCAGTTTTACATCTTTGTACTTGCGCACGTTCTCCATTGCCTTACCAAAATTGGCATTATTAATTAGTTTATAGAAATTTTTATCATGTTCATTTTTACTTTGTTTTCTTAATTCCGTGTTTAAATCAATAAATTTTTTATAATAGGCTGACTGCTTGAATTTAAGAGTCCTATGAATTTTTTTAATTATTAAACCAAGTTGAAGGGCTTGTTTCAGGGTTCTGTAGTGTATAATTTATATTTATTTCTTTATTATATAATGTTGTAAGCAATTTTGGTAATTTGGAAGTTGACACCGGTGGAATACAACGTTCGGCACACAAGGGTAAATCTTTATGTAATTCAAACAGTTCGGAGGGATATAAAAGATCTAATTCAAAAATATAACCTATGGAACCATCATCTGATATGTTCATAATGTCTATACCTTCTTGATAAAAATCATGAACCCAGACAAAATCTGATTGAGGCAAAGGAACACACATTGCAGCACCATACAGATTATTTACATCGAAATACATGAGATATGAAATGGGTTCTGTACTGTTATACTGTTCCCCCATAAATTTATTGTTAGCCTTACCGTATCTGTTAGAACATTGTGAAATTCCACCCCGTATACCCCGTTCAATAAACATAAACATATCAGGGTCAGTCAATAGTTCAAGCTCAATATTTGACATCCTTAAAAATGCGTCAAGGGCTAAAGAAGGGGTAGTCACGTAATGTAAACAATCTAGGTTATAGGTTGCCATACAGGTTGATCGAAATTTTTCAAAAATGTCGGCAAGTAAAAGTACATCAGTTTTAAGATAAAGTTCACTGTATTCCAATAAATTTCTAATATTAAATGTATTCCAAATATTACATGCATGTTCATAGTCTTCATTCGATATATTTTGATTATTTAACGAACTGTAAAAATGTTCATAATTTGGTAAACAGCTTTCCTCTAATTTATCCCAACAGTCTAAATATTCATAAGGGAAAACACCCTTACGTTTAACAAGTTAAATTCATTATTATTTCTAAAATATTTTTTTGTTATTTTTTTATCATCATTAGGTAAATATGATGCAAGTTTTTCTAGACTACTAGGCATAAATCGAAAAGAGTCAATAAATCTAAAACAAATATTAGTATTTTCTATGTATTTTGTAAATGAAATATACCTTTCTTTGTTTATCGGCAATAGAGTTATTTTACCCTTTATTTCAGTACTTAAAGCTTTTATAAAGAAGTGGCTGTCATATCCAGATAAATTATGAAAAACTACAGGTATATGATATGAATTTTTATAATTTAAATTACACTTATTATGTGCCATACCTCTGAATTCTCCTGACAGGTGTGAATGGTCCTTAACTTTAACTTCATCCGATTCAAAATTAAGACCACATATATGACAGTGTGTTGTCTCATTAATTTGTTTTATTTGTTCGCAAGTTAAACGTTTCATGGGAACAGGATTAGAAAAAATGTTATTAAGTTCACTAGATATCTGCTTAAGATTGTTAATAAACCATGAGATGCAATTTTGTCCTGTATAAATATCAAATTTTGATAAATTATCATTATAGGAACATTTAAGGTAATAGGCAACACTATATGGAATATGTTTTAGTGTTCAAAAGTGTGTTAGTGACCCCATCACAATTTTCTAATATACATTCAAGATCTGCATATCGTCGCTGAAAAGTCAAAATCTGCTATGTGGAGGTTTGTTCAATTTTGTGTTTTTTGGGTTGCCTAATAGATAATGGTACTCCGCCCGTTTCTGTAGAGTCGGTTATGCGGGAAAAATATCCATCATTAAACTATTCAAGAAATAAAACTCTGCTATGTGCGCGCTTGTTACCAAAATCTGCTATATGTGGTTGTCGCTTACATAACAGCTTTTGCTTTCAAGCACATGTTATCAAAATCGGCTATGTGGGGACTTTTCGCTTACATAACAGATTTGGTTTTCACTTTGTCATTGTCGTTGTCAAAGTTATTGAATAGCCGGTGGTTTTCTCCGCGTTTTTAATGAAACATTTTTGATAAATTTGTGCTAAAACAATAAAAAAAACTAATTATTTGTGCCTTATTTTAGTTATTTTAAGACAAAACTTTAAGGTAAGTTTAAATACTAGTTAAATTTGCCCATTGTGTAAAATCTAACCTTAGTTATTATCTAATCATTATACCGCCTTTTTTATCCTAACAGTTGCATAAAAATGGACGTGTTATCGTGTTAAAATACATCAAAAATTAAGCTAAAAGGAGTTTTGAGAATGATAAAGTTATAATTTATCCTATTAATATTTCACGTTTCTTTTTTAGGCAAATATATTATAGCAGAAAATGAAACGATTCAATGGCCTGTCAAGAAGCCAATTTATGGTTTCTTCGTGCAATGCTGGTAGCCAGGCTGGTAAGTTTGAACAATAATAATTATTATAGTACAATAATGTGAAAAAAGGCAAAGTAGGTATCTAAACTCCGAGCTATTTGAAGAGCAATAGTAGCAGTCAGGGTCGGTCCTAGAAAGGGTGAACGGTGCCCAGATTCCGGGCTGAAAGTAGAAGGGACCGTTTTTGTTCGTTTTCTTCTTGCCCAGGAGTAATGCGATCCCTATTTAGGCGAGATTATTGAGTTGCACCACAGGGTAATTTTAACATCTGAATCAAGAATAAGAAAAAAATTAAATAATCGAAACATTATTATGAATGTTCGGAAAAATGCTCTGTATGAAAGAAGTTTTTCTAATCACTGTAGTTCTCAGTATTCTTAATAAATCTTTTTTGTTACAGAAATTTCTAAAGATAAGCAAGAGAGTCCACAGTTTCAATTGCGGGAAGCGACCAAGTCTTCCTCAATATCAAATAATAGTTGTTTCGCAAACCATAATTATATGCTTAGTGAGGCACTTGAACACACTATTTTGCTTGAACAAGATTTGACTATTAACCCTTTCAATACAAACTATAATTTAGATGGCGTGGACATTAGTTCTTCACAGTTGGAAAGGGATAATATAATTCTACAAGATATTGAAATTATAGAAGTTGAACGTGAGAAAGAAGTGTTACCAATGACAACTGAACAAGAAGACTGTACAGGGGTAGAAGAAAACCACGATTTTTTGGATGATATAAGAAATGAAATGAAAAGTGATACAAGCGAAAAAGAATCAGACATGGAATTAGAAGATGATATTGGAATAAACAAGAGAAGGAAAAGACGAAAGACGTTCGAACAAAGCAATAAACGCCAAAACAACATTGATTTAAGATTAAGCGGGCAAGAATACAAAGGTGCCGTTTGCAAAGAAAGTGGAAAATATGAAATAATACAATTGAGACCTGCCAGAAAGATGGAAAATCGTTGCAATCATAAATCGACTACTCCAAAACGCCCCAAGACCAAAATAAATCCCAAAAATGATAGCAGCCGTACTTTTCTTTGTGCCAACATTGATGAGGATTTACGCAAAATTAAATTTCAAGAGTTTTGGTCTCTAACATCGTGGGATTCGAAACGAGCATACGTTTTTGGATTAATTGACAAGCGTAAACCTTACAAAAGAAGATCAAGAACGGAGCAATCCAGAAAAAGTTATTCTTTTGATTGCTACTTCCATGATAAACAAGGAATCAAGATTCGAGTATGTAGAACATTTTTTCTAAATACGCTCGCATTAGGAAGAGACACATTTAATAGATGGTTAAAGACAGGTCTTGGTAATAACACAGAAGACGTTCCTGAAGATAAACCCATATCAAAAAAAATTGAAAAGAATAAACAAATGCGTGACTCAGTTATTGAATGGTTAGAGGTTATTCCTAAAGTTCCTAGCCATTACTGCAGAAGTAGTTCTTCAAGAATTTATGTAGAATCTACTTTTCAATCAAAAACCCACATGCACTCTGTCTACGAACAATGGTGCAAGGATAACAATAAACACCATGCAGCATGTCGAGTTACTTTTTCCAAAATTGCGGCTGAACAAAAAATATCTATTCACAGACCCAGAAAGGATCAATGTGATACGTGTTATCAGTATAAGATTAGCAATGTTTCCCAAAAGGAATATGAAGATCACAGAAAAAAAAAAGAAGAAGCCAGAGAAGCAAAAACAAAAGAAAAAAGTGAAGTTAGTGACAAAAAGCTCGTCATAACTATGGATCTCCAAAGTGTTCTACTATGCCCTAAGCTTTTGGTTTCAAAAATTTATTATAGTCAAAAATTGCAGCTGCATGATTTTACTATCTACTGCCTAAATAATGGTGAAGTGTTTCTGTATGTATGGCATGAGGGAGAAGGAGCAGTTACGTCGAATGATTTTGTTTCATGCGTGTCCGACTTTATTGAAAGAATGTGTGACCAGTATGAAGAAATAGTTCTCATCTCTGATGGATGTAACTACCAAAACAGAAATCGAGTACTTACAAGCCAACTATCCAATTTGGCTGTAAAGAAAAATATTATTATCCGACAACTTATATTGGAAAAGGGACATACCATGATGGAGGCAGACAGTGTGCACTCCACACTGGAGAATTTATTTATACCTCCCATATATAGCCCTGGGGACTACGTAAGTAGAATGAGAGCAGCTCGACCAAAAACCCCTTATACAGTTTTTCAAGTGGATCATTCTTTTTTTCAAGATTATGAAAGTCAACCAAATAATTATATTTCAATTCGTCCGGGACGAAAGGTTGGTGATTCAACAGTGTCAGACATAAGAGCTTTACAGTATTTACCTACTGGTGAAGTTAAATACAAACTAAGACATGTAGATGATTGGACCGATCTCCCACAAAGACGACCCAATAAACCTACAGCTACATTAAAACCACTGTACAAGGCACCTAGAAAACTGAAAAAGGACAAATTTAATGCTCTACAAGAACTTAAATCTGTAATGCCCATCGAGTACCACCCATTTTATGATTCTTTATTACACGAATAGATATATTTTAAGTTAAGTTAAGTAAGTTGTTAAAAGTACTTTTTTTTGTATTTCCTAATAAAACACTTATGAATGAATACGGAAATTTATTCTAAAATATTTCTGCTATGTGGTAAATATAACATTTAAAATCTGCTATGTGGAGAATAACGGATTATTTTTTAAATTTAAAATAACAGGGGCTTTTGAGATATAAACTTTAATTTGAAACAAACTTACAGATTAAATTCTTAACTAATTTTAAAAAACAAAATGAAGTATGTTTCAGGAGCTACAAGATAGACAATTTTTGTGTCTCCTGAAAAATTTCATAAAATCCACTTAACAGATTTTGACTTTTCAGCGACGATATATTACAAATGGTACCTCTTCCTTATTTTTAAAATTTTTAAATTTTAAAATATTTTCATCTGGTTTAGGCATTGTGACTTTAGTTTCATTTAATTTATTGCATTCAATAGTGTGTTTAGATAAATTTTCTTTAGATATAAAATGATTTAAACAACGTTCACATAACCACGATTTATTCCTAATATTACCAATTTGAGAGTTTACTAATCTTGACAAATCTTTTATATAAGCGAAATGAAAATATCTCTTATCTAAAACACTATTAAATTCATCTTTAAAATCATCTTCACTATCATTATTTTCATAAAAGGAACATGGTAGCATAAGTGAATTAATTTTTTTCTTTATTTGATTATTCCTCTTGCTTATTATTATTGGAAATATTGTTCTTTTTTCTATGGTATAGACGTTAATAAATAACCGATTCATTTTTTCAAATTTTGGAATATCTTTTAGATTTATGGGGAATTTAATACCTTCATAGTTTAATTCTTTGATTTGTTTGAAATGTGGGTACGAACTGATAGCATTAGAACATTTCGTTGCTGGTGCGGGATATAATGCACACACTATTGACCATAAAAAACAATATTGATCTTTGTTTTTAATGTTAATAACTGCTTTTGTTCTTTTTACAAAAGCAGGTGTATCTACGTAAGTTGATAAACCAACACTTATAGGATTATATTTGTTTATGTTAATTTTTAAATGAATAATTTGATAAAGAGCCCATCCGCTGTCCCTCTCTGCAAATTCTTCCAATTCTATTAAGAGTTTACTTTCAATGTTTTTTTATACCAGGATTTAAGGTTGGTGGTATTATCTATTATTTCGTTTTTTGTCGAAAACGTTTTGATATCAGTTTCAGCAGTCTTTGGTTGCACAAAGTTTGCTGAAAACATGGTGTAATATATTTGCTTGGTAGGCCATTATAATTTGGTCTAGTGGTTGGACCAGTGTATATACACGACATTGGGCGCATGGCCTTGCGCGGGTATATAAACTGGTCGACAACATTCCTCACCCCTTCTGATACCTTGACCTGCAATAAAGCAACAGTGAAAAGTATCAAGTGTTTCATTACCAAACCCAAATTCATTACAATTGGCGACGAGGATTTTTCATAAAACCCACGCTCAAAATCGTGTACAGTGCAAGTTTCTGCAGAAAATTGGTAGTGTAGTAGTAAAAAATAATGACGGACTTCGCGTTAGGACATTTACGGGAATTCTCACTAAAACAATCGGATTGGGCAATTTTTAAGGCGCGATTAGAAAATTATTTCGCGGCCAACGACATCAAAAATACAACTCATGGGAACAAAGTGCGTGCACTTCTACTAAATATATTGGATCAAGATGCGTATAAACTTATATTCGATTTGGTTAGTCCAGAAAAACCAGAAGAAAAGTCGTATGCACAATTGGTTACGCTGCTGGACGATCATTTCAAAACACAGCAGGCTCCATTCGCATCACGCTATCAGTTTTACCTAGCCGCGCGGGAACCAGACGAAACGCCAAACCAGTGGGCAGCAAGAATCAGAGGACTAGCGGTTGGATGTGCATTTGGTAGCGAGCTAAAGGTATGCCTGAGAGACAAATTTGTTTTTGGATTTGGAAAAGGAGCCATTCTGGACTGGATGATGGAAGAAAAGGTCGACGCAACCATCGAAAAAATGGTGGACATAGCGGCGGCAAAGATGGCGGTCAGAGAATTGCACGAGGCCCAGGTAAAAACGGAACCGGAACCTTTCAATCTTCTAGCAAGCGGCAGGCGCGGCGGCCATGATGCGCAGACATTCGGCCAGCAGGGGCGAAAATGGCAGCGGCCGATGGAACGTCATCATCATCAACAACAGCAGCGACATCAATGCCAAATCTGCGGACGCAGTAATCATACAAAAGATAAGTGTTTTTATAGAAATGCAATCTGTTTACAATGTCAGAAGCCAGGCCACTTGGCAGCGGTTTGTAAAAGTAAATCATTGCCTTCAGCAAATAGAAATTTTAGTCAGCATTTTATAGACGGCGACAATGTAAACAGAGGCGATGCACAAAGTAGTGCAGTGGAAAATCTTGATGATGTTTATCTCTTAAATTTAAAAAATAACAATGCAATTACAGGTTCAGATAAGAACAAGATTAAAAAAGAGGCAAACAACGTTTTAGATGATTTAGCTATATTTAATTTAAACGATAAAAACATGTTTAGCATCGAGCCTTATACGGTAAAGTTAGCAATAGAAAAAAACATTTTATCTTTTCAGATTGATACAGGCAGTGGAATTTCTTGTTTTTCCTACGATTTTTATTTAAAATATTTTAAAAGGCATTTCTTACAGCCCACAAATAAAATTTGCGTGTTTTACAATGGTGATAAATTAACGCCTGAAGGTTATATAAATTTAAAGATTAATTATAGAAATAAAGAAAACATAATAAAATTTTTTGTTATAAAAGGTGGCGGACCACCAATAGTAGGCCGAGATTTTTTGTCACTTTTTAATCTAGAATTATCAATAAATTATTGTGAGGAAGGCTTGGAAAGCTTAATCAAGGAATATCCTAATGTTTTCTCACCGGGATTAGGACTATTCAATAAGGGGGTAGAAAAAATATATTTAAAGGATAATTACGTACCCAAGTATATTAAGGCTAGACCTATTCCTTTTGCTATTAGGGACAAAGTTGAAGCGGAAATTAACAGAATGTTATTTTTAGGGATAATATCGCCAGTAGAATTCAGCCGTTGGGCTACCCCCATTGTGCCGGTTTTTAAAAAGAATGGACAAATCCGATTATGTGGAGATTTCAAGGTTACCGTCAATCCCGCAATTGAAGTTGACCAGCACCCGTTACCTAGAGTAGAGCAGCTGTTCAGCAAGCTACAAGGACGGGGAGAGTACAGCAAAATTGACTTATCACAAGCTTTTCAACAGATAGAGGTTGACGAGCAGAGCAAAGAACTTTTAACCATTTCCACGCATTTAGGATTGTTCAGGTATAACCGTCTTGCTTTTGGTGTATCTTGTGCATCCGCCAAATTTCAAAAAATAATGGACTCTTTGTTTATTTCAATGGAGGGTGTGGCGGTATATCAAGACGATATTATAATTACAGGCAAAGACAAAAAAGAACATTTAATAAATTTAAAAAGGGTTTTAAAAGTATTAGAGGGAGCTGGATTAAAGGTAAATTACGATAAATGTCAATTTTTTAAAAGAGATATTGAATATTTGGGTTTCATTATAAATAAAGAGGGGTTGCATCCATCTGGGGAGAAAACTAGAGCTATAGACGAAGCTTCTAGACCAGAAAATGTCAAACAACTACAAGCATTTTTAGGAAGTATAAATTACTATGGCAGATTTATTAACAACATGTCCACAATTTTGAGTCCATTATATAATTTGTTAAAGGCGAACACCAAGTGGTATTGGTCCAGTCATTGTGAACAAGCTTTTAAAAATATTAAAACCGCTTTAAAGTCGAATGATGTCTTAGTACACTATAACCCTAATCTGGAGCTAAGGCCGACGGTGGATGCTTCCTCAGTAGGCATTGGAGGTTACTTGAGCCATAAATTTCCTAATGGGGAGGAGAAACCGATCGCTTTTGCTTCTAGAACTCTGTCGGTTTCAGAAAGGAATTATTCCCAAATAGAGAAAGAAGCTTTGGCAATTATTTATGGCGTTTTGAAGTTTAGCCAGTACCTGTATGCTAATAGATTCAAGCTCATAACAGATCATAAACCTTTAATAACAATTTTTGGTGAAAACAAGTCGATACCTCAATTTGCAGCCAACAGACTTAGGCGTTGGGCGCTTATCTTGTCAGGCCATAATTATGAGATTGAATTTATAAGTAGCAACAAAAATAAGGCTGATTGGCTTGCCATCAAAAAGTGAACAGGACTTTCTAAAGGATGATAATACAGATATAGATTATTGTTATTTTTTCTCAAACAGTAGTTTAAATTTAAATTTTGAAGCTATTAAAAGGGCTTCACATAGCGACAAAATTTTAAATAAAATTAAGGGTTTTATTAGCAATGGCTGGCCCAAGAAATGCAATGATCCTATGCTCCAACCATATTTTGTTAAAAGATTTGAATTCGTAGTTAGAGATAATTGCATATTTTGGAATCATAGGTTGGTAGTACCGACCAGTGTAAAGGATGATGTTTTAAGAGAGTTACACAGTACCCATATGGGAGCGGTTCGAATGAAAAATTTTGCTCGCGGCTATTTTTGGTTTCCACATCTGGATAAAGCGATAGAAAAAATAATTAAGAACTGTCCAGCCTGCAATTTTCATTCGAGCAGCCCTCCTAAGGTACAGATATCACCATGGCCTATACCAAATGGACCATGGGAAAGGATTCATATAGATTTTTGTGAATTAGATAGTAAATCTTATCTAGTGATTATAGATGCTTTTTCAAAATGGCTGGAAGTTTTTGAAATGTCAAATATAAGCACTATATCTACGATCAAGGCTTTACGGCGACTTTTCGCGACGTTTGGGCTTCCTCTTTTACTAGTATCAGACAACGGCCGGTCGCTTGTATCTGACGATTTTGAAAATTTTCTGTCAAAAAACAACATAAAACATTTAACTAGTCCGCCGTACTCTCCCTCTTCAAATGGCGCCGCGGAAAACAGCGTGAAAACTTTCAAGGCTGCGTTAAAAAGGGCTATTCATAACGGTACTGGTGCCGACACAAGCTTGGCCTTATGTAGGTTTTTATTTGATTATAGAAACACTCCACACACCTCCACTGGGGTTAGTCCAGCTATGTTGATGTTTGGTAGGAATTTAAGAACGCGATTTTCCACCCTTTCTCCTTCAAAGCCCGAAAATCTTGATAAAAATGGTGAAGGTTCATGCAATAGGTTAAGAATTCGGGAAAGGGTTGAAACTCAGCAATACAAACAGGTAGAATATAATAAGGGTAGAAATGTAACAAATTTTAAACTAAACGAGGATGTATTAGTAAAAAATTATAACAATCCTAGCAAACCTAATTTTATAAAGGGTAAAATAGTTAAGAAAATAGGCAACCGTACATACTTGGTAGAGGTTCCAGAACTGGCAAAAACCTGGAGAAGACACATCAACCAAATTAAAAGGCATAATCCGCCAAAAGAAATAAAATTGTGCATTCCAGATAGCAGTTCTGGGACTGAAAATGCAGGTACGACGGTTGAACAAATGCAGAGAGAATTGCGAAAATCGGTAAGCAACCCGGAAAATGCCGAACAACGTGATGATAATTACGTCGTAATCAGCAGTGGTTCTAGCAGTTATGATAGTTGTTCCGATCACGAGCAGAATGCAATAAATCGTAGACCTAAGAGAGCGATCAAGCCGATTGATAGGTTAGCTTATAAATGAAAAATAAAAATAAGTTGTATAAAATGACTCTGGAAATATTTAATTTGTAGATATAGTAAGTTAAATTAAAAATTTGTAGACATAGTAAGTTAAATTAAAAATCTTTGTATCTTTCACTTTATTGTCAAGAATTTAATGTTATTAAAATTTATTTTTGTTGGGGGAGGATGATGTAATATATTTGCTTGGTAGGCCATTATAATTTGGTCTAGTGGTTGGACCAGTGTATATACACGACATTGGGCGCATGGCCTTGCGCGGGTATATAAACTGGTCGACAACATTCCTCACCCCTTCTGATACCTTGACCCGCAATAAAGCAACAGTGAAAAGTATCAAGTGTTTCATTACCAAACCCAAATTCATTACACATGGCATTAACTTTAAGTAAAGATTGTATTACTTCCTTTTGAATTTTTGATGAAAAAATCCTAAATGCTCTTTTAAAAAAAATTTTTGGATCCTTAATAGCAAAATTTGTTATAACACCAGTTTTAATTCTACCATTAAAACAAGATTCCACATCCTGCCAAATTAAATTTTTTACAAATGATTTAGACTTTTCAGAATCACAAAATGACATTCTTTGAGACTTTTTCATAACACTTTGATAGTGTTTTAACAATGCTAATTTTGCTTCAACACTTAAAAATTTTTTTATACAGTCAGCTTTAATTCTTATACTTTTTTCAACAATAAAAATAGTTTTTTAATGATTTTTTGCCACTTTTTAAATTCTTCCAGTTTTTTAATTATTAGACATGCCTTTTCAAATTTAATATGTACCGCTGCTAATAAGGTATCTAGAAACTAAAAAAAAATGACAATCAGATTACCACTTTAACGTTTTTCCGGATTGTACTTACATTATTGTTAGTTTGACTATTTCTACTACTACTTGTACTGGCCCCATCATTAGTTGTAGTACTTGTACTGGCCCCCTGATTGGTTGTATTATGAGGAACAGGAAACATTGTGAAGTAGTAGATGAAGAGTTTCTATAAATAAAAGAATTATAAAAAAGAGGAAAAATGGTTTAAAAGGATATATACTTACCAGAATATGTACTTGAAACACAAAATTAATAATTTGACCAAGTGAACACTTTCACAGTGTTTAAACGGCTGACTTAAAATAAATAAATAAAATATTAAATATTAGGGAATTTAGATATTTTTCCCCTCCAAAAAAAATAATAATTAGAGAACTACTGTAAATGTAAATTATTTGCATTATTAATTTTGTATAGTAAAAATAATTTAAATAAGATGATAATTTCCTAAGTACCCTAATATTCATATCACTAATATGATGATGATACATGATTTTTATGATTTGAAACATTTTTAAATCTTTATCGAAATTTCTGTTTAATTCACCATTAACCTTTCAATATTTTTATAGACTGACTCCAAGCGATTTATAACAGGGGAGTGTTGAGTAAAATAAGCAGTGTTTTTGTAAATTATTTTACATGAATTTGTTTAGAATAACTAAATTTTCCTAACAATATTAATCCAATTCCTCCATAAAATAATTTTGCTAATGTTATGATAATTTATGTATAAATGTTGAATTTGTTAGAATTAAATTTTATAAGTGTTCTTTTTAGTGTATAATACTTAAGAAAATAACTATATTAACAACATATTACAATGGCTGATATTCCATCCACCATTATCATTAAATCATTGGACAAAATGAACTTTCCTAAGGATATGGCTTTGGTTGTCATGCGGGAAATATTCAGGTAACTTTTTTTTATATAGCATAGGACGTAAGCTCTAGTGGTGAAAATTATGATTACGTAATAACAATATTATTTATCAACCGTGTGTGAAGTTAGTTTTGAAAAATTTTATATAAAACCTAATGTTTCTATTAATTTTTATCTGTCTACAACTGAACACGTGCGACAAATAATATTGACCTACGCTTATGTGTGTGTGTTTGTGTATGTGTAAACCACATTTTTTTTTATTTTGTTTCAGTTATGGTGTAATAGATATTAGTTCAAATAGTACTAATATCTTTGTTTGCTTGAAATATACCCCCAAACATGAAACACTACGGCAAAAATTTGGTAATTTACCTATTAACTATCTAAGAACAAAATTGGGTAATGAGTCGCAGTTGAAGATGTTTGAAACAGTTCAATGTAAAGGACGATAATTTACCAATAGAAGCTGAAAGGCTTGAACCACCATCAATAAAGCCAGCAACAACAACAACAAAACCAGGAACGAAAAGAACTCATATTAATATTCTAGAGGATTTCACTATAGTGTCGACAAGGGAACAACCAATGACGAAGAAGCAAAAGGTGCAACTTATTCAAGAAAACAATGATGATGGTGATGATGATGATGATGATGATGTCCCACTCGAATCATCACAATGGATTAACAATCTTTAATTTTTATTTTGTGTTATGGTTATTTTATTAATAAAACAAACATGTTATTATAAAAAACTGTTCTATATTTCCTTATTATTACATAATCCTTTAATATCCAACTATTATGTTTATTAGACCAACTTAATATGACTATAAACATTTTCAAGTAAATATTTTTAATGTTTTTTTTTTGTTACTTCAGAAGGTTTCATACCTATAGTTCTATGTTTTTTATTATTATATTTTTGAACAATATTAGGTAACAAATTATACCACTTATATGAACCCACTACATTTAATTTTTTCCAAAGCATACTCTTAAGTGTTTTAATTACACGTTCAACAATAGACGTTTTTTTATTATTTTCAATTTAATATTTTATTACCAACATTATAGTTTTGGAACACTTTTTGTAATAACCATTAATGTTTATAATAAATATATTTTTTTCCCCATTCATTGAGATTTCTTTCACCCCATATCTGAGTGAATGGAAGTAATTTTAAATATATTAAATATTAAAATATACAAATAGGATCGAACATAAGAGTCCTATTTTGCCCTTTCATCCTATATCTGAGTGAATAGAAGTAATTTTAAATATATTAAATATTAAAATATACAAATAGGACCGAACATAAGAGCTCGTAAGTCGCAATCAAAAAACAATCTTTCTCCTATTTCAGCATCAAACTGCATTTTCAAAGTCTGGACATGTAAAATATGTATTAATAAAAGTGTGTAAACAAAATATATATTAATGAGTTTCCTGGGTTAAGTTGCCTCCTATCACCCCTTTTTTCTTGATGATCTATATAATGTGAAGGTAGAAGTTTTGAACCATCAATGTTTGTTTCGATAATTAGATATTGCACGTACCCAACATGATGTATTTTTTTTTGGTTTGCGCATGATTAAACTTGTAGTTGGAATGTGTTTCAACATAGGTGAATCATTAAAAAACCTTTAATATAACAAAATATAAAGACAAAAGGGGTGTCAGTATTTAGTTTATTTCAAACAATACACATACACAACACACACGCAACCCCTAAACATTAAACTATAAAATGTTGTTGAACATATATTTTTTTATTACATTTGTATATTATTTTCTGTTGGTTGGTGGTATGGATTTAGTTAATAATAATATAACACAAAAGAATGGTGAAGAAAATTGTTCGTATCTAAGAGATGACTATAACACTTTGTATAATACAAGTTTAAACTTGTATTTGGAATGTGTTTCACAACTAGATAATATGAGTGATTTACATGAGAATGAGTTAATGGTAACCGATATATGTATGGAGAACCTAGAAATATGTGAAAATATTAAATCCAATTTAACGAACTCTGTAAATTATACCAATATAGAATATTTAAAAAAATAATATTGAATTGGAATCAACAATACTTTTAATGAGTAATAAACTTGCAAAAATGGAAGGGAAGCACAACATTGCATATGCTCTAATAAATGATTACAAGGAGGAAATTGCAAATTTAAAGAGTAACTTGACTGACACAATACATGAATTATATGCTATAGATGAAAAGTGGAACCAATGTAAATTGGATTTAAAAAACCAATTTCAAAATTATACGAAAATCTTTACCAATCTGAATGCTTGTTTGGAACGAGAAGAATATTTACAAGAGCAAAGGAATAAATATGTTATTAGATTAACTAGTTGTAGAAAGAATAAGAATATTTTAAAACAAAAATGTATATAGTTTTTTTTGTGGTATTCTATCAAGTTAAATAGTGTTTGAAACATGTTAATAATAATAATTTGAATTGTTCAATGGAAAATAGTTTTATTACAAGAAATTTTGTAGAACAACTTAGATTTAATAAAAAAACAATATAAATAATGTTTTAACCTTTTATTTTAAAAAGAAACATTAAGACACACACCCATACAAATAGATTACAACAGTAAGAAGGTAACGTTTTTTAAATGTCTGACAACGACACTTGTCACATACGAGTCGAGTCGTTTAAAAGTTATTAAAAAAAGTCAAAAGTTGATTTTTCGTAATCACGTTCAGATGGCATGATTCGCAAGTAAAATAAAAAAAAAATTCTCCTATTTCAGCATCAAAACTGCATTTCAACGTCGTAGATTGATGTTAAAATATTATAATCTACACGTGTTTTAATGGGGTCAATAGGTTAACCACGATCAAATTTCCAAAATACTAGTCAATTTTGAAATAATAATGTTTACATACAGAGTTTTTTTAAACTGCATTTATAGTGCGTTTTGGCAAAATCGATGGAAAATCACAAAATAAAACATTTATGTAGGAACATGCCATTGAATTTCACCATATGATTATATGTGAGGTTTTCATTGCATATTTCTATGTTTCTTTGCTGCGTTAATGAAAAATTTGTAATCGTTAGCATGATGATGATGATGATGAACGTAATACATTTTTTATGAAAACACACAATTTATATAGTTGGTTGTGAACTATTCCGACTCAAGTTGAGTTCCCGTAACTATTTGGTAAGTGTATTTTGTATTATTAATTAATTAATTAAAATAAATTTCACACCACCCTCTAAGTATGTCATGTGTTTAAGAAAACACGTACCGTTCTGAAAAATGTAATTTTTAAGTGAATTTCATTGGATCTCTCTTTTTTTATTTTTTGGTTAAAATATTGATTTTGATATATCTTTGCAGGGTAATTGTTGGCGTAGTAAGTGTAATCATCATCATCAGCAAAATGTTTGTTATTGATATTTAAGGATTTCAATTTGAACAGATATTTCCCTTCCATTGCAAGGAACTCTTCATAATAAATACGCAAACAATGGAGGTTGTGCATAAATTTGTGCGATTACCAATGGAACTTCAAGCGTTAACCCTTAAAGTACAACAACACATGAAATACACAACAAATGAAATACATGGTTTGAATTGGGGTGCACTTGGTGATAATGATGATAACAACATAACAACAGATTAAATTCCCGAGTTATTAACACGTTTAATTGGCACCTTTACGCAACGGCCGGTGCTGGTAAGGGGGCGTCAAAAGAAGCAATGGTTAACCAAGTACCTTTCCAACAACGAAATTATTGATTTGGATGAAGACCGGTGCTGTCCAACTGTCACTATATTAAAATCTATTTTTAAATACTATCATTGTCTGAAACATGCTAATAATAATTTAAATTGTTCAAAGGAAATTGCCTACAACTTTTACCATTGGTACACTTTTTGTAAAAAAAATTAGTTTTGCTTTAAAAATAAAATTAATAGTACACAATTTCAATCAAGTATGCGTTTGTTGTAGTTACTATATTAAAATCTATTTTTAAATCCTATCATTGTATGAAACATGCTAATAATAATTTAAATTGTTCAAAGGAAAATGCCTACAACTTTTACCATTGGTACACTTTTTCTAAAAAAAATATGTTTTGCTTTTAAAAATAAAATTAATAGTACACAATTTCAATCAAGTATGCGTTTGTTTTCATTGTGGGGGTATGTAAATTCATAAACAGTAACAGTATAACAAACTACCTCTCTTTTTTCTAGAGGACCATCACAACCACAACAACAAAACACCGATTTACATCATTTAAATTGAATAGAAATCAACTTATAACATATGAAGAGCACACGGGAAAAACGATCCAAGTCCAAAATATCAAAAATCAGGATTATTGCGCCAAATGGTAGTTTAGCATACGAAGTTTATGTCATTCATAGTAAATCACTGAAGGACCGATCTAAGTCCCTTAAAATCGCGTGTAAAAATAAGAGTACAATGAAAGAACGATCTAAGTCCTCCCAATTTACGGAAAACCGATCCAAGTCCTCAATCCAAGTGGGGAGTCTATTTATTCGTGTTTATTTTTTAGTCTGAATTCTAATCGTGTTCAAGCGTGTAGTGCATTTTTTGTCGGGCGTTACCAAGGCCTGAAAATAATATTATTATCATGTCTAGTAGTGATAGCGACTCAGTGCCATTGTCAAACTTTTTAAGTAATACACGAAAGAGAAAGTCTTGTGGTCGTGTAAGAGATGTTGAAAAACATGTCCGAAACCATACATTTGAGACTGGGAATCCTTGTAGTTGTAAAAATCGTTGTTTTCAAAAATTGAGCGACTGCGGAAAAAATAATATTATAAGAAAATTCAATTTATTAGAAAACAGAAATTCACAGAACAGACATTTAGCTGGGTTAATTTCTATGCTGCCAATTAGAAGACGTCGGCCACGGAAGAGTGAAGATATTGCAAATTTGAGAAGCAGTGCATTTTTTTACAAAATTAGAGTTCAAAACGAGGAGAATGATGGATTCCATGAAATGTCAGTGTGTGTCAGCAGGCCTTTATCAGTCTACATGGAATAATATATATATGGTCTTAAAAGGCAAGGTAGCTCAGTTGACGATCTGAGAGGTAAGTACACATTACATTATAGAAATATTAGATCTGTGTAAGTTTCAAATTGTAGGTAGGCATCAAAATCGGCCACATAAGATGAGTTCAGAAATGGTGCTACTTGTTGAGGAACATATCAGATCATTTAAGGGTCGTGTATCTCATTATAGTTTAAAAAAGTCAAGGAAACTGTATCTTCCAGAGACCCTAAATGTTAAAAAGATGTACCTTTTCTTTCGTGAAAAATATCCAGGTCAAAAAATAAGTTATGAGTCTTACAGACGAATTTTTACGACTAAATTTAATATTGGATTTGGGTATCCTAGATCAGATACCTGTAGTTACTGCGACGAAGTTAAAGTCAAAAAGGCTTCCTTGGAAACTCAACTAAAAAACATAGGTGCTGATAATCAAAAAAATAAGTCAGATATAGAAAAACAGCTGAGAACTATTGAAACTGAACACAAATTACACAAACTTAAGGCGGAAACTTTTTACAATAGAAAACGTAATGCTAAGAAAAATGCCCAAAAACAAGTAACCTTTGAAGCTATAACAATGGATTATTCAAAGAATTTACCAACACCAAACATCACAACTAACGATGTGTATTATAAACGGCAATTGACGTTCGTAAGCTTTAATATTCATATCCTTTCTTCAGGGCAGTCTATTTTTTATACATACCCGCAAACTGTTGCTAAAAAAGGATCAGATGATGTTGTGTCCCTTTTGAACCATTTTTGCTTTAATTTTCTTGACGCAGGAGTACGACATTTAGAGATCTTCTGTGATTCATGTGCAGGACAAAACAAAAACTTCACCCTTTTAAGATTTTTGCATTTCCTGGTACATAACAAAAAACGCTTTGACTCTGTGATTGTCACATTTCCTATAAGAGGTCATTCCTACCTTGAATGTGACAAGGACTTTGGTCTAATTAACCAAAAAAGTGAAGTTGATGTCCCACAGCAATGGGTGGAGGTTTTTAGAAACGCCAGATGCAAACCACGTCCATTTGATGTTGTAGAATGCAAGCAAGACATGTTTTTCGCCTGGACAGAGTTTCTAGCACCAACCTACAAGAAAAAGTGCCCATTTTCTACAAGACCGCTAAGAGAAGTTCGCATAAGCCATGACCATCCCAGAACAATAGAAACAAGAGAAAATTATAACGGAGCGAGACAAAGCTTCATTATTGCTGGTCCAAATTTGAGCTGGAAGGGATCCCCAAAATTGTTGTATAAACAAGCTATTCCTGTGCCAAAGAAAAAATACCTACAGCTACAGGAGCTAAAAAAATTCGTTGCTGAAGAACATCAAAAGTTGCCCACCATAGATAACAATAGGAGTGATGATGAATTTGATGTAAGTTTCCTAATCATTTTTTGACAAAAACTAAAACTTTTTTTTCTTCATTGCAGGAGCTATAAGGAACGACAGTCTTCAGAAAAGAGAAACCTCTTGCCCACATGTTAATGACAACCTGTCATTTTGACAGTTTCATACATCTCATCCAAAAACAACGAACAGGCGACGTCACAGTGGTTATTTTTGTTACCCAAAAGGAACCATATATATAAAAAAAATTTGGACTTAGATCGTGTTTCCGTTTTTTTTTTGTGTATTTGAATTATTTTTTGTTTATATTTTTGTGAAAAATTTTTTGGCGCGAAATTGCTTTACGTTCTTTTAAAACGATAATAAATCATCTAGCTAAGGCAAATAGATAATATGTTTTTTTTTTAGTATGTAATAACAGGACACTTTCAAACTTTAAAACTGATTTATCTCAAAACTTGTAAAAAGTGACTTAGATCGTTTTTCCCGTGTGCTCTTCATATATATTGCTAAGTAATATGGGTGTTTACTCATATTTAATATGATATTTAAAGTTGTAACAACTTATTATAGAGATTATTATGAATGTTCAGTATGTGGATATTTATGGTATAGAATTATAAATGATACCTGTATACCTGTAAACATTAAATATCTCCATTGTCATCGGTGTCGTTCAATTAAACTATTTGAACATAAAATATCTAAGTTTTATGCTTATAATATAGTCACACTAGCTGATAATGAAGATAATATTAGTAATAATAATGATAGACCTTCAGTAATTTTAGCTTCTACATTTATTAGATCCAAGAGAGGATAGTTAATAATAATAATAATAATATTGAGAACATAATGACTAATTTAAAGAAAATTTTATAGTAATTGAATAACATGTATGTACTCGTAGTAAATTTTAATTCTGTGTGTTATAGATTTATTTATTTTTTTCCCTTTGACTTTGATATTTTATAAAACCTAACACTTTAAAATAAAGTAAATTTTGAAATACAGCTGCGCTTTTATTTATAAAAATCATTGTCTATGACTGAAATTACAATAATAACACCAGTTATATAACAAGTGCCCCCCTACCCCATATTAAAAGACATTGAAAAATACATTTAAAATCTATATTTTGTTGATACAAGTTGTTAGTTATTAACTTCATTCACAAATACTACAAGTCCTTTTGTTTTTTCTTCTTCTTGACACCCAATTTATCGTCTACAATTACAAAAAAACTTAGTTTACCGTTCGTAGAACGTAGTAGTAAAATAAAAAAAAATTCTCCTATTTCAGCATCAAACTGCATTTCAACGTCTTGGTTTAAAAACATCTAATTTACGTTACGAATACGGCTACTAAACACAATTTTGGTTTTGGCAATTTTTTGTGAAAAATCTGTCAGTAGCAAATCATTTAAATTTTTCAAGTATAATTTGGGATTGTGACCGCTTATTTTGGAAATTTTTTTAACTATATCGAGTCGGCCGTTTAAAAGTTATTAAACGTCAAACTTGATTTTTCGACTGTTTTTTTTTATTCGTGTCTCAAATAATTGGTGATTTTTTTCTTTGACTGTTTGTGTTTGCATGCTCATTTTTTGATGTGAGCATATTTAATAATGTGTTCTTAATGAAATGGTTGTTTCACAGCACAATGACATACTTGAACTTGTGGTAATTAAATTAGTTATCATTATTTGTTTTATGTAGAGGTGACGGTGGCTCGTTGTCTAATGATATCATTTTTTTTTTAAATAATTAGCATAGGACTGTTTTCATCAATCAAATTTTAGATTGTTGTGATGCGTTTTTATTATTTTTTGATGTAGACTGATTATACTCACCAAAAAACAAAAAAACACACCATTTTGGTATTTTAGGGTCGTTTTTTAAATTTTTTCTATTACATTAAAATCTTGATTGAAGACAAAATTAAAAGGCACTTTGAATATTGCTAAAATTACTTCTTTCTAAAAGCCATGTGCATTGTATCAAATAGTTGGTTGATATTAATAATTGTTTATGGAATCTTTACAAAAAACCAGAAGTATTTGTTGCATTTAAAGCAAAAATCGTGTTCCACCATTATGATGAAATTCTTGTTTTTTTTTATCGTCACGTACAGATGGTATCATTGATTAATACTAACTGCAACTAATCTAAAGCAGTCTATTAAATTACCTAAGTGGTGGATTCTTCTTCCATTCTCAAAGAATGGAAATAATGTTTTAACCTTTTTATTTTTAAAAGGAAACATTAAGACACACACCCATTCAAATAGATTACAATAGTAGTAACAAGGTAAAGTTTTTTTTTATATGTCTGACTGACGACACTTGGCTGAAATAATTATCACACACGAAAACTTAATTTACCGTTCGTAGAATGTTCAGTAAAAAAATTATCTGCTAAGATAAATAGGACTGAACATTACAAAGAAACAAAATAAGATGTTGGGAATGGCAACTAAAAAACAATTTCTCGAATTCAGACATTCAACAATGCATTTTAACGTCTTGGTTTAAAAACATCTAATTTACGTTACGAATACGGCTACTAAACACAATTTTGGTTTTGACAATTTTTTGTGAAAAATCTGTCAGTAGCAAATCATTGAAATTTTTTGAGTATAATTTGGGATTGTGACCGCTTATTTTGGAATTTTTTTTAACTATATCGAGTCAGCCCTTTAAAAGTTATTAAACGACAAAGTTTATTTTTCAACTGTTTTTCTTCGTGTCTCAAATAGTTGGTGATTTTATTTTTTTAAACCGTTCAATCGCGAAACACAACTTCCATGATAAATTATATTCTTCAATCTCAAATAGCAACCTTTATTGCGATGAAAAAATGCCTAAAAGTTCAGAATTAAAGTAAATTTGATTTAAGTAATAATATTTTTAAAAAAATTTTGTATTCAGTCTATAATGTTTGAAAACTGTTATTAGAAATATATCTATATCAATTTCTAACCATTGATTTAGGACCTTGTTACAGTGTTACACTGTTCTACAAAGCTTAAGTGGAATATGGCTCTCGAACAACTGTGTGATATCTCATACTAGGTGTAATCAAGAAAAATAAAACAATTTAAAACAATATTTGGAAAGAGGTTACCATTAATAAAATATGTAGTCAATTATTTTTTACTAAATTTTCTAGAAAATGTATAAAGTGTGTGTGTAACCTAGAAATAAGATTATTTTCAAAACTGTAAGCATTATATTTTAATAAATATATAAAATTGTTTTTGATTTAGTTGTTAGTTTTCTTTTTATTTATACAACATTCACCGTTTTAACATGTTATAACGGTATTGAACATAATAAAGATACTGGGATATATGTGTGCGTCATATATTAATTCATTTAAGTTGCACTACCATACATCATTATCAGTGTGTACTTGTCGTTATCATCTTTTAGTTGACCCCCCAATGCTGACCCCCCTCACAATTAATATTATTTAATTTGTTCAAATAATATAGTGTGTGTATGGAGATGATGATGATGATGATGATGATGATGATGATGATGATGAGAGAGACAGAGAGAGAGAGAGAGAATCAATATGATTTTACCAAACCAATTCTACACACACACACACACATTATTCACATACTCGTATCCAGTATAAATACTATAAATAGAAACATTTTGACCCGAAGCTGACCTCTTAGACGTAACATTTTACGTAGGCCAGGCTTGATAAATTATTACTCTAAGAGAAGAAACGACCTTTTTTGGATTAATAATGGCTGGCCATCAGCAGCAGCAGCAGCCACTGGTTTTAATTTTCATCATCATCAGGGCCGACGAGAGGGCGTTGAAGGCGGTACTAATTATTTTACTATTATTATAGTATTTTTTACAAATACCTAATTATAATCATATGCATTGATTTGGATATTAATTCACTGTTACAGTTAATGTGATAAAACAACGCTGATTATGCATCATAAGCAACCTTAAATAACTAAATAAGTAAAATTTTGCTCCAAATAACAACGGCAACGTCGTCGCCACATGCCGCGTTCTGCGTATTTACGCCTTATAATTTTCTCAGGAAATCCCCGGCACTCATCGTTTAGTGCTTGCTTACTTGAGTTTATTTGAGTTGCCGTTCGCGAGTGATACTTTTTGTGTTGGCATAATTTGGATAAAAAAAGGTAAGTCGCAGCAATTTTTTAGCATAAACAAATATCAATTAATTGGGCGAGTTTGTTTTACAAGCCATTTAATCTTAATTTAATAAAATATAAAACTTGTCTAATTGTCATTTGTTAAGGTCTTTAAAATGTTAAATACAGTAAAAACAATAATTTTACTTTTACCGTGTAATTGTTCACGTTAGATTTTTGTAGATTCGGAACATAGTTATAACACGCGATTTTCCAAAATATTATTAAACCACTATGACTTTTATTGCACTAAAACACTTTTGCACTCCGAGTTTCTGGTTTACTTATTTAATAACAAAAATGGTATTAAGACTATTCAATTATTTTTATAGATGAGTGATGAGTTATCATCATAAATCTGGTTCCCAAAAACGTAAGGAGCAAAAGCAAAAGCAAAAGCTAGAGCTTATGAAAAAAGGAATAAGAACCCTTGAAAACCTTGGGTTTGTTTCCTCAAATAAGTCCAAAAGTAATGAAACCGATGCCGATGTAATCGATGTTGGGGAATCCTCGACTTCCGAGTTACCATTGCCCGAGCCTGTACCTTTAAACCCAATTCCCGGTAGTTCAAATTGGGAAAATGATGACAATCAAGATATAACAAGTCAATATTTAAATATCGACAACGTACTATATTTTGATATAGGAAATTTAAAAATGAACTCTTCTCCTACCGATATAGAAGAAGCTGTGAGAAAAGGACCTGAGCCTATTCCAGCACAACTTCCTCTTGATAGCAACGGAATGCAATTTTCCAAATACTTATTAAATTTACATATGAAAAATGGAGAGGTTGTATCAAGAGACTGGCTAACTTGGAGCTCCTTGAAGCAATCATTATTTTGTTTTCCGTGTCGGTTATTTAATAAATTAGCAAATGCGCACGTATCTTCCCGTTTTGTTACTGAAAGTGGTTGGGGCCCTTCAAATGGCTACAAAAGATTATACAACAGAATACCTGAACATGAAAATAGCATCAGTCATCGCTCGTCATACCTAGAATGGCGAACTATGGAACAAAATATTTTCAATAAAAAGACTATTGACAGCTTGATCTTTAAATCTTTAGAAAAAGAAAAGTGGAAACAACTATTAAAAAGATTTCTCCATGTTATTTTATTTTTTATCTGAAAGAGGACTAGCATTAAGAGGATCGTCGCATTTAATTGGGAATCCAAACAATGGCAATTTTCTTGGCATATTAGAGTTGCTAGCAAATTATGATACCGTATTAGCAGAGCATTTAGAAGCTGTTAGATCTTCACAAGAAACTAAAAAGCGTTTGCAAGTTCATTATCTTTCGGCTGACATACAAAATGAATTTATTTTACATTGTGCTGAATATGTCATGGAAAAAATTTTGAACGAGAGAAAGCTGGGAAAGTATTATTCCATAATCGTCGATGCTACTCCAGATACTTCTCATGATGAACAAACAACATTTATTTTACGATATGTCTGGCTAAATGATAATGGCAAATACGAGGTTTGTGAAAGATTTTTTGAATTTGTTAATTGAAGAGTGGAAGTAAGTAACAAAGGTGGTAAGTGCCATATTTTCTGAATTTGAGTTATTGCTGTAGAACGATGTTAAAAGACATGCTTTGTGACCCCACAAAGGAAGTAAGTGCCATGAGTCAGATTACGCTTTTTATAATAAAAATAAGATGGCGCCACCGGTAAGCGACCACGGGTATTTATTATCAAGAGGGACAAGTGCCAGAGTTAATTAGCTGTCTCAGCTGTCTGTGCGTCGTAGCCGTCAAAACTTGTTTATTTGTTGAAAATAGTTAAATAAGTAGCCAATTTGTTGAAGTTCTTGTCAAATATGAGTGAATTGGACGAAAAGAAACGTAGAGAAAGTGGCAGTGGTCGTTTTGGCTGCGAACAAAAGCATCTGAAGGAGGCTGGCAAGACCTATAAAACACGAAAACTTAAGAATGTAACAGAGAAAGCATTGCCGACTGAACAGGTTTGTTATTGTGTAATCTACTTAAAAATATATTATTAACGTATTATTTTACATTTTAGATCACCTGTAAATGCAAATTTTATTGCAAGGATCTGCAATACGCATGGCGTAAAGTTTTGTTTGAAAAATTTTATAATCAAAAGTCAGCAGCTCAAGGTTCGTATCTAATGAATCTTATTCATCTAGGACATATAAAGAGACGTAGACACGGCACTTATGAGGATCCAGTGAGTAGCAAACGCCAAGTAACAATAGCCTACACCATTCCAACACAAAGTGGAAATTTTGTTCAAGTTTGTAAGGCAACTATGGTGAATATCTTTGCAGTGACAAGGAGAAAGTTGGATATTCTTGTTGCTAAAAAGAAAGCGGGCGAAACGTTTTACTCTGATAAAAGAACATGTCATAAAAAGTCGAAATTTTCCGAGAATGATCGAGAAGCCATAAGAGCTCATATAAATTTACTACCAAGAGACGTTGGTCATTATACAAGAACAAAATCTGATAAAGAATATCTAAGCCCAGATTTAAACGTTAACAGATTATTTAGGGCTTTTCAACAACGTAATCCTGAAACTCCAGTAACATACAAGTTCTACCGGTCTGTATTTATTAAGGACTTTCCCAAACTATCATTTCGGCGACCAAGAATGGACACTTGCCATACTTGTGATCGACTAGATTGTGAAGTTCGTGCAAATATTGGAACAAGTGCGCAAGCCAAAACAGATCTCGAACTTCACCAAAGAAGAGCGGAAAGAGCTAGGGATATTATGAAAGAGGATACATGCGAGTCTTTACTTCCAGGAAGTCACATCTGTTCCTTATCTATGGACCTTGAACAGGTAATGTTTGTTCCCACGCTGGTGCATTCTGATATGTTTTACTTGTCGCAACTTTCCTGTTATAATTTTGGAATCCATGTAGGTGACACAAATAAAGCTTACATGTTTTTATGGCATGAAGGTATGGCAGGACGTGGTGCAAATGAGATTGCCTCCTGTCTGCTCCGCTTTCTAAATAGTTTCTTACCAGCGGGCACAGCTTTATGTCCTGTGACAGGGATTTTGCGTTGATAGAAAAACGCAAAAGAGTTATGAAATCCTTTATACCAGACGATCTGATAACACTGATTTTGGATTTTGGGACATAAAAGGGCCTGCGGACCTACTTCTGAATACTTCAAAGCTTCAAATCAGCAAAGCAGTCAGAATACGGATTGAAAGAGATAATCCCATCAACGTGAAAACAAAAACAGTATTTTCTGAAACACAACAATGGACTGAAACCAATATCTTGAAGAAAGGTAAAACTATAAGAGATTTAATGAAGACTGAACTTCTTGGACTCCCATCAGAAAACAAAATATCTGAAAACAAAAAGAAAAGTCTTCACTCTATGTTGCCCTATCTGAGTAATCCTTTGCACCAAGATTTTTACAAGGAACTGCTAGGCATTTAAATGTATTAGCAATGGCTGGTGATGTTTATAATAAATATGTATTGCGAGAGTTACAAAGTTAATTATTGTGGCACTTACCTCGTTTCTATTTTTTTTATGAAGTTAACTATATTTTCAGCTTTGTTCCATAATATATATCAATGTATGTTTGAATTATTGGTTTTCCGATAGCCTTTAACATGATTTTTAATGCTAATAAACAGAAAAAACTAATGTTGACTCTTTATTAACGTTTTTCTTGAATATCTCGAAACTTTGTTTTTGGCACTTACCACCATTGTTACTTCCACTCTTCAATTGCAATAAAAAAACTGGAGAAGCAATAGATAATATGATTTTGGAAACTCTGGGAAAACGCAACATTGACATAAAAGATTGTCGTGGACAAGAATATGATAATGGGAGCAACATGAGCGGACAATATAAGGGCGTGCAGGCAAGGATTCATGCCCTCAATCCCCTTGCTTTATGGTCTCCTTGCGCTTGTCATAGCATGAACTTGTGTGGTGTCCATGCAGCAGAATGTAGTTCTCAGGCTATAACTTTTTTTGGAATAATTCAGAAGCTGTTTAATATCTTTAGTGCTATTCTTCAAGCAGTATCCGTTACTTTGGACGTTGAGACTAAAAATCTTAATTCATTGCTCGAAGATCTTAATACTATTAGAAAAATAGTTGTGCAAACATTTTGAATGAATGTAAACTAGTAGCTAATAATTTAGAAATGTCAACCGAACTATCTACATCCGAAAAACGAAAAAGCAAAAGAAAGACGTTTTTTGACGAAACATCAACAGATTCATTAGAAGAACTTAGTGGGGAGGAATACTTTAAAGTAAAAGTATTTTATTCAATTTTAGATGCTGTTATTTTAAACATATCCACAAGATTTGAAGCAGCTAAAAAAATTGTGAACATGTTTAGCGTGTTGTGGAGATTTTTAAGTTTAGAAGATATAGAAATTGAAGAGCAGGCCAATTATCTTCAAAATCATTACGACGCAGATATCAATTCTGAATTCAAAGAAGAAATAAAACATCTTAAAAGCATCTTTTCGGCAAATTTTCAGGACTCCGACGTTACCCCATTAAATCTTGTAAATGAAATTCACAAATTGAAATTAAATACCATGTTTCCAAATATAGTTATAGCATTAAGACTTTTTTGTACTCTCCCTATAACCGTAGCCCAAGCAGAACGATCTTTCAGTTACCTTTAGTAGTAGGGTTGATAGTATCGTTGAGCTCCTCACGTCGCGACGCCTTCGACGCCGTCCCAGGGTTAAGTAGGTGTACAATAAGCACACGTGTGCTCTTCGTTATTTTGTCCTTGTTTTTTATGCCCCGACGCCTGACCTTAAAACAGCAGGTGTGCTTTATTTGTTTCTTGTTTTTTATAGTACACAGGTGTTAAATTTTACCTTGACATTGCATCCCCATATGACTTTTATACTCCCACGTTCCTTTCCAGGGACCCCATAAAATAGAAAAATCTGTTTTTTATTTAAGTTGGCTCTGTAACCTTGTTCACATACGTGGTTAGTTGTTTCTTATGATTTTACCTTGACATTGGATCCCCTATGATTTTTTAATACTCTCACGTTCCTTTCTAGAAACCCCATAAAATAATAAAGCTGTTTTTTATTTTAATTGACTTTGTATTCGATTCACACACAGGAAGAAGATCCAGTGCAGCTATATATTTTTTTTAATAATCTTTACTAGTTCACTTGTGCTACGTTATTTTACTCCCCTTTCCACATTCAATTGATACTTATTAACCTTGAATATTTGCATAAATACGATGCCATTTTGTTACCACCTTCAAAGTCACACTAGCATTGACGCTAACAATATCTGCCGCCTTGAAAGATAAATAAATAAAGTAAATAGAAATATTTTATTTGTGCTTGTGTTGTGTTTCCTGAAAGTGTCTATTAAAGGTAAATAATTGTTTTATTGCATATTTCAACAATAACAATGAGCATTTCACAGCAGACCTTGAGTGAAATTAATAATATGATAAATAAAGATTTTGAATTTCCTGAGCGCAGGAAGTTATCAACCTTGGGGGTGGGAATGGGTTATATTATTAAAAAAATGACTCCGACAACAACGCGCTTTGGGAAAACTATTGTTGCTACCTTATATGATCAACGGAATGATGTTACATTTCAAACATTTCTGCCGAAACGTGTATCTGATGCATTTACTCAGATTTTCATCGACGATATGAATATGTCAGGTGAGAAATATACTTTAACATATATGGGTCAGAGTTTAAATGCATCACCAGGGGGTAATACGCGCGCGTTAATAAATTTTGGTTGTTCAGAATAAACTTTTTTTTTTAAATTGAAATCTTCTATTGTTTATCATATTATTATTTAAGTATTAGTTGGATATGTTATAGAATAGTTTTTGATAGCACACATGTGGAGCATATACATAAGCAATAAAAATATTCTCTATTATTTAAGATGTGTGACGAATTTATTAAAAGAGAAAACCAAGATTCCTATGTGCATAATTTGATATTAAATCTACGACAAATGGCTGAAGATATTTTAAACTTTGAAAAAGATGATGGGTTCGATATGGATTCGCAACGAAAATACATGAGGGAAGCAATGGATTTTCTATCTGGAGCCCATTGTTGTGAAAGATTCCTATATGGTACCATATGTGAGGATCAATTCTGTTTTGAAATGGTTGAACAAAATCTGGGACACTTCTTGGTGGAAATTCCACATTTAAACATTAATTTATTGGAATATTATGGTTTGATTCCCCATGAGGATGGTGTCAATGATGGCGATGAAGAAAATAGTGGTTGCGAGAATGGGAATGAAGACAATAATTGCAGATTATTTACTTCCAATGATGACATTGATGAGCGTATTATGTATAAAAATTTGAAATTGTAACTTATATGTATTACAATGACTAAAAAAAAAGTATAAATAAATTATGTTTAGCTACATATTGTTTTATTCCCCCCTAATACACTATATAAAATTAATTTGATATAAGTAGGTGATATTTAAAAAAATTGATTAGTTGGAAATAAACATGGGTCGTGTTAACAGCAACAACACAATTGATAAATTTGGTCGTCAGAGGGTAAATACATCAGTGCAATTATTACGGGGTTTATCTGGACTTGGTTTTAAACTCACATCTGACGGTCAATATGACATCGAGGGGAAATGTTTGTGTAATGTAGCAAAACCTACCAAAGATGATGATGCGGCCACTCGACTATATGTGCTTGAGGAAATTTCCGACGTACGAAAGCAAATATATAAAATAATCAATGAGGAAATTTCGACACATTTTACCAAACTACAAAACGAATTTGAAGAAAGCTATAATAAACGTTTATTAGCCACTCTTGATCGAATAATCAATAATGAATTTGTGCCACATATACATAAACTACAAAATGAATTTGAAGAACGCTATAATAATCGCTTGACCAAGTTTGATAGGCGACTTGTTGACCTTGAGAACCAACCTCAGCTATCAGATATTCCATCGTATTCTGGTGGTACAATTGCATCGTCTTAGACATACATCATTCCAAGACCAGAAATGTTTACACAAGGATGAATTGTGTAAATTTAATTTTATCCCTTAAGTTGTATAATACAAGTATAAAATAAAAAAAAAAATAAAAATTATATTTTATCTGTGTTTTATTTTAATTGTCCCTGCAATTCACATATAACAAAACGTGGCTTTATTATGTTATATGACCTTGAATATGTGCAGATGGACGATAATGAGGTGTGCTTATGTGGGCGGGTGTTTTTATGACCTTAACCATATACACTTGAGTGGGGTAGTTTTTATGACCCTGACATTGAATTTAGTTTGTTATAAAAAGGTGGGAGGAGGAGTTGGATATTTCAGTATTTACTTATCAATCGTCTGCGTGGAAGTTCCCATTGCTCATCATCATAATGAATAATTACGTGTGTGAAAACTGTGGTAGATCATTTACACGGAGTTACAATATGTTGCGACATAAAAGAGAATCGTGTAGATTTAGATTCGCAAATGTGGGTGGAGGTAAGCGGTGTAGACTGGATAGTGATGCTTCACCATCACCAAGTGTGCAAACTTGTGCTGCATGTAATATTACTGTAGCAGCAAATCATATGGCGGCCCATCAAAGAACATTACAACATAAGAATAATACTTGCAGACCATTTTCTCAAGGTGTTCAAATTATTGACAGTGCATTTAAAAACAGAATAATTACCTACCGTGTAAATAGTGGTAACGAGCATATAGACTTTACAGCATTCTTCGATGAAATAAGATCGAAAGTGTTGGATTTAATAAAGGAGTTGTTGGTAGTGCATCAATCATTAAAAATAAACGCGGTTGTGGTGGGACGATATATTTTACCCTCACAAGACATTATAAGTGATAAATCGTTTAATACGTCAAATGAGGTAGTTGTTGCTGGCAGCGATTTGAATATGGTGTATGGAATATTTACTGAAGCAATGAAAACCCAGTCAACTGAATTTCAAGAAAAAGATTCAGGTATGTTAAGCAAACGATGTTGTAGTGTATTATTGAACAGAGAGAGAGTATTAATTTTGTGAATGTTTGACCGTATTGTTGAAGAGAGTATTAATTTTGTAATCTCTTTATAGGATGGGCGTTAGAGAGAATTCTCTACCTCGAGTTAAATGTTAACAAGTACAAACCGTTTGGAGGGCCATCGTACATCACATTACCACGACCAATTCAAGCCAAGAGGGCTGTCATCAATGTCATCAATCAAGATGAGTGTTGTTTTGCATGGGCTATAGTGTCAGCATTGTTTCCAACTGATGGACAGCCATCACAGATATCATCCTATCCTCATTATTCTAGTGTGCTTAATTTAACAGGTATGGATTTTCCAGTTAAGCTCCGTGATATAAATAAATTTGAAGAAATTAATAATATTTCAGTGAATGTATATGGCTTGGAATCTATATTTGAGGCCAACAAATTAAGATATGAAGTCGTTGGTCCGCTATATTATTCGGGGAAAAAACGCATAAATCATGTTAATTTGTTGCTTATAACTAAAGATTGCGATGTAAAAGACGATAATATACATAATTGTAATGCAAGTTGCTCAAAAAGTCATTATTGTTGGATTAAAGATTTATCGCGTTTAGTGTCTAGTCAAATATCAAAAAGTCATGATAAAATGTGCTTTTGTGATGGTTGTTTAACCTATTTTAGTCCGAGAGATAGGTTAGCAGCACATCAACAATATGACTGCAGCCATATATATTCACTGACTCCCTCAGTAGATTTCAAAATAGATAAATTTGGAAAAAGTGTACCTGAAAACATTTTAAAGTTTGAAAATATTGAGAAACAAATGCGAGTTCCTTTTGTAGTGTATGCAGACTTTGAATCTATTTTAAAACCAGTTATAAATGTGGAACCAAACCCCCAAAATTCTTATACAATGCAAAGCTTTAAACATGAGCCATACTCTTTTTCGTATTTAATTAAATGCTCTTTTGACGATTCAATTTCTAAGTTTGAATTATATCGGGGGGCTGATGCGGCCCAAGTTTTTGTTTCCCGAATTGAAAGCGATTTAAGGTTTTTATATAATACATATTTAAAGGATATAACAAAAATGAAAAGCTTAACAGCTCAGCAGAAGGAAGAGTTCACAAATGCTAAGATTTGTGGCATATGTGAAGGTCATATAACTGATACAGATGTGAAAGTAAGAGACCACTGTCACATAACGGGTGAAAAAAGATTTGGTGCCGCACATTCTATTTGTAATTTAAATTATAAATTACCCAATTTTATTCCAATAATTTTTCACAATTTGAGTGGTTACGATAGCCATCTTTTCATAAAAGAATTGTGTAAACATGGGGATAAAATTGATGTAATAGCCCAAAGTAAAGAAAAGTACGTGTCGTTCACAAAGAGCATTTACGTGCATGATTATGTTGAGAAACTTAGTGGTATCACTAAACGTAAATATTTAAAGTTACGATTTATTGATAGCTTTAAATTCTTATCATCATCATTGGAAAATTTGGGCAACGGGTTAGATATTACCGAATTTAGAGAAACAAGAAAACATTTTCCCAATACTAATGAATTTAATATGATGCGCAGAAAAGGTGTTTTTCCCTATAGTTTCGTAGATTCCATTGAAAAAATGGATAATACAACACTTCCACTAAAAAGTGAGTTTTACGATCATTTGCGGGAAGAACACATTCGCGACGAGAGTTATGATCGTGCTAAAGAAGTATGGCATATGTTTGGGTGTAAGAATTTGGGTGAATACTCGGATTTGTATCTCAAATCAGACGTCTTATTATTAACAGATGTTTTTGAGCAGTTTCGAGATATGTGTTTGAATATTTATAAGCTCGATCCTGCGCAGTACTATACCCTTCCAAGTTTATCTTTCGATTGTATGTTGCGCATGACCAAGGTAGAGTTAGAACTACTGACAGACATAAACACAATTCATTTTTTTAAAAAAGGTATTCGAGGTGGTATAAGTCAGTGTACGGAAAGGAAGCATATTGCCAATAATTCATATTTACCAAATTACGATACCACAAAACCATCGTCATTTATCACCTATCTTGATGCCACAAACCTATATGGTCATAGCATGTCGCAGGCATTGCCATTTGGCGGTTTCAGGTGGCTGTCAGAACGTGAAATTATCGATCTAAATATTATGGCGGTTGATGATGATAGTCCCCAGGGATATGTTCTAGAGGTGGATGTGCATTATCCTGAATATCTACATAATGCACATGCTGACCTACCATTCTTAGTGGAAAGCATGGTCCCTCCTACGGACACAGCAAAATTACCAAAATTAATACCAAATCTAAATGATAAAAAGCGATATATTGTACATTATAGAACGTTGAAACAAGCTATCAATAGCGGCCTAATGGTAATGCAGACACATAGAATTTTAAAATTTGATCAATCTAAATGGTTAAAAAAATACATAGATTTTAATACTGAGTTGCGAAATAAATCAACAACGAAATTTGGTAAAGATTTATTTAAATTAATGGTAAATGCTAATTTCGGCAAAACAATGGAAAATGTGGAAAATCGTAAAGATATAAAGTTAATAACTGACTGGGATAACACAATAGGTAAAGTTGGAGCTAGAGCTTTAATCGCCCGCCCTAATTTTAAAAGCTGCTCGATATTTTCAGAAGATTTAGTAGCCATTCATATGGGCAAAACAAAAATAATTTACAATAAGCCAATTTATATAGGGTTTTCCATATTGGACATGTCGAAAACAGTTATTTACGATTTTTTTTACAACTTTATCAAGGCAAAGTTTGGTGATAATGCTTCCTTGCTATACACTGACACCGATTCTCTTATACTAAAAATTTTTACAGAGGATTTCTATCGTGTTATGTTGCAGAACCCGGAAAAATTTGATACATCAAATTATTCGGAGAAAAATTTGTTCAATATTAAAAAAAGTACATCGGTTTTGGGTAGAATGAAAGATGAATTTCCAGGTGATCCGATAACATGTTTTTATGGTACTGGGGCGAAGGCTTACTATGTCAGTTCATTAAATAATGAGCTGAAAAAAGCCAAGGGTATAAAAAAATGTGTTGTCGAGAACCATCTTCACCTGGAAGATTATAAAAAAATTGTAGAACGTGGTGGTCTAATATTTCGAAAAATGAAAACGTTTCGAAGTTTAAAACATGACATATACACGGAGGTAATAAATAAAGTAGCTCTTTCACATAAAGACGATAAACGTTTCATTATCCCATCCTCAACGAAAACACTACCTTGGGGTCATCCAGATATTGAGTTCTACCAACGCGGACCTGAAGAAAATTTAAAAATTTTGCTGCAAGTAATCGAGTCTTTTAATTCCAATATTGATAATTGAAAAAAATAACCGGAAAATCCATACCAAAATAACATTTAATTATAGTTTAAATTTAGTATTAAAATAAAATGTTTTATTTAAACTCATATGAAACAAATATTTAACCTAGTTGGTTGGTTTTGATGATTTATGTATATTTTTACAAAATAAGGATAAATATAACATTGTTCATTATATGATATTTATATTATATTTGTGTTTTGAACAAACCCGAACAAACCCATATGAAACAAACATTTAATCATAGTTTTAATTTATATATTTTTGGCTGTGATGATTTATGTATATTTTTAAAAATAAGGATAAATAAAACATTGATCATTATATGAAATTTATATTATATTTGTGTTTTATTTCAAATATTAACAAATCTTTCTTGATACATTCTATTTCTATAGGTCCATGCTAAAACGCTTGCCAGAAGGGTTTCCAGTTCATTTATTCTTCTTTGGAAACGATATCTATCGGCCATTAGCTGTTTTAAGTTACTTTGTCGCGCTTTTCTGTATGCAAAACTCCAAACACATGTTTGTTGTATTGTATTTTTCTCTTCATTAAATCTTACTTTCTTCATGGTTACTATACAAATAAAATTGTTTTACATGTTTAGTTATATTTATTTACATTATAGACTTAATTTAATAAAATTGATATATCTGTAATGATATTTATACAATATCAGACTTATCTATCCAAGAGTTAAAATTGATTGGAAATCCTAACCATTTTACAAATAATTGGTCAATGTGATTTTTCTTGCGTTTTTTGAGAATTTTTTCCACTAAATATACATCTGGACTGTTAGTTTTTTGTAGTTCGGGTTCATAAAAACATCCTTTAATCGGCTGGCCTTCTAATGATTCCAATAGATATGTAGGTGGATTAGTTACATTAACTTTTGATATTTTAAATAGCTCTGTTGACCATGAAGGTGTATATCCCTTGTCAAATATGATCTTATACTTGCTGATGCGAACAATATCACCCAAACGATACTTTATTTTCTTCGGAACAATTTTCAAATAGTTGTATGCATTAATTTTTGTAGCTTCTTTCACATCTTTCGGTTTCATCCCAATGGTACGGTGGTTAGTGTTATTATAGGCTTTCGTTATAGATGATAATATTTGCAACCATCTATACGAGCCCCTAGCCGAGAATTGCTTATATAGACTATTTTTTAAAGTTCTTATAACACGTTCAACAATTGCAGCTTTCTTCGTACTATACGTGGAATAATGGTTTATGTTGTATTTTCTTATAAGAGCTTGAAAGTTGCTATTATAAAACTCTTTTCCTTGGTCACTTTGCAAACTGGCTGGTGTGTATGAGGCCTCTTCAATGATGCTTTTCATCGCATTCGTTACTTCAACGCCGCTCTTATTTTTAACTGCTCTTGTATAAACATACTTGGAATAACAGTTTATACATACGACAATGTAACGATAACCATCGTATTCATCAGCATATTGTTGCATTTCCGCCAAATCGATTTGCCACAAATCTTTATATCCTTTTATTATAGTATGTCTTCTAGTGAAATTTTTTCTTGCACTTCTATGTAGTTCATTAACTATTTTAATTTTTTCGGGGGTAGGATCCATAGTATAAGTGACGTCTTATTCAACACTGATGAACGTAATGAATTGTAATTCTTAATATATTATACCCTCCTCTCGAAGCTCTTCAATAATTGACATAATTTCATTATCGTGTCCAGTATGTCCGGCTACTTTTGAACTCCACAATAATCGTAATCGATCCACCAACTCACTGGGTTTATTCCAGTAGACATAGAGATAATTTAGATGATAAAGTCTTCTTTATAGGTAACCGAATTTTGGATTTCCTTTTTTCTCGCAAACCAGCACCAAGCTTAGTTTCCTCCATTAGTGGTTTTATAATTTGTCTATATTTTAGCCATCGGGTTTCCCTTAAACCCATAGCCTTATTATAATTAATATATGCAGCATTTGTTAATTCCAAAATATCTTTATATTCTCGAAGAGTGTCTTTGTTCCATTCACTTTCTTCGTTCAGGATTGGAGGATTTTTTAGGAAAATCAGGTCATAAAGTTCATTTGTTCCATTGAATATAGCAATATTTCTGTTGTTTTTATATAATGTCACCTGTCCGTTAGGAAAACGAACTTCTACATTACCAATAAATGATTTTTTTTTATTTACATTATCATAATGGACACCATAAACTGTATCATACTTCGATGGTTGCTTTTGTAACCCCTTCAGATAGATATTAACGTTTTTCAAAGATGGCGTAGAAGGTGAACTAGATAAGTCGGATTTGTTTGATGGGGGTGGTGTTGCAAAAAATGACTCATCGTATATTCTGTGTTTCGGTGTAGATGACTCCCCTGCTAATTCAGACGGTTCGATTGGCATTGCATCTGTTGTTAATTCCATACTTGGGCTCGAACTACGACTTTGTGGTTTAGTTTTAGTAACTGATTTTTGGGTTAATATTGGTTGATTTTGCTGCTTCACTACTACATTGGATATGTATTTTAATGGTTTAGTAATAGGTTCGTAAAACTGTTCCAAATCAATGTTATTTTGTGCTTTAGCTGCTTTAATTTGCTTGAATTTTTTTCTCACAGCACTGGTCGTTTCCAGCAGCTTACGTTTTAAATCGATTTCTTCATTCATGATGTTTTCAAATTACCGGACAATGATGAAATGAGCTGCTATGGTTACTTCTATAAATATATATAGCTATCGAAACCCTTGCGATATCTTCCCGAATTTACATTACTATCTTTATCGATAACTAAAAAACCATACTTGCTGTCCCAACATTTAGAGCACATTTGTTGAAATTGCGGAAACGTCAGATCAGGTGAAACATGATCGGAAAATATGTGTCGCATATTCATCTCATCCTGTTTAAACATTACAATGAAGTTGGCATTATCTCGCACAAGTTGTTTAGGAACACGTGAATATGTTTGGGCTAAGTAAAAAACATCCACATTTTTATGGCGTCCCATACTAAAATATGATCTTATGACATCCTGTTTCTCACACATAACATCATCAAAAATGAACACGGAATTTAGTTTTGCATCTGACGGTTCCACTATATTATTTCCATCACTAAATGTATAGTAACCAAGACCTTTAATTGGTAATAAAATTTTTCTTAAATATTCATATTTTGGTTGATATAGCGACTTTGAGTAAATGTATACATTTTCAAAACGCAGCCCCAACGGATGTGTAAGCAGTGATATCATTACGTTGGTTTTCCCGCAGTTCGAGGGGCCAATTAACAGCCCGCGAATAGATGACGGGAGCAGTGGATCATGTCATTTTCTGATCTTGTCCGGATCCAACTTTCCCATCAAGATTATCGACTGGTAATTTTTGTTTCAGCTCCACAATTCTCATTTTATCTATATTTTATAGCTGTTTTACAATGATCGTAGTCATTCAGATGTCACACGTCAAACGAAGTGGACGGTCTGGTTTATCGAGTAAGACTGGCACTGGTATTGTTAATACATTAATTAATAGACTACCGTTTGAGGTACATATTCCCGGTTACCAGTATTGTGGGCCCGGTACCAAAGTAATAAAACGTGTTAAAAGAGGCGATCCAGGAATAAATCCGTTGGATGCTGCTTGCAAAAAACACGATTTAGCTTATTTACATAATAGTGAAAATTTGAGTGAACGCCACGAAGCCGCTTACGAACTTGAGCAAAGCGCTTGGAAAATAGTAAAATCAAAGGAGGCTAGTGCAAAAGAAAGAGCTGCAGCTTGGTTAGTAACAAACATTATGAAAACAAAACAACGTTTCGGTATGGGTATGCAGACTGGCCAAAACAAGCGGTCTCGTCGTCATCGTCGTGGAAGGAAAGTTTCGAAAAGAAATCGGGTTAATAGACGGCGTCAACAGAAAAAAGCGTTTGGTTCAGCTATTAGACAACCAATTCGATTACAATTATTAAAAGCTGGAGGAAAAAAGGGTCTTGAAAAGAATGTAATGAAAGCATCAAAAATAGCCATTATCGCTGCCCGAAAATCTTTAAAAACAGCCGGTGGCAAACGTAAAATTCGACTTCCTCGAATTATACCGATCCCTAAAACTGGTGGCATACTAACACTGATACCAATATTTGCAGGACTGTCAGCGTTGGGATCCTTAGCTGGCGGTGCAGCTAGTATTGTGCGTGCTATAAAGACGGTAAAAAATGCGAATGCTGAGAAGACAGGTGCTACCATACATCTGCACTCAAAAAAAGGAAATGGATTGTTTCTTAAACCATACCGTGCAGGTATGGGTCTATTTCTGAATAGTGCAAAATCAAAAAACTATTAAAATCCCTACCTCATCGTCCACTATCCAATATTGATTTACAAAAGTATGCTTTAAAGATGAAAATACCACATTTTAGAGGGGTCTATATGAGAGACTCGCTGCCAGTGCGTGGACCCCAACGTAATGAAGCTGCAATTATTAATTTGGATGGTATGGTGGGAGGTGGGACTCATTGGGTAGCATATAGAAAAAACAAATCGAATGTGACATATTATGATAGTTTTGGTGATTTACCCCCACCCATTGAATTGGTACATTATCTGCAAAAGGGTTCTGAAGCATCGAAGAAAATTTTCTATACATACGATCGTCAACAAGATTTTGGTACAGTTTGGTGTGGACATTTGTGTTTGACGTTTCTTTCAAAAAAATCAGAGGGCTATGACACCACAAATGGATCGTGATAACTACACGAAAATGTTGTTGTCGCTTAAAGCGTATCGTCAAGTAGGCTGTGAATTGAGAAAAATGACTGTAAAACAGCTGGAAAACATGCCTAAGGAAGTAATGATCGCTTTAGCACCAAATGAAATTACACTAGTTTGGGATAGGTTACCTGATCATATGCGGAGTGACATCGATATGCTAAAATATCAGTACTGCAGCGAACATTATAAAAAATGTAATTCCGATGAGGATGAAGGAGATGGACCTACACCAAAAAAACTATTTTGTTGTTATTGTAAAATCAGTGATGTCAAAATAACAGCTGAAACGGCGAAAGAAGTGAGACGAGACGGAAGCTTACCAAACCTTCTGAACTGTTGCAAACAGCAATAAAACACATACGTAAATTGTTTTATTGTCAGTCATGTCGTACACGTTCACATTATCGGGACACTCCAGTGTCTTGAGTGCAAATTTTTATCCTCCTGTTGAATTGAAATCATCCTCTAAGTATGGTCTTGCACTGTGGGGGTTTTACACATATAATTCAATTTTTAATGTTGACGCAAGTAACAATGGGTTTGCATACAAAACGAAGGACAGCCCAAAGACCACGCTTTTAAGGATTCCACCTGGAGCTTACGAAATTGATGAAATTGGTAAAGCAATATACACAAGTTTAAAAGAATATTGCAGAGGAGAAGAATGTGATGGATTATTTTCATTAGTAGCCAATAATAATACATTAAAATGTGAGCTCAAGTCGACATACGATATTGATTTTCGTGTAAAAAACAGTATTGGTGGACTATTGGGTTTTGGGCGGGTACTGTTAAAAAGTGGAAAACGACACGAATCAAGCAATAATGTGGACATAATGAAAGTGCGCATTATAAGAGTGGATTGTAATATAATTTCTGGAGCATATCTAAACTCTAGAGAAAGTCACACATTATTTGAATTTGATATTGATGTTGAAAATGGTTACAAAATTTCAAAGGAACCACAAAATAATATTTATATGCCGATAATGCCGGAGGGGCGGCAGTCAATAGATAACATTACTCTACGCATCTTGGACGATCGCGGTGATTTAATAGACTTTGGAGGTAGTTAACAACTCGAAAAACGAGAGTTTGTTTTTAAAAAAAAACTTTTATTTCAATCTAAGACGTTACAATAAGAATGATGATCTTAATTCTGTTACATATATTTATAATGTTTGCAATGCTGACATTGCATGAGAACATCTAAGGCATCTAAGAAAATCTAGGAAGTCTAATAATAGTTTTGATGATGCTGCATAACGCGCAAAACGACCATTCTCAGGGGAATGTAACTCCTCCCTTCTTAGTTGAAAGCACGTTCTAAAGGGCGTGATTTCAAATAATTATTAATTAATAATTATAAAATTGGATCATTTGATTTTTGAATAATAATCTTAGATTTTCTTACACATTTTCGATATATGATAAATATTATGATTAAAATGATAAAAATATAAAGGAATATTGTCCAAAAGCTAGTTCGATTGATGTAGACCGTTGACGTCATGGCTTCAAGGTTTTCCTTCTGTTCTTGTAACTGGGCTTCGACTTCTTTAGTGGCTTTGAGGTTGACATAGTTAAGGTCCATAGCAGGAGGGTTGTAAATTGATTGATGCTGATTGACTAGGCTGAGGTTTAGGATTGGTAAATTTACTTCGGCGAAGCTGATTCGGCTTGGCTTGTAGCTTTCCAATATGATTGATTTTATTTTGACTTTGCAATCGGCTGGGGACTCCAAAAGATAGGACCCATAAAGAGGTATATTCTCCACTGAATTTTGGCAATTTATTGTGCTGATTAGGCGATTTGGGACGGTTAATATCCATTTACCATCGACCACTTTTCGGATTTGAACTTCGTGTAATTGTATCTTGAAAGGGTGACAGGAAGTGACATTTGTGTGATGCTTGATGAGTTGGACTGCACAGGAAGGGATGTCTTCCGTTAGGGTAGTGCGAGTTTCTCTGCATAAGTAGCTTTCGGGTTGAATCTCCATACATCTTTGGTCCATATAGGCATACTTGTTATTGCTCAGTGCTAGGTAAGGCTTATAGGGTAGGTTGACGAAAAATGATTGGTTATCGGGAATTGGTAAGGGGAATAAATTGAAATATTGATACGTCTCTGATTCTACAAGAGGTAATTCCAATACAAATACAATATTAAATCCTTTTAAAAAGCTTTTGATTATTAATATTTTTTCAAAACTAAGAATATTTTGGGGTTTAACTTCTAAAGGAAGTTTATTTGCATCTAGATGCTTATTAATATTTTCTATCTCGAATAAAAGTTCGTTTGGATTTACTATGGAATTATGAAGTATGTTGATTTTTGCAAATGTGATAGCTACTTCGATTTTATCGAGAATATCATAAATTGACTGATACATTAGTGTAATTTGACTAATTACCATGTGGGTAAGAAAATACTGTTCAAAATTAGTTTGGTGTATTCCAACCTCTTTAATTGTTGCCTCTATTCTAACAATGTGCGATTTTAAGAGCAATTGATTATGTGTGATATTTGATATCATTGATTTAAATTTGTTGATTGTAGAGTCTAAAATTGTAATTTGATTTATGGCGTCGATTCTTAATTTATTTTGGTTTTCCTGCAACCTTTTGATTTTTGCATCGATTTGCTCTGCGTCGTTTTGATCGAGGTTTCCCGTTATACTTTTAATAAATGTGCCCAAAGGGTTAAATAGGCCTCTTTTGTTTCTAAGAACATTTTTGAATGGTAAAATTTGGTCTATTAAATGTTCTATTCGTTTTTCAAGCGTATAAAGTGAGCTAAAAGAATTAAGATAACCTTGATAGTATTCGCTATTATTCTTAATGATAGAAGATAGTCTATCTGTTTGATTTTTTAGAGTTTCAAATTTGGAGATTATAGGGGTTAAGTCAAAATTTTGAATAAAGGTCCATTTATTGGATTCAAGTTGGGCGGTTCCTAGCCTGAAGGGTAGAATTCCGGGGTGATCGTTTAAATCATGGAATTTTACTATTCCTGATGCGATGGTACAGCTCCATCTGGAACAAGTGGCATAATTTTAGTTTCATTAATGTGAATGACTTCTTTTCTTTTTGATTTGGGGTTTTCTATCTCGATTTTATTATTTTCTAAGATACCGGTCAACACAAATGGTCCTAAAAATTTATTTTTAATTTTTCCTGATCGGCTGTCTGATTTTTTATAAACTTGAGAACCTATAATCAGTTCTTTAGGGGTTTTATTTTTATTAATTTTTTCTATGGTTTTAAGCTTTAATTCCTTTGTTTGTTCGGTAATTTTATCATATAAAATTTGGGTGTTATTTTTATGGTTATTTATATACTCTGTATATACGTGGGATGGTATTAAATCCATAGGGTCTCTAGAATCCGTGTGTCCGAAGACGAGTTCGTATGGGGTAAAATTTGTGCTAGAGTGAATCGTATTATTATATGCAATAATTGCGTACGGCATTAATTTTATGACGTCAGCATTTGGATCTGATTCGCGTAAAATACGAATGTGCTCGATTAGCGTCGAATGTAATCTTTCTACGGGTGAGTTCGACTCATGGTGATAGGGGGTGGTAAAATGAATTTTTATATTATGAGCTTTTAGTAAGCCACTGACTACTTCGTTCTGGAATTCCGATCCGTTATCTGATACGATTTGTTTTGGTACGCGAAGAAATGAGAAAAAGTTAATTAATTGGTCACAGCAGGAAACTGCATTTCCGGTGTAAGGAAGAGCTTGTGCGTACTTAGAGAATTTATCTATGATTGTCAAAAATTTTTGTTTACCAATAATGAACGTATCGACGTGTACTATTTCAAATGGTTTACTAGGCGTTTCTGTTAACACTAATGGTTGGTCAGGGGGTTTACGATTATATTTTGAACGTTGACAGATTTCACAATTGTTAATGTATTTTGTTACGTCCGATTTTAAAGATTTCCAATAATAATTGGCTTTTAAGAATTTACATGTTTCTTCGATTCCTCGGTGGTTTGTTTTACTTTCATGTCGATATTTAATGATTAATTCTCTTTCATCCGGTTGAGCGTTATTTATTAATTTCGTACACTCTATAAGTTTTAAATTTTTAAAGTGATTTGTCATGGATTGTTGAAAATAAGGCCGTAGTTCTTTAGAGAAGAAATAAACATAGGTATTTTTATTAGTTAAGAATTCTTTAAGAAAATTAACAATAGTTGCCATATTCGTAGGAATGGTTACATGAATAATTTGGTTGCCATCAAAAGTTTCGCGTTTAGTTTTAACGTAAGCGTCATAAGGGGATTTTTTAATAATAATTTGATGCGGTTTGTTATTAATAATTTCATCTAATAAGGTCATATTTGAATAATTATCCTCGGCGTTAGTACTGTGTACTGTATTGTCTGTGTTATCATCATTAGGCCTAATTTCTATTCTTGGGGGTTTAATTTGTATGTTTTGTAAAATTTTTATTTTTGGACTATTTGGATTTTTAATATTTGTGAGATTTTTGCTTGCATCGCCAGGGTCTAAGTTTTCAGGATTAAACTGACTATAACTATTCTGTAAAAATTGATCGATATCTCGACTTATATCGCCGGGGTTATTGATTATCGATTCTGATTCGATTGCGTGAAGTGAAATACGACTAAGTGCGTCTGCATTTGTATTTTGTTTACCTTTCTTATAAATGATCTCGTAATCGTATTCTTCTAGTCTAAGTCTCCAACGTACAAGTTTAGAGTTGGGTTCTTTTAAATTAAATAGCCAAACTAGGGGTCTATGATCTGTGTAAATTTTGAATTTTCGGCCATATAGGTATGGTCTGAAATATTTGCATGCCCAAACGATACCTAGAAGTTCTTTTTCTATTGTGGAATATCTTTGCTCGGTTTCGTTTAGAGTTCGTGATGCAAAAGCTACAGGGTGGTCATTCGGAGGGTCTCCCTGCGAGAGTACAGCTCCAAGGGCTATATTTGATGCGTCTGTTGTAAGGGTGAACGGTTTCTCAAAATCTGGATATTTAAGAACAGGTGAATTGATCAATAGTTCTTTGAGGTGATTGAACGATTTAATAAAAGGTGGCGAATGTTCAACTTTTGCGCCTTTTTTGAGACACAGTGTAAGTGGTTTAGTAATTTTCGCGAAGTCTTTTATAAATCTACGGTAATAACCCGCTAAACCTAAAAATGACTTAATTTCCTTTTGGGTTTTTGGTATTGGAAAGTTCTTGACTGCGTCAACTTTGTCGGGGTTAGGTTTAACACCATCTTTAGTTATTTTGTGCCCTAAATAAGCGACTTCTTTATGTAAAAACTCTGACTTATCTAGTTGAATTTTAAAATTTGACTGTCTTAGTCTTTCAAATACGGCTCTTAACCTATCGATATGTTCTTGAAGAGAGGTGGAAAAAATAATTATGTCGTCTAAGTATACAGAACAAATTTCATTTTGAAGTCCGCGTAAAACGTTATTCATAACACGCTGAAAAGTTGAAGGGGCGTTTTTGAGACCGAAGGGCATTCTCTTAAATTCGTAATGGCCCGTGTCTGTTGAAAAAGCCGTTTTGGGGATGTCGTTTGGTTCCATTTCGATTTGGTGGAATCCTGTTGCAAGGTCTAAAGTCGAAAAATATTGAGCTTTACCCAATTTATCGAGAATATCGGAAATATTGGGCAATGGAAATTTATCATCGATTGATTTGTCATTAATTTTACGATAATCGATTACAATACGCCATTTGCGCATGCCCGATGCGTCTAGTTTTTTCGGTACTATCCAAATTGGACTACTCCACGGTGAGCTTGAATTTTGAATAATTCCGTTTTCGAGCATTTTATTAATTTGAGATTTTACTTCTTGTTTATGAATTTCCGGATATCTATACGTTTTAGTAAATATAGGTGTTTCTTCTGTAAGGTTTATTTTATGTTTAATTTGGTTAGTAAAAGTTAAAGGGGTACCTTCACTATAAAATATGTCTCGGTATTCATAACATAAGTTCCTAATTGCTTTATATTCTTCTTTGTTACAGTGCGACAAGCGCAAATTTTTTAAATTTTGTTTTTGAATGTTGTCAAGATATTCGGTGAGTTCCGTATCGGTTTCCATTTTTTCGATAAAATTAGTTTCATTTTCGTCCAAAACTTCGATTTCTAAAGGTTCAAATATGGTAATTTTGATAGGGTTTTCGCCTGGATTTGTTACGAGGGTCGTCGCAAAAGAGTCAATAACATTAACTAATGCTTCCGGCATTTCAGCATTTCCGAATTTTTTATATTTTAAAACTCCTATACCGGTTGATATATTGACAGGTAATTTTACTTTTTGGCATGTACGAGGGGGAATCGTTATTTTAACAGTTTCAAAGTGTTGCATAGTTTGAACATTAGTTTGATAATATAAAGGTAAAATAGCGTTCAGTGTTCTTAAGTTATAAGTTTGTAAATCGATATTTGCGCCAATATGTGTTAAAAAATCAATTCCTAAAAGTCCGTCGAATTTTGGTGAAAAATCGAATAAGTAAAACTTGTGGTCTCCTAAGCAATTAAATGAGGGGAATATTGGTATATCGATTACTTCGTTATGCATAGAAATTGCATGAGCTGTTCTAACAGTAAAAAGTTCTGAAAAAATAAAATTTGGATAAATTTTATAAGCAAGGTCAGGTTTAATAAAGCTTTTACCACTACCAGTGTCTATTAAAAATGTTGCATTAATTTCTTCAATAAAAATTACTGGCAGGTCTGAATTTGTATAGTTATTTAAATTTATTATGGAGGGTTGAGTAAATTCGGGGTTTCCTGAAAATTTTCGTCGTGATAGTCATTTTGGTTTTCATATAGGTTAGTTTCTTCCTGCGGAATATCATAACCTTGTTCATATTGCTGATACGACGTTTCGTTAGAATCAGTATAATACTGAGAGTCATCATCGGGGTTCACGTAAAAATCGGTATTTTGATCGTTTGAATTATACATCGGTTCGACCGCTTGATTAAATAGTTCCTCAACAAGAGTATCGCGTCTTGGTTGGCTATTAGCAAAATGATTAGGATGCTTAATGGTTGCGTAACCTGATGACGTATCCATTGGTTCTGGTTTCTTTAATCGTGAAATATTGGAGGGTGACATACGTTGATTATTTTGTTGATTAGAAAAATGTCTAAAATTTGGATTAGGTCTATTCATAAAATTTTGGTTATTAAAATTATGTCTTTGAAATCCTGGTCTGACAGATTGGACAGGTCCTTGTCTAAAAACTGCAGAAGGTTGTTTAAAGTGATTAAAACCGTTTTGATTAAAACCGTTATAATGTGGTCTGTTAAAATTGGGGTTCATTGACGTATTATTATTTGGCATATACGAATAATTTCGTTGGAAAAATCGGGGTTGTGTGTTAGTGGAATAATGTTGTTGTTGCGGATGCGTATTTGCTTTATTTTTGAAAATATTTAAATCAACATTTGGTTTCGTACCAAAATTTCCGCGATTTTTATAATACATGAAATTTTCTTCTTCCAAGGCATAGCTCATAGCTTCTTCTAGATTTTTCGGGGTTTTTAAACGTACTACTAACTGCATATGATAGTTAAGCCCATTAATAAACGTTTTTAAAATTAAATTATCATATTCCGTAATTTTTAATAATTTTAATTCCGTTGTATCCGTAGACATATTTATTTTAGCAAATAATAAGCTACGGGCGTCTTGCAAACGCAGGCCAAATTGTTGCGGAGTTTCATTCTTTTCCGGTTTTACTGTAATGATATCTTGAAGAACACAATCGATTGATCTTTGATCGGCGAAAGTGGAAATTATTGCTTCTTTTAATAGTACCCAAGTTTTTAACTCGGTTCGAGAGGCAATTAAATCAGCTGCTCTACCAACTAATTTGTTTAACACGGTGTCAAAAAGGCAAATATTTATGGCTGCGCCAGAATTTGAAGTATCTTTATGATTTTCGAAAAAGTTTTCACAAGCGTTCAAAAATCTATTAATTTGTTTCGGATTTCCGTCGAAATTAGGGATGTTATCCGCTTGATATCTAATAAGATGATAATTAGGTTGTTGGTTCTGCATATTGAATAGATTTGCAAGGTCCGATAATAAATCGTCCAGATTAAAAAATATATCAAATAAAGAGACTAATCAATACAACAATTAAGGTAAAATAAGGAAAAATATTTTTAAAGGATGCACTTACAATATAGAAGTGATGATTGCTTCGATTTTCATTTCCTAACTAGGTTCCAATAGGAATGGCGATGCTGTCCTTCCCTGGACTACTTATGAGCTCGGGACGATGCTTGTTCCCTGTACTCGCACCAATAGGACGTGGGACGATGCTTGTTCCCGGTTCCCTGGTCGGTTGAGACTTATTGCACGTCGCAGATTTTTGAAAAATGTTCGTTTTTGTCACTAATTGTAGATACAAACACGGAATATACGCTCGATGCGCGGAACCGCTGACAAAATCCGACCCGACTGCGCCAGTTAACAACTCGAAAAACGAGAGTTTGTTTTTAAAAAAAAACTTTTATTTCAATCTAAGACGTTACAATAAGAATGATGATCTTAATTCTGTTACATATATTTATAATGTTTGCAATGCTGACATTGCATGAGAACATCTAAGGCATCTAAGAAAATCTAGGAAGTCTAATAATAGTTTTGATGATGCTGCATAACGCGCAAAACGACCATTCTCAGGGGAATGTAACTAGGTGAAAAAATTATTGTGAAATTAGAACTGAAAAAAATTATATAATTATGGGTTTCTGCTTCAATCGTCAATTGACTATGCTGTCAACTGCTCGAGGTGAAACAACAATAAAACATAAAAGTAAACATATTACACATCCAAGGATCATTCACAATTCAGACACTAGATTGGAAAGACGTTCGAGTCGTAAACAACTCTCAGCGAAAGATTGCAAATTTCTACAATCGATTGGTTTAGAAGTACGACGGCGAAGAAAATAGTGAAAAATGGCCACCACTAGTGACAAAATTGAAGTTTTTACCGAACCAATTTTCGATAATTCCATTATCAGTTTACAAGAACACACATACAAACCATATGGATCTCCAGCATTTAACAATTCTGATGAAATTCGTATTCCAGTACACTTTCAAGATATAATTTTGGATATATCCGATAGCTACATCTATATTGAGGGAACTTTTAAACCCAGTGATGTTACCAAAAAATGTTACCTATCAAATAATGCACTCGCTTTCCTGTTCGATGAAATCCGCTATGAAATGGGGGGTGAGCAAGTGGCTGTTGTTCGAAAACCCGGAATTACGTCAACATTAAAAACAATGGCATCTTTGGGTGCATCCCAATAAAAAACTCTTTTGGGATGTGGATGGGGACTGAATGAGACAAACCAAGGCATTTTCGATGCTACGAGTAACGTATTTTCCGGAAAGCTACCTCTAAAATATCTCATGGGATTTGCTGAGGATTACTCAAAAGGGATATTCAATGTTAAACAAGAGCTAATTTTAATAATTGCCCGTACGTTTAATAATTCCTATATCGGAGAAGTTGATGCAGCCGTTACTATTGACAAGATTGAATGGAAAATCCGTCATATTATTCCCGACGATCGACAAAAATTAAAAATATTATCCCGCATCAATAAAGGGGGAAGTAGTTCATCAAATATTCCTATGGCCTTCCGTAAATGGGATCTTTACGAACTACCAGCTTTGCGTGAAACATCATCAGATGTCTGGTCGTTAAGAACTAGCACGAGTCTCGAAAAACCTAGGAATTTGATCCTGGGATTCCAGAAAAGCACTTATTCAGACAATAGAGCAAAGGATGCCACACAATTTACTACGGCCGATATCAGTGACATCACGCTGTATCTGAATACAAGCAAATTCCCATACGAACGGTTTAATTTGGATTTCACGAAGAAATTATATGCACCCGCCTATTATAGCTATGAAAACTTCCAAGTAAGCTATTACCAACGCGAACTTAATGACCCGATTATGAGCTTTGCCGATTATCTCACCAATCCAGTATTCGTTATCGATTGTAGTCATCAACCGGAAGCTATCAAGTCATCGACGGTAGACGTTAAGATCGAATTTGAAACACGGAAGAGCAAATTTCCTAAAGACATTAAAGTGTATGCACTAATAATACACGACTCATATGTTACTTACAATATATTAAATGGGTCTGTCACTAATAAATCAATTTAATAGTTTTATATAATGTAGTATTTAGTTATTATTCATATAATGTAAGAAATAAATCAATAAAAACCATATAACTTTTATTTCATTCCCAACGAACTTTTAAACCCAATTATACGGATTAAGCAATATATAGCATAAATATTAACTATGAACATTTGGGGATGTTCAGGGTCATATGAGTTCAAGGTCATATGATAGTGTGGGGTTAATGCGAATTGGTATATCTCTACTACTGGGAGGGTGTTGCAATGGTTTCCTATACTACTAGGTACTACTATTTTTCATTTTACAGAATATTCAATATTTTAAGGTTAAAATGCGTATCAGGTGTAAATTATAGTTTTAAATCATATACACAATATATTATAATGCAACAATATAACAAGACCAAATTTTTTTCATCTGTCATAGTCATTTTTAAATAACACCCAATTTGGCAACAACGCATTTATTTTTTCCACCCATTTTCATTAGTTGGACTAATTCCGAAAACTTTGCTTCAGGAACTATAGGTCTATCTTCTCAAATAAAAAGTTAGCCTATGTGAAGTTTTAAAAAAATAACCCTGTATATTCAATATTATCGTTTTTTTAAAGGAATAAGTAATAAGTTAAACAAAAGAGAGTGGCAATAAGTTACGCCGACACGATTAGTTCATACTTTACACACCGACAAGGTGTAGATGTCGCTGGAGTGCTGAAATGTGCTGCAACCGATGTAATGCTGGTCCCGGCGTATTCATCGCTCTGGGTGGAATTAAGACGGAGAAAAGCAAATGTGGTTGCCATTGCGATTCACGTTGGTTTTGAATAATTGGACGTTATATTCGTTGGGAAAAACGGCCTCGGGAAGATCGTTCGATAAGCATGAAGTCCTCTAGACGAAAGAATTCTTAAATAATGAAGTTCGAGGAGTACTAAGCTGAACCACATATGCATGTACGGCAGTGGTTCACCATGTATTTCTGCTATTCATCGCTCTGGGTGGAATTAAGACGGAGAAAAGCAAATGTGGTTGCCATTGCGATTCACGTTGGTATTCGTTGGGAAAAACAGCCTCCGAAAGGTCATTCCATAAGCATGAAATCCTCTAGATGAAAGAATTCTTAAATAATGAAGTTCGAGAAGTAATAAGCTGAACCATATATGCATGTACGGCAGTGGTTCACCATGTATTTCTGCTATTCATCGCTCTGGGTGGAATTAAGACGGAGAAAAGCAAATGTGGTTGCCATTGCGATTCACGTTGGTATTCGTTGGGAAAAACAGCCTCCGAAAGGTCATTCCATAAGCATGAAATCCTCTAGATGAAAGAATTCTTAAATAATGAAGTTCGAGAAGTAATAAGCTGAACCATATATGCATGTACGGCAGTGGTTCACCATGTATTTCTGCTATTCATCGCTCCGTGTGGAATTAAGTGGGCAAAACACCCTGTAGCAAAATTTGATGTATTGAAGACTAAATGAGGACGCTTTTCGAAATACGCGTCCCGGGATCGTCGTACAAGAAGAGAACGCCGATTTCTTCGTAAAACAACCTGGATCTATTAAAGACATTACGTTTTTTTAATGTGAAGTATTCGACATGTGAATCGTATGTTTTGTTTAATTCTTGGGACATTTTTCTGACGTGAAAATGCTGTATCTGCTAAAAATAAAAGCATTATATTTTTACATCATTTTGGTTTAAACTAATATCGACCTTATTGCTTAATAAAAAAATAACACAATTAATGTAAGGTCCGACCTTAAGGGGTGGTGCATGCGCTAGTAAAATCGATTTCTTCCGTCTTCGCTCGGTTCTACGACGACCACACACGTTGAGTTTGAAAGAACGGTTCAAAAATTCGTCTTTTATAAATGGGTCCCCCATTAGCGCATTGCGTAAAGAGCAACGAAAACGCTAACAACGGGAAGAAGCCCGTTGTTAGCGCGTTGGTTCAAGCCCAATGCGCTATGACCCTTAATTTTTTTTAAATTTAATCATTTTTTTTTTCAATAATTTCGTCAAAAACATGTAAATAAAATTTTAAAAATGATTTCTAGTAGATCGTGGAACAGTTAGATCTAATTATAACAGTATAAATCGCATAAGAGATTCCATATAACTTTCTTTAAATGTAATCACCACGAATTTCGTCAAAACATGTAAATACAAATTTTAAAATGATTTCTAGTAGATGCTCATGCCAACGTTAGGTGTAATTACAACAGTATAATCTTTTGTGGAACATAGCAAACGTAGAATTCAATGATACAAAATTGTAAATGGTGCATGCGTCAGTTAAATAAATTTCGTCCGTAATGCAATTTCTTCGTGTTTTACAAGTTGCAAACCTATATTTGCACGCTTAAAATCTCTTCCTATTTTACAAGACGCAAAGCTATAATATGTACGGTATGTAAAGCCTGCCGAGTTGGCTGATTGGTTGGAACCCTTTTTTATAGGTTGGCTTTCCATTACATTATATTAAATGTAATACAATAATACCCATTGGTTATTCAAAATCACACAAATATATCTAAGATTTTAGCTTTGCAAAATTACTTTACACCATACTTGTAAACTAAGTTATGACGCTACTTCCATAGAGCAACAGCATGAACATACAATATGTAGGTATTAAGGTAGGTTGTAGGTACTAAGGTAGGTAGCAAAATTTAAACCCAGATTTGGTGTAAAATGGCATTTTTAGCCAGTTACAATTTGCAAAACGGGTAAAACGGATCCGAATTTATTTTGTGTGTTATGTGCAAGCAATGCAATTAAGGGATTATATAACTCTACACGGTAAGGTTTTTTAATTAATTAAATATTGTAATTAAATATGGTATAAAATGATTTTCACAACAAAATATCCACGATACAATGGTAGTTTACGTAACGTGGTCAAGCCATTGTTCTTTCGGAGGTAGAGGGTGCATATAGAATGTAACACATTTTGTAGCGCTTTAATCACTTAGTTAAATCAGATAGGGAGATCAAATAGCGTCGCCGAATAAATGTTGCGTCTCTATTTGTAATAATTTCATTTAAACATTAATATTTGTATAAATAACGACTATCTACAAAACATCCACGATACAAGGGTAGTTTACATAACGTGGTCAAGCCATTGTTGTTTCGGAGGTAGAGGACGCATCTAGAATGTAACACATTTTGTAGTGCTTTAATCATTTAGTTAAATCAGATAGGGAGATCAAATAGCGTCACCGAGTAAATATTGCGTCTCTCTTTGTAATAATTTCATTTAAACATTAATACTTGTATAAATAACGACTATCTGTGCAATATCATTTTAATAAAGAAATAAAAAATTTATGAACAATTCAAACATAAAAATTAAATTTTCCCAAAATGACGTATTTTTTATAATAAATTGTTTGTTTTTTTTGATAATTTTACGCATAACACAAAAATAATTTTGCTGAAACAGTATTTAAATCATTTGCCAAGAAAATAAAAAAAAAGTTCTATACAGGCCTTGAGCGTCGCCCACATTTTTTTAAATGTTTTTTAAGTCAATAAAATAAATTAAAAAATTCAAGTATTTTTGTTTAAATTTTGTTGTCAATTTTTTTGGTAAATTTTCGCATAACACAAAAATTATTTTGCTAAAATAAAACAGTTTTTAAATCATTTGCTAGAAAATAAAAAAAATTATACCGGGTGGTGGATCCGAATAGAATATATGAGATTTCCCATGGACGTATTGAAATAAAACACAAATATAGTAGAATAATGTTTATTTGTATGTTTTAATAAAAAAAAATATTCACACATATTTCAAATGAAGAGTCTTTATTTATAAAAAAAAATATATCAAATTTTACATATATTATGCATCGAATAACATTTAAGTGACAAATCGTGTTCTTACAGGAAAGACATAACAGGTTCGGATATATTACTTTATCATGATACTACAGGCAAAATAAACAGATACAAATGGGATGAGGAAGGTATTTAAAAAAATTAAGCTAAAAAACAAATTTTAGGTTTGAAACATTGAAAATTGTGTTGAATTCTGAAATTGGCCAAAATGTCACTTGTTGTTATTTAATGCATGTGTACATATTTAAAAAATAACTTTACTGATTATTAAGCTTATCTACACAATACTACACTAAACTATTGAAGAATTCTAGTTTTTTTTTTATATTTTAAAACACTGTCTTCCACTGCACTTAATTTACATGTGAGTCCATCGATTTGCTTCTTTAATTCTGAAACAGATTTTTCACTTTCCTTTAGTCCTGCTTGCCACGAGTCTCGTATTCTAAAGCAATTCTTAATTATTTCCCGCTGATCTGGCTGACTTAATAATTCCCAGTCCTCTTCTGGCGTGAGATTTTCATATATTTTCTTGGCAACTGATTTCTTCTTTATAGAACCAGACGATTTCTGCTGCTGCTGCTTAGATGGTGTTTTTTTCTCCAATTTACCGCATTTAAATGGCTTTTTAAATTGGAATAAATTTTCCTCTGTGGATGTGGATGGTTGTGACTCCTACTTGTTTTTCCGCGAATAAAAATCAGCTTTAGTGATTTTTGGGCTTGTTAATAACAAACCCAATTTTGAGGATGATGGAGCAGCAGAAACGGTGGCAGGAACAGTTGCTGGAACGGTTGCTGGAACGGTTGCAGGAGCAGTGGCAGCAGGAACTAACGTTATGTCGCTCAATATGTTAATTTTCCTTTCGGGTGCAGGGTCTACTGGGAAAGCCGAATCAAAGAATGCGTTCATAGTATCCTCTATGAAAGGGTCATTTTCCCAACTTGGGTCCGTGTTTTCTTGCAGCATGTATTGTGTTTGGCTGCCAAGGAGCTTTTGGGACTCCTCAAAAAAACTCATTTTTCGAACACTACTTGAACAAAAATCGATACAAAAAGTTAAATGACTGAAACTTTTTAAACTGAGCAAAAGATCTGTTTATTCAGTATTTATGTAGCTTACTTTGACCTCTCCCACCAAATTTTTTAAAACCTGGTATTCGATTGAAGGCTAAAATTTATTCTCGATTCAAGGTTTAAGCCTACCTTAAAAAATCCATACAGTTAAATGTAATATTCTTCAGATTTCACCTTGTAAAAGGAAGCGATGACTCGATCATTTATCAGGATTGAAAAGAAACCCTTTTACCTGATTTCTTTTTCAGCATCTTTAAAACGACAATGATGTAAAGGAATGTGATAATGATCTTCTTTCTGTGTGTGGGATATACAAAGCCAATTAAAATAAAATACAGATTTTTTATTTTTTGGGGTTACTAGAAAACGACGTGACCGTATAAAAATCATAGGGGATGCAATGTCAAGGTAAAATTTAACACCTGTATACTATAAAAAACAAGAAACAAATAAAGCACACCTGCTGTTTTAAGGTCAGGCGTCGGGTGCATAAAAAACAAGGACAAAATAACGAAGAGCACACGTGTGCTTATTGTACACCTGCTTAACCCTGGGACGGCGTCGAAGGCGTCGCGACGTGAGGAGCTCAACGATACTATCAACCCTACTACCTTTCAAGAATAAAAAATATTTTAAGGTCTACCATGGTTCAGGAACGGTTGAGTTCTCTTGGCATATTAGCTATTGAGTCCAGATTGGCTAGAAACTGCGACTTCTCTAAAATTATTGAAAATTTCGCCTCTGCAAAATGTCGTAAAGCTCCCTTAAAATAATTTATATCTACTTGCTATAATACGAGTATAAGTAGTTTGTAGTAGTCATAGACCTGTATTGTAAATTTTATTAGTTTAGTTTGTTTTTTATAATGTTTTTTTAATAAATAACAGAAAATGGACTTAAAAAGTTTTTTACGAGTACGACTGCGTCGAGTGACGACGAGTCTTTTTGCGCAGTAAACAGCATAACTTTTTGTCTTGGCATAATTTGGATAAAGGTAAGTCGCAATAATTTTTTAGCATAAACAAAAATGGGCTGTAATGTCGTCCACTGTTCACAAGCCTAAGGTCCCAAACAAATTTAGTAACTAGTAACAAAAATTTTTATTCCACTTACGCCATTGGGGGCCCGTGATTTTTGTCTATACCAGGGCCCGGCACGGCTGCCCTGATCATCATTGTCGATTTTACCTAACAAAATACTTCTTATAGAATTATAGGTCTACGTCACACACACACACACACACATACATGCATGCATGCATATCGATGGCCTCAAATCAATACCTCGTAAGTCCGGAATTCATCATTTTTGGATTTTGACTCCTTTACTTTCGTTAGAACTTAAGGCGCCATCTATTGAACGGTGAAGCATTTTTACAAAAATACGTTACCAAAGAAATGGCGCGAAATCAATACCATGTAAATCAAAGTCGATAAATGTCAAGTAAATACCTCGTAAATCAGCATATTTCAATACTTCAGAGTTGTGAATTAGGTGTGTGTTGCGTTTAAATTGATTATAGCTAGAATTTGTAATTAATTTTGTGTTTGGATGTTTTTAAAAGAGAAGTAAGTAGTTTATAATTATTTTTTGGATCAAAACATTGGTTATAGCTTATTTATATTGCTCTAGAGTCGTGTTTTCGTTGAATATTGAGTTACGAGTTATTGGATTATTATCTGAAATTGACTTACAAGGTATCGTTTTTTTTTTAGGTGTGAAAAATAGTGATTTAAAAATGAACTCACGTACGAAAAGAATTTTAAATCTGTGCAATGTAGAAGAACGAAGCCCAAAGAGATCCGCTAAACATATAAGTGAATGCTTATATATCACGACGAATGAACATCAAAATAATGATTCCCTATTCAATATAATGGACCTGCCAGTGGATATCGCAATTAATGAGAGTTTCTTGGAAATCATGGACCCCGAAACTGCAAACTCAAGCGCTCAGATTTCAAAATATATTTGTACTACTCCGACAGAACTTGCAGATAAGATGCTGGATAGTAATCGAAAGGATAATAATATAGTCGACAACAATTTGGAAGAAAACCCGGATGTTCATACCACGATTATGACTTTAGAGCAAGAACCCATGGAGTTGGTAGACAGTAATAATAGGGCAAATTATATAGGTTCAGATACTGACAGTGATTACCATCCTACTGAAAATGAGAATGAATCTGATAATGAAGGCTTATCTGACCAGTCTGCCATACAAGTAATTCGGCCCAATGAAGATAATATTATTGCTCACGATGATACGACTAATAGAGCAGTAAAGCGGGTCATTGGTATCAATACCAAAATTATTAATCAAGAACTAAGGGAAAAAGGCAAAAAATACCTGGGATATCGAAGACCAGCAAATCAGAGAAATACTTTCCATGATACACAGAGAAAGGAGCGCAAATTGGGAACAACATGTAACTCGACGTTTTGTGCTAAATCTAAAAAAAGAAAATGCAATTATTTGTCTGAAAATGTAAGGCAAGAGATATTTTCAAAATTTTGGGACAGCTTTACTTGGGATCAAAGAAAAACATTTGTGTGCAATACAATATATATACATATACAAAGAAAGTCCAAAACAACGCAAAACAGAAAATAACGAATCACGACGTAGTGGAACACTCAGATATACTCTGAAAGCTGATAAAGAAAACATCCCCGTCTGCAAGAAAATGTTTTTATCCACACTTGGTCTTCATGAATGGCAAGTACATAATTGGGTTGACCACAGTAAATATGGAATAAATAATGAAGCTAAAAAAAAATCAGAAGGAATCTCAAGGACTTTTCGGGTTCCCAATGAATTCATGAACACATTTATAGACAACCTGAATAAATTGCCTTCACACTATTGTAGAAAAGATACTAATAAAATGTATTTAGAGCAATCATTTACGACAGTTACCGAGCTTTACAATGTGTATGTAAATGCCGCGAAGGAATCAAACCAAACTGCAATGAGCCAAAATTCCCTGACCAAATTGCTAAAAAAGAAGAATATATCACTCTATAAGCCAAAGAAAGATGAATGTGATACTTGTTGCCAATACAACGAAACAAATATTAACGAAGAAGAGTGGCAGAAACACCAAGACCAGAAAGATAGAGCTAGAGCGGAAAAGGTAAACGACAAGGAAGAAAGTTTGAGAGGAGTCCAGCATGTTGTGACCATGGATCTGCAGGCCGTAAAAGTGTGTCCCTCAATAATGGCAAGTGCTGTGTATTTCAAAACAAAGCTCTGTGTTCATAACTTTACGGTCTACAATCTTGCAACGAGACAGTGTACATGCTACTGGTTTGACGAGACCCAAGCTGACTTACAAGCATCCACATTTGCATCATTTGTTGTGGACTACATAAGAAGACATTTAAGTGATGGAAAACCCATTATAATTTACTCAGATGGTTGCACATACCAAAACCGGAATTGTGTCATGTCAAATGCTCTTTTTAATTTATCACAGGAACTTAACATTATCATTGAACAGAAATATCTCGTCAAAGGTCATACGCAGATGGAATGCGATAGTGTACATGCGACCATAGAAAGAAAACTACGCAATAAAAAAATTTATCTTCCTAGTGATTATGCCCGAATATCAGAAGAAGCAAGAAGATCAGAACCAGAGAAATATGAAGTCAAAATAGTAAAATATGATTTTTTTACCAATTTTAACGATAATCTAATATACTCGTCTATAAGACCCGGAAGAAAAGCCGGAGATCCAAATGTGGTGGATATAAGAGCCCTAAAATATACACCTGAAGGAATAATTTTTTACAAGCTTAATTTTGATGATAATTACACGCCATTGCCGCAAAGAATAAAACGAAAAAATGAGTCAACTATGCCTGAAAACGTTTTTAAGAAGCTCCATAAAGAAAGGCTGAAGATTAAAAAAACAAAATTTAATCATCTTCAAGAATTAAAACCCGTAATGCCTGAAGACTGTTGGATATTTTATAATAGTTTGCCACATTATGAATAATTTTATTGTTTTACTACATTTTTTCTAAGTATAAGTATAAAAATATAATAGGTATAGAAATTTTGTATAGTTGTATGGATATTAAAATTTTAAATTAATAAACTAACATGTTGTACAATAACTCGTAACTCCCATATTTTTTATGTCCAATACCTCTCAAGTCTAATTGAGCAAAATATCAGCAACTTTTTCTGAACATCCCATTTTAGACCTTCGTATAGGACATAGACGTTATTCATTTAGCTGTTTTCCTCTGTAAATTTATCATTTTCAGTATAACTACGAAGTTTTTTGTCTCTCCTGAAAAATTACAGTTTCTGACTTACGTGGTATTGATTTGAGGCCATCGATATACCCTATATAAGACAGCAGCAGCCATTTTTTATTTTTTTTCATTTGGTCAACATACCAAAATATATACGTTATAACCAGTATTTAGCATTGCTGCATTGTAGGCCAGGCTTGATTATTAAATAATTACTCTAAGACCATTCTTTTTCTTTGGACTGGTTAACAACGGCCACTACTGGTAAATTGTTGTTGTTGTTGTTGTCCATCATTGTCGATTTTTACCTAACAAAAATACTTCATGCAGTGGCGGTTTTAACGTCGGGGCAACCGGGGCAAGGCACCGACGGGCCCTAAGCCTCGCGGGCCCCCATTTTATTTTATATCCACTTACTTACCTACTGAAAAAATAATTATTTACTGTACATAGGTACACCTGAACCTAATTGAGTATTCTGAATTTTAGTTAAGTAGTGTTCAATAACTCTCTAATATATCGGGCCGCCGAAAAAGTTCGAATGAAAATCAATGCTCGGAGTCGGCGCCCGATGCCGCGCCGCGCCGGTTGCAGTGTTGCCAGGTCTGGTGAAATTTCACCAGATCTGGTGATTTTTGATCCTTTTTGGTGATTGGTGAAAAACTTTTAATGAAACTACAAAATCTGGTGATTTTTTAACAGATACGCGACCTAAGCTACTCAAAAACATAATACCTCCCGATTAGCCGGATCGCATTTATTCGAAATATGGATTAACCGAATCGATAGGAAAAACAACTTTTCAATTGAATGTACCGGCAACAATGCTCGCGCTAGCTGTTCGCAATCGTCGGGGAATTCCCCGTCTGGGCTAACTCTGTAATTCCCCGTCTGGAGTAGTCTGATTTTTTATTTGCATTTTGCTTTGTGTTTGTTCGTTCGTTTGTTACAAATCTCTGCTGTGATTGACTCCTGAATTTCTTATACTGCTATTATAGTCGGGCTCATTTATACAAAGCTTTATAGGTAAGTTCAAATAATTTAATTAATTAGCAAAGGTGTTTTCGGTGGTAAATTAATTTAATTTAAACAAAAATTTACTTACTTAGGTTAAAAATGGTACCTTATCTAGTTTATTAAATTACTAACTATGTAAATGTTGTTTATTTCAGAATTAGATAGTCTGTGTTAGAGTGTTAGCAACATTATGGATTCAAGTGATGAAAATTGCGATGGTCCATCTACTTCAACGAGGAAAATTCGGAAAAAGTCATATGCTCATAAATATAAGGCAGAATGGGAACAGATTCCAGAATTTCAATCATGGATTCGACCTAGCAATCAAGGGATTACTTTTTTTAAATGTTTGGCGTGTGGAAAAGACTACATTGGAGGTATGGCGGCGGTAAAAAAGCATAACATTTCATTAAAACACGTAAAAACCCTGAATGCTGTAAAACAACAAAATGCTATAAGTGAAATGAAATTTTTTAAACAGCAAAGCTCAACCGAAAAGACTGTAAAATTGGCAGAAATTAGATTAGCTTCTTTTATAGTTGAGCACAATATTGCTATAACGGCAGTAGATCATTTAGTATCTCTGATAAAAAATTTAAATTTAGACGAAAATTCTGTAAAAAAGATATCCTGTAATAGAACCAAGTGCACTGCATTAATAAATAATGCAATAGGTCAAACCAGTTTCGAAATATTGGTAGATTTATTAAAAAATAATAAATTTTCATTATTAGTAGATTAATCTACCGATCATGGTGCAATTAAAAATTTGGCTATTGTAGTACGTCTTAATATTAATTTTAATATTTCTGATAATTTTTTAGCGCTTTTGCCAGTAAGTGATGCATCTGCAGCAAATTTATACAATGTCATTACAGTATTTCTCTCTTCTCACAATATTAATTTTAAAAATAATTTAATTGGTTTTGCTGCAGATGGAGCCAATACTATGATGGGTGTGCATCATTCATTTAAAACTATGTTAATGAATGATGTGCCCCATTTATTTGTAATAAAATGCATATGCCACTCATTGGCACTGTGTGCTTCTTACGCTTGTTCGAAATTGCCTGACGAGGCCGAAAAATTAGTTCGTGATATATTTACTTATATGCAGTACAGTTTTAAGAGATTTACTGAATTTAAAGAGTTTCAAGTATTTTTAAACTTAAAGCCACACAAATTACTGCATCCTTCTCAGACGCGCTGGTTGTCCCTTAGCGCGGTAATTGTTAGAACTTTAGAACAATATGACGCATTAAAATTATATTTCCAAGGACAACATTTCGATAATGTACAAGCATCGTCAGCAATTTTTAACAGCTTAAGTAATCCAGTAATGAAAGTTTATTTGGAGTTTTTGGAATATGTGTTACCAATCTTTAATGACTTAAATTTGGAGTTTCAATCTGAAACTCCAAAAATTCATATTTTATATGAGGGTTTGTCTACAACTTATAAAACACTATTACAATGTTATTTAAAAACGAACTATGTAAATAACACAGATGTTTCGGCAATACAGTATCGCAACCCAGAGCGCTATAAACCTTTACAACATATTTATTGCGGTCCAAAAGTAGCGATTGCATTCGAAAATAATGTCCTCAATAAAGAGGAGAAACAGAAGGTATTGCTAAAATGTTTATATTTTTATGTTGAGGGTGCTCACCAAATTTATAAACAGTTTCCCTTTAACACACCAGAAATAAAAGCGTTAAAATATTTATCGTTTTTGTCTCCGAAAAATATTATATCCATAAGTTCAATTGGCCCCGCTGCAGCTTCTTTCCCACATTTAGGTATGGATTTAAATAACTTAGATAGAGAGTGGAGAATGTTGCAAAATAGTAACATTGATACAAATTTGGACTGCATTAAGTTTTGGAAACAAAATTGCGATCTTAAAAAGGGCGACGGTACTGCCCTTTATCCAGAATTGAAAAAATTTGTTAGTAATCTTTTAGTTTTACCACACAGTAGTGCCTGCGTGGAGCGTATATTTAGCACCATCAACTTAAATAAAACAAAAACTCGAAATAAACTCTCTTCTGCAACTTTATCTGGAATATTGCATTCAAAAAGACAAATAAACGAAAATAACGCACATTGCTTTGATTACAATATTCCAGATAAGGTTTTGGATAAACATTCTGTCCTAACTTATGAAAAATGATGATTGTAAAAAAATTCTATAATGTTTAAAGTTTTATTAAGCTGGTAAGTCATATTTTTAATTTAAATAAAATTTAGGCTAGTGGTTGTTTTAAAGTAATTTTGGTAAATTATGTTAAAAATTCAAGTTAATCCATTAAAAATATGTTTTTGATGTTTGCATTCTTTTTTTTTTTAAATAAGAATTTGATGAAAATTATTATTATTATTAAAAATAATAATAAAATCTGGTGAAATCTGACAACTTTTCAATTCGCAGAATCTGGTGAAATCTGACAACTTTTTGAACCCATTGCTGGTGAATTTCTCATTTTTCACCTGGCAACACTGGCCGGTTGTCTCTTGCATAAATTATAGTTACATAATAGATAACACGTGTTCGTGAAGGTCGGCGGATTGTATTGTGTTGTTTTGAGTATTTTAATCGACTCTATTTTTTGGCTATATTAATAATATAGGTAATATTATTAGATATTTGTGTACCTGTGCAGTACCTATTATTGCAGTCATTACTAAACTTAAGAAAAGGACCTGTTAATTGAAATTTGTTTTTGAAACCTACAAGCTTCGGTAAGTAACTACTTAGTGGTAGTGGTAGGTACGCAAGGATAATACAAAGTGTTTCATAATTCAGTACATAGATTTTAAGGGGGTATTTATGTTAAGCTACTTTAAGAAAGTGTTTTATTTAGCCACGAAAATTTATTTATTTTAGTTTTCAACGAAATGGATAAACCAAAATATCATTACAAATCTGGAGCTCAAAAACGTGCAGACATCGAAAAAATACAACGGCATGAAGCAGCCAAAAAATGCAGAAAGCTAGTTCTACGCATAAGGAGTTAAATGTTTCTCCCAGCATGGTCGGGAATCCTACTGGTTCTGTTAGTTCTTCAATGGAAATAGCAACAGAAATCAATACATGTCAAAAAACTAATGAAAGAGATACTGAAGATGAAGCAGCTATTACGCCTGTCAGTTTATTTCCTCCAGAGGATTTAACCATAAAAAATAATATATTCCAGGTACAGGAATCCAATGAAAAAGCAAATGCTACTGAAGCAGTTATTACGCCTGACAAGGAATTTCCCTCTGACTACGCATTATTTGAAAACACTGAAATTTCAAGCAGTATCAAAAATCAGCTAGTAAAAATTGGAGCCTGCCAACCAAGGAAAATAAATTTTCCAACAACCAAGAATCGCAGCTTTTCTGAAATATACTATGAGTATAAAAATAATTTAAATGAATCCCGTACCAGGTGGTGGCTTGCATATTCTCCTCAAAAGGATATTGCGTACTGTCATTGTTGCTGGTTATTTGGACACAATAAACCCGTTTTGTGGGGCGACTGGAAGCATTTATCAACCAGACTGCCAGAACACACTCACTCGAAATCCCATATTACTGCAGCTATGGGTATGAGATCATACATTGAAGACAAGTCCGTAGATTCCCACTTAAAAAAGCAACTTGATGAGGAACAAGCAAGATGGAAAGAAGTTCTGACAATACAATTTGATTTATTGCGTACAATAACTTCACTTACATTGCCTTTAAGAGGTCATTCTGGCGATATACACAGCTCGAATTGTGGCATATATTTAACATTCATCAAATTTTTATCTAAATATTCTCCACAACTACAGCATCATTTAGAATCCGAGTCTAAAATCAAATATCTCAGTAAAACCATAATGGAAGAACAGATTAAACATCTTGCAGACTCAGTGAGATTGTCAATATTAAATGAAATAGGAAGCTCGAAATTTTGGACTGTTATTGTCGATGGCACTACGGATATATCAAAAACTGATCAAGTGGCCCTCCTAATTCGTTATGTACATTTAGATCCATCTGCAAATAAAATTTGTGTTAAAGAAGTTTTTCTTGAATTTCTTAATCTCAAAAATCATGATGCATCTGGATATGTTTCACTTCTGTTAGAAGCATTTCAGCAGTATGACTTAGACACTCAAAACCTAGTTGGACAAGCTTACGATGGGGCTAGCGTAATGAGTGGTGAAAAGAATGGAGTACATTGTAAACTACGCGAAGCTATAAGCAAAGATAAACCAGTTTTTGCTCCATACGTCCATTGTCCTCCTCACCAGCTTAATTTGGTGTTAAAGCATGCAGCCGAAAAATGTGCTTCCGTACAGACTTTAAATTTTTTTGGAAATGTTCAGAAGTGCTACAGTTTTTTTGCAGATTCCCCGCAAAGACGATGGGCATTGTTAAAGGAAAAATGCACAGACGCTCGTGACTTTGATCAAATTGACACAATTGAAGTGGACAAAGAGCAAGTTCTTACTTTAAAAAGCTTATCCAGTACCAGATGGTCAGCCAGTGCTAAAGCGGTACGTTCCCTATTAAGAAATTATGGAACCGTTATTGATTGTTTACAGATAATTGTGGACCTAAAACATGATGGAGATGAAGTAGCGACAGCTAGTGGGCTGCTAAATAATTTTGCTTTTGAGTTTTTAGTTACTCTAACTTTTTGGAACGATGTTTTACAAATAATTGATATTACATCTCAGTTATTGCAGAAAAAAGAAATTGACCTTTTCCAAGTAGTGTCTTTTATGAAAAGGTCAAAAGAAAAATTACTTTTATTAAGAAATGATGCATATTTCAATGACTTGATCAAGGCCGCTAAATCTAAGTGGATCAACAGTGGTATGAGTGAAGAAAATATGAAGTTTCAAGAACAAAGACGCCGAAAGAAAAAATCTTTTTTTGAAGAAAAAGCAATGGACGAACCCATAATAAATCCATTAAATAGATTTAAGGTCGACGTGATCAACGTTACTCTAGATTCAATGGTGGCTGAATTATCAGAGATAATTGAGGGGTTAGAAGAAGTGACCCAATTATTTGGTTTTTTAAACCCGATATACCTTCAAAACTGCGACAAGGAACAACTTGAAAATAGTTGTTTAATGTTGTGTAAAACATTTAGTTTTTTATCAAATGATCTTCATAACGAAATGATCCAGTTTACCGATATCTATTTTAATCAAACAAATCCATGTTTGGACAGAGGTGCATTGGGCTATTTAGAATACATATTTCCATCAAAAACTACTAGATGTCTTCCCAAACCTCGAATTAGTGCTTCGATTATTCATAACCCTTCCAGTGGGTATAGCCAGTGCAGAAAGGTGTTTTAGTCTCTTGAGGAGATTAAATACATATTTGAGAAGCACAATGTCCCAGGACAGAACTTCAAACTTGGCTTTACTGACAATTGAGAAGGAAACCTTATGGAGCCTGAACTCGGAAGATAGTATAAAAAGATTTTTGGCAGCCAAAACAAGAAGAGGACTTCCATTGACGTAAAATATTAAATAGTTAATTTAAATAGGTACCAATATTTATTAAAACTTTCTTTAAAAAAGTATGTTGTTTTTTATTCTTACCAGAAAAAAATGAAAGTAGGTACTCCCTTCCAAAAACTAACATAATAAAAAAAATGCCGGCCTGTGACTGCGGGCCCCTTCTGTTCGAGTTGGCACCGGGCCCCTGGAGTCCTTAAAAACGCCGCTGCTTCTTATAGAATTACGTCACTTCTTTGGCAAGTCTTGCATAATATATGCATATATTATGCCCAACCCGAACAACCCCCCCCCCCCCCCCCCCCCCTATAACATCATTTTTAGTTAACATACCAAAAAAAATGACCTTAACAGTGTTTTTTGTATATGTCTGTTTTTTGGCAAGATCGCAATCAGCCAACATGCCGAAGGCACTTTTTCCACTATCTGCGCATATTTTTCTCTTATAGTTTCCGAGAAAAACCACTTTTGGTCTACTGCACATGTGACCAAAAACACCTTCAATTATGAAAAAAAACCACGTACGATACAAAGAATTACCTCTTGCAGATATCACACCTATCCCGCATACAAATATAAGCATATACCATTAAGGCCTTTTTGGTCAACAGCCACTGGTGAGTCATTGTCGATCACCTCTGCAAGCCAAAGAAACTACTTCTTTGACGGATTTCAGCACTTCTTGCAAATTTTCAGCACTTCTTTGCCGAAGAAGTCGAATTTTCAGGATGTGGATGGACCTGGCCATCGAGAGCACCACGATATATAGAACCCCGGGTACTTAACTACTAAAGCCGTATTACAGTCTGGAATTTTTATGGCGACAGCAATGGCAATTATAATTCAAGGATTCATGAGAAGTACACCGTTCTCCGTACTACAGTCGGAAATTCTACTCTTCTGACAATTAAAATGATACGGATTCATGCGCAGTACACCGTTCCCGATCAGCTGTCTCTCATTACCAGAAATGGGGCAGGCGCCTTTTTAATTGCCCTTGCCGGCGCAATTGGGTAGACATGGATTATTCTGTTATTTTTAACTGTTTATTATTTGGCCGAACCAGGTATGAACAGGTAATGGCCATTTAAACCCACTGGTACTTAAATTAGCAGTTTACATTCTTTATTAAACTTATGGACTGCTACTTCAGCAATTTTTGCACCTCCTATTTGTAAATAGCAGGAGCTGCTTTAACTGGTAATCAAAACGAACAGGTTTGCCCATCTCTAATTCTGGGGGTATTTTAGGGATTTCGACAGTACCAACTGCTGTTCTGACTCGTTGACAATGCTCCAGCTGATCGAGAACGGTTTACTGCGCATGAATACGTGCCATTATAATTTCCGGTGCAAGAGAAAAAATTGACGACTCTAATACGGCCTTTAGAAATTACGTTTGCAAACATTTAGTAGGGTTAGCAATTCGCCTGAAACTTCTTGAACCACCTACTGAAGCAACGAATGTACCTACTAATTGGAGAAAAACAAAGAAGAGAACGGCCAACTAAGCTAAGAAAGCCTTAATAGTGCAATAAGTGCTTGTTTCATTTTTGTTTTATGAATGTTGTGTTTAATTTTATGTAAAAGAATTATACTTTAATTTCCAAGAATTCTTCAGACTAATTTCTATGTCCCCATTTATAAATGAGATCTAATAAAACGTTATAGCTTTTTCTTATAAGTGATATTTAGGCTAACAAGAATTATAAATCTGGGTATACTTTTGAAATTGAATGTGGTATAAAATATGATAAACATTGTGTATTTTTGCTAAACAAATAGCATTTCATAACTGCTAAATAATATAAGACAAATTCAATATCATGTTAAAATTAAATGCGGAATAAAATTTGGTAAACAATTAGCATTTTTAGCAAACAAAAGTTATTTTTAGGAAAAAATAATAAGAGACTAGCATGATGTAAATATTTGGTTGTCGTCCCAAGATTATGTATTTTCTTAATTTTGGTGAGCATTTAGTTATTTTGAGAAACAAAAAGATTGGGTAAATTTGGTAGATTGTTAAATACCACCCTTAAAGTACATATGAACAATTGCACTATGCAAGGAACAAAAATAGCAATAAAATTAACTTATCTCCACTTTTAAGTATTTCCGAAATGCACAAACTTTATTTAAAAACCTGTGAAGTTAGTAAGTTTCCTAAGGACTTTGTAGTTTCAAGGAGCTTCTATTGTAACATTTGTTTACGCCATTTCAATCTGTCTTTTGGCCAGCCTAGAATTGACACATGTAGCACTTGCGATGCCGGTTTAAATAGTGAAGAACACAAGGAGACTACAAATATGCGTTTGAGCAACAAAACCTAAATCGAGAATGTTCACGTCCTATGATAATCGACCTCCAGCCAACAATGCCTCTGCCAAGGCTAACACCATAAAAGGCAGTTATGGTTTTATAATTGTGGCGTGCATACCATTCTACCCTTTCTGGTGATAACCCCCATTTGTTCACATAAAAGGATACAGATATTGCTACGAAGAGAAGTTTGGAAGTGGGCAGTAGTATTCATACTCTTATACATCTCCTAAATGGTAGCATAGAAAAAGACCAGCATCTTATAATTTGGCCTGATTCATGTGCGGGTCACAATAAAAATTTTAATATAATATGCCTTTATCAATATCTGATTTATAAGAGATATGTTAAAATTATTGACAATACATTTCCGGAAGTAGGACATTCGTTTCCAGACTCCGACAGGGACTTCGAACGTATAGAAAAAAGTTAAGAAATACTGAAACCGTATACATAGCAGAACAATATCGTGACATCATAAAGTCATCCAGTTCCAAAAACTCAGTACTAATCAATAGGGCGAACCATTTAAAAAATATACCAGAGATAGCAACAAAAATTAACTTAGTCAATAAGAAAAGAAAAATATTGTAGAGGAAAAAGTTAAATATGAGAGACAACATAAAGTGGATACGAGTTGACGAATACAGATATTTTTATAAAAACACTTTAGATTCAAACACACCTTTCCTGAAAGTGAATATTTTAAAGACAGAACACAAAAAAATTGAAAAGCGAAGACTATAAGCTGAAGTAAAAAATAAGAAGAATGTTCTGGCAGCAGAAAAACTTGCTAATTTGAAAGAATAAATTAAATACGTCAACGAGGAATACCAATATTTTTATGAAAATTTAACAGGTGATACAGAAACGGAGAACTCTGGTACAAAGAAGAAAAGAAGAACATATTAGTGAGAAAAAAGGTAGTGATAAGAGAGTTATTGTTCCAAATAAAACTATATTATATTAATAATATCGTTTATCCATGTTGTTTTTTACTTTTTGCATATTGATCTAGTTGACAAAGGCTCTATGTTGTTGAAAAACTGTAAGGGTTGTTGTATTTATAAATTTATAGAAAAATTTCTATAATAAATGTTTACACACTGAACAAAAAGCGCTCAAAGAAAAAAGTGCCAGACAAAAAACGTTAAACTCAATTTTCTCTAAATCATTCTGATGTTGCATAGGCCCTTCATGCACTTGTGTCTTCATTTATTTCTGGATATTTTTCTGTTGGTTTTATGAAGCCGTTTTATTGACGACCATCCAAAACTAGATAAGTAGTATTGTGCCAAGATTCAGATAATTTGTGGAACCCATCGTGCATATTTTATATAGGCAAGAAGTTTATATACAGTGTCACCATTAAAGTCCGCACCATATGGAACTTTTTTTTATTAATGAGGTTAGTTAAAATTAAATTTCGGCAATCGTTTTTGCTTCAAATTAGACTAAAAATTATATAATCAAATGTCACCATCTGTCATTCGGTATCTGTCAAAAATTACATTCTAATCAAAAAATGCTGAAAAATGGCATTGTTTTACCGAATTTCAAAAAATTTTATTAGAAAAAGTTGTTTCTAGTACAATTCTTGGCCTAAATACAAAGTTTCAGTTTTCTAGCTCAAAGTTGATTTTTTTGCCATTTTTTCTAATTAACTTTTTTTTTATTTAATGTAAGTTCGCTTAATGGATATTAAACTATTTGCTTATACCATACTCAATATTTTATTTAGTTTGTATGAGCTTTTTTTTACTAGAATGCCATTTTTTTTCGAAATTTAAAATTAGAGGCAAAAAAATTTGACACAGGTGGTGCAAAGCTATCCTAATTTAAAAATTTTAACAGATAGACGTCAGATATTCCATTTTTTTGATAGTACATACACCTAAGAAGTTTAAAAAACTTATAATAATATTCCCAGATATCAGATTAGTTCAAAATTTAGACACATTTTCTTTTTATCCACAATAAAATATCAAGGCAATTTTGAATTTTATAAGTAGGCTATGGAAAAAAACGAATTAGAGTGCCGAATAAATAAAAGAAATGTCATAAATGTGAATATTTTCGCAAGTTATAGTTTTCAGTGTTATCACCAATGTTGTCCATTCAAGAAAAAATATAAATTGTCTTAATTTGTGGAGAGAATATGCCTCACCGGCAAGTATCTGCCATTTTTAATGAGAGGCATCCAGAAAAAAATTTGCAGCATAGCACTGTTTCAAGAATAATGTCAAAATTTAGAGAAACTGGATCTGTTCGAAATAATTTTAAGAAACCTCACGCGGCAAGTAAATACGATGAAGCAGCACAACTTGATGTTTGTTTAACTGTTATTGACCACGGTCAAACTAGTGTAACCAAGATAAGTGATGCAACAGGGTGCGAGAGGGAAAGCGTTAGAAAAATTCTTCAGAAAAATCGATTTCGGGCATATAAACCCAAGTTTATAAACACATTGATTTTTCGTTTTGGTATCAGGGACAATATGAGGAGAATATTCTTTTTCCATACAAGATATTATGGACAGATGAAGCCACTTTCTCTTCGAATGGTACCGTGAGCTCACAAAATTGCCGATGGTGGTCCCAAGAAAATCCTAACTTCACAATTGAATGTCGCGACCAGTATCATTTTAAAACCAATGTTTGGTGTGGAATTTTGAAAGATGAGCTTATTGGACCATACTTCTTTAGAGCAAACTTAACTGGTGAAAGGTACCTGAATTTTCTTGATAACGAGATTACCGAAGTTTTGGATAACATGCCCTTACACCATAGACATAACTTATGGTATCAGCTTGATGGTGCACCCATACATCAAACTGTAGCAGTGAAAGAACGCATAAACCAATTATTTCAAAACAGAGTTATAGTGCGTGATAGAGAATGTCACTGGCCACCCAGGTCGCCTGACATAACCCCACTAGACTTTTTCTGTGGGGTTATCTTAAGCAGAAAGTTTATAAGAATCGACCGTTTAGAAATATCGAGCATTTGGAACAAACGATAGGACAGTGTTGTGCCGATATAAGACCAAGCTTTTTACAAAATGCTGTCAAAGACGTTTATAGACGGACGGGTGTTTGTATAGAGCGAGAAGGACGTCACACTGAAATGTGAAATTTATATTGCTTTTGTGTTACCTATTTAAAATGATTAAAGTTCCTTTTTGTTCCTTTTAATAATAATGATAGTTTTAAGTATAAAATAAAATTTTTATCAAATATTTAGATGTATTTGTCATTTGAAAAACGAAACATCTTACGTCTATCTGGTAAAATTTTTAAATTAGGATAACTTTGCACCACCTGTGTCAAATTTTTTTGCCTCTAATTTTAAATTTCGAAAAAAAATGGCATTCTAGTAAAAAAAAAGCTCATACAAACTAAATAAAATATTGAGTATGGTATAAGCAAATAGTTTAATATCCATTAAGCGAACTTACATTAAATTAAAAAAAAGTTAATTAGAAAAAATGGCAAAAAAATCAACTTTGAGCTAGAAAACTGAAACTTTGTATTTAGGCCAAGAATTGTACTAGAAACAACTTTTTCTAATAAAATTTTTTGAAATTCGGTAAAACAATGCCATTTTTCAGCATTTTTTGATTAGAATGTAATTTTTGACAGATACCGAATGACAGATGGTGACATTTGATTATATAATTTTTAGTCTAATTTGAAGCAAAAACGATTGCCGAAATTTAATTTTAACTAACCTCATTAATAAAAAAAAGTTCCATATGGTGCGGACTTTAATGGTGACACTGTAGATGCCAAATTATTGCTCGACATTATAAATTACAAACTATATAAAAACAGACGATAGCCAACATCTTTGATCAATATAGAGTTACTTAAATAGATTCTGATTTAATCCATTCCGATTTTTCATCTTTGTTACTCGATCCCCCAGGTAGCACCTCGCGGCTGAACCTCAGAGGGTTCAGGGTAATTTATTCATCTTTGGGAAAGGCAACTCAACGACAATCATCATTAGTCTTCACCCAGTCAGTTTGTTCGATATAATTAGGAACTTTAGTACATATGAGGAGCAGACTTTCAAATCGCACTTTGTCCATATTTTAACATTTTGACCTGAAGGTGGCGTTGGATAGTTATTTTAGTTAACAATAACACTTAAAAGTCCAAGACAATCTAAACGCATTATTTCACGTATATATTTAACTTTAAAAATCAACTGGACAATCTAAACGCATTTTGTCCGATACCGGGAGACAAACGAATAGCATTATTAGGGACAAAGCGCGGTTTGTTTGTCTCCTAATGCTTTTCTCCATTTAAAATAACGATTGACGTTTGACGTACGATTATTTCGTTCGGCGGGAGTGAAGTTGGTGATATCAGTGCGAAATAAATAAGTTCTAATTGAAAACTCATAATATAAAAGAAAAAATGATTGATGGGGAGCATATAGTGGGTGATATAGATAGAGGGACCAGAAAAAGGAAAAAGAATTCGACGACAAAAGAACGTAAAAGAGAAATAAGGTAAATTCAAAGTTTTGTAGGTTATGTCTAGATATTTTTATTAGTTTTTATTTTATTTTAGATATTCAGATGTAGACCCGGATCTACTGAATTTTGAAATTAGCTGTGTCCATAAGTCAAAACAATTTAAATGTAAAGGATTTTTGATATCCGACATAAAAACCATTAAACAAAAGTTCTACAATGACGATAAAAATACCAAAAATTTACTAGATAACAAATTAGCACAGATGATGGATATCAAGGAAACAAAAAGGCAAAGAAAGAGGAAGAATGGAAAGTCACATGATTTCCATACAGAATTTAATGTAAGTTTTTAGTTTTATCGATTTTGCATCATAGATATCTAATCTAAGACCAATTTATATTATAATAATGTTCCTTACTTCAAAGTATTAATAAAGTTTTATTTTTAAGGTTTGGAAAAACGGCAAGAAAGTTCTTGTATGTAAAACATTATTTTCGTCTATTTTTAATTGTGGTCCAAGACGAATTAATACGATTGCACGAAAAAAGATGCAGGGAAAGGGCATAAGAGACAATCGTGGCGGCGATATGAAGTCTCAGAAAAACGTCCTAAAATTAGAAAGTGTTATGAAATTTATATCATCCTTAAAGGGTCATGAAAGCCACTATGGTAGAGCCAAGTCTAGAAGAATCTATTTGTCATCTGAGTACAATATAAAACTGCTTTGGAAGATGTATAATGGTCAGGTCCAAGATGATTTACTTCAAACAAACTACAAATATTTTTCTCGGATCTTTAGCAACAAGTTTAATATAGGTATTATTTTTTCTTTTATTTACCTACACTATTTTTCTATTGACATGCTCATCTGTTTTAGCTTTTGGAAGCCCAGCTACCGATGTTTGTGGCTTTTGCATAAGGACAAAAACAGAAATAAACAACAGCAAGGATATACAAAAAAAAATAAAATTGAAAACTGAGTTGACGATTCATAAGACACGTGCACAACAGTTTTTTAAGCTAATGAAGGAAGAAAGTAGTAGGGAACCCGGGGTCCTGAGACAATTTAGTGCCCTTTTGGCACATCAATATGATACAACTAGCGCCATCTATCGTTAGTTGATACAACTAGCGCCATCAATCGTTAGTACATCAAACTGCCACCTTTGTTGAGAGCGTACGTTACAACTAGCGTGAGCCTGGCCTCGTGGGTAAAATAGAAATCTGTTTTAAATCTAAATTTTTGACTGTTTTGATTTAGTTATAATCTGACTAATACTATATGCGCTGTTCCTAATTGCATAAGAATAAAACACGATATGAAATATACAACATTTATTAGATATTTAAATTTTACATAATAAGTCCAATTAAATTACAATTTTGAGCGTCTCGGGTGAAAGGCAGCTGGCTTCCTATGGAAGTCACCATGAAACAAGTCCATGAAAGTTCTTAAACCTTCACACACCTCTGAACGACAGGTATTAATGATGGTTTGCTCCCCCTTGGTTATGCAAACAGTCAAGTCGCTACATCTTCTACATTGGTATGCAAGACGGTGATGGTGGTTGGCTTGTTGTTGTTGTTGTTGTGCTTCCATGTTGTATATACACTAGAAAGAATAAAATAATAAAATATAAATTTAAAAAATAGTTACATTAAACTTACATAAATTTTACATCGTATTTGTTGAATTTTTTCCTTTTAACTTTTGGCAATTCCTTCTACATGTGGTTAATCTAAGAACATATTTGTTCTTTTGTTCCTGTGCAAGTTCTTCTCGTTCCAAGCAGGCATTTAAATTTGTAAAAATCCTTCTGTAATTTTTAATTTTAATTTGCAAGTCTCTCTTACATTGGTTCCATTTTTCATTTGAAGCATATAATTCATAGAGGGTATCAGTGATGGTATTTTTTAATTTTGATAATTCCTCTTTATAATCACTTATTAATGCATATGCAATGTTATTCTTTTCCTCTAGATTAGTTTGATTTTTCTTCAATAAGAGTATTGTTGATTCCAATTCAATATTTTCCTTCAAAATATTAACTTGTTTGGTATAATTAACAGAGTTTATTAAATTTGTTTTATTGCTTTCACATGTTTGTAATTGTTTCATACATAAATGTGCCACCATTAATTCTTGTTCATACAATTCAATCGTATTATCAACTTGGGAAGTACATTCCAGATACAAGTTTAAACTTGTATTATATAATGTGTTATAGTCATCCATTAAATAATTACATTTTTCTTGGTTATCTATATTATTACTATTATTCATACCACTAACCGATATAAAATATAAGGTCACAATATATTTATAAAACATTTTTGATGAATGTACACTGTACAGCTTGAATGACCACGTTATACTAAAGGCAATTTGTTAGTGGTATCCTTTTTGAATGTACTCTTTCAGTTTAGCTCGTTTCTCTTCGTGGCACTTCATATGGGAACAAATACAGTTCTTAGAGAGCCATAAACCACTCTTATTGATTTCTCCATAACACAAATAACATTCGTTACTCCTCACAATTTCGTATGGTTCTCTCTGTCTGCTGGAAGTGTGCACTACTTTAATACGTCGTGGTGTTGTGTTGGATGACATGTTTGAGCTTGCAAATCGCTTTAAATCGTTGAAGACTGGTTGCCACCTCTGTAGTAATAGAAGCAGATTACTCGTTAAAAGAAGAATATTAATTAATTTATAAAAAATTTAATCATGATAGCCCCAGGGTAGAGTGTCAGTATAAATATAATTTGTTATACGTTTATCATCATATGGACTTAATGCAGTTTTATTTTGTTGAATTGTAAAAACATCATGTTTCTCTGATCTTATAAAATTTTGTGAAACCTCAAAATTTGTTTTATTAAATAGACATTCATAATAGTCTTCAAAAGAAATAAATTTTAATGATGATGATTGAACACCTTTAGCCTTTTTAGTTACACCGAAATTTGAAATAATATTCTCCATAAATATTTTTCGAAAACCCATCCGTTTGACATTTTCAATTTTGTGAGCCAGGTCTGTATCAGTTTTAAATACTTTAAAACAGTACATTTTTGAGCGTAAACCAATAAATTCAGTCATAATGGAACCATTGTTTTCATCCTTCATTAATCCCAACACTTTCTTGTTTTGAAGTGGAATATTATAAATGTTATTTTCTGGATAGTCTGAAGTATCAAATTTATCGATATCCTCTCGAATATGATCATAGATATTTTCCACATAAAAATTATATATTAAACTATCAGTATCTGTGTACAACAATTTTGAGCCAGAAGGAAATTTATTTTTAATATATTTATAATGAAAATCATTTAGAAATAATTTTGAAATATCCAATATGGCCATTCCAACATAAATTGCCTTATTAAATTTGATTTTTAACCTATTCATTTCAATAAGGATCATATCTTTACCGATAACAACACAGCTATTGAAATTTGGTTGTGATATATAATAATTAGCACCAAATTTACCTGACCATTTAGTAACTAACTTTACATCTCTATATTTTTTAACATTCTCAATAGTCTTACCAAATACTGCATTATTTTGTAATTTATAACTATTTTTCTTAAACTCAGTTGTACTATTTTTTCTAAGTTCATTATTTAAATTAATATATTTTTTTAGCCATTGTGATTGTTTGAATTTTAAACATCTGTGAAATTTACTGACTTTAAGACCTAACTCCATGGCTTGTTTTAAATTTCTGTAATGAATTATATAATTTTTCTTATCATAAAGGGTTGTTAAAAGTTTCGGAAGATTAGATGCTGAAGTAGGTGGTACTAAATGTTCCGGACAAAGTGGTAAATCTTTGTGAAGGTCAAATAAGTGTTTGGGATAATGTAGGTCCACTTCAAAAATGTACCCGTATTCACTTTCATCGGGAATATTAAATATATTTATTTCCTTGTAAATGTCATCACCACATATCCATTGAAATTCGCCCGTGGGTAGAGGAAAACACATCGCAGCTCCATACAGATTGTTGACATCAAAATACATCAGATAAGAAGATGGTTCATTCGGTTTATAATCAGATCCCATGTATTTGTTATTAGCTTTGCCATATCTGTTGGAACATTGAGAAATTCCTCCCCGTATACCCCTTTCAATAAACATAATCATATCAATGTCTGTTAAAAGGGTCAATTCTACTTGGGTGACCTTCAACATACAATCATACGAGTATCCAGGGGCTGTAAAATAATAAAGTACGTCCAATTCATATGTGTTAAGACATTCATTTCTATAATTTTCAAAAACATCCACCAATAGCAAGACATCAGTTTTTAGATAAAGTTCCGCATACTGTTGAAGATTTGAAATATTAAAAGCAGACCACACATTGCATGCATGGTTATAATCATCATTAGATATATCTGAATTTGTAATTTTGCTATAAAACTTTTTTTTTGGTGGTAAACATGTGTTTTGCAACTTTTTCCAAGAGTCAATATATTCGTAAGGAAAGATGCCTTTTCTCGTTACCAAATTAAATTGTATATCGTTTGTGTAATATGCCCTTGTGATAACCTTTTCATTATCATTTAAATATGATGATAATTTATCCAAACTACTAGCCATAAATCTATATGAATCTAAGAAACGAAAACTAATTTTTGAATTTGCAATATATTTGGTAAAGGAAATATACTTTTCCTTGTTAATAGGTAGTAAACTAATTGATCCTTCAATTCTAGTAGAAAGTTCTTTAATAATAAAATGACTGTCATATCCTGAAAGATTATGAAATAATACAGGAATTATAAATTTTTTCTTATAATTTAAATTGCAAGAATTATGTGCCACGCCCCTAAACAGCCCTGTAAAATGACAATGATCACGCACTCTATAGTCTGCGTCATCAGTAAAAGGTTTAGAACAAATGTGGCATAATTTGGAACCATAAAAGAGACGATTTTCCTCACGCGTTAGTGGTTTTAAAGGAATTGGATTTTCATATATTAATTCTACTTTTTGAGCAATTCTTTCAAGTTGTTTAACAAACCATACAACACAATCTTTACCAGTATACCACATTTGGAATAGTATTATAAGTAAATTACGAGTTGGAGACTATGTACGAATTTCCAAAGTCAGAGGCATTTTTGATAAAAAATATAACCCGAATTGGTCCCCAGAAGTGTTTATCATCAGCAAAATTCAACTAACTAATCCAGTAACGTATCTATTAAAGGACATGCTACTTGTGCTTATTTGTTAATTTTACATGATAAAAAAGTTAAATATAACCCTCTGACGAGTATTGTAAAAACAGAAGTTTAAGCTGTTACCACCACCACCACCACCACCACCAACACTGTGTATAAATAAGCATACATTAACACCGACGACTGCATACAGCAGCAGCACAGACAGTTAGTCAACAACGAAAGAAAAAATGTTGGTTGTAGATATCCAAGGTTTCCAATTTGAAAATGTGTTTCCGTTTCAATGCAAGGAAATTTTCATTTTAAATACACTAACCATGGAATATGTCCACAAATTTATACAAATGTCTACGGATCTTAATGCCTACAACATTAGGCTGCAACAACATTTAAACTATACAACAGAACATATACATGGTTTGAGCTGGTACACAGTTGGTGGTGAACTTGATGGTGATGTTCTACTTGTAGAAGAGATTTCCGATTTTTTAAAACAATACATTGGATCAACGCAAATGACTGTGCTGGTAAAAGGAAGGGGAAAGAAGGATTGGTTAAACAAGTACCTAAATGGTTTCAACAACGAAATAATTGATTTGGATGATGAGGACGACTGCCCAACTGTGGATAATTTAAAAAATATTTTTAAGTCCTACCATTGTAAAAAACATGCTTATAATAATCTAAATTGTGCTATGGAAAATGCATATAACTTTTACCATTGGTATAATTATTGTTGTAAAAAAAATTAATTTACTTTTTGTATAATTTTATAATTAGATGTAATAAAACAAATTAAGGGTTTTTAAATCTTTTATTTCGTTTATAAGCGGAAAAAGCAAGTCAAAACTCACCCAGATACGAGTCTGACCTCATATGTAAATATGTGTTAAAAGAAAAACAAATTAATTTTTATCAATTTTATTTAACTACAATTATTTAAGTTAGATTTATTTGTTCGTCTTCCTTCTTCTTCTTTTCGGGCTCGTCTGGTTCCTCCTCCTCCTCCTCCTCCGAAGCCGAAGACCATACTTCTTCGACGGTCAATTTCCGTTTTGACCCTCCTGCTATGGCTGCCGCCTGTTGTGTTGTTGGTGGTAAACGGCTCGGGTCTTCCTCCTCATCAAGAAGGTTAAATTTATATCTCTTGACCACTTTCTCTAAAATTCGGAAATCTTCCGTTGATTCAATCTTGGCCCGCATGTAGCGGACCGAGAGATTTCCGAATTTCCTTTTTAAGGTAATAGCCCTGGGTGAATATGACAGCGAAATAAAAATTTTATTATCCCGCATGGCTATTTCTTAACACCATATCTGAAACAATGAAAATAACGTTAAAAATATAAGAGACAAATAAATAATAAAAAAGAACCAGTTTGACTGACACAAAAATAAACCAATATCTCGTAAAACGTAATCTAAATATTTCTCAGTGAAATGTATTTCAATTCCTGCTAAATCAATATACATGCAATTTATCAATGTGTAATTGCACGCGTATCTTTCTTAGTTGACCTCTCAATGCTGACCCCGTTTACATGACTTTATTATCAATCAATAACAACAAAGATAAGGTGTTTATTATACATCAAATATTAATTATATAGTTTAAACTATATTGGTTTATTTTATGCTGTCATGATATGTGAAATACATTTACAAATAATTCTCAGTCTAAATGGCACTATAGTAGATTCCCAAGAGGTCACAGGCTTCACATATTATGTAAATAATGTTCAGAATTATTTCTTGTATAGTATGCAATGTTTTTTAACGTAAGGTCTTTTTGACCACCATGTGCAGTAGACCAAAAGTGGTTTTTCTCGGAAACTATAAGAGAAAAATATGCGCAGATAGCGGAAAAAGTGCCTTCGGCATGTTGGCTGATTCCGATCTTTCAATAATATGAAAAAACTGCTAAGGACCTTTTAGTCAACGTAGGCATAACGTGATGTGATGTAATATATATTTGGGGGAATGTATGTTGTTGTATACTAGTTAAAATGTCAGGAAACAAATACATTTACGAACACTCTTTTGACTGGTAAAAAAAAAGATAATTTAACTTCTTAGTGAAAAATAAATATTAAAGAAATAAATCTACTTACTGAAAAAGTTGTTTCACAACAACCAATGCATACTTGAGCGGGAAATTGGTATTGTCTTCAGTATACACTACAATCGTGGTAGGAACGGCTGCTATTTTATTTTCTTCTTGTAAAATATAAGTTCTGGAAGATTGTTGTACTGAATTTTGTGAACACTATAAATATGATTTCAAATAACAAAAAATCGTAGGATAACGACCAAAATTGCATTGCTAGGTTAACCTCTTGACCTGCTGATACTAATTAAAATACGTCGTAACAACATGCAATTGAAATTTACCATATGTTTACATGTAAAGTTGCATATTTCTACGTTGCTTTGCTTCGTTATTTTGCAAACGTTAGCAATTTAAATGGAAAATTACTTATTAAAACACGTAGAGACATGCAATTGAAAATTAGCATATACTTGCATGAGAAGTTGCATATTTCTACGTTGCCTTGTTTCGTGATTTTGCAAACGTTTGCACTATGATTTTTTCTAAAACATACAATAAATACTTGGTGGAGAGCTACCAGCAGGCACATTCAAAGTAGTGTACTCTGGGGTAAGTTATTATTATTATACTATTTTTTTAGTTTTAAGGACAGTGTTAGATTTAAGTAAAAATCGCCGACGAAACAGTACGACGTATATAGAAAAATACGATGTATCTGCTAGTTTAACCGTCTCGAAAACGTGTAGATTTAAGTAAAAATCGCCGACGAAACAGTACGACGTATATAGAAAAATACGATGTATCTGCTAGTTTAACCGTCTCGAAAACGTGTAGATTTAAGTAAAAATCGCGACGACGCAGTACGACGTATATAGAAAAATACGATGTATCTGTTAGTTTAACCGTTTCGAAGAAAATGTTAGATTTAGTTGTTTGTTTTTAAACATGATTTTAAAATAGGCACTCTTTTTTAGGATTTTTTTAATTGAATTTACAAAAGTGAGTAAAGAACAAAAATGAACAGCAACAAAGTTCTAGACAATTTATCTTCTGAAGTAATCCAAAAAATTGAAAATGTTAGTAGATTACTCAAATCAAAAGAAGAATATAGATATTATATAAAGTATATTAAAAAGACAATTTTTATTTTAAAAAGGGATTAAAAAATAGGGTATGTGTGAATAATTTTAATAGGGTTGAGTCTAATTTGTCGATTTTAAAAAATTATTTACAAAGATTTAAATTCAATCTTAATACCAACAAAAATTTATCAAAACGTGATGTCATATGGCAAAATGTGGAAACTTGTTTTAATGGTCGCATCAAAACTGGTATTATTACAAATCTTAAATTAAAAGACCCGAAGGTATTTCTTCAAAAGGCATTTCGAATTTTCTCTTTAAAAACCAAAAATGAATTAATAAATACTCTGCTAAAAGTTAATGTTATATTGACAGGTTTATTTATTAAACCTCAAAGTTTGGAAACATCCATAAAACATTTTTCAACAAAAAATAATATTATTGATCGAACAACAAACTTAGCTGAGTGGTATAAAATGCATGTACTGGATTCCATTTTAATTAAATTGGAGGAATTTCAAGAACGTGATAGCGGTTGGGCTCTTTGTGAAATATGGTATCTAAAAGTTAATTTTAATATGTATAATCCGATACAGGGAGGTTTGTCAACCTATGTAAATTTACCTGCATTTATTAGAAAAACAAAGAGCGTTATTAATATTAAAAACAACGATATTTATTGCTTTCTCTGGTCAGTAGTTTGTGCTCCAGCTAATAAAAATGTTAGTCGTAATACATCGTATCCACATTTCAGTAAAGTTTTAAAATTCAATTCCCGATTGCACTGAAAGATATTGCTAAATTTGAATTAATGAATAATTTAAGTATTAATGTTTTCTGTTTTAAAAATGAAATTTTACCGTTAATATTGAGTAAAAATGATTTTCCAACAAAAATTAATTTACTATTAGTTCAGCGTGGTGGTGGTAATGATGTCGTTGATGATGATGATGATAATGATGATGAGCAAAATGTAACACCACCACCTGTATTTCATTTTACATACATTAAAAATTTAAGCCGTTTACTTAACAAACAAACGGGAAACATTCAAAATAAAAAATGGTTTTGTGAGCGATGTCTTAATCATTTTGATAGCGAGGTAATATTAACGAATCATTTAATTGCTTGTAAAAATATGAATAAATCTAAAGTTATTTTACCCAAAGAACCTAACAACATTGTTAGTTTTAAAAACTTTTCACATAAATTACCAGTCCCCTTTGTAATTTATGCAGACCTGGAAAGTCTGCTAGTAAAATGTACAGATCAAACGTTAGCTTCAACTATAACAAAATCTAAAAAAATGCAAAAGCATGAACCATTTAGCATGGCATATTATTTAAAATGTTTTTATAATCCTTCTCTTTGTAAATTTAGGTTGTATACTGGTAAAGATTGTGTTGTATGGTTTGTTAAACAACTTGAAAGAATTGCTCAAAAAGTAGAATTAATATATGAAAATCCAATTCCTTTAAAACCACTAACGCGAGTTATATAGTTAAAAATACCTTATCTTTGTATAATCATTGTTTATGTTAGGTTCCATATAAATACGCTCTCTGCCTAGAGCGCATCACTTAATATTCTGACTTCATGCAGTTAAGTCCTTATCCTAGGATAAGTTGTAATTGTAGTTTTAAAATAAAATTGTTTTTAAAAACAAAGTGTTTTGTTGAAGAAACATAACTGGCGCAGTCGTGCAGATCTTCGAAGACCAGAGAATTCGCATGTTTTTTGAAAAACTGCTAATGATTGTTGTGCTTTAAAAAGATAAAATTAATACACTAATAAAATACATTTTTTTTTATATTTTATCAATTTCTGTAATTTAAATAGTAAACCTGTGGCAGTTTTTCTCGTTTCCTGAGGAATGTTAAAAATGGACATAGTGCGATTTGAAAGTCTGCTCCTCATATAGGTACATTATTATACAGGAAACTGCTAGTTTCTTCGACATCTGGTGTTACGAAACAAATAGATTTTGATTTTATCCATTCCGATTTTTCATCTTTGTATTTATTTTTTCTAGCACCATACAATTCTGTGTTCATCTGTATTCACATATACCCTATTAGAATCGACCCCTTATTGACTTCCAGTCCTTGTAGAATAGTTGAAATTGATATGATTGCAATAAAAAGCCTAATTTGAGAACACTTAGTTTAATATATACTTTTACAGTTTCTAAGAGTACAACCACTTCTTCCCTCTTTCTACTACTTCTTATTACTCGTCTGTCATATTTACCCTTTTGACATTATGCATACTAAAGGTACGTTCACATGTGCTTAAACAGTATAACCAACATATACACAGAGAAGGTTAAATACAAGAGTCACGATAGCAAGTTGCTACAAATATCAACACCTCCCTTCAATCTTGCAATACACTATATATAAAACAAAACATTAACAAACTTTCAGAAAACAATTATTCAGTTATTGATACAATTCATCTCGTCTCTAAAATACTGAAATTTTACTGCAGGTAATGCCTTTGTAAAAATATCAGCTATCTGCTCAGACGTTGGAACATAGGTCAAATGCACTTTACCTTTTTCAATACAGTCTCGTATAAAGTGATGCTTAACATCAATATGCTTAGTTCGCTTTGTTTCCAACGTATGTGCCATTTTAATTGTAGATTGATTATCTTCATATACTTCGATAGGAAAAACGTTTCTATTCAAAATTTCCTTTAAAAGTTGTGCAATAAATATACACTCTGTAATACAGTTTGAGAGAGCAATGTATTCTGCTTCAGCGCTTGAATGAGCAACAGTGACTTGTTTCTTAGTTTTCCAAAATACAAAGTTATCAAAAATCTTAATAGTAAACCCTGACAAACTTTTTCTATCACTCGTATTATTTGCAAAATCAGCGTCAGCAAAAGCAGAAATGATATTACCACTAGAAACATTTTTATCAACCGATTTTACATATTTTAGTCCATAGTTTTGAGTAGATTTTAAATATCTTAGAACATGTTTTAGAAATATCCAATGTTCTTGAGTAAAACAGTTCTGGAACTGACTAAAATAACTTATGCTAAAACTCAAATCTGGTCTACTACCTAACATGACATACATAAGACAGCCGATCAACCTTCTATAAGGAATATTTTCATCTGATTCCGAATTTATAGTACCATCAAGATTTGTTTTTGGCTGAATTGGAATGTTCATTTCCTTACATTCCAGCATATTAAATTTCTTTAAAATTTTACTTATCAGATCTTTTTGGTGTATAAACAGGTAAGTATCAGTTATTATAATTTCAAGACCTAAAAACTTTAAAGTGTAGTCAGAACTTGAGACGTTCCTAGTCAAGTCTTTCATCTCGAATTCTGACATTAGCTTCTGTTTATAATCATACATTTTATGTCTGGATTTGGAGAACAAAATCAGATCATCCACATGTACCAATAAATAAAGATCATTGTTATAATATAAGCATGGATCTGACTGTGATCTCTGTAATCCCATTTTAGTCAAACTAATGTTTAATTTCTCATTTTGGTGCCTGACGCAGTCCATATAACGATTTTTTTCAGTTTACACACACTGCTGTTTGTGTCTTCAATATTAAGTCCTTTTGGAATTTCCATATAGACAGCCTCCTTCAAGTCACCATTTAGAAATGCACACTTAACGTCAAGTTGAGAGATAAACATGCTTTCTTGAACACTTAGCGCAAACAGGATTCTTATGGTCATCATTCGCACTACAGGAGAATACATCTCATATGAACTGTCACACTGTTTATAACCTCGGGCCACTAGTCGTGCTTTCTTCACTAGTTGTCCATCAATTTCTTTTTCCTTAAACACCCATTTGGAGTCGATCACTTTCACATTTTGGGGATACGGTACTATTTCCCATGTTTCATTTTTATTTAGTGCACTTAGCTCACACTCAATAGCTTCCTTCCAACCCTTTCCTACTTTGGTTGCTTCATCATAGCTTTGAGGAACATCTTCACAAAAATCAATTGTCAGAGCTGTAAACAGATTTATGTCACTGTCAAGGTCATTGCAGTCTTCAAAATCACGTTCAATATTATAGTCCTGTAAATGTTTAGGTAACTGCTTATGCCTTGTACTTCTCCTAACATTTAGTTCCTCATGTTTATTTTCATTTTCTGGTTTTATTCCTTGATTCTGTGTTTCCTTCTTTTTCTTTTCATTCTCATTATATTCTTGATTTTGCTCTTCATCGTTTTGTATTAGCACATTCTTGCTTTCCTGTTCAAATTCTTCAAAAATTACGTTTCTACCATGAATTATTTTTCTGTCTACTTCATCCCACAGTCTATACCCGTTATCTGTATAGCCTATCATTCTTAGTTTCATACTGTGTGGATCAAGTTTGCTTTTCCTTATTTCTTTTGGTATTAGGTTGTATGCAGTACAACCAAAACGTTTAATTTTGTCAAGATTTGGCTTATTGTTGTACCAAATTTCTGCAGGTGTCTGCTTATCTTGCAGTACTCTTGTTTGACTTCGGTTAATTAAATAAATTGAGGCTCTCACGGCTTCACCCCAGAACTCCTTTCCCATTCCTGAGTCAAAAATAAGACATCTTGCCTTTTCCATAATGGTACGGTTGTACCTTTCTGCTACACCATTCTGCTCTGGATTGTAGGCAACAATATATTGTACTTTTATACCTTTCTTTGTACAAAATTCCTTGAAGGCCTTAGATGTATATTCACCTCCATTATCACATCTAATTTTCTCTATTCTTGTATTAAATTTTGCCTCAACCAAACATACATATTCCTGAAACTTTTCCAGTACTTCACTTTTATGCATTAAAAGATAACATACACAAAAATGAGAATAATGATCAATAAAAGTCACAAAATAATTCTTGCCATCATGTGTTGGTGGACTTATCGGCCCACAGATGTCAGTCGACACAATTTCCAAAATTCTTTTTGCTTTCCTGTCTTCGCCGAGATCCTGAAATGGCAAGCGTGTCTGCTTAGCCTTGAGACATATTTCACATAAGCTAGGTGCAGGATAATGTGATGAATGCCCCATTTTTCTATGTAATAACATCTTGTCATTGAAAGTAACATTGGCTATATTTTTGTTTGTATCCAGGAAAAAAGTTACAATGTATAAATTTCCACATAGTTTTCCTTGCAAAATTTCTTCTTTATTTTTCATAATAATAACTTTCTTTTGTTTGAAAATCACCTCCAATCCACTTTCTTCCAATTTTCTTACGGACAGTAAGTTGTAAAATAATTTATCACAAACCCATGCATTCTTTATTGTGATGTGTTTTCCTGTTTCAGTTAGAACACACAAGTTACCTTCCTTTTTCGCCTTTATGGTTTCCCCTTGCTTTGCTACATTAATGCTATGGTTTATGTCTTTGCTTTCTTGTAAAAATTCCATTACATTTGTCTCAATTAAGTGATTGGTTGCCCCACTGTCTACAACAAACTTTACTTGTAATGAGTCACATGGTAACTTACTTGACCTTGAGGACACATTTTCATCATATGAGGATATGAAGGATATAGGTTCCCTATTTTCACCATTTTCAGTATGCTCAACTGTATGAGCGCTTCCTCGGTTATTGTTTTGAGGACAGTTAATTCTCTTATGACCAACTACATTACATAGGTGACATCTATATGGGAAAGCTGGAGTTCCTGGTGTATTGTTTTGAAAGTTTCCACCTCGGTTTCCGCTATTTCCACCTCTCTGGTATCCAGGTCTTCCCCTCGAACCTCCTCTTCTGTATCCAGCAAATACTACATTGTTTCCATTGTCAGTTTTCTTTTTGTTTTGTCGTGCCTCTTCCATGAGTAGCTTATTCCTCACAAAATCCAGGTTTATTTGTGCTTGGTTTTGACAGAACATTATGTCAATTGCTGTTGTTACGGATTGATAAGATTCCGGCATAGCTGAGAGAACTTGTAAAATAATCTCATTATCATCCATAACACCTCCGGCACTCTTTAGTTCACATACAGTTTTATCAAATTCTGTGAAAAACTCTGTTAGTGATTGTGATCTCTCTAACTTTAAGGAGCGTAGTTTTCTTTGCAGTACTACTTGCGTAGAAATCCCTCTTTTTGTATACGTGTTCGTTAAACATTCCATTATTTCCTTTGCTGTTCTTTTTGTCTTTATTATTTCCAGCATGTTGTCTGATAAACATTGTACAATTAACGTTCTTGCCTTTATATCATTTTTCTGGTACTTGGCTAGTTCCTCAGTAGTAGTAGGAGCTTCCTCTGTTAATAAATTTATGACTCCCTGCTGTTCCAGTAACAATTTTATGCGAAATTCCCAGTTTGCAAATGAATTTCCATCAAACGGTTTCACATAAAATAACTGTACATTTTTATCGGCCATTTTGTTCCTTTCAGTTTTTCACTATTCCACTGGTCCACTGTACCACACTTTTTCTCTTCCGCTATCTTATCAATTCAACTCTGGGACTTAGGGCTGATGCCTGGTGTCTGGGCCCATAACCTATTGACTTCCAGTCCTTGTAGAATAGTTGAAATTGATATGATTGCAATAAAAAGCCTAATTTGAGAACACTTAGTTTAATATATACTTTTACAGTTTCTAAGAGTACAACCACTTCTTCCCTCTTTCTACTACTTCTTATTACTCGTCTGTCATATTTACCCTTTTGACATTATGCATACTAAAGGTACGTTCACATGTGCTTAAACAGTATAACCAACATATACACAGAGAAGGTTAAATACAAGAGTCACGATAGCAAGTTGCTACAAATATCAACACCCCTTACCGCAAGGGCTTCCTAAGGTACTCGATCCCCCCAGGTAGCACCTTGCGGCTGAACCTCAGAGGGTTCAGGGTGATTTATTCATCTTTGGGAAAGGCAACTCACTGACAATCACCATTAGTCTTCATCCAGTTGTAACGATCGAATAAATAGTCGGTAACGCGGATATAAAAATAAATATAAATAATTAAATAAATTATTTAATTTATTGCTTATAGAAATAAAATTGTATAATATCTTATTTTCCAAATTAAATTAATTTTTGCACTCGAAATAAATTTTAGGGAACCTTTTAAAGAAACTCACCGTGTATTAGTTGATGAATGATCCAAGAAAATAATAAACATAGAACTCCATCAGCTTTCGAAACTTTTTCAAAAATAAATACAAATAAAAAAATTTTTAAATAAATTTTGATTTTTAAATTCTTTAAACTTCCGCCCGCTTATTACTGATCGAGTCATCGCGAACCGAAATACTGAAGACTTTGAGGTTTCTCGCATATAGAGTTGCTTTTCCTACTCTTAAGTTTTAACCCAGGTGTTCCGTTTGCACACGATACAAAATTTTTAAAAGGAACACAAGTACCTAATATTTTGGAAGAAATTCGGTTTAAGAACAGAAAAACTCCATTAGGGTCCATTTGGGGTATGTTATTGTCGGCAAATTTTAATATAAAATTTCAATTAAGATCAATTAGGCAGGTGCTGTTTGGTTTCTAGATTTTTCTTACATCAAAATTCAATTATTACCAATTAAGCAGGTGCAGTTTGGTTTTAGTTTCTTCTTACATCAAAATTCAATTATTACCAATTAAGCGTTTGGTTTTAATTCCTTCGAATATCAAAATTCAATTAAGAGCAATTAAGCAGGTGCTGTTTGGTATTCCTAGGTGCCTGCAAGAAAAAGATGAAATTGACGTAATTCGAGAGAATATAAAAGCTCCAGAATCTTTGTTTAAAGGGTTAGTCCGGGCCAGTCCAGTTAGTCGGTTAGTCAGTCAAGTTAAGTCAAGTTCAGTCAAGTCGGTTAGTTACGCAGTTTGTTGGTCAGTAACAGAGTTACTTAGTCAAGTTACGAGATATTAATTATAATATCTGCCCTCAAGACGCGACAAAACTTTGGGCAAGTCCGGTCGCGAAGTCGTACCAACGAACCGATTAATTAATAAACGCTCGAGTCGGGAAAGAACAATAAATAAAACTCCAAAAGTAAGTGCGCCTGTTTCTAACCTAGTTTAGTCGAAACTGTAATACGCATCTAGTGTTATAATTGTGAAAAGGGTGGTTCTCGATAACAATAAACTGTGTTTGTGGACATTATTGTTTTTATCCATTCGGCAATAATTATTTTTATCAATCTGACTTCTGTCTTTGCTCCCTTTCAAAATTTTCGAGAATTTTAAGAACAAAAGGAAATAATAAATTCAATCCTAACAGAACATAGTGCAGATTCCGGACCTAAGAAGAACAGAAACTTGTAATTGCCACAGGGATTTGGAGGCCCAATAAAAAGTGAGTAAAAGGGGGTTAATTGGTGGCGTTACAAATGGTGTCAGGTGTGGGGTTGTAAAAACTACCCCCTAGTTCAAAAAGATAAAAAGAAAAATTTTAAATATTCAAAATGACTGACTCAACACCCGCTGCTCCTATTAATCATATAGTAATGAATACACCAAAAATCATGGTCGGAATAGATTCAATACCGACTTATGATGGCACTACAAGCATAGAAGAATTTATAAATATTCTTGAAGAAACAGGGGTATTAGCTGATTGGACTGACAAAGTAATGTTGTCAATTGCTCGACTTAAACTCCGATACAAAGCAAAGCAGTTCATAGAATCTGAACCCTCCTTGCAGACAACAACAACTACTTGGAAAATATTAAAAGACAATTTGAAAAGGCAATTTACTCGCCAATACGTCAAGGGGTCCGCAATGAAAAGCTTTATGGAATGCCGACAACGATCTGGTGAGACTTGCCGACAGTTTTTGACCAGACTTAAAATCTTAGCTAATCGAACCATTACCCTCACAGGAGATCCTGCTAATGACCTACCTATACAAAATAAACTGGCTCAAGATATTACCACCCAGTTTTCTTTAGGATTAACCATGCCAATTAAACAGCGAGTACTATCAGGAAACCCTAAGGATTTAGATGAAGCGATTACAATAGCAGAAAGAGAACAATCAATAGAAAACTTACTTCATCCATCTAGTAGCCGTGAATGCAGAGCGATTAATGAGGTTAGTAGAACAAATAATAAGCCGAATATCCATGGAAATAGGGAAATGAGAACCAATAACAAAAACTGTTTCAAATGTAACCAGCCAGGACATTTTATTGCATCTTGTCCAAGAAATAATAATGGACATCAAAAAGTACTAACTAACGTACAATGTTATGCGTGTCAAAAACATGGTCATTTTGCTCGTAGTTGTCCTTCAAAAAGGAACCACTTCCAAGGAAGAAATCAACCACAAGGAAGAAACCAATACCAGCCGAGAAGTTCTCCACCGTTAAACTCCAGCGCAGCCCCTTTCCAACCCCGGAGTATGGCTGCCAACGAGGCAGGATGGGATTAAACAATCCGCTAAGGGTAGGGATATATTCATGCTCCGAAGAAGGAACCCCAAGACCATGTAATGTGATTCAAGTTAGAATTTGTGGTAAGCCATGTCTAGCTTTAATTGATTCTGGAGCTGTTATATCCCTTATTAAGCCAGAGATCGCCCAGGGGTTCATAAATGATTTTAGTGACATTACTTTAGTAGATATACAAGACAATAAGATACCAATACGAGGAATGGCAAACATGCCTATATCTTTAGCCAAAGATATAGTAGTGGAACATAAGTTTGTTGTGGTAGATACAGATACATTTCGAGCTGAAATTTTATTAGGAATAGATTTTCTAAGAGAACATGCAATTAAGATTGACTGGGGAAATAATTGTATGTATGCCTTCGAACAAATAATTCCTTTATGTGAAGAAGACCCAGTGAATTATGAGGAAATGATGATGGTAAAACTAAAACGAGAATTTGAAAACAGACTTACTCAATTAGAGGCTGAAATCAGTACATTAAAGAGAAATATGGAACGAGATGAATTGGAAACAGAAAGGAAGATTGTGACAAAGAGTTCTGATCCCTCGTCTCCCCACACGACGAAGGGAAATAGTTTTCAGGCGATGTGGGGTCGTCTGGAATCTAACGTAAGACAACATCCTACTTCCAAGGAAGAACCTTATCCTTCTTCTGAGAATGCGGCCGACTTCTCCTCTCCAAAATGTTCATCTGTTCCAGGTAAAGTTTACAAGAAATTAGAAGATGTTAGAGAAAAAGAAAAAGAAGACTTACTTCGAGAAGAAGGAGAATACGTATCAAAGAAAATGAATAGTGAGGAAAATAAAACATTTTGTAAGGTATACTTACCTGAAGATATCATAATTCCACCAAATTGCCAAGCGGTATGTCAAGCATAAGTGCGAGGAATGACCAGGGTCACGACTCAAAATATGGTTTTAGAACCAATTGAGGACATTCCGACAGGACTGCTTATGGCCCGAGTTTTATGCAAAACGAGAGAGAATGTTCCAGTTAGAATGATTAATGTCACTAATGAAGAAATTGTACTTAAAAGAAAATCTATAATCGCTCGAGCTTACGAAGCAGAAATTCAAGAACAAAGAAATACTAAAAGACAAGGAGCTGTAAGGCAGATTGGTTTGAAAGAGACTGAAGAAATTTTAAAGGTACTAGGGTTATTTGAACCAAAGAATACGGGTGAAATAAAGTTACGAGAACTTATTATGGAATACATTGATATTTTCAAGGTTCCAGATCAAAAATTAAGTTGCACATCTAATCTTGTACATAGGATTATTACAGAAGAGGTACCCCCTATTCTCAAAAGACCTTACAGAGTACCTTATCATAGGCAAGAAGTTATGAGGAACGAAATACAAAAACTACTTGACGATGGAGTAATCACAGAGAGTCAATCACCATGGAGTTTTCCTGCCATACTTATAGAAAAGAAAAGGCATCCCGGAGAAGACGTGCAGTATAGACTAGTGATAGATTTTCGTGCGCTTAACGAAATTACGAAGACAGACTATTTTCCCTTGCCAAATATATCAGAAACTATCGATAAATTAACAGGAGCTAGCATATTTTCCACTATGGACTTAGCGTCTGGGTACTTTCAGGTCCCTCTTCACCCCGATGATCAAGAGAAGACAGGCTTCTCCACCCCAGATAATCATTACCACTTTCTACGAATGGCCATGGGCTTGAAGAACGCCCCTGCTACCTGGAGTAGAATGATGCATCACATTTTAGGAAAATTAACCTATAAGGAGTGTCTAGTTTACCTTGACGATATAATTGTATTTTCCAGTGACACAGACACGCATTTAGAAAGATTAAAGCATGTCTTTGAACAAATTAGAGGGAGTAATCTTAAACTTAAGGCAACAAAATGCCACTTTATGAAGGAAGAAATTGAGTATCTGGGCCATCTTATTAGAAAAGGAGGATATACCACCCACCCTCAGAAAACCAGAATTATTGAGACATATCCGATTCCAAAAACCGTAAAGGAAATCAGAGCATTCTTGGGACTATGTGGTTTCTATCGCAAATTTGTTCCGAATTTTGCAAAGATTAGCCAACCACTTACCTTGCTAACGAAGAAAAATATAAAATATCATTGGAATGAGGAACAACAAAATGCATTTGATACGTTGAAAAAAGCCTTAATCTCCCCTTCCGTTTTAAGATACCCAGATTTTACTAAACAATTTTTAGTAAATACTGATGCCAGTGGAACTTCAATCGCAGCTATACTTACACAGGTACATAATGGAGTTGAACATCCAATTTGCTACTCGAGTAGAACTCTTAACGCAGCAGAACGCAGATACAGCACGATTGAAAGAGAATGCCTCGCAATTGTATTTGCAGTTAAAACTTACCGAAATTATTTAACTGGAACTCACTTTATAATTATGACTGATCATAGACCATTAAAGTACTTATTAACAATAAAAGATGCAAGTTCACGTCTTGCCAAGTGGGCAATGTTTCTAATGGAATATAGCTTTACGATTCAATACCGAAAAGGAAAACTTAACAACAATGTCGATTCTCTTACTCGGTTAAGGACAGAAGGAGAAACTCTAGTAGAAAATATTGTAGCAGTTATACAAAGCCAGGGAAGAGAGGACATAATGCCAATATCTTGTGTTATATGGACCAAGGAAGAACTCCGTAAATTACAGCAAGAGGATGAAACAATAAGTACATTGATGACAAAAATAATGAACGAAGAAGATCCTTATTACATCAATGATGATGGTCTTCTAAGTCGACGAAGGGAAGAACATCAACGACATGATCAAATAGTTGCTCCTAAAAACATAGTACAAGAAATTTTTAAAATTTACCATAATTCCTTATATGCCTGTCATCCAGGTCAGAAGAAAACTCAGGAGTTAATAGCCAAGGATTTTTATTGGCATACAATTAAAAAAGATGTTAAAGAATTTGTAGAAAAATGTCATTCATGCAATTTAAGGAAAACAAATTATCAGCCTCCTGCAGCAATGCAAGCAACTCCTGTGCCATACGTCCCTTGGGGAAGAATTAGCATGGATATAGTGGGTCCCCTTAACAAAACAGACAATAACAACAAATACATATTAACGTGCGTAGATTTCTTAACAAGATATCCAGAATGCATTCCACTTCCCGACATCAGAGCCGAAACGGTAGCCAAGGCATTCGTGGAAAACATAATCTGTAGATTTGGCACCCCTCGAGAGCTGCTTACCGATTGCGGAACTCAATTCGTAGGACAGTTATTTGTGGAAATTTGTAAATTACTCGGAATAAGGAAACTAAAAACTACCCCATATCATCCGAGTGCAAATGGCATTGTAGAAAGAATGCATAGAACTCTAAAAACCATGATAAGCCACTTTGTTAGTGACCATTATTCCAACTGGGATGAAATATTGCCATATTGTCTATTAGCATATCGAAATTTACCCCATGAAGCAACCCATGAGTCACCCTTCTTTCTTATGTTTGGACACGACATGGAACTCCCTATACATCTTACTCTGAGATCTGAAAGAGTTAAATATAATGTCGACGAGAATTATGCTAGTGAATTATTGGCAAGAATGCAAGCCGCACATGAAATAGCTAGACTAAACATTGAAAAAAGCATAAATGTACGATGTGAAAAACATAATTCAAAGAAGGTTAAGAAAGAATTTAAGGTAGGAGACATTGTGTATTTATATACTCCGGCAGTACCAGGAAAAAGGAAAAGGGCGACAAAATTTTATCCAAAATGGTCAGGACCGTATCGCATAATTGAGAAAAAGGGACCTGTTACCTACAAAATTAAAGAAGTTAATGGCAAAAAGGAACATATGGCGCATGCTAACCGACTTAAGCCATGTAGAAGCTACTTGGAAGAAAACACTTCTCCTAAAAAGAAAAATGAAGAAGGACCTGAGATTGTGCTAAGCGATGAAGAAAGACAAGACGAAATAGAAGAATTTTTAAATTATGGACAAGAAATTGGAGATATTTTACCAGAAATACCAGAAGAGAATGAAGAGCTAGAATAAGAATCTCTGACTCCGTCTGAAAACTCTTACGAATCCTCCGACGACTCAGAAGAACCTTTGCAAGAAATTAATTTTGACAATGGCAGGCGGACACGTACCCGTGACATAAAAGTGCCTGCAAGATACAAGGACTTTATATTAAAGTGAAGTTACGCTAGAGCCACCATACAAAAGAATAGTTTTAAGATTCCGGAGCAGTGTTGAATTTAATTTACCTTCGCCATTCTGTCAGCTAATATTTTACATGCTTTCTTATGGGGAAAATTCTTATGGAGTAAATTACTTATTAACAAAGTATCGTTGGATCATTTCAATTGATTCTTTCACAGAAAGACGTAAAATCATGTGCTTCTATGCACTGTTTGCTTTAAATTACTAAGTCTAGTTAATTATTGTGCTTTTTTTGCTATTTTTTATTTATTCATTCAAAATTTTGATTTATTTATCATTTTTCATCATTTCATAGTAAAACAGATTAAAAACTGAGCAAACAGTGCAATTTCTGTATATATCATTGATACATTTATGCCTATTTCATTAAGAATTATGCTTCATTTTTCAAATAGAAAGGAATTGAAATTGACCATGTTTATTTTACCGCGGTTTTCGTAATGCAAAATCTTTGTACAATATGGCAACGCAGCAATTCTTGGTAGCGCCTCTTCGTTTAGTTTCTCGTCTAGAACAACGCGCCGGAAGAACTTTTGATTTTTAATTATCGAATTGGGGAGTATTCGCGTTTAGTTAGTGTTCGCACGAACTGACTATTTGTGTTTAAAGTGTCGATTAGTTTATTTGTATTTATATTATTTATCCCAAGTTATCCGCAAAGCGGAAAAGTAGGCGGAAGTCCGTAAAGCACAGTAAGTATAAAAATAAATAAAATATTTATTTATTTAAATCTTTATCGTTTTTCTGTTATCTATACAGGCGTTTTTCATTAAGAGGGTAAGAATACACTTTAAAATTGGTCGGATATAGATATATTGTTATTTAATAAAAAAAAGTTTCGCTGAATGGAGATTGAGGTGAGGATGTATTTTGAACGGGTTGGCTTTATTCAAGTAAGAAAAATACATGTTGCTTAGTATATTTGTTTAAAATAAAAGTTAAGTGTGGTCAGGTAGGAGTGAAAAGGAAAGAAATGTTTTGCAATAATGTTGGGCGGTGTACTTTTGTCAAAGTTATTATGAGTGGCGTAATTCGGGGTTGTTGCCACCCCAAAATTGTCTACCTTAGTATTTTGCCACCCCAAAATTTACGACGTCCCATTTTACATAGTTAATTTAAACAAATATCCAATTCTTTCGTCAGTGTTGAGCGGTATGGAGTTTTGGGAGATGTTGGGGGTCCGAAAGACTGTTTTGGTTAGAATTTCTTAAAAAAATGTTGAAAGAGACATTTTTTAAATGTTTTTAGGTTATTCAGGTGAAAATCCCATGTTGCCCTTTTTTGTTTTAAGGTCAGGAGAGGAATATAGGAAAGGTATATTTTTTTATAGTCGAATAACCTTATGTTGCTTTCTGAGTTATTGACAAAAAAAAATGCTTTGTAGTTATTTCTTAAAACAAGTTAATATTTTGTCAAAAATGTTGACTGAGTACTCTTTTTCGGAGTTATTAAGTTCAGGAAACATATTTTGCTTAGAATTTGTTGAAATAAAGTTTAGACGGCAGGAGTGCGACGGGATAACAATTTTTTTTTCGAAAATACTAAGCAGTATATTGTTTGTATTCAGTTTTATTGAGGTCCAAAGAACTATATTCTTTAGTATTTGGTAAAGAAAGTTAAAGGGAAGGAGTGGAGGGATGATAAAATTTTATATTAGATCATGTTGAATTGTACCTATATTTAATTAAAGAAAGTAAAAGGTGTGTATGTGCTGGAAAGAGGAAATAATTTCAAACTGGTTGAGTCGAGTATTGAACGCAATGAACTAATGTATCAATATAAAATATATTTATAAAAATATCCCTGCGGAAGCAATTAAACAGAAATTACTAAAATTTGCCATACTGACGAACTTAAACGAGATGGAACTAAAACAATGTCACAAATCACAATTATTATTATCAAGTACAGGGGCAGCTTCATATAAGTCAAAGGCAATTTTGTTATTTTATTGTTTGGTCTTCCAAAGGAATGTTGGTGCAGAAGGTAAAAGTTATCATTAATCAATAAATTACATTTTAGATTTAGGTAAAGGAACATATACAGGGTGTTATGGAAATGACGTATTATATTTAAATCGGCAATTCCTGAGATGAAAACAAATTGAAGAAAAATATCCAAAAATGGCGCTTTAATTTAATATGCCCTGTACATGACCTTATGTCAAACCAAAAATAAGCACATTGTGCCCCTGTCAGGAAGGTAAACAAAGCAACATATGTCAACAGTGTTGTCACATCTTCAGGGTAAACTCTTTAGAAAGTCAATAACCGTTTGACAGATTGCAAGTTGTTTATTTTTCAGGGTACATTATTATAAACTTTTACGTTCAGTTCAGTTCGCTGGGAAACAATCTCTGATTTATAAACTTGAACTGACTGAGTTTATAAATGCCACCTACCCTTTAGAAAAAAAATGCAATTTTATTTACCTTTTCGGACTTATTTAAAACCAACTTAATTTATAAAAAACACCAAGTACTCACATAACAAAATCACATAGTTTTCGCGTCACAACACATCTAAGTACCGTTCAATCTGAATTAATATTTTAAAGTGCTACTGTGTAGACAAAAGTACGCCCTTATTGTCTACATAACACGTTGGTTCCGTCGTTCAGTATGAAAATGGCGGTCTAATTTTGGAAGAACATGGGAATGACGTATTATTAACCTCATCTGCAAAACGATTGCATATTAGTGCTGGGCGATGTTCATCGATGTTTTTGAAACATCGATGTTCTGGTACCGATGTTCGATGTTTTCGACATCGATGTTAGAGGTCAAACATCGATGTCGACATCGATGTTTACCTTTCGATGTTCAATGTTATAACAAAACAAGAAAACTAGGTTGTAATCTTAAACTCAATTTTCCCAGCACAAGAAAATAAGAGCGAAAACTTTTAATTTCATTTGCTAAAAGCCTTATTAGAGTCGACAATAAAAATTTCCGGTGCAATGGCAATTATAATTGCACGAATTCATGCGCAGTAAACCGTTTTCCATCAACTGGCGCCTTGCTAACAGTCGTTTTGACTGGCAGTTAAAGCAGCTACTGCTACTTACAAATGGCAGTAGCCATTAGCTGTTCATAGGTGCTTCGTCCAATTAATAAACATTTAAAAGTAACAGAATAATCCATCTCTACCCAGACTTGCACCGGCAATGGCAATGAAAGTGGCGCGTGCCCCATTTCTGGCAATGCGAGACAGCTGAGAACGGTGTACTGCGCATGAATCCGTGCAATTTTAATTGACAGAAGGCTAGAATTGCCGACTGTAATACGGATTCCATTCTCGCGGCGCACTTGCGAGAACGAAATTTTTTTTTCCAAAGCCGGCGAAACTATGGCCCCAAAAACGAAATAGCTTGCAAGGAATCATCATTAATCTAGTTTTACAAAAAAAAATAGTTTACAAGTTGTTAGTGACTGGAATTCATGCAGTTTTAAAATATTATGTTTTAATTATTGCTTTATTTTTTTGTTTATATTATTTTTTAAAATTTTTGTTATTTTGTTTTTTGACGTTTCATAATTTTTCAATTCTTTCTAATAACAAGTTTATTTTTATTTTTTATAATCTAATTTATTCCTAATCGCAAATATACTTTTTTAAATGTCGATGTTTTACAACCGATGTTTCTACGCCATCGATGGTCAACATCGATGTTCCGTTTCGATGTCCCAGCCCAGCACTATTGCATATTTGTCTGGACGAGTCTATATTTATTTTAAAGGGGTAGTAGCTAGCTTAGACTGAAGGGCTAACAACATAATTATGTCATCATTCTTCTTCAGTAAAGGATTAATAAATTAGCGTTTTTATTATTTCTGAATTTCTATTGCGAAATAATTTGTATCCTATAGTGCTGTTGTTTTATGTGTACGGTAGGTTATTGTAAAGTGTAATTATGCGTTAGTATTTATTGCTTTTGTGTAATCTAATAATAAGTGTATCTCTTCAAAAAAATAATTGGAAACTCGTGCGTGTTTGTGTGTTTCTTTAAGTGATTTAGTGCAAATGTTCCGAGAGATTGGAAATAAGAGGCCGAATGGGGTTTAGTGGATATAAGCTTATTATGCAGTTCCACATTTTCATCAGGGTACGTGATGAGCATGAAGCTTTTCCCATAGAAAAAAAAACAAAAATCTGAAGATGTCTGTGCCCTGGATTATTTGCTAGTGTACTGGCACCTGGATTCACTTCTATTTGGATACTAGGTAAACTAAATATTATTTTTATAAGAATCTATAGTTATTTTCTACACAGTTGGCAACATTGGGCTTGAACATCTGTTGATTACACAGCTTGGCAATGTAATATGATCGTATATGAATGTGCTGAGGAGTAACCGGGTGGGTTTATGGGTGAATTACCCCACTTTTTAAACGTTCGATTTAAAAAAAAAAAAATATGTAGCGCTTCTCTAGGACACCCCAGGAGTCACCCATTTAAATATAATACGTCATTTCCATAACACCCTGTATTTATTTTCAAGGAAATTATAAATTATTATTTTCCTAAGATTTTATGTTTATGTTATTATTGATTGATTTCAGATTTACCGGGACGATCAATTCTGGGGTGTAAAGTCAAAACTAACAACTTTTTATCATAACTGTTTACTACCGGAGCTAGTTGACCCTCGGCATGTACCAAATTTGTCAATTATAAATCCATCAAGAGACTAATTTGACATATAAAATAATAAAAGTTTTATTATTTGACATATAAAATAATAAAAGTTTTATTAGAGCTCACTACCCTAGTTCGATTCACTAAACATTTTTGGTAAAATTCTTTTCACACCCCACTTATCCTACTTCGGGTCTGGAACTATTCTAACAAATTATAGTACACAAAATTCTCTGATGCCAATAACATAGAAGATGAAATACCATTGGGGCCCCATCAAGCGAAGTTCATCAAAAAACAACCATTTCCGACAATTTACTGGGATCTAACAACATTCAACGAAGAAATGGTGTGGCACCTGCAGTTGCTAACCAACCCAGAACTAGCAACTTCAAAATTGATTTCTGCAATATTAGGGGGCTTAACACGAACATCAATTCAGTCCACCAGCACTTACAATCTTCCAAGCCTCACGTACTCGCACTGACCGAGACAAAGGTCAGATCGTCAACAAACACCGTCAGCTATTTATACCCTGGATACGATTTTCATTTCCGATTCCGACGCAACTTCGGCGTATGTCTTTTTATTCGAGATGATCTCTGCTGCCAACGAGAACCTACACTGGAACCGAAAGACTTTGATGTAATGTGGTTTAAAATATCAACACCGAAAATCACCAAGTTTATCTGCTGCCTTTACCGTCCTCCAAGTGATACCCATTACAGAGACCTTTTCTCATCACTAGCCAATACAATCGACTTCTTGCAAACCAACTATCCAAATGCCGAGATTGCTATCTTTGGTGACTTTAACGTCCACAATGTCAACTGGCTTAAATATTCAAATACAGACGATGAGCAAGGCCGCGAGGCCGAATCCTTCGCGATCAGTTCTGGTCTAACTCAACTCGTAGAAGAACCAACGCGGATTCCAGACCGAGCTGGAGATTTTGCTAGTCTTTTGGATCTTTTCTTAACGTCAAATCCCGATCTATATACAGTCACCGTACAGCCTCCGTTAGGATCTTCCGATCACAAACTTATTTCAACTCTAAGCGAACTACCAATTAATTCTGAACAACCTCCTAAACCTCGCAAGATATGGCATTACAGATCGGCCAAGTGGGAAGACCTGAAAGACCATTTTCGGACTTTTCCTTGGATGAGCGTATGCTTCTCTTCTGATGATCCATCCGTCTGTGCTGGGGAGGTCTCCGACGTCATTCTAACGAGCATGGAAGCATTTATCCCCTCCTCCCAAAAACGCCCTTCCAACGGCAAGCCCTGGTTTAGCAAGGATTGTGAGCGTGCTATCAAATCAAAAAATCTGGCTTACCGACAGTGGCGTAAAAACCCTACCACTGAGAATCGTACCATCTTTATTACCGCTCGAAACCAATGTAAGCTAACAATAGATCAAAGCAAAGAAGCCCATAACGTGAGGATCAAAAACAAACTTCTTGACTGTCCAAACGGATCAAGGTCCTTTTGGTCAGTCGCTAAGGCCGTCAGCCAAAATTTTACCAAATCAACTATTCCACCTCTAATACGTCCCGATGGTACAATAGCATCCACAGCCGGAGACAAAGCAAACTTACTTGCTGAACTATTTTCTTCGCATTCCACTGTAGATTTCCAGGGAAGAACACCACCCGACATTCCTGCAGTTGAATCCGAAATGACCGAAATCGTGTTCCGTCAGCGTCCCGTCAAACGAATCCTGAAAGGACTCGACGTCAAAAAAGCTACTGGTCCAGACGAAATTCCTATTATAGTTCTCAAGACATGCGCCGATGAACTAACACCAGTATTTTGTAGACTTTTCAACTTATCCTACAAAAAAGGAATATTTCCATCTTGCTGGAAGACGGCGCGAGTCCAGCCTATTCCAAAGAAAGGTAAGAGAACCCTGCCTAACAACTATCGACCAGTCGCATTGCTTTCAGTTATATCAAAAGTAATGGAGAAGGCTATTAACCAACATCTTCTAAAGTACCTGGAAGGCTTCAGCATCATCAGCGATCATCAATATGGTTTTCGGAAGTCCAGATCAACTGGAGATCTTCTAGCCTATGTCACCCATATTTGGAACAACGCAATCGAACGTCATGGGGAGTCTCGGGTTGTTGCGCTGGATATTTCTAAAGCTTTTGATCGTGTTTGGCATGAGGGGCTTCTAAGTAAACTGCGATCCTATGGTATGCCCAGTCGATTCTGTGCATGGTTATCTAGCTTTCTTAAGGACCGCTCTCTGCAAGTGGGGATTGACGGATTTCTCTCAGACACCTTCACCATCAATGCCGGTGTTCCTCAAGGGTCCATATTGTCTCCCACTCTCTTCTTACTCTACATTAACGACCTTCTAGTGAAAACTAAAAATCCGATATTTAGTTTTGCTGACGATAGCACACTTTTCTCATCTTTCTCTTTGAATGCGCAAACATCGGCTGCCGACGCACATCTTCGCAGACAGCATGAAGTATCACGCCTCAACAAAGACCTGGAAGAAATTTTGGCTTGGGGTGACAGTAACCAAGTCGAATTTAACGCTAAAAAAACCCAGGCAGCAGTTTTCTCTAAAAAGGTTAACATTACAGAACCGGAAATAGTCATGGCCGGACACGCAATCCCACTGGCTTCATCTATTAATTTGCTGGGTGTCAATCTGGGAGGAAATATGTCTTGGCATAACCACGTTGTGGCAATCGCCAAGATAGCTTCTCAGAAGCTTGGCGTACTCTTCCGAACCAGAAAGTTGTATACACCTCAACAACTTTTGACACTATACAAAGCCCAGATTCGACCATCACTAGAATACTGCTCTCATGTCTGGAGCTCTGCACCCAAACATACTCTTCGGCTACTGGATTCCATCGAAAGGAGGGCTATTCGTCTGATCGGAGACCACGAGCTGACGAAGAACCTCGACAGCCTAGAACATCGAAGACAGGTTGGGGATTTGACTCTCTTTTACAGATATTTTCATGGAAGGTGCTCGGCTGACCTTGCCCTCTTAATTCCGCCCAGAGCGACGAATAGCAGAAATACACGACGAACCACTGCCGCCCATCCGTATGTGGTTAAGCTTAGTACTCCTCGAACTTCATTATTTAAGAGTTCTTTCATCTGGAGGACTTCATCCTTGTGGAACGACCTTCCCGAGGTCGTTTTTCCCAACGAATATAACCTCCAACGATTCAAATCCAACGTGAATCGCTTTTTGCGCACACGCACCACTCCCAGAGTGCCTTAAAGGATTTTTCCTATAGTGCTTGTGTTTGATCATAAAAAAAAAAAAAAAAAAAAAAAAAACCCAATCTTATAAAAGTCCTATTTCACCCGTCTTACCACTACTTCGAAACTAACTGTTTTTGGTAAATGTTACACAAGTTTAATTTTTCTGATGCCAATAACCCCGGAAACAAGATATCACCCAGCATTTCTTATAAAGGTCCTATTTTACCCGTCTAACCCCTACTTCGAGTTTCTTTAAACTATTTTTAACAAATAGTAAGTGCACCACACATGTAGTTTTTCTGATGACAATAATCCGGAAAACAAGATACCACCCAACAAATGTCCTATTTTACCCGTCTTTCCGCTCATTTTTGACAAATAGCACACATATTTAGTTTTCCTGATACCAATAATCCGGGTGTCATACAAGTTACGAAAAGTAATACCCTGCCGCGTTAATCAAACCGGTATATGATATTTTTCGTGTTAAATTGTTGGTTTGGGGGGGGGGGGGTCATGACCACAATGACCACCCCCCTGGATCCGCGCTTGTACCGCTCACTATTTTTGACAAATTATACACAAGTATGTATAGTTTCTCTAATGTCAATAACTCCGAAGGCACGATAACACCCAACATTTCGAATAAAAGGCCTAATTTACCAGTCTCACCCCTACGCCAAATTTTAAACTATTTTTGACAAATAGTACTTATACACATTTAGCGAATAATCCAGAAAACAAGATACCACCAAAAAATGTTCTATTTTACCTATATTTCCGCTATATCTAATCTCTAACTATTTTTGACAAATAGTGCAAACATTTAGTTTTTCTGATGACAATAATCCGGAAAAGAAAATGCCATCCAACATGTCGTAAATGTCCTATTTTACCCATGTCACCTCAACGTCGAATCTGTAACTGTTTTTGACAAATGGTACACAAGTTTAGTTTGTCTGATGCAAATAAACCGAGAAACAAGATAGGTACCACCCAATCATTTTTTCAAAGTCCTATTTTACCCGTCTCACCCCTACCTCAAATTTTTAACTACAAATGGTATTTACTTTTGATTTTGACACACCCTTCGTTTGGACAGGCTATTTAACTATATACATCTAGTGTGATGGTTACTCAGATACCTATCAATAACCCCGAAAACGACATCATATATGTATATTTATACGTATAAAAACGTTATTTCGTCTACTGTTACCCTCACCGACTTTTGAAATTTATTTTTTCAAATTGGATTTTCAGACCTCAAAGCCCCCCAAATTGGCCAAGGACTCAACATTTACGATGAAAAAATATCGACGCTATATTTCATCCTCTCGTACCCCTGCTCCCCTTTATTATTTTAATTGCTTGCAATGTAACTACCTAAACAAATTTTTGACCATACCTGTACATACATATGTATTATATTCTTTTTACACATTTTGTACCTATTATAATTAATATTTGACAATAAAATTATATTTATTAGTAAATTGACGTTTTATTACAACCTAATAATCAATTAATCTTCTATATTCCTCATACCTATGCAAATGCAAATATATAAAAATAAAATCTAATTATATTTGGCAGACCAGGCAGTAGGCCGGCTAGACATAATTCTCGGAATTTCACCCTGCTCCTTGTGCATTGCGCGTAAATCGGCACTTGGCAGCACGACCTTTGACCGTGGTTGCCAGATGTAGCTCAAAGTAAAAGTTTATTAGTTTTTACAACCAGAAGTTAACGGTTTGCAGTTCTAACCGCGCGGCGTCGTTGCAATCGATCTTGATGTCCCGCTCGACTAGGCCGCGCTCTTAAGAAAAATTATAACCTTATATTATATGGAAGACTAAATATTAATTATTGTTACAGTGAAATTACTAATCAGCTTGATGTTATTATTGGTCCACGGTGCCTACACCGACCTTATAGCTTATGATTGCCGAAATCCTTCCACGAATATAACTGCCATATCCTTACGTGATGTCAGTCAATGCCCAGACCCCGAAACAGGATACATTGTACAAGAAGGATTTGTGCAAATTTTAGAAAAAAGGAGATTTGAATATGTACATGTATTTTCATGCCTTATAAAAGTCACTCGTCTTATCACCTACTGTGGAGCATTTTCCCATCAATCAGCTGTCGATGGAGGTCTATCGTCTTATATTTATGAACAAGGTGCAGAAGAATGCAGGAAAACACATTCATATAGGCAATTTAAAGGCATAAATGGGCATATTATTAGCAATCTAAAACCGAATGCTACTGTTTCAACATCATTGACATTGGCTGGAAGGATAGATGCAAATTCTAATTGTAAAGGCGCTCAGTATATTGAAGAAGGACACCGGTGGGATGATGTAGTGGTGCAGGCCGAAGTAAAAATAACTTTACAAGATTATTACACAAAAGTAAACTTAGATAGTAACGAAATAAAATTGAGAAATGGTCTAACTTGCCCTTTTCTTGAAGGATTTTGTATGGACAGTATTAATGGAGAATCAACCTGGGAGAAAAGTTATCCACAATTATGCCGACAGTTCAACATATTGTATGAAGGAATTGCTACATTTGTAACAGAAAATAGATCCGAACTACATGGGCATCAGTATGTCGTGGTTGAAGAGAGAGTCAAGGTTTTCGCTATTCAGCTAATAAGAAAGGATATTGTATGTGGTGTATCTATTTGGCAGACCGAACATCCAAGACTGCTAATATTGAGAAAAAGTAATGCTCTAGAACCAACTCCATTTACCGATTCTGCAGAGTCAAATGATGCTGACCTTATTACGTATGTGAATACAAAATTTTTATATGTTGAACAGTCATTTAAAAGAAGTATTAACGAAATGTTTTCTCAAACCATTTACCGAAGATGTCTACTCCATAGAGAAATTTTAAAGAATCGACTTATAATGGCAACTGTTAGTCCAAATGCTGTAGCTACCTTGGTAAAGAATAAATTAGGTTATGTCGCCAAAGTAAATGGAGAAATTTTATACTTGATGAAATGTCTTGCTATTTCTGTAGAAGTACGAAGAGAGAGTCATTGCTATATTGAGCTACCGGTCACCGCCTACAATCGAAGCTTCTTCATGTCTCCTGTAACTCGAATACTGCAAGAACACGGAGAGCAAATAGAGTGTAATACGATAATGCCTTCCATGTACTACATAGATAACAAGTGGATTGGATTTGATCCTTTTCCTACTCCCGAATTAACACCTCAAGAATTACAAGTTGACGCGGAAGAGCCACCAAAATTTCAAACAATAAGAGATCTTGGGGCTGGAGGACTTTATACTTATCAAGAAATAAAGAGAGCTCAGGACGATATGATGTTTAATTTGGAGAGAAATGCTTTAAATAATATTTTAGTACGAAAAGTAGCAGGACAAGATGTTGAGTCACAAGGATTTTCTGCATTAAAGTTGTTTAATAAAGAAGAAATGGAAAAACTGGCAAACTCAACTATACGTAAATTATACGGATATTTTACTGTTCTCGGAGAATGGACCAGTGGAATTCTCGGACTTTATTTCATTTTTCGGATGTTAAAATTTGTTATAGAAACTTTCATAAATGCAGTCGCACTGCACAGATTAAATGGATGTTCATTACATTTAGTAGCCTCTTTCTGGGACTCTTTAACATTTTTTATTTTACACTATAAACAGCAACAACAGATGAAGTCCGAAAGCCAAGAAAATGCGACCGGAAATTATGAAAAAACCGAGGATCCTGCGTCCGATATGTTTAATAGCAATGCACCAGAAGCGTTAGCACCAAATAGCGCTTCTCAAACTTCAAAACATGTTACTTTTTATATTGAAAACTCAGACAGTCCAGAAACCTCGCAAAAATCAACATATAACAAAGAAAAAACAAACACGTTTCCTATATTACGAAAGGAGTTAGGAACTATTCCTAACATAAATTGGAGTCTTTTTGGCCGTAGTGAAGCAAAGTCTAAGCAGGAAAATTCCAAATAAAATAAAATCCGCAACACCTAAAGACATCTACTAACACACCATTTAAGTTATTAAATAAATAAAGAGGAAAACTTCAATATAAAATAAAATCCGCAACACCTAAGGACATCTACTAACAAACCTTTTAAGTTATAAAATAAATAAAGAAGGAAAATTCGAAATAAAATGAAACCCGCAACAACTAAGGACCTCTATGAAAAAACCTTCTAAGTTATAAATAAATAAAGAAGGAAATTACACTATACCGAAAATGCTGAAAACAAATTATATTCCTAACGACGAACTTGCCTATGCATTGCCTATGCTAAGTAAAGCTTTCAGGACTCATCAACAAAAAAGATCTAATTACAACAGAAAAACAATCACAAAAACTAATCGTTTAGGCACACCAGTAACGGATACATTTAAATTAAACAACACTAACTGCTACGATACCAGAAGGCGTGGATAAATCAGTCTCCTGTTGCGTCATTTCACTCTCTAGACGAAATTATGTTACACAAGATCGTATAAGGAGGTGTGACTTAGCGACGTCAAACTTCCGTCACTACGCTCATCAGGCGAACTTGGAACTCATAAGGGCGAATAAGTGGGTGTTAGTAAACTATAAGATATTAAAAGGAGTCTTATTAAAGAAAAATGAAACGTAGTACAGAGAAAATAAAAATTACTGTAAGGCCTGAACATTGCAAGAAAATGTGAAGAAAAGAAAACACTATACTTGTTTAGGACACATAAAAGCTTTTAATTTGTTTAGATAAAACTTTGAGTAAGAAGAAAATATCAATAAAAACTTTTAAGATGTTTAGATAAAACTTTGAATAAGAAGAAAATATAAACAATCCGCCAAATTTTAAGTGTATTCCAACAATCCATAAAAGCCAGCCTTACCCTAGAAAACAGCAAGATTTTGCTAACGACAAGAAGATAAAAAATTTTCCATGAGAAAAAGGATAGAAAAATGAGAAGAACATTAGATTAAAAAGGGATAAGAGATAAATTGGGACGCTAAACAAGGACGGACGGAATTATGAAAATTTCCCCCACTAACAGTATAAATACCAAAAATATAGCAAGGAATTTTATTATTTCCTTTTAAAGTCTTAAGTTTTATTTGTTATCTTGAGCCAAAGTGAAATTAAGAAAGTGATTTGTAAACCTAAATTTTAAAAGAAACCTAAATAAAAAGAAAATGGCAGTGTGGCTAGTATTGTTTCTAACGTACGTAAGAATGATCGAGGATCCGATTATGAAAAACGTATTGTTTAGAACAGCTTTATACCATTGTAAGGACTTGTTCGATGCATTTGGGGGTGATGCCCCATGTCACCCTGCAATCTGGCCGTTGAGAGCTCTGGTGGCACTTTGGACGGAGTTAATACACACAGAATATCAAGCCCTCCTGGTAACAATGTCTATCAATAATAACGCTGCAATTGTGACGTGTGACTGTGCCATATGTATCCCGTAGCCTCCAGGAATGTTCAGACCCAGTTATTTCTGGAATCTATTTAGTCAAGCAGGAGTTCCAACATGCCTTTGTACAATCTGTCAAGAAATACCTTCCTGTCAAGCGGCAGCAACTGTTCTTTCCGAACCACAACCATCAACCTCAGCAGCTGTCTCCATGGAAAGCGCTCCTCCACTGCACCAAGCACAAACACCGCACAATACTCAGCCAATGATGCCTCCACTTCCTCCACTAGTAGCGATGAGAGAGATGGTTCTTACGTATGGCCGAAGAGAACCACGACGACCTTTCCAACCGACTGAGCCACCACATGTAGACGTTGTACCCCCGCCCAGTTTCACTGTCCGGACTCAAGGACTGAGGGCGGTATTTACAAAATCCACCAGGACAGAACGAAAGGATCAAAAGAAAAAATAGAGAAAAAAAAAAGACGTTTAGTGTAAGTGAACAAAAAGAACAGCCTTTATATTTCAAAATATTTTTTTATAAATTTTATATTATTCTAATATTTTATTATATTACCTATATTTTTATTTTATTACTGAAATATTTTTATATTATCTTAATATTCTATTACCTATATATTTTTTTAATACCTTAATATTTTTATTAATTAAATATTTTTAGATTATCGTAATATTTTATTACCTATATTTTTAAAATACCTAAATATTCTTATTACTTATATATTTTTATATTATTTAAAACGTTTTGATTTTACCAATATATTTTTAAAATTATTTTAATAATAAATAATTAAAATTAATTTGAAGAAATAGGCACACTTACTTATTTCACTAGAGAAGCCTACTTAGGCTTATTATCGTCGCGTCGCCGTCGATGTCTACTTAAAATAAGTAAACAAAACATAGAAAGCTGTAATGACCTCAAAATACGGTACGGAAAAGGGCGACATAAGGATAATTAAAAAACAAAATTTATTAAAAATAAAATTTTAAAGTCCAAGTAAAATACTAGCTTAAATGAATTTATAAAAATAAAAGTTAATTGAGGGTTGAAGTAATTACTTAAAATAAAACCTAAGTATTAAAATTAAATTCCAGGGGAAACGCGAAACAAAATCATTTATAGAAAAAACTTACGTGGAATTAATCCGATTAATTAACAAACTAAATTCTTCATAAGGGGAACTTCGGAGAAAACAAAACATTTTATTTTTTTTTACCAACACCAATGCACCTCGGGACGCGACAAAACACTAATGAATAAAGCCCCGGGAAGATGCCGCGTTCGTCACCCCCACTTATAACAACAGGACACTGACCCAACATACGTGTGACCTAAAACAAAAGGAGTCGAGTAAACACCTGCAAGGTTCAATCACCGCGAGACATTCATGACCTTATAAGGAAAAACGCGGGGCGATCGTCAAAAATATTGCGTAATAGAACACCTGCGTGTCCTAGATTGCTCCGGAATACGCGACTTTGGACCTTATATGACTATGATGCATGTCCAAATATGGTAATAAAATTGTCACGGAGAGGTTTTGGAAGGGAAATAGAGTGGAATTTTCGGCTATTTAAGCGGAAGCGGAATTTCTCCAAGCTAGTCACCAAAGTGTTACCATCGAATCTCTAAGTAATCCGCGAAGTTGTAGGCCGAAGTAAAGTGAAGTGATTTTAATGTGATTAAAGTGAAATAAGTGGAAAGTGGCATTAAGGTGAATTAATGCCCAAAAGTCTCTTGAATTAAATAATTAGTGTTCGAGATCGGTCGAAATTAAGATTGTATTAAAAGTATTTTGTTTAAAGCGGAAGTAAGTGTTACATATGGCCCAATAAGATAAGTTGTTGGTGACTCCCTAATACTAGTAATAGTGTGTAAAAGTCTGTGAAAGATTTATAAACCAGATTTAAGATGATAACTGTGTAACTGTAATAACTAAAGAAATGAGTTTACTAACAAAATTAAAATAAAATTGTGTACGTTATACCTGAAAATTGTGTTGTTTATTGATACGACTAATAGGGATAGATGAAACTTGACAGCTTCAGGCGAGCCCTTGAGGAAAGTAAATACAGGGTCACGCGTTTATCAGGGAAGTGATAGTTAGGTAGTATAGTAGCCCGCCACTAACACGGGAATCTTCCGAACCCGGCAAAAAGTATATTTTGTAGCCAACCCTCTTGTGTTGAAATTTAGACCGCTCGGATTTCCAGAATAGAGATAACACGAGGTGGGTTGTATATCCGGCTCCAGCCGCTGTAACTAATATCAGGCGGAGCGCTACAACAGGAGTTTGGCGCTAAGCTGGGGGTGGGCACTACAACTGGTGTCCCGGGTGCTACAACTGGTGTCAGGTGTGGGGTTTTTGTTTCTGGAACAAAAGAAGATTTTACTTGTGGATACCACCCCATAACGTGTTAGTGTGCAAAATTTCATCGCCATGACTACCACTACAACGACAGCTACAACCACGGGAACCGCTAGAACAACAAGCCCGAGAATTCCAGCAAGCTATGGAAATATTGTAATAGGACTGGATTCATTGCCAGTATATAATGGAACAACGCCAGTCGACGATTTTTTGACGATAGTGGAAGGTACAGGTACACTTGCAAATTGGACAGACACACAATTAATAGCTATTACGCTTTTAAAATTGAGAGATAAGGCAAAGCAGTTCATAGATTCAGAACCAGTATTAAGAGATACAAAAAGTTGGGTAACACTAAAAAAGGGATTAAAGGATCAATTCAAGAGACAGTATGTCAAGGGAGCAGCAATGAAAAATTTTATCGAATGTCGACAAAGGTCAGGAGAGACGTGTCGTGAATATTTGACTAGGTTAAAATTATTGGGTAACAGGACAATAACTTTAACAGGAGACCCCGTGCAAGACGACCCTATAAAGAAAAAGTTAGAGGAAGATATTACGATGCAGTTTACGTTAGGACTGATGATGCCAATTAAGCAAAGGGTTTTATCAGGAAATCCCCAAGCATTGGAGGAAGCATTAAAAATAGCTGAACGAGAGGAGAGCATAGAAAACTTAATACATCCATCGAGAGGTGAACATTGTAGACTAGTGACCAGTACAACGACAACAGATTCTAGAAAATATAACAACGCTAAAAATAATAAATGGAAATGTACAAAATGTCAAAAAACGGGTCATACAGCAAACTACTGCTGGGCGAAAAATGTACAAAACAACAACCCAGGTAATTATACAAATCAAACAAACCGGGTATATCAAAACAACAATGTTATAAAGAAAGCACCTGATAGGAGATGTTTTACTTGCAATGAAATTGGACACTTAGCCCGGACCTGTCCAAGGAAAAAGAATTATGCTGTTCAGCAACACAAAGATTTAAACTCCAAAGCAGCCGGATTTCAGCCCCTGAGTTCGTCTGCCATAACTCAGGCAAATTGGGAATAAGTAAACAGTCAAAGGTTGGGATATATACGTGCTCAGAAGAACAGAACCCAAAACCATGTAGTGTGATTAAAGTTAGACTTGATGGTAAGCCATACCTAGCTTTAATTGATTGTGGAGCAGTTATATCCCTGATAAAACCTGATATTGTCAAGGGGTTCATACAAAAGTCAAATATTAGTTTAGTGGATATCCAAGGAAACAAGATACCTACCTCAGGAGTAGTGCAGGTACCAGTGGAATTTCCCGGAGATATCATATTGCAGCAGGATTTATTTGTGATAGAATCGCACAGTTTTCAGGCTGATATCCTGCTGGGAATAGATTTTTTGAGAAAATACAGTGTTAAATTGGATTGGAGTAATAACTCCATGTATTTATTCGAGAGTGTCATTCCTATGATGGAGGAACAGGGCACAGACGAATTGGAGGCAAGACTTGCCTGTTTGGAAGCGGAAATATTGGAAATTAAGGGAAAATATTTGGAAAGGAAAAATAGAGAAAAAGAAAAAAAGATGTTGTCACAAGCTACTTCGATGGAGGGTCCCGCGTTACCACTAATAATGCAGGGACGTAGTTTTCAGATGATTAGTGGTCATCTGGATTCTAGTGAAAATCAACAAACGAGGAAAATTGGGGAAGTTTGTGTACCATCTAGGAATACTGCAGATTCCACAAATATGATAGCGATGGGAGGTTCCAAAGATCTTCTAGAAAGGAAGAGAGCTTCCAGAGAAATTTTAGATGGAAAAGCTTCCAAGGTGGATTTGGACAGAAAAGTTTTCCAGGATTTTGGAGAAAAGGAATTTTCCAAAGGAGTTTTAAGTGAAAAAGTTTCCAAATATTTCGAAAGTAATATAGCTTCCAGGGATGTTTCAGAGGGGAGAATGTCCCGAAATTTTGAAGAGAGTATAGCTTCAAAAGATTTTTTAGAAAAGAGAGTTTCTAAAGTTTTTAAAAATGTGAGTACTCAAACCCAAGGGTGGGTTGAGAAAGAGTCTCACAAGGAAAATTTGGAGGAGTTATCTTCCGGAGTAGAAGAGAATGGAGTAATTGTGTCCGTATTAGAAGAAATAGTCATACCTCCAATGACTCGAGCAGTTTTTCCAGCCAACTTAAGAGGATTAGCGAAAGTTTCTACACCATTCGTGGTTTTAGAACCAAGCGACGATACGCCGACAGGACTACTCGTCGCCGGAGTGCTCTGTAGAACAAGTAAAACTATTTCTATGAGAGTTGTGAATGTTACGGAAAAAGAAATAAAGCTAAAGAAAAGAATGGTTATCGCCAGAGCGTACGAGACGGAACTCAGTGAAAATTTGAAGGAAAATGGGAAATTTTCCATAAGGAAAATAAGTGAACAGGAGACAGCAGAAGTTTTAAGAATCCTCGACTTAGATAAAAATATGTCAGAAGAGAAAAATAAATTACGGGAATTAATCATTGAATACATGGACATCTTTAAAACACCTGATCAGAAACTTAGCTGTACGTCACACGTGACTCACCGGATTATTACCGAGGACGTGCCTCCTATTCTAAAACGACCATACAGAGTGCCATATCACCGACAAGAAATTTTGAAGAAGGAAATTCAGAAACTACTTGATGATGGAGTTATAGTGGAGAGTCAGTCTCCGTGGAGTTTTCCCGCCATATTGGTAGAAAAGAAAAGACACCCGCATGAAAATGGGGTACAATGGAGACTAGTGATAGATTTTCGTCTGCTTAATGATATTACGAGGACAGATTTTATACCTCTCCCCAACATTAGTGAATCATTGAATAGATTAGCAGACGCCAGCGTATTCTCCACAATGGATTTGGCATCAGGATACTTCCAAGTTCCTATGCATGTTGATGACCAAGAGAAGACTGCATTTTCCACTCCAGATAACCATTACCACTTTTTGCGCATGCCCATGGGACTTAAAAATAGTCCAGCAACATGGACGAGGATGATGAATCACATCCTAGGAAAGTTGACATATACTGAGTGCCTAGTATATCTAGATGATATTATTGTATTTTCAAAAGACGGAGATTCACATTTAGAGCGTTTGAGACATGTGTTCGATAAGCTAAGAGAAAGTAATTTAAAATTGAAACCAACAAAATGTCATTTTATGAAGAAAGAAATCGAATACCTGGGACATCTTGTTAAAGATGGAGGTTTTACTACAAGTCCTAGTAAAACTGAACTTATTGAAAGTTATCCGATACCAAGAAACGTAAGAGAAGTCAGAGCATTTCTTGGCCTGTGCGGTTTTTATAGAAAATTCGTTAAAAACTTTGCAAAAGTAAGCCAACCATTAACAATGCTTACAAGGAAAAACACCAAATATAATTGGGGACCAGAACAACAAGGAGCTTTTGTCAGCTTGAAAGGAGCCCTCGTCAGTCCTCCTGTATTACGCTACCCTGATTTTGGAAAGCCTTTCATCGTAAACACAGATGCGAGTGCTACAACTGTAGCAGCCATTTTAGCACAAGTTCATGAAGGAGTGGAGCTACCTATTTGTTATTCCAGTCGCACATTAAACTCAGCAGAAAGAAATTATAGCGCCACCGAACGAGAATGCCTCGCCGTAGTTTTCGCAGTAAAAACCTACCGTAATTATCTGACAGGTACACACTTTACTATAACAACAGACCATCAACCGTTGAAGTACCTGCTAACCATTAAAGACCCAAGCTCGAGGCTTGCGAAATGGGCAATGTTCTTACTGGAGTATAGTTTTACGATAATTTATCGCCCAGGAGCGAAAAACAACAATGTGGATTCCTTGACGAGATTGGAAAAGGAAAATGGCATAATCGACCATAAAATAGCTAAAATAAATACAGCAGACAAAACAGAACTAAACGATATTATTCCAGTAACTAGTGTAATATGGAGCAAAAAGGAACTGCAGGAAATGCAACAACAAGACGCCCATATAATAAAAATTTTACAGGCTTTAAAACCAGAGGACGAGCAATATTATGTAAATAATGACGGAATATTATATCGGAAAAGAAGAGAGGATCAGAGACATGACGTGGTAATGGCACCAGAAAAGATAGTCCCTGATATTTTACAGTTGTATCATAGTTCAATATTTGGAGCACATCCAGGTCAGAAGAAAACACAGCAGCTAATAAAACAAGATTTTTATTGGCCTACCCTAAGAAAGGATGTCATAAGTTATGTGGAGCAGTGTAGATCATGTAACCTTAGAAAAACAAATTATCAACCCCCTCCAGCTCTCCAAGAAAACCCCATTCCATCGTTACCTTGGGGAAGGATCTCATTGGATCTGGTGGGCCCGTTAAATAGGACTGTCAATAACAACAAGTACATTTTGACGTGCGTGGACTATTTAACCAGATACCCCGAATGCATACCACTGCCCGACATAAAAGCAGACACAGTAGCTAGAGCGTTTGTAGAACATATCATATGCCGTTTTGGAACACCGAGAGAGTTAATTACGGATTGTGGAACTCAGTTTTTGAGTCAATTATTTTGTCAAATATGTTCTTTACTTGGAATTCGAAAATTGAAAACAACACCCTATCATCCTAGTGGAAATGCTGTGGTTGAGAGATTTCATAAAACGATAAAAACAATGATCGGACATTTTGTTAGCGATTATAATGACAGTTGGGATTTAATATTACCTTATTGTTTAATGGCATATAGAAATTTGCCACATGAAGGAACGGGTGAAACCCCCTTCTATTTAGTATTCGGAAGAGACATGGAACTACCTATCCATCTAACAATAAGAGAACAACACGTAAGGTATGATGTTGATGAAAATTACGTAAGCGAATTTATTGCAAGAATGTCCAGTGCGCATGAGCTAGCCAAGAAAAATTTGGAGAAGAGTATTAAAACAAGATGCGAAAAACATAACAAAAAGAAAATTAGAAAAGAATTTATGTTAGGAGATCTAGTATATTTATATACTCCTGCTATTCCAGGAAAGAAGTTAGCATCAAAATTTTACAATAAATGGACCGGCCCTTATAGAATTATTGAGAAAAAGGGACCAGTTACTTTTAAAATTAAGGCACCCAGAGGAGTAAAGGAACAGATGGTACATGCAGACAGATTGAAGCCATGTAAGGAGATAGATATCTCTAAGGAAAAAGTGAGGTTAGATAACCATGGAAGAAAAGAAAAAGAATCCGAAAAGGGAAAAGAACTATCAGATTCAGAAGAGAACGAGATGGTTCAAGATGACATTGATTTTTATATAAATCATGGGAAGGAAGAGGCACCTTTAATTGAGGAAGAAAATGAAGAAGAAGTTAGTCACGAGGAAAGCAATGACTCAGCAAGCGATTCAAATGAATCAGAGTATGAATCGATGGAATCGGATCAAGAGTTACCGGTAATCGAAAGGCGCACGCGCACAAGGGAAGTTAGATTACCAAGGAGATATGAAGATTATTATATGAACTAATTTATTATAAGGAGTCACCTTAGATTAGGAGTATAGTTAAGATACTATTTGAGTAACACAGTTATTTGGTACAGTGAAGAAAAATATTGCGATAGCACAAATGAAGTACGCATGGATGTTTTTATGGATCACAGTAGTGCAACAAACGGATGCAAGTTTAATTGCATATGATTGCAGGAATCCGGCGACTAATATAACGGCTATATCGTTAAAAGACGTTAGTAACTGCCCAGATCCGGAATCAGGATATTATGTCGAAGAAACCTATATTCAAGTAATGGAGAGACGAAAATTTGAATATGTACATGTATTTTCTTGTTTAGTGGAGATAAATAGACTTATCACTTATTGTGGAAAAATCAAGGGTTTCTACCCTAAGCTTATTTAATAAACAAGAACTGGAAAATTTAGCAAATACAACAATTCGCAAGTTGTATGGGTATTTTACTATATTAGGTGATCCCATAAGCGGCTTTATAGGAATTTACTTTCTATTTAAATCTGTAAGTTCATAGTGGAAGTCTTTATAAATGCAGTGGCTATTCACCGAGTTGCAGGGTGTACCCCTCATTATTATAGCCTCTTGTTGGGACACGCTTACTTTATTTGTATTACATGACCGCCAAGAAAAACAAAGAAAAACTGAGAATCAACAAGTAACCACATTTTGGCAAGGAGAAGACCCCGCGTGTCATCTGCCGGCAGAAGTGAAAACAAACACCGATGCACCAACCCGGCATGTCACATTTCATATAGAAAATGAACAAAAAGAAATAATCCAAAAGGCAACGGCGTCTGAAATGAACAAACAAACAGATTACGCCCTCTTAAGGAAAGAAATGAAGAATATGCCCCGAATTAAATGGAGCTTGTTTGGAAACGAAGGAAACGATAAACCGTAATGCTGATTTTCGAAACTTACCTCCTAGCGCCCCCTAGTTAAGCCAAATTAAAGTATAACTTATTTACTAGAGAAAGAAAAAGGATACCGATATACGGAGATTAGTACCCAGTAGGTGCTGTCACCTGGATACTGTTAAAAGAAATTGCCGTGGGAGAGCATAGACTGAAGACCGTTTTATTTTCACAAGGGACTCAAGTGGTATAGGGATTGCTGATAAAATTTCTCGTAGGATGTAAGAATAAAATCTTGAACCTTAAGATAAGGAATTAATGAGACTCTTAAGTAGGTCCATAAATTTAATCAAAATTTAGGAAAATAAACCAACTAAAAGGAACTTAGCCCTAATTAAGTAATATAGTAAATTAAAAACCACTTTAAAACCTTGGGAAGAAAGTGATAAAAATACAAATTTCAGGTTCCCCCTACTAAAAGGGAAGATTGGAAGAGACTTTTAATAAACAAAAAAAAAAATATTACAGTTTATGGGAACGGAGAAATCGACCCGTGGGATAAAAAAGTTTTCCCACCCTGCCTAGTTATATAAACCCCCCTAAAAACAGAAGGAAGGTTTAAAATATTCCAGTCAAAAGCCAAGCTTCGCGAGTGTTGCGTAAAAAAGAAAACAGTGAAATAATCGAAATTTTCGTGAACAGGCAAATTTCCGGTAACTGAACTTTAAGAGACAGATTAGTGCGGTTTATATTGGACAATCGGGACGTGACCGGAATCACAAAGAAAAGACATTTATATATATACATTAAACAAACTAAAACGGGACAATTATGGAGTGGATAGTGCTATTCATTACCTATACGCGAATGATGAAAGGGAAATGGAAGGTAATTGATAGAATTTTGCGAGTGGCGCTATACCACCTCAAGGACGCATACGAGCAGTTGGGAGGAGATGGACCATCGGCCAGCAACTATCTGCCATACCGGGCTACCGTAGCCCTATGGCTAGGATTGGTCCATATGGAATACCAGGTGTTCCGGACAGATTGGGCAATTGCATTCGGGCAAAGTTACCTGTCGGAATTGTGCGATTGTCCAAATTGTCGCCCTCTTCCCCTGAACAAAGACCTGTTCAACCTAGAGGAATTCTGGCAATTAACGCAAGGCCATGGAATGCCGGAATGTCCCTGCCAACAATGCCGGGATCAGAGACGTCCTCCTGCCACAGAAGGAGCAGGCCCCAGCAGGACGTTTGAAGCCCAGCCAGGCCCCAGCAGGACGTTTGAAGCCCAGCCAGGCCCCAGCAGGACGTTTGAAGCCCAGCCAGGCCCCAGCAGAACGTTTGAAGCCCAGCCAGGCCCCAGCAGGACGTTTGAAGCCCAGCCAGGCCCCAGCAGGACGTTTGAAGCTCAGCCAGGCCCCAGCAGGACGTTTGAACCCCAACCAGGTCCGAGCAGACGGCCCGATCCACCAAGCCCTGACTCAACAATACAGCCTAGTGCCGTGGAAAGTGCGCTGGATCAACTAGCCGCCACAGCTGAATGGGTCCACAATAGGGGTTGCAATCCCGGGATCCCGGAATCCCGGGATCCCGGGATAACTACCAATTGAACCATACTTTTCCGATCCCGGGATCCCGGGAAATAAAAATATAGGCCCGGGATCGAAAAATAATCGCTCTTCATGATATTACCAGAAATTTTATTAAGTAAACTGAAAAAGGTCCTCCTAAACAAACATAGTCAACCTAAAAAAGCAGTCGTTGACGGCGCGGCGTTGTGTTTAATTGTTGAAAGCAGTAATTTCCCAGTAAACTGCTAAAGGAGGTCGGGGAAGTACACAGCGGCCAGCCGGCCACCCTTGCGAACACGAAATATTGGATTTATTTTAGTCGGAAAGATTATCGAATGGCTTCTAGCAGCTGTAACAGTGACAGTGCCAATAGGAGCAATAATGGTGGGTTTTTTCAATATAATATAGTATAATATAAATTGATATAATCACAAGTTTGTGGCTTAGATATAGTTATGTTGACAATTAAAATTTAATCCCTAATAAAAAAGTTATTTTATACAATGAAATATAAATTTAATTTCTTGAATAATAAACAACAATTTTGATATATTAAATCAAAGGCATATTTCTCAAATTTTAGCATTTTGAAATTGTTTAATATGTATTTTGTAATTTAAGTTTAGCCATTTTTTTCTAAAACATTTTATTTTTTATTAGTATAATTTTTTTAAAGTAAATTGAATTATGCTGAAAATAATATTAAAGAAAAAACATCGTAGCTTTTGTTATTTTCACATAAATAGACAAGTTATTATGGATTCGATTTTAGGGCTGATTGCAATTATGTCCAAGCCGCAGTTAAAATACGTACCTCATAAAAGAAAGGCAGATGATAAAACATCAGTTTGGTTTTACTTCTTAGTTGAATCCGGTGGAGCTGAAACAGCTAAATGCAAAAGATGTCCCGCTCTTTTACAGGCGAAAGGGGGTTCAACCAAAGGTTTATTGACGCACTTAATAAAAGTACATAACATCGATGTAAAAGCAAATCGCAGTGAAGTAAGCGGGGAAGGTACATCGAAAGAAGATAAATCTGAAACAGTGGTTTCTGAGAAGCAAAGAAAGTTACCCCAATTTTTTTTTTATAAAAACGACAATTCTTATGAATCTATTTTAGCGCGTATGGTGGCATTGGATGGCATTCCTCTGTCAAAATTTGTAACTTCTAAAGATCTGCGAAATTTATTTAGATTAAATGGTATGCATCTTCCAAAATCTTCAAATACTATACGTTTAGAAATTATGAAATATAGCAATAAATGTCGGGAATTGGTTAAGAATGAAATTCAAAGTTTGAAAACGCAGGGCAGAAAATTTTCTGTGAGCTTCGACGAATGGACATCACATTCAAATAAACATTTTATGAATATAAACGTACATTTAAACTGTTCAGACCTTCAGAAATTTTGGAATTTGGGATTGGTTCGACTAAGATATTCTATGACAGCAGAGGCATGTCTTGAGGGCCTTGAGGGACATCTGGAAATGCACAATTTGTCCCTAAATGATGATATTGTTTGTATTGTAACAGATGGCTCAAGTACAATGGTGAAAATAGGGAAAATGGTCGCCCCTTACCAACAGCTATGTTTAGCACATGGAATTCAGCTAGCAGTAGTGGACACTCTTTATAAAAATAAGCAAAATACTGTTGAAAATGAAAATGGCAATGACATGCAATCGGATGAAGAGGACAGCGACTACAGCGAGGATGAGGAATCTGATTCTTTAGAAATTTTAGAGGATGTTCCAGAAAATGTTTTGTCGAAAACACATAACATTTATTCCCTCGTTACAAAGGTTAGAAATGTGGTCAGGATGTTTAGGAAATCTCCAACAAAAAATGATATTCTCCAAAAGTACGTGAAAGAAGATTTAGGAAAAGAATTAAAACTTCAACTCGATTGCAAAACGAGATGGAGTAGTCTTCTAATAATGTTAGAGCGGTTTTACAGTCTAAAAAGCTGCATTACAAAGGCTATGATTGATTTACGTACTCCTATTCTTAGTGACAATGATTTTCAACTCATTAAAGAGTTGGTTTGCCTTTTAGAACCAGTAAAAGTAAGCGTGGAAAGCCTTTGTCGTCAAGATATGAATCTTTATAAAGCTGATATAACTTTGGAATGTATGCTAAAAGAAATTCAAAAGATGTCTTCTTCTCCTTTAGGGAAAGATCTCGAAAATGCCTTGACGTTAAGGGTTAAGCAACGTAGAACTGTCGCCTCTAGTCTTTTTCGCTACTTAAATGATCCCAACCACATTAACAAAAACTCTTTGTTTAATACTCCCAAGAAAGACGTACTAATTAAAGAATTTAAAAATATCATAGAAAGATTACAAAAGAATGAACTGAATAAATATGTTGAAGATGATCAAAACGAAGAGGAATTAACCATTGGTGAACTGCAAAGAGAAATTCAACAGGAAAAAACAAAGACATCATATAAAGAAACCCTTGAACTCGCTCTAAAAAAATCTTTGTCTTGTCCAGTTACACCAAAAAAACCAAACTTGGAGAGTACTATAATTCAAGAAATGAATTTATTTGAAAATGGAGGAATCCGAGGATTTAATCTCCAATGTGTTTATAATTTTTTAAACACTATACCTCCAACTAGTGTCGAGGCCGAAAGATGCTTCTCGTCAGCCGGAATGATAGCTACAAAGTTTCGAAGCCGTTTAAGGGATGACAGTCTTGACGGTATTGTGTTCTTACGTAACTTTTTAAAATAAAACTTGATATTTTGTTTTCATTTTTTTTTAACGGTCTGTAGAGTTAACTTTTTTTTATTTCTTGTGTTATTTTTCCAATAAACCTTTAGTAAAATAAATATGCCTAAATTTTCTTAAGTGATCCCGAAACCAATCCCGGGATCCCGGGCTTACATAAAGGGATCCCGAAAATCCCGGGATTATTTATTTGCTTCGGGATTGCAATCCCTAGTCCACAACGCAGTCGCCCCGGAAGCGACGACAGCCCAAAGACCAAATCCACCCGATGAGGATGCATACGAAGTCTCCAGACTGGAGGGTTTAAGGATGACCCTCAAACGAAAGCACCCGGACACCGAGGACTTCGATTAGGCACGAGCAGACGGATGCTCATACCTATAACATTCATTAAGTTAAGTAACCATTTAGCAGTAATAAATTTAGTTTCTAGGAATTTAAAACTAGGGAAATTAATAAGCATAAAATTTTGGGGTGCTACCAGAAATTTAATTAGGATTGCAACTGAATAATTAAAACAAAACTTTTAGCTTGGAATTTTTGTAGAGTATTGATACCTCTAGAGTAGTAAGTAAAATATTATATTTCCATACTCTCATTCCATTAATTTTTTTTAGTTTTTAAGAAACATATTTAGATGCTATATTTAGATTTATTTGATAAACTAATCAAACCAAAATTTTATAGTTCAATAACTATTGATTGGTCGCGGTACGCGCAATAAAAAAAAAATATATATATTTTTCCTTAAGAAAATTTCAGTGGAATCATAAAATTTTGAGTCTCCTAATAAAGACTGTTAGTATTAAGGTATCTAAGTATGACAAGGAAGTAGAATAGTAATGTAAAATTAGGCAACCGATGGGTGAAATTAGTCGCTTAAAAATTAAGTAATTAAAATTGAATTTTCTAAAATACGGTATAAAATAACTAGAAATGTAAGGTCCACAGAATAATAGGTACATGGAAAGGAATTTATAACGGGTAAAAATTTTGAAACCCTAAACACAGAATTAAAGGACTAAAAGTCCATGTACCTATATCTGACTAATTATTTATCTAACTATTTTAATGCATTAACATTATAATGTTCTCGAGTAGCACCCCTAATATTGTAAATCATAAGGGCCATAAGTGTCAACACTTGCTTCCAACCGAACCACTCTCTTTCCCAAAACAGTGACAGATGTTTGAGTCAACGACCGGAGGCCGTGACCTGTTAACCGACTGACAGTAAGACACGTGCGGATTGAAATTCTTTTAAAATACTTTCATTAAGAAAGGTATTTTAAAATTTAAGGGGGAAGTGGTGTAATGACCTCAAAATACGGTACGGAAAAGGGTGACATAAGGATAATTAAAAAACAAAATTTATTAAAAATAAAATTTTAAAGTCCAAGTAAAATACTAGCTTAAATGAATTTATAAAAATAAAAGTTAATTGAGGGTTGAAGTAATTACTTAAAATAAAACCTAAGTATTAAAATTAAATTCCAGGGGAAACGCGAAACAAAATCATTTATAGAAAAAACTTACGTGGAATTAATCCGATTAATTAACAAACTAAATTCTTCATAAGGGGAACTTCGGAGAAAACAAAACATTTTATTTTTTTTTACCAACACCAATGCACCTCGGGACGCGACAAAACACTAATGAATAAAGCCCCGGGAAGATGCCGCGTTCGTCACCCCCACTTATAACAACAGGACACTGACCCAACATACGTGTGACCTAAAACAAAAGGAGTCGAGTAAACACCTGCAAGGTTCAATCACCGCGAGACATTCATGACCTTATAAGGAAAAACGCGGGGCGATCGTCAAAAATATTGCGTAATAGAACACCTGCGTGTCCTAGATTGCTCCGGAATACGCGACTTTGGACCTTATATGACTATGATGCATGTCCAAATATGGTAATAAAATTGTCACGGAGAGGTTTTGGAAGGGAAATAGAGTGGAATTTTCGGCTATTTAAGCGGAAGCGGAATTTCTCCAAGCTAGTCACCAAAGTGTTACCATCGAATCTCTAAGTAATCCGCGAAGTTGTAGGCCGAAGTAAAGTGAAGTGATTTTAATGTGATTAAAGTGAAATAAGTGGAAAGTGGCATTAAGGTGAATTAATGCCCAAAAGTCTCTTGAATTAAATAATTAGTGTTCGAGATCGGTCGAAATTAAGATTGTATTAAAAGTATTTTGTTTAAAGCGGAAGTAAGTGTTACATATGGCCCAATAAGATAAGTTGTTGGTGACTCCCTAATACTAGTAATAGTGTGTAAAAGTCTGTGAAAGATTTATAAACCAGATTTAAGATGATAACTGTGTAACTGTAATAACTAAAGAAATGAGTTTACTAACAAAATTAAAATAAAATTGTGTACGTTATACCTGAAAATTGTGTTGTTTATTGATACGACTAATAGGGATAGATGAAACTTGACAGCTTCAGGCGAGCCCTTGAGGAAAGTAAATACAGGGTCACGCGTTTATCAGGGAAGTGATAGTTAGGTAGTATAGTAGCCCGCCACTAACACGGGAATCTTCCGAACCCGGCAAAAAGTATATTTTGTAGCCAACCCTCTTGTGTTGAAATTTAGACCGCTCGGATTTCCAGAATAGAGATAACACGAGGTGGGTTGTATATCCGGCTCCAGCCGCTGTAACTAATATCAGGCGGAGCGCTACAACAGGAGTTTGGCGCTAAGCTGGGGGTGGGCACTACAACTGGTGTCCCGGGTGCTACAAAGCAAATTAGACCTAAAGACCTTGCAAAGAATTTCACCTAGCCTACTTTATTCATAGACATAAACAAATGGATCAATAATCTAAATATAGTCAAAATCATTTTTGTTTATAATTTTGACTTCGCAGGGATGGAGTAAATGTAACGATCGAATAAATAGTCGGTAACGCGGATATAAAAATAAATATAAATAATTAAATAAATTATTTAATTTATTGCTTATAGAAATAAAATTGTATAATATCTTATTTTCCAAATTAAATTAATTTTTGCACTCGAAATAAATTTTAGGGAACCTTTTAAAGAAACTCACCGTGTATTAGTTGATGAATGATCCAAGAAAATAATAAACATAGAACTCCATCAGCTTTCGAAACTTTTTCAAAAATAAATACAAATAAAAAAATTTTTAAATAAATTTTGATTTTTAAATTCTTTAAACTTCCGCCCGCTTATTACTGATCGAGTCATCGCGAACCGAAATACTGAAGACTTTGAGGTTTCTCGCATATAGAGTTGCTTTTCCTACTCTTAAGTTTTAACCCAGGTGTTCCGTTTGCACACGATACAAAATTTTTAAAAGGAACACAAGTACCTAATATTTTGGAAGAAATTCGGTTTAAGAACAGAAAAACTCCATTAGGGTCCATTTGGGGTATGTTATTGTCGGCAAATTTTAATATAAAATTTCAATTAAGATCAATTAGGCAGGTGCTGTTTGGTTTCTAGATTTTTCTTACATCAAAATTCAATTATTACCAATTAAGCAGGTGCAGTTTGGTTTTAGTTTCTTCTTACATCAAAATTCAATTATTACCAATTAAGCGTTTGGTTTTAACTCCTTCGAATATCAAAATTCAATTAAGAGCAATTAAGCAGGTGCTGTTTGGTATTCCTAGGTGCCTGCAAGAAAAAGATGAAATTGACGTAATTCGAGAGAATATAAAAGCTCCAGAATCTTTGTTTAAAGGGTTAGTCCGGGCCAGTCCAGTTAGTCGGTTAGTCAGTCAAGTTAAGTCAAGTTCAGTCAAGTCGGTTAGTTACGCAGTTTGTTGGTCAGTAACAGAGTTACTTAGTCAAGTTACGAGATATTAATTATAATATCTGCCCTCAAGACGCGACAAAACTTTGGGCAAGTCCGGTCGCGAAGTCGTACCAACGAACCGATTAATTAATAAACGCTCGAGTCGGGAAAGAACAATAAATTAAACTCCAAAAGTAAGTGCGCCTGTTTCTAACCTAGTTTAGTCGAAACTGTAATACGCATCTAGTGTTATAATTGTGAAAAGGGTGGTTCTCGATAACAATAAACTGTGTTTGTGGACATTATTGTTTTTATCCATTCGGCAATAATTATTTTTATCAATCTGACTTCTGTCTTTGCTCCCTTTCAAAATTTTCGAGAATTTTAAGAACAAAAGGAAATAATAAATTCAATCCTAACAGAACATAGTGCAGATTCCGGACCTAAGAAGAACAGAAACTTGTAATTGCCACAGGGATTTGGAGGCCCAATAAAAAGTGAGTAAAAGGGGGTTAATTGGTGGCGTTACACAGTCATTTTCTTGGATATACTTAGGAACTTTAGTCCATATAGGTACATTATTACACAAGAAACTGCTAGTTTTCTTTTGCATCTGGTGTAGAAAAGGAATGGGTTTGAACTCACTGCAAGGTTCATTCTTCGGTTTTCATTCACTATTGCACCTTAATAATGGTATATGACTGGGTACAATAATATGTATCTGTAAGTACAATTAAAATTTTAACCATAAAAATTTCCAATATAACATACACTTTTTCCGAGTTTGTTAGAATTATGAAATTAATTACTCGCATTGTTGGCATAATTATATGTTATTTTACGTTGAACTGAAGACAAGAGCAAAAGTAATTCAAGATGTCGCACACAATCCAGCATTGGCTCATAACACCACGGTAACAAAATACCTACCCAAACGAACCAGAACACCGAAGCCTAAAGCGTTGTTTGACAAATACCACAATACCAATTCGGCGAAATGCCGTCATAAGCCTGCCGATTTGACATTCTTAAACTCTTAATGCTGCCTACCTGTCGGAACTGAAAATAAAAAGGGAAAGAATCGCTTGAATGCAAATGTTTAAAGGACAGTGCTAAATATTTCGCAAACTGTCAACTGTCAAACTACAACGAAAAATAGTAGTATATTTTTTGTAGTACCAAATTTACTTTCTACAAAACTAGAGGATTTAATAATTAACGAAAACAGTCTATAACATATTTGACACTGAACTTTTTACAAAATAGCGATCGTCGCATAAACTTTTAGATTGCGTAATCTTGATGGAATACCGAGAAGATCACTTGGTTAATTTACAAAGATCCCGTAGTTTTATATTTTTCGTTAGTTTAATTTTGGCTCGATTATTTTTATTTAACAAGCGATTCTTTTTTTGTTCGTCGTATACGGACTGAACATACAAGGTTTGTTGGGTTGATTATATTTTAAACGGGGTCTAGTCTACGTGTTTTCGACGAGATTAAAACCGGTATATCTTTATAAAATTTTCAAGATTTTGAATATGTTAAAAGGAGAAACAATTGTATCAAAATACGCATGTCCCTAAAGTCTGCAAAGATCGTGATCAACGTTACTCTAGATTCAATGGTGGCTGAATTATCAGAGAGAATTGAGGGGTTAGAAGAAGTGACCCAATTATTTGGTTTTTTAAACCCGATATACCTTCAAAACTGCGACAAGGAACAACTTGAAAATAGTTGTTTAATGTTGTGTAAAACATTTAGTTTTTTATCAAATGATCTTCATAACGAAATGATCCAGTTTACCGATATCTATTTTAATCAAACAAATCCATGTTTGGACAGAGGTGCATTGGGCTATTTAGAATACATATTTCCATCAAAAACTACTAGATGTCTTCCCAAACCTCGAATTAGTGCTTCGATTATTCATAACCCTTCCAGTGGGTATAGCCAGTGCAGAAAGGTGTTTTAGTGTCTTGAGGAGATTAAAGACATATTTGAGAAGCACAATGTCCCAGGACAGAACTTCAAACTTGGCTTTACTGACAATTGAGAAGGAAACCTTATGGAGCCTGAACTCGGAAGATAGTATAAAAAGATTTTTGGCAGCCAAAACAAGAAGAGGACTTCCATTGACGTAAAATATTAAATACTACTTTACTAATTGGAGAAAAACAAAGAAGAGAACGGCCAACTAAGCTAAGAAAGCCTTAATAGTGCAATAAGTGCTTGTTTCATTTTTGTTTTATGAATGTTGTGTTTAATTTTATGTAAAAGAATTATAGTTTAATTTCCAAGAATTCTTCAGACTAATTTCTATGTCCCCATTTATAAATGAGATCTAATAAAACGTTATAGCTTTTTCTTATAAGTGATATTTAGGCTAACAAGAATTATAAATCTGGGTATACTTTTGAAATTGAATGTGGTATAAAATATGATAAACATTGTGTATTTTTGCTAAACAAATAGCATTTCATAACTGCTAAATAATATAAGACAAATTCAATATAATGTTAAAATTAAATGCGGAATAAAATTTGGTAAACAATTAGCATTTTTAGCAAACAAAAGTTATTTTTAGGAAAAAATAATAAGAGACTAGCATGATGTAAATATTTGGTTGTCGTCCCAAGATTATGTATTTTCTTAATTTTGGTGAGCATTTAGTTATTTTGAGAAACAAAAAGATTGGGTAAATTTGGTAGATTGTTAAATACCACCCTTAAAGTACATATGAACAATTGCACTATGCAAGGAACAAAAATAGCAATAAAATTAACTTATCTCCACTGTTAAGTATTTCCGAAATGCACAAACTTTATTTAAAAACCTGTGAAGTTAGTAAGTTTCCTAAGGACTTTGTAGTTTCAAGGAGCTTCTATTGTAACATTTGTTTACGCCATTTCAATCTGTCTTTTGGCCAGCCTAGAATTGACACATGTAGCACTTGCGATGCCGGTTTAAATAGTGAAGAACACAAGGAGACTACAAATATGCGTTTGAGCAACAAAACCTAAATCGAGAATGTTCACGTCCTATGATAATCGACCTCCAGCCAACAATGCCTCTGCCAAGGCTAACACCATAAAAGGCAGTTATGGTTTTATAATTGTGGCGTGCATACCATTCTACCCTTTCTGGTGATAACCCCCATTTGTTCACATAAAAGGATACAGATATTGCTACGAAGAGAAGTTTGGAAGTGGGCAGTAGTATTCATACTCTTATACATCTCCTAAATGGTAGCATAGAAAAAGTCCAGCATCTTATAATTTGGCCTGATTCATGTGCTGGTCACAATAATAATTTTAATATAATATGCCTTTATCAATATCTGATTTATAAGAGATATGTTAAAATTATTGACAATACATTTCCGGAAGTAGGACATTCGTTTCCAGACTCCGACAGGGACTTCGAACGTATAGAAATAAGTTAAGAAATACTGAAACCGTATACATAGCAGAACAATATCGTGACATCATAAAGTCATCCAGTTCCAAAAACTCAGTACTAATCAATAGGGCGAACCATTTAAAAAATATACCAGAGATAGCAACAAAAATTAACTTAGTCAATAAGAAAAGAAAAATATTGTAGAGGAAAAAGTTAAATATGAGAGACAACATAAAGTGGATACGAGTTGACGAATACAGATATTTTTATAAAAACACTTTAGATTCAAACACACCTTTCCTGAAAGTGAATATTTTAAAGACAGAACACAAAAAAATTGAAAAGCGAAGACTATATGCTGGAGTAAAAAATAAGAAGAATGTTCTGGCAGCAGAAAAACTTGCTAATTTGAAAGAACAAATTAAATACGTCAACGAAGAATACCCATATTTTTATGAAAATTTAACAGGTGATACAGAAACGGAGAACTCTGGTACAAAGAAGAACATATTAGTGAGAAAAAAGGTAGTGATAAGAGAGTTATTGTTCCAAATAAAACTATATTATATTAATAATATCGTTTATCCATGTTGTTTTTTACTTTTTGCATATTGATCTAGTTGACAAAGGCTCTATGTTGTTGAAATACTGTAAGGGTTGTTGTATTTATAAATTTATAGAAAAATTTCTATAATAAATGTTTACACACTGAACAAAAAGCGCTCAAAGAAAAAAGTGCCAGACAAAAAACGTTAAACTCAATTTTCTCTAAATCATTCTGATGTGGCATAGACCCTTCATGCACTTGTGTCTTCATTTATTTCTGGATATTTTTCTGTTGGTTTTATGAAGCCGTTTTATTGACGACCATCCAAAACTAGATAAGTAGTATTGTGCCAAGATTCAGATAATTTGTGAAACCCATCGTGCATATTTTATATAGGCAAGAAGTTTATATAGATGCAAAATTATTGCTCGACATTATAAATTACAAACTATATAAAAACAGACGATAGCCAACATCTTTGATCAATATAGAGTTACTTAAATAGATTCTGATTTAATCCATTCCGATTTTTCATCTTTGTTACTCGATCCCCCAGGTAGCACCTCGCGGCTGAACCTCAGAGGGTTCAGGGTAATTTATTCATCTTTGGGAAAGGCAACTCAACGACAATCATCATTAGTCTTCACCCAGTCAGTTTGTTCGATATAATTAGGAACTTTAGTACATATAGGTACATTATTATACAGGAAACTGCTAGTTTCTTCGACATCTGGTGTTACGAAACAAATAGATTTTGATTTTATCCATTCCGATTTTTCATCTTTGTATTTATTTTTTCTAGCACCATACAATTCTGTGTTCATCTGTATTCACATATACCCTATTAGAATCGACCCCTTACCGCAAGGGCTTCCTAAGGTACTCGATCCCCCCAGATAGCACCTTGCGGCTGAACCTCAGAGGGTTCAGGGTGATTTATTCATCTTTGGGAAAGGCAACTCACTGACAATCACCATTAGTCTTCATCCAGTCATTTTCTTGGATATACTTAGGAACTTTAGTCCATATAGGTACATTATTACACAAGAAACTGCTAGTTTTCTTTTGCATCTGGTGTAGAAAAGGAATGGGTTTGAACTCACTGCAAGGTTCATTCTTCGGTTTTCATTCACTATTGCACCTTAATAATGGTATATGACTGGGTACAATAATATGTATCTGTAAGTACAATTAAAATTTTAACCATAAAAATTTCCAATATAACATACACTTTTTCCGAGTTTGTTAGTATTATGAAATTAATTACTCGCATTGTTGGCATAATTATATGTTATTTTACGTTGAACTGAAGACAAGAGCAAAAGTAATTCAAGATGTCGCACACAATCCAGCATTGGCTCATAACACCACGGTAACAAAATACCTACCCAAACGAACCAGAACACCAAAGCCTAAAGCGTTGTTTGACAAATACCACAATACCAATTCGGCGAAATGCCGTCATAAGCCTGCCGATTTGACATTCTTAAACTCTTAATGCTGCCTACCTGTCGGAACTGAAAATAAAAAGGGAAAGAATCGCTTGAATGCAAATGTTTAAAGGACAGTGCTAAATATTTCGCAAACTGTCAACTGTCAAACTACAACGAAAAATAGTAGTATATTTTTTGTAGTAGGTACCAAATTTACTTTCTACAAAACTAGACGATTTAATAATTAACGAAAACAGTCTGTAACATATTTGACACTGAACTTCTTACAAAATAGCGACCGTCGCATAAACTTTTAGATTGCGTAATCTCGATGGAATACCGAGAAGATACTTGGTTAATTTACAAAGATCCCGTAGTTTTATATTTTTCGTTAGTTTAATTTTGGCTCGATTATTTTTATTTAACAAGCGATTCTTTTTTTGTTCGTCGTATACGGACTGAACATACAAGGTTTGTTGGGTTGATTATATTTTAAACGGGGTCTAGTCTACGTGTTTTCGACGAGATTAAAAACCGGTATATCTTTATAAAATTTTCAAGATTTTGAATATGTTAAAAGGAGAAACAATTGTATCCCAATACGCATGTCCCTAAAGTTTGCAAAGATGTTACATGTCTTAAAATAGATGGTAATGATAAAATAGCAAGCTGATAATTAAAGGTAGTACCCTTTGCATTCTTTTAAGTCAACGTTAAATTTGCCAATGAAGGTGTGTAAGCATGAAGACCTAAAAAAATAAGCTACTATATTTTTTGAAAGCAAAATAAAGGGGAATTTCTTTTTTCGTTTGGCATATTCAATTGTTTTTCTTTTTGGCAAATTCTAAAGGTTCAGACAAAACCTTAAAACCTTGGTAATTGTTTTTTTTTTATTTCGTTAAAAGAAAGAACGTGTATCCAAAATACAGTGTCACCATTAAAGTTGGAACCATATAGGAAAACTTTAATTTATAATAAGTTTTTGCTTGAATAAAGACCCAAAATGACATAAGTAAATAGGACACTGCGGCTTTTGTTAACTGTCAAATTTGACATTGTCTCCCCAAAATGTCGAAAAGTGGCATTTAATTTGGCAAAAAATTATTTGAAAAAGTTCTTTGTATTGTAATTTTATGCCCACATACCGAATTTGAATCACGTACGAGAATTCTTGTTTAATATCTATCTTCGGTCAATATACAAGGTGTCTCTAAAAGGCCTGTACAAAATCTGAGCACATATTCCTGAGGCCAAAATAAGGCGATTTAAAGCAACTTACCTCAGTCCGAAATTGCTTCGTTTCCGAGATGTTCAAAATGTATGTTCAAAACTAAAAATGGAATTTTTTAAAAGTAATGAACATTCTTGTACGTATTACGTTAAAACTTGGTACCTGGGGGTTTTTTGGGATGCGAAACCCGAATACGGATACCTTTTCACTATGGCCATTAGAGGGCGCTTCTCTTCTTATGGTTTAGAATGCCCATAATTTTTTTATCAGTGCAGGTTTTTCCTTTTTTGTGAAGGAAATAATTTTCTGAACATTTTGAAACAAAAAGGTAGTCTTGTGAAAATCCGCTAAAGTAAGCGGTTTTTTAGATATTTCGGTTTTTAGTGAAATTTTATTTTAAAAGTAAATTTAATTAGCATAAGCTTTTTTAGTAATTGTTCAAAATAACCTCCATTAACATAAGTAGAAAGGTTAATACCACGTAAAAACTTGAAATTTACTATTTGCATCAATTCCGCATCGTTCTTTAATATGTTTACTTCATTTTGAATTCTTCCCCACAACAGCGGAATGATTTATTCGAAATAATTTAAATATTCCGGTGCGGCATCGAACACTAAAAACCGAAATATCTAAAAAACGGCTTACTTTAGCGCATTTTCACAAGAGTACCTTTTTTGTTTCAAAATGTTCGGAAAATTATTTCCTTCACAAAATTAGGAAAAACCTGCACTGAAAAAAAAATTATGGCCATTCTAAACCATAAGAAGAGAAGCGCCCTCTAATGACCATAGTGAAAAGGTATCCGTATTCGGGTTTCGCATCCCAAAAAACCCCCAGGTATGAAGTTTTAACGTAATACGTTAAAGAATGTTCATTACTTTTAAAAAATTCCATTTTTAGTTTTGAACATACATTTTGAACATCTCGGAAACGGAGCAATTTCGGACTGAGGTAAGTTGCTTTAAATCGCCTTATTTTGGCCTCAGGAATATGTGCTCAGATTTTGTACAGACCTTTTAGAGACACCCTGTATATTTACGTTGAAAACAGAAGTCGACCCTACCTTCGTAAATGTATTTATTTATACAATACTCATCGTCTAAATTCACTCTTTATACCAAAAATTCTACCAAAATGTTCATTTTCCTCACAAAATTAAATTGCAGTTTAAAAATGTTGCCATCGAGCAAACTCCTCATAACTTTAAAAATTTAAATAACGAAGATTTGTTTTTTAAATAATAAATACGTTGAAAAAAAATAGACATATTTGAATAATAGCGCCGTTGTTTATAATTATGGTGGTAGAGTCGACTTCCATTTTCAATGAAAATATCTACATATTGGCAAAAATTATCACAAGTGATTCAAATTCGGTATGTGGGCATAAAATTACAATGAAAACAAGTTTTCCAAATAATTTGTTAAAATTCGATCAATTATGCCACTTTTATACATTTTGTGGAGAAAATGTCATATTTGAAAGTGAATAAAAGCCTCATGGTCCCATTTAATGTCTTTGTTGAAGCAAAAAATGGGAATCGGTCCTCGTTTAAAAACTTTGATACTCTGGGATATTATCCAAAAATCGATGCTGATCAAAAGTCTCCATGGGCCCGAGGTCCGAAAATGCGATCCCGGGGAGCTACCTTCATCGCAATCAAAATAGTAAAAATGAGCAAATGCACTGGCAATAGTGTGTCAGGCTTCCATAGCTCCTATACTAATTAACTTAGGAATTTCATTCATATGCCGATTTATACTGTATTATATGGTACATTTCAGGAAAATATTTTCCAATATACAAGGGTGGCCCAAAAAAGTGTGGTAACATAATGCTGTATTTTTTTAAATGGGACACCCATTGCATATTTAGGTTCGTATTAGTGTCCTTTATAATTGTCTAAAGTTTTATTTCATTTGGTTATGTAGTTTAAGAGTAAAAAATTAAAAATTAAAAAAAAGTTTTGGAGCCTATTCAAAAAAACTACCTAAACTAACTTTTTTAACCAAGGCATTGAGTATAATTTAAGACAAGAGGTCTAGAGATACTGTGAATATAATAACGTTTATTTATACAGGGTGTTCATAATTAGGTTTCAAACACGATACATTTCATAATAATTTTTCTCCAGATTTTCAAATGGAATATATTATTTGGCTATTGGATTTAGAATTCATAAGCATTCTTTTTTTTGTAATGGAAGCATATAAGTTATTTCTAGTCGTTCTCGAAATAATTGCTTTCATAAATTATATTGTTTAAATACAGTTTTTATTATGAAAATTAAGCATAGGCGACTAGATTAATAATTATGTGCTACAGTTAGCCTTCAAAATGCCTACCATGTTGATCTGAGCACAAGTTAATACGCTCTTCAAATGATCTGTTTTCGTTCCTCAACATTTCAGATGAAATACTAGCAAGACGGCTCATTAGTGATGGTTATGACCATGGTAGGCATTGAAATAAAATAAGAATTCATGTAATAAACCAGCGTTTCTCAAACTTTTTTGACCACGGACCCCTTTTGATACTAGAATTTTGTTGTTGACCCCCCAGCGGCTCACTACATTAGGACAGAATTAATTCTGGAATAGGAAGTCATGCCTTTTACCTTTAGTTAAAAATAGTTTTTATTCGAATCTTATTATTTTTTACAAATCAAAAAGAATTAATAAGCAAAAATCTGAATAATATATCACTGGCTGCAGCAAATGTACTTAGTGAGATGGATAGTTCTGCTTTCTTCTTCTTCCACGCAGCTATGTTATATTGGGCTTATTTTGAAGAAAGCTGCAGCCTTATATATCTGGTTCGGCATTAAGTCGATTACGATATTTTGTTTTTGTGACATTTTATTCCTACTTAGCTATTCGCGGAGCCCTAAGTAACTGCTCGCGGACCCCCAAGGGGTCCGCGGATCCCAGTTTGAGAAACGCTGTAATAAACAAATGAATTCTTATTTTATTTCAAAGCCTACCATGGTTTTTAGGCATAACCATCACTAATGAGCTATCTTGCTAGTATTTCATCTGAAATGTTGAGGAATGAAAATAGATCATTTGAAGTGTGTATTAACTTGTGCTCAGATCAACCTGGTAGGCATTTTGAACACTAACTGTAGCTTATAATTATTAATCTAGTCGCCTATGCTTAATTTTTATAATAAAAACTGTATTTAAACAATATAATTTATGAAAGCAATTATTTCGAGAAATCACTTATATGCTTCCATTGTAAAAAAAGAATGCTTACATCCAATAGCCAAATAATATACAGGGCGTTCAATTTGAAAATCTGGAGAAAGATTATTAGGAAATGTATCGTGTTTGAAACCTAATTATGAACACCATGTATAAATAAACGTTATTATATTCGCATTATCTCTAGACCTCGTCTCAAATTCTACTCAATGCCTTGGTTAAAAAAGTTAGTTTAGGTAGTTTTTATTTAATTTTTTCCTAAGACTCCAAAACTTTTTTTTTATTTTTAATTTATTACTCTTAAACTACATAACCAAATAAAATAAAACTTTAGGCAATTATAAAGGACACTAATACGAACCTAAATATGCAATAAAATACTGGGTGTCCCATTTAAAAAAAGACAGCATTATGTTACCACACTTTTTTGAGCCACCCTGTATAATGGAAAATATTTTACTGACATGCACCATATAATACAGTATAAATCGGCATATGAATGAAATTCCTAAGTTAATTAGTATAGGAGCTATGGAAGCCTGACACACTATTGCCAGTGCATTTGCTCATTTTTACTATTTGGATTGCGATGAAGGTAGCTCCCCGGGATCGCATATTCAGACGTCGGGCCCATGGAGACTTTTGATCAGCATCGATTTTTGGATAATATCCCCGAGTATCAAAGTTTTTAACCGAGGGCCGATTCCCATATGTTCCGTGCGGGGTCCTTTTACCTAAATCGAACAACACAGTTTTTATTTATAGTGTTCCAGCTTTAATGGTAACACTAGATAACCAGAAACCCTATACGCCATACGGGTGGAACCAAATCAACAAACAAAAAAATGTCTTTATATTTTTACAACTTTACAGTCTATAAATTACAACATTCCTGTTGGTGTTATAAAAAATACAAAATGTTTATAAAACAAAATAGCTATTGCACGCATTAGTACATTTTTAAATTAACTAACTACCACACTTTACTTCTACGCACCAACGTAATCGCGTTCGGACAAATCGAGTATTGACAATTTAATACTTGTTCAATATATAAAATGTAAGTGATAGACGTGTTTTGGACTTCCATTGTCTTTATTTCGTTTAAATCACAACGTTTCAACTGGTAAGTATCTCCAGTCGTCTTCAGGTGAATTCAGTATTCACCTGAAGACGACTGGAGATACTTACCAGTTGAAACGTTGTGATTTAAACGAAATAAAGACAATGGAAGTCCAAAACACGTCTATCACTCATGATACAGCATTGTCTCTAACCTTCAAAGAAACAATATAAAATGTACATTTAAAATTCATTATAGTAGGGAAATTGATCCGCATTCTGGAGAAGAAAATAATAATAGTCAAAAAAATCAAATCTTTTAAGTCAAGGTATAATCTGAAACGTCAAAATAAAGAAGAATCAACACTTTCGCCTATAAAAATACACAGAGTTAGTCGATAATAGAAGTAAATTTTTCGACAAAGGCGATCGTATTGGAATAAATTTGGTTAGGCCCTTTTTGACATTAGCTTTACCTAAATTGTGACACTGCTTTTACTAACTTGACAATTCTTATATAATATTCCGCAACACTAATAGCTATGAACCGCTTACAAGATGATCTCTTAAAGTCTTTGTCAAAAAAATATATCAGTTGTCACAAAGTGGTCATTTTATATCATTTCAGTCCGAATATTTTTAATTTAAATAACTTATAGGTTGATATGGAATTGCCTTATTATATTTAAAGCCGCAATGGCAGAACAACAATCATAAATAGCGCTTTGATTTAATTGTGTGCACCACTGGTAAGTTCTTAACACACTCATCTGTATGTAAAGATACGTCAGTGACCCTCTGACCTCTCTACGGCGATGTTGTCAATTTTCTCCGTTGCTTACAGGCAATTTCAAACTCTTTAGGAAGAAACTTAATGTTACAATTAACAAATATTTACCTTTCACACTTTAAAAATAGTTTTTTTCACAATACAATACATGTATTTTATCCAAACCCACATGAAAACAAATCGTGAATCCTTAAAATTTTCACGGAAAGAAACTCTAAGCATTCCGCGCACATTGTTCTTAGTGTTTGATTTGTCCCCTTTTTTCGCGCCCGTCCGATTCAACGGCACCAGCCTCCGCCTCGACGTGCAATTGTTTTGACGCGGTTTCTAGCAGCACTGTTCCTTGTTTCGGGGCTCGATCGACAACGAATTATTGGTGGAGGGGGAGCACGATCGCGGATTGCGGTACAGCGAACACTACACGCTCAACATTTACTGTGATATTTGTATCACCATACTGAATCGTGATATTTACCGATTGTGTAGAGTGAAAAAAGGATAGATCGGCGACACGGATCTCAGGATTTATAGAAATCTTTAAGTCATAAACTTGATCCAAATATCGAGGACAATATTGAGCGTGAAGCAACGGCATCCTTATGCGGTCATAGCAACAGACGTCGTGATATAAATATATCTTATAAGCGGAGTAAAGCTACAGTTACCATCTTTTTGACATAACAAATGTTATTATATGATGTACTCATAATTATCTTCTTGACCAGAATCCGGTTCATTAATTTTGTAGCCAAAAAATATTTTTTATTAAATCATCCATCGATTATTTTGTCGCTTATTAGTCGCATTCTAATAATAATTTCAACCTATTCTGTGGATATAAAGCGCTTTAAAAATATTCAATCGACAGTAACGTAAACCGGTATACGATCCAATAAAGTAATATTAACCAATGAATTTAAATACCGGACTATACCTAATTTAATTAGGTTATAATATATTAAGTGTTTTTACCTAAACTAAATGGTTGGAGAATATATTCCCCTGGTTTGTACAAAGAAAGGTTTAAAAATAAGTAAATTCGAAACCAATATTTTCAATTTTTTTTAAACGTCAGGTCTACCAACGATGTAAAAAAGTAAAATAACCCGATTTTGGTTAGATGAATGAAACCTTAATGTGCATTATTTAAATTAATGTGAAATATACACGATGTTCTTTCATTTTTGCATTTTTAGATATTTGTAATATTGGCTCTGGCCAATCTTCAATTGTCAAAAAATCGAAAACGGTTTTGAATTTGGGTGTAGGGTATATTACACAAATTACGTTCCGAATTTAACGTAGAATTGGAAAATCAGTTAATTGTACAATTTAAAAAAAATCTTTGATCTCCCCTGTAAATCAAAATGAAAAATAAAAAAGTTTAGATGGGGGGACAGTTATATGTGATCACACTGTGTCATTAAGATGGCGTCGGTTACACCAAAGTCAAGGAGTAAAAAAGTAAATATTTTAAAAAGGTAGTTGTGGTCTCTAGAATACGAAAATGTCACTATTGTGGATCTTAACCTTAATACCCTGTATATTTTAGGATGATTTCAAAATATGCACATTAAGACTCCTCAATATTATTCTACATAAAATGCTCCTATATCTCTAACCACAAAGGAGATCAGTATCTTACTTTGTCGCACTCGTGTAACTGCCGATATTCTTGTACCTTATTTTGCGCGATCGGGCGCTATATATTATTGTTGCTAATCACAATTAATATTAACTTTAAGATCTGCAAAAAAGTTTCACAAACGAATCAATTTTTAATTTACTTCAAAGTTTACAGGCCGCAAACCTTGCTGTTGTGTGGGCAAATCTCAAAAAATGTAACAGTTTTTAGCCTTTTTCTAAAAATAATAATTGATGAAATTCTTAGGCGATCTTGAGCTATTTATAGTGTTGTATATTTCGAATTGAAATACTTCCATGGAAATAGAAACATTGGAAATGTCCACAGGTGTATCGGAAAGCGTTTTAGACGAATCAAAGTCTATACAGATGCTTTCAAAATATTAGAAAAAATTGAAAATTTTGCGTTTCGGTTTTTATTCTCTCCTGACACGTTTTGTCTTTGGGTCACCACCATCAACTTCATTTTTTTAACTACGGGCCAGGATCTTTTTTAAATTATGAAAGAGGACCGCAATCTACGTTAAATCTACTGGTTTTCTATTCCTGTTCTCGTTAGTAAGGGTAAGCGTTCATATCTGACCATCAGAAAATCCTTTGTAGCTATATATATGTATTATCAATTCTAGTTGTTGTAGAATATAGCTACCAGCGCCATCTCATAGTAGCCCCGCCCTATACAGTCTGAGCACAATCTCGCCCAAAGCTTTATGTATAGTAAGAACACAGAACTCCCTATTAAATTGTAAAGCGATAATTCACAAGTGGCAGTAGTTATTTGTTAATATTGACCAAAAAAAGACGACAGGAACGCTTTCGTTTAACCATAACCAAACCACTGTACACATTTTATGAGATTTACCCTGATACATATTTTAAGGCTATGTGGTTCATAAGGCTTATTTATATCATCACATCATCCGACGAATTTGATCAAATAATTTGAAAGTTTTCGTACCCACTTTTGTTTTGTTGTTTAATCACACGAGTATTGTCGTTTGGAGCCCAACATACCCAATAAATAGACGAAAAATTCTACATTTGGCAACGTCGGTATTGTTGGAGCTACCGAATGAAACTACACTCAATGGAAAATGATAGATATAAATGCAATTAGTACGCTTAATGTGGTAAAAAAACTTCCTAATTAAATTTCTCTTATGCTGTCCGTAAATAATTCATCATAGCCCACTAAAACAAACTTTCCATCCAAATTATATGCGGCCCTGAAAATAAAAAAATAATTTTATTTTTTTTTTGTTACAAACACTGGCGAGTTCCTTCTGCATTAGCGCTAGGAAAGGTGATATGTAAACACGTGCAATGGAATAGAACCAAACAATCGTTCAAATCAGACGACTGGTTTTGTCAAAAATTAATTTTTACCTTTTGGTTCCTTTTCCGTAGTTAATTTTTTTTGAGATGTGTATATTTTTCGTACGTAAAAGCACAAGAGCTTTTTTTATCGGATAAACTTCTATTTTTTACGAAAACTAGAATACTTAGAAATTTAACGAGGACACACGAGCTGATAACAACGTTACAGCGAAGCTGTCGCGTTATTGTCTAATGCCGTTTGTTAGAGTTAAATTGTTAAAAAGCAATCTAGTTTAAGTTTGTAAATAAAAGTTTATCCCATCTTAAAAAAAAGATTCAAGTGATTTTTTACAAGATAAATTCCTTAAATTCATTTATAGATACTAACGCAAGGTAATTTTTAATAATTAAATCGCAACAATAAACTAACAATTTTGACTATCACTAACAAAAGCGCTTGACAGCATCAAATTTTATTGTTGCCTTGCTGGGCAACGGAAAAGAAAGACTATTTAATTTTGAGCTGGGGACATTTTTATCACCTAATTTTTAGGAAGACATTTTTATCACCTAATTTTTAGGAAGACATTTTTATCGAAAGTAATATAAAAAAAGAACTAGTTTTTTTATCGATAAAATTTGTCATGTTCACGAAAAGTTTTGTTTTGAAAATTTTACGAACTGTCGTTGGCAAGTTTATTTTGATTTGATCTATGAAGAAACATGCCCATACGACCATTGAGTAAAATTTCCAAAAAATATATTTCCAGAACCTAAATTAAATATTATAATAATTCGAGAAACACTTTTAAATATGCAATATCGATAGTCGTCGATATCGATACCAGCTTATGCTCTCTGCTCTAGACTTCAAACCTTTTGACTTTTCGAAAGTTTAAGTTTATGTGACTAAAATTTCAAAAGAAAACGTGTCAACAATATCGGTAAATGAGAAAATACATTGCAAATAAACAGTAAATACATATTTTTTACTTAAATTCAACCATTAAAGTAGTTTTCTGTTTGTCATGCGTAAATAATAATGAAAATCTATAAAAATATGCATATAAAAGTAATTCAAACTTGACATTTATTAAAAGTAATTCACTAGTACTCGGACTACTTAGAAACGCATTTTAAAAATGTGGACCAATGAGACAGGTTTATCACTGTAAGGAAGATGAAAATTTTATCAAAATAATTAAGTGTAATTGGTGTAAATGAAACAATTTGATTAGTCGAAACAGTAAATTTGACAGGTGATGGAAATAATCGCTGTAAAAATCGATGTCAAAGTGACAAAAAATACATATTTAAATAGACATTTTATTACATGAATGGATTTATCTTTAAATAAACATTAAATATATTTTTACCTGATCTGATTGAATTCAATCCTGTTGTGACTTCTCGTCAGGGTCTTCTTTAGATGCTACCGTTTCTGTGTAGGCAGCGTAAACACTTTCGCATACAAATCTATACTGACTCTGAAAATAAAAAAATATTATTATACAAAGTATCAAGTAATTGATAATAGAGTGCCTTCTTTAACAAAAATTAAAATAAATACAGCCCGCGATCTCTTAAATTACAGTTCTACACTCCTGGAAACATCTTAGATCTTGACAGCAACACATTAGATTTTAATATACGCGACGAAATTTGACTTGTTCATCAGCGACATTCCATCTTTTCTGTCAAACGGCAGCTGTTGCGTCTAAAAGAAACCACCAGTCTTATTAAACTGAACAATTTAGTTTCGTAAAAAAACAATATTTCATAGTTTATTTATGGACTGGCAAGATACAAGCGTAAACCGAAAAATTATTACAACACAACGAGTACCACCTGCAAAACAGAGCGGTTTACTGCGTGTGTACTGGTTATGAACAAAATCAACTGTATCCCGATGCTGTCGGTCTTAAACTGACAAGCCGCAAGCGTACGGCGACATATACGAACTACGTCGGTTCAGTCGTTGTAAGCCGAGAGTATGACAAAGATGGGGAAATGACCGTGTAGCCTTCGTCATTTTGAACGCAGGGTTGTTCCAGAGCGTACTTTTGTACCGAATTCGGTACACTTTACATGTTGGTACCTCTTTCGAGTTTTTGGCACACTTTCCATCCAAGGGTTTGATTTGTTATGAGGGCTGTTGAAAGTACCGACTTTTTTTTCCAAGTTCATTTTCTTGGTGAAGGTAACGACCTTTTTTTAAGTTCACTTTCCTGGTGAAGATAACGACCATTTTTTAAGTTCACTTTCTTGGTGAAGGTATAACGACTTTTTTTTTCTTAGAACTCTTAAGTTTTTTTTTAAGTTAGTGTCCAGTGAAGTAGCGTCCTTTTTTAGGCGCCGTGATGGTACATTTCTATAAAATTCGGTACAATATTGCCAATCCAGCCGGTACAAAAATTTAAAGCTTTGGAACAACGCTGTTTGAACGTTTCGTTCGTTCTCAATGGATAGATAAAATATCCTTTTTAAATTGAAGGAATCGTATTTAAAATGTGTGTTTTTAATTACTTAAACAAATAAAACTAAACGAGAAAAAAGGACCAAAATTAATTAAAACAACGTTCCCGTGTAATCCGTGTATTCTTTCCATGTGAATAGCTGCTATTTGTGAGGTTATGCGAGAGGTTTTTTCCTAAAATTTAGATTCTGTGTGGTTTTTCTTTATAGAAATTATGAAACTAATAATTGTTTTTAAATAAGTAAAGATAAGAGAGCAGGTGTCTTAAATAAAATTGCATTTTTTTTTAAGAGTTTGAAAGATAATCATTCAAAAGGTTAATGACGTTTGACCTATTTACTTTCCTGTGCTTGTGACGAATTTGAAATTTGTGTGTGATATTACTGTTTGTTGTTTGCAAAACATTCTTCGCCGTCGATTTCTGGAATCATATTTGTTTCACAAATGATGAAAAATTTTCCAAAGAGTTTGCCGTGTAGATATGACAACACCGGCCGAAATGTGTGTGTGTTGATTGTTTACATATTACGCCAGTGCCCCGCATGTGCCTGTCTGATTTCAGATAAGGTGATATAATCCGCTTATTAATTATTAAAAGCGCCTTTTATGGATATTTTTCTTCAAATTATTTTCATCCTTGGATTTGCCGGTTTAAATATAATAAGTCATTTCCATAACACCCTGTATTGTACTTACAGCATTCTGTACCATCATAGCACGTTGCTCTCTCATCGTTTTAACAATTTCCAACGGATATATCGGCTCCTCGGCTTCTATTAAACATAAGGCGGTCTCCATTAGTACTAAAACGCCCGTCCTACCAATTCCCGCACTACAGTGAACAATAACCGCCTTATCGTTCGTACGATACTTTCGCACGTCCTGAGTAAACCGTAGAAACTGTTGTGGCGAATCGGGCACTCCGTGGTCTGGCCAAGCTATATATTGCATGTGTTTGATTTCTCGGGATTGGTTGTTGTTCTAAAATAAAGTGGAGATTAGGACACTTTTTAAGGCGATTGCCGCTGCATGATTGGTAACCTAAAAACGTATTTCGATATTTTTGAAAACTTTTTTGAAATAACTGTTTACGATATCTCGTCATCTAATACCAGTTTTCAATGACATAATAGATTTTTTCAATTTTCCAGCCAAACGAGTCGTCATATGACAAATGTTTCAATTTTTTTTTAGGTTATCAATCATGCAGAGGCAATCGGCGTAAAAATTTTTAAAAAAGTTTCCCAAATGTGGCCAACTTTGTACCGGTCGGTCCATCTCGAGAAGTAATGTTCAAATAGGTAACAAAAATATATTATTACCTTTACATCGATTAGAACAAAATCTCGAAATATAAAACTGCTCGATTCATCGGTTTCTTCTTTGGTACACTTAACAATGGCGTTTTGCATCGTTAGGACTTCCCCGACTCCAGGCCAATACTTATGGCATTTAGCGCGCCCTCTTTCTATCACTGTAGTTAACATTACAATAAGATTAGACTCTTGCTCGAGAACCATTTGCCAGAAGTCTTCTGTTGTCGATTGTAAAGGACCTAAAACATAATGGCGTAACATAAATTTAAAATGACAGAATTTGCGCGGTATAGTAAAGTGTACATTATAGCATTGACATTTAGTGCAATAAATCAACTACCTGATTAACAAACCCCATTGTGTAGGTCCCAATATCTTCAAACCGCAATAAATGGGTGCGGGGTTGGTTTTCAAATATAGCTCGATTTAGTTTTATTTTCAATTAAAGAGAGATTTTAAACCAAATGAAAATAAAGATCAATTATTATAATAATATTGTTTTGAGTCATAATAAACTGGTCGCCAAAAAGAACAGGTTTTTTACCCTCATTTTACATCTCTATCGCTTAAAAGAAGCTCAAGCGATTTGAATAAAATTTTCGGATGATTTAGTGCAAGTTCAGTGCTTTTAGCCAAGGACTGCTTTTCAATATTATACAGTGCTAAAAAAAAAGTGATGTACAAAAAAATTGACTCGCAAATCTATTTTTTTTAGTCATTCAGCAGATGATTACTAATCGCTTACTTATTTATTTTCTTAAAACTATCTCGGTCAGCTTAATTGTTATGCTAACTAGACAACTTGACGATTCTAATAATTATCTGCTAAATGATTGAACAATTTTGCCCAATGGACAATGAATCCTGTGTCGCCGAATTGAGACAAAAAAAAACACGAAGGAACCCCTTTCAATCGGAACGTACGTACATTATACCATGATATGAGTGGAGTACGTAGCCCCAAAACGTCCGTCCGTTGTGCGCTTAATAAATGATAGGTAACTCTAAACGTTCTCCTTATCTGCGCGTTTCACGTAAGACGTTTTTTGATAACCCCCGTATAACCAAGTTTCCCCTTAAGTTTTATTTGAATTTAATTTAATCAGATTATTAAGTAGACGGCTATTTTTGGAAATTTAATTTTGTCCCAATTTTTGAATTCTATCCAGAGGTGAATTCCCCACCCAGGAATTATGTACTTTCTTAATCTTTTTAAATTTTGAAAATGTATGATTGCTGGTCGACACTATCAGTTATGTCGCCAGTCTTGATAATTAATGAAAAAGTCATCGCAACCGAAGACGTTCTTACTTAATTAGCTTTACGGACGCTTATCTTGGTGGTCGATTACGATTTCTCGTTGTTTATTGGTCAGGGATGCCAGGCATAATGCCATTGCCGACTTGACACGCACGTGTCAGTCGGTCTTGGGTGGGCCCGCCACCTTTCCCCGCTAACTGGAAGCTGTCAGCAAGAATTTTGTCTAAGAATGTAAAATGACTGATTTTAATTTGAAGTATAGTTGTTTGAACGTAGGACGAGGCCTAACTTTTTGTTCAAACTATACTTTGTATTTTGGTATTGGCTCGGGCATGTCCAATTGAATATAACAACAATGCAAGTTATTATATTGAACACGGAGGGCTTTTCTTTATTTAATTTTAATGTCTGTTGTCATTGAGGGTAATGAAGGGGTTAGTCTCGCGAACCGGAAACCTCGGGGTTAATTATCTTTATGTACAAGAATAATTTAACCTATACTAACATGTTTTCTCTCATAGAGAATCCAACCATCCTAACATTCATCCTATCACGTACTTGCAACTTAAATTTTGGTATTTATTTATATACATTAGAAAATTATCCTAAGCTAGTATTTCCCCAACTAAAGGGATCTCAACTATCCTGTAATTTTCAAAATATTTAGAAAACGCGGTAGTGAATACTAATACTAACTTAAGATATTTTATTTCACACTTACTACTGATTCCACACTCAGAATGTCACATAACTTTCCTGTAAAAACTTATTTATACTCGCGCCACAAACGAGTCTTCGAAGATCAAAAATTCTCAGGGGAAATCCACAGCTAGTATTCTCGGAATTACTTGACATAAAGACACTCTGAAACCTGTACCCAACTTTTGCGACCCTCGTATTGAAAAAATTGAATCGCGAGCGAGTGCGGCTTCTGTGGACACCAGAAAACCGACTAAAATTACTGCCTCCTGCAGAATTTCTTTATCCGTCTGTTTTAACGTTACATTGCGTCATCCTGACCGATTTAATCTACCGGTAACGCCATGCTCGTTGCGGCTAGAGAGATAAAGAACCAAATACTGCCGACACTGCAAAATTATAAGCGGCCAGTCTGATTTTATATCAAAGACTCACATCCATCAAAAAATATTATTATTTATATTTTAACTGAAAAAATATAATTTTACAACACCTGCACGCGCCAATACATTGGAGGTCAAAGAATATTGATGTTGTGTGTGTGTGTAATCATTTATAATAGATCTATATACATACCTTGGGTAGCAATATACCTATTCTTAATATCACTGTTAGGTACCTCCATATCAACAAAATTAGCATTAATATAATCACCACTGGGTGCATTCTTTAAAACGACCCGTGTTTCATCATCTAAAACAAATAAAAATATTTTCTCGCTTTAATTTTATGTTGACCACAAATCATTATAAAAAAAATAGCTTCCAAGAACAAAAAATGGACTATGCAAAAAGCATTATACAACTACCGCGAAATGCTTAATTTGCAGATTAATTATCGACTTGTTGGGAAATACTGAAACAGTTGACATTCTCAGCTAGGTTGTAAACAACTTTCCAGAAAAACAATCGGATAATTTTGAAAAGTAGTATAATTTTTCTGTCGTTTTATGTTAATTAGGCAAATTCATCGTCTTTGAGTATTCGGAAGGTTTTTATAAAGCCTTTGTGGGGACGCGCATCGATTGTTTGTTTCGCGTAAACGAGACATCAAACCGATCAGCTGAACGAAAACATAAACAGAATGAAAATAAAAAGAAAAAGATATTCTAGCTGTAGAATTTTTTGTGTTTATTTTCGTTATAATAGGCATCATGTAGACATACACAAAGCAGATGGAAATACCGGGCCGTGCTCTTACTATGCATTTTGTTACATTTACTACTTTCACCTTTCATTTTTAGAATATTTTTATTTAGATCAAATCGTAAAGCAAAAAGCAACAGAATAACAATAACCAAAAACTATTATTTTCTACTTTTCCACTCGAATTTCCAATTTTTAACATCAAATTTATACAGGGTGTCCGCTAATTAATGGGACATGGAAAAACCACAGACTCCTTACGTAAAAATATTATACTTAGCTATATCCGAAAGTTGGTATTAACTGAGATACAGGATGTTAAAGTTAAAACTTCATTTTTGTTTTTCTCTAATAACTTTAGAAACCAACGGTTTTTTACAACATTTGGCAATTATGATTTTTTTAGGACGAGAAACTGATTTTTTGGTGAAATTTTAATGTACAATGTACGGCATTTTTTGCACATTTATTAGGTCATAACTTTTTTGCGCCTCAGTGTATTTAAGTTTTTAATGAAAATAATACTTTTCTCATATTTATTACGTAAAAAAGGTATACTAATTTTAGGTCGCCCAGAGTTACCGTTTCGGAGATATTTGCATTTAAATTGTTTAGTGCACCCTGCCCAATTACTGTTAATTTGCAAACAAAATTTTTTTCTCAAAGTAACCTATGAGAAAACAAATGAAATTTAGAGATGCAGTTGCTATGGAACAGAAAATGTTTAATTTTTGAGTTTATCGTAAGTTTGTGTTTTCATTGCTGTTGGTTTCTTTCGACACGATATTTTCAAGGGTAAAAGTTATTTTAATTAATGTAAATTATAGAACAATCCAATTGTTGTATTTATTATTCCCAATTGCCATTACTAGAACAAAAAATTATCATGTAAAAGTTAATTGGTAAGAAGTAACAAAATATTATTTGCTTGCCTGAGCTAACGCACTAAACAAATTAAATGTAAATATCTCCGAAACGGTAACTCTGGGCGACCTGAAATTAGTAAACCTTTTTTACGTAATAAATATGAGAAAAGTATTATTTTCGTTAAAAACTTAAATACAACGAGGCACAAAAAAGTTATGACCTAATAAATGTGCAAAAATGCCGCAGACAGCGCTCCCTACATTGTACATTAAAATTTCACCAAAAAATCAGTTTCTCGTCCTAAAAAAATATATAGAAAGATATTAGAGAAAAACAAAAATGAAGTTTAAACTTTAACACCCTGTATCTCAGTTAATATCAACTTTCGGATATAGCTAAGTATAATTAAATCCTAATATTTTTACGTAAGGAGTCTGTGGGTTTTCCATGTCTCATTAATTAGCGGTATAATAAAGTTGAGGTTATGTAGTATTTTTGACACTTTCAGCCAATTAAAACAATAATTACATTTCCTACATTTACTACGTTTGGGACGTAGCAAATGTGACAATGTAGTAAATCCAATTGTTCTGTGACATTAACAACCCTGGTCATAACCAGTAATATCAAGGATCTAATATTTTTAATGTATTTTTGATTCATCATTTAATGAAAAAGAATAAAACAGAGGACGTGTTTCTTTAGAAACGAAATACAATTCCAGTGTATTAGACGCAAATGGCAGAATTAAAATATTGACATGCCATTACATTACATTTATATTTTGTGTTTCGTGTGGTTCACAATTGTATTTTGCTTGAATAACCTATAACAAATAGTGCTGGGTTTGTTCGCCCAACCAACCCCCCCCCCCCCCTGTTAAAACCTTGATTTAACTTTACAAACCTGTCTTGAACGACAGCATTTATTAAATTTTAAATGTTATCTTAAGTTGAAAGCAGTCACTGTCACTCCTGCGCTCATTCGTTAAACAGAGCCTACCTTATGTGACTTGTAAGAAAACTGTTTTAAATTATACTTACAAGGAGAAATATCCCTATATCGATTTTTGTTTACATTGGCAGGTTTTGTCGCTTCGTTGCAAGTGAGATCGGGATGCTTCCTATAAAGCGTTTCATACCTGGCGATTAAAGCACCACTAGCCAGACCATCGGCAAGTAAATACATGCTCTGTTCCAGCAGATTTCCTAAAATAAGTTGTTACTATTAAGCAACGAATACCACCTGTACAAGGCACAAATAAACAAAGTTTCATGAAATAACATTTTTTTTAATCATGGCGTTGCTTCGTCTAAGAAGAGCGCCCATTGCTCTACTGATTCCTTCATAATTTTCTTTCTTTAATATCGGCAGCAGTATTTCTAATACATCGAATTACTGGATTCGGAGTAACGAGTTTTAAAAAAGAAAATCGGATAAGGAAGTATGATTTTTCTTACATTAATTTCTCGTAAACAATACGGTCCTAGAGTTTGGTCCGTTTCTCCCGACACCCTGTATCATTACAGTGAAATCTCTCGTAACGGACACCTCTAATAAGCGGACATCCCTATTAAGCGGACAGTCCGGAACTAAGTATATGAAATTCCATGAAAATCAACCTCTCTCGGACCGGCTGTTTTCAAACAAAGAGTGAGAAAACTTTAAACGGACGAAAATATTTTTAAAGTATTTGGGAGACGAAAAAGTACGGTGCAAAAACTCTCTGAAGACAGACCGGCAACCAATCGCGTATGCGCGGCCGCGCGAAAGAACTTCGCCGAATGAAAGTATGTGTGATTCCCCGACAGCAGTCCGCCGTTTATTTGTGAGTTGTAAGGTTAAAATCGTAAACAATGGCACAAAAATGTCGCGTTTTGAGTCTGAAAGAGCATTTAAAGCTGAATATTCACCTCGTCTAAATACCCAGTTACAACCCGTAACCTAGATATAAGGTGTTTTAATTGCTACACTTTATATGGAAAAATACTCCTCAAGAAACAATTCAGAACTGCATTGAAAGCATGTCACGTCGCATGGTAGAAGTGATAAGAATACGAGGTGACCATAAACGCTATTAATTTGTGGATATTTTTGCATGCTACTCGATAAAATAATGTAATGTTGGAATAAAATTGAAAAACTGCAATACTTTTTTTGATAATTTGTATCTTCTTTTAAAAAACATATAATGACGTGAACCAAAAAGCATTGTGTTTATAAAAGGTGGCACTTCACACCAAAATTTAATCGCTCAATTTTTCCACAGGTCGTTAAGAAATTAAGTGAAATTAAGTAACTTTTGTTTCAACCCGTATAATGATCAAGACATCGGTATTTTTCGAAAACTAAAATTCAGGTTATCATTTCAAGACACAAGTCTACACTTTTCACCACCAACAAGTTACAGGACGATAAACTTGACTAACATTATCTTTGTCCGGAATTTATTGTTGGGGAGTGTATTTACCTGAAGGTATTCCGACATCGTTGGCAGGAACATATTGGTATGGAGGTTCTTCGTACTCCTCTATTCCCTGATAAAGAACGTTCGGCCTTACCGTCAGCACCAACTTACCTAAATAGATATAAACTCTTTTTAATAAAGCATAGGAAGAAGCAGCAATTAGCAGATACTTGAAAATTTTACCCATACTTCAATAAGGTGCAAATAATGATTTAATCTTTTATGAATAAAACTGTTTGTATTTAAATTTGTAGTACAACAAACTGATTAAACGCGATAAGATAATACAAATGTATTAAAGTTAAAGATAAGCTTTAGAAATCTTTTTTTTACGCAGCCCTCACACGTATACACATATTGTCAATATTTTGATGTATGTAGATCTCACATGGCCAATCTAGTCATTAATATTCAGTAGCTACGAAATTTCGAATGTGATACGTGCCAAAACAAAAAAATTGTATAGCTATAATTTTATAAAATTTATCTGTGAGAAATAAGTAAGAAAAAGACGCTGGCAAAAAAAAATGATGTGAGTTCCATCGCGTTCACGCTTATACTGGTGAAATATTGTCAATATCGCCTTCGCAAGGTCAATACTTCTTCAATATAGTCGCCCCACAATATTGAAGAAATATTTGCGATCCACCAAAAATACATCGATATATTGACAATACTTAATATTTTAATTTATTTTAATATTAAGTAGATACCGGATTTTAAGTATTATGCTTGCTTATTGGTGAATTTTATAACCATGAAATTATTTAATTTCTACACGAATTAAGCAAAACTAGTAAAGGGTTTTCCAATAAGAACGATATGATTTTAAAACGATATGGTAACCATGGTAATAAAGTTATACCTGTCATTAGTTGTCATTTACGTTCAGTATACTCTTAACAATTTATTATTTTATTAATTTTACGAAAATAGACGTTCTTTTGTGAGCACTTTGGTCCAAATAATCGCCCTTCTTTGCTTGCCATTCGTCGCATCGTTGAGAAATTTGAAAATAATTTTACTCTTGCTCTCTTGCACGACGTAAAAACCCCAGCAAGACGTCGAAATGCCAGAACTGTCGAAAATGTTGCTGCTATAAGAGAAAGTGTTGCAGGGGATCCAAATTAGTCAATTCCTTGTCGTGCTCAACATTTAGGGCTTAAAAACACGACAACTTGGCGGATTTTCCATAAAGATTTGAAATTACACACGTATAAAATTGTTTGACTTAGGCGCCGAGAATTTGCTGCTTGGAGTTTAGAAAAACTTGATGCACTTGATTTGGAGGATATGTGGTTCCAGGAACTCGGAACAGGAATTCGCTCCTGTACAAGAAATCAAGGTGGACATTTAAACGATGTGTTATTCAAAAGATAAATGTTATCAACTGTACTTTAATATAATATAAAAAGTTTGATTGTATCTGAAATAATTTTAATTTTATTTCATTTTAAAATCATATCGTTCTTATTGGAAAACCCTTTACAGTGAGTTGTTTTTTTTTGCTTTTTTGAGATTTCATGCTTTTTTTCTCCCCTCGTGCTTATTAATAATATATATCATTTTAAAAATAATACAAAACATTATACGGGAAAAAAAGATCATATTATATCCGGCAACTGGACAAAGCGTTCCGTGATTCTCCGCAGAATCCGAATACTCGTAGGTAATTCCCCGGGTTTTCGTCTTGAGCTATGCCATGCCTATAATGTTTAGTTAGTTGTGAGGTGTTCTGTTATCGATTGTTGCATTACCCGTTGGCAATAAATTAATAAAATATGACAAAAAAATATTTATAAAAGCTCCATCTACCCCCAGAACCTATTTTAAGACGAGTAACTTGGCTTAATGCTGCCATGTACTATGCCGATAAATTTAGAAGCTTCATACAATTTGAATGTACAGTAAGCAAATCAATTGAAGAATGTCAGGAGATTTTAGAAATGTACGACTTGCACACAATTTGACTTTCATTAAAAGATATTTTTAATTTTAAATAAATCAGAGTATTCAATGTTTAGAAAAACAGCAGCAACCGTAGAAATCCGTTATTAAAAATTTTGAAGCTGCAACAAATAGTATTCCAGGATCTATTGGTCAAACAATAATAGAAAAATTCAGTTCAGACTATCTCAAAGATAAAGGATTCCGAACATTGTAAAAAACATCTATTTTGAGTGGTGGGCAAGATTCCGATTTGGAAATAGATCCAGGAATTATACCGAAATTGAAATATGCATCAATAACCAGTGTAGATAGCGCGTAGTTTTTCTAGGGACAAAAATATACAGACCGAAGATATAATTTTACCACGGATAATTTCGAGAAAGATTTAGTTATAGTATAACTGTTATATATTCTTTTAAGCATTAATTAAATTATTATCATTACAACTTATTCTAATTTTTTTTCTCATTGGCTTATAAATTTCATTTTTATTTAATTTGCATATTTGATGCTTTTTTGATAAATATTTTTGTGTTTTTCTAAGCACCTTTTTTTGCGATTGGTTATCCGGTGGTCTCTATTAATAAGGATGGAACTATAAATTGATATTTTGATTTACTTACCGGACTCGGTAGCCCGAGCGTCCTGTACCAAGGCAACTACATCAGGTTGGAGGGCTTGGGTAACATCGTGCCCATTTATTTGTAATATTTGATCACCTTCTGATAGTCTTGGATTACATTTATCTGCTGGAGTATTCGGAGCCACTCTAGACACTAATATTGGCACAGTTACTTCGGTTCCACCTGAAATTTTTTACTATTTAACAAAAAATGTATATCAATAATCAAATAATCTCTTAGGTAGGACACAAATCAACATTTCAAGAGATTCAGAAGGTAGAGTAAATTTGTTTATATGAAAATTTACAATTTTCTCTCGTTTCCAACTATAACGAAGACTTTTTAAAAGGAAGACACAACTTTTTATTAAAAGATAATGTATTGATAAAGAAATTATCAAGCGGATCCCTTCGAGTTCGACCTCTTCCTATTCAAAAGAAAAATACCTTAACTGAACTCAGCACTCAACTGGATTAGAGGTGGAGAACTATCGATAGCGACTATAGATAATGATGATCGATACTATCGCTATCGAATTATCGATAATATTTATCGTGCTATCTACTAATTACTTCTAATATAATTGGTGATTGTCTCATATACGGTTTTCTGTCAATTTTGTGAATTTTAAAAACTGTTTTTACTAACCTGTTACGATGTTAATTATGAACATAAACAAAGTGGACCAAATTGAAAATAACGTTTCTTTAATTTATCATTAAATAACAAACATTTTTGACCTGTGGAGTGAATTAGGGTACTCGGACTGGGTGGAGTATAAGACAAAGTTAGCAACTATAACAAAGAAGATACAGTGCAACCTCGATAATCCGAACTAATTAAAACCGCGGTCATCCGATTAGTAAATAATCCGGATTATTGAAGCAAGACAGTAACAACAAAACATTTAATACAAAACAACTAGAAAATAATACATAAAGAAAAATTATATAAAACAGAAGCATACTTATTAAATTTTATATTATTTTGTAATTTTTGTTTGCGTGAATTACCGAGTACTATCAAATCCTGATCATAAAGTACACAATGCAGTTGAAATGTTTGGCCGGATTATCGAAGAATCCGGTGTAACGAAGGTTCGGATTATCGAGGTTACACTGTAGTAACCGTGCTCGTTTCTACTTGAAATTTCCTTGTTTTAAACTTTTTTTTACAGCAAAAACGTAAAATTAAAATTTAATAACCTCAATTTAAGAACGCGACGATAAGCAAAACGTCAAATTGTTGAAGAAAACATCGGTGTAACTTGGCGACACTGAGTAAAAAATAACAAGGTGGATAGACAATCAAAATTTTTAAGAATTGTAATAAAAGGTTGGCTCTATATTATGGTTCCCTAGGGCAATTTTTTTTTTAAAACAATAGTATTAAAAAAAGCAAGTAATTAGATAAAAACAGTTTTTAATTGAAGAAAACCGTATATGAAACAATATAATTAATTCAATGTGACGAACTTTTTTTTCTTAGATGTCGATTGTAATTTTTCCATGCCCTAGATCTGGTGGAGGCCACAAACGAAAGTAATGGTTTAAAGTTTCTTGATGTTTGTACATTTGTAGGAATATCGACAGTTTAGCAATCTTACGATCGATATATCGAACTTGGGTACTATGGATAGTTATCCACCTCTACACTGAATCAAATCAACTGTAACCAGTGTTGCCAACCTTGCCATGAATAATGTCCCAAGTGCGAGGACGAAATGTCCCATATTTTTCAAAAAACTCCCACCACAAAACTGTAGGCGGTCTGCCTACACTTAAAAAAATATAATTTTTTAGGCAAAATACTAAAGAAAAAAAAATTAAATACGATTAGAAACAAGAAATAATGAGTGCAAAATTTATATAGGAAACGTTAATCTGCGTGGTACATATAACTAAAAAAAGGTATTTCTGAGGTTTTTAAATGTCCCACGAATTGACCTAAATATCCCTTTGTCCCATAGAGACCTGAAAAATCCCACGAAATAGGATATATCCCACGGAATCAATGGGTTGGCAACACTAAGCAACTGTGGCAACTGATATGCCTTATCCTTATCGTAATAGCCAAGCTCGCATTTATTTTATCTAACACTATTTATATTTCATAAGGCGATAAGGGTGTTGCGTTTCACAACATACTGCATAATCCGACAAAAAAATCCGATAAAATTTTTTATTTCGTATCGCAATGAGCTTTCAATGAAACCGGTTTTTTTTAAAGGTTGTCCATTTACAGTGTTGGTAGGTAATTAGAGTGTAACTACACGATTAGTCTACATTTTCATTGCTTGGCGTGTAATTTTCGTGCATTCACAAAGCGTGTATTGGATATGCAATTTGAAATATTTAACTCTTTATTCTCCATTATATTTAAATTATAGCTTTTTTTTAGTATTTGCCAAAAAAATCTTAATCGCCGCTTCTTGCTTTCACAAAAAATCGTGTGCAACAACCGTGTATTTATGTTACGAAAACAGTGTAAAAGTGGGCGATTTGTCCACTTAATCGTGTAATTTTACAAATTCAAGCTGTAAATAGTAACGGTATAGGTAGTAACTTATTTATTGGTACTTCTTGAACCGAATATTCGTAAAGGGGTGAAGTCTAACAGACATTCACTGCACACCTACACTCTGGAACCTTTATATTTGTAAAGGGAAGAAGTCTAACAGACATTCACTGCACACCTACACTCTTGAACTTTATATTTGTAAAGGGAAGAAGTCTAACAGGCATTCACTGCACACCTACACTCTTGAACTTTATATTTGTAAAGGGAAGAAGTCTAACAGACATTCACTGCACACCTACACTCTTGAACTTTATATTTGTAAAGGGAAGAAGTCTAACAGACATTCACTGCACACCTACACTCTTAAACTTTATATTTGTAAAGGGAAGAAGTCTAACAGACATTCACTGCACACCTACACTCTTGAACTTTATATTTGTAAAGGGAAGAAGTCTAACAGACATTCACTGCACACCTACACTCTTGAACTTTATATTTGTAAAGGGAAGAAGTCTAACAGACATTCACTGCACACCTACACTCTGAAACCTTTATATTTGTAAAGGGAATAAGTCTAACAGACATTCACTGCACACCTACACTCTGGAACCTTTATATTTGTAAAGGGAAGAAGTCTAACAGACATTCACTGCACACCTACACTCTTGAACTTTATACTTGTAAAGGGGTGAAGTCTAACAGACATTCACTGCACACCTAAACTCGAACTTTATACTTAAGGAAGAATCACTGTATCCTCCACGAGTGCTGAAGCTGAACGACCGTTAAGTGCGCGGGCCGGTAAATGAAGTTTTTACACTCACTCAAACTTTGTTGTATCGAAAGGCAGTAACCGTTACTTATTATCGGAGGACCCTGACGCACTGTGCTTTCTTAAAGGCTTCTTCAAAATTGCCCGTGCGAAATTTGGAAATGATTTAATTGGATGTTGAATGCCCACTCGGTCAAATGTCTGTTTGTTTGAACCAATCTGTTCGCTATGATGGACCGATTAATGCGGGTGAAAGTGGAGAGTCGCGACAACTTCCTAGAACTGGTGCCCCTATTTGGCCACGTTTTGCATTTGAAAAGAGTAGTACAGACCCGCCAAAATCATTAGGTTGTTAAGCAATAACAGATTTTAGGAATAAAAATATCAAATATGAACGTTTATATACTTTGAGGATAACAAACATGTCTAATGTCCCGTCGGTAAGGACAAACATTTCATTTCTAAGAGCTTGATTATAAACGCTCGATATAAACGTGAAATTATTTTTCTAAATGAAAAGTGGATCTATTCCAAGGATAACAAAATAGTATTTTAAAATTTAATTTTTGATTTTAGTACAATAAAGAGGCTTTTTACATCTACGACCTTTGTCTTATTTGATCTACATAATCTCTAGCGAACTTTATGACACGCCAGTGACAGTAAAATTACCTTTAACATTAAATCCATATTTTCCATCTTCGTCTGGATACAAAATTACCGTGACCACATTCTCTTCTATAATTTGTGAAGTGGGCGAATGACTAACACTGTAAGGAGGTGTGTCATATACACCGTTTGATAAAGGTGAAGGTATTTCTTCGTCGGCGTAACTCATTACTCTCCCAGCGATTCCCGGAGAGAATGGTCCCTCCAATGTTCTTTCCAAAAATCCTCCATCGCTAAAAAAAAATAAACAATGTGTAACTTGTAAAAGAGGATAGCCTGGCATTAAATTACGCAGGGAAGGATGAATATTGGACCAGGTAAGCCTATACTTTTTGGGGTTACATAATAAATACTTTTTGAGAAAGAAGAAACATTGAAGACACAAAAATAAAAATGTTTCCTGTAATAAGAGTTACTTTATGATCTGCGAAATTCATTTCGGGAGCAAATTTTAAAAATGTCGTACCTTAGCGACAGTATTTAATAAATCTGCTTCTCTTAGTGAACCATAATAAAATAAAATAAGCAAATGATTGTAGAGGTGAGACGGTATTAGCGTACCGCTATATTGTTGCGATATTTTTCCATGCCGTCTCGGCACGCAGGTTCGAAGTAGTGGGTATTTTCCTCGATGGTAAACACGATTCCGCACCGCGCGTTGCCCCGGATCGAATCATATCGTGGATCAGGCAATACCGTCGAACCGCGCTAAGCATTTTCGAAGCAGTGGGTACCTTTCTAAGGGTATTTCTTAGAGGGTATTTGCTTCGACGGTATACACGACTGTGACTGTCGTGGATTAAGAAGCCATACTGGTATCTGTGCTCTGCGCCGTCAGGTAGCGAGCTTTGTCGTGGTATTATAATTGTTCGTTATTTATCAGACTATACAGTTAAGTAAAAAATAATATTACTTTTCTTTTGTATCATAGTTAAGGATTTTAATTTTAAAGTTTCTATGAACAAATTATAACAAAACAACATTTTCGTACTGCAAGGGTAAAAATTACATAGTTTAATCTCGATTTTTTAAACTTTTTCTAATCACGATAAATAAGATGATAAAATCTATTTACATATAAAGAACTAAACGAAACTTTAAAAAGAACAATATTTTGCGGTCTTTTACAGAACTAAGCCTTGTTCTCCTACCGTTGGACTTCATAATCGCTCTTGATAGGGAGGCCCTATTAGGTCGAAAATTACTTAGACTGGATACTTACATGAGGCGATAAATGGCGCTATATCCGAAATCACGGAGAAATTTGACAGTTAACGGTATCTAGTAGCGGTATTTTTGTGCAACGCGATGGTATGTACCGCGACAAGCGATTGATGGTATATCCCATCTGAAATGATAGTGTTGTAGTTCTTTTTTATTTTTAAGTATAATACAGGGTGCTCCGATAATGCATTAGGTTACTTGGAGAGGTGATTCTACATGTTAAAATAAAGATAATGTCATATAAAAAAGTCCAAAACTCAACACTTTTCGAGTTACAGTTTGTCAAAGTTAATTTTTTTCTCTTATTTTTAACATCTTGCGGTTAGTTTTTAAACTATCAAGTTGATATTTGGCCCAGAAACTACGCTTTCTATCATTCTTCTATAAAAATGTTTCTCTACTGTGCCACCAGAGACCACCTGAAATTCAATGATAGTTATTGGAAAGAAGGACATATAATTTTAAAGACAAAAAAATACCTAATAAAAAAGGTAATCTTTATTCGAGTCACTAAACAACGCCGTTTAAGCGTAAAACTTATTTAAAATTTTTTTGTTAGCAGTAAAATCAGTTTTTCAAATGAAAGCAAAGAAAAATTATCGAGTTTTCTACTTTTTGTCATATGACTTACATACTCCCTTTATTTTATCATGTAGAATTACCCCTCCAGGTATCCTGATGCATTATCTCAACACCCTGTATATACATACCATTATGTACCAACCAATATGCCAGGCAAACGACCGCTTCGTAGAATAGCCCGAGATATCCGGTTTTGTACTTCGCGAGAAATTGATTGTGATGGATTTTGGATTATCTCACACACTCTGATGAACGCCATCGATGGTTTCAATGGAACGGGCAGTACGTCGCCGAACGAGAACTGGCTGATCACTAACTGAGTTGAATCGGTATTTTCAAATCTCGTTATTAAGCCGAATTGTTCTATGATAATGTTATCGCAATCAAGTTGACCACAATGCACAGTTAAAAACATTCTTATTGGATGACCCTTTACAAATAGAGCTAAAAATAATTTAATAGAGATAATTTTATTCTTTATTTATTATTATAAATGCAATGTTTTGTTTGCTCCAAGATATTTCATGGTTTTATCGTTCTTTTTCAACATGAACTTTGACATATTAATACTTCATTATCGAAATAATGCCTAAGGTTATCGATATCTGTAAAAAGTATTCGATACTAAAACCATCAAGTTGTGTAAGTTACGTAATTATGTAAAGTACGTCTAACGATGCCTTTTTAAGAAGACACAACTTTATAATAAAATACAGGGTCTTATGGAAATGACGTATTATATTTAAATGGGTGACTCCTGGGGTGTCCTAGAGAAGCGCTACATATTTTTTTTTTCAAATCGAACGTTTAAAAAGTGGGGTAATTCACCCATATACCCACAGGTCACTCCTCGGCACAATCATATTACACTGAGCAGCTGTGTAATAAACAGATGTTCTGGCGCAATGTTGCCAAACTGTTAGTGTAAAACTTTAGATTCTTATAAAAATAAATATTTAGCTACCTCCAAATAGAAGTGAATCCAGGTGCCAGTACACTAGCAAGTAATCCAGGGCACATACATCTTCAGTTTTTTTGGTTTTAGTGGGTAAAGCTTATACCCCACTACAACCCCTTCGGCGTTTTTCTTCCAATCTCAGAACATGACCCTGTATATCGTCAGAGACACAGAACACATAGTGAAACACTGAACAAATTACCATAAATCACTTAAAGAAACACACAAATTAGTTTTTTGAAGATAGGCCCTTGTCACACAAAATCGCTACACACTAATGCATTCTTTAACAAACACACAAATAGGAGATAGGACACAAATTGGCCCTTTATAAACTAAAACGTTCAGCAATTATTTTATCTGCTGCATCCAATATCTTATATCGCAACTGATCCATATCTTCGACTTTATAAACTATTTCTTTATTCATCATACCCCATAGAAAAAAATTGCATGTTGCAAGATCCGGTGATCTTGCGATTTCCAGTCTCTTAATAAAGGAACATTTTCTAATATGCCTTCGACTTGATTTTTCTGTATGTACTAAACATTTTCACACTTATTCGCACTGTTACAGTTGATTAAATATCCCGAAAAAACTTTCGCGCGAAGCCGCAGAGGAATACCTTGTTGTCAAGCAAATGTCAACTTCTAACCTTCTGTCGATTTATACTAGAGATGGCTAATCTTTGATTTTAAAATCCCGTTGTGAAACGGTCGATTTAATTTTTTAAGCTTTTCGAATGAAATAGAGCACCAGAGCAGCGATTAACAAGTTTTTTAATCTTTATTGGTATCTACAGCAGTGAAGGAAAACAATAAATAAGTGCTGTAGATTATTATAATTATTTATATCAACCTTTTTTTGTGAATGCGCTGAAATTACCGGAAAACATGCATTGCATTAGTACATCTTTACTTTTTGACAGCTCGTGTTTTAAATGTTTCAGTTCAGATGTCATTTTTAATTCGAAGAAATGTTATTTACATTTTACAATGTGTTTTTAATTAAAAAAAAAAGTTCATACAAATCTAGGCAAGACCAGCCAATGTTAATAAAAACGATGTCTCCAAGTGTATTTTGTGTGTGTTTTGGCCAGTGTTCATGTGAAGTTTTGCGATTATGATTATGGGTTATGTGATGTGCGGGTTTCTTTACTCAAACGCTGTATAAGTTTTTATAGAAATTGACATTAAATTTTAAATAAGACCGACAAGGTAAGTGTATGCGTGTGGCCTAAATAAAATTACATTAAAAAATCCCTAAAAGTCAAAAGGTCATTGACATTTGACCTAGTTACGTAGTTGCGTATTTCAAACTTAAAGAGGGTAAGGTGTAATTCTGACAACACCGGTGAGAATTCGTATGTGTCGCAGTGCCGCACAAAAGTTTTCCTGGTTTGACGTCAGGTCATTTTTACCGCTGAATGAATTGAAAGCGCCATTTAAGGATATTTTTCTTCAATTTGTATTCATCTCAGGAATTGCCGGTTTAAATATAATACGTCATTTCCATAAAACCCCGTATTAAAATATAATGTATTAAATTATGTAGAATAGATAATGCGCCGTTCTCACCAGGTGATTCTTATCACTTAACTTAATATCGTTTCCGAAATCCTAAAACATTGGGTAAAGAACAATTTTCTGTGTTGTCATCCAATAAAAACTCTTTTTGAATCATTTTTAAACCGGAACAATAAGAGCATAAGTAAAAATATAAGAAGGTCCTGCTCGTTAAAATATAATAATGATCAAAAGCAACGAGAGTTTTGGAATTGGTTTTAGATGAAATGAGCATAAATAATCTCGCTTACTCGTCAGATATGCGAGACTCCTCGGTCCAAGCCTTTTTGGGCTCTTTGGTACCAGTTGTGGTGACCTTATGAGTATCATAAGGGCGAGACGGCCTAGGAGGAGCGACCAAACTTTTTCCCTTATCTTCTAAAGGAGGTGGAGACAGCTGCGATTTATCCCTAACCTGAAACAATATTAGTATAATCAACATCGATATCCAACTAGTTCTATTTCGACATACGACATACATAAAATTCTTTTGTATCGTATTTTAGATAACATCGGATCTATCGTAATTTGCCATACTAAAGATCCACCTACACGATTTCTTGAAAATTTTTACGAATAATATTGTTACTTATGATCTATCCTAACATTAATTATGAGTAGAAGCATTTTAGAAAATAGATTTTAAAGTGGAAAACAAAGGTATGAAGATAAGACGCTGAACTTAGATGTATATTTTATTGAATAATTTACTGAACACATCACATATGTTGAACATTATAAAATATTTATGTTGGGTTGCAGATGGATAGAGTACAGTGAAACCTCTCTTAGGCGGACACCTACGGGACTGTCTAAATGTGGCCGCCTAATAGAGGTGTCCCATGGGAAATTTGTTATTAGGTAATATGTAAATGCAAAATTATTACTATGTATATGTATGTACAAATAAACATAACAAAAATACACTAGTTTTAGTTAGGATGTAGTACTAAAAAAATCTAATAACGTAAAAGTTCCACAACATCAATTTTCTCTTTCACACTCAAAACGCGACGTTTTTCTGCCATTGTTTACGATTTTAACCTTATAACTCACAAATAAACGGCGGACTGCTTTCGGGGATCACACATACTTTCATTCAGCGAAGTCCTTTCGCGCTGCCACGCATATGCGATTGGTTGCCGGTCTGTCTTCACAGAGTTTTTGCACCGTACTTATTCTTCTCCAAAATACTTTTAAAATTTTTTTTGTCGGATTAAAGGAGAAAGTTTTCGCACTCTTGGTATGAAAACAGCCTGTCCGCGAGCTCTATCAAGCTAGCGGGCACTCTGTAACAGCACCACAAAAGACCCGGTGTGTCTTTTGTAGCTCCTTTGTAGCTTTTTTGTTACGCCGGTCGCGCATATGTAGCTTAAGCCATGTCTTTTGTGGTGCCGCTACGAGTGCTCGCGATATTTCGCGAATGAGACAGATCTGAAGATACGCACCCCGGGGGCGTTGTCGACCAAGCCACAAGGATGCAACCTACGTAACAAAAAAGCTACAAAAATGTTACAAAAAACTAGCCTGGTCCGAGGTTGTGCCGCTACAACTGAAGTTTAAGGTAGCGGATCCGCGTTTTTCTCGAAACTGGCAAGGGCTACAAAAATGGGACCAAAGTAACAAAAAAGCTACAAAAAAATTAAGGAAAACCAGTTGGATCTGAACCTGTGCCGCTACCATGGAGGTTCAAGCTAGCGGATCCGCGGTTTTCTCGGACCCGGCTCAAGCTACATATGCGCGACCGGCGTAACAAGAAAGGTACAAAGGAGCTACAAAAGATCCACCGGGTCTTTTGTGGTGCCGCTACAGAGTGCCCGCTAGTTTGATAGAGCTCTGCCCGCGTCCGCCCAAAGAAGAATCCGCCCAAGAGAGGTTGATTTTCATGGAATTTCATATACTATGAAAAAATGTCCATATACTATGAAAAAATGTCCATATACTATGAAAAAATGTCCGCTTAATAGAGATGCCCGCTTATCAGAGGTGTCCGTTGCGAGAGATTTCATTGTATTTATAATTTTTTTCCTACTTTCAAAATTGTTGCAAATCTTAAAGTTCATCGGGCTCTCGCTTAAAAGTTACCTGCCGTTTAAACTCTAACTATTATTATAGGCAGTTTAATATGCATATTTTATTTCGTTCATAGCACTGCAGTTAAAGTCAAATTCACAAAATAAGCTAATAGTAGAATAACAGGATACATAAAAGTAAGGGTTAAAATATTGTAACTATTGGAGCGAAGGCTCTAAACGGAACACTATAGACGTTATAAGGAAGCAAACGGAAGGAGCGTAACCGGAGGAAATCACCATTGCACAACAAATTTCAATTCCAGTTTGCAATATCCTAAGACTATGTCGATGTAAGATATTCAAATAAATCGATGTTGGCTATTTTGACGATTGAACAATCCCGGAATTCCAAATTATTGAAAATTTATTCTAACAAGACATTTCATATGTCCGAACATCGACCTAAGTCATTTTCAAAAATGTATGTATGATCATCACTTTAATCCTGTTTAAACTACTAAATATATAAATATACTTACTAATTGTTTACTTGGCGATCTAACAAACTTTCTTTCCAAATTTCCTCTGCGTTTGACTTCGGACACAGTTTGGAACTCCGTCCGGCCGGAATATGTAAATTTCGAACCGAGCGACAGGAACTTTCTTTTTATTTTTGGCGAATGCAGTCTAAAGAAAGTATGGTGCTCTACGCACGCCTTCCACAACGTCTTTGATGATCTATAGCTTTCCATATTAAAGCCAAGTAACGTATCATAGTCTTCAGACTAAAAGCAAATTTACTAATATAACCGGATAACAATATACTTCCCATTTTCGCGAATATTGTACTCTCTATTGACAGGTCGACAATTATTATGATAATACAGTAGTCTCGATAATTTAGTGAACATACTGTATAGCGAATAATCCAGCGCAGATAGAAAGCTACATTGAACTCTTAATAGTGAACAAACTATGCCTCGATAGAATGAACAATACGCATACAAGAAAGTATACGTCTTATTTAGGGTTGTTAGCCGGACATATCCTCCTGTTTTGGGAATTTGGGGGCGATCTCGGTCCAGCTTTTTCTTTCCGTCCGGCTTTTTCTAGAAACCGGTCGACCATAAAAATTTACCACGCGAAATCGCCTGTTATTTTTAATTTTTTTAATCGTAGTACCTAATGCCCAATCGTGATTAGTAGAGTAATATTTATTTTTGGGGGTAATAAATGCGTTATTTTCATCGGTTTTTGTCGTTTTACTAATAATCAGTATTTATTTTTGCGTTTTATTGAGTTAAACTGATTGGACTGACAATCGTAAAATTTTAAAACACAAAAATTTTATTTTTATTTTAATATTTGTTTACTTAATGCATTTTTGAAAAATGTCTGGTTTTCTTTTTGTAAATCTAGCAATTTTTATAAATTTTTTAATAAATAATCTACAGCTGCAATCATACTAAAGACAACAACGAAAAAAACAGGGCAACATTTCTAAAAAATTCGCGGCACATGTTTTTTTAACACCCTATACAATGAATAATGTAAAATAAGCTATACCGAATGATCAAGGTATGTATGTAAAACCGTTAACCAGAGACTGGAATTCTTTATAAACGTTAAATATCCAGGTAAATGACCAATTGGAATTTTTAATAAATAATATACAGGCGCAATCATACTAAACACAACAAGGAAAAAAAACAGGGCAATCATTTCTGAAAAAAATCGATATATTATCAGTCTAAATTAGCAATAAATGATAATGACGCTTACATTGCGCTAACTAAATAATTTTATTGATCGCACCTGCAGAATTATACCGTTGATTCGTACTGCCATAAATAAACTACCTGATTAAACCCTATTGTATACGCCTGAACCTCTTCAAAGCTCAATAAATGGGATCAGGGCCGGCTTGAAAATGTATACCACCATTACCACCCCACATGATTTATTTTTATAATTTAAAATAAATAGATAGGTAATTTTAGTTTTAGGTACCTATAATGTAAAATAATAATAACAATTAATGCGAATTGAAAATAATATAATTTAAAAGTATAACTATTAGGATAACAAGTACAATAAAAATTATTAAATTCTAAGAAACTATTGATAATTTATTCAAAATTTAACTTTGTATCACTATCACTATCTTCATCTAAGCCTAAACTTATAATAAAATTAAGGGTTGAACATTTGTAATCATACAATTGTAAAAATTTTCCACCTTAAGTACATGCTGTACACAGTTTTTCCAGCTGTCTGCAGAAATTTTTCTTACTTCGTTTTTAATTAATTCTACTACAGATGCATTTAATGTAGGAGAAATATTATTTCTCCTAATATTGGATTTTATTTGGTGCCATATTAGCTCAATAAGATTGAATATACAATAGTACGGAGGAAGACGCAACACTGTATGTCCATTTTCTGCTGCAAGTTTGTCACACTCGTATTCCTTATTTATTTTAAAAGCTTTTAATACTTCTAACAGTTCTCGTTTTTTGCAAGTTTCTTCAAAATATAAATCATTTTCAATCATAAAATTTTGAATTTCTGCTTTTGTATTATTAGAATTGGGAATGTCTTTTGCTTGCCGACTATGATAACTAGCATGGTCCATTACAATGACGCTATTTTCAGGTATATTTTTAAGGAGTTTATGTTTAAACCAATCTTCAAAAAGTTGTGCGTCGGTATCTTTATGGTAATCTAAAGAAGAATCTGCTATGTTTTAGCTGAAAGCAACAGACAATTTGGAACAAACCCGTTCTCTGAACCAGCATGTAATATTGTGATTATTTTGTCTTTATTTGATGGTGCGTGCCTTGGTTTGACATTTTTGGGAAGAATCATCCCAACCTTTTCTTGGAGTGTCATGGGTATCGAACCATGTTTCGTCAAGGTAAATAATTGGACGATTTTCTTCTATAAATTGTTTAACAGCTGTTAAATATTTAAGTCTCCATTCCAAGGACGCCACATTCTACCACTAATAAGCCTAACTAAAAATTACTCGCCGGAAAACCACTAAAGATTAAAATTATTAAAAATCACTTTGTATTTATATATGCATCAGGCCTAGGTACAAATTGAATTTGTATACCTGATCAGGCTCTGCTCGAAAAGGTTTTAAAATTTGGGATTTCCTTATTTATTTTATGGTCGAATAGATAATGAGGTTTTATTGCAGTCAAGAGATCAACGATATAATTCTGCAAAAACTATACATAAAAAATATAATATTTCCAATTTATATTTGGCTGTCACCCGACAATACAATAAAGTATTAACTTCGTACTCACCGGCTCTCTCCTTAGTTGTATAAAAAATTGTTTTCTTTTAAATGATAGTTTCATTATTTTGGACCATGAAAATGTGTTTATCTTAATATTATTGTGGAAAACCACTAGGCCGATATGGGTCACTCCAAGTTGTATATTTTTGTTCGTATTGTCCTGGAAATAAATTTATATGAAGTACCTATTTAGTACAGGGTGTTTGGATAATGCATCAGAACATTTGGAGGTGATTCTACATGTGAAAATAAAGGTACCAAGTCGTATAACAAAAATTCGAAAACTAAATAGGTAATTTTCAAGTAACAGTCACTCAAAGTTTTTTTTATTTTAACATCTTGTAGTTAGTTAGTCTTTATTCGAGCCGATAAATCACTCCGTTTAGGCGTAAAACTGGAATTACAGTTTTTGTTAGCAGTAAAGTCAGTTTTTCAAATGCAAGCAAATATAAAGAGTTTTCGACTTTTTGTTATTTAACAATAATTAGTTTTAATTAATTTTTATTATGAAAAGGCAGCCATTTACAATTTACAAACAAAAATATTTTTTCTTGTCCAATATATCGCACAGTTACTCCGAAACCGTCACTATTCAAAGAAATTAAATTTTACAGGAAGAGCATTTTAAAAATTTTGATTTAAATAAATTTGATATAGAGTTGTTCTTTATATCAAATGAATTAAATTTTTATGGTAATCTGGTGAATGTTTTATTTTTAATTTTGTGATATAAAAATAAACAAATTTCTCACTCACTCGCCTTGTCGGACTAGTCGCTACTGGAGTAACTTCGAAAGTTTATAGTGACACGTGCCCCATCTACCAGGCTACTTCTTAATTATTTTATATAGTGTCGTTGCCGATATAATTTTCAACTGTTTTATTGAAAAAACAAAAAAAATGGGAATTTTGGTATAGTGACGGTTTTGGATTAGATGTGCGATATATTAATATACGTGTCCAAGATAAGGAGGGCCAGTACAGGGATCTCGGAAACCGTCAGAGATACGAAGTCGGTTAGATGGAGGTAAAGTTGCGCCTTTACGTGCCTAATAACATGCCGTTTAGAAAGTTTTAAAATTCCAAGTAGTTCCGGAGATATCCGGAAAAAACGAAATTCTGAAAAATCGCTTTATTGTTTTCCTGGGTTTTTATGAGATCGAATTCTAAACTAAATTGTACTTTTGCATTGCCACTTTTTCCGCTCTATCTAACAGCGTTAATTGGTTTGTAATCCGACGAGTCGTCTTCGAAGGGCCATTATCAACTTTATTTTTTTAAATACGGTCCTGTTTTCCTGATACTGAAATTTAAGAGCTTTCTTTCTCCCGAATGCAACGATGTATGACACATTGTGGTTTAATGACGGTTCGAGGGTTTTTGAACAACATCAGGAAATTTTGGGATACCGTCCTGTATTTCTCCTAATTTTATAAATAATATCTCATAAGTGAGCTCTAAATTTTTACTTATGTTGGACTAGTTCAATAAATAACAAATAATTTAATAATAAACTACAAATAAGTGAACAAAATACAGAAACATTATTTCAAACTTCTGTTGATTCGGGATTTAAAAGAAAAGTAGGCGCTTGAAACAAAAAAATTAAGATGGTGACGCGTGATTTGTTTCACTTGACATTCCCATTGTGATCGTTTGAGAGGGTTTCAAGAGGTTTTATATTTTCCAGAAAATATGGAACATAAATTTACAAATGCTGAAAAGTTTGATATTCTATCGCATGTTTTATTTTATCTCAAAAAAACTGTTATGTGGCATTTAGAAGATGTTATTTGTGCTTAGAGAATAACGGAATCATTTTGAACACCTGATTATGTTTTTCCTTACTTTTTTCGTTATTCGTTTTATTACAGTTCTGGAATGATTTTTTTTCGCTTATTTGTGGTTTATTATTAAATTATTTGTTATTTATTGAACTAGTCCAACATAAGTAAAAAATTTAGGGCTTACTTATGAGATATTATTTATAAAATTAGGAGAAATACAGGACCGTATCTCAAAATTTCCTGATGTTGTTCAAAAAACCCTCGAAACGTCATTAAACCACAATGTGTCATACATCGTTGCATTCGGGAGAAAGAAAGCTCTCAAATTGAAATATCAGGAAAACAGGACCGTAGCTAAAAAAAGAAAGTTGATAATGGCCCTTCGAAGACGACTCGTCGGATTACAAAACAATTAAAGCCGTTAGATAGAGCGGAAAAAGTGACAATGCAAAAGTGCAATTTACTTTAGAATTCGATTTAAAAAAAAAAACAGGAAAACAATAAAACGATTTTTCAGAATTTCGTTTTTTTCCGGATATCTCCGGAACAACTCGTAATTTTAAAACTTTCTAAACGGCATATTATTAGGCACGTAAATGCGCAACTTTACCTCCATTTAACCGACTTCGTATCTCTTACGGTTTCCGAGATCCCTGTACTGGCCCTCCTTATCTTGGACATGTTGTATGTCTTTATTCTTGGCTATTCTACTCAACCTTTAAACACTAATAATGTAATATCTATCAATATATATGGAAAACACAGGATTTAAAAATAATTTAGAAAAACGTTTTCCTTATTAGGCTTCAACTGAGCCACCATAACGTTTATGTATTTAACGAGGCTTTTTGAACAGAGTTTTCTAGTTCAAATCCTTATATTTCGTTGCAGGCATGTGTAGTTCTGTTTTTTAATTCATTGATAGTTATTGCCTACTAAGCACAATTTTAACATAGCTAACATAGCTACATATTTAAACGTAGTTTTTTTAGTTCTGATCAACTTTTTTTAATAACAATTTTCGATATTATCAATAATAAAGGTACTTTGCTCTTGGGTAAAATTCATATTTTTTAACAAACCTCGTACATACGGCTAGAAGAATTTAATATCTGATAGTTGCATTTTAGGTTTAAGACCATGCAGAACTTTTTATGAAGAATAACTTTTTTTCGCAAAATTAATAATAAAAAATTTTCCGTAAGGTTCCAACTTACGAAGACATACTGTATATTACCTTAGCTTTATGAAGTTCAACTCCGTACATGTCTATCCTCTTAGCATGATCTAAAAAATTAAATTCCGCATCGGCAGGTAATTGGCTCCTAAAAAGTAGTTGTTAATATTTTATGATTATTGCCACTAATAGTGGCTTTCTGAATGTGTAACCTTGAGTGTCGCACCATCAAGTGCGGATCCAGGGAGGGTGGGGGAATGACACTCACCCCCTACCTACCCCCCCAACCATCAATTTCACACGAAAAATACCATATATACCGGTTTGACTAACGTGGCAGGGTAATACTTTTCGTAATTTTTCCATGCATGACCCCCCCAAAACGAAATTTGACCCCCCCCAAACCGAAGTTCTGGATCCGCCCTTGCGCACCATCGAACTATGGATGAGGTGCGAGACAAGAGTACTGATTTGTTTTAAATGAGGCCACAGAACAGACTGTAGAAAAAAGCTTTCTTTTATTTGTCGTTTTGGTTGACGATTAATCTCCTCCGTTTAGCTGTCTTCCTATTTATTATACAACTGCAGGATCACCTTCGGTTTAACTACTATTGTTTGTCCAGTTTTATTTGAATGGCATAGGCGTGCTCACACAATAATTTATTAAGTGGAAAATAAATAAATACACTGTGTTGATTCTAGTGTTGAGAAAAACCGACGATTTTAATAATCGTGTGAATCGCTCGAGCGATTAATCACTGAAAATTTGTATGAATGAAGAAAAATGAAGAAGAATGTGTTGATATAACACCAGGGGTTGTTGTTGTAAGTTTTAGAAGTTTAGTCTAGAGTTTTTATTAAGGAAGAACGGTTGTTTCCGATTTTTGAAAAAATTACATCCTTTATTTTTTTAAGAATTTACAATCGCCGCTGGCTAGCCAGTCCCAGTCAAAACCCAAGTCGCGATGAATCCACTAAGGGATTTGGCATAATTATTTATATGCACCTTATCGTTTATGTGCCTTTTAGAAAGACGTATGTCGTGTCAGCTTCCTGAGCGTCAAACTCGAGCGTCGCCAATCGGCACATTTCGGGTGGCGCGCGAAGATCGGGTATCAAGTGAAAGGCAATGATTCGATTTTTCGCCTGAATTTATACGTTTTAAGTATTTAGTTATTAAGTTAAGTATTTCCTAATCAGCGAAAAACTGCTCGAATATACGTCGGCGTCAAGCGAAGCTCGGGTATCGAGTGAAAGGTAACAAGTAACAAGCGACGATTTTCGCTTGAATTTATAACTCGAGCGGTTTTTTTAATAATCGAGTGATGTCGGTTATTTATATAATCGAGTACTCAAGCGGTTTTTTGCTCGAGCGATCACAACACTAGTTGATTCCGCAGGCGGATTTTTCCTGAAAATTCAAAACTATAGTTTATTTTCTCACAATGTCCTTCTTAATATTAATTACTAGTCCCCTCCTCTTTACATACGTTGTAAATATTTGCCACGATTTATTTTGCTTCACTCTTCAAATGTTTGTTACTAAATATTGTCTGATCCGCCACGTAATTGATAGAAAAAAATATCGAGCAGAAAATTTCCTCCCCGCCTTTCACGCCACTGTAGAGATAAATCTCTGTGCGATTTAACGGCGCTATGAAGAGCGGAACTACATAAGAAATAAAATTAAAGCAATGCAATTTTTGTTTTAGTGTAGGATGTCAAATTTGATAAAACACATTAAATGATATAATTTATGAAATGTATAATAAGTCAGTATAACAAATTATCTTGAATTACTTTGCATTTGAGTCAATTTTGACCTAATTATTTCTGGCTAGCTTAAAGAAAGGCTATGGAAAAATCTTGCACGGTTTCGCTCCTTAGCAGAAAACAGACCGCAGCTACAGCATTGCCATATACGAGCTCTGTCTCAGTGAAGTTGGCACAACGCCCCAAAACATGATATTTGTGAATTTATAAGAAAAATGATCATTCACTTGCATTTAAAAAGCCAAAATGCTTCCTAAATCACTGACAGTGTTAACAAATACAGGTACACGGTTCCAAATATTATTAAATTGTACAAAACAACTGGATCTGTGGCTCAAAAACCCAGAACTGGAAGTCGCCCGCGTTACTTCAATACCAACTTAAAATCTTTAAAAAACGGATTATCAAGGAAAATCGGCGTGCGAATTATAACGAATTGAAAATATTAAGGAATCACGCAACCACAAAAAAGTTTTCAAGAGCAACTTGTCACAGAGCTGCCCAAAAACTGGGATTTAAAACTTACAAGTTAAGCTTAATTTATTTTTTTATTATTCGTTTTTAACTCAATAATTCTAGACAAATGAAAAGCCCTTACTGAAAAAGATTCAGAAGAAAAACAGACTAGTGTGGGCCAAAGAACACAAATTATGGTCTCCGAACCAATGGAACTCCATTATTTGGAGTGATGAAGCCCGATTTGAAGTATGCGTTGGTGATAGGAGGAGTCGTGTCATAAGAACTAAAGAAGAAGCATTTCAGCAAGTTTTCTGCTTCTGTTATGATTTCGGGATCCATGTCAGCAAGTGTAGTGGGAAACTTACACTTTGTGGAAGATATTATGAATACTGATAAGTACATTAATGTGCTTCAAAATAACTTAACATCCCAAATTGAACAAATGCGTTTAAACAATATTGAATATATCTTCCAACAAGATGGTGCCGTTTCCCATACGGCTAAAAAAGTAAAAGATTGGATGTTAGAAAACAATATTCCAGTTTTAAAATGGACGTCGAGTAGTCCAGATCTATCGCCGATTGAAACATTGTGGCATATCATGAAGAAAAAACTCCAATCGAATCCCGCAAGAACCGTTCCACGATTGCGAACCCGTCTCCAAGAAATTTAGAACATCAGATGACTGCCAAACATTAGTTGACACTATGCCAAGACGTGTCGAAGCAGTAATCAGTCGAAAAGGCGATGTAAGGCAGTGGTGATTCGCTATTTCGTTTCGTTGATTTTTATTAATCGACACTTTTTTGGATTTATTAGATATTATTTTCTGTTAAAAAAAAAATGTAGTATTTTAGGCTAATATTATATAAAAATATCGTACGTTATCAGAAATAGATTTTAGTTTTTAATGCGTTTTCGCTATAATGACAAATTTCATAAAAAAAAAAACGTAGTTTTGATAGTTGGGCCAACTTCAGAGACAGGGCTCGTATATGAAGACAACGAATAGAGATTTATTTTATTCATTTAAGGGGGTCGTCTACCCAATAGGTCGCGTTTCCAGCGCTATATTCTACAGTTCGTTGTGTGGAGAGAAAGCGAGATACAGAGCTGCCGTTTGGTACACGTCTTTATTCATATATCATAAGTAGGAGTGTTTTTTTTTTTTAATTTTGAAAATTGCGGAAATTGTGGTTCCGAGACGGTGGATACGAAAAATCGGCAACGCTGCAGAACTCCGGTGATTGTAGGAGACTCGGTTGTCTGAAAGGAAGCAACAAAAAAAATCAGTATCTGCACACTCTTAGCTATGTCCCCTACCAGAATCAAAAGAAAAGAACAAAAAATCATACTTTGGCGTAATTTTGAAACAAAAAATGTATTTCTTCGTTTTTTTTGAAAGGTTTTTTGCTTGTAAACAAAAAAATATTTTTTTACGACAGTCATTGAGGTACCGGTTATAGCGATGCATGCACTAAAGGTCTGTGCCAAATTTAAGCCGAATCCGTTGGGAACTTTCCGAGATATCGCCGGAGTTTCCCGGAAAAACATTGTTTCGAGAAAAACGAGATTGAAAATCCGAGGATAGAAAATCATGAACTTGTCGATTATCCGTTTTTTAGATAAATAAATTGGAGCACGTAGAGGGAAAGATGGAGAATAGTCGACTGCCGAGAAGAAACTAACCTATTGTAAACGGAATCTCCGTCAGTCGATCAAGTCAATCGGACAATAGTGGGCGGAGAAGAAGCAGCCGGCCGCGCGGTAGGTGCCTGAGAGCGCTCGATCGCGCGGGACCACGGCAGCGCTTGCCTTTTCATCTGTATCTCCGTTAATTATGGAAGAAAAAAAATCCTCTGGCACAAATGTTCTTGAAACCCTAGAGATCAAATTTATGTAAAACAAAAAAAAACCGAAATTTTCAAATTTCTGGATAGACGACCCCCTTAAATATTGTGGAAAATGATCATTTTGACACAACTTCATGTTGGACTAAGTTGATTTGATAACACTCAGCATAACATTATATTAAAATTTATTATAATTATTATATTGTTGGTAAGTTTAGTTGTTCTAATTGGAAATGACTTGAATCTTTCCTGGTTTTACAACAACTGACTCGCAGTCCTTCCGATGTTCAGAAACGGCTGGGCGTACAATAGTTAACTACACATTAAGAAAGCCGTGCGCATTTCACCATTAACTTACTTGTGTAATTTGTGAAGTTCTGCTATCTTTTTTTCCATTTCGTCGGTTTGGTTTGGCACCAATTGCAAATTTGATAAATATTCTGGTCCATGTTCCTCGGGATTATAATCACCTAATTCGGCTAAAAATATCAAATTCTTTGGAGAGGGCAGACTTGACTATCATGTCAGATTATAATTTTTGGCTTGTATACCGTACAACTAGCCAATTTAACGCATATGTATGTGTTCAAACTACACGCGTGAACAAAAAAAGACGAGAAATATTAACATTAGATACCATTTCTTTTTTGCGCTATTTCTTCAAAATCTAGAATAATCTTGTTATCACTTCAGTTCCTTTGGTATGAACTTACAAATATTTTAAACCGCTTAAAGCCGGACTCAGACGACTAGTGTACTTGGTCAATATTTGTTACTGTCGGAAAAAATGACACAAGTCAAAGGGTCACAATTATTGGTAGAGTAAGTCAATGGCCATAAAGGCACACCGACCCTAGCCCATAGCCTTGTACCATAGCACCGCACAGCCTCGCTTGAGCTTCGCACAATAGTCCCTCGACATCGAGATATCAACATGGACTGTGCGTTGTTATCTTCTTGGAGAAATTTGTCACCTTTATAATGATCTAATTATTTTTTTATTTACCTTATTGTTACCATTACTCTTTCTTCCACTGATATAGGTCGAGAATGGCAGTTTTTCCAATTTTTATTTATTCTCCTTTCACTGTTGCTTACGATATAATCAAAGGTATTTATATGCATTCTCATATATGCACAAAAGCGTTAGGGATCTTTCCTTAGATCTTTATAAAGGTTCTCCATAGAATCTTCGCTTTATGTTAATAGGATGAACTGGTAATCTTGATGTGTGTCTCGTATGCTAGACAATCAAAGGCAGGTAGACGTCGTCTATACGGATTTTTCAAAGGCTTTTGATAGGATCGATCATGTTGTTTTGTTGCGTAAGCTGAGGGGTTATGGCTCTGGCATTTTTTGAGTCATACCTAACCAATAGGAGACAGTTTGTCTGCTATAATGGTTATATGTCCTGTGAATATGTTTCAACATCAGGAGTACCACAAGGTTCCAATTTGGGGCCATTATTGTTTCTACTTTTTATTAACGATCTCAACGAAATTATACAGTGCGGAAGGTTGCTTTTTGCTGATGATTTGAAAATATTCTTACAAATTAAATCTCTACTTGATTGTATTCGGTTACAACAACAACTAGACTTGGTGCAGGGCTGGTGTGAAAGTAACAGGCTTAACCTCAACGCAACTAAGTGTAGAGTTATGTCATATAATCGCAAGCAGCGTCCAATACTGTATCCTTATTCTGTTGTGGGGGAAGAATTGGAGCGGCCTGGTTCGTTGAAGGATTTAGGGGTTATCTTTGATCCTATGTTAACTTTTCTGGAACATATTAATAAAGTAGTAGTGGAGGCGGGTAGGATACTTGGTTTTGTTGTGCACAACTGCAGAAATTTTGATTATTCGAGAGTTTCTAAAACACTATTTTTTTCCTATGTTCGATCGAAGCTTGAATATGCTTCGCTGATTTGGAATCCTTACTACGCATGTCATGTGAATAATATTGAAAGGATTCAAAAAAGATTTTTAAAATATTTAACGTTTAAATTAGATGGAGTATATCCTGAACGGGGAATCGAATATAATGCTTTATTAAACAGATACAATTTCACTACTTTAGAAAGAAGAAGAATAATTACATCTTTAATTTTTTTTTATTTAAGTTGCTGCGCGGTGGAATTGATTGTCCTGACCTGCTAAATCAAATAAGTTTTTTTGTTCCTAGATTAAATACCAGGCAGCATTTAACTTTTTTATGTGAAAGGGCAAGAACAAATGTAATGGTAAAGTCCCCTTTAAACTTTATGTGTTCTAATTTTAACGTAATGTGTGGAAACTGTGATATATTCTTTTGCAGTTTGGGTGAACTAAGGAGAATTGTGGAGCTGGATTAGCAATGTATTATTTTTCTTATATATATTGATTTATTCTTAACTTTCCTACTGTTATATAACTTATGTTATTTTTTTTATCATTTATATATTGCTCTGTAAATGAGTTCTTCTTGTTGGGCAATAAAAGCTATTATTATTATTATTATTCTGTTTAAACATATACCACCTTGTTATATTAGCGTCTAAAATAATCGGAAGAAGATGACAACGCACAGTATATGTTTATATCTCGATGTCGAGAGACAAACTGATCGACAAGCAAGGCAATGAGCGAGGGTCGGTGCGCCGTTATGGCCACTACTGTGCGGTGCTATGGTACCAGGCTATAGGCGAGGGCTATGGGCGGTGCGCCGTTATGGCCATACACTAAGTCTGGGAAATATGGACCACCATAACTAAAATCCATAATAAAAGCAAATATGATCAAATGATGAATCTTTGTTAAACTCTAGGTTGCTGAATCTAGAGATGTCGGTTATTTCAATAATCGAATACTCAAGCGGTTTTTCGCTTGAGCGATCACAACACTAAATATATCTTTTGCATGAAAATAATAAACATAAAAATAACAGTGACTTATTTTAACATATCTCTTTACACTGTGATTGGCTCATATGGCTCTGTGTGCCCATAAGGCTCTGTGTGCCCATAAATATCCACATTACCATTGGCCATATTACCCTCAATCAACGAAAGTAAAGAAAACTCGTTTTTAAAAATGTAATATGTGCAAAACAGCTAAAAAAAATTTAAGTGATAACTATTACGAACGAATCCATGATTTGGGGTAAGGCAACTCAAGAGAAATTTTGAGCCCCTACAGTCCCCCCCCCCCCCCCCTCCACCATAGATCCGCCAATGGTCGTGAGAGCGACTTTAACTTGACTTACATGCCAAATACACCAATATTGAACTGGTCGCCAAGTACACCAGTCGTTGGAGCCTTATTTTTAGTTTCGCTTTTGTTACAAAGTTTTTTTTTGTTTTTAATAAATAACGTTCATTTCAATAAACTGTGGTTTAATTTACTATTACTATTCTGATACTAACAACTTTGAAAAAAAAAATCCCGGGATCCCGAAATCACACATCTTTTTGGGATTGGGTTCCCTACTATAATAATACTAATCATAAACTTAAAAAATGTGTATTGATACTTACATTGAACAGTATAGCTAGCTAACAGTATGGCAGTAGAAGGAGGCAGAATTAATTTTTCCTCTAATATATCACGTCTTAATTGTAAGTAAAATTGATACCTAGTATACTCTTCCTGTAATTTGCTTGGATCGGATACATAAAACTTTACCCTAAAATACAGTGGATGTTGGCAGTTTCCTAGCTGTTTTTTAATCGATTTGGACGGATCAAGCCATCGCTAAAAGAGAAAGAAATAAATTACAAATGTTTACAACACTGCCTCAACAGTTATTTATGTAACAAAAGCATAAAATATTAATAACACTTATTATTGTACCTACTGTACTGTACTACTTATTAAATGTATCTACTTTCGAAATCCCTGAAATCGATTTATATTTTTGTGGCGACGCGACGTCTAAGGCCTCAAAGCTGTCGCATTGATGTCAGCTTTAACAATTTCTAATTGAGCCTATCTAACGACAGCTTTTTATGAAATCAAAATATATATTCATTCGTTGTCAAGATATAAAGTGAAACCCCCTGTATACCAACTGATTAACATTTAACTCAATATGAATAAAATTTATAAAAGGAATAGAAAGTAAAGTAAGCTCAGAACAAAACCAAAACTGACTGTATAGTTATCAGAGTTGTAGCCATAAAGTCCAACGTACTGAGGCCTGACATAATAACGTCAGCTTAATTAGTAAATCACATAAGTCCACTTTTTCATGAAATTATGTTTTGGTGTCATCTGCTAGAAGGAGTTAATAGCTATGCGCTGCGAAATTTACGTAAGCCCCGTAATTATAGTTTCCTGTAAAAATGCAGTTGAAAATATCACATAACTCCCAGATCGTTTTATTGTCAACCGAAAATCACATAAGTCCCGTAGAGGTTAATATTAAAGTGTAGTCGTTGTACCACGCCGACAATATTCTCCAAGTACCCAGCTGGGACTTAGATAGTGAAGAGAGAAATGATAGAGGACGATGTTATTCAGGTTTCTAAGGAGAATGATCAGGAAATATCTAAGAGAAAACGACATAGACGAAGGCATGTTAACGAGAAAGGTTGGGTCAGAGGGGAAAATAAGAAAAGAAGGAAGAATGGTTTACAATATTTCGGTAGAAAAAAATGAAGATAGTTGGAAATCCGACATAAAAAAAACCATGCAAAATATTACAAGAGGCATGCAAATGCTCAAGGAATAAGAAGTTAACGAAGCTAAAGTGTGCCATGTTCTCTGAAGAAGACTGTAAGGCAATTTTTACAAATTTTTGGAAAATGTGGGAAGAAAAATATGTATATATAACTACTCTTGTCGAAAAAGTATCTATGAAAAGAGGCAGGAATAGAAAAGTCGAAGGTGATAGTAGAAGATTCTGTACCTATATATTTTATCTTCCCAATTTAGTAGGAATTAAGTTGAGGGTGTGTAAAACAATGTTCGCCAACACAATAGCTATCAAGCCTTGGAAGAAAATTAATGTCAATTAGAAAACAACATTTAAAACAATTCTTCGACTCCCTACCGAAAATGGAAAGCCATTACTGTAGGAGCTCAAGCAACAAGTTGTATTTTTTAGCCAATATGGAAATCCAACCATGAACTATACAATGTGTATAGAAGTTGGTGCTCCACTAATTACCCAACTGATCGTCCCCTTCCAATAGCTATTTGTCATTATATGTGTTCCGATTTGAATTTAACATATATTTCTTCCTAAAAAAGATTAATGTGACCTATATGTCTAGTGATGGTTGTACCAGAAAAAATAGAAACGTGATTATGTCAAACGCACTTCTGAATTTGGCGGTACTTAAGAATGTTATAATAATTCAAAAATAACTAGAACGTGGGCATACACAAATGGAATGTGATTCGATGCATTCGACCATTGAAAGTCAAATACGAAAAACAACAATAAATATCCCTGATTTCATCAAAATATGTACAGACGCTCGAAAAAATCCGTTATCATATCAAGTTCAATATTTGGACCATACTTTCTTTAAAAATTTTACAACATTACAATACTATTAGACCCAGTACTTCCGAAACCGTAAATTTAATATGACAGCTAAAATGTAATCCAAATGGAACAATTGACTATAAATTGAATCATGTAGATGTCTGGAATGCTATTCGGGTACGTAGGCATCCTCAAGATAAAAAAAAATTTGGAAGATATGCCAAGTTTATACACAAGACGGATACCAATCAAGAAAACCAAATATGATCACCTGATAAGCCTAAAGTCTATACTACTTAAGGATTAATGTTAACTGTTAGTTTCCCACCATATGCACAAATAGAATTTATACATTTTGACTCATGCTTAATTTATTTGAGAAAACCCCTTAGTCCATGATTGAGAATCGCAATCCCGGGTAAAATCACATAACTCCAATTTTTTTTCCAAATAAAATAATTTTTATTCTTCTTTATGGGTACATTTGTCCGTCTTGGCCTTATATCTCCAGATTTAGTTTTCATCCTCCCTTCATTATTATTAAAGCAATATTATAATATTTTTATTAGCTACTGTAAAGTTTTGCTATTTGGACTTATGTGATTTACTAATTAAGCTGACAATAAGCATTATTAAATTCTCTGTGGTCTAGTCCAATTGTCTCCAACCGCTGATCTGTATCTATGGATACGTACAGCTTATGGGATGCGCAGTAAAAAGTTAAATTTTATGAGTGAAAAAAATGGATTGGTGCGAACAGTTCACGAGTCATATTTTTAAAGGCTGGTCGACCGTGGTCTTGCCCACGATGTTCTCGTTGTCATATGCGGTTTCTTAGGCACCCATGCCGGTCAACCAAAGACCATAGTACAGGACCGAAATCAGTCGTAGGGATGTAACGACATTAAAAATCTATCGATTTGTCGACAAAGGATATGTGAAAATTAATTCGAAAAGTGGCTTGCAGTGATGGCCACAAGACCTTCTTTTATGCGAGAAAATAGATTGTTTATTTCCACGTAAAGAAGGTCTTGAAGTGCCAAATTATTGCCGTGTAATCATTTTCTGTTCTGTTCGCCGGAGCGTTTATCAGTCGGAATTATGCATGACATCTGACGAGCATGTGCATTATGGCCGCATTAAGGTGTTGTGTTTTTAACGTTTAATCAGTGCCGGTTCTTCCACAGGAGCACATGCGCACGTGCACCCCCAAAACAAAACGAATAAAAAATATTAATTTATATTCATTGAATATTATTTATCGTATAAAGTCCGACCCTCCCTAATATTTTATCATACCGTCAAACTAAAAAACTCCGACCCTCCCTAATATTTTATCATCCCGTCAAACCAAACTGAATAGATCCGGCAACCGTGCCTAGGTCGAGGTAAATGACGATTATGACGAGACTTGCTCGCACGTGCGATTAAGTAGTGTAGTTTCTCTGTAGTAACAAGTGGGGGGTGGCAGCGGGGCTACGGCGATTTAACATGGAAAAGGCCACAGTTTTTGTGTGCACCGTGTCTGTTCGTGCATCTAGTTAGAAATTCGAGCGCGTATGTTTTAATATTTTAATATTATATATTTATTAAGTTAAAATGAATAGTTGACGGTAGACTATTTAAGAAATAACTTTAGCTCATTGAGTTTGGAGCAAAAAATTGAAGTGAAGAATGCGGGAACACCTAAACCCGAAATTAATTTAACGCAGACCACAAAGGGTAAATCTAGGGATCTATTAAAAAGTTTAAAAATTAAATATATGAAAAAAAAATTTATAGAGGGTATTCCAAACTTAATGAGGCTGTTATTGATCAATTTTCTACAAATAAGAACCGAAGAATGGACTTTACGTTTAAGCACTATTGTGTAGGGTCGATAAATGTTGTCTATTTCGATAAATGATACTCGATATGATTTTAAACCATTTTATTTAAGGATTTAGACTAAAAAACACTGAAAATATGAAGAATGCCAACTTGTCACTCTCGTGGCTCGATTCGTTCTCGTCATGAAACAGTTAACTATTGTTCTCGGTTTAGTAGCCGTAGATGGCGTAGTGGTATTAGACATCATTCGGTTTTCTTGATAACTCGTAGATGGCAGTAGTAGTAATGGACATCATTGGGTTTTCTTGATAGCTCGTAGATGGCCTTAGTAGTATTAGTAGTGGACTGTATAAATATTGTTACGAGGGTTGCATGCGACGACGTTAAGATCCGACAGCTATACACACTAAGAAAACCTTTCTTATTTTCCAAAAGTTGTATTTCCTTGTGTAAAATTAAAAAATAAATAAAAATATGTTTTACCTAACGCATTTTCTTATTGCTTTTGTTCTTTCTACATTTAAAACGCCTAGAAAGTGATTCTTTGGTTTAAAATTTTAAAAATAATTTCACCATACCTGCGAACCCCCTCTATCATAGGTCACGAGCCGCCACTGCGTTTAATTGGTGATAATGTTTTAAAAGTAAAATAAAAATGTAAGTTGTCGCATTATGTATGAGTTGGTAGGTATACATAAATAATGTTCTGAAAAAAGCGGTATATCTTTAAAAATGTTAAAGATAAGAAGGCAAATAAAGAAGGAAAATGTAGGAAACAGACTCCTTTACTCTCTTGAGTATGTAAGTACGGGGTGTCGCATTTTCGATACTTTTATAGGGTATCTCCGTAACTGTTAGTGCTATCAAAAAAGTAATGTAGGTGTCATGTACTCTATTTGATAAAAAATTTTCGCTCGTTTAAGAGATACAGGGGAAAATTAAAAAATTGTCAATTTCAAAATTACCATATATTTTCTTAGTTAAAAGAGATAAGTATGGATAAATGTTTTATACAGAAGTTTCTTTATATTGATTGTTGAATAATCCGCCGTTTTCAGAATAAGTATACGGGGTCAGGTAAGAAAGTTATCGGACCTATCCTCATTTTTTTAAATGGAACATCCTGTATATTTTAATCTAAAAATATACTATTTCAAATTCTCCTTTCAAATATATAATACACCATGGACGATATTGGTTTCCTAGGCGATTTATTAGACTTTATTACTTTAAACTAAAGTAGGCCAGGAAAAAAAAACTAATATCCTAGAGACAACTATGTTGACATTCTAGTTGTTATTAACATTTAACGTCAATTTCATTTTTTACTTATTCATTTGTGAAAAATACTTATCAACATTTAGAAAAATTTGATGATATCTATCATCCATGGTGTGTTATAATTTTGAAAAGGGAGTTTAAAATGTTATCTTTTTAGATTAAAATATACAAGGTGTTCCATTTAAAAAAATGAGGTTAGGTCCGATAACTTTCTTACCTGACCCCGTATACTTATTCTGAAAACGGTAAATTATTCATCATTATAAATATACTTATGTATTAAACATTTTCTTTTAACTAAGAAACTATAGGGCAATTTGAGAATTGTCAATTTGTTGATTTTCCCCCGTATCTCTTAAGCGAGCAAAAATTTTCTAATTTTGATTTTACCATTTTAAGTTTGACCACCAAAAAAGAGCACATGACACCTACATTACTTTTTTGATAGCACTAACAGTTACGGAGATACCCTATAAAAGTATCGAAAATGGGACACCCCGTACTTAGATATACCTGAAAACCCCCGTGTCGCAATTTAAATTTTATTAAAAAAATATCGCTTTTTCTTTTATCCCGTATATTAAATTAAATGAACGGAAAAATTAAACTTTGCTACGTCAATGTGTAACTAAATAGTAGGGCTACCCGCCAGTGAAAAGTTTAATTACTTAAAATGGTAAAGCAAATCGTTTCGTATGTCCATCAGTGTATTGGTATGGGTATGTTAAAAAACATATTTTCCGGACCGGTGAAACATTTCGCGGTTAGAGACCACTGGTCTAGTCGGTCAAACGGTTTTGAAAAATCTAAATATATTTATTACGTCGCGAGAGATTTATCAATATTATTTTACTTCAGAGGTATACTTACTATACATTCCGGATTCCGATTATAGCAACCATCGTCAGAAAATTGTAAACCAAAGTAGTCTTTTTCAACTAACTCTAAATGATCATAGACTTGGTCAAGAAGAACAGCACCTTTCGACTTTTTTTCAATAAGAAATACATGTTCGGTATCGTCCAGAAACCTGAAATAAATAGTTTAAATCACTACTCATTTTAGATAAGCGCCAAGTTGAATTATTAAGCAAGCCGTACCCTAACAAAAAACATAAAATTTGAAACTTTGCCCATTGATAAAGAGGTCAAGTCTAGTAAGATTGATAAGGTTAAATAACACTTGACAAGAAGAAAATAGGAACAAGGAAATTGCTGAATTTAAGCATATACGGAGTATAACAATATCATGAATCGTTTTGGAGGTATTAAAGGAAAAAGATTACTTTTTTGTTAACGCCCGGAATCTCGGAAACAAAGCATATCTGATCCCACGTGTATATGACCTTTTTTCTTAAATTGAACTCTAGAATACCTCAATAAAATATTTCCCTTTCCTCCCAAAACACACTGTACAGGGTGGTTCGTTAATGTCGCCCACCGGCCATATCTCGGTAACTACTGGGCAAAGAAGGCATAGAAATTCAGGATAAGAAAAATTCATTAATAAAGTGACCATGAGACAATTCTGGAAATTATTTTCAAGTTCCGCATTTGACCGCAAGGGGGTACAATGGAAAAGTAAATATTAAAAGTCTAAAATTCTCCCGAATATTCTCATATTAAGGTATACTTTTGGTAACATCGTTAGAAAGTTTGGACAATTCTGTATCATTTTGGTCTAAGGCTCATTGGCGTACCGAGCTTGATAAGAGTAGGGAACTCTATTGAAAGTGCAACCTGCGATGGCTCTCTGATCAGTTGAAAGAGTGGGATGCGACCAAAAGATCCGAGGATCCGACTGACCCGAGGACCGATGCCTGATGCGGATTTGCGTTACAGGTTGCGGCTTCGCGCCGCATCCGTCGGTTCAATTCTCGTTCGGCATAAGTGAAGAGCACGGCGATGCGCTGGCTCTCAGTTCAGTTGCAGGAGTGGGATGCGACTGACCCAAGATCTAGCGATGATACAAAATACTAGGAACGCGTATCTGGTAACAGTTATGAGCGTGTAACGTAACGTAACAGATACTTGTAATGTAAAATACTAGTTCCCTGTTCCAGCCGATATTTCTTATACGTGTGACAGCACCGTTACCACACAACAGGTTGCAAAATACTAGGGCCAGCAAAATAATAGTTCCAGCTGTTATTTGTTGTTTTATATCGGTCCGTATACGTGTGAGAACACTGTTACAACGAGTTGCGCGGCGCCGGCCTATTCTTTGGCAAAATAATAGTTACAGCTGTTATTTCTATTATTCTATTATTTCTAGTATATACGATATGACCGTTGTACACGGAGCTGAGACAAACAAGTAACAACACTGTTGGACAGAACGGGTTCTGCTATAGTAAATTAAATTAATAGGTATTAGGTAATTATTAAACTTTGATATTGGTCTCCCATCATCATCCCCTCGTGTTTGTTATATAGTTTTTCATAATTTTAGATGTATTTGTGTCATGAGTGATTTATTTACATTATTGTAAGTATTTCTTTACCTAAAATATTAAATTCGTTAAAAATAACTATTTTTAAAAATTTTGAATTAGAACTCAAAAATTTCTGTTTAAACAAAAAGATATATGCCGCATCAAAAAATATGTAATTCAGGTAAATCGACAACCAAGTAATCCAAACAGGCGAGGCCGCCGACGAGATTTAGAAAATACTAGTTGTTACAAAATAACTAGTATTTGTAACAGTTACTGCCGTGTAACAGGAACATAACGTACTGTTACTAAAAAATACTAGTTTGTATCATCGCTACCAAGATCCGATACCTGATGCGGATTTACCTTACAGATTGCGGCTTCGCGCCGCGTCAGTCGTATCAATTCTCGTTCCGCATAGGTGAAGAGCACGGCGCTGCGCTTTCTCTCAGTTCAGTTGCAGGAGTGAGATCCGACTGACCCAGGATCCGATAACTGATGCGGATTTACGTTACAGATTGCGGCTTCGTGCCGAGTGCGTCGGTTCAATTCTCGTTCCGCATAGGTGAAGAGCACGGCGCTGCGCTTTCTCTCAGTTCAGTTGCAGGAGTGAGATCCGACTGACCCAGGATCCGATAACTGATGCGGATTTACGTTACAGATTGCGGCTTCGTGCCGAGTGCGTCGGTTCAATTCTCGTTCCGCATAAGTGAAGAGCACGGCGCTGCGCTTTCTCTCTGTTCAGTTGCAGGAGTGGGATCCGACTGACCCAGGATCCGATATCTGATGCGCGGATTTACGTTACAGATTGCGGCTTCGCGCCGCGTCCGTCGGTTCAATTCTCGTTCCGCATAGGTGAAGAGCACGGCGCTGGGATCCGACTGATCCGGGATCCGACTGATCCGGGATCCGATACCTGATGCGGGTTTACGTTACAGATTGCGGATTCGCGCCGTGTCCGTCGGCTCAATTCTCGTTCGGCATAGGTGAAGAGCACGGCGCTGCGCTGGCTCTCAGTTCAGTTGCAGGAGTGGGATCCGACTGACCCTGAAATGGTCATGAACATATTTTGCATCAAATAGGGGAAAAAAGATTATGTAGAATTTTATAGACAAAAGTCATTGAGCAGAACTTCAGGTCGCCATCTAAGACACTCCAACATCAGTGATATATTGGAGGGTATCTGCTACATCCAAGTATAATCCTCATACCCCGATTTTGCAATTTTTGCAATGATACCTTACAATTACTATTCAGAAGGTATAGTAGAGGTATAGTAGGCTAGCACAGTAATTAAAGTGTGGCTGAATTATGGTTTTATAACCAAGTACGCCGGGAGTCATTGATAAATGTGCTGCAAGCCTTGAAAAGAAAAACGACTTTCTACAAATTTTCTGTCTTATACAGGGTGTCCGCTAATCAATGGGACATGGAAAAACCAGACTCCTTACGTAAAAATATTAGGATTTAATTATATTATCTATATCCGAAAGTTGATATTAACTGAGATACAGGGTGTTAAAGTTAAAACTTCATTTTTGTTTTTCTCTAATAACTTTGCAGGAAACCAACGTTTTTTTACAAAATTTGGCAATACCTTTTTTAAGTAATAAATATGAGAAAAGTATTATTTTCATTAAAAACTTAAATACACTGAGGCAAAAGTTATGATCTAATAAATGTGCAAAATTTTGTTAAAAAAACGTTGGTTTCTGTCAAAGTTATTAGAGAAAAACAAAAATGAAGTTTTAACTTTAACACCCTGTATCTCATCAGTTAATATCAACTTTCGGATATAGGTAAGTATAATTAAATCCTGATATTTTTATGTAAGGAATGTGGGGGGTTTCCATGTCCCATTAATTAGCGGACATCCTGTATAAAAAAAATTGATTTTAAATGTTGATAAGTTGTCTATAAAAAATCCAAAATATTTCATTTCAGTGACAATATCAATTTTGGTGTTATATACAGGGTCCGCAAACGACGCGTGGACGGAAGATTAAATCGTTATCGAAGAACTTATCACCAATACTGAAACAGCTTGAGATATTGGATTAAAAGCGAAAAGATTTTTTTAAATGGGACACCCAGTATTTTATTGCATATTTAGGTTCGTATTACTATCATTTATAAGTGCCTCAAATTTTATTTTATTTGGTTTTGTAGTTTCGGAGAAATAAGTTAAAAGCTAAAAAAAATAGTTTTGCAGTCCTGAATAAAAAATCAAAAAAAACAATCCAGAACTATTTTTTTTAACCTCGGCATTGAGTGAAATTTATGACAAGAGGTCTAGAGATACTATGAATGTTATTGCGGTTATTTATTTTATACGGGGTGTTCATAATAAGCTTTCAAAAACCCCATATTTTAAAATAATTTTTCTCAAGTTTTTCAAATGGAACACCCTGTATATTATTTGGCTATTTGACGTAGAATTCATAGACAATTTATTTTTGTAATAGAAGCATATAAGTTATATCCAGCCGTTTTCGAAATAATTAAAAATATCATAAATTATGTTGTTTAAATAGAGTTTTTTTGGGAAATTTTCTTATAGGCGACTAGACTAATAATTGTAAACTAAAGTAAAAGTTCAAAATAGCTTCCTTTTACTCTTAGAGTTTACCGTATTTTAGTTATTTCTATATAAATTTTAAAATCATACATTTTTGCTACTTTTATTATTTAATTTCATTTTTTATTCTTAATTGAGTTGCCATGATTTCTTTTTGTTTATATTGTCACTATGACAGCCATATAAAATTATTTACATTTGTTAAGTCGTCGAAATTAAGTACTAACTTACACAAAATGTCGAATTTTACAACTTTAGAAATGGTAAATATGATTTTTATACTGGGTGAATGTGCAAGAAATTGCCTCCTCGCGAGCCGAGTGTATGCTGAAAGATATTCAGATATTGAGAGAAAGCCGAGACCAAAAACCTTCGAGAAGTTATTGCAAAGATTTGTAGCAACAGGAAGCAATGCGTACACAAAAAGGATGATAATCAATAAACCCGTTATTAATGAAGAAAATGAATTAAGAGTTCTGTTGGCAGTAGAGGAAAATCATTAAATTAAGTAAAAGGAAGCTATTTTGAACATTTACTTTAGTTTACAATTATTAGTCTAGTCGCCTATAACAAAATTTCCCAATAAAAACTCTATTTAAACAACATAATTTATGATATTTATAATTATTTCGAAAACGGCTGGATATAACTTATATGCTTCTATTACAAAAATAAATTGTCTATGAATTCTACGTCAAATAGCCAAATAATATACAGGGTTTTCCATTTGAAAAACTTGAGAAAAATTATTTTAAAATGTGGCGTTTTTGAAAGCTTATTATGAACACCCTGTATAAAATAAATAAACGCAATTACATTCATAGTATCTTTAGACCTCTTGTCATAAATTTCACGCAATGCCGAGGTTAAAAAAATAGTTCGGGATTGTTTTTTTTTGATTTTTTTATTCAGGACTGCAAAACTTTTTTTTTTAGTTTTTAATTTATTTCTCCGAAACTACAAAACCAAATTAAATAAAATTTGAGGCACTTATAAACGATAGTAATACGAACCTGAATATGCAATAAAATACTGGGTGTCCCATTTAAAAAAATATAACTTTATGCTGCTTTTAATCCAATATCTCAAGATGTTTCAGTATTGTTGATAAGTTCTTCGATAACGATTTAATCTTCCGTCCACGCTTCGTTTGCGGACCCTGTATATAGTTATATAATTATGTTTAAGTTATTTATGTTTATTTGAGAGAATTTGTATTTAGTAGTAAGGATCATAGCTGTGGTTTTAGTAACATTAAGTTTTCATTTATTAGCATTTAAATATTGTTCAATTTTTTTCAATTCAATATGAATTTTGTTAATAGCTTTTAAATATTTACTAAAACAAGATATAAGTGTATCATCTGCAAATAGATTTAAGAAATCGGGATTACTACTTACATTACCTTGTGGTACTCCATGATATTTTATTGGACCTAACTGTGTTCACCTTAGTAATCTGATATCAATCAGTCAGAAAATCTTTTAGCTATTTAAAAACTGTGCCTCCTATGCCGTAATATTTAAGTTTTTCCGACAATATACTATAGTCAATTATTTAAAGACTCTATGAAAATCTAGGAAAACTGCTGATATGAAGTTGCCCTCCTCGATAAGTTTATTCCAGGTAAAGACAGTCAGCTGAATTGCCCATTCACAGGAATGTTTTTTCCGAAAACCAGTTGATTAATGTTGAAGTAAGTAGTCATAAAGTTGATTGTATACTATTTCTAAAAAAATTTCAATTGCTGGTATTGAGTTTATTGGGCGGTAATCAGAACAGTTCTAAATAGAACTGTTATTATTTTAGCCATGTGAGTTATTATGCTAGTAGTGAGATCATGTGGAAATCTACCTTCTACCCTATGTCTAACTGTTCGCCTTTTTAAAATTACTGCTACTTAAATTAGCAGTTCACATTCTTTGTCTTTCTTCGCAATATGTAAATTTTAATTGAGATTGCAGAGAGAGAAACTAGATACTGCTACTAGCAGTAGCTTTTTTAAACTGTTATTTCTGGGTAGCAGTAGCTGCTTTAACTGCTAATCAAAATTAGCAGTTTTGCTATCTCTACACTGATTATATTAGGGCTTATAAAATATGCTTATCAAATGTTGATCTTAATGTTTATGTTTTAGACTAAACAATTCACCCCAATATTAATATTGATTACTGATTAATTTTAATTTTGTGTAGGACTAGTGGGGCATCCCAATTTTATTTTTTAAAAATCCATATCTGTTTACAAGGATTTATCCTAAAAGCAGACAAATACCAGTTTCTGAGATTCATTTGCCTATACATAAATAGAACACAATTTTCAATTAAAAAATTAATATGTAAAAGAACAGAATGAAATTTGCACAAACTTGACAAAACTTTTATAATTTTTTTGACTTGGTTGTTGAGCCCCAAAAACTGTCAAGATTATGGAAAATGGAAAATAATTTACTGCCTCATTATCTCAACTCATATTATGAGAGAAGAAATGACTGTCACGAGTATGGTATCAGATCGGCAAGAAATTACAACATTCACTATGTAAAATCGGTTGGTTTACAAAAAACTCTTTTTTATGAGGGACTTCGCCGTTTTAATGTGCTTCCTGATGTGATAAGGAGCTCACCTAGTTTAACTGTATTTTATAGAAAACTTTTTGTGTATTTGCAAGAACAGAGTTTATGTTAGAATTTTGTATTTGTAAACAATATATGTAAATATGTATTTATTTTGTTTCTCTTTACTAGCCAAGTGCTAAATAAAGTATATTATTATTATTATTATAACAAAAACTGTCAAGATTATTAAAATACTGTACCTTAATGAAAAATAAGGCCTATTTTGCGTTTTAATGAAATTTTTCCAGGCGCATACTTTATCAGAAATCAATGAAGGAAAACTGAAATCGATAGTGTGGAGTCCCAGTGCTGGCACTGTAAGATTTTCTACTTACCTAATGGTCACATTGAGACCTTTAAGTTTCCTTTCTCTTGCTGCAGCCAGTTCTAAAGCATGTACATTGTAAGTACCACTAGAACCTCCGAAAGTTCGTTTTGACACACCCTCGATCATACTCTTTGTAACTGACTATTCTCTGGAAGCACATTATACTAAAATAAAAAGAGGAAGTAAGGCTAAAAACGAACCGAAACTGTATACATATCCATAATATACAACTATATATAAAAAATAAATAAAATTTAAAAATTATTAGGATCAAATCAGGTAAAGAAATTACTAATTCTATTACTGATTGTTTAAACAAGTGGTTTCTGCTAGCATCAACCCGTATATAATCACTAATCAGATATCAAATGTTATTTTAATTCAAAATAGAGATAAGCACACCAAACGATAAAATCATTTTTACGCGGATTATTACAACTGATAAGGCTTTATTAGATTATGGTATGGTAAGATTGATTGACCCATAAGAAGTTTCTTAACGGAACCGATTTTTCACAAAACGTTTAGGAGTCTCTCCGTACAATACATTTTGTGCAAAAATGTTAATGTAAACACATTTAAAGCCAGAAAGAAATGTATCATCAAACATCAGTGATTATAAAATTCAGTTAATTGAAGTGTAGGTTGCTTACGGCTAGTTTATCACTTCCACATGATAAATGGAGGGCTTTAAAACTATAAACGGAGTTAACGTACACTTTAACTTATGATTCAAACGATAGAGCTTTAAAATTCATATTATTAAAAGGTCAATACTGTAAATTATTACAATTTATTAAGCGATGAACTAAAAAAAACTCGCCTTCATGGCGGACGCAAATCCTGCGTCTGCGTCAACGTCAACGATTGACAATAATGACAGATGACAATTGAGAATTGACAATTACAAGTTTTGACGCGGCTTTGACATCTTTTGGCCTCTGGAAAACAGCGTTGCCGTTGCCACTTGGCGACGAATAATGGAAATGAATAGCCTTCATATCATTTAATTGGTTAAAAATGATCATCTCATAATATCAGTATTGAACAAACGAACTCGATTTCGAAACCTCGTAATCAGTTTGAACAATGTTAGAACCTGATGATGTTCAATTCTAACGGCGACACTCATTTGTCTTTACTTAAACTGGGAAAAATGGGTTTTTATCCAATGTGTCTGTATCTTGAACAATCCGATACAATTACGACAAAATTAAAATTTTCTTGCCAAAACTTTAGCCATTTGGAAGAATTTGAAGCTACGACGGAATGTCAAAAAATGTAGTAAAAATTTAAAAGTTATTTAAGACGACAAGCCTTCTTGACATTTGCTAAGGTCACATTATTCAGTGGCGTAGCTTCCATATGGAGGAAGTAAGCATAGTAAGCAATGCTTACAGGTCCCTGAGGCGAGGAGCCGAAGACGTTCATCATGGAAGACGTCGGGATTTATTGGGGTTTTATGATTGGAAATGTTGCTGGTTGCATATCGTCAACAAGGTTAATCGCGGGTTTGTTCGAGTTTCCAGCTGGTCTGGGTCTGTATGCCTGCACTACATAAATTGGGTACGTGCATGCGAGCAATGAAGATTGAGACAATTTTCAAAAAGATTGGTACAGTAATCAGATGAGTAAATAAGAAAAATCTATATAATATATATATATTATGTTTTATTAGAATGGTTATTAGTTTTATATCCACGTATTTGCCTTTCACACATAGTTATATTTATTTTAGGTAGTTTTTTCCTGGGTCTCGGTCACTTTTGAAATAAAAATCCAATTTTCAGTTAACGTTTCGGTTCATTTTATTTAAAACCATCGTCAGAACTATTTGAACAAAAATAAAAAAGGCGTATAAACAAAATTAAAAAGAAGCAAAATTTTTTTTAATACAATTTTTAGGTAGTTTGTTCCTATGTCTCGGTCACTTTTGAAATGAAAATTCAATTTTCAGTTAACGTTTCGGTTCATTTTATTTAAAACTATCGTCAGAACTATTTGAACAAAAATAAAAAAGGCGTATAAACAACAAATTTTAGGTAGTTTGTTCCTGGGTTCCTGTTTATACGCCTTTTTTATTTTTGTTCGAATAGTTCTGACGATGGTTTTAAATAAAATGAACCGAAACTTTAACTGAAAATTGGATTTTCATTTCAAGAGTGACCGAGACCCAGGAACAAACTACCTAAAATTTGTAAAAAATCGATCAAGAAAACAAAACTATAGTTATATTTATTTTATAATTGCCAAGAAACTTTAACTGTTTCGCTGTTCAACATTTGTGTCGTGTTTGGCAGAGAGCTGGCAATCCTGTTCGAAAACGCCACTAATTAGTTCAACAGTTGGCTGGCAGGTGGAGCGTGAAAAAGAAATTAGAAATTCACTTTATTTTTCCAATTTTTTTAGCTTTAGTTTTTATGGTGACTTTTGTAATATGACTGTGAAACTTTTGCTTAAAACGGCCTAAGAAACATTGGTTTTATAAATGTTTATAGTTCAGTTGTTGTACTGATAGAGGATTGATATATTTACTGTTAACAAAATACCGTGCTCGACTTGAAGCTGTGCCTAAAAAATGTGTTATTATTAGTGTTATGTTTATACTTTGTTAATCAGCAATATTAGTCCTGTTTTTAAGCGAATAATACCATAATTTAATTATTAAGGTAAGTTTTTCCAAGATTATTTTACAACATTTTCTATAAAATTTCAATAGTAAAGATACCCCACATATCCCCATATTCGTGCCTGAAAGTAGAGGTTATAGCTACTTTTGACTAATGATTTCGTTTTTGGTCTCTAAAGCCTACACCATCCATGGACTGAACCACTTCAGCTGTATGTGAGGCTTTATGATAATATTAAAATATAAAACTTCTACTATATAGGAGCCTTTTTAGATTATTCTGAAACTGAAATTATAGATTCAGTACCCAAGTTTTATACAATACTAATCCATTTTAAGGAAAAATTGAGGTGAGAACCCAAGGAGCTATTCATATTATAAATACCCCTCAAATCTCAAAATGCCAAAAAAAAATTATAAATATTTTTTTTCGGAAACACAAATATAACCTCTAATTCAAGAAAAATTCCTTTAATGTGAAATTTTCTATGGTAGGAAATTGGTTGGTCTATTGGTAGGTAATGGGAAATTTTATTCAGTGGCAGTGACTTGTCATCGGGCTCTCCATGAAAATAACAATGTAGGTACATAAATAACACACATAATTTATTCTGCGTTGGTTTGTGGGAAGAAATGTACACAATTTTAACAACTTAGACTTTAGCGTCTTTATACAATCCTATCATACAATGTTGCACCAAAGATTCAGATAGCAGCGATTCTATTGATGAGCGATATCAAATAATTGTTTAATACCAATCAAATTAATTTTTTTAAATTTATTTGTTTGGGTAAATTTCAAGATAAATTTGTACTACGTATTTGGTTTTAGTTCTGCTTGCCCAAGAATGAAAAATTAAGCATACAGTAGCATTTAAGTTGTAAGTTATTATGTTTTTATACAATATTTGTCATTTATAAATACATTTTTCTTATTCAAAAACACGTAACAAAAACAATTGGGATAGTATTTTTGGGGCTGGAACGGATTAATGGCATTTCAATTAATTTCAATGGAGAAAATTGCTTTGAGATACAAGCAAATTGACATACGAGCAAGGTTACGGAACGAATTAAACCGAATTACAGTGATACCTTGTATCTCGAGGTATAACTGTATACATTGATAAACTATTAAAATACTAAAAGACAACATTACATTCTAAAAATTCGTCTGTTGATTAAAATGCTTTTGATATCAAGTATTCTTTTATTTTAAATTTAAATTGATTGATTGGTAAATCCCTTACTGCCTTTGGGAGTTTATTAAAAAAATTTATTGCAAGAAAATTTGGTCCATTCTGGCATTTTCTTAGCCTGTAAAATGAAATTGTTAGGCTATCCTTGTTATGCGTTTGATGTTCATGAAAGTCACTATTTGTGCTATACTTTGGTAAAAAAGGTAAGTATTTTTAGTTGGATAAAATTTAGTTAACAGTTGTCCCTACATCCTATTCCTGCCACCAGTCTGATAGCCCTGCGCTGTAGGGCAAATATTCGTTTGGCTTCCGCAGCGCCTCCCCAGACTATAATTGCGTATGAAAGTAGTGAATGGCAGAGAGCAAAATAGGCTGTTCTCAAGACCCCAGCAGACACAGCATTTGTCAAGTCGCAAAGAAGGAAGGAAGGAAGCGCTTACTTAACAATATATTAAATTTACATATATGTACCCCTAACACCTATAAGTAGGCGTTTCGTTTTGGTAGTTTATTTTTATCTTAGGTAACTTTATTCTTAATAGGTTCCACTTTAATACATGTATTCATTTTATTATGACTGCCGGCGGAGCCCTATTGGAGGCTCCGCGGAGCACACTTTGAGTAACGCTGGTTTAGACGAAGTACGCCCTTATTGTATAATAGGGTGGAGTGAAATTTTTTTTTTTTAATTTTAGTATGACTATGTGTGGAAAAGTTGCCTTTAATATAGACTATTTGCTGTTTCAAAACCCACTTAAATCATGTGTTGTCTTCGGCTGCCAAAATGGCATTACATTTTTAAATTTGTACCTGTCTGTCTGGAAATCTGATATGTTTACCAGGATATAGGGCTAGGACCCTAAAACGTTATCCTTTATAAGACAACCTGAGTCAACCTGAGTTCGTCAATGTTCGAGCAAATGCGCCCGATTTCGCTTACAGCTACAAGCAATGTTATTTTGTGTATGTTTTATGGATAAAGTTGTAAAATGCCTAAGATACGGCTAGAGTGTTTATGTCAGGTATTTGGTGCACCTAAGACTTTTAAACACAATATGTTTATGTTGCCTACTTATGTGGACATGATACGGTACTATTTATTTTCTCCGTTAAAACTTTTACAGGGAAATATACAAGAACCCTGTTTGGCTATTGTGTCCTCGCCTTTAATAAAAGATTTAAAAATTCTATGGGAAAATGGTTCCATTCTTATTGTATCAGATGAACAGATGCTACACAAAATAAGAGAATATCACAAAAAGTACGGTGATATTAAGAAACCATTAAAACAGGATTGCAAACCGAATTCCTCAAAAAGGGTAGTTACATTTAGAAAATCTGCTGAAGATAAATTGTTTGATATTTCGATTTGCAAATGTAAGGATTTCTCGAATTGTAACTGTAAAATAAAAGTACCCTTAGCTGAACCAAACTTTTTAACGGACCAGAGAAGTACGCGAAAAATGTTGATTCAAATTCAAATTCAAATTCAAATTCAAATTCAAATTCAAATTGTTTATTAATGTCATTATTGAGTACTCAATTTACACACGTCAATAAAAAATCCCGATACGCGAGGCCGCCCACTAGCCTAACAGCCCTACGCTGCAAGCCAAACAGTCTGGAAGCCTCAGCCGAATGTCCCCAGACCAGGACTGCATAGGAAAGGTGGGTCTGAAACAAAGCATAATATGCAGTTCTTAAGGTATCCAATGAGACACAGGCCGTCAAGCTGCGCAGAACAAACAAATTCCTACTCAGCTTGCCGGCCACTGCCTCTATATGTGGACCCCACTGAAGCCTTGGATCCAAAATTACACCCAAAAACTTTTCTGAATCACCATTCTGGTCTGCAACCGTGAGATCTCGCATAGAGAAAACCATTCTTTTAGTTTTATCCTTATTCAAAAGCAGTTTGTTAGAGCAAAACCACTCTTCTACTCTAAGTTGAGCCTCCAGTGAACCATTCCACGACTCCAAGAAGGTATCAGCAGTGAAGGACACCGTCGTGTCATCAGCGAAAAGAGTACATCCAGTTTCTTCAGCTGGTAGATCGTTGATGTATATTAAAAACAGAATTGGGCCCAAGATTGAGCCTTGTGGAACTCCAATGGTGATTTCTCTCTCCGCTGACCTCACTCCCGCGACCTCCACCACCTGCAACCTTTTATCGAGATATGAAGATATTAAGTTGATGCTACTCTGCGAGAACTTGTAGTATTTGAGCTTCTTTAGAAGAATATCATGACTGACACAGTCGAAAGCCTTACTCAAATCACAGAATAGCACAGTGTTATAGTGTTTATCATGGAAGGCCTCAATGATACCATCAACAAGGTTCAAAATGCCCGCAACAGTACTTCTACCCCTACGAAACCCAAATTGATACCTCGAAAATAGCTCATTAGATTCAAAAAACTCCACAATCTTCAATGCCATGCATTTTTCCAATATTTTCGATATAATAGGCAACAAGGATATTGGTCTATAGTTGTCTGGTTTTGATCTATCCCCCTTCTTAAAGATAGGCTTAACTACAGCCTTCTTTAGTATATTAGGGAATGTATTCTCTCTAAAGCACAGATTTATTAGGTTCGTAAGTGGTATTAATATGATATTTTTAATGGATTTCAAGATTTTCATATTGAATCCAAATATATCTCTACTGTTCTTATTTAGCAGGTTGTCAAAAATATCCCTAACCTCAACAAAAGTGACCTCCGCGAATGCAAAGCAATCAATATCGGGCATGTTCAGAGAACTAAGTTTACTCATTGGATCACAGTCTACGTCAGGTATATTTTTTATAATGTCGCCGGCAATACTTGAAAAGAATAGATTAAAATCATCCGGAGTAGGTTCCGGACTGGCATCCTTGATGGGGTTTTTACTAGTACCACGATGTTTATTAATAATTTCCCACATACACTTGGAAGGATTAGAGGCACTCCGGACCAAGTCATCATTTGCCTTTATTTTGGCCCCACGTATTTCACTTTTGTAAAGCGCTCTGTAATTATTAATCTGCCGGGTATCCACTATGTTATGTTGCCTAGATAGCTCATTCAGAAACCTGAGATGCTCTCGCATACTCCTGAGGTTATTGTTAAACCAATTTAAATTATTTGAATGATCAGACCTCACCTGATATGTTTTCTCAGGAAACGAATCAAGATAGGCCTCCTCCAACATTGGAGAGATTGATATAAAAACTACTAAAATACTTAAAAAAAGATTAGAACATAAGACTAAAACAATAGAACGACAGATAAAGCATTTAAAAGAATATCAAGAAGAAAAAGAAGTTCAAACAACTGTAAGATGTTTAGATGAGGATGACGAGCCTAAAAATAACGAAAGTGTCACACCTACTATAAGTATAAATTCTCCTTCTACTTCTCAAATGAGAGTAAAGCTACCAAGTTTAGCACAGGCCTGTGAAAGAACTGGAATATCTGATAGATCAGCGGCAAATCTGGTAAATGCAGCTCTACAAGATATAGGAATATTGACAAAACAAGATTCTTCTAAAATAGTGGATGATAGCAAAATAAGAAGGGAAAGAACAAGAGCTCGGACCGATCGCAGGACAAAAAAAGTGGAACCACCATTACCTATTTATGGCTTATATTTTTGATGGACGTAAAGATAGAACCTTAGTTTTAAAGACATGGCGACAAAGTATCCAGGAAAACAATAAATGAGGAACACATTGTGTTGCTTTCAGAACCCGGTTCAAACATCAAAGCATATATATTAAATTTCTTAACTGAAAACGTTGACATTTCTAAATTGCATGCTGTTGGATGTGATGGAACAGTTGTTACTACTGGCTACAAAAATGGTGTTTTAAGACACCTCGAAATTTCGCTAGAACGTTCCTTGCAATGGTTTATTTGTATGCAAACGAATTATCATTACGAAACTTAATGAAATATTTGGATGGAAAAACCTCAACAACCGAACCCGAACAAACCCAAAAGGATTCTCTGGAGAAATTGGAAAACAATTAGAATCTTGCGAAAAGTTACTTATAACCAATTTTGAAAAAATCGTAATTGCAGTGTCACTCACAAGCTGTGGAACGTTGCGTTAAATTAGTTACAGAAGCTTCAGCTATAGTATGTAGTTGTGATGCTAGAGAAGGGGTTATAAGATCACGAATCGCAGCTAGAGCAGCATACCGAAATTTGAAACGAAATCCCAATATTTGCCAGTTTTATAAAAGAAAATAAGTAATTTATCATTACCTTTTTAAGGGGTAGAAACATTTTAAGGATATCCAAATTTCTTTTTCATTTGCATGTCAAATGGGCAGCCGACACAGCAAACCCAGATTTTTCACAATGATTGGTACTTACAAAAGGCAAATTTCCCATATATAGGCTAAAAAATCTAAAGAAAAAATACATTTTCGATCATTTTCACTCCACCCTATTGTATAAGGTATCATCGGGTGGTCTGGGAAATTTAATGTGATTAATTTTTCCATACATTGTAGTGGAGTCGTTCCGGTATTCGAAAATCCCTCGACGAAATCGAGTAATTTTTTTTCCCCAATCGATACAGTAGGATCCCCTCGACATCCTGAAATGATTTGTGTAGGGCGCCGCATGAGGGTGGCAGGGGGGCACGCCCCTTAAATCTAACCTACAACGGAAAATTAAAAATAACTCCGCTGGTTTTGATGCTACAAAAAAAATGTGAAATGCAAAATTGAAGAGCTTGACAGAGCGCGTAAGCTCGAACAAACCCGATCCCGATATCTCAATGAGTTCGCGAATTAACGCGATTTTCAACTGCAAAAACAATAAAATTTAATTAACCATATCTCGAGAAGGGGCGGAGTTGGGGCATCATTTTTTGGCGAATTAACGGGTGATACCGAGTACTTTGATGGGCCGGAGGCTGGTGTTGGTGGGGTAATTAGGAGGGGAGTAAGGGGGATTGGAAATTTTTTACATAAATGCTAATAAGTAGTTTATTAATCGAGCTACGGGGATCAGGCCGGATTCAATTTGTTAATTTTTTAATAAGCTACGAGGTGGAATTGGCGAAAATTTTCCCAAATGCGCGCTGGGCGCGGCATACAAGAAATGGTTATCTCCGAAAATAGTTTAGATATTATGTTTAATTTTGGTATGTGTTAATAGGATATAGGACCTCAAATTTTAGTTAGAAAAGTTATTCAATTGTTGGTCTGTTCAATTCTCCATGAAAACAGTCTCTTGAGTTTTTCTCGTCAGACGCACCGTTCTTGATTAAAACCACTAAATTCATATTGAAACTCATTATTTTTAACATTGATAAAATAATTAATGATAATTTTTTTTCATTTCATTTGCGAAAATAAAAATTTGTTTCCGCCCGTCTTCGCATCGAACTGCCCACTCCAACAATTTTTATAAAAAAAAATTATCATCATCATCATTAATTATTTTATCAATGTTAAAAATAATGAGTTTCAATATGAATTTAATGGTTTTAATCAAGAACGGTGCGTCTGACGAGAAAAACTCAAGAGACCGTTTTCATGGAGAATTGAACAGGCCAATCAGAAAAAATATCCACATGGAAAAATATCAGTGGCGTACCATCTTTTTTGTAAAAAATATCAAAGGACATGTTTGCAGCGACGCCACTGGTGGAACAATTGAATAACTTTTCCAACTAAAATTTGAGGTCCTATATCCTATTAACACATACCAAAATTAAACATAATAACTAAAGTATTTTCGGAGACTGCCATTTCTTGTATGCCGCGACCAGCGCTCATTTAGGAAAATAAATCCCACTCCCAATCCCACCTCGTAGCTGATAAAAAAATGAATAAATTGAATCCAGCCTGATCCCCGTAGCTCGATTAATAAACTACTTATTAGCATTTATGCAAAAAAATTTCCAATCTCCCTTACTCCCCTCCTAATTGCCCCCACCACCCCCAGCCTTCGGCCCATCAAAGTACTCGGTATCACCCGTTAATTCGCGAAAAAATTATGCCCCAACTCCTCTCCTTCTCGAGATATAATTAATTAAATTTTATTGTTTTTGCAGTTGAAAATCGCGTTAATTCGCGAAACTCATTGAGATATCGGGATCGGGTTTGTTCGAGCTTACGCGCACTGTCAAGCTCTTCAATTTTGCATTTCACATTTTTTTTTGTAGCATCAAAACCGGCTGAGTTATTTTCAATTTCCCGTTGTAGGTTAGATTTACGGGGCCTGACCCCCCCCCCCCCCCCCATGCGGCGCCCTGCACAAATCATTTCAGAATGTCGAGGGGATCCTACTGTATCGATTGGGGAAAAAAAATTACTCGATTTCGTCAAGGGATTTTCGAGCCGTTTATTTCGCCAGGACGACTCCACTATTGGTATTTTATAGTATTATTCTTGAAGGCTAAAATTTAAATTGTTAAATTGTGTTATATTAATTAAAAAACACAAAAAGTGCATTTTTTCTGCTTTCTATTACAAAAGTTATTGGTTATTGGTCAAGGCCATTGTGTGGGGATCAAGAAGACTTGAAACTTAATCTCTTACGCAAGGCCAGTTTACCAAGGAATACTTAGCTGAAAAACTAAACATTTCAGAAAATCATTTTCAGATTTGTAATGTGCGCCCCAAAGTATTGATTCCTGACAATATCATTAACGTTGAGTGGTGGAGATAATATATTATTATATTATATAATTATACTTTTAGTTATTTTAAGCACTATCACTCCCTTAAATATCTTTGTGGAATTCATGAACACCCTCCCTGTATGTTCTACCACTCCTAAGTACCTGATGCTATATTTATTAAATATACCTATAGTTGATATTCTATCCTGTGATTGAGCAGTTTTTTTAATAATCGAGCGATGTTTGTTATTTCAATAATCGAATACTCGAGCGATTTTGTCGCTCGAGCGATCACAACGCTGGTATTTTCCTTCTTGATCTAAGAAAATGCGATCGATACATTCGAATAGAGAAGTAAATTGAAAAATCAAATTAAATTTAAATAGGCTGAAACGCTAGACGTCTGCCGAAGACATGTGTTAGGTTTAGGTAGGTATTTGAATTATTTAACTATGAATCAACACAACAGCAATGAAAGGTATTTACGTATTATGGACAGGGTGTCCATTTTTCGGTGGTTTTACGGGATATCTCCGTTATTAGTAAAGATAGAAGGTTGCAGTTTTCGCATCACTTTGCTACTTTTTTGTGAAACAAAAGATGTACCAATTATCATTTTTCTAGGCCTCCTCGTTTTATATACGAGAGGTTTTTGAAAATTTTAAATTTTGGTTATTCTGTATTCTGTAACTTACAAAAAGAAATATTTTATTAATGTTTGCTTTGTAGTTTTTTACGTAGAATCCAGTGACTACTCAAATTATGTGATTGGGTTTTTAACCAGCTTCTCAGAAATAGATAATAGTTTATTTTTAGTCTTAATATTATGCCCGAAATTTACGTTTTTAAAAAATATACAATTTTTTTGAAAAACAATTACTGTTGCGATTATATACAGGGTGATTCACGACGAGCGTGCATTAGAACTTTATGGAGAACTACTGAATATATGTTCCTGAAACTTTGCGGATTTGGGTTTATCGATATGCTCTCTTTAACTAAAGTATTGACATGTTCCTGTCATTTCCGGTTATACCGGAAGTGCCTGCCAACTGTCGTTTTTTAAATACAACATGGTAATTTTTATTACATTTTTCGATTAAGCATTAAATAAATACTAAGCACATTTTATAGAAAATGTTTTTGTCAGACTCTATTAGTTTTTGAGATATCTGGATTTTTTGTAATTATTTGGCAAATGCATGACGATGAAATAATCCATATAATTTTTTTACCTTAGCGCTTGGACTAAAAAGTTTTTCTCACCGAATAGCTAGAAGATCATCAAGTCTCAAAAACATTTCAAATTCGGCATAAAATGTACAGGGTGGTCACAATTCAAGCCTCATTGTGAAAGAATTCAACCATTAAAAACTTTCTTATTTTAAATGGAACACCCTGTATATTTTTATTTAATTTGATGGCAAATTAGTTGTTCTTTATAAATAGTATTTACTGTCCTATACCTATATCAAAGCGTTTTCTAAAAAAATCCAATTTTATTCCGAAAATACTATTTGTTCAAGTGTGCTATGAAAACAATTGTACTTAGGGGCTGTATACTGATGTCTATACGGAGGAAAAGTGATTGGTATCAAAACGATGGGGCTCCAGCACACAACGCCCAAGTTCTTAAGACTGCCCTAAACAGACTTTTTCATGACCAGTGGATCGCAAACCAAGGTCCCTTCCACTGGCCAGCTCGTTCGCCAGACTTAACTCCACTGGACTTTTCATCTGGGGAACCATTAAAGATAAAGTTTACGCGCGTCCCATCACCACGAAGGAAAATCTAATTGAAAGGGTGAACGGAGCATTTCAATCTCTCGCAAGAAATTAGGAATGCTACAAGAAACAACATGATGAAAAGAATACATAAATGCTTGGAAGTAAATGGCAATCATTTCGAATATATTTAAAAAATATAATCAAAAGATATTAGGTATAATTTTCAAACACATTTTTAATTAAAGAATTTAAAGTTTATAAACTTGTTTCCTTGCTATTTTTAAAAAAATAATATTTAAACAATTAAATTTAAAACAATCAACTGCATTTTATTTATAAATTATTAAGAAACACTTTAGAATATTGTATTTTCCAGTATACAGCCTCTAAGTACAATAATTGTTTTCATAACACACTTGAACATATAGTATTTTCGGAATAAAATTGGATTTTTTGAGAAAACGCTTTGATATAGGTATAGGACAGGGTGTTCGATTTAAAATACGAAAGTTTTTAATGGTTGAATTCTTTCACAATGAGGCTTGAATTGTGACCACCCTGTACATTTTATGCCGAATTTGAAATGTTTTTGAGACTTGATGATCTTCTAGCTATTCGGTGAGAAAAACTTTTTAGTCCAAGCGCTAAGGTAAAAAAATTATATGGATTATTTCATCGTCATGCATTTGCCAAATAATTACAAAAAGTCCAGATATCTCAAAAACTAATAGAGTCTGACAAAGACATTTTCTATAAAATGTGCTTAGTATTTAATGCTTAATCGAAAAATGTAATAAAAATTACCATGTTGTATTTAAAAAACGGAAGTTGGCAGCTACTTCCGGTATAACCGGAAATGACAGAAACATGTCAATATTTTAGTTAAAGAGAGCATATCGATAAACCCAAATCCCCAAAGTTTCAGGAACATATATTCAGTAGTTCTCCATAAAGTTCTAATGCACGCTCGTCGCGAATCACCCTGTATAAGAAACAAAAATTGAACGTTTATGGAACTTTGTCTCTAATAAGATTTATTATAATAGGATTTTCAATTGAAGCAAAAGCACATTATTTCATCGGCCGCGCAATTTTCCTTATGGTAGATTTTAGGCCGAGGTTTAGAAAATGAACCTTGTTCAATTAAATTTGATTTTATTCTTCGAAAAATTATATTATCCGGCTGACGTCTTTCGAGACGTCTACAAGTAATTTAAGAAATTTCATAGAATTACATACTCTAAAAAAGCTTATATTTACCATTGAAATACCCTTATATTGCTCCATCTGCAATCTCATTACACTGGAACAAACCCGAGCAAACGAGCATGTCATATTTTAATTTGCATGGGTTGTATTAATTAGAAATTAAAAAACAACTCAGAGAACCAGAATATTCTGACAGAAACAGAAAAATTTTTCATTAGGATACAACTGACAGTGTTCTTTTGTTTTTTTTTTAAATATCCGTCATGACCTACTCAAAAAAAATTGTATATTTTTAAAAGAAGTTAATTTCGAGCATAATATTTACACTAAAAATAAAATATTATGTATTTCGGAAAAGTTTGTTAAAAAGTCAATTACAGTATTAAAAAAATACCACCAACTTAAAAAAAAACAAGTGTGTTTTTTTTCTTCAAAAATTCTGGATCTTTTGTTCCACAAAACAGTAGCACAATGCACATTACTAATAACGGAGATACCCCGTAAAACTACCGAAAAATGGACATCCTGTACATACATATTTTTTTATGCCATATAAAAATATTAAATTGGCAATATGTCGAAAACTACAAATTTTCGGATTAGGCAACCTTATACAAACTTATCCTTATCCTTATAGGATATAATTATAAAAGTTTAGGGTTACCACTTGCAAATGTAGATTTTTTTGCAGTTTTCTCAATTTCATTTTTAATCTTATAGTTTGGACACCCTACCCTGTATTAATAATTTAAAAATATAAAAGCAACAAGAAATCCAACTCAAATTAAATATTGAAAGCTTCCTAATAGGAAAAATGATTAATTCATTTAAGTTCTTCAAACGTCATTTTAAACATAAAACTTTCAATATGTCAAACATGCTTAGTCTTAGATATAAGACATGATGAACGAAATCTTTCCAGAATCTTGCGTAGATTCCAAAAATGTAATAATATATTATAGGATGTTCAAGCACCTAATGGCCTCAACAATGGAATGGTCAAAATTTCGTCCTAATTTTTGTATCTCTAACTAGAGGATGGTGGTCGATGGATTTAAATTATTTATTATTTTTTTGTTTATGATGAAACACAAGCACAGGAAAAATCCTTTAGGGCAGTCTGGGAGTGGTGCGTGTGCGCAAAAAGCGATTCACGTTGGATTTGAATCGTTGGAGGTTATATTCGTTGGGAAAAACAACCTCGGGAAGGTCGTTCCATAAGGATGAAGTCCTCCAGATGAAAGAATTCTTAAATGATGAACTTCGAGGAGTACTAAGCTTAACCACATATGGATGGGCGGCAGTGGTTCGTCGTTTATTTCGGATATTCGCCGCTCTGGGCGGAATTAAGAGGGTAAGGTCAGCTGAACACTTTCCATAAAAATATCTATAAAAGGGAGTCAAATCCCCAACCTGTCTTCGATGTTCTAGAGTCTAGAATCTAGACTGTCGAGGTTCCAATCAGACGAATGGCCCTCCTCTCGATGGTAGCCGAAGAGTATGTTTGGGTGCAGAGCCCAAGACATGAGAGCAGTACTCTAGTGATGGTCGAATCTGGGCTTTGTATAGTGTCAAAAGTTGTTGAGGTGTGTACAACTTTCTGGTTCGGAAGAGTACACCAAGTTTCTGAGAAGCTATCTTGGCGATTGCCACAACGTGGTTATGCCAAGGCATATTTCCTCCCAAATTGACGCCTAGCAAATTAATAGATGAAGCCAGTGGGATTGCGTGTCCGTCCATGGCTAAACCCGAACAAACCCGATGTTTGTGCATTCAAAGAGAAAGATGAGATAATTGTGCTATCATCAACAAAACTAAATATCGGATTTTTCGTTTTCACTAGAAGGTCGTTAATGTAGAGTAAGAAGAGAGTGGGAGACAATATGAACCCTTGAGGAACACCGGCATTGATGGTGAAGGTGTCTGAGAGAAATCCGTCAATCGCCACTTGCAGAGAGCGGTCTTTAAGAAAGCTAGACAACCATGCACAGAATCGACTGGGCATACCATAGGATCGCAGTTTACTTAGAAGTCCCTCATGCCAAACACGATCAATGGCTTTAGAAATATCCAGTGCAACTATGTGTCCAGTGCAATTATGTATACTAGTTTGCTACTAAAAGAACTGTAACAAAAGGGAACTAAAATCTGTAAAAAATATTACACAAAATTGATAATAAACAAAAGAAAACGGTTAGATTAAAGTAGTATTATACCTTTAAAAAAAAACTATGATGAACTAAACACTCTGTAGTTTACAACAAATTATTTGTTCATGAAAATACGCATGGTTTCTTGATCATTTTGTACGTATTGTATATTATCGAGAGTCCCCAGAGGTCGCTAGTTTTTCGAATATTACTACTCATTTTCATTTCACGGTTTCAAGTTCAAGATTCAGGAGTCACAGTCAAGTACCAAGTAACGACCTGACAACTTCACGGAATCACCTTTTAAATCATAGGTCTATATGAGATGTGATTTGAGAAAATCCACCAAAAAGCAATAAGGCACGAAGTCCCGTATCACCCATGGTATTCTAACGGTGATCTGCGAAAATGGCCTTTATTATTTTAACACAATTGGTGTTGGTACAACTAAGTAAGGCCGATTATCGCAAATGTAATAAATGTACAACAAGTCAACCCCATGGGAATAAATTTTAAACAAAAAGCTAGATTTAATGATTAGTAAAAGTGAAATACGTACTAAAAAGTGATTTGTTTAAACTGTGATCACATCACGCTTTTTGTTGCTGCTAAGGAACTGTGACTACCTGTGATTTCTTGATTTCAGTGATTAAATCACAGTTCGTCAAATATCGCTCACCACTAGGGTATTTTATCTACAGGGTGTTATAGAAATGACGTATTATAGGTAAATGGGTGACCCCTTGGGTGTCCTAGAGAAGCGTATTTTATTTTTTTTTAAATCGACCGTTTTAAAAGTGGGGTAACAAACACTCTTACTCACAGGTCAGTCCGCGCTACTGTACAACATTTCACCCAGACCCAATGGCAATGTTGCCAAACTTAATGTAAAACTGAAATTCCACATAAAATTATAAAAATAAATTATTTTCTACCTACTGGTATTTATCTTTATACCTAAAGAGCGAGGAAATCCAGGCACAAACACAATCAGTTTTTTTTTCATGGGAACACTCCTGGAAACGCTTTATGTACACACAGTAATAGTTAAACAGAACCGATAGTTAGCTTTTGAAAATACAATAATACAGATTATATTACAGATTATTAGATTTTATTACACGCGACGAAATTTGACGTCCAGAAGAAATGCGTCAATAAAATTAATATTCAAAGATTGTTAATGGACGAGCAAGATACACGCGTAAACCCAAAAAATAGAGCGATTGCTGAGAGTGTGTTGGTGATCGACGAGACACAACGTATCCGGCCGCTGGTTGGTCTTCAACTAACAGCTCGCAAGCGTGCGGCGTTATATGAACACAGCCGATGTAAGGCGTCAAGAGGTCATTGGCATTTGACCTAATGACGTACGTGCCTATTTCAAACTTATTTAATACTATTCCATATGTTTTTTCGGGTTGTTTAAAACATAGTCCGTCGTAAATGTTCTTCAATTAATTGTACTAAACGGTATTACAGAATGGAAGTGTTTAAATTATTTTATTTTGTCTAAAGAGTTTAAGGTGTACATATGACAACACCGGCCAGAATCCCTTGATTGCTTACATGTAATGCAGTGTCACACAGGTGTTTTTCTGGTTTGACGTCAGGTCACTTTTACCGCTGAATGAATTGAATTTATGGCTATTTTTCTTCAATTTGTCTTTATCTCAGGAATTGCCGGTTTAAATATAATACGTCATTTCCATAACACCCTGTATACATGTTTACCATTTTTCTCTTTTCCAGGAGATATTTGTATTATGAAAGCACTTTGTGGACCTCCAGTTCAACTACAAAAAGACCATATATTTTCGTCTTTTTCCGTGTACTTCCGACGAATATAGTATTTTTCACTTATTGGTAAGTGCAAATTACAGTACCTATTTAATTAAATTACCAATGCTAAGGTCATCAATTTAATATTTTTTATTGTTATTCATTCTATGATTTTTTTTGCGGTGGAATTATGATTATTGGGGTGCAGATAGATTTAAGATATTAAACAATAATTGACTAACCTGACATCAATGAGATCTTCAGAAATGATTCACAATAAAATTTGTAGCTAAAAATGGGGTTACCTTGAAAGTTTTCGGGAATTGATATGTTTATATCTACCCTATTAAGGTATATAGGATGATATACCCGTAAGTCTCACAATTTAGCAACAAAGTGCAAAGTGATGACACAATACATACAGCTTTTGCTCTATTTTTGATGACATCAGTGCAGTTACGACATATAGCATAATTCTAGCTTTTATTGGGTTTGTTCACACCACAAACCTGATCTTAAACTTGATTTCTTTATCAGTAAGATAATTTTTACTTAATGAGCACGACATGACCGATAGCTGACACCACTATATGAAATAGGCTATAGATTCACCGAAATTGAATAGCTCCTCTAGTTGAAACGCACTGTATAAAGCTATGGATTATTTTATATTCGTTACAATACAAATTCCACCAAAATTCAAAAGTAAATAGAATGTGCTGCAACACTGCTACATCAAATGCATGCCTCTGGGGCATCTCTCGTCGAAGCGCTTCATAAAATATTATTGATTAAAACCAACTCCTATATGAGTAATAACCAGCTCCCAAACAGGGTTGTCTAGTGTTTCTAAAGATTCGTACTTCTCTGTATGTTGATATTCAAAGATTTTGAGGTGGCTGAATATTGGCTCCACTGTATATTTTTTTATAGAAAAACTGCATTTTAGAGGCCGACATGGTAAACCCATGTGCCGAGTTTGAATACATTTTTTGTGAGTCAATCCTAAGCTATTCAATTAAACGTGATAGCAAAACCACGAAGCTCTCATAGTTCAATTTAAGGCTAATTGTCACTGTCGTGCATGGCGCGTGCTCGCCAACGGCAAGGCACCGGCTCGGCGAAATATATTTATCATTGAAATCTTATAGATTTTGCGGATGTAAATTCACAACATGCCGAGACAAGCGACGTCCCGTCGAAATTCATAAGACGTTTTGCCGAGCCGGTGCCTTGCCGTTACCGAGCACGTGCCTTACACGGTACTGAGAATCAGCCTTTATAGAGCAAGTACCAGAAAATGAAATTTTGACATTGGCAATAGGATCATAGAAATTATTTGCTGGTGTTTGGTGTATTACCTGAACTATGAAAGTTTCGTGGTTTTGCCATCATATTTAATTGAATACCTAGGATTCGCTCACCAAAATGTATTCAAAGAGCCCTAAGACCCTTTTGATTTATTTACGGTTTAAAAGTGCTTTAATTAATATGTTCGTTTTAAAGTTACCTTAAAATGAACTAAAAGTTCTTAAAGACCATTTACTCTTATGCAAAGAATTTAATACACTCTTTAAATTATAATAAAAAAACTTATTTGCTCTTAATGCCCTATTGCTCTTATACTGATTTTATAATACTCGTGACTAGGGAATCCAATCCCGCACCCAAACTGTAATCCCGCAAGCCTGCGGGATTGAGTCCATCGATCCCGTGGATCGGCGGGATTTGCGGGATAGCAAACAATGAACTGCAGTATTTTTGGTTGACGCGTCGGGAATTCCCCGCCCTGCTGGGCTATTGAAATACGTTAAACAGAAGAGTTTTCTTGCGTACGTGCGAAAGTAAAAGCGTTATTCAACTAGTATCTAGTGTCGTTTATCAAGTGGTTGAATATAATACATGGAATTTAAACAGCAATCACAAAAATGAGTGTCAGTGTCGTTTACAAAGAGAATACAGGTTCAAGTTTAGTTTGGAATTATTTTTTAAAATCTGAAAATAAGATAAGTTATGCCCTAGCATTATCAAAATCTCTGCTCGTTCCACCAAAGGTCTTCACACCTACTTACAAAGAAAGCATATTATATTAATTTGAAAGTCCAGAGCAGCAGCGGTAGTGTTGATATTGATAAAATAACACAGGAAATGAAAGCTCGAGTAGTTTGTTTAGTTCTATTGCTAAGCGCTCAGATGTTAGTGGTTCTTCTGTGCTATCTAAGAAAATGAAAATTATAGATTTTTTTTTCATCTGAGAAAAAAGTTTCGATAGAGGAAATAGTGTCTCGCCTGGTAGCTAAAGATGGTATACCCTTTGGAGATGGACACAATTGCCTTCTTCTGCCAGTACAATTCAAGGTATGGTAATGGGCTACGGAGAATCAATTAAAAAGGAAACAATCCAAGAACTTGGAGCCGTTGTACTGCATGGGCGTCACTGTGCCCGCCCGAGCATCACTTGATCAGTTACTAAAATATGAGATGACACTTTTGGAAGCTGCATATAACTGTGTAAAATCTATTCCGCCGACAAATGTCGAAGCTGAACGTGCGGTTTCAGCCACAGGATACATGTGTAATAAAATAAGATCAAATCTAAAAGATGAAACATTAAATATGTTATCTTTTCTCCGAAAATACTTTCAAATTCAATGTAACTGTTAAACTAGTCGGACTATTGTATTGTACCTATACAGGGTGACAATTTAAAAAAACTTGAAATGGCCATATATTAGAAACGAAAAACTGAAGAATAAAACGCAAAAAACAGTTTCTATAAAACGAAGGTGGAACAAAAACAAGCGTATTAGCCCACCCCTATCTGCAACCCCTTGGACAGGGTGAGATAAACCCTTAAAATCTTAAATAGAAAGGGGGTCGAGTGATACATCATTTTGAAGCTCTTGAAAAATGCTTTCCAATGGTACCATAGAAAGGTACATTTCAGGAAATTCTTCTCTGTTTATTAAAGAAAACAATAAATGAAAAGACAATTTTGAAATTTTTTATTATTAGTTAATTAAATGTTCAAAATGATTTCCGTTGTTTTGAAGACAATAATAAAGCCTACTTTCAAATTCTTCACGTACATTTGCAAAGGTTTCTCTGGATATAGCACGGCATTCCTGAACTATTCTATGCTGAAGTTGCTCTAGTGACTCAGGTTGCGTTTTAAAAACCACAGATTTTAGGTGACGTGACCCCACAAAAAGAAGTCAAGAGGTGTTTGGTCCGGGGATCTAGGTGGCCATTCAACAGGACCTCTTCTTCCAATCCACTGGTTGGGATAATTATCATCCAACCACTGCCTAACGGGAACTATATAATGCGGAGGTCCTGTTGGAAATGTAGTAAGCGTTCTTCTAAAGATAAATTTCCTAGTATGTCCCTCTGATTTTCTAATTCTCGCACTATTAGTGGTTCGATAGACCTCTGTAGCATTTCAGCATACCTGTCGCCATTTAAATTTAATTGTATAAATATTGGGCCGATAATACCATCTCCCAATATACCAGCCCAAACATTAATTTTCTGGGGGTACTGGGTATGCCCTTCTCTAAATACGTGGGGGTTCTCATCATTCCAGTAACGACAGTTTTGCTTATTAATATGCCCATTTAAATAAAAGGTACACTCATCACTGAAGCAAATATTTTTAACTAGTCGAGGTTCTGCCGTAATTCTATCTGTCATTATTTCACAAAACTATTCTTCTGTCAGGGTCGTCGTCACAAAGTTCTTGCAGTATGTGCAGTTTATAGGGATAAAACTTATGAATTTTAAGTACCTTTCTTATTGATTCACGAGATAATCCAGTTGCTACAGCTGCTTGACGAGTTGATAAAGTTGAATTCATTGCAAACTGCCCCAGAATTTCAATTTGCGCTGCTTCGTCGGCTAGTCTCGGTTGATTTCTCTTTTATTCGCGACAGAACCAGTTTCTTTAAATTTGGCTACTAGTTGGCGAACATACTCCGGGCTTACATTTTGACCTGGATGCCTTTCGTTAAAACGTTGAGCTGTTCTTAAAAAACATTGATCCTGGGAACCATAAATGAAAATAATTTCTACCCGTTCAGCTGTGCTGTACACCATTGTTAAAGATAAGAAGTGCTGCTTTTCGTTTAAACTGAACCGAAAGTTAACTGTCCTTAAAATAATAATACTAGTAGAAGTTACCTTTCAGGTAAATTCTGTGATAATAAAATGCGAATATTTATAAACAATTTTTTTTTTTCGACAAAAAAAAATTGCAAATAAACCATTGGCGTAACTAGAATAATTTTGTAGGGGGGGGCCTGGCCCCTAGTCTAGTAGGATTTTGATGGCAATTGTCACTATGACGTATGTATGGCTTCGAACTTCGGAAATACTGGGGTGGGCACCAGAGCAATCTGGGGTGGGCACGGCCCACCTGGCCCCTCCCCTAGTTACGCCTATGAAATAAACCAAAACGAAATACCGAGGCTTAAACTGTTTAGAATTCTTAAAAGATATCTCTTAATATGCCAGGATATTGGTAGCAATCATTTTGAACATTTAATTAACTAATAATAAAAAATTTCAAAATTGTCTTTTCATTTATTGTTTTCCTTAATAAACATAGAAGATTTTCCTGAAATGTACCTTTCTATGGTACCATTGGAAAGCATTTTTCAAGAGCTTCAAAATGATGTATCACTCGACCCTTTCTATTTAAGATTTTAAGGGTTTATCTCACCCTGTCCAAGGGGTTGCAGATAGGGGTGGGCTAATACGCTTGTTTTTGTTCCCCCTTCGTTTTATAGAAACTGTTTTTTGCGTTTTTTTCTTCAGTTTTTCGTTTCTAATATATGGCCATTTCAAGTTTTTAAATTGTTACCCTGTATGCAGTAAATATTTTCCTGCTACTCTACTCTGTTTTTAATTGCATAAAACAACTTTTTATTAACATACAGCACCCACATCGAGTCCCGCAAATCCCGCGGGATCCAGCATTTGCGGGATTGGATTCCCTACTCGTGACATTGGCTTTTTTAAAGGATTAATTAGCAAGTTGGTTTTAAAACATTCAATTTTGGACCAAATAGTTTTAATGTAGTTTTATGAAGTACCCTTGACGTACTCATTAAAATCCATTAAGAAAACTATTTCACCTTAAGCCTATATGCTCAATAAACCCTTCATCAAATTGTGGGAAGAAATATGTAAATTTGTCAATTTAATTGGTTTTCGCACATAAAATAATGGCCTCCCGTCAATTCATCGTGCGACAAAATACTTATCCTTCGAATTAAAAATCTGCCTTTTTCGAAATCCGTTGTTGCGTTTTTTAACGAGCTGCTTCTTCCTGGGCAAATTTATGATTCCTTTTATCTTTGTAAGAAAATGCGTCTGCTGAAATCCTTTATCTGTTGTACCATTATACATTTTTATGAATTTAAATAAATTATAATATATAAATTTAAGTTTTGTGATAAGAACGTAAACGTCATTGGTTGTGGCATCGCTAACTGTTCGATCTATTAAGTGGCTTGGCGCGAAAAATGAAAAACTTTCAAAGAGAACAAAACGTCCAAAGAGAACAAAACGTCAAAAGCGATTAAAAAGGAAGTCGGGAGAAGAGACCCGAAGTCGAGTACAAATGTTGCACCGGGGTCCCATCAAGAACTTTCGTCTATTGCTTAAAGGTCACAAATTTTACGGTCATTCTGCCGCCAAATGCTACATTGCCGCGTCCGGTGCTATTACTCATGGCCTCAATTTAAGTCGGGAAATTCAAGTAAAAGTTTTATTGTCATCACTGGGTAAACGCTCCTTGTTTTTTTTTATTAAATGTGTCTAGAGATCTTGAAATATCAAACCGATAAAATTATGATTAAAATTAACGCAAAGCTCGAAAACGGTCAATGGTCACATACGAGTGCACATCTTATGCACATTAAGCCCCAAACCCACTATTATCACGTCACGTGAATTCACGTGTTGTCATATCGGCAAAATAGCGCATGCTGTCAAGGCTTAGAAACAGACTACGTACAGTGCAGATCATTTTTATTACATATTTTGTGTTTGTCAAGACCGCAAGTGAATCTTGTAGCCTTCTAGCGTTAAACTCTGACACAGTGTTATCACGCGTGTCGAATATGTAAATTTGCAGAAATAAAATTGTGCTGTCAAGTATCACTTGCCGTGCGCTGCATGAGGTGACTATAGTATACTTCTAAACCTATTTATAAGCACGCATAAACCGCCTTGCAGATATTTCGGGTATGTCGTGACATTGCGTGATAGCATGTGATCTCACGTGATGTGATAATAGTGTGTTTGCAGCTTTAAGCACGGCCTGTGGAGAAAACGTATCATGCATGCTTAAAATGCGCGCATTTTACATAATATATAGGCTGTAATACGCTTGAAATCAAGAAAAGTAGTGATCGGCCGGTACAGATTTTTTTGCCGATACCAATTTATTAGTTGCCGATACCGATATAATACAGTCAAACCTCCCTTAGGTGGACACCTACGGGACCGTCTAAATGTGTCCGTCCAATAGAGGTGTCCGCCCATGGGAAATTTGTTATTAGGTAATATATAAATGCAAAATTATTACTTTGTATATGTATGTACAAATAAACATAACATAACAAAAATACACTAGTTTTAGTTAGGATGTAGTACTAAAAAAATCTAATAACGTAGTTTGACGTGTTTGCGTTTTATACTTGCAATCTAGACAATGTAATTCCATTCCAAGTCTGATAACGATTCCATTGCTGTAGAGTCACCTCTATTCTTTGCATACTCTTATAATTCCTTTACCATACTAATGGCTCGTTGATAATTGGTGACATTTGTTTGATTACTGCATTCAACTTCTTCATCAGAATCGTCAGATAGTGATGTGGTTTCAGTTTGGGCTACATAATCGGTAGGAATGGGGTCCCTATCATCTTCTAATAACACATTGCTATCAATGTTAATGAACTCGACCAAATCATTGTTATCAAATTACAAACTTCCACAACATCAATATTCTCTTTCAGACTCAAAACGCGACATTTTTGTGCCATTGTTTACGATTTTAACCTTACAACTCACAAATAAACGGCGGACTGCTGTCGGGGAATCACACATACTTTCATTCGACGCATACGCGATTGGTTGCCGATCTGTCCTCAGAGAGTTTTTGCACCGTACTCGTCTCCCAAATACTTTTAAAAAATTTGTTGTCCGTTTTCGCACTCCTTGTATGGAATCGGAGGAGAGTCCGCCCAAGAGAGGTTGATTTTCATGGAATTTCATATACCTAGTTCCGGACTGTGAAAAAATGTCCGCTTATTAGAGGTGTCCGTTATGATAGGTTACACTATATTGGTATCGGTACCACATTTTTAAAAGATCTGTAACTATTCAATATCCATACGTTTGTCAAAAGTGGCAATTAAGTCAAATATTGATTGACGCGGACATGAGGTGAACAAATTTCCGTAATTCCAGCCGTTCATGGTGGGCGATCATCCCACGGCGATAATCGTGAACTACTGCTCAAAGGAAAATCGCTCAACATAACCGCTTCGAGGGAGACGCTAACATTGATTTGCCTTTGAGCGGTGATTCGCGATCATCGCCGAGCGACGATCGCCTGTGGTGACCGCTCCGAGGAAGCCGCACCTTTACTGCTCAATTCTTGAATCTTGGTGGTCGAATTACTATTAATACATTGTACTGTGCTACTTCAGGTAACGAGCGTGTCGTGCAATATTTCCATTTCTTGCAATACAAGTAAAAATACGACGGGCGAAACTAGCGATATTAGTAAAAAAATCTGTATTTTTAAACGAAAAGAACAAAATAGTTCAGTATTAGAAGATAAATATCGTATTTCCAGTGGAGATTCTTAACTTCTTCACTTACAAATTAATAAATTAGATAATCTTAAATGGACCAGTCACTACTAGAATATCTATCAAGCCTTGGTCGTTTCGTAATTGCACAATTCCAGGTTTGGCTGTTTGGAGACGCCTAAAGCCATAAACTTTTGACTCCGGTCGCTTTAAAACGCTCGGTCCCAAGATTAACCATTGGCCGTTTTCTAGCTTTGCCCCTAACAGATATATAAACTATTACAAACCTGCAAAAACTCGAACAAACCCGAAAAACAAGAATGTGTTAAGAAAAACCTTTATCTTACAATAAATTTGCAAATCGAGAGGAGAAGTCTGCTAATTGGGAAAAAGTTGGGAATATGACCACATTCTGACTTTTGCCCTGCAATATCTCAGAACCGAATAACTTTTTATCAGGACAGCACGAACTACATTAAACTAAGTCAATTTTACCTGAACTACCTTTCGATCAAGTGTATGCGGTATCCTGAATTCAGATCTCATATATCTTTATTATTTTAGGTTTGCAATATATCTGTACCATTGTGCCGATAAAAAACTAGGACAGCAAAATTTCTTATTTTCTCTTCGACTATTAAGAATTATTTACTGTCGAGTCTGGTACCAGTAAAATGCCATATACAAATTTTACATGTCAACATAGATTGTCACTTTATCATTAACTTGTCAAGCACATTTTTTAAAAATATGACACAATTAACCCCCCAGCAAAAGATTATTATCTACAGTCTGTTGCGAGATGGTGCTTTTATTAGGAATATTGCAGGCGAACTGGGAGTAAGCAGAAATACCGTGTTGTTGGCAAAACAAAAAATAGCAAGGCATCGAACTATTATTAGGAGCAGTTTCAGGATCCCCTAGAATGTTTGCTAAAGATGAAAATAGAAGAATACTAATCATCAAGAAGTAATAATCAGAAATGTTCTATGACTACGTATTGAAAAAAATTTGTTGCTACGACAAATTTTGTGTTTGTATCTTTTTTTACTTCCTGCTAAGTTTTTTTTATTATTCAGTTTAATTTTAATTTTTTGGCAACATTAAATATACCTACTTTAAATAAAGCATTTACCATTTTCTTAATAAAAAAGGAGTAATACATATAGTTCCTCCATATAAACGTCAGCTCAACTTTATAAAACTAGTAACATATTTTGATGCCACCTCGTATCGCAAAATACAAACCTTAAATTATGTAACCTAGATTACTTTCTAAAAGTTAGATGTTTTTACCTTTACAGCTGTCGAGCACCTTTTATAGTCTATGAGATATGTATTTCCGTTCCCAGTTTTGAGATTTTGCTGTCCTAGTTTTTTATCGGCACGATGGTACATGATCACAATCTTCTCTAATACTATATATTATACAGCGATATAATATATTTTTCTGATCTCTAAGTACAGTAGGTCCAAGACCACCCACTTAGGTAACGCGGCCAGACCGAGGCCTTTGCCGGGGACGGTTTTAGTCCTTAGGTTGTATGCCTGTTTACCGTGGTGATAATCAGTCGATTTCAAGTCGGTGCTTATAGTGGACAATTGATAACTTTAGCCTGCATGGAATGTTTATGTTTGATATGAGATACTTTGTTTTAAGAATTTATTACTGCTGGAAAAAGTTTAAAAAAACCAGCTTTGATGAAATAAACTTGGCGGTGGTGTAATGATAATATCTAAATATGTCTCATTTTTTGAGGGTATGCTCATTCATTCTTACAATACAATTGTACAATATGTACAAATGTGCAAGGATAGGTGGTTGCTTTAAAAGTCATGTAGAGAATGAAGGCTCGAGATTTACAGCAGTGAATTTTTATATTTATACGGTGGGGCTTAGGATACTGCTAGTGCTCCCTGGATGTTCTTAGTGCAAATTTGTCAATATTTTTGTAAATTTTATAGGATAATTTTACTGTTTTAAAGTTTGTTTTGCAATTAATACTTCAAATATATTGGCAGTTCTGCCTAAAGAGGTTTGTGTTTTGGCAAATGCATTGCTCTTACTTGTCGCGCTCTGTCTTAATGGTGTATTTTGAATTTTGTCGTTATTGAACTTGTTTGATATGCCATAAATGAAATCCTGTTCTTGTCATGTTGGTTGTGTCGTGAAGTTAATCTTAGTACGTTATTCTGCATCCGTTGTAACCTTGCCATTTGCGTTTTACTAATGCCACACCAGACTGGTGCGGCATATAGCAAAGTAGGCATAAGAATTTGTTTGTATAGAGTCAGTTTGTTCATCGGTGAGAGGTACGATTTTGGCGATAGCAGAGGGCATAGACTCTGCATCGCCAAAAAGCATCTCTTTAAAGTGTTGGTTACATGCTGTTTAAAAAGCAAGCGTTGGTCAATCGTAACCCCAAGATATTTAAGTTTATTTATTTGTTTTATAAGAACGTTGTCAATTCGAATTGGGATGTTGATTTTCTAGTATTTGGTCCAGGGCAGTAGTTTTAGGAGATGGTATTTTAGGTGTGTGTTGGCCACGTTTGCGGCGAATGAATGCGCATAGATAAGAGCATCGTTCGCAAACAGGGCTTTGTTAGTATTAGGGTTATTTGGAAAGTCGAAGGTGAAAAGCTTATAAAGTTTTGAGGAAAGTATTGCCCCTTGGGGGACACCTGCGTGAATGCGCCTCGGGTTTGATAACTCGCCCTCTACTCGCACTTGGAAGATTCTACCCATGACGTAGGAATGCAATAATATACGATGTGGAGAGGGAAATTATGAAAGGTTATTAATTTCAAAATAAGGCCATTGAGCAAAAAATTATCAAACGCTTTTCGGATGTCAAGAGAGAGCTCTGATTGAGATTAATCTTGTCTAATGCGTCCTGCAGCACTTTGGCGACAAGCGTCTCTATATTATGCCCTCTCTGAATACCGTTATCGCGGTATTAACAAGGCGATTTGGCAACGCGCGATTTTGTGTCCGTCACGACGTAGACGGCAGCCATCAAAAGCGCTTCATAATTTTTAAGTTGCGTTGTGATCTAAGCGTTCGTTTGACGCGGCCGTAAGCGGCTCCTTTGATGTCTGAGACCGCTGTCCGCCAGATATCATGCTCAAGGGGGGTCCGCATCACCTGTTGTTACCGAATGAAACAACAAAATTAGTTCGGCGTTTAAAACAGCTTGTCCTAATGACTGCTTTTATGTTGTGTGCAGAAAACGTATCTTGGACTGGAAGCATACAGTAAGAAATTTATTTTGCCCCAAATTTTATGTCGTTTGTGAAGACTGTAATCATACAATGTAATATCTATATTACCTTTTTTACGTTTACAAAGTTAAAGAAGCAACTTTCAAAATGCCGTAAAAGAATTTTTCTACTTCTATATTAGTAAACATTGCTTTTCTATTTGGGTTTCATAATGGCTACATTATGAAATGCAATAAAATTGAATAACTTGCCACTTTATGAAACTGAAATTTAATTTTTTTCATGTTGGCAACAAAGGGAGGGTTCGAATTTTAGGCCTACTTTGATTTCGTTGAAATTAGTTTTCTAGGCATTATGGATTCCAGCTCCAACTGACCAAAATTATGTAAAACACAAATTTTCACGCACAGAGAACAAAGATGAAAAATCCCGCAAACGGCCAACAGGTATCTATGCGCGCGATCGAAGGAGAATTGACGAATAACAATAGAATGAACCGCGCCAAACCTGCACGAGCACGAATTCGGAACTTTCCGTGACCTTGCGATTGACCCTCGATATGGGGTTTTGGAGCACATTTCCTAAATTATTCCAACTCAAATTAATTTACACATGGTAATGAGTTAAAATAATGCACGTCCGAGTTAAAACGACACAGTATAACAGTAAGAAATTTATTTTGCCCCAAATTTTATGTCGTTTGTGAAGACTGTAATCATACAATGAAATATCTATATTACCCTTTTTACGTTTACAAAGTTAAAGAAGCAACTTTCAAAATGCCGCAAAAGAGTGTTTCTACTCCTATATTTGTAAACATTGTTTTTCTATTTTCGTTTCATAATGGCTACATTATGAAATGCAAAAAAATTGAATAACTTGCCACTTTATGAAACTGAAATTTAAGTTTTTTCATGTTGGCAACAAGGAGGGTTCGAATTTTAGGCTTACTTTGATTTCGTTGAAATTAGTTTTCTAGGCATTATGGATTCGACAGAAATTTTTTTGTAGAAAACTTTAAAATACTAACCTTTAACCTTGCAAATAGATCATTTTTACAAGACATTTATCTGAAATACCTATACTCGGAAATATATAACATACTGATGGTGTCCGTCAACTAATTTCTAGTCACAACTATAAAACAACATAACCTAAAAATAATAAAAATTTCTTCCATTTTATGCTCTATTTCTAAGTTTTATTCAATAAAGTACAATTTTTATTTTTAGTTCAATATAGTATTATACATATTTATAGTTACTGTAGACATTTCCTGGGCATTAATTGTTATTCCTGTCAGATTCTGTGTCGACACAATATTTTGTTCAATAGTATTATTTATTATTTTCTTCAATATTTTGAACTTTGTTCGCACCATAACTCAAAGTTTTGCATATTTTTTTAAAAGTTTTTCTAGATTATTTTCTGCAATTTCTCGTATTTTTGGCGGAGTACAACTTTCTTCCCGACTCATTTTTATTAACTTTAATAATATATTTATTTTTAATTATGACGGATGGGAAGAAGCTTTGTTGTGTTCAATTGTTTCTATCATGGCATATTTGATACTTGTAACATTTTATTAAATTGTAAAAGTATTGCCAACCCAAAAAGAAAATATTAATTCAGATGGAAAAAATCTACTATATTTCTTAGACTTTAAAGACCCAAATAGAAAAAGTATTATAAAATACACGGTTCATAAGACAATTAGGGCACGCGTGCTCTAAGATAATGTCTTATGAAACTTGTATCTTAATATACTATTTACGTACAGTTCACTGTATAAGTAAATACATTTGTGCGTTATGATGCCTAGCATAACAATCAAGTCAGCCTTGAACCACTCAAATCGTGACATTTATCTATCTTGCATTTTGAATTTTTGACAGTGACATTGTCATTATTAGAGATGTGAAGTTCAAATCGATACTTTATCAATTATAAACCGATCTTTAATTTATTAGTATTCTTTGTATATCTAACAATATGACCAACTCCGATATTGAAATAAGTGCAACGCCACCGGAAATTATTCTCAAGGCTTCTTCTGCTGTAGAGAGAGTATTCTGCCGAAAGGTAGATATGAAAAGGCTTATCAAAAATTTATCGACGGACTATGGATAACCATGTGAGTACCTACTCACAAAATGTTTTATGGCATTTGAATACGGATAAGAGTAAATATAAAGTAGAAAAGGTATAGTACACAACTCGAGTGGTAAGCTATTTGAAGTGACTATTCCTTTCTCTTATGGAACACAGAGAGAACCATCATATCGAGAGAAGTGACTATTCCTTTCCCTTAAGGAACGCAGAGGAAGCGAATGTAGTTCTGGTAGTTCTGGAAAAATCAAAATTTCATAAATTATGTTGTTTAAATACCATAGACGCATTGGCTAATAATTGTAAACTAGAGTAAATGTTCATAGCTTGACACACATTTCTAGTTAATCGATAGAACTTCTCTAATATTATAAAACCGTAAAAAAGTAAATTGGAACCATGTGTTAATTAAATTTGTAGTATAGTTTATCATTTGTCATAGTGAATGCATAGAAACATGTAAACATTACTATTGTGGACGGACAGTTCTCCAGATCCAAGAGAAACTGCGGAGAAGGAACTAAGCTTATAGTAGAGTAACAGTACACATAGAAATAAAGAAATGTACAAAAAACTGCGATAACTGAACTTAAGAAGTAAACAATTGGTTTTGGACGTTCCATAATAACACAATTCAGGTGTGGGGCTGTTTGGAGAAGACCAAGGCCCGTGAATTTCTCAATATTTCTTATTATTTCTTAAAATATCACTCACTTGTCCTCTCATCGCTTCCTTTTTTATCTTTTAACATGCATTGGGCAACATATAAGATTTTCAAACCTTCAAAACGAGATACAACATTTAGTTTATGATGAAGTCATTAAAGACAAATTAGATGAGCTGCTTGGCATTGGCAGAGGTCGATGTAAATTTATCCAGTCATCGTGAAAGGAACATGAGCCAAAGCCCGTTTTTCGTCAATGGTCAAAGGTGCTGTTTTCCGATGAGCCGAAGATTGGTGAGTGATGACCGTTGAAGTCGAGTCTTGAGGGAAGCCAAACAATGACTTGCTTTTGCTAGAGAAACGGTTCCATATTACAAAGACGGAAATTGATATGAAAGCATTGGAATTATATGTATATGAAAGAACTGCTTAGATTCATCTTTCTTTTTTTTGGACAAATTTATATCTATCTCATTATTTTGGTTATTGTTCAACGAATTTGGGCTGCGATGTCTAATTTTTTTTCTTTATGGACAATAATGCTTGTTCACATTAAACACAAGCTGTCTAAAGCCAGGTCCAGACCAGCTGAGGGAGCAAGCGAGAACAAGAGCATGTTTATATGAATGATTGCGTGGTGTAGACGAATTTTAACTTTCTATCTACTCTATACCACGTGAACAGTCATATAAACATGGTCTTGCTCTCCCTCGCTTTTGCTGGCTGAGTTGGTCTGGACCAGTCTTTTGAGGGTAAAGTTGAATCTCCAGACCTAAACCCTATAGAGCGTGAATTCGTCTCCGTATTAACCGTCTCATTAAAGCTCGAGGGCTTATACATGCCACAGTTGAATCAATTAGACATTTAAAGCACGGCCAGTTATCACCACGTATACGTATCCGTATCGATCTGCGACGCAAATTGGACACGGATAGTTCAAAGTGATACGTTGAACTTATCGTTAGGGCATCCTGCTTTCACGGATCTTTTCAACGCATCACGCATCTCATTGTTAATATATGGATTGATAGACATAACCTCAAACCTAAATTATTTATGCCATGATGCCTGTCAGAAATGACTTTACGGCTACGGTTGTCAAAGAAGCGATGTTTTAAAGCTGGAACGTTCATAGTTTCGTTAAGAATATGTGAAGTTACGAATTTGTAGGTTATGGTTTTTGTTTTTCACACATCTTCCTTTATTTATAACTGCAAAATAAGATGTAGACATCGTTATAATAGCGGGAACAATGTTGTGCTGCTATTAGCCAAAAACCCATTTAAAAAACATATAATTTGGTGATGTTAACATAACATTTGTGCACGAGTATGACCGATCCCAACCGATTCCGTAACGTAAAAAATGGAATTGAACCATTTCTTACTTCTTACTGCTTAATTTTTGTGCACTATGAATTGTTCTGTTGCAAATCACATGTTTATTTTTCTTACGACTTACCGTTACGTCTTACTGCTCACGTTACGGCAACTATGAATCCAGCTTAAGACTTTTTAAGAGAACAAGTTTTCTAAGACGTAACCATGATTTGTTAAGGTATACGTGGTTGAGATGCGTTTACGTTGTGTTGGCTTTAAGTGTCTATTCATCGACAATTCATAAACAAAATACGAGGAATCTACATACGTGTTTATGCAGCAACAGTGTAATTACGAAGTACTGAAAAATTATTTTCAATTAAATAAATTACAAAAGTTTCAGAAACGTACGTGTCAAACAAGTTGCAGTATTATGACCCTGTCAGTCAACTGCGTCATATCTAGTTGTTTCGATTTCTTAGTCTACCCAAGTAGCATTTCTAGACACAAATTGGACACACATTCTTTGCTGAGAAACGTTTCAAAACATTTTCGATCAAAATTATAAAGTTGTATCGAGATACATGGTTACGAAACTTTTGTGACACATTTTCGAATCTAGTTACTAGAAACACTTAAAGGCGTGCTTGTTTCGAAATATTTTACAAACCATAGTGTGGATACATTAACGACACGCGAAGATAAATATTTTTCGAAATATTTTTAGTCAAAATTATAAAGTTTTGGTAACACACAAGATTGCATTGAATTTTACATAAGAGATTTTTTATAGCATCGGTGTACGTTTATTAGCGATAAATAAGTAATTTCTTGATATTATTTATATTTTAGGTGTTATTATTGATTCATTTTCAACCACAGATTGAGGTAAGTGTTTTAGGTAAATTTTTAATCGCCATCTGAACAAGTTTGAGGCTATGTTATTGCTTAGCGAGATTTAAATTGTTATTTTTCTGTAAAAAAGCGTATTTAAAAAATATTCCAAGCTATAGGGTGGGTATACTCTATGTTGATATATGATACAGTGCGTGCAATAAGCTGATTTTAACAGAAAAATAATAATTTAAATCTCCCTATGCAAATAATAATAACATAACCTCAAACAAGCTGGTGATTAAAAATATTCAAAAACAGTTACGTCAATCTGTTTCTGAAAATGAATGAATAATAACATCTAATATACAAATAATATCAGGAAATTGCTTATTTATCCCTTATAAACGTGTACCGGTGCTTTAAAAAATCTCCTATGGGATTTTCAATGTTATTTTAGTTTGTTTGGAAAGGTTTTTGAAACCACGCCTCTCGTGACGTCAGACTTAGGCTGTCCATACCCAACCTTTGTTTTCTGTGCATACTAGCAAACCTTTTTTTCTGTGGTATTCTCCATCACCTTAATCAACCTTTTATATTTCTGTGCATCATGGAAACATTATAGAAGCCAAAGACTAGAAATTGTATGTCGATTCCATTTTGGACCAGAATAATTTATTGCTTTCTAGCGGCCATTGTGTGAAATCAATTTTTATTTTGTTAAAATGAGTTTTAATGAAATTACTGCATATCATGAAAAGTCAAAAGTTGTTCGATAAGTTCCATGTTCGTCGATTTATAAAAGAAATAAATAAAATTTTGAAAATATTTTAATTTTTATTTTTTTGACAAAGTATACTTTTTTCTGTAAATGCAAATCAATCGAGGGCACGTTAAAAATATGAAGCCAAATTACTAAGCTGCACGATAAAATTTACTGCGACAATGATTTTTTGGTTCTTATGTGCAATAACTTGGTATATGAAATAAAATATCTTATAGGAATATACTTATAACGAATTCATCATGGTCAAATTATTGTTCCATATTGTTTTTCTTTTATTTTACAACAGTGAAGGTATCGTAATTGTTTTGCGCATGGTTTAACATAGCCCCGCCCCTTTATACTGTCATTTTTGAATAAACAAAAGTACTTAACAGTTAATAAGACAGAAATATTTTTTGTTGCCAACAGTTTCCAATTTTGATCCGAAACAGAAACGATAGTTACGATACCTTTACCATAATGTATCTAAAAATGCTACTTGGGTAGGTTCCTCTCTTTCTTGAGGTCTTTAATCGTTTCTTTAAGAGTTATCGGTAACTACCCGCATTTACAGTATTCATAATAAATTTCCAGCATTCCGCCGGTCGGCGCGGTCTCCGCAAGCACAGATCCAGGGTGGGTCATTACGCTCGATTATTAAAGAAACTGCTCGAGTTATAAATTCAAGCGAAAATCGTCGTTTGGTACTTAAACGCCGACCGAAATGTGCTGCTTGGTAGGGTTATAGTTATAAATTCAAGCGAAAAATCGAAAATCGTCGCCTTTCACTTGATACCCGATCTTCGCTCGACCGAAATGTGCCGATTGGCGACGTTCGAGTTTGATGCTCAGAAGGCTGACACGGCATACGTCCTTGTTAAAGGCACATAAACGAGAAGGCGCATACAAAAAAGTATGCCAAATAAATCCCTTAGTGGATTCATCGCGACATCATGGGTGTTCTTTTGACTGGGACTGGCTAGCCAGCGGCGATTGTAAATTTAAAAAAAAATAAAGGATACAATTTTTTTTAAATCATAATCAACTGTTCCGCCTTAATGAAAACTGTACTAAAACTTACAAAAACAACCCCTGGTGTTTTATCAACACATTCTTCTTAGTGATAAAAATTTCAAGTGATTAATCGCTCAAGCGATTCATCCGATTATTAAAATCGCTCGAGTATCAAGTACTCGATTATTAAAATCATCGTTTTTCCCAACACTAAAAATTACTTTTATTAAATATCAACGTTTCTACCCCATATTTTACAGCACTACCCTTACCCCAACATAATTAAATAAAAAAATTGAATCGGAATAATTTCCAGTTCCAGTATTCATGCTCCAGCTGCGTCTGCACACTCTGTACGATTTCAGGAATCAACTCGTGGGGTTTTTAATTGTTTTGATAAAAATAACATCAGAAAACGGCTTAATGAATAAATATAGGATTTTACCCAGTTCGGGATAATTAAGAACCTCGTAAAGCTGTCTCGCTCTAGTAGGTGGCAACTCGGTTCGGACTGACAGGCGGCGTTCTACAAAGCCAGCGAAATAATACATTTAAATCAGTTATTTTACCGAGAGCCGGCTGCACGCAGAAAAGAAGCAAAATTATCGGTCTTTAAGAGACACGTGGGCCGTAGATGGCAAAGATAGGCCGTTTAATTAGTAAATTAAAGGACTTCTTTGCCGACACGGCAGATCTGGCGTGATTAATAAAAAACGCAAAGAAACACTTACGGGTCATTTTGAACCCTGTTTAATTGTAAATCGACAAACGGTTGTTTAGAATCAGAAATAAGTCGCTTGTTTTATTGATGAGGAGAAAGCTTTTTTGTTAGTGCTTTGCGTGTGACGTAGGATATCGTTTCTCAATCTGATTTGTCTCGCGACTACAGATTTAACGGTTTAAAAACAAAAAAAAACAGTAAAAATTGAAAGAAAGCGTTTTTTTTTTCGAATATTGGAAAAATATTAACACAAAACACGAAAGTTGAAAATATATTTATTTACAACCATGTACAGGTCGACAACTTTATCTGTAGCTACAAAAGGAATGCGGGCAAGAAAATTTCTTGGGTTAACAATGTTGTCACATATATTCAATTTTAATTTACAACATTACAGCAAACCCTAAAATTAAATTTACCCATTTAAAGTAAATTGTCTTAAGTATATACGAAAAATATTCTATTATAGTTTCAATGTTCTTAAAACTTTCTTTTCATACTATTTATTTTAATATTTAAATTCAAAATAAATTTTTTTTAAAGTACTTCTAATCTAAAAATAGGGCAACATGGTGCAATATCAACGGTAACCATGGGTAACCGGTGGCTAGAGCTAATTTGATACGTTATATCCCAGACACAGGATGCCGACACGCGTCTGGTGACACGCCTATTGTGCCAGCGTGCTTGTTCGGCGATGTCCAATATGCTTCATCCAGTTGCGTAGTGATAGGGTTTGTTTTAAAACTGTGATAATGAATGAATATACCCTGGTAAAACCTTTCATAGTCAAACCCGTGAAGTGATTGCCAATGTGTACAGGGTGTGTGAAGAGGAATCACAAATTGAGACATTTAAATTTCCACTTAAGCTAAAGTTAGAAAGGGTCGTAATGTATGCGGGAGTAAGCGTGGGTGCAGTAAAAAACATTCACAAAGGAGATACTGAAAGGAAAGAAAATAACCCGGATCAATTGTTGTCATCTTCTGTCAAAAAAAGGGCCCGTCTCTCTGCTGTCGAAAATATCGAAGGGTTCGACTTTGGCATCGTTAGGAGAACAATACAAAAGTTTTATTTGGAACTAAAAGTGGTTCCAACCTTAAAAAAGTTGCCACAACAGCTGAGAAGTGACATAAACTTTCCATTTTCCCGTAAAACTTTGTGTCATGTGCATGTTGAAGTCAATTGGATTTTATTGGCGAAAATGCCAAAATAAGCGAAAAATATTAATAGAAAGGCCTAATATATTGCACTGGTGATACAAATATATTCAAGCCATGAAAAATATATATTATTATTGCATTATTAAGATAATAATAGCACCCCATGACTCGGCCATGTTTTAAAATATATTGCTTCCCCCTTACCGATACCGCGTAGCTATAGACTCGCTTGTCGAGCTGTATGTAATGTTGATGTTTCAGAATTTTTAAAAGTTTTAAAGGAACGTGTTTTTAACTTCGACATTTATCCAGGTGGAAAGTGACATTTACGCGGGTGGAAAGCGCCCACTTTTTGTGTTTTTAATTTTTGCGACGGTCAGTCCAAACAGCATTACCCAAAAAATAGTAAAATCCGGCCTATGGCCGGACCGAACCGCCGGAATTTCGGCCACCGGATCGATTTATCTCGTATTTCATTAAAAACCGGAACGGGGAAGTCCCTAAGTAATATTCTATGATGTGATACTCATTTCAGTGTGGTGTGTCCGTTCAGGACTAAAGACCGATTCTCACTATCGTACAAGACATGTGCTCGGCACAGGCTAGGCACCGGTTCGGCAAAATATGTTATCATTGAATCTTATGGATTTCGCGCAAAGTTTGAATTTACACCCGCAAAATCAATAAAGATTCAATGATAACTATTTTGCCGGACCGATGATTTGCCGGTGCCAAGCATCGACCTCAAGACTGTTTTTTTCCTACAATCTTCACACAAGTAAGTAATGTGTGGAGTTTTTTTTTAAGTACATAGATAAGAGAAAAATAAAGCAATTTGCAATTTTTGTGAAAATATCGTTTCCAAGGCAGTAGTAAATCTAAAACCTTTAAACGCATATGCATATAAAACGACATCATCCTTCTGAATATGTGAAGCACTTTGGGAAAGATGATGAGGAAGTATCAACCGTTGCAGATAATTTAGAGATTAATTTATTTTTTTTGGAAGAGCGCATTTTAGAAAATCGCTTTGTTTCTTTTGTAAATAAAGGTTGATCAGAAGAAATTACATTTTCGATAAGATAGAAGGTTCTCAAGTTTTGTTATTTAATTAAGTACAACTTTTTATTTACACAAATTTTGTAGGTTTTTTACCTTATTTTTTATCAACAAAATGATGTTTTAAAATAGATTCGGCCGGACTTAATCTTTAATCCGGCCGGAACAGTAGTAGACACCGCTAGGGCGGTATCGGTCCAATTAGTTCAGGAGGCGCCGTCGGCTTCGTTATATCTGCTCGCAAAAAATAATATTTATTAAATAAACAATTCAAGAGAAAATTTTTAATTTCGTGGGAATTCGATCACAGAATTGAATATAAACTATACACACCGCACCTGCAGTGTTGCCGGAAATAAGAACAAACAGAAACCCTTTGAAGTTGCTAAAAACGGAAACAAACATAAAAGTTGGTAAAATGTTGCCGATTTGTTTCTAAATTGTTGAAAAATATTGTGTTGCTGTTTTGTTTTATTGGTTTGGTGTGGACTCGGCATTAGATGTCCTATGTGGAAAATTTAATTTTATAGCAGAAAATACAGTACAGGGTGTCCCATTTTCGACACTTTTATAGGGTCTCTCCGTAACTGTTAGTGCTATGAAAAAGTAGTGTAGGTGTCATGTACTTTTTTTGGGTCAAACTTAAAATGGTAAAATGAAAATTTAAAAATTTCGGTCGCTTAAGAGATACAGGGGAAAATCAGAAAATTGACAATATCAAAATTACCCTATATTTTCGTAGTTACAAGAGATACAGAAAAATGTTTTATACAGAAGTTTATTTATAATGGTTGTTGAATAATCTGCCATTTTCAGAATAAGTATACGCGGTCAGGTAAGAAAGTTATCGGACCTAACCCCATTTTTTTTAAATGGAGCATTATTCTAAGAAGATTGCATTTTAAATTATATTTTCAAATATATAACACACCATGGATATTATTGGTTTCCTAGGCGATTTATTTAAACCTTATTACTTTAAACCACAGTAGAGACAACTATGTTGACATTCTAGTTGTTATTAACATTTAACGTTACTTTAAACCACAGTAGAGACAACTATGTTGACATTCTAGTTGTTATTAACATTTAACGTCAATTTCATTTTTACATATTCATTTATGAAAATGACTTATCTACATTTTGAAAAATTTGATATGATATCTATCATCCATGGTGTGTTATAAATTTGAAAAGAGAGTTTAAAATGCTATCTTTTCAGATTAAAATATACAGGGTGTTCCATTTAAGAAAGCGAGGTTAGGTTTGATAACTTTTTACCTGACCCCGTATACTTATTCTGAAAACGGCAAATTCTTCAACAATCATTATAAATAAACTTCTATATTAAACATTTTTCTGTATCTCTTTTAACTAAGAGAATATACGGACGACAATAACGGATATACCCTATAAAAGTGTCGAAAATGGGACACCTGTACGCCACTGTTTTAAACGTATAGTATTTTTTAGATGAAGCATTAAACAGTCAACATTTTTGGTAATTAGCTCGTTCCTTATATTTTAGATGTAAATATTTTTAAAAGGAATTATAAATTTTAAGCAATAGAAAAGTGCGCCCTGCCCTAGGATCACACGTAACCACATCAAAATTTGAAACAATTAATTCAGATACACCGGAAATATCTTGTTTCCATTATAAGCGGGACACCCTAGAACTGGGAATAGACACCGAAGATCTAGACACCGAATAAGTGATTTCATAAATGGTTCCGTATTTCAATTTTAATACGGAATACCAAAAAAGGAATAGTTATCAGTTTTTCTTAAGCGAAGCGCGAAAATCGTATCACGATATTGAATATTGAAATAGTTCATGGCCGACGGGCTTCGTGGCATTTGAATGAATCTCTGGCTTCACGATCATTTTTTACTTTTATGCAGTTACCATATTACATTCTTAGGCACTTGACCGTAACCGCGGAGTATGGAGATATATCAAAGAAGCAATAAATAATACATCTATTACCTCATGGGTCATATAAAAGATACAAAAGTTGGCCGATTAATAGGTCGACATTCAACGAGCCGGTTAATTTCTTTTTTAAATGTTTAAAGCCCTATATAGTTAGAGAGACGGTGACAATAGGGGGTCCGTGAAGTGGAATATCAGTAATTTGGTTTTTCGTGGAGTTTAGGTCCCCCTCTACAACTTTTACAACTGATGGCTGAGAGGCGCTGTACCACTTTAGATAGGAAATTCTCAATAAATTCAAAATTATATCGAGCCATGTCTGAAAACGAATTTACAGCATCTGCGTGACCCCAAAGTCACGGGAAACACATTTTCTGACAAGTCAACCCTTGCATATAGGTACCTTTCCGAGCGTGTCAAAAAAACTGAAAATTTAAAGAAAAAGGAAAAAAGCGAGCTTGAAGTTGAAACTTTCTAGAATGGAACATTATATGTTAAAGATTATGTGAAAAAAATTTTGTCGTTCCAGGTCTCGCCATTTCGTTATTGGAATTTTTTAAAAATCTCCTCGGAGGAAATTCGGAAAACGATCGTGACATGTCAAAAAATTGTCACACTACATTCATTGACACCCAAAGATTGTGGGAAAAATTTTTTTTAGAAGAATCGCACCTAGCTAGGCGGAATTCTGACAATATTACGCAAAGATGCCGGAAGGTATGACAGAGAGAAAACGGGAATGGAGTAATCGGGTACTGCAAAACTTTCTCTAAATCTATTTTTTGAGAGAGCGATGCAGTCAGCAATTGTCCAAAGAGATCTCGCTGCAGTCTTACTTCGTGCACCTTCGTACCGACTTTCATAGTCTTCCTTTTCAAGATATCCTTGAAAATATGCTGCACTTTCGCAATATTCTTTTTATCAGAAAATTGTTTACGAGTCATCTCCATGTGAATACAAATCAATTAAGCCCACTTGGACCCATGACACTTTATATTTTTTCCATTCATTTTTTTTGACACGCTCGGAAAAGTATATTGTACTTGTCAGAAAATGTGTTTCCCGTGACTTTGGGGTCACGCAGATGCTGTAAATTCATTTTCAGACATGGCTCGATATAATTTTGAATTCATTGAGAATTTCCTATCTAAAGCGGTACAGCGCCTCTCAGAATCAGAAACGCTCTACGGCATTTCATCAGTTATAAAAGTTGTAGAGGGCGACCTAAACTCCACCACGAAAAACTAAATTACTGATATTCCACTTCACGGACCCCCTATTGTCACCGTCTCTCTAACTAATAGTTTTCCATTAAAGTTACTATTTTCATTTTTAATAATATCTTCAATAGAGACCAAAAATTACATAATTAAATGGGACCATGTGGCTTTGGTTAACTATAAAGTTTGACCTTTGCCCCCCAAAAATGTCGAAAAATGGCATTTATTGATCGAATTTAAAAAAAAATGTATTTGGAAAAGTTGTTTGTATTTTTAGGCCCACATATCAAATTTGAATCTATTCTATCTATTATTGACCAATATCATTGAAAAACGAAATCGGCCTTATCACCGTAAATCTATTTATTTATACAATACTCATTGTTTAAATTCATTCTTTATATCAAGAATTCTACCAAAATGTTTCTGAGGCGTCGTTAGAAAGTTTTGTAGGGGGTGGCAATGATAAAATTGCTAATTTTAGGAACCTAAAAGCCAGGACGCCAGTGGTAGCAAAAAGGGAAAAATCCCGCTGCAGGCGAAAGCGCCGCAGACGAAATTTTTTATGGACCACGCCCCACAATCAAACCCAAAATATTACTTGCGGTGTTCCTCAAGGATCAATTTTACGACCTAGTTTATTACTTATATATATAAATTCAATTTCTAAGTTAAATCTAAAAGGTAATGTCAAATTGTTTGCGGATGATACTACAATTTTATATTTTGGCGAGTCTTTTTCGAATATTCAAACCTAATTATTTGAAAATTATACTTTCATGGCTGCAATCATATAAACTTTCAAAAGTCATCTTTCACGTTTATTTCTAAATCTGCAATTAGGAGCAATATTTCACCAATAATTTTTAATGGAAACGAAATTAAGTATGTCAAATCAGTTAAGTTTTTAGGCTTATATATAGACGAAAATTTAAACTGGATAAAACATGTTGAAAACCTTCGAAAAAGCGTATCACCACTCATTGGAATATTATATAAAATTCGAGATTATATACCTTTAATACATTTAAAAAACATTTATTATTCATTAGTTTATTCAAATTTTCAATATTTAATATCCCTTTGGGGATCTCCATGTGCCACAATATTAAACCCTTTAAAAAAAGTACAAAACAAAATTATAAAATGATTCATAAACTAAATTTTTTGGAGCCGACAACAAATTCATATAAACCAAGAGGATATCTAGATCTGAATAGTTTATATAAATTAAAAATCAGTATACTAATTCATGCAAATAGTAATCAAAATAGAAAATCTTGTATAAAATTTGTAAAATTAACTGATATATACAATCATAATACCAGATATATTGACCATATTAAGAAAAAATCAAATTAAAAGTAGCATAGGGATGAAATCAATTTTATTTGATGGAATAAATATTTATAATACGTGACCTACGTATTAAAAAAAAATGTAATTTAAAATTATTTAAAACAAATGCAAAGAAATTTTTTCTGGAAAAATACAAGTTAATTAACCATTTATAATAATTTTTATTTTTAATTGTTATGTTGATTAATTACTTATTTATGTTCTATGTTATAATATTCCCTGTAATGGACTAAAATAGCTCTTTGGAAATTAAATAAACATTATTATTATTATTATTAAAATACACACCTAAATTTGGTTAATAATTTATAGTAAATACTAGAAAAGCCGAAGTTGTAAGATGTGAATTCAGATAACTTGACAGAAATTTTGACGAAGTCTCGTTATACTTAATAAAAAGCGCGACATTTTTACGTAAGCCAGCGTTTTTTTTTTTCGAGGAGAGTTTCCATTTTCTGAAGATTTTTCATCACTTTTAAAACGATCCCGGTTTTACGATCTATATACAAAAAGAGACAGCGGAAAACAAACCAAAAAATAACTCCATATTTATTTTTAGAAACGTTGATTAGTATGCTTATTTGTGTTTTAATGGTATTCTTCGGTTGTAATGCCAAATATGCAATAATTTCATCGTTAAAAAGTTCATAATTTGTTAATACTAAAACGAGATCTCCTGAGTGTCATGGCCAGTTCTATTTCGTATTTCTGGTATAACCAAAAAAGCTTCCCCCGACTGAGACGGAATTAATGGATGTTTAAGTTAATTTTTCAGTTGAACAGAACCAATTTATATATTTCTTCAATAAACTCTCAAATAGTTCTTGCGGAAATAATTTTGAATAGGATTAAAAAATATTTTTGGTCAATAAATCGAAAAAATGTAATTCACTGATGTCCGAAAATCTAGTTTTAATTTAACTAATAACGGTGCCTAAAATTTCTTTATAAATTTGGATCTGCTATATGTATGTATTAGAATTTTTCTTCGGTTGGCTTCGCTTACTTAGGGGTCCGCGAATAGCTAAGTGGGAATAAAATGTCACAAAAACAAAATATCGTAATCGACTTAATGCCGAACCAGATATATAAGGCTGCAGCTTTCTTCAAATTAAGCCCAATATAACATAGCTGCGTGGAAGAAGAAGAAAGCAGAACTATCCATATCACTAAGTACATTTGCTGTAGCCAGTGATATATTATTCAGATTTTTGCTTATTAATTCTTTTTGATGGGTGAAAAATAATAAGATTCGAATAAAAATTATTTTTAATTAAAGGTAAAAGGCATGACTTCCTATTCCAGAATTGATTCTGTACTAATATAGTGAGCGGCTGGGGGTCCACAACGAAATTCTAGTATCAAAAGGGGTCCGTAGTCAAAAAAGTTTGAGAAAAGCTGCTTTAGACAATTGTTGGGAAAAACCGATGACTTTAATAATCGAGTACTTGATACTCGAGCGATTTTAATGATCGAGTGAATCGCTCGAGCGATTAATCATTTGAAATTTTTATGACTAAGAAGAATGTGTTGATAAAACACCAGGGGTTGTTTTAGAAGTTTAGTCTAGAGTTTTTATTAAGGAAGAACAGTTGATTCTGATTTTTAAAAAAATACATACAATACATGCTTTAATTTTTTAAAGAACAAAACCCGATGTCGCGATGAATCCACTATGGGATTTGGCATACTTTTTATATGCACCTTTTCGTTTATGTGCCTGTATGGTTCGATTTTTCGCCGGAATTTATAACTAGAGTATTTCCTATCGAGGGAAAAACTGTTCGAATATACGTCGGCGTCAAGCGAAGCTCCGGTATCGAGTGAAAGATAATAAGTAACAAGCGACGATTTTCGCTTGAATTTATGACTTGAGCAGTCGCTCAGGTACCCCATCTTGCCCCTCCCAAACGACGTCCATGTGCGCGTCACAGCTTTATTACGATATTGTGGCATAATTGTAATTTTATGTAGTGTTGTGATCGCTCGAGCGAAAAACCGCTTGATCACTCGATTATTGAAATAACCGACATCGCTCGATTATTAAAAAAACCGCTCGAGCTATCTATTCAGGCGAAAACCGTCGTTCGTCACTTATTATCTTTCACTAAAAAATAAATTTTTGGAATATTTATGGTGGCTACTACAATTCTTTAGCTAAACCTGTGCCCGTCATCGCTTGGTGAATTGGAATTTCAAGCGATTCACTCGATTATTAAAATCGCTCTAGTATCAAGTACTCGATTATTAAAATCATCGGTTTTTCCCAACACTAAATTTATGTACAATATTATCCCTTAGAGAAAAAATATTTCCATTCTTTCAACGTATTTCTTATTTAAAAAACAAGACACTCTTCTTCGTTGGTTAAATCTCTAAAGTTATGAGGAGTTATACTGCCGTGTTAATTCAATTATCTATCGAAAATTTAATTGGGAAATATATCGAATATTTAGCTTCCAAATTTCAGTCATGCCCTTATTTGTAGTTACCAACGTATTAATAGGTTTTGGTAGCATATAGAGTTTTCGAATTTAACAGACATTCAGATGAGCTCATTCATGTCACACTACTTGAACGGTGTAAGTCACTTTCGAGGACATGTTCAGATACGCCCCTTTGAATTAACACGACAGTGTAGGTAGTTAATTTTGGGTTTGTTCGGGTTTGGTGTTACGTGTTCAACATGTTAAACATAAAATAAGAAATTTGTCACTAACACCATCAAAAATATTGTTTCTCTCTATTTTATTTATACGTTTTTTTTCTTTATTCCTGACAAATAGTTCTGACGATGGTTTAGTACAATGAACCGAAACGTAAACCAAATACTGGAATTTCATTTCAAAGTGACCGAAACCCAAAACTAACTACCTATAATTTGAAAAAAACTGCCAAGAGAAGAAGAAAACAGTAGTTATGCGGAGTTTGCTCCACAGATGGCAACGTTTTCAAACTGCAATTTTTTGAGGAGAATGACCATTTTGGTATAAATAGTAGTCGCATTTTTGACCTAAATGTTCAGTACAAATTATAAAAATATTTAGTAAACCATTTATATAGTTTCTGTAAAATTTACTAAAATCCTTTGTAAAATTTTCTAAAATCTTTTGTAAAATTTACTAGTTTGACACATGATATTCCCAAGCGGTCACCCATCCAAGTACTAACCGTGCCCAACGTCCGCTTCACTTCATCGATCGATGGTATGTTCACTGTTAACTTCTCCTCCGATTATTTGTTACGAAAATTGAAATCCCAGTAACCCGTTGCATCTGATTTACCCTTTTTATTAATGCTAACTAGAAAATAATTATAAAATTTGTGAGGTTCCATTCGAAAATGTTGATTTTTTACAATTTTTTCAATTAAATTTTTAATCTTATTATTTGAACACCCCTATATTAATAGTTGCCAATATATTATAACAAACCCATTAAAGCGGGTCATTTTCCACAAGGAATCCAACCCCAATTAAATAATAAAGTCTTCCTTATAAAGTCTGTTTCGTTGCCGTTGATAGCTCGATACCCTCATTAAAGATTCAAAACAAGGGCCCGGTGGCCTAAAATATTTTACCTATAAAATGGTCTTTTTACGTACATCTAGCATAAAGATGAAGAAATTTTGACCTATTCCACCGGGTAACAGATAAAGTAACAATAGAGCCATAAAATGAAATGAAAGGATAATGATTAAAACGGCCCATCATGGTCGGAGAGTTGGGTTTTTAATGTAACCGCTTATTATTTTATTTAAATGTAATAGATTTTATGATTTTATGAATTTATTTACAAGAAAACTAATTTATTTACAGATCAAAAAATATTGACAATTTCAATAATTATAACTCGATAAAATGGTCCTCAGAAGAATCTGAAGAGTCATCATGTCCTACGCTTATTACTAAAGGCTCAATTTCCATAGTTGTGTCAATTACGTTGTCAAGTTCCCACATTTTTTGTTCCTCTACTATAGCATGTTTTATGGCGTTTTGCCAATTTTCTGATGACACATTTGCTAAAGAATGAAGCAAGAGGTGTCGCACTTCTTGCATTTTAAAAGTTTTGTTATTTCTAGCAACATATCCTTTTACTTGAGCCCATATTAATTCGATAGGATTTAGCTCACAATGGTAAGGTGGTAAACGGAGCACTATAATACCTCGATCTCTTGCCATCTCGTCAATAACATACTTTTTATACTGTGATTTATGTAGCCTAACAATATCCAAAAGTTCTTTTTTTACCATGGTATTATCGTAACTCAATTCCTTTCGTTGTAACCAGTTTACGATTTCCGCCTTTTTCCATGAAGTTGTGGGAAGATTCTCTTTTAGCCTAGAGTGATAGCTGGCATTATCCATCACTATTACAGAATTAGCGGGAATGTATTCTATCATTTGCTTAAAATATTCCTCGAAAACATCAGCAGTCATTTCTTCATGATAGTCTTTAGTAGAATTCGACTGGAATTGTAATAATCCTTGATCCAAAAAGCCATTTGAACTTCCTATATGAGTTATAATAAGTCTGCGTCCCTTTCCAGATGGTGGTCTAAGTCCTGTTGACCAGCCTTCCATGACAGCTTGTCGAGAACTTAGGACATTTTTATCTTGCCAAACTTTAGATACGGTGTGCCCTTCGTTCAGCCAAGTTTCATCCAAATAGAAAATGTTTTTGCCTTCGCTGCGGTATTTTCGGATGGACCTTAAGTATTGACGTCTCCAGCAAATAATATCTGCTCTATCAATAAGAAAAGATTTTCTGTTTTGCTTCTCCCATCGAAAGTTCATATCATGAAGTATTTTCCATAGTTTCGTTCGTGATAGCTGTGGTAAGTCCTCGTCGTAGTTAATGGCTTGTAAAATTTTGTCTATAGTTGGTATTTCCTTGGCAAAATAAAAACTATGTACTTTTCTTCTAATACCATTTTTAATGAAATTGTCAATTTCTAACGGTTTCTTTCCTGGGAGTGGTTTTGGCTCACTGAGGTTCTTAGATTTTCTTTCACGCAAGAACCTATATATAGTAGCCTCTCCAACTCCTACCATATTGGCACACTCTGCAATGATGCTACGAACATCACTTGCAGGTTTCTGGTACACTAGAGCATCATGCACGTTTAATATTAATGTCTTTTCTCGGAGAGAATATGCACTCTTGCTAATTTGACGAAGACACGTTGGCGAAAAACTTGAAGCCATTGTTACAAGTATAGGAAATAATTAAACTTTGAGATAATGCAGTATCTAAATACAACTAAATACATAGTTTGACAAACGCACATCAAATGGCGTAATAACATCCTAAAGCAGGCAAAAATAGGTAAATTAATTACCCCTGTTGTACCTACTTTAACCCTAATCCTACTTAACAATGGACAGAGGCCAATTTTCTTATTAAATAAGGTAATTACTATTGGCAACGCCTATGGTTTACGGTTGTTTTATGGCTTCAACCCTCGATATGAGCTATCAACTGCAACAAAACGGACTTTAGGAATAATTAATAATTATTTTAAGGTCCGAAAACGTCATTTTAGACCTAAAACCTTAAGTATGTCAGACACACTTATTCTTAGGTATGATGATGATATACGAAAACTTCCTAGAATCATGCTTAGAATCCAATCCAAAAGGTATTTCATTTAAAATTTATCAGCAAGTTGACACCGACTTCCGGTATAACCGGAAGCGATAAAGGCGTCAAAATATCTTCATAAGAAGATCGGCATATTTTATAGGGAGTGCCAATATTTCAATCAAATATCTATTTAGTTTCCCCGCTATCTTTTAGTAGGCCACTCATCGTGAATTACCCTGTATTTTATAGGAAATTTTACAATAAAATTTAGTTAGTGTCTTGATCGCTCCAGCGAAAAACCGCTTGAGTACTCGATTATTGAAATAACCGACATCGCTCGATTATTAAAAAAACCGCTCGAGTTATAAATTCAAGCGAAAATCGTCGCTTGTTACCTATTGCCTTTCACTCGATACCCAAGCTTCGCTTGACGGCGACTTATATTCGAGCAGTTTTTCGCTCGATAGGAAGTACCCTAGTTATAAATTCAGGCGAGAAACCAAATCATTGCATTTCACTTGATACCCAATCTTCGCCCGCAGTCCGAAATGTGCCGATTGGCGACGTTCGAGTTTGACGCTCAGAATGCTGAAACGACATACGTCTTTGTTAAAGGCACATAAACGGGAAGATACATATAACAAAGTATCCCTTAGTGGATTCATCGCGACATGGATTTTGTTTCGACTGGCTAGCCAGCGGCGATTGTAAATTCTTAAAAAATTAAAGGATGTAATTTTTTTAAAAATCATAAACCACTGTTCTTCCTTAATAGAAACTCTAGACACTTGTAAAACTTACAAAAACAACCCCTGGTGTTTTATCAGCATATTCTTAAAAGTCATAAGAATTTCAAGTGATAAATCGCTCGAGCGATTCACTCGATTATTAAAATCGCTCTAGTAACAAGTACTCGATTATTAAAATCATAGTATATTACTTTCCAGCAATATTTTGTGATATTTTCCCGACTTTATTAACTTCAGACACGTTAACAGACAGATGGATCTTCGCTTCTGTATTTATTTCAACTTACCTGCCGTTCGGAATTTTTTCTCGAACGATAATTCGCTTCACTACACCTCTGAGATGCTGGTATTACAGGGTCGAAGCGCGGGGGGTAACGGAAGGCGGTCGGCGTTCTTTTGAGGCCCAGCGAGCTTAGTGGTACCGCGGTTGCTGACCCTCGCTGCGGTCTTATGGTCGTACTCCGAAGGGTACCCAGTGGTCTTGATAACGGCCGTCCGTTCTTCAAGTTGTCTCCCGGTCGAAACTAAGAATCGTTCGCGTATAATGAAATATTTGTTTTAGTTTTGCGAACTGCAAAGTCTTAACGCCGGCGTCTGTTTGTTATTGTTCGTGTAAGATTTGTTGTTTTGTTAAAATTTAAAACTTCTTGTCGTGTATGTGTGTATAACATAATGATTTATAAGTGAATAATAGTTTTAGTTTGTTTTTAAAGCTTTAATAATTAGTTGACAGTGTTGTTGGATTATCAGTGTTCAGTTGGATGAGACTCGCATCTGTAGTTTGTGAAAAGCTGGGATAAGTAGTAAGTATATTCAGACCTATTCGGAAAGAAGTGGAAAAGGCCACTTTTCCAAATCGCTGCTAATATTATAAACGCAACGTTGTTTTGTCATAATATGATGTGATAACCATTTGTAGACGGAGAGAAAAACTTAGCTAATTTTACTATAAAAATAGTAAAGCTAACCATAATTTATGCCTCTATACAGGGTCCGCAAACGAAGCGTGGACGGAAGATTAAATCGTTATCGAAGAACTTATCAACAATACTGAAACAGCTTGAGATATTGAATTAAAAGCGGCATGTTTTAAAAATATTTTACATTATATAGGGTGTCCCAAAAAAGTGTGACAGCATAAAGTTATATTTTTTTAAATGGGACACCCAGTATTTTATTGCATATTTAGGTTCGTATTACTATCGCTTATAAGTGCCTCAAATTTTATTTAATTTGGTTTTGTAGTTTCGGAGAAATAAATTAAAAACTAAAAAAAACGTTTTGCAGTCCCGAATAAAAAAATCAAAAAAAACAATCCAGAACTATTTTTTAACATCGGCATTGAGTGAAATTTATGACAAGAGATACTATGAATGTAATTGCGTTTATTTATTTTATACAGGGTGTTCATAATAAGCTTTCAAAAATCCCACATTTTAAAATAATTTTTCCCAAGTTTTTCAAATGGAACACGCTGTATATTATTTGGCTATTTGACGTAGAATTCATAGACAATTTTTTTTTGTAATATAAGCATATAAGTTATATCCAGCCGTTTTCGAAATAATTGTAAATATCATAAATTGTGTTGTTTAAATATCTTCTTTCAGCATACACTCGGCTCGCGAGGAGGCAATTTCTTGCACATTCACCCAGTATAAAAATCATATTTACCATTTCTAAAATTCGACATTTTGTGCAAGTTAGTACTTAATTTCGACGACTGAACAAATGTAAATAATTTTATTTAACTGTCATAGTGACAATCTAAACAAAAAGAAATCATGGCAACTCGATTAAGAATAAAAAATAAAATAAAATAATAAAAGTAGCAAAAATGTATTCTTTTAAAATTTATATCGAAATAACTAAAATACGGTAAACTCTAAGAGTAAAAGGAAGCTATTTTGAACTTGTACTTTACAATTATTAGTCTAGTCGCCTATAACAAAATTTCCCAATAAAAACTCTATTTAAACAACATAATTTATGATATTTATAATTATTTCGAAAACGGCTGGATATAGCTTCTATGCTTCTAATACAAAAAAAAATTGTCTATGTCAAATAATATACAGGGTGTTCCATTTGAAAAACTTGAGAAAAATTATTTTAAAATGTGGGGTTTTTGAAAGCTTATTTTGAACACCCTGTATAAAATAAATAAACGCAATTACATTCATAGTATCTCTAGACCTCTTGTCATAAATGTCACTCAATGCCGAGGTTAAAAAAATAGTTCTGGATTGTATTTTTTGATTTTTTTATTCAGGACTGCAAAACTTTTTTTTTTAGTTTTTAATTTATTTCTCCGAAACTATAAAACCAAATTAAATAAAATTTGAGGCACTTATAAACGATAGTAATACGAACCTAAATATGCAATAAAATACTGGGTGTCCCATTTAAAAAATATAACTTTATGCTGTCACACTTTTTTGGGACACCCTGTATAATGTAAAATATTTTTAAAACATGCCGCTTTTAATCCAATATCTCAAGCTGTTTCAGTATTGTTGATAAGTTCTTCGATAACGATTTAATCTTCCGTCCACGCTTCGTTTGCGGACCCTGTATGTGACTGGAATAACTTTGATTAAGAACTGCCATTAAATCATAACAAAATTTTAACCTAAATTTTTAGTAAAAGTAACAATAATATTTAGTAAACCATTTATATGAACAGTTTTTGTAAAATTCGCCAAAGTTTGGTAAAATGTCCTGAAATCTGTTGTAAAATTACTAAAATATTTAGTAATACTTTTGACACCAGCATTAAATCATAACAAAATTTTAACCTAAATTTTTAGTAAAAGTAACAATAATATTTAGTAAACCATTTATATGAACAGTTTTTGTAAAATTCGCCAAAGTTTGGTAAAATGTCCTGAAATCTGTTGTAAAATTACTAAAATATTTAGTAATACTTTTGACACATGGTATTCCCAAGCACTAACTAGGCCCATCGTCGCTTGACTTCACCGATCGATGATATGTTTCCTGTTAAGTTCCCCACCTATTTTTTACCATAATTGAATTCCCAAGAATCCTTTTCATCTCATTTTTGCCTTTTATTCTTGTAAGAATATTTTTACAACACTTCATTTAAACTTGGTAATTTTTACAATAGAAAGTACTTAAATAATAGACAGTTAAATGTAAGATAAGTACAGTTTAAAATATTTAACTACTGGACTTATAAATAAATTATTTTCAATATACTTACATGTGTTGTAAAATTTACAATATGTTTTAGTAATTACAGTGAAATCTCTCATAACGGACACCTCTAATAAGCGGACATCTCTATTAAGCGGACATTTTTTTCATAGTCCGGAACTAGGTATATGAGATTTTATGAAAATCAACCTCTCTTGCGCGGACGCGGACAGGCTGTTTTCATACAAAGAGTGCGAAAACCCTCCTTTAAACGGACAACATTTTTTTTTAAATATTTGGGAGACGAATAAGCACGGTGAAAAAAACTCTCTGAAGACAGACCGGCAACCAATCGCGTATGCGTGGCAAAGCGAAAGGACTTCGCCGAATGAAAGTATGTGTGATTCCCCGACAGCAGTCCGTCGTTTATTTGTGAGTTGTAAGGTTATAGTAAACAATGGCACAAGAATGTCGCGTTTTGAGTCTGAAAGAGAATATTGATGTTGTGGAAGTTTGTAATTTGATAACAATGATTTGGGCGAGTTCATTAACATTGATAGCAATGTGCTATTAGAAGATGATAGTGACCCCATTCCTACCGATTATGTAATCCAAACTGAAACCACATCACTATCTGACAACTCTGATGAAGAAGTTGAATGCAGTAATCAAACAAATGTCACCAATTATCAACAAGCCATTAGTATGGTAAAGGAATTATAAGAGTATGCAAAGAATAGAGGTACCTCTACAGCAATGGAATTGTTATCAGACTTGGAATTACATTTTCTAGATTGCAAGTATAAAACGCAAACACGTCAAACTACGTTATTAGATTTTTTAGTACTACATCCTAACTAAAACTAGTATATTTTTGTTATGTTGTATTTATTTGTACATACATATACATAGTAATAATTTTGCATTTACATATTGCCTAATAACAAATTTCCCACGGGCATGTCACTTTTTATGAAATAACTTTTTTCCCGGGAAAAAAAATGAGGCGAATTACTTTTTTCCGGAATATATATGTATACGCATACAGTGTGGTTGATTAGTGCGAGGAAGTCAAATATCTCCGTTGTTCTTAAAAATATCGAAATTTATTAAATACAAAGGTTCTAGGATAAATAAGAGCATGCGCACATTTTAAAAATATTTTTGGATATACAGGATGCTCCAAAAAAACGGATTTGTTCTCTCTCATACTCATACCCATACTTATTGAAAGTGCCGATATTTTTACATTTTTTAAATAAAACATAAAATATTAGAAGAACGTTACGTTTTAGAGCATTTATTATAATTGCCTATTTAAAGAGGTTGAAATTATCTGTAAACTGACATAATAATATACAGGGGGGTCCATTTGAAAAATCGAGTAATATTTATCTGAAGATTGTTACATTTGTACCGATGTAAAAAACACCCTGTATACGATATTGATGCTTTTTTTAGTAAAATTATTCGGACACCTCTAAGGTTTATAAAAATATCAAAATTTAATTTTTAGTTTAAATTAGTGATATTTTAAAATAATTTTTTTGATATGATGTTTTTCTAGAAAATTTTAGGAAAAATTGAATAATCTGGCAACGTCGTATAAATCACCAAAATAAAATAGCATATCTTATGTAAAATTTTATTCCGAATTCGATGAGACAAAAAGAAATGGGGGGGTACTATTTTAAAAAAATTACATTATGATGCCCCGTTTTTTTGAAGCATCCTGTATATCCAAAAATATTTTTAAAATGTGCGCTTTTATTTATCCTAGAACCTTTGTATTTAATAAATTTCCATATTTTTAAGAACAACGGAGATATTTGACTTCCTCGCACTAATCAACCACCCTGTAAGTAAAGGTAGATATTTAATTTTAGAATATTTTATTATACAAAAAGTTACATGTTCTTTATATCAAAAGTACAATTAAGTATTAAATGTGCATTGCATGAATGACATGTTCCTTTTACTATTCGGTACAATAGTGGAAGTTTCTAGTGTTGAAATTATATTTTTTACTGTCATGGACACAACTGCCGTTGATGTACCTGGTCGCAAATCGGGTGTTATTTCAGCACTGTCACTGCAGCACTGCATTGGCTCTTTCTGTCCTGTGTGCTACCGATTCATCAATATACCCTTCAGCGACCGTTGATGACTTCCAACCGCCATGTTTCTTTAGTGTCATCAAGTCTGCCCCAGATTCAACTAAAAGTGTAGCAGACGATCTTCGAAATGAATGACCCGTATATAAGTTAACATTTTCAAGTTGAAGAAAATTAGCTACTGTTTGAGGTACTTTATATGACTCGCAATATTGTTTTCCTCCGCTTCGCGTCGGGAGACAACGCAACCTCGAACTAAAATCTACTACTTTTTCCCTTGTATAATAAATAACTATTACTAGCTCTCATTTTGTCTTGCTCTCCTTGCTTCATCTCTTTCTATAAATCAGTATTTCTTGTAAATATTTTCATCGAATATTACATTTTTTCTGTTCAAAATGGATAAGTTTATTTTTAATGCTCCTCTTCACTAGCAGTGTGTAATATGTTTTTATAATTATAATTCACTTCTCTCCTCATTTTTTATAAATTTAACTCCTCAACCTGACAAACAAAACTGTCATAAATCGCTGTCAAATCACAACTAGGTTTTTAAATTCGATGGAAAAAATGGCTGCATTCAGCAGAGCCCATCGATTTATAAGCGATTATTAATGGGTTACGTCACGATGCACATCGATTTGCGATTCTGCTGATTGCATTTTGTAGTCAGTTTTTTGTTCGGTTAGGATCCCTTCTAAATATTTTCATCAAATATTACGTTTTTATCTCTACGAAATGGGTAATTTTATTTTTAATGTTCCTCTTCACTGGCGGAGATCGTGTATAATATGTTTTTTTTTACATGTGCCCCCGAAAGTGCCTCTTTTCATGTTTGTTCTCTTCACCGAAAGTGGCGTTTTCCAAGAGAGCGGGCGGGACCACTTCGAGTCACCATGTGCTCATAAATAAATAAAACCAGAATTGTCGGTGCGGGATTTGAACCCGCGACCCTCAGATCGCTAGGTGGACACTCTACCCATCGAGCCATACTACAAGCGATAATAAATAGCGGATTATATAAATTAAATTGGCAGTTAATTTTTCAAAGATGTTTAGAAAAATGTCTGAAGAATTTCTTTATTTATATGGCCTCAAGGACTCGGACACTTGTAAAAAAATAAATAAAACCAGAGATGCCGAGTGCGGGATTTGAACTCGCGACTCTCAGATCACAAGGCGTACTCTATACCACTAGGCCACCGAGCCTACTTGTCAAAAATAATAAATAGATATTTACATTCTCCATGCGCGAATGTTTTCATGTCATGTAGATAGGAAAACTGTCTGAAGAAATTCTGTATTTATTTGGCACCAAAGCTTCGGAGCACTTGTAAAAAAAAATTCGGTACATATCTCTGGCCGTCGGAGGCTTTTCCGGACTCTCCGCATCTCGTCCGTAAAAGCCTCTTTTTGGCCCTTGATACGTAATGTACTATTATAATTATAATCCACTTCTTTCGTCATTTCTTCATAAATTTTGCTCCTCAACCTGACAATCAAAACTGACATAAATCGCTTTCTAAATTCGATGGAAAAAATGGCGTCCGATTTCCGATTTTTTAATGCATTCAGCAGATGATTATTTAATCACTTACAAATCGATGAGTTCTGCTGAATGCGCCCATTGATTCAGAGAGCCGATACGTCATAATATGTGATAAAAAGCGAAAAACAATTTTTGTGCTTTTTTGTTTTACTTGGATAATTTACTCAATGCAAGGGAATTTTTTTACTAACTCGACAAAAAGTAACCGAACAAACCGTTTACAAGAGCCCTAGATAAAATTTCTTAATTACAGATAGTTTGTTGTTGGGTTTTGGTCACTTATAGTAACATAAAATAAGAAAATTGTCACCAACACCGTCAAAAATATTGCTTCTTTCTATTTGATTTATACGCCTTTTTTCTTTATAATAAATAGTTCTGACGATGGCTTAGTATAATAAACCGAAACGTTACACAACCAAACACTGGAATTTCATTTCAAAGTGACCGAAACCCAAAAATAAACTACTTATCTATAATTTGAAAAAAAACGGTCAAGAAAACAAAATTGTTTACACTTAATTGACATGCAAATAATGACAATGTCATACGAATTGCATTAAAGATTTTCCAATGAATATGAAAAATTGGCCCTTGCTTTTGTTAATCTAGGCCAGGTTTAGCCGAGATTCCATACATTCCTAATATAAACCATCATCTGCTGCCAACGGTTTTTTCTAATGTATAATGGGCCGCTCGGCAATCTTTATACCTAATGCGAGAGCAAACTTTGGAACAAATGGAACAATAAAACGAGTTTTAGAAAATAAGGAAGTTTTAGACACTTGATATCCCCTGAGGAATCTGCCTCTACTTGTCATTACCAGTGGTGTACCCGAATCGATTTAAATCGTAATTTAAATTGCATACGTTTTTTATGAAAACATTTTTAAATATTTACTTTGCCCAAAAATGATGTTTGCACATATGCATGAAATAATCATTATGAAAGATTTGACGTCAAATGTTGCTTGTTGGTAAAAATCTTTGAGTTTAATTTGTCTAAAATGTCGTCTAAACATAAGGTTTGTTGTTGACGTTTTACTTGTTCAAGTAAAACGCATCAGTTAAAACATTAGGTGTGGACAGGATCTGCACATAAGGTCTTCTGGAACAAGTAAAACGTATCAGTTAAAACGTTAGGTGTGGACAGGGTCTGCACATAAGGTTTTACCTGACGTTTTACTTGTTCAAGTAAAACGCATCAGTTAAAACATTAGGTGTGGACAGGATCTGCACATAAGGTCTTCTTGAACAAGTAAAACGTATCAGTTAAAACATTAGGTGTGGACAGGGTCTGCACATAAGGTTTTATCTGACGTTTTACTTGTTCAAGTAAAACGCATCAGTTAAAACATTAGGTGTGGACAGGATCTGCACATAAAGTCTTCTTGAACAAGTAAAACGTATCAGTTAAAACATTAGGTGTGGACAGGGTCTGCACATAAGGTTTTATCTGGCGTTTTACTTGTTCAAGTAAAACGCATCAGTTAAAACATTAGGTGTGGACAGGATCTGCACATAAGGTCTTCTTGAACACGTAAAACGTATCAGTTAAAACATTAGGTGTGGACAGGGTCTGCACATAAGGTTTTATCTGGCGTTTTACTTGTTCAAGTAAAACGCATCAGTTAAAATATTAGGTGTGGACAGGATCTGCACATTCTTGAACAAGTAAAACGTATCAGTTAAAACTTTAGGTGTGGACAGGGTCTTCACATAAGGTTTTACCTGACGTTTTAGGTCTACAAGGAAGACTGTCAGGCAAAACGATTTTTAAACCCGTTTCTACACACACAGTTTAATGTTCATATTTCAGATCTGTTTTCGAAAGTCGCTATTGAGGAAACATTGCTTTTAGGTTTTTATTTTTACCCGCGAAAATTTTACAAATAGGTATACATATGTATGTGGAAACTCGTATCCCCTAAATCCGCCACCGATTTAAGAAATTATTATTTTGAGGTTGATTTTAGCCTATTAAAAACGAATATGATGATTTAAGCGGTTTGATACAACATTTGTGTTTCTTTGTTTTGTAATATCAGCCGCCATGTGAAAAGAAATACCGGATTTATCATCGTATGCTGGCCAGTTGTTACTATTTTAACGGTTTAATTACTATGCCACTGTATTTCTCTTCAATACAGGTGCAACTAAAAAAATATATTTTGAAGATACAATAATAAACATGGCCAGGTTTTAAGTCGAGAAATCGCAGACCCTCATTTGTAGTATCCGGTTTCCCCGGATTTATTGTCTGATTCGGCCGGTACTGAATTTTTAAAAATATGTTGCAGAAATTCTGAACAAAACCACAGTGACCCAGTAGAGCAGTTTTATTTTACGAAACTATTATAAAAACAAAACCCAAACTCTGGAACGAATAACATAAATTAATATTTGTAATTATGGCAGATTATGGTGCAGAAAAATTAAATTTTCTTTGTCCATTTCTTTATTTTTTCATAGACATCGTCGGCCTCCGAAAAAAGTATTCCACTTTCAACCTTTAATTCAGGAGCAAATAAGTATTTTTTGATAAAAAGGAAACATTTTCTTCGTATTTTTTCCACCACTCAAATGGATTTCGATCTATTTATACAGGGTGTCCCACCGGGAACCGCCGCAATCGATATATGGAAAACTATACTTAGGAAATTTTTGAAAATTACAGTTGCTCTTGTTGATGGAGGCCACTCGGCTAAAATATTTTCAATATAGTGGAACTTCCGGTTATACCGGAAGTCAGTGTCAACCATTAATACTGGGTGTTCGAAAAATAAGGTTAAAAATGAAGTTGATAAAACTGCAAAAAAATTACGTTTTCAATGGAAACCCCCAAATTTTATAATTCTTTTCTATTTATCTTTAAAAATTAGGGTAAGTTTGTAAAAAGGTTATAAATTCCGAAAATTTGTAGTTTTCGAAATATTACCAATTTAATATTGTTACTTATATGGCTCTTTTGCTGCGCATTTTAAGTTCGGTTAATCCTAGTTAGCTATGACGGCGTTAAAGAACAGTCAAATGCTAAGCTAGTTTGACGCTCAGAAGGCTGACACGACATACGTCTTTGTTAGAGGCACATAAGCGAGAAGGTGCATACAAAAAAGTATGCCAAATCCCTTAGTGGATTCATCGCGACATGGGTTTTGTTTTGACTGGGTAGCCAACGGCGATTGTAAATTTTTAAAAAATTTAGGAAATATTTTTTTAAAAGAGAATCAACTGTTCTCCCTTAATAAAAACTCTACGGTAAACTTCTAAAACTTACAAAAACAACCTGTGGTGTTTTATCAACACATTCTTTTCAGTCATAAAAATTTCAAGTGATTAATCGCTCGAGCGATTCACTCGATTATTAAAATCGCTCGAGTATCAAGTACTCGATTATTGAAATCATTGGTTTTTCCCAACACTTCCCAACTTAAGTCGAATAATGATTGTAATAAAATGTCTTGGAACTATTAGATCTTTATGCCAGTACTGTTTTGGTATATTTTCAACAAGAAATGAATATATTGTTGGAGAGGTGCTGCAATAGGTCTTCCATCTTACATTCCGTTTATGCAACATCGCTGCTTTAAGGACAACAGCGACTTGGCCATATTTAAACTAGAATAATATTGGCAATAAATTGCTCCTTTAGTTCTTATAATTCATTTAAATTCTACGGCACTGTGCCACCCTATTGCTTTTATGCATGCGCGGGAAAAGTGATATGTACCCACTCGCGGTTTGGATTCGAAAATTTTTTAATGCAGTTTTCTTGTTTTGCTCGTGCGAACTTCTTGCAATTGGCGCGTTAGAAATTGATAATGAAGTGAATAAATAGTATGCTATTTATTCACACGAACTTGATTTAAAAAAGCTGCCAAGTGCGAGTCAAACTTGCTTGATAAGTGTTCCGTATCGTGTGCCGCTGATATGTTTTCAATGGAAACATTTTTTTTTTGTATTACGTAGTTATGTACAGGGTGTAACTTAATAATTGTAATTATGGCATTATTTTTATGGATTATTCCTGGACCAATTTTAAGTCGAGAAACTTATATACAGGGTGCCCGCTAATTAATGGGACATGGAAAAACTCCTTACGTCAAAATATTAGGATTTAATTATAGTTAGCTATATCCGAAAGTTGATATTAACTGAGATGCAGTGTGTTAAAGTTAAAACTTAATTTTTGTTTTCCTCTAATAACTTTGACAGAAACCAACGGTTTTTTGCAAAAGTTGGCGATTATGGTTTTTTTAGGGCGAGAAACTGATTTTTTGGTGAAATTTTAATGTTCAATGTAGGGGGCGCTGTCTGCGCATTTTGCACATTTATTAGGTCATAACTTTTTTGTGCCTCAGTGTATTTAAGTTTTTAATGAAAATAATACTTTTCTCATATTTATTACGTAAAAAAGGTTTACTAATTTCAGGTCGCCCAGAGTTATCGTTTCGGAGATATTTGCATTTAAATTGTTTAGTGCGTTAGCTCAGGCAAGGAAATAATATTTTGTTACTTCTTACCAATTAACTTTTACAATTATTAATGTTCTAGTAATGGTAATTGGGAATAATAAATACAACAATTGGATTGTTTTTAACTTACTTTAATTGAAGTAACTTTGACCCTAGAAAATATCGTGTCGAAAGAAACACGACAGCAATGAAAACACAAACTTACGATAAACTCAAAAATGAAACATTTTCTGTTCCATGGCAACGGCATCTCTAAATTTCATTTGTTTCCTCATAGGTTACTTTGAGAAAAAATTTTTGTTTGAAAATTAATAGTAATTGGAAAATGTGCACTAAACAATTTAAATGCAAATATCTCCGAAACGGTAACTTTGGGCGACCTGAAATTAGTATACCTTTTTTACGTAATAAATATGAGAAATGTATTATTTTCATTAAAAACTTAAATACACTGAGGCACAAAAAAGTTATTACCTACTAAATGTTCAAAAATGCCGCAAACAGCGCCCCCTACATTATACATTAAAATTTCATAAAAGAATCAATTTATCGTCCTAGAAAAACCATAATTGCCAAATTTTGTAAAAAGACGTTGGTTTCCTGCAAAGTTATTAGAGAAAAACAAAAATGAAGTTTTAACTTTAACACCCTGTATCTCAGTTAATATCAACTTTCGGATATAGCTAAGTATAATTAAATCCTAATATTTTTACGTAAGGAGTCTGTGATTTTTCCATGTCCCATTAATTAACGAACATCCTGTATATGTTCTAAAATGCTTCGTTTTCGAAATACTAACTTAAAATCGAAAAACGACATCGACTTCCGGTTTGTGAAACTTTTTAAATAATTTTACGAGTAATGAGACTAGTGAATTAAATCGTTAGCCTTCCATTTAACTTTGCATGGAAAATGGAGTAAATTAATAAAGCGATCAAAAGACGCCATCTGGTGGTTGGGCTTAAACTAAAACTTAAGTATTATCATAGACTATAATTAGACTATCAAGTAGCTTTAATACAAGACCAAGTTCGATAAAATCGGTTAATGTATTCGGAAGTTATCGAACTTTTTCTGTAACACGCGTGAAATCTCCCCCCACCCATTGTTTTCGGAGATAGATCAAAATGTCAAATAAATAATTTGTACAGTGTTAATCGGTGAGTTCAAGACAGTACCACGCGACATATTTTGATTCTAAGAGATATTTTAATTTTGAATTAAAAATACACCATCTAGAGGTAAAATTACAAAGTTAAAAATAATTTTAGTATACGTCTAGGGATAATATTTTTTTTTCCCGAAAGCTGTAGGACCTTTGTTATTATTTGGGAGGGACAATACGGGGCACTTGAATCATTAGCGAAAAAGATAGTATGTTTTTGCTATTTTTTTTCAAATTTGGTACGTATTTTTAAAGTCGTAAAGTAAATTCGACATTCGCGGCGGTGCATGGTGGGATAGTGTCTTCGAGAATATTTCTCTTAATCGAAGCGAAGCCAAACGACGAAAGAATCTAATATAGCGGATCCGAAGCTGCTATATATACAAATTTATAAAGAAATTTAAGGCACCATTATTAATTAAATTAAAACTAGACGGACATCAATGAATTAAATTTTTTCGATTTATTGACCAAAAACAATTTTTAATCCTATTCAAAATTGTTTCCGCACGAACTATTTGACATTTTATTTTTTTGGTTCCAGGACACTCAGGAGATCTCGTTGTAGTATTAACAAACAATGAACTTTTTACGATGAAATTATTGCATATTAGGCATTACAACCGTAAAATACCATTAAAATCCAAATAAGCATAGTAATCATTGTTTCTTAAAATAAATATGGAGTTATTTTTTGGTTTGTTTTCGGCTATCTCTTTTTGTATACCGGGTCCTCAAACGAAGCGGGGACGGAAGATTAAATCGTTATCGAAGAACTTATCAACAATACTAAAACAGCTTGAGATCTTGAATTAAAAGCGGCATGTTTTAAAAATATTTTAAATTTTTCAGGGTGGTCCAAAAAAGTGTGGACAGCAAAGTTATATTTTTTTAAATGGGACACCCAGTATTTTATTGCATATTTAGCTTCGTATTAGTATCGTTTATAAGTGCATCAAATTTTATTTTATTTGGTTTTGTAGTTTCGGAGAAATTAATTAAAAACTAAAAAAAATGTTTTGCAGTCCTGAATAAAAAAATCAAAAAAAAACAATCCAGAACTATTTTTCCCCTCGGCATTGGGTGAAATTTATGACGAGGTCTAGAAATACTATGAATCTAATTGCGTTTATCTATTTTATACAGGGTGCTCATAATAAGCTTTCAAAAACGCCACATTTTAAAATAATTTTTCTCAAGTTTTTCAAATGAAACACCCTGTATATTATTTGGCTATTTGACGTAGAATTCATAGACAATTTTTTTTGTAATACAAGCAAATCTGTTATATCCAGCCGTTTTCGAAATAATTGTAAATATCATAAATTATGTTATTTAAATAGAGTTTTTATTGGGAAATTTTGTTATAGGCGACTAGACTAATGTAAACTAAAGTAAATGTTGAAAATAGCGTCTTTTTACTCTTAGAGTTTACCGTATTTTAGTTATTTCGATATGACTTTTGAAATCCTACTATGCCGGGGTTAAAAAAATAGTTCTGGATTGTTTTTTTTTTGATTTTTTTATTCAGGACTGCAAAACTTTTTTTTAGTTTTTAATTTATTTCTCCGAAACTACAAAACCAAATTAAATAAAATTTGAGGCACTTATAAACGATACTAATACGAACCTAAATATGAAATAAAATACTGGATTCCCATTTCAAAAAATATAACTATGCTGTCGCATTTTTTTGGACCACTCTGTATAATGTAAAATATTCTTAAAACATGCCACTTTTAATCCAAGATCTCAAGCTGTTTTAGTATTGTTAAAAAGTTTTAATCATCCGTCCCCGCTTCGTTTGCGGACCCGGTATAGGTCGTAAAACCGGGATCGTTTTAAAAATCCTGAAAAATGTTCAGAAAATGGAAAATTCTCTTCGAAAAAAAATTACTTTCGTTCGTCTGTTGTGACTTAAGTAAAAATGTCGCTCTTTTGAAATTAAATATAACTACAATTCGTCAAAAGGACCCCGCACGGAACATATGGGAATCAGCTCTCGGTTAAAAACTTTGATGCTCGGGGATATTATCCAAAAATCGATGCTGATCAAAAGTCTCTATGGGCCCCAATCCAAATAGTAAAAATGAGCAAATGCACTGGCAATAGTGTGTCAGGCTTCCATAGCTCCTATACTAATTAACTTAGGAATTTCATTCATATGCCGATTTATACTGTATTATATGGTGCATTTCAGGAAAATATTTTTCAATATACAAGGGTGGCCCAAAAAAGTGTGGTAACATAATGCTGTTTTTTTAAATGGGACACCCAGTATTTTATTGCATATTTAGGTTCGTATTAGTGTCCTTTATAATTGCCTAAAGTTTTATTTCATTTGGTTATGTAGTTTAAGAGTAATAAGTTAAAAATAAAAAATATAATTTTGGAGTCTTAGAAAAAAAATTATAAAAACTACCTAAAATAACTTTTTCAACCAAGGCATTGAGTAGAATTTAAGACAAGAGGTCTAGAGATACTGTGAATATAATAACGTTTATTTATACAGGGTGTTCAAACACGACACATTTCAAAATAATTTTTCTCCAGATTATTTGGCTATTGAATGTAGAATTCATAAGCATTATTTTTTTTGTAATGGAAGCATATAAGTTGTTTCTAGTCGTTCTGGAAGTAATTTCTTTCATAAATTATGTTGTTTAAATACAGTTTTTATTATGAAAATTAAGCATAGGCGACTAGATTAATAATTATAAACAACAGTTAGTGTTCAAAATGTCTACCATGTTGATCTGAGCACAAGTTAATACGCCCTTCAAATGATCTATTTACATTCCTCAACATTTCAGATGAAATACTAGCAAGACGGCTCATTAGTGATGGTTATGCCTAAAAACCATGGTAGGCTTTGAAATAAAATAAGAATTAATTTGTTTATTATATGAATGAATTCTACATCCAATAGCCAAATAATATACCATTTTGAAAATCTGGGAAAAATTATTTTGAAATGTGTCGTGTTTGAACACCCTGTATAAATAAACGTTATTATATTCACAGTATCTCTAGACCTCTTGTCTTAAATTCTACTCAATGCCTTGGTTAAAAAAGTTATTTTAGGTAGTTTTTATGAATGAAGACTCCAAAACTTTTTTTTTATTTTTTATTTATTACTCTTAAACTCCTTAACCAAATGAAATAAAACGTTAGGCAATTATAAAGGACACTAATACGAACCTAAATATGCAATAAAATACTGGGTGTTCCATTTAAAAAAGACAGCATTATGTTACCACACTTTTTTGGACCAACCTGTATATTGGAAAATATTTTCCTGTAATGCACCATATAATACAGTATAAATCGGCATATGATTTCCTAAGTTAATTAGTATAGGAGCTATGGAAGCCTGACACACTATTGCCAGTGCATTTGCTCATTTTTACTATTTTGATTCCGATGAAGGTAAAGTCTGTTTCGTTGCCGTTGATAGCTCGATACCCTCATTAAAGATTCAAAACAAGGGCCCGGTGGCCTAAAATATTTTACCTATAAAATGGTCTTTTTACGTACATCTAGCATAAAGATGAAGAAATTTTGACCTATTCCACCGGGTAACAGATAAAGTAACAATAGAGCCATAAAATGAAATGAAAGGATAATGATTAAAACGGCCCATCATGGTCGGAGAGTTGGGTTTTTAATGTAACCGCTTATTATTTTATTTAAATGTAATAGATTTTATGATTTTATGAATTTATTTACAAGAAAACTAATTTATTTACAGATCAAAAAATATTGACAATATAACTATTACAGAATTAGCGGGAATGTATTCTATCATTTGCTTAAAATATTCCTCGAAAACATCAGCAGTCATTTCTTCATGATAGTCTTTAGTAGAATTAGACTTTAGACTGGAATTGTAATAATCCTTGATCCAAAAAGCCATTTGAACTTCCTATATGAGTTATAATAAGTCTGCGTCCCTTTCCAGATGGTGGTCTAAGTCCTGTTGACCAGCCTTCCATGACAGCTTGTCGAGAACTTAGGACATTTTTATCTTGCCAAACTTTAGATACGGTGTGCCCTTCGTTCAGCCAAGTTTCATCCAAATAGAAAATGTTTTTGCCTTCGCTGCGGTATTTTCGGATGGACCTTAAGTATTGACGTCTCCAGCAAATAATATCTGCTCTATCAATAAGAAAAGATTTTCTGTTTTGCTTCTCCCATCGAAAGTTCATATCATGAAGTATTTTCCATAGTTTCGTTCGTGATAGCTGTGGTAAGTCCTCGTCGTAGTTAATGGCTTGTAAAATTTTGTCTATAGTTGGTATTTCCTTGGCAAAATAAAAACTATGTACTTTTCTTCTAATACCATTTTTAATGAAATTGTCAATTTCTAACGGTTTCTTTCCTGGGAGTGGTTTTGGCTCACTGAGGTTCTTAGATTTTCTTTCACGCAAGAACCTATATATAGTAGCCTCTCCAACTCCTACCATATTGGCACACTCTGCAATGATGCTACGAACATCACTTGCAGGTTTCTGGTACACTAGAGCATCATGCACGTTTAATATTAATGTCTTTTCTCGGAGAGAATATGCACTCTTGCTAATTTGACGAAGACACGTTGGCGAAAAACTTGAAGCCATTGTTACAAGTATAGGAAATAATTCAACTTTGAGATAATGCAGTATCTAAATACAACTAAATACATAGTTTGACAAACGCACATCAAATGGCGTAATAACATCCTAAAGCAGGCAAAAATAGGTAAATTAATTACCCCTGTTGTACCTACTTTAACCCTAATCCTACTTAACAATGGACAGAGGCCAATTTTCTTATTAAATAAGGTAATTACTATTGGCAACGCCTATGGTTTACGGTTGTTTTATGGCTTCAACCCTCGATATGAGCTATCAACTGCAACAAAACGGACTTTAGCTCCCCGGGTTTGTTCGGGTTTCCTCGGGCCGATGGAGACTTTTGATCAGCATCGATTTTTAGATAATATCCCCGAGTATCAAAGTTTTTAACCGAGGGCCGATTCCCATATGTTCCGTGCGGGGTCCTTTGTGTCAAGTTATCTGAATTCACATCACACCGCATCGGTGTTATTTACTATACATTATTGACCAAATTGAGGTGTGTATTTTGGATTTGTTCGTAGGGTTTGTTCGTGGTCCATAAAATATTTCGCCTGCAACTGGCGTTTTCCCCTTTTTATCCCACTCGCGCCCTGGTTTTTAAGTTTATAAAATTACTCATTTTATCATTGCCCCTACAAAATCTTCTAACGACGTCCATGTACAAAATTCAACAGTTTTGTTTATTTAGGTCTCATTTAGCTGGTACTCCATCGCGTGATACTGTCTGTTCTGTATACACTGACAAAAATGCATTTGCCAATGTCGTGGGTTACAAAATTGGAGCTACCTCAACCCACCTCTCTATGTTGTTCCATCTGAGCCTACGAATTATCACAAATTATTTAAAAATGCTACAGTATTCAGGTTCTTTTGGTTCGCCTCAACTCAGAAAGAGTTTTTTTATCAACATTTTAAACATATTTGGGATCGCCACAATTCATCATCTTGTAACTGTTTTATGAGTTACCTGAACTCAGTTTCTGGGTTGGGAAAACTTACTAATTGATTATAAAGTGTCGTTTTAACCCGAACATGCATTATTTTAACTCATTACCATGTGTAAATTATTTTGAGTTGGAATAATTCAGGAAACGTGCTCCAAAAAACCATATCGAGGGTAAAACGCAAGATCGTAAGGTCACGGAAAGTTACGAATTCGTGCTCGTTCAGGTTTGGCGCGGTTCATTCCATTGTTATCCGTCAATTCTCCTTCGATCGCGCGTATAGACACCTGTTGGCCGTTCCGCCGTTTGCGGGATTTTTCATCTTTGTTCTCTGTGCGTGAAAATTTGTGTTTTGCATAATTTTGGTCAGTTGTCGTAAAATGGAGGGACAGGAGGGAGAGGCATACAAATTGTTATTATTGGAATGGAGCCTTATTATTTATAAGCAATCGTCATCACTTTGTCCGCATGGTTTCTTAGCCGTAGTATGCTCTCCTGTCTATAACTCATTTGATTATTTTTTAAATATACAACAAAAATGTCATATCTTGAAAAAACAAAAGGCAATTGAAGTCCACAATATGCAGGCGTTAAATCAAAGAAATATTTTGAGTTCAGATAGTCCACAATTTAGGTACTGGTAGTCCAAAATTTGGAGTCTGGTAGGCCAAAGAGTGAGTTATTTCAGCCACCATCGTAAGCTAGAACAACTAAAATGTCAAGTTTTGATAGCTCGAATCATGAATTAATCTAGCCCGACTAGTAACGCATCACAATTCACATACTGGTAGCTAAGGTAGCCCATCAATAATTTAAGACGGTGGGGCGTGAGCTATTCCAACGCATAAAATAACCCATTTTCTGTGCTATCATAACTTATGAATAGTGAGTTGGTGCAATTTCTTCAATTTGGTTGCCGTAATTCAGAGGTCTGGGCTGTCCCCCTATTAGCAACACGCTTCGGTCTAGGACAACTCATATTTGAGTTATATCAACTCTAAATTTCGCTCAGTGTATGTACCTAGAATAAGGATATGTCGAACCACGTACATTATATACGATGTACACTTCATAAACCATTTTTAGAGGCGTGCGTTATAACCGAAGAATTACCAAAGCGGTCGGGTACAGACCTGAAGAAATGAATGCGAGTTTGAAACCGACATCAGATTACCTAGTCGATAACAGCGGGCAATAAAGAGCGGCAATCTTTGTAAGAAGGCGACCCATCCAGTCAGACGAACAACTTCGGTCATTGGCGTCGGTCGTAAGCAAATAAAATAATTGTTATGAACAAAGCCGCCTAAATAGTAGATTAAATGTTTTAAGACGTTATTTTAAAGCACGTGTTTATTCAGAAGGACAAGTGCTTTAACGTCTTAGGGTGTCCCTAGATATAATATTTATATCATCAACAATGTGACCAGCATCACGTATAACGAGCTACATGAAAGGACCGAAGTAGATATTGTTAAACTCGAGGATTTACCATTGTTATTGGGAAAAAATCCTTAAGCAGGAGGGGATTTTTTTAAAATTAAAAGTATACAGGGTGTTCCTTAACGACGTGCTAATATTTTAGGGTGTGATTCCTTAAATGATTTTATAAGGAAAAGTTCCTATGAACATAATTATGTCCGCAACGGCTTAAATTTTTTGCTACAGGGTGATGAATTTTTATTTTATAAATGGTTATTTTTTATCTCCGAAAGTACTTTAGATATTATTTTCAATTTCGATATGTGTTAATAGGATATAGAACCACATATTTTAGTTAGAAAAGTTGTTCAATTGTTCCACCAGTGGCGTCCCTGCAAACAAGTCCTCTGATATTTTTTACAAAAAGATGGTACGCCACTGACTTTTCCATGTAGATATTTTTTCTGATTAGCCTGGTCAATTTTACATGAAAACGGTCTCTTGAGTTTTTCTCGTCGGACGCACCGTTCTTGATTAAAACCACTAAATTCACATTGAAACTCATTATTATTAGCATTGATAAAATAATTAATGATAAATTTTGTTTTATAAAAATTGTTGGAAATGACCACCTTCACTTAAAAGGCATGCATCCGCCCGTCTTCGCATCGAATTGATAACTCCAACAATTTTTATAAAGCAAAATTTATCATTAATTCTTTTATCAATGTTAATAATAATGAGTTTCAATATGAATTTAGTGGTTTTAATCAAGAACTGACTCGAGACTGTTTTCATGTAGAATTGACCAGGCTAATCAGAAAAAATATCCACATGGAAAAATGTCAGTGTCGTACCATCTTTTTTGTAAAAAATATCAGAGGACATGTTTGCAGGGACGCCCCTGGTGGAACAATTGAATAACTTTTCTAACTAAAATTTGTGGTTTTATATCCTATTAACACATACCAAAATTGAAAATAATATCTAAAGTACTTTCGGAGATAAAAATAACCATTTAAAAATAAAAATTCAACACCCTGTAGCAAAGAATTTAGGCCGTTGCGGACATATGTTCATATGAACTTTTGTTTATAAAATGACCTAAGGAATCACACCCTGAAATATTAGCACGTCATTAAGGAACACCCTGTATAATATAATATTAACTAGAAAATTAATTTAATATGATACTATTTTACATAATTACTAAAACAATCTATAAAATAGAAAGTTGCAAACAAAACTTTTTCAAAATTGGTTCTTTGATTTAGTCACAGTCTGATTCGGAGATGAACTTTTATTAACTTCGTTTAAAATAAGACGTTCAACTGTTTCTTCGCTTATTATATCTAAATTCCACATTTTGGCTTGTTCTCTCATAGATGGATTTACTTATACAGGGTGTCCGGGAAATGTGGGAAATCTCCCGGATATGAAAAAAACAAGTGAGAAGAGTACAGGGTATCCCATTTTCGACACTTTTATAGGGTATCTCCGTAATTGTTAGTGCTATCAAAAAAGTAATGTAGGTGGCATGTGCTCTTTTTGGGGTGAAATTTAAAATGATAAAATCAAAATTTGATAATTTTCGCTCGCTTAAGAGATACGGGGGAAAATCACATATATATAACCATTATATTGCCAATACGAACGTTCCAAATTACAAAAAGTGTCCCCGCTATGGAATATCGCTTGGTACCATTGAGTTTGCGCAGTAGGGTGGAAATTTTATCGATCGCGTCAGATCCGGCCCCACATTATTTGTTTGTTGTTATTCGTCGCCATCTTTGGTTCTGGATGCTTTTTCAAATTACAGAATAAAAAGTGGTTCATCCACATTGTTGTCGGTATATTAGTGCTTATAAACTTTCATAACCTAACAACAATTTTTGTAAAGAAGTTTTTAATTTGTGGTGATTCGATTCGCTGTTTGTTAGGTTAGTAACTTGTTTTGTTTAAGATGATAGGACACAAGCGCATGGTGCTTTTTTGCAAAAGTTGTGGATCAATACCAGGTATAGAGTATTTCAGGTATGTAGGTACATAATATATACGAAAATATTTTGCTTATCACATGATCCGATCGTCGGAACCGTATTTCACTAAAAAGCTTGTAAAAAAAATAGGGAGTGTCACTCGTATACAATATAATATATATGTGATCACTACCTAACCTTAAAATTAATGTATTTTTAATTTGTTGCATTTAGTAGCTGATAATTCCCAAAATAGTCAATATAGTCATTCATTCTTAATTTTTGGTTTAGAAAAAAGTGAGGTTAAGAAACATACGACGTCGGATGAAAGTTAAAATAAAGCTCATCGTGTCGATTGTTACAAATATTCTGACGGAATTTGGCACCAAAAGTTTACACCAAGCAGTGCACCGTCGGACATCATATCGTCAGAAATCGTATGCATGGAACGCTTAAATCGAACTAACCAGTGAAATTTGCATTAAAAAAGTTGAAATCCGGTCCTGTCGAATGTTTATTTTCACAAGGAAGTTTCCGAACTGCGCAAACGCACTATTACCCGTTCGAGGTCCATAGCGGGGACATAATTTCAGATGGTATTAGCAATATAATGGTTATATATATGTGGGGAAAATCAAAAAATTGACAATTTTAAAATCACCCTATATTTATTTTCTTAGTTGAAACAGATACAGAAAAATATTTTATACAGAAGTTTGTTTATAATGATATATAACACACCATTTATTTAAAAATCGCTCCTTTTTTGCTCGAGTATCAAGCACTCAATTATTACATCGGTTTTTCTTAACACTAGTTATATTTAAATTAGATTAAAAAAATCATTTTGATTATCCTTGTATGATATGTCGAATAACCAATATAACTTAAAATTTGTAAAAGTCACGTTAAAACTGATAGTTGTTAGTTTGGGAAAAAACCAATGATTTTAATAATCGAGTAATTGATACTCGAGCGATTTTAATAATCGAGCGAATTGCTCGAGCGATTAATCACAAGTTTTTATGACTATCGAAGGAAAAACTGCTGGAATATACGAGCAGTTTTTCACTCGAGCGTTCCACTACCAAGCAGCACATTTCGGTCGGCGTCAAGCGAAGCTCCGGTATCGAGTGGAAGGTAATAAGTAACAAGCGACGATTTTCGCTTGAAATTGTAACTCGAGCAGTTTTTTAATAATCGAACGATGTCGGTTATTTCAATAATCGAGTACTCGAGCGGTTCTTAGCTCGAGCGATCACAACACTAATAGTTGTTAACTAAAGTTCTCAAAAAAAAATCACTAAAATTGGACTAAAAATAAGAAGGTTATCAAGGCTAACAATTTTGTAATGACCGATGTCTTTGCACTTGAGTGTACACTAGGGATGTGATGGGAATCCGGCATTAGTGCTGCGTCCGGCCTTAACACCGGATCTGCTGTTCGGGTTTGCTCGAATTTGTTAGAATCTTACGGAAAATGCGGGGCAAACGATGACCCCGCAAAATCCATCAGATTCAATGATAACATATTTTGCCGACCCGCTGCCCTGCCAGTATACTGGCTTTGCACCACTGAAATGAGTATCACATCACCGAATACTACTTAGGGACTTCCCCGTTCTGGTTTTTAATGAACTAAAACACTTAGCGTCATAAACGCGAACTGCATTATTTACAAGCATTGTTGTTGTTCCTGTGTTCCGGCCGAATTCCCGATTCGGTCTATCCCTAAACATATAAAAAATTATCGCATGTCGATATAATTACAAAATGGCGGCCACTAAACAGCTGATTTCAAAAATATTGCGAACCCAAAAAGATATGTGGCGGCACTGGTCGTTTTTTCTCTGGCCACGGCAATAATTAATTTAGACGGCGGCGTGCAATTCCAGCGGCGTTCCACAAGACTTGACAAGTGAATGAAGCTTATAAAAAACTGCATCGATGCCGTTCTGAAGAATTATTTTTCCCGGTACCGCTTCGCTAAGTTAGGGAATGTTAAGCGTAGCCTATGGTGCAAAGAAACGGAAAGAATAAAAACTTTTAATTCATTCACTTCGGTTGTTGGAATAAACGGACGCATCACAAAGAAAAATACAATATTTGTTACAAATGCAGTGTCATCTGAAAATGCAGAAGTGTGTTGCTCGGAGCTTGGAATTTTAATTTAATAGTTTTAACATATAATATAATATGTTAATATACAATAGGATTTAGAGGACCCAGAATACTTCCCAGGTGGATCCCAAGACATACAGGTTCCAGGGAAGAACACACCAAACTACAGCAAGTGAATATTCCTATCTCTCTTTTTCTCTGCGTTCCTTATAGAGAGAAATGATCACTTCTCTCGATAGAATCGTTGTTCTAAGTTTCGAGAATACTCGTACAGGAGAGGGTATTATATATGGGAAAATAATGTAAAAAACTCATATACATATCCTTATCCGATTTTCATTTGTTTTCAAGTTATCATCTAATCAGTTAAATAAACATTTGGACGAGAGCTTTCCAAGGCTTTGGATTGTTCGCAGTGTTGTTATTAGTTGGCCTCCAAGATCTCCAGACCTCACACCACTATACTTTTGTTTATGGGGCTTGTTCAAAAATGATGTTTATAAAATAAAGGTCTACATATTATAAATACATACTGCACCTGATATTGTAGAAAAACATGAAGCTATTGGCACCCTTCGTAGAGGAAACAAAATATGTTTAGAGGTCAATGGCGATATTTTTAAACCTTCACTAAAAGAACGCTGTGATTAGTGATCGGCCGTTACGGTTTTTTTTTCGATACCGATAATCGGCCGATACCGAAATTTTAGTTGCCGATACCGATATAATATCGGGTATCGCCACCACATTCTTAAAATATATGTAACTGTTCAATATATCCAACCGGGAACCACCCCCATCTATACATGTAAAACTATAAATAGGAAAATTTTCATAATTGTACAGTAAGCTAATGTTGATGGTGGCGCTTCCGGTTATACCGGAAGTCGGTGTCAACTTGCTTATTTTAAACGGAACACAAAAATCTACATTTTCAAATGGAAACCTCCAAATTTTATAATTATTTTCTATTAAACATTAAAAATAAGATAAGTAGGGTTACCTATTCCGAAAATTTGTGGTTTTCGAAATATTTCCAATTTAATATTTTTTTATGGTGATTTTGCTGCGGATTTTAAGTTATTTACTCCCTCCTAATTGGCTATGACGACGTAAAAAACGCGAAAATACGAAAGAAATAATTAAGTAATCGGCGTTTATATGTATAATTTAAGCGCATGATTATTAATAATTTTCAAATGGTGACAAGTGACATCTTCATACATCTTAAAAATGCTTATATGTATATATATCGGCACAATTTTGCCGATATCGATTATCGGCAGAATTTGTCCAACCGTTCCTTCTTCTAATAGTTCCTATCCGTTCCGGATGTTGGCGACCATATTAGCTATCATCACTTTGTTAACTGCGGCTCTGAACAACTGTGTGGTGGTCACCGCAAACCAGGTTCTGAGATTTTTCCACCAAGAGATTCTCCTTCTTCCTAAAAACTCTTTCCATCCACTTTGCCCTGTAAGATATTTTGGAGTAACCGATATCTGTTTGTATTTCTCATCACATCGAGAGTTTTCTTATTTCCTTCTGTTTATTCATTCTCTGCAAAACCGTTTCATTTCTGACACCATCCGTCCAAGACACCCTCAGCAACCTACGATCGAGCCACATCTCAAAGGCTTCCAGTCTTTTGGCTGTTGCTTCAGTAAGGGTCCACGATTCCACCCCATACAATAGAACTGAAAACACATAGCATCGTAGGAATCTTAACTTTGTTGTTAACGTCAAGTCGTTATTTTTAAATATTTTACTCATATTTCCGAACACTGCTCTGGCCTTCTCAATGCGGGTCTTTATTTCCTGCGCGTGGTCCCATTGGTCGTTGATATTGATGCCAAGATACGTGTATCTGCTCACTCGTTCAATAGGCTTGCCGTTCCTCTCGATGTTACAATTAGGCACATTGGCCTTACTTATAACCATCATTTTTGTTTTGTTTGTATTAATGTCAAGTCCGTATCTGTTGCTACTCATCGTCACTCTATCCACCAAAAACTGCAAACCCTCCGGGGTATTGGCGAACAGAACAGTGTCATCCGCATATCGTATATTAATCAACCATTCTCCATTTAATAGAACTCCCACGTCAGCACCTTCCAGAGCCTCCCCAAAAGATCATGTCAAAGAACCTTGCTTAGTAAGCAGCAGTTAATAACTTGAGAAAATTTAGAAAATACATGGGTATTTTTATATTATAAAAATACTAAACATTTTTTATACAGGGTATTTTTTTTTTTTATGATCAAACACAAGCACTATAGGAAAAATCCTTTAGGGCACTCTGGGAGTGGTGCGTGTGCGCAAAAAGCGATTCACGTTGGTTTTGAATCGTTGGAGGTTATATTCGTTGGGAAAAACGACCTCGCGAAGGTCGTTCCACAAAGATGTAGTCCTCCAGATGAAAGAATTCTTAAATAATGAAGTTCGAGGAGTACTAAGCTTAACCACATGTGGATGAGCGGCAGTGGTTCGTCGTGTATTTCTGCTAATCGTCGCTCTGGGCGGAATTAAGAGGGCAAGGTCAGCCGAGCACCTTCCATGAAGATATCTGTAAAAGAGAGTCAAATCCCCAACCTGTCTTCGATGTTCTAGGCTGTCGAGGTTCTTCGTCAGCTCGTGGTCTCCGATCAGACGAATAGCCCTCCTTTCGATGGAATCCAGCAGCCGAAGAGTATGTTTAGGTGCAGAGCTCCAGACATGAGAGCAGTATTCTAGTGATTGTCGAATCTGGGCTTTGTATAGTGTCAAGTACCCCAAGCTTCTGAGAAGCTACCTTGGCGATTGCCACAACGTGGTTATGCCAAGACATATTTCCTCCGAGATTGACGGCCAGCAAATTAATAGATGAAGCCAGTGGGATTGCGTGTCCTGCCATGACTATTTCCGGTTCTGTAATGTTAATATTTTTAGAGAAAACTGCTGCCTGGGTTTTTTTAGCGTTAAATTCGACTGGGTTACTGTCAGGGTATTTTAAAAAGTATACCTTTACAATGGCTATTTATTGAGAATATAACTATATTCAGTTCTATTATCTAACGTAACTCCTGCTTATTTTTAAATAGAGCGAGGTTTGTGTTACGGATCCGGTATATAATTTACTATAACGTCCGTAAAATTTTCCCTTCGATTATTTTCTGTAATTAAGTTAAGTATAGGTGCTATATACCGATCCCAAGAACGTATAGCGGGCAGATGGTCCAATAATCGTAATTTACTTCCCAGAATATCCCTCCTAATAATATACCGATGGTGTTAGTTCGTATTTACATAAATTAGGATTTTTTTTACCTGAATAAAGGTTTTTCTTCGAACGTGAACTCCGAGGCAATCGGTTCGGATTTTTAATTACCGAGTAATGGGTAAAGCTAACTGCTTGGGGTTAACTTTAATATTCCATTATTAACCGTCGGTCGGCGTAACGTCCCTTGTCATTAAATCATTAAATAAAAAGAATTTTTAATATTTCTCCTTCACTGAACTTGTATCGAAAATATATGCCTACCGAAGTTGTGACTTTATTAACCGATAACGGTTCTGTAATTGTTTTGTTATTTTTGGGCAAATTTATATTTTTTACCTAGATAATTGCAAAAACATTTAATTAATAAATAGACAGAATTATTTTTATGCTGTCAGAATCATATACAGTTTTAAACAGTAATCAACGATCTGTACTGAGAGTCCTACATCTACCGCCTGCATTTGAAACAAGTATAATATTATCCCAACATCAAATTGCAATGTTTTAAGGAAATCACAGTGGCAACGCTATATGCTCATTTGTACCTGCTAGTGTAAAAATATCCCTGAAGCTTAATGTTTTCATTCATTTTCGTCTGCAGTGGTTTATCGCTTCTGCTATTGTGATTGTTTGTTGTCTACTGTGTTTTTGGATTAATTTTAAGTGTTTTTTTGGAACTGAAACTATGTAGAGCTATTTATTAGGCATCTATAACAGTTCGTCAGTGCATGTAATAAATTCGACTATTCGACTATATTTCGTCGGTAAGTGAGAATAATGAGGTTATGTTTTTCTAGGTTAAGCAGTGCTGTAGCTAATTCTATATTTTAAGTAAATATTATGTAAATATGGATTATTTCTGGATTACCTATTAATGACTATTATGAGATCGAAATTATCTAAACGTGTACCTGCGTTGCCAGCTATCTTCTTCTAACTTATTTGAAACTGTAGCACTGTGCATGATTGGTGTTTTATGAATGGACTGTTTTGTCTCCCCTTTTATATTATATGTTTATGGATAATTGTGTTCAACGTCATGTTAACGTAATTGATGTTTCTAGAAATTACTTTTTTCGTGTATTCAACCCTAGTATTCTGCTTGATCCCCAATAACGATGGCCATGGCGAGTTGACGATTACCAATTGAATGAGGATATCGGTGTATATTTTGAAGTAGATATAATTGGAGTATAAGTTAATGGGATACCCATTAACAATACCCGATATGCACTATGCAGATGATACCATACTTATTGCGGAAACACTAGAAGATCTACACTGCCGTGTTAATTCAAAGGGGTGAAAGTTTAATTGTGAAATACCTATATAGATTATTTAATTTTCAAATTTCAATTACACCCATATTTGTAGTTACAAGCGTATTATTTGTAGGTATTTGTAGCATATGATTTCGAATTAACAAAAAGTTAGATGAACTCATTCATGTCACCTTGCTTGAACGATATAAGTAACTTTTGACGACATTTGAAGTTACGCGTAGTAGTGATGAGAGCGGATTTACCTTAAATAACCGGAAGATCAAATTTATGACAATTACAAAATCAGCCTAACAACAGGAAAGTATATGGATCAAAGGAGAATGAATAGAGGAAGTCGGTAAGTATAAATACTTCGGAACGATTGTCAATGAGGGTAATTAATATACGGAAGAATTGGACGAGCAACATTTGAGATGTAGTATATAGAAGGATCTTAAGAGTAAGTTAGGTAGACATGGTAACGAATGCTGAAGTACTGGGAAGAATGAAAAATTAAAGGGAAATACTGAGCACACTTAAAGTAAAGTTGCAGTATCTGGGTCACCCGATGAGGGGAGAGAGGTATACAATGTTGCAGAATATAGTACAGGGAATGATACCAGGTAGAAGAAGCAGAGGAAGAGGAAGCATTTCCTGGTTAAATAACTTGAGGCAATGGTACAACTGTAGTTCCATTGAGTTATTTAGAGTTGCAGCATCAAAGATGAGATTAACTGTGATGATTGTCAACCTTCTCAGAAGAAGAAGGAATAATGTGGGCTTTAGCCAGGGCTGGCACGAATTAATTCACATGAATTAAGTCAGTGATTTAACTCGTGAATTAAATCAAATTGCTGTTTTTAAAAAAGTCACGAAGTAATTCACACTCTTTCTAATAGTAATTTTTAGTATAATTATATCTAAGTATTAGTAATCTTAACTGAAGAGTAAATACAAAACGCTTTTCCTCTTCTGCCGAAAAGTTTGCAACTTTATTGCCAGTATTGTTGCGATTCCATGCCAAGGACTCCAAGCCCCATAAACGAGAATCTAATGTGAGGTCTGAAGATATTGGAGGCCAACTAATAGGGCCACTTTGGCCAATCCGAGCCAAGCCTTTTGACCTGATGAACCTGATGTTGACCTCTCAACAAAATTATTGAAACGATTTTGAGCCTAAAACATTAATTTTAAAAGAATAGCTTACTAATAATAATCTACAAAAACATGTATTTGAAAAATTGTTCAATGGTGCAATTAATCAATAGAAAAGACGGTTACAGAAATGCAGTGAACAAACCAAAGAGCATAATATTGATAATATGAATAATTTTTGAAATAATTTTTTTTGTAGATTTTCTACTTACAGTTAGCTATTCTTCTGTTATTAATAATGTTTTTATGTTTTTTAATAAATTAAAGATGAAATACGTTCATCCAAATATCATTTTTGTTTCAGTTTTAAAATTGTTTCCATGGCCTGACTCAAAAGTGATATTCAGTTATTTCCTGCTTAGAAACATTTGGTCAGAAAATCAAAAAATGTTTTTGTTGAGAATAGAGGTTTTAACATATTTGTATGTACGTTCCAATTATTTGAACAAAGAAAGAGCTTATTTTTGCGACTTGTTTAATGTAAGTTCTTATTTTAACTTGCCCTGTATGATATTCGAATTCGATCTTATTACTTTCAAATTCTTTTACGGGAAATTATTTTTTGCAAATATTTCTTACAAATTTGGTTTAAAAATGATTTTAAACCATAAGGTTTAATTGGTCCAGAAAAGAATAATTTCACTTTTTTGACCCACCATATACAGGGTTATCAATTTAGTTTGTCCCACTTTTAAGAGCCTGTAACTTTTTTGTATTTTGAGTTAGCGCGTTCATTCAAAAAACGAGATGTAGCATTTTTAGCCAAGTTTTTATGAATGTTGTCAAAAATTACAGGAGGTGTCATATGTCACACCGAAAAGCAATTATTATTTTTTTTCTTCCGATCTCAAAAATATAACACACTTATGCATTCTTTTCGTCAAGTGAGTAGTAGAAAAACAATTTTATTAATATTGGCATAACTAGTGTTGTATCCACCATACACCCTGTATTTTCCTAAATTAATAATCATGCAACACAACTAAAAGCTTAAAACTTAAATCTCAGGAAGCTCACGTTTTCCAATAATTACCTTCTTTCAAATTACTATTTTTCTATCTTGAATAATCAATAAGATGAGGATCTCATTATTAATTCCATGATGCATTTTTCCCTAATAGTATACTTTCTAAAGTTTTGTTTTAACGACTCTTATTCAAAATAAACAGTTTATTTGTCACGTATGAATGTCCCATTCACACGTTCAAGCTTCTTAATAAAACTGATTGGCCCAACGCAGGATTAATCATTATTCTTTTTCACTTAGTTCGACTCTATACTCAAACGTCTCTTGTCTATTTTTTTGTTCTTATTTTTGTTAATTATAAATAGACATGAAATAAACATCTTAACGACAATACGACTTACTAGTGACAGTTTTTGCAAATAAACCAGTATCCCAACATAAAATTGGCGCAGTTCGGTAAGGGTGTGCAGAAATCCACAATTCTGCAACAAGTCACGGTTTGTGTCGGGAAAGGCAACTGATAACCAAACAAATCGGCGAGTCTCAACTCCTTAGACTTCGGGACCAGTTCGCAACACGGGGAAGATCTTCAGCCAAGGCAAGCAGATCAATAATCCGAGAAGACGAACAATTTGCAAGGATCACTAGAGTAAGTCGTACTTTTCCTTTCTTTTTCCTATCCCACCATTTATAATTTTTGCTGATAAAGTTCTCTACATATTTTTATATCTTATTTTTGTTTCTCTTTTTGATATTTTTTCTTTTTCGTTTCGACACTTGTACCTCTACTTTGTACTTTAATTTTTATATATACATAATTATAAAAGAAAAATGGCAACTTCGTCAACCAGTACTGCAAATAGTACAACTAATATATTAACTGATAATAATGACCGTACCCCTGCTACTCCAGCAGAAGTTATTTACAAATTATCATTTTTGTGTTCACTAATTTCAAAATCTTTTGATGGCACTCGCACAGAGTTACACGAATTTATTTCAAATTGTAATAATGCGTTTCGATTTGCAAATGATCAACAAAAGGATGCATTAATAGCATTTGTAATTTCTAAAATCACGGGTAGCGCTAAAGCACAATTAAGGGATAAAACTATTCAAAGTTGGGCTCAATTAAAAGGGTTGTTGTTACAATTATATTCAGACAAAAAACACTATACTCAATTAATGGAAGAACTTAACACCATTAGACAGAACACTAACGAGACAGTAAATTCTTTTTATAATAGAGTAGATAAACTTTGCACACGTTTATTGAATTGTCTAACATGTCAAAACGAAAACGAACGTGTAGGACGAGTCGAAACTATTAAAGAATTGTCATTACAAAGATTTATTTTGCATAGCAATCCCGATATCTCTAGATTTTTACGAGCCAAAGAACTAAAAACCTTATCCGATGCTTTTAATTCTGCTATTGAAGAAGAAAGAGCACTTCAAATTTCAAAATCTAGCTCATCTTCTTCTTCTTCTTATACACACAAATATTGTAATCACTGCAAAACGAAAAGCCACTTTACGAAAGATTGTTTTAAGAAAAGAAATGTACCAAAGGAAGTTCATTTTAATAAACCATTTTCGAATGACACCAAAGGTCATAAAGTTTGTAATTATTGTAAGAAACAAGGGCATATTATTTCAGAATGTTTTAAAAGGAAACGAAACAACGAAAATAAAAATAATTCTAATAATTCTGGTAACACTCTACACGAGGGGTTAAATCGCGTAAATTTAAACGAAGTAACGTCCGGGAACAGCGTCGTTTCCACGGACTGGGAATAAACGAATCCGACGTTCAATCACAAAATTCGCGAAATAAAAATATCTTTACACTCCACAAGCGTGACCTTAATAGTAAATACGACTCTCGCTCTGTTTATTCACCGCGTGGATCTAATGCAAAGGTTTCAAATAAATTCTCTAAAGAAACTTGTCAAAATTTTGCGAATCTAAACTCTTTAAAAGAATATAAAATATATCTAAATAATAATGATAAAAATCCTTATCTGGAATGTCATTGTCAAAATAATTCGTTTAAATTTCTAATTGATACTGGAGCATCAGTATCTCTCCTAAAAAATCAAGAAAAATTAAATAATCTCGTTTATAATCTGAATACAAACGATAAAATTACTTTAACAGGCCTAAGTGCCAACGCACCTGTCGAGACATCAGGTAGCTGTATTTTAAATTTAAATTTCTCCTCTCAAAAACTCTCCGCTAAATTTCATTTAGTGACCGAAAATCATAATTTGCCACACGATGGTATCTTAGGTAACGATTTTCTTTTATCAAACGGAGCCGTGATAAATTTAAATAAGTCACAATTGTTTCTTGCATCTCTCGAAACACCGATTAAACTATTTTGTAAAAATGAAAATAGTTCTAAAGCTTTTACATTAGAGCCCCGATCAGAAACTGTCATTGAAGTTGATATTTTAAACCAAAATATAACCGAAGGCATCTGTCCTCAAATAAATATCGCGGAAGGCGTATATTTAGCAAAGTCTCTTGTAAAAGTAAATAATGGTAAAGCTTTAACGACCATCTTAAATACTGCAAATAGAAAATTAAGAATTAATAAAATACAATTAGAGCTCGAACCATTTCTAGAGAATACTTCTCGAATTTTAAATTATAATGAAAATAATTCAATTAATATTCAAGACAGGCTTAAACTCTTACACGAGAACTTACGCCTGACTCATTTAAATTCTGAGGAAAAACGGTCAGTCCTTAATATATGTGACGAATATAATGATATATTTTTGTTACCGCATGATAAATTAACATGTACAGAAGTCCTTAAACACGAAATTAGAGTAACTGATAACACACCGATCTCTTCTAAAATATATCGATTCCCAGAAGTTCATAAAAAAGAACTAGATAAACAAATTAATAAAATGCTTAAACAGGGTATTATCAGAAACTCGGTTTCCCCATACAATAGCCCTCTCTGGATTGTTCCGAAGAAACGGGATGCATCTGGAGAACAAAAATGGCGCATTGTAGTAGATTTTCGCAAATTAAATAACGTGACGGTAGGTGACTCATTCCCCCTTCCAAACATTGAGGATATCCTCGATCAACTAGGGCACTCAAAATATTTCACCACCTTAGATTTAGCATCAGGTTTTCACCAACTCCAAATGCACAAGGATGATGTTTGCAAAACGGCTTTCTCCACTCCTTCAGGGCATTACGAATATTTAAGAATGCCTTTCGGATTAAAGAATGCCCCTAGTACTTTCCAAAGGTTGATGACAATCGCCCTTTCTGGTCTTCAGGGTCTTCAATGCTTCACCTATTTGGACGATGTTGTTATTTTTGCTAGTTCTTTGGAGGAACACTCCGATAAACTCCGTAATGTCTTTGATCGTTTGAGAACAAATTCTCTCCTCCTTCAACCTGATAAGTGCGAATTTATGCATCAAGAAGTTGCTTACTTGGGTCATGTCATTAGCGATAAAGGAATATCGCCTAACCCTGATAAAATAAAGGCAATTAAAAATTACCCAACTCCTCAAAATCCAAAACAAATCAAACAATTTCTTGGCCTCATTGGCTACTATCGTCGTTTTATAAAAGACTTCTCGAAATTTGCAAAACCACTTACTTCCCTATTAAAAAAGGATGTACCTTTTATTTGGAATAAAGAACAAGACTCTTCTCTTGACTATTTTAAAGACATCCTTACGAAGGAGCCCATCCTTCAATATCCTGTTTTTTCTGAAGATTTCCTGCTGACGACCGACGCATCTAACTATGCAATCGGCGCAATCCTTTCACAGGGAGAAATTGGCAAAGACCTCCCTATTGCATACGCATCACGCACCCTGAATAAAGCTGAATGTAATTACTCCACAATTGAACGAGAGCTACTAGCCATTGTGTGGGCTGTCCAACACTTCCGCCCATATCTTTATGGTAGAAAATTCACTATTCTTACTGACCATCGACCGTTAACCTGGCTCTTCAATTGCAAAGATCCCAGTAGTCGTCTTATTCGTTGGAGACTAAAGCTCGAGGAATATTCCTATGAGATTCGTTACAAACCGGGTAGAATAAATTCAAACGTTGATGCTCTTTCTAGAAACCCAATACAATTAAACTCGTTAATAAAAAATGAAAAATATTCAGAACGATATAGCGAATTTATTAAGTATCATTACGAGAATCAAAGTATTCCCGACATAAAAATAATCAAAGATAACTTATTTTCTAAATTTCCTAACGCTTTAATTTATTCGAAAGATCTTGACGATAATAATACGTATTCTGAAAATCTATCAGTACTTTATGACTTCACTAGTCTACAAGGTGATCAAATAGAACAGTATGATTCTCTCCTATTAAACTTTGAGAATAAAACTACTTTCCTTTTGATTGCAAAATTAAACCATTTCGACAAATTAACATATAATGATTTATTCCATTCTTTGTTAAATCTAAGAAATTCTTTACAACAAAATAAAATAACCGAGATATATCTAAAAAACCCAGTGGAAGAAATTCCGCATCTAAAACAAAACATGTTTAATGAAATGTTAGAATTTTTGTTCTCGAAAACAAATATAACAATTATATTAGTAAATAGACCACGTTTTATGCCCAAAACTCGCGAAGAAATAAAACAAATTTTTAGAGATAACCACGAATCTTCTCTAGCCGGTCATGCAGGCTTCTTACGAACTTATAAACGCATAAAAGAAAACTATAAATGGCCTAACATGAAAGGCGACATAAAATATTTTTTAAAACTATGTCAATCGTGTCAAAGAAATAAACACGAAAATAAAGCCGCACGCGCACCTATGGAGATTACTACTACAAGCGAACGCCCCTTCCAAAGGTTAGCATTAGATGTAGTAGGTCCTTTAGATCTAACAGAAAACGGTAATAAATTTATAATTACTATGCAAGACGATCTTACAAAATATTCTTATGCAGTTCCCGTCCCTAACCATGAAGCGAAAACAATCGCAAATGAATTAGTGAAATTTATTACTATATTTGGAATTCCAGAAAGCATCTTATCAGATCAGGGCACAGATTTTACATCAAACACAATAAAAGAAGTAAATAAACTTTTCAAAATAAAACACATTCTCTCAAGTCCTTATCATCCACAAACTAATGGAGCATTAGAAAGATCACATCTTACTTTAAAAGAATACCTAAAACACTACATTAACGAAAAACATACCGATTGGGACGAATACGTTCCATTAGCCATGTTTACCTATAATACACATTTTCACAAATCTACAAATTTCAAACCTCATGAGCTCTTATTCGGACACAAAATTGTTATACCTAATACTTTAAACGCTAAACCAGAATTCAAATACACTTATGACGATTATCACTCCAATTTAAAACTAAAGTTACAAAAATCCTTTGAAATTGCAAGGGACAATATTCTTAAATCAAAAGAAACCTCAAAGGTTAATTACGATAAGAAAATAAACATTTATAAATATAAAGTAGGCGATCAAGTTTTAATTCAAAATAAAAATCTTAAACCAGGCATTAGCAAAAAGTTGCAACCAACCTATAAAGGACCTTATAAAATATTAAAAGTTTTTCCAAATCAAACTGTTAAATTGCAAATAAAAAGAAATAAATCCGCAGTTTATCATCATAACTTACTTAAGCCGTTCTTTTCAGATGACGATGATACTGACAACCATCATACTCTTGACTAACCTATTGACCTCTACCTATGCAAATGATTTACCATACCACATTAATCCCATCGATAGCAAAACAGGTATTTTCTTCCATCACATTGGACAAGTAAAAATATCACACGATTATTTTACACTTTTATCTTATACTAATATTAGTATCTACGAAACAAAACTAAAACTCATTCATAATATCTATAAAAAATCTACTCCTTTATGTAACAATAAAAATTTAACTTTTCAAAGTAAATTTTTATGTAAAGAACGCGTTGAATTATTTCAAAATTCACAGAACACTTTAAACGAAAAATTTGATTCTTTAAGTCACTTAACAGGACACGGAATACAATTAGATGCTAAGCGCTCCAAAAGAGGGTTATTCGACGGAGTTTCATATGCATTTAAATGGCTTTTTGGCACACCTGACGCAGAAGACGCGAAATATTATAATGATGCAATCGAATCTATTGCACAACAAAACCGCGATATGCAAATATTAGTTAAACAACAAATTCATATAATCTCCGATGCAATTTCAGACTATAACAAAAGCGCACAAGCTCTTCGTTTAAACGAACAAAAGTTGAACGATAACATAATTAAATTTAATAAATTTTCTGAAGGTACAGTAACCACTATAAATTCTCTTACTTATTTACAAACTATTGTCGATCATTTTAATTTATTATCTCATCTCATAAATGAACTAAATGAAGAATTTGACGTAATTATATCATCTATATTATTTTCAAAACAAAATGTTTTGCACCCATCTATTATTACGCCTAGACATTTATTAAATGAACTTTCAAAAATTAGAATTAATGCCAATTTCGAATTTCCAATAAACAATAACAACATTGAAAATGCTTATAAATATTTCGAAATTTGTGAACTTTCAGTAATTTACGTGAACAAAATTTTAATTTATGCAATAAAAATTCCTTTAGTTACAAATGAACTTTATCAACTGTATAATCTTATTCCACTTCCTATACAGTCCTTTAACACTACCATATACTCATATATAAATCCTTCTTTTCCTTACCTCTTGTTAAGTACGACACGAACATTTTATGGGCACCTTAAAGACCTATCATCCTGTAAGAAGTCACCGCCCTCCGATTATATCTGCTCGCACGTGACCATTCACCTAGTCAAGGAGAGACCTACCTGCGAGACCGATTTGAAATTACGACAACCGCAAAGTATACCTAAAAGCTGTACGACGAAGACAATCAAATCCGAAATTGAAATATGGCACCCATTGTCGCCAAATCAATGGTTGTATATCCTAACTGAACCAGTGGCGGATACAGTTAGCTGCGATGATTCCACGCCTGTGCTGGATTTCGTACTACACGGCACCGGACTTTTCACCTTAAAAGCAAAATGCAAATGTTATACTCTGTCTACGTTATTGGTAGCCACATCAAATTTGTCTGCCAATTATAGCAATTTCATCCCATCAGTCGATATAACTAACGACGACTGTTGCGTCCAGGAACAAAAGTTTTTACAAAGTGAAAAAATGGACACCATCAAGCTTAACAATCTTAATCTAAACGAACTTCGTCATGCACAACATAAATTACAACAATTCGACGACCAGCTTCGACAAAACATTAATCAACCCTTTATAGTTCATCACTCTAAATGGTACAATGTATTCTTGGGAATAATAGCAACCGCCATCCTAATTATCTTATTCTGTTGCGGATGCTGTCGATGTTGTCACTGGAGACGTTTCCCATGGTTGAGACGACTTTTCAACTCTGATCGATGCCAATACCTAGTTTGTATAAACAGTCATAACACCATAAGTAACAATGACGTACACTCCATGGATTGGGAGCCTCAGCAAACTTTACGCAGACTCACCTCCAATGATGTATTCTCCAACCTTCAAATGGACGTTGTATCGCTGAATGAACCAGATTCACAAAACGGCGATCCAAAAACTTCAAAGGACAGACGCAAAGAACGGAAAATGTTCAAAATTTAAAAAACTTTTCTATCTTATCCGATTTATTTTATTAATATGAATAACTTTGGTTAATTATTATTATTACAATGCTTTTGTATTTTATATCATACATACTCTATATATATTTACACTATACTTTATAAAATATAATTTTATCATATTTTAATTAATATTGAATAATTAGGAACAGAATATCTTACGTTTAGAATCTAGATCGCTAACAACGATTATTTCATCTATCTATATTTAAATACCTAGGATAAATATTTCCAAATATTTAAGTTATTATTGTATTATAATATGCGAAACTGTATTAATTTTACAGATATAATATATCTTAAGGGTTAAATATTTAAGAGAAAAGACAGAGACAATTTGCAAATTAATATTCATATGTCAACTTTTACTTAACTTATTGGAACAAACAGTTTTATGTTTTGATAGCGTGATTGCACCCTTATCAAAACACTTAACGAGGGAGGATTGTTGTATCCACCATACACCCTGTATTTTCCTAAATTAATAATCATGCAACACAACTAAAAGCTTAAAACTTAAATCTCAGGAAGCTCACGTTTTCCAATAATTACCTTCTTTCAAATTACTATTTTTCTATCTTGAATAATCAATAAGATGAGGATCTCATTATTAATTCCATGATGCATTTTTCCCTAATAGTATACTTTCTAAAGTTTTGTTTTAACGACTCTTATTCAAAATAAACAGTTTATTTGTCACGTATGAATGTCCCATTCACACGTTCAAGCTTCTTAATAAAACTGATTGGCCCAACGCAGGATTAATCATTATTCTTTTTCACTTAGTTCGACTCTATACTCAAACGTCTCTTGTCTATTTTTTTGTTCTTATTTTTGTTAATTATAAATAGACATGAAATAAACATCTTAACGACAATACGACTTACTAGTGACAGTTTTTGCAAATAAACCAGTATCCCAACACTAGAAAATAACAAAAGTTTATAACATTAATTTAATAACTAGAATTATATAATAATTATTTCATAATCTATATTGTTCTACATGACCACCTCCATTTTCGATACATTTACGAAACACTTTTACAATGTGACTATTAATTTTTAATAAAACTTCTCTATTAGTTTGAATCTGAGTTTTCAATTCTAATATACAGTCATTCAACGAATAACACGGTGTATTTTTTAATATAACCCCAAAAGAAAAAATCACAGGATGTTAGGTCTGGGCTGTTCGGCAGCCATTTTATAGTACCCGATTTTCTAATCCTTTGGACTTATTTTGCGTTTAAATATGCAGTTACTACTGGAGCTACACTCTGTGGCGGCGCTCCATCTTGATGCCATATTAGATTTCTTAGGGTTAGAATGAGTAAATTACCTAAGCGATCTTCAATTTCCTCCTGCAGCATATTCAAATACCGTGAGCCAGTTAAGGAACCTTCGAAAATTATTATAATTGGAAGGAACCCGTCTATTGGGAAACTGAATCCTATACCTCCTAAGTGCTAAGGTTGCACTACCCGTTTGACGAAAAATATCAAACATAAAACACTTTTCCCCCACTGAATAATAGTATCTCCTATTATTTGGTTTTTATATACAAAATAACTTTTCTACAAAATTCGAAACGACTAATAATGCTGAGAATGACAGACTGAAATATAAATAAAGATAAAATCCATAGCAACCAAAACAGTTGATGCTTTTCAACAATAATATATTTTTCTCAATGTTTGACGGAATGAAGAAATGAATGCATATGTGTGTTATATTTTTGAGATCGGATAACAATGCGCAATCTAATGCGCTTCTGATATATAGAGTGTCCCATTTAAAAAAATAATAATTGCTTTTCGATGTGACATATGACACCTAATGTCATTTTTGACAACACTCATAAAAACTTGGCTAAAAATGCTACATCTTGTTTTTGAATGAGGGCGCTAACTCAAAATACAAAAAAGTTACAGGCTCTGGAAGTGGGACAAACTAAATTGATAGCCCTGTACATAGAAGAAAAATCTACAAAACACTGCGATAAATATACGTAACTAAACAATAACTTTTTGCACTAGATGTATATAAATAGCTAGAGATTTCGATGTACAACGTTTCTGTACAGGGCGTCCCATAACTTATATGACACACCCTGTATTTCTAGAGCGAGAAACATTTCGAAAAAACTTAATAACTTAATCGGTGTAGTTTGATTTTAGTATCCTCCAGTTGATGGTCCATAAGTTAGGGGCTACCCTGTATAATGCCTGCCCACCTACCTAAGATTATGGTATAAGAAATATTATTTAGTTTGGAAAAGGGTAGGACACACTTCAACGTGGTGATTACTGAGAATCGTAATAAACAGCACTACGCAAAACTAATAACATTGCGAACTTACGAACAGGGACAAGGTTCCATCAACGGACGAACCGGAACTCATGACACGGCACTTTACCTTTCTATTAAAGGTACGCCAGTAAATCTTGTTTAACACAAAATGAAGTTTACTATAGCTAAATCACAACCTCAATGCCATAATTGTGATAAATTATCAAAGTAGCAGAGTAGGTACTTAAATAATAAGTCTGGCAATACCGCTGAAGTATGAGTGGGTATCAGTTTTTCTAATCCTATTTACTATAAATTACTTATTAAATTTATTGAAATTTGGGCGTGGTCCGATAAATTTCGGGGGGCTTCTCTTAGCCCATACCCCCCACCCCACCAACTCGCATCTAATCCTAGATCCGCCATTGAGTAGCTATAACATACATGGATTTACCGCAAAACATCGTAATAAAAATATATGACAATTAAAACACTTAAATTGAATTTACCATGTTGACATTAAAAGATGTTCTTTCATGTTTAACCGGCTGAAATTTATAACCGCGAGCTTTTTAGTCGGCACGACATCAAAGACGACCACTTTATAACATTAATCTACGCTTGGTCGCTATTTTTTAATAAATTTACTTTTAAATATCTTCCACGCTCCACACGACGTGCAGTGTGTAGTAGCAGCGTCAGAATCGGAGGATTGGGGCTCATCGGGTTTCTCGGGGGCCCCTTCCTGACGGTGCCCTCGTGAGGCATGAAATTTTTGTTTGGTTTTTGAGTTTTGAATTTCAAAAATAAATAAACTTAATTCATTTCAGAATTATTATTTATTTTCATTGAAAAGAAGTTATTTTTACTTATGTGTTGAGAGTTGTGACGTGCTAAATTCTCAGTTTATTGCTCAATTAACCATGGCATTGAATTTTAACATGCAAGTTAAAATCAAAATATTTTTTTGTACAGGGTGTCCCATTTTCGACACTTTTTTGGGGGTATTATCAAAGTTAGAATGTTGAAAGATAGAATGTTGCGGGCAATCAAAATAAAAAAAATATATCGTCATGACATTACACTTGTTTGGTAACGCGTCCGAAGGTACGGGCTGATTTTCGAACAAACCCGACAAACCCGTTCGGATGCTACACAATCCTATTTAGACCTTTTATTACATTACAGAATATATCCGTTCTTATTTCATTTAAAAAAATCAATGCTGATATTAACGTATTTTCTGGTAAGAACTTTCTTATCAGTGGAGTGTTATCTTGGGCCCTCAGCTATCGTTAGCTCTAGGTCAAAGTTGGTGTTACCAGTGAAAGTGTTTATCCAGAGGTTTTTTTAAACCAGCAAATTTTGTTTGACAAACGTAAGATTATAAATCTGCGTTTTGGTGTGGAATCACAGAATCTATTCATAAGACCTATTACGAAATAACTGAAGAAAATGACTGAGGATAAGAAAAGAAACCCCAATTTTAAAAATAACCCAAGGATCAACTCCAAAACACGCACTTTCAAGTTCGTATTAAGTAACCCCAAACTTTAACACTTATTGGTATAACACGGACATGGATAAAATAGTTTAACTCTCAGAGTTATAGTTTATCTCTAAGCTAAATGACCTTAAGAGTATTTATCAGTGGACCGCGTGGTCCGATTGGAGATTTCGCCGCGGAGCAGCACAAGTCATTGTTATTGAACAATGAGACAACATCGCCATTCCAAGCGCGCTGGCCGGCTGTATCGAGGGAGTAGGAGACGTTTTTCTTATTCTTCTGCCGTTGATCATCCGGAGCGTTGCCAAATCACTTTAGATAGTTGCGATTTTAAATATTTTTCCTGAACCTCGGTGACACATTTTTTTTGCATTAAAACTAAGCAATGAAATTAATTGAGATTATTGATAGTGAATGCAATACTTTCAAAAATGACTGTATAACCATATTTTTCAATTTAAACGTTATATACCGTTTTGAGAAAAATAAAAAAATGTTTCGAAAATGTCAAGATAATACGGGGTGTTATGGAAATGACGTATTATATTTAAATGGGTGACTCCTTCGGTGTCCTAGAGAAGCGCTACATATTTTATTTTTTTTAAATCGACCGTTTTAAAAGTGGGGTAACAAACACTCTTACTCACACAAAGTTTCACCCAGAGCCAATGGCAATGTTGCCAAACTTACTGTAAACCTGAAATTTCATATAGAATTATAAAAATAAATTATTTTCTACCTACTTGTATTTATCTTTATACCTAAAGAGCGAGGAAATCCAGACACAAACACAACTTTCTTTTTCATGGGAACACTCCTGGAAGCGCTTTATGTACACACAGTAATAGTGAAACAGAACCGATAGTTAGCTTTTGAAAATACAATAATACAGATTATACTACAGATTATTAGATTTTATTACACGCGACGAAATTTGACGTCCAGAAGAAACGCGTCAATAAAAACAATCTTCAAAGATTATTTATGGACGGGCAAGATACACGCGTAAACCGAAAAAACAGAGCGGATTGCTGAGACTGTGTTGGTGATCGACGAGACACATCGTATCCGGCCGCTGGTTGGTCTTCAACTAACCGACCGCAAGCGTGTGGCGCTATATGACACTACTTCGCTCAGACGATGTAAGGCGTCAAGAGGTCATTGGCATTTGACCTTGACGTACGTGGCTATTACTATTCCATATGTTTTTTCGGGTTGTTTAAAACATAGTCCGTCGTAAATGTTCTTCAATTAATTGTACAAAATGGTATTACAGAATGGAAAAGTGTTTAAATTATTTTATTTTGTCTAAAGAGTTTAAGGTGTACATATGACAACACCGGCCAGAATTCCTTGATTGCTTGCATGTATCGCAGTGCCACACAGGTGTTTTTCTGGTTTGACGTCAGGTCACTTTTACCGCTGAATGGATTGAAAGCGTCATTTAACGGTATTTTTCTTCAATTTGTCTTTATCTCAGGAATTGCCGGTTTAAATATAATACGTCATTTCCATAACACCCTGTATATATATGTAGTCATGTAGTACCATATTTCGAAGCTAAATTTAAAAATTTAACAAATTCTATCCAATAGTTTTCTTGTAGTTTGTCACACCTTTTTACCTTAATGGAGGTCACTGATAAGTGATCTTAACACTCCACTGATAAACCCGTCCATCCTTAATGCATCTGTAAACAAACTTAAACTTAAACTTTTTTTTAAAGTTCAGAGTTAATTAAGCCCAATGCCAAATAGGTAACGGATATAATAATAAACCTATTAGGTATCGTAACAACGCCTTGTATATGATATATTTTTTTTATTCCAGATAATCGGGCCTGGCATTCGGACAAGCGACTGACGTTACCCCTTCAAGGCGCATAAATGGATTCAATTTACACCCAGCTCGAATAAGGACCACTTTTCTTGGTAAAGATATAATTTCATAGGGTAACAAATTTAGAGAACATTCCATTTTCCTTATGACAATATTTAAACAAAACCGTCTCGATCTATATATGAAACTATACATAGGAATTTTGAAAATTGGGCGTTATGCTAATGTTGATGGTTGTAACTCGGCTAAAATATTTTCAATATGAGGGCACTTCCGGTTATAACTGATGTCGGTGTCAACTTGCTTATTTTAAATGGAACACAAGATTCCAAGCAGATTTCGTATATCATGTCCTATACCTAAGTCTAAGACTGTTTGGCATATTTAAGTTTTTATGCGAGGTTTTATGTCTAAAATGACGTTTGCAGACCTTAAGTAATGATCAATTTATCCTATAAGGAAGCCTTTGTTATTTAATTTGAGTTAGATTTCTTGTTGAAAAGGATCTGATTTAGTAGATTTCTTATAATATTTTGATAACAATTAATACATAATAATAACATTAAAAATTAAATTGAGAAAAATGCAAAAATCCTAGATTTTCAAATGAAAACCCTCAAATTTTATAATTATTTTCTATTTAGCACTAAAAATAAGGGTAAGTTTGTATATATCACATTCTCCATAAATTATACAGGGTGTCCGGGAAAATGTGGGAAATCTCCAGGATATGAAGAAAACACGTGAAAAGAATACTATAGGTTCATATAAACTTCTTTCGTATCGGCCTCCTCTTCGGAGATATGGGCTCCCAAAGAGCACCAATGGAATCAAGTTTTTTGCACATACTTATTGAACCACCAGGTATATTTAATTTTTTTTTTAATATGGGGTGTCCATTTTTGGGTATCTCCGTTATTAGTAAAGATAGAAGGACGCGGTTTTCGCAGCACTGGATTCTACGTAAAAAAACTACAAAAAGTACATTTTATTTCTTTTTGAAACGTTACGGGGTAACCGAGATAGTGTCCCAAAATGCACAATTCTCAAAAACATCCCGTATATCAAAAACAAGGCGGCCTAGAAAAATTCTGATTACGGCATCTTCTGTTTGACAAAAAAGTAGCAGTAGTGCTGCGAAAACCGCATCCTTCTATCTTTACTAATAACGGAGATACCCCGTGTAAATCTACCCAAAAATGGACACCCAAAATATTATCAAAAATCTATTAAATCAGATCCTTTTTAGAATGGAATCCAACCCAAGTTAAATAATAAAGGCTTATAGGAAAAATTAATAATTGTTTTAAGGTGGTTAGGTATAGTACATGATATACGAAATCTCCCTCGAATCTTTCGTAGAATCAAAAAAATGTAATACCTAATATATAGGGGTGTTCCATTTAAAATAAGACCCGACTTCCGGGGTAGTGCCACCATATTGCAAATATTTTAGCTGAGTTGCCCCCATGAACATTAGATTATCAAACTTCAATCTTCAAAATTTTCCTACATGTATTTTCCATATATAGATCGAATTGGTTCCCAGTGGGACACTGTGTATTAAGCTCTAAAATGGTCGCGCCTTTCAATCAACAGAAAAAATGAACTGGAGGTAGACCTATAAACAAGCACACAATATAAGTAATAGCCAGTTATTGTTCAACGATGTAAAAAATAAGTGTATAATCTTTTTGTCGCCCTGTACAGGTAAAATCACCGACGAAAAATCGATGTAGTTTGGTACGGAATCGATTTTTCCACGTGCATTATCTTCGTCTTACATCTTTGCTTGTCAAATCTTCATGAAAATGTTTCTATCATTTCTATAGTAACTTTTAGTTGACTTATTTTGGCCTTCCGTTGTCTTTATTTATTTATATCACAACGGTGAATATTTACGTGAAGACGACTGAAGATGTTTACCAACTGGAACGTTGTGATATAAATCAATAAAGACAATTAAAGTCCAAAATGCGTCTATCACTGATACACCATTTGTCTCTAACTTTTAGTTTGTTGTTGGTTCATGTAGGACATGTAGGTTTTTAAGTTTGTTTTTGGCGGATGCGGTGGAAAACCCAATATAGCAATGGAAAGATGAAGTTGAACTTTTTATATAGTTTGTTGTAATGTTACATCGATAAATTATTAATAATTATTATTTAAATCCCAGTTCGTACATACTCGTAGACATGTATTAATATCAAAATGTATTCTTGATTTGTGGCTAAGGCTATATACCATAATAAATATGAATTTAATATTTAAATCATTACGAATGCAGGCCTCCCTTTGTGCCCCTTAAGAATTATTTCAATATTCCCGTCAATCATATTTCATATCCCAATTATAACGAGATTTTTCCAGTAGTTGAAACACAAAAAGGCATATACCCCCACTGTGTTCCTCGAGCTTCGATCGAAGAGCTTATTCGTTTGTCTGACTACGCATTACGGTTACTCACTATATGGCTGCCTGTAATACTGTATCCTAGATATTAATTCTGACAGCTTTTCATATTCCTTTATTAAAAATAATAGGTATTGTGTTTTTTACCATCCTAATATTTCTCTTCGAGTTCGATATATGGTATACGTTACGATGGGGTAGGTTACGTTAAGGTGTTGCATGGGATTTGTATTTTTGCTTTTGTGTTGGCATTAATTTAATATTAAAGTACTTCAGAAATATGATGTATTTTTCTTTTGATGTGAGGCATGCAGTTTTACTATTCTTTGTTTATGTACATACATAGGATTTACCCATTGGCTAATTTCATTGTATATACAAACCATTGGTAATCCATTTATGCTGTTAGTTCATATTTTCTGCTTCAGCTGGTATATAATACTTATATTGCATTGTGTGATGGTAATATAATACCCATGGGCAATTTTTACCTGGGTCTATATTAATTCCCTACCTCCATATTTATTAAATATGGTTTAATAATTTCAAAAAATACAAGCCAAATGCTGTGTTCCTTTGTCTAATACAAATCAATATGGGAGTATACGTACATTATACGCAGGGCCTTTTCATATACGAAGAGCTTCGTATTGATCGAACCGGTTGGTGTTCATTTTGATGTGCTATGTATGTTCGGGGGCGACCATTTTGTATTGTTTGTATATTTATTTTAATTTCAATAATGTTTATTGCTTTTAGAGTATAAATTGAAATTTTTGATTTTGAAAAATTAACGACATAACTACAAGAATCTTACAGTTAGCCTTATTCTCTTCATACTTTAGATACCTTTTTTAGAAATAATATCAGTTATATGAAGGATACATATTTTGACTATTATATTATGATTTATTTTTCCAAATTTACTCCTTTATTATTCCCAAAAAACAAACTTTACACAGATAGACGCTCTACTTCGAACGACATAAAAATATTTATATACCTAGAAGCTAAGTAACTCTACGTACATACGTCTTTACAAAAACCTACCACATATTTTTCAGACCCCTTAGTACAAAGTTGCTTAGTTTGGGCACTAGACGGCGCTGAAGTGACAATTTTAAAATCGTTTTTCTGGATTAATTCAAAAACTGCTCATACTATTTTGCCGAAATTTGGTACGTTGGCATAGCTTTATAGGACAAAAAAAACTCATGTCACAATTCTGAATAATATCCATCCATGGGCGTAGAAACTGTTTTTTTTACTAATTGGTTTCAGATTACTACACCAATGCAACAAGACAACTTTGGGAACAAAATTCAGATCAACCAACTCATTTGCTACAAAAAAGGTACTCTTGATAAGACTCGATTCCTCTGACGGTTTTCGAGAAATTTGCAGTAGTTTTTACCAAAAAATCAAGTGACAGCATAGCTCTAAAAGGTTTTAAAAAAAGCTCATTACATATTTCCTTAGAGCAAAATTAGCCCAATTGAGCAAACTTATCTTGGTACAAAATTGCTTAGTTTTGGCACTAGACGGCGCTAAAATGACAATCTTTAAATGATTTTTTTGGATTAAATTTAAAACGGTCTATACGACTTTGCAACTTTGTACTAAGATAAGTTTACTCAATTGGGCTAATTTTGGTCTAAGAAATTATGAGCTTTTTTAAAGACCTTTTAGAGCTATTCCGTCACTTGATTTCTTTGGTAAAAACCAAGTACTGCAAATTTTTAAAATGTAAATATCTCGAAAACCTTCAGAGGAGTCTTATCAAGAGTACCTTTTTTGTAGCAAATGAGTTGAACCAAACCCCTCTTGTTCCATTGGCGTAGAAATCTGAAAGAAGCAATAATTAGTAAAAAACCAAGGTTCTACGCCCATGAATTGATATTATTCAGAATTGTGACATGGATTTTTTTGCCCCATAAAGCTATGCCAACGTACCAAATTTCGGCAAAATAGTATTAGCAGTTTTTGAATTAATCCAGAAAAACGATTTTCAAATTGTCACTTCAGCGCCGTCTAGTGCCCAAACTAAGTAACTTTGCACTAAGGTAAGTTTACTTAAATCGGCTAATTGTGGTCTGAAGAATGCGTGATAGGTTTTTGTAAAGACATTTTACTGACACCCTGTATATTACAAAAAGTCACTATACAGGGTGTCCGGTAAGTACCTCCTAATCTCTTGAGGGCATATAGAGGAGGTCAAATTAAACCTAATCTGTCATGGAAAGAAAATTCCTCCTAAAGTGCCCCTTAACGGAGACACAGAGTCCCAAAGGTGTACCCATCGTACTTTTTTGATTCTAACTTTTGAACCGACAGCTATAATTTAATGTATTTATAATATTTTATAGAACCACACAGAGTGGTTCAACCATACTACAGTAAATTTTTACATCGTCAGGAAAGTCAGGAACGGACATGCCACCACTGGTGTCATTTGACAGAGCTGATAACTGATTTTTTTTAATACTTTGGCCATTTCTCGTTAAAGAAGAGACTCTTAATTTATAACGAGAAAACTAGCGGTTTTTACGCGAAACACTCTGCCAAAATTAATATTTTCGCAAAGATATACGAGTAATTTATTGGTCTTTTATTTTTAAAAATGACTTGCCAAACTTTAGAAGAAAAAAGAAAGAAACCCTAAAAAGCCGCGTTAACATTGGTCGTGATACCACGAATCTAGTAATTTCACGACTAAAGTCGTTAAAAGCCGTTAAAGCTGCAAACACACTATTATCACGTCACGAGAGATCACATGCTATCACGCAATGTCACGGCATACCCGAAATATTTTATTTCTGCAAATTTACATATTCGGCACGCGTGATAACACTGTGTCAGAGTTTAACGCTAGAAGGCTACAAGATTCACTTACCATCTTCACAAACACAAAATATATAATAAAAATGACCTGCAGTTTACGTAGTCTGTTTCTAAGCCGTGACAGCATGTGCTATTTTGCGATATGACAACACGTGAATTCACGTGACATGATAATAGTGTGTTTGCGGCTTAACACACTATTATTACGTCACGTGAGATCACATGCCATCACGCAATGTCACGGCACACCCGAAATATCTGCAAGGCGGTTTATACGTGCTTATAAAAAGGTTTAGAAGTACACTATAGTCACCTCGTGCAGCTCACGGAAAGTCATACGTGACAGCACAATTTTATTTCTGCAAATTTACATATTCGGCACGCGTGATAGCACTGTGTCCTAGTCTGTTTCTAAACCGTGACAGCATGTGCTATTCTGCCGATCTGACAACACGTGAATTCACGTGACGTGATTATAGTGTGTTTGCGGCTCTACTTTCGTGAAGAAGGTATACAGGGGAAACTCAATATTTCCTTAGTCGTACACATGCAGTGCTTGGTAGCAGAAGCATATTAAGTTATGTGTGGAGTGATAGCAGGGAGCATTTTAACTTTCGACAAAAGAAAAACAACAGGCGATGGTGGACAAGAAAGTGGATATAGGAAAATGGGACACAAATATCGTCAAACGAACACCTAGACTTTGTATTTCGAGAATTTTTTTTTAATTCTTAGGCGTAGGAGCTACGTAAATTCTCGAATTTTAAAATACACCATCAACTTCCATTGCAGACGCAATTCTTCTTGCTGTATCCGCACTAGAGTTTCGTTCCTTGTAGTCTCACACTTGTCTTCTTGCTCTGCTCACGAACGACTTCACGCAACAAAAATCAAACGGGTATGAATTTTCTCAGGAAAGGAAATATTTTTATTCGTGAAAAAAATTCACGACTCTAGCAGTTGACATGGCGAGTGGTTCACGAAAGCGCGGCTCACGTTCGTGATTCACGATCTTTGTTCACGCGGCTTAATGCTAAATTTTATTTTTACCTGTTTGTGTTTAGCACTATAGTTGGCGACCAAAACAGTGACGTAACAGTCGTAACCATGAAAACTATCGAAATGCTGTGTTGTCATTGGTGGTTTACATTGGATTCCATGGTTTCGACTGCTACGTCACTGCCATCAGTTTTGGTCATCAAGTACCTATAGTAACTTTTGAGTGTTTCGCATAATTTACCTCGAAAAACTCCAGTCTTATCGTAATAAATTAAGAGCCCCTTTTTAAAGAGGAATGACCAAAGTATTAAAAAAAACTTTTTCAGCTCTGTCAAATGACACCTGTCAAAATTTTGGCCCACGAGTGTGGGCAAGCCCGTTCCTAAGTTCCCCGATGATGTAAAACATCTATTGTAGTGTGGTTTAATGACTCTTTATGGCTTTTATAAAATATTGTTTCAATACATTTATTATTTCTTTTATAAAAGCTGTGATAATCTTATAAGTGATCTTGCATACTTTTCTTTAATATATTATTCCATGAAGCGATGATATAGGCAATTCAACGTAAGTACGTCTCACTCGCCTTTTGAGAACTATGTAGAGGGTCGTCCAAGTAGGACTGAACGGGGTTATATTTTTTTAGTTTACCTGTATTTTTATGAAAAACCAATATAGCCGCCTTGTTTATGTTTTCCCGTAGGGCCTAAAATTGCAATTTGAAATGCATCTTAGCTTAAAACAAAGGATCTGTGGCATAAAGTTGTGGTTATTTCAATGGAACACCCTGTATATTTCGTAGTATTATGGGGAGGTTGTCATTCTTTACAGATTTCAAAAATATTTAGTTTGGTATTAGCGCAAACTGTGTCAAAGCTACGCCGTTATCGTAAAATATAAACAAGATGGTTTGTTGGTTTTAATAAAAATACAGGAAAATTCAAAAATAGACCCATATTCAGTCCTGTTTAGTAGTGTTGTGATCGCTCGAGCGAAAAACCGCTTGAGTACTCGATTATTGAAATAACCGACATCGCTCGATTATTAAAGGAACCACTCGAGTTATAAATTGAAGCGAAAATCGTCGCTTGTTACTTATTACCTTTCACTCGATACTCGAGCTTCACTTGACGCCGACGTATATTCAAGCAGTTTTTCGTTCGATAGGAAATACTACTTTAATTATAAATTCAGGCGAAAAATCGAATCCTTTCACTTGATACCCAATATTCGGGCGCCACCCGAAATGTGCCGATTGGCGACGTTCGAGTTTGACGCTCAGAAGACTAACACGACATACGTCTTTCTTAAAGACATATAAACGAGAAGGTGCATGTAAAAAGTATGCCAAATCTCTTAGTGGATTCATCGCGACATCGGGTTTTGTTTTGACTGGATAGCCAACGGTCATTGTAAATTCTTAAAAAATTAAAGGATGTAATTTTAAAAAAAATCAAAGCAACTGTTCTTCCTTAATAAAAACTCTAGACTAAACTCAACACATTATTTGTAGTCATAAATTTTTTAAGTAATTAATCGCTCGAGCGATTCACTCGATTATTAAAATCCCTCGAGTGTTAAGTACTCGATTATTAAAATCATCGGGTTTTCCCAACACTACTGTTTAGATGACCCTGTACAGGCGGGCCAAAAAAGTTACAGTTCAAAATTCTATAGAGTGGATTCTGCATGGCTGTAAGTTAGATGGAACTTTTGTTTTATCATATACAGGATGTGCATCAGGATACTTGGAGAGGTTATATGTCAAAATAAAGGTAGTAAATCTTATAATAAAAAGTCGTTTGCTCCATTTGAAAACCCGTTTATGCGTCTAAAAGATGTGGTTTATCGGCTCGAATAAAGAGTAGGCACCTTTTTACTAGGTGTTCTTTTGTCTTTAAAATAACCGGGATTGTTAAAGTAGTTAATGTAACATTTACTGCATAATTTACTACCGTAGTAAATGTAATTTGCTACATGCTCTTACTATGTATCTTGTTCGATTTACTACTTTCGCCTTTCATTTTCAGATCGTAAAGCAAAAAGCAACAGAAGAACAATAACCAAAAACTACTATTTTCTACTTTTCCATTCGAATTTCCAACTTTTAACATCACAAGTGAATTATTTATTATAAGATTGAAAACATTGATTGAGCATTTCAAATGATGATGATTCAAATTCACATGATCAAAGTATTAATACAGTATATAAAACGAATACATGCATTCTGAGCTAGCTGAATTATGAAACTCAAGAATTAGGTATTGAAAGTACACCACTTGCAATAATCCAATTGGGAAGAATAAGTGATTCAACAACGGGCATAAGCTTCAGCCGCTCAGGCAAAATGTATTTAATTTAGTAGTGCTGGAAAAAACCGATGATTTTAATAATCGAATACTTGATACTCGAGCGATTAATCAGTTGAAATTTCTATGACTAAGAAGAATATGTTGATAAAACACCAGGGGTTGTTGCTGTAAGTTTTAGAAATTCAGTCTAGAGTTTTTATTAAGGAAGAAAGAACAGTTGATTCTGATTTTTTTAAAAATTATATCCTTTAATTTTTAGAATATACAATCGCCGCTGGCTAGCCAGTCCCAGTCAAAACAAAACCCATATCGCGATGAATCCACTAAGGGATTTGGCATACTTTTTTGTATGCTCCTTCTCGTTTATGTGTCTTTAACAAAGACGTATGTCGTGTCAGCCTTCTGAGCGCCAATCGGCATATTTCGGGTGGCGTGCCAAGATCGGGTTTGTTCGATTCGATTTTTCGCCTGAATTTATAACTAGAATAGTATTTCCTATCGAGCTGTTCGAATATACGGCGTCAAGCGAAGCTCGAGTATCGAGTGAAAGGTAATAAGTAACAAGCGACGATTTTCGCTTGAATTTATAACTAGAGCAGTTTTTTTAATAATGGAGCGATGTCGGTTATTTCAATAATCGAGTACTCGAGCGGTTTTACGCTCGAGCGATCACAACACTACTTTTTAGTTTAAAATAGACTAGAGATAATTATCAAATCTCATACCAAGGTTCCTGGCATGCTCGACAGATGGCACTACAGATCCATTGAATTACATGTACTACGATTGCGACGTAGCAAATGTAACAATGTAGAAAATTCAATTCAATTCAAACAAACCCTGAAAATAACATGTCCTGAAGAAAAAAGATATGCCAAGTGAATTTCAGGTAAAGTGGGCTAAGCATAGTCTCTATGTCAAATATCAATTTTATAGGTTAACAACCAAGGGTATCATTTAACTGGTTAGCAAAATATTCTTATTTTTGCGAACAGGAAAATGTAATCGGTCAGCCAAAATGGCTAGTTGGTCAGCAACTTATGGACAGCAAATATTTCTGAATCGGTCAGTAATTAATGAAAACCCGCCCCGCTACACCATTTGTAGCCGATTTCCTTCTGTATTCGGCAAAAGAAAACACAAGTAAGTTACATAAATTGACAGTGCCCTGGGAAAACAACTGAAAACCCGCCCCCGCTACACCATTTGGGCTTGACTGCTACACCGAATGAAAGCACGCACGCAATTGGCTACTCGTATCACGCGACTGCTTTCACTCCGCCCACAATAACGAACTTTGCCGATTATTCAAAACAAACGCAATCCAATGATTTATATTGATAACCATTCTTTTAATATGCAAACCTCTGAAGTAAACTGCTCCCAGACATGTTTTTTTCTACTGACCAAATGTAAAATCTTGCTGACCAAGTACTAATTTCGCAGCTCGACTGTTAATTAAGCGAACACATGATATTACAAGTGGACCGATATCGGTTAAATTGTTGACAGTTTGTAACATTGTAGCTATGTATGTTTTATTTTAGCTATTTACATGTTTTTTACAATAATTAGTGCATCTATTTTGTTACAGTTCCGGAGACAATGCTTGTGAATCGTAAGCACTGGATTTTGTTAATTGGCACACACAGAAACAGAGGGCTTAGGGATAGGCCCCTTTCAATATGAGTAGTAAGGAACAGCAGCTCACCCATGAGGGCGCATTTGACCACAATTCCCCCCGCCCCCCGATACCGGGTGAGGAGAAAAGGCATTTTTTGTCCGACTGGGGACCCGAAACGGCAGCGCTTCCACACATGGAGGATGCCATATTTCTCAAGCCGAGCTCTCCAATTCCGAAAAGGAAGTTTAATTTTCCCAGTTGTAAGTATTTTTTTAAAATATTCTGTCGTGTTAATTCAAAGGGGCGTATCTACTGAAAATTTAATTGTGAATTGTATATAGATTATTTAGCTAATCCGACGTTTCTTTTTTTTCGCAACCATTATAAACTTTGTTTTTTAAATAATAGTAATATTTTATTTATGTTTTATGAACTCCTCCTTTATTGAGGCTCGCTACGAATGTTACATTACAGCAACCCGTTTCCTTCATCACCCGAATGCTCGGTTCGCGGGTGATACACCATTCGTCTTAACAGTGTTAAGATTTGCTCGTTGCCTATATTTTTCAATAAGGAGCAGGGTGTTCTCACGATCCCACTGCATCCGGATTCACACAAAAAATACAAAACGTTAGAAAATTAATTTTATTTAAATAATAAAATTAGAAAAAACGCGACTTTCCCATACGCTCGCAACGAACAAACTTATTCAGCGACTGACTAGAGCCGAGCACATCAAAGGGATTCGCGAAAAAACCTACAACCCGATGGAGCACCGGCGAGCGCGAGGTGTAATATGTAAGATCTTGTGTAATATGTTACAGTACACCGGAATGTTACAAGTCAGTCGCCGGCTTTATATTCTGAATCCAACGATATATCACATTGTTTATTATTAATATTATGATTTTTGTGTTCTGGTTTGGAAATAAACAATAATTTATGTTACATTATGATTATTATAAATAATGTCAATTAAAAACACATTTTTTTAATGCCAACTGGAGTATAATATAAATTCAACAAAAAAAAATATTTTTAATAAGTTTTTTTAGTCCGAAACGCCTAATAAATAGTAGATGTGGTAATAATCGTTGGTTCAGAATACAAAGGGGAGTTCATAAAGCATAAAATAAAATGTTACTACTATTTAAAAAACAAACTTGATGATGGTTGCAAAAAACGAAACGTAGGATTAAACTATCTTATAGAGACGAACAAATGGCAATGAGAATGTAAAATTTAATTTCACATATCTCTTCAAATAGAATCAGAAAACCCAAAGAACGAAATTTTAAAAATTCGTTCTTGCCCAAGTATCTATACAGGGTGCACCAAGTAAAGTGGCCTATTAGAAGTATCTCGAGAACTGAATGAGATTTTAATTTGAAAATTTGGTTGTAGCTATAAGAGAGGGTTTTCTACGTTTCTAGAATATTTTGGATGATGCGGTGTTGCCGGATCATACCGGAAGTGGTAGCAACTTCGGAATTTTAAATGAATTACCCTATATATTATTTTTTTTGGAAACTAGGTAAAAATCTAGAACAGTTTTATGTATAATATCATATACCTATCTTTAAGAGTTTTTGAATTATAAATAATCTTGTGATTTTTTAACGCCGTATCGGGACCTGAGAAGAACATCATATCATTTTAGCGGTTATAGCTAGAAAGCTGAAATTTTGACAATAGTTTCACAAGACCATCAACATTTTATTATTTTGAACAGTATTTAATTAGTTTTATACAGGGCGTCTCCATAACAATATTTCTGAGGGAGATGAATTATTGCAAAAATCTTCTTTTTTTTTTAAATGGGACACCTGGATTTGATATGTTTCGCTAATGGAGGATCGAACTGATATTAAGTGTTCCTATACCTATCTTCAATATTTTCGGACTTATAGCGAAATTTAAACTTATCTTAAAAAAATATATTTTTTGGTAGTAGGCTGTGGAATGGATTCATAGAAACAATTAATAAAAAATCCATTGGACGTTATGTCTGTGTTATTGTAATAAAAATTAATTAATTCACATTATTCGAGTTTAAAGTTTATTTTATATTCATGGGGAGTGTGGTAGAGTTTTATCTAGAACTTGCAGAAAATTTAATGAACTTCATCCTGATGCAGCTTCTATTACTGTTGAAAAAGTTGATTGGTTGAGGAGGTCCCTGGAAATGGCCCAAAGGTCTCCGGATATCCCCCCCCCCCCCCCATCTATTGGGTAGGATTAAAGAAATAGTATACAAGACACCAGTCACAACAAGGAAAGATTTATAAAATCGACTAAGAACAGCTTTGGGGTCTCTAGAAGCGGAAGAAACGAAAAAGGTGACACATGAACATGTTATCACCACAATTCATGAATATTTAAGAGCCAACAATTTAGTTATTAGTTATTTTATTGGCGTTGATGCGTAATTTAAGTTTTGTTTATTTATTTATTAATGAATTGCTCATTTGTTAACTATTTTTTTACAACAACACAGACATATCGTCAAATGGATTTTTCATTATTTTGTTTCTGAATCCATTCCACAGCCAACTACCAAAAAATTTATTTTTATAAGATTTTTTTTAATTTCGAAAATATTGAAGATAGGTATAGGAACACTTAATATCATTAAATAGAAAATTCCCTCCATTAGCAAAACATATCAAATACAGAGTGTCCCATTAAAAAAAAGAAGATTTTTACAATAATTCATCTACCTCAGCAATATTATTATGGAGACTGTATAAAACTAATTAAATACTGTTCAAAATAATAAAATTTTGAGGGTCTTGTGAAACTATTGTCAAAATTTCAGCTTTCTAACTGTAACCACTAAAAGATATGATTTTCTTTTCAGGTCCTGATACGGCGTTAAAAAATCACAAGATTATTTATAATTCAAAAACTCTTAATGATAGGTATTTGATATTATACATAAAACTGTTCTAGATTTTTACCTAGATTCCAAAAAATATATAATATATAGCGTAATTCATTTAAAATTCCGAAGTTGCTACCACTTTCGGTATGATCCGGCAACACCGCACCATCCAAGATATTTTAGAAACGTAGAAAACCCTCTCTTATAGCTACAACCAAATTTTCAAAATAAAATCTCATTCAGTTCTCGAGATATTTCTAATAGGCCACTTTACTTCGTGCACCCAGTATTTATAGTGACAATTAAATAACTCTAAAAAAATATTATTTCCCGTCATTAAGCTTTATATGAAAGGTGTTATGGAAATGACTTAAACCGCCAATTCCTGAGATGAAAACAAATTGAAGAAAAAAATATCCATAAATGGCGCTGACGTTAAACCAAAAATAAACACGTGGTGGCACTAACAGAAATGTAAACAAACTGGCGATAGATATCAAGGATGAAAACAAATCAACATTCGGATAGGTTATGTCAAAAAACGTCAATGAATTCTGATCGGTGTTGTCATATTTAAACGTTAACCTCTTTAGAAGGGTCAATGGCCGTGTGTCTAATTCGAAGTTGTTTATTTTTCCAAGGTTCATTTATAAACTTTTACGTTCAGTTCAGTTGCGCTGCGCTCGCAGTTGCAATTCGCTGGGAAACAATTTCTGATTTATATACTTGGAACTGACTTTAACGAACCGCCGCGGAGTTTATAAATGTTCAGGTATCTTTTCATTTGTTCAATTGGAACGATACCCGTCGGAACTGAACAACTCAACTGAACTGAACTGAACTTAAAAGTTTATAAATACCACTTTACTCTTTAGGGAAAAAAGGCAATTTTATTTAATCCTCATGCTCTCTTACCTTTTCGGTCTTATTTAAAACCAACTTAATTTATAAAAAAAGTACACACCAAATACGTTTTAGTAGGATGGAAATATTCGAAATTTTTTAATTTAGAAAACATGACGTTGCAGAACTCACGAATGTGCAACTTTTGCCTAATTTGATCATTTCCGTATGTCCTATGGTTATCGAGATCCCTGTAGAGTGCAACTAACAATTAATAAATATTTATTTTTAGATTCGGTCACCTCCATGGACGCATCTTCCTCATGCCGCGCTTCCAGCCGCCCGTCAGATTCTCATGGCGGCAGTCGATCCCCGCCAACCTGCTTGCGATGGGCGCAATCATTATACGCCCTACTGCAAGATGGAGACGGCGTTAAACTATTTCGTCAGGTAAAAGACTAAATTTTTTTTGTGTTTATGCTTGTACAAAAGAAAATTGACCTTCACATATGAAACTAAATCCTACGGGGTCGATGTTTCAAATGATTCCATTTTTTACCATTTACCACAAGTAATAGAAGAAAGAATTTTCAAAAACTAGTGGTCAGTTTCATCTGAAGACGACTGGAGATGTTTACTAGTTGAAACGTTGTGTTATAAATCAATAAAGATAATGGAAGTCGAAAATATCTCTATCGCTCATAGTGGAGTCGTGCCTACGGGGATTTTTGGGGGTCCCCGGTGGTAGTTCAGAATTTCAGATGATTTTCATTATCTACTCTTCAAAAATAGTTCCTTTTATGGTTTGTTTCCAGTACGGGCACATCAGTGACAACACTTACTAAGTTTACATAAACCATTACCTCATTCCATGTCCCATTATTTTGACATAAGTATTTCCACTTATTAATATCGTCCAGATACAGGGTGTTATGGAAATCACTTATTATATTTAAACCGGCAAATCCTGAGATGAAAATAAATAGAAGAAAAATAACCATAAATGCCGCTTGAAGTATTAAGCGAAAGATAAACTTTATATGAAATCTCAAAATTTACGTGGCCGCTCCTGAGGACCTTCGCAATCAATAGTTTATGGAGGCAGTCTCGAGGTTCAAAATGCATTATAGGCGGTGTTGTCATATTGCAACACAGAACACGTGTTCAGTTTTTGACAACGAGACGTCTTTGACACGCGTTATCACTTCTTTTTCAAACTTTTTAGAAAAACAAACTACAAGTTTCAGGTACATACTCTCATACCTTCGATCTTATATTAAAATAATCCGTTTTATAATTAAATTCCATAAAAAGTATGTTTTTCAACAGCTCAACGGTAGATAATATCACACAAATTTGAAATCACGTCACAACAGAAAAAAAATCTAGTACTACTACAACTAACAAAACGTTTAAAATTCGTATATTCGTCAAGCACGTGGAACCCCCGACAGCGTCACTCCACCCCCGAGTCTCGAAAAATACTGAAGCAACGATAGTGGCGCGCGGCCGGTATCCAAGCAAGGGCGAGACACGCGTTGTGATCTGACAAAACGGTTAGTATACTCTAGTGACCCACATTGTTGCTAAGTGAATCCAGATGGAACGGCGCGACAGTATGTTTGTGCAAAGGGTTTTTACCTTAATATTTAGATATTCGATTTAAAAAAAAAGTATGTAGACTTTCTCTAGGACACCCAAGGAGTCACCCATTTAAATATAATACGTAGTTTCCATAACACCCTGTATATACCCTGGAGGATGAATATTTCCGGAAATATTTTTGTTCCATGGTAACCAAACAAAAAAAACAAGCTTTAAAATGCCAGTATAAAATTACCACTAAAATAACTCGCACTTGTGTTATAAGTTATAACTATTGACAATATTTTTGGCTATTATTTATTACTGTCCAAATCCTAATAGTATTTTTCTTTCAGTTTCTAGAAGCAGAAGGCAAACAGCATGCGGACGCTTTAGACTTTTGGTTCGCATGCGAAGGTCTGCGCAAGCAGCAGGGGGTCGACAAAATTATGCAACTTGTTAAATTAATTTTTAAGTAAGTGTTATCAGCAAGTTCTACTTCGTACTAACCACTCTTGTACAGTTTGACGCAGGAATCTGAAACAGGGATGGAAGGGAAAGCGAGTTAAAAAGTAATCAAATTTTCTTCCAAGGCGTGCTAAAATTCATAAAATTCATTTCGAATCACCGTTTCCCATCAAATACTAACAGCAAACACACACAGTATTATAACAATAAAGGGTTTTCGCTCCGCCACTGGTGGTTGACGCAAGTTGTATCCGGTGCCGGCGCACACCTAAAATTGCGATGTGCACGTGATATATTTTTCCTCTTGCATTGACCAATCAGGCACCGGCGTCGTCATTTTCGACGACGAACTGTCGCTGTGGAGTCAGATTTACAATTTAAGAAAATGTTTCAAATATACAGGGTGTCCACTAATTAATGGGACATGGAAAAACCACATACTCCTTACATAAAAATATAAGGATTTAATAATAATTACCTATATCCGAAAGTTGATATTAACTGAGATACAAGGTGTTAAAGTTAAATCCTCATTTTTGTTTTTCTCTAATAACTTTGAGTTGAGTTTTTTTTAGGACGAAAAATTGATTTTTTTATGAAATTTTTCGCACATTCATACGGTCATAACTTCTTTGTGCCTCAGTGTATTTAAGTGTTTAATAAAAATAATAATTTTCTCATATTTATTGCATAACAAAGGGATACTAAGTTCAGGTCGCCCAGAGTTACCGTTTCGAAGATATTTGCATTTAAATTGTTTACACCCTTGTGCGCCCTGCCCAATTATTATTAATTTGCAAACAACATTTTTTTCTTAAAATAACCTATAAGAAAGCAAATGAAATTTAGAGATGCAGTTGCTATGGAACAGAAAATGTTTCATTTTTGAGTTTATCGTAAGTTTGTGTTTTCATTGCTGTTGGTTTCTTTCGACACAATATTTTTGAGGGCCAAAGTTATTTTAATTAAAGTAAGTTAAAGAGCAATCCAATTGTTGTATTTATTATTCCCAATTACCATTACTAGAACATTAATTATCATGTAAAAGTTAATTGGTAAGAAGTACCAACATATTACTTGTTTGCCTGAGCTAACGCACTAAACATTTTAAATGCAAATATCTCCGGAACGGTAACTCTGGGCGACTTGAACTTAGTATACCTTTTTTACGTAACAAATATGAAAAAAGTCTTATTTTTATTAAAAACTTAAATACACTGAGGCACAAAGAAATTATGACCTAATAAATGTGCGAAAAATGCCGCAGACAGCGCCCCGCCCCGCCCCCTACATTGTACATTAAAATTTCGCAAAAAAAAACAATTTCTCGTCCTATACAAACCATATTGCCAAATTTTGGAAAAAACCGTTTGTTTCTCTAAAAGTTATTAGAGAGAAACAAAAATGAAGTTTTAACTTTAACACCCTCTATCTCAGTTAATATCAACTTTCGGATATAGGTAAGTATAATTAAATCCTAATATTTTTATGTAAGGAGTCTGTGGTTTTTCCATGTACCATTAATGAGCGGACACCCTGTATATCATGAATTTAATTCTACCAAATATTCATTATCTATAATAATTTTACAATAAAAAATTTAATATTAATATAAAATATACATTGTGATCGTAGTCTGCATTTATGAGATAATTAAAATTCAGTATTTTATTAATAAATATGAATGAAATTTTTTTAATAAATTTAATTAGATAACCTGATAATCCGCTTTTAGATTTTTATTTTTGGCCCGCATTATTTTCACTATTTCAGACTAATGTGCCAAACAATATTCGAATCTGTTAAGTCGTTTTCGATCCACCGATGATAATGTCACATTACGATCTTTTTCATTAGCAATTTAATTTATAGTAGTCCCATTTTCGACACTTTTATAGGGTATCTCCGTTATTGTTAGTACTATCAAAAAAGTAATGTACGTGTCATATGCTCTTTTTGGGTCCAACTTGAAATAGTAAATCGAAATTCGAAAATTTTCGCTCGCTTAAGAGATACGGGGGAAAATCAACAAATTGACATTTTCTAAATTACCATATATTTTCTTAGTAAAAGAGATACAGAAAAATATTTTATACCGAAGTTTATTTAGAATGATTGTTGAATAATCTGCCGTTTTCAGAATAAGTATACGGGGTCAAGTAAGAAAGTTATTGGACCTAACCTCATTTTTTAAATTGGAACACCCTGTATATTTTAATCAAAAAATATAGCATTTTAAACTCTCTTTTCAAATTTATAATACACCATTGATGATAGATATCATATCAAATTTTTCAAAATTTTGATAAGTCATTTTCACAAATGAATATGTAAAAATGAAATTGGCGTTAAATATTAATAACAACTAGAATGTCAACATAGTTGTCTCTAGGATATTAGCTTTCGTTTCATGGCCTACTGTGTTTTAAAGTAATAAAGTTTAAATAAATCGCCTAAGAAACCAATATTATCCATGGTGTGTTATATACTTGAAAATAGAATTTAAAATGCAATCTTCTTAGATTAAAATATACAGGGTGGTAAAAAAATGGGGTTAGGTCCAATAACTTTTTACCTGACCGCGTATACTTATTCTAAATACGGCAGATTATTCAAAAATCAGTATAAAGAAACTTTTGTATAAAACATTTTTCTGTATCTTTTTTAACTAAGAAAATATAGGGTAATAGAAATTGTCAAATTTTTGATTTCCCCCGTATCTCTTAAGCGAGCGAATCATTTTAAGTTTGACCCAAAAAGAGTGCACGACACCTACATTAATTTTTTGATAGCACTAACAGTTACGGAGATACCCTATAAAAGAGTTCGAAAATGGGACACCCTGTATATTGTATACCCAGTAGGAAAAGCTGAACATTCCCGAACGACCGTCGAGGCACAAGCCGAGACTGGGGCAATACGGCGTCCGGAAATGTGGCTTTTCCTACTAGGTATACATACTACTATTCCAAGAATCGAAAATTTTTCAAAGGACAGAAATTGTTACAATCAACTTGTTAAAATTTTGAAATAAGCATTATTAATTTTATTTACAAATAGAGGATCCTTTTGACTATGGAAACGAAGTAATATTGACGCATGACAAGTTTATTTTTGGCGTCTGTTATGGGCTTGTTATACCTCTCAATTAATGTTGAGAAAAACCGATGATTTTAATAATTGAGTACTTGATACTCGAGCGATTAATCACTTAAAATTTTCATGACTAAGAAGAATGTGTTGATAAAACACCAGGGCTGTTTTTGTAAGTTTTAGAAGTTTGTTCTAGAGTTTTTATTAAGGAAGAACATTTGATTCTGATTGACAAAAAAAAACTACATCCTTTAATTTTTTAAGAATTGACAATCGCCGCTGGCTAGCCAGTCAAACCAAACCCATGTGGCGATGACTCCACTAAAGGAATTTGGCATACTTTTTTATATGCACCTTCTCGTTTATGTGCCTTTAAGAAAGACGTATGTCGTGTCAGCCTTCTGAGAGTCAAACTCGAACGTCGCCAATCGGCACATTTCGGGTGCCGCGCGAAGATCGGGTATCAAGTGAAAGGCAATGATTCGATTTTTCGCCTGAATTTATAACTAGAGTAGTATTTCCTATTGAGCGAAAAACTGTTCGAATATACGTCGGCGTCAAGCGAAGCTCGGGTATCGAGTCGAAGGTAATAAGTAACAAGCGACGATTTTCGCTTGAATTTATAACTTGAGCAGTTTTTTTAATAATCGAGCTAATCGAGTACTAAAGTGGTTTTTCGCTCGAGCGATCACAACACTACTCTCAATCAACAATTAAACTAACTAAGAATTAAACTAAACTGAGAAATTAAAGCTTTTAAATATGTGCATTCGTACTTCTAAATTAAACTAAATTAAGAATTAACCTAAACTAGAAAGTCGATCAATTTTCAACATAAAGCAAAAGTTCGTGCTACTTCGCGATAATTCGTTCCTATTCATGACCAACTTAGGCAAGTAAAATATTTTAACTGGTGACAATAACCTAAAAATTATTGTCAGGTCACTGTCAAATTTAACACCTCATAGATCAATCTTGCAAAAGAATTAATTTAATTGTCGAGGTATAAATTAACAAAAGTAATTTCCTAGTTCACTTTGATTTTTAATTTAATTCTGAATTAAGTGGTATAATGAGGTCATAAGGAAATAATATTTCCATACAGTAGAAGTAACATTTACTTATAGTTATTTTCCTTTGCCTGGCAACTACTAAGTGTAGGAGGGAAATATGGACGTTTTCTTTCACAAATGTCAATATTTCTTACCGATTTCTGGAAAATGTTATATCTCCATTCGAAATACATTGTTGCATTGATCTAAAACCTTTTTTTCTAGAAAATTTTTTGTAAAATCCGCTCTTCCCGTATCCGAGGAGCTACGAAAGGAAATCGGAAAAATAGTTAAGTCTTCCCAGTGCCTTGAACCTCCTGTGACTTTGTTCGATAAAGTACAAGAACAAGTCGAACATTTAATCGTCACAACGACGTATCCCAACTTCCTTAAAAGTGAAATGTACCTGCAATATTTAGAGGTGAGATTTTTAATCTGTAATTTTATTAATTCGCTTATTTGTTCACAATTTTTATTGTATTTATTTATTGACAGTACACTAAGAACTAGATTTTTGTAGTACAATTTTCTCATACGGGGTGTTTCAAAAGCAAAAATTTCTAATGACAAATCTTAATTTCTTACAAGAGATTTAGTCGAAAAATAAAAATTAGGTCCATTTAGGGTATAGCTCAAGTAGCATTTTTAGACACAAATTGGACACACATTGTTTGCTAAGAAAGGTTTCAAAACATTTTCGATTAAAATTATAAAGTTATGTCGAGATACATGTGTTACGAAACTTTTGCGACACATTTTCGAATCCAGTTACTAGAAACACTAAAGACGTGCTTGTTTCGAAATATTTTACAAACCATAGTGTCGATACATTAACGACACGCGAAGATAAATATTTTTCGAAACATTTTTAGTTAAAATTATAAAGTTTTGGTAACACACATGCGCTTTCAAATTGTAACGATACATTTTCGAATTAAGTTGATCAAAACAAATTAGGATTTTTTTTGCTTCGAAATATTTACCAAACAATGGTATCCATTCATTTACAAAGCTTGTGACGAAAATATTTTTCGAAACTTCCAGCAACAAACACCCAACCTTTGTTTTCTGTGCATACAAGCAAGCCTTTTTTCTGTGGCATTCACCATCACCTAATAAACCTTTTATTTTTCTGTACATCACCTTGCCATAATAACCTATAATTTTTGCACAGCTGTACATTTTTAGTTTCGGTTCAGAACAGAAACAGCTAGAAAAATATATGAATTTTAGTTTTAGATTATGTATGTACACCGAAGAAACGTTTAGCGTCCAAGCAAACGTGCCGGTAACAGTTACTTTTGCTACGTTTGTTTTGCACTCGGTCGATACGTTATCGAAACAGTGTGTATGTTTCGATATATTTTCTATAAATTATAGCTACATGATGAACGAATCATTATAGAAGCCAGAGACTAGAAATTGTGTGTTGAGTTCATTTTGTACCAGAATAATTTATTGTTTTCTGCGGCCATTTTGTGAAATGAATTTTTATTTTGTTAAAATGAGTTTTAATAAAATTTCTGCATCTTTTGAAAAAGCCAAAAGTTGTTACATAAGTTCCATTTTCCTGCTAAGTCGATTTATAAAAGAAATAAATAAAATTTTGAAATTATTTTAATTTTAATTTTTTTGGCAAAGTATATTTTTTTTCTGTAAATGCAAATAAATCGAGAGCACGTTAAAAATATAAATCCAAATTACTAAACTGCAACATAAAATTTACTGCGACAATGATTTTTTGGTTCTTATGTGCAATAACTAGGTATATGAAATAAAATATACTTATAAACGAATTCATCATGGCGAAATTATAGTTTTTCTTTTATTTTACAACAGTGAAGGTATCCTAATTATTTGTTTCCTTAATTTATCCATTTTGACATGTTCACATACAATATCAGCCACACTTGAAAACAATTTTGTTGCGCATGCTTTAACATAGCCCCGCCCCTTTATACTGTCATTTTTTAATAAAGTAAGAGTTTCGAACATTTCCGAAACATTTTCGATAAAAGTTTCGATTGTGCATCGAAACAGCGAAAGTCACAGCTAGTACCAACCACTTGGAAACACGTCCAATTGTGCCATTTAAATTGTATACGTTTCGAAAATATTTCCATTTTTGTTGCCAACAGTTTCCAAATTTGATCGGAAACCATAATGTGTCTAAACATGCTACTTGGGCAGGGAAACCTGGAAATGGTACAGTACCCTGTAGATGGGATAGTGTTTCACAAATGGTCAATGACGTTAGTTGTTTGTTTTTTTTTAGAATGCGCAAACGTCTAGTAGTAGCGGTAGCAGTAGCGATTTCAGCAATGATCTGTCGAATATGGCGAGTGGTTTAGATCCACTTCCAACATTACATGAAGATATGGAGTTAATCATGAACCCACCAATGCATATAAACCACACTTCAGGTAAATGTTCAACAAATGCTACGTAGTTGTTTGCGGTGGATTCGCCTTTTTTAGAATTTCCTTATGTTATTCAGCTATAATTGAGCTATACCTAACTGTAATTGTACCCGGTGAGTTGTTTAATTGTTTTTCAAATCACAAAAATTGTATTCAATAGTTTTGTGAAGCGTTGCCATTTTACGATTTTAGTTTCATAAAAGAAGAAAATCTTATGTCTCGAATATGCTTATGAAACCTCGGAATATTAGCCTCACATTTCGCAAGAAATTAAATGTTTCTTACTACGATAAAATTGACCATGGCCTACTATTATAATTAACTTAAATTATTAAGAATATTGAATTTTTACATTATTTTTGAATATAAATATAAACAAGTAAGTCCAATGTATGCTTAATTTAAAAAATAATTAATAGGCTGTCCCATTTAAAAGATTTTAATTTTGTTAATATCTCAAAAACGAAACTTTTTAGAGAAAAACTGGCTACGCTACTGAACTTTACATAGAGATCTCTAACAACATCAGTTTTTACCTTTTTGATAAGTAAACGCATAATGGAAATATGAGCTGTGACCAAAAAGCGAGGATTTTCCCCTGTAGTTTAAAAACTAAGAGAGCCATGACAAATTTGCCACCGGAATCTTTAGTTTCGTTAAAAAATGGGAGACAAGTGAAACCTCAACATTCTATCTTTGATAATAACTCTAATCCCCCCCCCCCCCCCCCCCCTAATGAGGGGGCAAAAGACAAAATTTTATAATATGCTTGAATTTATAACCAGAGTAGTATTTCCTATCGAGCGACAAATCATGTATCGAGTGGAAGGCAATAAGTAACAAGCGACGATTTTCGCTTGAATTTATAACTCGAGCAGTTTTTTAATAATCAAGTTATTTCAATAATCGAGTTCTCAAGCGGTTTTTCGCTCGAGCGATCACAACACCAGTGTTTAACTTGTTTTGGCCCAATATTCCTAATGCCTAATTATTGACCATACCTTTTAGGAGACCCGGTATATTTACTACATATCGTCGGTTATAATTTTAGGAAGTCTAAGTACTGGATACCACACACCGAACGTGGGCGCTCCTCCAGTCAGACTGACCAAAGACCTCCTGTTGATGTCGCAAAGTCGTCGCGCCGTTGACCGTTCGAAATCGGAAACATTTGCTAGGTAAGTCGCTTTTCGATTATACCTTTTTTGCTTAGAGGCTGACTTTCCAGCTTGCTTTAATTTAGTTCGTAGGTTGAGAATTAAATAGTCATACGAAATACTTTTCATTTAGTTGAATCTAAACTTCAAAGTTTATTTTTTTCTAGCGTGGAAAGTAAAACTGATAATTGTTCAATAAGAACTTTAAAATAACGACTAAAAATTGAGCTAAGCTCATGTGCAAAAAACGGTCATTACAAAATTTCGATTAAGTTTTAGGTTTGATAACTTTTTTTATTTGCTTTTTAGTGATTTTTTTTAGAGAACTGTAAGTGTGTCCCATTTTCGACACATTTATAGGGTATCTCTGTAATTCTATCAAATAAATCAAAAAAGTAATGTAGGTGTCATGTGCTCCTTTCGGCTCAAACTTTCTGGTAAAATCAAAATTTGAAAATTTTCGCTCGCTTAAGAGATTACGGGGGAAAAACAAAAAGACAATTTCAAACTTTACAACAACCCTATATTTTCCTAGTTAAAAGAGATATCCAGAAGTTTCTTTATATTGATTGTCGAATAATCTGCCGTTTTCAGAATAAGTATACGAGGTCAGGGAAAAAAGTTATCGGACCTAACTTCATTTTTTTAAATGGAACACCCTGTATATTTCAATCTAAAAATATACTATTTTGAATCATCCTTTCAAATATATAGCAAACCAGGGATGATATTGGTATCCTAGGCGATTTATTAAAACTTTATTACTTTTAACCACAGTAGACCATGAAACAAAAGCTAATATCCTAGAAACAACTATGTTGACTATTTACATTTAACGTTAATTTAATTTTTACATATTCATTTGCGAAAATGACCTATCAACATTTTGAAAAATTTGATATGATATCAGTTTATATTGAAAGTGGAAAAAACGAAGAAATGTATATTTTGTTCGCTATCCGGAAAGACGGTAACCATTTAAAGACATAATAATATTCCGAACATTTTCGATGATTTCTGTTATTTTTACCTTAATCTGAATCTTTTATTTCGTTTCAAAGTAATAAAGTTTAAATAAATCGCCTAGGAAACTAATATCATCCATGGTGTGTTATATATTTGAACGGATATTTAAAATAGTGTATTTTTAGATTAAAATATACAGGGTGTTCTATTTAAAAAAATGAGGTTAGGTCCGATAACTTTCTTACCTGACCCCGTATGCTTATTCTGAAAACGGCAGATTATTCAACAATCGATATAAAGAAACTTCTGTATAAAACATTTTTCTGTATCTCTTTTAACTAAGGAAACAAAGGGTAATTTTGAAATTGTCAATTTTTTGTTTTTTCGTTGCATCTCTTAAGCGAGCGAAAATTTTCTAATTTTGATTTTACCAAAAAAATTGAGCCAAAAGGAGCACATGACACCTACATTACTTTTTTGATAGCACTAACCATTACGGAGATACCCTATAAAAGTGTCGAAAATGGGACACCCTGTACCTACAGTTCTCTAAAAAAAATCACTAATATCGGATTAAAAATAAAAAAGTTATTAAGCCTAAAACTTAATCAAAACGTTGGAATGACCGTTTTTTTTGCACATGAGTATTTTCAATTTTTAAGATCTCAAATAACGAATAGTGTGGCTCCTTTATCAGAACTGAATATAAATACTAAAACCTTAGAGGCGAAGATATTTGCGTACCTTTTTCATATAAGAATAGCACAGTTATTAATAATTGTTGATAATTAGACAGATGGACACACAAAATATCTTCGCCTATAGGAAACTACAAGAAGAGCATGTTTTCTTTTAGTTTTTTTTTTAAATTATTTTTGAACATTTACTTTTTAATTGTAAAAGTATTCCAAATCACACCATGATGCCTTAGTATTATATTTTTTCCTCTTTTTTTGCGTGTGAACTAGTCTGTTTTTAAATCGCGGCGGTGTTGCTGCTGCTCATGCCGCGTACAATTCATACAACCCCGTTTCGAGGCAAGATAGTGAACTGCATAGCCTTAGTAGCCATTCTCACTCGGATGCGAGGACGGAGTCGGACAACATGTCTCTTACAGACAGTTCTGTGTAAGTATTGATTTGTTCAGGACGATAGTGAGTCGGTGTTGGGTGTGATGTCAATAATCCAATTGAATGAAGCGTACAGGGAAAGAATAACTTAAAATAATTTAAAATTTATTTGCAAAAAATATCCGGTAAATTAGTATACGACGAGCGTGCATTAGAACTTTATGGAGAACTACTGAATATATGTTCCTGAAACTTTGGGGATTTGGGTTTATCGATATGCTCTCTTTAACTAAAATATTGACATGTTCCTGTCATTTCCGGTTATACCGGAAGTAGCTGCCAACTTTCGTTTTTTAAATACAACATGGTAATTTTTATTACATTTTTCGATTAAGCATTAAATACTAAGCACATTTTATAGAAAATGTTTTTGTCAGACTCTATTAGTTTTTGAGATATCTGGACTTTTTGTAATTATTTGGCAAATGCATGACGATGAAATAATCCATATAATTTTTTTACCTTAGCGCTTGGACTAAAAATTTTTTCTCACCGAATAGCTAGAAGATCATCAAGTCTCAAAAACATTTCAAATTCGGCATAAAATGTACAGGGTGGTCACAATTCAAGCCTCATTGTGAAAGAATTCAACCATTAAAAACTTTCTTATTTTAAATGGAACACCCTGTATATTTTATTTAATTTGATGGCAAATTAGTTGTTCTTTATAAATAGTATTTACTGTCCTATACCTATATCAAAGCGTTTTCTCAAAAAATCCAATTTTATTCCGAAAATACTATTTGTTCAAGTGTGCTATGAAAACAATTGTACTTAGGGGCTGTATACTGATGTCTATACGGATGAAAAGTGATTGGTATCAAAACGATGGGGCTCCAGCACACAACGTCCAAGTTGTTAAGACTGCCCTAAACAGACTTTTTCATGACCAGTGGATCGCAAACCAAGGTCCCTTCCACTGGCCAGCTCGTTCGCCAGACTTGGACTTTTTCATCTGGGGAACCATTAAAGATAAAGTTTACGCGCGTCCCATCACCACGAAGGAAAATCTAATTGAAAGGGTGAAGGCAGCATTTCAATCTCTCACAAGAAATTAGGAATGCTACAAGAAATAACATGATGAAAAGAATGCATAAATGCTTGGAAGTAAATGGCAATCATTTCGAACATATTTTAAAAATATGATCAAAAGATATTAGGTATAATTTTCAAACACATTTTTAATTAAAGAATTTAAAGTTTATAAACTTGTTTCCTTGCTATTTTTAAAAAAATAATATTTAAACCATTAAATTTAAAACAATCAACTGCATTTTATTTATAAATTATTAAGAAACACTTTAGAATATTGTATTTTCAAGCAATCAATCACTTTTCCTCAGTATAAGTACAATTGTTTTCATAGCACACTTGAACAAATAGTATTTTCGGAATAAAATTGGATTTTTTGAGAAAACGCTTTGATATAGGTATAGGACAGTTAATACTATTTATAAAGAACAACTAATTTGCTATCAAATTAAATAAAAATATACAGGGTGTTCCATTTAAAATAAGAAAGTTTTTAATGGTTGAATTCTTTCACAATGAGGCTTGAATTGTGACCACCCTGTACATTTTAGGCCGAATTTGAAATGTTTTTGAGACTTGATGATCTTCTAGCTATTCGGTGAGAAAAAATTTTTAGTCCAAGCGCAAAGGTAAAAAAATTATATGGATTATTTCATTGTCATGCATTTGCCAAATAATTACAAAAAGTCCAGATATCTCAAAAACTAATAGAGTCTGACAAAAAACATTTTCTATAAAATGTGCTTAGTATTTAATGCTTAATCGAAAAATGTAATAAAAATTACCATGTTGTATTTAAAAAACGAAAGTTGGCAGCTACTTCCGGTATAACCGGAAATGACAGAAATATGTCAATATTTTAGTTAAAGAGAGCATATCGATAAACCCAAATCCCCAAAGTTCCAGGAACATATATTCAGTAGTTCTCCATAAAGTTCTAATGCACGCTCGTCGTGAATCACCCTGTATATAGGGTGTTCGGATAATGCATCCAGATACTTGATAAGGTGATTCTACGTATTTATTATTTAAAAACAAGACTCCTCTTCGATAATTAAATCTTTAAAGTTATGAGGAGTTTGCTCTACAGATGGCAACATTTTTAAACTGCAATTTAATTTTTTGAAAGTGAACATTTTGGTAGAATTTTTGGTATAAAGAATAAATTTAGGCGATGAGTATTGTATAAATAAATAGATTTACAGTGGTCGGGGGTCGACTTCGGTTTTCAATGAAAATAGATAGAAAACAAAAATTATCATAGGTGATTCAAACTCGGTATGTGGGCATAGAATTACAATACAAACAACTTTTCCACATAAAATTTTTTAAATCGATCAATGAATGCCAGTTTTCGACATTTTGTGGAGAAAATGTCAAATTTGACAGTTAACAAAAGCCGCATGGTCCCATTTAATTATGTCGTTTTTGATCTTTATTGCCTAAATCGAGAAATAAATTTTTTCCCCATGTGGTGACTCATTTTTGTCAACAAGGAGAGTGAGCATTCCTCATTCTTTCCCTGTTCATTCAATTAATTTCTCTGTTAATATAATGTATTGTTAGTGCTAAAGATAAATTAATCCTTAAGGTTAACACTAAATAAGAATGATAGTTATGGCATCACTATACTTGTTTAACACACATAACTAATATATCAAAGGAGTAGTATGGTCATGGCCTATTTTAAGTTTAAAAAGAACCAACAAATATATTTAGTTATTTCAGCCTTCGAGGGCGTATATTGATATTGATATAGTCTCACAAAGAGGCCATTATTTTTGGTCCGCACTGTGTAATCTTAAAAACGGCAGCATTGTTTTTCATATAAATGTTGCAACCTCAGTATTTCGAAAAATTATTAAATTCTGACAGGAAATAAAAGTGTTAGGCTTTAAGGCTACTTACTTGAATTTGGTTCACAGTGTATATGTTACGGTTAAAGTTTTTACTTGGCTAGTTTATAGACTAGCTGGATAGTATACGAACTGTCCAAATCGCTGGTTATTGTGATGGAAAACCGTATTTCTACCAAAATAGCTACGACTATTAGTAGGTTTGTATACTATCCAGCTAGTTTACAAACTATTCAAGATTTATCGCCGAAGTACAACTACACAAATTAACCAATGTTTTTGCTAGTTTAGAAACTATCCACAGTAGTTGGATAAAGCGTGAATTTAATATTGATAGTAGTACATAATTACCAACTTGTTAGTCATGTAATCTAACCAATCCCCTTTGGTTAATTTACTTTAGGATAGTAATACAATTCTTGGTCAAAAATAAAGTTTATTTATAGGTACAACATAACATTGCTATCACTACTTAAAAATCAATATTCATAAACAATTTTCAAAAGACACGACAGTAAATAATAACAACCACTTCCCATACACATAACCTCACTTTTCCAATAAATTAACCAAAGAGGATTGGTTAGTTTACATACTATCCAACGAGTTGGTTGTTATGTATTACTAGCAATATTAAGTTCCACTTTATCGAACTGCTTTGGATAGTTTGTAAACTAGCTGAATAGTATACAAACCAACTAACATAATTAGCTATTTTAGTAGAACTATGATTTTGCATCAAAATAGCCAAGCATTTGGATAGTTTTTATACTATCCAGCTCATAAACTAGCCAAGCATTTGGATAGTTTTTATGCTATCCAGCTGACCAGCCAAGTAAACACTTTAACCTTAACATATATACAGTGTGGTACAAAAACATGTTTCGTCGGTCGTGTGGTGAATCCTTACCCAAAAATAAGATAAATAGTTCCTATCGACTTGGGTCTGCAGCAGATGATCTTTTTGAAAGATACATGGTGTTGTTTTTGTTGTTGTTTTTTCGGTGTTTTCAAAAATTTGTTTGCTAGGAGCGTGCGTGCCTCTGGCGCACTAATAATTTTAAAGAAAAAATAGGTACGACACTGACTTTTCCACGTTTTGATAGGACAAATTGTTACAAATTTAAATAACTAAAAAAACTCAACATCGTTTACAAGATAAAAACAATTTTATTAGGTTGCGTATGTAGACTGCGTAACACGATTTTAGCAAATTAACTATTCATTGATATGAAAAGTTATGTACCTACCTAAATAAAATTACAGTAAATATTGAAAATGGTTGCCATCAGCTTCAGTGCAAACATTCAATCAATGTTAAGATCTTCTCAGTATGACAGAAATTTGAGGATTTTGCCAAAATCTTTAAAATAAAGCATCTGCGGACCACCGACCTATAACTATGGATACATACAACTTATGGGGTTTGTTCGCGCAGTAAAAAGTTTAGGGGTGAAAAAATGGGTTGGTGCGCACGGTTTACCGGTCATATTTTTACAGGTTGCTGATCGGTCGTCTTACGCATAATGTTGTCGCCGTCATATACGCAAACCCCGTCGTATTGGTGCTGGTTTGGTTGACAACCAACGGCGACCGTCCACAACCGAAATCAGTCGAAGGGGTATAACGATATTAAAATCTATCGATAGGTGGACAATAGATATCAAAATTAATTCTAAAAGTGACTTTTCAGTGATAGCCACAAGGCCTTCTTTTATGCGAACAAACCCGGTTAGGTAAATAGTTTATCAGTGGGCGTTGCGCATAATATCTGAAGATCAGCTTTGTTTACATGCGCAGGCCCATAAATTTGCCAATTTTGCTTTTAGAGCGTGGCTATCCATACAGGTCGGTTCTGCGGACCCATGTTGCTGGGAACTATTTGTCTTATTTTTAGGCAAAGAGTCACAACACGAGCAATGGCACATGTTTTTGAAACACCCTGTATATTTACTTTTGGTTATTTTAATTCACAATTCTTTGTTCTTCGCGCATACTGAATAGGCCATGTATACCCTGTATGTTTTAAAAGTCTATTATGTTTGGACCACACTTATGATAGCACAGGTATGGTATAACAAGCATGTTTTTTCTTATAGTAGTAGATTTTAAATTGTTTTTAATATTTTGCATGCGTAGTTTTTGGCGATTACTCGATTTCTGCAGTCGTTTTTTTATTGTAGTGTGTTAAAAAATCATCTTCATACAACACATTAACAAACACAGAATGTTTCTTAACTAATCTCAAATATTTGAAGTAGTTATTGCTCAGATCTTTTTATAAAAATATCTTTATATTAACATACGTGGTATAATTATTATATTTTAACCCGAGAATCCTTAGATGACATCAAATTGCCGAGAAATAACCATAAAAGGCGTTTTGAGTTAATAAGAGACAACACCTTATGTCATTGGCATAAAAGAGCCGCGTGCATCCCTACTGACTTGTAAACAAACTCATATGAAATGTCAAGAGACATCAATGAATGACCCTTTGAGTTTTCTTCTCTACTGCTGCATTATAAATTTTACCCGTTATTTTTTCCCTAAGTTCACTCCACGGCCAATTTTATGCATTTATTTGCGTAAAAAAATATAGTTTTTATAACGATCATAGAAAAATATATTTTTTTTTATTTTGGTTTCATAATGGCTACATTATGAAATGCAAAAAAATTGAATAACCTGCCACTTTATGAATCTGAAATTTTATTTTTTTTATGTTGGCAGCGAGTAGGGTTCGAATTTTAGGCTTACTTCGATTTCGTTGAAATTAGTTTTCCAGGCATTAAGGATTCGCCAAAAAATTTTTTATAGAAAACTTTAAAATATTAACCTTTTACCTTGCAAATAGATCATTTTTACTAGATATTTATCTGAAATACCTATACTCGGAAATATATAACATGCTGACGGTGTCCGTCAACTAATTTCTAGTCACAACTATAAAACAACATAACCTGAAAATAATTGAAATGGAAATATCTTCCAGTTTATGCTCTATTTCTAAAGTTTTATTCAATAAAGTACTACATATTTTTAATTCAATAAAGTATTATACATATTACTTTATATTGTACATAGTTAGAGTTACTGTAGACATTTCCTGGGCATTAATTGTTATTCCTGTCAGATTCTGTGTCTACACAATATTTTGTTCAATAGTATTATTTATTATTTTGTTCAATATTTTGAACTTTATTCTGCTCGCATCATAACTCAAAGTTTTGCATATTCTTTTTAAAAGTTTTTCTAGATTATTTTTGCAATTTCTCGTATTTCTGATGGAGTACAACTTTCTTCCTGACTCATTTTTATTAACTGTAATAATATATTTATTTTTAATTGTGACGGAGGGGAAGAAGCTCTGTTGTGTTCCATTGTTTCTATCATGGCATATTTGATACTTGTAACATTTTATTAAATTGTAAAAGTATTGCCAACCCAAACAGAAAATATTAATTCAAATGGAATAAATCTTCTATATTTTTAAAAGTTTTTCATATTTTAAAGACTCAAATAGAAAAAGTATTATAAAATACATGGTTCATAAGACAATTAGAGCACTTGTACGCGTGCTCTAAGATAATGTCTTATGAAACTTGTCTTAATGTACTATTATATCAGCGACCTTCCTATCCATTAGGTGCTCACGTGGTTTTGTCTTATTTGATCAACATAATATCAATTAGAATCAAACTGTTACAAGTGATTACGTACGTTTCCCCGTCTCAACCGTACACACGCTCTGATTTAGGTGATTAAAAACACGTGCTCTGATTTGGGTGACTAAAAAACATTTACTCTTCCAAATATAACCTATAATAATGGCCATCTCAGGTGGGGACAGTCGCATAACATGACCTTTTCTTTCAGCACTTTCCTTTCCAACCATTATTTCTTCAGTCACAGAGTGGAAACGGATTTGTAGGCCTCTCTACTCAGTCCCCTTGAAACTCTCCCTCAATAGGGAATGGAATCTCATTCCATCTTCCGTCCTCCAACGCATGTTTCGCTTCTTAAGTACCGACTAAGGGTGCCAATCCCGAGGCTCTCGAGGAAAAATCAATCTCGAAAATCCCGAGATTAAGCATTCAAATTCTTAAAATAATGTTTTTTAAATATAATTTAACTGTCAACAAATTTACTTTTGAAGGATTAAGTTTTTTTTTAATACTTCAGGGATTAAATGTTTTGAAATCCCTCACTTTGAGGGTTTAACTGTCTCGTCAGCAGGTTATATTTGCAAATAAGTTACGATCAAGTTTGGGAGACGACACAATGGATGTGTCGCAGCCTTTTAGTGTAATCAGCCGTTTCATGACAAGTCTGCTCTTTTCATGAAACGCTGCCTAACAGTGAAACAAATAACTATTACGCCAAAAGGCTATAAATTGCAGACGTTACATGAAACGCCTGCCTGTTTCGGCCTCTTGATGAAAACGAGCAAAATTACGTTAAGTGACTGCCTTTACTAGACTATTCATGTAACGCTCCGAATTTACTTTGCATGTACTATGTAATGTAATAAAATGAGTATTGTATAACCTGAAAATGGCAGGCTGCGAGTTAAAGGATTGGAAAAGGAAATGAGAAAATTGCGTTAAAAAATATAATGTAATAAGAATAATAATAACAATTTCAAATATTAACAATTTTCAAATTTTTATCACAGATATTCCCAAAACTAGCTCGAGGCCTAATTAATATTCAGACAATTTAAATATCACCAAATTAACTAAAAGTATTGTTATTAACGGCTAAAACTTCAGGAAAATAAATATTGACCATCTGATGACTCACGTCTATTTCTAACCTGCCCAGCACCGGTATATTTTTAAATTGAATTGTTGCAGCTTATGTGGCTCTGATTAACACTAAAAAATATTTGTTACATCACGGAAAAATCAAATAATAAGTAATTGACGTCGCGCCATTTTTTAAGATTAGGCGAAATGTTGGCTGAAGCGCGTTTCCATTCGCACAATTGAGTGCAATTTTATAGCTCCTTCAACAGTTGAGATAATCGGTAATTTTAATTGCACTTATCAAACCCGATAATTTCTACCCCCGTTATACAGGGTGTTCGGATAATGCATCGGGATACTGGAGAGATGATTCTGCATGTTAAAATATAGGTAGTAAGTCATATAACAGAAGGTCAAAAACTCAATACTTTTTGCTTCCATTTGAAAAACTGATTTTACTGCTAACAATAGTTATTTATTATACAAGGGAAAAAAGTATTAGATTTTAGCTCGAGGTTGTGTTCTCAAAATAAAATTCCGAGAGCTAAAATCTAATATTTTTCCCGTGTATAATACACTATTTTTTTCTGTGACGGGAAAAACGACGCGTTAATATTGAAAAACATATTATCACAATTTATTAGTTAGTTAGAAAAATATCGATGTAAAATTAAAATTTTTAAACTAGTAGGCTGTTTTACTTATAGCGACAATTAGACCTGTGTTGCTAAGGAAACCTTTAAAATAATCAAATATCGGTCAATTTAATTCTGTGATTTAATTAAAAAATTAAGAACTTAGTTGTTGTTTATTAGTTATTTTCAATATTATAAAGTTAAAAATGTCTGATTCCGAGTTTTCTCTGATTCCACCGGAATTGGTAGAAGCAGCGAGAGTAGCGATATTATTTTGCCTTTATACTGACATGCCCTTTTTTCCAATAACTATCAAAAAAAACCTAAGTAAATGCTATTTTCAGCCTCAGTTACAAACTTATTGATATCCTCTAAATCTAAAATGGAAGGTTTTTGGGCTTGTAGCTCTCAGATTGCCTTTTTAAAAAGGCTTGAAGTCCAACGCATAATTTCTTATATCTGTGTTTTCATAAATGTTAATGCAAGCTCTTAATTTTAAGTATAACGACCACAGAGTCGACGATTTCTTAGTTTCACTTTCCTTCTCAAAATAAGCGATTAGAACATTTTCACTACTTCTAGAAACACCCTTCGCAGTACACCAGGTTGTGAAGGTCTTGTAGTCTTTTTCGCATACTCTCTTGGACTTTTTTGGTAAAAGTTGTTGTTTATTAGTTATTTTCAATATTATAAAGTTAAAAATGTCTGATTCCGAGTTTTCTCTGATTCCACCGGAATTGGTAGAAGCAGCGAGAGTAGCGATATTATTTTGCCTTTATACTGACATGCCCTTTTTCCAATAACTATCAAAAAAAACCTAAGTAAATGCTATTTTCAGCCTCAGTTACAAACTTATTGATATCCTCTAAATCTAAAATGGAAGATTTTTGGGCTTGTAGCTCTCAGATTGCCTTTTTAAAAAGGCTTGAAGTCTAACGCATAATTTCTTATATCTGTGTTTTCATAAATGTTAATGCAAGCTCTTAATTTTAAGTATAACGACCACAGAGTCGACGATTTCTTAGTTTCACTTTCCTTCTCAAAATAAGCGATTAGAACATTTTCACTACTTCTAGAAACACCCTTCGCAGTACACCAGGTTGTGAAGGTCTTGTAGTCTTTTTCGCATACTCTCTTGGACTTTTTTGGTAAAAGTTGATCCACTGTATTATTTGCAATTTCCCTTAACTCAGGAGGAGTTAAATTAATAATATCTTCTTGATACATTATTGATTAATTTTAAGAAAGCTTTCAATATTCGCGACAAAATGGCGGACACGTATAATTTATCAAAGTTCACTTGATAAATAATTTGACTATTGCCAACATAAAATTTAAACATACAAATTTACAAAATTTTTATGGCATTTATTAGTTTTAATTATGTGTTTTTTTTATTAAAAATACACAAAATAGAAAAAGTAGTATAAAGTACATGTTTTATAAAGCTATTATAGCACTTGTCCCCTTAGAAAACTCGCCGCAAAGGGCTCGTTTCCTAACATGGACGCGTGCTAAAATATCATGCTTTATAAAACTTGTACTTTAATATACTATTATAACACAATGTTAGATGTCGTTAAACGTACTCCCTGTGCCAAATATCAACTTAATAGTTTAAAAACTAACCGCAAGATGTCAAAAGAAAGAAATCTTTGACAAGGCAGTAACTCAAAATGAGTTTTCGGCTTTTTGTTATATCACTTACTACCTTTAATGTAACATTTAGAATCACTTCTCCAGGTATCCTGGTGCATTATCCCAATACGGTGTATAAATAAATACACACATAATTTTATTATACTTAATTTTTTAACCGAACACTTAATCGATCCTTAGCGATGGTCGATCGTTGGGTCGAACGACGCGCCGTCAAGCGGCTCTCAATCGGGAGGTCCATATGAACCAGATTGTGATTCCCAGAACGCAGAGAGTGGAGAAGACCCAGTGTCAGCCGATGGATCCACACAAGTTTGCCGCTATCCTAATGGAAAAGTTGGAAATTGTTAAGAAACATCAAGATGCGCAAGACCTACTAGAAAAGAAACTGAAAGAGGTAGGGCTATTTTTAATTAGTATTAGGAACCATTCAAGTATTACGTGAGCATATTTTCGTCGATTGGTGTGCTGCTCTATACCCTTTGTAAGATGAGAGACTCGTAGACACTTTCTCCTATAATAACAAGGTGTAAAGCCCCAAAATCTCGTTGAAAATAAAAATGTTAAGCCGGCGACCGACGGCAACAAAACGGCGTAATGTAACATGAACATTCGTAGCGAGCTTCGTAAAAGCCGGCGACTGACTTGTAACAAAACGGCGAGCCGAGCTATTCGGGGCCCGGAGTTCGCGCTCGCCACTGCTCCATCGGGTTGTAGGTTTTTTCGCGAATCCCTTTGATGTGTTCGGCTCTAGTCAGTCGCTGGATTAATTTGTTCGTTGCGAGCGTATGGGAAAGTGGCGCTTTTTCTCATTTTATTATGTAAATAAAATTCATTTTCAGAGGTTTTGTATTTTTTGTGTGAATCGGGATGCAGTGGGATCGTGAGCAAACCCTGCTTCTTATTGAGAAGTATAGACAAAAAGCAAATCTTTGGGATCCTCGTCACTATTACGACGAATGGTGGATCACTCGCGAACCGAGCATACAAACGCGAGCATTCGCTACGATATAAAAAGGACCTGAACGAGTTGCTATAATGTAACATTCGTAGCGAGCCTTGTAACATGTTACATTACACCGTTTTGTTACAAGTCAGTCGCCACCTTTAGAGAATTAACAGTCTTTATACAGCTTGTCGTTTCGTTCTGTGGCTACCAAAACTATTTAAAGAATGCAGACGAAATATTATCGATGATGTCAAATTACTACCAAAAATCTAATAAGTTTTATGAATTATACCGCCTAAGAATAAAGAATTTAAGTTATCGTTTAAAAAAAAATATTATGATTCAGCCTGAAAAACTGAGAGGTAGGTATTTTGAGTTTTAATTAATATGTTCACACCTGACTAATTTTAATTGCCAGACCAATTAAAAAATTAATTGAATTATCTATTTATTAGCAAATCTGACAACATATGAACATGCATTTAGTACACACATTTAGTCGATTAATAGGATCACTACCGCCTCTGTTTTGTTTCACAGCATTAAACAGAGACAAAACATATAATATGTGATTGATTTAGACACGCCTCCGCTGCCATACGCCAGACACATGGCACTGCCATGCGCGCGACACGGTCTGATTTTTGAACAGCGACAGCGAACGGTGGAGGTTACGCGTATTATACAGGGTGTTTCTTATTAACATGCTAATATTTAAGGGGGTTATTCTTGGGTCCATTTGCAGAACAAAAACTTCATATGAACAACACAACGTCTCAATTTTTGAGATTTTCAAAAATCTCCTTTTTTTAATATCTGTGATACTGCTCTAGATATTTTTGTGAAATTTGGTACACACTTTCTATTCATCCAGAGGCATTTTATGATGTATAACATGGTGTTTTATTCCGACCAGTGGCGTTCGTGCGAGAATTGCCATCGGTATTTTAGAAGAAAAGACTGGTACGCCACTTGTTTTTTTAAATAAAAATTATTTTTAAAATTTTCATTCCTTACATGTCGTCTCTTGATTTTTTGTTGTTTGACGTACAGTTTTCGTATAAAAAAATTAAATTCATTCATTTGCATTCTGTTATGAAATTAGGTATTAACAAAGATTAAAAAGGATCTAGTAAGCATGAAGCAGATTTTGTTTTGTAAACATAAACAGTTTTGACAGTTGTCTACCTAGTCTAGTTGTCACGTATTTAAGTCATTAACCTTAACAAATTATAAAAAAACATAAAAATCTTTAACAACCTGTATATCAAAAGTTAAGACGTTTAGGACATATGTTCATATGAAGTTCTTTTTCTGAAAATGGACCCAAGAATAACCTCCTTAAATATTTACATGTTATTAAGAAACCCCCTGTATAATTAATAAGGCAAATAGTAAACAAATATTCTTCGCATTTTTCTTTGTATTGAAAATTATCGCAATGGCATAATGTTATTTTATACCTACTTTTTGATGTTGAAAATTTGAGAGTTTTTCATTCCTGTTTTCTCCCAATACTTTTTATTTTCATTATTTTAACTTTTAGTACCTACTAATATAAAAAGTATTCATAAAAAAAATTAAGAGAAATTCGTCATTTTGTATTTAATTTTAAAATAATATTATAGCACGCCCATGCATTGTCCATGTGACCTATAGGCTTCCTTCCTCCTTACGGATACCGCGTAGCCACAGATTCAAGCGACAAGCTATAGTTGATATTCAAATCTGTGATCGAATCGAATCGGAATCGAATTCCCACGGAAATTATTTATTTTAAATATTATTACTACTCGCAAAAAATAATATTTATTAAATAACTACTAATGCAAGAGAATTTTTAATTCCGTGGGAATTCGATCACAGATTTAAATGTCAACTATCTGACTCAACTTGGACTGTGACATAAATGACATTGACAGAAATGATTTTTTCATAATCAGAGAGGTCCGGTTAGCTTAATTCTTAAGTTACTAACCAAATTGCGAGTAAATCAGTTTGAGGAAAGAAAAATATAAAAGTATAATCAATTTATTTATTTACATTTATAGAGCGAATCGATGACATCAATAAGCGATCAACATATAAGGGACAAGCTGCTTTTGGACGACGAAAATGACCAGTCCATTCTCGATGATCATGTATCGTTAGTATTTCCAGATACTCCTGCTAGATCTCCCGGTATAACTTCGCCACATAAAAATAGGTATGTGTCTAAGAATAATTTATAACAATAATAACCCCTACAGGGTTGTTAAAAATTTACTCTGCGTAAGCGAGCGACAAAATAACTTTCACGAGTCCGTACGAGAGACGCTCGAAGTGGCTGACGGTCGTTCTTAAGCGCCGTCTACACATAAGGTTTTACCTGACATCTTACGTCTTCAAGTAAGCCTGTCATGCAATAACAAGTCCCAAAAGCCCAGTCTACACATGATTTTTACCTGACGTGTTAGGTCTTCAAGTAAGATTGTCAGGCAAAACTAGAAACGTGTCTACATGCTTCTTAAGACGGTCGTCCACACCTAATGTTTTAACTGATACCTTTTACTTGAACAGGTAAAACCTTATGTACAGACCCTGTCTACACCTAATGTTTTGAACAAGTAAAACCTTAGTGTATACCCTGTCCACATCTAACGTTTTAACTAATACGTTTTACTTGAACAAGTAAGTGCCTTAGGTTTTACTTGAACAAGTAAAACGTAAGGTAAAACCTTATGCTAGACCCTGTCCACACCTAATGTTTTAACTGATACGTTTTACTTAAACAAGTATGTTTTACTTGAACTACTAAGTTTTACTTGAACAAGTAAAATGTAAGGTAAAACCTTATGCTAGACCCTGTCCACACCTAATGTTTTAACTGATACGTTTTACTTAAACAAGTAAGTTTTACTTGAACAACTAAGTTTTACTTGAACAACTAGGTTTTACTTGAACAACTAAGTTTTACTCGAACAACTAAGTTTTACTCGAACAAGTAAAATGTAAGGTAAAACCTTCTTTGTACTTGTTTTAACACATAAAAATGTAAAATTTAATTTTTTTCTCCATAGACATGTGCAAGGTGCACGGAGACGAAAAGATGGTTCCATCTTCAGCAGCGATTCTGGCAACGTTCATGATTTCGCCGAGGGCTCCGAACACAAATTCGGCATGGTTAAATCGAAAAGCATGCCAGAATATCCGGACGAGAGATTCGTGCGTGGAGCTGTTGGTAGAAGGTTAGTTTATTTTATTCGTACTAGTGTAATAACAGTGATATGCGTCGGTCATAGGACCTGATCGTTTTGGTTGATCATGACGGTCATGTCACATTGATAAACGACGGTCACCTCATTTAATCTAACCTTCTATTTTAATTTTTCTGGGTTCTGTTAGTCATCCTTTGCAAATACTTAGATATTATTTTATTGCGTACCAATAAAATTTTAATTAATCAAAAAAAATTCAAAGAAGAATAAATATAGGGTGTTATGGGAATTAATTATTATTTTCTGAAAATGGTTCGGAAATATTGACATTTTTAAGAAAAATCAATATTTCCCTACACTTAGTCGTTGCTAGGCAACAGAAAATAACCGTTAGGAAATATTAATTAATATTAATTTCCTTACGGTAAGGAAATGATATTTCCTTACAATTGTTAGTGTTCTACATAAATGATTGAAAACACGTTGTTCTAAAGGAATTAATTTATATTTTGAAAACGCCAATGCATTGCAGAATACATTTTTAAATTAGTTTATTATATTCACAGTTATTTGACAGTTAGTACAATTATTGAAAATTGGAGGAACATTATTAGAACTATGAGAAACATTTTGGACAACATGCGAGGTAGTAGGGTTATTTTGTTGAATATTTTGTGCTGTGAAAATTGTATTTGCCACCTCAACCTTATTGTTAAGAGATTCTTCAATATATCGTCATGACTTCCATCCGCCATGCCTCTTTAAACTAGTTATGTTGACACCAGCGTCCACCAATATTGTTGCAGAACGCCGACGAAAGCAGTGACCAATATATTCAGTCGGATTTAACAAGTTCAAATAAGTAGCAACTATTTTAGGCATTTTTCTGATGTATTCCTACCACTTGTCTACAACCCTTTCCGGTTTGATATTTAACGAACAATCGATCACTGTTCATATGTTCTACATCTGATTAACTACAAATGATCTTGGTTTGCTGGTCTTCGAATTAGATATGCTAATTAAAAGCTTAGATTCTAGGTCTTCTACATCGTGTAGAGTCATTCGGACTAACTCATCCATTCTACAGGCCCCAGAAATACCAAATATTAAAGCCACCTAAAAAATAAATAAATGTGTAATCTAAATAGAAATTAAAACTTTGTAAATTACCTTAATCATTAAATTTTCTTTATATGGAGCTTCCTGGCTAAATTTGTCGTTTTCTTCCTTCGTTAAAATCTTAAGATTTCTTTGCCCTATAACCTTAAGCTTGCCGTTTCAATAGCGAACGAAGTTTTGAATATGTAGATATATCTACATTGTGTTTAATTGCAAGGGTTGACTTCAACATTGAATAATTGGCCCATAATGTTGAAGATTTCATCTTTAAACAAAAGTCTAGGAAGTATGCCATTTCAACATTATCCGAGAAGGAACTCGCGATTTTACTCTTGCGATAGTTCATGAGACGTTTATATGTATATTCGTACTCTTCTTTTGATTTCTTTGTTTCTTTGGCAATAATTCTAATGAAGCAGATTCACTGCCTCAGCCAGCTCTGGAGGAGTCCGAGAAATGGAAAATTCATCATCACTTATCATTTTATACTGTTTTGCTTTCGGAAACATCAACAATTAAATTAATATGCGTCAAGTTTCACAATTACGAATAAAATTATTCGCGATTTTCCAAAATTAATCAATATCTGTCGATTTTTAAATGATTTTCGGAAAAATAGTATGTTTACTATTTTAAACCGTGAAATCCTGAGATGGAAACAAATTTCAGAAAAATAACCATATGTAAATGGTGCTTTGAGTTAAGATCATTTTCCTCCGTTATTATCTCACGGTCATAAAGACGTGCATGCGCTATTGAGATTTCGTAAACGAGCACAATAACATGACCGTGACGAAGACCCGAACAAAGTCACAGTCTAAGTGACGCTACGCTTGAATGATTTTTTATCCGCTAGTTTCGTATTTCGTCTTTGCTACGCCTATATTTTTCACTGAAAATAAAACTAATCATATTTGTTTTAGATCATCCTCTAAGAAGGCGTTAACGGACCTAACCGACAGTGGCGTATCAGTCGTATCGGATACACCGCCTGCAATCGGCCCAGTAAAGGACAGTCGCGTTTTGGCGTGGCTGATGTCGGGACAAAACGACATGTCACTGAAACAACGAAGCAGTAGTTATAGGACAAGTAGCGCTACCTCGCCGATTTCTAACAGACATAAGAAAGGTAGGTTATATAACAAAGTTTTTTTTATATGGAAATAGAACTGCGAAAGCAAATTGTCAATTTTGGCAAATTTTGGAATTTAATTTCGTATCTGCATAATAAAGCATTAAAATTTCAATAACGAAAGTTGCGGCGATAAGTTACTACCATAAATACAGGGTGTTATGGAAATGACGTATTATATTTAAATCGGCAAATCCCGAGATGAAAATAAATTGAAGAAAAATAACCATAAATGGGGCTTTGAATTATTAAGCGAAATATACACTTTATACGAAATCTCAAAATTTACGTGGCCGCTCCTGAGGCCCTTCGCAATCAATATTTTATTGAGGCAGTCTCCAGGTTCAAGAGAGGTTAACGCATTAAATGCGATGTTGTCATATTGCAACACATTGCACGTGTTCAGTTTTTGACAACAAGACGTCTTTGACGCGCGCTATCACTTCTTTCTCAAACTTTTTAGACAAAGAAAACTACAATTTTAAGGGACATACTCTCTTACCTTCGATCTTATTTTAAAATAATCCGTTTTATAATTAAATTCCATAAAAAAATAAAACACAAAAAGTCTGCTTTTCACGAGAACCAACAGTAGATAATATCACACGAATTTGAAATCACATCACAACATTTATTATTATGAATTATTTCACAACAACAAAAAAATCGGGCAATACAACTAACCAAACGTTTAAAATTCGTATACGTCAAGCACGTGGCACCCTCGACGTCGTGGAACCAACGTCCTTTCACTCCCGAATCGCGAAGCCTACTGAAATATGAAGGGCGCGCCGCCAGTATTCAAGTAAGGGCGAGACACGCGGTGTGATCTGACAACACTGTTAGTATACTCTAGTGACCCACATTGTTGCTAAGTGAATCCAGATGTAACGGCGCGATAGTATGTGGGTAAAAAGGGTTTTTACCTTAGTATTTAGATATTCGATTTAAAAAAAAAAAGTATGTAGACTTTCTCTAGGACTCCCTAGGAGTCACCCATTTAAATATAATACGTCATTTCCATAACACCCTGTATATAATATAAAAGGGGAGACTAAACATCCCATTCTTTATTTACAACCATACACAGTTCTACAGTTTCAAATAAGTTAGAAGATGGCTTTATAAAATGGAAACGCTGTAATAAGGTACGCGTTTAGATAATTTCGATCTAACATTAGTCCTAAATAGGTAATCATTGTAGGTGTTTTTTACAGAAATTCAGATAATATAAGGAAAAATCCATATTTTTGCAATATTTACTTGAAATATAGAATTAGCTACACCACTGCTTTACTTAAAAAAAAACATAACCTCATTATTCTCACTTACCGACGAAATATTAATCCGAGGTTAGAATAGTCGAATTTCTTACAACGCACTGACGAGCCATGGTAGTAAATACCTCCAAATAGTTTTAGTTCAAAAAAATACTAATAATTAATCCAAAAACACACTAGATCACAGACAATCACTAAAGCAGTAGCGAAAAAGTTTGAACAACACCGCCGCCGAAAAACTATAAATAACTTTACGACTAGAAAATTTAAAAAATGCACACATTTAGTACAATATTTTTACTTAACAAAACATATAGGAAACGCAGAATCATGCACATAATGACGTCACGACTCTTCTTGCGCGATATCTTACCGAGTGTTTATTGTATTATGGTTCATCCTGAATAACGGACAAAATTACTAATATCAGTTCACTTAGAACTCCACTATATTCGCGATTTAACGGAAAATAAAATTTGATGGGTTGTTTTTGTAAAAAATATAGGAATTTATTTTGCTGGACTACTTTCGCTGCGCACACAATTTCTTTTAAAGTAATATTTAAAAAAAACATACACAGATCACTCATCATGTTAAGTTCAACTCGCACTTGATCACTTGTATTAGTAATGGTAACATTTGTTAGCTAGTGTTATTTTTTAAATTGTATTTTAATATTTATATACTTTTTCTCAAGGTTTTGGATCGAGGTCTAGCTCGGTGGAAAGAAACACTGTGACTGGTGCGACTTTAGTTCCTGCTCAGCCCTTCGTGGCCGATCCATCCATGCCCCCATTGCCGTCACCCAATACTGTTACGCAGTTAGAAGAGGCAAGAAGAAGACTGGAAGATGATGTGAGGCCTAGATCTAAGCAAAGGTAATGGACCATCTGATTTCGTATCGTAGGCGTTCAGTCGCTAAATCAAAATTTGCACACATCTAGCGCTTGAGTTGGCTAAAGAGACATTATTAGGTTGTCGTTATTAGCAGTCGACCGTACACGTACAGCCTGTATTAAAGTGATGCAACATATCAATCATATTTTAGCTAAATATCGAGAAAATTTTCATATATATACTTCGAGGGTTACATGTTTCGCCCAACTGGGCATCATCAGAAACACCACAATACAAACAACTCCATATTATATAAAGTCTTTACGTTATATCTTTACCCATGCTCAGGCTGTTGCACTGTATATTTCTAAAGCCTTTGATCGTGCTTGCAGCATGAGGGGCTTCTAAGTAAACTGCGATCCTATGGTATGCTCAGTCGATTATGTGCATGGTTGTCTAGCTTTCTTAAGGACCGCTCTCTGCAAGTGGCGATTGATCTCTCAGACACCTTCACTATCAATGTGTTTCTCTAATGTCCATATTGTCTCACACCCTCTTCTTATTCTACATTAACGATCTTCTAGTGAAAACGAAAAATCCGATATTTAGTTTTGCTGATAATAGCACACTTATCTCATCTTTCTCTTTGAATGCACAAACATCGGCTGCCGACGCACATCTTCGTAGACAGCATGAAGTATCACGCCTCAACAAAGACCTCGAAGAAATTTGGCTTGGGGTGACAGTAACCAAGTCGAATTTAACGCTAAGAAAACCCAGGCAGCAGTTTTCTCTAAAAAGGTTAACATTACATACCGGATATAGTCATGGCAGAACACGCAATCCTACTGGCTTCATCTATTAATTTGCTGGGCGTCAATCTGGGAGGAAATATGTCTTGGCATAACCAGGTTGTGGCAATCGCCATGATAGCTTCTCAGAAACTTGGTGTACTCTTCTAAACCAAAAAGTTGTACACACCTCAACAACTTTTGATACTATACAAAACCCAGATTCGACAATCACTAGACTACTGCTCTCATGCCTGGAGCTCTGCACCCAAATATACCCTTCGGCTACTAGATTCCATCGAAAGGAGGGCCAATCGTCTGATCGGAGACCACGAGCTGACGAAGAGCCTCGACAGCCTAGTATATCGAAGACAGGTTGGAGATTTGTCTAGTTTTTACAAATATTTTGATGGAAAGTGCTCGGCTGACCTTGCCCTGTTAATTCCACCCAACGCGGCGGACAGCAGAAATACACGACGAACCACTGCCACCTATCCATATGTGGTTAAGCTTAGTACTCCAAGAACTTCATTATTTAAGAATTCTTTCATCTGGAGGACTTCATTCTTATGGAACGACCTTTCCCAACCAATATAACTTCCAACGTGAATCGCTTTATTCGCACACTCGCAACGCCCAGAGTGCCATAAAGAATTTTTCCTATAGGGCTTGTGTTTGACCATAAAAAAAATGCCTCATCACTTACACGTGGTATTAAATCATACGAATCAATCAAAGGACTGATTTCATGGACATTATAATAGCCGTGGCGCCTAGCGTTCCGATATACGTATTCCGAAAAATAATTTATAAGTTCGAAAAAAAAATTAAAATGATCTCGCTTTCGAAATTCGGTGTTTTCATAATCCAGTTTAAGATCATGAATAAATCAATTTAACAGAGTTCAGCCATACTTTACAAAACCAGGTTATATTCAGTTATATTATATTACTAACAAATGTTCATAAATTCTTACCGAAAATACAAAAGTACGATTAAATAGCTCTGAAAAGAACTGTTTTTAGGATTAAATTCAACTTGGAGACACAAAAATAAAAATAAATTAAGATTGACGCTTGATTAACACATCAAAATAGCAACCATGTTAAGAACTGGCAAATATTTAATAGCTAGAAATCCAACAACAATTATAACTTTTGTCTTTGTCTAACACGTTATTGAATTCACTTTTAAGGCTGTTATAAATAAAAATGGGTAATTTTAACGGCTCTTGATCCATGGGTTTGTGACGCACGTGTGAAGATATAACGTACAGACTTTATGCAGTTGTTTGTATTGTGGTGTTTATTTTATTTTAATTTCTGATGATACCCAATTGGGCGAAACATGTAATATGTAAGAATTTTGAAAATATACATTATATTATGTAAATCGTAAGACCTTGACTTGAAGTTTCCTTCCTTGGTATTTATTAAACAGGTCTGTTGGCTACTTTGATATTTTAGCTATCCATTTAATAAATAGCCGCAATTCCCTTAATGCGCACATAGTCATTATGTTTTTTTTTTCAGGTCATCTTCAAGCCGTCACTATCCAGACTTGGCGCAAAGTAGCCAGTCGACGCTGAGGAAATCCCAAAGAGGGCAGAGGCCGCCACCACCAGCGATGCAGCCGCCTACCGACGATCTTACCACCGTGGTGTTCTCGTTCTGCGACGAGCAGTTTCCCTACAGGACAAAGATACCGGGGACTCAGATAACATTGAAGCAGTTCAAAGATTACTTGCCGAAAAAGGGAAATTATAGGTGAGTAGCGTGAATAAAAAATCGAACATAATTTCCAAAAAAATGACATGTATCAAAGATATTGTAAACTACAGATAGAAAAATGTACATTTCTAGCATATGCAACGACTGCAAACAGTCTTTCCCACCTCTTCCGGCCATTATTGCAGCATAGCCAGATTGACATATTTATCTCAAACGTATCTTGCAAAATCCCAATTAAAAACTTGTTAATTTGGCAATTACAGCTGGTTAAGATTAATCCTTCTGTGGTGATACGCCACTGCCGGGTCTCGAAACAACCGATCGCGTTACGAGATATTACGAACAGCACGACTTCAACATTGTTGCCATTCAGTCAACAAACATGTAGTTGTCTCTTCCACCCATTACTGATTTTCAATAACATTTCACACAATCACTGCGATGAAGAGTTTTATGAATGGATCTTGAGATCTGTAGTTATACTATACCATTGCCGACTTCAGACAGGCCGTGTACAGAGCAGCGATGCGCTGTTGCCAAATGGTGTTTGGTGGGAAGTTTAAAATGGAATGGAATTTAAAATCATAACATGTATGAACAGTATCTTTTGTCCCAAATTTTTTTTTTTTTGTTATCGAGGAGAATCTTTCATAGACACCCTGTTGTCAGGGTAGTGTCAGCTTTTGTCGCTTTTTTTTCAAAATGAGTAATTGTACTTGATTAATTAAAATTGGTAACATATAATTTAAATTATTATTGTCTTTTGAATCATTCTCCTCCTGCAATATGTCTGATTCTGAAACCAGTTTGTTATAAGCTTCGTTCAAAAAATATACACTCCTTTCTATTAAAAAAGTGAATGATTTGTCGATAGATATTTTATTTTTGTATCTAACTAATAAATTTTCTAGTTGGGACCATCTAGTTAGTTTCAAATTAAAAGGTAAAATCCAATTTAAGTTCTTAAAAGTTAATTCTGTATTATTTATAAATACCTTAACAAACATATTTGTATCAATTGAAATTTGACTTACAATGCTAATAAGGTCCTCTGTTAAATTTAGAATATAAAAATAAATTTTTCTATCTTCTTCTACTTTTACTGTCCAAGACTCACAAATATTAATTTTTTAAAATAGTTTAAAAGTAAGTCTTGAAAACTATGAATTTTATCTGAGTTTTCAAATGATTCATTTAATTCATTATGACGAGCTAGATTTTCATTATGTCTTTCATCGGGAGATTTTCTTGGCACAGGTACTTTTTTAGTAAATTTGGTAAATTTGGAAAAATAGAAGGAAATGAACCACATTTAAGCCTAGTCTTTGTTGGAATTCTTTTCACAGTTCCGTCTGGTAAATTATAAATCTCTTCCCTAATGATATCACTTTCTGCAAAATGATTACTACAAACTACAGAATGTTGGGTAGGTGACCAACTATCTCGGGGAATAGCTTTTAGCCAAATATTTTTAAAAATTTCATCTTTTGGGAAACCAAAAGTCGATAGCATAGATCCACCGGCTTTTATTGTACTCGGATAATTCGATTTGCACCCAGGAACACAACACGTTTTTGTCATTATGTAGAATGTTCAAAAACTTACCTTGTTACTAGTTTACGTAAGTAATCCTATACATCCAATTTTAAACTCTAAAATGTGACAAACTAGAAGAGCACACACTGCTTTTTAAATTACCGGCTTTGCGGTATTCAACTGAAATTCTAACGCAAATAAGCACTAAAACGCTGAAAAATTGTTACACACGGCGGAATTTCCTTACGAGAGAGCCGATCCGGTTAGCACACGATTATGGACGAAATATATGAGATATATTATCACAAACACTTTTAATATCCTCTACACAAACCCAGGAAACACCCTGTTAATGTTTTAATAAATGACTGTTCGTAATATCATTAAAATGAACTGCAAAATAAAATTTGTAACCGGCGGTCAACGAGATTTGACAGTTCTAAAATGGCGCAAACGTCCCACGACAGTAATACCGGAGTGACTACTCTTCGCGGCCCGGAGTTATAGGAGGCACTGACTATACCTTTGGTATTTATTAACAAATAAAAAACTATCTAATATTAATATATTATGTAGTTTGACATGCGCACTTAAACCTTACGAAGTTGCTTGAAACAACTAAACAAGTCAAACAAAAAAATAACGGAAAACGGGTTTTTTACCCTCATTTTGAAACATTATAGGAAAAGAAAGACGGCTCAACCGGCTTGATTAAAATTTTCGGATTTTTAAGCATGGTTTTGTGTGAATTCAGTGGCGGGGAACGCTTTTGGCTAAGAACGGCTTTTTGATATATTATAATTATAAAGAAAGTGATGTAAGAAACCGTTTGCATCGGCATTTTTGAAAAAAAATATTTCACGTAAAAGTAACACAGATAAATATCTCAAAACAAGGAAGATCCCGGCCATCTGGCAATCCTATCTCAAGGACATTCATATACAGGGTGATTGAAGGTTGATGGCCTATTAGACGTTTATGGAGAACTAGACATCCGATCACTGTGAAAATTTGGAAGCTTATAGAAGCAGATATGATCTCTCTTTTAAAAATATTTCTAGCCATGCAGTTTTGCCGCTTCTACTTGAAAGTGTTAGCAACTTTTATAATTTAAACGGAACACCCTGTGTATTATTTTTGTTTTAGAATCCCTCTCAATTTCCTAATAACTTTCCTTAATATTTTTCTATGCTTATTTGTTATAGTTCTCGAGATAATAATTAATTTCACTTTTTTTTTTGGAAAACATGTCCTACAAAAAGTGATGATACTTTAAAACTCTGACAAAGTCAGGTTATATCCAGAGGTCTTTCACCCTCTTTCCAAATATTAGTTATAATAGTACAGGGTGTTTCAAAATACAAATATTTTGATGGTTTGGAAAAATGGTAAATAGTACGTTTTTTTAAATGAAATACCCTATATTTTATCGGTTGTCCTAAAAGCTATTGAAATTGTCTATCTTCCTGTATATAATGTTTCTATACCTATCTTGAACAGTTTTTTAGTTATTAGCATTTATTTAGCAAAATTAATTATTACGGATAACAATCACACTTTTTATACCAATTTGGCAAGTAGCCTATGGAAATTGTTTTGTAATGGTTGACATTTTGCTGTTATTCATTCAGTCTTATTGTCAGTTGGTGTATTTAAATATTTTAATTTTTTAAAGTTAAATTTAAAGATTAAAAAAAAAATGGAAGAAAACAACAACTATTCAAATGTAGTACTTATGAATTTATTTATTTTACATGGTCGGTGTAATAAGATCATCAGCCGTACATGTAGAAGGTTCAATGAAATGTATCCAAATTTACCATTAATGAGCAATAAGAAATTTAGACGAATTCAAAACAATTTCGAAAATTTTGGATCATGAAGCATCCAGAAATTTACCTAGACCTATAACGTCCAATGAGGAAAATGAAATCAATGTTTTGGCTTATTTTCATGTCTATCCGCAGGCTTCCATAAGAAGTGCCAAAGAAGATTTGGGCTTATCGTTTTTTTGTGTGCAAAAATATTGTCTACACATAATATGCATGATTATAAGTATACCGAAGTTCAATTTCTCAAGGGTGAGGGCTGTCCACAAAGAACTTTGTTTTGCGAAAACTTATTAATTCATATACAGGAAGACCCACAATTCTTACGAAATATTATTTGGACTGCCGAGTCGAAATTTTCAAGCGAAGGAATTTTTAATAGGAAAAATATTCATTATTTGGCGCAAGAAAATCCTCATGTTACGAGAGATTCTTCATTCCAAAAAAAGTTTTAATGTTTTTTGTTTAATAAGACATGGATGACAAAATTCGATATTTGACATCCAGAAAATACTTCGAAATTTTAACTACATTTGTTGAAAATTTCGTTGATAATCTTCCCGTTACCCAGTATCGCAACAGATGGTACCAACTGGACAGAGCTCCAGCTCATTGCACTGCCGAAGTAAGTGTGGAAATACGGAGAATATTTGAGGATCGCTGGTTCAGGCGTTTGGGACTTTAGCATTGTTCTGCCAGGTCTCCAGACTTAACGCCTCTAGATTTTTACCTCTGGGGTACTCTCAAAGATATTGTTTACAAAACATCGGTAAATTCAAGGGAAGATTTAGAAGATCGGGTGAATCGCGCGTTTAAAAGTTTGGATTACTACTACAGATGGTGTCAATACCGAATTCTGAAATGCTTAGACGTGAACGGCCAACATATTAAGCATTTATTGAAAAGTTATTAGATATTTTTTGCAAAATGTCAACCATTCCAGAACAGTTTCCATAGGCTACTTGCCAAATTGATCTAAAAATATCATCCCTTTTTGTAGGACATGTTTTCCGAAAAAAAAAAGTGAAATTAATTATTATCTCGAGAACTATAACAAATAGGTATAGAAAAATGTTAAGGAAAGTTATTAAGAAATTGAGGGCGTTTGGTCATTGATTTGTGAAATTAGTGCATTCAGTAGATGATTACTAATCGCTTACAAATCGATGGGGCCTGCTGAATGCGCTCAATATGTTTCTTTCAAAACTTTAAAAAAGTCTGGTTGTAAATAAACATTTTTATGCCTGGAAAACTACAGGGCAACAAAATTATTAACCTGGACCAAGCATTGAACAAACCCAAACGAACTTTGATTATGCTTTATAACATACCTTTTATTCTTCATTCCAGATTTTTCTTTAAGACAATTTGTGAAGAACTTGGGAATCAAGTTATTCAGGAGGAAGTTAGTAACGACAATGATATACTTCCTCTATGGGAAGGAAAAATAATGGCTCAAGTTAAGCCCGTCGACTGATATTGTATTTTTTTTTAGGATAAACGAAAATATTTGTAATCGAAATTTGTATTGCTGTAACATACAAACAAGGATATTCAGAAAAAATAGGTTATTTGAATTTATTTTTCGAAAACACCAAATAACATCATTATATTAAATGGAGTATACAGAGTGTCCAGGATATGAATGCACCCTACATGGATCTCGTTAACCGTAGTACATGCGGAAATTATCAAATTAGAAAAAAAGTTGCGAGTTAGTGTTTTCAAATTTTAAAAAAAAAGTTGCGAGTTAAAGTGTTTTCAAATTTAAAAAATTCGGAATATTTCCGAAGATATTGAGCAAAACCGAATTTTTACGATTTCGTTTTTTTCTTGTCTTCTAATTCTATTTGAAGAGATATGGGAAAATAAATTTTACATTATCCTTGTCACTTTGTCTGGTCTCTAAGATTCAATTCGACAATGTTGCGTTTTTGAAAATGAAAAATTATATTATCCATTAGAAATACAAAAAAAATAAAAATATTTTCAATAAGGTACTTATTTGCATTGAAGATAATTGTTTTTAGTCCGAAACGTCTAATAAATATTAGGTTTAATATATCGTTGAATTTAGAATATAAAGTGGGGTTCATAAAGCATATGCATAGGGCATATGTTACTACTATTTAAAAAAAAACACAGTTTATGATGGTTACGAAAAAACGAAACGTCGAATTTAAAATTGAATTAAAATACCTTATAGAGGAGTTAAAGTGGCAACGAGAATGTAATAGTATATCATGTTATAAGGACGTAAAATGTAGTATGACATACGTTATTTCTTATCCGATAGCGTTTTTGACCATTTCATCTTGCACGGTAATTTGTGGCTCTTAATGTTTGTCAGTTAACAATGAAACCTGTAATATACGTATCCATGGAGATAACAGATAATTAAATTAATAGTATTATTAGCGTCCGAAAAACCTTTTATGTCATACCAGTAGCATTATTGTGTTCTTATACCTGAGATACCGTCTACATAATGGATTACTTTATGCCCGTGCGGGCATAAAGTACACATTATGGCCCGCGCTGGCATTAAGACGCAAAAAACAGTTTTCGATTAACTTATTCTTTATTAACAAAATAACGAAATATAAATTTACGTTTATATATTATTTGGTTGTATTTACATAGAACTGGCAATTCTGGAAGGTTCCGCTGATAGCTAAATTTCCTGCAGCAAAGGTTGACTCATGATTCATTGTCTGGGTCTCTAGTTTCTGTAAGGAAATGCGAGATCCAGATGGTACGCCTATCAACATCCTTGAAACCTCATTTTTTGAGGATATGCTATCCTCTAAATATCCTTCAGCAACTGTGGTACTCTTCCATCCACCATGCCGCTTCAGCGTAGTCATACTTGCTCCAGCTTCTGCTAAAAGTGTTGCCGACGTTCGACGTAAACAATGACCAGTGTACTTTTCGGGGTTGTTCAAACCCAAATATTTTGCATTAATACAGGGAATTTTCCCAAATGTGTTTTTCCAACAGGTTGTACAGTACAGCGGCCTTGTCTATAGGTTTTGCGTTGCCTTTTCAGCATTTTTTCTATTTCGTCGGGAATTTCAAAACCTTGTTCCATTTTTGATTTTTGACTTTGACATATTAAACATTTGAATACTTATCTCCCGACCGGGCTTTGTAAGACTGTCGCCTACAGGGCATAATCATCTACTTAGTACCCTTGATACATAAATAACTATTGGGCTGGGACGAAAAGTGTTGCTTAGCTACCAGCACAATAATGAATACCTTTATGAAAAGGTTACCTTTTCGTCCAAATATCTAATCTATAAAACGTCAGTTTTTGACACAATCGGATAAAAAATTTATTTTTACATATCTCTTCAAATAAATAAAATCAGAAAGAAATAGAAAATAATAAATAAATAAACTCCTGGACAAAATTAACGTAACATCATAAATTTGCCATATTTTTGATGATATTTTTTTGCTGAATTTATGATCCGATTTGAATGATTTTTTTTGCATTGTAGGTTGGTACCTTGACAATGTCATAGTTGTCGCTGTTTATGATAAAAATTTAATTTTCGATTTATACTGGGTGTACTAAAGATGATATGTTTTTTTCCGAAAATTCGCATCACCCCGTGGAGTATATTAGCAACCGAAACATATCGCAGTTGACATTAAACGGTAGGTCCATCTTTCCCCAACATTTTCTTTTTTGGTTTACTTCATTATCTCTGTTATTAAAGGAGATACGCCGTTTTATAGCGTAATATGTTTTTTATAGTCTTTAATATTCAACACATTCATTGTTAAATGTTTTCAAGTAGACTATGGACCTTTTCTGACATTGCAAGCGATGTGTCAGCAGATGTTGTGTTTTAAAGTTACAAAGGTCAAATAAAATTCGCCATACAGATAAAAACTGTTCGGAAACTGCTTATTAAACGTTCATTTCGTATGCCCAGTTGCCCGACGAGTATTTTAATCTTGAAACATACTTGAAAACATTTAACAATGAATGTGTTGAATATTAATGTCTATAAAAACATGTTACGTTATAAAACGGTGTTTCTCCTTTAATAACAGAGATAATGAAGTAAACCAAAAAAGAAAATGTTGGGGAAAGATGGACCTATAATATACTCCACAGGGTGATGCGAATTTCCGGAAAAAAAAACATAGCATTTTTATTACACCCAGTATAAATCGAAAATTAAATTTTTATCATAAACAGCGAAAATATGACATTGTCGAGGAACCAACCTACAATGCAAAAACAAAATCATTCAAATCCGATCATAAATTCAGAAAAATATGGGAAATTTATGATGTTACGTTAATTTTGTCCAGGAGTTTAGAACGAAATCATGAAAATTCGGTTTTGCCCAAATATCTAGGGAAATATTCGGTAATTTTTAAATTTGACAACATGACGTTGCAGAACTCTAATTTAATCACTGCTGTATGTCCGGATGGTTAACGAGATCCTTGTAGAGTGCATTCTTATCCACGACACCCTGTATCTTTTCGATCAAGAGTGACTTATTTAAAAATTTACTATTTAATTTTGTGTAACATCTCTGTATAATATGTTTGTATGGTTAAGGTATTATGTCCGACAGACGACCGTTGCAGATTTATAATTTCATATTTTAATGTATTTATTTTATTTATGTAAGATGAAATTATCTGTAAAAATGTGTAGGCAATAATCTTGTGTCGACTCGGGACCCTTTAATTTCATATTTTTACATAAAAATGAGTACAATCTTTTTAGATTAGGTCCAGAGACAGTTGGATGTAATTATATCAGCACCCGTCGATTGAAAGCGCTGATTCTTTTTAAAAAATTTACATTGAAGGCGTCCGCCTATTATAGGCGAGTAACGAGGATATATCGGGTGATGCGTCGTTAAGTGGAACATAGGAAATCCCAGGTAATTTCTGAGGTGGCTGAATATTTTCTCCCCTGTACATGTTACAGAAAAACTGCATTCTAACTTCTTGAAGAGGCAGCCGTGGTAAACCCATGTGTCGAGTCTGAAAATATTTTGGTGAGCCAATCCTAAGCTGTTCGAAACCACGAAACTCGCATAGTTCAGGTTATTGCCAAAAATTGATGTAAAACTGAATATAATGCATAATAAAAATATTATATCTAACACTATTTTCATTTGTCAATGTCAAAATATTATGTTTATTACCTGAACTATGAGAATTTCGTGGTTTTGCCATCACGTTTAATTGAATAGCTTTCGATTGGCTCACCAAAATGTATTCAAACTGGGCACATGGGTTTACCATGTCGGCCTCTTCAAGAAGTTATAATGCAGTTTTTCTATAGAATGTACAGGGGGGCCAAAATTCAATCACCTCAAAAATTACGTGGGATTTCCTATGCTCAACTTAACGATGTATAAACCGATATATTCTCTGCAATAAGATAGTCAAGGGCACGTCTAGAAAAATTATATCGGTTACGTTAAAAAATGGACCTTGTGTCATCATTTCGGGCGGGCTATCTTAGCATTTTAATTATACAGGGTGTTCGGTGGTAAGTCATATAACAAAAACTCGATATTTTTCTAGTTACAGCCTGTCGACGTTCTTTTTTCGACATCTTGCGGTTAGTTTTCAAACTATCAAATTGATATTTGGCACAGGGACTACGCTTACTGTGTCACCAGAAGTCAAATTGCCTGCAATTAAATTACCTCAAATTTAAATTTTAGCATTATCTTCTGTTTTGACAGTTATTGAAAAAGAACATGGCATTTTAAAGACGAACGAATACATAACAAAAAAGGTACTCTACATTCGAGTCGATAAACTACACATTTTAGGCGCAAAACTGTTTTCGTAAGCAGTAAAATCAGTTTTTCAAATGGAAGCAAAAAAAAAGTATAGTCTTTAAGTCTTCTGTTGTATGGCTCACCTCTCCAAGTATCCTGATTGGAACAAATCCTATCACCCTGTATAATCCTCGATTATTTTTTAAATTCCATTACAAATGTACAGTTTTGCTCACAACGGGTCCTAAGTCATGCCTAAACTTTAAAGAGTTGCCTAAAAGGGCCGCATACGGTTAAAAATAGTTTCACCTATTGCACAGTCTAATCTCCTATTAGGCGGCTTCTTTATGATAATGATCGCTTAGAGTGTGATTTAGTTGTAACTTTTTTTTACCGCGCCCGGTACACGATAATTTTTGTTTCATAAGGCTATAAATGTTTTAACTTAGAAATAATCTCTTAGAGTTTTATTATTTTCTGAAAGGCCTTTTATTTAAACTGTGTTGTTAATACCGTTCAATAATCTCTTAGAGTTTTATTATTTTCTGAAAGGCCTTTTATTTAAACTGTGTTGTTAATACCGTTCAATTTGCAATAAGAAGCAAATAATACGCGTGAATTATACATATTTTCTTAAACCGTCGTATTGGGTTTTACGGAAAAAAAGAAATAAAACATGCGAAACAGGCAAATTATTTAATTCCACCGCCGCCGGTCGTCGCTTGTTCAGCCAAGAATCTATCTATGACAGCCGCCAGTTTGCAGATAAGAATGCCAAGCCAATCGGTTACATTACGCGCATGTGTGTTGGTGTATCCGGACACATTTTTTAATAACGATTCATAAGCGGCGGCAGGTTGCAGACCAAGTGCAAGCTTTGTCTTAGTTTTTAAACGGGACTCGGCTGTTTCGCTCACGTTGTGTGCACCGGTGAATCATATGTTGAATTTTTTCAAGTGTGGTCGCCTTTATAACGTGTGTTTATGTACAGGGTGTCCCATTTTCAGGGAGGTATTAGAGTTATCATAGATAGAATGTTGCGGGTTTCCCTTTAGTATCCCACTTTCTAACGAAACGAAAAAAGATTCAGGTGTCAAATTTGTCACCGTTATGCGTTAACTTATCAAAAAGGTAAAAACCTGATCTTGTTAGAGATTTTTTTCGTAAGCCGGTTTTTCTCTAAAAAGTTTATTTTTTGAGATATTAACAAAAGTAAAAATATTTAAATGGGACACCCTGTATATAATGTTTTTAATTAATTGAGCATACTTTGGGCTTTACAAAAATGTATAGTTGTTTATATTTATCTTCAAAATTTTACTAAACATCTAAGACGGTCATGACAAATGTGACAAAGGAATATTTCTTATCGTTAAAAAGTGGAACGGACACCAAAGTGGAAACTACAACATTCTATCTTTTATAGTGGTGGAATACTATCGATAGTCAGCCCTATCGATAGTTTCCGATGGTCTAAAGAGTTACTATCGATAGTATCGATAGTACTATCGAAACTATACCAACCTCAATACGTGGTAGAGTTGTTGAGTAATACATTTTACTTATGGACCTTATGGTTGACATACACTTTTTATAAAATACTCCCAAACGTATGACTTCCCGCGTTTACTCATTTTTTAAATTTTAATTAATTTAATCAAAATTATGGAAGACAGCGAAACGTAGTACACTACAACAAAAAAGCACACATAATACTGAATTAATAGATCCGGGCCGGGGATCCCCTGTAGGATTTTTCTTTAATTTGTTCATAAAGCAATAGATGGCAGCACCAACAGCAAGTAGAGTGCGTATGTGATTAAAAAAGACAACCTTTAAAACAGATTTATGATCTAGTGCTGAGTTTGGTTTATTTTTAATTTAAGTTTTTTAAATCGAATTCCGTGAACTTAAATTTAAGAAATACTAATAACATGCGAGTTTGAACTATCGATGATTACTTAAAACAATCGATAGTTTTCGATAGTAACAAACTATCGATAGTATCGATAGTGCCATCGATAGTATTCCACCACTAATTCTTTTATATTAACTATAAGAGTGTCGAAAATGGGACACTCTGTATGTTCATGCGGTTTTAAATTCTGTAATTGATCCTCCAACGATGCATTAAAAAAACATGGGAGACAATCCGAATTTAAATATAATGCTTTTAGTGGAGATTATATATGTATTGTATGAAGCGATTCGTCGATTGTATCAAATTTATCTTTGACACCGTCATAATGTGAATATTAAACATGGTATTAACCTCTGGATTAATTTACCTCCAATGAATCTGAGTTTTTTGTATGTCAAAATTTCTAAAGAGCTGCGTTTAATCACAGGTTGCCAAGCAGTCACTATTTTATGAGAACGTTTAGCGAAATATACTTAGTTTTTTTCCAATCTAAAACTGGATTCGTAAAGTTAAAGGATTGGAAAACGCTATGAAAAAATTGCGTTAAAATATATAATGTTATAAGAAAAATAATAACAATTTCAAATATGAACAAATTTTTGTCATAGATCTTCCTGAAACTTGTTGATACCCCAATCGACATGTCAGACAATCTAAATATCAATAAATTAACTAAAAACTTTATTATTAACGGCTAAAACTTCACGAAAATAAATATTGATCAGCCGATGACTCTCGTCTCTTTCTAACCTGCCAAAAAGCGGCATATTTTTTAATTAAATTCATGCAACATAGATGGCTCTGATTGCTAATTTGGAATCCTCATCTTAACACAAATTTTCCATGTAAGTATTTTGTATCTAGATCCTTTTCTCATAACCTTTATTTATAGTACGATACAAGGTGTCCCGACTAATGGTACACAGAAAACTACAGATTCTTTGGGTAAGAATATTGCGAATTTGCCAAACTTTGTTGTAGTTCCTAAGTTGATAAAAACTAAGTAAAAATTTTATTTTCTAATATCATACTTACTTTTTAACCAATATTTTTGCATAAAATTTTATGATTGGGGTTTTTTGGGTAGTGAAATTAGTATTTTTTCATAATTTTGATGTAGATTGTAAAGTACGCTTGCTGCGTGCAGTGCTCTTTTTAAAAAATTGGAATAACACAGATTACAACAGGAGTTCCAACTTGACTTATATTTTTTAAAGTATTACTAATTTATTAATATTTTGAATAATACGAAATACAACTTAAGCTCAAAAGGTTGCACTCATTTCTATGAATCTGGAGTGCCGCAGCGAACACCCTCTACAATCTACATCAAAATTATTAACAAATTTAAATGTTTCACCCCAAAAAACAGCTATTATAAAGTTTTATGCAAAAATACTGGTTAAAAGTTTGAACACCCTATATCTCTGTTATTATCAACTTTTGAACTTAGCCTACAGACTACTAACTAATATAAAGGTATAAACCTTGACATTAAGAGCAAATTTTGAGAGTTTCCTGTTGTATATTTTTGAAACTGAGGTGCATGAGAGATATGTTCTTTAACCTTATTTTGGTTTTACAAAATATACTTAAAATAAAAATCTGATTTATTGGAAGCAAATTTGGAGAATTGTATGCTGGTTTAATCTTTTTCTTAAGTATAAATACGTTATTTGCAATGCCAATTACATTATTGGATGAATCTACCCTTAATTTTTATTATTTGGCGGTTATAGAGCTGAGTACTAAATGGATTACCGTCTAAACGCATATCGCCAACTCTGTTATAATATTGCCGGTAAGCCTGTAAACCTACCCTGGCAATAGTTTGGCCACATTCGCCAACATAACATCTATCTGGGTGACCCAATACAACGGTTATTTTAGATCTGATTAGTGTAATAAAACTTTCAATACATATTTTAGAAATTTTCTATTAAGCGCTCTGTATTTCTTGTATAAGTCTACATTTAGCACATAAATATAAATATTAGGTGCATAAAGAAAGTGCCTTTTATGAATTTTGTATATACCTGCCACAAAATATATTACTACGTTTTTATAAGAAGGCAGCTTGTTTATTTTGTAGATTAAAAATTAATATACCTCATTTTTTGTATTATAGCCATTATTAATTTGAGAAGTAAGTTTGTGTTTATGATTATGATGTTTGAAGTATTTTTTTTAACTTTAGCAATAAGATTTTTGTTAGTTTTAAAAAAATAGAACTTGTAAATAAGTATTATCAAATTCGGTTGCTTAATTTACCATTTTAAATCGCACACTTTATCGATTTGTCTTCGTTATAATTTCGTTTTTATTTATTTTTAACTTTTATTATTAAGTGAAGTTGAAGAAGAGTCCAAAGCTCAGTTATTAAGTTTATCCTTTTCGTTCGTTTCCCTCTTTTTGACTGAAGTAAATAATGAAACTGGGGAAGAAGTTTTTTACTAAATTCTAGGCTTGCGCGTTAAAGCGAAATTAGATGCGAGGAAGTCTAAAAATATGCTCATTTGTTGCTATTTTGATCTTTTATTTCACAACAAACCGATTTTTTTAATTGTTGCCAAGATCGCAATAAAATTAACATGTAGTTATACAGTTACCGGCAAAAAGTTGGACACATAATATGGGAAACTTTTTTTATTATTGAAATATTAAAAAAATTACGGCGATTGCCCTGAATGATTGGTAAACTAAAAACGTATTTTGTCATGGAAAACTGGTATTAGATGACGAGATATCGAAAAAGTTATTTGAAAAAGTGTTTAGTTTTACTAAAAGGTTTGAAGCCAAAATTCCAAAAATCATATTTTTTAGAAAAATGGCCAGTATTAGTTTCACATTCCAAGGAATATAATGAAAATGTGTTAAATAGTCGAAACCCAAGGTAACAATGTATTATTTAAACATTTTTGGTGTTTTAAAAAAAATACTTGTTAAAATTTAGCTTCTTACCGCGTGTATCTGGCAACCATATTTACCATTATTAGTTATTTCTGAAACAATATGCTTACAGAAGGCCATTTTTTCTAATTTTGAACAAAATTTAACGTGTGTCCCAAAGTTACTCTTACGAAATAAAAAGTTTTAAATAAAATTCTTTGATTTCTTATTTAATTTTTGGAATTTTGGCTCCAAACTTTCTAATAGAGCATAAGATTAAAATCTAAATACTTTTTCGATATCTCGTCATCTAATGCCATTTTTCCATGACAAAATATATTTTATTCCTGGACAAAATTAACGCAACATTATAAATTTACCATTGTTTTATGTTATTTTTTTTCTGAATTTATGATCCGATTTGAATGATTTTTTTCGCATTGTAGGTTGGTTCGTTGATAATGTCATAGTTTTTGCTGTTTATGATAAAAAATGTAATTTTCAATTTATACTGGGTGTAATAAAAATGCTATATTTTTTCCCGAAAATTCGTATCATCATGTGGAGTATATTAGCAACCGAACATTATAGCAGTTGACATTAAACGGTAGGTCCATCTTTCCCAACATTTTCTTTTTTGGTTTACTTCATTATCTCTGTTATTAAAGGAGATACGCCGTTTTATAGCGTAACATATTTTTATAGACTTTATTATTCAACACATTCATGGTTAAACGTTTTCAAGTAGGCCATGGACCTTTTCTGACATTGCAAGCTATGTGTCAATAAAATACATTATTTGTTATCCGTAGTTAGATTAAACAAATTTTTTTTTTGGAAACAAGTGAAGCATGTAAAGACCAAAAATCAGAAACAATAAAATTAATGGATTAATTAATCGCTTGCAATGTCAGAAAAGGTCCTAGGTCCATAGCCTACTTGAAAACATTTAACAATGAATGTGTTGAATAATAAAGGCTATAAAAAGCATGTTACGCTATAAAACGGCGTATCTCCTTTAATAACAGAGTAAACCAAAACAGAAAATGTGGGGAAAAGATGGACCTACCGTTTAATGTCAACTGCTATATGGTTCGGTTGCTAGTATACTCCACAGGGTGATACGAATTTTCGGAAAAAACATAGCATTTTTATTACACCCAGTATAAATCAAAAATGAAATTTTTATCATAAACATCGAAAACTATGACAATATCACGAAATCAACCTACAATGCAAAAAAAAGTCATGCAAATCGGATCATAAATTCAGAAAAAAATATTGCAAATTTATAATGTTGCGTTAATTTTGTCCAAGAGTTTATATATAGTCATGTGACAAAATAAGTTTTTGGGATGAATTATTATCACCGATTACCTCCGAATCGGCGTAAAAAGTTTTTTTTAATATTTAAAATAAAAAAGTTTCCTATATGTGGTCAACTTTTTGTCGGTCTCAAAAATAAAAATTTTTACGTTTGGCCAGATCAAAGTAGTAATCAATTGTTAACACCGCTTTCTATATTAAATAATTAACTTAAATTATGGTACCTGTACCTATACTTAACTAAAAAAAATATATCTAAGTTTTTTTTTATATATAACTTAGTTGACTTTATTTATTCAATTGTAAAACCTAATTTATTGTACATAAATATAATTTAGTTTATTGTGTAGATAATTTTTAAATAATTATTTTTATATAATATTTTTTAAATAAAATAATGCAGTATTTTAGAAAATAAATTCATTGTGTGAGGTGCCATAAATGAAGAAGTACTAAAATTACAATAATTAATTCATTATACCGGGTGGCCACTCTTAGCGATTTTCTAAAAACGGTTCACCTTACAATTTAAAAGTCGAAATAACGATTCAGGGGTATGTAAAAGACGGTGTCCACTTACATTAAGGCCGACACCGGTGTCAATAATGGTTTGTTACAGGTAAAAGTCGTGTTATAACAACATAGTTGATTAAATTGTATCAGCTGAAAATACTTTCAAAATTATCTAAGTAACATCTCACAAGAAACAAGGATATCAAATATTTTTGCAAATAAAAAAATATATAATATTGGAGTTCCTCATGGGAGCATATTAGGATCGATATTAGTTATCTTCTATAATGTGTCCAAAAAATATTCAACATATGGGGAACTTCTTTATTATTATTGATTTCTGAGGAAATTTTTCCTAATAAAAGTGAATGCTTGCAATAAGCGAGCGTATATTAACGATACGCCTGGTGTATTAAAAATATAAATACTTTATTTTTAAATGGAATACCGTGTATATTCACTGTATAAATTCAATTATTTTTAAAATGCTTATTGACAAGTTAAAAGCATTGGAACGGTGAAAATGTTATCTTCCATGTATTTCATCATTTTGTATTTGTATTTGACATCATCGTTGTAGTTTAAATTGTATCCTATACATACAACCTTGTTTTTAACAAAATATTACGCTATCTACGCTATGGAATCCTGCGTCTAGAGTGGGCCACCCGGTATGTGCTAATTTTACTGGTCAAATTTATTTACTTTTAACAGTACAAACATTTTTTTAGTCTTCCATACCGAAATTGGAAAAACAGATCATTTATGCAATCGCTGCGGCGTGTGTCCAGTCCTCTTTCTCGGAGACCGTACGACATAAAGACTTTAAATACACAATTGTGGATTTCAAGAGTATCCGTGGTGTATCGAGTGATTTTTCAAATTTGTTTATTAATAAAATTGTGAGTAATTTATACTATAATTATTTTTCTTTAAAATTATCTTTAAAAAAAACGTGCATTTATTTACTTGCAGGTTTTTCATTTATAATATAATCAATATTTCATTCAATTTATACTGGGTGTTCGGATAATTCATCAGTATACTGGGAGAGGTGATTCTACATGTTAAAATAAGGGAAGCATATAATATAAAAAATATTGAGTTTTCGACTTTTCGTTATATGACTTACTTTACTACCTTTATTCTAACATGTAGAATCACTTCTCCAAATATCCTGATGCATTATCCGAACACCCTGTATATGATATATGTACATGTGTTAGTTAAAGCATTATAAGAAATTCATTTGAATGAAAATCTTTTCAATATTACATGATAATAAAAAAATAAGCTTTGCTCCCAACAAGCACGTGTTGTGGCGCTTAATATCTGACAAATTATACAGGGTGGCCCATCAAAAACAGTCCAGCAAGGTTTACGGCTGTGTACGTGAAAATTAAAAAAAAACTCGAACCCGTAAACTTGTGTTTTTTTTCAGGGGGACACGTTTCACTATTAATTTCATCCCTGTAACCTCAACCCCCCCTAGCGGGGGCGGCCACTGCCCTTGTTTTTTCAAATGGGAATGGGTATGTTGTGATACATCTTTTTAAAGGGCATTACATTCTCTTTAAAATGGCGCTTTGTTTTGTAAAATGGAGCTACGCGCCGCCGAGAAATTGCGTTTTAAAAAATGTAATTTTATTGAGTAATACTTACATGTTATCTTATTAAATGTTGAAAATGTCCGCCATTCACCTCCATACAATAGTACAACAACTGTTCAAAGTGTTCTCGGACATTGTGAAGAACATCTGATGTAATTTGTTGACATTCAAAATTGTTTACGCACAAACCTGTGTACTTGATAAGAGTTGCAGTGAAATGTTTCAAATTCCGTTGCTCGGCGGCGCGTAGCTCAAATTTACAAAACGAAGCGCCATTTTAAAGAGAATTTAATGCCCTTTAAAAAGATGTATCACAACATACCCATTCCCATTTGAAAAAACAAGGGCAGTAGCCGCCCCCGCTAGGGGGGGTTGAGGTTACAGGGATGAAATTAATAGTGAAACGTGTCCCCTGAAAACACAAGTTTACGGGTCCGAGTTTTTTTGTAATTTTCACGTACACAGCCTTAAACCTTGCTGTACTGTTTTTGATGGGCCACCCTGTATATTGTAAATAATTAAAGTAAATTTATACTCTATGAATTTTTGAAGTGTTACAAGACGAAAACTTAAAATATTTTAATTACATGTTTGTGAGTAAGAGGGGAGGGGAAGGGGGGCGTCAATTTTTTACATTTATCCCTTGTCAATAAATATGCAATAGAAAATACTTTGTTTATAAAATTAGAATATATGTAAAAGACTAGGCTGTATACAAATATATTTTACACCCTCAAAATAGAGGGCGATATAATAAGTAAAAAATGGTTTCCCTCATATCGACTTAATACCTCACCAAACTTTAATAAAAATATTTTAAACTGTTTATATCGCATTGCAATACTATAAAACTCACCCTGTACTGTAAAATATATGTTGATAACCACATTTGCACAAAACTTTCTACAACCCCGTATAGTTGATAAAATCTGACAAAATCGGGTCGCACTTTTTTCCTTTTTCTGGGAAAGGTGCTGCAAATACAAGATACAACGGTAGGTAGATTCAAAACTAAGTTGAAACGTTCTTTACCAAGTTGCCTTATCAAAGCCAAATTTCTCAAAAATAACTGATATTGGACCTATGACTTACAAAAGACATTTGGAATTTTCAGTTTACAAAACCACTTACTATACTAAGCCAATTTATTAGGTATATTCAAAAATGTATCGTCGTTGGCAAAAAATCATTGTCTAGATGCACATATATGAAAAATGGACTACTTTGACAGACTAATCCTTATATAGAAATATAATATTCATTATTTTTCTGTCAAAGTGATTAACTGTAATGAGATATCTGGCCCTCTCATAGAATAAATAATCTGTAAACCGCAGTTAGTTTGGCCAGTTTAATTATCCCAATATAAGGTTAAAATTAAGTTCTGTACACGTTTTTTGTCGACAGTTAAAAATAAAAATTAGTATTTTGTAGTTATGATGTATTTATTTAAACCTCGTAGTACTTTATCCTAGTCTCATCAATAGATAAATATTGTAAAATCCATAATACAATAACTAAAGGTAAGATATCTAACCGTCCCAATTTCGTCTGCCGCGCGCAGTGACGTCAAGCGGAGAGCGAGAAGGAACCTACCAGGGCCTTCATACTAACAAAGTAACTTTGGGCTTACGATGAGGGATAATTTTATTTATTTTTCTAATTTCTTATGGGTATTTATATTGCTGCCAGCGTTTTAAATTCTATTTTAAAGGTATTAAAAGGTTTTATGCATATAATGGTATATGAAATGAAATAATAATATATGACAAATATTTACGTATATTAATTTCATAGAAATATAACACACATTACCGCTAAAATATGGAAAGATTCCGACAAACTTTTAACACATCCGCCGCGCCATTCGAACCGGTCGACGATAGCCGAAGCTGCCGGCCACCCCTGCTTGTTGCCACCAGCGTTGTCAGTCTTACAATAGTAATATATCGATTCCTATTTTAACAATTTTTTGGATGTTCATTCTTGTTGTGGGGCTCCTCATATGAAATTTATGTTCAATCTGGAGGTGGCCCAAATATCATAGGAAAGTAACGACCTTTTTTCGTACTTTTCTTACTCTGACACCGTTTTTTACTATTCTATTAGGTTTCGAACCGTCAATCTATTACTTTTGATCAACGATTTCTGGCAACACTGGCCGCCACGTAGTGAGTGCCGTTTGCCGTAGTTCTCCATGGAAATTTTGAAAGTTCATCAGAACTGTTTCTTATTTAGTCGTGTGTTTATTAAAATAAATATCTGAATTTTCATAATATGACGAGCGGTGTTCGGTTGTGATATGGATAACGAGGCAAAGCAATTTAACAGAAATATAAGATGTTTCTGTTTTCCTAAGGATAAAAACAAAAAATTAGAATGGATACGGATTTATTTATTTTATTAACATTTACTTCTAAAATATTTTCCACTGAAGCTGATAAAGGTATATGCCTTCAAAACATGTATGGAAATTAAAGTATTGTTTATTTAACTACTGAAGTAGACTACGAGTTTCTTACCTCTTCAGAATTTCACTCCACACAGATGGACTATTTAAAAAATAGTTTAATTTGTTTCTAAATAGGTCCTATTTTAGCTTTAATCTTTGTTGTATGTTCATGAAATAAATATACCTAAATAGCATGATATTATTCTTTCATTTCTCATACCATTAAATGCGTAATACTTTTAAAAGAGAGTTTAAACCGCTGACAGCAGTATAAATATCCACAAGAGATTTAAAAATCACTCACCCGTTGACGGCAAAAGCCACGCCTACATCGACGTGGAATCATACCTCTTAGGTCTTTATACCATGTGTAAAATCGGTCTTATCTGGCGAGTACAGTCATAGATATTTTAGGAGAATTTGGAAATATACATACAAGCGATTTTTGAAATAGGTATGTATTTCAATCCACGGATTGACTACCCAAGAGGGAAAACCTTTACTTGTTTGTTTATAAAATAAAGATATTCTTCATAAAAACTCCTGCTTGTGCTAAAACGATCCAAGAGCACGTTATTTTCTCAAATTTATATACTGGGTGTTCGTAATTTAGAAAAATATGATAAAAGCTAAGAACGAAGTACCCTTATGTGTAAAGATACGATAAAAAGTTGTTGGGTTGAAAAGCTACACCTCCGAACAAAATTTTGACTCATTGCCTAAATGTACCGGGACTGGCATTTTTCACATTTTTTTTTTTAAGCGGTTAAGTCGAACCGTATATTACAAAGCTCGCAGAGTAATAGTTTTTAAAGACAAATGGGAGTTTAACTTATTTACATAAATATAAGTTCATTTAAAAGAAAATCATATTTTATAAGGGGTGGATCATTTTGCAGGTCCATGTACATTTAGGCAATGAGTCAAAATTTTGTATTGAAACGTAGCTTTTCAACCCCAACAACTTGTACTAATTACTTTTTTACTTTACACATAAAACGCTAGATTGTTCCCGGTTTTTTTTTTCATATTTTTCTAAATTCTGAACACCCGGCCTATATACATTATGCCTTTGGGTAGTTTGAGCACAAGCTGGAGTTTTTATGAAGAATAACTTTTTTTCATAAACCCACAAATAAAAAAGTTTTCCCTCTTCGGGAGCCTGTGGACACACTGTATGTTATATTTATAATTTTCAGGCTTTCGACCATGTCATACAAATTTACTTGTCATTTTGATTAATGGTTGTCTAGGTTAGTACTTTCACATTTCCAAGTTCAATAATGAAGATAAGAAAGAATTTGAAAGAAATGTTTTTACTTTGCAAGCTAAAAATATTATTAATTTTATTGAATTAGGCGATATAGTCTAGCATGCTTGGACATAAGCGTATACAGTGAGTCCCAGAAGAAATGTCTAAATTCATTTAAAATTCAGCGGTAAGTTTTTTCAAAAAACGCTCGTACCCGTCGATTTTGATTTTTTAATTTTATTTTGTTTGTGGTAATTTCATGTATACAGGGTAGCTCAAAAATAAGTTACGACCATCAACTTCATTTTTTCAAATGAAAACATATATTTTTTATTTCATTTTTGAATTTTGCATTGAATTCTAAGCATGCTTCATGTACCATGTCCTATACATAAACTCAACAGTTATTGTAAAAATTAGGATTGAACATATCTATAAGTAAGACCTGTTTATTAAAAAAAAACACAACAAAATCAAATTAAATGTTGAAAATGTGCGCCATTTACGGCTTGACAATATCCAAGACGATCAATAAACTCTCTTTGCTCGTTTCCAACCATTTCCGGAGTTATGACACGCACTTCTCTTCGGATCATTTATTTCAACTCCTGCATATTGTTTGGCCTGTTAACAAATACTTTTGATTTGAGGTAACCCCACAAAAAAAAGTCCAGCGGAGTTAGGTCTGGCGACCTAGCAGGCCATTCGATAGGTCCTCTCCTTTCAATCCACCGATTGGGAAAGGTTTCATCCAAAAATGTGCGCACAGTGGCCGCATAGTGCGGAGGAGCACCATCTTGTTGGAATATCAGTTCTTCGTCAGGGGAGTCTGGATCCAATGGATTCGGAAATAAAGCCACTAATGCTGGAATTAATTCTGCGACGAATTCTAAGACTGTTCAAAGAAAAATGGACCAATTACTCTTTCGCGTACGATTCCACACCAAACATTTATTTTCTTAGGGTACTGGCTGTGAACCTCTATCATCCAATGCGGATTTTCTGTTGCCCAATATCGACAATTTTGTCTGTTCACATTACCATTCAAATAGAACGTAGCTTCATCCGAAAAAATAATATTTTTTACTAAATTCTTATCTAGATTGCACATATTTTGCATGCGTCCGCAAAACTCACTTCGCCTATCGAAATCATCTTCAAATAACTCATGCACTGGAATAACTTTGTATGGGTGATATTTGTGCTTTTGAACTACTCGGTGAACAACAGATTTCGGCATGTGTAAATCGGCCCCAATGTGCGACAGGGGAGTACATGGATTTTCTTCCAAGGAAAGCAAAACGTCAAGTTGTTCATTTTCATCTCGAGTAGGACGACCAGATTTAGGCAAATCTCTAACATGACCGAATTCTCTAAACTTAGCCTCTATTCTACTCACCATCTTTTGACATATGGGAGGACGATCAGGATGGATTTCATTAAATAATTGGGCTGTTTCTATTTGAGTACGTGTTTTATCACCAAACCCAACCATGCATAGAATTTCAATTTCTTCCCGTTCCGTTAACTTCACCATTATTGTGAAAACCGCAACTTTGAAACGACGCTTGACAATAATTATACTTATTTGAAATAAAATTGTCATACAGTTTCTATGGAAATAAACGGTGACAGTGAGACAGTACACTCTTACTTATTATGGTGCCCAAAATGCCGTATTGCCTGAAGATTTGATAGATCGTTGGATTCCCTAAATGATATGTTCAATCCTAATTTTTTCAATAACTGTTGAGTTTATGTATAGGACATGGGACATGAAACATGCTTAGAATTCAATGCAAAATTCAAAAATGAAATAAAAAAATATATGTTTTCATTTGAAAAAATGAAGTTGATGGTCGTAACTTATTTTTGAGCTACCCTGTATACATGAAATTACCACAAAAAAATAAAATTTAAAAATCAAAATCGACGGGTACGAGCGTTTTTTGAAAAAACTTACCGCTGAATTTTAAATGAATTTAGACATTTCTTCTGGGACTCACTGTATATTTAAAGGCCGCATCGTAGTCTGCAATACATTTTCATTTTTGTTGCTTCAAGTTCTAAGTCGGCAGTTCTATCGCAGTTGCGGTTTCAACAACGATGGCTGCCAACCCAGCAAAAAAAGTACCTACCGTGAAACTATCAAAATACGGGAAGAAGTAAAACAGAGTTGAACGTGTAAATTTCCACTATATTATAAAAAGTAACATAACATGTTTTGCTATACTATAGCTTATTAGCTTATAGTGATATAATATATCACTTGCATCTGATAATAGAGTGGAAATTTACAAATTCAACTCTGTTTTACTTCTTCCCATGATATTATAGTTATGGATTCCCACCTAGTATCGGCTGAATCAATTAATCACACTAGACCAGGGGTCGGCAACCTACAGCTCGCGAGCTTTCGATGTCAAGTTGTGTCTCTTTCGATATCAAATTGCGGCCGTTAGTGGCTCTTTAAAAACTGAGAAATTGTGTAAATTATAACTTTTGGCTCTTCCGTCTCAAAAGGTTGCCAACCCCTGCACTAGACGCATTTTAAGGTTGATATTTAGTAACTTTTAGCTTGTAAAAATCAGTATGTTTTCCATCAGACTTACAGCAGAAACTTCAACAAAAATCGAGCAGGCCCGTTTTTTGGCAAATCATGCAAGTTGCAAGAATATGACGTCTATTTCCCGAACTTGGTGTATGCATGAATAGTTTTCGATTCTCAGAAATGCATGTAATTTTTTTTCATATGAAACACGTACTTAAGATCCTCATTATTTTGTCGCGCTATCTGGTACCCACAGCTTGAACTACCGTTCGTACGTTTTGTGCGTTATTGTTTAACAAACGCTTATATTTTGTTGGTGGTATCCGTAGCAGAAATGTTCTATGTAGTTATTTGCGAAAGAAAACAAACTTCTTAGAACATTTTATTATAAATATATTAAAAAATAAGTTAGATATTTGGGTTAACCAGATGAGGATTTTAAAGTGTTACAATGTAAAATCCGAAAAGCGGTCGTAAATATTTATTCAAATTTTAAGAAGCCAACGGGGATATTGGGTGACAAATTTTAAAACATTTTTGGCGTTTACTCCCCTCTCCACATTTTGCAATTCTTTTTGACATTGAGTTGCGCACGCGATTTAATATTTAAGGAGATACTAAATTATATGATTGTCATCACCCAGATAAAATCGGGATGATGGGGGGTAAACGACAAAAAATATTTCCAACCGTGAAACACTTTAAAATGATCACCCTGCAGATCAAAGCATTACAAGAGGTTATTAAAATTTATTTGGAAAACTTCTTAATCTTTATTATTTTACTATAGATTAGGACCCTAAACATCTCTCAAAAGGAATGATTAATTTCCTCTGTGAACACGTTTCTGTTATATATCATCTGCTGTTTTGCTTAATTACTAAATACAAAGAAATGTATTGACTGAAAGTGTGATTCATGTTGAACATTTTTTTAAATCGATATTTTCTATTATTCATGTAAGTACTTCCAAGAAAATATTTAAGTTAAACGTTATTATGAACCATTTTTGTTCTCGTACATCAGATATAAAATTTAATAAAAATTAATTCGCTGGCTTGTCTTCTTAAGTTTTGTAGTTGTAGTTTATAGTTAAGTGCATTTATAACTGACCGTTCAGTTTCAGTGAGACTTGGAAGAATCATTCTGGCCCTACAAAATTTTGATAGCTGATCCTCCATAGGCCAAAAATATTGCCAGTTAGGAGCACTTATCAGTGACCTCCATTACGGTGAAAAGGTGTGATATACTACAAGAAAACTATTAGATACAATTTGTTAAAATTTTAAATTTATTTTCGAAATATGGTACTACATAATTATCTTGAATTTCTCCGAAAAAAAATTTTAGTTTTTTCAAAGCGGTAAAAAACGTTTTAATTGAAAAAGCCATAGTTATACAGTCATTTTTGAAAGTATTTCCTCCACGATCTATAATCTCAATTAATTTCATAGCCTAGTTTTAATGCAAATAAATGTCACACCGAGTTTTTCAGAAAAATTACCTAAAATCGCAACTATCTAAAGTGATTTGGCAACGCTTCCGTTGATCAAAGGTAGAAGAATAAGAAAAACGTCTCCCACACTCCCTCGATACAGGCCGGTCAGCTTCGTGTCTTGGAAGGGCGATGTTGTCTGACTGTTCAATAACACTGATTTACGCGGTTCACTGATAAATATTCTTAAGGTTAGTAATTTTAAAGCTAAGTTGACAAATCGGTGGGGTCATCTTACATAAACGTTTCATTTTTAGTTGTTCTTCTTAATGTGGATGAGCGAACTTCTAATACCACTGGTCTTTCTTTAGTGCTTGGCATAAACGAATGAGCTCTTCTAACCCTGTCACCTAAATACAAAATTCTAAAGTAATCGGGGTGTGGTAAAATTATTAACTAATATACAGGGTGTTATGGAAATTACTTATTATATTTAAACCGGCAAATCCTGAGATGAAATTAAATTGAAGAAAAATAACCTTAAATGGCGCTTTGAATTATTGTACGAAATATACACATTTATATGAATTCTGAAAATTTACGTGGCCGCTACTGAGGACGTTCGCAATCAATAGTTTATTGAGGCGGTGTTGTCATATGTTGCAACACAGAATTGTAAACGCACGTGTTCAGTTTTTGACAACAAGACGTGTTTGACCTGCGTTATCACTTCTTTTTCTTTAAAAAAAAAATACGGCAATTTTAAGGTACATACTCTCTAACGATAGTCGCGCGCTGCAGATATCCCAGCAAGGGCGAAACATGCGGTGTGATCTGACAACACTGTTACTATACTTTAGTGACCCACATTGTTGCTAACTGAATCCAGATGGAACGGCGAGACAGTATATGGGTAAAAAGGGGTTTTACCTTAGTATTTGGATATTCGATTTAAATATAATAAGTCATTTCCATAATACCCTGTATAAGAAGATAAGACTATACAGGGTGTTTTTTAATTGAGTGTCGATACTTAAAGTTGTGAATCCTTGGGTGATTTTAAGAAGAAAAGTGAATATTAACATATGTCCTAAAGCTCTTCATTTTTGAGCTACAGAATGTTAAAATTAAAACAATTTTTTAAAATTTTTTTGGTTTTTATTTTTTTACGCGAAAACGGTGCATCGTATGAAAGTAAGTCTATGGGCCAAATTTGCTCAAAAATAAATGAGGATTTTCAAAATAAGTTTGGTTTTAAGAAAAATCAGTGCCGTACATTTTATTATAATTTTGATAAAAAAGTTATTGTTTAAATTTTAACATTCTGTAGTTCAAAAATGAAGACCTTTAGGATATATGTTAATATTAACTTTTCTTCTTAAAATCACCCAAGGATTCACAACTTTAAGTATCGGCACTCAATTAAAAAACACCCTGTATAGTTTGCAAAAACACAGCATAAAAGCAAGAAACCGTGGAGACAGTAATAGCAATGACAGTTTTCTATAAGCAAGTTGTTAAGCAAAATGATCTTTGTTACTTACTAAATGTTAGTAGAATTTGCCCTTATAATATATTTTCTTGTTTAAACCTGTCATAAAAAGAAAACTCTTATAGTAGAACAGCATAACATTGCCAAGGAATTTTTAAAATCCCTATTAAGTGAATAAAATAGCCATTTCCAACAATTTTTATAAAACACCATTTTTCATTCATGTTAAAAATAATAATAATGAGCTTCAATTTTTAATTGACCGGTTTTATGTAGAATTGACCAGGATAATGAGAAAAAATATCCACATGGAAAAATGTCAGTGGCGTACCACTTTTTTTGTAAGAGGACATGTTTGCTGGGACCGGGACGCCACTGGTGGATTGATAGAATATCTTTACTAACTGAAATGTGGGTTTATATCCTAATAACACATACCTACGTAAAATTGAAAATAATATCTAAACTTAAGAAGATACAAAAAAATAAAGATTTTAATAAAATTCCGTTGCGTTGCGGACATTTTTATTCAAATGACATAAGGAATCACAGTCTTTAATATTATCACATCATTAAATAACACGGTAAAGGATGGTTCATTTGCCTTCACATGCGAATAACAAATATTGGATTGATAATGACTGATTGACCAGTCAGAGCATTATTTGCATGCATCTCTATGAACTAAGCTCTATTTGGTTCTGGCCCTACGACTGTGAAGGTCTAATAAATGTCATTCAATCAGTGCGATTGCAAACTTTCTATCGCAAATTCTTATATTGTGACCGCAGTAGTGTGACCTGCCAATTGTTAGTTAACGGTTTACTCTTTGTGACTACCCTAAACCTATCAAAATAGTAAATTTACCTTCCCGCAACACAGGTGCATATTGATACAACTGGGCTTCTAAGAAATCCTTTTTGCCTCCGGAGGATACTATTTTTTCTCGTGCTTGTTTCAGCTCTGCATCTAGTGCCAATCTTTCAGTTTCCAATTGTGCTAATCTCTCTTCAGCATCTATTAAATAAAATAAACTAATTGAAAATACAAGAACTCAAGTTTATAATAATATAGCATGAAAAATAATGCATATAAAAAAAATTAGCAAACGATGAGTTTTTAAATTGTATTTCATCTGACGAAGTGATGTAAACACCGACCTATATCTATGGATAGCAAACTCTAAGTCTGTGTCCACAACGGCGCACCGCCCCTCGATCATAGCCTTGTACCATAGCACCGCACAGCCTCGCTTGAGCTTCGCACAATAGTCACTCGACATCGAGATATAAACATGGACTGTGCGTTGTTATCTTCTTCCGATGAAGAAGATATTGTTTTAGACTCTAATATAACAAAGTGGTACTTATATGCTTAAACAAAAATCTAGTTTTTATATGCATTCTCATATATTCACAAAAGCGTTGGGGATCTTTCCTTAGACCTTTATAAAGGAGATAAAATTCTCTATAGAATCTTCGCTTTGCGTTAATAGGATGCACTAGTAATCTTGAATTCTGTTTAAGCATATACCACTTGGTTATATTAGCGTCTAAAATAATATCTTCTTCATCGGAAGAATATGACAACGCACAGTCCATGTTTATATCTCGATGTTGAGAGACAAACTGATCGACAGGCAAGGCAATGAGCGAGGGTCGGTGCGCCGTTGTGGACACTACTGTGCGGTGCTATGGTACCAGGCTATGAGCGAGGGGCTGTGCGGTGCGCCGTTGTGGCCATACACTAAGAGCTATAGTGGCAAATTTATGGCCTCGCGCATGTAAACAAAGCTGATCGTCAGAATATATGGCATGCAAGGATCTTAAAACAAAGGGAGATTAGGGTTGCCAGTTGTCCTGGATTTCGCAGGATGTCCTGGATTTGATGCTGGAATATAAGCGTCCTGCGGAGACCTGTGGCAGGACGCCTAATATCCTGGATTTCATAAATACTCAAATTATAAATTGTTTTTAAGATATATCTCAGCGCCATTTTTTTTTTAGGAAATAATTTGTTTTCAAAGTTATTTATTTTTTCTCTAAAAACACCGTTTAAGTTTTATTCAGTCGTGAAAATTGTTACTAACTTGTCCATTGAAATAAACCTTGATAACTTATATGAAGAATTTTGTATAATGAAACCCACCTTTGAGAAAGCTTGCACTTTATCTGAAGGCTCTATTCACAAATGGAATAACATTTTCATAGCTAATCCCGAAATGAATAATTTTTTGAAAATAATACAATTTGTTTTTTCAATATATGGTTCTGAAAGAGTTTTTTCTTTAATCGGGTTTGTTCGGGTTTGTTGTTTGTGCAATGCGGCCTGGAGCGACAGCCGCAATAAGCTCCTTAGTTGACCATATTAAAGCCGAGCTTCAGATTAAAACAAATTTTGGTTTAACTTGCAAAGAATGATATAATATGGCAGTTAAAAATAATAAGTCGTCAATGATAAGAAATATTCTTTTTCAACTAAATAATTCATTTTCTTAAAGCATAAAGCTATTTTAAAGAACAATTACACTTTTGTCAGAAAAGAACTTTTTTGATTATTTTTATATAAAATAAATTGTGGTTTTAGTTAAGTTAAAAATTTCCTTCCTTTTTTAATATGTCCTTCCATTTTCAAACTTGTGTCCTGCGATTTCAAAATTTAAACCTGGCAACCCTAAGGGAGATGCCGCTTTGGTTCACAGTTTTTGAGGAATAAACAATTCACATTCTTAGCGATGTTGTAAACAACTTTCCAGAAAAATAATCGGGGCAGTCTGAATATTAGTATAATTTTTCATTGTCGTTTTGTGATAATTGGACAAAGACATTAAGTCGACTTCGTGTTCGTTACGTACTTTTTATAAAGCCTTTATTGGGACGTCCGTATTTCATACCTGCTTGTACGTCGAACGTAAGAATTGGTTGGTGGTTACTTTTGGAAAAATGTTTGTGGTTTTCGTGTGTTAAATTTAAGTATTGTTTATGGAGAAAAGTAATTCTTCTTAACTCAACATGGTACGGCTGTGCCAAATCTGCCGTAAACTGGATAATTTAAATCTAAATTTATCGTGTCACGTCCGTCGATTGTTTGTTGCGTCACGTACACATGTGTCAACTCAATGATGGCATGTAATCTAAAAAAATTAATCTTCGATGACGCCACACTTCGTTAGGATATCCTGTATATTCGTGCATGTTTTTACATTAGATTTTCTATTCGGCAAACGTTCAATTTTAAAATGATTGGATGAAATTTATAGAAATGGCCAAAAATAGTTTCTTTTCCTAAACCTACAGAAAAATATATTAGATTTTTTAAACAATCTTCTGTAAATTCTACTGAAACCGAATGTTCGCTGTAGCTGTATAGAAATTTCATCACGTTGGTGAATACAGGGTGTTATGGAAATGACTTATTATATTTAAACCGACAAATCCTGAGATGAAAATAAATTGAAGAAAAATAACCATAAATGTATAATTATTAAATTATTAAGCAAAATATACACTTTATATGAAATCTCAAAATTTACGTGGCCGCTCCTGAGGTCCTTCGCAATCAATAATTTATTGAGGCAGTCTCGAGGTTCAAAAGAGGTTAGCGGTTATAGGTGGTGTTGTCATATTGCAACACAACACACGTATTCAGTTTTTGACAACAAGACGTCTTTGACACGCGACATCACTTCTATTTCAAACTTTTTAGAAAAAAAAACTACAATTTTAAGGTACATGCTCTCTTACCCTCGATCTTATTTTAAAATATCCGTTTTATAATTAAATTCCATAAAAAAATAAAACACAAAAAGTATGTTTTTCAACAGAACCAACAGTAGATAATATCACACAAATTTGAAATCACATCACAACATTTATTATTATGAATTATTTCACAACAGAAAAAAAATCGGGTAATCCTACAACTAACAAAACGTTTAAAATTCGTATACGACAAGCACGTGGAACCCTCGACAGCGTCATTCCACCCCCGCGTCTCGAAACATACTGAAGCAACGAAAGTGGCGCGCGGCCGGTATCCAAGTAAGGGCGAGACACGTGGTGTGATCTGACAACACTGTTAGTATGCTCTAGTGACCCACATTGTTGCTAAGTGAATCTCAAAGCAGCGACAGTATGTAGGTAAAAAGGGTTTTTACCTTAGTATTTAGATATTCGATTAGAAAAAAAAGGATGTAGACTTTCTCCAGGACACCCAAGGATTCACCCATTTAAATATAATAAGTCATTTCCATAACACCCTGTATTTTTAATAAATGAAATGTATGAAACATCGATTTGAAACAAACTCGACCAGTATTTCTATCTGCTTAGTACACGTCGATGTGACGCCTGTTATTACGAAAATAAATACAACAAAAAGAGATGGGAATTCTATCTGTAGAATCCCCATCTCTTTTTATATCCTGTCTGTTTCATTGTTTTCATTGTAACAGCTGATCGATTTGATATGTCTTGATTAGGAAAAACAAACAATCGACGGACGGAACTCAAAAGTCTATACTTTGATCCAGTTTACGGCATACTTGGCACAGAGAATTACTATTTTTTCCACAAACAATACTTAAATTTAACACACAAACAATGAAAAACAACAAAAAATTTTATTTAACAATAACGACAAATATGACAGTTGTTAATCTGGTAGCATCAAACGTGAAAACATATATGTAAGACGGCCGTTCCAATAAGGGTTTTATAAAAAGTACATTCCGAACGCTCGAAGACGACGTAATGTTTTGTCTAATTAACAGAGAACTACGGAGAAAAATTATACCAATTTTGAGAGTTCCTCGCTTGTCTTAATAGAACGTTGTTTACAACCTACCTAAGAATGTGAATTGTTTATTCCTTAAATAGTGGGAATCAAAGCCCTATCCTCCTTGATTTAAGATTCTTGATATAAAACGAGTTTAAAGCGATTAATTCCTTAAATAATGAAATATTTGTTAGGAGGAGGGGTGAAAGTAATAGAGGAAAATTATATTCAAAATATTATTATGTCGTTAACTACAATTAAAATTTGTATTTTATACTCGTAATACTTTGCGTTACGAATAAGCCTTACTTACCCTTTAATTGTTCTTCTTTTTCTTTTTGGCGATCCTCGTACTCTTTTCGTTTTCCTCTTTCCTCCTCCAATAATAACCTTTGTTCTTCTTGCAACATCTCCAGCTCCTCCCTTTTCTCCCATTCTTCTGCCAACACTCTAGCCTGAAGAGCCCTCACTATTTCTTCGTCCCTGTAAGGAATACATTTCAATAGGTATTTTATGATGTTGAAAATTGTCTTTGATCGCCTCTTATGCCACATCGTCATCGTAAAAATACTGCATAGAACCGTTTATTTCCGAGTGAATATTTATTACCCACTTTATTACATAGTACAAGGGATGCTAGATAAGTTTTCTTTTTAAGTCATACAACAAAAAGCTGAAAACTTTTATTACAGCCTGTCAAAATTTTTTAAATCTTCCAGTTGATATACAGGGTGTTACAAATGCGGCCTTCACCATTGGGATTTCGGACACGGTAAGAGATCGGAAGTTTCGGTTTTATTTTTTCCTGACTTTGTTCGAAGAGAAGAATTTGACTTATTTCTACTTCTTATTCTACACAAGATGGCATCATCAGATCTTTCATGAAACGTTTCGTCTTTAGGTCACAATCATCAACTTATTTTTTTTAAATACGGGCCTGGATTTTTATATTTAAGTTATGAAAGAGGACCGAAATTATTCAGTGGTTTTTCGACGTTTTGTTCCTTAAATTGGCCATCTTCATTAAAATACCCCTAGTACGTTCCTGTAATTTACTTGCATCTACATTTTATGTACTACCCTGTACAATTAGACATATCAGGACGTAAACTACTCTGCCCTAAACTCATCAGGACGTGGCTTTTTGAATATTCAATAATTAATTGGAGTAGTGTATATTATTACATATTAATTAAAAATAAGATTTGCATTCAAGAAGCACATCTTCAGAGGGTTTAAACAGACTAATATTATAAAACCATACCTATTGTAACTATTTGTTAGTGAAGAGTGAAAGTTTGTATATATACCTTTTGGCCTGTGTTTCTTCTTCCAGTAGTTTTTCTAATCTAACTTTTATTTCAGCCAGTTCTAACAATTTCTTCGATTCTTCCTTTACTACGGCTTCCAATTCCTTTGCTTGTCCTTCGGCCGCCTGCCTAGCGTTTCTTTCCAGTTGAAGCTGAGCTCTAAAATTAGCAAGAGTATACACATATTAGAGTCAGAAAATGTGCATTGGAAAATCTTGATCGTTTACAACTTTTATATGACAACTAAAATAAAACCCACCAAACTCGAAGATGTTCACTTGTCGGCGTCAATTAGTAAAACCCGTCATTCCCTGAAATGCCTAGTCATTTCACGTATTGCCGGCAAATTGTGTAACTCTACGTTTACCTAAGAGTATCACGCAGTCCCTGTAATGACGGAATTATTTCAGTCAAACGCTGTACTTAACTAAATGATTTAAGTTACCCTGTTTGCCGGTTTTAGTCGAACGCTGTAATTGTTGTTAACATCTGTGTAGTGATTTTTTTTGAAAATGAAAGGTTGAAGCATTCAGAATTGTTTTATAAGAAGTTAGATGACTATTACTCCAATCAAAGTAAGAAAAAACCTTGGAATATTACCGAATTGACGGAGGTAAAAAATTTCTTTTCAATTTTAAGGAAATTCCTGATAATAATCAGTTATTTACAAACCTTTTAATGTAAAATACCTTTTTTTCATGCACTAGTGGCAACACATTACAATGATTGACTAAACCCGGCAAACAGGGTAACTTAAATCATTTAGTTAAGTACAGCGTTTGACTGAAAGAATTCCGTCATTACAGGGAATGCTTGATACTCTTAGGCAAACAGTGTACCAAACGTAGAGTTGCACTATTTGCCGGCAATACGGGCACTTCAGGGAATGACGGATTTCACTAATTGACGCCGACATATACAGGGCCCCCGTCAGGGCTACTGGCGCCTGTGTGCAAAAAAAGGATTTTGGCGCCCCTTAAGGCATTTTGGATCATGTTTTTTTATTTATTTTTTTGAAGGTAGGTAGGTAGGTAGGGTTTGTTCGGGTTTATTAGGATTACTTGTTGCACGGTCCAGTGAACTAACCAGTTTAAATACGCCTCTGGCGATGCATCGCCACTATCCGGTTCCCATTAAGCGGGACAGTTCCTCCTTCAGGAAAATTGTCCACCGTTTGAATATTTCAACCAAAATTTCCCGGTACGTAATGTTTACTAATATCGATATGCCTGTTTTTTAAATTCTAACCACTTTTCCTAGGACTAATGCAATTACAGGAAGAATTTTTAAAGATATCAATGAAATTTGTAAGTTTCCTCTCTGGTAGGGTAAAATTAAAATACATTACTCACTTGGCCCTAATCATTTCTTGTATACGTCCTTGTCTTTGGAACCGTCGCTTTGCGGCCTGCAATCTTTGATAACTTTGCTGATTGCCGGAATGCTCAGCGGCCAACTTAAGAGCTGATAGCCATTGCAATCTTGCCATGTGATCGGAAGCACCTAAAATAAAATTGTTCTATAAGTGGTTAATCAGGAAACCTCACCGTACACCACGTTATATAAGTAAGTATAGATCGTCGTATTATACTGCCCAATCACAGCATACCTAACTCGAAATTTCTCTCGGAAGTGTGTAATGTAATTTTATAACCGGCGGCAGGTTCCACCCTACTTCCCGCTTCGATAGGCAAAGTCCCGCATTTGTCCTTCTCTGACCTAGTTTTGAAATAGGTCAGTTCGGCGGGTCGCAGTACGAACCAGTATTCCTTCATTGTGGGAAAGATATATCCTCGTCTCGTCAAGTATCTGCAATAAAAAAAAACGTCACACCACAAAGTGATTTATATTGCCTGTTCCTGACGGAAACTTTTGAAATTTGTTGATTTTTAAGCCAATGTGGAATAAAAACAAAAAAATTCATAAATATGGTCCGGAGGTAAGATTCTGATACCGGAGGTGCGATAAATTAATGAAACAGATGGCGGTGAGCTGTTCGCGCCCTAATAACACATGACGTTTAGAAAACGTACAATTCAGGTACGAATTAGGTCCGAATGTCCTGGACTCAGATATCATTTTCTAAAAACGTTTTTTTCGAATGTTAAAAAACGTTTTTAAAAAAACATAAGTACATACAATGTTTTTAATGGACCTAGTTTTGATTTGGGTACTTAATATTTTTGGACAATCCAAGCCCGAGATTATTTTTTAGTACTTTTATTGACGATTATTTTTTTTTATGGGCAAGCGGCAAATCAAAATTTCATGCCAAAATAAAAAAGGGCGGTTTTTCTTCATTTTTTTTTTAACCGCGTGAAATAAACAAAAATAAAAGATCAAGATCAAAACTTTATTTCTCGTATTTATGTTATCATTTTCGAAAAAACCACGGAAAATTATTTGGATTTGCGAATATATTTTTTTCCCTACAAAATAGTAAAGATGAATATTTACTTTGATCAGTTGTTCAAGAATCTTTATGCAACGTGAACGCACTCACTGCATAGTTAACTGTTTTATGCAGTGCATAATGAACGCGTCCCTAGTTGGACTATAGACATAACTTCAAAATTTGCAACACGTTGTGAACTTTGATTGTGAAGTATATTCAAAACGGATGTTACAATTTGAACGCTTTCTCAAGTGCTTATATAGTGTTTTCCTAGTGAAAATATTATATATTATATACCTACCATATTTAGTTTTATGTAGCAATAATTGTTTAGTTCCGTTGTATAAACCAAATTAAGTTCTCTACAGTTTCTGTTTTATTATATTTTCAAATTTAAATGTATAATTGTTTTTTTTATATTTACAGTTTATCTACAAAGGTATCACACTATCCGATGGTATTTGAGGATATTTTTCGTAGAGGAATACTAATAAAGTAAAATAGTATTCCTCGAAGGTATTTTTTATTTTCATCAGATTTATCCAGAAATAGGACATTCAAATGCTACCGAATTTGCGACACCTGATATCAATATAAAAAAAAGAATGAATATAGTTTAGTACCCAAATAAAACGTTGTGGGGATGTTTTTTGAAGGTCCAAAACATTTGTGGTACATTTAGAAAACATACCTCAATGTGGTTCTTAAAACGTCCCAAATAAACTTAATAGTACACAAATAAAACGTTTTTTGAAGATCCTAAACTTTCTTGGTACATTTAGAAAACATAATATCTCAATGTGGTTCTTAGAACATCCTGAATAAACTTTAAAAAATGTTTTTAAAACGTTCTAAATACATTAAAAAATGTTCTAAATACATTAAAAAATGTTCTAAAAACGTTCAAAAAAAACGTTTATAAAACGTTGTTTTTGGCGACACAAAACATTCGCAGAACGTCTAGAAAACGTTCGTGAACGTTCAGGACGTTCCTGGTACATACCCTAAGACCGAAATGAACGTTTTAAAAACATTTATAGTACGTACCTGTATTATTATCCCAGATGTTGACCAATAGACTATTACTAAGGACGCTTTGCAAAATTTATATAGGCGAGTTCTAGTGTTTATGTAATTGTATATTTATTCATTTTTTTAATGATCAAACACAAGCACTATAGGAAAATCCTTTAAGGCACTCTGAGAGTGGTGCGTGTGCGCATAAAGCGATTCACGTTGGTTTTGAATCGTTGGAGGTTATACTCCTTGGGAAACCCTACCTCGGGAAGGTCGTTTCATAAGGATGACGTTCTCCAGATGAACGTCTTTGTTAGCTCATGGTCTCCTATCAGACGAATGGCTCTCCTTTTGATGGAATCCAGTAGCCGAAGAGTATGCATGTTTGAGTCAGAGATCCAGACATGAGAGCAGTACTCTAGTGATGGTCAATCTGGGCTTTGTATAGTGTCAAAAGTTGTTGAGGTGTGTACAACTTTTTGGGTCCGGAAGAGTACTCCAAGTTTCTGCGAGCTACCTTGGCGATTGCCGCAATGTGGTTATGCCAAGACACATTTCCTCTCAGATTGACGTCCAGCAAATTCATAGATGAAGCCAGTGGAATTGCATGTCCTGCCATGACTGTATCCGGTTCTGTAATGTTAACCTTTTTAGAGAAAACAGCTTCCTGGGTTTTCTTAGCATAAACTTCAATTTGTTATGACGGTTACTGTCACCCCAAGCCAAAATTTCCTCCAGGTCTTTGTTGGGCCGTGATACTTCATGCTGTCTGCGAAGATGTGCGTCGGCAGCCGATGTTTGTGCATTCAAAGAGAAAGATGAGACAAGTGTCCTATCGTCAGCAAAGCTAAATATCGGATTTTTACCGCTCACCAGTTTTTACTTATAAAAATAAGGTTTATTATTTAATTTATTCGTTTGTAGTAAGGGAGGTACTTCCTCCTCTTCTCTCCAAGACGAGCCGCCACTGATATGAGATATGTTAAATAGTAGATACAGTCAATGTAAAAATTGAATAAATGTACATATACAGGGTGTTAGGGAAATGACGTATTATATTTAAATGGGTGACTCCTTGGGTGTCCTAGAGAAGCGCTACATATTTTATTTTTTTTAAATCGACCGTTTTAAAAGTGGGATAATAAACACTCTTACTCACAGGTCAGTCCACGCTACTGTACAACATTTCACCCAGAGCCAATGGCAATGTTGCCAAACTTAATGTAAAACTGAAATTCCATATAATATTATAAAAATAAATTATTTTCTACCTACTTGTATTTATCCTTATACCTAAAGAGCGAGAAAATCCAGGCACAAACACAATCAGTTTTTTTTCTTTTACATGGGAACACTCCTGGAACCACTTTATGTACACACAGTAATAGTGAAACAGAACCGATAGTTAGCTTTTTAAAATACAATAATACAGATTATACTACAGATTATTAGATTTTATTACACGCGAAAAATTTGAATATTCAAAGATTATTTATGTACGGGCAAGATACACGCGTAAACCGAAAAAAACAGAGCGGTACGCTGAGAATGTGTTGGTGATCGACGAGACACAACGTATCCGGCCGCTGGTTGGTCTTGAACTAACAGACGCACGCGTGCGGCGCTATATGAAACTACAGCCGATGTAAGGCGTCAAGAGGTCATTGGCATTTGACCTAGTGACATACGTGGCAATTACTATTCCATGTTTTTTTTTCGGGTTGTTTAAAACATAGTCCGTCGTAAATGTTCTTCAATTAATTATACAAAAAGGTATTACAGAATGGAAAAGTGTTTAAATTATTTTATTTTGTCTAAAGAGTTTAAGGTGTACATATGACAACACCGGCCAGAATTCCTTGATTGCTTACATGTATCGCAGTGCCACACAGGTGTTTTTCTGGTCTGACGTCAGGTCACTTTTACCGCTGAATGAAATGAAAGGGCGATTTATGGCTATTTTTCTTCAGTTTGTCTTTATCTCAGGAATTGCCGGTTTAAATATAATACGTCATTTCCATAACACCCTGTATGTAATAAATGTTATAAATAGTACTAATAGTCATACCTTACCCTTTTTTGATAACATCTTCTACAATTTTTTGATAAATATCTGTAATAGCTTCTCTTATTGCCACGTCGTCCTTAACTCCAGCAAGACACTTTGATTCGAGTACGGCAAGAAACGGAGTCAGTCGAAAATTTCCCATGGAAATACTTAAACTAGTAAAATCTTCCTCATCGAATGTGTAGCCCAAGGAACCAGCAAGAGTTTGAGCGATACCACACACCTAAAAAATCGACGAATATTATAAGTAAACATCAATCACACAAACCTTCTTTCGTATACATTGCGGTAACATTTATTTTCATTATATTTACTTCTGTGGGACAATACAGGGTGTTTTTGCTTTGAAAACTTCCCCACCTTTAAAATATCGCTCCCAGTAAATAATTAAAAATAGATACGTCAATTTTATTGTGAAGACATGAAGCTTTCATGCTTTAATCCATTGTAAAGGGTAGATGGTACTCTTAAAATCTTAAATGGGAAGGGAGTCAAGTGGCACATCACTTTAGAGGTATAGTTGTTGCAGAATTATACCGTTGATTCTTACTGCCATAAATAAACTACCTGATTAAGCCCTATTGTATACGCATGAACCTCTTCAAAGCTCAATAAATGGGATCAGGGCCGGCTTGAAAATGTATACCACACCACATGATTTATTTTTATAATTTAAAATAAACAGATAGGTATTTTTAGTTTTAGGTACCTATAATAAATGTAAAATAATGATAACAATTAATGATAATTGAAAATAATATAATTTAAAAGTATAACTATTAGGATAACAAGTACAATAAAAATTAATTAAATTCTAAGAAACTATTGATAATTTATTCAAAATTTAACTCTGTATCACTATCACTATCTTCATCTAAGCCTAAACTTATAATTAAGGGTTGAACATTTGTAATCATACAATTGTAAGAATTTTCCAAGTACTTAAGTACATGCTGTACACAGTTTTTTCAGCTGTCTGCAGAAATTTTTCTTACTTCGTTTTTAATTAATTCTACTACAGATGCATTTAATGTAGGAGAAATATTGTTTCTCCTAATATTGGATTTTAATTGGTGCCATATTAGCTCAATAGGATTGAATATATAATAGTACGGAGGAAGACGCAACACTGTATGTCCATTTTCTGCTGCGAGTTTGTCACACTCGTATTCCTTATTTATTTTAAAAGCTTTTAATACTTCTAGCAGTTCTCGTTTTTTGTAAGTTTCTTCAAAATATAAATCATTTTCAATCATAAAATTTTGAAATTCTGCTTTTGTATTATTACAATTGGGAATGATATTTGCTTGCCGACTATGATAAATAGCATTGTCCATTACAATGACGCTATTTGCAGGTATATTTTTAAGGAGTTTATGTTTAAACCAATCTTCAAAAAGTTGTGCGTCGGTATCTTGATGGTAATTTAAAGAAGAATTTGCTATGTTTTTAGCTGAATCTGCAAAATTACTAGCCGGAAAACCACTAAAGATTAAAATTATTAAAAATCACTTTGTATTTATATATGCATCAGGCATAGGTATAAATTGAATTTGTATACCTGGTCCGGCTCTGCTCGAAAAGGTTTCAAAATTTGGGATTTCCTTATTTATTTTATGGTCGAAGGATAATGAGGTTTTATTGCAGTCAAGAGATCAACGATATAATTCTGCAAAAACTATAGTTTAATTTTATTTGCAATAATATTATAATTTACTATTTTCTGAATAGTACTTTCTAAAGAAATTCTGTCGCAAAACTGAAAGCTGGAAGTAATCCACTAAATTAAATAAATTACAATTAATTAAATTAATCTACAATTAAGATGGAAAAAGATAATACGTGGATAGTTAATTTATATAAATACTATATGAGGCCATTATTTGCAAAACTCGCTAATCGACAAAATCTTAAAAAATTGTTTTGTTTGCAAAGTTTATTTCAATTTTAAAGAGGAATCGAATGATAAAATCAGAATTTCCCAAAACCCTCTCTTTAGCATGCAAATACGTCGAGAAAATTACAGTTATATGCAGAACTCGCTCTTTGTTTTGACGTTTCACTTGCAAAACTCGCTGCTTGCTCTGCCACCAATGAAATTTACCCGTTGATCCACGTGACGAACACGTTATTAATTTACTACTGTTTAAAAGTAACGGACCTTCAGTAGTTTGTATCCAAACGATTAAACAGGTGTTTTCTTGTCGCATTAGGAACAGCATTTTAGTTTTATGGAGTTAGTAGGGGAAAATGTTGTGCCTGTTAAACCTAGTCCACAGGGAAAAGGACGCAAAAAATTTCTTCAGCGAGAAATGCATAAAAGGAATATTGATAAAGTTGATAGGTAAGTACTTCATCTTAAACTTATGATTTTAGTCTTGTGTGAAAATCGTTTCATTTTTTATGCAGTTTGACTTTTTCATGCTGTTTGACTACTTTTCGCGTTTTTTTAACGTTGATTAGGGCTACAAATAAGTTTACTAATCCTGAGTTTTATTGTTACAGAAATACACCAAAAGCACTGCCGGCCTTTCCAACTTGTGGTCATAATGGACGACCGGGATTGCCGTATTATTGTACCACACTCACGATGAATCAAATTAAAGATTTTCATGCCTACCTTTATCAGTCAAAAGATAAAATGAAACAAGACCTTCTAATATTGGCTTGTTGTATTGGACAAAAGCCGAAAAGAGGGAAATCTAATCATGCTGCAGCGTCGATAAAATACCATGTACGTTTGAGTGAGGGTGAGTTGATTAGAGTATGTGCCAAAACGTTTCTAGGAATCACAAATTTAAGCAGAAACCGTATACAAAGAATTGTAAGAAATTTTGTTGTCACAGGGGAGCTACCCAGGGAACGTCGAGGTGGCAATAAAGTGGGTCCAAAAAATGACGAAAAAAGAAACTGCATCAAAAACTTTATAGAATCCATTACGTGTACCGAGTCTCATTACTGTAGAAGCAAGACAAGCGTGAGGGTCTACTTGCCATGTGACTTGAATTTTAAGAAACTTTTCGACCATTATCTTCAAAGAGTGCCTCAGCGTATGCATGTGAAGCTTAGTGATTTTCGAAAGTATGTGAATGCTAACTACAACATCGCTTTTGGAACTCCGATGACTGACTGTTGCTCCACTTGCTTGAGAACGAAGGAGCAGTTGAAAGTAGCAACTTCTTTAGATGTTCGGCAAAAGTTAGTCACTGAGCATCGTGTCCACATCGCAAAAGCAAAGGCTTTTTTCACACTCCTTACAAATCCAAAACCCAACACAACTTACTTTTCATTTGACTGCCAGAAAAACTTGGCACTGCCTAGACTGCCTGATCAAGCAGCATATTTCAGCCAGCAAATAAACTATAATAATTTTACAATTGTCGCTGGAACTTCTAAAGATAAACTAAGACCAAGAAATGTGTTTTCTTACTTGTGGACTGAAATTGACTCCCGAACAGATTCTAATACAATAGCATCAGCTTTGCAACATGCTCTAAAGAATTTTGATTTTGATCCCAGCAAAGAAACAGTACGTTTGTTCGCTGATGGTTGCGGCGGACAAAACAAAAATACGAATATGATGGCAATGTTAGCTTACTGGCTCCTAGAAGAATCGCCGAAACATATTAAACAAATTGAATTGATTTTTCCGATCGTCGGTCATTCCTTTATTCCGCCTGATCGCATCTTCGGCCTTATAGAAAAAGACATAAAAAAAGCCTGTTATCGTGGAAATTAGCGGCTACGATGATTTAATCAGAAAGCATTCTACTGTACTGAAAATCGGTATCGATTGGGATGTGTTTGATTGGAGAACACAAACAAAACGAATTATTAAGCTGCCTAGTTCATGGCACTTTGAATTTAATAAGGCAAAGCGGTTTATTTTTTACAAAAAAGACAAAAATGTTCTAGTTCAAGGTGAACCCAATTACTCCTGTGACGTTGGAAAAGCGTTTGTAAGAAAAATTTTTCTCTTTCTTCAATGGCTCCTGAAAAAATACCACTGGGAAAAGAATTAAAGGGTGATAAAGGCACTATTAATGGTCTCCTTTCCAAACATTACGGTGAAAATTGGAGAAGCCTCCCTGAACTTCATTTTTACAAAGAACACTTGAAGAAAAATTCGGCTTTACCAGAAGAAACCGATGGATTGGAAAATTGCCAAAATGCCGACAATGACTGCGTTTTCGTTTGAGCATAAGTCTTTTCAGTTTTATTTTCGTTTAAATATTTTCTTTGTAGTATTAAAAATGTGAAAGTTTGATTTTTGTGAATAAATCCCTTACGTTTGTTATTGAACTAAATATTTTTTTTTATTTTAGATATTTATTTGCAAAACTGGTTATTTGCAATAAACATTATTTTTTTTCTAAAAATCTGTAAATATGTTAGGCTAGAAACTTCTAATTTCCATTCCTAAAAACTCTATGCAACAATAATAAAATTCTTTACCTTGCGAGAAAAACACTACTCGGCCGTTAATCGTTTTTTTCGATTTCCCAAAAAAATGCTTTCGAGCAAATAGCAAGTTTTGCATATAATGGCCTCATATACAGGGTGTCTCGTAACCTCTCTGAAAAAAATGAAGGAGTTGAATCCTCATCTTATTTTAAGACGAAAATGTGGTATAAAAGTTTTTCACAAATCGCTTCGTTTTCGAAATACAGGGTGTTAAAGAAAATATTGTATTTTCATTTTATTAGTTAATGCCAATGATGTGATAATGCACATGATTTAAAAACTTTGAATAATGAACTCATATGAACAAAAGTAAAATAAATTGCTGCAAATGTCCTCCATGAGCCAGTAAACACCCATGGAACGAAGCAAAACCTACTCGTATAATTTGACGATAAAAATACGAAAATAACTTTAAAACTAAGGTACTCTTTTACCCAGATCCCCGCAAATGAATTAATTGTAAAATTTAAAAGTGACCCAAAGTAATGTGCTCTAATCCTTTATGTTTAACAAATATCATTAGCATATCCTTTGGCATTAATTACTAAAATGAAAAATACAATATTTTTTTAACACCCTGTATTTCGAAAATGAAGCGACATGTGAAAAACGTATATACTACATTTCAACATCTTAAAATAAGGATCTTAAAATGAGGACCTCCTTCATTTTATCAGAGAGGTTAGGAAACACTCTGTATACCGGGTGTAATCACTGGTGAATTACATAGCCCCACGGGCCTCACATATTTGTAACTTGCATTCTTTAATGAAAATGATTTATAAATATTATTTGAAATATTTATATTTAATAATTTAACGGGCGATGCATTGTTGAGTTGAACATAGGTTCCAATGTAATTTTTGAGGAGGCTGGATATTATTGGTTCCCCTGTACATTTTATAGAAAAATTCCATTATAACTTCTTGCAGTGGTCGACATGGTAATCCCATGTGCCGAGTTTCAATACATTAAGGTGAGCCAAGCTATTTTAATTAAATGTCAGACACTAACATTAATAATAATAATAATAATAATAATGTTTATTTAATTTCCAACGAGCTTTTACAATCCATTACTGGGAATATTAATCACATAGAACATAAATAATAATTGCAAAAAAATATTATAAATTGTTGTTTTTATTAATTAATTTGTATATTTTCGAGAAAAATTTTTTTTGCATTTTTTAAAATAATTTTAAGTTTAAAATACATTCCAATACTTTAGGTAACGTATTATAAATATTTATTCCATCAAATAAAATTAATTTCGTCGCTATAATACTTTTAATTTGATTTTTTTTCGGTAAATTTTAAACCCATAGTCATAACCGCAATTCATATCGACGGTGGAAAAAAAGTATAAACTCTCGCGGTAAACCGATAACTTTTATAGAAATTGTTGACAATTCGCCACGAGGGTCTTATATTCAATATATATATTTGTAGAACTAGGGAAAAAACTTTGCTTATGGTCAGCAAAATCTAAGTTAGTCATACCTGTTTTAAATTTCCCTGTTTCCGTCTTTATTAACTTCTTTCTAACTATAATATGGGGCCAATCTTTGCCAGTAAATTTTTGTAATATAATATACTTAATATATAAATTGGAAAGCCAAGTAGGAATGTTACAAAATGCCTGTCACAGGTATTCCGTAATAGGTATGAGCGCTTGGAACAGTGCATAATAGGTACACGATTTGAAATCTACCTGTTACGCTGTCTCAACCTAGTATTTAACGTTACGAATATTATTCTGGTATCTGATAAATGACAATAAAAACTATCAATACAATGTTGAATAAGTTTTATAAAACATAACGAAACTAAACAAAAAACTGAAAGTTAACACAAAAATACCACTACTTAATAAATTGAGCATTGCCATTAAAAATAACATTTGTTTACTATAATACGGAATACGCGTTTGACGCTACCAAACGTATATCTGTAATCGGACTCTGCTGCACCAATATAAAATTACCAATTTTAGTACTAGTAACAGGCATTTGGAATAGGTATGGCTCTGGAACCGGCAGCACATATCGGTTACCAAAAAATACTGGTTTTTAACATCCCTAAGCTTAGTACATTTATTTAGGTATGTAAAATCTCAGAAACAGGAAACATGTCAGCAAGTTGGCCTAGTTTAGGTCCTAGACTTCGCACGTTCTTTAAAATACAATTAACTATTATTTGTACTAGCCAATCGAATATGTACATACCTCGACAGGATGCAGGAGAGCCTGATAACCATGTTCGATATTTGGATCCGGTGTGAGTTCAGCCAAAACACAAAATATCCTAAATATCTGATACACTGCTTCGTCTGTAAATATTTTGTGATCTCGGTGAAGGTATCTTTTTCTACAAACTAACCAACAAATCTAAAAATACAAAGACAAGAATATTAAATGTTTTAACTAACAACGCATTTGCAGGACGATACTTCTGATGAAGAATATTTTTATATCCTAGTCCACCTGGCCTTTACATTAAAGCGACTGCTCTAACATCGAATTAACATACACACGGTCAGCTAGAAAAAATGATCACATTATTATTTTCTGAATAACTTTGTTGTTTAAAATCATTTTTAAACCAAATTTGCAGGAAATATTTACAAAAGTTTTCGTAAATTGAATTTAAAAGTAATAAGATTGAATTAGAATTACAGGAAAAATAAGTGCTTTCTTTTTTCAAATAATTACATCCCACTTGTGTATTATTTCAAGAAAACATTCTTAGAGATATTTTGATATTTCATCAGTATTTATGACCAAATGATTATAATGCAGCTAATAACTGAATATCACTGTTTTTAGTTAGTTGACTAATGAAACAGAATACACATTTGGATGAAAGAAATGTATTTTATCTTTAATCTGCCAAAAATATTTAAAAAAACATTGTTAGAAAAATATGTGAAAAAGCATCATTAACATCAAAAGCGTAGTTTAGTATAGGTACTCTACTCATTTTATCAATTCAAAAACAAAAACAAACATCAGCGCGTGATAGCCACGTGCTCGATACATAAACTTATTGCTGTTGGTCAATCGGCATTAAAACTTCCTATGCTCGCCGCGCTGCATGTCTACAGGGTCGTGGATATAGGCTATTATTTCGGGTCTATTCATGCGTGATTCGAGATTATACTGTTATATTGTTCCCAGTGCGACCCTGTGTGCTGAAGTGGGAGAATGAATAGACTATATCAATAATAAGAACTTATTTTTGCGAGTTGTTTAAAGTAACTTCTTATTTGAACCTGCCCTGTATGATATTCTAATTCGATCTTATTACTTTAAATTGAGAAGTAATTAAATGGTTTGCCGTTATTAACAGTCGAGCTGCGAAATGATTACTTGGTCAGCAAGAGTTTACAATTGGTCAGTAGAAAAAAACATGTCTAGAATAAGGGCGGATCCGCGCTTGGGGCTAGAAGCAGTTTACTTCAGAGGTCCCAGGGCACTGTCAATTTATGTAACTTTCTTGTATTTTCTTTTGCCGAATACAGAAGGAAATCGGATACAAACGGTGTAGCGGGGGCGGGTTTTCATTTGTTTTCCCAGGGCACTGTCACGATTCAGAAATGTTTGCTGTCCATAAGTTGCTGACCAACTAGCCATTTTGGCTGACCGATTACATTTTTCTGTTCGCAAAAATAAGAATATTTTGCTAACCAGTCAAATGATACCCCTTTAAATTCATTTTAAACCATAAAATTATTCAGAAAATAATAATGTGGTCACTTTTTGGCCCACCGTGTACCGTTGCTTCATAACACTGTTTAACATGTCATTGTTTAAAAACTATCCCAAGAGAGTTATAAGGTGGGAATACTTTGTACTGAAAGACTAGTTGCAAAATAGTTATAGAATTAATTCAATCTTCCATAGAAATATTCTAGTTTGGTTGTGTTGAAGATGGTATTAACTGAGCCTGAGTCTCTTAAAGACTGTGGTAGTGGAAATGAATGTAAAATTGTCGTAACAATGTACTATTGTTACTAGTCATAGTTATTTTGATTTTATGCTATCATATCGGGGGTCAGGTTACTCTCTTGACAAGCCTTACTCGACAATTCTAGAGCAAATTGGCCCTCACATTCTCACAAGCAAGTAAACGTTATTTTTGAATAGGTGCGAACGAATCAAACTTACATCTGCTATCCGATTTTCGTACTCCCTGAGGTCCGCCAGTCGAAGTTTGGAGGGCAAGGACGAAAATACTTCATTTTGTAAATAATATTTATACTGGTCAAAACTGAGGGCTGGTGTGCTTCTGAAATGTTCCAAACCTTTCTCAACTCCATATAGATCCAATAGTGTTCCAATGTTAGCAGTAAGAACCTGAAAAAGGTTAAATATTATAAAGGTTCCTATTAGTTACAAGATGATCGTGGACCCCTCTTATACTGTGACTGCGCTTCTGCTAGCTATCTCGTAACCGGAGAATAGCTATTATGTATTTTTTATTTGACAGTTCGGGATTGTTCGTTTTTGCTTCAATTCATTAATTAGTTATACTTATGTATGGACATTTTCTATAGTATTTTTCTGTTGGGAAATATAACGTTTAACATTTATTTTTTAACATTTTTAACATTTTAACATTTTTAATATATAATATAATATAATATAATATAATATACCTAATGAATAGCAAAAACCAATAATAGACACCTAGGTACAAAATATCCGTAGGTGTCGAAATCTAAAATTAGACGTATGTATATTATTATTGTGTATTTTTATTTAAGTATATTATCTATATTATAATGCTATGTCACACACGTTATTGAAACATGCCCACAATCCTTATTGATTTAATGAATTACTGAAAAAGTATTGAAAACTTTTCTGTATTCCGGTAAACATACTGATTACACTTTTTACTAAAAGTTTTTATATTTTTAATTGGTTATATATTATCTGAGAGTAATTAAATGATTTTGGCGCTAAGTAATCCATAAATTTTTTATTGGCGATTGTTAAATTTTTTGGTAATTTAAATTTGTTATTAGATTTAGTCCTTGTTTCGGTAGAGTGATTTACATAGTTTAGCTTGGTCTTACACTGATAAACAAAATTATATATACAGCTAATATATATAGTTCTGATATTTACAGTATCCTCCGATAACAATAAATTTGTGGGAAATCTTTTATTTTATTAAAATATAATTTTAAGAATACATTTTTGTGTTATATTTTACTTATTAAGTACTGTGCCTAGGCACCATCCCAGAAAATTGTTCAGTATCGTATTAGCGACTCCACAAATGCTTTATAAACCATCACTAATGTGTTCTCATTTAGAAATTCCCTTAATATATAAAATTTGTGTATGAGTATACGTATTTTATTAGAAACATAGTCAATATGTGGACTCCACTACATAAATGGGTCAACCAGCACACCAAGATATTTTGTGTGGGTTACTTTAACAATTCTATCATTATCGATAGTAATATCTGTAAAATTGGGCTGACCAGCCCTTGTTAATGAAAAAGCTATGTAATTTGTTTTATTTAGATTAAGTGATAGTTTATAAGTTTCCAACCAACTCTTAACCAATTTAAAACCCTCTATTGCCTTATTTTTTAACTTCTTCCCAATCTTTACCAGTAAATATTATAGCCGTGTCGTCAGCATAAGATGTAACTGTACCTCCTATATTTTCTCTTAAAAGAGCATTAAGATCAAGAGGATCGGGCCCAAAACGGTTTCCTGAGGAACACCAATTCTGATTACCAGTCTCTCACTCAATGTATTATTGATTATAAAGATTATAATATTCATTATTGTCGTCTTTTTATTACTTCTTCATCATTATTACTAATAGAGATACATCAATTATAATTTCTAAAATTTGGAAACGGATCAAAATAAGATTATTTTCAAAAATGTTTACTGGAACATCCTGAAACGGTACATCATTTAGTTTATTGAAGTCAGATAAATCTAGTTTTCCTAAAATATGTGAAAAGGAATAAGGGATTTATTGGAAACTACTATAGATACTAAAAAAATAATAAATTATGGTATAATTGGAAAAAGAATTAAAACGACCTTTAAAATGAGCTTTCCCCCCCCCCTCCTACTTCTGGTTAAGGGTAACATCTACCCTTCAGAGGACTAAACCACGTAGGCTGCTGTGATTCATTTACAAACCGCACCCTATTTAAGCTTGACATTAATCGCAAGTCACGCAAAGCGGGGTGAATGCGCAAATGCGACGGGTCGAGGCATCTACTATCGAGCTCGGTGCAGTATGAATGATTAATATTTCCATTATTTGCATCGTGCGGAAGCGTAGTTCTGCTGCGCCTCGCTCTTCGCACGCTGGGTAACTTGTGATATGTAATAACTACCGATCTAATAGAGATGCCACTTTTTCGTAAAATGGGTTTTGCAGATAAGAGGATAAAGAACAAAACGATATTTTTTAAAATTAATTTAAGATGTTGGGCGAGCATGTTAGAACTATTTAAACAATTGATTTGTTATTATTTTGCAGTTGTTCACAATAACAATTTTTTTAATACACTTCAAAAGCTAACATGACTAAGTATTAAATGGAAAACACCGAAGATATTAAATTTCACGTATAAGAAGATTGGAGAATTTTATATATATTTTAGAAAATAATTTCTTTTCAGCAAAATCCTGAAACACATTTTTTTTAAATTAACACCCTGTATAAATTCACGTATTAAATATGCGTTATAGGCAACACCTCGTAAGCGAATCTGAATGATATTTTTAAGTTAACATACTTCTAACGTTACTCAAGACACACAAACACACTGTACATTGTAAAGCATGTCGATGATTGTGAATTGATGCAACCAAAATCGGAAATCAGGTGTGAAACATAACAAAGTCACAGATGTTGTTTTAAAGATTTTTCCAAATATAGAGCGATATATCGTAAAAGTAAGAATGGACGCAAGCAGGTTCTACTTTAATATGTTTGTTTAAAAATGATCGAGTGTATGTCAAGGTTCCGCTAAGAAATTTGTACCAGTATGTAAAGTAACAGTGTGTTTAATAAATATAATTTTTGTACATACATTTTTTGCAATAATTCTTTAGAAAGAACGTCTATTTTAAGAAAATATTGTGCAATGCAATAAACAAATATCGGTTATCGTCGATAAAAGGTAAGGTGAGCTATTTTTTTTTGTGAAAATTTTTAAATATCATGATAGAACAAATGCAAAGTACAAATTATGGGACGATGTACTAGAAACGCTTTATATTACAATACAACAAAATAATTTTTTGATAAATTTATTTTTACATTTCGCTTATTCCATTAGAAAAAGAGCAAATCAATAATACACTCCATTAATTGGCACACTCGCGAGGGATGGATTAGATTTTGGCTGTTTTGTGAATTCGCGCATTGTCGTGAAGAGGGAGGACATTTTTGTGCGGCAAATCAGGATGTTTCTGGTCAATAATATTCGTATGTAACTTTGTTAACGCATTAAAACAAGTAACTGCTGTTATTGTAGTGGCCTTTGTCTTATACAGGGTGTCCCGGATAAGAAATGCAATCTTCAAGGATCAGTTAACGCTAGGACATACAGCAATCAAATTAGACAAAAATTGCGCATTAGTCAGTTCTGCAACGTCATGTTTTCTTTAAAAAATTCCTAATATTTCCTAAGATATTTGGGGAAAACCGATTTTATCATTTCGTTTTCTCATTGTATTTGAAGAGATATGTAAAAATAAATTTTGCATCTCATCCTCCAACGTTTTTTTTTAATAGTAGTAACATTTTAGTTTATAATTTAGGAATCCAACGATAGATCACACCTATGATTTATAATTATTCTTGTGAAAATGAATGGAAAAATAATTTACGTTATTATTATGATTATTGTAAATAATATCAAATTTTTATTTTAATGCGAACTAGAACAAAAATAGTAAATACAACAAGAGAAACACAAATATTTTCATTAAGGTGATTCTTTTATTAAAGATGAGTTGTTTTAGTCCGAAACGCCTAACAAATAAGACGGGTGATATATCGTTGGATATACAACATGTCCAAGATAAGGAGGGCCAGTACAGGGATCTCGGAAACCGTAAGAGATATGAAGTCGGTTAAGTGGAGGTAAAGTTGCGCATTTACGTGCCTAATAATATGCCGTTTAGAGAGTTTTAAAATTTCGAGTAGTTCCGGAGATATCCGGAAAACAAACCAAATTCTGAAAAATCGTTTCATTGTTGTCCTGGGTTTTTTTGAGATCGAATTCTAAAGTAAATTCCACTTTTGCATTGCTACTTTTTCCGCTCTATCTAACAGCGTTAATTGTTTTGTAATCCGACGAGTCGTCAACTTTCTTTTTTTAGATACGGTACTGTTTTTCTGATATTGGAATTTGATAGCTTTTTTCTTCCGAATGCAACGATGTATGAGACATTGTTGTTTAATGACGTTTCGAGGGTTTTTTGAACAACATCAGGAAATTTTGGGATACGGTCCTGTATTTCTCCTAATTTTATAAATAATATCTCATAAGTAAGCTCTAAATTTTTACTTATGTTGGACTAGTTCAATAAATAACAAATAATTTAATAATAAACCACAAATAAGTGAACAAAATACACAAACATTATTTCAAACTTCTGTTGACGCTTGAAACAAAAAAATTAAGATGGTGACGCGTGATTTGTTTGACTTGACATTCCCATTGTGATCGTTTGAGAGCGTTTTAAGAGGTTTTCTATTTTCCAGAAAATATGGAACATCAATTTACAAATGTTGAAAAGTTTGATGTTCTATCGCATGTGTTATTTTATCTCAAAAAAACTGTTATGTGGCAGTTAGAAGATGTTATTTGTGCTTAGAGAATAACGGAAATCATTTTGAACACCTGATTATGTAGTTCCTTACTTTTTCCGTTGTTCGTTTTATTACTGTTTTGAAATGATTTTTGTTCACTTGTTTGTGGTTTATTATTAAATTATTTGTTATTTATTGAACTAGTCCAACATAAGTAAAAATTTAGAGCTTACTTACGAGATATTATTTATAAAATTAGGAGAAAAACAGTCTCCCTCGTCTCCCAAAATTTCCTGATGTTGTTCAAAAAAACCTCGATACGTCATTAAACCACAATGTGTCATACATCGTTGCATTCGGGAGAAAAAGCTCTCAAATTCCAATATCAGGAAAACATGACCGTATTTAAAAAAAAGAAAGTTGATAATGGCCCTTCGAAGACGACTCGTCGGATTACAAAACAATTAAGGCTATTAGATAGAGCGAAAAAAGTGTCAATGCAAAAGTGCAATTTACTTTAGAATTCGATCTCAAAAAAACCCAAGAAAACAATAAAACGATTTTTCAGAATATCGGTTTTTTCAGGATATCTCCGGAACTACTCGGAATTGTAAAACTTTCTAAACGGCATATTATTAGGCACGTAAATGCGTAACTTTACCTCCATTTAACCGACTTCGTATCCCTTACGGTTTCCGAGATTCCTGTACTGGCCCTCCTTATCTTGGACGCGTTGTATTATTCTCTTAAAAAACTAAGATGATGATGATGATGATGATGGTCACAAAAAAACGAAACGAGGATTACAAATTTAATTCAACGTAGGATTAAAAATTTAATTCAATCATCTTATAGAGGTGAAGAAGTGAGACTCCAATCAGAATTTTGGTAGCTAATAGCTTTATTCAAGCTACTTTTAAAATAAACAGCTTGTAGCCTTAGTGTATTCATGAAGCTTTTAAGGGCCGATATCTGAATGTTATCTTAAGTTAGCCCTTAGCCACGATAGCCTTAACGTTACGATAAACCTTTAAAAACTACGTTTTAGATTAATTTAAGGGTCAATTGACGCGTTAAGTCTAAGATTACCACGTGCTTAAAGATCTATTCCTTTAGCTAAGAGTTAAAAGAACTTTAAAATCCCGTCAAACTTGTGTTAAGGATGACTTATGTCATTCTGTGTCTTAAGGTAACATTCAAATATCGGTACTACCTAGTTATTGGCTAAAAGCTACTTACGCTGTAAGTATGTGATGTGCAATGTTTAATTACGTTTTTTAAATAAAATGACTATCAATAATTAATTCGTTGATTATTTAAAGTAATGTTGTTACTCTGTTCTTTTACAGTTTTGATAGAATCCGTGGCGGTGTCAACTTCTTCATTTCTAGCTTGATTATTCACATTTTTTTTTATGATCAAACACAAGTACTCTAGGAAAAACCCTTTAGGGCACTCCGAGAGTGGTGCGTGTGCGCAAAAAGCGATCGACCTCGGGAAGGTCGTTCCATAAGGATGAAGTCCTCCAGATGAAAGAATTCTTAAATAATGAAGTTCGAGGAGTACTAAGCTTAATCACATATGGATGGGCGGCAGTGGTTCGTCGCATATTTCTGCTATTCGCCGCTCTGGGCGGAATTAAGAGGGCAAGGTCAGCCGAACACTTTCCATGAAAATATCTGTAAAAGAGAGTGAATTCCCCAATCTGTCTTCGATGTTCTAGGCTGTCGAGGTTCTTTGTCAGCTCATGGTCTCCGATCAGATGAATGGCCCTCCTTTCGATGGAATCCAGTAGCCGAAGAGTATGTTTGGGTGCAGAGCTCCAGACATGAGAGCAGTACTCTAGTGATGGTCGAATCTGGGCTTTGTATAGAATCAAAAGTTGTTGAGGTGTGTACAACTTTCTGGTTCGGAAGAGTACGCCAAGCTTCTGAGAAGCTATCTTGGCGATTGCCACAACGTGGTTATGCCAAGACATATTTCCTCCCAGATTGACGCCCGGCAAATTGATAAATGAAGCCGCAAGGATTGCGTGTCCGTCCATGACTATATCCGGTTCTGTAATGGTAACCATTTTAGAGAAAACTGCATGCACAAAATGCATGAGATATGTAATAATATGTATTAAAAATAAAACAACGTCATTTTAAAATTTCCTACACATAAATAATGGTCCTGTTTCTTCAAAATAAATAATATGGAGCGGAAAAAGTAGCTTTAAAAAGTAACTTGTAGTAAATAAACCAATTAGCGACTGGCCGAATGGCAGACCTGCCAAAGCCAAAAAAAAAAAAAAAAAAAAAAAAAAGTAACTTGTAGTTAGCTCCTAGTAGCTTAACTATTTTTAAATAAAAGTAGCTTAACGACTAAATAGGTTCTAGTTACTTGTAATTATAAATAAGTACTTTTCTCCAGTAGCTTCCACAGCTCTGCTACAGCCTTCATGGTATATATATTTCGGACTCAGGATATGAACAAGCCCAATAATTTGATTGTGGTGTACTTTTTATGTAGGGTATTGTAATAAACTGTGGTAAGTTAATAAAGAAAATAAAAAAAACATGCAGTTATATTCCTTTTATAAAATAATTCAGATACTGCAATCTCAATGTTATTTCCTTTTAAAAAGTCATACTAAACTGATACTGAGTAATAAAATTATTTCTTTTTAGATAAGAATTCGATATTACCACATTGATTAATATTAGCTAGACTTAGTAGATTTTTTTTTGTCGGTTTATGCAGAGCACTTTTAATTTACCTTAACTTTAAATTTAAAACATTTAAATATACAATAAATCCATAGCCTATGCACACTATAAAGAATTTAGTTGTTCCTATTGCACGAATATGTATATAGTTAATTTTTGTAATTTCAATATATACACTCATGTTTGAATGGAAATTTACCAGTAATTCGGCATAAATCCACCCTGTGACTGTGATATTGTCGAGAATAATATACCGGGTGATGCATCGTTGTGTTGAACATAGGGAATCCCATGTAATTTTTGAGATGGCTGGATATTGGCTCCTTTGTTGAAAAACTGCATTATAAACTTCTTCAAGATGCCGACATGGTAAACCCATGCCATGTGCCGAGTTTGAATACATTTTGGTGAGCCAATCCTAAGCTATTCAATTAAACGTGATGGCAAAACCACGAAACTCTCATAGTTCAGGTGATACAGCAAACAGCAAACTATTGCCGAAAATTGACGTAAAGCTGACTATAACGAATAATGGAAACTAACTGAGAATGTTTGTTAATTCTAGTTTTAACTAGTTAAATCTAGAATTGGCTAGAAAGGATAGTTAAAACTAGTTTTTCCTAGGAAAATCGGGTTTTAACTGAAATCGGGTTTTGCAGTAACATATACACGGAATAATACACGAATACTTAGACCACGAATTTATATGTTGTTTGTGGTTTTAGGTACGCCGCCTATGGCAGACGTCACAAAAATTTAATTATTTTTAAACTTACCTTTAATTTCGACTTATTAACAAACCCCGTTTTATCCTGATGTAATGCTTTAAACGCCATAAACACACAATTAGTAATATTTTCTAATAACGCCGACATATTATTATTTTTTTAAATTTTTGGAATTAACAACTACTAGCAAAAATAGTTCTTAACTGACATTACAATATTTACGGATTGGCACAACTCAATTTACAAACGTAGAAAACTAGTTTAATTTTAAGTGAATGCAGCTTATTTAAACAGTCCTCGTCATCATATCAACAAATAAATGCGATAAAATAACAGAGGCAAAGTTTGAATCATCGACTATCAGCCGCAGAACCCGCACGTCTGGTATTGTGGCACCGTCGAGGACATAGACGTAGGTGGGACAATCTAAAAGAGGGGCAGTTAATTAGTACTGGTCTTTACTATAAAATTAAAGCATATAAATTTATAAATATATTATTTAGGTCGTGGGTGGTTAGGCGACTGCGGATAATTAACCATGATAAATATATAAAAACAACCTCTTTGTATAATACATGAGCTTGAAGTGCGCGCTGTTCTTTATAAGTATTTGGAAACAGTGGCGGCAGTCCCGGATTTAGGGGGCAAGTCGGTCCCCATGCCCCGGGCGGCAAATTCAAGTGTGGCAGTTGTAGTAGCACCTCAGGGCGTCGCAGTGTCCAATTCATAATATCCCCCAAATTGATGTTTTGTTAAAAATCTTATACAGAGTGTTCCAGAATTAATAGTACACAGTAAAACTGCAGATTCTTTGGGTAAAAATATTGCGATATATCCAAACTTTACTGAGTTTAAAAGTTGGTAATTTTATTTTCTCATTTCCTAATTAACTTACTTTTTAACTAATATTTTAGCATTAAGTCTTTTGGTTTGTGGGTTTTTTGGACAATGGCGGTTCTTCCACAGGAGCACATGCGAGCGTGCACACCAAAACAAAACAAATAAAAAATATTAATTTATATTCATTGAATATTATTTATCGTATCCGTCCGACCCTCCCTAATATTTTATCGTACCGTCAAACTAAAAAGTCCGACCCTCCCTAATATTTTATCATCCCGTCAAACCAAACTGTATAGATCCGGCAACCGTGCCTCGGTCGAGGTAAATGCCGATTATGACGAGACTCGCTCGCACGTGCGATTAAGTAGTGCAGCTTCTCTATAGTAACAGGTGGCGGGTGGCAGCGGGAGATAGCGGTGCTATGGCGATTTAACATGGAAAAGGCGCACAGTTTTTGTGTGCACCGCGCTGTTGCCTGTTCGTGCATCTAGTTAGAAATTCGAGCGTGAAATGATTAGTTGACGGTGGACTATTTAAGAAATAACTTTAGCTCTTTGAGTTTGGAGCAAAAAATTGAAGTAAAGAATGCGGGAACACCTAAACCCGAAATTAATTTAACGCAGACCACAAAGGGTAAATATAGGGACTTTATTAGTTTAAAAATGAAATATATGAAAAAAAATTGATAGAGGGTATTCCAAACTTAATGAGGCTGTTATTGATCAATTTTCTACAATTAAGAACCGAAGAATGGACTTTACGTTTAAGCACTATTGTGTAGGGTCGATAAATGTTGTGTATTTCGATAAATGATACTCGATATGATTTTAAATCATTTTATTTAAGGATTTAAACTACAAAACATTGAAAATATGAAGAATGCCAACTTGTCAGTCTCGTGGCTCGATTCGCTCTCGTCATAAAACAGTTAACTATTGTTCTCGTCTTGGTTGCGCCTAATGATGTAGCCGTATATGGCGTAGTGGTATTAGACATCATTCGGTTTTCTTGATAACTCGTAGATGGCGGTAGTAGTATTGGACATCATTCGGTTTTCTTGATAGCGCGTAGATGGCTTTAGGAGTAGATATTAGTCTTAGAATATTAGTAGTGGGCTGTATAAATATTGTTACGAGGGTTTCATGCGACGACGTTAAGATCCGACAGCTATACACACTAAGAAAACCTTTCTTATTTTCCAAAAGTTTTATTTCCTTGTGTAAAATTAAAAAATATATGAAAATATGTTTTACCTAACGCATTTTCTTATTCTTTTTTTTCTTTCTACATTTAAAATGCCTAGAAAGTAATTGTTTGGTCGTTACACAAAAATAAAATTTTAAAAATAATTTCACCATACTTGTGAACCCCTCTATCATAGGTCACGAGCCGCCACTGTTTTTGGACCGAGAAATTTGAATCTGTAAATAATGTTAATGTAGATTGTATATAGGGCGGTCGCTGAAGCATTCTGGGTACATAGCAACAAGTGCAACTCTTTTGCGCTTTAGAGTATTTATGTTTTTATTAAAAATATTAATTTTCTCACCACATTTACCCAAAAATGGTGTGTGTATCTTGTCACTGTCGCTCCGAGCAATTATTTTCGATATTTTTGCATTTATAGTGCCCAGTGCGCTATTAAAAATATTGCAACAAATATTGACAAAAACAGATCTTTTCTTGATAGTTTATTTATGTAACAATAAAATTTTTATTTAACTTATAAGTTCATTAATGGTCTCTTAATTTCTTTGTAATCTGGACTTTTTAGAGTATTTTCAATATTAATAAATGACTAATACTTTAAAATATATAGGTTTAGTTAGAACTCTTGTTGTAATATGAATTATTTGTAGCTAAATATTACCTAAAATGTAATAATTATTAATATCAAACATAATAATGTGTTATGTATTTCAATATTTTAAAAAGCGCACTGGACAGTATAAATGTAAAAATCTCGAAAGTATGCTCGGAGCGACATTAACAAAGTAATCATACCATTTTTGGGTAAAAGTGATGAGAAAATTGATATTTTTAATACTACATAAAAAATAAAATAATTAACAAATTCAAATTTCTCGCCCCTAACAACCTCTAATCACAAAGAGGTAAGTTAATCAGGAAATTATAGAAAGTGTATTTTTATTGGAAATTAGAAAAGCACAACAACATGGGCCCATTCTCGAAGCTAGGGCGGACGCCAGTATAGCACCACTTTGTCAGAAATTCGATATATTTTTGACATAAAAGCGTTCTACAGATAATATGCAAACTCTTTAGACAAAGTAAAATAATTTAAACACTTTTCCATTCTGTAATACCTTTTTGTACAATTAATTGAAGAACATTTACGACGGACTATGTTTTAAACAACCCGAAAAAATATATGGAATAGTAATACCACGTACGTTACTAGGTCAAATGCCAATGACCTCTTGACGCCTTACATCGGCTGAGCGAAGTTGTTTCATATAGATCCGCACGCTTGCGTCTGTTAGTTGAAGACCAATCAGCGGCCGCATACGTTGTGTTTCGTCGATCACCAACACACTCTCAGCAATCCGCTCTGTTTTTCGGTTTACGCGTGTATCTTGCCCGTCCATAAGTAATCTTTGAATATTGTTTTTATTGGCGCGTTTCTTCTGGACGTCAAATTTCATCGCGTGTAATAAAATCTAATAATCTGTAGTATAATCTGTATTATTGTATTTTCAAAAGCTAACTATCGGTTCTGTTTCACTATTACTGTGTGTACATAAAGTGTTTCCAGGAATGTTCTCATGAAAAAGAAAAAAAACTGATTGTATTTGTTCCTGGATTTCCTCGCTCTAGGTATAAGGACAAATACAAGTAGGTAGAAAATAATTTATTTTTATAATTTTATGTGGAATTTCAGTTTTATATTAAGTTTGGCAATATTGCCATTGGCTCTGGGTGAAATGTTGTACAGTAGCGCGGACTGACCTGTGAGTAAGAGTGTTTATTATCCCACTTTTAAAACGGTCGATTTAAAAAAAATAAAATATGTAGCGCTTCTCTACACCCAAGGAGTCACCCATTTAAATATAATACGTCATTTCCATAACACCCTGTAGATTATTATGATATAAAACAACACGTTTTACCCCAAAAAGTTTTTCTTAAGCCAGTGGAGTAGGTACAGCTACGCCTCAATACAATTTTAATTAGGAAATATGTTAGGCCGCTAATATTTTCGAAACATTTTATTATTTTATTATTAATTATCATTAAATTTTAAACAAAAAAGGTCTCTTTCATCTTTTTCTTAAAACTTACCGTTTGGAAGAAAATAACATGAAAATAATAATTAATGTATCCCTTTTAATTGACTGTTTTAGCTATTACTATTAAGCAAGAATCGTTTAAATAAAATCAAGTTAGCATTGCTATCGGTTCTAAGGAAACGTTTGGATTCTTTTTTTATGAACTGGTTTCGAGATTTTTGGTAGAAACAAAAAAAACCTTAACACCCTGTATATATGTATAAAAAAAACGCATTTTGTGGCTTGCATACGTGTATGTGAACATTTAAAATTCGTCCAGGAATCACCCGCTATATTAAACAACACCTTGCCGACTGTAATGCGGCCTTTAGAGTCAGCAATTCTTCACTTGCGGCATCGTGCTGGCCATGTTCAGCATTTAAAATAAAATTAACTATTCGCCATCGCCACGCCACGCATCTTGTCCACAGCTTCTATCAACGAATACTTATAAACAGGAAGAAGACAAACAGCCGTGTTAACAAATCGAAGCAAGTATGAACAAACCCGGCATCCATTACGTCTGGCATCAGCTGACAAACGCACGTGCTTTTCAAATGTCACTTTTGTCCAAATTTTTATTACTGTCAACCAACAAAAAACATTCAAAACCCTTTTATTTGATTTACGAAGTGGTGAAAATCAATATTAGGATGCTGACATGTTTTAAGCTGTAAATATCTCTTTAAAATAATCCTTACACACTCTTATCTCATTTTTTGAACTCGTAACGTAACTATAAATGAAAAATTAAACTTCAGAAATAAGCTTGTAAGTAGTTTTATTAATAAATAGGAAGTAAATCATAATTTACATAAAATATTTTACCATCTTCAACTGGGCTCTAGGTCCTAGCAAATATTTGAAGCTTCAAGTCCAGCATATTTTGATTTAGGAAAAGAAATTATTATTGATGCTTACTCTCAGTAAAGATGACTAAATGAATATTTCAATTACAAATTACCCACTTGCACCCATAGGCGTAACTAGAGGGGGGGCCAGGTGGGCTATGCCCACCCCAGACTGCTCTGGTGCCCACCCCAGAATTTCCGAAGTTCGAAGCCATACATACGTCATAGTGACACTTGCCATTAAAATCCTACGCGACTAAGGGCCAGGCCCCCCCTACAAAATCATTCTAGTTACGCCAATGCTTGCACCAAAAAGGAAACGACGTTTTTCGTGAAAAGATTAGAAAATTAAAAATTATTTTAAAATTTAAAGATGCTGCTTCTTCTTCACCATTTTAAATCACATCAGATGTTGCTTGATTTTCATTCCCGCCAGACGAAGGAAGTTAGCTTGTTTAACAATTCGTGCTGTTCGCATTCTATGCCTGTCTCTGTCTGCAGCAACCTTCCCTAATTCAGTAAAGTGAGACAAATATGACCAGGAACAAGTCGCCTTCATAAATAATCACTTTTTGGCATTCCATATTAACTCTACGTAAGTCTGATATTGACGCTTGACGCTGAGTGAAACAGATAGATAAAAGTAGGTTACTTGTGAGCGTATCGAGCAGAGTAGGCTTAGCATCACTTCCAATGCCTTTTTACGTGTTTCGATCCCCCCCATATGCAGTCTCTATGAGTAATGACACACGGCTTCTATGCCGTGTGTCATTACTAAAAGTTTACATTTTGATTTGTAGAAATATTTTTCAAATCTGTAAAAAATATAATTTATGAACAGAAAATCAACTAAATTGGGCATGATTTATTATAATTTTTAAACCTTGGATCAGTTCAGTATAGGTCGCTTGGTATCTCTCAAATACTACATACTATACAGATGCACTCCACTCTTTTCGTCACACCGATTGCCAAAGAATACTTATAAACAGGCAGATCGCCACATTAAATAATTTTAAATCTAATAAGACCCAAATTGAATTATATCCATATAAATTTTGAACCAATAGAAAATTTAAACGAAGGCAATTATTGTTAAATAAATGAAATGAAGATACGGTTAAATTTTGGGAAACATAATTACCGTGAAAAATGCGACGAGCGATTTATAATTATAAAACATTTCAAATATGCCGCTTTGCGATTTACAGGGTTTACCTTTTTGGCCTTCCCTTCCCTTGTCTAAGTTTTTGGCGCTGTTTGACACATGGGCTTGTGTCTAGTCTAAGGGCCAATTTTATAAAGTGATCTTAAGTCTTGGATTTAAATTAATACTTAAACGGAAGAATAATCAGGGGATTAACTTACAGGTAAATTATGACAATTTTATAATAGAGGCTTATATTTTTCAGAGTAAGAGTAGGCTGCTTGGTTCGGCGAGATTGTATTCTGGTTCTTTTTGAATAAAAGGCTCTTTTCGCTGATACTATGGCCATAAAATAATAAAACTAAGTAAGAATACAAAATTTGAAAATTATATGCCTACATTATTATGCAATATTTTCAATTTCTTCAATAGGGAGGGTGGAATGAAAATAACGCAAATTATCAAAGTAGGCACTTTCAAATTTTGTATTCTTACTCAGTTTATCTTTCTGAACAACTTTTCTTAATAACATTTTGTTGTATCTCCTAGAAAAATAAGCAATAGCAAAAAAATAAGTTTTTCTAAATTTCCAAGGCATACTTACTTGATTGTTCGAAACTAAAATTATGACTCAAATTAGTTTCAATTCAAGCAGGGCTGAACCCCAGAAAATGAATTTTAAACTCAAACATTTTCAGTCTCATCTCGCACCTATTAATGCCTCGATCTGGGGACACACTGTATACTAATGTGCCGGTTTTTTCATCCTCGGAGCTCGGTTTTTTTATTGCTTGGTTAAACTTGATTTGTTACACATAAAGCATGTTATAAATGTTAAATTTAACCGAGGATGAAGAAACTGGCACTTATAACTAAATATATTATAATATATTATATAATATACCGTAAAACGAGGTGGCTTTAGGACAGCCAGGTGACTTTGTGACACCGTGTATTTGTCGCGAAAATTCAAAAATAGTTTTCATATGTGACACGCGAGCGCTACCGCCGCTGTTGTCATCCATTCCAAGGTTGTTAACTAGTATTCAGTAGTATGGTGGCTATCGTAGAAGACGTACGCGTGCCTCGTGAGCATTTTATATGAACAATAGGTTTTTTGTCAATTTTAGTTTGTTGTGATACTTTCTCCTGTACAGGATAAACGATAATAAACAGGCAAAATTTTATATTTACCCAGTGTGAACTAGTATATCAAGTAAGTATTTATGTTATTACATTCTTAAAATTGTGTTTACCAAACCAGTGGCGTCACATAAAGTAAAATGGCGACATTATGCGGGATGACTTTGTGACACCATATATTCAAAAATTCAGAAAACATGGGGTGAGTTTGTGACAGTCATTTTTTGTTTTAGTAATGCCACGAAAGTATATTAGGCAGCCTGGAACACGCGCATATAAAAATTACACGCTCGAGACGCTTCAGGAAGCACTTCGAAGTATAAGAGCTAAAACACTAAGTATACGAGATGCTTCGGACAGGTAAAAAAATGCGCCAATAAGCATAAAAGCTTAGCAGGCCTTATGTGGGTCGAGTAAGAGGTGAAGCTGATATTCAAAGGTATATCGATAATTGTCTGGGATTAATTTATTTTTTATATTCGCAGATCCATGCCTTGGGCGAAACTTTTTTGGAACAATTACAGAGAAAACGAGACGCAACAACTGGGTTACTTCAACGTCAAAAGCGCAAAAGAGTAAATGTAGCTCCCGGTAAAAGTATAACTGCAGCGGATCTTGTTGCTGACGACTTGACAACAGCTAAACCAAAATCAAAAAAAGCTAAAAAAGTGGCTTCAAACGATGAAGTTCAGAATATGCCATCGACGGTACTATCTGAAGAAGCCTCAACGTCAGCGCAATCTAATGAACCTTCGACATCAACACAATCAGAAAAGCTCTTAACGTCAATACCATCTATGGAATCCAACAAAAAGCTTCGATTAAGGCGCCGTCAAAGTGATTCGGAATCAAGTGAAGATTCTGATGTGATCTCATATAGGGAAAGTAGCTCGTCTCCCATGACTGAGTTTGATGGTATTGTGTCTGAAGATGAGGTACCGGAAAGTAGATCAGTGATTAATGATATAAAAACAAAGATTGGAAATTATGTTATTATACGTTATGAAGAACACTTCTTTCCTGGCGTCATCACTAGCCTTAAAGGAAATGATGTTTGTGTTAGTGCAATGGAAAAATGTGGTTTCAATTGGAAGTGGCCTGATCGAAAGGACGAACTGTTTTATGGGATTTCCGAAATAGTTCACAAAAAAATTAATAAACCAGTGCAAATATCGTCTCGTCGAGAAATCTTTCGCGTTCCAGAAATGGACATTTATTTTTAGTGTTTATTTCCATTTCTTTTACTGTTTTGTAACTTATTGACACGTTTCTCAGTTATGTAGGTATTATTTAGTTTGCTTTGAGCTTCAAATTTTCTTGTAAAGTTGAGATAAATAAAGCATTTTTGTTCGATTCGTGTTTCTATTGGGGTACACTTTGTGACAAACAATTTTTGTATACTTACAATGTAGGGGTCGAATTTGTGCCAAACCCAACATGAAGAATATAGTTTTAGAACATTATTTGTCATAAAGTCAGCCGGCCAAACTGCGAGTTTGTGAATGTAAGAAAAGTAATAGGTGTCACAAAGTCGACCCATCGAGTGGGGTCGAATTGTGACAAATGATTTTGTTAATAACTTTTTTCTGTTAATATTTTTCTTTATGAATATGAGATAGAATAGTAGCCAAAGGATGATATTTCATTTGTAATATTCGAAATATTTTACTTTCATAACACACATCTTTGTAATCGATAAAAACTGTGAAAAGTGTCATAAAGCCACCTCGTTTTACGGTACTCACCGGTTTGTCGGACGCTCTAAAACATGAATTAGGAGGCCTAACAATTGTTCCACAGAATTTTTTGAAATCCTAAACCTTTGTAAAAACTGAAAATCGATTAAGGTATTTATGTAGTTGGGGCGTATCCGAAATATTCTGTCCCGCCTAGGCTGCTCAATAATATTTACAAAATCATCTTCGTCATCCGTTAATAAATCATTAAAAAATTCAAAAATATCCATTTGATGGAGCCAGAAACAATAAAAAACAAAATCAAATATTAGGGTTATAATACTTGTCTTAAATCGTATTGTTGAGTTTAAGCGGTGCCCTTTCTACCGATTAACTTATTACCAGGACAGTTGCTCTTAAGTCGAGCCTCGCTCCTCGCTGTCAATCCTAGTTTATACAATCACCGTTTTCAATAATCTGAGATTTAAACCGTACAGTGCGATTTAAACCCACTTTATAAAATTGGCCCTAAGAGCTTGCGCCATGCTTTGGCGCCTATGTTTGGCGCCATGCCTTTCGGAAATCTGGCCACACTGTTCGCTACTCGCCAGCCGCCAGCCCACAGACTATATGATTGTAGTAGCGGTGTAAGAATTCGTATTAAAATAACCGTTGAATCCGAGTATTCAGATACTCGATGCCTCCGAATATCTAAATGGGATACGGATGCGATACCGAATCTGATTAATTACACCCAGTGGTGACCCGTGACCTATGATAGAGGGGGTTCACAAGTATGGTGAAATTATTTTTAAAATTTTATTTTTGTGTAACGCCCAAACAATTACTCTCTAGGCGTTTTAAATGTAGAAAGAAAAAAAGTAATAAGAAAATGCGTTAGGTAAAACATATTTTTATTAATTTTTTAATTTTACACAAGGAAATACAACTTTTCATTGATGTTTGGAATACCTTCTATAAATCTTTTCTCATATATTTAATTTTTAAACTTCCTAATTTCCCCCTAGATTTACCCCTTGTGGTCTGCGTTAAATTAATTTCGGGTTTAGGTCTTCCCGCATTCTTCACTTCAATTTTTTGCTCCAAACTCAAAGAGTTAAAGTTATTTTTTAAATAGTCACCGTCAAACTATTCATTTTAACTTAATAAATTTGTTGTTTTCGCTGTTTAAATGTGTTGTTGTTACACTAGTAGTGCTTTGACTTAATTTTTAATTTTTTTTTTCACTAAGCATTTTATTGAGGTTTATACAGATTAATTTAATGCGAGAAACACTTAGTGATAGTTAAAAAATGTTAAATTCTAAAAATAGGCACATACAGGTATTTGATACCTAGGTGCCATATATAACTGTTTTAAATTTTTATAAAACTACATGTTTATTTAATTTGTATTATATGTAAAGACTGAATAAATAAATTTGAAATTTGAAATATATAATATTAAAATATTAAAACATACAATCCCAAACATACACGCTCGAATTTCTAACTAGATGCACGAACAGACAACGGCGCGGCGCACACTAAGATTGTGCGCCTTTCCCATGTTAAATCGACATGGCTATCCCCCGCTGTGTCCCGCCACCTGTTACTACAGAGAAACTGCATTATGCCCCGCCTACTTAATCGCACATGCGAGCAAGTCTCGTCATAATCGTTATTAACCTCGACCTAGGCACGGTTGCCGGATCGAGAGCCTATAATATACAGTTTGGTTGACGGTACGATAAAATATTAGGGAGGGTCGGACTTTATACGATAAATAATATTCAATGAATATAAACTAATATTTTTTTATTCGTTTTGGGGGTGCACTTGCGCATGTGCTCCTGTGGAAGAATCGCCACTGATTACACCCGAGGCTTAATTAATTGGCATTCGAACTGATTACGTTAACAGTTATAAAATTAATAGTCGAGTTCTAAGAAAAAAAGGTCATTTTGTTGTTGATTCTGGTCCGTCACTAGACAAGGCATAAGGAAAAATTACAATACAATCGACACCTAAGAAAATCGAATTAGAATCAATACTGCCGTGTTCGCCAGGTAAGTCGCGCGCCGTATCGTTTCTTCGTTAATGATGCCTACATTGCCTGTTACCGGACGTGAATTCGAATTCGGATGATTAATCCAAGTATCTACTTCATCCGATTCCGTATGATCCGGATATCTAAATCATCCGAATATTTACAACACTAGAAAGCAGCGGCACTGCCATATTCAGAGAAATATTTAAATGGGGGGCAAAAAAAGACTGTGACTATGTAACAGATCGAGTGCATGTGACCATCATCGAGTGTTTATAATCAAGTAGTCGATACTCGAGCGGTTTCAATTATCAAGCGATCGCTCGAGCGATTAATCACTCGAAATTCCTGTTAATCAAGCGATTATGTCACCGATCGGTCCACCGGCAGCATAGCCGTTTGCAGTCAGTGTTCCCAGCAGCGTGTTTCTTTTCGTAATAAGTTGGATTGAAATTTCGTAATAGATTAAGGTTCTCCGTAATAAGTTTTTGTATTTTGTAATGTTAACGGAACAGTGTTTTATACATATAGTATACTTATAGATTAGGTAAACGATGTAGTATAGTACGGGGGCCTGCTGAATGAAAGTAACTCTCTCTCTAATCTTTTGTGTGTTTTTTAAATGTCCATTGTTAAATAAGTACATAATTACAAAACGTAATAGATTCATGAGCGGCATAATAAAACTTCGGTCTGAAGGGTTATACAAGGAAAATATACGAAAAGGAATACCCTGTCGCGGGGTCATTCAAGGAAAAGTTACGAAAAGTAATAATATAATAGTCAAACCGGTGTATATGATATTTTGTGTTAAATTTTTTGTGTTTTTTTTTTTTGGGGGGGGGGGGGGGTCATTACCACCATGACTCCCCTGGATCCGCGCTGACGCTGGCAACGCTGCTTACAGGTTATCACATTTCGGGCGGCGGCGAAGATCACTATAATGAGGCCCACTAACGGTCACACTTGCTCGCGAGCATGCATGAATAGCAAAACTTGCATGCCAATGTGAAATGCAATCTGCACTGACTATTCAGGTAGACTTTCTGACGATCAATGTAGTTCTTGGATTGGGAAATAATTCTTTGATAACGTCAAATATTGTTGCACGCACTATACCTTGGTAAAGTAGCAAAATAATGTTAAGGGGCACGAATTTTTTGCCACACGCTGTATTACGCATGCCAATTCAAGCAGCGACAGATCGTTTCACATCGCGCCAGAAGCATGAAGAGTCTTGGCCACACGTTGTCAAATTTGCATGCAGTCTCGAAGTGTTCAAGCATGCTTGCGAATAAATGTGACCGTCAGTGGTCCGCATTAGAAAGATCGGATATTGAGTGATAAGTGATGAGCGATTTTCGCTTGAATTTATAACTCGTTTAGTCTTTCCAACAATCGAGCGATGTCAGTTATTTCAATAATCGAGTACTCGAGCAGTTTTTCACTCGAGCGATCACACCACTAGTTTCGATGATGTTTTGACATTGACGTTGACATTTTCAACGAAATGTCTTGTGTCGTAAAAAAGATGCGTAATGGTTGTTGATGTATAAAAGTTTTTAATATTTATAACGTGTTTAAAATCTCTTTTAATGAGAAATGTGCTACTTATTTGAATAACTTTATTCATTGAGACTAAAACAACCTAAGAACAGATGAAGTTTTGGAGTCGAGTGCCTCTGGAAACTCGCATCAGTTTAAGGTAAGGTTAGGACATGTTTAGGTAAAATATTTTATGCATCGAGCGACAGACAGATATAAAAATTTGTAAAGATAAATGTGTTTTGATCTGATTCATTTGTATTTTAGGAGCTAGTCTAGCTAAGAGGCCGGATGTCCATCCTAGTATCTAGATAATAATGTGTCAAAAGGTTACATTGCTAATGCCTCATTGTCTTGGCAGAGTATAACCTTCCCCAAATGGCATGTCAAGATGTAGAGGAATCATAATAGACCCATTCTTGACTATAGTAGGATTCTGTATGGCTCTACCTGCAAAACCCACTTACAAAAAGTAGATTGAGTGCAATATAAAGCTCTTAGAGTTTGTTTCGGGTAATGAGATTGTCTTGTGCTTAAGTTCTAAATTTTTATTGAAACAGATTTTTTGAACATTCTTCTCAACATATGTAACAAGTATTGGAATCATAACAATGATCTTCCCTTATGTGAGGCATTTAGAACCTTTAATTATAGAATATCATACTGCACCTTTTTGCAGATGGCGATGGGGTAGCTATACCAGGTGGTGCTTCCGGTCATGACACATAGGATATTCCAGGTAAATTGTAAAATGATCAAATATTAGCTCTATTCAGTTTAACCCAAAAATCTACTGTAAACTTTTTAAAGACTGCAATAAGAAAAATGGCCTTATTCAATTTATAGTATATATCCCAGTAAGGTAAACAACAGTTATTGAGAGTATTAGAGCTGAAACGCAGAAAAAATATTATATTTTCTTTCTTATTCATTTTGAACAGACTTGGTAAATTCTGTGACGTACCACTATGTTTGTAGATTGATATATCCCGTAAAATAATCAAGTAAAGTAATTTTAGAATTTTTTAAATAATTATTAAAATACAAGATTATGCAAAACTGAATATTATTGACACCTAATTTTTAAATATCCCAGTTATCGTTAAGAGCAATAAATCACTAAAACATACTCAATATTTTTTTTCCTACTTTATAGGTATAAGAAGGTTAATACTTATTAAATTACAAATTCTTGCATTTGTATGTAATAGATAAACACTAGATATATAAATAATAAACTTGCTCGTCAATTCGGTTAATATATAATCCTTTATGATTCAAAAACATCTACTGGTGAACAAAATTCATATCTAATTCTTTCGCCAGAGGCTAGCATAGGAGGAGTAGGCAATAAACCTAAAATATTAATTTGTTTAACATATGATACATCCTTTTCGTTGCCAACAAAAATTTTCTTATCATTATTTACAGATTTCATAGACATAACCTGGATGTCGTTAGTGTCCATAATGTTTTGTATAATGCAAACATAACATATTGTTGTTTGCCTTTTTCCACCAATAAATTTTACAAGAGCATAGCTTCCAACATCATCACAGAACTCTTGATTCGGGTCTTCAAAAATATCAACCTCGTCTGAACTGTTCCCACTTGCATTCCACTCCTCGTGCTCTTCTTCCTCAGAACTTTCTGTAGTTCCTACATTTTTCTTTAGAAGCTTTTCTTGTCTTTTGTGCTTAAGCGTCGAACCCGAGGTTGAAACTGAACGTATTTCAGATTTTCTTAAAGTAGGAGTGTTATCCTTACGAGCAATTTTACTGAAGTGGACATTTGCGACATTAAATGGGCATAAACCAGACGCTTTGAATCCACTTGTGATGGTATCTGAGTTAATCTGATTCAGCACTTTGTGGAACACGTTTGCAAAATATTGCTTCTGTAAGCGATTACCAAAATTCTCAAGTCTCCAATTTTGCACTTCGGTTTTGTAAGCTAGCTTTAGCGGTCTAAATACAGCTACATCCATCAGTTGTAAGAGGTGTGTCGAATTAGGATATAACACTACCAGCTCGATGCCATTTTGGGCGCAAAAGTTCGATAGGTGGAGTGTCAACCCTGAAGGAGCTGCAGACACGACGAAACTAGCCTGATTTTTTTTATATACTATATCGTCACTTTAATTTTGACACATGTAGGGGAGACTGGGGGCTAATTGGACTGTTTTAGGGTCTAATTGGACATTTCATAATTTTTCTTTTATTTTTAATATTATATAAACATACTTTTACATTATGGTATATACCATCCACATAGAGCATTTTTAGGTACACAAGGGATTTTCAATTATTTTACAAACCATAAAATTTTAATATTATTTTTTTTTTGTAATTTTCTTGTGCATGTCCAATTAGTCCCCAGGGTCCAGGTCTAAATGGACATTCCACGGGACTAATGGGACAAAATGAAAAACAAATTATTTTAATCAATTTTATTTGTAATTTAACCAAAAATATTATTATTTTACATTATACATGCTCAAATCATCATTAAAGCTTACGACTGACACTGCTCGTTCAGTAATTATGTCATCTTGAACGGGTGTTAAAATTTTTTCAATGTCTTGAATATCAATCCATGACTCATCAACTTTTTCAGGATAATAAAACCTAAAGGAATCCACATTTCTTGCGTAAAAAAATGACTTTGGTCTCTGCGAAGTCGGTGATAATTTTATTTACCATGCCAACGTAGTAATGATGCAGGTCTTTTTGTTAGAAATTTCACTAAAACAAAATTATTTAGTTTTAAGTTCAATTTGGTCTCATTAAATTCATTTTCAGAAGATGAGTCATGTAAAGATATTTCTTCACTGGATCCTTCATCATTTTCACTTTGAGTTTTCTTTGATTTTCTTCTTATTTTAACATTTTCTTTTTCTTTGGGTTTTTTGGTAGAATTTTCAAGTTCACCCCAAACATTCTTTTTTACACTGCTCGACTTCTTTTTTCTTTCTACTGCCAAACGTTCAAGTTTCTCCTTTCCTGGGGTATCTGTGAGAATTCTAGTCTTGCCGGGCTTCCTACCACGATTAGACATCGTTCGAGGCGGAGCTTTTGGAAATTGCCTTATAACGCATGGACTTATCACTTCATTTCCTTCCTGAATAATTCCGCTAGTTGATGGAGTAGAAAATTCGGGTTCTGCCGATTTATTAAAAGATGAATTCGCACTACCAGCAGTGGCATCGCCTTCTATTTCTTGTATACGGTCAGTAACATATGAGGAAAGAAAGTCATCTTCATCAAAATTTTCCTGTTTCAGAAAATGCGGATAGTATGTTTTTTGGAGTAAATGAATCCACAAATGCTCGGTTGACAAGTTTAGCGACATAATACAACAACCGGTTTACCAGGATTAGAGAGCATCCAGTCATTTAAAGCCACACTGTAATGCTTCTTAAATGGTCCATACACTCCTACATCCAGGGGTAGCAGCTAGTGTGAACAGTGAGGCGGAAATGTTAGCATAACAACGCCGTTGTCTTTTGCGTATTGAATGGGTTCTATAGAAATGTGACTTTCATGATTGTCAAGTAATAACAACACGGGAGTTTCCTTAGTAGCCTGAGTAAATTGGACAATATGATGCATTACTTTCACAAAATTATCTGCAGTCATCCAGTCTGTCTTATAAGCTAATGCTAAACTACCAACAGGAGCACTTTCTGTCATATAGGGTTTTACATTGACATTCGGGAATACAAAAACTGGTGGAATAGTTCCTCCGTTTGCGCTTATAAAACAGCATACTGTAACCAAGCACCCCCTTTCAGCTGATGTTATCTGGCCAACCTGCTTGCTCCCTTTCTTGGCTATAGCATTTGGGGGCTTTTGTACAGTTGTACAGCCAGTTTCATCAAGATTAAATATCTTATTTGCTGAAAATTGGTATCTTTCCAAAACGGCGGCTAAATTTTCATAAAATTGACCTATATTTGTCTTATTAAAACTGGTCGCACATGAGAGGCTAGTTGCTTGAGGAGCCCTTATAGATAAACCAGGATGTCGTTCCATGAATCCATATAACCAATCTAAGCCAGCCTGTTGACTTATAGGCCATTTTTCAGGAAGGCTAGCTTTCTTTCTTCTACAGTTGTTAATCCATGGTCCATTTTAGATGCCATGATCAAATGTTCTTTTAATTCCCTTTCCTGTTCTATGGTAAAAACTTGGTTTGGGACTGTTCGAAGAGGAATATTTGATTTCATCTGCAGTTTGGGCATGCTTGTTCATTTGAACAAATCAAGATAATGTGGATTTTTTTACAAAATACGTTTCTGATACTTGGCGAATAGGAATATGATCAAAGGCAACAGCAGCAACAGCTGTCTTTAATATTTCCGCCGAAACCCTCTTTTTGTGGCGAGGCATCCTTAAAAGAAATTATATAATTAGTACCTGAATATTTAGGTTTTACTATTATAGCTTGTTTTTTTAACCATTTAGGCTGTCCGGGGTCTAATTGGACTGTCCAATTAGCCCCCGAGTATCATTTCCAATTAGTCCCTATCATCAACTAACTACAAAATTGGAAATTATTGGGTTTATCGATACCGGCGGTACAAAATCAATTTATTTTTATCAATCTACACTAAATGTGAAACAGAACTTACCTGTCAAATTTAAAAATATATTAGTCGTTACCAGACATACTAAAAAATTCAACTGTTTATTTTTTTTAGCGGACCTCCAGAACACGTTGGTATTTAAATTTCATCATGGCGGATTTACGTCACTACTGGTTTTTATTTAGTTACAAAACGAGAGGCGCCATCTATGTGCAAAATTGCAAAACCGTCAGACCGTTGCAAAGGATTCTACAGAACTTCTCCCATTAGACCCTTGTCCAAATAGCCCCCACTCTACCCTATCTTGTGCTCATTTCCAACTGTCTAACTTCAACTCCCCTATTAGGGGAGAGGTTCACCCCTAAAATTTTAAATAGAAATAGGGATCAAGTGATAGCTTATTTCAAAAGCCATTGAATTATCCTTTTAACGCAACTATTTTGATTTAGTACTTTTTAAGAAAGTGGTATTTATTATGCCTTTATTTTTTTGATATTTTTATAATATAATTTACAACCCTCGGTGACGATTTTTCTTTCATCTTTGATGAATTGAAACATACATCTGTATATTATACCTTTTTGATGAGCTGTTCGACTGTTATCACCAAAATAAACCAAAATAAATATTGTAAAAATCGTCCATTTTTCGCAAGAGTTAATCCATAATTAACTAAATTAATACAAAGTTTCTCTCTCAAATATACCTTTGGTTTTGTGGTAACATGTTTCAATATATGAGAGCATCATCATACCTTGCCAACATCAAAGATAATTATTAAAATTTAAAAACTTTAAAAAACAGAAACACATCCTAAACATTGTTTTAGTCGAGGTTGAAAATATAAGTAAAAATATTGGGAGGCTCTCTAAGAGCGGCCGCCGGCCGTATCTCAGAAACTGGTATCGCACAGCTTTGGTACTGTTTTTTTAAAAGAAATATGGCCAAGAGACCTGGAAATAATTCGTAACTTGCTTGATTGACCGCTAGTGGACTTAAAATTACAAATCATAAAAACCAATGTTTTCCTAAATTTCCCTAGTTAAGGTATATTAAAAATAATTCCATTTGAATCTTTAGAAAATTCTACATACTTTTAGTTCTGAATGTTTTTTTCTAGCTTACCAAATAAAGTGGTGGGGGAGGACAGCCATTTATTTTTCTAAATGTTTATAACTCCGGTTTGGATTAATAATATTAACCGAATTTAGTCTCATTGTAAAGAGTTTTTTTTGCTTTATTATTTGTATTATAAGTCACGGCGGCGTTTGAATTTTTACAGTGGAAGGTGAATTATAATAAAAATAATACTGCAAAATTACAATGTGACTAAATTCGATTAATTTTATTAAACCAAACAGGGGTTATCAACATTTAAAAAAATAAATGTTTGCCCTTATCACTTTATTTTGGTGAGCTAGAGAAAACCATAATGATCCGTTAAATACCAACAGTAATTATTATTCTAAAGATACAGCGTGTAAAAGAAATATACTTTATATAAATGAACAATGTTTGTAAATAAAAGTTTAAGTACGCTCGTTTTTTATTTTGCTTCCTCAGATGATTGGTGGTTTTGTAAGGTCTATATTATTTTCAACATTGAAATGGTGTGTGTGTATAATTTAGGATATAATTTGCTCTATATTTGTTTTTAGCAATAAAAGTCATAATATCATATATTATTGGCTTGACATTGACTAGCACATTTTAAAATAATGTATCTGAGTACAACTATTTCTCACCACATACGAAGTTTGTCCATTTAAAGAGTGACCTAAATAAACGAAGGCTGATGTTCCAGACTGGATCACAGCAGACCCTTTTGGAGGAATATTCTAGTAAGTGATATCGGCAATGTCTCGAACCGTCAGGGGGATCGAGTACCTTGATTGTTTTCGAGTTACATTTGTCTAGATGTCCACTAGAATATAAACGTTTGGTAAATAATCATCCTCAGAAGACTACTACAAGACATACTGATAAGATAAGAGCCGATTGTAGTACAAGTTCAAACGTCCACTACAAACTAGATTTTGGAAGAATTTAATGGTGAGATAATTTCTAAACTCCAATACAAAAGCAGGAATATATAGAAATAAGGATTAAACTCCCTAAGATGAAAGGAATATGTTAGGAGGATATGTTAATAAAGTTGTACCTACCAGCAACGCGAACAAATCTTCAGACTACTAACGGAATTCAAAAATGAAAAGGCAATTATAAAAATATGTCTAGTCTGACACTAACTTTAACACTAAGGTAATTGAAGAGCCAGGGGGAAGTCCGTTTTTTATAATACTGAGAAATTCTTAATTTTAAGTCTAAAACCACTGCACATTTAACTGAAAAGGTCTTTACAAAATAATGAACACCAATGACTAGTTCCATGCTATTTCCTACGAAAAGTAAAAATTTTGCGATACTGAAAAATGTTGTTTTCTCTATTATTTTTGAGAAAAACTCGGCTAGAGATGAAAAACCGTGAAAGAAAGACGAGAGTCCACGTTTGTTTGTATTTTCGACCATAACATGTCTATGTTTAGTACTTATCATACGCACATTGCGCTTATCTTTCCAGTTTACCACCAAAACTGGACCTTTGCGTTTGAAAGCAGCTTCTCCCTTTTTTAATTTTTTCTTCAAAAGTTCTTTAGGATTTCCCTTTCTATTTTCTCTTAGTGTACCTATAATGTAAGTATTTTTCTTTATCAAGTACTCAGCCAAAGCCACACTATTATAAAAATTGTCCATATAGAGCTCATGCCCTTTATCCAAATAGTCAGCCATAAGTTGGTTTACGACAGAGAAAGCATGACCTTTTGCATTTTCCCCGTTCAGAGTGCCTTTGCCAGTATAGATAATAAAGTTGAGAATATATCCATCAGAGGTCGTCAGTACATAAAACTTAATGCCATATTTATGTCGTTTATTGCTTATATATTGTTTAAATTTTAGCCTGCCTCTCCAATGTAACATCGATTCATCGATTGACAACTGTTTTTCTGGAGATAGTATGGTCTTTAGATTGTGTAAAACAATATCTATGATTGGTTTGATTTTATGCAATCGCTCGGACTTATCGACCGTTTCATGATCAACAAACCGCAAATTTTTCAGAATTGTGGTAAAACGATTGCGAGGCATTGTTTTACCAAAGATCGGATGAAAGTAGAGTGGATCCTTTGACCATTGGCGACTCAAAATTGGGAACCGTACTGTACCAGATAAACTACACAGGCACCACCTCACAGGGCTAGGAACTTTTCCAATTCGACAACAGTAATATCTAGGGGAGAGGCGGCGAAGATGGCGCACCTAAGCAAAATGTTATATTATATATAGAATATATTTATCAAGAAAAATTGTATTGCGCCAAGTTATAGCTTTATATGCATACTAACGATATGATCAAGCAAATCTAATGAAACTCTAGAAAATTTTTGTTTATTGCAGTTATTTCATGTATGTGTCTTTGCGCCATCTTTCCCGAACACGCGGGAAAGATGGCGCATACAGTAGTCAAAGATGACGCATGGTAAATTTGATGGAATAGTACGTTTTACTCTCTAAAAGAGTAAAATACTGTTATAGTATACGATTGACATTACCTATAAGATACAAACCTTTAACTACGCCATTAACAATATAGATATTTTCATACCAACAACAAAGAATATTTTAGTATGTTTTTAGAATTTATCTATTCATTGAAATAATTCTTCTAGTAAAGTAATATATTCCTTAGGATGAAAATAAACGCAAAAATGGAAACTAAAAAGTTTTATATAATAAACAAATAAAAAAATTAAACAAATTATTGAAAATACATTTAGTTTCTACAAAACTCACAAATATAGTTTTTTGGAGTTATTTCGCCACTGCAGTCTTTATGAGACCAATCACCACATGACACACATCGATACCATATTTCTCCAGATTTGCGGAGCTCTGCACAAATATTGCAATAGTTTTTAACATCATCATCATCATCAAGATCGTCTAGTTCATCATCATCGCATAGGTCCTTTCCATTCAAGCTTCATTCACTTTCACTGTCAGATTCAATAAATACTTGTTTTTTTACTTTTCTTTTGGCTTGTACGTTAACTTTTTGAATTTTCTTTGATTTTTTCAATTCTTTTTCTTCCAGTATTATTTTCAAAGGAGTAGGGTCAAGTGGTGTAAAAATGAGACATTTATTAAAACTTTTCATTTTTTAAAGTTTTTCTTTCTGTATTAAATTTTTTTAAAAATCCCTTAGTATAAAGATTTTGATGCTGAATTACATTAATACAAAATTTTTAACAAAAATATTAAGATCATTGAAAAAAAAATAAAAACCGTGTCTCATTTTTAACTGTCTTTGGGTCAAAAATGAGACAGGGGGTGGGTAAAAATGAGACAAGGGTTTATTTAAGAGCACGTACCATTTATCACCTATGGGGCAATACTGAGAAGGCCTAGTTCAAAAATGAAACAAAAAATTTTACATTTTTCTTCAATTTATTTTAAAATGAACAGTAAAAACACAAATTGAAGTTTAGAAAAAAAAAAGTGTATCATAAATACCCTTTCGTAACGGCACAACAAACAAATAAACTTTCCAAACAAAATTTACATTTGTATAACCTTTTAGTTTACATTAAAATTACTAAAGGCAATGGAAAAAACAAGTTGCTGTAAGACTCTGGTAGTACCTCCATGAAATGTGGGGGCAGGTAGTTTCATGACTACATCTTCAAAAGGTACCTCATATTTTTCAGGAATTAGAGGAAATATAAATTTTTCGCCCTTTCGACGCAAATATGACACAGAATACTCATTTGCTTCCACCGATTCCACTAGTGCAACATAATGCAATAGTTTTTTTTTTGTACAAAACTTGACCAAAATATAGTCTCCAATGTCGATTTTAGTTGGATTAAATTCTTTGAGTAATTGGTTTTCTTCATTTACAATGTCTTGTAATGAAATATTTTCAATATCACTTTCTTCTTGATAAACAATGCTTTCGTTGTCCGATGAGGAATCGGCCTCTACAGTAATTTTTTTCTTTGGTTCTTTCTTTTTTAGTTGCAAAGTTTCTCTCTCCTTTATGCTATTTAAATATTCAGAGCTAGTTAAAACAGCACAATTGGAATTAATTTTTCGCCTTCGTTTTATTTCAGGATTTGTTTTGTTAATTTTTTGCAGCAAAATATTTTCAAATGAGGTTGATGGTTGAGGCTCAAGATGATTTTTATTATTTTCGGACGTCGTACCTTTATTAGCATTATTTTCGTTTATAGCTACTTGCTCAATTTCGTCGCCACTTCCGCCTGCATTCGGTAATTCATTTTCCTCGTTTTCGTCCAATTTATAAATATCCAGTAGATAAGGGTTTTTAGCACCTTCATTGTATTTTTGCAGTTTGATTTCATTTAGACGCTCCACCGGATATTTTTTCCTGCAGCAAGGGAATATTCCAGTGCTTTCGAATGACTTTTTTATGACAGTGTCTGTAATTCCTTTATTCCATAACTCACAAATCATATCAGCAAATTCACTTTTTGTGAGCCTTCTTTGGTTTAATCTCTGCCATTCTGAAAGTTTCTGGTTCCATTTTAGCTTCAGTGGTCCAAAGCAACATTTGTCTAATGGTTGTAAAATATCTGTTGTATGAGGTGGCAATTTAAACAAGGTGATGTTGTTTTGTATGGCAAGATCAATGGTTCCCCTATCCAGGTGTGAGATATGACCATCCATTATAACTAAAAGCGGCCTTTCTAAAACCATTAAACAAAATTTGGAAAACCAACCATTGAATACAGCCGTTGTCATCCACCCCTTATCAGAGACAGCGTAACAGGTGCCTTCCAAGTCGTTCGATCCCTTCCATGTGCTCCACAGATTCTGCCCTTGATATATAATTAGCGGTGGTAATAATAGCCCACTGGCAGAAATACAAGCCATTGTGGTAATATTTTCTTTGCCAGATCCTTCAATGCTTCTATGAACCTTTTGGCCCACTGCCGCAACTCCCTTGATTCTACCTGGATCTAAATTGAAACCAGTTTCGTCCAAATTAAATATATGCGACGGTTTTCCTTCTAAACCAAGTTGTTGGATTATTTCACCTAGGCGATCATAGAACGAATAAATAATAAAAGGGTCACTGGTAGCTGTTCGCCTACATTTTTCTAACTGTTCCATTTTCTTTTGGCTTAGGCGGTTTCTTTTGCAGAATGCACGGAACCAATCATTGCCAGGTTTGGCATCCTTAAATACAGTGTTTAAATTATTTTCATTTATGTATGTTTGCACAACTGACTTAATTTCTTCTTTGCCTAAAGCAAACCCCCATTTAGCCATTATTGTTATTTTTTGGGTTAAATCGCTCTCTTGATTCACAGATAAGACTTGCTTTCGGCCACGTTTTAAAATTTTTATATTGCGGCTACGTCGGCTTAATTTTGATTTATCGATTCGAAATCTTTTCGCAGCAGTTCGAATAGACAACTTACCTTCGTTTATTAAGGTAAGCGCAGTTTGCAAATCTGCTTCAGTATATGGCTTCGGTTTCGGAACGTAACGTCTAGGCATTGTGACTGGCAGGAACACTAAAAAGTATATTAAATTATGTATCATTTTTACCCCATGCTGTGTCTCATATTTACCCAAACGGCTGTCTCAAATTTGCCCCACCAACTTATCACGTACTCACTCTTATACACTTGCCAGTAGACTGCCCCGCTTATTTCCACAACGTCGATACACATCGACCGTTGGATCGCGACCTTCGCTAAGCGCGCCCGATGCTTCTCCATGACGTGGACATAAAAGTTTGCCCGGCGGATTTAAAAGTTTTTGCACAGGAAATTGTACTACATTTTAAAAGGATAAAAATGCAGTATAGTTACATGGTAATGTTTAAAATCAATATGATTTTAAGTTTATTAATATGTTTACACTCTAATGCCACTTTTTCGTCCTATTAAAATAGTTTTTAGTGGTAAAAAACGTACTGTCTCATTTTTACCCAAAATTTTAGGTGTCTCATTTTTACACCACTTGACCCTAGCCGTCAATATTTCAGAATGTTGTTTGGCACGACTACTCTTTTGATTAACTCTTCTCTTCTGTGGTGCTGGCACTGGTGAAACAACTTCAACGCTAACATGATCTGAAAATGAGTTATTTACAGTTTGTTGAAGACCGCTACATGATGGCTGAGGTGAATGTGGCTCACAAATTTCATCTGTTGTAGCAGTGAGATGTTCATTTATCCTATAAATGTTTGCCCTTATCACTTTATTTTGGTGAGCTAGAGAAAACCATAATGATCCGTTAAATACCAACAGTAATTATTATTCTAAAGATACAGCGTGTAAAAGAAATATACTTTATATAAATGAACAATGTTTGTAAATAAAAGTTTAAGTACGCTCGTTTTTTATTTTGCTTCCTCAGATGATTGGTGGTTTTGTAAGGTCTATATTATTTTCAACATTGAAATGGTGTGTGTGTATAATTTAGGATATAATTTGCTCTATATTTGTTTTTAGCAATAAAAGTCATAATATCATATATTATTGGCTTGACATTGACTAGCACATTTTAAAATAATGTATCTGAGTACAACTATTTCTCACCACATACGAAGTTTGTCCATTTAAAGAGTGACCTAAATAAACGAAGGCTGATGTTCCAGACTGGATCACAGCAGACCCTTTTGGAGGAATATTCTAGTAAGTGATATCGGCAATGTCTCGAACCGTCAGGGGGATCGAGTACCTTGATTGTTTTCGAGTTACATTTGTCTAGATGTCCACTAGAATATAAACGTTTGGTAAATAATCATCCTCAGAAGACTACTACAAGACATACCGATAAGATAAGAGCCGATTGTAGTACAAGTTCAAACGTCCACTACAAACTAAATTTTGGAAGAATTTAATGGTGAGATAATTTCTAAACTCCAATACAAAAGCAGGAATATATAGAAATAAGGATTAAACTCCCTAAGATGAAAGGAATATGTTAGGAGGATATGTTAATAAAGTTGTACCTACCAGCAACGCGAACAAATCTTCAGACTACTAACGGAATTCAAAAATGAAAAGGCAATTATAAAAATATGTCTAGTCTGACACTAACTTTAACACTAAGGTAATTGAAGAGCCAGGGGGAAGTCCGTTTTTTATAATACTGAGAAATTCTTAATTTTAAGTCTAAAACCACTGCACATTTAACTGAAAAGGTCTTTACAAAATAATGAACACCAATGACTAGTTCCATGCTATTTCCTACGAAAAGTAAAAATTTTGCGATACTGAAAAATGTTGTTTTCTCTAGTATTTTTGAGAAAAACTCGGCTAGAGATGAAAAACCGTGAAAGAAAGACGAGAGTCCACGTTTGTTTGTATTTTCGACCATAACATGTCTATGTTTAGTACTTATCAGTGGCGTATATAGGGGGGGGGCCCAGGGGGCCCGGGCCCCCCCCGAAACATAATGTAATAAGTTCATAATATATTCAAAAATACTCAAACTGAAGCGAATTTGTTGCCGACTAGGCGACTATGCGATTAATCTTACAGAGACGAGTGCATCGCCTCTTGGCGCGTAGCTCGCCGCTCCACTATGTTCATACCCCTAAGCAGTGTTGCCACACGCTGTATTATTATAGGGGTAGATTTCTGGAAGTAGTGGGGTAGAATTGGGCCGATACGGGGTAGAATTTATGCCGATATTAATATACTGTTATATTAAAATCTTGTCATATTCCCTCGTTAAATATTTTAGCACCCGCTATGGCATCTAGCGTGAAGCAATTGTTTGCTGTCTTTTTGCTCGAACGGGGTAGATTTACTTGAGGGGAGCGAGAAAATGAAATCACGATAAATCGGGGTAGATCTACCCCATGAAAGTGAAATCATGATGAATCGGGGTAGATCTACCCCATTTAGGGTAGCTGTGGCAACGCTGCCCCTTTGAACTTAGTGTGATCAGCAAAGAGCAAGCAATCAGCAAGTTTAACTGTAATTTTGACACGCGGGGAGGGAGTTGATTCACCGGTTTCCTCCAAGTGAATACGTGGCACACGTGTCTGTGTTTTGTTTAGTACGCTCTGCGTTAGTTCCAGAATTTTGGCTGGTTGTGAGTTGCATAACTGGTTCTCGACAGGTCTAAAGTTTGTTTTGTTTGTCATATTTTCTTTTCAATTTTTATTTTTTTTAACATTGTATAACGTGATTTAGAGAAAAAAACATGGGAGATAAACGCAAGAAAAATTTGTATGATTTTTTTGTAAAAAAACCTCGGGCAAATCCAAATGCAGAAAACGATCCTGATCAACCTAGTACTTCGCATTTTGCTGAATTAGAGCCAAAAAATGAGCCTAATCAATTAAGTTCCGTTGATCAGATTGAACAGGTTAGTACTTACAGTATTATAGTTAAGTATACACCATGCTAGATAACTTTTTGACTTGACTTGAGGTAATATAGCACTTCTATTTATTTTAGGAAGAAGCCCATATTGCAAATATTTTTGATATTGGCAACTATGTTTGTAAAACAGTTACGGATGACGTAAGGTTTAATGCTATTGAAAATATATGGGTTCCAAATAAAAATTATGATTTCGAGGAAAGCTTACAAGTAATTGGCAGCAAGAGACGAAAATTTCAATTTAATTGGCTAGAGAGATATCAGTGGCTGTCGTACTCTAGTCAGTTGCAAGGAGCCTTTTGTAAATACTGCGTATTTTTTTGTCATGATTGTGAAAAAACTGGAAAAGGTTCCCATGAAAAGGCCCAATCAATGGTGTCATGTCCGTTCAAAAAGTGGAAGGATGCTATTGAGTATTTTAATGAACACTCGAAAAAGAAGTATCATCTAGCAAGTGCCTTGAAATTCGAAAATTTTCGAAAAATTAAAAACAAACAAGAAGCAGATATACTAACAGTTTTAAGAAAAAGAAATTTAGAAGAATGTGAAAAGAACCGCGACATCCTTAAAAAAATAATTGAAATACTTTATCTTTGCGGACGACAAGAAATAGCCCTTAGAGGACATAAAGATTCGGGCAGGTTATCCTTAGAAGAACCGGAATTTAATGATGGCAATTTTAGAAGCTTATGTCGATTCCGTGCTCAATGCGGAGATACTATTTTTAAGGAACACATTCAATCATCTGGTGGTAAAAGTATGTATATATCTCCTGGAATACAAAATGCGCTAATTTCGATAATGGGTGATCTAATTCAGAAAAATATTTTGAAACGGGTCCAGACTAATAAATATTATAGCGTTTTAGCCGATGAAACTACTGATGTTTCAAGGCAGGAACAGTTCTCATTGTGCGTTCGATATTATGATGAATCCTCAAAAAGCATTCGAGAAGACTTCCTTACTTTTGTTGTTGTAAATGACGTCACTGGGCAGGGTTTAGCAACAACATTGAAAAATACTTTAATATCTATTGGATTCGACATGAATTTTTTAAGGGGTCAAGGCTACGATGGGGCTGCTGCTATGCGTGGTGCTTTTAGAGGAGTTCAAAGTATTATATCGGCAGAATATCCTAATGCCATTTACACTCACTGCCTATCGCATTGCCTAAATTTGTGCCTTAATGACGGATCAAAAATCCCACTTGTAAAAAATGTTATTGGGATACTGGGAGATGTTTGTACATACTTTCGATTATCCGCAAAACGAAGTCAGATTTTAAAACGCGAATTAAGTAATTCAGAAAAAAGACATTTATCACTACCAAGATACTGTGAAACCAGATGGGTGGAAAGGCATGAAGCTGTGGCTATATTTTCTGAATCACTTATTGAGATTTCCTCTGCATTAGAAGAAATCATAACCACTTGCGCAGATGATTCTGGAAAGGCACTATCTTTGCACAATGCAATTTTAAATTTTTCATTTTTAATTTCATTAAAAATTCTAGAAAACACTTTGGCATTTACCTACAAACTGTCAGAATATTTACAGTCAGTAAATATAGATTTGGCAGTTGCTCTTGAAAGGGTAAGTCAGGTTTCAGTTATTTTGAAAGCCAAACGAAATAATGCTGAAAATGTGTTTCGTGAAATTTTTAAAGAAGCAGAAGATATAGCTAGACAGCTTAATATTGAAATTTCTTTGCCTAGACGTGTCGGTACTCAAAGATTCAGAGAGAATTACCCAGCCGAAAATGCGGAACATTATTACAGAATTTCTCTCTTTATCCCAATTATTGAGGATTTAATACGTTCTCTTGACGAACGCTTTTTAAACCAGAGAGAAACCATAACTTCGTTAAATACTTTAATTCCTGCAAACGTGAAGGATAGAGATTTCAAAGAACTTGTGCCTGCAATTCAAAAATACTCGGGCGATTTGGAAACCAACAATGAATCAATAATTCGTGCTGAATTCGAGTTGTGGAAAATGAAATGCAGTAATTTTCAAAATCCAGTGAAAACGGCTATAGATGCGCTACAAGAATGTGAAAAAGACATGTTTCCAAATGTATATACACTCCTTGTAATACTAGCTGTACTTCCCGTTAGCACTGCGTCCTCTGAAAGAAGTTTTTCAACCCTCAAGAGATTGAAGACATACGTGCGAAATAGAACAGGGGAAGATCGTTTAGTGGGACTTGCATTATTAACAATCCATCGTGATATTCACATCGATATTGGTGATGTTATAGATGAATTCGCTCGTAAAAGTAGAAATCTTGATTTTACTATTAAGTAGATAATTGTTTAGTTCATTATTGTTTAAACGTTCAGTTTTTGTTTTGTTAATAATTAACAAGAAGAGGAGGTGAAGAAACTCAGTCTGCTCACTAGTTTAATAAACATTATTTAAATTTTAACTTCCAACATGTTTCGAGGGTATCTTCAGTAGAAAACTTTTGACATTGCCAGGGTGAACTGTAAGAAAGAAAAAACAATTTTTAAGTACTATGAAAAACTTTTTACTTTTGATGAAAATTTGAATTTAAGAAAAAAAAATGAATTATATATTTTCTTATTCCGGTAAAAATGAAAAAAATCAGTAATTCTGTTTCTTCTTTTTCTACTGCCGGAACAAAGAGGGTATCTTCAGTAGAAAACTTTTGACATTGCCAGGGTGAACTGTAAGAAAGAAAAAACAATTTTTAAGTACTATGAAAAACTTTTTACTTCTGATGAAAATTTGAAATTAAGAAAAAAAAAATGAATTATATATTTTCTTATTCCGGTAAAAATGAAACAAATCAGTAATTCTGTTTCTTCTTTTTCTACTGCCGGAACATTTTTTCTTCGTTTTTACAGTTCACCTTGACAATATGATAAGTTTTTACTCCTTATATATTATCAACTGAAGATGAGCGTATAAATCCTTCGGAACATATGGAAGTTGAAATTTAAAGCATGTTTATTAAACTGTAGTGCCTCTTCATAATATAAAAAATTTTACATACATTAACAATTAACAGTTAAAAAAATGTATTAGTATTAATTTTGTTGCCAAAATATTTCTCTTTAATTTAGGGCCCCCCCCCCGAAACAAATTTCTATATACGCCACTGGTACTTATCATACGCACATTGCGCTTATCTTTCCAGTTTACCACCAAAACTGGACCTTTGCGTTTGAAAGCAGCTTCTCCCTTTTTTAATTTTTTCTTCAAAAGTTCTTTAGGATTTCCCTTTCTATTTTCTCTTAGTGTACCTATAATGTAAGTATTTTTCTTTATCAAGTACTCAGCCAAAGCCACACTATTATAAAAATTGTCCATATAGAGCTCATGCCCTTTATCCAAATAGTCAGCCATAAGTTGGTTTACGACAGAGAAAGCATGACCTTTTGCATTTTCCCCGTTCAGAGTGCCTTTGCCAGTATAGATAATAAAGTTGAGAATATATCCATCAGAGGTCGTCAGTACATAAAACTTAATGCCATATTTATGTCGTTTATTGCTTATATATTGTTTAAATTTTAGCCTGCCTCTCCAATGTAACATCGATTCATCGATTGACAACTGTTTTTCTGGAGATAGTATGGTCTTTAGATTGTGTAAAACAATATCTATGATTGGTTTGATTTTATGCAATCGCTCGGACTTATCGACCGTTTCATGATCAACAAACCGCAAATTTTTCAGAATTGTGGTAAAACGATTGCGAGGCATTGTTTTACCAAAGATCGGATGAAAGTAGAGTGGATCCTTTGACCATTGGCGACTCAAAATTGGGAACCGTACTGTACCAGATAAACTACACAGGGCTAGGAACTTTTCCAATTCGACAACAGTAATATCTAGGGGAGAGGCGGCGAAGATGGCGCACTTAAGCAAAATGTTATATTATATATAGAATATATTTATCAAGAAAAATTGTATTGCGCCAAGTTATAGCTTTATATGCATACTAACGATATGATCAAGCAAATCTAATGAAACTCTAGAAAATTTTTGTTTATTGCAGTTATTTCATGTATGTGTCTTTGCGCCATCTTTCCCGAACACGCGGGAAAGATGGCGCATATGTAACGCCCCACCCCTATTCCTATACTTTTATTATAAGGGCAGAAGCACTGCAGAACTTTGAAGGGGAACTGGGTCGGTCCTAGAGTACTATTCTATCAGTAAAACCCTTTGATTTAATTTTAAAACATCTATTGTATCAGTATTTAAATTTTCACAAGGTATTACAATTTTGACAAACTGCATAAGTTCTTTTACAATTTCATCATTGCCTTATAACATTGGCAAACTGCATAAAATCTTGTAAACATAAATATTATGGTTATAATTTTATAAGTACATAACTTCCGGTTAAATCTTAAAATGTCACATTTGAAATAGTTCTAAATTCATTTACAAATTCTTGAAAGGGAGCTTTGTCATTAAACAAATTCTATTTTCTCAAAAGGTTAATTTCACTTGATTTAAAGTCATTTATAAAGTCTGAAAGGGAGCACCTTCAACAAATAATTTTTGTTTCTTTAAAATGTTAAAGTACTGTTTTTCCGCACTATTGTTATATTGTTCAACATCAATTACAATTTTCTTGAAAGTCGAAAGGGAACATAAACAATCTCTAATTTGTCACAATGTTTAACTTACTCAAAATTCTGTCCTTCTATTTTAACAACTACCGTGATTCATCAGTTTTCCACAATTTACACTTTCATTTTACAAGGGAGCTTCACTAGTAACGATCTTTACTTTCTTTAAATTGTCATAAAATTTCTCAATGATTGAAAATTTCTTTCTGACACTATCATTTTCAAGTTACAAAGTAAAACACTTTCTTACAACCACGTTCCTTTTATCTCATTTGCTCTTGTGACTTTCCGCGTCGCGACTGACCTTTTCCGATTAAATTAACTGTTCTTTCGCGAACCGACTATACGATTTTACGTCGCGTTTTGTTGCACTGCTTTCGTCTAAAATCTTAATGTCTCGTATAATTTCTTATCCCGTTTATGAAATCTTTCCCGAATAACGTTTTTTCTGTCTGTCTAACTATCTCACTTGATGGCTTAACAACTACAATTTCTGACTATCGCACAACTTATCTTCGAACTTTGTATAAATTGACCCACCCCGACCTCCGAGGGGTCGGGACCAATTTCTTTAGTTAACGACTCAAAAACTGATTTTTCACTGTTCTAAGGCTACCATAACACTGCTTAAGAGTGATTATCAGACTGCCTCAGACTTCAGACTGCAGACTGCCTTTTTCAGACTGACGACTTTTTCAGACTGACTTCACCAGACTGCGTGTCGGATATTTATAGGGGGTTTTCGTTACGTATGTTGTTGATCGCGTGATTTTTGTTTGTGCCAAAAACTCATGGTCAACGCTGACTTTTCTAAGAATTTTTGCTGTTAAAAACAAGAAGGAATTTATTCCGCGAAGAAAACCGAAAAACAATCTCAGGGCCAAAAGTGACGTGATCGTTTCCAAGTTTAAGAATTTTATCCTCGAAGAGGCCCCGAGCTTAGTTAAGCTACCTCTTATAAAGAATTTCGTATGTTAATTTGGTTGGTTGCACCTTTTTAGATCCTCTAACTTTTGAACCGAAAGAATTTGCGGTATGCGCGACTCGAGCAGAGTACCAAGAATTTTGTTATTGAAAACAAGTTGGAATTTTTCCTAAGAAAATCTCAAGGTGATGATGAAATACTATTGCACAACTTGTTCCCACTCCTTGAACCTTTGGTAGGGTTTGACTTTAGGAATCTTTTCAGTTTACCGTTTCTGTTTTTGGAGTGATGGCGCACGACGGTCTTCGATTTTATTCTTAATTTAAAGTAAGTTTATTTTATTCTTAAACTTTAAGAATATTTTTCAAGAAAATATTTATCTTTTAAAACTTAATCCTGATTTTTAATTTATTTTGAATAAGAACAAAAATATTGAACCTTTTATTAAAATTCTAATTCCTGAATTTACTTTTTGAAACACTACCGTAAATCATTTTATTTTTAAATCAAATAAAATCTTTGTTTTATTTTAAAATTTTTATAAATCCTTTCAATTTCCCAATCTCCTCTTTCATGAATGGTTATTTAACATTTACTTTATTTGTTTAAAATAAAAGGGCATATAATTCCCCGGGGCATCACATCACTCCAACCTTTATAAGACGAATGAAATGATTAATTCATTCATTAATTCATACAAAATTTTTCTGTGTTACGATTCTCGTTCGTATGGATCCTTTTGTCAACCTTCATATAAGCTTCATATCGATAGGGTTGCCGTGCGCGTCTCGATTTCCTCTGTTACCTTTTCGTTCGTATTTTCCTTGTGGCAGACTTCATAGTGCTTACGTCACGGGTGTTTTTTATGCTTCTCAATTTGGCGCATGATAGGCGCGGCGCGGGCATCTGACTGTCTGAGCGAGATAGACTTAAGGTTGGCGGTCAATCCCGATTTCATTGTTAAATTAATTTCTTTTGTTTGTTTGTAAAACGGAAAGTGGTTTACCTTTTACATACCTTTTAAAATATTCGTTACATTTACCTGTACTAACGTATCCCAAAAAGAACTTCTGAAACGTTATGCACTTAGAACAATTAACAAAATCCTATAAATTCCTAATTTATAAAACCTTTAAAGAAAATATTTCGCTGCTTACTTGAATTGGGTCAACATATCCCTTTTTGTAAATTTTTCGAAACATTTCCCTTTTTACAGTTTTCTTAAATCCCAATTCAGTACTTCAACAAGGTTAAGTTTTTCTTTGTGACTTCGTGACTTCCAATTACAATAGTATTTTTAACATAAGAAAAACTTGCCTTGGCTTTCCTTATTCATCCTGAAATAATTTCTACCTAAAAAAATTTTCTTAATTTTTGTGTTACTGACCTTAATTTACATTATTCCTGACATAATTTAAATCTTAAGAAAATTTTTCTCTTGGCCCTTGGGTTATAACGATTTCCCTTTTTTGATGTTATTAAAACCCCTTTTTTTTTTTTTTAGATAATAAATAGGCTATATTTTTCACTAAGTTATAATTCAAAATTAAATAAAAACTTTTCTTTTACACATTCTGTTTGTAATGTTTATTCTTCGTCGTCATTATCTACGTTCTCGGTTTGATTTTCTGGGCTTGTTGGATTTGGCGGATTTAGGGGGGGAAGGTGATGTCGAATTGGTGGATATGGCCGTACAACGGAAAGGAATGGTCTTGAGGGGGTTGTAGGTGGTTGACGGGTAGGACGGCGCAATCGTAGGGGGGAGGGAGTTTGGCAAGAGACATCGTGGGTGGTGGTAGCTGGAGGGTTGGTTCTATTGTTTCCAGAGCTGGCATCTCTCCGTTCTATCCCCTGGTGTAGTGGCTGCGGCCGGGCCCTGCATACCGGGCAGATACACACCGGAAGTCCGGCTATCGCCCATATACTCCAGAAGTAGCCCGGTCCATGATCTAGTCCAGTTGTTGGGTCGCATAGGGCGCAGTTACATGCATGACTCACTGGCCGGTTCCCGCGCGCTGCCTGTGCCTCCCGGAAAATCTGGTAGCTCATATGGATATGGCCCTGCCATAAGGCTAGGGTAGCTAGTATCGGTAGCACTCCCGGTCCCATCGCATTTACTTGATAAAATTGCCTCAGTTCCCTGATGTGGTACAAGGCAAGCTGGTACAGAGTCGCGCGTACCCCCCAGTCCTCTATAAGGTTAATATATGTTAAAAATATCACTAGCCACAACATTTTGAATCTATAATTTTTCCGTCGGTCTCTATCTAAGCGTTTGGATAATACTGAAGGATTTTTTTTTCGTCTTCCCTCAGTGTTCATATTTTCAGTTGATTCAGCATAATTTTGTTTTCTATTAGTCTAATTCTACTTAAAGATTTCGTTCTCAATTTTTCCCGTCAGCTAGTTGATACATTCCAAGTCGAGTTGAACGTAACTTAATGTCGATTTATATCTCGTATCAATTTTCAAAGAGCCGCCGAAATTGTGTCTATGTTGCTATTCCTTAATTTTCCGTTGGCCTGCTTCCTTTTGGGGAGTCACATAATTTCTTAATTCGTTCTAATAACTACTTACGAACTCTATTAGGTATTCATTTAACTAATAACTTCAGTGACGTAGTTCTTTAACTCGTACCGCCTTACTTTTCATATGTTCCGCTAGGTGACACTATCCTCTTAAAATTTTCGTTCCTTCTTCTTGACACCTTGTCGTATATTGTTTTACGTATAGATGGCTCTCCGTGTTCTATTTTCTGTCGCTGCTTGTTTCCCTCTTCTCTTCTCGCGGTTTCGCCGGGTGTGGTTGGTCGGAGGTAGTTTAGGCACAACAACCACTTCTTCTTCTGGTATGGACTTCACGATTTATTCTTCCTTCACTTTTTCTTCCATTACGTGTTATTTTCGTTTTACCTTGTTCCTTTTTTATATCTTTCTAGTGCTTTCCGGATCCCTAAGTTTTCTTCCTCTTCATTGGTCCATTTTCCTAAGTTTACTTTTTAATTTCATATTCTATTGGTTATTATTTTTGTAATTTCTAATGTTATCGTATGGCTTCTTATCTTCTTTGATGTTACGTAAATATATTTTTTTTTCTTATTCTGCCTTCCTCTGGACATTCACGCGCCTGTCAAGCACTTGAGCGTCTGATTCTTCTGTTATTGACAGTAACGAAGAATCTCTGGTAGAGTAACCTTTTTAAATTTTTGTTATCTGAATCATCATGTTCTTTACTTCCTCTATTTCTTTTATTGTCTAAGATTCATTCCAACTTGGTTCTTAATTTTTCTTTCAACAAAATTTCTGCTCTTCTTTTCCTGACACAAATCTCTGGCAACCCACAACAACCTTTTAGGCTCATCTATACATTAGTTTTTCAACTGAATATTGGCCTTGACCTTAGATACAACCATAAAAGTTCTCCTTCCCTTCTCATGGGACAACAACAAATTTTTCTTTTTACTTCATCTCTTACATAAATCTCTAGTAACTTGCAAGAGCCCCTTTTGGACATCTGCACTTAGTTTGGCAACTGAGTGTTGACCTTGGCCTTTTGATAGTCCATCAAAGCTGATTCTCAAGTAACTCAAATATTTCACTTCGAGGCCTCTCATAACTTTATTCTCTCTTCCTTCCTCTCTTGAAGGCTTAGCTTCTTTTTCTCTATATCTCACAAAATTCTAAATCTTTCCTTTTGCTTCCTTTTGAAGACCTATCTTCTATTATTCTTCCACAACCCTTGAGGATGATCTACACTTTTGGTTCGAAAACTCTTATGTGGGCCTTAACCCTAGATGCTTCCTTAGAATTGAATCTCAAATAACCTCGGATATCTTCATCGCAAAAATCTTTTTCTACTTGCTTCCTCTCTTGAAGACTTACTTTGTTCTCCTTTAACTCGAATATCTCACTGTTGCCTTTGTGTCTTTCTTCTTCGCTTTAACGCTGTCTTGCTTATACATACTTCAAAATATATATTTTTTTCTAATTAGAATTGAGCTGCTTGAAATTCGTGCCATACTACTTTTTATTTTCACAAAACTTATTCGTAAGGTTGACCTTTCCATATGTAGGAATTCCGGTTCTTTGTTTTTCTACTCAATTACTTTCAATCTCTGGTTTCACTATAGCTCCTCCTGAATCTATTTTTCAATACTTAAATCTTCTTTGAATACTGGTATATATTTGTTTAACACGGTAGTTGGTTTCAAAATTGTTTTTTTTTTTTTGTAATATTTTCTGATAGAAGTACTGTCGTAGAGGGTAAATGATGCTCTACAGTTCTAGGACCTTTGGTTCTTTCTCAATTGATAATTCCAATTCAACCAAACAAAACCCCACACCTGACACCAATGTAACGCCCCACCCCTATTCCTATACTTTTATTATAAGGGCAGAAGCACTGCAGAACTTTGAAGGGGAACTGGGTCGGTCCTAGAGTACTATTCTATCAGTAAAACCCTTTGATTTAATTTTAAAACATCTATTGTATCAGTATTTAAATTTTCACAAGGTATTACAATTTTGACAAACTGCATAAGTTCTTTTACAATTTCATCATTGCCTTATAACATTGGCAAACTGCATAAAATCTTGTAAACATAAATATTATGGTTATAATTTTATAAGTACATAACTTCCGGTTAAATCTTAAAATGTCACATTTGAAATAGTTCTAAATTCATTTACAAATTCTTGAAAGGGAGCTTTGTCATTAAACAAATTCTATTTTCTCAAAAGGTTAATTTCACTTGATTTAAAGTCATTTATAAAGTCTGAAAGGGAGCACCTTCAACAAATAATTTTTGTTTCTTTAAAATGTTAAAGTACTGTTTTTCCGCACTATTGTTATATTGTTCAACATCAATTACAATTTTCTTGAAAGTCGAAAGGGAACATAAACAATCTCTAATTTGTCACAATGTTTAACTTACTCAAAATTCTGTCCTTCTATTTTAACAACTACCGTGATTCATCAGTTTTCCACAATTTACACTTTCATTTTACAAGGGAGCTTCACTAGTAACGATCTTTACTTTCTTTAAATTGTCATAAAATTTCTCAATGATTGAAAATTTCTTTCTGACACTATCATTTTCAAGTTACAAAGTAAAACACTTTCTTACAACCACGTTCCTTTTATCTCATTTGCTCTTGTGACTTTCCGCGTCGCGACTGACCTTTTCCGATTAAATTAACTGTTCTTTCGCGAACCGACTATACGATTTTACGTCGCGTTTTGTTGCACTGCTTTCGTCTAAAATCTTAATGTCTCGTATAATTTCTTATCCCGTTTATGAAATCTTTCCCGAATAACGTTTTTTCTGTCTGTCTAACTATCTCACTTGATGGCTTAACAACTACAATTTCTGACTATCGCACAACTTATCTTCGAACTTTGTATAAATTGACCCACCCCGACCTCCGAGGGGTCGGGACCAATTTCTTTAGTTAACGACTCAAAAACTGATTTTTCACTGTTCTAAGGCTACCATAACACTGCTTAAGAGTGATTATCAGACTGCCTCAGACTTCAGACTGCAGACTGCCTTTTTCAGACTGACGACTTTTTCAGACTGACTTCACCAGACTGCGTGTCGGATATTTATAGGGGGTTTTCGTTACGTATGTTGTTGATCGCGTGATTTTTGTTTGTGCCAAAAACTCATGGTCAACGCTGACTTTTCTAAGAATTTTTGCTGTTAAAAACAAGAAGGAATTTATTCCGCGAAGAAAACCGAAAAACAATCTCAGGGCCAAAAGTGACGTGATCGTTTCCAAGTTTAAGAATTTTATCCTCGAAGAGGCCCCGAGCTTAGTTAAGCTACCTCTTATAAAGAATTTCGTATGTTAATTTGGTTGGTTGCACCTTTTTAGATCCTCTAACTTTTGAACCGAAAGAATTTGCGGTATGCGCGACTCGAGCAGAGTACCAAGAATTTTGTTATTGAAAACAAGTTGGAATTTTTCCTAAGAAAATCTCAAGGTGATGATGAAATACTATTGCACAACTTGTTCCCACTCCTTGAACCTTTGGTAGGGTTTGACTTTAGGAATCTTTTCAGTTTACCGTTTCTGTTTTTGGAGTGATGGCGCACGACGGTCTTCGATTTTATTCTTAATTTAAAGTAAGTTTATTTTATTCTTAAACTTTAAGAATATTTTTCAAGAAAATATTTATCTTTTAAAACTTAATCCTGATTTTTAATTTATTTTGAATAAGAACAAAAATATTGAACCTTTTATTAAAATTCTAATTCCTGAATTTACTTTTTGAAACACTACCGTAAATCATTTTATTTTTAAATCAAATAAAATCTTTGTTTTATTTTAAAATTTTTATAAATCCTTTCAATTTCCCAATCTCCTCTTTCATGAATGGTTATTTAACATTTACTTTATTTGTTTAAAATAAAAGGGCATATAATTCCCCGGGGCATCACACATACAGTAGTCAAAGATGACGCATGGTAAATTTGATGGAATAGTACGTTTTACTCTCTAAAAGAGTAAAATACTGTTATAGTATACGATTGACATTACCTTTAAGATACAAACCTTTAACTACGCCATTAACAATATAGATATTTTCATACCAACAACAAAGAATATTTTAGTATGTTTTTAGAATTTATCTATTCATTGAAATAATTCTTCTAGTAAAGTAATATATACCTTAGGATGAAAATAAACGCAAAAATGGAAACTAAAAAGTTTTATATAATAAACAAATAAAAAAATTAAACAAATTATTGAAAATACATTTAGTTTCTACAAAACTCACAAATATAGTTTTTTGGAGTTATTTCGCCACTGCAGTCTTTATGAGACCAATCACCACATGACACACATCGATACCATATTTCTCCAGATTTGCCGAGCTCTGCACAAATATTGCAATAGTTTTTAACATCATCATCATCATCAAGATCGTCTAGTTCATCATCATCGCATAGGTCCTTTCCATTCAAGCTTCCTTCACTTTCACTGTCAGATTCAATAAATACTTGTTTTTTTACTTTTCTTTTGGCTTGTACGTTAACTTTTTGAATTTTCTTTGATTTTTTCAATTCTTTTTCTTCCAGTATTATTTTCAAAGGAGTAGCCGTCAATATTTCAGAATGTTGTTTGGCACGACTACTCTTTTGATTAACTCTTCTCTTCTGTGGTGCTGGCACTGGTGAAACAACTTCAACGCTAACATGATCTGAAAATGAGTTATTTACAGTTTGTTGAAGACCGCTACATGATGGCTGAGGTGAATGTGGCTCACAAATTTCATCTGTTGTAGCAGTGAGATGTTCATTTATCCTATTAATGTTTTTCATGTCATTATGTTCCTGGCTTAATAAATTTTCAGCTGGAGCAAAGTCGTCTTCTGAAAATTTACCAGGGTGTAGGGGATATATTCCTGCTGATCGAAAGCCTGAAATGGCCTTCTCCATATTTGCGGTATCACAATAAGCTAAATTAAAGATTTCAGCGATATCATAATGTGATAGCTTACCATCACTGTCTCCAGAATTTAATTTAGTTTTTAAAAAAATATTGCACTGTCTGCTATAGGCATTTTTCAGAGGTCCGAAAAAACTTAGGTCCAAGGGCTGGAGTCTGTGCGACGTGTGTGGGGGTAAGCTCAGCATCACTATGAAATGTTGTTTGCAAAACTTATAAATCTGAAGTGAGACATGACTGCTGTGGTTGTCCAAAATTAGTAAAACAGGATTATTTCCATCAGACTTGACTTTACTTTGGAAATGATTTAACCACTGAAAAAACACTTGCTCATTACTCCAACCGTTCTTGGTGCAAGTGTAAACAGCTTCTCGTGGACCATTTTTTTCTAGCAATGGTGACATCCTTGCTCTTGGAAATACAAAGAGAGGGGGAATGTAGTTTCCACTTGCGCTCATGGCGCATATTACAGTTACGTTCTTACCTCGTTCCCATGAGGAGATAATTCCGAATTGCTTTATGCCTTTTGGACCCAGTCTTTTTGAGTTTTCTTTGGGAACTGTCGATATGCCGCTTTCATCAACGTTATAAATCCGATCAGATGCAAAATGATACTTCGACAAGACGTTCTCCAAATTATCAAAAAAGCGATTAACTTCCTCCCTACTGAATGCTGTAATTCTATTAATACTGGTTGCTTCAGGTTTTCGAAGGCTTATTGTGGGATTTCGTCTGATAAAGCTAGCATACCAGTCCTTTCCAGCCATTTTTTTCTCTATATTAAAGTTATGTTTTATTTTGTTGGCCTCGGCATAGTCGTAAGCAATACAGCGTAGTTCTACACGTGTTAGACCAAAAAATAATTTACCCAACTTGAGGGTATGTCTGGCAAGTTCCTCTTCCTGGACAATAGTAAAAACAGGAGCTCTTCCCAAGGACTTGGAGTTTAACTGCCTGTGTTCATTTCTTATTTCCAGGTGCCGTCTGAGAGTAGCTTCTGGCACATTAAACTGTCTTCCTGCCTCCCTTTTGCCCATTCCATTGTTAACTGCATCTAATGCTGCGATTAATGCTGCTTTGGTATAGGACCCTCGCTCGGTCGTCCTTTTATATTTTCCCATCTAAAATAGATAAAAAAAAAAACAAAAAATAAATTTATTTATTAATGCGGCCAAGATGGCGCACTGCGCCATCTTTGGCGGGCATGCATTTAATTTAATAACCTCAATTTATTTTCCATATTAACATCTTTTATTTAAAAACGTCGCTGTGACAAGATCAGTAATAGATATATAGTTATGCCTGCAGTGAGATAATTTTTTTAATAAGAAAAATAAAATACTTACTGCTTAATTGCTAACACGTAAAAATAGGATCACGAAAACGGAAAACACGTTTGTCATTTTTGGCCGAACTAAACATGGCGCTCGCGGTATACCGTGTTGCCAGCTATCTTTGTACAGCGTAATATTAGTGTAAAATTCGAAATAAACTTCTCAAACCTTTTAGCAGACGAGTTATTGAGGTGCGTCATCTTTCACGCTGCGCCATCTTCGCCACCTCTCCCCTACCCACTTTTTTAACCTTTTACTTCTTGTTTTGTTACTGTCAGACATTATTTGGCCCCGTCTGTTAGTTTCTCGAACAACAACTTCCATTATTTCGTCAGTAAAAAACCTTTTAAAATAATCGTAAGGTTTATCAGTATCACTCACTTGAATATTGATTTTTGGGTTTCCAGAAAAAAGGATATTTGGCGAGGCTATTTCATTAGATCCTTTTTGAGAATCAGACTCTTTCCAGGCATACATAAATACATTGTCTTTCTTAAGAGGAGAATGAGAGCTTCCTACCACAATACAAAAATTGTAGACATAGAGCTGACGCTTATAATACGCTTGTTGGTCGGGAATTTTCGGTAGAGGAAGGTTTTTTTGGCAGTCATACGAAATTGTCAGCAAATTGGGCTTCTCTTCTCGAAGTGCTTCAAAGAATGCTTTGGACCGTAGCTTGTGAATTCGTTGTTCCGTCATTAGGTTTTGCTTTTGTAGTGGATCTTTTGAGTGTTCTTCTTTGAACTGAAGGCATCTAGAACAGACGTCGGTTTGGGGGGAATTAAATCCCAAATTGAATTTCGTGTTTAAAATATGTCGAAAGAAAGATTCTTTAACAGGTAGATCATGGTTATCTTTATTATAGAATCGCCACATTTTCTTAACAGATAAATCACTGGGTAAATACTGCCTAGTGCTTTTGCCTCTGCAATAGTGACTTTCAATAATTGTAAAACTTTTTATGTATGTCATAACTTTATCTCGTTTAGCTAAAGATTTATAGCTTTTGCGATCGCCACCACGATTTTCTTTTGGCATTTCTGATGAACCTTTAAATCGTTTTAGTACACCTAAAATTCTGTGTTTGGATATGTTTAGTATCTTGAGGAAGGCCGTTCGACAAACTGGAACAGTTTCATCTGTGAGCTTTTTTTTGACAAAATATTGTATACTAAAACTGTGAGGCTTGTTACCTTGACCTGCTTTCGGTCGGCGTCTTTTTACTTCTTTTATACGGCAATATCTTAGTAAGTAGGCATCTTGACTGCATTTTTCTTTACAACCGTAGAACTTGTCATGAAAACTAGCTATGTCCGCAACTTTCAGTGTAGAACATAAGTAGGCACCACTATTATGCTGGCATTGAGGAATGTTTGGCGGGCGTTTAGGTGCATACCTGAAAACAATAATTATTATTTATTAAACGCTATAGGTATAAGTATATAATTGTTTTCTTGGCACATTGGACAAGCGAACAAACACACACACACACGAGCACCCATATACAGACACCTACAATACACATTGGGAATTAAATACTACTCATAATATTCTAACAAAAATAAAAACTTACCGATTACGTTTCGAATCATTTTTTTGCCAATTTTTTGGCTGCTTAACACGTTTTCTGCTTGCACTCGGAGGGGTTTCGACAGGATTGTTCATTTTTAGACTTGTTTTTGCACTACCGTCTTTACTACTCAAGATCCCAAGCGCTAATGAATAACAAAAGGACAACAAACGCCGTATTAAAACGTTGAGCGGATTTGTCCGGTTATGAAATTAATCGCCTACTAATCACCCAAGGATTTGTCCGCTTCTGGTCACAACTGGATCTGTCCTGTTATGTTATGAATTGTCATCAGGATTTCTCCGGTTTTGAAACTCACCTACAATTTTAGTGTACATTTTAAATGGGATTTATCCATTTATGTTTTTCATTCCTCTACGGGTTGGTAGGCAAGTTTAGTACGATCGCAGCGCCACCAAAAGCGGCGAAATTTTAAAAATTGGATCTGTCCGGTTTTGAAACTAGACGCCTCATATTAAAGGGTGATGGTTTGTACCGAGCAGGCTCAAAAGCCTCTATCCAGTCCTGTGGTGTTTCTGCTCTATGTTTTTGATTCACTGAAGCGAACTCTTTGTCGCACTCCAGACACGAATGACCCCGAACAGAAAATGTAATTTGAATAAAGTCTAAACGTTTTTGAAAATGTATAACATAGTGCAAATATCTAAACATGGTCCAGTTTTTATTCTGTCCGACGCATGAGTCACAGAAGATATTCAGTTTCTTCGTCTGATAATTTAGATGATTGTAGAGCATATGATGCAACAAGGAACAAACATCCGAGCTTCCATTTTTACCTATTATTTCTGGATACGTATAGAAAACGGCGTCGTTAGACGACAAAATGTGAACAATGAAAGTGTAAACTGATAACTGCCGAGAATAATATACATCATTTGTTGAAATATTTGGAACTGGTCTGCCTACTCTTCTTTTTAGCGGCGGTTTTCCTTTTTTCCTTTTATAAAATGTATCTGCTTTCCTTAAATGGATCTCTTTGTCTACCTGCAGTTTCTTCAGTTCTAGATTCATTTCTTCTTTATTGGTTTCTTTCGTCTTTACGAGGTTCGATTGCAAATTTTGTATCTTGATATTTATCTCGTCACAGAAAGAGCAGGTACCCGAACGGAGGTACCCAAAAATAATGTTGACATTTTTGTTAAAAATTTCTCGATAGCTATCGTAAGATATTATTATATAGGGGTATTTTTCTTTAAACATTTTATGCATTTTTGATACATTTAGGTCCTCTGGTAAATAGGTTTTCTTGGACTTATTCAAGCTGTAATGGCTGCTACGGGATTTGAAGGACGAAATATGGTTCTTTACACACTCAAGAGATACTCCAGATAAGGTACCTACAGACGCCAATTAAGGCCACCTTAAGGTTCTGCTTGCTATAATTACTTTATATTATAAAATAATTCAGTATAAACTACGTTTATGTCAACTGTATTGTATTAAATAATAAATGGTATTCATTAAAATAGTCAACAAAAATGTCTGAAGGAAAAAAATAGAAAAATAAAAGTCTTGCATAATGGCCTTATTTGATAACTGGGCCCATAATAAGGCCAGTAATAATTTAAATAAAGTTGTGGTCATTAAAACATTTTTTAATAAGGCCAGTAATAATTCAAACAACAAATCTGTAAATTAAACAAATTTCTTTAATTCTATAAAGTAATTAACAAATGAAATAAATTACAGAACAAAAAAGTCAAACTCAAAATTCAAAATTTAGATCTAAGAACATTGCGGACAAATAAAAACCTCTTTATCTTCTTTCATTAGTCCAACACACTCTTCATGGACATAGGTGTTGCACACATTACATTTTCTCATATCTGCAATTCTGTCTTCATTACAGATAAAACAGAACCAGGATTCCTTTTCTTTGCTTATGTTTTTCTTTTTTAGGCCTTTGTTTTCTTCCTTTTTTTTGTCTGGAAGGTTATTGTTCCTTGCGGAAAACAAATCTCTAGTAACTTCCTGGGCCTTCGAATTGATTGCTGGGCGACGTTTTTTAACAGAAACTTTAAGTTCAGGAGTAGTGAAAAAGCCAAATTCCGTGAAACTGACATCAAGATCTTTTTTCTTCTTTATTTTCACTTTTCTTTGGGCGCTTATTGTCTTTCTCTTCTTTCGCTGCATCATCTTCTGCCAAAGGCTCTAGATTTCCACTTTCTTCAATTTCATGGCTTGACAAATCAATTTCTTGTTTCTTTTCTTTCGTTGTATCATTTTTGGCCAAAAGCTCCAAGTCTCCAAATTCTTCTTCAGTTTCATCGCTTGATGAATCACTTGTGTAAGATCCAGAAGAGTTGCTGTCGGTTTCTGACAATACAGACTTATTTACTTTAGGATTTACACCACTGGGACCAGCAACTGGTTCAGTGGAATTTTTACCAATATCCTCGGGGTTATTTTCCAATATTCCATCAGGTAAGGCTCGATAGGTGAGAACACTTGGAGCAAATGCTGCCTCTGGAATGGCATTTGGATTAAATGGCCATATGCCTGTTGCTCTGAACCCGGACAGTATGTTTTGAGTGGACATCGACTTCAACCAAACTGGTGTAAAAATTTCCCCAAATCTGGCCCTAGTCATGGCGCGTTCGTTCGGATGATTGACCCAAAAATTCAAAATCTGTTCGTCCCAGAAGGATTCAAAACTTCGAAATACAGCTTTGTCGAGTGGCTGCAATTCATGTGTGCTGTTGCTTGGCAAGCAAAACAAAGTAATTTCATATTGTTCTGCGGCTTCAACAATACGAGCATCTAGGTGAGAGGAAGCTCCATCGAACATCAATAAAACTGGCCCTGCAGTTTTAAATTTTGAAAAATGGCCAAGCCATTTTATAAAAGCATCGGTTGTCATACTTCCTTTCTTGGTCATTAAAATCTCGGACTTCTCTGGTAGGGTAATATACCACTCGGGCTTAATCCGTACACCTTTAAAAATAATTAGCGGAGGAACACTTTGCCCTAAAGCATTAGCACACGCTACCACCGAAACATTTTCTCCATGTTCGGGAGCCACCAGATGTACATACTCGCTTTGCTCCTTTGTGAGCTAACACAGTTTGTTGGTGATGAAGAGTCAACTGGCACCCTTTTTCGTCCATGTTATAGATCCGGCTCGGCTTGCCGTGAAATCCTTTTTCTCTCTCTCTCTCTCATCAAAACAGTTCTAAGTTTCATAAAGTAATCATCTACAACTTCATGATTTATTTTTTGCCCTCTGGCCAGGTTGAGTTTCTGAGCTCGGCGTTTCGCTATATCGGGATGTCTGGAATAAAAGCATTTCATCCACTTTTTTCCAGCTATCTCTTTTAGATCCGAAAAGGTGTGGCGAATGTTGTTATCCTTTACGAATGAATAAACGCTTTTTCGTAGAACTTTTGCCGTTAAAGGCAGCGGCGTTTTTAAGGACTCCAGGGGCCCGGTGCCAACTCGAATAGAAGGGGCCCGCAGTCACAGGCCGGCATTTTTTTTATTATGTTAGTTTTTGAGTTTTTGGAAGGGAGTACCTACTTTCATTTTTTTCTGGTAAGAATAAAAAACGACATACTTTTTTAAAGAAAGTTTTAATAAATATTGGTACCTATTTAAATTAACTATTTAATATTTTACGTCAATGGAAGTCCTCTTCTTGTTTTGGCTGCCAAAAATCTTTTTATAATATCTTCTGAGTTCAGGCTCCATAAGGTTTCCTTCTCAATTGTCAGTAAAGCCAAGTTTGAAGTTCTTTCCTGGGACATTGTGCTTCTCAAATATGTCTTTAATCTCCTCAAGACACTAAAACACCTTTCTGCACTGGCTATACCTACTGGAAGGGTTATGAATAATCGAAGCACTAATTCGAGGTTTGGGAAGACATCTAGTAGTTTTTGATGGAATATGTATTCTAAATAGCCCAATGCACCTCTGTCCAAACATGGATTTGTTTGATTAAAATAGATATCGGTAAACTGGATCATTTCGTTATGAAGATCATTTGATAAAAAACTAAATGTTTTACACAACATTAAACAACTATTTTCAAGTTGTTCCTTGTCGCAGTTTTGAAGGTATACCGGGTTTAAAAAACCAAATAATTGGGTAACTTCTTCTAACCCCTCAATTCTCTCTGATAATTCAGCCACCATTGAATCTAGAGTAACGTTGATCACGTCGACCTTAAATCTATTTAATGGATTTATTATGGGTTCGTCCATTGCTTTTTCTTCAAAAAAAGATTTTTTCTTTCGGCGTCTTTGTTCTTGAAACTTCATATTTTCTTCACTCATACCACTGTTGATCCACTTAGATTTAGCAGCCTTGATCAAGTCATTGAAATATGCATCATTTCTTAATAAAAGTAATTTTTCTTTTGACCTTTTCATAAAAGACACTACTTGGAAAAGGTCAATTTCTTTTTTCTGCAATAACTGAGATGTAATATCAATTATTTGTAAAACATCGTTCCAAAAAGTTAGAGTAACTAAAAACTCAAAATCAAAATTATTTAGCAGCCCACTAGCTGTCGCTACTTCATCTCCATCATGTTTTAGGTCCACAATTATCTGTAAACAATCAATAACGGTTCCATAATTTCTTAATAGGGAACGTACCGCTTTAGCACTGGCTGACCATCTGGTACTGGATAAGCTTTTTAAAGTAAGAACTTGCTCTTTGTCCACTTCAATTGTGTCAATTTGATCAAAGTCACGAGCGTCTGTGCATTTTTCCTTTAATAATGCCCATCGTCTTTGCGGGGAATCTGCAAAAAAAACTGTAGCACTTCTGAACATTTCCAAAAAAATTTAAAGTCTGTACGGAAGCACATTTTTCGGCTGCATGCTTTAACACCAAATTAAGCTGGTGAGGAGGACAATGGACGTATGGAGCAAAAACTGGTTTATCTTTGCTTATAGCTTCGCGTAGTTTTCAATGTACTCCATTCTTTTCACCACTCATTACGCAAGTCATACTGCTGAAATGCTTCTAACAGAAGTGAAACATATCCAGATGCATCATGATTTTTGAGATTAAGAAATTCAAGAAAAACTTCTTTAACACAAATTTTATTTGCAGATGGATCTAAATGTACATAACGAATTAGGAGGGCCACTTGATCAGTTTTTGATATATCCGTAGTGCCATCGACAATAACAGTCCAAAATTTCGAGCTTCTTATTTCATTTAATATTGACAATCTCACTGAGTCTGCAAGATGTTTAATCTGTTCATCCGTTATGGTTTTACTGAGATATTTGATTTTAGACTCGGATTCTAAATGATGCTGTAGTTGTGGAAAATATTTAGATAAAAATTTGATGAATGTTAAATATATGCCACAATTCGAGCTGCGTATATCGCCAGAATGACCTCTTAAAGGCAATGTAAGTGAAGTTATTGTAAGCAATAAATCAAATTGTATTGTCAGAACTTCTTTCCATCTTGCTTGTTCCTCATCAAGTTGCTTTTTTAAGTGGGAATCTACGGACTTGTCTTCAATGTATGATCTCATACCCATAGCTGCAGTAATATGGGATTTCAAGTGAGTGTGTTCTGCCAGTCTGGTTGATAAATGCTTCCAGTCGCCCCACAAAACGGGTTTATTGTGTCCAAATAACCAGCAACAATGACAGTACGCAATATCCTTTTGAGGAGAATATGCAAGCCACCACCTGGTACGGGATTCATTTAAATTATTTTTATACTCATAGTATATTTCAGAAAAGCTGCGATTCTTGGTTGTTGGAAAATTTATTTTCCTTGGTTGGCAGGCTCCAATTTTTACTAGCTGATTTTTGATACTGCTTGAAATTTCAGTGTTTTCAAATAATGCGTAGTCAGAGGGAAATTCCTTGTCAGGAGTAGGTGATTTATAGGTTTTAGAGATCATGGATATATCCATACAATGGATATACCCCCCAACCCACGTATGAATAACCCCCACTCTCATCCCCACCATATCCCCCCACTCTCATCCCCACCATATCCCCCACTCTCATCCCCATCATATCCTCCCACTCCCTGCTACTACTAATACCACTATTCCATTATTTAAAGTCATAACAAATTAATTTGCAGATAGTTATGTATCTCAAGTGGTTCCAAATCAGTACATATTTAGTTCGTTAGATATTAGTGTGAAAAGAGTTAGTAGTTATTCAAGTTGAATACAGTCTCGTGTTGTCAACTAAGAAATCATCCTAAGAAAATGTGTGAATTCTAATAGAAGGTAACTAGACAATGTTAAAACCTAGACATATAACAAAAGTGTTGGAAATTAAAAAAGTATTCGTTAAAGCACATTATCATCTCTTACAATTACGGTGTCGCGATAATAATCTAATTAGGTGGATTGAGGAAGGTATAAACTTGTGTGATAAAGTTCTTATAGGAGTCGTTAAAGCTAAATATTTTAATGACCATTTAAGTCTAATAAGTTTAGCACTGGACTCATATGTGTGGTTAGATGTAATTAGAGAAAGAAATCTAATTGCAGAAGAATAAGTAAGAGTGTCTTTAGTTGTAATTCTAAGATGTATCAGTGCAGTGATTGTAAAAAAAAATTTTAAACATCAATCAAACGTGTATAGAATCATGTCCTTCAAGACCATCTGGTGTAAAAAGAAAAGCTAAATCCCAACTATGTGATGCATCTACAAAAAAACTTAAAACAGAAGAACCCCAAAAACAAAGTGTAAACACTGTACCTAAAATTACTTTATCACGTTGTAAAGACTGTGATACATGGTATTTTAAAAATAAACTCAGTGCGCATTTACGTTCAAACCTTCATAAAAGCAAACTTAAAAGTGATGATAACGTGAAAATTATAACATCTGCGTTCAAAAGCAGAATTATATCCTACATGCTTCTTCCAGACAAAAAGTGTGTAGATATTGATGAATTTTTTGAGGAAGTTAAACAAAAATAAGTTTAATTTCAGAACAATTAGTTAAGCATAGATGTATTAAGATTAATGTTGAGTTATTTGGAGATTATTTGTTACAAACAAAAGAGACAATAGAAACTAAATCATTTAATACTAAAAATAAGGTGATCACGTCAACAACAAATTTAAACGATATTTATTATAACCAGTTTTTGTTGGAAATAAAAGAAAAAGTGTCAATATTTGCTGAAAATGGTTCAGGTTGGGCTTTAGAAAAAATATTACATTTAGAGATTAACATAAACAAATATAATTCAATTAGAGCTTCATTATATATTCCTTTACCAATAGAAATTGCAAAGAAACAGGCAGTAATTAATGTAAAGAATAATGACTCTTACACCGGTATGCATAGTCAATCGCCAGCGAGTCGCCAGAGAGTCGCCGTGCGCTGAACGAAATTTGCAGTGCATAGTTCTTCGTTCGCCGCCTTGACGCATGCGTATTTCGATATTCCTCGGCGCCGCGCTGGAGATTTGTTGGAGGTGGAAAAGACCATCTCCGTCGTCTCGCCAGTATGCCGGAAAGCAGTTGTTTTGTTGATTGAGTGTCAAGAATGGTGTGTATAATATTTGCAGTAAAATAATGGATCGCGATCTTGACATGATTTATAATGCAGCTAGAGATAATTTGGATCTCGAATTTGTAATAAACATACCACGTAGGTAAGTAATAAAAATATCTCACCTCTAGTAGTTTTAAAGTCAAACCATTCAAACATTTTCAATTGACTTTTAAAAATACTATAGCAGTATATTAACTAAAGGAAAGGGTTTTTTTTAAAAGATATATTAGAGACATGGAAAATCCCATAGAAAAATTTAATGACCTGGACTTTAAAAAACGATTTCGATTCTCGAAAGCAATCGTTCAACAAATTTTATTACCCATGGTTGCAGATCAGGAACATACAACCAACAGAGGGCTACCTGTTCCACAAGTAATAGGTTTACTAGTCACATTGCGCTTTTACGCGACTGGAAGTTTCCAGGTAATTACATTATTTAATCAACTAGATACATATTGCCACTTTGCGATATTTCAAACATAATTTAAAATTATTTTTAGATAGTGTGTGGAGATTTAAGAGGATTTAACCAGGCCACTATAAGCCGTGTAATAACGAAAGTTACTAGAAGAATTTCAGCCCACAGTCGACAACATATAAAATTTCCAGACAATTTTCAAACAGTTGAAATGCGTTTCCAGAGAATTGCAAACTTTCCAAATGTGACTGGATGTATTGACTGTACCCATGTTCCTATCATTAATCCAGGTGGACCAAATGCGGAACTCTTCAGGAATAGGAAAAGAACATTTTCAATCAATGTACAGGCAGTTGCTGGGCCTAATTTAGAAATTTACGATATCGTTGCTAGATATCCGGGAAGCTACCATGACAGCTATATTGTTAACAGATCTTCCGTTAAAACCAGTTTTGAAAGAAGGCAGCTACCAGGGTATTTGCTAGGCGATGCTGGATATCCATGTCTGCCGTATCTTTTAACCCCTTTCCGAAACCCACAAACCCAAGGGGAAAGAAGGTACAATGAAGCCCAGATAAAAACAAGGAATATTGTAGAACGTTTATTCGGGGTTTTAAAGCGAATGTTTCCTTGTTTACGAAGAGGACTTGCAAAATTTCTACGAGTTGTTATATCATAGTTGCCTGTTCCGTATTGTACAATATAGCACTGACACATCGTGAGATAATGGAGCCTGAAGAAGAAATTATTAATGACCTGCCAGCGATCCCATTCCATGCTGGAAACAATAATCGTTTGGGTCAATTAATGAGAGCCACCATAGTGCGAAATCATTTCCAATAGCAAATAATAATTTTTTATTGGCCTACAGGGATAATATAAACAATGTATTTGAATACGTTAGAGGAATAAAATACATAAAAAACTACTAAAGAGATTTATTTCGCGTAAACAAACACAAGTTTTTAAGTATACACTTGGCTAATACTACTTTTGTTTAATCTCATTTTGCAACTTTTTCAATTTTACATCTTCCTGCAGCATCTGCAATCTGGCCGTTTCTTTTTTAAAAATTGCTTCTTCTAGTCGGATTTTATGCAGTTCGTCCATCTGTTGTGCTTCTTTTTTTATTAATTCCAGCCTCGCTTCAGTTAGTTCTGTGATCTGTTTATTTTTCACTTCTTCCCTTGGAATTTTTTTTCCTGGAAACATTGACCTAAATTTCTTTTACTATACTTAATTATTATTAAGTACTTACCTAACTTTTTAATTCCTGGTGAGGAAACTGATGGCGTAACAACCACTGGTTGGAGTGCGATTGAACAAGGTTTGTCTTGCTCAATAACAATCACTGGCGGGAGAGGCGGTGTAATGTTACCCGAGGATGAAGCAATTGCTGCTCCAGATGGTTGCATATCTGAAAGGATACAAGTTTAGAATTTTCAAAAGATCAATAATATTGCCTGGCAGTAGTTAAAACATAATTCATGTTGTTATAAAGGAGTGTAACCGTTTAAATAAAAGAAAACCAACGTGCAACTTAATTTAGTATAAATGTATGTCATACCTTCTATTTTATTTAAATTGATTCCATCGGAATCATCTATGACGTCTATTTCAAAGGCAATATGAGGAACCAACTCATCAATAACTGGTTGAGGTGGGGGCGGCCCACCACCTGTTGCCAACAGATCCCGTCTCTCTTGAGCTAGTTCAGCTTTTCTCGCTCTCTTCATCTTATCCCACAGCCTTTTCAGTTGGGTCATTGTTCTCTGTAAATACAAATAAAAACTCGAAAATAAGTTGAGCGTTTTTCTCTTGGGCGATTTTACTGAGAAAAATTTACTTGAAAGCATTTATATTACTACTTTTCGAAATATACCCGGCGGCCTTTATTAATGGGTCTCCTGGTACATACATACCGTCTCAGATGTTGTAGCATTAAAATCCACAGTAATTTGATCCCAAGCTTTCCTTTTCTTTTCGATATGATGAGCGTCCGTCTTCTTATCTTCAACTATCGGGTAGTTCCCTATAATTTGTATGAAAAGTTCTTTGTCTGCGACAGAATATTTAATTGCCATCTTGAAATGTATTTGCAAGCGGCCCGAACTGTTATCACTGTTCTAAACACCCACGTACATTCAAAAACTATGGGTATGGAAAATATAAACTACTAACTGAAACCATAGATAAATACTTATAAACGACTGAAACTACCTGCGACGAAACAAATAAAAAGATTACAGCGGTCCACAACCAATTCCGCTCTTCTTAGCGCGCGAAAATGATTATTATTTGGTATGGGCCACTTTCGGAATACCTAGACGAAGCGCTGGCGTGACGCCGGCGAACACGTGGAGTAGAGTACGACTATGCAACGCAAACAGGTCGCCACCAATTCGCTGGCGGCCCTCTCGGCTCTACGCCGGGCGATATCTCCGGCAACTCGCCGGCGATTAACTATGCATACCAGTGTTATTGTTTTGGTTGGAGTGTGATAAGTGCCTTATATCCAGCTGACATAAATTCTAATAGAACAAGTTCGTATCCAAACTTTCTTGACACTTTAAATTTTGAGGGAATAGAGTTTCCTGTCAAGTTAAAAGATATATCCAAATTTGAATCGCTTAACCAAATATCAGTGAATGTTTACGGTTTGGAGAGAGAGGAAAGTAAACAAAATTATGAAGTAGTTGGACCTCTTCATTATACTGCTAAAAAACTTCACACACATGTAAATTTGTTGTTGATAAGTGATGGTGAAAATAATCATTATTGTTGGATTAAGAATATCGAGGGCTAAACTACAGTACCTCGTAAGTCGTAAATTGTAAATTTTACAGGAGAGACAAAAAACCTTAAAAAACAAAAACAGCTACGTATTTTTGGAAACTATTTAATATTTGGGTATAATATGACTACCTTGATGATTTTCTGATGACAAAATTTCGTAAACATGTTTTTCTTAGTGTCTTTTGTAAAATACGAGGTCATGCTACTTTTATTATGCTACATACGGGGTACCGTAATGTAAACCTGTTAAACGGCAGCAGTCATTAGAAATTAAACAATTTATTAAAGAACGGATTTATTAAATCGCTTTTTAAAAAACATAGTTTCTTAAATGTCTGTAATATTATAAACAAAGTAAAAGTTTAAATATAATAAAATTAAAAGTTCTTACCAAAAAAACTTTACTATAATAATACAACACAAATGAAATTATTTTTCTTTCAAATAGGTAGTCAAGATAAAATGCAAAAACAAAAAGCATCAAGTAGTAGGTATATAAAAAACGAAATACAAAAGTTATAATAATTATTATTTATTTGGAAGAAGGTCGTAGAATGGCCAGCAGTCCTGAGGAATAACCTTTTTAATTTCCTGACGATCTAAATACTTTCGTTTTGTAATAGACAAACGCGACAAAAACAGCTGTGGGAAGTCTGCGTTTTCTAGATTTATTTTGGCTGGTCTCGTTGATAAGGTTAGAAAATCATCATGATAATGAACTTTACAAAATATTTCTCCATTTTCATATTTTAGAACACGTATATCAGTAACCATTGAGCCATCTTGTGGTCTAATGGATTTGTACTTAAGTAGTGGCTTATGTCCAAAATTTCTAAAAAACTGGTAAGGTTTATTTTCAACTTTATAAGGATTTTTCAGTCTTGCTTCTTTAGTTATACGATGATAGTCACTTGGCAAATATATTTCTTTGTTTTTTAATGAAGTCTCAATAGTGGCGTGAACTGAATCACACTCCATTTGAGTGTGACCTTTTTCTAAAATTTTTTGGTAGATCACTACTTGATATTTTTCTGAGAGGTAGAGTAAAGCATTGGCCATGGTCGAATTCCGATTCTGAGCTGTGCAGCCATCTGAATATATAATAATAGGAAGTTTTTTTCCTGGTTTTAAGAAATTTTCTTCAAGGTATTCTACTAGAAATGAGGCATACGTTGCTGCTTGTCCATCTGCATTCGTTTCATCATACCAATAACAGGTAGCTTTCTGATTTACTAAATTGTAAATAGTAAAGTTATGGTTACACAATTTTGTTCTATAATACAACGAGCTTGCAGCTAAACTTGGAGAAAGTTTAACTGCTTGCACATCCATAGTTATAACATTGCATTTTCCTTCAATCGCCTTTTCTTTATCGCTCTGTTTTTCATCTCTTGTTGCATTCTTTTTTAATACGTGTGCATTATATTCCTCCTCTGTCAAGTTATTGTTTTTATATTTGAAACAAATGTCGCAAAGATCCTTTCGTGGATGAAATAATGATATTTTCATCTCATTGGCTACTTTATGAAGAGAAATGATTGACTGTGGTGTCTTGTTATTTTCTTGGCACTTTTTTGAGTATTCCCTATGTAGCTGTGCAAATGATTGAAATTGTTGCTCCAAATATAGCCTATCCGTGTCTTTCCTGCAATAGTGGGAAGGAAGTTTATTCAACGCGAGTAAAAAATTTCTTAAAAAAGCTGTACTTTCCTCATGATAATTTTTTATTGCCTTTCTTCTGTCCCTAACTACACAGTTACTTGCTGTTAAACCATTATCGCTTTGCAGGCACCAGTTTTTGACGGACCATTCTTTTAAACCAGTTGTATGAAGAAACATTTGTTTGCAGACTGGTACTTTTGTATTTCCCACTGTTAAAGAGTACTCAAGGGTAGTACTACGTCTGGATTTATCACCATCAGTCATCTTTGGTCGCTTTGTTGGAACAGCCATTACATTCTGGGCAACAAATACTTTTCTTTGTTCCCAAGACATGTCTGACCAAAATTTTACAAAAATGGCGCTTCTTTTTTGTTCTGATATTAGGTGACATTTTCTTTTTTGAATAGTTTTTACTTTTTTTTCTACACATTTGCAGCGCGCTCCCAAGATTTTCTCACTTCGTGGCGTATCGTGGAAAGAGTTCTTTTGCTTAGCAGGTTTTCTAAATCCAACATAGTTCTTTCCAGTAAGACGAAGTTTTTTTATTAATTTCCCGCTTATTAATACCTTTAACTTTCTTTCTTGATTCGGGTTTGTTTTGAATCTCTTCTATCTGTCTTTTATTGTTGGGGTCTGCGACATGTTGCGAATTGTTAGTATCTGTCTCTTCAAAGGGTGACGCAGCTTTTTCTGTACAGTATGATTTTTTATAATTTTCGTCCAAATTGCTATAATCCGAGTCGTCAGCGTCCGTTTCAAATGGAGTGTAGTCAGGATCTGAAGCTTTATTCTCTTGTTCAATGGCGTCGTTCATCCTTATCGTTTTCTGCTTATCATCCAATGAATTATCATATGGTTGTCCAGTTGGAACCTTCACTGACTGGTTTATTTCAGGTACAAAAGTAATACATTCAAATTTGGAATTAATACTGTCCTTTTCAATATGTTTGCTTATTTTTGTAGAATATTCTTTTTTGGAATCAGTAAAAACCAATTCTGCACTATTGATCATGTCAACAATATTTTCTGGCATAAGAGCTTCATCTACAGAAAATTACCTGATAAATTTATATCTTCTATATTATTATTATAATTAGTCAATTCAACATCAGCATCTACGTCACAGAGTATTTCTTGATGTAGATTTTCAATAAACTTTCCTTTGGCAAGATTTAAAATTTTTGCCGTTCTAGAAGACATGTTGGCGGAAAATTGGAGATGCAGAATGTTTCTAGATAATTTTTCTACCATCTGTAATAAAAAAAAGATATCATTGTTTCGGAAACAAGAAAAAAGTATTAATGTTAATCGACTATACTTTTTAATAATTCCCTCCTTACAAAAATTTTCATCGTATTAACGACTTAAAAATACCAACAAAATGGTTCAAATTATAATTTGGATTAAAAATTGCATATAATTATAAAAATAATATTCTGTTATTATTGTCCCCGGATAAATGATAATATAATATCAAATTTTTATATTTTAAATCACAAAGACCAAACAGCAACACCTTGTAACTAACAACAATTAATAGTACTACTATTTACATTCTGAAACAAAACGGCAGTTCCTCGTAACTAACAACACGATGATAAATATTTTAAAATACTATCTTATAACCACAGTTTAACATTATTTAAAGTGAAAAATAATTGATACAAACAATATATTAAACCATCTTGATCTTTATAACAATCTATTTAGTATAAATTACTCTTACTTACCGGTTTTATGCGCACCACAAAGAATCACCAGCAACGACAATGGACGCATTTAGCAAATACGAGGTATTGCGCCTAAATTATCTAAAATAGCAGATACCCGTTCCCGCATTTTCGCACTTACGAGCTACTGTCCATTTAGAAAATATTCGGCAATTACGAGGTCCTGTTTATTAGAATTATAAAATTATAGAAATCTAATTATGACTTATTATGAATGCCAACAGGTGGCTCTAGGTATTCTACATAGAATAATATTTAAAACCCATAATCCGAAAAAATGCTACTTACGAGGTACTGTAGTTTAGCCCTCGATATGTCAAGATTATTAGCAACTCAAATTAATAAAAGTCATTTTAAAAAATACTTTTGTGATGTATGTTTAATTTATTTTAGATCATTACAAAAACTAGAGACTCATCAAAAAAATGATTGTAATCATTTGTATACAATAGTTCCAACCAACAATATCAAAATTAACAAGTATGGTCAGCAGATACCGGAAAATATTCTACAATTTGAAAATTTCCAAAGACAGCTAAAAGTTCCTTTTGTAATTTATGCAGATTTTGAGTGCTTTTTGAAACCATTAGAATTTGAACAACCTGAAAACGATTTAGATTCATATACTCGAAATACGTTTAAACATGAACCATACGCTTTCTCATATTTCATTAAATGTTCATACGACGATTCTTTATCAGTATTGGATTCCTATTTCGGATTAGATGCCGCTGATGAATTTTGTAAACGAATTGAAGGTAATGTACATAGAATTTATAATAATCATCTTAAACCAATTGTGAAAATGATTCCCTTATCAAACGAACAGAAATTAGCTTATAAAAATTGCAATAAATGTCATATATGTAATGAAAAAGTTGAAGGAAGTGAAAAAGTGAGAGATCATGATCATTTAACCGGGCAATTTCGGGGTGTAGCTCACAGTATATGTAACTTAAATTTCAAAATTCCATATTTCATACCTATATTTTTTCATAATTTAACGGGTTACGATAGTCATCTATTTGTTAAACAACTCTGTTGTAAAGATGATAATATTGATGTACTTGCACAAAACAAAGAGAAGTACATTTCATTTTCAAAATCAATTTTAGTTGATAAATATAAAGACAAAGATAATAAAGAAAAAAATCTGTTTATTAAAATGAGATTTTTAGATTCTTTTCGATTTGTTGCAAGTTCATTAGAGTCACTTGGTGAAAGTTTAGAATCAAATCAATGTGTAGAAATTAAAAAACATTTTCAAGACATTAACCAGTTTAATGAAATTCGCAAAAAAGGTGTTTACCCCTATTCTTATGTTGATTCTTTTGAAAAGTTGTATGATAATCAACTTCCAAGTATAGAACATTTTTATGATAAACTAAAAGATGAACCTATAGATCCTTCAGAGTACAACAGAGCTATTAATATTTGGAATTTATTTGATTGTAAAACTTTATTGGATTATACAAAAATTTATTTACTCTCTGATGTTCTCATATTAACTGATTTTTTTGAAGCATTTCGAAATATATCTTTAACTAATTTTAACCTGGATGCTGCACAGTATTATACACTACCTGGTTTAAGTTGGGATGCTATGTTACGTAAAACAAGCGTCAAATTGGAACTATTAACTGATATCGATATGCTTCATTTTTTTAAAAATAGTATAAGGGGTGGTATTTGTCATTGTAGTGTTCGAAAAGCCGAAGCCAATAATCCAAGTTTTGAAAATTATGATTCTGATAAACCAAAGACACATATAATGTATTTAGATGCAACTAACTTGTACGGACACAGTATGAGTCAATACCTCCCAATATGTGATTTTACTTGGTTGTCTAGGGACGAAATTAACAGCATTGATCCGATGTCTATACCTGATGATTCTGAATATGGGTATGTTTTGGAAGTTGATGTAAAATATCCTAAGAACTTACATGAAAAACATAACGAATTACCATTTTTGAGAGAAAATATTTGCGCTCCAGGTTCCAAACAAAAAAAGTTAATTTGTAATTTAAACAATAAGGAAAAGTATGTAATTCATTATCGAAATCTTCAACAAGCAATTCAAAATGGATTAAAGTTAACAAAAATTCATAGAGTTATTAAATTCAAACAATCAGCTTTTCTAAAACCATACATTGATTTAAATACTGAAATGAGAAATAAATCTAAAAATAAGCTTGAAAAAGATTGTTACAAGTTATGTAATAACGCTATATATGGTAAATCTTTGGAAAACATTGATAAACGCGTTGATATTAAATTAATCACACATTGGGAAAATATTGGTAAGAAACAGGGCGCTCAAACATTGATTGCAAAACCGAATTTCAAAAATCGCTTAGTTTTTAATGAAAATTTTGTTGCAATACAAATGGAAAGAGTTAAAGTGACATATAATAAACCAGTTTATATCGGATTCTCAGTCTTGGAATTATCAAAAACTGTAATTTATAATTTTTATTATGATTATATTAAGAGTAAATATGGAGACAAAGCAATGTTATTATACACTGATACAGATAGTTTAATATTACAAGTTGAAACAGAAAATTTTTATAAAGATATTCAAGAAAATTTGGTTAAATTTGATACTTCTAACTATTATGAAAATAATATACATAACATAACAAAGAATAAATCTGTATTAGGACGTATGAAAGATGAATTTGCTGGACAACCAATAATAAGTTTTTATGGTACTGGCGCAAAAGCATATTGTGTTAATTTAGGGAATAAATCTGAAAAGAAAGCAAAAGGTGTAAAAAAGTATGTTATTCAAAATTCAATTACCAAACAAGATTATAAGGATGTCGTTGAAAACTCTGAAACAAAATTTAGAAAAATGAATGTTTTCCGTTCAATTTCACATGATATGTTTACCCAATTAAAAAATAAAGTTGCCTTGTCTCCAAAAGATGATAAACGATATATAATTAAAGATTCCTTTAGGACCCTTGCTTGGGGGCACAAGCATATAGATATTTTAGAAGATAACTCAAAGAGTGATGATGAGGATGTTAACAATGTACTAAATATTCTTAAAATTTTAGTTCAAAATCAATATGAAACCTGAAAAAATATAAAAACATATTTATTTGAAATATGATGATGTTACTACCAACAGGTGTACTATTTCTCTCAGCATTCATTAACAATACTTTGTATATCCAAGTAGATCCTAAAGTTCGAGAAGTATTTATTTGTTCATCGATTAATAATGAAAATAATGATACTTGGCCATCATCTTGGAAGAGAATGAATCTGAATAATGGATTGCATTCTTACCAATTTGATGATGTAAATAATTATTCCTTTGTAAAATATAAGCTACGACTATATTATTTTGATAGTTCCTCTGTAACAACAGAAGAATGGATAGAGTTGTATAGAGAATCGGAAGAATGTAATTTGAAGACATGTATAATATTTTTAATTATAGTTTTTATATTATTTTTATGTATGTTGGGATATGTACTGTTAAAAGCATATTTGTATTATAAATAAAATAATAAAATAATATATTTTGTTTCATTGAAGTTTATTCATAACAATTTTTATAATTATACAATAATTTTACATTTGCTAATGCACAATGCCAAGGATTAACATTTTTATGAAAATAACACTCTGGAATTTTCTTAAATCTACTTAATTTTGGCTCTCGACCAATAGGAATAGAATAAATACACTCTTCATTCAAAAACTTTTTTATGAAGTTTGTTTTTTCATTTCCTTTCATATAAATTCTGGGTGATTCATAAAACTTTAAAGCATTCTTTACAATATCCTCAAATTCATTAAGTTCTATGTTTCCAAATTCCCATTCCAATCCATGATATTCCTCAGCCCAGTTTACCACTTTAAGATCATCAGCAGATAACATGTTTCTTTTAAATGGTGATTTAAAGAAATAATTTGAACAACGAATCCCATCATAAATTGCTAATTCTTTTGGAATGTATCCAAAACTGCAATTATAACCTTGGATGTCTAGAAACAATTCCATATTACGCTCATTCATGATTAAATGTTTCATAAATGCAAAGCTCATATATTTAACTTCTCCAACATTTCATCCTCCCCACCACCATTACAACTTAGTTATTATATAAACAAATAGCTGAAGTTCTACTTTCATTAATTGTTTGCTCTTAAAATGTCAAGCAGTCAACAACCCAAGATGCAAGAAGAGTTTAGTAAGAAGCGCAATGATGCTCTAATCAATGAAACTATGTACTACATAAACAAATCCAAATCCAAATGGGTCAGCATTGGATTTTCCTTGGAGAGAAAATATGAGCCGGTAATTAAACTTGGTGGATGCAAGTATAACCAAAATGTTATTTTTAACGAAGATCAATGGCTATCCTTTCTTAGTAACCAAGGAAATATGTTGAGCTTCATCTACTCTAAAGGGTTTGGATGGCAACCAATGCAGGGAAATGGATTTGAAATTGACTTTGTGTTCATGAATACTTCGAGAATTATTAAGATCGTTCAAGATAGAGAACATGAAATCTTTCTGGCTGAAGATCCCCTAATTCAACTATTCAACTTGATGAATTTAATAAAATATCGTTTGGATATATTAAAAAACCAAGAATTTTCAAAGTATTACAACATTTTAACAAGTGGAATTTCAATAAAAAATGGAGATTTAATAAAGAATGTTTACGATATTATTTCGCCTATATTAAATAGTTCAAATGTGTGTTGTGTATTAGAGTTAATAAATTTTTATCCTGATTGTATAATAGAGGATGTGGAAACTTATGCTTGCAATGAATTTGTAAAACGTTGTATTGAGTAATAAATTTCGTAAAAATATAATTTTCTATTTTATTCCCCCCACCTTTTTTAAATTTGGTACTTAATACCTTAATTTCACTCAAATTTATTTATTCACAAGATGTGGTTATCATATGTACGCGAAAGACCAGCATACAACCTAACAGCCGCTGTGGAAAATTTGGCTTCACATTTTGATAATTTAGAATTTGATGCCGAGCATGAAGCAGAGTATGGATTTGATAGGTTTCATACATATGATGAATGAATGTATGGAAATCGCTAGAAAATACCAAAAGGCTTCAATAGCATGCAGTATATACTTACATACCTCTGATCTAAGAAGTTTTCTACAAACAATAAAAGAAATGGATTTTGAGAAATTTTTGAGTGAAGTTAAGAGATTTGTTTCAACAGAAATTAAACATGAAGTGTTTGAAACTTAGTTTATAAATTTATCAAAATAAAAAAATTAAATACATTTATTTGTTTTATTCAATCATTATTGTATCATTATATAGTGTATATACATTAGTAAGCGCACAAATACATGAAGACATGTAATGGTAAAAGCAAGTTGGTTTATCAGCTGCTAAAGCAGGATGTTCATTAAGTTCAATCACAGGACTTAGGGAGTATTTTCTTATGTATTCGGCTTTTTCTCTTCCTTTCACATAGACATGATCCATATTTTCTGTTAAACTTTTTATAATTTCCGAAAATTTGTGAATCGGTGTATATCCTACATTCCATGGAATAGAATGATGATTTTTCATTAACCAAACAGCTTGTTTATGTAATTCAGGTGAAAGATACTTCATGTTAAATGGTGATTTAAAGACATAGTGACATATTTTGCTTCCATCAAAGGCAGCTAATTCCTTTGCAAAAAATTTGTTGTTTTCTATTTTGAATCCCTGGATATCCATAATTAGGAATTTCATATTTTCATTAATGAAAATCTTTTAATCATGTATTTCTGGTCTGAGTAATTTCGTAATTGTTGTTTTAATTTCTTCGTTTAGGAAGTAGGTTATACGAAGTTTTAGTTCTTCGTCCATACTAATAGAGCTGATACATAACCAGAAACCTATATATGAATTATTAAACATGCGCATTATAGTTGGCTAACATTTTTGGTCAACGGATTGTATGTAAATATTTTGTCATGCATAATAAGACAATAAGCAGATACTTTATCAGTAAGATCCTCTTGTAATTCAAATTCTACTCTCATAACAACTGGTCCGGTTTCAATGGATTCTTTTTGATGTGAACAATCGATATATGTGATAGGAGCCTTATCGTTAAATTCCTTTGGAGAAAAAATTGGTTCAGGTGTTAATCCATAATAAGATTTTTGGAATTGTGAAAACATTTCATATAATGTAGCAAATTTATTTTTATCAAAATCTAAGTAGAGATCATTATAAGGATATCTTTCAGAATTTAGAAATATTTTAATGTTTCGCAATTTAATATTGGAAAATACGGACATGTCAGATATTGGCTTATCCCTGAAATCTTTCTGGAAACAAATGGCTACATGTCTAGGGGTGTTGATCCTTGTTGAAGTCTTGACAGGCCAATTATGACGTCCTGTTTTAAGTAACTCAGGATATTCTATTAATTCCCAACTTCTAAAAGCAATTGTTATGTTACTATTTCTATCAATTATTTTAGTTAACGCTAGTTCTTGAGGAATCGCCACAGATATGTGCGGTATATTCCAAGTTAACTTAGTAAGTTGAATTTTCGGATTTTGGTCTACAGTATTAAAAGTAGCATTTTTGTCTGAATTATCTCTCACTAAAATAAGTTCTTGCTTACCATTCAAAATAATTTTTTTATAGTCTTCGAAGAAACCCATTAAAAATTTAAGGGGGATGCAAACATTAAATAATCCAGTGGTAGTATCAACCACTTGCGAGTTTTCTAAAGGAAACCAACCAGCGTTCTTTAGTCTATTGCATTGATTTTTATTATAAGACAAATATCCCTTTATTGTTGATGTTAATCCAACATCCCTAACTGAATCTATGGTAACACCATTTAAAGTATAACGTAACTCTTTAAAAAGAAACGCTATTCCGTTGTTGATCAACTTTAATGTATTGGAAACAGTATCATCATCCTTTGTTAGTTTGCCCTCAATATAAAGAAAGCTTTCGGATGGGAGTGTATATTTTTCAACTTCATGTATAGGTATTACAATTTCATAATTGTTTCCTAATTTTGTTGGTAAATAAGGTTCATAGGCATGAAACTCTGAATGTACAATAGAGTTATCAATAAACAGATCTTGTGTTATATTAAGAACATCCATTATACTAAAACTTTTAGACCTAGTGATTTTAAAAAGTTTTTATCCTTTGAATGATTGTCTTTCTACTAATCTTTGGTTTATGTTGTCTATTCTTCTTATAGTTTTTAATAATATTCTTGGTTGTAGGTGTGCTTCTATTGTAAATAATAACCATTATACTTCCTTGATATGTAATCTAATAGTTACAGTCTCGTTTCGAAAGTCAACAATATTCAAGTCTTGATCAACTATTTTTATTGTTATTTTATCAATCACATTCACGGTGACAGGGAAATAAATAATATTTTGTGGGCTTTCTATTATTTTGTATCCTGGACTAACATTGGGGAAAAACTGATGAATAATATGAACAGGCTTTCCGTTCAGATAAGAACCCTCAGCAATACTGCAGTCTATACATAAAGAATTGACTTTTATAATCTCAGCAGGATTTTCCGATATCCTTGGAACTTTGTCACCAGGTACAACTCCGTTATTAAAACCTAATATTTTTCCTATTGTCCCTTCTTTAAAAATAATATCAGTATAAGTTATAATTGTGGATTTTAATGTATTATTATTTGCATATAGATTAAATGAAATATTTCTTTTTTGAAACTCTGCTTGTAAATATTTATTGATATCAATCATTTCATAACTTCCTGTTGGAATTGTTAAAAATTCACCCTTTCTAAAATAAATCTTATTATTCCTATCATCTATATTTGGAATAGCATTAAAAGTTTCAAAATTTGTCAAACCAACAACATAGGAGGTGTTGGAACTACTGATATTAAATATTTAACAATCATTAAACCATATTTAATGCAAAAGGGTATATTAAAAACAACATCTTCAGAATCCGGTTATCGTTCTATCTTACCAAGTACATCACGACTGTTGCCGACACAAAGACCACGTTCAACCAGAGCACAGTCTACCAGATCTACTACAGGAAAGGGTGTTATGTTAAATTTATCAAAGAAGAAAATGGATTGTTTATTATGATGATTTAAATGAGATAATTGGTAATCTATCAATTATCTCATTTAAATCATCATAATAAACAATCCATTTTCTTCTTTGATAAATTTAACATAACACCCTTTCCTGTAGTTGATTGCATCAAAAATGAGTGGTCATACTGGACATCAAAATGAAATATTTTCAATATTGGAGGAACTTAGAGAAGCAAAAATAATTCAATAAATACACAATGTAATTCAATTTTCATTTATTCTTCTTTGAACATGTCGATTGATAAGTTTGACTCCCATATATTTGGGAAAGATAACCAATTTATTTCGTCAAGTGATGAAAATAACCTCATACAAATTATTGATCTTAGTCCATTAACATTACATTATAATTTGGTATTACCATTTCTGGGTAAATATAATCAATATAATCATGCAGATAGGGCTTATCAATTACTTCAAGATCGACGGATAAGTTATACTTTTCCTATAACGAATGCTACTATAAATAATGCAGAGTATCCAAAAAAATATATTTTATTAAAAGTTAATGGAGAAAAAGTTCTGAATCCCGAAGGCTTTCAGTTAAATAAGGGTGATATTATTTCTTTTCATCAAACTGAAGATGGTTACCTTGAGGAATTTTATGGTGAATTGTTAATAAAATGTCCTGTTGAGGTAACAAAATAAACATTTTAAAATTATGTGTGCACAACCTAACATCAAGGAAGATGTGGTGAATGAATTACACAAACCTGCAAGAAAAATTTTTAGACGTCGTCATGTTATAATTAAAGGTTTAAACGACTTATGGCAAGCTGATTTAGTTGAGATGATTCCTTATGCAAAATTTAACAAAGGTTATCGATATCTATTAGTCGTAATAAACACATTTTCCAAGTATGTTTGGATTCAACCTGTTAAAAGAAAAATTGCTGCAGAAGTAACTTTAGCGATGGAAAATATTTTAAAACTTGCGAAAACTCTCCCAAAAAATATACAAACAGACCAAGGGAAGGAGTTCTTAAATTCCACCTTTTCTAAATTAATGGAAAAATTTGGAATTAATCATTATCATACGTTCTCTAATTTAAAAGCAAGTATTGTTGAAAGAGTCAATAGAACTTTGAAAAATTTAATGTGGAAACAATTTAGTTTACAAGGAAACTATAATTGGTTAAATATCGTAGATGATATTGTTTTCAAGTATAATACAACAAAACATAGAACAACAGGATTAAAACCAATTGATATTAATGAAAAAAATGAAAAGAATATTTTATAGTCAACCTATGTGAGAATTAAAACCATTGATCCATCAAAATCAAAATTTAAGAAAGGAGATTTTGTTAGAATCAGCAAATATAGAGAAGCTTTCCAGAAAGGATATACGCCTAATTGGTGTAATGAAATTTTTAAATTTATGGAAATTAAACTAACCAATCCAAAAACTTATTTGTTAAAAGATGAAAGAAATGAAGAGATACTAGGGTCTTTTTATGGAGAAGAATTGCAGAAGGTTAAATATCCAGACGTATATGTTGTTGAGAAGGTGTTAAGAAAAAAGGGGAATCAACTTTTCGTAAAATATCTTGGCTTAGATAATACATACAGGGTCCGCAAACGAAGCGTGGACGGAAGATTAAATCGTTATCGAAGAACTTATCAACAATACCAAAACAGCTTGAGATATTGGATTAAAGGCGGCATGTTTTAAAAATATTTTACATTATACAGGGTGGCCCAAAAAAATGTGACAGCATAAAGTTATATTTTTTTAAATGGGACACTCAGTATTTTATTGCATATTTAGGTTCGTATTACTATTGTTTATAAGTGTCTCAAATTTTATTTAATTTGGTTTCGTAGTTTCGGAGAAATAAATTAAAAACAAGAAAAAAAAGTTTTGCAGTCCAGAATAAAAAAATAAAAAAAAACAATCCAGAACTATTTTTTTAACCTCGGTATTAAGTAAAATTTATGACAAGAGGTCTAGAGATACTATGAATGTAATTGCGTTTATTCATTTTATACAGGGTGTTCATAAAAAGCCTTCAAAAACCCCACATTTTAAAATAATTTTTCTCAAGTTTTTCAAATGGAACACCCTGTATATTATTTTTCTATTTGACGTAGAATTCATAGACAATTTCTTTTTGTAATACATGCATATAGGTTATATCCAGCCGTTTTCGAAATAATTATAAATATCATAAATTATTTTTTTAAATAGAGTTTTTATTGGGAAATTTTGTTATAGGCGACTAGACTAATAATTGTAAACTAAAATAAATGTTCAAAATAGCTTCCTTTTACTCTTAGAGTTTGCCGTATTTGAGTTATTTCGATATAAATTTTAATGGCCTACATTTTTGCTACTTTTATTTATTTAATTTTATTTTTTATTCTTAATCGAGTTGCCATGATTTTTTTTGTTTAGATTGTCACTATGACAGCCTAATAAAATTATTTCATTTGTTCAGTCGTCGAAATTAAGTACTAACTTACACGAAATGTCGAATTTTACATTTTATAAATGGTAAATATGATTTTCATACTGGGTGAATGTGCAAGAAATTGCCTCCTCGCGAGCCGAGTGTATGCTGAAAGATATCCAGATATTGAGAAAAAGCCGAGACCAGAAACCTTCGAGAAGTTGTTGCAAACGAACTTATGCATAACAAATGTAAACCATTAAAAATTTACCGCTACATTTTAAGAAAAAGTAGCAAAAATGTAGGCTTTTAAAATTTATATCGAAATAACTAAAATACGGTAAACTCTAAGAGTAAAAGGAAGCTATTTTGAACATTTATTTTAGTTTACAATTATTCGTCTAGTCGCCTATAACAAAATTTCCCAATAAAAACTCTATTTAAACAACATAATTTATGATATTTATAATTATTTCGAAAACGGCTGGATATAACTTATATGCTTGTATTACAAAAAATAATTGTCTATGAATTCTACGTCAAATAGCCAAATAATATACAGGGTGTTCCATTTGAAAAACTCGAGAAAAATTATTTTTAAATCTGGGGTTTTGAAGGCTTTTTAGGAACACCCTGTATAAAATGAATAAACGCAATTACATTCATAGTATCTCTAGACCTCTTGTCATAAATTTTACTTAATACCGAGGTTAAAAAAATAGTTCTGGATTGTTTTTTTTTATTTTTTTATTCAGGACTGCAAAACTTTTTTTGTTTAGTTTTTAATTTATTTCTGCGTAACCAAATTAAACAAAATTTGAGGCACTTATAAACGATAGTAATACAAACCTAAATATGCAATAAAATACTGGATGTCCCATTAAAAAAAATATAACTTTATGCTGTCACACTTTTTTGGGCCACCCTGTATAATGTAAAATATTTTTAAAACATGCCGCTTTCAATCCAATATCTCAAGCTGTTTTAGTATTGTTGATAAGTTCTTCGATAACGATGTAATCATCCGTCCACGCTTCGTTTGCGGGCCCTGTATAATGGTTTGATTTCAAAAAGCGATTTACTTTAATTATTGTATTTATTTAAAAAATAAAAATTACATAAAACGTACATTGTATATTTTATTTCTATGGTCTTGCTCCAACACATAACTTAAATTATTTTCTGCATATTTCAGTCTATTTTGAAAACGGTATCTATCCAATATATGCTGCTCATAATCACTCTCTCTTGCTTTCCTATATGCAAAGCTCCAGACATATAATGTGAATATATTGTTCTTTTCTTCATTAAAAGTCACTTTTTTCTTTATTTTTTCCATCCTATTCACTTATCACTTAATTACTATCAATTGCATTAGATTCATATTCAACAATTATTTTTATGGCTTCTGTCTGTTCCTCTGATATATATTTTTTTAAAGAGATCAGCTCCCGCGTAAAACAATTTTCTTTGAAACCTTTTAATAATTTTAGAATATCTTTATTTTCATAATAATTTTCACACAATTTGACACCTTCTTCGAAATAATATATTCTATCAAGATAAAAGTGACTCCAAGTGGGACTACTGTTCATCGCATACTCGACATTTGAATTAATTTCTAGAATAAACCGACTCTCTATTTCTTTTATGGCTTGAAATAATACTTTAGCTTCCATTACTAACAACTAAATGATGAAAATTGATATCTGTCAACTTTTAAATAATATTTGATTTGAGTGGGGGAGGATGTGAGGAATCCCGATACATACTACTACTGTCTTAAATATTCTTATCTGAACATCTGGATATTAATTGAATAAAAATATTATAATGTATGATATGTTTTATTAATTTTTTTATAATTTTACTCTTAATTTCTATTCTGGAGAAGTCGTCTTTGTTCTAGCAAGTCTTGGTAATGATCCCTAATTGATCGCTCTCTTCGAGCAAGGATATCTAATAGATTGTTGCAATTAGTGACCATTTCTAAGAAATGATCTAACCTACCCTCAACTTCTCCACGTGTTACTCTCACTTCATCTATGCTTAAGTCCCTTTCTATAATTAGGAGAGCTTCATCCTCTATTTCCCTTTGTTGTTCTTGATCTAACATTTCAACATCATTTATTAGCAGCTGCTCGTTGATCTGGAACTCGACTGGATCATTCTCATTGTCAACCACGTCATTGACAGCTTCTGCATTGTCAGCTTCTGCATGGTCGTGGTTGACCTGAAACTCGCCAGGATCATTCACAGCTTCTGCATTGTCTGCTTCTGCGTTGACGGCTTGGTTGAATTGTTCATCATTGAATCCATGCGCATCCAGCTCATTGACTTGGTTTGGATTGAATCCTCGGAGAAGATTGTCAACCAGGTCGTTGGCGTGGTTTTGATGGAAACCTTGTAGATTGTCAACCATCTCATGGACCTGTTCTATCATTGCTATGTTGTTCATGATAAGCTGCTCTTCATTATCGTTGTTTGCTTCACCATTCTCAGCTTCTGCGTTGTCAACTTCCACATTCTGATTTTCGTTGAATCCTTGGGGGTAGATAGTTCACTACCTCGTTGACTTGGTCTTGTTCATTTTCAGCATCCTCTAGGTAGACTATAGCTTCCTGCAACTCATCCCGGGCAGGAACCAATACTATATCATCAATAATATGAATTCGGCCAGCTAATCTAGCCATTTGTGTTACCGATGGTTTTGAGAACATATTTACTATTATTTTAAGTTATTGTAATATGACAGATAATACTGAACTGATGAAATATACATTAGGACCAGTAACTTAAATATAAAATCCGAAAGGATAAACTTTAGGCAAAGTAGCGCACTTTCGTTGCAAACTGCATTTTTTATTAAAGATCAAGTACACTTTTAATAAATAATAAACTGCATTTTTTTAAATGTCAAGTGTATGCAATGCATGGACAAGTTTTGTTGTTCCCAATTTATCAAGTGAAGGGCTTATTGTAAGAATGTGATAAGCCACAAAAAGTTAAACTAGAGATATTCAGCTTGAAGTGTTAAAGGCGCCCTGAAAAATCTATATTTCCAATTTTCGTGCTAAAACCACCTTAGTATTAATCAACTAATGTGAATAAAGCATTTTGACTAAAGAAGTTAAAAAAACACACATCTGGTTTAGGGAAAAAACATTTTTTTAATGGAAACGTGTGGCTTGTCATATTATTGCAAACACAAAATTGTTACATTTTAATAAGTACTAACAACTATTGATGAACTACAAAAAGAAAGAAAATTTCAGTTAAGCTCTTCATCGACGATCTCTGTCATTTCTTCTGGATCACCATTGGTCGTTTTTAAGTTAATGTAAAATGGGTGATGGATAGGCGGTATGTATTTAAGTAAGGACATGACATTTTTAACTTTTTTTTCTGCAAGTTTAATCGATTCCCCATATTTTTTCTTAAGATTGCTTAAGGATGTAAGATTTGGCCTGCCTTTTCTTTTTATAATAACTTGTTTAAAATGCCCGTTAACCGAATGTTTTATGTAAAATGATTGTGTGTCATCAGCTCTAAATTGAAATGAATATACTTTTGCAAAATCCAAATTTTCACCACATGCAGTACGAGTGGGTTTAGTTAGGCCAGTTAAAATTGATTCAAATGTAAAAAAATCGTCTTGTTCCATAACTGTTACTACAAAAGGGTTTTTAGTATTGCTTTCGCGTATTATCTTATACCATCCTTCTGGTGAGTATACTTCCGGTGCATATTTCCGATGACGCTTCTCAATGAGCGCAAAATCACGATCTGAGGGAAGATGTGTATGACCGCTAACCAAAAAGTGATGTGTTATGGTATTAAAATTTCCTTCCTTGATCAACTGTTGCCACAAAGACACCAAAAGCCAATTCTTATTTTGACCAGGACAGTTATCGGTAAATATGACAAGATGTTCTATGTCTGTTTTGGTGCGTAGAAATTTTAGTAAAATAGATGGAATTTCATCCGCTCCTCTCTTTGCTTTATCCTCCGTCCATAAGTACATATACCCTTGTCCGTTTGTACAGTCATGAACACCCAAATTATACAGCCACACCTTCCTGCAATAAAAAGCAGGACCTGTAGTAAGTTTTGGAATTGGCATGGCTTGTTGGAGGTCGAAAGATAAAACACACTTTTTTTTGTTTGTCAGGGAGTCTTCAATTTCATGCTTTAATAAACTTTGCATGGCTTTAGCTCTGATTTTGTGAAGATTTAATTCGGTATTTAGTTTTTCAATTTCTGACTGGTTCTTCGAGTTTATTGCAGTGTCAAGTTTTATTGTCGTTTCATCACAAGTCTTGCACGTATCAGACTTAGGGAGCTTAAAACCTATATTAATTTCTGTACAGAAAATTTTTCTGTATGCGTTCTCCTTAACTGGATTTAGTTGATGCTCGTTACACCAAGGAAGATAATATTCTTTATAAAGTCGGGCAATTGTCATATCGCAATTTAAGTACACCTTTCCAAGGTTATCTGTCCTACTATAATGGCTTTGGTATTTGGGCATCATGTTTATGTGGTCCCTAACAGACTGCTTTTGTTCGTCACTTAACTGATTTCGCCTATTGTGATGCCTTCCTCTTTGATCCTTATTTACTACTATGGAGCCTTGTATTTTCTGTGATACAATGTGGTTAATTCTTCCACGTGAAGAATGTAGGCCATGCACACTCATAAATTCAGATTTGCATATCTTCACACTTTCAGAATTTACGTTAACTGTGTAGCATTACATTTCCTGCTCGATTCTTGCTTTTTTTGCTTTTTTTTATAGCTTCTTTTTTTCGGAACCACTTGTATACATCCGAAAAGGTAACTATTTTGCAAATCATATGATCCCAGGTCCCAAAAGCTGTTGAATATTATTTTGTGTGTTTCCTGCAGCTTCTCTCTACACTTATTTTTACACCTACATGGTGATCCTAGTTCACGCGCTTTTATTTCTTTTTTTGTGACATCGCTTAGGTATCCTTGCCCCAAATTTCGCCTTGCCTTCCTTTTGTTTCGAGCATATCCTTCTGTATTCTTTGGCCTCCAACGGCCCTTAGGAGTCTTTTCTGGTGTCGGCTCATTAAATCTGCATATTTTCACTGGAACTGCCCCATCTTCAGTGTCTGACCAATTTTCGTTCTGAAAAGAAAATGCAATAACATGATATGCCACAATTTAGTTTAAAATAATAGTCTCTTGCTAGAACGTGATATGCCACAAAAACAAAATCTGTCGTTACCTCACCATTCTGGTCATTTTCCTCTTCATCACTCGGTACATAATCTTTATCGGCTATGCTGTCATCACATGAGGTAGTTGAATCACTACTATAGCCACTATTTTCACTAATATTCAATAAAACACTCGCACGATATTCTCTTATGGCCGCCATTTTTATGTGGCTTGTCACACTATACCCAAATATTTCGGCCAATACAGTTATTGCAAGAAGATGATCCAGCTACTACTGGCGCCATCTTTCAAAGAATAGCTATACTATTTCTTCTGTGGCTACTCATGTTATTGCACAGCCCAACCTCGACAAGAACTGAGTTTTGAAAATAACGTGGCTTGTCATGTTCTTACAATAAGCCCTTCAAGTATACTTTAAATGTCAACTGCATCCAGTTCAGGTGAAACGTTGCTTGTCCTTAAATACATGTTATCATTAAGAATAATTGGTTCCCATAATACGTAATATCAAACCTTGCAACCTTTTCATAATACCATTAATTTCGTGCGATATAATCTGAACAAAATTAGTTTAATTTTTTTAACTAAATTATTACTATCATAATTTTAAGCTATTGGTTTTTGTATACTGATTTAGGGTATATTTTATCTTCTAAGTTTTTAGTTACCTATTCATTAATATTTCTACAATATTAATATAATTAGTTTCCGTTAACGTTAATATAACGTTAACGTATATAAAAAATAATAGTGTTAGATTTTTTAAAATGGGGATAATTTTGAATTTAACCAACAAACACATCACCGGAATTTGGTATCGCTTGGTTAAGCCGTTTGCCCACAGTAAGGTTTCAAAGATATATTAGGTATCAGGAGCACAGAAATTATCACATGTAAGAAATTTACAACAGTATAGGTAAACTCAAATATCTCGGCAATGCAACATCGTAGAACCACCAGGTTTTCATCATTAGAAAGATGATACATATATTTATCAATTGACTTTTGTTTCAAGTTTTCGAAAATATCCGTCTTTCGAGAAAATTCATTAGAATACTTAATATTTCCTATATGCTAAATATTTAATAACTTAGTCAATATTAATTATATTGATTTCTAGTTTTCAACAATTTATAAATATAATTTGGTTGCTTCCTCACACTATATCAATCATCTTTTATTTTTACATTTTCAGGAAATATAATTTTTTGAATTATAATACTTAGTTATAAAGTAATAATAAAATACATGGTATTAATATATAGATTTTATTTCCGCCGCGTGTTTAAAATATATAACTTATACAAATTGATGTTCAATTGACTTATTGCAATAGTAACATTTCTCCTGTGAAGATAGCGGACCATCAAAATGTGTTGTGGAATACGATCTATTATAGTGAACAAAACATGGCAACTTAATTTGCAGATAAACATTGTTCTTATAATTAATGGGAAGTTTCCCCCATACATCTAACAGTTCGAATGAATCTGCATGTTTTATTAAATATTTCAACGGCAACATTTTTAATTCCTCGCTGGAAAAGTCTGACAACTGTTTCTCTCCATTGATATGTGCTAACATAACAGAAGCACAATTCATTTTGTGTTCACAGGGTTGATTAGCTTTTGTTTCTAAGTCGATGTCAACTATGGTCTCACCATCCAAAATACAGAGGAATCTTTTAAAAATATGTTCTATGGTTGGTTTTGAACAAGTTGTGTATTGCATCTTGAAGATTTTAGCTGGGTTTCTTCTTCTAATTCTTGAATCCTCTGTCTTTCTTGTTGTCTAAAATTCCTTTTAGCCCTTTTAGATAACTTAAAAGGTGTTTTTCTTATAATTAAATTTTTTAAAACGTATTCTATTGGATTGTAACTTTCACAGAGTTCTATATCCCAGCTTAAGTCGATTGGTACTGTAGCCATTATTTCCTTTTTACAAATTTAAATATGTATTAAATAGAGGTTAGGGTGTAGTAGGAGGATATGGTGGGGATGAGAGTGGGGGGATATTCATAGGTGGGTGGTAGGGGGGTATATCCATTGTATGGATATATCCATGATCTCTAAAACCTATAAATCACCTACTGTCAGGCGTAATAACTGCTTCAGTAGCGTTTGCTTTTTCATTGGATTCCTGTACCTGGAATATATTATTTTTTATGGTTAAATCCTCTGGAGGAAATAAACTGACAGGCGTAATAGCTGCTTCGTCTTCAGTATCTCTTTCATTAGTTTTTTGACATATATTGATTTCTGTTGCTATTTCCATTGAAGAACTAACAGAACCTGTAGGATTCCCGACCATGCTGGGAGAAACATTTAACTCCTTATGCGTAGAACTTGCGGTGGACTGTCCAAACATATCTGATAGCTTTCTGCATTTTTTGGCTGCTTCATCCCGTTGTCTTTTTTCGATGTCTGCACGTTTTTGAGCTCCAGATTTGTAATGATATTTTGGTTTATCCATTTCGTTGAAAACTAAAATAAATACATTTTAGTGGCTAAATAAAACACTTTCTTAAAGTAGCTTAACATAAATACCCCCTTAAAATCTATGTACTGAATTATGAAACACTTTGTATTATCTTTGCGTACCTACCACTACCACTAAGTAGTTACTTACCGAAGCTTGTAGGTTTCAAAAACAAATTTCAATTAACAGGTCCTTTTCTTAAGTAATGACTGCAATAATAGGTACTGCACAGGTACACAAATATCTAATAATATTATATTATTAATATAGCCAAAAAATAGAGTCGATTAAAATACTCAAAACAACACAATACAATCCGCCGACCTTCACGAACACGGGTCATCTATTATGTAACTATAATTTATGCAAGAGCCAACCGGCGCGGCGCGGCATCGGGCGCCGACTCCGAGCATTGATTTTCATTCGGACTTTTTCGGCGGCCCGATATATTAGAGAGTTATTGAACACTACTTAACTAAAATTCAGAATACTCAATTAGGTTCAGGTGTACCTATGTACAGTAAATAATTATTTTTTCAGTAGGTAAGTAAGTGGATATAAAATAAAATGGGGGCCGGCGAGGCTTAGGGCTCGTCGGTGCCTTGCCCCGGTTGCCCCGACGTTAAAACCGCCACTGGTTAAAGGCATTCCTACATCGCACAGACGTCCTATTCTTCTAACCACTTCTGTTTCTTGATTTTCAGATAAAATCGGATGACGTCCAAGCTTCTTTTTAAAGCTACCACTTTTCACATGGTCTCGTAAAGTACGCCTGGGAATATTGTACACTTTTGAAGCCCTCGATGTAGGCATACCATCCCTTATTGCATTCATGGCAGCTACTAGGTTTTGTTCTGACCACATGGCTCGTTTTTTGGGAGGCATAACGCTGAAAAGAAAGTATTTTATCAGCAAGTACATATTTTGTAGTCGAGTCCCTAATAAGGCCACTTCGGTGCCCTTATTAAGAAGCTGTCTATAGTCTAAAGTTTGAGTTCCTAAAAAATATATTTGAAACTCTAACATCAAAATACTTTTAATTATTAATAATCAAATGCCTATTGATAACAAAAAAAATACAACCGGTATTTTCAGCAATAATTTGAGACTCTGAGGAATTAAACAAAACTTACCTGATATTATAATATGAAATACACACGTTCGAACACGACAAATAAATTAAAATTATGCGACTAACTCCGTGCTCATCAAGATGGCTACTGACACTAGAGGCAGTGTTGCCAGAAAAAAAAAGTGCATTGTACCAGAAAGCGATAAAAAGTGTACCAGATTTAGTATGAATGTACCAACTCGGCGCAAGCAGAAAATTTTATACGTAAACAAGTGCATCGAATATTTTACTTTGTTCTGGAAAATATTTTTAGCTGCAAAATGTGTAACTTGAATAAATAAAACTAACATATCCCTTGAAAATACAAAATAATGTATATTTCATACAAACACAAAAATAAAAACAAGTAATCTCGGGATAACATCATAAACACAAGGCGTTTCACATAAAAAACTATTTCTAAACAAAGTATTTTTTAATTGTAACAATTTTATTATAGCAAGAGTAAAAAGAAAATAAAAAAATATTGTGAAATAAAACTCTTTTTTTGCTTTTAAATGTTTCAGTTTTAATAGAGTATTACTCTACATATGTTTCGCCTTCTTAGGGCTTTATCAAGAGTACAGATGATACTAAAGTTTGTTTGCGTTCGTCGGATTATCTGCCAATAATTTGTTACCTACTTAATGACCCTATTTGCATTTTATTGATTTAGTGCACATTTGGGAAGGCCCCATTATAAAGACTGTAAATATTTATCTATAATGGGTGTACTATAAAAATTTTGCTGGTTATTCGTGCAGATGTTGGCATTTTTGAGAGATTTTTTTATTTCTAATTGTTCTAACATGTTTAGTCTTTTGCCCTTCCTTTCATTATGTAATAATTCAATGTGATCTACATCAATAAAATGGTTATTATCTATGCAATGGTTAGACATCCCTGAACTCCTAACATTGTTTAAAATTGATGTCCTATGTTCTTTAAGCCTAGTTCTTATGTTTCTACCAGTTTGACCTATATAAACAGCGTCACAATCTATACAATTGATTTTGTATACGCCTGATTTATTTAGTTTGTCAGTTTTATCCTTATTATTAACTAGCAGTTTACCTAGATTTTGTTTATTTACACATATAGTTTTGTAGCCTAAATTACATAATTTATTACAAATATTATTGCTGATAGTGGAAGTATAATTAATGAATTTAAAGTTATTATTTTTAGGAGGGCTAACACTATAAAATTCTTTCCTTAATAAATTTATTCTGTTTATTTTTTAACATATTGTCAATTAGACTCTGTTTGTATCCATTGTTTATTGCTATTTGTTTTATGGTATCTAATTCTTTGTCAAAGTTATTTTTGTTTAAAGGAAACGTTACAAGTCTGTGTATGAAGCTATGAAAAGCAGATAGTTTAATTTTCCAAGATTGTTTTGAAGAATAAGGGATAATTGTATCTGTGGTCGTTGGTTTTCTATAAATATCAAATTCAAGGCTGTTATTTTTCTTTTTAATATTAATGTCTAAAAAATTAATTTCATCGTTCCGACCCTTCTCCATTGTAAATTGAATGTTTTTATTGAATGAATTAAAAAATATTATTTATGCAGACCAAAGTGCCAAAACTATTTTTTAGAAGAAGGGTAGGTAGGCTTTTTCTTTAACAAACTTTGTTGCGGTTGCCAGGAGTAGCAACTATCCTTATCCAATAGTTCGGTACTAAGCATTATTGAATTACAAGTTTCAACATTCAGGCGGTTTCTTAAATCGGTTTTAATTAAATTTAGTTTTGAAAAAATTCTTTCAACGCACGCGGAAGAATGTGGAAGACACATTATTGCCTTAATAACTTTTTTTAAATTTGGAAACATTTCTCCATCCAACTGATTTTTCATTTTAAATACTTTCTGCCAAAAGTCATTGAATGTGAGATTTTCATTTTCTTTCAGTTCAGGTATATCTGACAGCAATCTCCACTCATTATCTAGTTGTTGAATATCCAATTCTATTTTTTGAAAAAAAGTTTTGCCTCTACAATTGTTGAAATATCTCCACTCATTGCCTTTTTTGGCTGAAAATTTGTTAAAAATATTAACAACTGATCGTTAAAGTTGAATCTTTTTCTTATTTGACTGCATAATTCCACATAAAATGATAATATATTTACCCTTATTTTTTTAAATTCATTAATATCTATAGAATGTTCTTTTAAAAATAAAAGAACATTTGCCCCCATATAAATATCTTCTAAATTTAAATAATTATGGGGATTGGATGCAGAAATGTTTCCAATCTCAGTGTTTTCAAGTACATTTCGTTTAACAAAATTTTTTAGGATGGTTTTATACATGGTTGTAAATTTAGTGTATAGGTTCTGAATCTGAGTAGTCTCACTCTGAAATTGGAGATTCATCTGATTTACAATTTCTAGTATATATGACAAAAACATCAAATATATTTTAAATTCAGTGTTGTTAAGGTTTTGTAACAAAATATGGTCAGAAAGTAAAACATCTTTGTTTTCAAACACCAAATGTGTGAAATACAACTTGAGAGAATCCCACAAAAGAAGAATGCGGTCCACAACGCTCTGCAATAAGAGAGAATATATATAAGTATACCTAGTGCATTAATTTCTAAATAAATTTTCTGGACTTACTTGTAGAGATAACCATCTTGTTTGAGCTGGTCGCAACATTTTGTGGGGCTCCAACAGCAAGAACCTCTGATATTCCTCAAACTCTCCTATTCTCTTAGGGCTATTGGAGAAATGGTTGTACAAATGTCTAACAAATTCCTCAAGAGACTTAGGGAGTTTCGTACATGCAGCAGACGAACACAAATGTAGGGAGTGACATGTACATCCCAACACAAAAATATCTCCACTGACTTAAACCTAGCCTGCACACCAGATGTTTTTCCCATTATAACTGACGCGTTATCTCCAGCAAAGCCAAGCATATTTTCCAAAGGTATTTTATTTTTGTTTAATAATTCCACCACCGAATTAAACAGGGACTCAGCAGTGGCCGAAATAACTTCTATCAAACCAAGAAACCTATCCTTAGGTTCATCATTATGACAGAAACGTATAATTACAGCAAGAGATTTCTTTGTGGATACATCTGTGCTCTCATCAATTATGATAGAATATAATCCACCACTTATATACAGTTGTTTCTGGAAAACCTCAATACTTTCTTGAACTAGACAAGTATGAGTTAGAGCAGTAGCTTTCGTTCGACTACACATAATATTTTTTGCTATTTCCGAATCAGGACAAATTGACTTTACAAGTTTTGGTAGGTGTTCCATTAATAAGAATGGCAAGTTATGTTCGTGGAGAAACATTGTCAATTTTAGTTCGGCAGCAAAAACATTTTTTTCATGACATATATTTTTCATCTTTAATTAGGGTCTGCGTTATTTTTGGCGTAGTCTGAGAAGCTCTAAATTTCTTTATATTATAGCACCCAGCCCACCGAAAGCGTGCCCAGCCTTTGTTATTGGGCGCACTCTGTATTTTCAAAAAGGGAAACGATATCGTCAGTGCACCTGTTGCCAGTTACACGTCCGGTATCGCAGGTTGATGTTGAAATCCGAGCGGTATAATATAAAACTTTTGCGAGATTCGGAAGATTCCTGTGCTAGCAGAACCTGACTACGTTTCTTTAATTTATTCCCAAAAAATAAATTAATTTGAACTTGCCTATCTGTTGTTATTATCTCGAGACTACTTAATCCTGGTCTCCTCGTCAATCAAAAACACACGATTCAGTTTTGACATACACTTGTTTTATTTCCTTAATAAATTCCACAAAATTCTCAATCTTAAATTATGGTTCACCGGATATGAGACAACACTCTCAACAACTTATCTCGGCAAAACCTTAAAAACTTCAGACATCACAATTCTTATACTATTACGGAGTCAACTTATTTTAACAACTTTTGTTACAGCGGATTTTTCTAACTATTTGGCCACAAACACTTACTTCCAATTTAAAATACTTTTAAATATACTTTTCTACCAAAATCACAATTTTCCGACACTTTATTCACAATAAGCTTTCTGACATTATTTTCTTTTTGCCAATTATAACACTTTCACTTATTCACTTGGTTATTCCGTTCCGCGTACATAGATTCCGCCATTTGACTAACCGTCGACTAACGTTTGACTAACTCTAGCTCGAAATTGGGTGCGCTTAATTACTCAGTTTTCCGCCCACTTTTCCATCCCAAAATCCCTCCGTGACAGTTTTATTACCTATGATTCATCTTATTTCCGAGAATAAGTGTCGTTTTCCGATTATTTATTGGTCTTTAAGAGCGAAAGTCGCTTAATTTTACCCTTTTTAGGTCACAGGTGTTCATTTTCCCCCGTTATTTCCAGGAATCGGCCCACGCGTCCTCCTTCTCTATTCCGTTCACTTGACCATATGCGATGATAAAGTGGAATTTAAAGTGTTGTGCAATTTCTGGATTATTCTCCTTTTTTGGAAATAAACGTGAGTTTTTTACTTTAAAGATTTCCCTAAATTTTCTATAATTTATATCCGCGTTAATTTGATTTTTCCTGATTTTTCCCGATTTTTTTCGAATTTTTATTGATATTTTTCCGATTTCTGGACATTTTTCAGATAATTCCGATTTTTTATTTAAATTTTTTTGATAAAAATTCTTTTTAAACTAATTAATTATTTAAATAATTTTGAAATTTATTTAAATAATTTTTATTTATCTTTAGTTTTATTTTAATTATTTTACTTCATAAATTTTTATAAAATTCTAATTTTTCCGGAATCTGATAATATTTTAATAAATTTTTATTCTAATTTTATTCCGAAATTTATTCCATATTTATTTTTAATAAAATTGCGTAAGTCTTTTCGTGTTCATTACACCTCTCCCTCCTTAACACTAAAATCATCTTCTTAATGAAGATATTTTTGATTAAAACTTATTTTGTAACCTCTATTGAACTCGGTTACTGGGTCACGGTTTATAGGTCAATGACTGGCACAGAGTTTACAACTGCCGGGGTGGATAGCATGCAGCGGTAGCAAGTGTTTTATGGCCTGTCCGATTCTTAACCTTTCTAAAAGGGGATGCTACAGTATGCAAGGTCATCTCTACGGTATAGGATCGGTCGGAGTTTAATTCGAATTCTATCGTCTTCGTGCGTAATTATTTAAATTTTTTTTCTTACCAGACTATAGTGATAACATTTCTATGGCCAGTGCAAGTGGAGGAAATGAAAAGAAAACACAGGAAAGAAGGTTAACAAGGCATCATTCAATCGGTGCAATGCCAACATTTTCCGTTGAAGAAATAAATAAAATAATAGGCACCAATATGGACGCAAAAAAAGAGGAGATAAGAACATATCTGAGTAAAGATAATCCGAAAAAAGCAAATGTAAATAAATCCCAGCTACGTCAAGGAGATTCCAAACAAAATGAATCATCAAAACATGAAGACGTAAATATAGATGTGCGCGATATACACTGCTCAACAGAATTAAATACATCATATTCTAACATAGACAGCGATGAGGTATTTAAGCCCAAACAAACCACTGCAAGAACACCTCAGAAAACAATACAACAGGAAAATACAATAGAACCTAATTCTAGTAAACGTCAAAGGTCTGAAACTAGCCCGGAATTACCCTTAAATAAAAAAAGACAGAGTGATAACAGAAATCAGCAAGAATCAGTGAAAGAAAATAAACAATTCAAAGCATGTTTAAGTGAAAGAATAATCTTAGATATCTTCTTCAATTTGGATAAATTTACTGAAATAACTAATAAAAATAGCCTGGCAGTACCAAGTGATGATGAAATTACATTGCGGGAAGCACACAACAATTTACATAAACTAATTACACTTATGGTTTTTAATATAGGTACACTGGAAAGAGAAAACCTAGAAATCAAAAATCAACTGTGCCCCAAAGTCTTAGAAACAGGGGTATCCATGACCAACAGTAAAGATACCTCCCAACAAGGCAGAAAGGCATATGCTGAAATTGCAAATACAAAAGTTGCACAACTACCGGAAGACACTCAACCATGGACAACCCCTACAATAGTTAAAAAGCACGAGACAGTCATACGAATGGCAGAAATAAATGATCCTAAAGAAGCCCTAAAAATGTTTAAAAGTGAACTAGATCCAATTGAGGTGGGAAGAGGCTTTAAAAGTGTTCGACAGAAAAAAAATGGAGTAATTATTGTAGAGAGTTTTAACCAGGACCAACAAGACAAACTAAAAACAGCCATACAAAATCGCAAAAATATAGATATTAAAGAGACTCAGAACACTAACCCTATGTTTATGATAACGGGGATTGAAAAAGGTTTTTCGGAAGAAGAATTTTTAACTGAAATAGAAAGATTAAATTTTGAAATTGTTGAGGAACTTGGGTACACTGTGCATGACAAAATACAGGTAGTGACCAAAAAAGAATGCCGAAATCCATTAAAAGAAAATTGGATTCTACAAGCCAGCCCGGACATCTCCAAGTGGTTCCTAAAAAGAGGCAAAATATTTTTAAATCTGGTAACAGTTTATATACAGGAACATTTTAACATGGCGGTGTGTTACAAATGCTGTGGATTTAGCCATGTGGCCAAATACTGCTCGGAAAAAGAATGTTGCCATAAATGTGGTGGTGAGCATAAAAGTATTGATTGTCAAAAAAACCGTTACAACTGTCCTAACTGTACCAAGTTGAAACTTAGTGAAACAAATCATTCGGCCAGAGACCATAATTGCCCAGTGTATAAAAGAAAATTAGCTGCATACAAAAATAACATTAATTATAATACTTTTTTATAGAACATTCCGCATGTAACTCAAATCAAAATATAAAACGGGAAACCTCAAACACACAAAAAGAATACAGCATTATTCACCAGAATGTGCAATCATTAGGAAATTCGGTTGACCAGTTAAACAATCTGATAGAAAACCAACCTGATTGTAAGATCTTATGCGTAACCGAACATTGGAAAACAAGTGACCAACTAAAATGGTTAAACCTGAACGATTTTGTACTAGGAAGCTTTTTTTGCAGAGACTTTAATGAACATGGAGGGAGTGCAGTGTATGTTCATAAAACGGTTAAATTTAAAGTAAGAAGCAAACTTTCAAAGTGGTCTGTAAAGAATGTTTTTGAGTGTGCAGCAGTGGAATATACAATTAACAAGGAACAGCACCTAGTGTTTTCAATTTATAGACCACCACAGGGAAATATGGAGACATTTTTTGGTTGCTTGGAGGGTTTACTTTCTGAAATTTTTAATGAAAATAAAAAAATTGTCATTGCCGGCGACTTTAACATTGAAATGTTAAAGACAAATGACGATCATACAAATCTAATCTCATTATTGTCATCCTTTAAGATAATCCCTACGATATTTCAAAACACAAGGATAACGGCAAACACATCTAGTTGCATAGATAATATATTTGTAAATAGTGATTTTGTACATAGCTCAGTTTTAAACACTGTTATTTCGGATCATACTGCTCAAAAGATTGTTTTTCCACTTACAAATTTAGTTGAAGATAAGCCTCAATATGCGCGGATTTTTTCTAAAGAGAACAAACGGATCTTTTTGGAACACTTACAAAATGAGAACTGGTATGATATATATGCCACTGATAAAAACGATGTGAATATGCAATGGGCCAATTTTATGAACACTTTTACTAGACTATTTAATTACAACTTTCCATTAAAGTTACTAAGTAAAAGAAAGAAGCGTCTATACAAAAATAATCAATAAATCATAGACATTAAAAACAGGCTTGATATTCTACTTGTGCTATCAAGGAAAGATAACAATGTTAAAGAGCAATATAATCAGACCAAAAAAGAATATGACAATCTTTTGAAAAAAGTAAGATCTGAAGAATATAGCAATAAAATTAGATGTTCGGATAATAAAACAAAATGTATGTGGTCTATATGCAACGACATTTTAGGTAAGAACAATAATAATATAGATTTTTCTAAAAATGGGGATCCTATTGAAGTAGCAAATGAATACAATAAGTTCTTATTGTCAGTTGTGCCAGATCTAGTTAATAACTTAGAACCTAAACAATTTAGTTGTAATATACCATCAAATAATCAAACAATGTTCTTAAAACCAGTATTGCCTAGTGAAATTTGTGAAATAGGTATCAAAGTAAAAAATAAACATAGTAGTGGCCAGGACGGCATACCGACAAGTGTAGTAAAATTATCAGTACCGTATATCAAAAATGTATTAGCTTATATGATAAACAATTGTTTTAAACACGGAATTTTTCCAGACCAACTAAAGTTAGCTTTAATAAAGCCGTTATACAAAAAAAGCGATCCAGAAGTGATGGATAATTATAGGCCAATCAGCCTGTTGTCCGGGTTTTCAAAAATACTTGAGATAGCGATATGTAAGAGGCTAATAGATTTTTTTAATAAGTGTAACTTGTTTAGGGAGCATCAACATGGGTATACCTTTGGCAAATCTACTGAAACTGCACTATTTCAGTTTACTAAAGGAATTCTAAAGAATATTGAAAATGATGGCGTGTCACTTGGTATTTTTTTGGATTTGTCAAAGGCCTATGATTGTATTGACAGGGATCTTTTTCTAAAAAAGGTGGAGCGGTATGGGATAAGGGGACATGTACTTCAACTATTAAAATCATACTTATCAAATCGAAAACAGATTGTAAAAATAACAAAAGATGGAACATCTTACCTATCAGATCTAAAAGAAAACTTATATGGAATTGCACAAGGGAGCGTATTAGGACCGATTTTGTTCATTATATATTTAAATGATATTTATTCAATCGCAGATCTGAACAATGAAAACATTGTCTGTTATGCAGATGACACGAACTTACTGGTAGGTGGAAGGGACATTGGTGAAATTTTAAACAAAGGCAATATAATATTCAGTAAAACAGATAAGTGGTTCAAGGAGAATAAATTGATTCTAAATAAGGAAAAATCGAATGCTATTGTATTTAGAACAAAGCAATCTAAACTAAATAGAGCACCAAACATAGAATGTAAGGATGTAAATATTAACATTGTAGATAGTGTTAAGTTTTTAGGGGTAAACATAGATGAATTTATGGACTGGACAGGACATATTAACAACCTTTTAAAAAAATTAAATTCTGTATGTTACGGAATTAGAGTTGTAGGTAAAATGTAGTATAAAAATGTAAAAATATTATATTATGCTAATTTCTTGTCAGTTTTGGGATACGGCATTATTTTTTGGGGGGGAAACAGTGCCATACAACGGGTTTTTACAGTTCAGAAACGCATTCTCAGAACAATGAAATATATGCAATTTTGGGAAAGTTGTCGGGGTGTTTTTAAGGGGGAGGGTATGATGACGGTTTATGGTGTTTACATCTACCAGTCACTAATATTCTTCTTTAGGAACCGAGACTGTTTTGAATTGCAGGAATCTCACGTATACAATACGAGAACATTAAATGTTAATTATCCAATCCATAGATTAACTTTGACCGAGAAGGGTCCGTGTTATACATGTCTCAGATTTTTCAATAAATTACCCAACAGTTTAAAAGGGATGACTAGTCTTAGAATTTTTAAAAATAGTATTAAAACACTTCTAATCGACTTAGAACCGTACTCGGTTAAGGACTTTCTAGACAAAACGTTTTAGTATTGCGATATGTGTGTGTGACCTTTTGCTATCTGTTTTGACACAATTTCCTTTGTGTTCTGTATGTTTTCAGGTCATCTGGAATATTACTTGTAACATGATTTGAAATAAAGATTATTATTATTATTATTATTACCTTTGTTACCTTATTTCTAGGTTATATCGTGAAAACGAATACGGTATCTTAGGTATATGGTTTTCAGTCTCATTAATTTGTGAAATGTTATTATTTCAATAGTATCTGCAACCATATACCTACTGTCCCAAATTTTTTGCAATATTATTCCCTAATTTTTCTTTTCTACCTTATATACACTAGTGACTAGTTTCACTCGTTATACCTTCATATACAGTTACCTTCTTATAATAATTTGGTTATATATATTTTCTCTTTAATATAAGAACTTATCTAAATAATTAACTGTTAAGCTTGGAATGTTAGGTATGGACTATTCTAAAAATGGTTCTAGCTAATATTTATCAATACATAATTAATTTATATTGTTAATAAGAAATTTTTTTTAATTCTTCATTTTTTTATTTTATTATTTTTTTTTATTATACAGGGTGTTATGGAAATGACGTATTATATTTAAATGGGTGACTCCTGGGGTGTCCTAGAGAAGCGCTACATATTTTTTTTTTTTAAATCGAACGTTTAAAAAGTGGGGTAATTCACCCATAAACCCACCCGGTTACTCCTCAGCACATTCATATACGATCATATTACATTGCCAAGCTGTGTAATCAACAGATGTTCAAGCCCAATGTTGCCAACTGTGTAGAAAATAACTATAGATTCTTATAAAAATAATATTTAGTTTACCTAGTATCCAAATAGAAGTGAATCCAGGTGCCAGTACACTAGCAAATAATCCAGTTCACAGACATCTTCAGGTTTTTGTTTTTTTTTCTATGGGAAAAGCTTCATGCTCATCACGTACCCTGATGAAAATGTGGAACTGCATAATAAGCTTATATCCACTAAACCCCATTCGGCCTCTTGTTTCCAATCTCTCGGAACATTTGCACTAAATCACTTAAAGAAACACACAAACACGCACGAGTTTCCAATTATTTTTTTGAAGAGATACACTTATTATTAGATTACACAAAAGCAATAAATACTAACGCATAATTACACTTTACAATAACCTACCGTACACATAAAACAACAGCACTATAGGATACAAATTATTTCGCAATAGAAATTCAGAAATAATAAAAACGCTAATTTATTAATCCTTTACTGAAGAAGAATGATGACATAATTATGTTGATAGCCCTTCAGTCTAAGCTAGCTACTACCCCTTTAAAATAAATATAGACTCGTACAGACAAATATGCAATAGTGCTGGGCTGGGACATCGAAACGGAACATCGATGTTGACCATCGATGGCGTAGAAACATCGGTTGTAAAACATCGACATTTAAAAAAGTATATTTGCGATTAGGAATAAATTAGATTATAAAAAATAAAAATAAACTTGTTATTAGAAAGAATTGAAAAATTATGAAACGTCAAAAAACAAAATAACAAAAATTTTAAAAAATAATATAAACAAAAAAATAAAGCAATAATTAAAACATAATATTTTAAAACTGCATGAATTCCAGTCACTAACAACTTGTAAACTATTTTTTTTTTTGTAAAACTAGATTAATGATGATTCCTTGCAAGCTATTTCGTTTTTGGGGCCATAGTTTCGCCGGCTTTGGAAAAAAAAATTTCGTTCTCGCAAGTGCGCCGCGAGAATGGAATCCGTATTACAGTCGGCAATTCTAGCCTTCTGTCAATTAAAATTGCACGGATTCATGCGCAGTACACCGTTCTCAGCTGTCTCGCATTGCCAGAAATGGGGCACGCGCCACTTTCATTGCCATTGCCGGTGCAAGTCTGGGTAGAGATGGATTATTCTGTTACTTTTAAATGTTTATTAATTGGACGAAGCACCTATGAACAGCTAACGGCTACTGCCATTTGTAAGTAGCAGTAGCTGCTTTAACTGCCAGTCAAAACGACTGTTAGCAAGGCGCCAGTTGATGGAAAACGGTTTACTGCGCATGAATTCGTGCAATTATAATTGCCATTGCACCGGAAATTTTTATTGTCGACTCTAATAAGGCTTTTAGCAAATGAAATCAAAAGTTTTCGCTCTTATTTTCTTGTGCTGGGAAAATTGAGTTTAAGATTACAACCTAGTTTTCTTGTTTTGTTATAACATTGAACATCGAAAGGTAAACATCGATGTCGACATCGATGTTTGACCTCTAACATCGATGTCGAAAACATCGAACATCGGTACCAGAACATCGATGTTTCAAAAACATCGATGAACATCGCCCAGCACTAATATGCAATCGTTTTGCAGATGAGGTTAATAATACGTCATTCCCATGTTCTTCCAAAATTAGACCGCCATTTTCATACTGAACGACGGAACCAACGTGTTATGTAGACAATAAGGGCGTACTTTTGTCTACACAGTAGCACTTTAAAATATTAATTCAGATTGAACGGTACTTAGATGTGTTGTGACGCGAAAACTATGTGATTTTGTTATGTGAGTACTTGGTGTTTTTTATAAATTAAGTTGGTTTTAAATAAGTCCGAAAAGGTAAATAAAATTGCATTTTTTTTCTAAAGGGTAAGTGGCATTTATAAACTCAGTCAGTTCAAGTTTATAAATCAGAGATTGTTTCCCAGCGAACTGAACTGAACGTAAAAGTTTATAATAATGTACCCTGAAAAATAAACAACTTGCAATCTGTCAAACGGTTATTGACTTTCTAAAGAGTTTACCCTGAAGATGTGACAACACTGTTGACATATGTTGCTTTGTTTACCTTCCTGACAGGGGCACAATGTGCTTATTTTTGGTTTGACATAAGGTCATGTACAGGGCATATTAAATTAAAGCGCCATTTTTGGATATTTTTCTTCAATTTGTTTTCATCTCAGGAATTGCCGATTTAAATATAATACGTCATTTCCATAACACCCTGTATATTGATTTTACTGGGTAGCATCTCCCGGTTAATTAATCTAATCTTAATTAAATTATTCTACCTTTATAATTAAGTCTCCTTACGCATTTACTCGTAGTCCTTTTCCGTCTTTACGGGCTCGGTGCGTTTTCTTTTGAGGGTCATCCTCAAATTCTCGAAACAGGACGTCATATTCCGGTTCTGTCTCCGGTTCTTGGGCAGATGGTGTGGACGGTTGTGGATCTGTTTCTTTTGAGGTGGATTGAGACTGTAGAGTCTCCTGGACCCAGGCCTCTGTTGCGGTCACCCTGTCTTTTAAAGCTTCATCTTCCTTCGGCTGAGGAGGTTGGTTGGCTGCCTGATTTGGAGAAGGTTGGGCCTGTTCCTCTCCGGAATGATGGCTGACAGACATGGACATGGTCGATTCCCCATCTTCTTCTTGTGGTATTTCGGGTATTAAGCTGACTGGTGTTAGTGGAGGCTCGTTTTGTCGCTGGGCACATTCGTTGCACGGGCAGGGAGCCATTCCGTGTTGAATCAGGAACTGCCAAAAGTTTCCGATATTTAGCAAGTCGTTTTCCATTGCCACTGGCCGACTGGGCAGTCACATAGGAGTGGGTTGTATACTTGCCCATATGCTCGGGCCCATTCTGTACGGAAGGCCTGATATTCAGCATGTAGAAGTCCCATCCATAGCGTCACCGTAGCTCGTAGGGGTATAAACTCATCATCTACTGGCGCGTTACTTCCAAGTTGTATGAATAAATCGTTCAAGTGATAAATCGCGAGGCGTAATAGTTGATTTACTAACGGCCTATTTCCCATGGCCATGCGGGCGTAAGAGATGAATAAGGTTAGCCACATCATATTCGCAAATTGAAGTTCAACTTTTGTAACCGTCCGATTGTCTTTCAAAGTTTTTATTTATTATTTTTTTTTAATCGCGTTAACACGTCTATTGTCTTTATCCAAAACCCGACGCACTCTTTAACTGGTCTTTATTTTTTTGACACTGGTTATTCCAAAATTTTCTCCTTCTTAGTATTCACTGACAACACGCACGCGAGTCAAATTTTTAAAAACTGGACCAGTCTCTTTCCCAATCTCTTATATATCCCAATAGGGTGGGAATTTTGTCCATAAATGTTCTTTTACTCCCCTTAAAGAAATAAATTTGTTAGTTAATTTCTTGTTATCTGTTCTAAAATGTTTATTATCCCTGAAATTTAACATCTATTTTAGATCTTAAACTTCATTAAGTCGAGGATATGCTTATTTATTGACATCCTTTTCTAATTTTTCTCTGATTTTACTAATTTATCGTCCACTTAGTAGGTTTAAATGACCTTTCTTCCTTTTCAGTTAACCCCATTAGTAAATTTTGGTTATTAATATATTTTCAACATCCCTTGTATTATACATGTTCCATAATATGTATTTTTGCTCATATCCTGTCACTTAATAGCTTATATCCTTTCTGCTGGAATTCATAAAAGTTCTCCTTTTAAATTTTTATATTCATATAGGGTAGTGTCCCCTATCTAATTTGTACTAATTTACTTCTTCTTCTCTTCTGAATTTCTATCTGACTATACATACTTTAATGTTCCTTAACCTAGATGTCGGTAGTGAGTCGTTATCGATTTTCCCTTTACACCATTTCAGCTCGTTCCTTCCCAAATAAACTCCAATTGAGTTTCGGCATCCTTTTCATATCCTGTCGTAAGGTGGCGTAATCGGTATGCTTATTGATCGCCGGAGCTGTCGCCTGATTCGTTTTCTCCTCTAATTCGTTTTCTATATTGAACGTAACATGCTTATTTGTTGCTTTGGTAACCCTTTCTACTTCTGGCGGTAGATGGCGGGCAGGGTCTTGTCCTGGCTTATATGTTGGGTTTGTTCGTCCTCTTTTTGTTTGCTATTTTGTTTATTTTGCCTATTGTGTAGAACGAAAAGCGTCAGTGTGTCCCAACAAGAAGCCATTAAAAATGGTGTGCATCCAGATATCTTATGAATAGCTAGCATATTTAGTAAAACTTCGATCAAATACTTTATTATCCTGAATATAAAGTATAGCCCAATAAAACCACTTGTAAAGTCACCTATGATAGTGAAGTAACCATACAATTTCTTAATTGTAGAGTTAGCTATCTCTTCAAGTTCCTGTTTATTGAATAAACTTAATGTAGAAAAGCCTTGATTATGTATATTTTGTCCTGCAAATTTTCGTACTAGAATATTATCCAGCGCACTGCGTTCCGAGTTGAACAATATTGAATCCTGTGCGTGTCTTATTTCTTCATAAGCATAGAGTCCTCCTGCTCCAAGGTTTTTTATCGTTTTGAAACTTGGTGGTAGTTCAAAATCTACTTTCAATTCTTGTGGAGTAATTCCATGGCTTGGAAATGGATTAAATCCGGTCCATATTTCATCTAACTGATATAAGGCTGGTATAATAGCGTTGCATTCAGTTTCTGTACCATACGTTTGCAATATTCTGGTCACTGGTGACATATATAAACTTTGATTATTGGTGCTGACTGGCAATTCTAAATAGCAATGGTCAGTTCGTCTTACCTGCACGGGTATAGGTACACATTTAAGAATATACAATACTTCTCCACTGGCTTTTGCGACAAATCCTAATTGATTTTTAATTAAACTAGCTATCGTGTTTGGGTTAATAGAGGCCATAGCTAAACGATTTTTTAACACTTCTCTGTGTAATAAACATCTACGGTGCACAGTTTGCGTATACATTTCGTTAAGGGATCTCTTAAATGATTGTTCCACATAAAGAAATTTCGTATTTACATAATGTAAGAAGGTCTGCGTCTCTATTTTCTGTCGTTTTAGTAAACGGTGTTTGTTCTATAGCAGTATCTATAATATACGGGCGACAACACCTCCTCTTTCGCCATACGGGTGCCACTCCTCCTCCGAAACCACCATACGGGTGCTCTGTCGTTGGTAGAAATTAATTAAAACCTCCTCCGAATACTTATGCATACGGGAGCCAGAACCGGTTTCCATGGTTTTTTTACATGCATGCGGGTTATAGAATACGCTTTAAGAAACAGGTCTTCAGTTTAGCTTTGCTCTTCATAAGAATCTTATGGATATTATGCAAATCAGAACTTAATTAGTGATCAACAATGGAAATTCCGATTCAAGCTATCTTAACAGATCATCGATATTGCGAAATAAATACATTGTCTACGAGCATTTTAAATTTATTTTCTAATATTGAGATTCGTATACAAGGTGTGCCGACTTCAGTAAATTGTCTTAGGGTATGTGGATTGAAATTAGAAGAATGGGGTCCGGGGTTGTGTTTTATAAAATATGGAACTGACGAATGGGAGCCGTATGCTATACCAGATAAAAAAAATGGTAACATTTATAGTACGAAGACAACTTTTTTAATGGACAACATAGAGATCCGCATTAAAATATGGTTGACAAAAGAGTGCATCTATGAAGATCGAAAAAAGGAATATGTAATTAAATTTGAAGATTTGAATGGGGTACGTGAGTTACCAGACCATCATCGCCATGTTGGAAATGATGAAGTAGACAACTAAGACATGCGCATATTCAACATCTTTGTGTATATAATATAGCATACATAAAAAAAATTCAGTCAGCTCATTAAAATGGAAGAGTATTATTTTCAAGTGAAAGTTGGATTAACGGATAAGCAGTTTCCAAATAAAATTTTACTATCAACGCCTTTAGTGGATTTAATTCCTGATAATGTGTTAAGAATCGTAAATGTACCATCATCTATGAATCGTGTAGATATTTGTGGATCGTTTTCAAAGGAGCTGGGACCCGGAATTTGTTTTATTTAATTTGGTTGTGATGTGTGACAAACAGTTAATTTCCACTCTACCGTAAATGATAATTTATTAGTTAGTTGTTTGCGAAAAGATTATTCTTCTCATCAAATGGATATTATAATTAAAGTGATATTTCCGAAACAGTGGGAATGTGCGGCAATGCAAACTTTGAACTATGAAGATTTATCCTTAACCGGTGGAGTGTCAGTATTGGAATTTTCAAAAGACCTTACAGACTATTATGAACATATAGGTGATTGCATGAGCTATAATACATATAATATGAATAAATTAAATAGTAACTAATTTATTGTTTTATTAATATTTATTTTTTTTAAATTAGGATTGCATTACATGTTGATCATATAACAAAAATACATTAGATAAAGAACATATGAGTCGTCTAGTTTCAAAAGCGGCCATCTCCTTCCAAGCAAATTATGCGTGAGAGGTGAAAAACCATTGTGGGCAAACTAGTGGACGTATCGGTAATTGAGTTTATCAAATTAGTTGGTTAGGTAGAGAAAACAAGTTATTTTACCATCATAACAACGAGTTTTGAGCCTTAGATTAAAAAAATTGATTAAAATAATGGAGATGGCCAGATTTGGAAGTAACTTCAGGAGATGGCCGGTTTTGAAAACTACTGAGGCGGAGATTGCCGATTTTGGAACAAACGCATGAATATACTAGAATAATATTTATTTAAAAAATAATATAACATTAATGTGAAACCAAACTACCGACACAATATTAAAATAAAACCTAAACTACAGATTCCCTTTCTTCCATTTCTTCACATACCAGATCGTCCTGTGTATTATTCGTGGATTGCGAATGTTCTATGTCAACATAAAATTTTAAATTCTCAAAACTTCGCCAGTTTTCTCCAAAATGGGCTTGTAAAAGTGCCGAAACATCAGCAAGTTTCTTGATATTTGGAGCCATTCCGATTGCCAGCGGGGCTGGAACTAAATTATTGATCCCCTTTCCTCTTTTTATGACCAGTTTATCACTCCCAAGATCGGAACGATACGCTTCCTCGCCACGGATTGTAATGTTATTTTTTAATGTTCTCTTTAAAATAAATCTTTTACTTGGATTAAATTTGAAATGCCATTGTCCTGGTGGTTTTAGAATCTCTTGGGTAGCGCTTTTCCAGTCACTTACAGCCAAATCACTTCCCATCTTCCATACAGTACCATGTTGTTTCAGAACATTGATGTATTCCTCTGGTGAACTTATAACTTCTATTTTCCTTAACTTTTTCTCAATATTGGCAAATACTCTGTCGGGTGGTATGTATGAGTGGCCGACAATGGGGAATATTATTTCTACAACCTTTACATTTTTAGGTGCAGATAACAACCATTTTGATACCATTCCCATTAGTGTGGTGTTTTTATTTTGGCCGCCACAGCCATCAGCGACCAGCCTTATTGTGTCGATGTTCTCCAGATTGCTGTTGGATAGTCTGTGAAACACAGCACTGGCTATCTCATTGGAGCCTTTTGGTCTATCTGTTTCATTCCAGCGGTAAATATGTACGTTAGATTGGTCCAACGAAGCATGTGAATTGCCCACAACAACGGTAAAATTATAAAAACTCCATTGTCTGCTAAAATAAGCTCTCTGATCTGGAACCTTAGGAAGTGTCATGTTTTTTTGACAATCAAAAGACATTATAAGTAGGCCTTCTCTATCTTCTTGTAATAAACAAAAAAAGGCCTTTGCTTTTAGTTTGTGGACTCTTTTAACTGTCATCAGTGTAGATTTCTTCTGATCCGTTGCAACTTTTAGTTTTTCAGTTAGTTCCAGACATTTTGAACACACATCGACTCGGGGACTTCCGAAACCCAAATTGTACTTAGTATTGAAAATATTTCGGAAAAAATTTTGTTTTACGTTAAGATCTTCTCCGGCATCTTTGTTGTACATTTTCCACATTAATCGTATGCTTAGTTCTGACGGTAAATACAATCTCCTTTGTGTTTTGGATCGGCAGTAGTGGGGTTCCATACCTTTAAAACTTTCGATGAACTTCATAACAGCCTGCCTTTTTAAACTACTATTAACACTCCTATGGTCACCTCCCCTTGCTTCTTTGGGCAGACTGCCATTACTTTCAAAAGAACGCTTTAATACTCCCTGCACTCGATGTTTTTTAACGTTCAAAATATTTAGAAAAGTTTCCCTACACACTGGAATCTTTTTGCCATTAGCGGCCCTTCTAATAAAATATTTTATTGAACATGTTTTTTGCGGACGGGATGATGTTGTTGGTCTATGGCGCTTTGGTATTATTCTACTTGTGTAGTTTAATATTAGATTATCCTGTTTTATTTTGTTTTTAACAGCGTAAAAATTTGAGTGGAATTGCGAAATATCAAGCATTTTTAAAAATCTGCATTGGTATGCTTTTGTGCTATGTCCACAGGTTGGATATTGAGGGAGGTCTTTGGAGCTATACCTGTAAAAAAAGTAAACTAAACTATAGCAAATTACTAGTATTTGACCCTAAAACTTACCTAGCATATTTTAATTTATTCCTTTTCCAGTTACCAGGATTGCTTAACCTCTTTCTCGCACAATCGGGTGTAACAAGTGTTATATTTACAGCACTGTCGTCCATAATGTTAAACAATGATTAGTACACACTATTCACAATTAAAATAAAAATATATTAACATTTATTTGCAAAAAGAGCCAAAAATACGAGCCGATACTAATTAAAAACTTATTTTACTGTCCACAGCTGATGCAACAATGAACAATAAAAGATGGTTCTCGCGTCATTCGCCGGTTTTTGATGACGCCATTTAAAACTCGCCTTTTGATTGGCTCGGAGGAGATGGCCAGTTTGGTATCTAAAAGCACAAAGGAGATGGCCGATTTTGAACTTGACTTATTATTTTAGTGCATGATTTTCATTGGATATGGCTTGTATTGATCGGAAAGTATTTTACCGTTCGATAGGAAATAAAATTTCGGTTCTCATGACGTATAAAACTTATTTTTCGAATATTTTGGAGATGGCCGCTTTTGAAACTAGACGACTCATATACAATATTCATTATTTAAGTGATAGAAACATTTAGGGGAGTCCTTATTAATGGTTGGTTGTTCATTCAATTCTACAACAGGATTGCTAGAGTATTTTCTTAAAAATTCAGCCTTCTCCTTTCCTTTAATGTAAACGACATCAGCTTTTTCTGTTAAATGTTTTACAATACTGGCAAATTGGTATAAGGGTGTATGTCCGACATTCCAGTCAATGCAATGATGGTTACTCATTAACCACTTTACATTCCTTAATACCGTTGGTGATAAACAACCTAATCCATAGGGTGGTTTAAAAACATAATGACTAATTCTATGGCCATCATACACAGCCAATTCTTTGGGGAGGAACTTGTTTTTTTACACCATGAATCCTTGCATATCCATTACTAAACTAGGGGCTGCCATTGTGACTCGTGAACAGGATTAAATCGACTAAGCTAAATTAAACTTGTCTAACCATTTTTGTTAAGGGACTATAAGTAAATAACTTGTCATGAAGTATAAGACAGTAGGCTGACGTGCCCTTCTTCGGTGGCCCTATCAGTTTCAAATTCAATCCTCATAACTACCGAACCGGTTTGCATAGTTGATTTTTGATGTGAACAGTCGATGTAGGTAATGGGACAAATCTCTTTAAATTCGCTAGGCGTAAAAACAGGTTCATGAGGTCGTTGATAATATGACGAGCGAAAGTTTGTAAACATTTCATATAACGATGCGAACTTATTTTCGTCAAAATTTAAATATAGGTCATGGTATGGATACCGGTCCGAGTTTAAAAATACGCGTATATTTGTTAGAGTACAATGCTCAAATTTGCTCATATTTTCTTTAAGTTGACCTTTCTTGTCCTTGGAAAGTGCAAATAATACATGGGATGGGGATTCTAATTTACTTGTGGTCTTGACTGGCCACGTGTGACGCGTAGTTGATGGTATGGCGGCATATTCCACTAATTCCCAACTTCTAAACCCCATCGCGATATCAATATTTTTTTCTAATATTTTAGTAAGTGCTAATTGCTGTGGGATGTCGACAGTAATATGAGGAATTTTCCAACATAGTTTATCGATTGAGATCTTGGGTGTTTCACTTCCATCTTCACACACTACGGCGTCTAGATCGTTGCTTGCACGAATTAAAACCAGTTCTTGTCTCATGCCCATCATGATCTTCCTATAATCGTCGAAGAAACCCATCCACAATTTTAATGGTATACAGACATTAAAAGCCCCCTTGTCAGTAACCGTCATGGATGAGTCAATTTTTGGAAACCATCCTGCATTTTGTAATTTTAGACTTTCGTTGGTATTAAATGACGGGTATCCTTTTATGGTAGACGTTAGACCTACATTGCGAATTGAATCAATAGTACTCCCATTAACTTCATAACGCGCTTCTCGAAAAATATAGGAAACACCATTATTAATAAATTTTAATTTAGTCGCTTTGGATCCGTCATCTTTGGTTAACCTTCCTTCGATATATAAAAAGCTATCACAAGGTAAGGTATAGGTATCGAGTTCTTGAATGGGGATTCGGATTTCGTCATTATAATCAAATTTTGAAGTTACAAAGGGTTGATAGGTATGCAGCTCCGAACTAATTATAGAGTTGTCAATAAAGAGTTTTTCCGTAACGTTTAATATACTCATATTAAAGCAATACTTTAAACCCAAGGGAACGAAGGAATAAACGGTTTTTAGCTGTTAGACGTTTGATGTTCGATTTAGAACTACTGCGACCAGTTCTACGAGGGCTGCTTTTATAAATTTGTTCTAATTTGTTTCCGTGTTTTAAATAATTATATCTGATTGCCATCGTTAGATAATAAAGTTTTTATATGGAGTCTAAGGGTTATTGCTTCACCTCTAAAGTTAATTAAACGGAAATCTTGGTCGAGCACGTTTATAGTAATGTTGTTGATAGTCTTTACACTCACGGGGAAGTATAGAATGGGAAGGGGTGACTCGACTATTTTATACCCAGGAGACACCGATGGGAAAAATTGATGAATTATATGAACCGGTTTTCCATTATGAAAGGAACCTGTAACGATGTTACAATCAATACAGATAGCATTAACTTTTAAAATGTCCGTTACGTTATCAGACACAGTTTTCTTATTTGCTGGAATAATTTTCTTATCAAAACCTAGTAATTGCCCAATTGAATCGTCAAATGTAAAATCGATTGAGTGAGTACACTTGATGGTGCACTTCAAGGTATTTGTGTTGCCTTCAATAAGTAAATAGATTTTTTTCCTCGGGTAATGTTCCATCAACTCTGTTTTAATAAAGGCCTCAATATTAGAAATTTCATATGATCCAACAGGAATAGTGATTATAATGTCATCGATGTAAAATTTGTTGCACCCTTCTTCAATGTTGGGTATTGTCATAAAAGTTTCAAAGTCTGCCAAACCGAGTACATAATCTTTGTCATCGTTCAAGTATAGAGGGGGATTAAAATCTGCACTCAAAATCGATTTATTACCGGAAATTGTAACTGTGGTTGACATTTTAACACTGTTGCTGTACTGCTAGTAATAACTATTATATAGAAATTTAAGACACAGTTGTCCACAGTTGTATGATTTATACGTTTGTAATGCATCATAATTGTACTGAATGGTACTGTTTGCAAAATAATTTATAAGTTCAAATGGTGGTTTTAAATTTCCAAATGGATCAAAATAAATTACATTCTTTCCATGTTTCATGTAAGCTGTCCAATGAGTTCCACCACCACTCGTATTGTCTAAATTTACAATACCGCATTCATTATGATTTATCTTCTTAGGTAAATTATTTCTCATAAAAACGCCCCTAAAATGAGGAATTTGAAGAATGCATACATACTGTATCAGTTCTTCATTTGTTAGGGCATGCCTAAGAAGAATTATTGGAAGTTTTTTTTAAACGGAGCCAAAAACATTCCTTTACCGACTTTTGATTGTGGTTTAAAAAATAACCCCTTGCCCTTGGCCATTTCTTCCATAGCTTTATTATGACGCTGAGCTTCTTCAATTTGTTGTTTCGCCGCCTTGGCATCGTTAACTGCCTTTGCAATTCCTGCGCTACCCCCTGCGAGCCCTCCGATCGCCGCCAATATTGGTAACAATAAGGGTAGGAAACCCCCAATCTTTTTTGGTGTTTTAATTACACGTTTCTTTCGTAATTTATTTTTTTTTAATCCCTTGCCGCATTTAAGTTGATTTTTCTTTAAACCCATTCCTAGTTTACGTTTAGCCCTCATAATTCCGTTGACTCCAAGAGCAGCAATTCTTTCACCGAATGTCGTGTCCTTGGCCGTGACTCTTTTCCAAGACTTGTCGGCTAAAACTTTATCTGCCTGATGTCTAGATTCCAAATCTTTCGATTGTGAATAAGCAATATCGTGATTCTTGCAAGCACTATCCAATGGGTTAATACCCTCTTGATTAATACGTTTTTCTAGTTTAGTACCCGGACCACAAAATCTATAAATAAATAATGTTGTTTAAATGAAATTAATATATTAGTATTAAGCGTGCTAACCTATATCCCGGTATGTGAGCTTCAAATGGTAACTTATCGATTAATTTGTTTAATAAGCCTGATCCTTTACTGTGACGATCTCGCTTACGAATAACCCTTGAATCTTGATGTACTAACATTTTATAAGACGGAGACATACTAACGTAATTTCTGTAATTGCGGTTATAAATATATACTTGAAAGTGAAAATAATTCAGTTTTTATTTTGCCATAGCACAATGAAGATACATAAATCAAAAATTACCATCTCAGTTTCTAGTCATGATATTAAGAGTAATATTAAGAATTATTCTAAACACGGTGGTATATTTGGAGGTCAATCCAAGAGATGCATCCTAACAGGCCCCAGCGGGTCCGGTAAAACCGACTTAATGTTATCGTTAATTGAACATCCCAACGGATTACGCTTTGAAAATTTATATATTTATTCGAAATCACTTTACCAGCCAAAGTATGAATATTTGCGAAAACTATTAAAGCCAATGAAAGAAATACGTTATTTTGAATACGATTCTGAAAAAGATATCGTCCCTGCAAATGAAGTGAAACAAAATTCGATTATAATTTTTGATGACATAACCGCGTCCAACCAAAGCGTAATAAGGGATTATTTTTCATTTGGGCGACACAAAAATACTGATTCATTTTATCTCTGTCAGACATATACGGCGGTACAAAAACATTTAGTGCGCGACAATGCCAATTTGATTATAATGTTTAGACAAGACAATACAAATCTTAAACATATTTACGATTATCATATAAGTGTAGATATGAGTTTTGAACAATTTAAAGATATTTGTTCACACTGTTGGAAAGAACCGTTTGGTTTTATCGTAGTTGACAAAGATTGTGAAATGAATAAGGGAAGGTATCGTAAAGGGCTTGATGGATTTATTACCATATAAAGTAAGAGTTTAAACCGAATACACAGTCATTAACAAGTTAACATGGATAAACGTACATCTCAAGAGCTTATTAAAACGCGTAATGCTGTAAGGGAAAAATTTAAAAAATTAAGGTCTGATTTAGCTGCAACCAAAATCAATTTGGAAAATACTTATAAACCGATAATTCAGCCACTACAACAGTTAATTACAAAATATGATCAGTTGGAATTAATTGAACCCAAGCAAGAAATAAAGGAAGAAGAGTATAATTATCCATTCATTTCAACCCCAAAAAAGACCCTCAGAGTTATAAAAACCGGCCAAACACCCCAACTTCCCCTAGATATGCCCTCTTTCTTCGGAAGTAGTAGATTTGACAGTGTTCTGCATAATACCGCTAGGGAAGTGCAATTTCAAGATACTAGCGTTCTAGCTGAATCCGTACGACCCCAAGAATCATCTGAAGAACGTACCCCTACAGAAACTTTAGAAGAAATAATTAATCAAACCCGACAAGCCGTACAACAATATGTAGACAAGCCTGGTTATTCACAATATATTGAGGAATTCCATGAATTGCCTAGGACATACATTGATGCAAATATACGAGATACAGACAATGCGTTTGATCACAGATTCGGGGTGGTACATGATTTCATGCAAGACAAGTTTACTATTGGCCTAACACAAGAACCGATTGAGTTTAAAGGAAAAAATCTAGTAGTAAAAAATATTATATATCCCGGTACAGTTGGTTTCTATGAACTTTTATTTAAGAAGGACCCCAAAGGTTTTAGCGTTAGAGACCTAGAGAATTATATCGATATTTTAACTAGAACAAATGCCTATAAAGACGAAGAGGGTAACGTAAGCACTAGTTCAAATCGATCTTTAAAATCGAAAAGGAATCACTAAGAAAGGCGCTAAGGCGCTACCTGGGCCAACTGTAAGATTATTTAGTAAACCACCCCCACCCGCTTCCAGAACTACTAGACAAACTACGAAATTAGGAAAAGGATTAACCTTAAAGAAAAATAATAAAAATATTGACTTTATATATTGGGACAACGCCAACGAATTGGTAAATAGACTTCAACTATTAATATCTTCGACAGCAGCAGGACATAATGCACACACTAATTAAATAATTTCTATTGTTGAAGAATTACGAGAGGCTAAGATAATTCAATAAATATAACAAGTTTAAATATAATTTAACAGTGTCATAATGACTATTGACAAATTTGGAAGTCATGTTTCTCACAAAAATTTAAATAAACGTGGTTATTATACATGTTACATTCCATATATCCGACTCGGAACAAGTTCTTACTTTAAAAGACATATGAAATAAACGGAGGTACCAATTATTGGACATTTCCATTACCTCAGGCTACAGTTACAGTATGTAAAGTGTTTAATCCTGATATCAAATTTGGTATAAACTTTACACTTGTGGACACTCTTGAAGGAGAAACATTATCAAATATAGACAAAATTATTGTAGTACGATCAAAGGATTCACCAAAAACAGGGGGTGGAATAATAGAATTAATTGTCAAAGCACCCATTTCTAGCAACGAGTTTGACTAATTTTAAACAAATTGTCGTCAATGAATTACATAAACCAGCTCGTCGAAATTTTCCCAGAAGAAAAGTTAGAATTTTAGGACTCAATGATCTTAATCAAATTGACTTAATTTCCCTTATACCTTATGCAAAATTTAATCGAGGTTATAAGTACATATTAGTTTCTATCGATACTTTTTCCAAGTATGTTTGGGCTATGCCATTAAAACAGAAAAATGGAAAGGAAGTTGCAGATGCTATGAGAAAAATTCTAAGTGACAAAAGGGCAATTTCTAAAAATTTACAGTCGGATAGGTAATGTATAATTATAATTAATCCATTAACCGTAATAAAATTTATGTAATTTTAGGGGGACAGAGTTCTATAATCCACATTTTCGAAAGTTAATGGACACAAATGGCATTAATCACTACAGTACCTATTCGAATCTCAAAGCTAGTATTGTTGAAAGAGTAATTAGAACATTAAAAACTCGAATGTGGAAGCAATTTAGTTTACAAGGTACCTACAAGTGGCTTGATATACTAGACAAAATTATATCGGATTATAATAAGACACGTCATTCTGTTATTGATATTGCCCCAGATAAAGTTACTAAACGAAACGAAAAGGAAATTTTGACTCGGTCGTACAGTCAGCTAAAGGTTGTTGATCCTAAACCCGCCAAATTCAAAATAGGTAGCTTCGTGAGAATATCTAAGTACCGTAATGCTTTTGACAAATGGTTTACGCCCAGCTGGTCACTAGAGATCTTTAAAGTAATTAAGGTTCGTCAAACCAATCCTCGTGTCTACTTGCTTGCTGACGCTAATGGTGAGGAAATACAAGGAACCTTCTATACCTCAGAACTACAAAGGGTCCAGTTTATAGATATATGCCTTGTTGAAAAAGTGTTAAAAAGAAAAGGGTCCAAGGCCTATGTTAAGTGGCTCGGGTTTGATGGTCGCCACAACTCATGGACTAATAAGAGTGAACTAACTTAATTTTGTAATATTTGTCTATGTAATAACCTAACTTTTTTTTTTAATATACTTATATACTAAGGTTGTTGTTGTAGTTTTAATTAAAACACATAATCATTTTAAAATATCTATTTATAACATAAAACGTTGTACAAATACATTGTTCCTGTGTTGGGGAGTTAAAATTTTATTAAGAATGTTGGAATAACAGTAAATTTTCCTACGAAAACGTTCTCCATCTCTTGCATACATTTGCCATGGACCTCGTCGTGCTTCTCTATAGGCAAAAGACCAAGTTCTCATGTGTAGGATTGTATTTCGTTCTTCATTAAATTGTACTGGCATCTCTAGTACTATCCAAAGGGCTTATACTTAAAATAACAATGGGTGGCGTGTTATAAATTCCTTTGCAATACATACATTTTCGCTCATAGTACATGAAGTAAGTTTCTTACTTACAGAATTTACAAAATTATCACTATTACAAATATCTAGACTAGAGATGATATTTTTGAAATAATTGTCAAAATTTAAACTTTCTAACATATTTAATCTATATTGAACCACATTACTTATTGCCCAAATCCCATAAACTGATTCATAACCCAAGTAAATACTATTTGAAAAATGATCTTCTAATTTCAAAACTCTAATATCGTTAAATGAACTGAAACCAATTTTGCAACTTTTCAGTACAATCGGATCGCTATAATCATGTTCACGATTAGTTTCTATTGTTTCTTTAAAACTTAAAAAGTTTATCCAATCCCTATTGTCAAGAATTATACAATTTTTAACTTTTAGCCCACCAAACCAGACACTTGGTTTAAAAGAACGAGTATAGCTATCATAAAATATTCCCACAGATACGTATTTAGATTTGGAAACATTAAGAAAATATCGAGTTTCATGCAAGACTATGCACGATTGTTCCATTTTATTAAATTTATTCTGGCAACTAGAGCTTGGATTCGATTCCACTATAACAAAAAATTTTTTGTATGAGTACAAAGTTAATTTTCAAAAATAATGTGACTTACTTGTAAAAATAGTATTAATTCACAGAAGGCTTTTACAATACTAACACGGGTCGAGTTTAATCACTTCTTATAGGTATCTCCCCACCCTTACCCCAATAAAACACAGTTAAATACGTAACCATATATGAGTCACCTAAATGCAAAACTCGGTATTTGCTTGTTACCAAATTGTTCAGGAAGCGGAAAAATCTGTCAGTATTTCAAATATGTATGGATTTGTTTAATTTTTTTATTTTAGTTAGCTCTAGTGATTTTGTTTTGAAATAACTATGCTTCTTAAATCGAAATCCTACCAAAATTAAAAAAAAAATACTTTTTAAAGTAAAATACATAGTTTTGCACTTATCTTTTGAAAATACCAAGTTTTGCAACTTAGAATTGCAAATACCCATTGTTTGTCTAATTTGGAAACATTTATTTTCTAAAACTCATATTCTTTAAATTGAAGTCCCAAAATATTATCAACTAATACATTTTTTATTAGGTATAATAATATTACACATTAATTAAAGGCAAAAAAAATTTTTTACAAAAATAAACGAAACAGTTAGGTACTTTTAAAAAAGTACTTAGATTCGAAGTTCTTCATTTTCTTCTTCCACAAGTGCTTCTTCTTCTTCTTGGTGGTTACCTTGTTGCTGGTGAGTTGTAACTGAGCGCTGAAGATTAGCGTAAAATTGAAGATCAGGGTGGTTAGACCAATCGTCTCCAAAATGTTTTTTTAATAAACTGAAAATGGTAGATTTGTCCCCTTTTAGCATGTGTTCTCCAATCTCAATTACTTTGGGCTGTAGTCTTGAAAGTAATTTTCCTTTTTTGAGTACAGATTTGGAGAAACCCAAATCAGATTTGTAATTACCTTCTCCTCTTACTAAAACATTTCGATTTTCTTTAGTAAGTATGAATCTCTTCGATTCATTAAATTTAAAGTGCCATTGTGCAGGCTTTTTTATGGATTGAGATACTTCTGTTTTCCAATCAAAAATTTGCCAGTCGTTGCCAAGCTTCAAAAGTTTTGAGTAATTTTGAATTATTCCTTCGTACTCTGTGCGGTTTACAATAACACTTTTTCTTTTAATATCCCTCTCGATTAACCCAAACACTCTATCTGGAGGGATAAATGAATGGCCAACTACTGGAAAAACCAGTTCCACGGTAGTTATAGATTTTGGAGCCTTATGACCTAACCAGAATGCTAACATACCAATTACTGTGGTATTTTTGTTTTGCCCTCCACATCCATCTGCAAAGAGTAAAATTTTCGTTGTGCCTTCCTCGAAATCGTTCTTTAATAATCTGTTATACACTGCTGAAGCGATCACATTTGAATTTTTGCAGTACTCGGTTTCCAACCACACATAAGAAGAAACAGTATCTGGTGATAGTTTGGTCTTTGAATTACCACAAACGACGGTAAAATTGTATAAATTAATTTGTTGGGAAAAGTAAGCACTCTGGTCAGGTAGTTTGGGTAAAGCCAAATTTTTTTGGCAATCAAACGACAAGAATTGTACACCTTCAATGTTTGACTTAAGGGAATCATAAAATGCTTTCATTTTAAGTGTATGTACGCGCTGTTCTGTTATAAGCTGTGCCTTTTGATCATTGCTTTTAATATTTTTAAGAAGTTCTTTAAAACGAATACATGTGGAACAAACATCAGTCATAGGTGTTCCAAAGCTCAAATTGTAAATTGTATTTACGTATTTTCTAAAGAAGCAAAGTTTTATATTTAAATCGGGGTTCTGGGTACAGTAAATTGTATGCAGTTTTCTAAAATTTAGGTCACATGGTAAAAAAAGTCGGGTTGTTCTCTCCCTTTGGTAGTGGCTTTGCTTGCATTGTATGTTTTCAACAAATTGTCTTATAGAAACTCTTAAATGATCATTTTTGTTCTTAACTGTGTCACCGCCTCGACGTTCTCGTGGAATTTCGTTAAGTAAAATATGATTTCTTACTAGTCTTTCTAAGCGATCTGCACTAAAATGAGTAATTCCCAAAAATGCTCTCTTGCATACTCTTAGTTTCCCCTTGGTGACAGTCGGAACAAAATATTTTATAGACAGTCCGTGATGATTTCTTAGAGATCTTGTAGGTTTTGACCCCTCACAAAATTGTAAAATATAGATATCTTGTTTTACCTTGTCCACTGTAGAATAAACTGCTTTATGAAAATATTGAATATCCCTCATTGTTAGTTTTTGGCAGGAAAAACACGGTTTCTTATTATGATTACAATTCGGGTACTGTGCCAAGTCCTTTGCTTTATGCCTGAAATAAAAAAGTAGCATTAAAATCTATCCACATTTTACAGAGATGCATAAATATTAAGAAAATGCTATTATAGGACAGTAGTTTTTTTCAACCATTGCGAGCATTTTCTACCTACCTTAACACTTGCATCTTCACTCTTTTCCACTGGTCTCTGTTTACTGTCCGTTTTCTACCTTTCCCAATTTCACAAGGTGTAACTGTGGTATCCATTATAACAAAATATTATTATAAATTAACAAAAACTGGCAAAAACGTACAATGTAAAAATAATCACTACTGGCCTCTACAAAATCCAGGATACAAATAAAAATTAACGAATAAAATCCACGTGCTACGTGACGTGCACTGAATCACGCGACTATGGCACAACGCCATTGGTCGGTTACAATTACATAGTTTTGCCTCTGACAAGTGAAGGCGAATACAGAGTTTTGCATCTAAGCTTTGTTTTCAAATGCGTTTTAGTGTAAAAATAGGCAGTTTTGCATCTTATTTACTAGAAGGTAAGGTCCAGTTTATAATAAGCAAGAGAATGGCGCGAAAACATCACTTTTCAAAAATTCGTCATATACCGACTTTTGCATTTAGGTGACTCATATATTGACTCACAACTTTGTGACCTAAACTACATGAAATTATATATGATGAATTATTACAAACAACAGACACTTGAAATAATAATATTATACGTTAACACTAAAAAAAATTAGCCATACATGAATTATTAACACCAACAAACCCTTGAATTAATAAAAATAGACATTAAGACACAAATATTAGGCATTAAACTAATATGATCTGAATAGTTACATAAATCGAGTAAATCAATAAAAAATAGTTACAGTAAAATTCAAGCAATTTAGAAATCATAAAATTAGACATTACAACGCAAATTATTAGTTATTATTGGAACTATGGTTAAGAGGTTTAGGAATACAATATTTTACCAAATGATTTAACGTTTCTAGATAATCCTCCCAATTATCAGAGGGTATTCTAGTCCCCACATGATATATTGGAGGATTAATACCGACTATCAAACCATTACAACCACTAATGACATTCTCTTTAACCCACGAATATACATATTCGTGGTCCTGATTGTTTTGTGGAGTAAATTTACTGAGGATATTATACTTGTTCATATTCTTAGTAATAAGTTCTAATAGTAGGCTACATATCCAGCTTCGACCAGCCCTCGATTAAGTTCATCGGATAACGTTTGGTACCGATTACCAATACCTTCAATGGGATATTTTTTTTGTCTGTCACACAGTAAATTATATTCTTCACCGATTAACAGTTCATACACAATATTTTTTTGAAAGTCATTTTTGCAAATGTTCGCACCAAGTAAGATAGATTCTAAATTGTTAATGCTTATTGCGTTCATGTTTACTACAGCACAAAGTTCCATAACTTGGCCGAATAGTTCATCCTGTTCGATTTTTTTATTCACAATAAACTCGAATAATTGTCGGTTGACACCATTTATGGAATCAAACAACCAAGTGAATATATTTAAAGGTAAAATAAACCTACTTAACACCTTGTATAGATAAATGTTACTATGGTTTTCACTACTGTTAGATTTAATGATTTTTTTGATAAAGTCCCTAAATTTGACGGCAACACACTCGTTAATTTCGGCTTTCAAATTGTTGTATTCTAGTAGTGAACTCATATTTACTAGCGAATGTACTTAGAGTCGATTCAAGTTAAATCTAAAGACTAAAGATTCAAGTCGATCACACTTGATATAGTACCAAACATTCCCACTTGAACTTGATTGAAAAATAAAAAGTTTTTCTAAGTTCATAGCAATTTATTATGTAACTGAGTAGATCCTGAGTAGATTCAAAGTTATATTGACAAGTTTGATTAGCTTAGCTTAATTAGCAACATGGCATCGACGGAGGAAGTAGAAAGTGAGCTGAGAAGGCTTAAAAAAGACGATTTAATCCGTATAATAATGTGCAAAAAAGTGCCCAGTGATATTGTGTTGAGTGACAAGGTAGTTGAATTCATAAGTGCCGCAGAAAAATTGTCGAAAAATGCGGGATTCTACGATTGTTCAAGCGATTTTGCTTCTAACCTAACACATCAAGTACCGGAGATGTCAATAATGGCGCTAAAATGCGACTTAAAGGTTGCCAGAATAGAGGTCGAATCCTCCAAAAAGATCATTGCCATTGCAAATTCAATTTAAACATGTTAAAATCATTTATGACTAATATTACTTTTGATGAAATCTATGATGTTCTGGAGGTCGATCAGGTTTATAATCAAATAGTGGAGACCATAAAATGGGCTATCAAGGCTAACTGTCCCTTAAAAAGTAAATTTCCGAGAAAACACAGAGCAAAAAAAGACTGGATCAATGCGGACATTATTGACAAGAGTAATGAATTAAAAAACCTATTTTGGCTTACAAAGAATGTAGCTGACAATAATTTACATAATTATTACAAACAGAAAAAAAAAAGATTATAATCTTATGGTCTTAAAGGCTAAAAAAGATTTTAATAGCAACAAGATAAATCGATCTCAAAATAGGCAAAAAAACGGTGTGGAATATCATTAATCGCGATTTAGGAAGACAAAAGGTAAGCAAAAAAATTACTATTATTAAAGATAACACGGTTATAGACAATACTAAGGAAGTCTCAAATATTTTCTTAAATTACTTCTCAACAATCACAGAAAAAGTCTCGAGGAAAAATAGGTCGCAACACTGTACGCTACCCACTGAATATAATGGTAATAGTTTCATTTTTAATCCGGTGAGCAAAAACGAAGTAATAAATACAATCTCGAAGTTAAAAAATAAGAACAGCACAGGTGTAGATAACTTATCTGTTGTTGCTATTAAACACATTAAAGAATCGATAGCAGATCCTATTCGATACTTGACGGACTTAATATTTTATACAGGGGTTTTTCCAAAAGAATTAAAGACAGGATTAGTAATTCCCATACATAAGAAATCTGCTAAAATGATCATAGAGAATTATAGACCGGTCACTATCTTGAACATCATCTCGAAAATAGTTGAAAGATTGTTTTACAACAGAATTGTTAGCTTTTTGGATCACCATGGGTTAATCACAGAATGCCAGCATGGTTTTTTGAAAGGCAGATCAACGGAGAGTGCTGCGATTGATCTTATGGACTTTGTGTATGGGAAAATGGACGACGGGGATTATGTTGCGGCCCTCTTCTTTGATCTGTCTCGTGCTTTTGATAGCCTTAATGTGACGTTCATTTTAAACAAACTGTATGTGTATGGCTTTAGAGAAAATATCTTAAGACTGTGAGAATCATATCTTACAAACATGAAGATGCGCGTAAAGGTGGGTAATGATCTGACTGAAGATGCACACATTGACATAGGGGTCCCCCAGGGCTCGGTTCTGGGACCACTTCTGTTTCTTTTATATATCAACGAGATGCCTGATTACATCAAGGAGGGTATAAAAATAATTTTTGCTGATGATACAACGGTGGTGGTCTCAGCATCGAGTCCGGACGAGCTCAGATTGAAAATGTTAAGGATTATAGAACAATTCAGCGCATGGTGCGCATCAAATAATTTAATTGAATTTTTGTAGTTCAGTTAGAAAACAAAAAGTGGAGGTAGAGACTCTCAACTGCTCAGACACTACCAAGTTCTTAGGTATTTACCTGGATAGTTTAGTAAACTGGACTGCGCAGATTGACCATATCTGCAGTAAGGTTAATAAGGGGGTATACTCCATATATCGGCTAAAGCATACCGTAAACCAGGAGACACTTATCACTATGTATTACTCTTTTATCTATAGTCACCTTAGCTATAATACTCCACTTTGGGGAGCAAGTGTGGAGTGGGAGAGAGTCTTTATTTCCCAGAAAAAGGCAATTCGTTGCATTTTTGGTCTGGACCTTAGGGCGAGCTGTAGACCAACATTTATTGCGCATAGGATTATGACCTTTCCATGCAAATACATTTTCAAAACTTTATTGTTTGTGAAACAAAATGCGCATAGGTTTTTAAAGAATTCGGACTATCATAGTTACCGCACGAGAGGGGGTCCCCTCTTTACTATCGATAGTCATAATTTGACCAAAAGTTGAAAGATCCCCGGTATATGCCGGGAAAAAACTATTTAATAAATTACCAAATTATATAAAGGAGTTACAATACGACCAGTTTAAGAAAGAAATTAAAAATATATTATTAAACAAATGTTATTCTACTAAAGATTTTTTTATCGATAGTATATAAACTTAATTTTATCTCAAGATATGACTTTTTAAAAAAAAAATGTTTTATGTGGAAAATATTTGCCTAACTTATGCTATTCTAGTCACATAATCGTCATTTTGTTGTTGATTTTATGTTAATATTGTTTGTGAATATCTAGTTGGTGTGTATTTTACTATTTTCTTAATTTTAAAACCTGACGTATACATCTGTATAAAATGAGTTTATGAGTTTATGATCATTTAAAGTTGCTCGAAGGCTAACCGCTTTCTACATTTTTTCGAACCCCCTATATCTCGGAACACTTGAACTAACTGGTCTAACCGGTTGTCTTCTTTAGATTCTGCGCTTAGATAACTAATAATATCCTTGTGTCCCCAAGCCAAAGTTTTTATAGAATTTGGTATTAAAAACCTCTTATCGTCCTTGAAACTAAGGGCAACTTTTTTAATTAAATTTGTGAAGATATCATGTTTAATGGATTTAAAAATGTACATGGTACAATAGACTTTACTCTCTTGACCATCAACAATTCTTTGGTAATGAGCCGCTTCTAACTGATTTTTAACGGCGGCCATTTTGATACCCTTTGCTTTTTTTTGAACAACATCGTCAACTTTAATACAATAAGCTTTTGCACCGGTTCCATAAAAACTTTGTATTACTCGGCCTTCATATTCGTCTTTCATTTTGCCAATGATTGAAGGGTTGATAGGAATTTCATGTATATTATTAGTTTTATAATTAGATGTATCGAACTTATCTACTTAACTTCATATCATGGTAAAAATTTGGGGTAGTCACTTCTAATATGAGACTGTCCGTATCCGTATATAACAAATTAACATTATCACCATACTTTTTCTTTAAATATCCATAATAAAAGTCATATATTACAGTTTTCGCTATATCTAATATGGCAAAACCGACATAAAGCGGTTTGTTATAAAATATACTCGTTTTTTGCATTTGAATGGCTATTAGATTTTCAGAAAATACAACAGAGTTTTTAAAATTTGGTTTACATATGAGGTTTGACGCAGCGTTTTTCTTTTTGTTTTTATCCCATTCGGTTACTAATTTGACGTCAAGTCTATTTTCCACATTTTCCATGGTTTTCCCAAAAATGCTGTTAGTATGTAATTTATAGATGTCGCTCTCGGCTTTAGTGGTTGCAGTGCGACGCATGGTTGTATTTAAATCTACATACGATTTTAGCCATGGAGCTTGATGAAATTTTATTCCTTGGTGAATTTTCTTTAATTTTAAGCCATAACGAATAGCTTGTTGTAATGCCATATAGTGAATAACATAATTTTTTTTATGCGTTAAGTTGGGGATTAATTTTGACATAGTACTATTAGGTGGAATAGCATTCTCAGGACAAAATGGTAAATCATTATGTTCGACATGTAAACTAGCATCATATAATAAATCCACTACAAGTACATAGCCCTCAGGTGAAGTGGGAGACAAACTTAATATGTTTTGTGATATTTTATTAATTTCTTCCGATGTTAACCAATTAAAATCGCTCATAGGTAAATATTGTTGCATCGCATAGCCATACAAATTGGTCGCGTCAAGATACATAATGTATGTTGATGGTTTACGCTTATCGTAAGTTGTAAGAAACTTATTGTTTGCAATAGATTTTCTTTGTGTGCATGTACTCACACCTCCGCGAATGTTATTTTTAAAACAATGAATCATATCGATATCGGTTAGCAATTCTAATTGAATATTACTCTTAAGTAATGTCGATGAAAATAACAATGACGGGCTACTAATAAAGTTACATGGGTTTAGGTTATAGATATTTAAACAAGTATTTCTATAGTGTTCGAAAACATCGGTCAAAATAAGTACATCGCTGGTTAAATAAAGGTCTGAGTATTCTCCCAGAGTTTTACATTTAAATAAATTCCATACATCATGCGCCCTTTTATAATCTAAATCAGATATGGCTTCGTCCTTAAGTTCGTTAAAAAATGATTCTTTTTTCGGTAATTGAGTATCATTAAGTTTTTTTAAATCAGTTAAATAAGAGTACGGAAACACACCCTTTTGCCTTAAAAAACTTATTTTCTCTTCGTCTTTGAAATATTTTCTGATTTGAATACACTGTTCGGAAGAAAGTGAATCTGCTAAAGTATCTAAAGACTTTGGTAAAAACTGATAGGTATCTAAAAATTGCATTTTTAAATATATCTTTTCTTTCTTTCCCTTCCGTGAAATTTTTTCGTCAACAAATAAATATTTAGAGAACGTTAAGTATTTTTCTTTTGTTTTTCATTTTTAAATATATCTTTTCTTTCTTTCCCTTCCGTGAAATTTTTTCGTCAACAAATAAATATTTAGAGAACGTTAAGTATTTTTCTTTTGTTTGCGCAATAACGTCTAGTCGTTCATGTCGTATAGTTAAGTTTCGTACAAACAGATGGGCATCATACGCCTTAAGGTTATAAAAAAATATTGGTACAAAGAGAGGAATTTTATAATTAAGGTTACAATTTGAATGACTAGCCCCACGATAGCGGGAGGTGACGTGGCAATGCTCGCGCGCACGCGTCGATGCCTCATCAAAGGGCTGTTCACAGATAATACAATGGGTTGCATTTCGAAATGACTGCTCTTCCTCAGGGGTTATGTTGAGAGGCTTAATAATTTTTAAATGTTTATTATAAATATTTTTTAAATCACGTTCTAATTTTTCCATAAATATTTCAGGTGAATTTTCCCCTCTATATAATTCAAATTTAGATAAACTATCATCATAAGAGCACTTTATAATATATGCAAAAGAACAAGGTATATGTTGACACTTTGTAACTGTATAAACTTCGTCATCGTGTATATTACTATTGTCGTTTACTGGTTTAAGCACACACTCAAAATCGCAATAGACCGTAAATGGTACTTGAATTTTTTTTTCGAAGTTTTGAAATTGTAAAATGTTCTCGTTAATATAATTCTAAAAATCTAATCTAATATAATTCCCACACCTGTCTAGTTTAAAATTTTCTGTAGGTAATCGAACACAAATTACATCGCAATCATTTTCTTTGTGAGCATCTAATTTTTTAGAATCGTGAAAGTATTGTAAGCAAGCATCACAAAAGTACTTTCTACCCTTAGTTTTAGCTACTTGCGCTGAAGTTAACCTAGAAAAATCTTTAATAAGGCAATAGTGTGTATTTCCCTCCGAGTCATCTATTAGTAAGAGATTAACATGTAAGTCACGTTTTTGTCTTGTATAGTGGAGAGGCCCTACTACTTGATTTTTAATCTTCTTATTTTCAAAAATCGGTTCAAGTCCGTATACATTTATCGAAATATTGTTAATTTGTTCAAATTTTGGAATAGATTTTAATTGCATAGGAAAGGAAAATTCAGTAAAGTTAAATTTGGTTTCATAATGTGGATACGACGCTGGTATGTCGATGTGAGATAAGGGTGTAAAAATGGCAGCAACTAGGGACCATCCGAAACACGCATGATCTGTATTTTTAATATTGATTATAGCTCGTTTATTTTCAATGTCCCTAGGAAGTTTTATGTATGATGAGGCCTTAAGGGGATTAAATTTATTTACATTAACTTCTAAATACAGAAATTTTTCTATACTCCACCCTGAATCCCTTTCTAAAAATTCCGATGCGGAAATATTTAATGCTGAAGTAATTTCTTCAATAAATGTATTAAGATCACTTGAAATTTGTAACACATAATTTTTCGTTAAATGTGACTTTATATCGCGAATGTTCTGAGAGGGTATTATATACGAACCAAACAATTCCAAATTAACTTTTATCGAGTTATGCTTATGTATTTCGTTATCTAATATTTCGAGTAAATAATGTCTAATTTCATTAATTACTTCGTTTACTTAAATATGATGGTACTGAAGTGAAATTTTATAACTCATTATACGTGACTTAAGGGCAGATCTACACACGCTTACTTGGTCTTTGTTTGTTGGAGCCCATATGTTTGCTTTATGTTTGTTGCTGCGCTGATGACCTATGACATTGGAAGGTGGAACGTGGCAATCGTATGTACTGCAATAATAATGATCGGCAACAGGGGGGTCACCCACAAAAGGTTGCTGAACCAGTTCCTCGGTTGCCTTGGATGCCACATCGATCAATGTGGGATCTGTAAATAATAACCACAATACTTAATCTACAATGTTACACCAAAATTTTTTTATTTGTTTTGGGGAAAAATGATTAACCTATCATGTAACCACAAAAAAAATTATTATGTGTACTTACCAAGTTTTTTTGCTGTAGAATCTAAGCACTGGTTTAGCTGCTGGTTGTCCGATTGACCTTGAATGGGTTGACCTGAACACTGCCCTTGCAACATCTCTGTAGACGAAGTGGAGTATTCTGCCCCCGGCAATTCAGCTTTCGGTATTTTTGCTGGCCTTTGTTGTAAGCTGTCTTCTGTAATTAATATATATTTTGATTTAATTATTTATTAGATTACACTAAGTATTCTATACTTACCATTGTTTTTACGCTTACACGAATAACGCTGGTGCCTGGCTAAGTTGTCAGGGCGAGTAAAAATTGCCGAACACCCTCTGCAGCTCATGGTATGTGCGCCAATATTAACTTTTGAATTGAACTATGAATATGTATACAAAATATATGGGGATGGGGGTTACGTATTTATATGAATTCCAACGATATTTTTAAATTTCATAGGAAAAGTATTGTTGTAGGGATTCTTCCTGATTAATGGAAAAGTAAATATTTTGATTTACCTTAATAAAACTGTCAATTTCTTCGAATAATTGTTTATCTTTAATACATTTCAACATCCCCTTTAATTTATGTAATTTTTGTTGAGCCCTGTTGACATGTTCTTTCCTAATTTTAAAAAAATGTTTCATTATATTACCCCCTTTCAATATTTCTACTTGTGAATGGCGTTGACTATTGTGTTTAGTATTTTTTTTTATTGGTTCACCTGTAGCGGGTCCATCCCACCTTTGAGCATTTTGTTCCAATGGAAATAGTTCTATTCCGTCTAACCGAGTAATTTTCTTTTTTTTTTGTTCAGGTGTAATAAGTTCATCGTCAATAATAAATATATCATCATTATGACTATCACAAATTTTTTTTTATCAGTTCCCTCAGGAGTTAAAAACTCAAATTCTTCCCTTGTAAACCCAATTTCGGTTAGAATATCCCTAGTATTTTCTTGAGGGTTATTACTAATTATTTGGTCTGCGGCAGTATTTAATAGGGTGTCATCATTCCAGCCAGGAATACTTTCAGAAGGTAATTCAATATTTTTACTTTTTTTTATTAAGCTTAAGAGCCACTTTTTTACCCTTCCCTGCACTAGTTGACTCTAATGTATTATAATATAGGTTTTATTTGATAATTTTGTAATAGTATTTTATAATAGGTATTTTATTTTACACTAGTGTTTATCCTACAGAGTAATTTTCTTAGCCTATGATAATCCTCGGTTTTCATTTTCAGTTTTTTAATTAATCTATACAAGTCTATTACAGTCCTTATATCTATAGCCACTATTTCACAACACTCAATTATTAGGTTGAATCTCTCATAATCACTCTTGTAGAACACATTGTGCCACTCTTCCATGTCCGTTATTGCGAATACTGTATCTCCATAGATCTCCTGCCTCTCAAGTTCCATTTTTTGAATCCGCGTGTTCCGCTTAATGTCCGCAACAATTCTTAATAATTTGTTCACTACAAGACGTAATACTGGTCGTTTACTTAATTCCATACTGCTATTTTAGATTTGTTATATTTTCATGTTCACTCAGTTGAATCTTACTATCATTAAGTTGTATTTCTTTTAAGGGAGAATATATAAAGATAATTCCCATTGAAAGCGGAGGTAATAGAACCCGCATGCATGAAAAAAAGGATACCATGGAAACCGGTTCTGGCTCCCGTATGCATAAGTATTCGGAGGAGGTTTTAATTAATTTCTACCAACGACAGAGCACCCGTATGGTGGTTTCGGAGGAGGAGTGGCACCCGTATGGCGAAAGAGGAGGTGTTGTCGCCCGTATATTATAGATACTTATAGCAGTCTCCTTTCTGTACATAAAAAGTCGTGGATGTTCACTGTTCCATATTTTCATACCGCAAATATTCTCTGTGGTAAGCACTTGTATTGCAAATACTTTCGTTTTTTCCTCAACTACGACATACATGTTTGGTTTCTCTCCTTTTTCCTGTATAAAGGTAGATGGCCCTTCATAAATTAAAGTGTACTCACTACACGCATCTGGTTTGTTTTGTTCCCAAATAGTCAGTCCATTTACATAATCTGTACACTCTCCTGGGAGGTAAGGACATTTGAGTCCATTTTGTAAATGTATCTCATTCGTATCCAAGGTTACTTTCGTATAGTAATCTCTTAATATTATTTTTACGTCCGCCTGTACTATTACATTATTCCATTGTTTATTTTCCTCTATATACTGTGTTCCTTCACAATTATGCTTACTATCTATCTTTCCTGCTAATGTAAGTGAAATAGATGTAGTAGCGTTAAGTTTTAATTTATTTATAATATGTCCGTTTAATCCATTAAACTGGCGAAACACATGGGTTTTTCGGCATTCTTCTGGACTAATTTCATATAAATAGCTCGAAAGTCCTCCTTCGACGGCTGATTCGTGCGAAAATGCGCCACAATACGAAATAAGTCTATTTATTTCGATTAAACATGAATATACATGCACATATGCGAACGTCTTTCGCTCTATAATTTGAATATGGGTATTCTCCTTAAAATATCCGTCCGGATCTGGGCAATTACTAACATCCTTTAGTGAAATCGCCGTTATATTCGTAGACGGGTTTCTACAATCGTATGCTATCAAACTGGCATCCAACATTTGCATCATAGCAATAATTAGGATTATTCCGTTAATTCTCCTTTTCTCCATTTCAAAATTTTCCTTTCTGTAACAAACACTATGTTACTTTATTTTTTAATTCTAATTGACTCCGGTAATAATATTATCTAATATATCTCGTAATCTAGGAACCTTCGGGGCATTCGAATTTCTCTGGTGCGCGTGCGCCTATTCTCTGGAAATAATGGTTCTGGTTCCTCTTCAGATGAATCCTCTGTTTCATTTGATTCCTCCGTTTCATTTTGCGTTCCATCGCTCTCTTCTTCGTCTTCTTCTTCTTCTACCATAATAAGGGTTCATTCTCTCTACCAAAATTCAGAAATTCTTCAATATTGTCTTGAACTCGCTCGTTCTCCTCTAGATCATTGCGTTCCTCTTCGCCTTCTATGTGGTCATTATTTTCTATATTCCCAATACCTTCTTCCATATTTTCGTCCTGTTTTAACCTCACTCTTTCTCTGAAAACGTCGGTTTCCTTACATGGTTTTAACCGATCCGCATGTATCATTTGTTCCTTTTTCTCTCCTGGTGCCTTTATTTTAAAAGTAACGGGACCCTTCTTTTCTATAATTCTATACGGTCCGCTCCATTTATTATAGAACTTTTTAGCTAACTTTTTACCTGTGATTGCTGGCGTGAATAAATAAACTAAGTCTCCCAATTTAAATTCTTTTCTGGTTCTCTTCATATTATGCTTTTCACATCGTGTCTTAATACTTTGCTCCAAATTTTTCTTGGCTAATTCATGCGCACTAGTCATTCTCGTTATAAATTCGCTTACATAATTTTCATCGATGTCATACTTTACACGTTGCTCTCATATAGTTAAATGGATAGGTAATTCCATATCTCTTCCATCTGTGACATAGAAAGGTGACATGCCAGTTCCTTCATGTGGCAAATTTCTATATGCCATCAAACAATATGGTAATATTTCATCCCAACTATCATTATATTCACTAACAAAATGTCCGATCATTGTCTTTATAGTTCTGTGAAATCTTTCGACAACAGCATTTCCACTAGGATGGTAAGGAGTTGTTTTTAACTTTCTAATTTTTAGTAAAGAACATATTTCACAAAACAGTTGGCTTAAGAACTGCGTTCCACAATCCGTAATTAACTCTCTAGGTGTTCCAAAACGGCAAATAATATGTGCCACGAAAGCTCTAGCTACTGTGTCTGCTTTTATGTCAGGCAGTGGTATACATTCGGGATATCTTGTTAAGTAGTCCACACATGTTAAAATATATTTATTATTATTGACAGTTCTATTTAACGGCCCCACCAGATCCAGAGATATCCTTCCCCAAGGTTTCGATGGAATAGGATTCTCCTGTAATTCTGTAGGTGGTTGATAGTTCGTTTTTCTGAGGTTACAAGATCTACACTGCTCTACATAATTGATAACATCCTTTCTTAGAGTGGGCCAATAAAAATCTTGTTTTATTAGCTGCTGTGTTTTCTTCTGTCCTGGGTGATCTCCAAATATCGAACTATGGTATAGTTGTAAAATATCAGGAACTATCGTTTCTGGCGCCATAACTACATCATGTCTTTGATCATCTTGTCTTTTCCGATATAATATACCTTCCTCACTCACATAATATTGTTCATCTTCCGGTTGTAAAGCCTGTAAAATTTCCATTATATAATTGTCCTTTTGTTGCATTTCATGCAGTTCTCTTTTACTCCATATTACACTAATTACGGGAACAATATCGTTATTTTCGGTGTTAGTTATTTTATTTATTGCGGCGTCCTTATTATCCATGATTTCATCCTCTGTTGTTAATCGCGTCAAAGCATCCACGTTGCTATTTTGCGTTCCTGGCCGATAAACTATCGTAAAGCTGTACTCTAGTAAAAACATAGCCCATTTGGCTAGCCTTGAACTTGGATCCTTAATAGTTAACAGGTATTTTAACGGTCGGTGGTCTGTCGTTATGGTAAAATGCGTTCCTGTCAAATAATTTCGGTATGTTTTTATTGCAAAGACTACGGCAAGGCATTCTCGTTCCGTAGCGCTGTAATTTCTTTCTGCTGAATTTAAGGTGCGACTAGAGTAACAAATCGGCAGCTCTACTCCGTCGTAGACTTGTGATAATATGGCTGCTACAGTTGTAGCACTTGCATCGGTGCTTACTATGAAATTCTTCCCAAAATCTGGATGGCGCAATAGGGGAGGAGTCACTAGCGCTCTTTTCAATTTAACAAACGCTTCCTGTTGCTCTGATCCCAATGATACTTTATATTTTTCCTCGTGAGCATCGTTAATGGTTGGCTTATTTTCGCAAAATTGTTAACAAATTTTCTGTAAAAACCACACAGGCCAAGAAATGCTCTAATTTCTCTTACATTTCTAGGTATCGGAATATTTTCAATAATCTTAGTTTTATTCGGACTTGTTGTAAAACCTCCATCTTTAATAAGATGTCCTAGGTATTCGATCTCTCTCTTCATAAAATGACATTTTGTTGGTTTTAACTTTAAATTACTTTCTCTTAATTTCTCAAACACGTGTCTCAATCGTTCCAAGTGTGAATCAATATCTTTTGAGAATACGATAATATCATCTAAATATACTAGGCACTCAGTATATGTCAATTTTCCCAAAATATGGTTCATCATTCTAGACCATGTTGCTGGACTATTCTTGAGTCCCATAGACATGCGCAGAAAATGGTAATGATTATCTGGAGTGGAAAATGCAGTCTTCTCTTGGTCATCGACATGCATAGGATCTTGGAAGTATCCTGATGCTAAATCCATCGTAGAAAACAAGCTAGCATCTGCTAATTTATTCAATGATTCATTAATATTGGGGAGGAGATAAAAATCTGCCTTGGTAATATCATTAAGCAGGCGAAAATCTACTACTAGTCTCCATTGTACTCCATTTTCATTTGGATGTCTTTTCTTTTCCACTAATATAGCCGGGAAACTCCATGGCGATTGGCTTTCCACTATAACTCCGTCATCGAGCAGATTCTGTATTTCTTTCTTCAAAATTTCTTGTCTGTGGTATGGCACTCTGTATGGCCGTTTTAAAATAGGAGGAACGTCTTCTGTAATGATCCTATGTGTCACATGTGATGTACATGTAAGTTTCTCATCAGACATTTTAAAAATATCCATGTATTCAATAATCAATTCTTTCAATTTAATTCTCTCTTCTGACACATTTTTATCCAATTCGAGGATTCTTAAAACTTCTTCATACTCTTGTTCACTTATTTTTCTTATGGCTAATTTCCCATTTTCTTTTCCATTTTCCTTGAGTTCAGTTTCATACGCTTTGGCAATAATCATTCTTCTTTTTAATTTTATTTCTCTCTCCGCTACATTCGCAACTCTCATCGGAATAGTCTTACTCGTTTTACATAACACTCGGGCGACGAGTAACCCTGTCGGCACCCCGTCACTTGGTTCTAAAACCATGAATGGTGTAGAAACTTTCGCTAATCCTTTCAAGTTCGCCGGAAAAACTGCTTGAGTCATTGGAGGTATGACTAAGTCTTCAAGCACAGAAATTATTGCACTATTTTGTTCTACCTCTGTAAATAATTCTTCCATGTTTTCCTTCAACAAATTTTCTCCTTCCGTTTTCTCCCTTGAAAACTTCTTCTCAACCACTTCTTTGGTCTGAGTACTAACATTTACCAATACCTTAGAAACTTTTCTTTCTAACAACTCCTTTGAAGATCTCCTCTCTTCAAACCCTTGGGACACTCGCCCATCCAAAAATTCACTGGAAACTCTCCTCTTTTCAAAATCGTGGGACACTTTCCCATCCAAAAATTCCTTGGAAACTATCTTTTTTTCAAAATCTTGGGACACATTCCCATTCAAAAATTCCTTGGAAACTCTCTTCTTTCCAAAATCCTGGGACACATTCCCATCCAAAAATTCATTGGAAGCTCTTTTCTTTTCTAGGAGATCTTTGGAATTTCTCATCTCTACAATATTCTTGGAATCTGCAGTATTCCTAGATGGTACACAAACTTCTCCACTTTTTCTCGTTTGTTGATTATCACTAGAATCCAAATGACTACCAATCACTTGAAAACTACATCCTGGCGTTATTGGTAGTAACGCAGGACTATCCATTGAATTAGCTTGTGATGCAATCCTTTTTTCTTTATTTCCATTTTTCTTTTCCAAATATCTCTCCTTAATTTCCTTTATCTCGGCTTCCAAACGAGCAAGTCTTGTTTCCATTTCATCTGTGCCTTGTTCCTCCATCATAGGTATGACACTTTCAAACACATACATGCAATTGTTGCTCCAGTCTATCTTGACTCCATATTTTCTCAAAAAATCCATTGCTAAAAGAATATCCGCCTGTAAACTATAAGTTTCTATAACAACCAATTCCTGCTGAATTTCTACATTCCCAGGAAATTCTATCGATACTTCTGCTACTCCTGCTGTAGGTATCCTATTTCCCTGAATATCTACTAAACTAATATTTGACCTATTTACGACCCCCTGAGCAATTTCAGGGTTGATTAGGGATACAACGGCTCCGCAATCGATCAAGGCGAGGTATGGCTTACCATCAATTCTTACCTTGATGACGCTGCACGGTTTTGGAATTCCTTGCTTTGAGCACGTAAATATCCCTACGTTCGACGACTTATTTAATCCCAATTTGCCTGGGTTACGGCAGACGAATTCAGGGGTTGAAATTCGGCTGCGTTCCCATTTAACCCTGGTCTTTTCTGAACGGCATTCGTCCTGTTTCTAGGACATGTCCTGGCAAAATGTCCAATTTCTTTACAGTTATAACATCTCCTGTCAGGTCCTTTCTTCATAACATTGTTTCCTTGCCATTCCTTACTATTTTGACCTCCACAGTCTCTTGATGAATTATTTTTCGAATCTTTCGCCCAACAATAGTTTGCTGTGTGACCTTTTCTTTGACACTTGGTACATTTCCATTGATTATTTCTCATGTTGTTATAATTTCTAGAATCCGTAGTTGCTGTACTGGTCACCAGTCTGCATTCTTTTCCTCGAAAAGGATGTATTAAATTTTCGATGCTTTCTTCTCTCTCGGCTATGCTTAATGCTTCATCTAACGATTGGGGATTTCCTGACAAAACCCTTTGTTTTATGGGCATCATCAATCCTAAGGTAAACTGTGTGGTAATGTCTTCTTCTAATTTCTTTATGATGGGATCGTCGTGTACAGGGTTTCCTGTCAAAGTTACTGTTCGGTTACCTAATAATTTTAACCTCGTCAAATATTGCCTACAAGTTTCCCCAGACCTTTGTCTGCACTCTATAAAATTTTTCATGGCGGCTCCTTTTACATACTGCCTTTTAAATTGATCCTTTAATCCTTCTTTAAGTGTTACCCAACTTTTTGTATCTCTTAATTTCGGCTCGGAATCTATAAACTGTTTGGCCTTACTTCGTAATTTTAAAAACGTAATAGCTACCAATTGCGTGTCTGTCCAATTTGCAAGTGTTCCTGTTCCTTCTACTATTGTCAAAAAGTCATCTACTGACGTTGTTCCATCGTAGGTCGGCAATGAATCCAATCCTATCATAATGTTTCCATGGCTTGCAGGAATTCCAGGGCTTGATCCTGTAGCTGTTCCTGTGGTTGTCGTGGTCGTTGTATTTGTAGTCATTTTGCTAAAATTTTTCTGCGAGCACTTTCTGCGGTGGTATCCTCAAGTAGGAATCTTCTATTTAATTCTATTCCGGAAAATCCAAAATCCAGAAACAAATAACCCCACACAACGGACACCAGTTATAGCACCCAGCCCACCGAAAGCGTGCCCAGCCTTTGTTATTGGGCGCACTCTGTATTTTCAAAAAGGGAAACGATATCGTCAGTGCACCTGTTGCCAGTTACACGTCCGGTATCGCAGGTTGATGTTGAAATCCGAACGGTATAATTTCTTAATACAGGGTGGTGGCTATAATATAAAACTTTTGCGAGATTCGGAAGATTCCTGTGCTAGCAGAACCTGACTACGTTTCTTTAATTTATTCCCAAAAAATAAATTAATTTAAACTTGCCTATCTGTTGTTATTATCTCGAGACTACTTAATCCTGGTCTCCTCGTCAATCAAAAACACACGATTCAGTTTTGACATACACTTGTTTTATTTCCTTAATAAATTCCACAAAATTCTCAATCTTAAATTATGGTTCACCGGATATGAGACAACACTCTCAACAACTTATCTCGGCAAAACCTTAAAAACTTCAGACATCACAATAATTCTTATACTATTACGGAGTCAACTTATTTTAACAACTTTTGTTACAGCGGATTTTTCTAACTATTTGACCACAAACACTTACTTCCAATTTAAAATACTTTTAAATATACTTTTCTACCAAAATCACAATTTTCCGACACTTTATTCACAATAAGCTTTCTGGCATTATTTTCTTTTTGCCAATTATAACACTTTCACTTATTCACTTGGTTATTCCGTTCCGCGTACATAGATTCCGCCATTTGACTAACCGTCGACTAACGTTTGACTAACTCTAGCTCGAAATTGGGTGCGCTTAATTACTCAGTTTTCCGCCCACTTTTCCATCCCAAAATCCCTCCGTGACAGTTTTATTACCTATGATTCATCTTATTTCCGAGAATAAGTGTCATTTTCCGATTATTTATTGGTCTTTAAGAGCGAAAGTCGCTTAATTTTACCCTTTTTAGGTCACAGGTGTTCATTTTCCCCCGTTATTTCCAGGAATCGGCCCACGCGTCCTCCTTGGGTGGCAATGAGTCATAGGGTTGCATCATCAGACCCCCTATCGAACACCTGCGTTTTTAGGTCGACCGTTTCCAGATTCATCCGGGTCTACGTATCAAAAATGGGGTGAAAACCCTTTCTGTTAAGGAGAGGGTAGGCGTCGTCGGTCATCGCGCATTTTTCCGGGTCAGTTATGTCGTGTCCGCGTTCGCGTCTCTATTCCGTTCACCTGACCATGTGCGATGATAAAGTGGAATTTAAAGTGTTTTGCAATTTCTGGATTATTCTCCATTTTTGGAAATAAACGTGAGTTTTTTACTTTAAAGATTTCCCTAAATTTTCTATAATTTATATCCGCGTTAATTTGATTTTTCCTGATTTTTTCCCGATTTTTTTCGAATTTTTATTGATATTTTTCCGATTTCTGGACAGAAATTCCGATTTTTTATTTAAATTTTTTTGATAAAAATTCTTTTTAATCTAATTAATTATTTAAATAATTTTGAAATTTATTTAAATAATTTTTATTTATCTTTAGTTTTATTTTAATTATTTTACTTCATAAATTTTTATAAAATTCTAATTTTTCCGGAATCTGATAATATTTTAATAAATTTTTATTCTAATTTTATTCCGAAATTTATTCCATATTTATTTTTAATAAAATTGCGTAAGTCTTTTCGTGTTCATTACAATATGAGGCACATAGAATAATAATGGTCCAACTACACTAAAGTTAATCTCGAGATACTGAAGAGTTTGCGAAATCTATTATAGAAAATTAAGGAAACTTTTTGGTTGTTTACAAATGATTTATTATTGAAAACTAAATATTGAATTCTAAAAAGAATACAAAAAACATAAACTTAATAAACAAATTATTGGTTAAACAAAGTTTTAAACATTTTTTTTTGGACTTGGTCCATTATTACAGTGAAAATTTTATAGTTTTAGCACAGTGAAATACTAATCATAGTTCATCTCGTCATTGGATGATCGATCTTCTGTATTAATATTTGGTAATGATGAGCGAGTGGCTACTTCAACTGGTAAGTTGCGGTAATATTGATGATAGATTGGTGGAATATATGGTAAAAGATCGACCATATCTTTTTTTTTAGCAGCTGTAACCACCCTTCTTGATGGGTACAGTCGATCCTGGCAAATATTCATCAGATTATCCAGAGGTCTACCATACTTTTTTTTTGACAAATCAACATTATAAAAATTCATATTCTCAGAGTTCAGTGTTTCTTTAAATTGAAATTGAAGAGGTGCATCCCGTTGGAAGCGGAGCCATCTAATCTTCGGCCGGTTTAAATTGTAACCACAAGTAGTTTTTTTTCTATTTGTAATTGCAGTTTCCAAATTTTTTGTGCTTAAAAAAATCTTCGTGGTGCATTTCAATAACGTTGAAATGTGGCAGTTTCTTTTTTGAATTTTTGATAATTTCCATCCACTGACCTGGGCTGTAAATTTGGGCATGTTTTCTTGCTGCACTTTCGATGACACCGAATTCGCCATTATTGGGGAGATAGGAGTGCCCAGAAACCAAGAATTTAAGATCTATTACATTAATGGAGACATCTGGATCCTGCACAAGTTTAAGAAGAGAAAGGCTTGTTTTTATATTGCGATTCTGCCCAGTGCACGAATCTGAGTACGCTATAACATGAGTATGAGACGCAGCCTTTTCTTTTAAATGTTTAATTAAACAAGTTGCTATATCCTGAGAGCCACGCCCACTTTCAGTCTCATCCCATACGTACATGTATCCTGTTTTGTCATTTTCACAGTGTATACCTAGATTATATAAGTATGAATTTCTCTTATAGTAAGCAACAGAAACTGTAAGCTTTGGGTATGGGAGAGCTTTTTGTAAATCAAACGTCATTACATAAGCTTCGTTCACTTTTTCTAAATGACTCTTCAAACTATTTCTTGCTGACTCTGCCTTTCTTTGATGCAACTCTCTTTGAATCTCCAATTGTTTTTTCACGTCTTCTTCACTTGTAGCTTTTATTTTTAAATCGAAGTCGTCACACAACTTACACGTATCTTGATGTGGTGGCTTAAAGTGCAAATTAAACTTTGAGTTAAATACATAATAATAATATTTAATTTTTTTGGCTCTTTATTTTCTTTGGCACAATTTTCTTTGTACATGTCATACATTTTTTTCACAGTTAATTCACTATTCAAGTATTTTCTATTTGGGTTCTTCTTTCTGGAATAATGACTTTGGTAAGCTGGAAAGCTCATTATGTGGGAAACTATATCGGTATCGTCTAATTTTCTCGAACTTGTGGTACCACGCTGCTCTTTGCACTTTGACATATCCTTGTTAGAAATGCATCTATAAAGACGTGCATTACTTATTCTGAACGTAGCAAGAAAAAATTTCTTGCATATAACCTGAGTATTATCATTACTTTTCAAGAAGTATTTAAAACTTACCTGTTTTCCATGGCCAGAACCATCACCAGGGCGTTTTCGGTTTACTTTGTTAGCTTTCACTAGACCAGCGGTTCTCAAACTTTTTGGGTGACGGAACCCTTTTGGGAAGCAAAATACTTGACGGAACCCTACAATAAAACAATAGTTTTTAAAAGTGTATTCTTTATTAATAAGCATAATAAAAGTACAATGTAACAGTTACTAATTATTACTTACTTTACCACATGGCAAGTACAATAATAGAAGATATTAAAAAAGAAAAAATCTAACTAATGGGAGGTATGAAACTGTTTTTTATTTTTCATCAATTGGTTGATATCAGGTTTGATAGAAGACAGTTGAAGTCTCATATCAGGTTCGGCGTCCAGTCTATTGCGATATTTTGTTTTCGTGGCTGCATAGGTTGAGAATCCTGTTTCGCACAAATATGTTGTTGGGAACAGGAGAAGAATATTCAGAGCCATTTTGCCAAGCATTGGATATTCATCACGGATTCTGCACCAAAAATCGTTGAGAGGCGTCGTTTTGAACAGTCACTCCATACTTGTGTCTGATGACATTTCTAAAAGAGATTCATATATCTCGTTTGACATACTTTCGGGCTTTTCCAAGTTGGGTAAAAAAGGATTATGAATCCATGAATTCAGTTTCATTTTTGTATTCTGTTCTTCGGGAAAATACTTTTCAAAAGATGCGCGCATCGAACTGAGATATTGAACCAATTCTTCAAACACATCATCTTGAAACATTTCTGAGTCGTTATCGCTAACAAACTCACTGAGTGACGTAAAGCTTTCTATTTCTTTCTTACCAACGCAAATAATCCAAAAATCTAATTTTCTTTTGAATGCAGTTATTTTGTTATAGGCCTGAAACACTGTTGTCTGTTTACCTTGCAATGATAAATTCAATTCGTTCAGTTTTTGAAAGATATCCGCCATAAAAGACAATCGGAACAACCAAGTTTTATCATACAAACGGTCCTTCAAATTAAAAGAAGTATCTGCTGAAAGAAACATTTGTAACTCGGCTCTAAGTTCAAATAGCCTTATTAAAGTTTTACCCCGAGACAGCCATCGCACTTCTGTATGGAGCAGCAGTGTTTTATGTTTGCTGCCATAATCTTCACACAATAATGAGAACAATCGGGATTGTAGTGGTCGTGATTTGATAAAATTAATTATTTTTACCGCTTCATCCATAACTAATTTTAGATTTGACGGCATTTGCTTCATCGCAAGTGCTTGTCTATGCAGAATACAATGGCTGGAACTACAATTAGGCGCTTTATTTTTTATTCGTGACACTGCTCCTGCTGTTTTACCTGTCATCGCCTTGGCCCCATCTGTACAAATGTCAATGCAATTGTTCCAACTGAGATTATTTTCTTCAAAAAATATATTTATTTTATTAAAAATTTCTTCCCCGGTAGTGTTTGTGAGCAGCGGTGAACACATAAGCATGTCTTCTTCAAAAGAACTTTCATATGGATATCTCACGATAACCAGCAAGATAGCCAAACCAGCGACATCAGTTGACTCGTCCATTTGCAAGGCGAATCGTGTTTTTTGTAGACGTGTAACTAGTTCTTGTTTGACGTAGCTTGCCAGATCATGGATTCGCCGTGAAACAGTATCGTTTGATAGCGGCACAGTAGAAAGATGCTTTGCGGATTTTTCATCGAGCATACATTTTGTTATGTCTAATACACATGGCTTTATTAAATTCTCAGCGATAGTGTGCGCTTCACCTGCTTGTGCAATGCGATAGCTAACTAAATATGATGCCTCCGTGGCCTTTTCGTTGATAGTTTTTGTTACATGCATCATATTTTTTTGACTTTCCAATAACTGATCTTTTTTACGAACAAAAAATTCTTTATTCTTGTCTTTAGACTCGGGGTGTACAGTTTGTAAATGTCGGCGCAATTTGGCAGGTGCCATGGAACTATTAGGAAGCAGTTTACTACATAGCATGCAGAGAGGTGAGCCCTTGGAATCAACAAATCCGAAACTGATATATGATTCATCATACTTCCTTTTTTTCGTCTTTGAAACCGTCGAGCTTGAGGTCGTGGCATCATCGTCTGGATCGGTGATTGCTATATTCTCCGCGCGTACTGCTTTTGAACATTCAGCGTCATTAGAAGATGTTGTTGCAACACATTTAACACCTTTAAGCCAACGTTCCATTCTTCTTTATTTATAATGTTACACGTCAGGCTGGTGGGGTCTAAATAATGCACAATCGTTACTGCGTATAAGAGACTAAGTTTAGTACAATGAAGAAATGTATAAAACTGAGACAACAGAATACAGCAGGCAGTAGAACAATGAACACTAGTTTCTCGCTAGCGAGCTTGTAAGTAGGTAGGTAGGAACTTATCGCTCCGAACGCTAATCGTCAACTGACTGACGAGGCGCGACGCGCGATCGCCGCTTTTATACTTAGTCCTAGAGTCGATCTCGAATATTCTCGAAAATACTCGAGTCGGCGCCTTTGATAAATAAAAAGAGAAATATAAAAATTGCGTTGTAAACAATTCAGAGGCGGCTTTTATCAAAGGGACTGCGCGCTCACAAGTATACAAGTATACATGTTGATACCAAACTTATGAGATATTGTACCAGCTATTGTAACACATGTTTATACAAATACAAATAAATAAATAAATATACCTACGCCGCGGAGTCAAAACGTTCGACCAGAGAGAGGTGTTTTGATTTTTTTTCTAAATTCTTGAGGAACCCCTACAGAGGTATCGCGGAACCCTAGGGTTCCGCGGAACACACTTAGAGTATAGCTGCACTAGACCATAAATATATGCATTTTGTGAAACATAATGTGCTAAATTCCAGAACGCCTCAAACACTGCTTTTCGCTCATTTTCAGTGAATAATGTAATACATTTTTTTGGACAACCACAATCCGAATTAATAAATTGTTTACCAGGTACTATGACACCCTTTTTGGAAACATATTCATTCCCTGTGTTTCTGCTTAATTTTCTTTGGTTAATTTTCCACGCCTTAGTATTTCTTGTACGTTTCCTACTTTTTGAAGGCGTAGATTAGTTCTTCTGGCTGTTCAGCAGGAGTTTCACCATGAGAACCTAAAATAAATATATAAGAAATTAATTCTACAATAAACTAGATCTAATAAATTAAATGCATTAGAAAAACAATGGTTTTCTTTTAAAATTAAATTTCCATTGTAAAGGAAAGAAAAATCAAAATCTCGGTCTCAGGATTTATTGTTGGTGACGCGTTTTGCCCTATAGGGGTAACATCAGACCTACAAATACAATCACATTTTCACAAAACATTTTAAGGTTATGTTTTCATTATTTAATTAAAATATACTTACTAGTTGAATTATTGTCGGAGTCTGGCAGGTATTCCGAACCAGAATCACTAAAATCACTCCAGTCGCTTATATTATTAGCTTGTTCGGAATTCATCACAAAAAACTAGCTTATACGTTATAATATTATTTTACAATACGCACGCACCTAACAAGTTTCAGACTAAAAGTGGTATAACTCCGGACATATACCACTATTAAACTGAAAGTGATACTGGTTCCACTTTTATACTGAAAATTATTTGTTTTGAGGGCCGTGTTCAGAATAATTACCGCCATCTCCTGGTAAAAATATCAACAACTAGGAGATAGACCACTTTAATACTGAAAAATAAGAATCAGACAATGCATTTTTGATGGAAAGGGAAAAATGAAAAAAATGGAGTTGGACCATTATTATTCTATGTGCCTCATATGTTGTTCAGAGCACTCATGTCTTTTAAGATGTGTTAGGCTTCCTGAAATTGTTCTTACACAGCAACGACAATAACCCAGTGTCTTATCATCATGACTTGGCTGTAACCATGGAAACTGTTTAAACCATGCATCATTAAACTTATGTTTATAATACCTTGCCTTCTTAGCACCCTGTATTATACATGGATTACGCACCGCAATATTTTGCTCGTCTTCACTTCCACTAGTCCCACTACTACTACATTTTTCTTCATGGCTGTGTGTACTGCTTTTTGATGTGGATGCCTGTGGCTTCTGCTGTGCAAGCAAACATTACCCTGTGTAACAATTCCTGAATATTCAGATAAATATTTTATACTAATAACTAAATATACGTAATATAATATATTAAATAATGTCTTTTACCTTTTCATAATTTACAGTAATTTAAATTTACTATAAAACACCAATGTAATAAAAAACCATAAATCGTATAACGTGTAAAATACCGAAAACTAAACAGAGAAACAGAGTTGGGTAAACAAACGGGTAAACCACCGAAACAGTAAACATTCACCGATACACCACCATGTATCAGTCAGCAATTGCAACGGATAAATTAGGTTTTTCATTCTAAAATCCTAAAAACTGTAAAGCGCAAACGTAACGTTTTCATATCAAAATAAAAAAAAGTATAAATCTCTTGTGTCGAAACAAAGAAGTAGGTTTTAAATAAAATCTTACACTTTTTTTTATAAAAACTTAAGATTGTACCACATATAGGCAAAGTGTACCAACGTACTTTTTTAAAGGTCATTGTACCACATGTGGTACAATTGTACCACCTCTGGCAACGCTGACTAGAGGTATGTCATTCGTGAACGATTCGATCATTCACGAATGACATACCTCTAGTGTCGGTAGCCATCTAAAGTTTAGACGATCGAACGATGGAATCGTGCTTAGCAGAAATGTATCAATCATTACATATCAACCCTACCTACCAAATATTGTTTTCCTGTTCCATTTGTTTGCTCAGTGAGATCGGATATCGGTGGTGAATGAAAAGAGAGCGAAATAAATACGTAGCATTGAGTATAAAACAAGGATAGGTATATTATGAATAACACTATCTGCACTATGTGCGTTGCGTTGCGAATCGTATTATTTCTGTTGCCGATAGCCCAGCACAATTCATAATAGTGCAGACAACTTACGATTAGATGTACGCATTAGGGTGTAAGTTATTGAGAATAAAACCAGGCTATTTCTAAGTTTTATAACAATGATATTATTATGATATAATAATAAAAATATATTTATATTATTAACACAACATTAAATAGAGAAATAACACAATATTAAATGTTTAAATTAAAAATTAAATATTGTGGTTTAGAAATAGAATTTTGGCTGCTTTTTCGGGTTTGAGTCGACTTCGCTTATCGTTTCAGCAGCTTTCGAGAATACCCGCTCGCAAGGCACAGACGTCGCGACTATGCACAGACGTCTTCGCATTAATACGTAAAGACGGGGATATATATTTTTTCTTTCTTCCCACCAGTGCAATGGATCCTCAGTTCTTCTTATTAGTGGTTCATTGAGATATTTATCAACTTCAATTATACTTGCTGCTACAGGGTTTTCTGTAATTAAAACATTTTTAACAGAATCGTCGAAATCTGCCCAAATGGATGATTTTTCTTCAGATTCGGTCAAGACTGCGGGACTATGCGATTCTAAAGAAGGGGTATTAGTTATATTAAATGAAGAAATTTTGAACCTTATACTTTTTAATGTTGCCTTCATACTTAGCTGCGGACGAAAACCCATATTTTTTAAAGCGAGGATCCAGAAACGTCGCTTGTATAGTTAATTCGTGTACCTCTACATCTTTAAATCTTTCTTTAACTCCTGAATGTAATTTTGTAAGTAATTTTGTCACTTCTGGTGGGGTTATTTCTATGTTTTCAGTTAAAGATCTTTGCAAATGTTTGTTCATAGAATTGATAATTAATATTACTTTAGAAATGGTTACTGATTTTTCTGCACTAATTTCTTCAGTAATATCATTGAATCATTTTAGGATTTCAACTGACTTTTCTAAAATATTCCAATCAGATGGTGACACGGTATTTAGATGAGGTTGATCAATGGCCAGCAAACCAACAACAGCATTTTTTATCATGAGTATTCGAAATAACATATCATATGTAGAGTTCCACCTTGTTATTACGTCTTGTTTTAGCTTCAATTCAGGTAATCCCATTTGTTTCTGCATGTCTCTTAATTTAGCAAGGGCACTAGAACTAGATTTAAAAAACTGCACAATAGCCTTTACTTTATCAACTTGAACTTTAATTTCTCCTATTGCACCTTGTAGGATTAAATTTAAAGTGTGCGCAAAGCATGCAAAAAATCTCCACTGAGTCATTTTGATGGCTGCTTTTATGTTGGCAGCGTTATCAGAGACAATACATGCTATTTTAGTTGCAATAGAATATTCGTGTGCGATTTCTTTAAGCTGCTCTGATAAATTTTGTGCTGTATGGCGCTTATCAAATGGCACGCAACCCAAAAGATACGATTTGAGATACATTTTTCCTTTGTCATCATCAATAAAGTGAGCCGTGACGGCAACAAAACTTTGATTGTTTAACGACGTCCACCCATCTGTCGTTAGACATACAGCATCAACTTCTAACAGTTTTTTTTAAAATATCTTCTTTGACACTGTTGTACATTCTAGGTATTAAACTATTTGAAATCGTTTTCTTGTCCGGCATTTTATAAGTAGGGCATAGCATGTAAACAAACTTTTTAAATTCAGGATCTTCAACAACTTTAAATGGCTGGTACTCTTTTACAATAACTCGAATAAATTGTTTGTCTAACTGAATCTTTTATTATTAAAACAGGCTAAGTGAAATTTTGCAAACTTTTCAGTAAATGAAAAAAACGTTTAATTTTCGAAATTGAGAGAATATTTAACTTATATAAAGCTTTTTGCATTTTTAAAAAAAGTGTTTTTTTTTTAAATGAAGGCTTCATAAATTGACATTGAAAAACTACACATGACTTGTTTCTTCAATAAATACGAAATTTTTAATTACATTTTTTTAATTATCCTTAACTAAGTTTACAAAACATTTTTTTTTTGTTCTTTTTGCCTTGTTCGTCTTTTGGTGGGTGGTTTCGTAGAATATCATGATAATATTCCTTATGTTCTTCTTCAACCCAGCGTAGTAGCGTTCTCAAGTTATCAAGTTTGACAATTCCTATAGGTAGTGGACCTTTGTACGCCCTTTCTGTAGGTAGTTTAACGACTAATTTGGATGTTCGTGGCTGTCGTAAATCCGAAAAAGTGTGCCACAAAAGTCCATTCACATATTCGGAGGCTTTGATCACATGATCTTCTTCATAGACTAAGTGGTGAAACTTTGAAATTGAGAACTGAACTTTGGCTTTTCTATTTTTCTCCATCTTAGCTTCATTTGATATGCAGTTGAGCTTATAGTACTTTGGCCACCAACCCTTAAAGTTTATAATGTCTTTAGTTTCTATTTCTTTAACGCTAAAAAAAAATTTAGCACTGGCAAGGACAATAAGTTCTGTATATTGGTGAATTATATACACTCTATCAAATCTTCGCAATTTTCTTTTTATTGTACCAAATGCGCGATCGCACGGTAAAAAGGAGTGGCCTCTTATTGGATAATATTGTACAATTTTCTGAAATCTACCAGTTGCTTTGCCCAGGGCAATTGTCACAAAACATGCGCAACTCGGTTGCTTCTGCGGGAACCATATTTTCAATATAATCTTGAATGAAAGAACAAACTTCATTTGGGCCCTTAGCTGCCAGTCCCTCATGATAAATATAAAAAAAGGACTTTTGGGTTTTTAAATCTGTTATACAAAACAAACTGACAGTAAGCTGTGACAAGTAAAATTTGTCCTGGGTAGGGAACTCCGGCAATTGTAGGTTCTGCATAAAATCAAAGGAAAATGCGGCTAAATCTTCACGCTGGTGGCATTCTTCCGCTGTCGTCCTAAGAGCACTGTAGAATTTTTTTGCCCTACGCTCGTGCACGATTTTCTCAGCAACTGCAACTCGTTTGGCCTCATCGTTTAACTTCGGGTTTTTTATTTTGAGAGATAAATCTTCACAAATATTACATACGTCTACTTGAGGTCTTCCAAAATGTAGATCAAAATTTTGTTTGAAATATTCAATGTAATAGCTGTATTTCACAGGTGAATTTGGGAATTTATCTTTAAAGAGGCTGTACATAATTTTAACATTAAGTTTAGCATCCAGGTATTTGTATTCTTTGTTGCTATAATGCGATCCTTTAACTGGAAAAGAAGAAATATGTTCCCTAATTTCTTCTCTGTACTGTTCACCTACCACATTAGATTTAACATTTTTTCCTCTTTTATCCTCAGGAGTTTGATTATTACCTAATAATAGTTTTATCCTTTGTACGCGTTGTTTCGAAATTGCATGAATACTCAAAAACGCTTTAAGGCAAACTTTTACTTTTTTTCCGTCTATCCTAATAAAATGATCGTAGGAGCGAGTCCTCTTTTCGTTTTCTTGACGATTAGCCCTTCGTCTTTTAACGCCATATATTTCTATTTGACCCTGTAAGTACATGTCCTGTTGATTTTTCGTTGCGATTTTGTAAAATGTTTCAAAAACAATGTTTCTGTTTTCTTCACAAACTTTATCAAAGCACTTCAGTGGACAACTAAAAAAGAAAAGTTACGGTTTAGCATCAGCCAATAGTGTATTATAAAAATAATCCCACCTGCAAGAATTCCCAATCGCTTTGGCCTGAACAACATGTCCTTTGTAGTCTAGGTACTCTTTTCCTTTGGCTCTAGACGCCTTTATTCGATTTCGTAGGTATTCTGATGGGTTAACTACACCCCTTTTCCTTTTAATCGGTTGCACTTGTATTTGCTCCATTATTCTTTTACTCAAATATTACATAAATCTTATTTTTAAACTGACTTTGCACTGACGATCTAACAAGTAAACTTATTTTTAGGTTATGTGTCATGCCTGTTTATTGCAGAAACAAGCCAAGTGCTGCTACTTGGCTTCTTTCTGCAATAAACGACTGGAGTGACACGATCGAAAATAGCATATCGGATATGAGTACTTGGCTTCTTTCTGCACTAAACGATGCGTCTATAAATCAAATGTGTATTTCCGACAAAAAAAGGAAATGGCCGAAAATGTTACTTGGCGTCTTTTAACAATAAACGATTCAACTGCTTGGATTTACTAAGAGATATTAGTTGTCAGTAATATGTAGCTTGAAGCAAGAAGCATTAATTTATAGTCATTATATGTATACAGACACATATACAACTTTACAATATGAAATGCGGCGTACGCGCTCTACACCCTGTCCCTGTACAATATAATCGCAGTTCCTCACCAATATATTTTTTAAACGCTACACATTACCGACAACGCGACAACTAAGCCTAACCTGAACCCACCACTTTATACTCACAAAATCCTTATGCAATTCCTGATATTAATAAGCAAATGAATAAATTATACTGTTATTATTACTTAGTAAATTGTACACTACACTAGAAAACACAACAAAGCGAAAATACTATAACCACTATACTCTTTAAATACCAAAAATAACTAACTTCTAATTCCGATCGAACATATTATGTGACATGTCACGCAAATCCCCCAAATACAAAACAATCAGTTCAGTGTTCAGTTTTGTTTATCCGTCTGGCCATTCATTATTCATTCGTTTATACGGAATTGATACATTATAGAGATCGCCGATCGCCCCCGATATATCTCATTCTCAGTCAATTCGCTTCGCGTGCAATTTTAAGCTTACATACAGTTTTCAATGATCGATTGAAACGATCGATTGAAACGATTCAATCGTTTTCAGAATCATTCGTAGATCGATCGAATCCTGCTAAAATGAACGAATGACACATCGCTGCATCAAAGTCATCATTGCAGTCTTGCTCTGATTCGCTATCTGTATCCCTTTCTTCGGTAATATTTAATTCGGAAGCAAGTTCCCCTTCTTCATCACTGGGGACTTCTTCCCACATCTCTTGTAGGAGTTTTTGTTCTTTCTCATAACTCTTGCCTTAAAAAAATATTACGATAAATTAATTGATATAAAAAACATTAATTATATAAAGTCAAAATAAAATGGATGGATTAAAAAACAATAAATACCTAAGTAATAAATCATTTTATTCAAAAATATTGTTTGGTGCTTTATTATATGCTATTATAAGGCTAAATAAAAATAAAAAGTATTAACTTACCTAAAAATGTTGATACACCTGGCAAAAACATCAGTCGGGGCGCCGGGTCTTACAGACTTTTCGTAACAAATCTCTAGGAACGTGTAAACGAGTGCGCCCATCACATGCTACACCGGTATTGAGGACTGATTCACGAAGGTAGCAGGATACTCGCCTCTCAGAAAAATTTCGTTTAGAAATGACAGGCGTTTTTCGAACGGCCGGGTCTCACAGACTTGGCGTCCCGCCTCCAGGGTTAAACAATAGTGATCCAAACTCAAAATCAAATTTCTAAATATATTTAGTAACCTGTGAAATTTTAATTTAACACCCTTGCATCTTCTAAGGAAGCATTTTATGGCCGCACAAGACTCGACCATCTTGCAAATGCAAGATTTATATTAAGAAATAAACCAACTCAACTGAAATTAAATCGCCAAACATATCACAATATCAAATAATTAATAAAAATACTGCGGTATCAACACTACCAACACAGAATTCACCGGCAAATGGGGTTCTTTTGCCCGGACTAGCTCTACGGACCTGTCTATAACCTTTTAAACGTCAATGGTTATATCATCATATTAAAACATAACCATACTTACCGATGAAAAGATAAATCCTTATTTAAATGATCCACTCTTAAGAGTACGCACTTAGTGAATAAACTGGCATTTTGACTTCGTTTTATATGCGAAAGCAGATTTCCACATGTCATCTCGAAAATGAACTTTAAACTACTATGTTGTTGGTAATTTTCAGGATATAATAACATATGAACATAATTTATTTCAGTTTTTATCTGACTCGACAAATTCGTACTCTTATACACACATGTGTATATACACACATGTGTATAAGAGTACGCAATTTCCTGTTTAAGAGCACGCAAAATATTTTCTGGATAAATAATTTCAAATAGTTAGGGAATTAGACACAGATGAATATTAAAATATATTTATTAAATGAAGATATTAATTCAAGGAACTTATAAATTATAAGGATTATAATAACTTCTGACAAACTAACAAAATCCACTTACAAAGTGAGATTTAAGACGACACCACACTTTAAAATATGAATACCAAATAACATCTTAAAGTTTGTACTAATAGAAGTATTCATTGAAGAGTTACTCTTCGCAAATAAACCCTCCAGGTTGTACAAGACTCATGCCACCATTGGTTACATTTAGAGCATTAAATCCAGTCTTCTGCAGTCTTTGAATATAATTCTCCGCATCCAGGACATGTCACATCATCAGTGGCATGAATTAATTTCTCTTTTTTCTGGTGTTCGTTCTGAGTTTTATATGTAGTAGATACTAATTTTCTCTTGGCATTTTCTATCTTCTTTTCCTCTTTAGCTTTTTTTTTGTTTCTTCCAATTCATCCTTAAATGGTGTACTAGATAGGATTTCAGATTTTTGGACTTTTGATCTACGATTAGTTTTTTCCTTTATCTTCGGCAAAGGTAAAATTTCTGAAACAGTTAATGGGCGATTTAAAACATCTATCTTTTGAGAACTGGTGCTTGGTATCAGTACTCCATCTTCGCACACTATATCAAGTTTGGTTATGTCAGGAGATGGTATTCAGTGATCCGGAATAAATGTGACAGGTTCATCATTCGGACGTTCATAGGTAGAAACTATTTTAACTACTGGATCCTACATCCTCGTCTTCATTCGTTTCTGGCACATCGGTAACAAAGGATGGGGCAAAATCATTATCGTCAAACTTATTAGAATTGTAAGGATATATGCCTGAAGCCTTAAATGAGTTTTGGGCCTTCTCAATGTTAGCAATGCTAGCATACGCAGTGGCAAATAATCCGGCTACTTGCATTTGTGTAAGTACCTTCCCAGCATTAGATACCATATAATTATCACACTCTACTATATGCATTTTTTAATAGGCCAAAAAAACCAATATCTAGAGGTTGCATTCTGTGACTTGTATGGGGAGGTAAAGACAATAAGTCAATGTTCATCTCCCAACAATATCGGATAGCTTCTAAATCACGGTGCGAGCTGTGGTTTTCTAAAACTAGGAGGACCGGATTTTCCTTGCTAGGTTTACTGTAATTTTTAAAATGCACCAGCCATTGACAAAATAATTCCGTGTTGATGAATCCAGAATCAGATATCATTTTGCAAGTACCGGCTGGAGCATTTAAAAAAAGATCCTCTTTCATTCTCTTTCTAGGAAAGATCATCGCTGGGGGGGATGTATGTGCCAGTAGCACTCATTCAACATATAGTTGTTACAAGTTGTCCACGGTCAGCACTGGCTACTTTTCCTACCAGTCTGTTTCCTTTGCTGGTTAATATTTTCGGTAATTTATTGGGGACTGTGGATAAACCTGTCTCATCCATATTGTAAATGGAACTTGGTAGGTAGTTCCGTTGGCGGTACAAAGTTTTAAGGTTTTCATAAAATCTACCTACTTCAATTTTATTGAACACAATCATTCGACCCATTGAACATTTTTCGGGCTGACGCAATGTTATTTTATGCCGTTGGCAAAAACCTTTTATCTATGATTCACATGCCATTTTTTTATTTTTGTTAAATCTGTGATCAAGGTTGTTACCTTCAGCAAACTTATAGGCAGCAATTTGCAAATTTATTTTTGTAATTCCGTAAAACTTATTATCCAAATCACGTATTTGCTCCGCTAATTCCATTTCCATGTCAACAGGAATATCACTAGAAAATCGCCACAATGATTTTGAAGTTTCCACATTTTAATCGTTTCCTTAATGTCTCTTCATTTATTCTCATTTCCTTAGATATACTTTTACTAATTCCTGCAGCCACCTTCCGTTTGATATCTTGCAAGTTCTCGGTTGTAAATACAAGCTTTCGTTCACTTTTTCTTTTATATCGGCTCATGGTGAAGAAACCTAAGAACAAGATACAAATTCCGATCTTAATAAACATCATATCATAATATGTACGCACTGCGAACTCTTATGCGAGATCTTATACATACACGTGAAAATGTAATTAAAACTACAGCACAAGCCAGCAGAATCGTTTAAGCGCCATATTGATACATCTGTGCCGATAATATAGATTTCAACTTTTGACCATAGAATAATACATAGTTAGAAGTGACACTTACGGTTCAAAATTAAAGTAGGTGGCTCCGAATATTTAAAAAACTGGGTGCGAACTCTTATACATATGCGTGCTCTTATACGTATTTACCCTATAGTAGAAATTATTTAAAAATACAGAAACCCCAATAAAGTTTATTCGACATTAGACTTAGACTAGAATATTTGGTGCAAAATGTTCAACACTGAGACACGGAAAGTTATTTTAAACATTTTGGGGAATTTTCAAAATGAAAAATAAAATAGCCTTCAGCCAATTTCAGCTGTGAAATGCACTGCAGCAGCCTGTAAGATTAGTGAGACAACTGTAGCCAGGATCCGAAAGGATTCCGTTTTGGATGTTTGGAAGGAGGCATTACAAACCATTACCCCAGAAAATTGGTCTGATTGTGTTTGCCATACAAATAATATTATAAGGTATTATTGGCAAAAAGAACACATTCTGGATGTTCAGGTTAAGCCACTGATAATTCATGGGTCAGATTCTGGTTCAGATTCTGAAAGTGATATTTCTTTATCTTCAGATTCAGAGTAACTTATTGTATGTTTATATCTTTATGTTTTTATAAAAATGTTAACGTTTCTGAAATAATACATTCCGGATCTGACCATCAGGATACAAAATACACCCTCATTACATAGCGCCCTTCGGACGCTATGTATTACGGCCTTCCAGTGACCTTGAGTTCGTCCGTTGTCGTCGTCGTCGTCGTCGTCGTATCTTTTGACATTTTTCCGGTTGCGAATTTTTTGCGAGAAAACTATCAGAGTCGAAACGACGAAACTTTTTGGTTTTAATTTTGGATAGTGCGCGCGTATTGTCTCAAAATTTAAAATATACAGGGTGAACAGTTTCGAAGTTATTAAGCGTCAAAGTCGACTTTTCGGCGATTCCCGTTGAAACACATTTCAAGTCGCAAAACTCAATTTTTTAGATTTAAATTTTCGGAGCGCGGTCGCTACAGAACCCTATTGAAACTGGGTAACGTACGACGATTAGAAGTAATTTAAAAGAATTTTTGAAAGTCGAAATTTGACAAAAAAGGGTCATTTTTGGTACCTAATAGCTCGAACTGGGTGCGTCCGAGGGTCACGCGGTTTAAAATTTAAGATTTCCCATCTCAAAAACTAGCTGCAATCAATACATCTATCTATACCTAAAGTTATTAGAAAATGGGAAAAATTTGAAAATACTGAACAAGTTGATATTTCGGGGTAAAAATGGACGGTTTTTAATTTTTTTCGAGGTAAAAACGCCTTTTGATCGAATTTTAGTTTACGTTACCGGAAAGATCTAGGTAGACCACATTAGAAACGTATATTTTCGTTTCTTCGATTTAAATACCGAAATTACTATTAACGACTGAATTTTTTGGAAAAGTAAAAATTTGTCACCGCTACACTTAATTTCGTCTATACGCTTTCCTATTTAACATTTTCAATATTTTATTACTTTTTCGTCACGCGGAATGATGGTACTTTAAGATTCATACCAAGAGCGCGTTTCGAATTACGATCTAAAGGGTTAAAAAAAATTAAATATAACCATTTTCAACCATTTTTTACTAAAAGTTCTGTTTAGTCACGAATAACTCCTACAAATATCATCTCGGAGAGTTCTTTATAGGCGTATTCTTTCCGTCCATCTTTTCTCTCAACATTATTATCTTTCAAAATTTTTGAAATTTCCTTTCAATCGGGAGAAAAACGACGTTTTTCCGAGCTGGGACGGCCAATTTTTGCAAATCTGCACACTTCGTCGATTTTAATCAGCATGCCTTGGAATAAAATTAACCCAATTTGTTGACTGTCAAAATTCGGCCGAAATGGGCCAAAATAGCCTTTTTCTTAGCGAGATCCTGAAGTTAATTGACCGATTTGAGAATGGAAATGGTATGGAAAAGATTCTATGGGATTTCGACTTTCGATAATGACCCCTATCGTTGCCCAAAATCGAAAATTTCCTACCATTTTCCCGATTTCCAAAATGGTCTGCAACGACATATTTACATTGCTCTTATGGGAGCGCCGAAACAGGGTGCATCTTGAAACCAGTTATTCGATTTCTTCTAAACGGCTCACGTTGGAGCAATGAAACTTTTGGGGTATACTTTGGTATATATGGCGTATACTTAGCCGATGTACGACATTATACAGGGTGTCCCGTTAATAAGTTATTAAACGAAATAGTCAGAAAATGTGCAAAAAATTAAATATTTCTTTCTACGACTTGCCGGTCTCGTAAAACTTAAACGATTCAGTTTATATTTTAGTATGTTATCAAGAAACTTATTTAGAAAAACTCGTCGCGAGATTTTTTTAATAAAATGTCGGGAAGTCAATTTTTTGATTTTTTTAAAGTTGGAAAACATGAAAATGCAGGGTCATTTTCGATAATGAATTATTCGATTTCTGTCTTATAGATTGGCACCGGGTTCGAACCGGTGGATAGGTCATCTCAAATACTAATATTTCACAATACATCATATCATGCTAAAAGACCTATAAAATGGAGGAATTTGCGAGAGACTGAACTTGATGATTTCGTAAAAATTTCTCTTTCCTTTTTAAGGGGTAAAATAATATTTCATCGAAATGTTATATATGTCATCAGAAAGAGCACATCAGAGCACGATTATAAACCATAATTTAGTTTCTTAATTTCTTATACAAAAATAACTACAATCGATTAAGCAATAATCACTAATTATGACATCCTCTTACTAAAACCCATCTGTACGCTAGTGTATGTAACTTTTTCAATCGTTCTTTAGCCTATCGTTTAAAGGAATAAATTACCTTTACGTTCCACATCGACTGCGTGACCCCAAAATATCCTTTGGCGGATAAAAAAAATATTTTATAAATTTTTTCGAAATTTTTGTTATTAAAAGTCAAGTTTATTCTGCTATATCTTCTATAACTTTCCTGTTGGAGATTTCTTTCTAGGTTTATCTGATTCCCTCATCTTTTCCGAACATTTTGATATACATAAAGTTATCATAAAGATGTTCGAACTTGGAGAAAATTAAGAAAATTCGTAACGGTGACAGCAAAATTTCCAACTTTCGCTCGAAATGCATGAATGGTTTTACAGTATTTAGTGAAAATTAGACAAGGGCAAGTGTTTAAATTCATCAGATTTGAATAAATCATGCACACCGTCTGGAAAAATAGGCTTAATTTGATAAATTGGCAATTTGAAGAAAATTCAACTAGTAAGTTATGTTAATATTGCTAAAAGGATTTAAAAAATATTTTAAATTTTTTGACACCTGTCAAATTGACGTTTCCTTGGTTAGTATAAAGTGCAAGATTAATAGAATTTCACAAAGTTGGTGTCGTTTTCGTATAATTCGAGGGCAAGGAATCCGAAAATTGAATTCATATTTTGACAGCTGTCATTTTTAACAATTCTTTGATTTCGGTTAACTGTCGATCATAGGCGTAATCGTAACAGAATTTCGCAAAGTTGGTGTCGATTTCGTATAACTCGAATGCAGGCAATCCAAAAAATTTATTAATTTTTTGACAGCTGTCAAATTGACGTATATTACGTTGCTAATAGTTGCAATGTTAACAAAAATTCAGGAGTTTGGTATCGCCTCTATATAATTTGAGTATGAGGAATTCGAAAATTTTATATATTTTTTGACAGCTGTCAAATTGACGTTTCTTAGGTTAGTAATATCGTCGCTGTCATTACGAAGTGGCCAATCTCTGATTTAACAAGTTTTCAGGAGAGCGTTTTGAAGAAAACTCTACTGATCATTTTGTCTGTAGCACTGGATATAATTCATTATCAGAACTTGTTTTTTCATATATAACACAAAAGTATACTTAGAACATTGAGACATATCGTTTTTGAAAGAAAAGATTGGACTTTTTCTGTAAATAAATTATTAAGAAGATAGGCCCGTTCGTAATAACAAAAACAAATGTTTGGCTGTTTGACAAAGCAGATATGCCTCTTTGTTAAAAAAAACTAAATCAACATACTTCTGTGGAAAAAAAATCAGATTTTCTTGAACACGTATTTTTATTTAGAAACAACATTATTATACATTATTTCAAACTTAGAACGACATAAGGAAAAAATGAAACAAAATTCTACACCAAGGAATTACTATAACCCAGGTTCAACAAAAAAATAAAACACAACTTAATTGCTAAATTAATTATGCGTTACTCAGATGTGTGTGGCAAAGAACTATAAAACAAAACATCTTCGGGACATCTAATGACAGGTTTGATACCAGTGCATAGTGCCATCAGGTCGTTGTATTTTAGCAAAGATATTGGCTTGGGTTCTTTGTTTAGCTTTAAAAGAGTTATAGTACCTCCGGTTTTTCGTTTTAAGGTTATGGATCGATACTGATTGTCTAAATGACTCGTTTTAAAAAATAAATTATTTGGACTATCTTTTTTTACTAAAAACTCAAAGATGTCGGTCCATTTAAAATTAATGCCATCATCGTCGGTTTTGATTGTTTTAAATCTGTAATCCTCGCTAAATTTTTTAAAATCATAAAAATCGTAAAAATTTAGAGTTTTAACTAAGTAAGGCTTTTTTTGCCTGGCTAGGCGAAATACAGGCACTAGTTGGCTTGGTGTAAACAAGTCGCCAGCTTTCTTAACTGCATGACCTATGGCACTATGCGCCGAGTCTCCTTCATTTTGGCCATGATTAGGAGAGAAGAAGCGAAGAGATACCTCTTTTAAATTTTTACTATTTAATACTACGTAAAAAAGAGCAGCGGCCATTATAGAGTTTTTATTTTGCCCTCCGCAGCCATCAGCGAACAGGTTGGCAGATTTAACTTTATTTTCTTGGTCGTAATTTTTTAGAACTTCAAATACAGCAGTTGCAATTTCAGAAGCACCGCGACCACTTGCTCCTTCATGCCAGGTAAAACAAAAACAATCTCTACTGGCTAGATTATAAACCGTCAAATTGAAAACGCTTAATCTTCTTTTGTAGAACACTGCACCATCACTGCAAATAGGCAGATTAATAACTTGTTGTAGATCAAAGCATCCACTAAAAATCGTTGAGTTGTTCTGAGCCTCAGCCTTACATTTTTCTTTTATATTTCGTACTGCGGTTTTTTCTAAAATGTGTTTTTGGTAAGTATCTTTAATTTTTAATTTTTCTTCAGTGCCATCATTCTGAATTCGACATAAGCCACACATATCCTTTTTTGGCCTATGGAATGATAGATTCATGCTTCTAAAAACCAATCTGTATAGTGAAAAACATGGCTTACTTGCATTGGGTTCTAAATCACCAATATACATTTGGTACATTCTAGATATTGACAAATCAGAGTTTAAGTATTCTCTTGTAGTATTTGCACGACAGTAATGAGATTCTATACGTGGAAATCTGTTAATGTGTTTAACAATACTCTCTCTGAAAATTTTATCTTTCTCGGAGGTAGCTTGAGTACGACCACCGCGTTTTTCTCCCGCTAATACTCCAGACTCTTCAATTTTTTCAAGTGAGGTACGCATCATCTTATCACTAATTCCAAGTGTATTAACAAACATTTGACGGCATACTTGAAGTTTTTCACCAAGTAAAGATAGGTAAAAGAAGTTAGTGTAGACACGCCGACTCACGTTCTTTGCACTTTTTTTAAATTGTCGTTCTACAAACCGCGAAATAAATTCTCGCTGCAACTTTAATTCGCCGAGATTATGAAAGTCTTTAAATATTTTATACCTCTGTTCTTCACTGAATGAAGCACATTTTCGACCACCCTTTCCACACCAGGCTTTATTACAAATTGGTCCTAAAGTACGCTCCGCTACTAACTTTTTAGTGTCAACAGAAATATACTCTTGGCCGCTATTCCGCAAGGCTTTCGCAGTTTTTTTCTTGTTTACTCTGGGTACCTTCACTGCAAAATGTTCTTTTGGCGCTCCTTCAACTAAAAAATGTTCCGGTTTTTCCTTCTTACTTTGCGGTTTCTTTTTTAGTACTTTTAAACTTGTGATTTTATCATCGTCACTACTTTCGCTATTTAACTGATGCCAATCACAGTTTGGTTCATCTTTTTCAAAGTGGTCCCAACACATAAGTATTTGACATCGAATGCATGCGCTAAATACCTCTCCCCGGCATCGAGGTACCTCACAAGTTTGTTTGTATGTCGGATCCTCGATGTCACTGACATCATAAAGATCCTCAAACTCACAGTTGTCTGCCTCGGCCTCTTCTAAATTTGATTGCATTGTCATATTCCTACTAGCTTCTGCAATGCTTAATTGCAATGGCTTATTATCAGCTTCATTCTGAGCAGCAGGTACATACCTATGTAAAGCAGGCGCGTATACAGCTCTCAGTTATGGGGGGGGGTACTTTTCGACTTTTGAATCTAGTTAGTACTACTATATTCGATTATTGAACTATAATTATGTGTTCAAATTTGTATTTTCTTTTGTAATATTGGAAGTATAGATATAATATTGAGCATTGATATATTTTTGAAAAAAAAACATTAATTTAAAAAATATTATAAAACATGACATATATTACGTAACAATAAATTGTAACATACGTAAATATAACGATTTACAAACACAACAACATATAAAGTATAACACGAACTCTATATCGTCGGGTTACAAGCAAAACACATTAAGTCAAAAGGGTGTAAAAATCCGCTAAGTTTCATAATAGGTTTTACCTATTTTTTCAAAACAGAAGGTGTAAAAATTCATACAACTGATACTTAATTACTAATATTTAAAAAAGAAGACAGAGTGTTTTGCTTGTAACCCGACGATATGTTATATAACATGAAAAAAATGACTAGGGAAAACCAAAAACCAAGTATTATCAAAAATAAATAAACTAAATTAGTGTAAGTAATAGTATATCTAAAAGAAACAACAATTGAATTGTTCCACCAAACACCACAATTTCGGATTGAGGTATACCTATCATAAGACATTTTACTAAACCACCAAAAAAAAAAATGTGCAGCGACTCAACAATGCCATGATACAAGTATTTAAGGTATTTTACAGTTATTGACAATGTTATCAAGGAACTCTTATTATTGCATATATTTTTGATAGATGTTTTATTATAAATCACAAACTAATTAAATAACAAAATCAATTTTTCTGGTCGACTCGTTTACAAAGCGATCAATAACTGATTCTGGTTTTATTTCAATATCCCAACCATGTACATGTAAAAGAGCTAAACCAACTAAGCGATCTTGGGACATGTTAGACCTTAGCCAGGTTTTAAGGCGTCTTAAGGAAGAGAAGCTCCTTTCAGCAGTAGCAACACTACTTGGCCAAGTAAGGGCTATTTTCAGGGATTTTTTAATAAAAGGAAATAAATCTTGGTCACATTTTTTAAAAGCCAAATCAATACTATTAGGAATGTCTTCTAAATTTTGCCACATTGTTTTATATAGATCTGTCTCTCCACGGATAGTTGTATAAATATAATTTTCCGAACTATTCTCGATTTTTGATAAATATCAAGCGATGTTTTCTAATGCTTCATTTATTTTAGTATAATCTGCAGCAATTAAGACTTGTGGGATTAAAATATTGAAATCAAATATAAGCATGCCATTATCATTAAGTCGTACTTGAAGATCTTCAATAATACTGTCTAAAAGTGGTATAAACACAGTTATTCTAAAATAATCCTCAGGAGTTTTAACTTCTGGATTAGGTCTATTTTTTTGTGATTTTGTAGTTCTAGGCAATACTACTGACACTTCTAGCTCGATAGCATTTTTTTCCACTTCTTTAAATATGGTTTCAAAATTTTCACTAGCGTGTTGCCTTTTTTGCTTCAGAGTTTCAATAACACCCTTTATTAAACCATCGGCGTATTGCTTAGAAATAGATTTTGATTGCAAAATTTTACTTAGGTTGACTGTTACGCTTAAGACTTCAGTCAAGCAATGTAAACTCACCAAAAAATTTAGTGTTAAGACAGAGGTTTTTAAACAATTAGCCTTAGATGCCGATTCTAAATCTCTCCATTCTGATATAATTGATAAACATTTAACAATTTGTTTTAAAGAACTCTTAAATTTGATCACAGATTGGTGTCGATCTACCCATCGAGTTTCACATAGGGATTTTAATTTTTCATCGTTTACTGACTTTAAAACAAACGATCGTTTAGAGGAAGCGTTAAAAAATGCAACAATTTCAGTAATAACACCCAACGAATTTCTTACTGATTGAACTTTGTTACATTTTGAGATGGAGAGATTAAGTGCATGATTCTTGCAAGGGCATCTAAGAGCATTTACAAAATATTTTTTAAGCTCTGTAACAGCACCCTTTTGTTCCCCTAACATTAAATTGCAAGTGTCGGTCCCTATACCTACACAATAATTCGGATTAAGGTCATGACTTTTTAAAAATTTTGTTACAGTATTAGCCAATACTTCACCAGTCAAATAAGGCTCATGTGTGGTTTTGTTATAGTTATCAGCATGACAGTCTATAAATCCTACAAAACTTTCTTGTGGGTCTCCACTATCGTCGACGTAGCGAATCACAACGGACATTTGTGAAGCGTGACTGACATCAGTAGTCTCATCAAATATAACACTGTAATACTGGTTAAATTTAATTTTACATAATATTTGATGAAGAATTTCGTTTCCACAGCAGGCTATAATCTGATTTTGTGTTACACTACTAATATATGTAGCTTTAGATGAAGCGCTTTCCAAATGATTTTTTAAAATGTTGTCTCCGCTGTTTATTCTATAACGCAATAGTTCCCTAAAATTGCCCTCGTTAATTACAGAATTATTATTAAGAATTCCGCTGTCACGATGTCCCCTAAAAGGTATATTTTGTTTACCCAAAAATATTATGGACTCTACTATTGGAAGTAAGCGGGCCCGGTTTTCAGCAACTAGCTTGTTTCTTTCAGTGTCAAGAACGTTTCTAACATCTTTTTGTGGGTTTTCGTAAATATCTATAAAGTTTTTTGCATAGATTGTCGAATCTTTATGGTACCAATATTCATGGTGGCAACTTAAATCGCCATCCTTACCTAACAGTTTTGAATACTTTTGAAGCGGAACTACCACAAGTTTTTTTAAAGGCGTGCGCTTATCTTTTCCGCCAAATTTACCGAAAATGGCACAATAAATGCAAAACACTCCATTTAAACTTCTTGAAAAAGTGAGCCACGTAAATTTTTCAAAATGTTTACGAGATAAATAACACCTAACTTCTTTGTCATTTTTTTTTATGGACACTACATGGAAACGCAAAGTCTACACCAGGTTTAAAAGCGTGTTTTAAAAGTTGATATTTATCTTTATCAGAAAGGTGTTCATTCTTAAATATTATAAGTCCTAAATCAAGGTCTGCCCCTAAGGTAGAAGAATCGGAATGTTCAGATTGTAATGCCTGTGGTGCTGCTGAACTTTGCTCTTTATTCTGATTTTCGGACGTACTACTCGTACTCGTTCCAGGAATGTTTCCATTATCAACATGTGATTCGTTTACTTTAGTTTCTTGTAAACTTGCTTTTTTTGACTTTACTACAAAGGCATCCAACGTGCCTTTTCTTTTACTCGTCATTACAAGCCACTAGAATTTTAAAAAAATCCCTTCTGACAAAGTGATTTACTCAATATTTCCACGTTACAAAAGCCTAATAATACAGGGTGATTGATGGTGGATGGCCTATTAGACGTTTAGGACGAACTAGTCAACGGATCACTTTAAAAATTTGGGAGCTTATATAAGCGGGCATGATCTCTCTTCTAAAAATATTTGTAGCCATGCAGTGTTGCCGGTTCTACTAGAAAGTATTGGCAACTTTGATAATTTAAATGGAACACCCTGTGTATTATTATTTTTTTAGAATCCCTATTCTAAATAAATGATTTTCAAAAAAAATTTTCTTAATAACTTTCCTTAACCTTTTCCTATACCTATCTGTTATCGTTCTCGAGATAATAATTAATTTCACTTTTTTTTTTGGAAAAACATGTTCCTCAAAATGGGCTGATATTTTTTAACTCTGATAAACTAAAGCACTGAAATTTGGTATGGAGTCAGGTTATATCCAGATATCTTTCACTCTGTTTCCAAATATTAGTAATAATTGTACAGGGTGTTTCAAAATACAAATATTTTGATGGTTTGGTAGAATGGTAAATAGTATGTTTTTTTAAATGAAACACCCTGTATTTTATCTGTGCTAATAAAAGCAATTGAAATTGCCTATCATTCTATGCAATTTCCATAGCCTACTTGCCAAATTGGTCTAAAAACTGTGATTGTTATCTGCAACAATTAATTTTGCTAAATAAATGCTCATAAGTCAAAAACTGTTCGAGATAGGTATAGCAATATTGTACATAGAAAGATAGACAATTTCAATAGCTTGTAGGACCACAGATAAAATACAGGGTGTTTCATTTAAAAAAACATACTATTTACCATTCTACCAAACCATCAAAAAATTTGTATTTTGAAACACCCTGTACGATTATTACTAATATTTGGAGTGAGAGGTCTCTTGATATAACCTGACTCCAAACCAAATTTCAGTGCTTTAATTTGTCATAGTTCAAAAATATCAGCCCATTTTGAGGAAAATGTTTTCCAAAAAAAAAGGGAAATTAATTATTATCTCGAGAACGATAACAGATAGGTATAGGAAAATTTTAAGGAAAATTATTAAGAAATTAATAAGGATTCTAAAAAAATAATAATACACAGGGTATTCCATTTAAATTATAAAAGTTGATAATACTTTCTAGTAGAATCGGCAACACCGCATGACTAAAAATATTTTTAAAATAGAGATCATGTCCGCTTAAATAAGCTCCCAAATTTTCAAAGTGATAAGTTGGCTAGTTCGTCCTAAACGTCTAATAGGCCATCCACCATCAATCACCCTGTATAATATGAGGGGTTCATAGCAACAGTGGTATAAGTGAAAATTATTATTTTTTGTAATTAGTTTATCTTAAGATTATAAAACAAGGCATTGCCACAATTAATTATTATTTTTTTGTAATGGTTATTGCCATTATTAGATAGTTTTTATCATAATAAATAGTTATTATTTTATCCCCGTTTGAATAATTAATTAAATAATAGGAAAAAACTAATAATAATTTGACTTACACCACTGTTGCTATGAACCCCTCATATACTAACTATTCTGTTATAAAATTAGTATACAACTGTTGTTAAATATAAAAAAATCTTGTTCTTACATTAAAAACAGTCCAGTCGTTTGTTAAACTTGCGGGTGCTTGTACCTACCCGTAGATTTGCTTTGCTTTACTTTGCACTTTCCTACTTTCCTGTGGTTTACAGAATTCCAAAGAGAGACTGTCAGAGAAGAGAAGCACAACAATTGCCGCGCTTGCATACAAGGAACGCGTTGTCCAGTGTTGCCAACTTCAATGAAATTATAATAGTACATTCGATGTCAAAATAAAAGGACACGAGGTGAAATAATAGTACACACATTTTAAGTAACGGTATTTTAAAATTCAGGATACTATTACAGCCAGCCAAAAAAAAAAGTAACAAAAAGGAAAAGTTGCCATCATAGTACCTACTACTAAAATACCTAAAAAAAAAAGTCGACTGGCTACGAAAAATAACGTAAAAATGTAATACAATTGAATCGAGCTAATAATAGTATTTTAGGCGTCCTATCAGACCTATGAATAGTACGAAACCCGTAAATAATAGTACAAAATACTATAATAATAGGACGGTTGACAACACTGTCGTTGTCGAGCAATTAGCGATACGACCTGTGACCTCCAAAGAAGCGATTCCAGGGTTGCCAAGGTTTTCGTTTTTTAAATAGTTTGTAAAATTTTTTTTAGTTCGATGGGATGGGGGGGGGGTAATTACCCCCAGTACCCCCCCCTTGTATACGCACCTGATGTAAAGTAGCTAATTGACACAATTTATTAGAATTATTGTCATCCAAAAAATTTCGTAAAGCAATTTTTTTTGATAGAGGTTCGTTATCCGACGAATCATAAGAATCTTCTGTAGTTAGTGACTCTTCAATAGTTATAATTTTTCCATAGTACTATTTATTTTCAAAATACATTTTTACTCGTTCCCCTACTTTAAATTTACCATTGTTTTTAATAGTTTTCAGGCTGCTAGTATCCACACAGTTAATTGTTTTATCGTCCCACTCCACAAGAACATCCATCATGAAATGCAAAATCTAAAAAAACATACGTCCTAAGTTTCATACGCGTATTAAATTAGCCAAATTGCTACTTACCTAGTTGCAAAAATAAAAAAGTTTCTGCTGATTCACAATTAAATTAAGCTGTCTATCTACCACAACAAAACTTATAATTTAACCTAGCATAGGAAAACACAGCACATAACTCTAAGACAAGTCTGGACAAGCTTAGTGGCTCTGGTGGTGCCGCGTGGGGTTAAAAAATGCGGTGTTGCAATATTTTAAACTATTTTACAATGATTGATTAAGTATAAATATTATTAGGTATGTGGGCCTAACTTGAATATGATTGCAAGAGTATTACAACGTAAAGGCATATGTTGAGATTGGCCCGGAAAACCGCATAACTAGATGTGACAAAGAGGCCAATCTCAACATTGGCCTGTACGCAAAAATATTTTTATGTCTAAAATGAGATATGCCACACCGTTAAAACTGAATAATGGCCGCACGGTGTCTTATGGAGATATGCCAGTTCGTCACAACATAGATATGGTTATTTTAAGTATTTTTATGGGAATAACTCATTTTCGCCAAATATTGAGATAGGCCCCTTCGTACTGACAGCGACGATATGTGCAAGGTGAACAAAATAACGCAAGTTTAGTATCGTCTCTATGTAATTCAAATGCAGGGAGTCCGAAAATTAAATTTATTTTTTGACAGCTGTCAAATTGATGATTCTTTAGTAAAAAATAAGTGCAAGATTAACAAAATTTCAAAAATTTTGTATCGATTCTATATAATTTGAGTATAAGTTATCCGAAAAATGTATTTATTTTTTGACAGCTGTCATTTTTGACATTTTTTTGTTGACATGTTTTAACAAGTTTGGTATCGTTTCTATATAATTTGAGTATGAGGAATCCGAAATTTTTATCTATTTTTTGACAGCTGTCAAATTGACGTTTCTTAAGTCAGTAATAGGTACAAGGTCAACGGAATTTCACAAGTTTGGTATCGTTTTTATGTAATTCGAATGCAAGGAATCCGAAAATGTTGTTTATTTTTTGAGAGCTGTCATTCTTGACATATTTTTCTCTATTCGATACGTAATATAGTGAACGGATTTTTCGCAATCGGTAATAGCTGGTTCCTTAAAATGCGAAACGGTAACATATGTTATAATGAACGAATTTGGGTGCTATGTACCCCCATCACAGTCCGCAGGAGTGTGGCCGACCAATTAAAGCATCAACCTGCATTCAAGCTTCTCGGTGTATCTACCCAAATCGGTGGTCATATCTAGGTACTAACAAAACACATATAGGCGAATCTGTCGCATACAGAGGGTCCGCGGAGCCCCGCGCGGAGCGCCGAGGGGGCTATGCCCCCTCGTTACATTAGGTCTCTCTTTCTCAGGTACATGCTTGGGTACCTGGTAAAAGATAGAACACTAAGACTTATGTCATTTATTATTTTACTGTTTTTGAAGGGCGTCAACTGGACATTGCCTTTAATTCATTCTTGCTTTCGATTTGCATGAAAACAAGGAATACCCTGTAGCGTCCTTTGTTGCACGTTTTATTGGGGTTTCTGTCTTTTTAAATAATTTCTACTATAAAATATGGTTCCTAGCTCTTTGGCCACACCCATTGTACATGATCGTATAGTAAAATATTCACCGACGTTGCCAGAGTGCAGTTGAATTAGTTCAGATTCATTTGATACTTTTAAGTATAATAATAAAGATTTTCTCATCCTTTTCACAGTTTATAGTAAAATTATTGGGAAATAAATTTATTTTAAGAGTAATTGTGGATTAACCTTAACCCAGTTGTAATTGTCATATTAACAAATTTTTAATTGGCATTTTGAGATACCTTAGCAATAAATATTTCAATCTGGCTATGATGCAATCATAACAGGAAGGTGGGGAAGCACGTTTGCTAACATGTGGGATGAAGGAAAGAGAACTGTTAAGAGTGACACTTAAATCTCTAACCGTGTCCTTCGATTCAAGCTGAATCCCATTGAGGTAAAAAGGAAATCTAACAGGATTTCTGAAGCGATAAAAACGCATAACATGACACTTTCCAGCATTCCAATCCATTCCATTATGCTCACATCACGCGCCAATTTACAGCTATTCTTAGTGGAAATCCAATTGAAATAGACTTGTGTAGTAGTAATAATTCTATTTGTTTAAAAAATATATCAAATTACCAGTGCAGGTTATTTACAAAACGCAGAAGTGCTTACAAAATTTCCCATTTAAGACAAAGTCTTATGAAGAGCAAGTGAAATATACAAGTGTTATTTTTAACGAATAATTTATATTTTTAGTCGTTGAAAATAAATATATATACAGGTGTGTCCACCGATTGACTACCGGATAGGAAATACTTTTTTATTTGTGGGTTTATGAAAAAAAATTATTCTTTATAAATACTCCTGCTTGTGCTCAATCAATTAATTCTCAAATTTATATACTCTATTAATTAAATTATATACTCTATTAGTATTACTCTCTAAAAGCTTTGTAGTATACGTTTTTCGACTTCGGCCATTTCAAGGCAAAATATTGGTTTGAGGTGTAGCTTCTCACTACCTTTGTTCCCAGTTATTGTTCATATTTCTGGGTCGTTGATGAATATGAAGAATAATTTTTTTTAGTTTTACCTCTTCGGGAGTCAATCCGTTTTCGTTGAAAAAAGTCGTCTCTGTGGTTCCAGGCCCTTGTTGTAAGGAATGACACAGGACGACGTAGACGTAGTAACGAAACTACCTTCTTGATTATTTACCGCAGCGAGAATGGGATTTACGGGAGCTAATACATGTGTAATGGCATCTACGCCCTCCGTGAACTTGGCAGCAAACAGTGATTTTTTATATCTTTGTAAAATTTCCTGCTGCCTTTGCTGCCAGTCAACTTGCCTAGTTGTCTCTCATTTTACCAGTGCCGTTGCTTCCTCTGTTTGATCATTATTTTCATCAATAACTAGGCTTCTATAAAAAGTCTTAATAAAAATTAATTTTATTAACAGTTAAAACAGTTTCAAAAATATGATTAATCCACCTTTCAAATTAACTTTTACCATATTTTATCACCATGTCTAATGTCACCCATAAATTAGCCCGCCGAATGGATTTATTTGAAAAGTCCATTTTAACTGACACCTGCACAAAAACCGACACCAGAACAATTTTGTAAAATTTATTTGACCAGACGACTCCGTAAACTTGGTAGCAAACAGTGATTTTTTATATCTTTGTAAAATTTCCTGCTGCCTTTGCTGCCAGTCAACTTGCCTAGTTGTCTCTCATTTTACCAGTGCCGTTACTTCCTCTGTTTGATCATTATTTTCATCAATAACTAGGCTTCTATAAAAAGTCTTGATAAAAATTAATTTTTTTAACAGTTAAAATAGTTTCAAAAATATGATTAATCCACCTTTCAAATTAACTTTTACCATATTTTATCACCATGTCTAATGTCACCCATAAATTAGCCCGCCGAATGGATTTATTTGAAAAGTCCATTTTAATTGACACCTGCACAAAAATCGACACCAGAACAATTTTGTAAAATTTATTTGACCAGACGACACCCGGTATAAACTATAACTACAACAGTATAGATAAGTAACATATTAATTAGCATCGTCGTGGCTTGATTAACTAACAGACACCAACCAAAACCCAAACAAAGTGGAGTAAAAAATATATACCTATATTATTTTATTTTGTAGTTCAGTAATGTATTAATAATAATAATAATAATGTCTCTTTATAGGTGAATTCCTAGAAAAGGTCTTCACCTATCACCTTCATCATATTGATCACATTTTACTAGTTTATTTGTCTGTTCTTGATGTTCCATTATTAACAATCTTATTAATTAAATAATATAGATCAAACACGTACAAGCGAAATAACTCAATAACGAACGAAATAACTCAATAACGAACGAATAACTGAGGTTATGTTTGTCGGTGGGACAATCAAACACACTCGAGACAATTGAGACGTATGCGCTCATTTGACTCACATGAATATTCTTGAATATTCTTACGCATGCGTAGTGACAGGTGCACTCCCTGTCGCTAGATGCGAGTAATTTTCATGACCTGCCATCGTCGAACAGCCATCAAACCCTAAAACAACAAGCTTATCCATATTTAAGTTATTCTCTAGACAAGAATTCTGCATTGAAGGACTTGAGCTCGCATAATCCTAAAAATTCCTCTCTTATAAGATTGCTTTTGTCTAGAAAGCTAACACCAAGGAACAGTTGCTCCAGTCCAACTATGTCGGCAAGAAGAGAAAACCCTTCGCACAAGTTAACCTCTTCCATAATTTCCTTTCTTATAACCGCTCCACGAATTGAAATGAATTCGTTTTGAATTTGATTTGACGTATTTTTCGAGTTCTTATTGCTAGTTTTCAAATGCTCAGCCAACCACTTTCTACCCTAATCTAGAAGATCTTCAAACTTGCCCTTTAGTCCAATAAACGAAGCCCTTAAAAGGGAATTTTAGTTAGAAAGCTGCTTTTTTGGTGGAAAGCAAATTTTATAATTTAAAAATACACTTCATTATTATTTTGTATTCAACCCTTGCATAAGGGATGGAAAATTACTTTTAAATATTTTTTGGCCCGTAGCTTCGAAACAAAACACACTAGAAAAAAAGTTTCAGTCAAAACTTGTAGATAAGTTAAATCTGAATAAAAAAGTTAATATTCATTTTAACGATATCTCGGATAGTTATAGCCATAGAACCATCTGCATTTTGAGAGTTGATCGGCGTCTTCGAAAGGTCACGAAGGCATTAAATTTTCAACTTGGCAACACTGCCTATCGGCCAATTCAGGTGTCTGAAAAAGTTTTTTGGTATGTTAGGTATTTTATTATAGTATAATTAAAGGGCTCGGTGCAAGAACCGGTCAAGTCCATTTTTTATAATTTGTGGGAAATCAATAAAAACTTTCCAACATGGTCATTTATCGGAATTTTCTGTCGAAAAAAATTACAAAGTATAAGTATTGGTATTGGAAAATGATTTAATATCAAACTGATAACAAACTATTATTTAAACAATTTATAAAAATTGTTTATAAGTCTTGGAGTTGACTGTTTCTTGCACCGAACCTTTAAAAAGTACACAAATAGAGCAACATTTCGTTCGACATTTATTTATTGTGAAATAAAAAACTTAACTCTATATTTTAAATTAAAGCAACACTAGAAACAATAGAGATGACAGAAAAGAAAACAAATAATGTGGTAAAAATATAAAAAAAAACATTTTTAGTAAAAAAACGTAATATAAACATATTAATACTAGAAATCTTCAGTTTCAACTTCGTCACTGTCACTGTGACGTTGTTCTTCTTGATGTTCATTATTATTTGCGATTCGTATTTGCTCGTAATACCACTTATGTATTGGTGGTACATATTGATCTGCCAAAGACATCACATTTGCTACTTTTTTTGGGTTTATTTTAAGTGGAAATGTATTGTAGAGTTTAGTATTTGGCCACACTAAAGTTTTGTTCGGTTTCTTAATGGCAAATGATGAATATAGTACAAGACCTGCTGTTATACTACACTCTATTATGTTTTTTCTTTGATATTTAATCAGACGATACTTGGAGACAGTAAATTTATCCTTTTGTTGGTTACTTATGACTTTTTTAAAAATAGGTTTAAAAGTATTCGAAAAATCAATAATCATATCCTGGGTAACGTCTATTACGCGGAACTTTTTTGATGTTTTCTTGACCAAATTCCTCCAGTCAGAAGGTAAGTATGCTATTTCTTTTTTTCGTTTTTCTTTTTCAATCAGGCCGAAGCAACGGTCGCACGGCAGAAAGCTGTGACCGGGTTCTGGAAACTGATGTATAATTTGCTGAATATTACTATTGAAAGCATTTAAGAATGTGTGAAAGTACTGCACTATGGTTTGATTTTTGTTTTGGGAAAAACAGTTGTCAGAATATAAATAGAGGGTTGTAACAGTTTCCGGGACAAAGTTTGTTAAATAATGATGTAAAAAACTTACCACTTCGTTACAACCCTTTTTGGCAGTAAGCTCATCATACATATAAAATGTTGCCTCTTTTTTCTTGGCAGAATGTATACAGAAGTTGTATTCCCATAACTGTCTTTTATAGAATACATCGCCTGAAGGAATGTGCGGCAGTGGCAAGTTTTGTTGATAATCGAAACATAACACTTAAATCGATTCATCTTCGCATGCAAGTTTTGTATGTTCCCGTAATCTGGTATAAAATATTTCGGCCTTCTGTAAGTGTATACGCTTTTCAGATTCCAAGAGAGTTTTAGTTTCTGCATCTTGTTCTGCGGTAATTGCGTTTTTCAGACGATCACATTTCTGGCAGGTATCTGACCTAGGATGTCCAAAACTAATATTATGATTAGAATTAAAGTGTCGGTTATAAAAATCATATGACACTATTGGTTTAATGTCATTTAAACTTTTCCCATCGTCTAGGAGAGCGTACTTTTCCGGCTCATATTTTTCAAGGTACAAACGATACATTTTTGCAATATTTAATTCAGGAGATAAAAAATATCTTTTCTGGTTATCTTCTCTACTGTAATGAGATTTTCTTCGGGGAAAACTCCGAATGTGTTCGTCTATTTGCGTTATTATTTCTTCATTGATTTTATTCGGCCTATTGGAATGCTGCCCACGCTTATCGGGAGGTGACATAATCCTACCCTGCATCAAATTTTTAGCAATCTGAGATACTCTATGTTTTGATACGCCATGCAAAGAACCGAACGCCTTTTTGCACACTATGGTTTCCTGGCTCCCTACACGCACCTAAAAAAAAAACAAAAATTTAAAGCCAACTACTATAATTTGCGACCAAACTGTATTACCTTATAACCATAGGAACTATTTTTTTCTTTCCCCTCTCCTGTAGTTGGGCGTTTCCTCTGCACATTTGCCACACTGATTAACCCTCCTAGATAAATGTCTTGTTTAGTTTTATCTCCCGTATTATAAAACTGCTCAAGTATGTTCTGTTTTTGGATATCGTCTATTTTATTGAAACATTTTTTCCTACAGTGGCAATTTGGTCCAATGGTTACCTTTTGAATTAGTTTATTTGCCGTATTTATATATTCTTCACCTCTAGTCTTCTTACTTTTCATAACGTTTCGTTTCCATTTGCTTTCAATCCTTACCCGTTTCTTGCCTTTTTTCTTAACGGTTTGAATGTTTGAAGTTCCTGTATTATTACGCACCAATCTTTCTTGTTGCTCATTACTTTCACGGATACCTTTTTTAGTAATAAGGGAATGCTTTGATCGTCGTCGACTAGGACCCGGAACATCACAATCAGAGGAAGAAGAACCCGATAATACGTAGTCCGTTCCAGAATCTGCATATTGGTCTTCCTCGCTTAACTCACTGCTTGAACTACTACTCATAATGAAACAGTACTTCTTTACACCTTATTCGTAAACGACCGCACAACTGCAATGTTGAAAATAAACTAAAAAGCTATTCCGCTCCGCTCGCCAATCCACCATGTCGCCGTCTGATGCGTTCCGATGTTGCCAGTGTTGTTGGTGGCAAGAAACAGTCATCTCCTGGAGTTGACTGATTCTTGCACCCAAGTATTCATGCAGTCAACTCCTTCGCCTATTTATTAACCTGAGTATTTATTGGAGATGGCCGATTCTTACACCAAAAGATGCGTATTTTTTTTTTCTATAAGATGCGTATTTTAACTCAATTTGGGTAAAAAGTGGAGTTGACCGGTTCTTGCACCGAACCCTTCAATTATTATTTTATATTTTTGACATGTTTTAAGGTTTTGTGAAACATTTTTGTGAAATGGTGTCTAAATAACCCTGTGAAAGTTATGTATGAACCATTAGGCCAAAAATATTAAATGGCTTGTAATTATTTGACATAATATCATAATTTTATTGGGGTATATTTTGCAAAATAATTATGCTCATTGCCATGTTTGAAAAAGTTTTTACAGCAACCTGTTATTAACGCAGCTCTTAATAAAAAGCATAAACAAATAAATTTAAAAATATAGCTTTTATTAGCGTCTTTACCTATAATAGCCATAAAATATCTGTAGTGTTAATTTTATCAATTTATCCAATATAGCAGCTTCGGCCGGTGCCCGACACGCACTTCACCGATTTTTACGAGATGAAAACTAGGTTGTGTTATTCTGGAATATTTTTTGCTTCATATTAATGCCTTTATCGATTTATACACAGAGAGAAATGTATTCAGAAAATATGAACAATTATACTGAAATTTTATACAAATTGTGAATGAATCTGTACTTGAAACAATTTGTGCAATTTTTTTGAAAAGAATTCTTCATAAATGGTTGTTAATTTTTTAAAAACAAATGTGCATATATTTTTAACTACAGACTAGTACTTTGTTAAATAATTTTGTGCAGCGGTTTAACATAGAAATGGTGTATTTTTCTGATTTAATTATGCAGAAACTTTAAGCATTTTTGTTTTGTATTTTTAAAATATTGTACATAAATATTGCACAATATTGATCCCGTTTTCAAAACAATTGGTTTACATCTTTTATACACATTATATAAAAAACGTACACAAGCGATGTAACTTTATTAAATAATTATACAGGATTATTGCGCTGTGTTTTATCCATATTTAAACACGTTTTTAGTTTTAATGCATATTATTGTAAATCTTTTTCAAATAATTATGTATAATTACTACAGTGCATTGTGTTATTTTTTTTAAGGCACTTTTATTTTCTATGCATTTTATTGTCCATCTTTTATATACAATTGTATATAACTTGTATACACTTCGGTACGCTTTTTTTCTAAACATTCAGTTTTTTTGCAACCTATTGTACACGTTTTTTTAAATGTATTAATTTTTTCTGCATTCCATTGTCCAGGTATTTTTGCATCATTACTACACATTTTTGTGCACATTTTATTAGGTAGGTACTACTGCAGTTTTTTCCTGAAAAAGTTTTAGATTCAAAATTATATACTCTTTTATTATACGTATATATCTGAGTGGTACCTACGGGAAAGATTTTAAAAAAGATCGTCTAAAATATATCGCATACCTAATATAGGATGTGAGACAGGTTTTAAGTTTGGAAGTTTTACTAAAAGAGATACATCTAATTGCTGTACAAAACGAACATATATTTCTAAATCCTTACAAAAAAATAATAATAACATTATTTTAGAACTAAACAATTATTTTAAGTCAACATATTTATAACAGGTATCTATTCGTACATAATGAAATTTTTATGTTTAAAGTTTTAAAGTCGTATACGCTACCACAGTAGCGTAACAATCTATAGCAACTTAAATGAATACAAAATATCTTACAAAAGTATTTATGATAATATAAACCAAAGTATAAACCATAACAGAAGAATTTACTAAAGAGTTAAAAGGGACTTCTATATACTTATTTCGTCTTAACAAGGTTCTGGTGCTTCATTAACTTCTTTACTTGTTTGAATTACACTGTGTTTTCTGAACTTTCCCCTTATTCCTACATAGGCACTCCACAATTTGCCTCTTGCAGATATTGGCTTCCCAGTTGAGGCCTTTACATAAGGCTGATAATATATTTCAGGTGCTTCATGAGGAAAGAGGTCGTATATTTCTCGTGCCAGCTTAATGAAAGATTGTGTCGAAATTCTACAATATTTTAAAACGCCTTACAGGATATTGCACATGCCAAGCAAATCTGTTTTGTTATTTTGTGTTCGAATTGTTTTACAGAATATTTTCAAATTAAAGATTTAACGGTTTGAAGTTTCATTGACGAGCAATTCCTTAACAAAACTTCAAATTAAATTTTTAATTTAAAAATATTACATCTGCCTATATTTTATTATTCACAAAATGTTTAATAATATGCAAGAGTTTAAAACAAAAAAATTTAATATCTGATTTACTGCAACTTGCAAATTGCAATAGCTGTTGGTACAAATTTAAAAATAAATCCATTGTGGGTGTTTGAGTAAGTTCTATATAAAAAATTATAATTTTCATCAAAAGTTGAATATTAAACTTTATCCCAGTAAAGTAAGAAAGAGGCTTACAACTTGTGCCTCTTATACTTACGTTTTATCTGCAACTTTTTGCAGTTCATTTTTTACTACAAGCCTAGCTAATTCTCCCCGTAAAAACCTTTTTGTAGGCCCATACGAATTATAAATTAGATGGCCTTCTTCTGAGGCATCCAGTAACTCCTTTACACTCTAAAATTGCAAATAAGTTTTAATTACTTTAATTTCCAGATTATTTAATATCTAAGTACAGCTTAGACTGATCAGTAAAATAAGCTCTTGAAGCAGTGAGTATAAAAAAATATTATTTTTATAATTTTAAAGGTATCAATTATGTCAAGCAATAAAAAGAACCGATAACAAGCTACATACATTTGTGGTGTCTGGAACGGGTTGAATTATATATATGGAAGCCCTATTGTCGCCTTTTGGCTATAACAATACATAGGTTGAACATCATGTCTTTCAGTATCACTGCTTTCACGATCGTCTGTACTATAACTTACTGACGGTGAAGGCACATTATTTTCCATAACTTCTTCTATTATAATCGGTTGCGTAAGGGCCTGCATGTTAAAAAATAAAACTTAAAAATAGTTCTAAGAAATTATAAGGCAATAGAATGCGATAACTTTTTTTAAATTTATTCCCCTGTTATCTGAACAGGTTATTTTTCTGTATAAATGTAATGAAGTTACACAGGTTAAATAAGTATTTTACCTTTTGTAACACGTTATAATGCTCCTCATATTTGAGGGTGAATCTCTTTCTTAATCCCAGAATAGGAATTAGTTCCTTAATATCATCTGATGATAATGTTTTAAAAATTTCTTCCGTTATATACTGCTCTAAAACCAATACAAAAAATAGCATTATTTTACAAGAACCTATAGTAAATTGATTTCTTAGACAGGCTACATTTTACTGTATTAAACAAATAACGATTTAAGAACCACAAATGTAATTCTTATTAGCATTTTTTTTAAAATCAACTGCGGTGGAAAATCTTGTCACACATTATAAAGTTTTTTACAAAATTATTTAGTTTATACCGGTTTATACTATAAGTAAGTACCTAGGTATTGATTTAATTAATAAGAAATTAATGCCTACCTTTAAATTTTGGAACTAAATCTCCCAAATCCCACTCCTTCAATATATTTTGAACAAAATCATCCATTTCTCATACCTCACACTCAACACCAAAAAATATTCTTTACTAATAATACACTTGTCTAAAGACTAGTGCAGACAGAGACAAGCGGGATCGGCTTCACTTTTAATAATTATTGTAGCAATCTACGACACGACAAACTAAGCAACAAGGACAAAGCGAGCAGAATCTTAATAATTGAGAAAGAAGAGGAAACATATCTACTATAGTACCTATACAAGTATTTTTTAAAGAAACAATTGTGCATAAAAACTGAACAGTAAAATATATTCATTTTATTATAGAAGCACCCTAATATGCATAATCTTGTGCAATAAAAAAGAGCGTCTAGATATTTATAATAAAATATGGACAATTGTACAAAAAAAATATCTGGCTATGTTTTAAAATTCCACACAACTGTTTAATAAATATTCTAATATTTTTGCAGTAAAAATACTAATTGATTTATACTTTTTAAACATAAGAATCCAATAATTACATATAAGGCGCATTACACAATCAAATAAAGATAATTTGCATTAGCGTTTACAAAAAACGACTACAATTGTATGAAAAATATTTACAATTTTTTCTGCATTGTATATTACGAAAAAGTACATCGTATTTTCTTAGTGTGTAGCCTAATAGCTTCGCCCGGTGTCCGACATGCACTAATTTTTCCCAAAAAATCTACGCCATATACTATTATGCAAGATTTTTTGTTTAACATAGAGGCCCCATTCGGCTTTGCACGATGTCCGACTCTCACTTGAACGTTTTTCGAAATGAAAACTACCCTATGTGCGATGCCGAGGTATTAAATCTACCCACCAAATTTCATCTAAACCGACTTATAGATATAAATATATTATTTGCGCACCCTGTTTCCGCAAAAAATAATTAACGGGATTATTCAGCATTTAAAAATTCGATCATATTATTATGCTATTTGTAAAATGCCAAACTTTGACTCTGTAATTCTAGTCCCAGGACAACAGTAGTAGTAATGTATAGCGGGCTAGTGGGGAAGATTTTTGCTCCCGATGGCTAGGTCTATCCGCATGCTGAAATTTCGGACGTCTTCGTCGAACAAACCCGTACAAGAAGTATATTCTTTGGGCAGAAGAGGTGATCGACAATGACGTAATTGACCAGAGGCTGTTGACCAAAAAGGCCTTATTCGGTAAATGTCTGTACGTAGATGTGGATGTCAAAGGGACCTTAAATGTAATGAGGATGGGGTTGCAGGACCGAATAGTGGATTTTTGACACGCACGTTCAGATGACATCATCCCCCTTCACCCCAGAGGTAGTTTTATTCTTAAGCCGAAGAATCGTCAATGACGTCACATCATCAGATACTGTTGACCACAAGGACCTTAGCTCCTTCACCATAACCTCAAAAAGGGTCCTTAACATTGTTTTTCATATATACAGTGAGGACGTAAAGTAAGGAATAAATTCATTATCTCGCAAACTACAATTTGTTTAAAAAATCGCTCGGACCCTCCGATTTTGTTTTTCGAACGCCCATATTCTGACATAAAATGTAGATATATAGGGTGTTGCAAATAAGAGTGACACAAAATTGGATATTGGAAAAACAACAGTTCTTAAAATACTGCATACAAATAAATACCATCCTTATAAAGTTCTCCAAGAACTTTTGGAAAGAGACTTTGAGAGGCGCCTTGAATTTTGTGAGCGTTTACAGGAGTGTTTCGTAAACAGAAATTTTGTAAAAAATATAATTTTCCACATTTTGCTTGAATGGTGACGTAAATACCCAAAATTATCGATATTGGTCCGATGTAAATCCACACTGGATGAGGGAAGGACACACACAATTTAATCAAAATATCAATGTGTGGGCTGGCGTTGTCGATGACATTGTTATAGGGCCTTTCTTTTTTGACGGAAATTTAACAGGCGAGAGATACTTGAGTTTTTTAGAACAAGAACTTGTTCCAGCCCTGGCCACCCTTTTTCCTGAGTTAGAACGTCCCGATTTGCCACATCATAATATCTGGTTGCAACAAGATGGTGTTCCCCCACATTTCGCTGTGGGAGTTCGTATATATTTGGACGATACTTTTCCAAACAGGTGGATTGGAAGAGGTGGTTTTATTGAGTGGCCGCCAAGGTCACCCGATTTAACACCACTCGACTTTTTTTTATGGGGATACCTTAAGGGAAAAGTATTCAAAAGCCAGCCTGCAAATTTAGGTGATTTAAAAGATCGCATCCGGCAAGAAATTCGGCAAATTACACCCCAAATGGTTCGAAATGTTCAGCGAGAATTTGTAGATCGGTTAGGCTATTGTCAGTTGACCAACGGAAGACACTTCGAACATTTACTTTAGAAAAATTATTTTTAAGTTTACCTAACTGTTTTTTCATAAAAGACATTTTTAAAATAATTTTATTCTTTGTTTTCTCCATGACTTTTTCCACTTTTCAAATTTTGAATGAGAATAACTCCAAAACGCTTGGGCTAAGGTATAGCACATGCTACATGAAAAATGTTTAGGATTTTCCGAAGAATCCGTACATGCAATAATATACAGTGGGTTCTATTTAAGAAAAAAATTTTTTGTGTCACTCTTATTTGCAACACCCTGTATATCTACATTTTATGTCAGAATATGCGCGTTCGAAAAACAAAATCGAATGGTCCGAGCGATTTTTTTAAAAAATTGTAGTTTGCGAGATAATGAATTTATTCCTTACTTTACGTCCTCACTGTATGTATATCTATTGAAAGATCGGAATCAGCCAACCTGCCGAAGGCACTATTTTCGCTATTTGCGCATATTTTTCTCTTACAGATTCCGAGAAAAAATACGTTTGGACGTAGGACCTTAAGTTTAAAAACATGACGTACTATACAAGAAATACTTTGTGAATATTATTCTGTATGTGTTTTTAGCCAAAAAGCCCTTCCCACAGGCCTCTCTTGGTACCCCCATATACATTTAGGTGAGACCATATTGACAAAGAAGTGACGCAATAGTTATAAGAAGTAAATTTAGCAATCCTAGCCTACGTAAAATGTATCTCTGAGAGGTCAGCTTCGGGTCAAAATGTTTCTATTATACTGATAAAAGCATGTGGATACTAGAGAATCATGGCACTTTCCAAATACTGACAGGAATTATTACTGATCGGCCTTATATAGTTACTGACGGTCACTATTTCTATCGTGTATTAGGACGATATGGCACATGGTTTTGCTTTGTGGCGGCACGTCCAGCACTATTTCTCCGCGTCGGCGTGGTAAGCTGTTTCGATTGTTTCTAACCTCAGATTTGTTTTGATATTTTCAAATATTTTACTTATAGAAAGGGTTCTTCAAACATATTAAAATAATAATGGAAGGAATATTAGAAGCTGCTATTCTTGGGGGTGCAAATGACAACGATATTGAGTTTGTGATAGTGGAAAATGTCTTAATTAATAGAGACAATATCCAAAACCGAAACAACCAAGATATTAATAATTTTACATTAGATAATTTTTCTGATGAAGAAATCAAAAAATTATTTCGTTTTGAAAGGCAAGATATACCACGATTAGCTAACATTTTGGGTATACCAGAGGAAGTAAGGACAGCAAGAAGGATTAGAGTTAGTGGTATGTAAGTTAAATATATCACAATAGTAAAAATTTGGGTTTGTTCGGTACCTACCTACCGTACATTAAGTTTATAATCTTTAACATTTTTAGATGTAACTGCACTCTGCATCCTACTTAGAAGATTTGCATATCCTAACCGATTGCAAGATATTAGCCCATTATTTAATTTATCTGCACAATCAATATCCGAAGTAATACGAACAACAATAGATATTATAATGGCAAATAATGGACGACTGTTAGATAATTTACAAAATTTACAGTGGCTTGACAGAAATAAAATGATATATTACTCACAAGTAGGTTTTTTGTTTAATTGTTACTTGTGCTGTCAATATTATACCGGTTATTTATATTCTATTATATTTTTTAGGCTGTTCATGCCAAAGGTGGAGCTGTAGAAAATTGTTGGGGGTTCATTGATGGTACAGCCAGACAGATCTGTCGCCCGTCAATAGACCAAGAAAATTATTACTCGGGTCATAAAAGGTTCCACTGTGTTAAATACCAGTCTGTACTGTGTCCATATGGGATAATTGCCAGCTTAAAAGGAGCATATACGGGTAGAAGACACGATGCAGGGATATTTAGGGAGTCATTACTTTATAATGAGCTAGAACAAGTAGCTGTGTTTGGAGAGAATCGGAAGTTCTGTCTGTATGGAGATCAGGCATATGGCCTAATGGAGCTGCTATTAACCCCATTTCAAGACAGGTATGAGAATTTGCAACATCATCAACAGCTGTTTAACCAGTCAATGAAGACGTTGAGAGTTTCAGTAGAGTGGGGTTTCCAAAAAGTTGTTGCACAATTTGCATTTATCGATTTTAGAAAAAATCAAAAACTTCTTATGCAGGATGTAGAATCTATGTATAAAGTAGCAGTTCTTTTGACAAATTGCCATACCTGCCTTTATGGCAGTCAAACAGCAACATATTTTAATATTGTACCACCCACCCTAGATGCATATTTTAATGTTTAATACTAATAATAGAACGTTTAATTTTATAAAAATGTGTGTTTATTGTAATTCCTAAAAATTAATATTAGCTATAAACAAAAAAGAAAGTACTACCTATAATAATATTAAAAAGAAACAAAGTAAATTTACAGAAGGCACTTAATTAAGTTCATACACTAAGAATATATACATATACTGGGTGGGGCAAAAGTCCCGCAACGGCCAAATATCTCCCGAGGGGAAGGTTTTTTGAAAAAATGTTTCGGGCAAAAGTTGCATGGCTTTGAAAGAGGAATCATTTGCATACAAAAATTTCGCGATTGACCCAACGAACAAAATTTGGATATTCCAAAATATTCCGACTCTTTTACGCGAAAATGACGGGGTTTCCAGAAAAATTACAAGAGGTAAAAAAGGCTTACCTCTTGTAATTTTTCTGAAAACCCCGTCATTTTCGCGTAAAAGAGTCGGAATATTTTGGAATATCCAAATTTTGTTCGTTGGGTCAATCGCGAAATTTGTCTTTTTAAAAAAAAAATTTCGGACAAAAGTTTCTTGTTTTTTCTTAGAGAATATTAATCAGCAAAAAAAATAGGGTTGGCCATTTAAAATTTACAAGTTAGCCCCACCCCTCAGGAGGGGTTGAAGGGGTGGGAGATGGTTTTGTATGCAAATGATTCCTCTTTCAAAGCCATACAACTTTTGCCCGAAACATTTTTTTAAAAAACCTTCCCCTCGGGAGATATTTGGCCGTTGCGGGACTTTTGCCCCACATGGTATATATACAACTATAAGTAACTACTGTCTCCGTAACAGTAATTGGTCTATTCATTTTTGCTGGGACTGCATTAATTGGTTGGCCAGTTTTTTTTCCTCTACCTCTACATCAGCCCTCTTTTTCTCAATATCCAATTTTACCATTACTTCTCTATGATGTTGTTCCATATATTTTTGAGTTAATTTTAATTCCTGTTCCTTTAAACATAGTTTTTTCTCTTCAATAGAAATTTTTCTTTCCTCCAATTCCAATTCTCTTAATTTTATTTTGCTCTCTCTATCATTTTTTTCAGTTAAATAGAGAAGGGCATTTTTTTTAAAGGCTCCCCTTTCTTTACTCTACTTCTTGTTGGTCGTAAAAAATGTAATATTTATTATGAATGATAATAATTAAAATAATTACAAGATATAGGTTACCTGCTGTGTATATGTTTTGTTTTGAGGTGGAAGGAGTGAAGCATGTCGACTTTAGTGGAGTGATGATCCACTCTGCCATCTCTACTTTCTGCTCAGGTATATCACGATGACGTGGCGTGGTGGTTTCGAAATTAGCTTCCACGTCAATTTCTGAAGCAAGCTCGGTTGCTTCTAAAATGATGCTTTCAAAAGCTTCATCTGATCTCAGGTTTTCAAAGAAGAGTTTGCAGTTGCTACGCATATCAATAGCTTGTGACATATTAAAATTTACAGTTTGCAAAAGTTTGCTAATGGGGTTAATATGACTCAAAATTTTGTACCAGATCACAACAGAGCATATAAATTTGAACTGCTTCAAATTATTTAATAATCCGCTAGCCTCGTCTCTGATCATATTATCGATTTCTGAATCTTCATATATGCTGTACAAAGCATCGTGAATTGGACCAATTTGAAACCGCAGAGGTTTTAATGAGTCGACTCGACTTTCCCATCGCGTATCACTCAATGGTTTTAGGGTGTAAGTATCAATATATTTCAGTAATATTGCCCAACGAAAAGAAGAGGAAGAAAAAAAATGTATATAATTTTTGAACAATATTGAAGAAGTTGGCTGCCTCAAACGAGGATTTTGCCATATCGTTTACAACCAAATTTAGCGAATGGCTGCTGCATGGAACATAAAATGCTCTGGGGTTTATATTTCTGATTCTTGTTTGTACTCCCGATTTTTCTCGTCTCATATTGGAACCATTGTCATACCCTTGACCGCGCATGTTGCCTACTTTAACCTATTTTTCTCTAGCTCTTCTAGTAAAGCCTCCGACAATTCCTTAGCTGTTGATCTCTCAATGGGTAGAAAACCCAAAAAATGTTCGTTGATATTAACTTGAACTTCAGACTGTGATTCCTGTATGGAGACAAATCTTTATGTTGTCATGCAATAATTCAATAATTTCATTTTGTATAGTTTTCCCTAGATATGTAGCTTTAATTTCTTCTTTATTGAGGACTCTGCGAACGTGTTCCTCCATTTTTGGATCAAACTCAGCCAATAACTGAATTAACTTCAAAAAGTCTCCATTATTGTGTTCATACAGTTTATCGCTTGTTCCTCGAAAAACTTTAGAGCTCTCACCTAGCATTTTAACGATTGATATAATGCGTAAAAGAACTTCAGACCAGTGATTTATCTCAGAATCAATGAGTCTCTGAGAAACTGCATCTATTGTTTCACCTATTTTCAATCTTTGCTTCAATTCAAGCCATGATTTCAAACAATCTATATGAGTTTTAGCATTTTCATGATGTGCTAAAGCAGTGGTCGCCAACCTCTTCAATGTGTTGAGCTACTTTGTTAATTTTGGAATAAACAGAGAGCTACCCACACGGAAGCCACGTAACGCAACGTAAATGAAATAATCCACAGTTAATTTATCATTTTATGTATTTATTTTACTATTTAACTGGTAATACATAATACATAGGTACTAATAATAAACTAATAACAAAATAACTAATATTACTAGTACGTACCTACTTGTTCATAGCTACATTCCTACCTACCAAACGAAGGTGTTTGAAAAATAAACACAAACTTTTATCCAGCCACAACGGCATGTCACGTAAGATTTAAAAATAGTTAATAATAACAACAAAAAAGTAACGCACTATCATGAACATAAACATTGAAAAATAAAAAAGCACGTTCAATGAGAAGGCTGACACTCAGACTCATCGATAATTTTTTTAATGTTTGCAGTATAATTTGATACAGCCATTCGAATACAATTATCCAAATGTTCATCTGTAAGTCGATTGCGATATTTGTTCTTAATAAACTTCATATTGGAAAAAGAAGATTCACACAAATATGTTGAACTGAATAATGCTTTCACTTTCAAGGCAACACGGCATAGAACTGAATATTTGTCTTTACTTACAATAGGCCAGATACATTTGGTACTTGAGACTAACGATTTTAAGGCTAAATCATTTTGAAACTCAATTACTTCCATTTCTGTTGCAGCGATGTCTTCGCCAAAGTTCTGCATAACACAAGTTGCAAACTGTTGGATATCAATTTCCATAAAGGGTGAAACAACAAACTGCGCTACTAAAGCCATTTCGTTGAAATCCTTAAAACGATTTTTGAAGTTATTCTTCATGGTAGAAACTATTTCTACATGATATTTGCTGTCATAGGGTTCTAAAGGATTTTGAGATCTTTTTTCTGAAAGAATAGGAAAATGCTTGGTATCGCTGTTAATTAGGTTTTGTTCCCAAAACTCCAGCTTTTTGATAAATGCTTTTATATCAGAAATCATTTCCGCTAGTTCTTTGTCTCTCCCCTGAAGCTGCAAATTAAGTTCGTTTAATTTCTCTGTAATGTCCACGAGAAAACCAAAATCTCTAAGCCAGATTGAATTTTCTAGTTCCGGAGTCGGTTCATCGCGTTGTTTGAAAAATTGAACTATGCCAGATAGGACATCATTAAAACGTTTCAGCACCCGTCCTCTACTTAACCATCGGACTTCAGAGTGAAGGAGTAGGTCCCCGTATTGACAGTCAACTTCATCGGCCAAGGTTTTGAATAATCTTCTTTGTAACGCTTGAGCTCTAATCTTGTTCACAATTTTTACCACCAGTTTCATAACGTTGTTTAGTTTCAGGAAATTTCCACATAATGCTTGCTGATGGATAATGCAGTGGTAACAGAGAAATTGCGGAAAAGTTTCATCTTTACGACATAACGCCACCAGACCCTTATCACAACCCACCATAGCTGGAGCGCCATCGGTTGTCAAGCCTACCATTTTCGATATTGGAATTTTCTCGGAAGAAATAATATTTTTTAAATGAGAAAACAACTCCTGTCCAGTAGTGTGTCCTTTCAGTGGAATAAACTTCAAAAGATCTTCTTTAATCGTAAAATCACTAAAAACCATCCTGACGATCACGGCCATCTGGGCAGTGTCAACGACATCTGTTGATTCATCCAGTTGAAGTGAAAAATAAACACAGTTATCTAAGTCAGCTCTTAACTGTAAAAAAATATCATTGCTCATTACTTCTACACGTCTCATCACTGTATTAGCAGAAAGTTGCATAGATTTTATAGCTGAAACTATCTCGTCTTTATTTCTAAAGTTGGCAAATAACGAATCAGCAACTTCTAAAAACGCTTGTTTTATCATTTCCCCGTCTTCATAAGGTTTCTTTTTTTGTGCAATTATCTGGGACACACGGTACGATGCTTCAGTTGCAGCCTTATTTTTGTCGACTGTTCTTAAAAATATTGATTGTTGTCCAATTAACTGCTTTTTTAACTGTTTCAGTTTCTCCTTTCTGGCGGCAGAATGTAGTGGGAATGATTTTTCAAAATTAGAATCTACAGTTTTATGATGTCTCTCAATATTTCCTTTTTTAGCAACGGAGACCGAAGTATTACATAACAAACACACATTTTTATCTTTAACTTCTGTAAAAAAGTATTGTTCTTCCCATTCCGAATGAAAGTGGTATGTCTTTACCTTCTTACAACTGCTTGCCATAATATTATTTTTTGTTGTTCTCTACTAACCCAACCGCTGGACCAGTGATGTTAACCTTTTGAACAAACTTTCCCTGTCACCAAGCAAACAAGATCCCTACATTTCCCTACGTTATCGGGGCATGCGTGATGCACGACCAGTGTTGACACTGTTGCCAGTAGTATTTCAGTAAACATAATAAAACGTAAAAATGAATGAATTTACTTATAAGCAGAATATGCCCCATTTTTTAGTTACACATTTCTCTTGAACGGAGTTTTGTAAAAAAATTAAAATATCAATTTTCCACCATCTTTTTACATGTCGGATCTATTTTCTTTCCTGATTTTTGACCGGGCCCTGGCAACTGTTGCAAGTTGCAATTTGATTAGTGGCTAGTATACCTATTAAATTTAAATGAAAAAAAAAACAATTTGGTCATGTCATATATAAGGATTTTTTATTTGAATCATTTTATTGTTGAAAAGGTACAAGCGGCGTTTTCAAGCACTTCGAAATAAATAAATTTTGGTAGCAGGTGTTGAAAGGATCCAGACGTGGTCACCGCTGTGCTGACGCATTTCATGTTGTTGAAAGGAGCAAGGCGACGTGAGCGTGAGCGACGTCGCTTGGACCGATTCAACAACTAATGTAGATAGGTACCATAATATAGTAAAACATCTTTAAATATAAGTACATATGTACTCCAGAAGACCAGAGGCTATTCTATTATTGAAAACTGGCAAGCGAAGTCAAAAAATTAAACTATATGTAGTTTTATTTTTCACTTAAATTATTGAAATGGGGTTACGCGACATTAAAAAACAATAGAAAAAAAATTAAACAAAAAAGTTATATTTACAAGAGACAGGTCCATTTGCTTGTCAGGTGCTAGCAGTATATATTATTTAAATATACCAAGAATCAGACAACTAAGAAAAAAATAGTAGGGTCGTGATTAAAAAAGAACTTTTAAAAATAATATACATACAGGGTAATAAGACAAAGCATTTTTTTCGTTTTTTGAATAAACGGCCGTAACTTACTTATTCGTATTCGGACATAACTTTGACTTTTCCACTTTTGCAAATGAAAATTCCATCTAAACGAAAAATAAGAGTATTCAATTTTGATGAGCGGGGGAATAAGTAGAAACTTTTATGACGAATAACATTGTCTGATAAGTAATAGTTATACCGCGTGGTGCATAGTGATTGGAAACATAGGAAATCCCATGCAAGTTTTAGACTGTCCAAATATTTGCTCCCCTGTTGACTTTAGAGCGGGGTTGTAAGGAGAATTTTTTAGGGTCTCTGTGTGGTGAGTGCACATGCGAAGTTTGAACAATTTTGGACAAGCCGATCTTAACTTATTTGAATAGTGTTGCGGCTGGGTTTTCATTGAAATTCAACAGGTAATTCTGCGACATCAGCATTGATCGTACTTGTCAACCTGTGATTTGTCATTGTCAAACGTAATTTGCAAACGGTAGGCTCTTTAAAAATCTTTGACAGATTCATTTTACACTGGAACTAACATTTTCGAATAAAACGAACATTATTTTCTAAACGGATCTTTTAATAGAAAACGAATTATTTTACTTACAATAGAACATATTAAATAGTATTAAAATCATCAAGAATTGCTAAAAGGGGAAGGAAATAAGAGGACGTTTAAAAATAAACAAATCGTTTGGAATATTGTTAATGCTTAATTAAATGTTCAAATAAACCGCCATTTGCTGCTAAACAATATCCTAAACGATCGTAAAATTCTCTCCGAACATTAGCGAGTTGGTACTGGGTAATTCTTTCAGATTGCATTAAAATTGAATTTTTTAACTGTTCTAAATTTTCAAACCTAACACTTTGATAAAGAAAATTTTTTAAATGCCCCCAGAGGAAGAAGTCGTTTGGTGAGAGGTCAGGAGACCTAGCTGGCCAATTAATTGTTGAATTTGGACCGACAACATGCCCATTAAAGGCATTATTTAGATATTCGCGTACCATAAGCGAATTGTGGGCCGGGCAACCATCCATTTGGAACCAAATCTCCTGATTTTCATCAGCGACCAATGCGGGTCCAATTTGATTTTGAAGAAGATCTAAATATGTTTGACCCGTCAGATTTCCATCAATAAAAAATGGTCCAATGATGCGATGTCCAAAAATTCCTGCCCAAACATTAACTTTCTGAGGGTATTGGGTTCGAGTGCATGCAAGACGATGTTCATTTTGTAGGCTCCAGTACCGATAATTTTGTATATTCGGCTCATTATTTAATGTAAATGTGCATTCGTCTGAGAAGCAAATATTTTGTAAAAAATATCTGTTGTTGTTAGCTCGCTCCATCATTTCAAAACAAAAAAGTGATCTTCGCTCTTCATCCCCTTCTAGCAATTCTTGATGATTTTGATACTTATATGAATGATATTTATGCTTTGTCAAAGTTCGCAGTACTGTGGTGTGATGTTTTTCTACCACTTGCCCGAGAGTTCTAGTGCTGATATTTTTATTTTCTTCGACGTGAAGTAAAATATTAAGTTCTCTATTATCGTTTTCTTCAGCTCTTTCATGATTCTGTGCTGTGCATTTGCAGTTGTTTATTACAGTGCCTCTCGCCTCAAACTTAGTAATAACTTTTTGTATTGCCGACTTGGTAGGAATGGGCCTATCAGGGAAATAAACGGAAAACATATCAGATACAATACTTAAGCTATTCCCCGCATAGTACCATTTTATCATAGTGACTTTTTCTTCTACTGTGTAACTCATAATAATTACCTAATAAAATTATTACTAGTAAAAAATATAAACTTTCAAATTACGTTTGACAATGACAAATCACAGGTTGACAAGTCACAATGCTGGTGTCGCAGAATTACTTGTTGAATAATTTCAATGAAAACCCAGCCGCAACACTATTCAAATAAGTTAAGATCGGCTTGTCCAAAATTGTTCAAACTTCGCATGTGCACTCACCACACAGAGACCCTAAAAAATTCTCCTTACAACCCCGCTCTAAAGTCAACAGGGGAGCAAATATTTGGACAGTCTAAAACTTGCATGGGATTTCCTATGTTTCCAACCACTATGCACCACGCGGTATATTATAGGTATTAGACAGTTTTTTTGCGTTTTTTTCAAAAAGAAAAAATACCTCATCAGACTTGTATCCCTTCAATAAAGAATTCATTTATTTTTATGGTCATATAATATATGACAAGAAAGTTTTTTATAAATATTTTTATGAGAACCCCAATCATATTTTGTACAGTCCGTTTCACAGTCTTGGAAGTGGCTTAGTTATTGCGTTTCTTGGTATGAACGTCAGTAACCACTGAAAATACTCGTTCACTGTCAGCATTCGCATGCGGCAGCGTTAAGATGGTTTTTGTTAAATGACATAAATTTTCAAATACCAAAATATCCTCAAAATTTTTGAGTTTTGATAAGCTCCACCAAAACTGCTCTACGGATTCTGTTAATAATTTTTTTTTGTCGTGTTCCTCTAATATTGCCGGAAGAATTCGCCATTCCTCTGTAAGTTTATCGAGATAGTTTGAATTTAAATTTAATTTTTGACATATAATTTGGAAATCTACGGGTATTCGATCTTTGTTTAATGCATTTTCGGGTTTTATAAATTGTAAATTTTTAAAGAAAGGATCTTTAAGGGGAAGGCGATTTTGTATTCCCTCCAATGCTTCTATGTAAAAATTAAGACAATCTACTTTTACTCTGTGGACTATTTCCTTATCATTAATAGCTGATAATATTATGTTGCATCCGGTTCCTAAATACAAATCTTCAAGCTCTACAAAATTACTTGGAGAACGAACATTTATGTCAACTTCTAATTTATCGGCCTTTATACAATTTTGTGCTAACCTCAGAAATAATTTTTTTGATTCAGAGTGAATCTCATGAACCAAAGGTTTTTTTGATTGAAATAATGCATTTAACGAGTTGAAGTAATTTAAAACGTATTTCAAAAATTCCAAATATGCTTTGACGCATACATTTTCCAGTCCTTGAAGGATTAATTCAGCAGACTTTAATTTATCATCTACATAAGCTACCCGGAAGTAATTTATTAATACTTCCCAATTATCGAGCACCCGTTCTATACATTTTTGTAAAGATAGCCACCTGGTAGATGCAACCCTTAAAATTCTTTTTTTTTGTGCATTAAAAAATTGTTGCATTTCTTCTAGCTGTTGACATCTCTTAGAACTTCCAGATAAATAGGTATATATTTGCCTCAGTAGGTCTTCTGGAGCACGCGGTAAAATCAAACAAGCCTTATTGGCAATTATGGCAGAAATATGGCACACGCATTTTATTAAAATGAAATTGTCAGAATCTTGTAAAAGTCTGGAATAAAAGGAATTATTTTTTCCCACCATAACACTGGCACCATCACTTGCCATACCAATTATGTTGGTAATTGGGATTTCCAACTCCAAAAGTAAATTTGTAAACTCTGAATATAATTTTTCAGCACTGCAGTCCCTAGCATCCAGTTCCAGTAAGCGAAGCAGCCTTGTATTAATTTGACCAGACTCTGGATTAACGTATCTTACAACTACACACATTGTTTTATTCAGTCCTATGTCTGTGCTTTCATCAATTTGAACGAAAACTTATTTTTCTTTAAAATATCGACTAGATCTTCGGTAATAGTGGGCGCTAATACATTTTTAATTATGCTGGTACATTTTTGACGACCTAAAACTACATTTTGGACAATTTTTGAATCTGGCACAATTTCACGTAGTAAAGGGATCAGCTGGTCTACAATTTGAAGGGCGACATTATTTTCGGCGAAAAAGGCACTTAATCGCAATTCAAAATTTTGAACCTGTTTATCCTCATCGCGAGTCACTTTGACCTTAAAGAAATTCTTCAAATTTGTATTATGGGCAATAGATTTGACTTTTCCAGCATGTTTTTCCCTTTTGCATGTCTTTGTAGCTCTGATTTTCCACATGCCAAATTGTAATTACATGCCGCACATCGGCAGGAAAATATGTCACTTTCATTCGGTTGCAACCAGCCCTTAAATTCATCTAATACTAACCAATCATTGTTAAATTTTTGCTTCCGCCAAAGTTTTTGCTTTTTACTTGTGGACGGGGACGGGCCACTTTCTGAATCGGAATCGGAACTCATCTTATTTAATTGAAAACTGCCAAACATAAAAAAATTCTACCGTTAACTTCACAAATTAGAAATACTGAACGATTCCCGATTTCCCGCCACAGCCTCGGCCAAAGTCGCATCACCGTTCGGCAGCATTCGGCCTTAGTAGTTATAGTTAGTGCGTTCACCATCAATTTTTGCAGGTCCTACTGCGCATGTCTGTCATGTGTCATCTGTCACGTCATCTGTCATCTGTCACGTCATGTGTCATCTGTCAGTGGCACTAACTACCAGTGGCCCTAACTACCAGTGGCCCTAACTACCAGTGGCCCTAACTACCAGTGGCCCTAACTACCATGGGTACTAACTACTTGAGCCCTAACTACCATGTGTACTAACTACTTGAGCCCTAACTACCATGGGTACTAACTACTAGTGGCCGCGTATGTTCTCTGTGGCAGCTGCGTCTAACACTTCTTGGTGATCCATCCGTCACTATCTTCGAGGAGGCCCCTGCGCGTTTAAACCTGAAAAAAAGTTTTACCATCTGCAAACCTCGAACCACCGACCTCTAGATTGGTAGCCGTGAGCCGTCGCGGCAATTGATATATATTCGCAAATATACGTTCTGATAATACCGCTTAATTAAACAACTAATTTGCCAAAAAAGATATTTATTTCACAATATTACACATATGGTTTCTAGTAATGGTGACTACACAATTTGTTAATAATATCAAACAAGATATGGATATAAATACTACTAAACTATAAATATTGTTAGAATGCTCCATGGGTGGGTCTGCTTGGGTACTTTCGATCTTATATTCGCTGCCATAAGTCTTCCAAGGAGTTTCTCCAACGGTGGAATCTCTAAAGACAAACTTGATCTTATATCGAAGAAAAGCATCAGAGGATACGTTTGCAGCAAAAACAGGAATCTGTCTATTAAACAGCATCTCATAACGCATCTTCACCCATGTATTGTTCGTAGACTCGACCATTACCGATGCATCCATAACATTTGGTGGCATGTATACATAAAATACATTTTGAACGAGCGCTACCAGGATGATATAAGATGAACTTAACACGGCCATTGTTGGAGAATAACTGGTCTATTATAATTTATTTGCAGCTCTTATAGCACCATAGCTATTATAAAGAACCGATATAAATATTAGCAGAAAAACAATTATATAAAAATAACCGGAGCTATAACGATCTGGTCTTATCTCATTTGCTTTAAACTGCCGACATCTCCATAATATTTTTGCAAAATCGCAATCCCTGGAATACTTGTAATGGTCCGCAAGGGGGTCATCTCCTTTTTTCCATCCGCTAAATTCACAATGACAAAAAGCGCATCTTACTATGTCGGAATGTTGGGTGTAATAAAATCCAGCACGCGCCAAATCTTCAGGGCAGACTTTCTTACGCCACCCTGTATATGTAATTAATCTATCTTCAAAATTATACACGGTGCCAAGCCCATCATCAGCACAATCTAGACAATCCGTACTATACATGATGTAGGCAAAGCCGCTTCAACTATACTAAGTAATAAAACACAAAATTCATTATTTATACATTTATTAATCATCAGAATTCATATACATATGCATATCATAATCATATAGAACTTTCTGCGGATAATAATATACTAGCTCCAAGACATAAGAATCTTTCTCCTCCGTATAGAAACCCCAAATACGGTTTTTTAGTCTATCAATAAAACGATCATCATTCACATCCATACCACTTACATAAGATAAAATCCTTTCATAATTAGTTTGAACATCAAGCGGTTCTAGCGATCTTAACTTATAACTAATCAAATCTCGAATGTTAAAAACAGAATCGAGATCAGTACAACAAAAACATAAAGTAATATCATCACACTTGAGTTTTATAATTTTTTCACCTAAAAGAAGTACAGAAGACATAGTGAAATCCTCGTCTGTAGACACCATGTCAGCGCCGTCAGAACCAGTCGATATATTTTTAGCCATTTCCAAAAATTCTTGCCAGCTAGTAGTAGTAAATGAGACGGACACTTGATCTTCGGGTAAATTCAACAGCGTATATGTCAGCCGAACGCTTGGAACAAATCTCCGAGCAACGCTCACCCCTACAGCTACCTTGAAATTACCAGCAGGATAACATACTTCATTTAAAAACCGTCGTTCATTTCTAATATCGTTCTTTCTTCTCAGCCACATACTATTGAGATATTTCTCGAATGGTGATGACTCATCCATTTCACTAAGCTCGTCGGAGAAGGCAGGTTCAGACATGATTGGAACGAAACTGACGACAGATGGGATATATATCAACTATACCCCCACCCCTCAGTTAATTTTATTAATCTTAAGTTCCAAGAACAGGAGCTTAGATAAAGCCCACCCGCTCCCCATCTCGCTAAGTTCCGACGCTTTTTTGAGTAAAACATGCATATTTAAACATCAGAATTCATATACAATTTATCAAAATCATCTAGAACTTTCTGCGGGTAATAATATACTAGCTCCAAGACATAAGAATATTTCTCCCCCCTATAGAACCTCCAAATATGGTTTTTTAGTTTATCAATAAAATCATCATTCACATCCATATCACTTACATAAGATAAAATCCTTTCATAATTAGTTTGAATATCAAGCGGTTCCAGCAATCTTAACTTATAACTAATCAAATCTCGAATGTTAAAAACAGAATCGAGATCAGTACAACAAAAACATAAAGTAATATCATCACACTTGAGTTTTATAATTTTTTCACCTAAAAGAAGTACAGAAGACATAGTGAAGTACTCGTCTGTAGACACCATGTCAGCGCCACCAGAACCAGTCGATATATTTTCAGCCATTTCCAAAAATTCTTGCCAGCTAGTAGTAGAAAATGAGACGGACACTTGATCTTCGGGTAAATTCAACAGCGTATATGTCAGCCGAACGCTTGGAACCAGTCCCCGAGCAACGCTCACCCCTACAGCTACCTTGAAATTACCGGCAGGATAACATACTTCATTTAAAAACCGTCGTTCATTTCTAATATCGTTCTTACTTCTCAGCAACATACTATTGAGATATTTCTCGAATGGTGATGAACAGGATGACTCACTAAGCTCGTCGGAGAAGGCAGGTTCAGACATGATTGGAACGAAACTGCCGGCAGATGGGATATATATCAACTATACCCCCACCCCTCAGTTAATTTTATTAATGTTAAGTTCCAAGAACAGGAGCTTAGATAAAGCCCACCCGCTCCCCATCTCGCTAAATTCCGACGCTTTTTTGAGTAAAACATGCATATATTCAGCATAAAAATCTTGTAAATTACTATTCTGTCCAATGCAGCCATATTTGGAGTTGAACGATTTGATATCTGAATCCATAGACGTGCCCAATAAATAGAACCCATATAATTCCATATTAACACTAATATTTTTATGAATAGTTAAGGCGTTCTTCAACAAGTCAATTACTTTATCCCTCACTCCTTCTAAATATAGCTTAACATCAGACAAGTGATGACTCGATATGTGATACGTAACAATTCGGTTCTTAAAAGCCGCTTGAACAAGTTTCACGTCAGAATCAAAGTCCACACTGCAATTCTGCTTATGTTTAGTGGTACGCCTATGATGACTAAGCGATTTAACCTCACAGTCACACTCAGCACAATGTGTCATGATGACTGATTAAAATTGCTGAAATTAAATATTTATACAAATTTAAACAACGTCTTTTGATACGTCTATCCAGCTGTTATGTGACGCATCAAACCCCACCCATTTGACATACATCTTTCTACCCTTCTTACGCAAAATCTGCTCGATAAGAAATACATCTGGTTGTTTAGTTTTTTGCAGTTCTTCTTCATAAAAACCGCCACTGATTGGATGGCCATGCATATCTTCTAATAAATATGTTGTAGGAGCAGTAATTTTTACTTTTAAAATTTTAAATAATTCCGCCGTCCAATTAGGCACATATCCTTTTTCAAACACGTGTTTAGCTTTACTTATCCGAACGATATCCCCCACTTTAAATTTCTGTCTGCCAACAACCTTGAGATTGGTGTAAGCTGATTTTAATAAATTTTGTTCATTATTCTTAGAAACATTCTTTGGCTTCATTTTGGTTGTGGAATGTCTCGTATTATTATAAGTATTTACAACATGTTCCAACAAGTCTATCCATTTATGATTACCGTTCAAGGTAAACAACTTAAACAGCTTTTCCTTGACTGTTCGAATTACACGCTCGGCAATAGATGCTTTTAAAATACTAAATGTGCTGTAATGATGGATGCCATGTTTCTTCATGAGAGCTTGAAAATTAGAGTTGTAATATTCCTTCCCATTATCTGTAACTAATTTTTTCGGAATTCTCTTAGACTGCGCGAGTATCTGCGCCATAGCATTAGTCACATCTTGGGCATTTTTAGACTTTATAGGCCGAGTCCATAAATATTTCGAAAAACAATCAATAACAACCAATATATACTTAAACCCCCTATTTTCGCGAGAATACTGATCAAGCTGCGCAAGATCAGAGGCAAAAGTATCATCTAAACCATATTGAATAAATCTGCGTCGTTTAAATTTTGTTCTGGAGGGCTTATGCAGCTCATTAACAACTTGTTCTCTCGCTTTAGTAATACTCGCCACCATTTTCAAACATGTAATAAAAACTAATTACTATGCAGATGCTTTTATATCTTACTTCTATCAACCCTCTGTTTCAATTTATTAACCTTTGTATTTTTTTTTTAACATCATCAGCAATAGACTTAATAGATTGTTTAACAGTAGTAGTTATATACCCCTTTAAAATATTTTCAAGGTTATCAAATTGCTTAGATACCTGCACTATAGATGCTTGATGTGTAGTACGAATCTCTTGAAGCTGTGTTGCTAATTGCATATCTAATTTCAAAATCTCGCTCTTCAACTTATCATCAGCAAGTTTAAGCGAATTTTTATAATCCGACATTTCCTTATTTAAAATAGTCATATGATCACGCATTTGCGCAGATATTAATTCCGTATTAGCCTTACTAGAATTCGTCAATTCTTTCTTAACTCCATCAATAGAGTTGTAGGCGTCCTGCATTCTAACCGCAACCAAATGATTAAGACTAGCCGAAAGAGAACTTATTGAATCATCTATAAATTTTTTATTCGCAGCATCAGAGCCATCTGTAGGCAGCTTTACGTTTACAAGTTTATGATCGCGAATATTATAGTCACCATCTTTATTAACGGGTATTTGATTAGGAGCTTTCCTTATACCTTTTTGACGCGTCGGTAGGGCACGTCCAAACTTGTTCATGGCTAAGCTGATACTAAGGCGAGAGGTGGTATATAACTATTTATAAAACTCAATCACCCCCAACCGCTCCAGCTCATGCAAAATATTCATAATTTCATTTAGGTTATTGGTGTTGCCAGCCTGACGAGATGCATGTAGCTTTCTAAAACGATCTACCAACTCGTTAATATCATCGTAATACACAAACTCTTTCGGGGCCTCGTCGTATTGTAACAAAGCCTGCCCTGTTCTCCCAGAGTTTAATCTAGTCGTTCTGCTAGGCACTGACGACGTGGATTTAGAGGCTCTAGGAGTTGATGAAGACGGTGATGGTAATTTAGATGCGGTGCTTAGGAGTGGTTTAACAATTGTCGTATATTTATGCGATTTATCCCCCTTTATTGCCCCATTCTTCCTCCGATATAGACCTGTACGTTTCAGAATATCCCCATATTCTAAGTTATCGGCCCTAGTATGATATTGAGGCACTTTTAAAAATAACAAATCATACAAACCGCGAGTACCCTTATACGTGACATCTCCTACTTGTATATCACCACTCGGCAAAAAGTCTATTCGCTCGGATCCCAATTGCCAAGCATCATTATCTGAATTATATGATACTCCTTTAGCATCTATCGATGAAGAGTTGCCCCAATATTTTTTTAAATAACTCTGAGCAATCGGGGGATATTGTGTGATAAACTCATTTACAACCTCGGGCTTGTTAAGTAAGGCAGTGAAATCCTCTTGTACTTCGCGGAATGAAGGATACGATGACTCATCAGTAAACACATCATCCTCGGCATCGCCATAGTGCGTCTCATCTGCTAGAAAGCTAGGTTGCTTTACTTCTCGGGCTTCTATCTTTTGCGGTTCAATCTTTATGAGAGGCACATCCTCTGTTTTAATTTTGCGTTTACGAGTCTGTTTTTCAACAGAAGCTTATTTAACGGATCGGTAATAGGTGTTAGAAATTTATTTAGGGCATCGTCTTCTTCGCCACGCTCTAACTTTAATGCCAAGTATTTTTTCCGTATAACATTTGCGGTATTAATAATGCGCTGCTTAACATCCTTATCGAGTCCAGTCAAATTAGAAGCCATGATATACAACTATACCACTATAACAACCCTAATCCCCCCGAACCGCTATAACAATCCACTGATCCGTGGTTGTAATGATCCGCTGATCCACTGGTTCGTGGTTGTTCATCCACTGGTTCGTGGTTGTTCGTGGTTGTTCATCCACTGGTTCGTGGTTGTAATGATCCGCTGATCCACTGGTTCGTGGTTGTAATGATCCGCTGATCCACTGATCCGTGGTTACAATGATCCGTGGTTACAATGATCCGTGGTTACAATGATCCGTGGTTACAATGATCCCTGATCCACATAGAAACAGGATATGTATGATTAAATACGTCCGCCCTCTATGACGACAGGTGATAGACTGATGCAATATATTTAGGGGATTAAATATATATCAAACTTGTTCCTATATCGGCCTTTATCAATATCACTGTCTTTAACCAAAACTAAAAACCCATGTTTGTCTTTCCAGCATGTAGAACATAGCCGTTTAAAAGCTTCAAAGGACATGTCGGTATTTACATGATCGGTATATACATGCTTGAAATTCAAATCATCCTGTTTAAATAGAATTAATACGTTGGCATTGTCGCGAACCAGCTGTTTGGGAATGTTTGAATATGTCTGCGTTAAATAAAACGACTCGATATCATGGTGTCTGCCCATACAGAAATAATTGCGTATTTTATCCTGTTTCTCACAGGCAACATCGTCAAATATAATAATAGAATGAGGTTTAGCGCTAGAAGGATCTAGAACATCGTCATTATCGCTGTACCCGAAATATCCAAGACGGGCCTGTTTTAATGTTTTCTGCAGAAATACATATTTGTCTTGCTGTAGAGATTTTGAATATACGTATACATTCTCAAATTTCAAGCCATTTTCATCAGCCAATAAACTTATCATAACAGCAGTTTTACCACACGAACTAGGTCCGCAGATTATTGCCCTAATGGTTGATGGTAAAACGGTACTATGTTTATTCGGATATTGCTGGGTCCCCATATTGAAATCATGTATTTGAATTGAGCGTTTCTGCTTTTCTTGACGCATCTTTCTATAAGTACCACTCTGCATTCATTCACAACTACATTAGTAATGCAGACGTCACAGGGTGCAGGTGTGTTAAATAGTATCATCAATAAATTACCAGTCGAACTTCATCTACCCGGATATTCTTATTGTGGCCCTGGTACAAAGCTTCAAGAACGTTTAGCTCGTGGAGATAAACCCAAGAATAAATTGGATAGTTATTGTAAAGATCACGACATTGAATACGCAAAGTCCACAGACTTGAGCCATCGTCATCAAGCTGATCAGGTGTTGGAAAACAAAGCTTGGAAACGACTGAAGGCCAACGATTCGAGTTTTGGCGAGCGAACCTCTGCGTGGTTAGTAACAAACATCATGAAGGTCAAGCGTAAGTTGGGTGCAGGATGCAAGAAGCATGAATTATGTAAGCTTATTAGACCGCTAAAGAAACATGGTTCTGGTACTGATAAAAAAGCGTTGAGTGGCATGCTCAAAGCTGCACGCATCAAAGTTAAGAAGCTAGGCGGAAAAAGAAAAATCAAAATACCTAGAATCATACCTCTACCAAAACAAGGCGGCATCTTGCCTTTGATCCCGATATTCGCCGGGCTTAGCGCCTTAGGGGCATTAAGCAGCGGAGCTGCAGGAATTGCCAAGGCCGTTAATGATGTACAGAATGCTAAAGCCAAGTTGCAAGAATCACAACGTCATAATGAAACAATGGAAGCCATCGCCTTGGGCAAGAAGGGGGATGGGTTGTATTTGAAAAAACACAAGACCGGATATGGATTGTTTTTACGTAAAATGCCAAAAAACTGTCAATAAAGCTACCCAAGCGACCTTTATCCGATCAAGATATTAAATCATATGTAAAACGTCTAAAGATACCTAATTTTAGAGGTGTATTTATGCGAGATACTTTACCAAAATCACCGAAACATACAGAGAGCGGTGTTTTAAATTTAGATGGATACAAAGGAGACGGGACACACTGGGTAGCTTACAAGAAGAAAGGAGATAGAGTTGTTTATTTTGACAGTTTTGGCAACTTGAAGCCACCAAAAGAATTTGTAGAGTATATGAAAAATTATAAGATTTATTTCAACTATGATCAATATCAGGATTATGGTACGATAAATTGCGGCCATCTGGCGTTAACGTTTCTCGTTAATTCATTATAAATCGAAATGACGTCATTAACCATCATCAGTCATGTCTCAAACATTCACTTTAAAGGGTCGTTCTCACCGGCTTGAAGCATACTTTGTGCCGCCTATAGAACTAGACTCGAGATTTGATTACTCTCTGGCATTAATATCTCTAAATACGTGGAATACAATACCAAATATAGAACCTGGTCGTAATAAGGTTTATTATACAATCAACGGCAAGGAGCAAGTTTTAAAAATACCAACCGGTTCTTACGAGTTGGAGGATATCGAGTACTATTTGCAAGGTCAGCTTGCTGGTGCGGAATTATCGGATGCTGAACGTAAAGAAATCCTATCACTTCGAGCTAATAACAATACTTAAAGTGCGAGCTGCAGAGTATCTACAATATGAATTTCAAGCCAAAGGATAGCATTTCTCAGTTATTAGGGTTCTCTCCACAAGTGTTGACGGCTGGCCAATTACATGAATCTGACCTACCAGTTGAAATTATACAAGTGGTTACTATCAGGGTTGAGTGCAACATTATTTCTGGTTCTTACTATACAAATAATCCGGCGCATACTTTATACGAATTTTCTCCAACTGTTGACCCTGGATATAGTATTAATATAGAACCCCGAAATCTTATTTATCTACCTGTCAACGACAGAAATATATATAATATTACTCTAACGCTATTGGATCAAGATTCGAGACCGGTTAATTTCAGAGGCGAAGAAGTTGTAATCAGATTAGAACTTAGACGAAATGGGCTTAGTATTTAATAGTTATTTAAATACCTCTACTTCTTCTCCAGACTCATTCTGTAATCAGAAGCCAAAGAGAACACTCGCGCTTGTCAATATTATTTTTTTACAGTCCGCTAGCAGTCTATATAACTATCATGTCAGAAAAACTTCAGCTATTTAACCCCATTAAAAGCGATGAGTCAATCATGCGCGAAGAATGGCATACTTACCATCCTTTCACCAAGTCTTTTAATAACAACGACGAAATTGAGATTGTCATCTATCAACAAGATGTATTTTTAGACATGAGCGAGGCTCAGCTTTATATCGAAGGGTCGTTTAAAGCAGAGGATACAGCTGGCAAGACTGGTGACTGTACATTAACCAATAATGCTGCAGCCTTTATTTTTGACAGCATGTCGTATGAAGTGAATGGTAAAGAGATTGAAAAAGTTCGCGATCCTGGCATAGTTAGTGCCGTTAAAAACCTACTATGCTTAAGCGATGCAGAAAGCCGCGCTTTAGATATTGCCGGTTGGAATTGGCCTAGCGGTACTATAAAAACATTGGATGAAACTAGTAAAGAATTCAACTTTCGCATTCCGCTACACATGCTGTTTGGGGTGTTTGCCGATTACAAGAATGTCCTAATGGGTAAACAGAAGCTTAAACTGGTTCGAGCTCGCCACGATGAGAATTGCTACAAGTCAACTGGTGACAAAAAGGCGGAGATTACGCTAAAGACTGTTGAATTGAAGGTTAAGCACATTTATCCTAGTGACGCAGTTAAACTTAGACTTTTGGATGACATTGCAAAAAATAAGCCTATATTTATCCCGTTTAGAACTTGGGAGATTCACGAGCTTCCTGCTTTGAGAACGACAAAGAGAGATATTTGGACTGTAAAGACGATGACAGAGAGGGCAAGATATGTTATTGTATTTTTTATGAAAAATCGCAAAGATAACTACAAGTCAGATTGCTGTTATTTTGATAACTTAAATATTACCGATGTCAAGTTGCATCTAAACTCTGAGATATACCCCTATGAGGCTCTAAATTTAGATTTTGCCAATCGCCAATATTCAGAAGTCTATAAGATGTATACAGACTTTCAAAAATCTTATTTAGGCAAGCCGCTAAGCGAGCCTATTTTAGACTTTACGACTTTTGCTAGTAGGGCCCTATTTGTTATTGATTGTACCAAGCCAAATGAATCCCTAAAGAGTACCGCTATTGATGTCAAGTTGGAGTTTCAGAGTTCTTCTAATTTTTCCAACGATTCACGAGCATTTTGTATTATTATTCACGATCGTGTCCTTGAGTACCAGGCTTTAACCGGCCAGGTGAGAGAACTATTGTAGTTCCAACCCTTGCAAGATGAAGTTTGCTGTAGTCGACGTCCAGGGATTCCAGGTACCAGAATTTCAAGCTAAAGAACTGGCCATTTATGATGGAAAACACATGAAGAGTTACCTGTTTAAACCTACTACCCCATTTCATACCTTGAGTGATGATTGCAAGAAGCAGGTATTATTCCTACATAGAAACCATCATGGACTCTTTTATAATTATGGCGTGACCGATTACAGCGACCTCTACACAATCATCAGCAACGATTTGCGAGACGTTGACCAGATATATGTCAAGGGTCAAATAAAGAAGAGCTTTTTAGACGAAATTTATTCTCAATGTAGTAATAAGCCACATGTTGTTAATTTAGAATCAAGTATCAATGCGCCAAAACTCTCTAAAGACGTAACCACATGTTCTAACCATGATCTAGAAGTTTGTAATTGTAGTATTAGGAATGCTTATATACTGTATGATTATATTTATGATTTTTTACCAAAATAAATAATTGAAAATGTCACGTGTGTTTTAATATAGCGTTCTAATAATATTTAATCATTTGCCCTCGAGCTTGTGATGGCATCGGTCAAGTTGCAAGAACACCTACGTAATATACATAACCTCAAAAAAGATATAAAGTGCTACGAAGATTATCGGTTTATATCACGTGGTTTTTTAAACCTCTCCATGGATACTTCTGACTGTGACAAGGTGTGTCCTAGGACTGTGGAAGCCCCGCCCCTTTGTAGGATTAGGCCAAACAGAGTATATGAAATTGATGGCTATATAACCGTCATATTTAAAAACACAGGACAAGTAGTAGTGGATACTATTGGATATGGAACGATTTATTTCACTAGTGTGGAATTTGAAGAATTTTTAAGCAATTTTGATTGTTTCAACACTCACTGGGTTGACATATTTTTGATTATTGGAAAGTATACTTTGGTGTTTCATCGTAATGCAGAAAAGCGAAGCCTAAAATTCGAAGAGGCGGATACAGACAAGTACCTGTTTCGATGGACCGATAAATTAATTAGATTATTTGCGCAACATATGTATCAATTGTATAAACTAAATATTGAATATTATTCCATAAAATATTGAACTAACATGTTGTTTTATTTATAGGGTATAGGTGGGTAAATAAAACAATTTGGGAATGTGGAGTAAAACATTTATTTAACACACATTTATATAAAAATAATCAGTCTTATAGAGGGTGATATACAATATTAATACAATACTTGAAATATAATAAATATATAACTATAACTATACGTGTAAAGGGCGCTATACGATACTTTATAATAAATACTTAAACTATAATAAATAACCTAATATCACAGCCTCTAACACCACCTAAAGAAATTGAAGCAAATCAGTCTTGACTTGGAATTTCCAAGGTCTCCTTATATAATACTATATCCTGGTGACCCCAAGCAAGCGTGTTCTCGAGGTCTCCGGGTATAAGGTAACGCTTATCGTCCGCGTATGATAGCGCTACCTTATTTTTAAGTTCCACATACATATCATGTGAATGTGAGCGGAAAGTATTCATCTCGCGATGTATTTCGGTCCCTTCTACGTTAACCGCTTCTTTATAGTCTTCAACTGTCAGCTGCGATTTTGTAACGTAGTCGGGAACCCCCTTTGCTTTTTTTGTACATTTCCCCTCTACATTCACACAATATGCCTTGGCCCCGGTCCCGTAGAATTCCCATATAATTTTCCCTGCATACTCATCTTTAATTTTTCCCAATATAGATTGGTTTACAGGAACATTACGTGGGTTATCTGGAGAATAGTTTGAGGTATCGAACATATCTAAATTTTCTGTCATATCATCATAAAAATTTTGTGTTTCTATATTTAATATTAAGGAGTCAGTGTCCGTATAGAGTAAGGTCGCGTTGTTGCCATATTTAGGCTTAATGTACCCGTACAAAAAGTCATACATAATAATCTTGGATAACTCCAAGATTCCAAACCCTGCGTATATGGGTTTATTATATACCACTTTTTGTTTATTCATCTGAATAGATATCAGGTTCTCGCTGTAAATAGTACGATATTTAAAGTGTGGTTTCGCGATCAACGCCCCAGCACCAAGCCTCCTACCAATATTTTCCCAATGGGACACTAATTTTACGTCTACCCTCTTCTCCACGTTCTCCATTGTCTTTCCAAACACAGAATTGTTCATCAGTTTAAAAAAGTCCTTTTCAAACTTATTTTTTGCTTGATTGCGCAACCCTGTGTTTAGGTCGATGTACGGTTTAAGCCACGGTGATTGGTCGAAAGATATAACGCGGTGAATTTTGGTCAGCTTAAGGCCATACTTTAAAGCCTGCTGTAAATTTTGATAGTGAATAATATATTTAGTTTTCTTTAAAAAGTTTGGGATTAGTTTTGTTATTTTCGGAAATTTGGACTCTGGTGGCGCAATGGATTCTGGACAAAAGGGTAGTTCATTATGCGAATAATGCAAATCTTCCGGGTATGTTAAATCAACTTCTAAGACGTATCCTGTTTGTGAATCAGGTGCGATGTTTATATAATCTAAATTTTGAATTTCGATTTCGTCTAACCATTTAAAGTTCCTTGTGGGTAAATATTGAGACATGGCTGCACCGTATAAATTTGTTGCATCCAAATATAAAATGTAGGAGGTAGGTTTTGAAGCGTCGTATGTGGGTATAAATTTATTATTCGCAATAGCTTTTCTTACACTACACTGACTGACTCCGCCACGAATCCCGTGTTTAAAAAAGTGTACCATATCTAGATCGGTCAATAGCTCAAGATTTATGGATAATGCCTTAAGTGCGGCTGACATCGACAATCCTGGAGCTGTGAAAAATTGGCTCGGATCAAGGCCGTATGTAGATATGCACACATTTCTAAAGCTTTCAAACACATCTGTCAAAATTAATACGTCGGATTTTAAATAAATGTCTGAATATTCGCCTAAAGTTTTGCATTTAAATAGATCCCATACCTTCAACGCACGCTTGTAATCATATTCAGTAATATGCTCGTTTTTTAGTTTATTAAAAAAGCCTCCATGTGATGGCAGCACGGTATCGTCTAATTTTGAAATATGATTCACGTAGTTATACGGGAAGACACCCTTCTGTCGAATAAGTTTAAATTTTTCCTCGTCAGGGAAATATTTACGTACGGCCCTGCATTGTTCGGGCTTTAAATTTTGACTTAATTTATCCAAGCCTGTGGCCATAAATCGAAAACTATCTAAAAACCGTAATTTTAAAAATACCTGTCGCTGTTTCCCATCCTCTTCGTTTTCAATGCTATCCACCAATATATGTTTACTAACGGAAATATATTTTTCCTTATTTTGGGGGATAACATCGATCCTTTCTTCGTCTGACGCCAATTCCTTAACAAAGAGGTGGGAATCGAACCCGGACATGTTATGAAAAAATATCGGTATGAATGACGGAATTTTGAAATTTAAATTACATACAGGGTGAGAGGGGCCTCGATACAGCCCTGTAAGATGATCATGGTCATGAACACGCATGTCTTCTATATTAAATGGCTTTTCACAAATATGGCAATGCGTTGCGGCCTGATGCGCATGCTCTTGATCAGCAGTTATAGGGATCATGGGCACTATTTTCTTCAAAAAGCGATTATATATTGATTTACAATCAGCATCTAATCGTTTTACAAATTCTTTATGTGCGTCAGGACCTCTATAATATTGATAAATTGAATGCGCGTCATCAAAGTCACATTTAATATAGTAGGCAAACGAGTATGGAACGTGTTTATGCGTGCGTACTGTATATGACGTATCAGGGTCTCTCTCACTTTGTTCTGTTGGCAATGGTTCTAAAACTGTTTCGAAATCCGCGTAAACAACAAAAGGTACTTTTAATTTCTTTTCAAAGTTTGTAAATTTAAAAATATTCTCAGGTATTTCTTCCCCGTATTTATTCTTTTTCAAATCAGTAGTCGGTACTTTAGCCAAAACGTGCCCGCAATCGTGTTCTTGATGAGCTTTTAACTTCAGCTCGGAATAGAAATACGTTAAACAGCCATCACATAAATACTTTGCAGCATTATGTTTAGATAATTGCCTTGAGATCAGACGAGATAAACTTCTTATTAAACAGTAATGAGTATTTTCATTATCATCACTGATTACTAACAAATTTACATGTCTTTCATTGCGAGATTTAGTAAAATATAAGGGACCCACGACATCAAAACTATTTTTACCATTGTCGTAGTTTCGCTCTAAACCATAGACATTGATAGAAATATTATTTTGTCGTTCAAACTTTGAAATATCTTTCAGTTGAATTGGAAATTCCATACCTGTAAGGTCCAGCTCGTTCTCAAAAGGTAGATAGTTTGCGACTCTATTTGCATTTTGAGTCCAATGTACTGGATGTAAGGCAGCCAAGACTGACCACATGAAACATTTTTTGTCCGTATTTTGAATGTTCAAAACAGCTTTCTTTGCTTCAATTTCTTTTGGTAGCGGAAGGTAAGATGATGGCGTTAGAGGCTTGATCTTGCTAATTCCTATTTCTAAGTGGAGAAGTTGTTGAAGAGCCCACCCTGTAACAATTGAAATATTGTTTTATAAACATTACCAGACACACAATTATTTAACTAAAAAGCACACAATTATTTAACTAAAGAGTCACTCACCACTACCCTTTTCCGAGAACTCTGAATATTTGCGGTCTAGGATAGCGCTGAACTGTCCAAACAACTCCTCCAGGTCCGTTGTCCCATTCACCATAACATGCCGGGTGTTGAAGGATTTAATTTCCACCAACTCGCTCGTCTGCAGGAGGAAGCGGCCGAAGAGCTCCACACCGACCTTGAGTTGCTCGTATTTTGTAACTATATTCCCCACCAACCTAAGGAATTTTTCCCGCAGGTGTCCCAGGAACTGTGGCACATTGGTGGGGTCTTGTCTTGTCTTCAGTCGGTAGGTAGCAATCCGGCTTCTGAACGATGTTTTTATAAGTTCTACATCCTCCTCCTGCACCATGCAGCACTTCTCCCGATGACGTAAGGTCCTTAGATGAGCGACCCATCGGGAGCTTGGAACGTCCATATTACATTCAGTACAATGCTGCATAGATTCATCTGAAATTTTAAACACTTTTAGAAAATTCTATCACCAGTTTTATAGTTTTTTAAAAATACTCACCATCTGACGGAGCGAGTCTTGCCCGTTTGGCAATGGCTACTTGCGAGGGGGTGGCTTGTCGTTTAGGGGCTCTGTGCTTCTCTTCCTTCTGGTGTTTCCCAAGAGCCCACATCGATGCAAAACTACCCCCGCAAGTTGGGCATGTTTTTACAGCCTCTCTACAATCCCCATGTCGCTTGAGGACGCCTTTCTGGGTGAAGGATTTCCCGCAATGTTCACAGTTATACATTTTTTCCTAAAATCAAGCACTTTACTGTATAAGTCTATAAGTTCTAATTATTAACACCATTTTTTAATCAATATTTATAATTTCTAACATGTATGAACACGTTTCCTATAATAATGTTACATGCATCCCCATATGGCTACATAACCGCTCGTTATTTGTATTCTCGCTCTGGTTAACGCTACATCAGAACGTATAACCTATAAATTGGCCCTGCATACCTAGCTATCATATAATATGTATTTTTATTCGAATTATAACCTATAAATCTACATACCTGATAATTATTTTATTCACTGTCACTTTCAACTTTCTATAGATGCACTACTAGCTTCTGTCTGCTGGATTCAACTGTACCTCAAGTCCGACACATCCGGTATTTATAGGCGGTACCGTAACGCGTCGTTATAGTTCTAGAATTGTCTATGTATTGCAATTCTCGGAACATATTGCATCATCTTTTGCTATCGACTAGGCTTGGCATTGAATATTAATGAGTGCCTATCCCGTGGCGCCGCGTAGACTATGCAGTGGTTTAAAATGATTCTTTTTATAATGTCCACCATTTGGGGGTTTTTGTCGGTTTTGTATAGGACCATTCTATTCTATATCACATAAGTTGCCAAAAAGGCCTTTTTCATGCAAGTCCCGTTTTTGAAAGACCCGGGGTGAGCGGACTGCCGAAGGCACTTTTTCCGGTAATTGCGCAGATTTTTGGCTTATAGTTTCCGAGAAACCTCAATTTTAGGCTATTGCGCATGATGTCAAATGGGCCATATTTTTTTTACGGATTTAGGGTTTGTGAGGGGTGCTTACATTGCCTCTAATGTTAGTTTTGACAAAAATCAGCTCAGACCCGAGATATAGGACCTATCTTTTTAATGGTTGTATTCCGACATCAAATTTTAATGTTTTTGATCGTTTTATACTTAGGGCTATGCAGCGGTATCGTTAGGTACTAGTGCTTAGCGGTATTTTCGATATTGAATAAACCAATTATTGGCACTACCTTTATTTTCTACACTTATTTTCTTGTCGGTCATCAGCTATATTTGAATATATATTTGCAGTATGAAATAACTATCAAATTGGTTAATTAAGCGGTATTATCAGTACGTATATTTGCGAATATATATCAATTGCCTCGGCGGCTCAGTGGTATGACTCCCGGCTACCAATCTAGAGGTCGGCGGTTCGAGACTTGCAGATGGTAAAACTTTTTTTCAGGTTTAAACGCGCAGGGACCTCCTCGAAGATAGTGACGGATGGATCACCAAGTAGTGTTAGACGCAGCTGCCACAGAGAACATACGCGGCCACTAGTAGTTAGTACCCATGGTAGTTAGGGCTCAAGTAGTTAGTACCCATGGTAGTTAGGGCTCAAGTAGTTAGTACCCATGGTAGTTAGGGCCACTGGTAGTTATGGCCACTGGTAGTTAGGGCCACTGGTAGTTAGTGCCACTGACAGATGACACATGACGTGACAGATGACGTGACAGATGACACATGACAGGCATGCGCAGTAGGACCTGCAAAAATTGATGGTGAACGCACTAACTATAACTACTGGCCTTAAAATTTTTAAATCATTCGACAGTCGACAGACACAGACATGACATGCGCCCCGACCCGACCTACAACATTGCCAGAATGTGCAGTGCAGATTGGCATCATATCAGTAAGTTTTTGAAACAACAAAAATGTTTTGTTTCTGAAAATTAACCTGTTCTGTAAAAATTGAAATCTCCCTACAAAGCGGGATTTTTTGAGTCAAAACTGAAATTTTCCCTACAAAACACGATTTATTAAATTTCTGTCCCTTTTTCCCTACAAGTCGATTTTTTGGCAAAATTTCCCTACGTGTAGGGAAATTCCCTACGAGTTAACATCACTGCGCTGGACGTTGGTTACGCGTTCAGTTTTAAACTAAGCGCAATGTCGCCGCGCCGTGCGTATTTATCCCGTTTAAAGCAATCCAGATGGTTCTCGAACACTAACGCGCTGGTCCGGCTGGTCGGTTCTAGCCGATTCTAGCTTGATGGCGTCAGCGGCAGATCGCTCACCGCAACGTTGCCGCTGTTTATGTTTAATATTATGACAATTTGGATTTTTTTGTGGAATTTTCGGAAGCTTCTCTGATTTTTGCAGTTTGTATTTTTTAAATTAAAATCGTGGTGAGAGCTACCAGAATTGCCTCCGCGAGCTACCGGTAGCTCGCGATCGACAGGTTGGCGACCACTGTGCTAAAGAGTCCCCTAAATGCTTCCAGTCTTTAAATCCCCGATTGCCAAGACCGCTCAAGCTAGATGGTGCAGCAAAAAGTCGACATGGAAAACAGTACAAAGCGTTTTGAAATACGGAATATACCATCCATTCTCTTAAAACCTCTTCTCCATTTCTAAGCCTTTTCTTGTAATGTTTTGGTGAGAATCTTCTATGCTGATCATCAAAAGGAAAATCAAAATTATACGAAGGTGCAGCTGGACCACGTTTAACCAAAAAACTCTATCTGCTGCACGCATGATTTCGGGCCATAATCCTGGGTCAGAAGAGATACTTTGGACGGTAGCCTTTTCTAAATGTTTCTCTGAGGTCTGCACAACTTGCGAATTTTGATTTTTGGAACTGCACGGAACTGCATCACTACTCGCCAAACTCGTTTGAGATGACGTCCCAGCTCACTAATGCTAACGCCGGTTGCGTCCAAAGGGGGATCCATATCCGGAAAGTCAGTATCTAGGTGCTGGGCGTTGTTCAAATGTTGGTCGGTTGTGGGAGCGTTGAACCTTGAACCTACCTTCTTTCAAGAAGTTCTGCAGCGCATCTGACTGTTTTTGAAGCTGTGTTTGCTTGTTCAATCTCCGCTTTTTAAATTCGCTCCCAGAGGGTTTTCTCTTGGCATCGGACATTTTGATTTCTGGAATAAATTAATTAAAACAAAAGATAATACTGATATAAAAAAAGCCATGATTTGATTTAAATTATAATTTCTGAAATCCCCCCCTTGTGCGGCACTGGCTTTGGCTTAAAAAAATTAAACGCATTTTATTCAACTTCAGACTCAATTACCTTTCACTTTCATTCGATACCACACAAGTCATGATTTGATTTAAACTCTAATTTTTGAAAACCCCCCTTGTGCGCCTCTGGTTTTGGCTTAAAAAAATTAAATGCATTTTATTCAACTTCAGACTCGATTACCTTTCACTTTCATTCGATACGATTTGATTTAAACTCTAATTTTTGAAAACCCCCCTTGTGCGCCTCTGGTTTTGGCTTAAAAAAATTAAATGCATTTTATTCAACTCCAGACTCAATAACCTTTCATTTGATACCAGTACCACACAAGCCATGTTTTGATCTAAACTCTAATTTTTGAAATCTACCCCCCACCCTTTTTTTGTTTGGCTTATTCTTATGTCTGATGGATTTTATTAGTTTTTAAAAATGAAAACAAAAATTAAAACACTTACCTTCACAGAAGCCAAACGCACTGGACAATTTACACAAGCACTTTTTTAAACTAACAATTTAAACAAACTATTTTATTTCGCACCAGCCGAAGTCTAGTGACAAATAATGCATTGTTTTAGGTCTACTTCCTTTTTATATGCAGTTAAAAGGGCTGTTAGATCTTGTTTCGCTTGGTTTCAAAATTGTTGTTTCCTGTCCAGTCGTGTTGCCACGGGCCGAAAAACTTGTCAATGCGGTGGGTGGTTGAGTGGTTTTGTCATGTTGGTTGAATTGAACTCAACTAGATTTTGCCTTAATGTTTAAATATATTATATTATTTGAATTATGTGCTTAGAAATAAAAATGATAAATTCCGCCTGCCGCCTCTTAAACTTGTCAACTATCAGTCAAATCTTGCAACGCGTTTTTGAGAAAATTCCCGTGAACCGATTTCAATGAAATTTGGTATACTTACAAGGGTCCGATGACAATGCAATATTATGAAAAATAATTTATTGATATGATATCGGAATGATAAAAAATATTCTTTAATTTTCATTTTCCATGATTTTGCGCTCCTAGATCATTGAGCTCCGGGCGGCCGCCCGGATCGCCCTACCCTGGGGCCGGCCCTGCAATAAGGTTCCACAATTCCAAATCTGAAACATTATGGAGTTATTCATTGTAATTTGTGGTTCCCAATACTTTACTTTGTTTATTTTTTTTAACACATATTATGTATGTAAGGTAGAAAGATTTTTACTTACCTAACCTGATCAACTTTTACTTTCTTCAGAAATATTTCTATTAACAATAATTGTAAATGTTGTTTTAAGGTTTTTAATAGAAATAACTTCCCAGTTGTAATTGAAACGTTATTGTGAATAACGTCCCAACCTTGAGGGTTAAAAATTGGATTGGCATTTAAAAATTCCCTTAATAACACCAGGTCATCTTCATAGGTAAATCTCAATCTTGTTAGTTTTGGATTTGCCATTGTAGAGAATAGGGTTTCCATATCAGTTTTTTGTAACCCAGGACATGTAATACCCAAAACCCGGACGAAATCCGGACTCTTAGAAAACTATTAAAGTAGTTATAAATTTCTAAGGGAAATAATAAAACAATAAATTTACAAGTAAAACACAGTAGTACTTATTTATTTTCAATAAAAATAAAACATTTTAGAAACTAAAACATACAAAATAGGAACATAAGTGAAAACAGGAACAAAATAAATTTTCAACGAAAAAAATTAAATAAAAATAGGTGCAAATACCTATTTTAATGAAAATCATTACTTTACTTGATATTTTTCAGATTTCTGAATTTCATTTAGAATAGATATATTTTCCGGTGATAAAATAAAATCGTTAAATTCATTGCAGGTCATATCATAATTAAAAATTGTCATTATAATTCCTTTTATTGAGTCAAGCGTTAGCCTATTGCGTTCTTTTGTCCACTGAGCAGCAATTAATGAAAATATACGCTCAACATTTGCGTTGTGTGCCGTAATGGAGAAAAAAAATTCGCATAGATTCAAAAGTTCTGAAAATACTTCAATTGATACACAATTTTGAAAGTAAATAACCTACTTTTTATGAGCTGGCACATCATGCTGTTACCTTGTTAGTTATAAATTGTTTTAAGGAAAAGTATTGGTCAAAAAACTTTGGCTCGTCAATATTGACACCCTTTTCTAAAAGGTAGTAAATGGATGGCAGAATGTCCATCTCCCAGTTTTTTGACTCCAAATTTTTTAAGTTCATCCACTTAAAACATCTAAACTGTTCAAGAGGTTTTATCCAATTTTTTATATAACTATAGCTTTTTCATACATACAAAATATATTTTTTCTAAATACATCGGATTCTGTTTCAAAACCTTGTTCGGAAGCTCTTTTTTAGAATGTCACGAACTTTTAGCGGGATAAACCTACTATTTAGTCTGTTAGTTAGGTGTTCTATCACATTTTCAAGAATTACCAGTACCTCTATTACGGAATTATCAGCGCGTTCAATACGCTCAATATTTTGGTGAAACACTGACATCAAAGAATGAACAAAAAATAAATAAGCTTCAGACAAAACGTTTTCGAAAAATGATTTGATAATAAAGGGTGGTGTATTCTCAGACAAGAAATAGGACTTCAATGGATCAAACATCTTGAGGACTCTTTCAATGGCCGGAAATAATGAAAGCCACCTGGTTTTTGAATGATATAACAATTGCATATAGTTTGTGTCAACAAATTCGCAAAATTCTTTTAAAGAGGCAACTCTAACCGTATAAATATTAAAATAATTAAAAAGCTTTAAAACTATACTCTCTATGTCAATTGGCAAGATGTCACAACTGGCCTGAACCGCATTATTTATGATGTGAGCCGGACATCCGATGCCGATTAAATTATTATTTATTTTAGATTTTAATCTGATAAAAATGTTATTTTGACCAGCTCTCTTAATCCCACCAAAGTTAGTGTTACAGTTATCACCAGAAAATGAAATGCACTTTTTAGTGAGCTCAAGCTTTTCCAGTACAGTACATAAAAGGTCAGTAACAGTTTCTGATGTTTCGTTGTCTGAGCTACATATATCAACTAGTTTAATTTGAATGCCCCCCTTTTTAAAATCAAAATACTGTATTAATATAGGAAACATCTTAATTGCATTATGGTTACTGGCATCTGTAGAAATTCCAATAAACGAAATACCACTTATTTGATTTTTGATAGCTTTTACGGTTGAAGGTCCGAGTATTCCATTTACTATAGCTTCAACTTTCGTATGGCCGCAAGTCACTGATTTTGAAATTGAGGAATCATGATACATTTTCTTGTGGATCTTAGTTGTACAATCCATTGATTTATATGACTGGTGATGTTTGACTGTATGATATGCAAGTGTTGCCTCGGCCGCCTTAACAAGTTTTTCACTATCTTTACTTGTTACTCTAACAAAGACGTCTAGTTTTGATGTGCCTAAAATTAAAATAAATATATAATTTAAATTTACTATTACTTTAACTAGTTTTCTTTTACTTACCTGCCTGACTTTTCAAGTTTTTCTTATGTTTTTCAGTAGCTGTATGGTCCTCTATGTCTTTTTTGCCTTTATGTGCAATGCTTAGATTTACATTGCATATCTTGCAAATTACATCGGAATCCGGACTTTCCTTTTTTAAAGGAAGGGAATGCTTTAAGCATCTCATCCGAAACTGTGCACTTTCGTTTTGGCATAATTATCTAAACAAAATGCAATAGCACTACCAAAGCTCTGCACGCGTAATGTTAAACTGAACGAAATTAGAGCGTTCCGCTATAAAGGGGAATCCCCGAGTAAATAAAATGTAAACATAAAAACACTCCATAGAGATGGGCGAGCGGAGCGAGCCAAACCGAAACGAAATCGAGCGGGAGCGCCACGTTTGACCTAATGTACATCATATAATCGATTCGGGTGTTTCCGGTTTGAATATTTATCGTTGCGCGATGGTTTTGGTTTAATCGGCATAAACACGGACATTTTTTACAAATCCGCCCGGACGTCCCCGGCGCGCTTATAAACCAAACATGTCCGGGCAAATCCGGGGAGATGGAAACCCTATATGTAGGTAATATAGATATAAATTTAAACACAAAGCAAAAAAGAGGGTTAAATTCTCTTGTTTTTTTTTGTTTTTAATGAAATAAATATATCTACAAAACAATACACATTTTTAAAGGGACCTAATACCTACTATAGAAACAAAATAATAATTATTAACTATTCATATTGAAGCGATTCATAGAACGACCAGCATTCTTTTGGTATAACCTTCTTCTAACCACTTCTGTTCCTTGATTTTCAGATAAAATCGGATGACGCAAGCTTCTTTTTAAAGCTACCACTTTTCACAAGTACAACAAAGTACGCCTGGGAATATTGTACACTTTTGAAGCCCTCGATGTAGGCATACCATCCCTTATTGCATTCATGGCAGCTACTAGGTTTTGTTCTGACCACATGGCTCGTTTTTTGGGAGGCATAACGCTGAAAAGAAAGTATTTTATCAGCAAGTACATATTTTGTAGTCGAGTCCCTAATAAGGCCACTTCGGTGGCCTTATTAAGAAGCTGTCTATAGTCTAAGAGTCTAAAGTTTGAGTTCCTAAAAAATATATTTGAAACTCAACATCAAAATACTTTTAATTATTAATAATCAAATGCCTATTGATAACAAAAAAAATACAACCGATATTTCCAGCAATAATTTGAGACTCTGAGGAATTAAACAAAACTTACCTGATATTATAATATGAAATACACACGTTCGAACACGACAAATAAATTAAAATATGCGACTAACTCCATGCTCATCAAGATGGCTACTGACACATACTCACAGTGTTGTTGGGCTGTCCGATTCTAAATATGCGCCTGTGTTCTGAAAAAAGTGCGATGTTACCCAATAATATGCGCGAGCACTCTCTTTCTTTGTCTAAGCTCCAGCATCATCATTTTTTTCAATGTGTATAGATTAGTGTATACTCAAAAATTTAATTGGATAGAAAGAGATAAGTAGTGAAACTGAACTACTACTTATAGTCAATACGGAAGTGCTCCGCTACGCATACTATGAAAACTTTTGACTTTGACATTTATGTTTTACCAACTTAACTCGGGCGGTAAATTTAAATGCTAATATCGTACATCCAGTTCAATACCGCCACAAGTGTAAATTATATAATTTTGAAGTAGAAGGAAATGAAACAATGGTGATGTTTAATTAGTCGCGTAATTAATTAATTCTTAGAGGTATTTTGTTTAAAATTTTGATACAATAGACTTACACGGTGCTGATACATAACCGTATATCAAAAATTATAGACATTGAGATAATATTAGAGGTTTGTTAGATATGGCGTTATTGCGCTGAAATTTTAATATTTTAAGGCGTCATAACTGCACCTTCTAAAAAAATTTTAACAAACAAATAATTATAACCCATTAATCTATAAGACTATTTTATTAGTATTTACCTGAATAGTAAAACAAAGATATAATGAGTGAATAGTACTTATAACTAGGAACAAATGTTGAAATAAAAAGGTTGATGAACTTTTTCAATTAAGTTTTTCTTGCACAAATCTAGAAGGTGTTCTTTATTTTTTTCTTTTAAACGAGGTGGCGTGTCATAAGCCTTGGTTAGGGTAGTTTCTTTTAAACTTGCAGTGCGTCGTGAAGATAAATCAATTTCCTTGTATTCGTCATCAAAATTTACTTTGTAAAATATTGTGTTAGGACTTTCCTTCTCAACTTTGAGTACTTAGATTTCGTTCCATATCACCTTTTCGTTTTTAGAATTTTTGGTAAATTTTTTGCCCAAATTGATTAGCAATTTCTTTGAAGTTAAAAAATTCTTCGGTAGCCAGCTCTTTAACTTCGTAAGGTTTTCCTTCTTTAATGGCGGTTCTTATTAGTGGTGGCCACTGAGAGGGAACAAAAATTGGTCCACTTTTTAGTGCTCTCTTTTTTTGCCTTTCTATGACCGAATGCATTGAGTCCCCCTCGTTTTGGGTATGACCTACAGTCAGGAATTTATGTACAATGCTGTTTACTTCAGTATTACACACTGTATATAGGTACATCGAAACGACCATTTTATTTTTGTTCTGTCCGACACAATTATCGGAGTAAAAAATTATATCCGTATTAGGGGGTAAACTGGAAATATAACTGAAGAGGCACGTCGCTATCTCATTAGCTCCTCGAGAGGCAATAGCTTCGTGCCAAAAATAACACAGACCACGTTTAGTTTCAATTTCAAAGATTGTAAAGTTAAAACAGTTTAAACGGCACTTGTAATAAAAAGCTGAAACGTCGCCACACGGTGTTGGTAGTACCGCTTGCAGGTCAAAACATGCCACAATATTATTTGGTTTATCCTTCGAAGCGGCTGTATCTTTAGCTTTTTCTTCACGACTTCTTATTTTATTTGCAATATGACGATCATAGTTCTCTTGGCTTTTTGCTTTTTCCTCCGGGTCCGAGTTTTTATATGTTTCGCAAATGGAACATTGGTCTTTTTTAGGTTGATAAAAAGAGATGTTAAACTCTCTGTTAAATATGGTTTCGTAAGTGCATCTCTTAGCAAATGGCAATTTTTTTTCCTGCTGTTCTTGTTTGTAATATCTGTACATTTGAGCCAGAGTTAGGGAACCATCTATAAATTTCCTTGTTGTGTTTGCTCTAAGATAATGTGACTCGATAGCCTGAAAACTATTAATGTGGTCTCTTACTGAATTTTTTATGCTATCTTCTAGTGTCTTGTGTCCTTTGTGGTTGCCCCTTTCATCCTTTCTTACTATGTTACAATCTTTAGCTTTAGTCCAAGTTGTTCTAACAAACCTATCTCCTACATTTAACGTGTTCATAAAAAATAATTTACAAACTCTCCTTCTCTCTCCATTTACAGTAAAAAAATAGCCAATATTTTCCCCCCTGGTAGATCCTTCAGCTACGCGTCTGTATTTAGGCTTTACTAATTCCATGTGAGAAGCAGCAAACTGCCTCTGAAGACTGTTGTCACCTAATCCCCAAAAGTTACTAAATATAGCTTCACGCATTGCTTCCTCAATTATAAAACATTTAAATTTGCAGTTGTCTTTGCATGAAGCTTTCATTTTTTTTCTTGAACTTGCCTCTTGCCTTCGGATATGTAGCTTTTGCCACTATTAACTTTTTTTTTCTTTAAATTTCTCTTCCATGTTTCAGGTCTTCGTAATCGTTTGCGGCTGTTGGTTTTAAGCTCCGGCGTTACGTTACCTTCTTGTCTTCGTGTTTCTGCTTCTTCTTGTTCCTGTACCCCGTTTGTCTCCTCTTGCTCTTTTCGTTTATCTTGCTCGTCAGCTTCATTTTCTTTGGGATTGCCTTGTTTTTCATTTCTTTGAATATATGTTTTATTAACTTTTTTGTCAATATAATCTCCTTTCTCATTTTTGTTGTAAGAGCTATAGCATTCTTCATCGGAACTGCTGTATGTGGGGCTAAAGTCCTTGTCTCTTACTGAATCGTCATCATCAATCGAAATATTTAAAACAGAGGTGTCCTTTATAATTTCAAAATTGTCGGTATAGTGAGGACCCTCCCTGGGTATCGGTAAAATTTGATTCTCAGAACCATTGTAAGCATATTTGCCAACTTCTAGTGTATGCAGAACCTTTGCCTGTAACAAATAAAACGTTATTTTTAGCCTAACTTGTCAATATCAAAAATAATGATTATGCCCCAATGAAGCTTCCTTAGAAAACAGACTATATTTACCTTATTGTAAGTATGTCGTCTCCACGATTGCACCTTATCATTCTCCGACTCCGCTGTAATATGAAAGGTTGGTGATTCTGCTTGCACCGGTACGCTTGCTACGTCTGACGAATGCTAAAAAATAATGAATGCCAATAATACTAGGCAACTATACTATTGATTGTAATTTTTATCCTTTATTAATAAACGTAAATTTGTGGGATTTAAAATTAACCAATAGTCAATTTTAGTCTATTAGTTTAAATAATGACGAAGGATATCACTGAGCCAGCTAAGAGTACTTAAAAATAAATTATTAAAATAAACTTACCCAACTATTTAAAGGATTAGTTCTAGAACATTCTGGATTTTCGTCGTTTCTCTTGAGCTGTAAGGCTCGCTGAAGTATTAACTTTGATCTTGCATTCATTTTTAAAACATAACTTCCGTATTATTAAAGAAAATCTAATTATCACCAAGTGAACTGATAAACCACAATACACAACTACTGTTTTTAAGGTTAGAAATAATGATTTCCGCGTAAAAATCTCGGTGCAGTAGTGCCACAACTAACACTTATGGCGGTTGAGCAGAAACAAAATGTAGCGAGTAAAGTGCAATACCGCCGTACGTGTAGCTGTGGCTGTATAGCAATTAAAGCTAGGTTGGATTTCATAGGGCCATATCTGAAAATATGGTATAATTTAAAACTTAATCACTTATGGCTGTATTTCATTTTAAAGTCTAACATGTTAGCACTAAAATACCGCCATAAAATCAAAAATAAAAATTTTGCAGTTATGGCTGTATTGAACTGGATGTACGATATATTAAAGGAACATAAAAAAACTTTGTGTAATGTTTTATGGAACATATTAATTAATAATACACTCTACCTTAAAGTAACAAAACAAAAACGTTTATTTTTATAAAAACAAGAACGTTAATTATTGTAATACTATATAATATAGTAATATAATACTTCTAAAATTAAAATATTTTATAATGTCTCGAAGATATCGATTGAGGGAAATGTTAAAACTATAACTACATATATTTATATATCTGTTTCTAGTCAACCCGAGATCTGTTGAAGATTTGTTTGTTATAAGATGAGATCCGTTTTGCAAGATGAGGTCCGATTTTGGATCTCGCCTTGTTTCGCTGTGTATATCGAGTTATTTGGGGTGGGGGGGCAAAGACAGGTTTAAAGACAAATTTTGCCCGGAGCGTATCTTGTCACCTTTTCATCCAATTGTATACACTCGTAGTTGGTTAGGTCTCACTGCAGAGAGCGCTGACGTCGTGGGTGTATATACACTTATCCCGATTAAAGAGCTCGTACACCTCGAGATCCGAACGAATGGCAACCTTGCAGATCTCATCTTTAATTAGATTATACGAGAAAGTGTTGATTGTTCGTTGTTTATAATTTTCTTGCATTTAATTTTAATAACCGTTTTTAAAATGACGAAAAGTGTTTGCCAATCTGCATATTGCAAGTGTCCTAATACTTGGTTAAGTGACCAATGGGCGCTGAGGGATAGGATTTGTTCCACTAAACAGATAATTTTTAATTCGAACATGCTTCCTTTACAAGCTCCATTCGTTCATTTGGAGCTACGTAAAAAATATAATAATAGATCGAGATTGAAATATTGAAAAGATCAAGGAAAATTTTATTTTTTAACATTTAAACTACGTAAAAATATAATAATAGATCGACATTGAAATAATGAAAAGATCACGGAAATTTTATTTTTGAACATTTCAAAAATGTATAAAAGCTTGATCATGATTTAGTATTTCGTGCAGTGATAAGTACAGAAGGTGTTTGTAAACATGATGATTAGTAAGAGTGGTAAGTACATTGGATTAATTTATTTTTTTATATTAATTACTAATGTTTATTTGCAGCATATGGGTTATGGTTAATAATATTTAACCTATATTTGTGTGGCACAATAAATCTGCCATGTACCGGCAATGTTGATGCCAATGTGATACAAAGAGCACGTAACACTTTACAACAACACGTACCACCGAATTTTCAAATACAAGATGTCTATCCGGAGTACACCTCCGGTGTGCATCCTCATCGATGGATTGCAACATACACACTAGTGCGGAGCAATGGCAATAGGTGCGAAAATTAAACTCGTTTTTTTTGTTTAGCCTGGGTGTGGGATCGTTGTCTTTCAGTTAGTTAAATATTCCTGTAGATTTTTTTTGAAAAATATTAAGTCCTTCAGGTTCCTTTTTGTAATTTAAAATGGGGGTAAATGAAAAAATTTTTAATCTTTAACGCAGCTCTTCGCTTGTTTTTTTTTTATTAAAAAAAAAACAACCCAGAATCCACCACGAGGAGGTGGCTGCAAGACGGATTCCACCCCCCCCCCCCCCCCCCCCCCCTTCCACCCTCCCATTATTGTAAAAACTTACTTGGTAAAATCTTTCTTTGTCTCCATTTGTGGTGTAGCTTTTCTAGAAGTAATTTTTGCTCGAATTAATCCGTCCCTGGCGATGTTCCCACATACTGACGTAGACGCCTCAGTTACCATCTTAATGTGTCTTTCGACAGCCTGAGTGTGGCATGGAAAATTCAAAATTTTGATGATACTGGGGATATTAAGTATCATTTCTCTAAGATCTGCTTCTGGAATACTTCTTGTCAATGGAGGTTCTGTGACAGCATCTGATTGCCAATTAATTAGCTCGGTATAATCGGTAGCATCAAAGTTTACTTTTGGCACTTTAAAATCACGAAGTTGGTGATCAGTTTTCGAAGCACGACACTTTAAAATTCGACGCAAGGCCAACTCTCTAATGTGTTTTCTGTCATCGCCCAGCATTGCAATTAAAACATTTTCCGAATGAGCAAAAAAGGCATTTCTTTGGATAACCTTATTTACAATGTCTTTGAATTTGGTCGGTAAATATCGAGAAGCTTGGATTAAATGAAATAAATGTTGGGGCCCATACTTACAAGCGGATTTGTACTTTACAAGAAACCAGGTTGTGGCATACGCCTTAATGATATACTCGGTTAATATTTTTAATTCATACGATGGTTCTTCTATCGTAACATAAAGTCTTAATATTCTGTTGGCTGTTGTTAACCATCGTGCATGTGTAACGCCCCGGGGAATTTATCTGTCCCTTTGAAGATAAATGTTTTTAAAAATAATTCATTAACGAAGGATTTACTAAACTTTTTAAAAATAAAAACAAAGATTTTATTTGATTTAAAAATAAAATGATTTACGGTAGTGTTTCAAAAAGTTAATTCAGGAATTAGAATTTTAATAAAAGGTTCAAAATTTTTGTTCTTATTCAAAATAAATTAAAAATCAGGATTAAGTTTTAAAAGATAAATATTTTCTTGAAAAAATATTCTTAAAGTTTAAGAATAAAATAAACTTACTTTAAATTAAGAATGAAATCGAAGACCGTCGTGCGCCATCACTCCGAAAACAGAACCGGTAAACTGAAAAGATTCCTAAAGTCAAACCCTACCAAAAAGGTTCAAGGAGTGGGAACAAGTTGTGAAATAGTATTACATCATCACCTTGAGATTTTCTTAGGAAAAATTCCAACTTGTTTTCAATAACAAAATTCTGGGTACTCTGCTCGAGTCGCGCATACCGCAAATTCTTTCGGTTCAAAAGTTAGAGGATCTAAAAAGGTGCAGCCAACCAAATTAACATACGAAATTCCGTATAAGTGGTAGCTTAACTAAGCTCGGGGCCTCTTCGAGGATAAAATTCTTAAACTTGGAAACCATCACGTCACTTTTGGCCCTGAGATTGTTTTTCGGTTTTCTTCGCGGAATAAATTCCTTCTTGTTTTTAACAACAAAAATTCGTAGAAAAGTCAGCGTTGACCATGAGTTTTTGGCACAAACAAAAATCACGCGATCAACAACATACGTAACGAAAACCCCCTATAAATATCCAACACGCAGTCTGGTGAAGCCAGTCTGAAAAAGGCAGTCTGATAGTCACTCTTAGTCTAGAGGTTAGCCTAAAAACAGTTGAAATAGTCTACAACAGTCTGGGGTTGTGTTGCTGACAGTTTTATCAAAGTTATGTAGAAAGTTCCTTTAAAAAGTCAAAATACTTACCTAAAAAGTTGCCGGTTCCATTGATCGTATGCCTCGTCGAGACGCTGAAATACGAGGAAGTTTTACTTGTCAGTAGTTAAAAAGTGAGTGTTTTACCTTACAAGCAGAAAGATGGAAAGTGTGTTAAGTGGGTGGCTCGTAGTAGTAATAAGCTGTAACATTGAGTAAGTTCAAAACATTTTCAGGAAACTTGTAATTTTGAACCCAGTGAAACTTGTGCGGGTTATAACAATTGTTCTAGACTGTTGACATTTTGATTTATTAGAAATAATGCACTTTGCCCATTGTAATTTGAAAATTTAATTATTTTACAATATATGTTTGAAAATTATACCAAAAAGGGTTTTTTCTGATAGACCTGTGCTCTAGGACCGACCCAGTTCCCCTTCAAAGTTCTGCAATGCTTCTGCCCTTATAATAAAAGTATAGGAAAAGGGGTGGGGCATTACATTGGTGTCAGTTGTGTGGGGTTTTGTTTGGTTGAATTGGAATTATCAATTGAGAAAGAACCAAAGGTCCTAGAACTGTAGAGCATTCTTTACCCTCTACGAAAGCACAGCTATCAGAGAAACATGATGGATAATAAAACGGTGCCCGAGTCAACAACAGTTTTAAATACCATTTCAACGGTCAATAATGTACTTATTGGGATCGAATCAATACCAGTATTTGAAGGACAGTCCAGCATTGAAGAATTTTTGTCAATAATCGAAGAAACAGCTACCTTAGCCAATTGGACTGAATCACAGAAAATTTCCGTGACGAGACTTAAACTTCGGGGAAAAGCCAAACAAATTTTGGAAGCAGAACCAACCCTTAAGAATACAACAACATGGAATGATTTAAAAAATGCATTACACGATCAATTTACTCGACAGCATGTTACGGGTTCAGCACTTAAACAGTTTATTGAATGTAAACAACGAATAGGTGAATCATGCAGACAATTTTTGACCCGTTTAAAGGTTTTGGGAAATAAGACAATCAAACTAACAGGAATCAGAGCAACGGATCAAGTTATAACTACCAAATTGGATGAAGATCTTACCAGTCAATTTATGCTGGGTCTAAGCTTGCCTATAAAACAACGAGTGTTGTCTGGAAATCCTAAGAATTTGAAAGAGGCATTAGAGATAGCCGAACGAGAAGAAGCCATTGAGAACCTGCTGCATCCAAGAGATAGCCGAGAATGCCGGTTAGTAAATCAAGGCCAAGGAACAAATAAACCAAAAACATGCTTCACTTGTAAGAAGACGGGACATTTTTCAAATTTTTGTCCGCAAAAACAACCAAATGGACGAAACAATAATTGTTTTCAGTGTAACAAACCCGGACATTGGAAGAGGGATTGCAAGGAAAGGCCTAATAATCATAATGGACCAAGACGTTGCTACCAGTGTCAACAAACCGGACACATAGCCAGAGCCTGTCCAAATCAAGGAGGAGCCAGAAGACCAGGCCAATCTTTAAACTCAAACGCAGCTGCTCTACAACCCCGGAGTACGGCTGCAGGCGAGGCAAGTTGGTATTAGAAAGGAAGCCACCGGTTGGGATATATACGTGCTCTCAGAAAGGAACCCCGAGACCACGTAATGTAGTCAAGGTAAGTGTTAACCATAGAGACTACAGTGCTTTAATAGATTCGGGAGCAGTTATATCCCTAGTGAAACCGGAGATTGCCAAGGGGTTCAAGATAGTTAAAGATGAAAGCCATTTAGTAGATATTCAAGGTAACGGAATACCTACCTATGGAAGGGTAACTTTACCAGTAAGATTTTGCGAGAATAATATCGTATGGCACGAATTTATGGTAGTAAATGCTATAAGTTTTCAAGCTGATTTCTTATTAGGCATTGATTTCCTGCATACGCATAATATAAAAATTGACTGGGGAAACGGATATATGTATGCGTGGGAGACCGAGATCACGTTAGAAGAAGAGAACTCGAAGGCAACAGATGTGTATGGTGTAAACAGAGAAATATCCGAATTAAAGAAAGAAATAGGGGAATTAAAGAACATGTTACTTCAGATAAAGGAAGTTCAAAAAGGTAACTCTACCAGAGATTCTTCGTTACTGTCAATAACAGAAGAATCAGACGCTCAAGTGTTTGACAGGCGCTTGAATGTCCAGAGGAAGGAAGAAGGAAGAGGAACCTTGGAGAATAAGAAAGAAAATAAGGTAGCTACTAAGATCAAGAAGACTAGTCATCGCGAAGCTAGTGAAGGAAGAAATGGAAAAGAAGAATATACGTCGGGATGTCAAAATGTTGAAGAAAAAGGAAGTTGTGTCCATTTAGTAGAAGATATGATAATTCCCCCCCGATGTGAAGTAATATGCGAAGCAACGCTTAGGGGTGCATCTCGGGTTGAGGCCCAACACATAGTTTTAGAGCCATGTGCCGATGTCCCTCAAGGGTTGCTGATTGCAAGAGTTTTGTGCAAAAAGTCGGATAAAGTCCCAGTCAGAATTGCAAATGTTGCAGATGCCGAAGTTCGTATTCAAAAGAATACTACAATCGCCATAGCTTTAGAAGCTGAAGTCGAATTACAGAAGGATACAGGAAATGCCATAAGAAAAATTACTCAGAAGGATAGCCAAGAAATTCTGAACAAGAACATATACCATACAGAGGTCGAAAATGTAGAGAATATAAGGAGAACAAAAACTCGTGAGGTTAAGTTACCCTTACGATTTAAAGATTTTGAATTAGATTAGTTATAAAAGGAGCCACCCACATAGATAAAGGAATAACCTGCTAATTTTAGTTTTGTTTGTAGTGTCTAAGAAATTGGAATTACTTTTACTAAGTACTCTGTATATACAAGTGAGCTGTTCAATAATTGCCTATGATTGCAGAAACCCGTTAACAAACCTATCGGCGATATCCCTGCGGGACGTTCAATCCTGCCCAGACCCCGAGAGTGGATACAAGATTGTCAATGGGTTTGCGCAAGTTATCGAAAAAAGAAGATATGAATATGTACATGTTTTCACCTGTTTATTAGAAGTAACGAGATTAATTACTTATTGTGGAGCGTTTTCTCATACCAGTATTACCAATGACGCAATTGCAACATATCTGCATCAAGTTGGTGCAGAGGAATGCAGAAAAATTCATCGATATAGAGAATACCGGGGGTTCAGCCAGACAATTATTAATCAACTGAAGCCAAACTCATCAACTACTACTACTGTTGACATAGCCGGAGAGGTCGATGAGAAGTATAATTGCCAAGGAGCCCAATATAACGAAAATGGAAACAAATGGAAAAATGTGGTGGTTCAGGCAAGTGTAAGAATTACATTGCGAGACTATTTTACAAAAGTCTCTCTAGATAATAACGAAATAAAACTTCCAAATGGGGTGGTATGCCCGTTCCTAGATGGATTTTGCATAGACTATAATTTAGGAGAATCAGTATGGGATACAACTACAACTCAGCCCTGTACGCATTTTAACACAATATACGAAGGAATAGCTACGTTTCTGCAAGAAAAAGAAGGAAATTCAAGTGGAAATCGTTATGTAGTGATAGAAGATAGAGCAAAAATATTTGCTATCCAACTTACCAAAAAGAATACATTATGTGGAGCCAATGTTTGGGAAAGTGAACATCCAAGACTAATAATCATAGAAAAAGAAACTGCCGAACAAACAACTCCCTGGACCATGCAAAGAGGTGAACATCCAGATGCAGATTTAATAACTTATGTAAATACTAAGTTCTTATATGTAGAGCAATCATTTAAAGGGAGTTTTAACGAACTATTGGCCTACACTGTACACAGACGCTGCCTACTTTACCGCGAAATTCTGAAAAATAGACTACTAATGGCTCCAGACGCTGTAGCTTCCCTTATAAAAAATCAACCAGGCCATTTAGCACACGTAGTAGGTGAGGTTTTATACATTCTAAAATGCTTACCCATAATGGTAGAGGTAAGAAGAGAAGAAAGCTGTTATTTGGAATTACCCGTTACTGCCTACAACCGTAGCCTATTTATATCACCTAGAACGCGAATACTTACAGAGCATGCCCAACAAATTGAGTGTAGTACTATAATGCCAGCTATGTATTATTTAGAAGACAAGTGGGTCGGATTTGATCCTCATCCAAATGTCGGAATTATACCTCAGGAACTGAAGGTAGATGCCGAACAACCCTTTACTTTCCTAGCGATAAAAAGTTTAGGCTCAGGTGGAATTTACACTACAAAGGAGATACAATCTGCTCAAGACGACCTACTATTTAATTTTGAACGATCCGCTATAAATAATATAATACTAAGGAAAATGGCAGGAAAAAGCGTTAATTTACAAGGATATTCTTCACTGTCCCTGTTCGATAAATATGATATAGAGAAACTGGCCGAATCTACAATACAAAAACTATATGGATATTTTTCAATATTGGGAGAATTTACTAGTGGTCTACTGGGCCTTTATTTTATTTTTAGAGCAATAAAATTTGTTTTCGAAATTTTAATGAACGCTGTGGCTTTACACAAATTTAAAGGATGCTCGTATCATCTACTGGGAGCCTTCTGCGATACTTTTACCTACTTTATTTTACATGAGAAACATTCTAAAGACCTGAAACGAAACAAAGCAAACGAAACTACCCCCACATATTGGAAAAATGAAGAACCAAATGATAACCCATTACCGCCTGAAATAGTGGTTGATATGCCTATAACATCACCTGACCAACCAAAGTCCTTAAAAACTGTACAAGAAATACCTATAACGGAACAAACACAGTCAAACGAAAATGCGTCAGAGATACAACCATGGTCGTTTGGCGCGTTACGATACGCGCTTAGAAACGAAGCAACCAGTAATATTTCAAAACCAATGTCGCAGAGAGCGAATACATGGAGTATTTATGAAAAGCGAGAAACCACAAGAAAGAAATAAGCATTGTTATAAAATAGACTACGTAGAGCCATCTATACCCAACTCAAGATAAAACACTGTTCCGAATAGTAGAAATATAAAAATTAAGGTTGCTAGCGCCGCATAGTGAAAATATGAAAAAGCTTAAGGTAGTACCAAGAAGTTCTACGTCGCTTAAATTATTATTTTATTGGACGTATAACAGATGTCGCTAGGAGGTGTTATATCAAATAAAATTATGTGACTCTCAGCCGACGAAAGCCAGCTAGAAACGGAGTTTTTACAGTATAAACAAAAGCTTGGCGGTACCTTTGAGCTTTGATAAGAAAATTTTGTTATTAAGTTGCGACGCACAAAATATTGGAATTCAGGAACTTGCTATTTTGTGCAAGATAAAATTTTGTTATAATCTGCTAAGCAAAAATCTCTGAAATTTCAAGGACTAGCTGACTCTGTTTTTCTTTACTTTCCCATGAGAACTTTAAATTCATCAGAAAAATTTTAAATAGTGCTGAATTGCAAAAATATATGAAGTTCAATAAAAGCGAATGTGAGACACCAAAAAGTATCAGTTTAGTAAAAACGCGCGCGGGGTTAAAGACATTGAAAATAGATCGGTTCGTTACCAAGACAATTAAATCGGTTCGTTACCAAGACAATTAAATCGGTTCGTTACCAAAGACATTAAATAAATCGGTTCGTTACAAAGAACAATATGTGGTGGCTCGTGAATTTTATTGCGTATGTAGGTATGATTGAGGATCTGCCTACCCGGTCATTATTTTACAGGATGGCTCTGTACCACCTTTGGGAACTGTATGACGTTTTCAATAGAGATTTCCCAAGCCATCCGCAACTATATCCCGTACGGGCAGTTTTGGCAATGTGGCGAGACATGATTCACAGTAGCTATCAACTATTAAGAATCCAAATGTCACAGCAGGAAAATCGGCCAATTGAAGGGAGGTGTAGCTGTGCCCTATGTGTACCTCCCAGGGAGCATCTTTTCACGCCGGAATATTTTTGGCAAATTTGGAATTTAGCCAAATTACATGGATGCCATTGTTCAGTGTGCCGAAATGCGCCCTCCAACTTACCCCATGGTTTAAATCGAAGAAACGCCTCCACCCAGACAGAAAGCCCCGCTGAAAGAGGTCAGTCGTACACTCCAGTCCGTCTATTTCGAGATGCCTCCAACCAAACTACAACACGACCACCCCCATTGCAGCGTCTACACCCCATTATGCCATTCACCGTCAGTGTAAGACGCGCTACACCCTTAGGAAATGTAGACAGGCCCCCCATGGAACAAATGCCAGAGGCGGCACCAGTTATTATGGAGGTCGCCCAGCCTGGAGCGTCTGACAGCCCCAGAGCCGCTCATTACCAAGTGCGCCCTATCGAAGGAGAAGGCTTGCGCCTACTCTTCCACGCCAGAGGTGGAAATCGTCCAGAGGGAGAAAGCGGAAGTGACTCAAAGTGAGTTTTCAGTGCGTAAGTTTTTAGTGCGTCAGCGTAAGATTTAAAAATTTTTGTTGGTAAGCTTCAGAACGAAGCCTTTTACTCATATCTGTGTTGTTGAAAAAGTAGAGTTTGTTTTTTTTTATTAAAAGGAAATTTTTCTTTAAAAAGGTTCTTCGGGTGCGAAAATCTTTATAGTGGCCCTCAGCCACTCGATAAAGAGAAATTTTCTCCTTTGCATGTTTTTGTTTATGTTTTATGAATATTCGTGTAGGTTGTTGATTTTCCTGCGAATATTCATATATAGTGTTAAGTTATATTTTTTTTTGTTCTTTTATGAATTTATTTGAATTTTGTTCATTTTGGTAAAGTGCATGAAGAAAATTCCGTCATATTTTGCTTAAATTTATTTTGTTATAAATATGAAAGTAAAATAACAAATATTTTAACCTCCTGTAAAAGGTAAAACACTCAACGTAAGAAATAGCTTCGACCTATTGACATATAAATTAGAAATTAAAAGACATACCAACCTTAACGCAACTGGAAGCAGGCAGCCCAGACAGCCTGGCGCCGCGCCGCGACTTTATCGCGATCGGGAAATAACGTGCGTAACCTTGCAAGTAAATAAACACCATACAGAAGGAATATTTTTAATTCAGACTATAGCCGACGAAATAAATAAATTAATTATATTTTTCGTCTTAACGGGATAGGGAGTGATGTAACGCCCCGGGGAATTTATCTGTCCCTTTGAAGATAAATGTTTTTAAAAATAATTCATTAACGAAGGATTTACTAAACTTTTTAAAAATAAAAACAAAGATTTTATTTGATTTAAAAATAAAATGATTTACGGTAGTGTTTCAAAAAGTTAATTCAGGAATTAGAATTTTAATAAAAGGTTCAAAATTTTTGTTCTTATTCAAAATAAATTAAAAATCAGGATTAAGTTTTAAAAGATAAATATTTTCTTGAAAAAATATTCTTAAAGTTTAAGAATAAAATAAACTTACTTTAAATTAAGAATGAAATCGAAGACCGTCGTGCGCCATCACTCCGAAAACAGAACCGGTAAACTGAAAAGATTCCTAAAGTCAAACCCTACCAAAAAGGTTCAAGGAGTGGGAACAAGTTGTGAAATAGTATTACATCATCACCTTGAGATTTTCTTAGGAAAAATTCCAACTTGTTTTCAATAACAAAATTCTGGGTACTCTGCTCGAGTCGCGCATACCGCAAATTCTTTCGGTTCAAAAGTTAGAGGATCTAAAAAGGTGCAGCCAACCAAATTAACATACGAAATTCCGTATAAGTGGTAGCTTAACTAAGCTCGGGGCCTCTTCGAGGATAAAATTCTTAAACTTGGAAACGATCACGTCACTTTTGGCCCTGAGATTGTTTTTCGGTTTTCTTCGCGGAATAAATTCCTTCTTGTTTTTAACAACAAAAATTCGTAGAAAAGTCAGCGTTGACCATGAGTTTTTGGCACAAACAAAAATCACGCGATCAACAACATACGTAACGAAAACCCCCTATAAATATCCAACACGCAGTCTGGTGAAGCCAGTCTGAAAAAGGCAGTCTGATAGTCACTCTTAGTCTAGAGGTTAGCCTAAAAACAGTTGAAATAGTCTACAACAGTCTGGGGTTGTGTTGCTGACAGTTTTATCAAAGTTATGTAGAAAGTTCCTTTAAAAAGTCAAAATACTTACCTAAAAAGTTGCCGGTTCCATTGATCGTATGCCTCGTCGAGACGCTGAAATACGAGGAAGTTTTACTTGTCAGTAGTTAAAAAGTGAGTGTTTTACCTTACAAGCAGAAAGATGGAAAGTGTGTTAAGTGGGTGGCTCGTAGTAGTAATAAGCTGTAACATTGAGTAAGTTCAAAACATTTTCAGGAAACTTGTAATTTTGAACCCAGTGAAACTTGTGCGGGTTATAACAATTGTTCTAGACTGTTGACATTTTGATTTATTAGAAATAATGCACTTTGCCCATTGTAATTTGAAAATTTAATTATTTTACAATATATGTTTGAAAATTATACCAAAAAGGGTTTTTTCTGATAGACCTGTGCTCTAGGACCGACCCAGTTCCCCTTCAAAGTTCTGCAATGCTTCTGCCCTTATAATAAAAGTATAGGAAAAGGGGTGGGGCATTACACATGGGACATTTTTCCTGGCTGTTTAGCCGCTAACTGGGGGGAAACCTTACCCTCTCCTATTGCCACAACCATTTCGTATAAGTACTTTTGGTCTGTACTTAAATCGCTAAAATTTATTGGGGGCAATTCAACGTCAGGTTTCATTACCTGAAATGGCACAACAGGCATCTTGTCACAATTACTTAGCTGCTTTCCTATAGGACCGGTAAAGCCTCTTGGATCATTAGTTTTTCCGTCGATCTCATGAATTAAATGACGAAGAGGAAGTTCATTACAGTGCAACAAGCATATAAACCAATGAACCGGATTTCCTAGGGAAACTTCTAATTGTTTTATAATTCCATTTTTGAAGCCTGTATTTACTATTGTACCGTCACAACCAACTGCCGCAATTTTGTTTAAATTTGTACCCAAATAATTTTGAAGGAAGTTAAAAAGACTTGTCTTAATACTACTGGCACTTCCGGAAGTAGGCACCACATGACCCAAGTAAGTGGAGCCTGGTTCTGCCACAAGAACTATGTGTTCTTCAGTAATTTGCCTATTGTGAAAAGAAGATCCGATTTTCTCAACAACCAATGTGTTGTCTTTCCTCCCGTCAAAGTAGATTCCAGAAACTTCTTTTTGTTGTCCCATTTCCTGATTAATTAGATTTTCCCTCCGTCTTTTTCTTTCTCTTCTAATTTTACTTCTGTCGATGATTAAAGAAGGATCATTGTCACTCACTAAATTAAAATCTTTAAGTACAGCGTTTACCAGGAGAGAAGCACTTCTATCTGAGAGTCCACTTCTGTCACATGCTTCTGCCACATTGGATAAAACCAGTCCTTTTTTATAAGGCATTCTTGAAGACGTTGATGCTTGTGGCATATCAGGCTCGATATATTCGGTAGCATTCTTGTTATCCATTTGGAAACAAATGTCGTCTCCTTTTTCTTTATTTCCACTTTGAACAGCAGCATATTCTGAATTCGTGTATTTTATTTTATTTTGAGATCTGTTTTTTTCCAACTCCTTTCTCTCTAATGACTTTACGACTTTCTTGGTAGTTTTGACATCAATTTTGCCGATCATCATCTTCCTTTCACCCCTCTGATCTTGTAAAAATTCCCGTTCCATTATAGGAACTTTAATTTTACAACTACATGAATTAAAAGTGACACATTTGCATGGAGAAATATCGAATAGTTTTAAACTATCCTCTTTAAATATTTTAATTTTGCCAACCAGTTTATTTTTCTTTATTACTTTATACTTTTCATTGTACTCTTTTATTTTCTGTATTATTCTTTGGTCTGAAATAATAGGAAGGGAAGCTTTTTGCCAAACAGATTTAATATCAACAATAACTTGTTTACAAATGTCCAACACACTTGGGTCTTTGTTGCTTTCTTCCTTGTAAATTTCACGATACCATAAATACAACCTTATAACATCAGAATACCTTGGAAGGACATTGCCACAAAGTTCACTTGGTGTTCCAAATATTTCACATTTCACTCGGGTTCTAGTCATTTTTAAATTTTCAATACAATTTAAAGTAAATTCAAAATCTAATCAAAAGCACGTCTAAAGCAACCAGAGACGTTGCCTAAACTAATTCGGTAATACACGCGCAATCCGCCCCCACACCAAAATTACCAAACCAGTTATGACTTGTTTCGACAAGACAAGAAATTGCGGTATTAGCGTTATTTTAGATATTTATATATTTAAGCTATGTTTGGTTTTAGGGTTTAAACATAAAATAATTTAAAATTAATAAAATTGTAGTTTTTCATTAATATTTTACATCAAAAAAGGAAACTAAAGTAATTTTCACGCATACTTGATTTTTTTGTGTGCAAATTTGACCTTCAATATGTACCCAGGGATACACGAAATCGAAAAAAAGGTAGTTTAAAAAAGTTTCAAAATTAGTTTTTTTTTATAAAAGTCTCAAATTTCACATTCAAAAAGGAACCTCAAGATGTCATCGCACAATTTCGATTTTTTGTATGGCTAAATATAACATAAAAAGACAACTAATCCACACCCAGGGATATCAAATTTCAAAAAATTTTTTTATTGCTCCGCCCTAATACACACATAGGCAGAATAATTATAATGCCGAATGTGGTAATATAATATAAAAGGTTTAAAAAAACATTTTTTAGGTAAAACATGTTTTAATAAACCCTCATCAGTGGCGCTCTCTCTAACATGCGCTTTAATATTTTTAACGTATCTTAAAACTAGACTAGGTTGCGGACCTATGCCCATATGAACTTTTCGTCTTAGAATCATCCAAGGATTATCACACTTAAGTATCGGCATTCAATTAATAGTCACCCTGTATTGTCGAATTTTTCCATGAGTGCAGTGACTTCAGTTTCTGTTATCTCTATTTTATGCATCGTTTTAAACAGCGACAATAAATTTACCAAAAAAATGCAGGTCGTTTATTGATTTTGAACTTGTCGCATTATTGTCAATATTTTGTATTTATCATGGCTTATTTTGATAATAAAGAAATAAAGGATTACAGTTTTGAAATATAAATGAAATGTTTTATTTCTTTCTAACTTTAATTTACAATTAATAAAATTGGATTATACAGTATGTCCCTATTACAATATAAAGTAGTTACTTATTAATTACATATAACAAATCATGAATAATAAAACAACTTTAGGCTTATGATTAGTAGTATAGAAAAAAAAATTGAAGCGAAAAAAATTTAAAAACGAAACAATCATACAAATTAAAAAGTAATTTAGTTTTGTTACAACAAAAAATAATGTCCATTACGATTTTTGTCGAAATATGGGGCAAAATGTCATATTTTCAAAAAAAAGTAAAATTTTCGCCGAGAAAAGTGTAATAAATGGAAACTTTCAAGTGATAAAATCTAGTCGAAAGTTTGGCTACTAAAAAGGGAATTGAAAAACTATACCATTTTTGTCCAAACTAGTTATGCCACTATACGAATTTTATTGATATTTCACTATTACTTTTCAATAATATAACCAGACAAATTGTGCGTATGGGAAAAATAATGAACTGGATTATTTATAGTATATGTACCTATTAATTAAAGGCATTTAGAAATATTTCCATGGACCGTGGATTAATAAGTAATGACGTTACATTTTAAGATTTTTTAAGCCGTTTCAAGGCGCGAGATCGTGAAAAATACCACTATTGCATGTTTTTTTCCAAAATAATTTTAAAGAAGCACTCACGGCCTCGGGGGCTAAACATTTCCCAGCGTAACTTCTGTGTAACATAACACACTAGTAAGTACCATAAATAACTATTCTATTGCTACTACATAACCAAAGTTGTACTTATGTACCCACCTGCAATGTCTTTAGGTTCACTTTCACTCTCGCGCTTCCGACAAATTTGTAAAATTTTTTTGATTCGGGACGACATCTCTCATAATCCGTATCACTTTCCTGCTATTCAAATAACTAAGAAGTTAATAACAAAAAACAGAAACATTGGCGTCAAAAACAACGTTGTGTATTGTTGTGTAAACGACGTGTATTTTCTAATTCAGCACTTTTTATAAATAATATATGTTAGTTTTTAATTTGATTTTAGGTAATTAAAACTCAAAATTACCCAAAACACCGATTTATTGATCAAAAATAACAATATCGTTCGACATACAAAATCAGACTGGCTTTTTATAATTTGCTTTGTCAACTATTTGTTGGTTTGGTTCCTGCTCTTTGTTTTCATAACAGGCATCGTCAGCAGGAGATTAGGTGGTCGGTAAATGGTAATGGTAAAAGGTAAATTTGCAAAAATCTGTAAAAACCGCAATTGGATACGTTGATCACTTCTTCAGATATTACTTTAAAAATTGTTTAACAACTAGCTTAAGTCGGTGCACCGGTCCAGCAGTTTTTTGCCTAACATGACAACATTCGAGGATCTCTAAGTAGACTACATAGTACATATATCGTTAGGGATCTCTACTTGCATGTTTTTTATCAAGGATCTCGACTTTGTTGCTTATTATATTGAAAATTAAAAACACGGAAATACTTTCCCCTCTGGAGGGGGTTGCAATGTAATTGTGCTAAATGGTAACCCAGATAGTCATCATCATCATCAATCAGCCCTTTGCATCCACTGCTGGATATAGGCCTCCCCCATTTCTGCCCACCGTCCTCTATTTTGAGCGCTCTGCACCCAGTTTGTGGTTATTCTTTTGATATCGTCCGTCCATCGCGTTGGGTGTCTTCCCCTGTTTCTCTTATCAGCCCTTGGTCTCCACTCGAGCAGTCTTTTTGTCCATCGTCCATCTGTCATGCGGGCCACATGTCCAGCCCAGTTCCACTTCAGTTTTGCCACCTGGTAGATAAGATCCGTGACCCCTGTTCTCGCCCGTAAATCCTCATTTCTGACGTGGTCACGAAGTGACACCCCGAGCATCGATCTTTCCATTTTGCGTTGTGTTGTTCTGAGCTTCTTAGCAGATGTGACCGTCAGAGTTAAAGTTTCAGCGCCGTAGGTCATAACCGGCAGAATGCACTGATTAAAAACCTTTCGCTTCAGACAAATTGGGAGATTGCTCTTAAATACGTCCCCAAGTTTGCCATATGCAGCCCAAGAGAGCGTAATTCTTCTTCCCAGATAGTATATACTTCTAAATAGTATTTCAATCTGATGGATCTCGGGTTGTCCAAGATTTATTCTGGATCTCAACTTGGTATAATAACATGTATATATATATACATGGATTGCCACCTTAGGACGCCAAAAATGCTATATTAGACCTGGTATGCGAAGCCCGACACCAACTTGCGAAGCCCGATCTCGGGCTTCGTAATTTTTCAATGCTTTTTCGTAAATTCTCGGAGTTAGCGCGATCTTACGGGATTCCAACTAAGTGCATTAGGTGTATATCGGCTAAGGCTTCCTACGACTCTTGACGGGTTTATAAAAAATACAATAGGTGGCCCTAAAAACTCATTTTTCAATACGAAGCCCGGGCTTCTTAGGATTGTGCCCTATCTAAAAAAACACACGTGTAGTTCATGGTAACTGCCACCAGTTGGCGCTACGGAAAAATGTATAAACACTTCTGGGATACTACGGAAGCTACGAAGCCAATGATGTTCTATCGTTTATCAGAAGCCCGGAAATTTGGCATCGTTTATTTTAATAAAAATAACTAATTCGAACCGTCTGGGTTTATGCTAAGGTTTTATACAGGGTATTTTACCTGTGAAGCAGAATCTGTTGAATTTGGTATTTGAATGTTTTTTGTTGGTTTTATAAAAAATAAAACACATTTTTCAGTTTAAATTGGCGTTTAATTTACTTGAAAACAAGAACAACAACAAAATTAACAAGTTCAGATTCAAAACCCGACATGTCCGTACTTCTTATTGATTTTTTTAGATTTTGGAAACTCCGATTTTCAAAATGACTTTAAATGTTTTTTAATACTAATATTAAACAATTTGAATAACATATCGTTACTTAGTTCATTCAGGTACAGTGTGTACAAGTTTTTGTAATTATTTTCTATTTATGTGGACTTGTCGGGTTTTGAACCTAGGCGACTGATATGGAACTCAGAAAACGTTAGACAAACCGTAAAAAATGGGCTTGATTAATAAAATAAAATAATCTTTACTCTCAACGTAACATTAAAATCATCTGTTATACAGGGTTTCCTAAAACTAACAGTACACGGTAAAACTGTAGAAATGAACTTTAAACTTCGCTTAGTTCAAAAGTTGATAATACCCCGAGATACAGGGTGTCCAATTGAAAATTTTATTTTCTAATTAACTTACTTTTAACCAATATGTTTGCATAAAATTTGGTTATTGGTGGTTTTTTGGGGACGAGAAAATTGAATCTGTTAATAATTTTTATGTAGATTGTAGAGAACGTTCGCTGCGGCAGTCCGGGTACGTATAGGAACAAGTGCAACTTTTTGCGGTTTAGTGTATTTATGTTTTTATTAAAAGTATCAATTTTCTCATCATTTTTACCCAAAAATGGTTTACCTTGTCAATGTTGTTCCTAGCAACTATTTTCGTGACTTTGCATTTATAGTACCCAATGCACTTTTTAAAATATTGAAATAATGCAGGGTTAGGTAGGTTTATATATATCTTTTTTTATGTAAAAATACAATTTTTAATTAACTTATAAATATTTTCATTACTGGTATTTTAATTTCTTAGTAGTCTTGACTTGACTTTACAATTTTTTTAAATATTAATAAATTAGTAATACTTTAACAATATAACTTAGAACTCATGTAAGTTGAAATCTGAATTATTTGTATCTAAACTACCTATAATGTAATAATTAATTTTTAACATAATAATGTGTTATTTCAATATTTTTACAAGCGCAATGAGCATTGTAAATGCAAAAATCTCAAAACAGTTGCTCGGAGCGACATTAACAAGGTACACCATTGATATTTTTAATTTAAACATAAATACACTAATGTGCAAAAAAGTTTAGCTTGTTTCTATATACCCGGATTGCCGCAGCGAGCGCCTTCTATAAACTACAACAAAATTATTAACAGATTCAGATTTCTCGCCGCAGAAAATCCCCAATCACAAAATTTGATTAAAAAATATTGGTAAGGTACAATAAGTTAATCAGGAAATTAGAAAATAAATTTTTCAGTTGGATACTCTGCATCTCGGTTATTATAACGAAGCAAAGTTTGACCAAGTCGCAATATTTTAACCCCAAAGAATATGCTGTTTTACTGGTGCTATTATTTATGGGACACCCTGTATAATAACATAATGTTATATAATAAAATAATCTGTACTCTTAACGTAACCTTTAGTTTGCTCTAAAGGTGTTATAAACCAAAGTTTTTACCCTAACCCAATCCTTATTCGGAAGTTCCTTCCCATATTTAACAAGAAACTGGTCGCACTCATGTTTTTTAGGTGTTACTTTATTTTTGATATGTTTTGCAAAGTACTTAGTTACAAGTGCTTTTTCCTTTTGCGTCCATCGAAGACGTCCCGAAATTTTATCCACTTTTGGAATTTTATTTTTGGCTGAATTTTTCTTCTTAATATTATTCATACTGCTGACGTGCCTTTTTTTTAATGGTGTTTCGTCTTCACTATTTGATTCAGTACTGTCCATCAGGCTTTCTTCGCATACCTCGATTGAGTCTGGTTCCTTTCCGTTATCCTCTTGTCCTTTTTCCTCGCTTATAGGCGATTCTGTTGCGTTTTGTTCTGTCCTTTCCTTTGAGCTTCCTTCCTTTCCTTTTAATAACTTTGTATTTGCCTTACTTGTAGGAAGTTTTTTTTATAATCCTATTACCCACGTTCTCCTCCTCACCTTCAGAAGAGCTTGAACTATAGTATATATCTTTTTCCAATTGTATTTCGTTTATTGTTTTTCCTTGAAAAGATTTCCCTTTTCCTTTTTCGAGCAATAGCAGTACTTTTGCCACCTTTGCTGTCTGTTAAATATCTTGTGGGAGTCTACAATAAAAAAGTAAAGTATTTAAATATTTTTAAACTATAATGTTTATATTAAGCATTGATCTGTATTTATAGAACGAATTTACCTAGATATGCATCATGCATAAAAATAAATCTTATTATTTAACCGGAACAAATATGGCATTTACTGAAGTTGGGTTACAAAGGAAGTTAATTATTAAATAAAAGTAATTATGCTGAAATAATTTTGTTGAATTTTAAAAGTCAAAGAAAAAAAGTATATTATTTTCGGAGTATAACTGAAGACCTTGGTGCAAAAACCGGACAAGTCCATATTTTATAAGTTTTGGGAAATTGAAAAAAACTTTCTATTTTTGTATATTTATAAGGAACAGATAGCATACACTTTTTTTTTTGTAGGTATATAGAATAAAATTGATAGGGAAACATTAAAAAACAATGTTATAAAAAAACATAGGAGCTAGAATTTTTTGAAAATTTGGACTTGTCCGGTTTTTGCACCAAAGATACTATAAAAAAATAAGTAACAAAGTAAATGATCACTTTGAAGAGCTTTATTTCATAAACTGAGTACAGCTAAATGTAAAATAAGAAACTAAATCTAAATAAATGATGAATCAGAGTCATAAACTGTATCTTCAACTGTTTCGTCTTCACGTGGCGGTTCAACAGTCGGCTCTTCTCCAAAAATTTGTTTGTAATACCATTGATCTGCGGCTGGAACATATTTTTCCACGAGGGTTTTGACATCTTTGACCTTTTTTTCGTTAATAGGTAAAGGATACGCTTGGGTCATTTTATATGTTGGTAGTGAAAACAGAGTAGTTTCAGATTTCAATGCCGAAAATTTAGTGAATAATGGCATCCCTGTAGCAAGACTGCATTCAACAAAATTAGATCCCTTTTCATATTTAAATATACGGTAAGTTGAAATAAGAAATTTGGACTTGTCTGTGCTGGAAAAGGTCGCTTTAAACATTGGTTTAAAATGGTTGTTGAAATCTCTAACCATCTCCTGATTAACTTCTACTACGCGAAATGATTTGGATGTTTTGCGCACTAAATCCATCCATTCTTCTGGGACGTGTACTCTCTCCTTTTTTCTCTTCTCCTTTTCGATCAAACTGAAAGCACGGTCACATGGCAAGAAACTATGACCGGGCTCTGGGTATCGGTGAACCACTTCTTTAATCCTATTACTCGTATTAACTAACGTATAAAGATACTTGACCATTGTGTGATTCTTATTCTCTGCAAAGGCATTATCAGAAAACAAGTACAACCTCGTCACAGTATCTGGCAAAAGGTTTTCAATATAATGTTCTAGGAAACTGATTACCTCGTTGCTGCCTTTCTTCGATGTTACCTCATCATACATGTAAAACGTAGAACAACCTAATTGTCCAGAGAATACACAGAAGTTGTACAGCCATAACTGGCGTTTATAAAATACATCCCCGGCAGGAACGTGCGGCAACGGTAGGTTTTGCTGGAAATCAAAACAAAGCACTTCTATAGAGTTATCTGTTTTAGCTAGCGCTGTTTTCTCTTTTAAAGCAGTGTAAAATGACTCAGATTTTCTTATATGAAGTTTTTTCTCTGTTTGTAAAGCTGTTTTTACATGAGCGTCCTGTTCAGCTTGAATGGCATTCTGTAACCTGTCACATGTTTGGCAGGTATCTGATCGATGTGATCCGAAACTAATGTTATGATTTGTGCAAAAGCGACGAAAGTAAAAATCATATGTAACTCGTGGTTTATATTCCTCATTCCGTTTTAATTTTTCAAAAATATCTGTTTCATACTTCTGTAGGTATAACGAGTGCATTTTCGAAACATTAAGTTCAGGCGATAAGTAGGTTCTTCCTTCGTTTTTTTCTCTGCTGTAGTGTGAAGAGCGCCGCGGAAAACTTTTAATGTGATTGTCAATAGTACACAATATATTATTTGGTATTTTGTTCGGCCTAGAAGAGTGTTTACCTCTCATATCTGGTGGGGCTGAAGTTTTATTTCTTAGAGCAGTGGCTATACGGACTAGTCGATGCTTTGTGACACCATGTATCGCACAAAGTGCTGCCCTACATACCATAAATTCACTGCCATCCACACGAACCTGTAAAGAAAATAATAGCAATAAAATAAGTGAGCGTAAAGAAAACTTAAAAATCTTACCTTATAGAAAAAGTAACCGACTTTTCTTTACCAGTTCCAGATCTTATTCTCTTCCTTGAAACATCTTTTACAGTAATCAAGCCAGCTAAATAAATATCTTGTTTCTCCTTGTCAGCTAAACCATTAAATTGCTGCAGAATCTGATTTCTCTGTTGTTCACTTACGTTTAAAAAACATCTGCGTCGGCACTTACAATCTTTTCCCACTTCTCTTTTAGGTACCACTTTGTTGCTTTTTGCTGTCACATACTCTTCCCCCTTGACCATTTTCGCCTTTCTAACATTTCTTTGCCACGTTTTATCATTCCTCGTCCTTTTTTTACCCTTTTGTTTTTTATTATGAGTCAGATTTATTGGCACACTTTTACTTTGGTTTGATGCTATTTGCATTGGAATTTTCTTCTTTCTTTGTAAACCACTTGGAACATCTTCATCACTAGGTACGTACTCACTGCCAGAAGATTGAAACGGTTCAGAAACATCGGACTCGGAAGACGACATCACGCACCTACTCTCAATAAACCACAGCAGCCACTGAATAAATAAACAGATTTCCAGCGAGACCCTGCCTGTTCCGCATATTCCCCCACCCAGCCAAGTCCCGACGCTTTGCGATGCTGTTGGTGTAAATACCGGACAAGTCCGGACTTGGCTGTTTCTTGCACCCAAGTATACCAGCGGCCAAGTCCTAAAGATATATATTGACGTTGCATTCCTTTGGACTTGGCTGATTCTTGTACCAATCGATCGGCGATATTTTAATACATACATTTTAACGGAAACCGTTATTTCGATCAAAAATGGACTTGTCCGGTTTTTGCACCAAGGTCTTCTGCTTCTTATGGTCGAATGCAGCTGCCGGATTTGCCTGCTTGGCCGTAACAATAAGAAAGTCCTTGTTGTTTTAGAATGTTTCAAGTTAAACAAAATAGCCTGTAAAATTTACCTGTAAAATTCGGCATGTGTTTTCTTTGTGTGCCCCATAAAGGTGGCTAATTGCTCCATTTCTTCAGGTTGCATAGTCATTAGTTGTAAGGTTGTTGCTATATGTTTTCGAAATTTAGTAGATGTGAGCAGCGTAGGTCGTTCAGCTCCACAATTCTTGGTGACCAATCACTTTTACTCCGACCATCCATTTTTTTTGTGATTTCGGATTTGCAAACAAGTACGGATTAGATTTTGGAACTATTGTATCCATGCTCCTTATTTGTAATATGCAGTCTACATACTTCTGCATTTTTTTACTAAATAAAATTGGAAAGGGTTTGGATCCTTTTCCATCCGTAACCACTCGTTTAAATTGCTGGCTTAGTATTTTCTTGACTTCAGTTAGTGACTGAGTAAATGCTTCTTGTTCAGTATTATGATATTCCTTGGTATATGTTTCAATTGTCAAATACTGAACATCTCCCACTCTTTTCCTATTAAACATGATTGTGTGTGCCAAAATACACTCAGTAAGAATTTTATATTGCTTTGGAAGATTTGTGTCATGAATTAATTCTTCATAGGCTTTTTCAGCTTGCTGATAGATATGATTTTGAAAGAGAAGTATATCGCTTGCTAATGGTAATTCTACAGCTTTTTGCCAGTTTCTCTCCTTTAGTGCCTTAAGGGCTAAACTGGAAACTTCGTTGCACCAATGTCCCTCAATAAGTTTTTGAAGATCTTTAATTTCTTGCCGTTTCGTGAACTCTGCCCAAGTTATTGTTGGAAGTTGTCTTCTCTCAAGTATCACTTTATAAGCTACACTGCATACAACTTTTAGATTTGTTCCCATATGCAACGCCAGAGAGGGAGCTCTGAAACTTTTTTTTGGGGATCATATCCACTAATATTCTTTGCTGCTAATACAAAACAGCTGAAAAGGTCAGGTTTGAGAGCATCAAAAAGATTTGAAATACTGGGATTTAATGATCTTAACTCTATCAACATCCTGGCCATTTCTCTAATCTTATTAGATATTAATGATGAAATTTGCACTCTTTTATGTCTTGACAAAAGTACTTCTCCATATAAACATATCAAAACATCACTTTTTGCAACTAAGCTGATGTCATCGGCAAGCATATTCTTAAAAACTTCGTCTCTAATTCTTAATGATTTTAAAAGAGTGTCGTTTTTTATCGTTACAGAAGCCATAAATGTTTGAGAATCTGACAAACAATTTGGTCCCGGGTTACGAACATCAACTGGTTTACTTTTACATAGTTTTACATGTTTATACAATAAAGCTTTTGAGTAATCTCCCAAGCAATATTGACAGACGACATAATTAGTATTGGGATTTTTTGAATTTCTTACTGGGTTATTGACATTTTTCTCTACTTTCAAATGAAAATATCCTTGTTTTCTTAGGGCTTGAATCAGAGCTATTCGTTCTTTGTTTTTTGGACCAAGCCCTTGAATTTTCTTTACTTCTTCACGATCGGTGTGATGCCTTAAGAGATGTCGGGGAAAGTGTGTAATAATATCATCAAAACAGAAAGGACAACAAGTTGGCCTTTCTCTTGCTGACGGCTTTTTTAAGTATTTGTTATGAATCTCCTGCAAAAAAACCATATGTTATGTTTTGTAAAGGGTTGAGAAAATAATTGATTTGGTTGTTTACACGATGTTTTGATAGTTCGCTGATCATTTTAAAGTAAATACAATTCTTTAAAACGAAGTGTAAAAATAAAGATATACCCGGGAAGAGTATATTATTGAAACATATATTAAGTCTTACACAAATACGAAAATTACGTTATTTTTTAGAAAATTAAAGACTAGTTTTACTTCACTTTCTAGGCATCAAATGTACTTTTGCTGCTTTTAGAATTCACAAAATTTATAAAACAAATAGAGACTTTAACGCTTTAAAAGATTATGCTCTACGTCAAATTGATCAAAATATTTTATACATGGTAATTATTTCTGCTGCCACCTAGTTTTTTTTTACCTAAGCAGTGAAGTGAAATTTCTTTGTTAAAAAAGTGTAAAATGCTAAATAAAGGTAATTCTCTGGTTCTATAACATTAAACTTACACGATATAACTGGGGTTGCGTCTCCATTTCGAAATTTACTGTATCTGTAACTGCTCCAAAACCATTTTCTTCATCCTGGTTTGGTTCGTCCTAAAAGAAAATAATTTCATATATTATTTGCCTTGTATGATAATTGTTACATAGCTCTTTATGAATCTTATCCTAACTAAAAATAATAATTACCTTGCTGGTTGATGGCTGACTAGCGGTAGACGTATGTAACGGCACTGATTTTTCTGTCTCCCTTAAAGTTCCTAACATTTTGTTTTTTCTTGAATAATTTTTTTTTATTTCACCAACCTGGAAGTTATCTTGGAAATTTTCCTCGTCCTTGTTTAAATCCTTGTTTAAAATTGACCCAATGATATCCTGATAACCATTGGACGTATCGGATGACACCGATGTTGTTGATGGACAATATTCGGATCCCGAGGACTCAAAATCAGAGAAGTCTGAATAATTATCTAGATTACTGATTTTAGAAGTGCTATTTTTATCATTCTGTAAGTTATCAGAGGGAAAATTCTTTTTTGATCTGCTGGTCATTGGTGCAATGTAATAGTTGACAATACAAGGGTGTAAGTTTTCAACTGGAAAGTTTTGGTGCATCATTGTTGCAAAGTTATTATTTGAATTATCACAAGGTATGTTTTCGCCTTGAAGGTTTTGTCCAATATTAGGTGCCTTTTCGTCTTGAGGGTTATGGCTTACGCATTCGTTAATTTGACTGAGTATTGGTGCAATAGAGTAACTTCTGCTACATCCTGGAGTTGGATTTTCAGTTTGAAGGACCATTGGTGAAATGCAAACTTTGGTATTATCAGGGAGGAAATGTTTATCTTGTTTAGTCTTGCTGGTGATTGACGAAATATATTCGTTGACAATACAAGGATGTATGTTTTCACCTTGAATGTTTTGTTGCATCATTGTTGCAAAGTTATTGTTGGAATTATCAAAAGATGTGTTTTCGTCTTGAGGATTTTGTCCAGTATTAGGTGCATTCTCTTCTTGAGGGTTATGGCTTACGCCCTCGTTAATTTGACTGAGTATTGGTGCAATAGAGTAACTACTTATTGTTGGAATTATCACAAGATGTGTTTTCGTCTTGAGGATTTTGTCCAGTATTAGGTGCATTCCCTTCTTGAGGGTTAAGGCTTACGCCCTCGTTAATTTGACTGAGTATTGGTGCAATAGAGTAACTACTGCTACATCCTGTAGTTGGATTTTCAGTTTGAAAGATAATTGGTGAAATACAATCTTTGATATTATCAGGGAGGGGATATTTATCTTGTTTAGTCTTGCTGATCATTGGCGGAATATAATAGTTGACAATACAAGGATATATGTTATCACCTTGAAAGTGTTGGTGGATCATCGTTGAATTATCACAAGGTGTGTTTTCGTCTTGAAGGTTTTGTCCAATATTAGGTACATTCCCTTCTTGAGGGTTATGGCTTACGCCTTCATTAATTTGACTGAGTATTGGTACAACAGGGTAACTGATACATCCTGGAGATGGATTTTCAGTTTGAAGGACCCTCGGTGGAATACAATCTTTGGTGTTATCAGGGAAGGCACTTTCATCTTGTTTCGCCATTGTGGACGGAAAATTATCATTGTTAATACCGTTAAAATCAAGATCATCTTCAGAGTGATATGAGTTTATAGATGGCGAGTGAACCTAAAATGGGTTTAAAATGAAAGTCTATTCAACAACGAAATTACTTTCAAAGCCATAAATAATTTATTTAGAAGTAAACCGGCTTTAACCTGCAGGAATCTTGTGTCGATTTTTTTTTCTTAATATTTTAAATAGGGGAACAAATTCATCGATTGGCAGGTGATTGATGGGATTCTTCTAAATATTCCCCAAAATTATTAGCAACTGTAAAAATCTATGAATCTTTAATATTTTCAATCCCTAAATTCGTACCGATCTTGCTACTAATTTAGGAGAAGCCAGGGAGAATTTATTAATCATTATGCCTATCTAATTTTGCCTTTAAAACGCATATTTTTAAAAAACGTTCTTTAATTTTTTTTTGCTTAGGTATAGCAAAAATTTGTGGCTGAAATCCTTCATAAACATTAAATCATTAATTTTTTGAACTAATAACTTACCTCTTCATCATTAGAATTAGGTGAGTCTATCATCAAACCAGCTTCACGAAGCGTGTCAGGCACAGAAATTACACTCAATTCTTCTGAAACAACCGCCAACTTATTTTCAACAGCCAATTTAACTAACATTTTGGTACGGCTTGATCTATTCATGTTAAGTTTATTTTAAATACACTTTCCTAAAGAAACAGGTCTTTTACCAAGTTATTCGGTTATTTTAAATAAAAATAGGGCAAAAACGCTAATTATTATATCTAACCCACGAGGCTTCATGTTAATATAAGACTACAAATAATACAATTTAATACAATGCAGGGCTGTTTATCATCCGTAGGATGAAGTGACATGCGCTTATTGGCTTCGTATAATCGACATACTTACTACAGTTATATATTAATGGCTGCTTATAATCGGCAAGATATATGCATAATATGACATATACGCGTATGGGCTTCGTACAATCGGCGTACTTATATTCGATGGGATGCTTATAATCGGCAGGATAATGATCTGACTTATAAGCGTATGGGCTTCCTACAATCGGCGTAGTTGCTACAGTACAACAGAATAAATTAAATATTTTCTGCAAGACTGGCAACATTGTTAGGCTTCGTATAATATGAGAGCTGTAAACATCGCAAACTGATATATACTCCTGGGCTTCGTAATACTGTAGATTAACTACATCACCAAAATCCCCTTACCCCGCAAAAATCGGGCTGCCCTTCATCAGTGGGTTGTAGTGGGCTTCCTATCATGCGGTTGCCGTGTATATATACAGGGTGGCCCATCGAAAACGAAACAGAGACATTTACTGGCAGCTCAGTTCTTTTTTGGAAAAACGCTCAGACCCGTCGATTTTGTTTTCGAGGGGGACACAAAATCGGAACAAAATCACGTCAACAAGTGCAGCCCCCTGGGCGGGGGTGGCACCACCCCTAAAATCTTAAATGGAAAGGGGGGTCGCGTGATACCTTATTTTAAAGGTCTTTCAATTCCCTTTATAATGATCTAAAATTCATAATACTTCAGTTCAGTAGTTTTGGAGATTTATTGATTTTAAACTTAAATAAAACTTTAATACATCATTAGTGGAAATCAATACATTTGGTAGCAAAGTACTTTAAAAATTAAGAATGAACTGACCCGTCAGCCAAGTAAATGTTGGAAATGACCACCATGACTCTCCATGCAGTAATAAAGATTTTGCTCAAAACGTTGCCGCACATTTTGCAATATTTGAGGAGTAATTTGAAGGCACTCATTCACAATTCTTTGTCGCAAATCTTCTAACGATGTTGGTTGAGTAGCATAGATTTTGCTTTTTAAGTGACCCCACAGAAAGAAATCCAAAGGTGATAAGTCTGGCGATCTTGGGGGCCATTCAATGGCACCTCTTCTACCAATCCATCGACCTGGAAACGTCTGATCTAAATATTGTCGAACACGTAATGCGTAATGTGGTGGGGCACCATCCTGTTGGAACATCAACCTATTCGCAATGTACCGCCGATCATTCCCATTTTCAATTATGGCTGTTAATGCAGGATCTATGGCGTCTTGCAGTAATTCCAAATACATTTCACCGGTTAAATTTCCAGGCAAGAAAAAAGGACCAACTAAATGATCGCCAAAAATACCAGCCCAAACATTTAATTTTTGTGGCTGCTGTGTGTGTACCTCATGATAAACTCTGGGATTAGAATCTGACCAATATCGGCAGTTATGACGGTTTACTAAGCCATGTAAGAAAAAGGAACATTCGTCGGAAAAGCAAGTGTTGAATAGAAAATGTTCATCGTTTATAATTCGTTCACTCATATCTTCACAAAATTGTAATCGCCGATCAAAATCGTCTTCATTAAGTTCTTGTACAAGGTGAATTTTATACGGATGAAAACTATGGGCCTTCAGAATCCGTTGGATACTACATCGACTAACACCACACACAGTGTCCAATTTGCGGGTACTTAACGTAGGATCTACATAAACTTGCCCTAAAACCCCCACTTCTATTGCTTCGTTCCTTATGGGATTTTCAATGTTGCGTTTTTTATTGGGGACTGATCCAGTGTCCCGAAATTTAGCTATAAGGTCTAGGACATATTTTCGATGCACGTTACTGTTCTCATATCGCTCATTAAATATGTGTGCTGTTCTATTAGCGCACTGATTATTTCCGAAAAATATTTCGATAATTTCAATCCTTTCTGCCGTGGAATATACCATGGTTAATTTATGAATAAAGCGGTAAAAGGTATTTTAACAACAAAGTTTGGTCGAATCAATCGCAAACTATGTACAAATTCCTATTTAAAATAAGTACGAGACATTCCCTGCTTATCTTTCTTCAATAAACCACTTTTTTCGCGACAAAAACTGCTCCAATCGCTATTTTGAACATCAAAATGATAAACAAACTATGGGCGTAGTGAAGAAAAGCATTAAATTAATAAGTAACTGCCTTTACTCAAATTTCTTCTGAAAGTAGTACAAACTAATCAGATGTACCTATTAAAGTGTACTGTAAGCTTAAAATCAATAAATCGCCAAAACTACTGAACTGAAGTATTGTGAATTTTACATCATTATAAAGGGAATTGAAAGACCTTTAAAATAAGGTATCACTCGATCCCCCTTTCCATTTAAGATTTTAGGGGTGGTGCCACCCCCGTCCAGGGGGCTGCACTTGTTGACGTGATTTTTTTCCAATTTTGTGTCCCCCTCGAAAACAAAATCGACGGGTCTGAGCGTTTTTCCAAAAATGAACTGAGCTGCCAGTAAATGTCTCTGTTTCGTTTTCGATGGGCCACCCTGTATATATAAATAACAAAAAGAGCCGACTCGCTTAAAGGACTATGACAATAAATAAACTGAATACATTTTAATAAAATCTTTAGACTAGGTATAAATAAACTTTTTAACATCAAATATTTTTCTTGATCCTTCACCTACTTAGAGAGGTGTACTGCTGTAACTAATTAAAACAAGAAAATTTTACATTCCTAATTCTATTTTTTCCAGATTTTACTATCTAACATTTTTTTTGATGGTGTAAATTTAACTACTCCACCACAACCTTTAATACCTTCTTTTGTTGCTAAAATAGCTCGTATCGTTTCTGTATTTAGAAGGTTTCTTTTGTCCGTTTTTATGTTGAATAAGTCACTAAAGATGCGTTCAACGGAAGCGTTTGAAAAAGGCAGAATAAGGAATAAAGAAATCACCTTTTTTAAATTTGGAAAAAGTAGTTCATTCGCACCGTTTTTTAAATTAAATATTTTAGGCCAATAAATGTCGGGTTCATTAATTGATATTATTTGCAAACTATCAAAATTTAAAAGAGCATGTCTCCGCCATTCATTGTCCAGTTCCTGAGCATCTATATACTCTTTTAAAATAGGGAATCTTTCCACAACATTGTTTAGTGATTTAACATTAAATAATTTAGCTTCGTTTGGATTTACTATTTTCAAAATATCATAAATAGGGTCATTGAACTTAAATCTATCTTTAATATTGGACACTAATTCAACATAGAATGATAGGATACTTGTTAAAAACGTCTCAAAATCTTTTTGGGCAATGTTGGGATTGTTTTTCAGTTCATTTAAACTTTCTGATGCTGAAATGCCTAAATAAATTTGGTTTAATTGTAAAAAGTTGTCAGGATTAACATGGTTTAATTTAAAAATATCTGTAGATTTTCTTATTATTGAAAAGTTAATAAAATTTGCACACAAATGTTTTAATAAGTTCTCAGTTTCAGGTTTTACTTTATAAAGTAATGGCTTATTTGATTGAAAAAGTAAGTTAAAGTCGTCATAAGCCCTAAAACATACGACATAAATTCAAAGTAGACTTTTGTGAAAGAATTAGTTAAAGTTTCTAACATGCCCTCTGTTGTATAAGATGGATCTTCAAATACTAATTCTCTAAAATATGCCATTAGTGGTTGATACTGTTCAAGTACCCTATCGACGCATGCTTTTAGTGAGAGCCTTGTTATGGAAGGAGATACAATTTTGTGAATTTCAGTATGCAAAAAACTTTTGAAATTCCTCAAAATTCTTTCTGCGTAAGGCGCTTCTGTTGAAATGGCTCCCAATATTGCGTAGTAAATCTTCCACATGTCTGGGAAGCTTTAGACAAGCCTTTGATGCTGCCAAATGGGCCATGTGGCAAGAGCACTTTACGCAGAGTATATATGGAAAATCATTTTTTAAATGGGAGAAGACAGAATTGTGTTCACCCACCATAACATTGGTGGTATCAGAAGAAAAACCCACCAAATTTGTTAAGGGAATACCTTTAGAAACTAAACTATCCTTTAAAACATTATATAGTTCAACTGCTGTAGAGCCGTTAGTTTCAATTAAATCAAAAAAGCAGCTTTTAATGACATTCATGTTTGTATCAAAATAAATTATGGAAAAAGCACATTGTTTTTTAACAGATATATCCGTTGTTTCATCTAATATAAGTGAAAAAAAAAACACCTGGCTGTCTGAGTGTTTCATGTAAATTTTCCAAAAATGATTTGCCCAGGCTCTCGCACATAATATTAGTAGCCTTAAGCCGTTTAACGCTTAAGTTTTGAGCTATTTTCGAATCGGGAAAAATTGTTTTTAATAAAGGGGAGAGTGTATCCAGTAACAAAAATGGTAGGTTATTACTAGCTAAGAAACCACATAATTTTAATTCAGCGGTTTTCACAGCTATTTCATCCTGGTTAGGTTTATTGCTATAGTCTGTTATTTTTGTGTTGGTAGACACTTTTTGCATGTTGATCTTATGTTTTGATGTACCGTGATGATTCAATAAAACACTTTTGTGTGCAATTATCTCGGTATTGCATACTGTGCAAAAACCATATTCATTACCAGCATCATCAGTTTTTTCAGATTTTATCAGCCAACCCCTAAATTTAGGTATGCTTATCCATGAAGAGACAAATCTTTTATATTTTTGCTTCTTTTCTGATAGGTGACCATGAAACTTCCGAGTGTTTTTGGGTTGAGGTGGATGCGCTTCAACCTAAAATATGTAGAAAATAATAAAAAATGGGGACTTTACAAAAATATTTTAAATAAAAACGAAACTGAAAAGATTAAAGAATATATTATATATATACAAAAAATGTATTAAAATTAAGTACTTCTTTTATTTTCTATCCCATACATTCGCGTTTTTTTTATCCAAAACTTACAAAAACTGTTGAATCTACAATAACTAATCTAGATAGGCACTTACATTGGAAGTTTTAGTTTCGTTCACTAAGGCGGATTTGCTGCAACAGGGCTGATTTTCAAGAATTTCAAGTTCACTTGATTTTTCAACAATATTTGATGTGTAAGTGGAAGGTTTATTATTGGCTAGTTTGTTTTGGGAAGGCTGTTTTGACTGAAAGTTGAGTACAAAAATTTTAAGTTCACCAAAGTTAAAATATCTTTTCTAATCTACATACTTACAGTGAAAATACTGAAAATATCATGGGCGGGAGTTTCCGGTTCGTTTTCCAAAGATTTGCTGCAACAGGACTGATTTTCATCAACTTCATTCGATGTGGAAGGTTTATTATTAGTTAGTTTGCCCTGAGAAGGCTGTTTTGACTAAAAGTTTAGAACAATAAATTTAGGACACTAAAATTAGTTTTTAGTCAAGTAAATATTTACGAACAAACAAAAAATTTGAAAAAATATATTAGTATATTAACATAATAAATACTCCATTTTTTACCTTAAAACTGGAAAGCCACTTATCCATTTTTATAATTTTTAAATAAAAAAAGAACTCACACTAATAAGTAATAAAAGCAAAGACAATTCAGGACAGGTATTCGGTATTCAGTTATTCTAGGGGAATTACCAATTTACTTCGATCCTAGAACTGTGACGAGAATTCGAATTAAACCCATGGAATATGGAATTGAACGGCAACACACAACACACCTTACTACTTTAGGTTTATTACAGATTGCATACATACTATCATAATAACTACAGCGCGCCATCTCTCGGATTTTGTATGGGCATGGGTTGCTATTCACGAACAGTAATTTTTCGCCCGAAATCACTATTAGAGGCGCTATTCATGAATATGTGTAGAAAACAACAAAAAATCGTGAATGACATGCAAAATCGTAAAATATGCGCAAAAAATGCGCCACATTTAATTATGCGCAAAATATGCGCTCGTTAAAAAAAAGTGCGCAAATCGCACTTTTATCCTCCGATTAACAACACTGCATACTCATGTTGGAGCGGCAAACGACGGGTAAATCACGCCCTCTGCTGGAAATGTGTTATATTAGCAGAGTTATTAGGATGTGGCCTTATTAGGAGACTGGCCTTATTTGGCGTCGGTACCTTAGAGCATGCTTTCTGTTTGTATGTTTACCTCTGCCGTCAACTGGAGGACAACCTGCCATTTTTAATGAATTTTGAATTGTTTGAACTCGCCTACCACTTACTCCGTGAATTGACAGGAACGCCTTGTAACATATTGAAACATCACAAGTGGCACTCTCTTCATTCAAAACTCTAACTCTGTATTTGTATGACGATTGATTAAACCTGGTGATTTCATTTTGTGGTTTACGCGGTCGTCGCCGCTAAACAGACACTAGAGAAATTAATCCGGCAAGATGCGAGTTCTGCTCATTGTATGATGACAGTGAATTGAACTCACGCAAAATTACACCACGTGCTTGTTCGCTTATAATGGAAAAACATTTTAATGTCTTGCACTTACAATCACTGCCAGTAACATTACACTGCAATCGAAGTTTCTTCGTAGCATCAGATATTCGTCAATCTTTTTTGCGTTTTTTAGTCGGAGCACTAGACATAATACTATTATTATTCTCCATAATTACATGCACTACTTGTTCACGATAAAACCTGAGCATCAACTGAAAACAATAACAGAAATGAGCTGGCGTGTTATGGCGCCGATCAAGGCACATGGGACTCTCAGCGTTTTTTCGGCTGACGCATGGACCTTCATCGTTTTTTCCTAGCATGCCTAATTTTCAATCCGTTAAAAGTTGCGACTGTCAGCGCTTTATTTGCCCTTACGAGTATTCCACGATAAATAATAGGATAAAAGCTACATTTCGGCTACTTCGGCCATTTCAAAGGAAAAATAATTAAAAATGCCAGTCCCTGTACATTTAGGCAAAATATTTGTTTGAGGTGTAGCTTCTCACTACCTTTGTTCCCAGTTATTGTTCATATTTCTGGGCCGTTGATGAATATGAAGAATAATTTTTTTTAGTTTTACCTCTTCGGGAGTCAATCCGTTTTCGTTGAAAAAAGTCGTCTCTGTGGTTCCAGGCCCTTGTTGTAAGGAATGACAAAGGACGACGTAGACGTAGTAACGAAACTACCGTCTTGATTATTTACCGCAGCGAGAATGGGATTTACGGGAGCTAATACATGTGTAATGGCATCTAGTCCCTCCGTAAACTTGGTAGCAAACAGTGATTTTTGATATCTTTGTAAAATTTCCTGCTGCTTTTGCTGCCAGTCAACTTGCCTAGTTGTCTCTCATTTTACCAGTGCCGTTACTTCCTCTGTTTGATCATTATTTTCATCAATAACTAGGCTTCTATAAAAAGTCTTGATAAAAATTAATTTTATTAACAGTTAAAACAGTTTCAAAAATATGATTAATCCACCTTTCAAATTAACTTTTACCATATTTTATCACCATGTCTAATGTCACCCATAAATTAGCCCGCCGAATGGATTTATTTGAAAAGTCCATTTTAACTGACACCTGCACAAAAACCGACACCAGAACAATTTTGTAAAATTTATTTGACCATCCGGTATAAACTATAACTACAACAGTATAGATAAGTAACATATTAATTAGCATCGTCGTGGCTTGATTAACTAACAGACACCAACCAAAACCCAAACGAACTGGAGTAAAAAATATATACCAGTAGGGAACATATGCCAATAGTGATTCACAACCCCCCCCCCCCCTCCTCTGACGTCATACGGCCCTGGACCCCCGGGGGGTGTCCCCCCGGGCCCCCTTGTGGCGTCACATGTGACCTTGAACGCTCACGTGTGCAGACATGTTTTTTACTCTTGATGTGTGCTAGTGTTCTTTTGGTACACCCAACCCCTTTCCCCACAACTTACTGACCCCTGTGGTGTCACATGTGACCTTATTTGCTCCGTGTTTTATTTATCGTTAAAAAATACCAATAGTGTAGTAATTAAATGTTCAATTGAGAATAAAAAAAAATATTTGATATTATTAAATTATGCTATTGTTGTTTAAAAACTATAAATTAATGGGAATGTGGGTTATTAAAGCTTGTAAAGAAGTTGATTCAAATGAAACATTATACAGAATTAAATGTAGACAAGTCTTCAAAAATAACACTTATGTTAACTGTAATTTCTACCTACTACGAAATTAAAATATAATAAAAACTAAAGACTTATATATATTTATAACCCCTGGGAATGTGGGCGATTAAAGCTTGTAAAGCCGATTCAAATCAAACATTAAATAGGGTGATGAGGGTATATTGAAAAATTGTCATTATGGCATTAGAACCCTAAATAAAGGTTGGCCATTTATCGACGAAGATACTCAAATCGCCCTCCATTGTTATCAATACAAGAGAGTAAGTTACTGAGCACGAAATTTAAACGGTGTTTTGTTCCTAGAGCCCTTATAATAAGTATATTTATCGTATCTATTGTATCGCCTTTTTTCTGTCCTAAAATATATTTATAATTCGTGGGAATGTGGGCGATGAACAGCGGCGTAACTACCATAGGTCTGACCAGTATAACCCCTGGGAATGTGGGCAATTAAAGCTTGTAAAGCCGATTCAAATCAAACATTAAATAGGGTGATGAGGGTATATTGAAAAATTGTCATTATGGCATTAGAACCCTAAATTGTTGGTCATTTATCGACGAAGATACTCAAATCACCCTCCATTGTTATCAATACAAGAGAGTAAGTTACTGAGCACGAAATTTAAACGGTGTTTTGTTCCTAGAGCCCTTATAATAAGTATATTTATCGTATCTATTGTATCGCATTTTTTCTGTCCTAAAATATATTTATAATTCGTGGGAATGTGGGTGATGAACAACGGCGTAACTACCATAGGTCTGGCCGGTTAGATTCTCCGGGGCCACGAGTATCAGGGGACCCCCAAAAGTGGTGAACGAGAAATTATTATTTATTTATTTTTTTTTTTTAATGGCTGTGTTGACTTTTTGTAGAATTGAAACGATCAAATAAATGTTTTTAGTGAAAAAGCTGATTTTTCAGTTTTTCATAGTCGTTATCTACCTTTTATATTTTTAAGTTTTTTATGTTCTCAATTGTTTCTATCATGTAGTGATGGGTCGCTCATGAGCGAGTCGTTCAAAATGAACGACTCTTTTAAGTGAGCGGTGAGCGTACGACTCCGTTCTGCTGAATGAGTAGTATTGCTCATCCGTATCTGTAATCACTAATCTGTATACCGACGGTAACATTTCAATATGTCGTAACTCAAAAACCACTACTTTTCAGGGAACGATAAAAACTGTTTAAATAAACACTATTTGTTTTTTTGTAAGCTTTTATTGTTTTAGGGTTAAAAAATATATTTTACTATTGATATAAATTCAAAGTTGTACCAAAAAAATGTTTGCTCTACTAACTATTTGACATACGCTCTATTGAAGAGCAAAACACGACAACTTACGACATATTGACACATGACGAGTACAGTAAAAACTAAGCAACGTTCCCACAGTTAAAAGGAAAAACGTATTATATTTCGAACTATAAACTTAAAACTAAATTTAACAAAGTATATCTTTAGCAGTCAAATACATTTTAATTATTATCATTGAAAGGTAAATTGTCGTAAAACGGCCAGCAGTCGCTTGGGATCACTGGTTTTAACTGTTGTAAATGTTCGTATTTAGATTTCTTTATCGGTAAACGAGCGTCATAGAGCGGTGGAAAATTATTAACATTTACGGATTTTGGTCGAATAGGAAGATCCAGAAAATCACTGTCAAAATTGGTTTTGTATTTAATGATTCCTTCGGGTAGATACCGTAAGGCTCGAATGTCATTGACAGTAGGATCACCTACTTTTCTTCCAGGTATGATGGAATGATAACAGTTGTTTTTTTTATAATCCTTAAAAAAATTGTGGTTTAAAGTAATTGTTTCATATGGATCGCCTTTTCTTGATTCCTGACAGAGTCTTGAATAATCGCTGGGCAAATGAATTTGCTTGTTTTTAATTTTTCGCTCAATTACGGCGTGAACACTGTCGCATTCCATTTGTGTATGGCCTTTAACAAGATACTTTTGTTCAATCCTTATGTTAAGTTCTTTAGACAAATGAAGAAAGGCATTAGACATGACTGAGTTTTTGTTTTGGTATGAGCATCCATCAGAGTATACGATTATTGGTTTAGAATTATTTAAATGTCTTCTAATATAGTCAATCAAACATGAAGCAAAAACCGATGCTTGCAGGTCAGCTTCGGTCTCATTAAACCAATAACACGTACATTGTTTAGTCGCCAAATTAAAAATGGTAAAATTGTGTACACAAAGCTTCGTTTTATAGTAAGTAGATGATGCGTTAATTGATGGGCAAACCTTAACTGCCTGTAAATCCATTGTTAACGTATTGCATAATCCATTTTGACTGGCTTCTTTGTCCTTAGTTTTTTCCTCCCTAGCTCTTTCTTTATTTTCTCTATGAACAATCCAATCTTCTTCAGTCAAATTTTGAAGCTCGTATTGAAGACAAGTATCGCATCTGTCCTTCTTCGGCTTGTAAAGGGAAATATTTAGTTGAGTTAACATTTTGATTAAAGATGTCCTGGATAATACTCGTTCGTTTGACTCTTCACATTTAATTTTATACGCGCAATAAAGTTCAGAGATGGTTGAAAAATGCTGCTCCAAATACAATTTCTCTGTTTCTTTACGGCAGTAATGTGAAGGTACTTTATTTAAACTCTCTAAAAATGCTTTTAAAAAATCTAATTCGTGGCTCCTTGATTGCCTTTGATTTGGAGTAGCGTAAGTGTTTGAATTATACATCCCGTGAGTACTATTAGATACCCAGCTAAGTATGGAACGTTCCCTTAGACATAGTGTAGACATAAACATCTTTTTACAAACAGGAAACATTTTTTCGTCAATCTTCAGGTGATATTTCATAGTTGATCCTCTACGTGAATTTTCATTAGTCGATTTTTTTTCTTTGGTGGAGTGTACAGCAATTAAACTTATAACGTAAATTTTTCTTTCATTCCAGGATAGTTCGTCCCAAAATTTTTTATAAATCTCTTTTCTGTTCTCTTCAGAAATAGTGTTACACTCGCGCTTATTGGATTTTTCACAAAATTTGGATTTGCATGGAGGTCCTAGTTTTCTCTCTTCGCGTAACGTGTCGTGAAATGTTTTCCTTTGTCTGGGTGGTCGGCGATACCCCAAATAAGATTTTCCCTTTTCTCGAAGTCTTTGATTATTTTTTTTTGTGTTAACACCTTTTTTATTTTTATTTGTTGGCTGATCATTTTCCGACTCGCTTTCTCGTTCTTCAAATTGAGGATTGCTATCCCCTGAACTGTCGGTATCGGGTTTAAAATCATTGTCTTTCTCGTTTTCACTGGCTTCATTTGTATCTTGTACAGGCCCCTGTGTTTGAACATTAAAACTCTCTGCATCATTCTTCTTTTCTTGAAAGTTGCATTCTTCTTGAATGTCAAAATTATTTGCACTTGGTTCTTCATCTTCGTAAAAATCTAACTGTTTTTTTTCTTTACCATTAATATTTGCTTCTGTTGAAGTACCAGCAGCATGGACGTGTTTCGCTAAAAAATCTACATCTTCAGGCTCAAGAACCGATATAATGTCAACCTCGCTATGGGATAACGTGTTACATGTTGAAAATTCGATGTTTTCGTGGCCAATGATTTCGACAAGTATATCCATAATGTTAATGTCCTCAATATTATAATCTAGTGGAATACAATTTACGTTCATATCGTTCCCAGATTCTCTATTATCAAGAGTCTTGATTTTCTTGCTGGCATCTTCGGAATTTGTACAGCACATTTTAATTAACCGTTTGGTTCTATCAGAATAGGCCATCGTTTGTGATATCTGCAAAAAAAAAAATATTAAATAAAAAGTTTTAATTTGTAGCGTTTGCAGTGTTTAAAAGCTGCAAAAAAAATACATACTTACCCATCTGGGGTAAATTATTTTTAGTATTATATCAATTTATTAGATTTGCCGCAAGCAACAAAATATATTTTATTTTAATTTTTGATAGGTACCTAACTATACAATATACAACTATTTTAAGTGTATACCTACCTAAATTATTAATATGACGTTTAAATTATTTTAATTCTAATTTATTATTTTAATTATTATTATAATTATGAAAAATAATATGTCGTATATCATAAATCAGTAAGGTAACTCATAAGATCAATAATGCGTAACTCTACGTTCACGACAAGCAACGTTTTTATTAATGAAAATTAACTTAATATGGATTAAAAATAGTTATATTGTCTAAAAAAACACTTAATAATTTACTTCTTCATATTATTTCATTATTTAATTATGTAAATTACAAATAATAATTGGTTTTACTTACCAAAACTAAAAAATTATCTAACCTGCAGTTAAACACCACTGACGAACATGTCTGAACCAACGACTTACGACAAATTGCGGCACTCTTAGATTTACGACGTATTGTTCTTGTCTCTTATTGGCGCATTCTGCCGAACAAACGCCAATAAGAATTTTGATAACCACGAGGTGAGATGACATTATCAGTTTGGGCGGGAAATATCATTTTGCACGAATTCGGAGTTACGACATATTGAAATGTTACCGTCGATACATAGTATACAATACCGTGCGCTGTGTGTTGCATAAGAGTTTAATAACTATTTATAGAATCGAAGACTGTCTTTCTTATTTGGTAGATGGGGCATAAGCAATCTGATTAAAATGTAACCTGAGTTAGCAATCCCGCAACCCACATTACCCCGCCTGGTGCTGGTGCATATGACTCATATGAGTAGAGTTATAATTTTTAAAATGTGCGTTTCTTGCTATTTTTAGGAAAGCAGTAGCGTAGCGTAGCGTACATTTTTTAGAATAATTAAATAAAACAAAGGAATTAAAATATTTTTTTTATTAAAAGTAAATATATTGTCATTGTTAAATAACACACATACAAAATGAAATCAACAGTAAATTCTAAACAGAAAAATATAAACTCTCAGAAAAAAAAATACTTAAAACAAAATGAACCAAAAATAAATATGAAATTCTATAAATTTGCATTTAGGAAAAGTAGCATAGAAACTTTCTTACCATTAAGTTTGTTTCTTTTTTCCGTTAAAGTTTGCCCCGCTTTGGAAAAAACCCTTTCACTAGGTACAGAAGTAGCCACTATACATAATCTTTTCTTCATAAGCTCATACAGTCGTGGATAAACACAACGTCGTTCCTCCCACCAAATAAATGGATTTGACGCTCTTGGTAACAGCGGTTCGTCAAGATATTTTTCCACCTCTACAATTCCCGCTGCTACAGGATTAGGATTAGAAACCAGGTTGGAAACTGTAGAATCAAAAGCATCCCATATTACCGAGGGAGTAGCTGAACCTGAAGTAATATCTTTGTCTTGCTTTTGGGAGGTTAATGATTCATGACTGGTTAGTTTTGCATTCTCATGTGTGACGTAATTTACTAAATTTTGTTTAGCAGAATCAAACGCTGTTTTATCAGAAAACCCAAACTTTTTAAATCGCGGATCTAAAATAGTAGCTTCAGCAAATATTTTGTTGTGTTCAATGTTATTAAATCTTTTTTGTAAGGCAGCCAGTAAAGATTCTGCTAACTTTCTGGCAAGTTCTGGCAAGTCGGGATGGTCATTAAGATATTTCTTACAATATTTTATTAACAAGGAACTAAACAAAATAACTTTTGACACGGTCACCTCTTTCTCAGAACTAATTTCCTGGGTAACATCTTTAAATATTTTAAGAATTTCACAGCACAACTCTAAAGTATTAATGTCTGTGTTTGATATATTTTCGATATTTGGGTAATTGATTGCGACGACGGACATTAGTGATTCCTTAATATCAAGAATTCTTTGAAACATGTCATATGTTGAGTTCCACCTTGTAACTACGTCCTGTTTTGTTTAATATTAAGTTCTGGCTTTCCCAACTGTTTTTGCATTTGCTTTAATTTTTCTGTAGCCTGCGGACTTCTAAAAAAATCTACTATAACTTTTATTTTTTTCCTGATGATTTGAATAACCTCTAACGATGATTGAACAATTAAATTAATAGTATGGGCAAAACATGGAACATGTTTCCACTCAGTTCTTCTTATTGCTGCAACAATATTTGCCGCATTATCGCTAACAACGGCAACTATTTTATCGCTAATTTTCCATTCTATAACTATTCTTTGTAGCTCTTCACATAAATTTACGGCGGTGTGACTTTCAGTATATTTATAACAGTCTAATAAATGGGACTCTATTTTATTTATATTTAAATAATGCGCAGTAACCGCCAAATAACTTTCATTTGTTACCGATGTCCACCCGTCCGTCGTTAAACAGACAGCGTCAGCAAGTTGTACTTTACTTAGCACTTTTTCCCTTGTTAAGTTGTAGTACTGAGGTATTAATACTTTGGAAACAGTTTTCCTGCAGGGTAATTGATAGCCGGAATTTAATTCAGTCACAAAACTTTTGAAGTGTTTGCTTTCTACCAAATAAAACGGTAAAAAAATTTTCGCAATTGTTGTTACTAATAACTTATTAAGGTCGTCACGCTTTTTATTGTTTAACGGTTTAGTAAAAAAAGTACCTATTGTTTTTTGTTTTTTTTGCGGGAGGTGCATCTTCACTTTTTGTTTGTCCAATAGCACTGTAGGAAGTGGAAGGAATATTGTCTGTCTGAGATTGCGAGGGTGTTTCCGCATCTTCTAGTGTAGTAGATGCATTATTAGAATTACCGGGTGCCCTTTTACCCATTAAAACACTGCTGGAACTAGGATGCTTAGATTTTAAATGTCTGCTTAAATTGTAAGTCGACCCGCCTTTAAATGATAAAATTTGCGAGCAAAAATTACATTTTGCCCTATCATTAGGGATTTGCTCAAAATAAGTCCATACTTCACTTCTTTTTTTAGATTCCATTGCTAACTGTCATTCATCATTTAAGAAAAATAAATTTTTGTTCTAATCTAACGACTTCTTTACTCAATTCATAAAAATACAACAATTCATAAAAAATGTAAATAATTTATTCCAATGTGAGTAGCTTTACTCAAGAAGTCGTTAAAAATCAAAATCTTTTTTTCTCGCCAATCGCAATCTTTTAAACTAACGAATATTCGTAACGTACCGTACACAAACTCACAAGCACGCACTTAACTTTAAACTGAAAAAAATATACAATACAAACTCAATAAAAAGCCCTGACTACGGCGCTGTCGCCTCCTGGAATGCAACAAACGAACAAACTACTAAAAAATTCAACTCCGAACTCCGGCTGTGTGTGCACGCCACGCTGCACGCGCTCACGACGCTCACGTGCATTGCAGATTGCAGCTCATTGGCTCCTGTCGTATCATTCGTATCGTTCGTATGCGCCGTTGCCGTTATTCAGCGAGTCAAAGAGCGCTCTCGATTCCGCCTGTGCCCTGTACTACGACGTATGCATTATTTCAGCTATTCAGCATTGTCGCCATCGTTCAAATGAACGACTCAATGTATACGACTCACCTAAGTGAGCTGAATGAAATGAGCGCGCTCACTAAAAAGAGTCGTATGACCCAACGCTACTATCATGGCATATTTGATACTTGTAACATTTTATTAAATGGTAGTTTTGCCAACCCAAAAAGAAAATAGTAATTTAAATGGAAAAAATCAACTATATTTTTTGAAGTTTTCCGGACTTTATAGACTTAAATAGAAAAAGTATTATAAAATACACTGTTCATAAGACAATTGTACTTTAGAAAATTAAACGGGTGCTCTAAAATAATGTTTTATGAAACTTGTATCTTAATATACTATTATTTCATTTACTGTCTTTTCTTTCTGTAGATTATTATTACTAGTCAGCTATTCTTCGTTAATGACATTTTGAAATGTTTTAAAAAAAATTAAAGACCATTTATTTCATACAAATACAATTTCTGTTTCATTTTATAAATTTGTTACCAATATAGTTACGCCACTGGTGATGAAAGCTGGTAAAGTCGATTCAAATAAAACATTATATTGAAGGTTTTTTGTTCCTAGAACCCATATAACTGTAATTTCTACCGACTACGAAATTAAGAAAGATTGTATCATATGATGAGGGTAAATTAAGAAATTGTCATTATGACCAGTTGAGATAAAGATATTTCTTAACCATTGAGGTATTGAGAAACTCAATATAAATAGGTAGGGGGTGTAAAATAGTTCAGTATTCAGCTTGCTAGTACTTTTATTTATTGAAAATGTCGAAATACGAGTGTGAAATGTGTGGTGTCTCTTTTACCCGAACATATAGTTTGTTGCCGCATAAGAGAGAGTCTTGTATTGCCAGATTCGATCGCGATGTTGCTGATGGTGGAAAGCGACGTAAAATTGATGGTGCAGCATCTACATCTTCAATGGAAACCTGTGCTGTTTGTAATATTGCCGTGCCAAAGAACCAAATGTCTGCCCATCAAAGAACATTGGCGCATAAAAGCAAATCGTGTGTTCGAGTTTGTGATGGTGTCCTGCTTACTGAAAGTGCGTTTAAAAATAGAATAGTATCATACCGGGTAAGCTGTGACACCGATCATGTTGACTATTCACTATTTTTTAATGACATTAAAGTAAAGGTGTTAGGTTTAGTTAAGGACAAGCTACAAATTGAACAATCTTTAAAGATTAATATGGTTATTGTCGCACGTTATTTCCAACCATCGCAGGAGATATATAGTAACAAAAGTTTTAATACGTGTAATCAGATAGTAACTGTTGGAAGCGATCTAGAGGATATTTACCATCCGTTTGTTGAGGCCATGAAAGTTCAGACAGCGGATTTTCAAGATAAAGATTCAGGTAGGTGATAAATATATACAAATAACTGTTTGTATTAATATTTTCATTTATTTTATTTTATTTCTTTTATTTGTTTTTAATATTGCTTATAGCTCTATTGTTATTTAATTATTTATGACTAACAAAGGTGTGCTATAAAATATTTTTAGTAATTATAGTTACGAACTTTAAAATTATTATTACATTATTATAACTAAGAAAAAATAACTTATCAATGTAACAATACTGCGTAACTGACTGGTTTAGTGGTGTAGCTATTGTAGCTAGACTGCGACAGTCTTTTATGCACCCTTATATTTTCTTTTTTGGTAGATATTTTTTTTTTCTTTTGTTTGTTTATTTTATTAATCACCTTCTCGTTGTTTTCTAGGATGGGCTTTGGAAAAGATTTTATATACTCACCCCTCGGTGGCTCATCCTATATAAAATTGCCTCGGTTCATCAACATGAAAGGTGCTGTTCTGAATGTGGTGAATCAGGACGAATATTGTTTTGCTTGGGCCATCACATCAGCCTTGTGTCCAGCAGTTACTATGCCTAACCAGATTACATCTTATCCACACTATTCATCTATTTTAAATGTAACAGGTATGAATTTTCCAGTAAAATTATGCGATATATCCAAATTTGAAGAGTTAAATAATATTTCAGTCAATGTTTATGGTTTAGAGTCTAGCTTTGAAAATAATAAAATTAAATACGAAGTTGTCGGTCCGTTGAGGTATGCTCCCAGAAAGCTAGAAAGACATGTAAACTTGTTGTTTGTAACTGAAGATTGTAATATTAAAGATGATAGTGAACATGCTTGTGATTTTAACTGTTCGAAAAGTCATTACTGTTGGATTATCGATTTATCTCGATTAGTGTCCGGTCAAATTTCAAATCACCGTCATAAAGTGTACTTTTGTGACGGTTGTCTTGTTTACTTTAATTCACATACATCATTAATATTACATCAAATGAATGATTGTAAACATATATATTCGTTGACTCCTACAACCGATATAAAAGTTGATAAATTTGGCAAGAGTGTTCCGGAAAACATTTTAAAATTTGATAGTATTGAGAAGCAAATGAAAGTACCATTTGTTGTTTATGCAGACTTTGAATCTGTTTTAAAACCTGTTGAAACAATAGAACAAATCCGCAAAATTCTTACACTGTTAACAATTTAAAACATGAACCATATTCCTTTGCATATATCATAAAATGTTCTTTTAATGATTCTATCGCCAAGTTTGAGCTATATCGAGGAAATGATGCTGCAAAAATATTTGTTGATCGTATTGAAACAGATGTAAGACATCTTTATAATACATATTTAAAGAATATAGTACCTATGACCCAATTAACCAGTAATGAGAGGACAGAATTTGAAAATGCAAAGATTTGCGGTATTTGCGAGCGTCCTTTTGATGATATTAAAGAAAAAGTTCGAGATCATTGTCATATCACCGGTAAAAAACGATTTGGTGCAGCACATTCCATATGTAATTTAAATTATAAATTACCCAGTTTTATCCCCATAATATTTCACAATTTAAGCGGTTACGATAGCCATATGTTTATCAAGGAGCTATGTAGATATGGGGATAAAATTGATGTTATAGCTCAAAGTAAGGAGAAATACATATCATTTACAAAGAGGATTTACATGCATGATTATGTGGATCGAAAAACTGGACAAATAATGAGGAAACATTTAAAACTACGATTTATCGATAGTTTTAAATTTTTAGCGACGTCGTTGGAAAATTTGGGTAATGGTTTAAGTAGTGTTGACTTTAAGGAAACACGAAAACATTTTGTCGATGATGTTCAATTTAAGTTAATGCGTCAAAAAGGTGTTTTTCCATACAATTATATCGATTCCATGGAAAAAATGAAAGACCTAAATAAAAACCAGTTTTATGATCAGTTGCGGGAAGAACACATAACCGACGCATGTTATGAAAGAGCTAAAGAGGTTTGGCGCGTGTTCGGTTGTAAGAATTTAGGAGAATATTCCGATTTATATTTAAAATCAGACGTTTTATTGTTATGCGATGTTTTTGAACAGTTTCGCGATACATGTTTAAGCGTTTATAAATTAGACGCAGTACAGTATTACAGCTTGCCAAGTTTATCATTTGATTGTATGTTGCGCATGAGTAAGGTAGAGTTAGAGCTTTTGACGGATCTTGATATGATTCATTTTTTTCAAAAAGGTATTCGCGGCGGTATCAGTCAGTGTTCAGAAAGGGAACATATTGCCAATAATTGTTATTTACCAAACTACGACCCCTCTAAACCTTCTTCATTTATTACTTATTTGGATGCAACAAACTTGTATGGTCATAGTATGTCACAAGCATTACCATATGGTGGTTTTCAATGGTTGTCGGAACGCGAAATTTTAGATTTAAATATTATGAGTGTAGATGATGATGGTCCACATGGTTATGTTCTGGAGGTCGATGTGCATTATCCGCAAGAACTGCACGATGTCCATTCAGATCTTCCATTTTTAGTTAAAACCATCGTACCACCGGTTGAAAAGGCAAAGATGTCAAAATTAATTCCTAACGTAAACGATAAAATTAAATATATTATTCATTACAGAACCTTAAAGCAAGCCATTAATAACGGCCTTATGGTAATGCAAACTCATAGAATATTAAAATTTAATCAATCAAAGTGCTTAAAAACCTATGTTGATTTTAATACACAATTACGGAACGCGTCAACAACAAAGTTTGGTAAAGACCTTTTTAAATTAATTATAAATGCTATTTTTGGAAAGACAATGGAAAACGTAGAAAAGCGTAAAGATATTAAATTAATAACACATTGGGATAATGTCGTAGGTAGAGCTGGTGCTAGAGCATTGATTTCTCGCTCCAATTTCAACGATAGAGCTGTTTTTACCTCAGATTTTGTCGCCATTCACATGAACAGATTAAAAATTAAGTACAACAAGCCAATATATATTGGGTTTTCCATTTTAGACATTTCAAAAACAAATCCGGAATAGAATTTAGAAAATTTATTAAAAATTGTACAAGCCTTTCAGTAGTAACAAATTAAAAACTGGAAAATTCATACCGTATGTCATATTATATATATCGACGCTTAAGAAGCAATACCTCCTATCTCCAAAACAGCAATTTTACAGGAGACTAAAAAAACTGATTTCTAGCTTTATATGATTTAAGATACCTTAGATAATTTTTTTCTAAACAATTGTTAATGTAAACAGACTATCTAAACTTAGTAAAAGCTTTTTTTTTACACACTTGCTTAAAAATGGAGATACGTGGTATTTTATTTAAATATAATATAACATTGGGAGATACGAGGTATTACCATTAAAAAAAAAGGAATAAAAACAATTCAAAAAGTACTAATTTCTAATTTTTATTTAAAAACAGTAAACTCAAAAGTATAAAAAAACATATTTAGGACACCTTAATCAAGAAATTATTGAAAAAATAAACAAAATTTCATCGAATTCTTCGAAAAAAGAATTATTGATGCGGAAGATTGTCATAAAAATGATGACATTCTTTAGGTAAAACATCTTTCAACTGTTGAAGGTGCTGCCATTTGGTGGTTTTTATCTTTATAGGATTATTGTATAAACTTGGTGGCACGTATCTAGGGTTCTTTTTCAAAGCTTTTAATCGTTGCGGTAATTCTTTGTAGTCTTCGGAGAAATTACATTTGTACATAATTTTACCTTCTGGTAAATACTTAAGACATCTTAATTCAGTTACTTTCATAGAACCAGGCCTAATTGACGAACAAAGTTTGTCACTTGCATAATCTGAGAAAAAATCGTAGGACAAGTATTTTACCTCATAAGGGCGTGGATTCGTTCGTGCTTCTTTAGCAACAGCAAAATAATCAGAAGGAAGATGAATGACTCTGTTCTTCAACTTTTTTTCAATAACTGCATGAACAGAGTCACATTCCATCTGGGTATGACCACGTTCCAAATATTTTTGTTCCAATATAATATTATTATTAATAGAGAACTTAAGAAGGGCACTTGACATTACGCAATTTCGATTTTGATATGTACAACCATCAGTCCATATGACAATAGGTTTTCCAGAATCCTTGTACTTGTTGAGATAATCTATGAGGCAGCTAGCAAAAACTGAAGCAACTAGCTCACCTTCCGATTCGTTCCACCAGTAACAAACTACATCATGAGTAGCTAAGTTAAATGTAGTATAGTTGTGAACGCACAACTTTGTTTTATAATACAAAGCACTGGCGTTAAAAAAAGGTGACAATTTTACAGCTTGTAGATCTGCAGTGATCACAGAACATTTTCCTTCTTGAGCTTTCTTCTTATCTTCATTTTTCTCTTGCCTTGCCATCTCCTTTCGTTCGATATGTAGTTTATACTCTGCCTCTGTCAAATTTCCAATTTCGTGTTTTACACAAGTATCGCAAGCATCTTTTTTAGGGTGAAAAATTGAGATATTCATTTTAGAAACAGTTTTATCAAACACTTGTCTACTTAAATGTAAAATCTGCTTTTCATTACAATATTCCACATAGTGAATGAAAAATTGTGTCATTGTTGTAAAAAGCTGTTCCAAATATAGTTTGGTGGTTTGTTTCCTACAATAGTGAGACGGTAGTTTGGGTGTAGCCTCTAAATAAGTTATCAAATTGTTCATTTGTTCTTCTTTCTTGGGTTTTCTTAATGTTTCACTTCTAGCTTCATTTTTGTTTTCTTTGCTCATATGAATTCCCGCATGATTTTCTTTTTCAATTGCCCAGTTTCTTACTGACCATTCACCCAAGCTAAAGGTGTTTAAAAAAGTTTTTTTGCAAACTTGTGTTCTGATTCCCCCAATATTTAGATGGTATATGAAAGTAGAACTTCTTCTTGATTTATTTGCTGATGTTCTAGTTCTTGAAGCAGTTTGGCAGTCAACTAGGGAAGATATAAAAACTTTTCTTTGCTCCCAGTCCATATAATTCCAAAATCTCTCATACTGAACCAGTCTTTCTTCTTCTTTGATTTCATTGCAAAACCTTTTATTAGATTTTTTACAAATTTCTGAGTTACATGCCTCCTTCATTTTTCTTGCTTTTCTTATGGTGTCATGAAACACTTTGCTACTGTTTCCTGGTCTTCTGTACCCTAGATATTCTTGGCCTTTCATCCTTAATTTTTTTTGCTTTTTAACTTTCCATTCATTTAAATCTGCTGTGTTTTTTCTTTTTAGTTTAGGTTTAACTAATCTAGACAATGGTAGCAAATACTCAGGATCGCTATCAGTTTCATCTTTATTCGTTACTGGTTGTTCTTCTTTATTCGTTACTGGTGTCTCATTCACTTGTAGATAATTATTGCTGTTTTGTTCAGATTCAATCACTTCGCTGCTATCATTTAAGTTATTTACGATTTCCATGTCGTTAATGTTAATCTCCTCTAACTCACATACTTGTGGTAAAATAATATTTTCAGTGTTAGGGTCATTAAAGTTATTAATTTCTTGATCTTCATTTATTTCAAATTCAACTTGTTTGTCACAATCATTTATTGATATTAAGCCTGGCTGCATATTATCCCAAATATCTTTCTCAATTTCTATAATAATTGGGGTGTCCGGGGTCTTTTGTTTTGCACAGGTTTGGTTACTGCGAGTTTGACCTAGAAACAACAAACAAGAAATTACCGATTTGATAGTAAATGCGAATAATAAATTTTTTTTAACTAAAATTATTATAGCAAATTTATAAGTATTTCTTAGCTTCCAAATACTGCACTCTCACATTATAACCCGATCTAATATAAAAACTTTTACTCACGAGTTATAAACAAAAGATATAAAAATAATTACCTTGCAGTTTCACGCCATAGTCATTTGTTCTTAATGCCTCCATGATTTCATTATCACTAAACATTCCATCATCGTTTTCATCCATTTTTGGTTTAAGAAAGCTCCAAAAACCAGTCCAAATATATTTACAAAAGAACTTACACGTGTTACTTGCACCGCTGGCAAATGTAAACTGACATAATAGCTCGTATATCCCATCGAGGTCCGTCAATTTCCCGCCAGAATACCACGTAACTCCAAAAATTTGTGACGTTTTGGAGATACAAGGTATTTTGATATTTGGTGGATATACGAGGTATTGTTTGATGTTCATTTAAAGCGTTAATATTAACCTTGGACATACGAGCTATTGAGAACTATTGGATATAAGAGTGAGTATTAATTTTATGGTATAATATCATTTTCAGTAAAAATGGAGATAGGAGGTATTGTTTCTTAAGCGTCGATATATATTATAAATAAAACACCCTTATTATTATATTATCTGAATGAATTTATTGTAATTTATACAAAATTCAATTCTCACACACACACACACACACACACACTCACAAATATACAAATATAATTATACATATAATTAATTAACTAACTTATTGTATACTTCCTGTATATTGAATGCTGGGACAAGAGTGGGCGAGTGTCAAGAGTGGGGAGGACTGCATAAAATAATGGGGGTCCACAAAATTTATTCAGTTGAAAACTTTCATCCATTCGATATCGGTTCTGTTTTATATTAGTCAGTTAGTTACTTAGTTGTGATAGAAAATGAGTGGTTTAGCAGTTTCACAATTGTCTGACCTGTTAGTGATGGGTGATAAGACACAAGAAGTGTTGGTTGGTGATGTGGGGGAAGAAGAAGTCGTATACTGGGGGAATGAACAGTTCGATTGTGCGGAACTCGACAGACTTATTGAGGCCGGATTTAGACAACAACAAGCTGAATCCGAGCCTAAAGTCAATATAATTAGTGATGTGGTGGTGGTTGAGGCGACGAAACCAAGAACGTCGTCCAAGTTGGAGAAGTTATTATCCTTGCCAGCCAGTAAGGTAACATCTATTTTAAATGTAACAGGTATGAATTTTCCAGTAAAATTATGCGATATATCCAAATTTGAAGAGTTAAATAATATTTCAGTCAATGTTTATGGTTTAGAGTCTAGCTTTGAAAATAATAAAATTAAATACGAAGTTGTCGGTCCGTTGAGGTATGCTCCCAGAAAGCTAGAAAGACATGTAAACTTGTTGTTTGTAACTGAAGATTGTAATATTAAAGATGATAGTGAACATGCTTGTGATTTTAACTGTTCGAAAAGTCATTACTGTTGGATTATCGATTTATCTCGATTAGTGTCCGGTCAAATTTCAAATCACCGTCATAAAGTGTACTTTTGTGACGGTTGTCTTGTTTACTTTAATTCACATACATCATTAATATTACATCAAATGAATGATTGTAAACATATATATTCGTTGACTCCTACAACCGATATAAAAGTTGATAAATTTGGCAAGAGTGTTCCGGAAAACATTTTAAAATTTGATAGTATTGAGAAGCAAATGAAAGTACCATTTGTTGTTTATGCAGACTTTGAATCTGTTTTAAAACCTGTTGAAACAGTAGAACCAAATCCGCAAAATTCTTACACTGTTAACAATTTAAAACATGAACCATATTCCTTTGCATATATCATAAAATGTTCTTTTAATGATTCTATCGCCAAGTTTGAGCTATATCGAGGAAATGATGCTGCAAAAATATTTGTTGATCGTATTGAAACAGATGTAAGACATCTTTATAATACATATTTAAAGAGCCTAAAGTCAATATAATTAGTGATGTGGTGGTGGTTGAGGCGACGAAACCAAGAACGTCGTCCAAGTTGGAGAAGTTATTATCCTTGCCAGCCAGTAAGGTAACAAAGAATGCAAATAGTTTTTATGGGAAAAAGCGGAAGATGATGGAACCAAAACCAAAACCATCATCTTTAACAAGCGTCACTTCTGCAAAGAAATTTATAAAACCATTAAAAGCCAGTACGATGTCGAAATGGTTGGTGAACAAGGCCGGTAGCGACACCACCACCATCACAGTCGAGGAAGAGACCACGACGACCGGGGAAGAGGTTACGAACCGGGCACTGACCCCAATCAGGTAGGAAGTGTGCTCGAAAACAAAAACAGCCGCTAAGGAAGAAAATATATGACGATGTGAGTCCGGAGGCTCCTGATGACATTCCACTGACAGCATCAACGCCTGACTTTATTATGGAATACAGTCAGGATAACGAGCGGGATGTCATCCGGGCGGCATCCAAAATGCGTGCCAAATGGAGGATCAGCTCGTCGAGAGTGAGAGTGAAGTGCGTGATATAGAACAACAATTAAGTGAACTGCAAAATAGACTAGAATTAGCCAAAAGTAATGTAGGTAAATATATGCTTAAAATAGAGAATAGTTTACTATAGGTTTAGTTTAGGAATTATTTTGTAATTTTGTATTTGTAAATAGGAATAAATAAATTGTCGGTTAAGATTGTACGCATTTATGTAAAAGTAATTTTTTTGTTTATTTTAAATAAAAACTAATATGTATGTATGTACATATTTGTACATACAAATAAAAATTTAACTCCACCTTACCCGTTTTATTTGAATTAACTTCACACGTTTTCTAAAAATGGATGAAAAGTCTTAAAAAATTGTCAAAGTTATATCAATACAGTTAAAAAATTCATATCGCTCTTATTATATGTGGTAGAAGGGAACTGTTTGGATGAAAAGTAAGTGAAATTTCATGATCTTTGGACTGGTGCAAGAAAAATCGAAATCGGCTAATAAATAAAGAAAAATTAACATAAAATTTTTTACAAAATATATGTTTTAGCAAAAACTAATAGGCGTAGCAAAAGAACTTATAGCTTCTAGTAAAAATCACTGCAAAAAGTTTTATTAATGCGTTAAAAAAAAATGCGGTTAAAATTTATGGGATACAAATGGTTTGGGAAATTATATTTTAAACAACTCGACTAGTTTAGCTTGGAATAGTAATTTTTATCCCCAACACATTTCAATTCATATATATCCAGTGATTCGGTGATTATTAGGAAGAGCATCATTTATTGACATAAGCTCGAGTGGGATGGAGTACTTGACCAAAATTAAAAGAATGAGTATTCGGGAAAAGAGGAAGCAGAGAGAGGCTCGAGTCAGTAAGTTTTGGGCAGATTGGCGTCGAAAGAATGCCAATAAGCCGACCGCGGTGATACCGCCACAACCAAGGCTTCCTTCACCGGTGCCGGAAGCGGCACCGGTATTCGAAGTATTAATTGAGGCGGTAGACCAACCGCAAAGGGTGCTCGAGCCCCGTGAGCTGGCCGATCTGCAGTTGCAGATGAAACAGCGTCGCGTGGCTCGAGTTGACCGACGCATCGATTCACTTTTGCTGGCGCTGTAGCAGCGGCGGCGACCGGCATCGCGATCCGTAATGATCGCGAGAGGCGATATTACGGAGTAGTCTCTCTCTGCTCTCACTTTTTCCCTTTATGATGACCACCCCGCTCGAACCCTGACACGCTTGCCCACTAGAGCAACAAAATATTTCATCGTAGTTAGTTGATCACTCGGTGACACAATCTTTCTTCAAGAATATATTTCTTTATTGAAAAGTGAGTGTAACTTTGCGTCTGTCTGTGTTGTTTTTGGCATAGCCAGAACGAACCTGCTAAATTTGAGCTTGAGTTCTCTCTCAAAATAACGCAGTTGTATGCATATTATGTTGATGTGCGTCATACATTTTGCAATCGCCAAAGAAGACACAGATAGACACTGTTTATGTGGCATTAAGCAACTAATCTATATCAAGTCAAAAGACCATAAAAATTGTGGCCCTGAAAAGGGCCGATTTTGTTGTCAGGGTTCACTAGATTGTCATAAATAATGCTCGATGGATGTATTAATGGATAGTGGAATCTGCAGGCCCATCAGAAACATCATCCTCGTAATTCCAGCATGATGTGGAATCTGCTAGTCAGTCATCCTCGACGATGTCAGCAGCTGTCGAATCGGACGATGAGTCCGGTTCGGTTGGCTCGGAGCTGTTGTCACTACCACTTGGTATAGGTGGCATGGGTGGTTCTCCTCGATATTCGTACCATTCTCCATTTGGCACCGTCTCGTCGCTAAATAGAGAGGAGCCTCGACTTTCTGGTCTTCCTTCAGCCATTGTCAAAATGTATATGAAGAATTGAATGAGCAGCACTCATATAAATAGGTTAGAAAGTTTAGGTGGGGATAAACCTAAAATTTTGGTGTGGATAAACACATAATTTTAAATAACATCACCAACACAGTTCTATATTCCTTCCTTATAATAGAAATTATTTATTTGAATCATACTCAAACTATTTTATTATTATGAATTGTCTAGAAAACATTATTCTTTAATTGTTGACCCGAGCCGTAGGTGAGGGGATGTAACGCTATCTGGTTTATTCGTTTTTTTTTTCCAGAATTTTTTTGTGTTGGCTCCACTCGCCTTCGGCTCGTTCGGCAATCTCCGCCCTCCTCCGCAATGGTCTTCACCGATGCGAAGCAACTAATCTAGCTCAAAATCAAAAGACCATAAATATGTGGCCCTGAAAAGGGCCGATTTTGTTGTCTCAAAGAAGGCACCAGGGTTGTCAGGATCCGTGAGCTGTAGGCGTCGACTTAGGTGTGTTGCTTTAGTTGTAATAGAATTTACACTCTATTACAAATAAGGCAAGAGTCATGGTGAAAGACCGTATACAGTCTTGCACCACACAATGCACAACCCCGTCGGTTTAATGAGGCAACTCCACTGATTGTAACATGGATCTGAATGAATTCAACATGCAACAGACTCTCATAGCTATTTATGTAGCAATGCATACATAAGTTATAAGTCTCCCATCGTACATAGTTTTCAACCACACAAAACCTCCTCCTCAATCTACGAGCCCTACACACCCTTCTCAATTGAAGATTTACTTCAACACGCTCCTCGTCAGTAGAATAGCCGTTGTCAGAGCTTGACGACATCTTGATATAGAATGAATTTCTCATTCCAGATCACCTACTTATATGCACCTTTATTTCCCCCCAACCAAAAAATTTATCATCTTTGACTATCCTACAGAAATAAAATACAGAATATCTCGTTTTATGGGTTTATTTCTACATTACCTAAATAATAATATAAACTTAAAAGTACCTTAAAACTATTATATTGATTTATTGGTAACAGAACCAGTTAATATATTATAACTAAAGAATGAATCGTGAATTATTAGCGCATACACTTTAATGTCTTTGGGAAATTTGTTCTTGCGTGTTTCAAACTCCAACTTGACGTCCACAGTGCTTGTTTTGATAGCCTCTGGTTGACGACTACAATCAATAACGAATACGGGGTTCATTAGATAATCAGCGAAACTCATCATTGGATCGTTAAGTTCACGTTGATAGTAGCTCACTTGGAAATTCTCATATGTGTAATAGGCGGGTGCATACAATTTCTTCGTAAAATCCAAATTCCAGCGTTTATATGGAAATTTTGTGGCGTTCAGATACAGGGTAATGTCACTGATATCGGCAGTAGTAAATTGCGTAGCATCCTTTGCTCTATTGTCTGAATTAGTGCTTGTCTGGAATCCCAGGATCAAATACCGCGGTTTTTCGAGACTCGTGCTAGTTCTTAACGACCAGACGTCTGATGATGTTTGACGCAAAGCTGGTAGTTCGTAAAGATCCCATTTGCGGTAGGCCATAGGAATGTTTGATGAACTACTCCCACCTTTATTGATGCGGGATAATATTTTCAATTTTTGCCGATCGTCAGGAATAATGTGTCGGATTTTCCACTCGATCTTGTCAATAGTAATGGCTGCATCAACTTCTCCAATATAGGAATTATTGAACGTACGGGCAATTATTAAAATTAGCTCTTGTTTAACATTAAATATTCCTTTTAAATAATCCTCGGCAAATCCCATCAGATATTTTAGAGGTAGCTTTCCAGAGAATACATTACTCGTAACATCGAGAATGCCTTGGTTTGTTTCATTCAGACCCCATCCGCACCCCAAAAGAGTTCTTTCTTGGGATGCACCCAAAGATGCCATTGTTTTTAATGTTGACGTAATTCCAGGTTTTCGAACAACAGCTACTTGCTCACCTCCCATTTCATAGCGGATTTCATCGAACAGGAAAGCGATTGCATTATTTGATAGGTAACATTTTTTGATAGCATCACTGGGTTTAAAAGTTCCCTCAATGTAGATGTAGCTGTCTGAGATATCCAAAATTATATCTTGAAAGTGTACTGGAATACGAATTTCATCAGAATTGTTAAATGCTGGAGATCCGTATGGCTTGTAAGTGTGTTCTTGTAAACTGATAATGGAATTATCGAATATTGGTTCGGTAAAAACTTCAATTTTATCACTAGTGGCGGCCATTTTTCACTATTTTCTTCGTCGTACTTCTAAACCAATCGATTCTAGAAATATGCAATCTTTCGCTGAGAGCTGTTTACGACTCGAACGTCTTCCCAATCTAGCGTCTGAATTGTGAATGATCCTCGGATGTGTAATATGTTTACTTTTATGTTTTATTGTGGTTGTTGTTGCACCTCGAGCAGTTGACAACATATTCAATTGATGATTGAAGCAAAAACCCATAATTATGTTATTTTTTTCAGTTCTAATTTCACAATAATTTTTTCACCTCCAAAGTCTATCAGATCACCACGATCGTCCAAGATGCGTAAAGTAATGTTGTCTATTGACTTACGCCCCTACGGCATATAAATGTTATTTTGTGGTTCTTTTGAAATTTTGTAACCAGGTTCAACATCAATATCAAATTCAAATAATATGTGGCTTTCTCTAAAGTTTAGATATGCTCCAGAAATTATATTACAATCCACTCTTATAATGCGCACTTTCATTATGTCCACATTATTGCTTGATTCATGTCGTTTTCCACTTTTTAGCAGCACCCGTCCAAAACCCAATAACCCACCAATACCGTTCGAAAATCGAAAATCAATATCGTATGTTGACTTAAGCTCACATTTTAATGTATTATTATTGGCTACTAATGAAAATAATCCATCACATTCTTCTCCCTTGCAGGTTTCCTTTAAACGTGTGTATATTTCTTTACCAATTTCATCAATTTCGTAAGCTCCAGGTGGAATCATTAAATGATGCGTTCTTTGATCCGTCCTTCTTTTTGTAATAAAACCCATTGTTACTTTCGTCGACATTGAAAATTGAATTATATGTGTAGAATCCCAACAGCGCAAGACCATACTTACAGGATGATTTCAATTCAACAGGAGGATAAAAATTTGCACTTAACACACTTGAGTGTCCTGTTAGTGTGAACGTGTATGACATGACTGACAATAAAACCATTTATGTATATAATTTATTGTTTCTTGCAACAGTTTAGAACGTTTGATAAGCTTCCGCCTCGTCTCACTTCTTTCACTGCTTCAGCCGTTATTTTGATATCGCTGATTTTACAATAACAACAAAATAGCTGTTTTGGCATGGGACCATCTCCTTCATCCTCATCGGAATTACATTTTTTATCATGTTCGCTGCAGTACTGATATTTTAACATGTCGATGTCACTCCGCATATGATCAGGTAACCTATCCCAAACTAGTGCGATTTCATTTGGAGCTAACGCGATCATCACTTCCTTAGGCATATTTTCCAGCTGTCGTGTTGTCATTTTTCTCAATTCACAACCGACTTGTCGATATGCTTTAAGCGACAACAACATTTTCGTGTAGTTATCACGATCCATTTGAGGTGTCACTGCAGCAGACATCATTACTTTGAAAGAAACTTCAAACACAAATGTCCGCACCAAACTGTGCCAAAATCTTGTTGGCGATCGTATGTATAGAAAATTTTCTTCGATGCTTCAGAACCCTTTTGTAGATAATATACCAATTCAATGGGTGGGGGTAAATCGCCAAAACTATCATAATATGTCACATTCGATTTGTTTTTTCTATATGCTACCCAATGAGTCCCATCCCCCATAATGCTATCCAAATTAATAATTGCAGCTTCATTACGTTGGGGTCCACGCACTGGCAGCGAGTCTCTCATATAGACCCCTCTAAAATGTGGTATTTTCAACTTTAAAGCATACTTTTGTAAATCAATATTGGATAGTGGACGTTGAGGTAGGGATTTTAATAGTTTTTTGATTTTACATTGCTGTTATTCAGAAATAGACCCGGACCTGCACGGTATGGTTTAAGAAACAACCCATTTTCTTTTTTTGAATACAGATGTAAGGTAGCACCTGTTTTCTCAGTATTTGCATTTTTAACCGTCTTTATAGCGCGCACAATACCTGCAGCTCCTCCTGCTAGGGATCCCAAAGCGGATAGACCTGCAAATATTGGTATCAGTGGTAATATACCACCAGTTTTTGGAAGAGGTATAATTCGAGGAGTTCGAATTTTTCGTTTGCCGCCGACTGTTTTTAAAGATTTTCGGGCAGCGATAATAGCTATTTTTGATGCTTTCATTATATTTTTTTCAAGACCTTTTTTTCCTCCTGCTTTTAATAATTGTAATCGAATTGGTTGTCTAATAGCTGAACCAAACGCTTTTTTCTGTTGACGCTGTCTACATTTATTGGCTCCATTTCTTTTCGAAACCTTCTCACCACGACCATGACGGCGACGAGGCCGCTTGTTTTGTCCAGTCGGTATACCCATACCTGTTATTAACCAAGCTGCAGCTCTTTCTTTTGCACTGGCCTCCTTGGATTTTACCCTTTTCCAAGCGCTTTGCTCGAGTTCGTAATCAGCTTGGTGGCGTGCACTCAAATCTTCACTAGTATGTAAATAAGCTAAATCATGTTTTTTGCAAGCAGCATCCAATGGATTTATTCCTTGATCACCTCTTTTAACACGTTTTATTACTTTGGTACCTGGTCCGCAATATTGGTAACGATCAATGTAAAACAGCTATAAAATATAGACAAAATGAGAATTGTGGCGCTTAAGCAAAAATTACCAGTCGATAATCTTGATGGGAAAGTTGGATTCGGACAAGATCAGAAAATATTAAGGAGACATGGTCCACTGCTTCCATCATCTATTCGCGGCCTGCTAATTGGCCCATCGAACTGTGGGAAGACCAACGTAATGATATCACTGCTTACACATCCGTTGGGATTGCGTTTTGAAAATGTCTACATTTACTCAAAGTCGCTTTATCAACCAAAATATGAATATTTAAGAAAAATCTTATTACCAATTAAAGGTCTTGGTTACTATACATTTAGCGATGGAAATAATATAGTGGAACCATCAGATGCAAAACCAAATTCTGTGTTCATTTTTGATGATGTTATGTGTGAGAAACAGGATGTCATAAGATCATATTTTAGTATGGGACGACATAAAAATGTAGATGTTTTTTACTTAGCCCAAACATATTCACGCGTTCCTAAACAACTTGTGCGAGATAATGCCAACTTCATTATAATGTAACAGGATGAGATGAATATGAGACATATATTTTCCGATCATGTTTCACCCGATTTGACGTTTCCACAATTTCAAGAAATGTGCTCTAAATGCTGGGACAGCAAGTATGGTTTTTTAGTTATCGATAAAGATAGTAACGTTAATTCGGGAAGATATCGCAAGGGTTTCGATAGCTATATATATTTATAGAAGTAATCATATAGCAGTTCATTTCATCATTGTCCGCTAATTTGAAAACATCATGAATGAAGAAATCGATTTAAAGCGTAAGCTGTTGGAGACGACTAGTGCAGTGAGAAAAAAATTTAAGCAAATTAAAGCAGCTAAAGCACAAAATAACATTGATTTGGAGCAGTTTTACGAACCCATTACTAAACCACTAAAATCCATATCCAATGTAGTAGTGAAGCAGCAGCAGCAGCAACAGAATCAGCCAATAATAACCCAAAAATCAGTTACTAAAACTAAACCACAAAGCCGTAGTTCGAGCACAAGTATGGAATTAACAGCAGATACAATGTCAATGGATCCAGCTGATTTACTAGAGGAATCATCTACACCGAAACATAGAATATACGATGAGTCATTGTTTGCAACGCCATCCCCATCAAACAAATCTAACTTATCTAGCTCACCTTCTACACCATCTTTGAAAAACATTAATATCTATCTGAAGGGGTTACAAAAGCAACCATCGAAGTATGATACAGTTTATGGTGTCTATTATGATAAAGTAAATAAAAAGAAAACATTTATTGGTATAGTGGTTGCAGTGAATCCTCGCGCCAGATATGTCAAGTGTCACGTGACATTAATGACTTGAATGCTTATTTGTGGTTATTTATTTTGCCTAGGTTTGTACGACATTCCAGGACCGTACTACAATAGTACGTACGTTTATTTTAAAAATGAAACGAGTCTATTTATATTTTTAAATACATCTTTTATTATTTATTGTAGGAAATAATCTTATTGTGCAACCACTCGTGCCAAGAACTGAAATTTCAACATCCACTTTAATAAACAATATATTTAGTATTCTCTGCAAAAAAATGTGCAGATATTTTCTACTTTCCCAGCTAACCAAACTGTCTACATTCAAGTCGCCACACAAAAGTATTACCTGATATTTAACTGAAACAAATCTCAACTCGATCAGAAAGAAATGAAACATCTAGAAATTTTTTTATTAATATTAAAATTCACCTTAGTTTCTCTAACGGTGGCATCAGCTGAGGTAGAAGGCAGACAATAATTATGCTCCATAATTTATAATTATTATTTTCGCCTAAAAACAGATAAATGAAAATATTAACCTATAAATTTTTCATAACGTGACAAGTACTTACTGTGGTTTACCAGATACACAAACAACTCAATATGTAATTAATCAAAGTTTTCAACACAAAATAAACACTTCTAAAACGACGGAAATACACTTTTAAACGTATTAGCACTAATCAAACTCGAAAAATATAAAAACCAAACACGCTCAATACGGTTCCTATAAAACTGGGGTATTTGGTTAAGTCCCCAAACAGCTGATCGATGACATATTAATGATGTCAACTGTCGAAAAAGCTTGAGGATTCGCTGCAAATACTATAATGTAGAAGTGCGTTTTCCTAACGGACAGGTGTCATTATATAAAAACAACAGAAATATTGCTATATTCAATGGAACAAATGAACTCTATGACCTGATTTTTCTAAAAAATCCTCCAATCCTTGTCGAAGAAAGTGCATGGAACAAAGACACTCTTCAAGAATACAAAGATATTTTGGAATTAACAAATGCTGCATATATTAATTATAATAAGACTATGGGTTTAAGGGAAACCCGATGGTTAAAATATAGACAAATTATAAAACCACTAATGGAGGGAACTAAGCTTGGTGCTGGTATGCGAAAAAAAAAGAAATCCGAAATTCGGTTACCTGTAAAGAAGACTTTATCATCTAAATTATCTCAATATATCTACTGGAATAAACCCAGTGAGCTGGTGGATCGATTACGATTATTGTGGAGTTCAAAAGTAGCCGGACATACAGGACACGATAATGAAATTATGTCAATTATTGAAGAGCTTCGAGAGGAGGGTATAATATATTAAGAATTACAATTCATTACATTCATCAGTGTTGAATAAGACGTCACGTATACTATGGATCCTAGTCCCGAAAAACTTAAAATAGTTAATGAACTACATAAAGGTGCAAGAAAAAATTTCGTTAGAAGACATACTATAATAAAAGGATATAATGATTTGTGGCAAATCGATTTGGCAGAAATGCAACAATATGCTGATGAAAACAATGGCTATCGTTACATTGTCGTATGTATAAACTGTTATTCCAAGTATGTTTATACAAGAGCAGTTAAAAATAAGACCGGTGTTGAAGTAACAAATGCGATGAAAAGCATAATTGAAGAGGCTTCATACACACCAACCAATTTGCAAAGTGACCAAGGAAAAGAATTTTATAATAGCAACTTTCAAGCTTTTATAAGAAAATACAATATAAACCATTATTCCACGTATAGTACGAAGAAAGCGGCAATTGTGGAACGTGTTATAAGAACTTTAAAAAATAGTCTATATAAACAATTCTCGGCTAGGGGTTCGTATAGATGGTTGCAAATATTATCATCTATAACGAAAGTCTATAATAACACTAAACACCATACCATTGTAATGAAACCGAAAGATGTGAAAGAAGATACAAAAATTAATGCATACAACCATTTGAAAATTGTTCCGAGGAAAATAAAGTATCGGTTGGGTGATATCGTTCGCATCAGCAAGTATAAGAGTATATTTGACAAAGGATATACACCTTCATGGTCAGCAGAGCTATTTAAAATATCAAAAGTTAATGTAACTAATCCACCTACATATCTATTGGAATCACTAGAAGGTCAACCGATTAAAGGATGTTTTTATGAGCCCGAACTACAAAAAACTAACAGCCCCGGTGTATATTTAGTGGAAAAAATTCTCAAGAAACGCAAGAAAAATTACATTGACCAATTGTTTGTAAAATGGTTGGGATTTCCAACCAATTTTAACTCTTGGATAGATAAGTCTGATATTGTATAAATATATTTACAGATATATCAATTTTGTTAAATTAAGGATTTAATATAAATAAATATGTAACTAAACATGTAAAATACTTTTATTTGTATAGTAACCATGAAGAGAGTAAGATTTAGTGAAGAGAAAAATGCAATACACCAAACATATGTTTGGAGCTTTGCATACAGACAAGCGAGACAGAGTAACTTACAACAACTAATGGCTGATAGATATCGTTTCCAAAGAAGAATAAAAGAATTGGAAACAGTTTTGGCAGGCATTTTATCATGTGACTATAGAAATAGAATGTATCTAGAAAGATTTGTTAATAGATAATATTTTAAATAAAATACAGATATAATAATATATATATATATATATTGGTGCACGGTATCTTGTCGCCTCCGGTATACAGAAGAGGCGACCTGGCCTCCGGGTATTCCCAGGGGTTTACATCGAAAAAAAAATTATATATGGGGTGTTGAAATGACAACCAATCCAGATTCCTTGAGAGGGGAAAAGATTTTTAAATTTTTAATGGGTCATATATGGGGAACACAGAAAGTACTATGTGGCCTCCGAAGATTGTATATGCGCGTATATCCTGGTGCCGTTATTACCTCCGACAGTGTTGCCACATTGTCGGAGGTCATATAGACACCTCTGTATCCGCAAGCTGGGTTTTTAATATAAATATTTATATAGGCGGACAGTTCCTACCATATTTTTGGCAGACTGAAAGGCGCATTTTCTATTTCGGTGTCAAATGTGAATGTAAATCTGAAACATGAAAACAATAAAAAAATATAGAATGAAAGGATGTTTAGATTGTAATGGCAAGGATATTATAAATTAATAATTGAATTGTTAAACATTAACAATTAATAATTTAATATCTAGATGCAGGTGAATATCAAGACGAATGGAAGATTATTCAGACGCTGTGTGACAGTATAATGAAATATTTTAAATAGTGTGATATAATATATAGTGCCCCCTAGGAATTCCTATGGTCGATTATCGGTAAACTATAATTATGGATATTTCGTCGTATGCTAACGTCGAGAGGGGGGCTAAAATATTTTCAAGAATCAAGTAAATGTCAAGTTGCTTAGTTTACAATTCTAAATACATTTAATATCCTACCTATAACTATGTTTAACCGTTTTTGACATATTTCAAATTTTATGTAAAAATATCGTTTGGAGGCCGGCAAATAATTATCAATTTTCCTTCATTATTTAATTTGAGCTAATTTATTTGTAAAAAGGAACCTAGGTTAGCACACCGTATAAATTTTAACCATTGTTATTACACGGCAATCAAAATGGAAGATAAAAATTAAATTAAGAAAACTGTGAAAAGTCACTTTTTTTTTTCAACTGTATTTTTATAATTTTATAGTAACTATGATTACATTTATTCAAAACACGGTTAACTTTTTATAGTCATATATTCCGAAAATTTGTAGTTTTCAAAATACATATTGACAATTTAACATTTTTCTGTTGGTTAGGGGGTTAGTAAACAATCAAGTACTAAATAAATCAAGAACAAGTGATACTATATTGCGATTATGATTTGTTGCTTTGTAAAGCCATCCTGACTAACTAGATAAATTTGGCTTACTATTTGAAAAAATTTACTTGTGACACTTTTTAAAATTCCATTTTCAGTTTTTCCTTTAGAGAGTTCTGTATTAAAATCTAATAATTAAACGAAGTCTGGTCAAGTATACCCCTTTCTACAGAGAAATCAGCCCAAATTAAATAACAAGGGCTGTACTGAAAAAAAAACTGATATTTATTTTCCAGGCAGCACGCGACATTTTTAGGTAATATAGGACATTGAAAACTCTTAATATCTAGTTTCCAGTAAATACTATTAAAAATCGGAAAGACACGTCAATTTCTTTAAGAACGAGTACGCTTTTAAATAATATTTTCAGCTTTCGGGGTTTAAGTCTCTGGGACGGGGTAGATGTTACCCTAATGTTCTAAAATGGAAAGCAGGGTCATGTGGCACACCATTTTAAAGGTCGTTATATCTGTTTCCAGGAATAACAATAATTTGTTATTCTTTGAGTAGTAGTTTCCTAGAAATCGCGTTACAAAATTGGACGTAAATAGAACGGCCTCCACTGAGATTTATGGTATAAGTTATTATTTTTAAAAACATTATTATGTTTGCACTCCTCTTTTACCAGGATGATTTGAGGGTACGTAGGTAGTTACTACACCCTTTCTAATTCGTTACCCTCAAACTCACCGACTAAAGCATTACATAAATAAATCTATTTTTGGAACTCGATTTCTTGGAAACTACTACTCAAAAAATACTGATAATTGGAGAGAGATTTAAACGACCTCTAAAATGGTGTACCACTTACCCATTTAAGATTTTAAGGGTGACACCTACACTTCCCAGAGGGTTAAACCACGAAAGCTGCAAATAGTCTCCCTTTACAATAACATTCACGTGTCTTCTCACTTTTAATTATTTATTTGAAACGATATATTAAGGGCGGGAAGTTTTCACATTAACAATTTAAATTTGATTTTCATATTTTTCCCAGTTATAGTTTTTCCATTATCAAACGGTTGAGTTTTTGGATATACACCCTGTAGACAAATAAAAGTCCAATTTGTTCGGGTTTGTTCGGTTTCGGTCCCATAATAATTAAAGGCTTAGCAGTTTTTCAGTACTGGATCACTGATGACTGATTATCAGATTATACTGAACTTATTCACTAGGGTGGGCTGTAAAAATGTTTTATTAAATTTTGTTCGGTATCCCGCGCGAGATTAGCCTAACAGACAGACAGTGAAATAAAGGAAAGAAATAAGAAATAGGTTAATATCTTCAGGTCGCGCATATCCTCGAAAATCTAAAAAATTAATCAAATTTAACATTTTTGCGTAACTAACAAAAACAGTTTTTCCATGTTAGTTAAATGCTATGGTTTAGATAAGTAAGAAATAGCAGAGAATTAAATTAAAAGATATTTCAGTATGTATTGGTCGTGCATTGGATTTTAAAAATAAATTATTAACTCTGTAACATCAAAATTGCAAAATGATAAATGTTACAAACTATATATATTATGTCAATAGTCAATTAAGTCTCTCTCATTCTTTTTGGTGCTACTTTTAAACTCCGATTTGTGCGAAAAACGTTATCGAGAAAGAAGCGTTGTTCTGATGAACACATTCCTAAACTCGGCACTAGCAACCCTTCTGAGACCATGCAACTTCACAAATCGCTTTACTGGTTGAGTAGGACATGAGAACTTGTCGAAATTTCATTCAGACTGTTCCTGATTTTAATAAAGATACATTCTCTCATCGCTTAGTCTGGGTGGTAGCGAAAGATGGCAGGTACTCCAATCCATCTTAATGGTTGTGAAAAACTTCCAGTGGTAAGTTTTGATAGCGTTCAGCGAAGGATTCCTGAAATTGATCTAAAAGTGTTAATTAAAGATGTTCAATATCTCCTGGACTTTAATACTGTAATACAATCAGGTAATTGTCCAGAAGAATTGGCTATTCATGATCCAGGCCCACTTTCACACTTTAACATGGTTAACTGCGGCAAACAGAGGTCTCAGATTGTACTTAGTTGTGATAAATTATTTAGATTAATATAATGTATCAGTTTCTTTCATCCTAAAGTCCTATTTGCCGGTCTGATTTAATATCAAGAAACGCAAATATTTTACAAATGGCCCTAAGCATGTATTTGAAGTTATAGAAACATCAAGATTCCTACTTGAAAATATACTTAAAGTAGTAGATCCTGTGATCGAGCGTCTTATGTTTGCTCATCTGGAAAATTTGATTTGGAGCATGTTTTTGATGATGGAAGAAAAAACATCAGAGAATGAAGTATTAGAAGAATAATGAAGGCGCGAAACAAAACTCGTAAGAATGGGTCAATTAGAAACTTTGTGACACCAAAACAAAATTTATTTTAGACATTAACTTCATTAGACACACATTAGACGTAGACATTAACTTCACCGAAATGAAAGATTGGAGTACCTTTAATCTTCCGCCGCCCATGTTGCAAATAGTAAGCGATGGAGGAATTTTATCTTTAATAAAGTCAACAATAGCAGCTGAATGGAATTAATGTCCATGTCATACTCAAGTAGTAGAGCGATGTATGAACAGTTGGTGTCAAAGCGTCACAAAAGTTGTCAGTACGAAGTTTAGAGATGGGGTCATTAAAACAACGCTTTTTCTCTATCTAGAATACCAAGGTTTCCGCACAAATCGGAGTTTAGAAGTAGTACCAAAAAGAATTAGTAAAACACTATAACAATTGACATAATGTTATAGTTTCTAACATTTTTCAACTTTGGTGTTACAAACAGGGTTAATAATTAATTTTTTAAACCAAATTGTTATAGTTTTTAAATTTAATTATCACCTCTGTGCTATTTATTAGTTATCTAAACTTGTAGGGTTTCACTAACATGGACAACATTTTTTTGTTAATTACGAAAAAATGTTAAATTTGATAATGATTTTTTGTATTTTCGAGGATGATAATGAAGATATTAATATACCTTTGCTTTATTTTACTTATTTAGGAGAAAGACAAGTTTTCCGCGTTATAGCGAATCAAAATTTAAAAAAAAAAATATTTTTTTGGGACCATTCCATTATACACTACCACGCCTTTAATTGTCGAACTGCAAATATGGTATGAAATGATAGGAAAGCGTCTTTATCACCTCCTCCCCGACGTTGCCATTTAGCGGAGGCGGGAAAGTTACGTACGTCAACCGTATGTGACGGAAACATGCGATTTATATGATCGGAGGCGTCATCGTGCCATCCGTAAACTTTTTATGCAGCACTAGCGCCGGTGATCTATACCGGAACTAAAAACTTTTTTTGTGGGTATGGTGGGTACGTTGTGACCTCCGACAAAAATTTTGCTATTAGCACGTTAAAGGTCATCTGAGGTCAGAACTACTGAAAATATGGAAAAAACGTTGTCGCCTCCGAAATCGGAGGTGACAACGTCATATATGAGGTGACAACGGCTCTTCAGTATATACTTTGGAGGTGACATGGTACCCTTTATCAATATATACAGGGTCCGCAAACGAAGCGTGGACGGTAGATTAAATCGTTATCAAAGAAATTATCAACAATACTAAAACAGCTTGAGATATTGGATTAAAAGCGGCATGTTTTAAAAATATTTTACATTATACAGGGTGGCCCAAAAAAGTGTGACAGCATAAAGTTATATTTTTTTAAATGGGACACCCAATATTTTATTGCATATTTAGGTTCGTACTACTATCATTTATAAGTGCCTCAAATTTTATTTAAATTGGTTCTGTAGTTTCGGCGAAATAAATTAAAAACTATAAAAAAAAGTTTTGCAGTCCTGAATAAAAAAATTAAAAAAAACAATCCATAACTATTTTTTAACCTCGGCATTGAGTGAAATTTATGACAAGAGGTCTAGAGATACTATCAATGTAATTGCGTTTATTTATTTTATACAGGATGTTCATCATAAGCTTTCAAAAACCCCATATTTTAAAATAATTTTTCTCAAGTTTTTCAAATGGAACACCCTGTATATTATTTTGCTATTTGACGTAGAATTAATAAACAATTTTTTTTTGTAATACAAGCATATAAGTTATATCCAGCCGTTTTCGAAATAATTGTAAATATCATAAATTATGAGTTTTTATTGGGAAATTTTGTTATTGGCGACTAGACTAATAATTGATCATAAATTATGTGCTTGGGTATCGTGTAATATATCTGATTAGTTCCATCCAAATTACAGCTGCTTAATAAACGCCACGTGTTAGCATGAAATAAAAGCTCATAAAATCCCGGCCGCGAAACGTAATTATTTAACTGAAAAAAAAAACTGTTGAATCCCAACCTGAGGTACCGTTTAAGCGGTTCCTCGTGAATAAGAGCGACGGTGAATTTGGTACTCTGTAACGACAAGTAAAATTGAAAACCTCGTTCACTTATCATAACGACAAGTCGATTATGATCATTGATAATAGCGAATGAAGTCAATAATGGTAAATGAGATCCGTAATAGCACTTTTTATTAATCCGAAACATATTTAAAAAGTTGAGATCGACGCCGTGAAATTTTGAGAAAGACCCGTGAATGTGTTGTTGGGGCATTAAAAATTTTGCTAACCGTGGTCTATTTTCAACGACCTGAAATAGCCAATCTTTGTAAATTTCTTTTTGAAAATAAGGCCGTTTTATTAGTTCAAGAGTATACGAATCGGATCTAGATAGGTATAAATTGTCGTTGTCTTGGTAATTACTAGAACTTTCGCAAAGTTGCTGAAACGAAAGTGCTAAATAGCAATTGGGAAATTGTTTATCCGACTCGGCTAAGGCATTCAAAAAAAGGTCGCCTTCGTCGTTAGTCTCTTTAAAGGTGGTCAAAAGTTCAGAATTAATAATGTCTTTTAAAAATTTTTTCAATTCAACTTCATTATAACGCTTATCTAACAATTGATCCACTTCCTCTTCTTTTTGTTTCCTTTTTAACGTTAAATATATATTTTGGAATAAAACGTCGGTGGTTCTTACTTCAACGGACTCGCACTCGCCCCTATAAAATGCAACGTATACATATACATCCTCGTCTGGATCAATTAATATTTTGTTGTCGTTACGGGCTAATATTTGAACGTCTTGGTTTGCACTGACTGCCGAGGTCCAGTCGAGTAGCGTGATGCATTTTCGTTGAGATTCATTCAATTTTTTGACAATCCGGTTGAATACGGATAGACATCGGTCAGCAGATTCCGTCCAATTGATTAAAACTAATTTCTTCTTTACCTGCAGTCTGGTCCCAGCAAGTAATGAAGCCCAAAAATTTAACCGCTCGTTAATTGGTTCGGAGGAGTTCTCCGAAATGGTCATGTTCAGGCCTCGGCAACAAAAAGCATGGGCACATTCCTTCCAAATTACTTCCGTGCATGTATCCTCGTCCCATAAACAATATTCCACGCCAATGTCAGACTTGTCAATAATGGCATTAGCAATTCGTTCCGGAAAACACAAACAAATCTGACAAAATTCTTGACGGCCCATAAAAGCGGTAACAAGAAAATAAGTTTGTATATTGTTATATTGGCTCAGAGTCAACAACTCTTGGAATCCCTTTATTCGTGGTGCTTGTACAATGTCGTTGGTACATTCCACGTGCGTGTCCATAGACGTTTTAAAAAAACTCTCAATGTAACAATGACATTGGCGGCAAATATCACCCGGTAGCACTGGAATCACATTAATAAGATTTGCTTGGTTGACGATGGCGGAAAAATCGGTTCCCCAAAATTCATCGACTATGGAGATAGACATGTCTCTCGAACTTGAGCAGGTTTTGATATTAGCAAAGGAAGCCGTTCGACTAGAAACTGAAGGATTGTACGGAGATTCTGCCCTTAAATGGCGTGAAGCTGCCAGCATTTTAGTCTCCTACGCAAACGCATATCTTGATACCGGAGAAAGGGAAGTAGCTACAAAAGTAAAGGCACTCATCGGTTGGTTAATTTCCCGCGCAGTTGAAAATAACAGCATCAAGCAACTGGCTCCAAATTATGTCTCGATGAAAAGTTATCAAGACTATATCGAGAAAGCCATGGCAGACATGAACGAAGACCAGGCTGAAGAAACCAAATTCACAGTACGCGAACCCGCGACTATACAGGCGCCAAACCTTTGGGAATTACACGGTCAAGAAGATGTTCGCGATTTAATTGTTAGTTTATTTGCCAGTAATGATACCTTTAATCTTATGATGTTTGGTCCCCCAGGAACGGGAAAAACTTTCATGGCCGCATCTATAGCAAAATCGTACAATTTGTTATTTATCGAAGTAAACAGTGCTAATTTAATGTCGTCCTATGTAGGCGGTACCGAACAGAACATTCAAAAGTTGTTTGAGTTTGCGCGTAAAAGCGTGGAACCGGATCGCTCAGTTCTGATATTTTTCGATGAAGCCGAAGCCATATTGGCATCTCGTAAGGACAGCCCGATCGCCACCAATCCTGTAACGCAATTTATGATCGAAATGGAAAAGAATATTAATGACGGTGTTTACTTTTTCTTTACGACTAATTTATTAAGTCGTATTGAACCCGCGATTAAACGACGTTGTTACGGGTTATTTCTTGGCTATCCCAAGACACAGGAGGCCGTAGCGCATCTTTATCGTAACAATTTAACTCGCTATGAAAATACTGTCACCGAGGAGACGATATTAGAATTGTCACAATCCGATAAACTTCTGTCACCAAGTGCCATTGCCGATATCGTTAAATTAGCTTTTACACTGGCGAATAAAATTGGTACGGACGATCGGTTTAATGAAGTGAGACAACACCGATACGTCAAAGATGCCGAGGGACCGTACACGTTTTCTGAGGTGTGTAGACGAGAAGGTCGACCCCTTACAAAACATAACTTGGAACGAATAGCAATTAATGATACTAATTTACGTCACGCTTGGAATGTAACTCCGGCCCTTCTGACGGCTAAAGACCTCGATGCCTATAAAGAGGAAGCTAAGGAATTGTTACAAATTTAGTTTGCGTCCTTCGGTAATTTTTTTAAAACTCTATAAGTGTTGTAATATGTATTCAGTACAACGTAATTACCTACACGGTCCCGTGCCCTGGAGTAAATCGGAATTGTTTATGTTTTCACGTAAATTTGACACAGAAAAAAATATCATTATACCACCGAAACCCACCTCGTCAAACGTGCTCGATATATTAATCGGCTGTTTCTATCGTCCCAATTCTATATTTATTAATACCGTCGATCAATGTTTACGCGTCGTATTTGGACCCAACCTTGACAATTTTACAGTAACGTCACTCCATTCTTGGTTAACTAAACAACTAGCCTCAATACTAATGCCCGCAAATACGAAACCGCCTATTGTTATAGGAAATTTGTCCATGGATCTTTTAACGAAATCCGATCTCACGGGCGATACCTATTTAGAAAATCTTTTTCTCTGGTATATTTTACGGCATCGCATCGATTTGGATCGACCTAACGGTTTAGCCCTATTACCTTCAATTTATCGAGGCATGATTACTGCCGATTCCATAATCTTACCGAAAGAGCTTAATAATAATCAAAGCAACTGTTATTTTATGCGCGTATTGGCCGCCAACATTTGGACTGATAATTTTGGCACGCCCTATTCTTTTAAACCGGAGGCTTGCTGTAAATATGCTTTAATGTGCGATTTTCCACGGAAACCTACGTCCCTTTTTAATCCACCCATGTACAAGAACAGGTTAATGGCAAAAACGAGCTTGGGGACGGTATGGGTATTTGAGACTAATAAATCCGATGATGGTAATAACAACATATCAAATACTATCGAAAACGGCAAATGTTTTATTACGGTAAAAAAACCAACTGGACAAAATATCCTGTTTTACCGCTTAAAATATAACAACGCACCGTCAAGATTATCATTCCTTTATAGAGATGGTATGGTCACTATTGACGGTTTCAAGTTTTTCTGGTAATTCGATATTGTCGGTTTCAAGTTTTTCTGGTAATTCGATATTGTCGGTTTCAGATTTTTCTGGTAATTCGATATTGTCGGTTTCAGATTTTTCTAGTAATTCAACATTAGACGAACGACGATAACGTTTTACAGATTTAAAGGTGTGTTCTTCGGCGGCGACGCTGCTTGTTTCAATAGGCAAATCTACAAATATATTATTTACCTCGTTCGGAAGTTCCACGTTTAAAACGTTCTTTAAAAAGTGTTCTTGCACTTCAGGAACTGATATACTCGGTTCAATTAAAGATGGCATAATATCATCTATTTCGCGTTCTAATTGAGATTTTATACGTTCTTCTAATTCTTGATTAGGAACATTATTTTCCTCATTAAAGTAGCATTTTACTAGTTCCAATAGGAAGGCCACGATCGGATTAACAGGCTTGCGATAAGCATATTGCCGTTTTTGGAGGCTACAGACCGGGTTAAAATAAACAACGTAATTTTCAAGCATTTCTTCGGTCGGTACTCGTGGTATCTTTAGGAAATTTAACGTTTTCCATTTTTGACTACCAGCCCCGACGAATATCTTTAACAGGAATATTGCCGTTGAATGAAATTGAGCAGCCTTTTGATATTCGTGAATTAAATTATAAGCTAATTCACGAGTCTTATCATTTTCCAACATTCTGTTTAGTATCAATACGGTCGAGGACGACAAACTGGGAGAAATTTGTAACCAAACTTTTTTTTGACTTCTCTGAATAAATTCCAGTAAGGCGATTGACGCTACCATGATAGTCTTAATACTGTTTAAATTGATAATATTAATTTTAGGTTTTGTGTGTTTATATTGGCTTTCAACAATCGATATAGTGTCTAAACATGAGATTCTAGCACGGTACACCAATTCAAATTTTTACACGCTATTACCCAAGGAACCAATCGTACAAACGGTCGACTGTAGTAGTATCGCAGATAGGGTGGAATGTAACATAAATGATCCGATGGCTTGTTTGGCATGCATTCAAGTGAATGCTTCCTGCATACAATTCGAGCGCGATTTTACCGTTGCCGTTAACGGTGGAAAGCACATTGTTAAAATTGAAGCTAACGCGAACAAAAATAAAGGATACTGTATGAAAGGATCCCGAAAGAGGAAATGTAATCCTATTACTGGTGACTATACTTTGTTCGAAAGTACGTTGGACAACGAAACTCTATTATGGATGTGTAAATGTAAATATCCGAATCTTGTAACACAAATAAATTTACATAGTGACTGCGATCTCGACACGGGTTGCGGCAAACATGGTACATTCGACCGAAATGATATAGATCCCATGTCGCGAGCATGCATATGTAATCCTCCCTATATAGCAGCCTTTGATGGGATTCGAGGTCCACATTGTCGCTTACCGAAAATATTTGAAATGAAAACCGATATACCCTATTTACCAAATCAGGCATTAATTTCGGTTAGCTCTACAGATTCTGCCTTTGCAGAACAATTTAATCATCCGACTTTACGGCAAATTCCCGATCCGTGCAAATTTGTTTTCATCGGAATGGAACCGCCAGCGGGTTGCCTTTCACACGATCAAGATACTTTGGGCGTTCATATTTGGCCGCATTATTTGCCCGTTATAGATGATTTTGGCGAATGTAATTTTGCTATGAAACGATTGCGTTCAGTCCACGAGGGTTATTTATATTATTCTCACCCGAAACAATACCAGAAGATAATACCTATCTACTTGACGGATCTGAGCACCTTGAAACTCTTTTCGTGGGCGACGACCGAACGTTTAGAAGCAATGTGGCAGTTTCAAATTAAATACGGCACTCCCCCCTCATCGAGTACGGACTTTAATAAGAATGATCACATTTATATTATGAGTTCCTATATCGATCCCCCCATCAAAATTGAATCGTCTTTACTTCCCTATCATTATGAAGAATCCAAATGGTTCTTAACTACGCCTAACCGTCAATATAATTGTGGATTTTATAATCGTTATGGGGCAGGTTATGTGGACTCTCCCTATCCCATTAAACCATGTATGGGACAACATGCCGACGGTCCCTTATATCCACTCCTGTCCCCTTGTCGTTTAGCCTATATTGGTGACTATGAGGCAAATCGATGTTCGCAGAGCGCCTGTTATTGGCAAAATTTTATTTGGCCCAGTAACGAAAGAAAGCATACGGAAAATCATTGGGGCTACCCATCACTGTCATTTTCCGTTGCCGTAAGTTCACTACGCCACGGTTGGTGGGTAGCTAAGCTCTTCGACCCCTTCCTTCCACAAGAGGCCGATTTCAAAAGAGTATTTAATCATGACGGGCGTAGAATTACTTTTGATCCAATGAATCATGACGAAAGTGGTGCTATAGTTAATCCTAAACCTGTTCGTCGGCGCCGTAGTATAGACAACGATGGCACTTTCTTCTACGTACATCCAGGGGGAATGGGTAGTGTTTACAAATTTACATCGACTCATTTAAAATATCACATGACGTTACCGACTAGTAATACGATACATATTCGCACAACATGAGTGATAGTGGTAGATAGCAACCCCTTTACATTAAAAAAATTAAATGCGATTATAGTAATGGTACAAATGTAGTTTTATCAATGACTGTACCATCGAGTATAATATTATTATTGGCGTCCTTTGTAATTGTCGGAATGGAATCGCCCAGAACAGCAACTAGACAATCTCCCGGATTTGTGGGAATAATAGACAGTTCTGTCGCATTAATTTTTTCCACCGAAACGTCGTGAAGTAACGTAATTATTTTATAGGAAACCCATTCGCTCACGGCAATAGTGGATAATTGTGTATTTAACATATAGTTGATTTTACGTGCCGCCATACCGTTTTCAATATTTAAATTGAGTACGATCGTTTTACTGACTGTACCGGAATTTTCCACATTTGATTGAATAACGCCAGGGGTAGCAAAGGTTAATGAATTTCCAATATAGACTAGACTACGATTAATCTTTGCTAAAAGATATTCGCCGTTATGGACATGGTATAATGTTGATCCGCGAACTTTGACTAGAGGTGCAATGAACTCTAAATTGTTTTCTCGTTTAATGCCCGGAAAATAGAGTTTCTTCGAACCAGTATAGAATTCCAAGCCGTCCCAAGCCATACAATTTAAATTTGTCTGGGGTACCACGTTACGCGGTGACAGTGTAATTGGTTCTAATTCGTTGCTGTCTAATAAATCGATAGAAGACGGTACGGTGGGAAATGGTTTTACGTTACGTAACAAACGATAAATCAGTCGAGCGTAGGTATTGAAATTTAGTGGTACTGCTCCTTCGCCAACCATATTTACGAGGGCATAGTAATAATTATTTTGGCCGACATTTATCTTTAAGGTTGACCAACGATAAAGTTCAATTAAGTCGTTCAAATCTAACTTGGGTATTAACGAATGCTGTTGGAAATAATCTCGAACCACGTTTAAGCTAATTTTTGCAGAATTTACTTGGTTGGATAATATAGAAGCATAAACAATGGGTGATAGTTCGGAAATGGAGGTTGGATTTGCAACTACTGGAGCCAGTTTCAATAATTCCGTCACATAACAACTGTTGGTCGCTTTTGGATTTTTGGCTAAATAATATAGCAGCGAGTTTCTGTCTACCGACGATTTAATGTCTACTGTACTGAGAGTCGGTAAATCGCCATTAACATAAAGTCGGCCCAATTCGTTATTTTTATAGGCGGTAGCGGTGGTTTTTAAATCGTAATACAACCACATCGAAGGTGAAAGATTCATGTATATTATACCGAAACTGATCAGTAGAATTAATATAGCGATCAACCACAACAACATCTTATGATATGCAAAATCGATCTGACCAGCAGGAATCCCGAATATATTAATGGTTATTTGACGGGTCGCTCACATATGATCAGTAGAAATAAACCAATACCGAACTATAATGAGATCAACTATCGTGTTGGAGTCGATTTAAAACGGCCATTAGCCCCACAGTCTTCCTAGTTAAGCGTTTATTTTCATCGTTACATCTCTTCAAGCTGGAAATTAAATTTTTGTGTTGCTTTGTCAACTCGTTAATTCGAACCTGTTGTTCGGCAATAGTTTTGGCAGATTTATTAAAGTCGTCATAGGACATGGCAAATTGTTTCCATAAATTGGCTAGACGTTCGTATATCGGTCCAGCCACATCGGGTTGCTTCATTTTAATTTTTTCAAGCTCTCTCAAAAAATGTAGAAATTCCGCCGGGGGACTGCTATCTTTAGGTATATCATTTTTTTCTAAATAAACGGCAATTTCGCGCATTAAGTCAGGTAAAGATGTGGAGGCATTTAAAGTTATAGCCTTTGTGGCAGCATCACCGATGGCAAGAAAGGCGCCCGGATGACCGACCGGTTTGATGGACAACTTTTCCATATTTAATACATATTTCCAAAGCTCGACGCCAATCTGACTTAATTCGGCAGCGTCGCTTCGATCACGGTCTTTCAAAGAAACTTGTTCGAGAAACGTTCTTGCCTTCGTCCAGTTGACCATGACTTATTATTAGTTTCCCGACATTTTTATATCGTAAGCTATGAAACTTTATTCCGCGCGGTGGTAATGTTCCAAAAACGTTTTTCCAATGCTTTGTAAAATTATTATATGGATAGAAAGACGACGATTTCCCGCGTATTAAGACCTTAACAATTGGATCTAACAAATTGTCCGGACCGTGCCATTTCACTTGACCTACATGTCTGGTTTTATCGATATAAATGGCAATTTGACGTTTATCACGAAATAATTCCAACTGCTTTTGGGTCATCGATAGAATTTCATTTAACCGTTTGCCGGTGAAGGCACACATCAGGAATATGGCCGAGTAGTAGCAAAAATTATAATCTGTGTTATAGGTTAAACTCTTTATTGCATAATTGACCATGCTTTCGAAGTCAGTTTGAGACAAATAATTTTCATTTATCGTTTTAAATTGGCGCATTATATCCATTGGAGGTCTAATACCTGTCCTCCTTTTAATCCAACTTACCACCCGTCTTGTCAAGTCTTTGGAAAGGCCGCGGTCGTTGATCATTTGATCAACAATTGTTTTATAATCGCTACTTTTCGAAATAGCCGACAGAAATATGTTTGCTATTTCCAAAACTCGTTTCTTACGTTTCGTTACGGCCTCTGAGATTTGAGTACCCGTTTGAATGATCGCAGTCGAAGTCCCGAGTGCCGGCGAGGAACGATTGCCAATAATACTGGCCATAAGTACTTACTAATGAAGTGGGCGTCTTTTGTGTTAATTGTAATTTTCGCATGGTTATTAGCAAACATAATATTGAGAAGCGTTTTCCATATTGCCATCAAGGTGATTACGTATCAATTTAATCGAACTACGGCCGTACGTTCCTTTCCCGAGTGTTTTGTCTACAAACACGAAAATTATTATTTATACGAACCATACGACACCAGCGGTTCGGAAGGTATTATTCTCTATATGCACGGTGGTGCGTTTGTTGCTGACCATGAGGCTAGTCACTTTCTTTCACGTCTGGCGAACTACACGAAATGCCCCATTTACTCGCTCCGATATGGCTTGGCACCACGGTATAAATTTCCGACACCGATCGAAGACCTTCTGCTTGTCGGAGGTCAAATCGTGTCGCAGCAAAAGTCGCCAAAGTCCCTTTTTCTTATGGGTGATTCCGCTGGCGCTTTTCACATACTTCAAAGCTGGCTTGCTATCAAAAGTCCCGTATGGCAAAATCGTTTGTCGGGCATAATTGGTGTACCCGTCGCTCTGAAACCCAAAGGTTTGATATTACTTTCCCCCTATATTGACGTAAACGATTCCAGTATAAGTTCGGGTTATTCGTTTCCAGTTATATATAAAAATATTTTAAATCTCTATGGACCCTTAACGGAACTACGTCGTTTCGATCCGTTGCTCGTTGAAACGGGCGACATAACCGATATACCGATACTTGCTATAGACTCAGAAGTACACAGCTTTGCTCATCATTTATTCCGATTGAAGCACACCTGGAATTCTCCCAAGATTCGAATACATTTATTTGGAAACGAAATTCATGACTTTATGTTTAGTACTTGCAAATTTGACCGGCCGGCAGCTTTGATTAAAAATTTTATAGAAAATCCGGAACCTCGCGCTATTGTTTGATCGGACCGCGTGCAAATTGTTGTCGTATACTCATCAATAAACATTGTAACCAGGATGGACGTTGCGCAAATTCGACACCGTTAACATTTTTATAAAGCGTTTCAATTTTCGAAGTATACAACCAATATTGTTGTTTTAATGGCAGAAAATTGAATGCGAAAAAGGCGACAGTCATCAAGGTAACAAAACCGAGAAATCCCCAAAATGTCATTTATTCTACTTATAAGGGGAAGTGATGGAATTGCCCAGTATATCCAAAACTTTAACATCAATTGCCGAAAATCCGGCCGTTGCGGTCGAAACGTCCCCGTCAATATTGTTTAAATTTCAATACTTTTTCGGCAACGGGGAAACCCTCAAATGGTTTAACGATAATTTATCTGGTAGAAATGACCACCTAGCCCGATTAGATGCTGTAACGCATGCCGAACAAATAAAAACTAATTTTACCGAACAACTAAACTATTTAGTAAAGGAAAACTTTTTGTTTGAAGGAGTGCGACTTGTTAAAACGAACAATCCGAATACTTCCATGACCGAATTATTACAGACAATTAAGTTACCGAAAGTTAATTTACCAGAATATAATCATACCAATTATGTGACCATGTTATGTAGTTACTGGCACGTTAACGAACACGATATGGCAACATTAACCTTTAACGATTTCCCTAGTAATGGAGATGATGACGTGAACGTATGCGTACCGTATCGCATTACTATTAACAATTATTGGTTGTACGAGGCAAAGACTTTGTTGGAAAGTTTGGGTGCCTGGTATGGACAGAGTTTTAACACTTTGCCTTTTGCGGAATTCATGTGCCGATTGAATTGGTTTATTCGTTATACGTTGCATCAATTTGAAGTGGAAGAGAACTCGGTGATGGACTTTTCCGAACATTTGAACTTGCTAACCAAAGAAATGGCCGAAGGCGTTTCTCAGGTACTTAACTCGCCGGAATCCGCTCTCAAAGAGGTACTTAATTCGGCCGCATTTCTCATCGACGAAGGCCGCGGACAGGAAAAATTCGAATTGCACTTGAATGTTTCAATAATCGAGTTTTATCGCAAACTACTAGACTCGCACGTCACCCTGTGTCCTAGTATATTTGGCATATTCATTATTACGAAACTATTTATGAGTGGTAACTTTGTGATAGAATCAATCGCTGGTGATAAGGCAATAGCAACGCTTTGTGTTTGGGCTGCCCGAAAAATTTGGGCTCGCAGTTCAACGTTTAGCGAGCGACACACCGTGCGAGAATTTTCGAAACTTAAACAACTCTTACCGATCTTTATTAAAGACCGTTTTTCGTTGAACCGACTACTCAGTCTACCGACCACGGAGCTGGCAAATCGTTTTCATAAAATGGAAATGATGTTTAAAAGTGATAACATTCCCTTGTATATTATAGCCAACTATGTACCATGGATATTTATCAACCAGAAGGCCTTTTCCCATCCCAATGTGCCCGTCGAATATTTACCTTTGGCCGCGTTCATTCATATACGACATTTGTTGAACAAAGCCGGCGGTGGTGTGGCGAACCAAATACCTGGTCACAAATCAACCAATGCCCACGGTACTATACAGTCTATCATTAAAGTACTTTCGATACGAAATCTTGTAGAGCCGATTGAATTATTGGAACTAGCCAACGTTCTAATTGACCATCAGTTGAAAGAAAATATCTAACCTTTTTCCGCGTTGTAATTTTTTTGATTAATACTTTGAATTTCTTTACCTATAATAAGAATGGGTGGGTTAAGTAGAGATGCTATATTTACGTACTTGCTTGAAACGAAAAATTCCGAACAGAAAAAGAGTATTAAAGATTGGCTGACGACTTTCCTGTTACGTCATCCAAACAGTGCACTTCCTCGTCCGGTAGCGGATCACTACGACCTTCAAAGTCAGAAAATCTTACAAGACATCGATCATGTACATTATGAATCCATTGAGAACGTGCCTTTGCCGGGTAACCAAATATTTGGACGGCAAAAAATTGCCAATCGAATGCTAGCTTATGATGACATCGAAGTGCCTATGGTTCAACACAATATGAACCCGAGCATCGATGAACCGTCGGAACTTTTAGTTGCTACCTTTAACAATCAAACCGCCCTCGCCAACAAGTTCATCGTCTATGATTCTACGTATTCAGTACCCCAACTTTACGATAAACAATTTCCCATGGAAATAACGGTAGATTTACCAAAAAGTTTAATAGTAAGGGAGTATTCTCATAACGTTTATGTTGTGAGCACCAAGGACCAAGCTCAATGGTGGGTAATTAGTGCGGATGCCGTCATTACTAATACAAAACCGATAGCAAATGAGAAATTTAATAACTTTAAAATAAATGAAAAGGATATACAATTTCCCAGCGGAAAAACGGTACCTCTCACCGTCGGTCCCATGTCCACAGTTACAGACGGGAAAAGTGTCGAAGTTTACAAAATTGGAACTGGGATCATTGCGGATTTGAAATTAGACGCCAAGGGATTGCCGGAAAATGATATCTTAATCGAACGTATGATACAAGAGGCCATCAAAACTGAAAGGAGGGAGGCGAGAAACAGAATTACAATACAAATTGATCCGATAGAAAAAATTGAACCTTCTGCGGCAAAAATTGATTCTTCTGCGGCAAAAATTGATTCTTCTGCGGCAAAAATTGATTCTTCTGCGGCAAAAATTGATTCTTCTGCGGCAAAAATTGATCCGATAGAAATAATTGAACCTTCCGTAAAAATTGAACCTATGGCTAAAAGAATGCGAAGAATTTAGTGCGAGACGCAACAACGTGAGGAAAAAAAATAAATGACTAACTAGAATTTTTTTTACGTTTCTTTGTAGTCGTGTGTCGTGTGCAAAGTTTGGTCGGAAAAGAATTCAAAAACCGATCAAATTTATTATTTTCAAGACACGGTTGCATCCACATATTTTAAGCTATTTTACGTTTAAACATATGTTCAATAAGTCTCGTAAATTTGGTAAACTCGTCGTCACTATATTCATCCATTCGTCGTCGTCACCGTTACCGGAGCCTTATAAATATGCTGCATTATTACGTGATACATTAAACTGGAGGAAATTATCAACACTAATTTATTTCTAAAGTTCATGAACGTCGAACCGAATATCATTATCGCTTGAATAAATATAATGACGGACAATCGAAAAATTGCTCCCAGGGCTAGCGGAGGTTTCTTGTCATGGTTGTTGTTAGCTTCGGACCTATTTGTGTTGCCCAAATCTTTTAACACTTGCCGCAAATCAACCCGACGCTGTTGAGGATCTGATACCGTTTCATTGGTCTCTATTTCACGTTTTTGTTTTGCAATTTTTCCGGCCATTTTCATTTGACTTTGTATTTCTTCATATGCCGCATCGTACTCTTGAAGATGCATATTTTCTTATTATAAGCGATTAGGATGTTCTCGTTACCGTGGCAATATTTATTGATCATAGTTTCCATTCTACTTATAACCATTGTGGCTTTCGTTTATATTGTAAGCCCCGAAAGTAGTGTAAAATATACGGGTAGTTCGGCATCCTCTTCGCGCCCGACCACCTAAAAGAATGTAATTTTTTTGAAAAAGTATTTCGACTTGAACTAAGACCATGGGCATTACTAGTGAGATTCGAGGCGCCTGGGCAAAAGAAGCAATTGAAAATGACTTTTTAAAGAATCTTAAACTTCTCGATAATTCCAATGAACTGATGAAACAGTTTTTTGAATCTACCGAGTCTGTAAACTTTCATAACATCGGTTCTCTAGAAATGGCTGAATTTATTGCTGGGTTACGCGAGGGCGAAGCGGCACGAACCATATCTAAAGCCAATCCGGCACTTGCCTCGGTGGCAGTGGAAACCAACCGTTACATTCAAGCCATGAACCGAGAAGCACTTGAAATGCCCGATAGAAATTTGAAAGAAATTCACCAAACGGCTGAAGAGATCCGCAGTGCCTTGCCGAATCTCGATTCGAAAACAAATGCAGCCGAACTTGAGGCGGAAATAGTTAAAGATAAAAACGTTAAAGAAAAAATAGACAAAATTGAAAAGGAAAAGGGTAAAACGGGAAAGTATATGTTATATGCTGTAGGAGCCATTGCCGTAGTGGCACAATCTACAGTGCCCTAAATGCCATTGCCGAAATTCGTGCCGGATGCATCTATTTCAAAACGCATAACCAAACAACTGTAGGTTGTAAAATTATTAAGTGTTCTTGTTCGTATCCGACGGTCGGTTCCGGAATGAGTGCTTGTGGCGCGTTACCAACTAAATTTCCCGTTTCAGATTGTACGTGTACTCCAAGTTCCCCGCAATGTCTAAAATGTATAGCGTCGAAGGAAAGTCCGACCGGCGCGGAAAACTACGACCCAACGATACTAAATTCCAATGAAATAATTCAATGTGTCCCTAAATCGATAAGCGCAACTATAGCAGATTTGTCAAAAGAACTACCACGTTCAATTGCAGGCTCTCTATCCGGTTTGGGTAGTATATTGAAATTTGTAATTTATGCTTGTATTGCTTTCGGATGTTTTTACCTAGTTTTTAAACTACTTCGAAGTAGAAAACCAATCGAGATTGCTCATCCGCACGAGTTACTATATTCCACCACTAAGATGGATGGAGGCCAAACTATTAAAACAATAATGCCGGCCTCTCAACTACAGCCCATTGTAATGGGTGGTGGTGATAATAGGCAGGGTCCACTGAGGGTCGAATACTTGGGGCCGAACGGAGTTCGTTATCAACCCATTTCCGCGGAGACCGGCAGCGATCGTTTTCAAGAAGCTATCAGTAAACTCGAAGAACAAGGGCGCTCGCTAAACCAACTAAAATCCGAAATTACAAACGTACTTCAAAGGGAACTACAAGATCATCGTGCACAAATCCAACAAACAAATAGTCAACTGACAACATTGTCGAACTATTTTAAAATACGTGACCAAGTAAGCATTGGCAAAGACGTGGACACTATAAAATCTCTCGTGTTTCAATCTCCGCTCGCAATTAATCGTTCGTCCATAATACCAAATAATGCAAATCTTCCGCAAATAAGTTATAGTGACTCGTTGACCGTTTAACATACCATGCGATTAGAAACTTTATTTGGTGCCACTCATGAAGATCGTGTTCGTGTAGCGCTTAGCATGATAATGAACGAAGTAGTAGAAAGTAATTATTGCGACGAGACAGAACACTATTGTCAAATAAACAAGGTTCAAGTGCCCTGGAGTCGGATCGCCAGTCCCAAATTATTGAATCGCTGTAAACTGCTTAATTCCTTTATAATGAAAACGTTACACATCAACTGTGGTTGTTTTGTCATTTACAAGTTTCTTAATTCCCCTCACGCAACTATGGTCAATCGACATTTTGCCAAAGATCAACGACAAGTGACAAATTACACGTTAAGTTTAAAACAAATTACAAACGAATTTCCCTATTTGGAAAAATTCTTTTTAGACGTACACAACGTTGACCGATTTAAAGCTTCGAGAATGTTAGTTGCTTCGTTAACGTCTCGTACCAGTAAACTCCGACACAGCAGTATAAAAAATACGCGTTTAATTCAGAAACCCCAACTCTATTTAGATCCTTTAGTGGGAGGCGTTGTCGTGGGTCATGGCGCCGACAATTTAGTTCTGTCATTACCTTTGGATATTAGTAAATTCATAATCAGAGAAAATCTGGCACAGTGTTCGCACGGATCCGTCAAGGTGTTACGTTTCCATAACAGATCACATGACGAAGGAGAAACATTCTATAATGTTTGTACTCTATGTTATAAGATCGTTAATAAATTTGCCTAACAATGGACATGCTTTGTTTTATTTATAGGAGCGATATCCTGCTGAAAGGTCATAAAATAATTACAGACTTGATCAAGTTCTATCCAAAGTTGTGTATTGGTAACGAGCCGTCAAACCAACAACAACCCTACGACTTTGAAGAGATACGAAATACTATAGAAGATTTAATTGCTACTCATTTTCAAATTAACGTGCCTATTCAAGCTTTGTGTGATTTGTTTGTAGACGCCGTAACACGACAAACGTTCAACGAGGAATCGTTCGAAATTATCTTTACCGCTCTCGTTGCCGATAAAAGTTTCTTTAACCGATTAATGGGGCAATTTATATTAAAACGAAATATCGAACGACAATTAACTTCCTTTTTGGAAGAGTATAAAGACTATATTAAAATGGGATATGATAATGCTAAATTGTTACTTTTGAACGATGACAAACGACGACGAAATGCTTGGCTTGAAAAAAATAGACCGATTATTAAAGAATTTATTCGACAACTAATCGTAAATAATAAAAGTGACAGTTATTACGAGGAGTTTAAGAAAAGAAAATTTAATCATTTGGAACTGAACCGCCCCGAACGTATCAACAACATTGGCTTTCCCGATTCTAATCTAAAGTAAAAACAATACTTTTTTTTCGTATAATGTTCCACTTGAGCGCCCGCCACCGTAACATGTGGGCAAGCATAATTCACCACCTGTACCGGTATATGCGCGTTGGCCAGAAATATTAATGCCATAAACATGGCTAAAGTTATGTTTTGCGGTACTAATAAACTCGATGCCATTAATATTAGCATAAACCAAGCAAGAATGGTTTGAATTCCGAGGCCGACGAGGGTGTCGCAATTGCGCCACAGTATACTGAACTTTTTATTTAAATGATCGTCCAGTAAACTTTTACACGTAAAACAGAGGTAATTGATATTTTCGATACGTCCAACACCATGATAATTAACTGACGTAATAAACGGTTTTAAACCGGGATGTAGCTCATATCGAATACCGTTATAAAATTCTTCAATAGAGTAATAATAATGCCGGCAAAAATTTAAACTTAAAAATGATTTGAGATAAACCTTGTACATTCTTATTGGGTTAAGCGTAAGATGAACATATTCCAACGAAACGAAATAAGCTTAGAAGGTGTAAAGGTTGTACCGGTTTTCTTTTTCATTCGAGAAAGACTCGAACAGGCAAAACGATATTTAACGTCATTTCCCATAGACCTCTCTTTGTACGTACGAAACGATGGAATATTTCTACATGAAGAAATTATACCGATACTAATGCATCTTTATATAGAACTCGGACCCAAAGATTTAGTACCGGGGCTAGATCTGAACGGTATTAACGGCAATGAAAATAAGAGATTTTTTGCCTTTCGACTAGCTAGTACGTTATACCAAATCTGGCGAAAATGTATTAGTTTACAATTAAACACTCCCTGGGAAAAACAACTGAAATTGAATATTGTCCAGCACGTTTGGAATTTTAATCAGGAGTGCGTTGAATCTGAACGACAAGATTCTCGGTGTGCCAAATTTACATTTAAAACATATACTTTACCGCGAAATATTGGAGATATGGACACCTTAACATCCGCCATCTTTTTTATGCGATTTCTATTCAGTTTAGCGATAAAGGTGCAACTACCAACTAAAATTGAAAATGTAAACACGAGAATTAAATTTATATGCGAGTTGTTTAAGTATCACAACGTTGCACCTCTACTACTTGGTGAATGTATCACTTGGAAGGTTCATCGGCGCTATAAAAGGAGAAAGACTTCGTCGCAGAAATCAGTATCCCATAAGAGCGAACAACGAGACAATTATTTAAAAAGAAACTATAGTTCAGAATCCCTTGAAAGCGAACGGGACAATCACCAGACAAACATTAGAAAAAAAAAAAAAAAAAACGCCAAGACAAAACGCCATTTAACGAAAACGAATTTCAAGAGCGCATAGACGATCTAAATAATAAATTATTTTCCTTAGTACACGACAGTGCATTGGGTGAAACCACGCCAACGACAACTACCGAAGAAATACCGTTAAAGGAAACAGAGTTACAGGAACGAATAGACGATCTAAATAAAAAGTTACTTTCATCAGTACACGATATTGAATTAGGCGAAATTGTCAATAGTTTATTGACGGAGGAAAGCGTTTAGAGTGTAATGATGGCATCCGAGGTTGTAGAGGAACCTAAGGTGGATTCGGATGGCGAAGAACAAATTCGTGTTGGTTCGAATGGTAATAATAGTGTAATTTCGACGAAAGAAAATTATACCGCTTCCCCCGGAACTGATAGTAAAGAAACGAATAAAATCGAGAGGGAATTTTTCAACGTAAATCGACAACCGTTATTTACCAGTTCGTGCATGGGTTTAGGACCGACCGGCCCCGATCAATTAACGACGGCCGTTATATTAGCCAGCGCACTTAAATATTTTGGTAATGAAGATCTCCTTGACTTGGTCGAATATATTATCAATGAAACATTTGAAGAGGACAAAAGTATTTCCAAAGAAGAAAGAATTGAACGACTTGTCAACGATTCAGACTATCGACGGTTTCGCGAAAGATTGTCAGACTTTGTTCACTTAGTGCTGGGCTCGTGCTCGAATAACACGGCCAATAATTTGGTCGAATTTTTAAGTCTTCGCGGTCGTTACTTAAACCTAGATCAAATAGCTGGCCAATCGCACATAAACGCTATTATTAGTTTCGCCGGCGTTGACGACATAAAAATTTCGACTTAAAAGAGATTTGAATCTTTGCGAGATACTATGATCACGTCGGAAATGGTGCAAGAATTTTTAAAGGGGAACGATATCACGACAAAAAATTCAACGTTTTATAAAGTGGTAATTCCCCACAAATCCAGTAAATTGTCAATCGACTGGGAGCCGCCGACCTTGCTTACTAAATCGTCAACAGTTCCGATAAAACAACCCGAAGATACCGATGTACTTTACGTGGCCATTACTTCTAGAAGCGGACTGTTTAATTCACAGACGAAACTACTTCGTAACGAAGATGGAGACAGACAAACAAAAGTTTATACATTTTTGGAAACCTTTCTTGTAGCTCAGTTTCGTGTGAGAGCCAAATCCACCCCAAGGGCCGTTGTTCGAAAACGTTAAATTTTCCCCGTACTAATTATTACACGTTACAATTGAGAAGTTTAATTAAAGTTGTCTTTGAAAATAAATTGGTATATAAATTTCAAGTCTTTGTTGTTTTATTTTTTTTGTTATTATATGGTTAGTGCAAATATTTCCGATAAACGGTTTCGAATATTCTATTATGAATTTCATTATTGGCAAATCGAACATAAGAAAGTAACCATATGAGAGGAATTGTCCAGATTACTAGTAATTTTAATCCACTTATTAACGAAAATGCAATAAGACAGATAAATACGGCCATAATTAAAACGGTTAAATATTGTCTTGCTTTTATCATTTCGGTATAGCTGACGGAGTCGACGTTGTGAACAAAATGGCTATATATTTCATAACGGGCAATGGTCTCGTCAATATTTGGAACGATATCGCTGTCCCAATCGTAACGTTGCCCCAGTGCATTTGAGGTCCTCGCATTCAAGTAGTCGCTCAACGAGGAAATTTGAAATCTTGTCTGATCGGGATATATTTTCGGTCGTTTGATGACTCCCTCTTGTGTCACTGTGGCTGTGGCGGCGTCATTATGAATGGGATGAGCGTAGGCAAAGAACGACACATTTGACGACGACGTTGTATCTGTAGTAGTACCTAGCGTTTCGTTCAGTATATACTTTGTGAAGAAAATTGGATCGATTTCACAATTTGGATCGCCAGTCTTATATCGTGCCACGACGGCCTGATCACGCAACATTTCTACAATTTGAGAGTCTAGTTGATTTTGTAATCCGAGCGGATCCCAACCGAACATTACCAAGAAATCCAAAACTAATGCAATATCAGCAACGGTGCCTATGACACTTGAGCTCGCCACAGCTAGTTTACTCATTAGTAGTATATATTTTGCTGAAAAACGAACAAGGATATCGGCAGCTATTTGACCCATTACATGACTAGCTATAGTATCGCCGATACGAACAGAATTTTTTGTTAATACGAGGGACATTCGGGAAAATGTTTTGCTTAGAACCTCCTTGAAAGCAGGACCTAATTTACTACTAAGTAAACCCCAAGAATAATCTACACCGATTTGTATGTAAAATTCTTTTTGAACAAACATTTGTATAAGTAATGCGGCCGTTGTGCTAAAACGATCTCCTATCGAATCCCAGTAGTCGCTCGCAGTCGTCGTTGTAGTGACGTCACGACGTTTCCTTTTACCCCCGTCGTCAGTCGGTCGGGGGACGCTTTGTTGTAAAGGTGATAATATTCTAAGATATTGAGTGCGAGACAGGGATCTATTGGTTACACGTTCAATGGACTCGTAAAATAGAAACCTTTCTACGATGCCCGTTTTATTGTGAAATATGTAGTGTCCTCGTTTCGCTTGAGTTAACATAATATCTGTAAAACCTAAATCGCTCAACAGCACATTAGGTTTAATTACTTTAAAATTTTGATTAATGTGCGTTGTCCATTCCTGCTTGTTCAACAAATATGACGGTATTTTTTGTATATCAGGTTTTAAAGAAATTTGATCACGAGTACCAGTATTTGGATGAATGCTTTGCTGCAAAAATTTCACCAAACTTTGCCCCATAAAGGTATAGCCTAAAACATCGCTCCACCAGGGTTCGTCACAATCCTCTCCCTTTAGCGATTGAAAGAAGGCATCGCAATAGTATTGATTTAAGCGGCCTTTAACCGTAGGAATATCGTACTGGTCACTTTCATAAGATACGTCAAAACCCGTAGCAAGGGTGTTGATTCTATTTGCATATTTGGCATTAGATCGTACAGTTGGATCCGTCATCCAGGCGTGAATAGCATTCATTACCCAATAGCATTTACCTTTATGGTAGCGTGTTTGTAAGGAATGAACACCCGTATTTGTGGATGATACGTCATTCCGAAAGAAACAAGCCGGTTCACAAGACGTCCATGTTGTGTCACCCGACCGAAATGCGAACGGCGTACTGTCTGCCGTACAATCGAAACCTTGACCGCGTGGATTGCAGCTAATTTTAGTACAACCTGTTTCAGTCCAAGTCCAGTCAACCCATACGGCCCAGTCGGAAAATGGTTGTTCGTATTCGTAATCATGTGGGCTAATGGCGGGGCGAATTACTATATCACACCAACTGAAAATTTCCGGATATTTCATTGCCATTTGTTCGGCCATAAAAAGTTTATTACGTTGCGCCGTATAGGTAGCCATGTCTAAATAATCCGCCTCTTGTGGCAGAACTTCTTTCACCGGCGACATGAGGAACTTAAAAAAAGAAATTGAACAAACCCTAATAAATTTTACGTGTACCATAACGAATCAGTAGCGCTATAAATTCCCTTGTAAGTTCCGCGTATTTTCTTGGCCTGCGCGTTTGCCATTTCTTTTACTTTCACGCTGATTGTGGATAAGACGGAATTTGAAAAATATCCACATCCAGTAGAATATAGGATCATCTCATGCTCTGCACAAATATCCATGGTCGGTTTATCATCTAGACACATTGCCGTGCCTGCTTTATTGACATAATATAACCCAGGAAAGGCTATACCGACATCGCAATCATCTGATATATCTTCAATCCAAGTTTCGTCAGTATTTGTAATACGCAAATGTTCGATCCAAACGCCGTTTAAATGGTTATTAAGCTCGACTTTCGTATCGGGGCGAAATGTTAAAAACCTTTTGTCTATAACATATTTATGATTGCCGAAATAGAACAGTACTCCCTCGTACTGAATTCCATCGGCACTATAATATTTTGTTCGATCGTATTCCAATGAGGCAAACCTTTCATACGGAACTAGTTTAGATAGCTCTTTCCCAGCTCCCGATGTATGTGATGCTATGGCCGGATCGGGACTGTCGGGAAATAGTAACATTTCATTAAACCGCAGTGTAGGAAACGACATGCATTTACCACGTACTAAGTAACGAGTGGGTGCCGAGTAATAAAATAATTTATTCTTGTATATCAAAGTCTTCCGCTTCAATGCGACGGAACACGTTGTTTTAACAACCTTGCCATTCATACAAGCCGTTTGTGCGACGGGTATCGACTGAGGTGTGACTTGCACAGTTTCCAGATATTTTATACTGTAAACCGTGGACCCTTTACACGCGTAAAGACAATTCACGCCCGATGTATCAACCCCTTGGGGACAAGTAATCTTTGTAGCTTCCCATCCATTACAAAGAAAGAAGCCATCCCTATCGTCAGGTACGCGACACTCATAATTATCGTCACCCTCTAAGTTCGGTATACAAATGGGATTAATACAACGTAATCCGTTAAAGGAAGGGTTTGCAGGTGGACAGGTGTCGTGCACGGCAATACCTTCTCGACATTGATAATATTTGGTAACGTCTTTTTCATCGGGCCAAATGTAATTTGGCTCTTGGGTTTCGCATTCAGTCCAGTCACGACAGGAAATTAATTCTAAATCGAGTTTTTGATTTTCGCATATAACCAAAACGGGATCGGTTTCCTTGGCATTGCAGATCCAATAACCATATGGATATATATTTTTACCACTAGTTGTCGTTTTATAAAAACGACTATAGTCGCTTTGTATGAGCGGTATTCGCCCTTGCTTTTCACAATAAGGTTTAGTAACGATTTCGTTATCGTTAACTAATTCGATACTCTTGTCTAAATTAAAGACCATGAAGAGTTGACGCTCGTGTGTAAATGTGTCTGTGCGATACAAACTTGTGCCTTCAAAGCTGTACGTATAAGACTGGGCTCGCCAATGGCCGTGGTCGTAACTAATACCATTCCCCGGTTCTAGTTTAAAGGAATAGAGGACAGTTTTCCAGTCAATTGTTTTGTTAATGGGACAAAAGGAAAACACACAAACTGTTCCAATATCCGTGATGACGGGAATTGTTGTCAAGTTTATATTGCCCGAAACGCCCGTCATAAATTGATGTAATGCCACATCGTCCAACTGTTTTTCCGGCAGAAACATATAAATACAGGCCAGTAAAATAATTAAGCTTAGAACTATCGATGTTGCCAGAGTCATTATAATTGTACGGTTTTTAGATTAAGCGAGCTTATATTTCTTTGCTTACAATGTCCACACTCCCACCGCCTAACAGGCTAAGGGTTTTCAAGCGGCCAAATACTTCGTTGGGGAAAATGGACATCTTCAAATGCGCTGGTACTATAACGATAAAGGTGAAATTGTAATCGATTCATTGGTTCGAGTAACTTCCTCTTTACCGCTGGTATTATACATTGAAAGAGGTGACAAGAATTATGATGACGAGGATGCTCCGAAGATAAAACGTCCACGGCTACTCTCTTCCGACGTGTCTCTTCGTTTGGAAAATGTCAAATTTAATTGTTGTTCCGATTTTAATTATCAGTCAGACAACGAGGACTGGTTAATCGTAATTAATTGTAAATCGTTTACTGGTAATGGTATGAAAACGATTAAAAAACTTGTGAAAGCCTTCAACGTAAACTTGGATGCGGAAAATATAATTCGAATAAATCTTCGCCAATTTTCCAGCATAGTCATTAACACCACCCGTTGTGACCTATCGATGACCCCAAAACCACATAAGACATTTGAACTAAAACGAGGAGTTCTAACCCCTATCGAGATTAATCTAATTCCCAATGAAGATCAGGCCACTATTGTTCGACGAGTAGAAAATTTCCTTGAGAAAGGACAAAAAAATGTAATATTGGTAAATAGTGTAGCTGGTTCTGGTAAAACTACCACCTTGAATTTTCTGAAACACAAAAAACTACTTTATTTGGCAACGACAAAAAAACTAATTGCCGAAGGTCATACCTTTGGAGTGCACGCGCAAACAATTTGTAAATTTCTAATGCAGGCTTTTCATTGGACATTTCGCGAATATGTCGATGTAACGGAAGATCTGACCACCGGTAATACTTCAGAGAAAATGTTAAATTGTGATCATTTCGACAGCGGTGACGAACACTACGATATTATATTTATCGATGAGGTTTCATTGATTCCGTCTGCACTACTTCGAGAACTAACTCGAGTTGCTAAAAAAATGTGTTCAATTGTTCTGTTAGTGGGCGACGTTAATCAATTATCTGCAATAGGGGCATATGAAAACGATCTCTATAACTGTCTCAGTTACGTCGACCGAGTGCTATTTATCAAAAAACATATGCGTTCTCAAGATCCAAAGTTAATCGAATTATTGAGGCAATTTGAAGCTGGTGATTCTATTGACGAATGCCGTTTAATATCTCTTAGGGACAGCGACATCAATTTAAGTAGCCTTTTTAACTTTGACGGATCGTTTAAAGATTTTAAATTCGTTTCCAAGTTGAATACGAACGTGTTACTAATTAATATGTCACTGATTAAACTTCGAAGTGTGCTATTTGAAACGGATACATATTTTGAAAGATGTTACATAAAAGAGTTGGACGAACGACTTAGTGAAAACGATATTACTGTTGCATTACAAGTGGGTGTACCGTACATTTGTCTTGTAGACACGTGTAAACCGAAAGGAACGAGATTTCGCTTGATAAAAATAACTCGTAATGTACTTCAACCAAATAGCGGGCTTGTATCATCAGTTGATGTCGTAGACGAACATGATGGTTCAACTTTAACGCTATATCGCAAGTTTCATACATACAATCTATACGGTCGAGAACATGTACGTTTCGGCTTTCCTTTGTTACCGGACTTGGCCGTCTCAACGCATCGTTGTCAAGGCAGTACTTTTAATGGACGGGTGTTTATCGAAATGAATAACTTATCGCGGGCCGAGGGCTATGTATGTTTATCGCGAGCAACTGCCTTGAAAAATTTACAACTGTTATAGGGATGCCCAGAAATTCAATTTGGGCATGACGTGAGACAATTTAGGCCAGACTATTTGGGGAATATGTGGGTTTTCGATGCCCGGAAATGAATAGTGGGCATCCCACGCCGCCAGATAAGATAAAAGTATCATCGGTGTTAGTTGGCGACCGGATAAAGGGGGGTTGTGGGCGTCTCGCGTAGTATAAAAGTAGCGACGGTGTTAGTTGCAGACAAAGTTAGTATAAAAGTAGCGACGGTGTTAGTTGCAGACAAAGTCACTATGGTTTTATTCTTAAATTCCAACCTAATAATGTTCGTCGGCGTCGTTCAGAATATATTTTACGTGTTTAAACATCCCCAAGTGACGAATATAGAAGTTCAGTTCCAAACGGCGACCTTTTCTACACAGGAATATTGGACACCTTTAATGTTTGGACATATTACGCACGAAACAGTTCCGGTACATTTCACTTGGATTCCAACGGATACCTTTGAATATTTGCAATTTAAACTTCGAATAAGCCTTCGAAATGGGACCATAGTGGAAACCAACCATTGGACTACCATCTATGACGAAGATTACATAATTATGGGACCTGGTGATAAAATTAAAGTTCAGCAAAGAATATCCATTCCCGAGCCGTCGCCGCCCAGTTTAAGGAACAAAACCGCCGAAATAGGAAACAATTCTGAAGTTAATTTACACAGCAACGTTTCAACGGTCGTTGCTCCAAGGAACGCAACATTAAATTCGAAAGTACCAACTACTACCGCTGCTCCAAGGAACGCAACATTAAATTCGAAAGTACCAACTACTACCGATGCTCCAAGGAACGGAACGTTAAATTCGAAAGTATCAACTACTACCGCTAAGGGATCGGGTGGAATAACCAATGCAGTGGCTCTGCTAGTGGGACTGTGTTTGTTTTCGACTAATATGTTTTAAAGTTAATACTTTGTTTGTTTTCGACTAATATGTTTTAACGTTAATACGTTCGACTAACCAACAGTGTAAAACCATAAGAAGGGGGTGCATATTTTATCCTTTATAATAGTTGTGCGTAGGTATTGTAGCGTTAGTAACAATAACATAGAACAATGATGAAGTCATACGATTTCAACACATCCGACCCAAGTGACTATTCCTTGCTAGCAGACCGACTAAACTCCTTTAAAGACGATGAGTGGCCAACTTCTTCAATTTCGCCCCATATCCTTGCCGAATGTGGATTTTATTACAGTGGATACAAAGACCAAGTTAATTGTCATGACTGTGACATTACTGTAAGAGAATGGGAAGGAAACGAAGACGTTTGGTTCATACACATTAAAGCAAATCCATATTGTGACTTTGTCAGAAAAACTAAAGGCGTTCAGTTTATTCAACAACAATTTAGTCGACCCATTCCACCTTCACTCGACTGGAACCATTCTTGTCGTGGCAGTGCCCAAGATCCGCCGAAACAGGAACCTGAGTGGTATTTTCCGATTCGTTTTTCACACCTTGAAGTTATGTGTAATTGTTACTTAACTTATTATCCAACTCCCTTCGAATGTATATTCTGTAAACGTAATTATCCTCGTTCACGCTTAATGCCTTGTGGGCATAGTACTTGTTGTAGATATTGTAGTCATAAGTTAAGAACTTGTCCTACATGTAAAACTCCCATTACCTTTAAAATAAATTCACTGATAAATGCTTAGTTTGTTCGGGTTTGTTCTACAATATTATTAATGGCTATTGAAGGTAACAGTTGGTAAATTTCGACCAAAATATGTCACTACCTTTTCCATTATTAACGATCTGACAGATAAGGCCGACATCGTTTACGTCAAAGGTTATGTAAAAGCAACAGTTTAAAGAAAATTTAAAAAAAACAAAAATTCAATTATGAGAACCACCAACGCTTATGAAATATTATTCCAGAAGTTTTTATCATACAAAAGAATTGTGCAGGTGTTCCCCATTCAATGTATATTTTTTTATATGAACATTTTATTATGAAATAAAATTTAATAAAACAACCGTTATCCTTTTTTACATACAAGCGATATTGTAATACAAACAAACCTTTAAAACAGAAATAAAAACGTGAAATTTATAAGCGGTCGAAATGCTGTCCCTTACAGTTTTCATCGCCCTTCTATTTTTGGGATTTATTCTAATTCAAATGTGCTATTTTGTAGATACACGAATTGTATCCAATATAGCGCACGTTTCTTATACACCGGGCCATATTCCCTGTTCCGATGTAGATTATATTCTCGCACTGTTTAATTTACAAAAAAAAGGTGCAAGTTTTATCAATTTATTTTACTCGCAAATTTCACACCTTTAATTTTTTAATGTGTGATACAATATGAGATACCGGCGTCGATTTGGTTAATAGACACCAACACCTCATAATGAAACAAGCTGGTAATACGAAAAAAAGATACGCTTTAAACAAGAAATATTTATTGAACTTTTTATCCAAATACATATTACTAAAATTATTCTAACATAACCTAATTATTATGCTTCGTGTTAGACACTTTCAAATACTAATTATCATTCGGGTTATCTGAGGGACTGTCAAAGAGCAATGTAGAACAAATGGGACATTGGGTGGCTAAGGTATCGTACAGGTGCTGTTTCTCTATAGACGAAACTAATTCAAAATCCTTCTTGCCAAACGTCTTTAAAAATCGATGAAGGTGGTGTCGGACAACTTGAACAAAAAAGGTATTCGGATGTAAATCTTGATAAAAATGCCGGGCGTTACATTTGCGTCTTAAGCTGGTCAATGCCCCATCTAGTCGCTTCTGTAGCCGCTCTATATTGCGCCCTCTGTCTTTGCCAGGAAGGTAAAGTTGCCGCCAATTCTTCGGATCTTTCATATGGTTGAACAACATTATAGTCATAGTGGATTTCTCTTGTCCCCAGCCGGTCGATAAATCGTTCACATCCAAATAGGCCAGCAGTTTTTCAAATATGTGGAATTGTTGGGGTTGGTAAAGACAATCTGTCGGCCATTGTCTTCGTCGAAGTATTAATTTATTTGCTTGTTCAGGTTCGACCAATTTTAACATGTCCCGCACGGCTCGCGCACACGCCGCACTATGTCGAATGTGATAGAGACTCCAAAGAAAATGTTGGTGTGAAAATATCTTTAAGTCAACCATCTTGAGTACATCGTCAAATTGGGCAGAGGAGGCGGATGACGTCATGCAATTTATATAAACCATTCGAACAGGACAACTTGAAATTAAAAACGCTGTGGTCTACAACGTGAGTACAGGAAACTGTGGTCTACAACTTGAAATTAAAAACGCTGTGGTCTACAACGTGAGTACAGGAAACTGTGGTCTACAACGTGAGAATGATAAAATTTGCCCGCAAACATGTCAATTTAAGCGTTTTTGGAGGCCGGCGTTCGGCTGACACTGCTCGGTGTCGAGGAACTCTGCTAACGAATTAGTTGGTGCGGCCATATAATTGAAAATTATAGATTTTCCGCAACACTTCGTCCATTCGAAAATCATTTGAAGGGAACTGGGTAGTTGAATCGTTCCTTGCGTGGAATTAAAATGTTCCGTAGATTTTTGATATAGGGAATTCGGTATGAGACTTGATAATATTTTCGATGTGTTTTTATCGATACGCATGGGGTTTCCCGTCTCGGAACTTTGAAAATTATCCCAAGGAAACTCGTTGAGGAGCTTAAAGCGCACGTAACCGCCCATGTCGACGTAGACACCCTTGTGAAATACCTGTTCGGCCGTTTCCAATTGTTCTGAAATACAACCTAGTGACCCTTTGGCAACCAGTGAACCGGGATTCATTGTTATATCGACACGTTGGCCGTTTTCGCGCAATAGATCGCTAAAATCGGCATATTCCACCATTCCCTTGTTACCATGACAATTGACAATTTTGGCATTATAAATCGGATTATTCGTATAGTGAATTAATACAACGATAATGAACGTTTTTTCTAGTCGTTTAAAATCTATTTCTACTTCATCAAAGGGAACGTCGTGCAATAGTTCCAAATAAATTTCGTAACGGTATGGTGGCGCGTCACGGCACACTTCAACAATTGTAAATTTTTTAGCTTCAAATTTTAAAGGGGCCGCGCTCAGTATGTAACCGAAATATATTTTATGACCGACAAATGGTATCGACCAAATTTGCCTGTTTGGAATAAATGTAATTTTCTGATTAAGTGTTTCCTTTTTCACTTCACATGTAAATTTCGTCGTCAGGTGAATGTTAAACTTTACATGATCACCAACCACATATCCATCTTCAACATTCCTACTATCATAATCGTAATATATTGCAAACAATCGAAGCTCCTTTTCATAGCAACCTTGCGTCTGTTCATGAGTCGTTGTGGCAGTAAATTTCTGCATCGGCTCTATAAACTGTCGTTTAGTCGCTGTAATGGATACGTGCAATTTACTTAGTTCTGTATTGTTCAGATATCCAAATTTCAACGAATAAACGTCACAATTTTCGAAATAATAATAGGGTACATACTGAAATTTAATTTCGCTATAATTGGTCAATATGTGACGACGACACCAGCCTTGTGGGGGATCGTATACAAAGTGCTGATAACGAGCAAATGGATGTCGACTCAGTGTCATTTTGCCGCAGGTGCACGTTTCCGAGGATTTTATGACAAGTGGAAAAAGAAGCATACCACATTGCAATCTGATATGAATAATACCGTCTCCTAATTGGGTGACAGTGCATTGCGGATTAAATGACTTTACTAAGAAATAGAATTGTTCGAATGTTAGTGAACTACGAAACGCTGTCACAACGGAATTAAAGACAATTTGCCATTTTCCCAGTTCGTCGTAAAATGGTACAAGTTTCAACCATAAAGTGCCACATTCGTAATCCAAACAAAAAACAATATGAGTACTATAGACCAGGTTCATTCGCTTTCCGGCCGACGAGATATTGCCAATATTTGTATTGGCCAATATTCGTTCGTGGTTTTGTGGTATAAACATAGTTGAAGTACTTTTCTTTTTCTGCGACGAGCAACGTTTCACTCGATTAAAGGGACATTTCTGAAAGTACGATTTTTCAAATAAAGTTTGCATACCGATTGGAGTGTGGCGACTACCCTTCGAAATTTTGGTATCGATTGCCGCCGTTGTCCCTTTCATCGAATCTAATATATTCTTGGAAATTTCCTTCTGTGACTTGGTTTGAATTTGATTAGTCTTAGAAATGAGAAAGGCCATGTTACCGGTGCGAATAATTGTACGAAAATCTTTTACTCGTAACACGCCCATTGTTTCAACCCTATATCGTAACTGGACATACCACAGTTTAAGCAAATAGGCGTATGTAATTACAAATTTATTATCCATTTCATCGATGTTTCGATTTTCCATACGAACAGCATTAAAAAATTCAGTCCATTTCGCTGTGTTGTGTTCGATCAATGCTGGAAAGTTGACACCTATACTTCTACCAAACGGATCCGTTAATGAGACCGTGTCCAAAGGATGTTCGTAGGCATTGGGAAAGCGACACCATATATTTTTATCGGATGCTTGTAATAACATGTAACCGTTCGAACACTCGTCATAATAAAAGGCTCTCGGTTCCATGCTCACCGACCCATTTACGTTGTACTTGTACAGATGAATTTGTTTAACGTTATTACAAAGAAAATACGGCACATGACAGTAATCTCGGTCTTTAATTGACCCCGCAAATCCCTTTCGAATATCGGCCGGTGAATATACATCCAATGCGCTTCCGATCATCACGTAAAGAATTTTGCAAATATGATGCTCATTGATATTAAAACAGCACATGAACGGTTCTGACCCAGCAAAGGTCTTCTCCTTATCAATTACAATACTGGGACAAATAAAGGCGCCGATTTCACCGTAAAATTTGTCAATCGTTTCCAGAAATTGAAGTTCGTGCCATTGCCGTGACCGTATCGACTTAAGAATATTGTTAAGTTCATTATTCGGAATGACCTCGGCATCCTCCTCGTCATCTTTAACACAAGAACCGCTCACTTCAATCGATGGCTCCAAATTGGCCAAGCTATCAACCTCCATACTGGATACTTGGTCGACCATTGTACCGAATTACGGTCCCGTTTTACGGCGAGCATTAACTGACAAAGATGGATACCTTTCGAGTTCTCTTTATATAGGACTACTTAACGCCCTACCCATTAGGTATGTGGAAGATCAAAAAGTCGACTCACGTTATACGGTACAAACATTTCCCCTGGAGGTAGCTTTAAGAACGTTAAACTTGCTTCCGATAGGTGATAACAAAAATTATTTGTTAAAACAAGCTTGGACATTGGCCTTCAACGACAAAGAAATAGTAGGTAACCGAGCGAGCGATATTGATGTTATTCGATTAAAGGAGGTCACAATGGTTAGGGAAATTGAAAAAATAAACGAATGGGACGCGTGGCATGAGGAAAATGAACGACGTCAACAAATGGTAGGCGTCGGTCGTGTAGGGGATCAACAAATTTTACAATACGAAGGATATATAAGATTATTGCAGGATTACTACGCTCCCTTTACTTTTCGTTTTCTCCCATTCGCCAAAGGCGTTACCAGTTTTCAAGAAGGTATCTCGCAACTTTACTGGCTCTATTTACATATTACTATGGCATTGGTAAAATTGAATTCGGCTGGTGAATCTGAGTTTATAAAATTACTAGAACACTTTGACTGGTACTTGTTGTGTGGAACATGTGTACAGGAATACAAAGAAAGTGTGTTCACCCTAATGAAATTACTCGTAAATGAAAAAAACTTGGTGGTCGATGCCGAAAAAATTTTAATACGCTTTCATAATTCAATTTCTCTACGTACTCGTAACATAGGCCTGACACCCGAACAACTCTACGAATTTGTCAATTCCTATCGAGAAATTGCGCTAATCATAATGAATAATTGAAGTAAAAATGCCTTAACTCAACAATAATTATTGTTGAAGTTAATTAACTTGTATTTTTTTTATTTTGTTTTGGATGTAGTAGCAGTTGCAATTACACGTTTAATGTCATAACAACGATTATTCGATATTAGTAATGCCTGAAAGATGGCTATAATAGACACGCCAGAAGCAATCAACATTTTCAAATTATTGTTCCAATTAAGTAAAAACCCCAGCCATAATGTCACCGAAAATACAATCATGACAAAGGACGCATATTGATTTTGAGCCAGTACAAATCCACAATCTTTCAACACCGTGCGAAACTGCTCACCCTGTCTGGCAGTTATATCCCATATACTTCGGTTTGTTTTTTCCTTAGACTCCATAAGCACTTATATATAATGAACTTCAATACCGCAAATCTAAAATGGATTAACTACATGCGTTCGGATTATTCGTCAAGGTTACAAATTGTGCTTGCGTACTTTTTTACCCTGTTTTTGGTATCTTTAGTGATCATATGGGATGTTAATCCTAAACAAGTACAGTTCAAGTTTAAACGTCAATAAAGGAGAAAAACGCAACAACAACTTGAAAATGTAACATTTTATTTAATTATCTATAATAATCAATTATTAATGAAAACTAAACAGTTACAACAACACATTAAAGGAACCTGTTCACGTAAATAGTTGTCCAGGTTCAATTTTTTTCCAAATGTGACAGTTGTAATATATAAACGGAGGTACTAAAGCTACATAGACTAGAGGAAAAAAAATAAAAAAATGGAATAATTTCTTTAATGTTTATTTGATGTTCGTCAATTTAATTCCGTACGTTTGCCGAGCGTGTTCAATGGCCGCTTGCAGGCTGGTCCATGTAGGATATTTCTTTAAAACAGTCAACAGTGGTGGCAGGTGACTCGGAGCTAGTGAAATTTTTGGTGTTTCCTCTGAAATAAGAATGTTGTTTTCAAAGCGGCTTTCCGCACTCCATCCCAACGGTTTGCAACGGTAGTATTCGGCGATCCAAAACAGTCTATCCAAATAGAGAAGATAATCGAATTCGGATTTTACGCATACTTGCACTTTATTCGATAGAACGTAAGTCGGAAAAACGTCTATTAAAAATTTAACACATAACATTACAATGTCGATGGACAGTGGTTTATCGGGAGGCATGAAAATGGAACTGTCGTTTTCTTGTACACTGTCGAGAATTACTGAGATTGAATTATCTTTATAGGCATCATAAACTTTATTCCAATTTGTATTACTGCCTGGAAAAATACCATAAATATAATCATTTCCGAAGCACATGGACAAAATTAAGACGAGCGCTGGACGTTGCGGCATTGGTATTTCGTAAAATGATTCTTCATATACTATTTGATGGTTCGGGGTACGATCATTCCATTTTTGCCAATTTTTCACATTATAACCAAATATGAATACGTCGTTATCGTCGGCTACGATTATTCTAGTTAACTTAGGATCTTTAAATGAATTATATCGGAATGCTTTTACTTCACCTTCGCCCCTCGAGGAGAAATCGACAAACGAACTAGGAAATTCTTGCGCTATGGCCAGTTGCATTACGTCTCGACCTGTTTTAAAGGACTCGTAAACAACGGGCCATAAACTTCTTCTTTTTAATTGTTCATCTTTCTTTTGTAACGGGGATCCGTTGTCACAAAAAAATGCCACTTCTTTGGTTGACAGCGGCAACGATAGAGATTTAAGCGTTTGTATAGCCGATGCCAATGTTTTTGTTTTTGATCTAGAAATAAAACTTGCACAATCTATACAAACGTTAACTGGCATAGTGCACGTTTCGAATTGACGTATGCCCACACGCGTGGTTTGATACCCATATTGTATTAAGATGGCTAACACGTTTTCACCGGATCTGTTGGATGTCGAGGACTTAAATACTTTACCAACGTCGGTTCAATACTCTTTACCCACAGAATTAAACAGCGTTCCCTTTCTGCATATATTCCTCTATCAAATGGGTAACTTGCTCTTAAAGAACACTTACGAAGGTCAGTTACATACCGATTTTATTACGTGGAACATATTCGAGAATAAACTCCCCTTCATACATACCATTAAACCATTAGCAATGAATATTGACGTACCTAGCATACTATCACTCCTTCGACAAAGTGCGATAGAGGAAAGTGTCTCGTCAACGAGTGCTATGGTGACGCAGCTAGAAATTGAAACTAATGAAACCCGAATCGAAGCCTTAAAGAATCGCCTCAAAGAGGAGCAAGCTATTACAGACGAGGCTTTAGACAAATACGAACGTTATCATTTACTGATCGAGCAAATGAAAAACTCGATACCGACCATAGAAGATGTGAGCGCCGAATTAAATAAAACTAAGACCGAACTCAATAATGCATTTTTACTAGTTCAAAATGAGAATGCTGTTAAAGCGGCAATTGAATCTCAACTCGATACGGTTATTCATGAATTGAAAACAAAACAATTAGAAATCGATCAATTAAATGAAAAAGTAGCAGTTGGAAACGCCCAACTTCAAGATATTGCGTTACTGGAGCGAATCAAAGCGAAACTTTTTTCAAAATCCACGAACATCGAACAGGACATTGTTCAACTGGCCGATATCACGCACAAGTATCATAAATTAGTAAATGAATTACAACGTCAGCGTAAGGAGATAAAATACTTACAAGGCGAAATTACAAAGGGGCGAGAAAAATTAACTGTCGAAATGGACGAGAAACGAGATATGGAAAAGCGACTAAAGCACATTCATAACGACCTTTTAAATTACGGCGACTTGACTAAAAAGCTTAAAGTCGCCGAGGACGCAATTAATATATATAAATTGGAAGAAAAACGACTGGTAACCGAACTAAACGACGTCAAAATTCAACAGACAAACACGGAAAAAATTCTGCGAAATTATATTGAAGGCGTCGAAAATATGAATCGCAAACTGGTCAACGAACAAAAAAATAACGCCGTTAGGTATCAACATACCATAGATGATTTAAATAGATATATTAAAAAAATGACTGAGAAGGGAGATAAATTACTGCAGGACATCGCTAACAGAGAAACGAGAATATTTGAACTCGAACAAACAGTATCTAACGTGGAGGTACTGAGGGGTGAAATACGTAAACTGGGCACGACAAATCGTGCAAACACTCTTAAACTAAAGAAAATTATGGAACAAAGTAAAATTCTCAAAACTAATCTGACAAATATCAATACAATTTATATGAAAAAGGATAAAAATTTAACAAAGATCGTCACTGATATGTTAAACATAGTCAAACAGTTCCTCAAATAGCGGCTGGATCACCTACATTTTTTTCCCGCACAGTTCGATGAGACAGTGGAAGTTTTCGTTTCCATCGCCAATTAATAGGTGTGAATATTGTTCTCGAAAGCGGTTAAGAAAGGTGTTGATCGTTATAGTCAAATTGTTCGAAGTAAAATTGTTGTTCTTCAGCCTCACTTTTATTATTCCCCTCAGTTTACTGGTCGTTGTCACTTGCGTCGAATCTTCAATAACTTCAATATCGTTTTTAAATTGTAAATAATGATCCATTTGGCGCAATATCCGGGTAGTTTCTTGCTCCATTATTTTGGGAATTAACATGTTAATAATACCGCCATCCTCGGCAGTGGCCAAGTTGAGTAAATACGTACGAAGTAACAAGTAAAGTCCTTTGACAATAGCACAGTCATCAACGCCTCTAATGTAGCGTTGCCGAGTTATTTGTAATGCTAGTTCTGGCGGGGCTACTCCATCAAGGGAAATTTGTCCAAATTTTCCGAGTTGAAGAAATTTATGTTTGAAATGTAAAACTAAAAATCGTGTGTCGGCACCCTGATCACAATTGTAAATAACAGGCACCGTGTTTGATGAACACCAAAGTTTAGCATTGGCAAATTTTGAAATATACTTGTCGCTAAACATTTGTCTGGATCCTATTGGACCTTCACTAATCATTTGTTTTAGAGTAGAAACGTCCATAGTTTTCGGTTCTTCACTGATCAACATTAAATTTTCTGCAAACGGGTTAATAATTTGATTTAAATCACTCGACGCTTTGGCTAACGAACCACAAGATATTACATAGTTATCACCAGTCTTGAATACATTTCGTAGTAAATTTAGGAAAAATGTTTTACCGCTGTCACTGTTACCGTACAATAATAAGACCTTTTTATGCCATTGCCCCGGAATCTCGTGTCCTTTTAGATATTTTAGTAGAAACTCCAATATTTCGGAACTCTCGAAACAATACGGGTAGAGAAATATTGCGGCCGCCGCCACTGATTTGAGATCTTCTTCGATCTCGTTCCATAGTCGTTGGGGTGATTTCTTTACACTTGGACAAAATAAAGTTAATAAAAACGTTGGTTAAATCTTGGGACTGAAACACAATGCCTGGCTGAAAGGGTTCTTTGTCTCTGAGCGCTTGTAGAACGAACAAGCGAGAACACCGCAACTCCAAAATCGACCCCTCTTCTCCCAACATCACCATATCTTCATCGGATGAATTACGTAACAATAATAAGACATTCCGAACCAAGAAAATTAACGTTTGTCGGTCAAGAGTTGTTACGTCAATTAAATTACCCTCGGCTCGTATGAACTTTAAAAACGTACAACGTCGCATTTCGACAGATTGGCGACTTGGATCAAGGGTTAAATATTCGGAATAGGTTTCCAGTAAAGTTAACGAAACCGGTTCGTCGTGTTCAACTGATTGTTGTTCATCGTCGTCCTCTTCGTCACCATTACCAGATTCACTAGTCGACGACATCTGAGCTAACAAATATGAAAGAACGGCAGTGTTTTGATCGGTGGAAGCAAATGATGTCGAAGCGACGTTTTCCTTTTCAAAATTTTCGGTTTCGTTGATGGGTGAGAATTCGTTAAAAAATAATTCTTGAAAATATCGTGCTCGGTTCCCCTTTCCCACACGTTTTTCACCGAAATAATAAAGGAAAAAATTTGTAAGAAACGTCGGTCCATATTGTGCTGCTAGGCTTAAAATTAACAATAACAATAACAAAAACTGATAGTAATTTTTTAATCGACTTACAACGCGCCTATTTTAAAATTGCTTTTTTTACCCAATAAAAGTGAAAATAAAAGCAGATTTAAAATCGGCGCTCGAAACTGAAATCAATAATTAATTTTAAATAAACTTATTTCCATAAACGTTTTTCTATAACTTAATACGGTTCCTAGTTCTGAAGATTTGTTACCAAAATTGACAAAAAACTAAAAATTACTATCAATTTTTTAATCGACTTACAACGCGCCTATTTTAAAATTGCTTTTATTTTTACCCAGTAAAAGTGAAAATAAAAGCAGATTTAAAATTGGCACTCGAAACTGAAATCATTAATTACTTTTAATTAAACTGATTTCAATAAACGTTTTTCCATAACTTAGTACGGTTCCTAGTTCTGAAGATTTGTTACCAAAATTGACAAAAAATTGATAGTAATTTTTTAATCGACTTACAACGCGCCTATTTTAAAATTGCTTTTATTTTTCCCCAGTAAAAGTGAAAATAAAAGCAGCATTGGCGCTCGAAACTGAAATCAATAATTACTTTAAATAAACTTATTTCAATAAACGTTTTTCTATAACTTAGTACTGTTTCTAGTATACCAAAATTGACAAAATTGACAAAAATTGATAGTAAGTTTTAAATGGACTTACAACACGCCTATTTTAAATCTGCTTTTTATTTTTACAAAAAATAACTCTTGGAATACTCTTTGTTTTAAAAAAGCACAAGAATAAACTCGAACAATAAATACATATTTCAGTGAGTTACCAAAGAGTGAAAATATAAGCAGATTTAAAATCGGCGTTCGAAACTGAAAACAATAATTATTTTGAACTGGCAAAGTGAAAATTAAAACACGAATTAAAATCGGCATTAATTAAAATTTAAAGTCGATTGACGATGTTGTTTATTTTTATTTTTATATTAGATTATTCTACTTGCAAGGCCGTGGTTTAATTATTTCAAAATTATTATTGTGTAGATTCTACTTGCAAGGCCGTGGTTTAATTATTTCAAAATTATTATTGTCTATTAGATTCAATTTACATCGATTTAAAATATTAACAAATTGCCGTAACAAGCGTAAGTCGTCATTTTTATTATTTTTTAACTTGACTTTTAATGCGATTTTCATTTTGAATGGCAACGCTATGCCACTATTAAAGGGATATTTGAAAATAAAGAGATAAAATCATTTTTAAAATTATTTTATTTCTATCAAATATAATTATTAATAATATAAACTACTGTGTATAAATTGTTCCGCTCTTCCTCATTCGTAATCATCTCTGGGATCCCAATCCCGTTCGATGTTTCGGTATGGTGTCCGGGGAGATGTCGGGCGGGCCTCGTTCAGTTTATTGCCGTCATACTTCCATATGGCAGGAATATCGAACAGCGTCCTAGTGGATAGACTTTCATATGGCGTCCTAGTGGATAGACTTTCATATGGCGTCCTAGTGGATAGACTTTCATATGGCGTCTTCGTGGTTTGTACATCATATGGCGTCTTCGTGGTTTGTACATCATATGGCTTCCTCGTGGTTTGTACATCATATGGCTTCCTCGTGGTTTGTACATCATATGGCTTCCACATGGCCGGCGTTGGCGGCAGGTTGGTCGGCTCCAAAGGCGTTGGCGGCAGGTTGGTCGGCTCCAACGGCAGCGTCGGTTGCAAGAACATCGGTGGTGGCGGCAGAGTCGTCGGTGGGAAGAGCATTGGTGGCATTGGTGGTGGCGGCAGAGTCGTCGGCTGCAAAGGCAGCGGCAGATGGTTAAGTTGACAAGGCATCGGTGGCGGCAGAGTCGTCGGCTGCAAAGGCAGCGGCAGATGGTTAAGTTGACAAGGCATCGGTGGCGGCAGAGTCGTCGGCTGCAAAGGCAGCGGCAGATGGTTAAGTTGACAAGGCATCGGTGGCGGCAGATGGTTAAGTTGACAAGGCATCGGTGGCGGCAGAGTTGTCGGCTCTAAAGGCATCGGTGGCGGCAGAGTTGTCGGCTCTAAAGGCAGCGGTGGTGGCGGCAGATGGTTAAGTTGACAAGGCATCGGTGGCAGCAGAGTCGTCGGCTCCAAAGGCAGCGGTGGTGGCGGCAGATGGTTAAGTTGACAAGGCATCGGTGGCAGCTTGTTGTGTTGAAAGGGCATTGGGAGCATCGGCGGTGGTGGCGGCAGAGTCGTCGTGGACGCCAAATAATACCACCCGGTATTAAACATCTTGACGTTGGTGTCAACTGTTGTCGAATGATATACCAATATAATGCGGCCGCGCTTTTATATCCGCTGCAGCGACTATCGTCATATTATTTTGAAGGCCTCAGTATTTAATTTATACCATTTATTTAACCACCTCGTTGTTATAATATTTTAAACTGAAAAAATTGTAGTTATAACAAAAAAATACTAATAGATACGGTCTTTTTACCAAATTTAAATATAATGTCAAATTGCAAAAATCGCAATTACCTCTAGAAGCTATTTAAGCAAACTTTACGCTACCATTATTAAATCACTAATATGTGTGAAATTGTCGAAGCCCTTGACGAATTTCAACGGGTTTCGCAAGTTGATTTAAGTTATGCCTATGGAAGTGTGCCTTGGGCCGTAGTGCGTCGTAAGCTATTAGAACGCAACGATTTCACTTGTGTATATCTCTGTTCGAGGGCATCTGCCAGTACTCAAGAACTATGTATCGAACGAGGGATGTTCCCTTTTCCCGTTTATGTGATAGAAAATATGCCGACGCGGGGAATTAATTTTGAAAATCTTTGGTCTGCCATAGTAATGATTCTACAACAGGCTCCCAATGGCCGCCGAGGGGATAGGAACCCTAAAAATATATTTTTTGTCGAAGAAAAGTCTAAAGTAACACTTAAAAAAATGTTTCCGACGGTGGCGTCACAATTGGTTGTTTTAAAGGACATTGCGATGCTTAAACCGAAGAAAGTAAAAACTTGTGAAATTTAGATATAACTGCGTTCTAATAAATGATTATTGTTTCTTTTTGGTATTTATTTGTCGTCTTGAAACTGTAATTGTAGGTAAACGTTAGGGGTGCTGTTTATCCATAATTCTTTTTGTTCAAAATTTCTTAATAAAATTAATTGATACGTTATTCTATTAGTGTGCTTATAATAGTGGCAGTTATTCAGAGGAAGTATGGTATACGCCACTTACTCGCCTTTGGCGTAAATTATATTGACACACGTCCACGACTCGCCACTGGCTTAAAAAGCTACATTTTTTTAAAAACACTTTATTTTTGAACTAAAAACAGTACATAATATCTTATGACTGGTAACAAGTCCTAATAATAAATATATTATATAATAATATTACAAGTATGCTCTGAGATGAAAACTAATTAACCGCTCTACACCCATACAGAACCTCAATCAAATTTGCAGCAAGGAAAAGCGTACAATATATAATTTATAATTTGTCATAAAGCATTCAGTCTTTAATCCTAAAACTGCACTGAACTTTGTTGCGTAAGCATTTGTTTTATTTTTTTACAAAAGCTTTAGCGTTTGTAGTATTCTTTATGTTTACTGGATATGACTTCAGCATCGTTATTGTAATTTTGTTTTGATTAATGTTTGTTCTTGATCTCGCCACTGGCTTAAAAAGCTACATACCTATAGCATTCAATTTAGGTAAAGGATATAGAAGTTACAGTAAATTTAAAATTTTTTATACTTCCCATACACTTATTATAGTCAATGAGAAAATTCTTACGAACAAACTTTTTGTGAAAATGAATTAGTTTTTATATCTAATATTAAATAAAATCTTACCTGCCTACCTGGTAATATGTAAATCAAGGAATTAATGGAAGGAAATATAAAATTTTTTAATTTTTAATTTTTCTTTAATTTTCAAAAAATATGTATCTACTTTTTTTTGTAAATTACGATTGGAATGTCGGTCGTTTTCTAGACGCGAGTGAACCCTGTAAAATTATTAATCATATTTGCAAAGCATTGGTTTTAATCGTGTTATACTTTCTATTTTTTTCGACTGGCGAAGTGTCGATTTGAAAAATAACCTTACCCGATAAAAAAATTAAGCGCCAATTTCAAATCAAAAATTACTAGAACGCAGTAAAAAATTATTAAAAATGTTTGCAAAGCATTGGTTTTAATCGTGTTATACTTTCTTTTTTTTTTCGATTGGCGAAGTGTCGATTTGAAAAATAACATTACCCGATAAAAAAATTAAGCGCCAATTTCAAATCAAAAATTACTAGAACGCAGTAAAAAATTATTAAAAATGTTTGCAAAGCATTGGATCTAATCGTGCTATTTTTTCTACTTTTTTCGACTGGCGAAGTGTCGATTTGTAAAATAACCTTACCCGATAAAAAAATTTAAGAGCCAATTTCAAATCAAAACGCTTTTCTAGAACGCAGTAAAAATTATTAAAAATGCTTGCAAAGCATTTTTAATCGTGTTTTACTTCCTATTTTTTTCGACTGGCGAAGTGTCGATTTGGAAAATAGCCTTACCCGATAAAATAAATTAAGCGCCAATTTGAAATCAAAAATTTTCAAACATTTGCTTGCAAAGCACTAGATGTAATCGTGCTATTCTTTCTATTTTTTTCGACTAGCAAAGGAAAATAGCCTTGCGATACAAATATAAAGGCAATTTTATTCTAATTATTATTTTTTCTTCTAAGTTGGCTTGAAAGTAACATATATTAAGGATTTCAAATCAGCGCTACCCAATTGCTAAACAGTAACATTTTTATAGAAAAAAAATTAACAATATTTATTATTTTTAAAATTGCCTTGTATGCGATTTTCATTTTGAATGGCAACGCTATGTCACTATTAAAATAAAGAGATAAAATCATTTTTAAAATTATTTTATTTTCTAACAAATAATTATTTATTATTAATATATACAATTAACTATAAAAAATTAGGTATAAATAGTTCCACTCTTTGTCATCCGGATTCGTCCAAACCACCGAAAGACCTCCTCGTCATCGCTGTCATCTCCATCATCAGACGCAATATCCAAATCAAATTCGGGGTCCCAATCCCTTTCGATGTCATATGGCGTCAGGCATTCAGATGTCGTGGCGGCGTCTTGGCCCCGCCATTCCCATGTCGTAGCGGCGTCTTGGCCCCGCCATTCGTCTTGAGCCCGCCATTCCCATGTCGTGGCGGCAGGCTTACTCTTGGCGGCGTCATATGGCGTCAGGCATTCAGATGTCGTCGTGGCGGCAGGCTTACTCTTGGCGGCGTCATATGGCGTCAGGCATTCAGATGTCGTCGTAGCGGTAGGCTTTCTCTTGGCGGCGTCTTGGGCCCGTGAAAATGTTGTGGCGTCAGGCTTTCTCTTGGCGGCGCCTTGGGCCCGTGAAGATGTCGTTAGCTCGTCGTAGGGCGTCGTAGACTTCATATAATAGGTAGTATTCGACATAATTATAGGCTTGTATGAGCGTAGAATGAAGTGCTATACTACGGCCTCGCTTTTATATCGGCTGTCGCGACGGTTGTCATATTACAGTGATGGCTCAGCACTTTTTAATTATAATGCAGGGAATGACTATAATAATATTGGTAAAAATGTTAGGTTATGCGATTGAAGTTTGCTCCAGAGATAATATTACTCACAGGATGCTTGTGCAGGAAGCAACTGCGGTCTGACAAAATAATATTACTCACAGGATGCTTGTGCAGGAAGCAACTGCGATCTGACAAAATTAATCAGCGGATGCTTGTGCAGGAAACCGCCTCGTTGTTAATACTGTCCTGTAAACTATAAACTGTAACTGTAAATCTTGCACCGTTAGCTAAACATTTTTTAATATTAATATTCATATAGAAATTTATTTCTATTTTTTTCCTTGTCTTGCAATTAGCCCTATCGGCCGCTACTTTACCAATGCGACGGTCTAACCGCAAAGTACCCACTCAACAATACTTGGGCCGAAAATGGGCTGACATTTTCCATATATATTTGGGTTAAGTTGGGACTCGCGCCCAGCCTTGTGCCCACTCCTTTGTTGTGGGCGTTAAAACCCAAAATAAACCAAGCCCAGAAACCAGTTGGGTTGGCCCAAAAATCTGATTTGGTCCGTCATGCTATCTCTCTTGTACATTTATTGTTAATTTTGTAACGGATTATTTTTAGTCAACCATCTACCAGGTTTTTCATAACCAGGAAATAAATGGTCGTATTTCACGCAGCGCGGTATAGGTTGATGAAAGGCATCCGAATCTCGAAAGATTAGACTTGTATTTTCTGGACATTTACAAGCTAGCGGTGAAAAGGGAACCGTCGTTAAGTCAATATCTATCACACCACCATCGCACACATGTTTCATTAGAGTATCGGAATCAGACCATATTTGTTTGAATAAAGAGACACATTGCCAACTTAAATTTCCGAACACGTCGTCGGCACGCAACAATGCAATAATACCATGTTTCCGATTACATTTTGGTATTTCTGCCTCGTTCGTCGTAGATTTTTTACAAATACCATTTATACAGGCAAATCCGCCAGGATATAAACAAATATCGCTACAATCGGTATTAACAAAACAAGGAACGTGTACCTTTTGGCAATCTAAAATTGGTTTATTGTTGCCACCAAACTTTAGAAAGTCAAGAATATTTTTACTTGTACTGACAGCTGACACAAGACCGGGGATAGTAGAGGTAGTCCAGAAAGACCAATAGAAAAACAAACACAACCCCGACCATATTAAAATAATTAAGAACATGTCGTTTGACGGACTTATGAACTCGTCACTTTTACTATTGCTTCTAGGTTCATTATTGTGGAAATTATTCATAGTGTTTGGAGGCAATTTTACAGAAAATACAATCACGTTTCAGAAACAAAAGGACACGATCTCCAAGTTAACCGAAATAGGCAATGTCCACAAGTTTCTCGATCAAGATAAAATTGAACAACGTGTATCTCATTGTGAAAACGGACTTTATTTGGGTAATATAATCGACCCGTCTACCAACTGTAGCCAAATTTGTGGTAGTGACGAATTTCATTTCCAACATATTAGTACAACCGATTTATTGTACACCGATCAATCATCCCTACGAGCAGGAGGGTGGTGTCTACCTACCGATGCCATTAATTGCAATTATTCTACCACCATTGCCGTTAGAACAAAACGGGGTTGGTCGTGTCTATCTCGTTTTACAGAATTTGGCGGGCCCGGTGGAAATTTAATACTGATTTGTAACGGGCAACTAAAAGATAATTTATTAGGTGAACGATACATCACCAATATTCCTTCTAACCTCGTTATGTCAGGTCCAGAGGAAAAACTAGACGACGGAACCTGGCGTTTTACGTGTAGTAATAATATTGACCCAGTAACAGGAAACTTTTTTAAAGCGACCCCTTGGTCCCATCTCGAACAGATAAAAAATATTTGCGTAACCGGTTTGCAAAATGCGGTAGATATTGAACTTAATTTTGAAACGGGTGAATGTGCCTGTGCCAAATATAATCTTCACTTTGAATATGAAAAATGCATCCCTTGTTTAGAAGGCCAATTTAAAAACTTTAGCGACTATCCCTATAGATATAATATACCTCTAAATTGTGACGATTACAATGGAGAATTTGAACCTGGAAAAATTTACATTAATATGCCCTGTGCCTCGCCGGCCTATAATTGTATTAATATGCCACTCGATTATTCGTTTGGCAAACCCATTCAATTTTACTGGCAAAGAATTACAATGAACAAAGAGCCCGTATAATTTTAGGATCAAACGAATGAGGAACTTTACCTACATTTGTTATTTTTCAAAAATTGCTTGTGTAGTCGTAATAGAATACCATAAATTAGCATCAAGTTATATGCATTCTAAAGTAATTGACTACCATAAATTAGCATGTCGATTGCATGATTTAACACCACCGTCGCGAGAATTATGTAAGTAATTGTTCTGTGCGTTTTTATGATTTAATTATTAGTTATTGTTCCTCTTCAAGGAGATAAAAATTATAATCGGCTTGAGGGCAACGTTTTGTAGTCGTCGGCAAAAAATTTGCTTTAAATACTCGGACATAATTAATTCACTGGTCATTATACAACGTTTTGTAGTCGTTGACAAAAAAATATGCTTTAAATACTCGGACATAATTAATTCACTGGTCATTATACATCGATTCAATTACCAGTACACTTCATGGCTCGATTAAAAGACAAATTTATTAAAGCCATTCGAGAAAACGATGGTTTTCTACTAAAAAATTTAATTCATCAGTATATTTATATGAGTTCGCAAGTGCGATTTAATCCGTTAGACTTGGCTATAAGGTTGCAAAATTTGCAGGCAGTCCGGCAAATTATACATCAGGATGCATTGACAATTTTTCGAAGTTCCACAACAAAGCAAGGTTTGATTGTGGCGGCCATTATTCATCGATGGCAGATTCATGAAGTGGTCCAATTAATCGAACTTGTAGATGTGCAGCCAAATATGGACGCTGTCCACGCCGCTGTGTTAATGGGTAGATGTAATGTATTAAGAATGCTATTGGAACGATTCGGTTTATCAGCCAGGGAGGAGGACAGATGGGGAGAAACTCCATTTCAGAAGGCTCGGAGACTGGGTCACAGTAAATGTATGAGGTACTTGGCCCAAAAGAAATCAATCTGCTAGGTAAAATCAGTTTTCGAAATTTAATTATTGTAATTATTTTTTAATTGACGTAAAATATAAATTTGATAGTTTTGAAATTTTATGTGTTTGTGTTTGTTGTTTCTTCCCCCATCATTTGTATTACAGTGTGTCTACTTAAGTAGGAACCCTGAATTTTTTAAAACTTTATTAAAAACTTTTTACGGGGTTTTTAATGAAGTAATTTATAATGTAATGTTATTATGAATAATAGGTTATATTCAGAACTATTACCGTTATTTAGCAATAAAGGCATATCTGAATATAACTTATAATTGAAAATGACATCACAATCTTCGATAGTGTAAAAATTAAAGGTACTGTTAAAAACATCTGAAACTGAATTCTTTAATAACGTGCTGTGGTTTTTCGACCGCCTCGTATTTTCTTATATTTAAGTTTAACCAAACGAGTGAAAAATATTTGTCATTTCTGTCAAACCCCAAGCTCGGCTTTTAACTAAACGTTATTTAATTGTGACAATAGTTATGTACGAAGTTTACATTAGAAATTTTCGAATTCGACCTTCGAAACTGATATTTTAATAAACAACTATGAATCGTACACCGGCAAATTAAAATAATAATACGGTGGTACTATTTATGTTTTTTTTCAAGTTTTAAATGGACTTACAACACGCCTATTTTAAATCTGCATTTTATTTTTACAAAAAATAACTCTTGGAATACTCTTTGTTTTAAAAAAGCACAAGAATAAACTCGAACAATAAATACATATTTCAGTGAGTTACCAAAGAGTGAAAATATAAGCAGATTTAAAATCGGCGTTCGAAACTGAAAACAATAATTATTTTGAACTGGCAAAGTGAAAATTAAAACACGAATTAAAATCGGCATTAATTAAAATTTAAAGTCGATTGACGATGTTGTTTATTTTTATTTTTATATTAGATTATTCTACTTGCAAGGCCGTGGTTTAATTATTTCAAAATTATTATTGTGTAGATTCTACTTGCAAGGCCGTGGTTTAATTATTTCAAAATTATTATTGTCTATTAGATTCAATTTACATCGATTTAAAATATTAACAAATTGCCGTAACAAGCGTAAGTCGTCATTTTTATTATTTTTTAACTTGACTTTTAATGCGATTTTCATTTTGAATGGCAACGCTATGCCACTATTAAAGGGATATTTGAAAATAAAGAGATAAAATCATTTTTAAAATTATTTTATTTCTATCAAATATAATTATTAATAATATAAACTACTGTGTATAAATTGTTCCGCTCTTCCTCTTTCGTAATCATCTCTGGGATCCCAATCCCGTTCGATGTTTCGGTATGGTGTCCGGGGAGATGTCGGGCGGGCCTCGTTCAGTTTATTGCCGTCATACTTCCATATGGCAGGAATATCGAACAGCGTCCTAGTGGATAGACTTTCATATGGCGTCCTAGTGGATAGACTTTCATATGGCGTCCTAGTGGATAGACTTTCATATGGCGTCTTCGTGGTTTGTACATCATATGGCGTCTTCGTGGTTTGTACATCATATGGCTTCCTCGTGGTTTGTACATCATATGGCTTCCTCGTGGTTTGTACATCATATGGCTTCCACATGGCCGGCGTTGGCGGCAGGTTGGTCGGCTCCAAAGGCGTTGGCGGCAGGTTGGTCGGCTCCAACGGCAGCGTCGGTTGCAAGAACATCGGTGGTGGCGGCAGAGTCGTCGGTGGGAAGAGCATTGGTGGCATTGGTGGTGGCGGCAGAGTCGTCGGCTGCAAAGGCAGCGGCAGATGGTTAAGTTGACAAGGCATCGGTGGCGGCAGAGTCGTCGGCTGCAAAGGCAGCGGCAGATGGTTAAGTTGACAAGGCATCGGTGGCGGCAGAGTCGTCGGCTGCAAAGGCAGCGGCAGATGGTTAAGTTGACAAGGCATCGGTGGCGGCAGATGGTTAAGTTGACAAGGCATCGGTGGCGGCAGAGTTGTCGGCTCTAAAGGCATCGGTGGCGGCAGAGTTGTCGGCTCTAAAGGCAGCGGTGGTGGCGGCAGATGGTTAAGTTGACAAGGCATCGGTGGCAGCAGAGTCGTCGGCTCCAAAGGCAGCGGTGGTGGCGGCAGATGGTTAAGTTGACAAGGCATCGGTGGCAGCTTGTTGTGTTGAAAGGGCATTGGGAGCATCGGCGGTGGTGGCGGCAGAGTCGTCGTGGACGCCAAATAATACCACCCGGTATTAAACATCTTGACGTTGGTGTCAACTGTTGTCGAATGATATACCAATATAATGCGGCCGCGCTTTTATATCCGCTGCAGCGACTATCGTCATATTATTTTGAAGGCCTCAGTATTTAATTTATACCATTTATTTAACCACCTCGTTGTTATAATATTTTAAACTGAAAAAATTGTAGTTATAACAAAAAAATACTAATAGATACGGTCTTTTTACCAAATTTAAATATAATGTCAAATTGCAAAAATCGCAATTACCTCTAGAAGCTATTTAAGCAAACTTTACGCTACCATTATTAAATCACTAATATGTGTGAAATTGTCGAAGCCCTTGACGAATTTCAACGGGTTTCGCAAGTTGATTTAAGTTATGCCTATGGAAGTGTGCCTTGGGCCGTAGTGCGTCGTAAGCTATTAGAACGCAACGATTTCACTTGTGTATATCTCTGTTCGAGGGCATCTGCCAGTACTCAAGAACTATGTATCGAACGAGGGATGTTCCCTTTTCCCGTTTATGTGATAGAAAATATGCCGACGCGGGGAATTAATTTTGAAAATCTTTGGTCTGCCATAGTAATGATTCTACAACAGGCTCCCAATGGCCGCCGAGGGGATAGGAACCCTAAAAATATATTTTTTGTCGAAGAAAAGTCTAAAGTAACACTTAAAAAAATGTTTCCGACGGTGGCGTCACAATTGGTTGTTTTAAAGGACATTGCGATGCTTAAACCGAAGAAAGTAAAAACTTGTGAAATTTAGATATAACTGCGTTCTAATAAATGATTATTGTTTCTTTTTGGTATTTATTTGTCGTCTTGAAACTGTAATTGTAGGTAAACGTTAGGGGTGCTGTTTATCCATAATTCTTTTTGTTCAAAATTTCTTAATAAAATTAATTGATACGTTATTCTATTAGTGTGCTTATAATAGTGGCAGTTATTCAGAGGAAGTATGGTATACGCCACTTACTCGCCTTTGGCGTAAATTATATTGACACACGTCCACGACTCGCCACTGGCTTAAAAAGCTACATTTTTCTAAAAACACTTTATTTTTGAACTAAAAACAGTACATAATATCTTATGACTGGTAACAAGTCCTAATAATAAATATATTATATAATAATATTACAAGTATGCTCTGAGATGAAAACTAATTAACCGCTCTACACCCATACAGAACCTCAATCAAATTTGCAGCAAGGAAAAGCGTACAATATATAATTTATAATTTGTCATAAAGCATTCAGTCTTTAATCCTAAAACTGCACTGAACTTTGTTGCGTAAGCATTTGTTTTATTTTTTTACAAAAGCTTTAGCGTTTGTAGTATTCTTTATGTTTACTGGATATGACTTCAGCATCGTTATTGTAATTTTGTTTTGATTAATGTTTGTTCTTGATCTCGCCACTGGCTTAAAAAGCTACATACCTATAGCATTCAATTTAGGTAAAGGATATAGAAGTTACAGTAAATTTAAAATTTTTTATACTTCCCATACACTTATTATAGTCAATGAGAAAATTCTTACGAACAAACTTTTTGTGAAAATGAATTAGTTTTTATATCTAATATTAAATAAAATCTTACCTGCCTACCTGGTAATATGTAAATCAAGGAATTAATGGAAGGAAATATAAAATTTTTTAATTTTTAATTTTTCTTTAATTTTCAAAAAATATGTATCTACTTTTTTTTGTAAATTACGATTGGAATGTCGGTCGTTTTCTAGACGCGAGTGAACCCTGTAAAATTATTAATCATATTTGCAAAGCATTGGTTTTAATCGTGTTATACTTTCTATTTTTTTCGACTGGCGAAGTGTCGATTTGAAAAATAACCTTACCCGATAAAAAAATTAAGCGCCAATTTCAAATCAAAAATTACTAGAACGCAGTAAAAAATTATTAAAAATGTTTGCAAAGCATTGGTTTTAATCGTGTTATACTTTCTTTTTTTTTTCGATTGGCGAAGTGTCGATTTGAAAAATAACATTACCCGATAAAAAAATTAAGCGCCAATTTCAAATCAAAAATTACTAGAACGCAGTAAAAAATTATTAAAAATGTTTGCAAAGCATTGGATCTAATCGTGCTATTTTTTCTACTTTTTTCGACTGGCGAAGTGTCGATTTGTAAAATAACCTTACCCGATAAAAAAATTTAAGAGCCAATTTCAAATCAAAACGCTTTTCTAGAACGCAGTAAAAATTATTAAAAATGCTTGCAAAGCATTTTTAATCGTGTTTTACTTCCTATTTTTTTCGACTGGCGAAGTGTCGATTTGGAAAATAGCCTTACCCGATAAAATAAATTAAGCGCCAATTTGAAATCAAAAATTTTCAAACATTTGCTTGCAAAGCACTAGATGTAATCGTGCTATTCTTTCTATTTTTTTCGACTAGCAAAGGAAAATAGCCTTGCGATACAAATATAAAGGCAATTTTATTCTAATTATTATTTTTTCTTCTAAGTTGGCTTGAAAGTAACATATATTAAGGATTTCAAATCAGCGCTACCCAATTGCTAAACAGTAACATTTTTATAGAAAAAAAATTAACAATATTTATTATTTTTAAAATTGCCTTGTATGCGATTTTCATTTTGAATGGCAACGCTATGTCACTATTAAAATAAAGAGATAAAATCATTTTTAAAATTATTTTATTTTCTAACAAATAATTATTTATTATTAATATATACAATTAACTATAAAAAATTAGGTATAAATAGTTCCACTCTTTGTCATCCGGATTCGTCCAAACCACCGAAAGACCTCCTCGTCATCGCTGTCATCTCCATCATCAGACGCAATATCCAAATCAAATTCGGGGTCCCAATCCCTTTCGATGTCATATGGCGTCAGGCATTCAGATGTCGTGGCGGCGTCTTGGCCCCGCCATTCCCATGTCGTAGCGGCGTCTTGGCCCCGCCATTCGTCTTGAGCCCGCCATTCCCATGTCGTGGCGGCAGGCTTACTCTTGGCGGCGTCATATGGCGTCAGGCATTCAGATGTCGTCGTGGCGGCAGGCTTACTCTTGGCGGCGTCATATGGCGTCAGGCATTCAGATGTCGTCGTAGCGGTAGGCTTTCTCTTGGCGGCGTCTTGGGCCCGTGAAAATGTTGTGGCGTCAGGCTTTCTCTTGGCGGCGCCTTGGGCCCGTGAAGATGTCGTTAGCTCGTCGTAGGGCGTCGTAGACTTCATATAATAGGTAGTATTCGACATAATTATAGGCTTGTATGAGCGTAGAATGAAGTGCTATACTACGGCCTCGCTTTTATATCGGCTGTCGCGACGGTTGTCATATTACAGTGATGGCTCAGCACTTTTTAATTATAATGCAGGGAATGACTATAATAATATTGGTAAAAATGTTAGGTTATGCGATTGAAGTTTGCTCCAGAGATAATATTACTCACAGGATGCTTGTGCAGGAAGCAACTGCGGTCTGACAAAATAATATTACTCACAGGATGCTTGTGCAGGAAGCAACTGCGATCTGACAAAATTAATCAGCGGATGCTTGTGCAGGAAACCGCCTCGTTGTTAATACTGTCCTGTAAACTATAAACTGTAACTGTAAATCTTGCACCGTTAGCTAAACATTTTTTAATATTAATATTCATATAGAAATTTATTTCTATTTTTTTCCTTGTCTTGCAATTAGCCCTATCGGCCGCTACTTTACCAATGCGACGGTCTAACCGCAAAGTACCCACTCAACAATACTTGGGCCGAAAATGGGCTGACATTTTCCATATATATTTGGGTTAAGTTGGGACTCGCGCCCAGCCTTGTGCCCACTCCTTTGTTGTGGGCGTTAAAACCCAAAATAAACCAAGCCCAGAAACCAGTTGGGTTGGCCCAAAAATCTGATTTGGTCCGTCATGCTATCTCTCTTGTACATTTATTGTTAATTTTGTAACGGATTATTTTTAGTCAACCATCTACCAGGTTTTTCATAACCAGGAAATAAATGGTCGTATTTCACGCAGCGCGGTATAGGTTGATGAAAGGCATCCGAATCTCGAAAGATTAGACTTGTATTTTCTGGACATTTACAAGCTAGCGGTGAAAAGGGAACCGTCGTTAAGTCAATATCTATCACACCACCATCGCACACATGTTTCATTAGAGTATCGGAATCAGACCATATTTGTTTGAATAAAGAGACACATTGCCAACTTAAATTTCCGAACACGTCGTCGGCACGCAACAATGCAATAATACCATGTTTCCGATTACATTTTGGTATTTCTGCCTCGTTCGTCGTAGATTTTTTACAAATACCATTTATACAGGCAAATCCGCCAGGATATAAACAAATATCGCTACAATCGGTATTAACAAAACAAGGAACGTGTACCTTTTGGCAATCTAAAATTGGTTTATTGTTGCCACCAAACTTTAGAAAGTCAAGAATATTTTTACTTGTACTGACAGCTGACACAAGACCGGGGATAGTAGAGGTAGTCCAGAAAGACCAATAGAAAAACAAACACAACCCCGACCATATTAAAATAATTAAGAACATGTCGTTTGACGGACTTATGAACTCGTCACTTTTACTATTGCTTCTAGGTTCATTATTGTGGAAATTATTCATAGTGTTTGGAGGCAATTTTACAGAAAATACAATCACGTTTCAGAAACAAAAGGACACGATCTCCAAGTTAACCGAAATAGGCAATGTCCACAAGTTTCTCGATCAAGATAAAATTGAACAACGTGTATCTCATTGTGAAAACGGACTTTATTTGGGTAATATAATCGACCCGTCTACCAACTGTAGCCAAATTTGTGGTAGTGACGAATTTCATTTCCAACATATTAGTACAACCGATTTATTGTACACCGATCAATCATCCCTACGAGCAGGAGGGTGGTGTCTACCTACCGATGCCATTAATTGCAATTATTCTACCACCATTGCCGTTAGAACAAAACGGGGTTGGTCGTGTCTATCTCGTTTTACAGAATTTGGCGGGCCCGGTGGAAATTTAATACTGATTTGTAACGGGCAACTAAAAGATAATTTATTAGGTGAACGATACATCACCAATATTCCTTCTAACCTCGTTATGTCAGGTCCAGAGGAAAAACTAGACGACGGAACCTGGCGTTTTACGTGTAGTAATAATATTGACCCAGTAACAGGAAACTTTTTTAAAGCGACCCCTTGGTCCCATCTCGAACAGATAAAAAATATTTGCGTAACCGGTTTGCAAAATGCGGTAGATATTGAACTTAATTTTGAAACGGGTGAATGTGCCTGTGCCAAATATAATCTTCACTTTGAATATGAAAAATGCATCCCTTGTTTAGAAGGCCAATTTAAAAACTTTAGCGACTATCCCTATAGATATAATATACCTCTAAATTGTGACGATTACAATGGAGAATTTGAACCTGGAAAAATTTACATTAATATGCCCTGTGCCTCGCCGGCCTATAATTGTATTAATATGCCACTCGATTATTCGTTTGGCAAACCCATTCAATTTTACTGGCAAAGAATTACAATGAACAAAGAGCCCGTATAATTTTAGGATCAAACGAATGAGGAACTTTACCTACATTTGTTATTTTTCAAAAATTGCTTGTGTAGTCGTAATAGAATACCATAAATTAGCATCAAGTTATATGCATTCTAAAGTAATTGACTACCATAAATTAGCATGTCGATTGCATGATTTAACACCACCGTCGCGAGAATTATGTAAGTAATTGTTCTGTGCGTTTTTATGATTTAATTATTAGTTATTGTTCCTCTTCAAGGAGATAAAAATTATAATCGGCTTGAGGGCAACGTTTTGTAGTCGTCGGCAAAAAATTTGCTTTAAATACTCGGACATAATTAATTCACTGGTCATTATACAACGTTTTGTAGTCGTTGACAAAAAAATATGCTTTAAATACTCGGACATAATTAATTCACTGGTCATTATACATCGATTCAATTACCAGTACACTTCATGGCTCGATTAAAAGACAAATTTATTAAAGCCATTCGAGAAAACGATGGTTTTCTACTAAAAAATTTAATACATCAGTATATTTATATGAGTTCGCAAGTGCGATTTAATCCGTTAGACTTGGCTATAAGGTTGCAAAATTTGCAGGCAGTCCGGCAAATTATACATCAGGATGCATTGACAATTTTTCGAAGTTCCACAACAAAGCAAGGTTTGATTGTGGCGGCCATTATTCATCGATGGCAGATTCATGAAGTGGTCCAATTAATCGAACTTGTAGATGTGCAGCCAAATATGGACGCTGTCCACGCCGCTGTGTTAATGGGTAGATGTAATGTATTAAGAATGCTATTGGAACGATTCGGTTTATCAGCCAGGGAGGAGGACAGATGGGGAGAAACTCCATTTCAGAAGGCTCGGAGACTGGGTCACAGTAAATGTATGAGGTACTTGGCCCAAAAGAAATCAATCTGCTAGGTAAAATCAGTTTTCGAAATTTAATTATTGTAATTATTTTTTAATTGACGTAAAATATAAATTTGATAGTTTTGAAATTTTATGTGTTTGTGTTTGTTGTTTCTTCCCCCATCATTTGTATTACAGTGTGTCTACTTAAGTAGGAACCCTGAATTTTTTAAAACTTTATTAAAAACTTTTTACGGGGTTTTTAATGAAGTAATTTATAATGTAATGTTATTATGAATAATAGGTTATATTCAGAACTATTACCGTTATTTAGCAATAAAGGCATATCTGAATATAACTTATAATTGAAAATGACATCACAATCTTCGATAGTGTAAAAATTAAAGGTACTGTTAAAAACATCTGAAACTGAATTCTTTAATAACGTGCTGTGGTTTTTCGACCGCCTCGTATTTTCTTATATTTAAGTTTAACCAAACGAGTGAAAAATATTTGTCATTTCTGTCAAACCCCAAGCTCGGCTTTTAACTAAACGTTATTTAATTGTGACAATAGTTATGTACGAAGTTTACATTAGAAATTTTCGAATTCGACCTTCGAAACTGATATTTTAATAAACAACTATGAATCGTACACCGGCAAATTAAAATAATAATACGGTGGTACTATTTATGTTTTTTTTTCAAGTTTTAAATGGACTTACAACACGCCTATTTTAAATCTGCTTTTTATTTTTACAAAAAATAACTCTTGGAATACTCTTTGTTTTAAAAAAGCACAAGAATAAACTCGAACAATAAATACATATTTCAGTGAGTTACCAAAGAGTGAAAATATAAGCAGATTTAAAATCGGCGTTCGAAACTGAAAACAATAATTATTTTGAACTGGCAAAGTGAAAATTAAAACACGAATTAAAATCGGCATTAATTAAAATTTAAAGTCGATTGACGATGTTGTTTATTTTTATTTTTATATTAGATTATTCTACTTGCAAGGCCGTGGTTTAATTATTTCAAAATTATTATTGTGTAGATTCTACTTGCAAGGCCGTGGTTTAATTATTTCAAAATTATTATTGTCTATTAGATTCAATTTACATCGATTTAAAATATTAACAAATTGCCGTAACAAGCGTAAGTCGTCATTTTTATTATTTTTTAACTTGACTTTTAATGCGATTTTCATTTTGAATGGCAACGCTATGCCACTATTAAAGGGATATTTGAAAATAAAGAGATAAAATCATTTTTAAAATTATTTTATTTCTATCAAATATAATTATTAATAATATAAACTACTGTGTATAAATTGTTCCGCTCTTCCTCTTTCGTAATCATCTCTGGGATCCCAATCCCGTTCGATGTTTCGGTATGGTGTCCGGGGAGATGTCGGGCGGGCCTCGTTCAGTTTATTGCCGTCATACTTCCATATGGCAGGAATATCGAACAGCGTCCTAGTGGATAGACTTTCATATGGCGTCCTAGTGGATAGACTTTCATATGGCGTCCTAGTGGATAGACTTTCATATGGCGTCTTCGTGGTTTGTACATCATATGGCGTCTTCGTGGTTTGTACATCATATGGCTTCCTCGTGGTTTGTACATCATATGGCTTCCTCGTGGTTTGTACATCATATGGCTTCCACATGGCCGGCGTTGGCGGCAGGTTGGTCGGCTCCAAAGGCGTTGGCGGCAGGTTGGTCGGCTCCAACGGCAGCGTCGGTTGCAAGAACATCGGTGGTGGCGGCAGAGTCGTCGGTGGGAAGAGCATTGGTGGCATTGGTGGTGGCGGCAGAGTCGTCGGCTGCAAAGGCAGCGGCAGATGGTTAAGTTGACAAGGCATCGGTGGCGGCAGAGTCGTCGGCTGCAAAGGCAGCGGCAGATGGTTAAGTTGACAAGGCATCGGTGGCGGCAGAGTCGTCGGCTGCAAAGGCAGCGGCAGATGGTTAAGTTGACAAGGCATCGGTGGCGGCAGATGGTTAAGTTGACAAGGCATCGGTGGCGGCAGAGTTGTCGGCTCTAAAGGCATCGGTGGCGGCAGAGTTGTCGGCTCTAAAGGCAGCGGTGGTGGCGGCAGATGGTTAAGTTGACAAGGCATCGGTGGCAGCAGAGTCGTCGGCTCCAAAGGCAGCGGTGGTGGCGGCAGATGGTTAAGTTGACAAGGCATCGGTGGCAGCTTGTTGTGTTGAAAGGGCATTGGGAGCATCGGCGGTGGTGGCGGCAGAGTCGTCGTGGACGCCAAATAATACCACCCGGTATTAAACATCTTGACGTTGGTGTCAACTGTTGTCGAATGATATACCAATATAATGCGGCCGCGCTTTTATATCCGCTGCAGCGACTATCGTCATATTATTTTGAAGGCCTCAGTATTTAATTTATACCATTTATTTAACCACCTCGTTGTTATAATATTTTAAACTGAAAAAATTGTAGTTATAACAAAAAAATACTAATAGATACGGTCTTTTTACCAAATTTAAATATAATGTCAAATTGCAAAAATCGCAATTACCTCTAGAAGCTATTTAAGCAAACTTTACGCTACCATTATTAAATCACTAATATGTGTGAAATTGTCGAAGCCCTTGACGAATTTCAACGGGTTTCGCAAGTTGATTTAAGTTATGCCTATGGAAGTGTGCCTTGGGCCGTAGTGCGTCGTAAGCTATTAGAACGCAACGATTTCACTTGTGTATATCTCTGTTCGAGGGCATCTGCCAGTACTCAAGAACTATGTATCGAACGAGGGATGTTCCCTTTTCCCGTTTATGTGATAGAAAATATGCCGACGCGGGGAATTAATTTTGAAAATCTTTGGTCTGCCATAGTAATGATTCTACAACAGGCTCCCAATGGCCGCCGAGGGGATAGGAACCCTAAAAATATATTTTTTGTCGAAGAAAAGTCTAAAGTAACACTTAAAAAAATGTTTCCGACGGTGGCGTCACAATTGGTTGTTTTAAAGGACATTGCGATGCTTAAACCGAAGAAAGTAAAAACTTGTGAAATTTAGATATAACTGCGTTCTAATAAATGATTATTGTTTCTTTTTGGTATTTATTTGTCGTCTTGAAACTGTAATTGTAGGTAAACGTTAGGGGTGCTGTTTATCCATAATTCTTTTTGTTCAAAATTTCTTAATAAAATTAATTGATACGTTATTCTATTAGTGTGCTTATAATAGTGGCAGTTATTCAGAGGAAGTATGGTATACGCCACTTACTCGCCTTTGGCGTAAATTATATTGACACACGTCCACGACTCGCCACTGGCTTAAAAAGCTACATTTTTTTAAAAACACTTTATTTTTGAACTAAAAACAGTACATAATATCTTATGACTGGTAACAAGTCCTAATAATAAATATATTATATAATAATATTACAAGTATGCTCTGAGATGAAAACTAATTAACCGCTCTACACCCATACAGAACCTCAATCAAATTTGCAGCAAGGAAAAGCGTACAATATATAATTTATAATTTGTCATAAAGCATTCAGTCTTTAATCCTAAAACTGCACTGAACTTTGTTGCGTAAGCAATTGTTTTATTTTTTTACAAAAGCTTTAGCGTTTGTAGTATTCTTTATGTTTACTGGATATGACTTCAGCATCGTTATTGTAATTTTGTTTTGATTAATGTTTGTTCTTGATCTCGCCACTGGCTTAAAAAGCTACATACCTATAGCATTCAATTTAGGTAAAGGATATAGAAGTTACAGTAAATTTAAAATTTTTTATACTTCCCATACACTTATTATAGTCAATGAGAAAATTCTTACGAACAAACTTTTTGTGAAAATGAATTAGTTTTTATATCTAATATTAAATAAAATCTTACCTGCCTACCTGGTAATATGTAAATCAAGGAATTAATGGAAGGAAATATAAAATTTTTTAATTTTTAATTTTTCTTTAATTTTCAAAAAATATGTATCTACTTTTTTTTGTAAATTACGATTGGAATGTCGGTCGTTTTCTAGACGCGAGTGAACCCTGTAAAATTATTAATCATATTTGCAAAGCATTGGTTTTAATCGTGTTATACTTTCTATTTTTTTCGACTGGCGAAGTGTCGATTTGAAAAATAACCTTACCCGATAAAAAAATTAAGCGCCAATTTCAAATCAAAAATTACTAGAACGCAGTAAAAAATTATTAAAAATGTTTGCAAAGCATTGGTTTTAATCGTGTTATACTTTCTTTTTTTTTTCGATTGGCGAAGTGTCGATTTGAAAAATAACATTACCCGATAAAAAAATTAAGCGCCAATTTCAAATCAAAAATTACTAGAACGCAGTAAAAAATTATTAAAAATGTTTGCAAAGCATTGGATCTAATCGTGCTATTTTTTCTACTTTTTTCGACTGGCGAAGTGTCGATTTGTAAAATAACCTTACCCGATAAAAAAATTTAAGAGCCAATTTCAAATCAAAACGCTTTTCTAGAACGCAGTAAAAATTATTAAAAATGCTTGCAAAGCATTTTTAATCGTGTTTTACTTCCTATTTTTTTCGACTGGCGAAGTGTCGATTTGGAAAATAGCCTTACCCGATAAAATAAATTAAGCGCCAATTTGAAATCAAAAATTTTCAAACATTTGCTTGCAAAGCACTAGATGTAATCGTGCTATTCTTTCTATTTTTTTCGACTAGCAAAGGAAAATAGCCTTGCGATACAAATATAAAGGCAATTTTATTCTAATTATTATTTTTTCTTCTAAGTTGGCTTGAAAGTAACATATATTAAGGATTTCAAATCAGCGCTACCCAATTGCTAAACAGTAACATTTTTATAGAAAAAAAATTAACAATATTTATTATTTTTAAAATTGCCTTGTATGCGATTTTCATTTTGAATGGCAACGCTATGTCACTATTAAAATAAAGAGATAAAATCATTTTTAAAATTATTTTATTTTCTAACAAATAATTATTTATTATTAATATATACAATTAACTATAAAAAATTAGGTATAAATAGTTCCACTCTTTGTCATCCGGATTCGTCCAAACCACCGAAAGACCTCCTCGTCATCGCTGTCATCTCCATCATCAGACGCAATATCCAAATCAAATTCGGGGTCCCAATCCCTTTCGATGTCATATGGCGTCAGGCATTCAGATGTCGTGGCGGCGTCTTGGCCCCGCCATTCCCATGTCGTAGCGGCGTCTTGGCCCCGCCATTCGTCTTGAGCCCGCCATTCCCATGTCGTGGCGGCAGGCTTACTCTTGGCGGCGTCATATGGCGTCAGGCATTCAGATGTCGTCGTGGCGGCAGGCTTACTCTTGGCGGCGTCATATGGCGTCAGGCATTCAGATGTCGTCGTAGCGGTAGGCTTTCTCTTGGCGGCGTCTTGGGCCCGTGAAAATGTTGTGGCGTCAGGCTTTCTCTTGGCGGCGCCTTGGGCCCGTGAAGATGTCGTTAGCTCGTCGTAGGGCGTCGTAGACTTCATATAATAGGTAGTATTCGACATAATTATAGGCTTGTATGAGCGTAGAATGAAGTGCTATACTACGGCCTCGCTTTTATATCGGCTGTCGCGACGGTTGTCATATTACAGTGATGGCTCAGCACTTTTTAATTATAATGCAGGGAATGACTATAATAATATTGGTAAAAATGTTAGGTTATGCGATTGAAGTTTGCTCCAGAGATAATATTACTCACAGGATGCTTGTGCAGGAAGCAACTGCGGTCTGACAAAATAATATTACTCACAGGATGCTTGTGCAGGAAGCAACTGCGATCTGACAAAATTAATCAGCGGATGCTTGTGCAGGAAACCGCCTCGTTGTTAATACTGTCCTGTAAACTATAAACTGTAACTGTAAATCTTGCACCGTTAGCTAAACATTTTTTAATATTAATATTCATATAGAAATTTATTTCTATTTTTTTCCTTGTCTTGCAATTAGCCCTATCGGCCGCTACTTTACCAATGCGACGGTCTAACCGCAAAGTACCCACTCAACAATACTTGGGCCGAAAATGGGCTGACATTTTCCATATATATTTGGGTTAAGTTGGGACTCGCGCCCAGCCTTGTGCCCACTCCTTTGTTGTGGGCGTTAAAACCCAAAATAAACCAAGCCCAGAAACCAGTTGGGTTGGCCCAAAAATCTGATTTGGTCCGTCATGCTATCTCTCTTGTACATTTATTGTTAATTTTGTAACGGATTATTTTTAGTCAACCATCTACCAGGTTTTTCATAACCAGGAAATAAATGGTCGTATTTCACGCAGCGCGGTATAGGTTGATGAAAGGCATCCGAATCTCGAAAGATTAGACTTGTATTTTCTGGACATTTACAAGCTAGCGGTGAAAAGGGAACCGTCGTTAAGTCAATATCTATCACACCACCATCGCACACATGTTTCATTAGAGTATCGGAATCAGACCATATTTGTTTGAATAAAGAGACACATTGCCAACTTAAATTTCCGAACACGTCGTCGGCACGCAACAATGCAATAATACCATGTTTCCGATTACATTTTGGTATTTCTGCCTCGTTCGTCGTAGATTTTTTACAAATACCATTTATACAGGCAAATCCGCCAGGATATAAACAAATATCGCTACAATCGGTATTAACAAAACAAGGAACGTGTACCTTTTGGCAATCTAAAATTGGTTTATTGTTGCCACCAAACTTTAGAAAGTCAAGAATATTTTTACTTGTACTGACAGCTGACACAAGACCGGGGATAGTAGAGGTAGTCCAGAAAGACCAATAGAAAAACAAACACAACCCCGACCATATTAAAATAATTAAGAACATGTCGTTTGACGGACTTATGAACTCGTCACTTTTACTATTGCTTCTAGGTTCATTATTGTGGAAATTATTCATAGTGTTTGGAGGCAATTTTACAGAAAATACAATCACGTTTCAGAAACAAAAGGACACGATCTCCAAGTTAACCGAAATAGGCAATGTCCACAAGTTTCTCGATCAAGATAAAATTGAACAACGTGTATCTCATTGTGAAAACGGACTTTATTTGGGTAATATAATCGACCCGTCTACCAACTGTAGCCAAATTTGTGGTAGTGACGAATTTCATTTCCAACATATTAGTACAACCGATTTATTGTACACCGATCAATCATCCCTACGAGCAGGAGGGTGGTGTCTACCTACCGATGCCATTAATTGCAATTATTCTACCACCATTGCCGTTAGAACAAAACGGGGTTGGTCGTGTCTATCTCGTTTTACAGAATTTGGCGGGCCCGGTGGAAATTTAATACTGATTTGTAACGGGCAACTAAAAGATAATTTATTAGGTGAACGATACATCACCAATATTCCTTCTAACCTCGTTATGTCAGGTCCAGAGGAAAAACTAGACGACGGAACCTGGCGTTTTACGTGTAGTAATAATATTGACCCAGTAACAGGAAACTTTTTTAAAGCGACCCCTTGGTCCCATCTCGAACAGATAAAAAATATTTGCGTAACCGGTTTGCAAAATGCGGTAGATATTGAACTTAATTTTGAAACGGGTGAATGTGCCTGTGCCAAATATAATCTTCACTTTGAATATGAAAAATGCATCCCTTGTTTAGAAGGCCAATTTAAAAACTTTAGCGACTATCCCTATAGATATAATATACCTCTAAATTGTGACGATTACAATGGAGAATTTGAACCTGGAAAAATTTACATTAATATGCCCTGTGCCTCGCCGGCCTATAATTGTATTAATATGCCACTAGATTATTCGTTTGGCAAACCCATTCAATTTTACTGGCAAAGAATTACAATGAACAAAGAGCCCGTATAATTTTAGGATCAAACGAATGAGGAACTTTACCTACATTTGTTATTTTTCAAAAATTGCTTGTGTAGTCGTAATAGAATACCATAAATTAGCATCAAGTTATATGCATTCTAAAGTAATTGACTACCATAAATTAGCATGTCGATTGCATGATTTAACACCACCGTCGCGAGAATTATGTAAGTAATTGTTCTGTGCGTTTTTATGATTTAATTATTAGTTATTGTTCCTCTTCAAGGAGATAAAAATTATAATCGGCTTGAGGGCAACGTTTTGTAGTCGTCGGCAAAAAATTTGCTTTAAATACTCGGACATAATTAATTCACTGGTCATTATACAACGTTTTGTAGTCGTTGACAAAAAAATATGCTTTAAATACTCGGACATAATTAATTCACTGGTCATTATACATCGATTCAATTACCAGTACACTTCATGGCTCGATTAAAAGACAAATTTATTAAAGCCATTCGAGAAAACGATGGTTTTCTACTAAAAAATTTAATTCATCAGTATATTTATATGAGTTCGCAAGTGCGATTTAATCCGTTAGACTTGGCTATAAGGTTGCAAAATTTGCAGGCAGTCCGGCAAATTATACATCAGGATGCATTGACAATTTTTCGAAGTTCCACAACAAAGCAAGGTTTGATTGTGGCGGCCATTATTCATCGATGGCAGATTCATGAAGTGGTCCAATTAATCGAACTTGTAGATGTGCAGCCAAATATGGACGCTGTCCACGCCGCTGTGTTAATGGGTAGATGTAATGTATTAAGAATGCTATTGGAACGATTCGGTTTATCAGCCAGGGAGGAGGACAGATGGGGAGAAACTCCATTTCAGAAGGCTCGGAGACTGGGTCACAGTAAATGTATGAGGTACTTGGCCCAAAAGAAATCAATCTGCTAGGTAAAATCAGTTTTCGAAATTTAATTATTGTAATTATTTTTTAATTGACGTAAAATATAAATTTGATAGTTTTGAAATTTTATGTGTTTGTGTTTGTTGTTTCTTCCCCCATCATTTGTATTACAGTGTGTCTACTTAAGTAGGAACCCTGAATTTTTTAAAACTTTATTAAAAACTTTTTACGGGGTTTTTAATGAAGTAATTTATAATGTAATGTTATTATGAATAATAGGTTATATTCAGAACTATTACCGTTATTTAGCAATAAAGGCATATCTGAATATAACTTATAATTGAAAATGACATCACAATCTTCGATAGTGTAAAAATTAAAGGTACTGTTAAAAACATCTGAAACTGAATTCTTTAATAACGTGCTGTGGTTTTTCGACCGCCTCGTATTTTCTTATATTTAAGTTTAACCAAACGAGTGAAAAATATTTGTCATTTCTGTCAAACCCCAAGCTCGGCTTTTAACTAAACGTTATTTAATTGTGTGTGTGTGTGTGTTTACATTAGAAATTTTCGAATTCGACCTTCGAAACTGATATTTTAATAAACAACTATGAATCGTACACCGGCAAATTAAAATAATAATACGGTGGTACTATTTATGTTTTTTTTCAAGACTATGAATTGTACTATTAAAAATAATAGTCATGACGTATGAGAACTCAAAGCAACTACTTCCCTGGCAATATACCGTGCCAGAAATTAAATGGAACTGATTCAGAGTGTGTTTTAATTGAGTGCTGATACTAAATAATTATAATCACTCTTGGATATATTTATGAAAATTTCTACACACCATTATCAAACAGAAATAAAATGTTTCTTTTGGAATATTTTCTACAATCAAAAAAACATTAAGGAACAATTTTTGATATTAAATGGTTAAATAGAAATAAACGGTAATCAATTTATAATATTAAAAATTAGTAGGCTGGGTAAAACTTCATCAAGTTTCATGATTCTTTTCATAAAGACAAATAAAATAATGGTAATTTTTACAAACGGTGAATTAATTGACATACCTTTTACTCATGGGCTTGCAGACGGAAATGCATACGAAGGCGGGCAGATATACCCGTATGGACGTCACTGGTAAAAATTTTAAAGAATCATTTAAGTAAAAAAATACTCCTTAAGGATTAAATGGTATGTACAAAATTTCATAAAAATATCTAAAAGTGATTAATTATGATCATGTAGGATTTTTTATTTTTAAAATTGAATATCTCCAGTTGTACTTATCAGATTAATATTGGTCTGTTTTTATTTTACACTTTGTTACGTTAGCCTTCAAAGCGTATTACAAAAAATTGGTGAAATAAGTATTTGTTACGATGTTCATTTCGATAAACAACTATGAATCGTAAACCAGCAAATTAAAATAATAATACGTATTTGGTACTATTTATATTTAATTTAATCAACAACTATGAATCGTAAACCAGCAAATTAAAATAATAATACGATAAATTATATAACTAATCCCCTCGGCCATAATTTGGCAAGTTTGTCAACGATGGTGTTAAAGACGGAGTAGCACATTGCACTAGAACAAGTTGAGCGATAGAAGTACGTTTTTTCAATATCGTGTCCTGGTCAGCTACAAAAGTACTTCGTAATTTTCCCGTGTATGTTGGATCTACGACGCCAGCTCGAAGAGTACCAAGTCGATTTGTAGATGATCTCGCCATTAGTAATCCAACATATCCATGAGGTACTAATATAGATTCCATGTATGTAACTTCCGTCGGTTCGTTTGCTTTCAAACCATAATCCAGATCTAAATGTAAATCTAGTCCGGCGTCATACCAATGCGCTCGTGTTGGTTGTCGATTACACAAGAGTTTTCGTCCCTCTAGAAAATCCATGGCGTCGGCACGTTCCTTCCAAAATTCTTGGTCGGTAATTTCCTTCCTCAAATATCTAATGTAATATTTTCTTCCTTTGTTATTTCTAAACCGAGTTTCTTTAGCTCTCTGCCACAATAAGACCACTGCAACGCGCTTCTGTCGAGGTGTATGCACTAGCGTATAACCTTTCGTTCTCCAGGCGTCCATCTTGTTCAACAATCTAGGTACTGGACTAATGTGGATGTAACTCCGTAATGAGAAATATGTACTGATAACACGGCTTTTATTTAAAATAGTGTCCTACGTCATTTCCTCGTTTGGGGAATATTTGTTATATTATAGGATAAGAATATAGACGGCTTCAATTTCAAGAGTAATAGAAACTTTTATACAATCATGCTGAAACTACTGGTATGACCTGAAACCGGTAAGCCTAGTAAACTGACGGTTTTTAAAGACAATAAATACAGTCAATATTATATTTTCTATTTATTATTGTTTCAACAAAAGTGGAAATATCACGTGTCGCATACAAGAACGAGAGGTGGTACCTAAATAGCAAGTAAGACGGAATCGATCGTACAAAATGAACGCATCCTAATTAAAACAGTCGTTTATTAATTTTTTTTAACTGATATAAATATTTCTTGACGGTATATAAAAAAATTGTTTTAACTGATATAAATATTTCTTGACGGTAAATAAAAAAATTGTTTTCACTGATACAAATATTTCTTGACGGTAAATAAAAAAATTGTTTTCACTGATACAAATATTTCTTGACGGTATATAAAAAAATTGTTTTCACTGATACAAATATTTCTTGACGGTAAATAAAAAAATTGTTTTCACTGATACAAATATTTCTTGACGGTATATAAAAAAATTGTTTTGACCGATAGAAATATTTCTTGACGGTAAATAAAAATATTCTTTTGACCGATACAAATATTTCTTAAAGGTAACAATTGAAATATTAAAGGAAATTCTCTTTGAAATTTTTAAGTTGAACTCATTCATTTAAAAATATAGTTTAAACATATGCAAATACATCTCACATTTCAAATAGGCATAAGATCGAATCCTATGAGTTGTCCGCGATATAAATAAGTTAATTTGATATAATGAAAAAACGAACTTTACGCTCATCTAACGAATACAATTTCTTGTTAGAACTACTGGAACGCGGACTAGAAAATGCTGACGATATTTCTATGCACTACGTTTGTCAGGTTTGTTTATTATGTGCAGGCACAGGAAAACGTATTTCGGACGTTTGTAAATTTAATAAAAAACAAATAGAAATGCTCCACGAGATTGGATCCTTTTCTTTTCGTGTTCAAAAAACCGGCTCATTAGGACTGGTAATTTGGTATGGTGAAAAGGCCACGTTAGAAAAAATTATCAATCGTTGGTCGACTTTTAAGTGTTCGCGTGCATCGTTGTACCGTTTACTGGATACGTTTTTAACCAGAAGCGGTTTACCCAAAAGGCGGGGAATAAAATTTCACGAGTTTCGTTTTAAATTGGCCGGAAGGCTTTACGAAGCAATGAAAACGCATAATGAAATTAAACATTTATTAGATCATAAATCAAATCGAGTCACAACTCATTACATTACTCAAGAACTATACAATATGTTTAAAGAACGGGAAAAATTGACATAGGAACTAATTACTACAGGCGGAACAGTCGAGTGATTTAATTAATGTTGATCGGCTCAATTCTGGTTCGGTTCTCGTATAGTAGGAACCTGTTTTTAGCCCCTTCATCCACATTCGTCCTAAATGATTAGCTAACTGTCCAGTTTCGGTTTTCCCAATGTACATATTGTGTGACGAACTCTGATCTAAATAAGTACTTTGAGCAATTGCCATGTCTATTGCTAAATTTATATCTCGAAAGGCGTTCATAGAACTGTTGTAACGTACGTTAAGTGCATAGAGTAAAGTTTTAATATTTACTTTGGTTTTTTTGCAATTGGTCATGGCCATTTCGATACCCGGTAAACAGTTACATAGTAATGCTACTGAAGCCGTTGGTGGTTGAGCGGTCAATGTTAAATTAAACATTCCTCTTTGGGCTCGCGTTAATAACGCTGTTACATTGGAATAATGTTTCCAGGTGTGTTGTCTTAATTCGACTTGCGATTTTCCTTGAGCCCAACTGCTTTGTTCGAAATCCTTAAAAGAGCCGTAAAAGTCTGCCCAATCACAACTGCGTATTATTGCACTACTGTACAAAGTTTCCATAATCATTTCCATTTGCGAAATTACTTGATCCTGCCACCCCGAAGGTTGATCGTCTTTCTGAGGAAACATCTCGCCAAATCCCATCAATCCTATAGCAAGCGGTCTATATTCTCGACTATAATTAAACGAACTATTAAAATGTACCGCGTTCATTATGTCGACTAAAATGGCAGTCCTATTGGAAAGTTTTTTCATGATTATATCGTTCATGTGCTGCGGTCTTCGTTGCTCCATAACAAACATTTTTTTCAAATTTACTGTACCCACACAACACGTAGCGCACTCGTCATCTTTCATCGGTAATGAAATTTCCGTACATAAGTTAGAACCGCCAATCGATCGTTTGGTCGGCCCATCCGTAATAGTATTGGGAAATTGACTATACCGGTTCATATGATCGAGAAATATTAATGATGGTTTTCCCGTTTCCAAAATTCGATTACAAATTAAATTTAACAATTCACGAGCCGCTATGGTTTTCACAAAGTGGTGAGACTTGGCCAGTCCGCGATAGACGTCACTAGAAAAAATTTCTACTTCAGTATCGTAGAATCCCCACGTATCATCTCGAATTACTGCTTCCATAAAATCATTTAATATACCGATTGTAAAAAGATGTTGTACAGGGCGATCCAACTTACCTAACGAATTTGTTTCGCGTAAAATATCTAAGACGTGAACATCGCCAATGCTTTGATTAAAATTACATACAATATTTCGGCCGACGTCGCTCATTGTTCCCGCCATAAACATATAGTGTTTAATATGTTCCATGTTCTTAAGCTCCAAGCCCATTCCAAGAAAATTTAACATACACATTCTCAACTGTTCTACAAATTGTCGTTTCGCAAATTGATTGTTTCGAACAGTTCCAAAAAATTCTCTAATAACGGCACAGGACTCTGATGCCAAGGTTGTTCCAGCATGTCTTAATATTTGACCACTAGGCGAAATATACTGCCGAACCAAGTTCAAATAATATATGTCAAGAGAAAATCGAATTTGAGGCGGTACGGAATAATAAGCAAAAAGAGCAACACGCCTGTACATAAATTGTGGTGATTCATATTTTAGAGCGTATCTTGTCAAAAACACAAATTTTTGATTAAAGGTCCCGTTGAACTTTTCCAATTTCTCATCCCATTGGTCTCGGAAGAGGGCTTCAAGCAATTGTGGTGTAAATATATTACTATTTGCCTGAATGTATTCTTGTTTTGTAAAAGAGTCCCACAAGTCACTCACTATTAAATTACAGTACCTTTGGCCGTTATTCGATTGCGAAATAGATCCTAATGCTGATTTCCAGTTTGTCGGGTTGTTCAGCGTAAATTTCATTAATTCTTCGTGAAACGATTGGTATTTCAGATAGAAACTACCGTTCCATAACAATCTGGAACAAATAATCATAATCATTCTTACAATGAATCCAGCTATATAATATAATATATTTTCTTGATATGATGTTAGAAATGTTCTATCTACGAAAGAAATTAATTTACTCAACTCCTCTGTCTCAATTGTATCAGTAGTGGGCAATGTTCTATTTACATGACTATGACTTATTGGTGTAACATCAAAATCACTACCTAAGCAGTTCGAATTAACCCCTGCTTGAACACTATTATTAAATAGTAATTTTCGCAAGGTCCATTTAAACTGAAGGACATTGGGGTTATCATTCCAGCCTCCTCGTGATCGGATACATGCAAAGTATAGTTCGAGGTGGTCCTGGGAACACTTATATGTAAGAAAATAGTTAAGTGGATTTTCTGTAGCGCTAAGAAGTTCTAATGCTAGATTCTCAAAACTAATTATATTCATAAGAAATCCTATGGCAAATGTTTTTCTCCTATGATGTATTATTTTAATACCATCCGCTTTTAAATCTAAAATATACTTTTTGTATCTTCAAAAATTTTTGACCAATAATGCTGATTATGTAAATACATTGATGATTTATATCCCTTAGATTGAAGTTTGCTCCAGAGATAATATTACTCACAGGATGCTTGTGCAGGAAGCAACTGCGGTCTGACAAAATAATATTACTCACAGGATGCTTGTGCAGGAAGCAACTGCGATCTGACAAAATTAATCAGCGGATGCTTGTGCAGGAAACCGCCTCGTTGTTAATACTGTCCTGTAAACTATAAACTGTAACTGTAAATCTTGCACCGTTAGCTAAACATTTTTTAATATTAATATTCATATAGAAATTTATTTCTATTTTTTTCCTTGTCTTGCAATTAGCCCTATCGGCCGCTACTTTACCAATGCGACGGTCTAACCGCAAAGTACCCACTCAACAATACTTGGGCCGAAAATGGGCTGACATTTTCCATATATATTTGGGTTAAGTTGGGACTCGCGCCCAGCCTTGTGCCCACTCCTTTGTTGTGGGCGTTAAAACCCAAAATAAACCAAGCCCAGAAACCAGTTGGGTTGGCCCAAAAATCTGATTTGGTCCGTCATGCTATCTCTCTTGTACATTTATTGTTAATTTTGTAACGGATTATTTTTAGTCAACCATCTACCAGGTTTTTCATAACCAGGAAATAAATGGTCGTATTTCACGCAGCGCGGTATAGGTTGATGAAAGGCATCCGAATCTCGAAAGATTAGACTTGTATTTTCTGGACATTTACAAGCTAGCGGTGAAAAGGGAACCGTCGTTAAGTCAATATCTATCACACCACCATCGCACACATGTTTCATTAGAGTATCGGAATCAGACCATATTTGTTTGAATAAAGAGACACATTGCCAACTTAAATTTCCGAACACGTCGTCGGCACGCAACAATGCAATAATACCATGTTTCCGATTACATTTTGGTATTTCTGCCTCGTTCGTCGTAGATTTTTTACAAATACCATTTATACAGGCAAATCCGCCAGGATATAAACAAATATCGCTACAATCGGTATTAACAAAACAAGGAACGTGTACCTTTTGGCAATCTAAAATTGGTTTATTGTTGCCACCAAACTTTAGAAAGTCAAGAATATTTTTACTTGTACTGACAGCTGACACAAGACCGGGGATAGTAGAGGTAGTCCAGAAAGACCAATAGAAAAACAAACACAACCCCGACCATATTAAAATAATTAAGAACATGTCGTTTGACGGACTTATGAACTCGTCACTTTTACTATTGCTTCTAGGTTCATTATTGTGGAAATTATTCATAGTGTTTGGAGGCAATTTTACAGAAAATACAATCACGTTTCAGAAACAAAAGGACACGATCTCCAAGTTAACCGAAATAGGCAATGTCCACAAGTTTCTCGATCAAGATAAAATTGAACAACGTGTATCTCATTGTGAAAACGGACTTTATTTGGGTAATATAATCGACCCGTCTACCAACTGTAGCCAAATTTGTGGTAGTGACGAATTTCATTTCCAACATATTAGTACAACCGATTTATTGTACACCGATCAATCATCCCTACGAGCAGGAGGGTGGTGTCTACCTACCGATGCCATTAATTGCAATTATTCTACCACCATTGCCGTTAGAACAAAACGGGGTTGGTCGTGTCTATCTCGTTTTACAGAATTTGGCGGGCCCGGTGGAAATTTAATACTGATTTGTAACGGGCAACTAAAAGATAATTTATTAGGTGAACGATACATCACCAATATTCCTTCTAACCTCGTTATGTCAGGTCCAGAGGAAAAACTAGACGACGGAACCTGGCGTTTTACGTGTAGTAATAATATTGACCCAGTAACAGGAAACTTTTTTAAAGCGACCCCTTGGTCCCATCTCGAACAGATAAAAAATATTTGCGTAACCGGTTTGCAAAATGCGGTAGATATTGAACTTAATTTTGAAACGGGTGAATGTGCCTGTGCCAAATATAATCTTCACTTTGAATATGAAAAATGCATCCCTTGTTTAGAAGGCCAATTTAAAAACTTTAGCGACTATCCCTATAGATATAATATACCTCTAAATTGTGACGATTACAATGGAGAATTTGAACCTGGAAAAATTTACATTAATATGCCCTGTGCCTCGCCGGCCTATAATTGTATTAATATGCCACTAGATTATTCGTTTGGCAAACCCATTCAATTTTACTGGCAAAGAATTACAATGAACAAAGAGCCCGTATAATTTTAGGATCAAACGAATGAGGAACTTTACCTACATTTGTTATTTTTCAAAAATTGCTTGTGTAGTCGTAATAGAATACCATAAATTAGCATCAAGTTATATGCATTCTAAAGTAATTGACTACCATAAATTAGCATGTCGATTGCATGATTTAACACCACCGTCGCGAGAATTATGTAAGTAATTGTTCTGTGCGTTTTTATGATTTAATTATTAGTTATTGTTCCTCTTCAAGGAGATAAAAATTATAATCGGCTTGAGGGCAACGTTTTGTAGTCGTCGGCAAAAAATTTGCTTTAAATACTCGGACATAATTAATTCACTGGTCATTATACAACGTTTTGTAGTCGTTGACAAAAAAATATGCTTTAAATACTCGGACATAATTAATTCACTGGTCATTATACATCGATTCAATTACCAGTACACTTCATGGCTCGATTAAAAGACAAATTTATTAAAGCCATTCGAGAAAACGATGGTTTTCTACTAAAAAATTTAATTCATCAGTATATTTATATGAGTTCGCAAGTGCGATTTAATCCGTTAGACTTGGCTATAAGGTTGCAAAATTTGCAGGCAGTCCGGCAAATTATACATCAGGATGCATTGACAATTTTTCGAAGTTCCACAACAAAGCAAGGTTTGATTGTGGCGGCCATTATTCATCGATGGCAGATTCATGAAGTGGTCCAATTAATCGAACTTGTAGATGTGCAGCCAAATATGGACGCTGTCCACGCCGCTGTGTTAATGGGTAGATGTAATGTATTAAGAATGCTATTGGAACGATTCGGTTTATCAGCCAGGGAGGAGGACAGATGGGGAGAAACTCCATTTCAGAAGGCTCGGAGACTGGGTCACAGTAAATGTATGAGGTACTTGGCCCAAAAGAAATCAATCTGCTAGGTAAAATCAGTTTTCGAAATTTAATTATTGTAATTATTTTTTAATTGACGTAAAATATAAATTTGATAGTTTTGAAATTTTATGTGTTTGTGTTTGTTGTTTCTTCCCCCATCATTTGTATTACAGTGTGTCTACTTAAGTAGGAACCCTGAATTTTTTAAAACTTTATTAAAAACTTTTTACGGGGTTTTTAATGAAGTAATTTATAATGTAATGTTATTATGAATAATAGGTTATATTCAGAACTATTACCGTTATTTAGCAATAAAGGCATATCTGAATATAACTTATAATTGAAAATGACATCACAATCTTCGATAGTGTAAAAATTAAAGGTACTGTTAAAAACATCTGAAACTGAATTCTTTAATAACGTGCTGTGGTTTTTCGACCGCCTCGTATTTTCTTATATTTAAGTTTAACCAAACGAGTGAAAAATATTTGTCATTTCTGTCAAACCCCAAGCTCGGCTTTTAACTAAACGTTATTTAATTGTGTGTGTGTGTGTGTTTACATTAGAAATTTTCGAATTCGACCTTCGAAACTGATATTTTAATAAACAACTATGAATCGTACACCGGCAAATTAAAATAATAATACGGTGGTACTATTTATGTTTTTTTTCAAGACTATGAATTGTACTATTAAAAATAATAGTCATGACGTATGAGAACTCAAAGCAACTACTTCCCTGGCAATATACCGTGCCAGAAATTAAATGGAACTGATTCAGAGTGTGTTTTAATTGAGTGCTGATACTAAATAATTATAATCACTCTTGGATATATTTATGAAAATTTCTACACACCATTATCAAACAGAAATAAAATGTTTCTTTTGGAATATTTTCTACAATCAAAAAAACATTAAGGAACAATTTTTGATATTAAATGGTTAAATAGAAATAAACGGTAATCAATTTATAATATTAAAAATTAGTAGGCTGGGTAAAACTTCATCAAGTTTCATGATTCTTTTCATAAAGACAAATAAAATAATGGTAATTTTTACAAACGGTGAATTAATTGACATACCTTTTACTCATGGGCTTGCAGACGGAAATGCATACGAAGGCGGGCAGATATACCCGTATGGACGTCACTGGTAAAAATTTTAAAGAATCATTTAAGTAAAAAAATACTCCTTAAGGATTAAATGGTATGTACAAAATTTCATAAAAATATCTAAAAGTGATTAATTATGATCATGTAGGATTTTTTATTTTTAAAATTGAATATCTCCAGTTGTACTTATCAGATTAATATTGGTCTGTTTTTATTTTACACTTTGTTACGTTAGCCTTCAAAGCGTATTACAAAAAATTGGTGAAATAAGTATTTGTTACGATGTTCATTTCGATAAACAACTATGAATCGTAAACCAGCAAATTAAAATAATAATACGTATTTGGTACTATTTATATTTAATTTAATCAACAACTATGAATCGTAAACCAGCAAATTAAAATAATAATACGATAAATTATATAACTAATCCCCTCGGCCATAATTTGGCAAGTTTGTCAACGATGGTGTTAAAGACGGAGTAGCACATTGCACTAGAACAAGTTGAGCGATAGAAGTACGTTTTTTCAATATCGTGTCCTGGTCAGCTACAAAAGTACTTCGTAATTTTCCCGTGTATGTTGGATCTACGACGCCAGCTCGAAGAGTACCAAGTCGATTTGTAGATGATCTCGCCATTAGTAATCCAACATATCCATGAGGTACTAATATAGATTCCATGTATGTAACTTCCGTCGGTTCGTTTGCTTTCAAACCATAATCCAGATCTAAATGTAAATCTAGTCCGGCGTCATACCAATGCGCTCGTGTTGGTTGTCGATTACACAAGAGTTTTCGTCCCTCTAGAAAATCCATGGCGTCGGCACGTTCCTTCCAAAATTCTTGGTCGGTAATTTCCTTCCTCAAATATCTAATGTAATATTTTCTTCCTTTGTTATTTCTAAACCGAGTTTCTTTAGCTCTCTGCCACAATAAGACCACTGCAACGCGCTTCTGTCGAGGTGTATGCACTAGCGTATAACCTTTCGTTCTCCAGGCGTCCATCTTGTTCAACAATCTAGGTACTGGACTAATGTGGATGTAACTCCGTAATGAGAAATATGTACTGATAACACGGCTTTTATTTAAAATAGTGTCCTACGTCATTTCCTCGTTTGGGGAATATTTGTTATATTATAGGATAAGAATATAGACGGCTTCAATTTCAAGAGTAATAGAAACTTTTATACAATCATGCTGAAACTACTGGTATGACCTGAAACCGGTAAGCCTAGTAAACTGACGGTTTTTAAAGACAATAAATACAGTCAATATTATATTTTCTATTTATTATTGTTTCAACAAAAGTGGAAATATCACGTGTCGCATACAAGAACGAGAGGTGGTACCTAAATAGCAAGTAAGACGGAATCGATCGTACAAAATGAACGCATCCTAATTAAAACAGTCGTTTATTAATTTTTTTTAACTGATATAAATATTTCTTGACGGTATATAAAAAAATTGTTTTAACTGATATAAATATTTCTTGACGGTAAATAAAAAAATTGTTTTCACTGATACAAATATTTCTTGACGGTAAATAAAAAAATTGTTTTCACTGATACAAATATTTCTTGACGGTATATAAAAAAATTGTTTTCACTGATACAAATATTTCTTGACGGTAAATAAAAAAATTGTTTTCACTGATACAAATATTTCTTGACGGTATATAAAAAAATTGTTTTGACCGATAGAAATATTTCTTGACGGTAAATAAAAATATTCTTTTGACCGATACAAATATTTCTTAAAGGTAACAATTGAAATATTAAAGGAAATTCTCTTTGAAATTTTTAAGTTGAACTCATTCATTTAAAAATATAGTTTAAACATATGCAAATACATCTCACATTTCAAATAGGCATAAGATCGAATCCTATGAGTTGTCCGCGATATAAATAAGTTAATTTGATATAATGAAAAAACGAACTTTACGCTCATCTAACGAATACAATTTCTTGTTAGAACTACTGGAACGCGGACTAGAAAATGCTGACGATATTTCTATGCACTACGTTTGTCAGGTTTGTTTATTATGTGCAGGCACAGGAAAACGTATTTCGGACGTTTGTAAATTTAATAAAAAACAAATAGAAATGCTCCACGAGATTGGATCCTTTTCTTTTCGTGTTCAAAAAACCGGCTCATTAGGACTGGTAATTTGGTATGGTGAAAAGGCCACGTTAGAAAAAATTATCAATCGTTGGTCGACTTTTAAGTGTTCGCGTGCATCGTTGTACCGTTTACTGGATACGTTTTTAACCAGAAGCGGTTTACCCAAAAGGCGGGGAATAAAATTTCACGAGTTTCGTTTTAAATTGGCCGGAAGGCTTTACGAAGCAATGAAAACGCATAATGAAATTAAACATTTATTAGATCATAAATCAAATCGAGTCACAACTCATTACATTACTCAAGAACTATACAATATGTTTAAAGAACGGGAAAAATTGACATAGGAACTAATTACTACAGGCGGAACAGTCGAGTGATTTAATTAATGTTGATCGGCTCAATTCTGGTTCGGTTCTCGTATAGTAGGAACCTGTTTTTAGCCCCTTCATCCACATTCGTCCTAAATGATTAGCTAACTGTCCAGTTTCGGTTTTCCCAATGTACATATTGTGTGACGAACTCTGATCTAAATAAGTACTTTGAGCAATTGCCATGTCTATTGCTAAATTTATATCTCGAAAGGCGTTCATAGAACTGTTGTAACGTACGTTAAGTGCATAGAGTAAAGTTTTAATATTTACTTTGGTTTTTTTGCAATTGGTCATGGCCATTTCGATACCCGGTAAACAGTTACATAGTAATGCTACTGAAGCCGTTGGTGGTTGAGCGGTCAATGTTAAATTAAACATTCCTCTTTGGGCTCGCGTTAATAACGCTGTTACATTGGAATAATGTTTCCAGGTGTGTTGTCTTAATTCGACTTGCGATTTTCCTTGAGCCCAACTGCTTTGTTCGAAATCCTTAAAAGAGCCGTAAAAGTCTGCCCAATCACAACTGCGTATTATTGCACTACTGTACAAAGTTTCCATAATCATTTCCATTTGCGAAATTACTTGATCCTGCCACCCCGAAGGTTGATCGTCTTTCTGAGGAAACATCTCGCCAAATCCCATCAATCCTATAGCAAGCGGTCTATATTCTCGACTATAATTAAACGAACTATTAAAATGTACCGCGTTCATTATGTCGACTAAAATGGCAGTCCTATTGGAAAGTTTTTTCATGATTATATCGTTCATGTGCTGCGGTCTTCGTTGCTCCATAACAAACATTTTTTTCAAATTTACTGTACCCACACAACACGTAGCGCACTCGTCATCTTTCATCGGTAATGAAATTTCCGTACATAAGTTAGAACCGCCAATCGATCGTTTGGTCGGCCCATCCGTAATAGTATTGGGAAATTGACTATACCGGTTCATATGATCGAGAAATATTAATGATGGTTTTCCCGTTTCCAAAATTCGATTACAAATTAAATTTAACAATTCACGAGCCGCTATGGTTTTCACAAAGTGGTGAGACTTGGCCAGTCCGCGATAGACGTCACTAGAAAAAATTTCTACTTCAGTATCGTAGAATCCCCACGTATCATCTCGAATTACTGCTTCCATAAAATCATTTAATATACCGATTGTAAAAAGATGTTGTACAGGGCGATCCAACTTACCTAACGAATTTGTTTCGCGTAAAATATCTAAGACGTGAACATCGCCAATGCTTTGATTAAAATTACATACAATATTTCGGCCGACGTCGCTCATTGTTCCCGCCATAAACATATAGTGTTTAATATGTTCCATGTTCTTAAGCTCCAAGCCCATTCCAAGAAAATTTAACATACACATTCTCAACTGTTCTACAAATTGTCGTTTCGCAAATTGATTGTTTCGAACAGTTCCAAAAAATTCTCTAATAACGGCACAGGACTCTGATGCCAAGGTTGTTCCAGCATGTCTTAATATTTGACCACTAGGCGAAATATACTGCCGAACCAAGTTCAAATAATATATGTCAAGAGAAAATCGAATTTGAGGCGGTACGGAATAATAAGCAAAAAGAGCAACACGCCTGTACATAAATTGTGGTGATTCATATTTTAGAGCGTATCTTGTCAAAAACACAAATTTTTGATTAAAGGTCCCGTTGAACTTTTCCAATTTCTCATCCCATTGGTCTCGGAAGAGGGCTTCAAGCAATTGTGGTGTAAATATATTACTATTTGCCTGAATGTATTCTTGTTTTGTAAAAGAGTCCCACAAGTCACTCACTATTAAATTACAGTACCTTTGGCCGTTATTCGATTGCGAAATAGATCCTAATGCTGATTTCCAGTTTGTCGGGTTGTTCAGCGTAAATTTCATTAATTCTTCGTGAAACGATTGGTATTTCAGATAGAAACTACCGTTCCATAACAATCTGGAACAAATAATCATAATCATTCTTACAATGAATCCAGCTATATAATATAATATATTTTCTTGATATGATGTTAGAAATGTTCTATCTACGAAAGAAATTAATTTACTCAACTCCTCTGTCTCAATTGTATCAGTAGTGGGCAATGTTCTATTTACATGACTATGACTTATTGGTGTAACATCAAAATCACTACCTAAGCAGTTCGAATTAACCCCTGCTTGAACACTATTATTAAATAGTAATTTTCGCAAGGTCCATTTAAACTGAAGGACATTGGGGTTATCATTCCAGCCTCCTCGTGATCGGATACATGCAAAGTATAGTTCGAGGTGGTCCTGGGAACACTTATATGTAAGAAAATAGTTAAGTGGATTTTCTGTAGCGCTAAGAAGTTCTAATGCTAGATTCTCAAAACTAATTATATTCATAAGAAATCCTATGGCAAATGTTTTTCTCCTATGATGTATTATTTTAATACCATCCGCTTTTAAATCTAAAATATACTTTTTGTATCTTCAAAAATTTTTGACCAATAATGCTGATTATGTAAATACATTGATGATTTATATCCCTTAGCAAACATACTCCGGGAATTCATAACATCAAAAATTCTGCCAAAATTCTTAAAAATTCAATAGTTGCTTCACTGCCAATAAAATCAGGATGATTACCTGCCTGACGAATTCGTAACAACCGATCCAGAGCGGTACAATACGAATGGACGAATGTTTTTAATTTGTTGCTAAAGAAGATAGAACACCGTATCACCAAAAAATCAATCCTGCGACAGTGCATATCAGCAAAGGACAAGCTAATAATTACGTTGAGATACCTGGCAACCGGAGAGAGTTATCGAAGTCTAATGTACAATTATAGAATCTCAGAAAGTACAATATCACTGTTCATACCCACAGTTTGTGAAGCGATATATGACGAACTTAAGGGAGACTATCTTAAGGTAGGGTTCTATACATTCACATAATATGATTTTTCTTTATGCAGTCATTGTTTTAGGTTCCGACAACAACAGCTGAGTGGCTAGAAATTTCCAGAGATTTTGAGACTTTATGGAACGCCCCGAATGTCATTGGCGCCATTGATGGCAAGCATATTAAAATTAATGCTCCTCAGAAACATGGATCAGCGTTTTTCAATTATAAACACCAACACAGCATTGTATTGTTAGCAATGGTAGATGCAAACTATCGTTTCACTTACATTAATGTGGGTATGAATGGTAGACTTTCTGATGGAGGAGTTTATTGGGAAAGTGATCTGTCGAAAGCAATTGAAAGAAATTCTTTAAATTTCCCAGAAAATAAGCCACTACCAGGAAGAACGAGACCAATTCCTCATGTGGTAGTAGCTGATGCTGCATTTTCATTATCACAGCACATCATGAAACCATATCCGTTTCTAGGCATGACTCGAGAGCAACGAATTTTCAATTACCGTTTGAGTAGAGCCCGCCGCATAGTAGAAAATACTTTTGGCATATTATTTTTTTTTTATGATCAAACACAAGCACTATAGGAAAAATCCTTTAGGGCACTCTGGGAGTGGTGCGTGTGCGTGTAGCCAATAGGTTTAGAGTGTTATTACATACTATACCACTTAGTCCTGAGAAAGCAACAATAATCACCCAAGCATGTTATGCCCTTCATAATTTTATGAGACGAGAATTAAAGAGTAAATATGTGGGTACTGATCCCACTAATGAGGTCGACAGTAAATATAAATTTCTTTTTGGTTTAAGTAAACAGATATCTCGAAGACCAACAAGAGAAGCAATAAACATAAGAGAAGAATTTACAGAGTACTTCAATGGGTGTGGGAGGGTTCCTTGGCAGGACAATATTGTGTAAATTTTTTGTTTAGTTTGTGTTATCTATGGTGGGATAAGTAGTGGACAACATTGCCCTACATAAATAAGTAAGAAGTACAAATCAGTTTAGTTAAGAGTTGTTAATAATATTATATTGTATTGTGCAGCTCAAAGAAGAGATTTACATCTTCCACGGTCTACAAATTATGTCTAATTCCAAGGGAAATAATGTTACACATAACCATCTCTCAGTCACAAAGAGAAGCTTACATGGAACAGTATAATTAGACATTAGTTTTTTATGTAAAGATTGGAAGCTTCAGCTGTAACTCTTCTTCTGGATGCACGATAGTTATAAATTATTACTTTAATTAATATCCATGTCATTGTAACACGGCTAGTTATATTTCGTTCATTGTTATGACTGACATTTATAATTGGCATAAATTGATTGTAAACAATTAGGAATTAGGGTATAATAATATAATAAATTATTTTTTTCTCAAAAACATTGTTTATTATGTTGACTACATACATAAATCATAACGCTGAGGCGCGAGATCGCTGGCGCAGTAAGCGTTTCCGTTCAAATATTGCCTCCATGATTTTCTGTTTCGCAGTATCGAGGGTCTCCTCATCAGGAATCTTATTGAGCTCGGCTTCAACTGTCCTGCAAGAATACATTTTATATTACAACCTGAACTGAACCTGTGTGTGATGAAGAATTCCATATTATTTCAGCCACTCTGATAATTAGAAATGGTAGCGAAATATAACAAATTTTTATAGCAATAGAACAATTTACTACTATTATTACTATTGAATAAAAATATATTAACGGATGTATCCAAGTAAAAGTAAACATATAACTTAAGTGAACTCCTAAAATTAGTAAGTAATATTATGTAAGGATCCTTACTGTGCAAAAAATTTATTTGCATCATTGACGACTCCTGCTGGTGGTGAATCCTTCTCCAATGTTTGCAATGTTACTATTGCCCTTTCAAGGAGCTCGTGACTTTTATCTGCTTTCTCGCCACCCTTCCTCTTCCTCTTTTTGCGTGCAGGGCCCCCTATGTCACCTCGAGACTCTGGTCTACTAGATGTAGATGCTGATGGCGACAGCAAAGCAAAGTCTACATTACTGATGTCATCAACTTCTCCCTAGAAGATTACTTTACTTCACTTTCCAGCTAAAATAAAATCACACCATTCAGCACTCAACTTCATTAAAATTCATACTCGCATATTTCTTGTAATATGTAAATATATATGAATCGCTTATTTCAGAAACAACCCAAGTCGCTTTTTGCTACTTTTCAGGAAATGAAAAAAACGTCTCAGTGGTTTATAAAATAAAACTTTAATGTTATTTCATTTCAAAATGATAACTGTGCATAAGTTCGTCATAAGTTTATGAAAAATTAACCACATTCACTTGGTTTTCCTGTCTGAAATGGATTTTGAAAATTGTGACTTGGGTTCTTTCTGTACTAAATAAAAAATATTTTATGGTGGAAAAATCCTTTATTGTTAATTAACTAAAATACTGAACTGCATTTAAATTATTTTGTTTTCTTAGGTTGCTTAACTTTATAATTTTCAATAATATCAGTATAAAACATCTTGTTTTCTTCATCAACCCATCGTACCAGAAGTTTCAGGTGTCCTATTTTGGAAGCCAATATGGGAAGATTTTCTTTGTAGGCTTCCTCGTTCACCGGAAGTGTAAAATTGTTACAAGATTTGCTTGGAAGCTTAAGGTTCGAGAATGTTTGCCATGTGAAACCATTAACATACTCACATGCTTTGACCACTCCAGACTCTTCATGTACGAAATGATGGAATTTAGACACTGTAAATGCCACTTTTTTATTTCTTGGACTGTTTGCAGTTTCTAATGAGATACATGACATTTTGTAGTGTTTTGGCCACCAGTCCTTAAAATTCAAAATATTTCCATTCATTACTTCTTGCACAGTAAAGGAATTTTTGGCACTAGACAATATTATTATTTCGGTGTATTGGTGAATATTATAAATCCTGTCATATTTTTTTAGTTTCCTTTTTATAACCCCAAAGACGCGATCACAGGGCAAGAACGAGTGGCCTCTAACGGGATAAAACTGTTCGATTTTATTAAAACGTTTCGATTCTTGAAGTCCCATGCACATTCTTATTAGGGTGTGGTTCTTATTTTGTCCTGGACAGTTATCACAAAATAAGCGCAACTCAGTTGAACTACTCGGAATATGGTTTGTAATATAATCCAGCAAAAACGAGCAGACTTCATTCGGGCCCTTAGCTGCAGTTCCTTCATGATACACATAAAAAAACGATTTTTCTGTTTTTAAGTCAGTTATACAAAATACACTGACACTTAATTGCGACAAATAAAATAAATCCTGCACAGGGACTTCTGGAAGTTGTAAATTCTGCATATAATCAAACGCCAAGGCCGCTAAATCGTTGCGTTGCTTACATTCTTCCTTAGTTGATTTTAATGCATTATAAAATTTTTTGGCCCTTCTTTCATGTACCATTTTTTCGGCAGCAGCTACCCGTTTTGCTTCGTCTCCTAAAATAGGACTTCTAAGTTTAAGAGCGATATCTTCACAAGTCACACAAGTATCGACTTGTGGTCTTCCAAAATGAAGTTGAAAGTTTTCGTTAAAAAATTTTATGTAGTAACTGTATTTAACGGGCGAGTTAGGAAACTTTTTCTTAAATAGCTCAAACATTATTTTTACATTAAGTTTAGAGTCAAGATATTTAAATTCTCTTCCGGAATAGTGGGATTCTTTAACCGGAAAAGAAAGGATATGACTCCTGACTTCTTCTCGATAAATTTCATCTACTGCGTTTCCTTTGGTATTCTGGCCTCTTTTATCACTTGGCACATTGCCATGAACCAATAGCCCTTTCAATCTCTTGATTCTTTGTTTAGTAGCTCCGTGAATTTGTAGAAAAGCACCTAAACAGACTTTAATTTTCTTTCCATTATGTAATACAAAATGACGGAAGGACTTCAACTTTTCACGACCAGCCGTGCGCTTTCGTTTAGAATGAACATCAGTTGCCTCTAGTAACCCCTGTAGAAATATATCTTGCATGTCCTTGCTTGGAATAGAATAAAATGTGGTAAAAATCTTTGTTCTGTCTTCGCAATTTATTTTTTCGAAGCACTTCATATGACATCTAAAACAAAATTTCGTGTTAAAATTATACAGCACATATTTCGTAGCGAAAAACTTACTTGCAAGGATTGCCCACAACTTTTCTTTGTACCGTATTGCCTTTATAATTAACATATTCTTCTCCTTTAACTCTTGCACTTTTTATTACATTTCTCTTATATTTTTTAGGATTTTTTTGGCCTTTTCGTCGTTTTTGAGGTGGTTCATCTAGACCCTCCATTTTAAACACAACACTAAATTTTAAGGTTATCGTTTATTTGAGAAACCACCCAAGTCGACGACTTGGGTTCTTTCTGTAATAAACAATACATTACATGGCGCTTGAAAACACATATGCAAAATGCATACTTGAGTTCTTTCAGCACCAAACGATGCGTAAAATATTTAATAAAGTAAATATTGCACTAACTCAATAATGTCAAAAAGTGACTTGGGTTGTTTCTGAAATAAGCGATTCATATATATTACATGGTTTTAATTGGTTCAGTACACTACTTTCATTGTAGTACTGTGGCTTTATTATGGACAACAATTTGTATTCATGATCCCTAAACTTACCTGCTGTTCTTCCATCTCCTGCATTACTGCTTCTCCTTCTGATGCCAACTCAGCTGGCATGTTCGATGTTCCTGGAGAAACAATCACTATGCCTTGCCTGAGAAACTGCAGGAGATCGAAACACCACAGTCGTGGTTGGTACAGTTCGTCTGTTGAAGTCCCTGAAGCTTCACTCTTCTTCATTTTCTGCAGTTCGTTCAAATATTGTGTTCGTATGCCATGAATTTTTTTTTGAATATATTTTATGGTTAAATTGGTAAATGTAGATGTATTGAACTCCTCTGTTACGGCCTTTAAGGCATCATTTCTTCTATTTTTGTTATGGTATTCTGGCAGGGTCGGAACATATAAAACGGGATGCTTCTCGTAAGCATTAATTAGGGCAATAGTCGCTTCTCGGGACCACGTAAATTGATGGGTGCTGAAAGTACACTTAGATATGCATATTGTATTATAAAAAAATTACATTATTGTATTATATATTGATCTTTCGTAACATAAATTGTTATTAATCGTAGGTAAGTGCTTACCCTTTTGTACAACTCTTTTCTTCTGAAATAATCGTTTAGTCGTTATCAAAAAGAATATAAACAAAGCCGATCGATCAAAACACAAGAAAACACGTCAACACGAAGACCACAAGGAAACTAAAATGGAGGAGAATATAGTCTCTGACGTTTCCAGTTGTTCTGTCATCTGTCAAAAGCAGTGTTGTTGCCAACGTCCTAGAACTAAATTACGCTCTCTGTCGTTCACATTGCTGAGAGTAGGAAAGTGCGACTTTTAAAACACGAATCTTATTGTATCTCACTTATTCACTAAACAAAAACAAATCCCAGCGATCACTATCCGATTGGCAACACTGGTCAAAAGTCAGACCCAGCAGTTGGTACCCCCAGAATTGCGCCGGCAATGGCAATGAAAATGGCGGTTGTCCCATTTCTGACAATGCGAGACAGCTGATCGGGAACGGTGTACTGCGCAGGAATCCGTGCCATTGTAATGGCGCGTAGAGTAGAATTGCTGACTGTAATACGGAGCCCATTCTCGTATTGCGCCCGCAATGCGAGCAGTAATTGGGTCAGCTGATCGAGGACGGTGTACTGCGCATGAATCCTTGCAATTATAATTGCCATTGCTGGCGCAAGAGACAAAAATTGCCTAGTCTAATACGGCCTAAGTGCGCCTGTTTGTAACCTAGTTTAGTCGAAACCGTAATAAGCATCTAGTGTTAAGAAAAATCTTGTGAAAAGGGTGGTTCTCGATAACAATAAACTGTGTGTGTGGACATTATTGTTTTTATCCATTCGGCAATAATTATTTTTATCAATCTGACTTCTGTCTTTGCTCCCTTTGAAAATTTGAAGAAGTTTAAGAACAAAAAGGAAATAATAAATTCAATCCTAACAGAACATAGTGTAGATTCCGGACCTAAGAAGAACAGAAACATGTAATTGCCACAGGTATTTTGAAGGCCCAATAAAAAGTGAGTAAATGGGGTTAATTGGTGGCAAGATATAAAGAAAAATTTTAAATATTCAAAATTACTGACTCGACACCCGCTGCTCCTATTAATCATATACAACTACGACAATATTAATAATTTTTGATTCCACAAATAGCATCGGAGTAAACCTAACCTTTTTTCCTCAACGTTTTCTAGGATTGGGGGGTATACCTCGACGATACTCAGATTTCAAGATCCCGGATTTCCTAATTCTGTTCGAATCAGTAATCTTAGGGAGGTGCCTACTATTCCAGTAATGAATACACCAAAAATCATGGTCGGAATAGATTCAATACCGACTTATGACGGCACTACAAGCATAAAAGAATTTATAAATATTCTTGAAGAAACAGGGGTATTAGCTGATTGGAATGACAAAGAAATGTTGTTAATTGCTCGACTTAAACTCCGATACAAAGCAAAACAGTTCATAGAATCTGAACCCTCCTTGCAGACAACAAAAACTACTTGGAAAATATTAAAAGATAATTTGAAAAGGCAATATACTCGCCAGTACGTAAAGGGGTCAGCAATGCAAAGCTTTATGGAATGCCGACAACGATCTGGTGAGACTCGCCGACAGTTTTTGACCAGACTTAAAATCTTAGCTAATCGAACCATTACCCTCATAGGAGATCCTGCTAATGACCTACCTATACAAAATAAACTGGCTCAAGATATTACCACCCAGTTTTCTTTAGGATTAACCATGGCAATTAAACAGCGAGTACTATCAGGAAACCCTAACGCCCATTTGGACCGTTCGTCCGTTAAACAATGATTAATTAATCATCGTCATTAAAAAAATTTAAAAAATCATCATATTTAAAACAATCTTTAATTTTTCCTCATTGCACCGTCAAAAATAAAACATTGTTTAATTAACCAGAGAAAATACTTGGCATCAGCGCAATTTTTAGCTCTTGGCTAACGTCAGACCATTTGTTTCTTATAACCCTTCGACATAACCTTATTTTCATTTAAAGTTTTTTTGTAGGTTTTGGTCGCGAACTTAAGTTTGGTGTTTAAAATATAATGGAGTTCGACGACTTCGTTCACGAAGTCTATATAAATGACGACCTAGATATTCTTGACGTAATTGATTTTGGATTTCCGCGGAAGATCTACGAAAGAAAGAACCATTTCGACGAATTGGATAATCTTACAATTTTCAGGCGTTTCCGTTTAACAAAAAACACGGTTTTGTATTTATTAGAATTAATAGAGGGAGACTTGGAATGTGACAATAACTTGTAAGTACCTATAACTTGCTCGTTTTAACTATTACAATAATTGTATGCTTCCTTATTAATGGAGTTTTATTTTATGTTTTTTTAGAAACAATAGTGTAGAACCCATAAAGCAGGACGCGCACTGAATCGACTCGGACCGGTCGACTCGGAATAGAGCGGTCGGAATATCAACATCAGGAGAAGATAAAAAATGACAGATTCTTCAGATTCTGACGAAGACTTGATGATAGCTCTAGCGTGTCATGAAATTGAAAGAGAAATGCGGAGGCCAAGATTCTGGGTCCATAATATAAATTTAAAAAGGACGGAGAAAAGACGGAGAATTCTACCATTTATTTTCCGACTTGCTTGGAGATGAGGAAAAGTTTTTTAAATATTTTAGAATGACTAGTGGGAAGTTTGATGAGCTTTTGAAGATACTTCCGCTCCAGAAGCAGGATACAAACTTAAGAAAAGCCATCTCACCTGAAGAGCGGCTAGCAGTCACACTCAAGTAAGTATATACATATATTATAAAATAAACCTAGGGCAAAACAAAACAAATAAATTACATATTATTGTGCTCTCTAAAAATAGGGATTTATTCTCTCGGCATAACCACTACTCTAAACTTACGAAAAATAATAATATTGTAAACTTAAGAAAACCAAATAATCACCAAAAAAATTATAATTCCTGATAATTATTGCGATCCATTATCTGAAATGGTTTTTCTTTTTCCTGCGTCAAGCTTGAAGGAAACCTTGAATTTGCAAGAGATAAACGTGGAGCAGCGGTTGAATTTAACCCAGGTACATTCGTCTGATCTTGCCACTGCATTGTAAAATTTTCATTTCTGGAACTTAAATGATCTTGCCTCTGGAATGAGTTACTATTTTCAGACACTTCAATTAAAAGAGAAGAACGTGAAAAAGGCGTCTGGTTAGAAGATGAATATGGCTGATCATTAATCTGATCTTGACAGTGTATCGGATAATTTTCTGATCCTGGACTAACTAAAGGAGAACTGGCTGATTCTGATCCAGTGTATGAATGCGAAACTACATTTTGGGACATATTGGGAAGTTCCTTACTCATAAGGTCCTTTAGTTCGTATTCTGAGACTATGTTCGATATTTTGGATTTAATTTCGATCTGAAGACGTGGTGAAAATGTCCTGTTTCTTGCATGGCATCAAAAAATTTTTGTAAATGATCCGCGTTTCTGCTGGATGTTGAAGCTTGCTTTCCTTCAAAATAATTTTTTAATACTTTTGCCATTGGGGTAGACTGTTGCTGGCGATTAAATTTTGAAGAAGATTCTCGGGAATGGGGGGTAACTTCAGATTGAATAGTATTATTGTTATCGGAGGGGGGTCGAGGGGAGTCATTTATGGCATTATCATTGTCATTCGCGATATCAGCGTCAACTTCATGATCAGAAATATTCAAACGTTGTTCAGCTACTTCGCTTTCTTCAAGATTTGATTTTTGTCTCCTTTCTGCATAAAAAGGGATCATGAAAGACATTATGTCTTCATATTTCCACTTTTTTATTGGTATATTTGCTTGAGCACTCGTAGTTTTTCTGGCTCTAAGACATTTTCGGAAAGTGTCGCAAAGAGCTGTCCATCTTTTTTTGCAATCTGAAACTTAAAAATAATGTATTAATAATAACTTATTTATTATTAATATACATACATATGAGGCGTCCAATTCCAAAACTAGTTTAATCCACCATAAGTGAATTGTCAGAAAACCACAAAAACGTTTTAAACGGTTCCCAGCTGACCGGTGGGCTTCCAAATTTGTATATATTATCGTGACATCTATGAACACTGATTCCCATCTCATAGAAAAAAACTGCATCAGCGGTAATTTAATATTTTTAGAAAACAAAGATGGATTAAAGCAGTTTTGTAAACAAACAGTGGATTAAAAAAGTTTTTAATATGACACAATGGGATTTAAAAAGTTTTGAAATAGGAATGAAAAGTTTTTTATTATAAACTGTTAGTTATAACATAAATCTAAAGAAAAGCAACTCTTAGACATTTTGTTAATGTGTTAAAATAAAATTAAATTCGAAGTCCATCGTCTTCTACTTCCATGGCATCGAAACCGTCATCCAAAATTTCAGTATGGTCATCCATATCTCCTGTATTATTATCAATAGCATTTTCATAGAACGATAAATCCACGTCACCAAGATGTCTCCAATCCGATCCAAAGTGGGTTTTTAAAAGTTTATCTACATCATTTAGCTTTGCCTGTTTAACTGGAACTTTCTTGGGAAGAGGGTCCGGACTGATGGATGCAAAGCATTTTCCCTTTTTGAGTACTGACTTGTATTGTCCCAAATCACTTCGATAATTGAGCTCACCTTTTACCATTATAGTTTTTGTCCCTGGCTTCTCGATTTTCTTAATTGAGATTCGTTTGGCTAATGAGAATTGAAAATGCCATTGAGCAGGAGGTTTGATAGTTGCTTCTACCGCCTTTTTCCAATCAAAAATGTCAAAGTCCTTTTCCATATCTAACACTGTTGCAAATTCAGAAAAAATAGCTCTATATTCATTGGGATCAACTATTACTTCTTTTTTTCGTACTATCTTTTCAATCCTTCCAAAAATTCTGTCAGGAGGTAAATATGAATGACCCACTATAGGGAAAGTTACATGAATCTCCCTAACGGTAGAGTTGGTTGAATATAGCCACCCCATGAGCATACCCATCATAGTGGTATTTTTGTTTGTAATATTTTGAAGATTTAAAGACGTTAGTTTCGCATATACCATTGATGAAATTTCATTAGATCCTTTCAATCTTTGATTTTCTGTCCACGTATAGCTGGTAATTGCACTCTTTATTTGATGTTTAGAAGTAGAATGTCCCTCGCAAATTGTGAAGTTGTATAAGTATAACTTCCTTGAGTAATATGCCGCCTGGTCAGGAACACGAGGAAGTGCCATATTTTTTTGGCAATCAAAACTTAATTTAATTACGTTTTCTTCTGGGTATTTTAGCATTTCATAAAAGGCTTTTGATTTAAGTTTATGCACTCGTAATTTGCATATTAGCTCACTCTTGGATTCTGCATTTTTTTCAGCTGCTATGAGACTCTTAAGTCTGATACATTCGGAACAAGCATCTGTGGCAGGACTTTTAAAACTTATATTAAACTCAGTTGTAAAGATATGCCGAAAATACTCATACTTAACTAATAGATCTGGATTCTCACCACAATACATTCTCCATAGACGCCTGATGCTGCAGTCACTAGGCATATACTGCCGCTCGGATTTTTCTCTACTATAGTGCGACATAACACAATTTAACTTTAAGATGAACTGTTCTACATTTTCTTTCTGCCTAAGATAATGCCTGCTTCGTGTATCACCACCTCTGTTCTCTTTGGGTTGTGTATTATTAGCCAGATATTGCCTGCTTATATTTTGCACTCTGAATCTTGATATGCCAAGAATAGACAAAAATGCTTTGCTACAAATAGCCTGTAATCCACGATTAGTTTTAATAAAATAAGAAACAACAACTGCATTAGGTCGTGTCCCTTTTGTCGGGCGTCGTCTTTTAGGATTAGCTTGTGAAGTATGTTTTAAATAATAAATTAATTAATAATTTATCCTGGTCTATTTTGGAACTGTTTGCGTAAAATGCACTATGAAACTTCCGTATATCTTGCATAGTCAGATTTGCACAAAACAAGGTTTGTTTTGCATGCCTACAATTAGGATGCGTAGGGAGTGTTTTAGGTCTATGCCTATAAAAGAAAACAGTATTAGCTTACTTAACCTAACCTAACCAAAATACAGTCCTTACCTTTCACACTTTTTCTTATTTTTGTTCCAAGTAGATACATCACGCAATTTTTTTCTACCTTTTCTAGGCGTAGCAAGTAGTACTTGTTCATCCATTTTTCTTTAAAAATTACTAAAATTAGTGTTATTAGGTACTAGTTAAGTAAAAATCAACTTCTTCAAGAACGACGTTAACTGAACCGCAACAGCAGTAATACTAAACTAATCAGTTTAGGAGGCAAGATATTGCCAAGGACAAAAGCAGTTTTAATATTGTACAATATTCAGCGTATCATAATTGCATGGATATAAAGAGTTTTGAAAGGAAATTTTGATAATTGGATGTAGGTAGTTTTGGAATAGTAAATGTGATGGATTACAATAGTTTTGGAATTGTAGACAAAGTTTATAAGCAATTATGGGATCAAAGAGGTTTTGATAAAATATATTTTGTACATGGACAGACGTCATTTAAATAAACGCAGTGCCACCGCTAACTCATTTATTTTATTATATGGATTAAAGCAGTTTTGGACTTGGGCGCCTCATATGTAGTTTAGAAAGATAGATTGATATCAAACTGCTTAATAATACACTAATGTGTTATGGTAAAAATGTGTGTATTTCTTTCAGGTTTCTTGGCTATGGTGATTCCTACTCTACAATAAGCTTCAGCTACAGATTAGGGAGACAACAGTAAGAGAAATTGTTTACGATACATGTCAAAAAATATGGGAGACGCTCAGACCTTTGGTAATGCCTACTCCGACTTTAGAACAATGGCAGAAAATAGAGGAAGGCTTTCGTACAAAATGGAATTTTCCGAATTGTGTAGGGGCCATTGACGGTAAACACGTGGTGTTTGAAAAACCTCCAAAGACAGGATCTAAATATATCAACTATAAGAAGGAGTTCAGTATTGTATTACTTGCTTAGTGGATGCAGACTATAGATTTATAACCGTCGATGTTGGAGCGTATGGTCGTAACAGTGACGGAGGAATATTCCGTTCATCTCAACTTGGGAAAAAACTACTCACAAACCAGCTAAATCTTCCCGAACCGAAGCCATTGCCTTAAACAAATATTATTTTGCCGCATGTAATTGTTGGAGACGAGGCATTTCCCTTACTGCCAAATGTGATGAGGCCCTTCCCAGGTGCCCAAACTATCAATAATCAAGCAAACCGAATTTATAATTATCGTCACTGCAGAGCCAGACGTGTAAGCGAGTTTTTGCCCCTCCAAGCAATCTCCGTTGTTGCCGGGTCGAGTCGACCGAACCGAGTCGCCGAGTCCGACGCAATGCGCGGGGCCTAATTTAATTTCATGAAGATAAAAATCTGCCGACTGCTCTTTGCCGAGCCGACTGGTCCGAGTCGATTCAGTGCGCGTCCTCCTTTAGCCAGTTATTAGCAGCACTAAGATTTTATGCCAGTGCAGGACATTTGGATACTGTGGCGGATTTTATTAGTATGGATGTTTCTACTGCCTCAAGAATTATTGCAAAAGTTACAACGACTATTGCACGCTTGTATCCACAGTTTGTAAAAATAGCTACTCAAGATAATGTTCTAAAGATACAAAGAGATTTTCATCAGATTGCTTCTTTTCCCAGAGTAATGGGTTGTGTTGATGGAGCCCATGTAAAGATTCAATCCCCAGGTATAAGGTTAAAGTAAAATGTACAAATCATACTATTATATAAAAAAAGCAAATGAAAAGATCATTAATTGCTTTTTAGGGGGTGATGACGCTGAAGTTTTTAGAAATCGTAAAGGGTACTTTTCAATTAACGTTCAGGCCACATGTGATGCTGACTTGAGGCTTTTGGATGTTGTAGCACGTTGGCCAGGATCTGCAAATGACTCAACTATTTTTGACAATTCTCGATTAAGAAGAAGGTGGGAAAACAATGAGTTTCCGAATTGCATATCGTTAGGTATGTAGTATTTTAGCATAGAATTATTATAAAATATAACTATATATTTTTCATTTTTTAGCCGATAGCGGATATATGCTAACTACATTTTAACACCATTAGTCAACCCTGTGCTAAGGGTGGAACAGTTATATAATGAGGCCCATATAAGAACAAGAAATACCATCGAAAGATGCTTTGGTGTCTGGAAGAGAAGGTTTCCTGTCTTAGCTTATGGATTAAGGTTAAAAGTGGGTACAGTGCTACAAATCATAGCATCAACTGCAGTTTTGCATAATTTAGCAAAGCAAATGAATGAAGAAGAACCTCCACTACCCGAAGATATTAATGAACAATAATTATCTTATTGCTGTAGGTGATGCTGCAGAGGTCCCTAATTTTAATAACATTATTAATGTAAATCACTTTAGAAATCAGTTAATAAATGAATATTTTTCTAGACTTTAATTTAGTAGTTTTTGTAATATTTCTAATCTTGAATTCAATTAATAAATAGTTGATTTTCTTAACTGCTTCAGCTTTTCTTTTTCAACTTCAATTTGTAATTCCAATAATTGAAATTTTAGCCTTATTTCTCCTTCAATTATTAAGAGTTCCTCTTCAATTTTCTTTTTTTGGTACTTGCTTATTGTTAATCTTTCATCTAGCAATTTATTATACTTTTCAGCTACATCTGACCTTGTCAATACTTTTATTTCTGATGTTGGCCTACGTCTTGATGTAGGCAGTCCCACATTTTTTTTTACTTGGGAGTATTAACATTTGTTTCTTAAAAAAAGTAAATATGAATGGTTGTTAATGTAATGATGAAAAAAATGTATATTTACCTTCATCATCTTGTATTTTAAAACTTGGTAATTCAGACTTGGCCAAATTAGAGGTTATTGGCTTTTTTAAATCAGCTGAACAATATTTCTTCCATATCATTGTTTCCTAAAAAACAATTTGATATTGAAATGAAAAATTCACGATAAGATATTTTTTATTTTTTTGTGTTTTGAGAGAAACATTCCAATAATAAAGCAATTTTAAAGGTTTTTAGCACCAAATATCTTATATTAGGAATAAACTGTAGTCTATGTTATTATTAAGATTTATGTGGAGACAAAAAAATGTAAAAAAAATTTCTTGTCGTGGATTCTTACTTTACGACTATTTAAGAACAGCCAATGAGACCTCAATATTCTCTGAAAATAGCAATATGGTATCCATAGGTCTAATTCTAGAGAAAAAATGGTAACATAAAAAGACACACCTTCCTCTTTATCATTTTTAGTGGCTTCAGTTGATTCATAGATTATTTCAATTTCATTTTCATTACAACTGGACTGGAAGCTTGCATCGGTATTTAAACTGCTAGGCTCCTGAAAAAAGCTATAATTAAAAACCAGTGCAAATTATAACTTATTTATTTATAAACATGTTACACACTGTTGATGTTGTAAAATAGTTATTTACATTACAAGCTGCGAAAGTTTACTTTTTGGTGCGAGGTGTGTTTAAACTATTTAACCCTTTAAGGACGGCAGCGGTTTTGACACACCGTGCCTTCTGGACGGCCGCGGAAAGCGCTCGCGGCTCCGATCGTTTCCCGTCCTTAACCTTAAAAAATATCGTGTAATAGAGAGCGTTATAATTTGTTTTCTTCTGGCTTATTTTCTTTGACAAAAAAAAAACATCCCTTTTATGACATTAAACAAGTTTATTTAGGAAAAAAAGATCAAATTCTACAATGCAGTAACATTATACAAATAGTCCGTATTAGGAAGAAATAGTAACAAATATAATATCAAATTCAGGCAAACGAGTTAACAAAATTAAAATTAATATAACTAATAATTCCGTTAAAATTTTACAGTTGTATGATACCTTTCGAAACATTTGTCAGCACACAAAGGTACATCACATGGTCGGCATGTGAAAGTAGTTTCTTTTCGTTTTTTGTTTTTATCGCAAACAATGCATCTTTTATGAATTTTCTTTTTTTTAATCGGATGAACTGGGTAAGTTGGTGGAAAATGCCGTTCTATTAACCTAAGCGGAGAGTGGCCACCCCCTGGTCTATTGGTCCGTGCACTCCTTATTTGTACTTTTTTATGGCTTTGAATCAGGGACTTTATCAGCTCTTTCTGAAAGTCCAGGAGAGGAATATTTTTTCCCGTAGTCATTTTGTATATTACATGGGAATTGAGAACTGCAAGGTCTAAAAAATGATAAAACACCTTCTTATACCACTTTATGCTCTTTCGTACGGACTCGGTAGTACTCAAAAGCATATCAGTCTTGTCTACACCTCCCATATGTTCATTGTAATCTATGACGCAAATCGGTTTTTCAACTTCCTTTTCGCTTCTACTTGTTGCTGTCTTTCCCATTACATTGGTTTGTATTGACGTTAGCATGTGAACATCTCGTTTGTCCGTCCATTTTATAGCTAACAACCTCTGAGTGGAAAAATATTGTATCGCACCTTTTTCTTTGGTTTTTTGAAATGATGGCATGCACTGCCTATTAGCTCTAACAGTTCCACAGCAGTTAAATTTTCTACTAAAAAGTGCTTCGTACAAAAGTGGGCTCGTATACCAGTTGTCAGTATATAAGCGGTGCCCTTTGTTCCAATAAGGTTCAGTCAGTGTAAGCACAATATTGCCAGATTTTCCCAGTGAACTGTCAAATTCAGTGATTTCCGTGCTTGCGCCTGTATATATCAGGAAATCTAATACGTATCCAGTTTCGCAGTCCACCATCACAAAAAACTTAATGCCAAAGCGATGTCTTTTGGATGGTATATATTGTCTAAATGACAATCTTCCTTTGAAAAGTAACAAACTTTCGTCTATAACAATGTTTTGAAACGGATATAACGAGTTTTTAAAAATTGTCTTGAAGTGATCCACTACACACCTAATTTTGAACAGTTTATCAGCTGCATTTACATTTGAATTATCGGCGAAATGCAGAAACCTTAGTATAAAAATGAACCTGTCGCGAGGCATTACTTGTGCGAAAAAGGGCGTCTCAATTATCATGTCTTTAGACCAATAATCTTTAAGTTTGTTCTTTTTTACTAGAGGCATTAGTAGCGACACTGCCAAAAACATATACATTTCATCTATATTCACAGGTTCATAATTTTTCTCTGCTGCATCCGGATTATTATGTAAAAACAATTGATAATAATTGTTTGTTTCGGTGACCATTTCTTGAACGATATGTAAAGTTAGAAATGAATGAAAAATGTTCAAAATTGAAGAATCGGCCGTAATATTTTCAATCGTACAGCCTGACATTTCGTTATTAAAATTGTGTAATTTCGGGACAAATAATCCGGGATCTGGTTTTTCCCATTTGAAATTTGGCTTATTCACAGTCGCGGTTGTTTTTCTTTTCTTCCTACTCTGTCCACTGTCTTCATTTTCATCATCTGACGTATCACTTTCACTTATCATATTTTCATTTAAGTTGTCTTCCGGAATAAGAACCTCTGAATCTGAAACATTTTCCCATAGGTCATCCTCGTCTTCTTGTCTGTCCTACTGGACAGACAAGAAGACGAGGATACGATATACTTATCGTCTTCCTCACTGTCACTGTTCATTAAAATGTCATGAAGTTCTTTATCCGATAAATATTTTTTCTTGGACGTCATTTTTACGCTCACAAAAACCGCATAAAACTAAGTGTAACACACTCTTCTGCATCTAATTAGCAAATGCCGCGACCCCGGTCGTCGTCAGCCCAGCGAAAAAGAAACACGTTTAAAATGGAATAGACCAATCAGCGCGGCTTGTCGGCGCTGCAGATGCTTCTGCCGTGAGACGACTGCGAACGCTTCCCGTCCAAAACCGCGCCTCTCCTCTTGCAGCTCTAGTTGACATCCGTACAGCGGTCACGAAAAATTTTCGCGGCTTCGGTCGTTTCCCGTACCTAAAGGGTTAAAAAACTCCGAGCACTTGAAAGGGCTTTTGCAGCGTGTAATGTATTAAACTTTTTCTACTACTGTTCTTTGATCAATTATATTATTAAGTAATGAACTTTGATTTTATTCAAATTATAATAAAATACACCTGTAAAATAATCCATGACAACTAGTTATTTGAGTACTGTCAAAGTCTGTCAGTTCGAATTTTTTAATTTCGATTGTCGAAAATGTTGTTTCAAGACCAAAACGAAGCTATACAGAAGGCGGCCGAGTTGGCATGTGCCTCACTCTTACCCGTAAAGTCGAAAGATAGGTACTGTCAAACGTACAACCTGTTTCTAGAATGGTTCGTGGAGAAAAACCTTTCACAAATTGACGAAAATGTAATGCTAGCGTACTTCCAAGAGAAATCTGAAGCCCTATCACCTCCGTCCTTATGGTCACAATATGCCATGCTTAAATTGACTATTTCTGTGAACAAAAATATAGATATTTCGCAGTTTAAGAAACTTATTGCATTTATTAAACGAAAAAATGATGGTTACGAAGCTAAAAAATCTAAAATTTTCACAAAAGAAGAAATAATAAAGTTTTTACTTGACGCTCCTAATCATAGCTATTTATCTATGAAAGTGATAGCAGTAATGGGGATAGCTGGAGCATGCCGGATAGATGAGATCTATAAAATGAAATTGAACGACATCGAAATCAAGGATGATGTAGCTATTGTTAAAATCCTCCAGAGCAAAAACAAGGTTCAATGAAGTTTTGTGATAGCCGATGATGGAGGTCCAGTTTCTTTTATGAGGTTACTTCAAGATTATATTAAACTTAGGCCAAATAATGCACAAGACGAACGCTTGTTATATCGCTATGAACGAGGTAGGTGTGTGAATCAGGTGAATGGAAAACACACTATTTCAAATGTTCCCAAAGAAATTGCCAAATTTTTTAAACTTCAAGATATAAATAAATACACTGGTCACTCGTTTAGAAGAACATCAACTACCTTTCTTGCAAATGCTCCAGGTATCGATATTTTGGATTTAAAAAGACATGGCGGTTGGAGATCTTCGTCCGTTGCGGAGGGATATATTGGTGATTCGTATACAAATAAAATCGAAATTTCCAAAAAGATCTTAAATCGATCTCCTACTTTTATTCCATCTAACGACGCGAGAGTGACAAATAGTTGTATGGTCCAAGTCCAGGATAATAACGAGTCTCTAATAAGAAGCGGCGAAGGTATTGAATTGAATAATATTCCATCAATTAATATTTCTAACTGTTCAAATTTCACTATTAACCTTAATGACAATAAATAAAAATTAGTGTTATTTAAGTTTTATATTATTGTTATTATACCACTTGTTTTTTCAATAAATATAAACTTTTTATTATTAAGTAAGATTTTTTTTTAATTCGCTTGAATAAATACAATAAAAAATTTTATTCTTGTTTTTTTGTCCTGGCACCGAAAGTATTACTTTCGTAGCTAGCAACCTACTTTCGTAGCTAGCAACAGATAATATTCAGGTAACTGTAACATTTACTTCCGTTTTCTTTCGTGTTGCTACGGCCCGAAAGTTGATTTATTTATACAGTAGTAGAAAAATATATGTAAGCTCTCATGGCCAATATTTAACACATTTAAATGGGCATAAGAAACTTGAATTAAACCTACCGTTAGAACTGTACATGGCTGTGCATCCCCATCAAAATTATTTTCCAGTCCATACACTGTTTTAGAATTCATTACAACAGACAGTATTAAATCGTGGCGCGGGTCTTTTTTAAAATTAATACATGGCCCTCCTCCAGTAGAATATACCTTCTTTTTTTCTTCTGTGGCAATTTTGCGTACTTCCCCCGTTTACGATTTTCATAAAACCTTTTTAAAACATCTGAACTCCTGTATGTCAAATTAACTGCTGCAGAGTTAACTTCCAAGGAAATCTTTTCCCAAGTCTTTTTCTTTTCTCTACTTGTTATGTGGTCAGTATTTTTATTTTCTAAAATATGCTTATACTTTGCACAAGTACTTGCTATAAGCATTTTTTCCTCACTACAAAAACTTGAGCAACGTTGTCTCTTCCTATCCATGCAATCCATTTTTTTAACTATCTATCTAATAAATTGAGATCTAATAATTTCTTTGCTTTCAAGCACGTTTCAAGTGAAATCAACAAAATGCGTGTAAAAACAGGAACTATTCCACTACCATAACATAACAAATAAAGTTGAGGTTAGGTTATAAAAGCCTCTTTTAACTGCAATACGCTCTAATCAATCGCTCATGTAATTTAAGAAAAACAAATTATCAGCCTCCTGCAGCAATGCAAGCAACTCCTGTGCCTTACGTCCCTTGGGGAAGAATTAGCATGGATATAGTGGGCCCCCTTAACAAAATAGACAATAACAACAAATACATATTAGCGTGCGTAGATTTCTTAACAAGATATCCAGAATGTATACCACTCCCGACATCAGAGCCGATTGCGGAACTCAATTCGTAGGACAGCTATTTGTAGAAATTTGTAAATTACTACGAATAAGGAAACTAAAAACTACCCCTTATCATTCGAGTGCAAATGGCATTGTAGAAAGAATGCATAGAACTCTAAAAACCATGATAAGCCACTTTGTTAATGACCATTATTCCAACTGGGATGAAGTATTGCCATATTGTCTATTAGCATATCGAAATTTACCCCATGAAGCAACCCATGAGTCACCCTTCTTTCTTATTTTTGGACACGACATGGAACTCCCTATACATCTTACTCTGAGATGAGAGTTAAATATAATGTCGACGAGAATTATGCTAGTGAATTATTGGCAAGAATGCAAGCCACACATGAAATAGCTAGACTAAACATTGAAAAAAGTATAAATGTACGATGTGAAAAACATAATTCAAAGAAGGTAAAGAAAGAATTTAAGGTAGGAGATATTGTATATTTATATACTCCGGCAGTACCAGGAAAAAAAAATGGCGACAAAATGTTATCCAAAATGGTCAGGACAACGGCAGGCGGACACATACCCGTGACATAAAAGTGTCTGCAAGATACAAGGACTTTATATTAAAGTGAAGTTACGCTAGAGCCATCCTACAAAAGAATAGTTTTAAGAAAAATTATAACCTTATATGGAAGACTAAATACTAATTATTGTTACAGTGAAAATACTAATCAGCTTGATGATATTATTGGTCCACGGTGCCTACACCGACCTTATAGCTTATGATTGCCGAAATCCTTCCACGAATATAACTGCCATATCCTTACGTGACGTCAGTCAATGCCCAGACCCCGAAACAGGATACATTGTACAAGAGGGATTTCAGCAAATTTTAGAAAAAAGGAGATTTGAATGTGTACATGTATTTACATGCCTTATAAAAGCCACTCGTCTGTCTGTGGAGCATTTTCCCATCAATCGGCTGTCGACGGAGGCCTATCGACTTATATTTATGAACAAGGTGCAGAAGAATGCAGGAAAATACATTCATATAGGCAATTTAAAGGCATAAATGGGCATATTATTAGCAATCTAAAACCAAATGCTACTGTTTCAACATCATTGACATTAGCTGGAAGGATAGATGCAAATTCTAATTGTAAAGGCGCTCAGTATATTGAAGAATGCCGACAGTTCAACATATTGTATGAAGGAATTGCTACATTTGTAACAGAAAAAAAATCCTAACTACATGGGCATCAGTATGTCGTGGTTGAAGAGAGAGCCAAGGTTTTCGCTATTCAACTAATAAGAAACGATATTGTATGCGGTGTCTCTATTTGGCAGACCGAACATCCAAGAATTAAGAAAAAGCAATGCTCTAGAACCAACTCCATTTACCGATTCTGCAGAGTCAAACGAGGCTGACCTTATTACGTATGTGAATACAAAATTTTTATATGTTGAACAGTCATTTAAAAGAAGTATTAACGAAATGTTTTCGTAAACCATTTACCGAAGATGTCTACTCCATGGAGAAATTTTAAAGAATCGAATGGCAGCTGTTAGTCCAAATGCTGTAGCTACCTTGGTAAAGAATAAATTAGGTTATGCTGCAAAAAGTAAATGGAGAAATGTTATACTTGATGAAATGTCTTGCTCTTTCTGTAGAAGTACGAAGAGAGAGTCATTGCTATATTGAGCTACCGGTCACTGCCTACAATCGAAGCTTCTACATGTCTCCTGTAACTGGAATACTGCAAGAACACGGAGAGCAAATAGAGTGTACTACGATAATGCCTTCCATGTACTATATAGATAAGAAGTGGATTGGATTTGATCCTTTTCCTACTCCCGGATTAACACCTCAAGAATTACAAGTTGACGCGGAAGAGCCACCAAAATTTCAAACAATAAGAGATCTTGGGGCTGGAGGACTTTATACTTATCAAGAAATAAAAAGAGCGCGGGACGCTATGATGTTTAACTTAGAAAGAAATGCTTTAAATAATATTTTAGTACGAAAAGTAGCAGGACAAGATGTTGAGTCACAAGGATTTTCTGCATTAAAGTTGTTTAATAAAGAAATGGAAAAACTGGCAAACTCAACTATACGTAAATTATACGGATATTTTACGATCCTCGGAGAATGGACCAGTTGAATTCTCGGACTTTATTTAATTTTTCGGATGTTAAAATTTGTTATAGAAACTTTTATAAATGCAGTCGCACTGCACAGATTAAATGGATGTTCATTACATTTAGTAGCCTCTTTCTGGGACTCTTTAACATTTTTTATTTTACACTACAAACAGCAACAACAGATGAAGTCCGAAAGCCAAGAAAATGCGACCGGGAATTATGAAAAAGCCGAGGATCCTGCGTCCGATATGTTTAGTAGCAATACACCAGAAGCATTAGCACCAATTAGCGCTTCTCAATCTTCAAACCATGTTACTTTTTATATTGAAAACTCAGACAGTCCAGGAACCTCGCAAAAATCAACATATAACAAAGAAAAAACAAATACATTTCTTATATTACGAAAGGAGTTAGGAACTATTCCTAACATCAATTGGAGTCTTTTTGGCCGTAGTGATGCAATGTCTAAGAAGGAATTTTCCAAATAAAATTAAATCCGCAACCCCTAAAGACATCTACTAACAAACCTTTTAAGTTATTAAATAAATAAAGAGGAAAATTTCAAAATAAAATAAAATCCGCAACACCTAAGGACATCTACTAACAAACCTTTTAAGTTATAAAATAAATAAAGAAGGAAAATTCGAAATAAAATGAAACCCGTAACAACTAAGGACCTCTACTAACAAACGTTCTAAGTTATAAATAAATAAAGAAGGAAATTACACTATACCGAAAATGAGGAAAACAAATTACATTCCTAACGACGAACTTGCCTACGCATTGCCTATGATAAGTAAAGCTTTCAGGAATCATCAACAGAAAAGATCCAATTACAACAGAAAAACAATCAGAAAAACTAATCGTTTAGGAACACTAGTAACGAATACATTTAAATTAAACAACACTAACTGCTACCATACCAGAAGGCGTGGATAAATCAGTCTCCTGTTGCGTCATTTCACTCTCTAGACGAAATTATGTTACACAAGATCGTATAAGGAGGTGTGACTTAGTGACGTCAAAGTTGCGTCACTACGCTGACCAGGCGAACTTGTAACTCATAAGGGCGAATAAGTGGGTGTTAGTAACCTATAAGATATTAAAAGGAGTCTTATTAAAAAAGATAAATCTTTGAATAAGAAGAAAATATAAACAATCCGCAAAATTTTAAGTGTTTTCCAACAATCCATAAAAGCCAGCCTTACCTTAGAAAACAGCAAGATTTTGCTAACGACAAGAAGATAAGAAATTTTCCATGAGAAAAAGGATAGAAAAATTAGAAGAACATTAGATTGAACCGGGATAAGAGATAAATTTGGACACTAAACAAGGACGGACAGAATTATGAAAATTTCCCCCACTAACTGTATAAATATCAAAAATATAGCAAAGAATTTTATTATTTCCTTTTAAAGTCTTAAGTTTCAGTTCTTTTCTTGAGCCAAAGTGAAGTTAAAAAAGTGATTTATAAAATCCAAGTCTTAAAATGGAAGGAAATTTTAAAAAAATGGCAGTCTGGCTAGTGTTATTTTTAACGTACGTAAGGATGATCGAGGATCCGATCATGAAAAATGTATTGTTCCAAACAGCTCTATACCACTGTAAGGACTTGTTCGATGCATTTGGGGGTGATGCCCCATGCCACCCTGCAATCTGGCCGTTAAGAGCTCTGGTGGGACTTTGGACCGAATTAATACATACAGAATATCAAGCCCTCCTAGTAACAATGTCAGTCAATAACAACGCTTCAATTGTGACTTGTGACTGTGCCCTCTGTATACCGCAACCTCCAGGAATGTTCCGACCCAGTTATTTCCGGAATCTCTTTAATCAAGCAGGAGTTCCAACATGCCTTTGTTCAATCTGTAAAGAAATACCTTCCTATCCAGCGGCAGCAACTGTTCTTTCCGAACCACAACCACCAACATCAGCAGCTGTGTCCATGGAAAGCGCTCCTCCACTGCACCAAGTACAATCACCGCACAATACCCAGCCAATGATGCCTACACTCGTAGCGATGAGAGAAATGGTTCTTACATATGGCCGAAGAGAACCAAGAGGAAGAGGACGACCTTTCCGACCAACTGAGCCACCACAAGTAGACGTTTTAACCCCGCCGAATTTCACTGTCCGAACTCAAGGACTGAGGGCGGTATTCACCAAAACCACTCGGGCAGAACGAAAACAAAAGAAAAAATAAAGTTTGGTGTAAGTGAACAAAGAACATTTTAATTTCAAAATAAATTTTTGCCTATATTATTTATATTACCAAAATATTTTTTATATTTTTATACTATATCTAAATCTTTTATTACTTATATATATTTTTATATTATCCAAATATTTTTATTACCTATATATTTTTATAAGACCTAACTATTTTTATTACTTATATATTTTTATATTATTAAAACATTTTGATTTTGCCAAAATACTTTTATATTATTTTATTAGTAAATAATTAAAAATTAATTTAAAAAAACTGGCACACTTACTTATTTCACTAGACAAGCCTACTTAGGCTTATTATCATCGCGTCGCTGTGGATGTCTACTTAAAATAAGTAAACAAAACATAGAAAGCAAATTAGACCTAAAGACCTTGCAACGAATTTCACCTAGCCTACTTTATTCATAGACATAAACAAATGGATCAATAATCTAAATATAGTCAAAATCATTTTTGTTTATAATTTTGACTTCGCAGGGATGGAGTAAATGTAACGATCGAATAAATAGTCGGTAACGCGGATATAAAATAAATAAATAAATAATTTAAAAAATTATTTAATTTATTGCTTATAGAAATAAAATTATATAACATTTTATTTTCCAAATTAAATAAATTTTTGCACTCGAAATAAATTTTAGAAAGCCTTTTAAAGAAACTCACCGTGTATTAGTTGATGTATGATCCAAGAAAATAATAAACATAGAACTCCATCAGCTTTCGAAACTTTTTCAGAAATAAATACAAAATAAAAAAAAAATTTAAATAAATTTTGATTTTTTAATTCTTTAAACTTCCGCCCGCTTATTACTGATCGAGTCATCGCGAACCGAAATACTGAAGACTTTGAGGTTTCTCGCATATAGAGTTGCTTTTCCTACTCTTAATTTTTAACACAGGTGTTCCGTTTGCACACGATACAAAATTTTTAAAAGGAACACAAGTACCTAATATTTTGGAAGAAATTCGGTTTAAGAACAGAAAAACTCCATTAAGGTCCATTTGGGTTATGTTATTGTCGGCAAATTTTAATATCAAATTTCAATTAAGATCAATTAGGCAGGTGCTGTTTGGTTCCTAGTTTTTTTTCTTACATCAAAATTCAATTATTACTAATTAAGCAGGTGCAGTTTGGTTTTAGTTTCTTCTTACATCAAAATTCAATTATTACCAATTAAGCAGGTGCTGTTTGGTTTTAATTCCTTCTAATATCATAATTCAATTAAGAGCAATTAAGCAGGTGCTGTTTGGTATTCCTAGGTGCCTACATGAAAAAGATGAAATTGACGTAATTCGCGAGAATATAAAAGCTCCAGAATCTTTGTTTCAATGGTAGTTAAGTTCAGTCAAGTCGAGTTAGTTAGACCGGCATTCAGTCAGTAACAGAGTTACTTAGTCAAGTTACGAGATATTCTTTATAATATCTGCCCTCAAGACGCGACGAAACTTTGGGCAAGTCCGGTCGCGAAGAACGAACAGATTAATTAACAAACGTTCGGGTCGGGAAAGAAAAATAAATAAAACTCCAAAAAGTAAGTACGCCTGTTTGTAACCTAGTTTAGTCGAAACGGTAATAAGCATCTAGTGTTAAGAAAAATCTTGTGAAAAGGGTGGTTCTCGATAACAATAAATTGTGTTTGTGGACATTATTGTTTTAATCCATTCGGCAATAATTATTTTTATCAATCTGATTTCTGTCTTTGCTCCCTTTGAAAATTTGGAGAATTTTAAGAACAAAAAAGAAATAATAATTTCAATCCTAACAGAAACTTATAATTGCCACAGGGATTTGGAGGCCCAATAAAACGTGAGTAAAGGGGGTTAATTCGTGGCGTTACACTTAGTGTCTTTAATTTTGGAAACTCATGAAATTAATTTCTGTCTGAAAATAATTCATCGTATTATTTATTTATAAAAATAATTCATTACCGTTAGTGACTTTTGAAAATTAATTAAATTATTTTAATTCTAAAATAATTTATTGACTTTAATGACTTGTGGAAAATGATTTAATTATTTGATTTCTGTGGAATACGTTATTTGATTTGAACTTGCTTAATTAAAACTTGAACCAATTTCTCTATGCACTTACAATTCTTTTCCGTCTTACGAATGATTATTCTTTTAAATGTACCCTCGTAATCATAAATGTTATAAACGCTGATTATACAATTCTTCGGCGCACGTATTACGTCATTTCTGGTGGTGCCAGGTCGTCTCGTATTTTATAGATAATTTTCGAAACGCGTTCCTTAATTCCTTTTTAAAGTTTTTTATTTCTAGAATACATAAAGGCAGCTAGTGCTGGTCACTACAGTAGTAAATATGTTTAAAAATAACAGCATTTCCTTTGTTAAACGATGAAATAATTTTTTTTAATTACAAATTTTGACGATATTATTTACAGAAATTAAAAAATCTCCAGGCCATTCTTAAAAAGTACAGTCCTACGACAGACCGAACGATACATGCATTTAAAACAACGCTAACTGTAGCCGCCGCATATACACATGGCTTAAAATCATATAATGCGTGTGCCTCAAGTATTACACATGGCGTAAGAATAAAATGCTCTGTGTCCATATATGGTACACATGGCAGTTAACATGTTAAAAACTGAGATAACCGACCTGAAGACTCAAAATAAAGAATTAACCAGACAGCGTTAATATAGAGGTGCAGAGAACTGTAAATTGACAAGTCTATTATATTTATACAGAGTACCTTAAATACGGTGGGCCACTATTGCTATTGAAAAGTTGCCTTCTTTAGTGATCATTTATAATGGTATAAGTTAATGCTACAATACGGACCTGAAATTTTTTCCATATCTCGGAAGAGGATCCAATTCAACGGTATATCACACAAGTATATTTCCTGATGGTTCGATGCTTAAATGCATTATCAACAATCGTTGATATTTATATGACTTAAAACCGATTAACCGCTGTGTTCTCTGTTTGGTCAAATAATCGTGTTTACGTAAACCAGTTTAAATATTTGAACTTGAGTTAATTTTCATTACGATGCACCGTAACTCGTTTAGTTAATCAAGATCTACACTTGGCAACATCGCAAATGCAATGATTTTCTTTTGGTTTTGTTGGAAATATATACAAACGCCAAATTGCAATTTTTAAATTATTATTTGTTTATGTATCGTTAAAATAAAACTATTTCGGAATGGAAGAAACAAATAAACAGAAGAGATCGCCAAATTTTGGGCCAGAAGAGAAAGCTACTCTAATTGAAATTATAGCAGACAAATACCCAGCATCCTGAAAAACAAAAAACTGATCACACTACAGGAAAAGAAAAGAGAGGATCATGGAAAAATATTGGAAACGACTCGGTGTCACCATCAGCATGCTTCAGAGACTGGGAAGTCTTAAGAAAATTTTACGAGAATCAAAAAAAGTGGCTAGGCAGGCAGGTACAAGCAAAAGAGACCTTGGAGAAATTCAAAACGGGGTGGCCCTCAAATAATAATATAAAAAGATCCTGCTGATGATCTACTTTTCTGCAGTTTGTATATCTTCCTTACATACATATTTTAGAGTTACAGCTCCTTTATCAAATAGAACTTTGAATAGGTACCTCTCTTGCTAAATATTCCTTCTAGTTTACAGATCATATCATATGCATCATCTATCTCTTTAACATATTCCAAGTGTGAATCTGCTACACTTTTAATAATGACCATGCGCGCTTTATTATTTTTCTTTTTTGAGCATCATCTCTCAGATTAACTTGCACTGCAGTTAGCACATCACTGCAATCCACTGCTTTCAAAACTGCATATAGTCGAAATTTCCAATTATCAAAACCATTACCTCTAAATGGCACCATTCCATGTTTATTTTCTGCTGAGACGTCCATTTTGCCTTTACTAGCCTGTCTTTAGTGCCTTTGTGCCTAACTAGCCTTGAACTGATCTTCACACAGAATTATTTAAAACATACCCTTCCTTCAATTGTCGACCTAGGCCCATAACCAATGTTAGATTAAAACACGGAATTTATCCAAACAAACGTGATTATATTAAATACATTAAAGGGTAATCATTACAAAAGCAATTTAAACGGGCAATTCATTTTAGAGCGACACCTCCATCCCATGTTCTTCTTAAGACAGACTTCTAACAAAGTGACAGTTGACATTTCAGCCACAGAGTTTCGTTAGTATAGAAATGAAATTTAACGATCTAAACAGTACAAATGTAGGTGTGCCAATATTAAACAGTTATATTAATCATCTGTCATATCGGTGGACTCGTCAAACTGCAACGAAAAGAATTTTCATCATTTTTTAATTTTTCTTGAATATCCATGTCCATGATCTCGACACGTCTAGTAACAATCGGACGAAACAGCTGGAGCTCCTTAATGGCAGACATAATCTCTTTTTTATTTTTAAAGTCTCCAAACAACGTATCTGCCGCTTCGACAAATGCTTCTTTCAATACCGGCCAATCTTCAAAAGGTTTCTTGTTTTTCGCCAGTATATGAGATATTTTAAATGACGCAATTGCTTCAGCTTTCGACTGTTTCCCAGGCCTAGTGAACACGAATTGTTCCGCCTTCAAGCTACCCTTCAATCTTGTTACGTTTCCGTATTTCACTTTTGGGTGGAAAGTCTTTTTCGTAAATTTCATGCAAAGTTATGTAATGCCTTTGTAAGTTTCCACGTTTAGGCAAGACAACTGAAGCACGACAAATAAGACAAATACACTTGTCTTTCACCATAATAAAGAAAAATTCATCTTCCCAGTCGTTGTTAAAATGATATGTTTTACTTTTCATTGGCGCGCTCATGGTGTCCAATTATTTTGTATTGTGCCTAAATACCGAGAATACGAAACAATACGAATTCAGTTATAAGACGATAAGGAAAAGACTAACCAAAGTAAAGTAAGCTTGCTTGAAGCGAAGGCGCGTGTTTCACGTGACAACCAAGGAACGGCGCTTCTATTGGTCAGGCGGCAAAATGAACCCCGGTCAACTCGGACCAGTTCGGTGAATTCGCAGGTCCCGATCATGAACCAAGGGATGCAATTGTTGTGGCGCGCATTGCCTGCAGTGAATTTAGTCCGGGCGTCTTTCGAAAAATAAAAACTGTGGCTGCATGGTGACTGTTGTTTAGCTACCAAACTTGTCAGAACTTATCGCGATCGACTGTTTGAGCACCCCTGATTTAAATGATATGCTGGAATTGCCAGATAACTAAGCAATAGATGAACATTTCAATTTTATATTTATTGGTGATAAAGCTTTTGCTTTACATAAGCATATTTTAAACATATGCACAAAAAGAGTTGATACATGACAAGCGCGTCTACAGTTATCGAGTATCAAGGGCCAGAAATGTTGTTGAAAATTCTATAGCAACCACCCTGCATATTCTGTTGGTAAAATCCGAGCGGCTTGATTTATTTTACAAGGTGGGCTATATAAAACACTTTCGCAGGGTTCGGAAGATTCCTGTGTTAGTATCGAATGACCCTTATTTTGTTATCTGATGTTATTAATTCAGAGGGGTTGAAAAGACACCCTCGAATAGTTTTAATTGATATCACACCTGAATTCCTGTAGTTTTAACTATATGTCTGCTCCAAAGTTAGGCAATTAGACACGAATTAGCTTTGACATACACTTGTTTTATTCAGTTAAAAAAATCTTCTTTCAGCTTCTTACATAATTTTCATTCCTTAAGAAATATTTACTTGCTATTACAAATGTCACTTCCCATTTTATTTATGCTGGCTTTCTGGTTTAATAGACAATATAACTTTTGACAAAACTACTAAATTTAACACAATTTACTAAAATTGTGGAGTCACCCAAGTTGTTACGAACTGAATCTACAAAACTCTCAAAAGGTCATAAAACTCACGTATTTCCGTGTAATATATTTCAGTCACAATAACTCACAAAATAACTTTGTTCTGGATAGCGTAAATTAATCGGTTTCTTGAGCGCTAACCTTCCACGTCCTAATCAATTTAGGAAGACCCGATGATATATATTCACGTTCCACTTTTTGTTTCGGGCAGAGATTCGTTCTGGATCAAATACTTTTACTTATTTTACGGAAAAACGGGCAGAGTTTTCTGTAGATTTCGCGACCAGTTCGTTGGATTGACTGCCGAAACGTGCGAAATTTTCCGCTTAAATAAGACTTTTCCGCCCTCTGGGTGGCCAAAAGAAGGGTTCCCCTTCGACAGTTTTATTGCTTTTTCTTGGAATCGTGACACAATACACGATTTATCGGCTAATAAGATTCAAAATCGCGCATTAGTCCCCGAAATCCCTGCCTTCCCCAATATGCCCACGTCGTAAATCCTTTTATTGAGGGCACCCATTTTATTTGTTTAGACATGTTTCTCAGAGGTAGTAGGGGTAGGTTACCTGATAGCCGTATCGGTTCCGCGCGTTTAGTGATATTAAAATTTCCGTCGCGGTCGGTCCGAATTCCAAATCGTATTCCGGAGTTGAGAAAGAAGGGGATTATACGTATAGAGTGGATTTTTCTAAGTTATTTTTGTGAAATAAAATAAAATTATAATAATTTTATTTTCTTCTCTGAATTACTCTTTGGATTATCTATAAAAACGTAAGTTTTTAATAATTTTCTACAATTTATTTGAATTTATTTTATTTTATTTAATTTTGGCTCTTACGGACTTCTTGTGAATAGATAAAAAAATTTGATTCCTTATTAAGTCGTTTTTAAAAGTTTTTCCAATATTATTTGTCATTAATTTAATTTTCTACAATTTTGAATATTAAATTTTATTTTTATTAAATTATTTATTTATTTTTTCTGATTGAGGAATTTTTGATAAAAATTAAATTTTAATTTAATTTTTTTTTGAAATATTATTTGGACTCGGATAATATTTTTATTTATAATTGCTAAATTTTTCCAAATAAATAATTGATTAATTTATTTTTAGTTCTTTATATTTTTAAATTTTTATAAAATATTTTGACAATATCAGCTGATCGGTTTATCCCAATTTTCAATAAAATTTTTATAAATTTTTCTCTATTTTAAATATTTTTTCTTTCGCGTTTTCGTATAGTTTTTTCGTGTCCACTACAATTCCTTTGGTTTTATAGCGTCAATATTTCGAATTTTGCATACTAAAAGAAGAATATAAATTATATAGTACTTGCAATTTGCGTACTACATAATTATTTAAGAAATAATGCTTCTGCCTACGCAACTTCATCATTTGACACAGAAGGTAGCAAAACTGGTGAAATATTAGAAGGAGACTGACGTAGTGACATTCCTAATAATAACACCTTTGCAAGTAGTTCGTGCTACAAATCCACCTCTAGAAACAAAAACCAATATAGAAGATTATCTAAAGTTATTTAGCAAAAAATGGACGGGTCGAATGGCAGGATGAAATGGTTGAACTGGGGAAAACTTAAGTCATTACAATTCACAACATATTTTTAACTGTGAATAAAATAATCATTTACCTGTTTATTTTTGATTTTTGGGACTCATCCGTATTTTGACTTTCTTCGCCTGTGTGTTCTGTAGCAATATTTACATCTTCGTTTTCTGTATCAAAATCTGTTGAATCTATGGATATATTATTAATACTTTCCATTGCCGTGTCGGTATCTAACGTGAAAGTTAATATGTCGAAGTACCTAAAATAATTGATACAATGATTGATTATTTTCAAAAAAATATATATATAGAAAGTTTCTTTACCTACCAAAGTGTTGGCTCATATATATCTTATGTTGCAACACCGCTTCTCTTGGAACTCTCCACTTTTTCATTTCTTTTCGGAAAGCGCCACATAAATTTTGAATTTTTTTTATTACAAAATCACGATTAGCATCTGGTACAGTTTTTTACTAAATTCAACCAATCTTTCATATGCCCTGTTTTTCAAATTTTTGTTCATGTAATCTTTGCATTTTACTTGCCACAAACATGGATGACTTTGGTAAATGTATAACTTCGGTTATAAATTCGTTCGACAAGTAACGTGAATCGGCAGACATTATTTATAATTATTATTATTTTAAGTTCAAATTCAGTGTTCGTCAAACTAAGTTGGAAGATTTGATACGCCGCGCCGTCCGGCAACACCTAGCGATCTACTGATAAGTTCAAACCTGTTGATTTCATCCGTGACCGATAGGACACGGCTCGATGAAGCTCGGCTCGCCACATACACACAAAGTTTTATAAGCATATTTGGTTTTTGGATTTTTGTGGGACCTATTTATTTGCGATTTGCTTGGCTATCGTCATTGCTTCAAGGAGAAAGACGTTGTTTCCTGGCAGGCCATCTTGCCCTCTAAGGAAAACTACCCTCTACCAACTTTTGCGGGCTTTACCGACCGGCCAAGTGTGCTGGTTTATTTTTTTTACTACTACTACTACGTACACCATCAACATAGATATCAATTGGTTTCGTTAGATTTAAATTTCATTTACCAACCTATAGAATATAAGTTCATAACGCACTTTGTATTTGTTTCTCCAAACCGTCAATAAGTTTTAAGTCAACTGTTTAATGTTGTGTTTAATTTAGTTCACTAGCCATTATTCAGTGGTGTCGACTAGTGGTTTCAGCCTGAGAGGATCCCATTACCAACGTGATGATTGCCAGCTTTTATCTGGCCTAAGCTGGTGACGCAAAAGAACCCTTCGCCGCAGGCAAGCTAGCCGGCTTCTACGCATCACAGGCCATCCTCTCAGCGCGAGATAACCGTCGCCCACTGTCTGAAAATAACTATTTTCTTTAAACTTTTCTTTAATAATTTTTACTATGTGCGGTATGCTCTATGGGTATTCGTCATAATACCCCTAGCTCTCAAATAAACTCTAGCGCTTTAACTTAAAGTCGTATCAACACATGACCCAATCAGGACAGGATCATCATGAATCGCAGACAACGTATTTTAGGCTTATTGTATTTGCGTCATAATATTTTATAATTTTTGTAAATGAGACACTAGGTATCTTTTTCCACATTTTGATTTAGCCGACCAAGAGCGTACAACCGTATTTAATTTTTTAAACTGAAATGCAGCGTCGTCAAGTAAATTAATTTTTTTCTAAAATTTGAGTACTTTTTAATTTTAAAATTATCTTGCGAATACCGTTATTTTTTGTTAAATATGTTCTATACCTAAATCTTATAATTTCTGAAATATTTTAAGATTTGTCTTAATTCAGGTAAAAATTGGAAGTTCTGATTACAGAATTTAGTCAAGATATCCTTGGAACAAAACAAAGTCATTTATTTTCAAACGAACTGACTGTGAAACAGATAAAACAAGAAGTGCACCTAGGATGCTGGGATAAGCTAAGTCTAAGAAATTAAATTAATTAATCAAATTTAACAATATTTACAAGACCTTGTCAGCATTTCGCACAAGAAACAAATAAAAATAATAACAAAAAATATTATAAATTACCTCCTAAATTTAAGATGAAAGCCCCCTACATTTCTCAACATATTCAGAGTAATTGTGTGAAAAACTTCCCTAATTCGTGCTTGCATGTTTTCTCTTGTTGTGGGAGCAGTTTGGTACACTTTCTCTTTTACGTATCCCCATAAGAAAAAATCAAGCTTGGTCAGATCGGGAGATCTTGCCGGCCACGATATTGGTATTCCTCTACCTATCCAATGATCAGTAAATCGTTTATTTAAAAAATTCTTACGAGCATGCTGTAATGAGGTAGTGCTCCATCTTGTTGAAACCACATTCTTCCACGAGTGTGTACTGGCAACACATTTAAAAGTCCGGGTAAATAATTTTCTAAAAAATCAAGGTAAATCTGACCTGTAACATTTCCGTCAAAAAAATGTGGCCCAATAACATGATTACCTATAATGCCGGCCCACACATTAACACTCCATCTATGTTGATTCTTAACTTCCCTAGTGAAAAAAGGATTGCTTGTATCGTAGTAATGAAAATTATGCCGATTTACTGATCCATTGTTATGAAACGTTGCCTCCTCACTAAACATAACATAACCCAAAAACTGAGCTTGATGCGGTATCATATCCCACTGACAAAAAATAACTCTCCTTTCATAGTCTTGTAACCTAATTCTTGTAACAATTGTATGTGACAGGGATGTAATTTTTCACTTCGGATAATCCTTGATGCTGATGATACGCTGAAATTCGTGGCCAAGTTGTCTCGCACTGTGGGGATCTTCAACTAAATTTAACATAACCATAAATTTATTTTCATCGTTAGTAGCTGGCTTAACTTTTTCATGTTTCTTGTAATCAACACTCCCTGTCCTTTCAAATATCTCTTTTAACCTTTCAAACGATTTTCGATCAGGATGAGTTCTATGAGGATATTGTTCTGCGTATACTCTGGAAGCCAGAAATGCATTTCTATCGCTTGCGCTCAAAAGATAGATCATGTTAACCAGTTCCTCTTTGGAAAAATTCATATTTCTATTATCTCGATAAAGTTAACAAAAGTCAAGCAGTAATGAACCACAAACTTAAGAAAACTAACTTTATAATGACAGCTACGTTAAAGAAAATTATTTACTTTTCGTTGCAAGGCTATCTTGACAAAATTTTGTAATCAGAACTTCCAATTTTTACCTGAATTAGACAAATCTTAAAATATTTCAGAAATTATAAGATTTAGGTATAGGACATATTTATTAAAAAATGACGGTATTCGCAAGATAAATCCATATGCCTAAAAACATATAGGGTGTCCTATTTAAAAAAATTAAATTAAAGCATATTTAAAATCAGTAAATTGTCCAAGATCTAACGAACGCTTTGTATAAGAGAATTAAAAATTACTAACATAAATCGATATAAAGCACTTTAGGGTACCCACAATGTAAATCGCATTTGTTCAGGTTGTACCAATGGGTTGCTATGATTTTTATATCGTACCATTAAAAAGTACTGAATTTCAGAAAAAAATTAATTACTTGACAGTTCAAAAAATTTAATACGGTTGTAACGCTCTTGGTCTGCTAAATCAAAATGTGAAAAAAGATACCTAGTGTCTCATGTAAAATATTCATTGCCACTTTTTGGGGCCACCCTGTAGATTGCAAAATATTTTCAGGTTATGCATCTTAGTAAACCATTTATCTTTTGTATGGAAGGTTATCTATCTTTAAGAGTTTAGGCGCTATCGAAGCCAGACACCTTACTGACACACCCTGTATATACAGGGTGTTATGGAAATTACGTATTATATTTAAACCGGCAATTCCTAAGATGAAAACAAATTGAAAAAAAATAACCAAAAATGGCGCTTTCAATTAATAACCGAATTATATCACCATATGTCAAACCCACAGGGCCAACACTCCATTCATAAATCTGTTGGAAAGTGAGTTTGTGATTGTTTGAAATGTTATTGAAAATCAGTAATGGGTGGAAGAGTGACAAAACATGTTGGTCTCCCTAATGGCAACAATGTTGAAGTCTGGTTAAATCAAAGATCTTACAAGGTTAAATCCAATAACGTTTAAAAGGTTATGGAGCGCTCTTCATTGTGTCGGAGCGGAGCTAGTCTGGGCAAAAAGCCCAACAAGGGCGTATAATTTACTTTGAGATTCTTTACGTTTAACTATATTATCTATTCAAAAAGTGTAGTTTCGAATATTGGATATTTATAAAAAAGATAGAAATATTGATCCAGTTTTTATATACAGTGTATCCAAGGATGGATTTAACTATTTATGTTTAGCATCAATATTTTTGGTGTATTCATTACTGGATGATACTCTCCAGATATAAAAGTGTATATTTCTAGCCAGATTGTTATCTTTATCACTAAGACATCTTGCAAAATCCCAATTAAAAATTTGTAAATTTGACAATTACAACTGGTTTAAGGCCACTAAGGCATATTGTACACTAAAGTGATTAATTAAATAAGTAAATTAAAATAATATGTACCTAAACAAGTTAGATCAAATATATAAAAATAAATAAATAAATTATATAAAACCTGTCTTCACGTACTTGTTACACTGCAAACGTTGTTTAAATATAGAAAAATAAAGATGTAAAATATTTTGATGGGACTGTTCCTTTCTTCAGTATTTTATTCCCATGTACATTACCTACATAATCTTCTTTTGTGAAGTATTTCTCACAAATAACTGTTGTATCACCTGGACTATAATCATTCCTTCTAAGGGCATGTATCCAAATTTGCCGTAGGCTACGGCCCTTTAGTATCATAACGAAGTGGATAAACATTTGGTACATTCTTAAACAAACCGAATTTTCATAGTGATGCAAACTCAAAATCAAATTTCTAAATATATTTACTAACCTGTGAAATTTTAATTTAACACCATTGCATCTTCTAGTGAAGTATTTTATGGCCGCACAAGACTCAACCATCTTGTAAATGCAAGATTTATATTAAGAAATAAACCAACTCGACTGCTTTTTGCCCGGACTAGCACCACGGACCGGTCCATAACCTTTTAAACGTCAATTGTGAGTCAGAAATCATATCAATACAATCATTAAAACATAACCATACTTACCGAAGAAAAGATAAATCCTTGCTTAAATGATCCACTCTTTTACAAACTATACATGAATGCACCATCATTGTTTATAATAAAGACGATTTTTCACCAATACTCACAAAAAAATAAAATAAAAACAACCAAGTATATAAACACTACCTTAAAAGCGGTTAGTAGCGAGGTAGCGAGTAGCAACAGTGTATTCTTCTTCCATTGATAAAGTTTGACCGTTTGCCGCCGAGCGTACTATCTTTCAACTTGATGTTGTCAGAGTGCAGTCGGTTTATTTCAAACTTTTATGTATAATAATAATATTTTTTTTCTAAATCTCTCAAGGCCTATTCACAATTTATATTAAAATTATTGGGAAATAAATTTATTTTAAAAGCAATTGCGGATTAACCTTAAACCAGTTGCAATTGTCAAATTAACAAATTTTTAATTGGGATTTTGCAGATACCTTAGCGATAAATAGGACAATCTGGCTATGCTGCAAGCATAACAGCAAGGTGGGGAGTGCACGTTTACAATCCTTACGTCGACTTCAAATGTAAACATTTCTATCTGGAGTTTGTAAGATCTTTGGTCAAACCAAACAAACATACTACTCACCGCTGACACCGCAAATGTAAACAAAGCAATATTGAGATAGGTTATGGCCAAAAACGTCAGTTAATTTGAGCGGTGTTGTCGTTATTAGTCGTTAAACTTTTTAGAAGGTCAATAACCGGTTGACAGAAGATGTTTATTTTTCAAGGTACATTTTTATTTAAGCTCTGTTACCTTTTCGGTATTATTTAAAACGACACATAAATTCACATTCATTCTGGCGTACACTTTTGCTGGTTAGAAAACACTCCCATCTAAGTTTTTTACATCGATGAAGGATTTATGAACATAAAATTCTTTACAACTACTTTCAATATTGTTCTAGTGGTAAATAACAGATATACAAGTTGATGAAGGTAATATGTACTGATGACCGTGCCAGACAAAAAAACTTTAAACTCAATTTTCTCTAAATAATTAATAAATAAACAGACCCTTCAACCCTTTGCTTCAACCACATCACGTAACTAAACGTTCGGGCCGTTTAATTTGACATTTTCGTATGGCGTCACCTACACAACAACACTACAATGTTGCCACCTGCTGGCGTCTTTTTTATAAGATGCTGTTTTATAAGATTATATTCATAAATTATGTAATTTGCTTCTGAATATTACTTTACTTCTCCGTGTAATTTTCTTTCATGTTTTAGGACAAAATTCATATTTTTCAATTTAAAGTTTTGGCGCGCAAATTTCGACGTTCTAGTTTCAAAAATTGCTATTCGACTTCAAAATGTCAAGAACTTCAATCGAACTGACTGACATGGTCTTGTGCTATGGAGCAGCACAGGAAAATGCCCGACAAGCAAGGCTCTTATTCATGGAAAGGTTACCAAACCGGGAAGCGCCAGCGGAAAAAACATTTACTTCTTCGGTGCAACAATTAAGAGATTACGGTAGTTTCAATGGAACCATTGATAGAGGACGAGCGAGAAATCCAAACACATTAGCCGCAGTGGAACGAGACCCAACCGTAAGTAATCGGCGTTTAACAAGGCAAGCAGGGCTAACATCAAATTATATTACATGGCACACTCTTAACGAAGAGGGACTACATCCGTACCATATCAGAAAAGTTCAAAAATTGGAGCCTCAAGACTACCCTTTACGACAAGGGTATTACGAGTGGTACGTACAGAAAAGTGAAATCGAAGGACCTGATTGGTTTCGAAGAATACTGTTCACAGATGAAGCTGGTTTTACCCGAGATGGGATATTTAATCAGCATAATAGTCATATATTATGGGGCTTGGAAAATCCTCATGAATATCGAGAAATGAACAGCCAGAGAAGGTTTTCTTTGAACATATGAGCAGGTATAATTGACAATCACCTTATAGGACCACATGTCCTACCAGCAAGACTAAATTCAGAAGGGTATTTTAGCATTCCTGCAAATCGACCTTCTAGAACTTTTAGAAAGTGTTCCTTTAGCTCGGATAAGGGACATGTGGCTTCTGCGCGATGGTGCTCCTTGCCATAGTTCACGGATTATCTCTGAATTTTTCGACGAGAATTTCCCTTAAAGATGGATTGGACGAAACCACCGCCAAAACGGAGAAGATATTGGACACATTGCTTGGCCCCCAAGGTCCCCAGATCTTACACGGTGTGATTTTTTTTATGGGGTAGCATGAAAGAAATAGTTGAAGATGTGGATCAGTTACGACATAAAATTCTGGATACTGCTGACTGAAAAGGAGAAACGCCAAACATTTTTCAACGAGTACGAGATTATATGCTTCATGCTTGTATTGAAGCGGAAGGGGGTCATTTTCAATAACTTCCATTCTAAGAGTAAAGGGTAAATGGAATAATAAATTTGATGTGAAACCTTGTGTTGAAATAATTTGTATCCTATCTCCTATGTGCTTATGTGTACGTTAGTGTTGTATAGTGTAATTATGCGTTAGTGTTTAGTGATTTTGTGTAATCTGATAAGTGTCTATCTTCAAAAAAACTAATTTAAAACTGGTGAGTGTGTGTTTCTTTAACTGAATTAGTTTAATTTGGTCTGTTTCACTATGTGTTCTGAAGATGTATGTGCCCTGTATTACTTGCTAGTGTACTGGCACCTGGATTCACTTCTATTTGGATACTAGGTAAGCTATATACAGGGTGGCCCATCGAAAACGAAACAGAGACATTTACTGGCAGTTCAGTTCATTTTTGGAAAAACGCTCAGACCCGTCGATTTTGTTTTCGAGGGGGACACAAAATTGGAAAAAAATCACGTCAACAAGGGCAGCCCCCTGGACGGGGGTGGCACCACCCCTAAAATCTTAAATGGAAAGAGGGTCGAGTGATACCTTATTTTAAAGGTCTTTCAATTCCCTTTATAATGATGTAAAATTCACAATACTTCAGTTCAGTAGTTTTGGAGATTTATTGATTTTAAGCTTACAGTACACTTTAATAGGTACATCTGATTAGTTTGTACTACTTTCAGAAGAAATTTGAGTAAAGGCAGTTACTTATTCATTTAATGCTTTTCTTCACTACGCCCATGGTTTGTTTATCATTTTGGTGTTCAAAATAGCGATTGGAGCGGTTTTTGTCGCGAAAAAAGTTGTTTATTGAAGAAAGATAAGCAGGGAATGTCTCGTACTTATTTTAAATAGGAATTTGTACATAGTTTGCGATTGATTCGACCAAACTTTGTTGTTAAAATACCTTTTACCGCTTTATTCATAAATTAACCATGGTATATTCCACGGCAGAAAGGATTGAAATTATCGAAATATTTTTCGGAAATAATCAGTGCGCTAATAGAACAGCACACATATTTAATGAGTGACATGAGAACAGTAACGTGCATCGAAAATATGTCCTAGAACTTATAGCTAAATTTCGGGACACTGGATCAGTCGCCAATAAAAAACGCAACATTGAAAATCCCATAAGGAACGAAGCAATAGAAGTGGGGGTTTTAGGGCAAGTTTATGTAGATCCTACGTTAAGTACCCGCAAATTGGATACTGTGTGTGGTGTTAGTCGATGTAGTATCCAACGGATTCTGAAGGCCCATAGTTTTCATCCGTATAAAATTCACCTTGTACAAGAACTTAATGACGACGATTTTGATCGGCGATTACAATTTTGTGAAGATATGAGTGAACGAATTATAAACGATGAACATTTTCTATTCAACACTTGCTTTTCCGACGAATGTTCCTTTTTCTTACATGGCCTAGTAAACCGTCATAACTGCCGATATTGGTCAGTTTCTAATCCCAGAGTTTATCATGAGGTACACACACAGCAGCCACAAAAATTAAATGTTTGGGCTGGTATTTTTGGCGATCATTTAGTTGGTCCTTTTTTCTTGCCTGGAAATTTAACCGGTGAAATGTATTTGGAATTACTGCAAGACGCCATAGATCCTGCATTAACAGCCATAATTGAAAATGGGAATGATCGGCGGTACATTGCGAATAGGTTGATGTTCCAACAGGATGGTGCCCCACCACATTACGCATTACGTGTTCAACAATATTTAGATCAGACGTTTCCAGGTCGATGGATTGGTAGAAGAGGTGCCATTGAATGGCCCCCAAGATCGCCAGACTTATCACCTTTGGATTTCTTTCTGTGGGGTCACTTAAAAAGCAAAATCTATGCTACTCGACCAACATCGTTAGAAGATTTGCGACAAAGAATTGTGAATGAGTGCCTTCAAATTACTCCTCAAATATTGCAAAATGTGCGGCAACGTTTTGAGCAAAATCTTTATTACTGCATGAAGAGTCATGGTGGTCATTTCCAACATTTACTTGGCTGACGGGTCAGTTCATTCTTAATTTTTAGAGTACTTTGCTACCAAATGTATTGATTTCCACTAATGATGTATTAAAGTTTTATTTAATAATAATAATAATAAAATGCCTTTATTGGAGATTAAATTAAATTAAGCAGAAAATTTACAAAACAAAAAAAAAATTATACAAAATAATATCCCTTTTTTAACATATTATGAAAGTCTGGCGCAGTCTAGCTCAGAGCTACTCTACTGAACCAAACTATCATATAGCTTTTTTAAACGAGAGAAAACTAGAACTACATACATTTGATTTGTAAGGTACCCAACCACTAGCTTACAGAACATGTTTGTTTTATTTTAGTGCACAAAGGAAAAAATAATTTTTAGTTAATATTATTACACTTTCCATTCTGTAGATCCTGAAGGTATTCTTTATAACCTTTCTTAAAACAAAGTAAACTTAAATTTAAAAGATGTGTTGGTAACGAATTGAAAAGTTTGACTGCATTATATGAAAAAGATCGCTGAAAAATTGCTGTCCGATGCTGAGGTGTTGTTAATTTAGTACGATTACGAATATTAAGGTTATCATCACCATCAGACAACCAAGTCTCAGTCAAGAAGAAGATGTCAAAATCAATTTCCTCTATTTTCCTTTTCAACTCATTAAAATTTGCAAATATGGACCTTACATTCAAATGACCTACCCTTATCTCGTTCAACATTGATACAATTGATACAAAAAATAATAATACCTATCTATCTTCTCTCTATTCTACAAATTAACAATTAAACCACACCTAAACAAATTGGTATACAGGCAAACCTACAAATAAACTAGATTTATGCCATTTATATTGCTCATAAGTTATAGAAAAAGAAAATGCACTATAATGGGCGTTGTCTATAATGTTTTTACCTAGACAAGAATAGTTTATAAAAAATATAAATAAAGAACATACCGATTCTTGTTGCTAGATAATCCAATACAAAGCACATCTTATTAACCCAATACAGCACGTAAATTAACCCTTTTTTAAAAATAATTATTATCGAAAACTGACTTATTATTTACACTCAACATTATTACAAGTTTTTTAAATCACTTTCATTGTTAATGCGATAGACTCTGTCGTCCCTTTTAACATATATATTGCCGTTTAACACCCACGAATTTTTTTTTGAAAATTTGTTTGCAGCGTTTGTTAGCAGGCTTAGGCGTTGTTTAGTAAGATCTTCCGTAATTGAGATACCGGAATCTTTTAATAGTTTACGTTTTTTTAGCACCGACATTCGGGACGACTCGCTGCAAAACCGGATAAGAACTGAAGGCGTCTTATCAGGATTTATTTTTGATGAAACGAGATAACATTTTTCCATTTCTTCCTTTTTTACATTAACTTCTAATCTATTTTTAAACATTTCAATCACACACTTGTTTATGTTCTGACCATCGGGAATTTTAAGTCCATGAATGCGCACATTCATGCTACGCATTGACTGTTCTTGGTCGTCAATTTGTTTGCGTAGCACGTGACTGTCTTCTTGGAGCTGGTAGGTAAGTTTTTTGAGGGCAGTAATTTCGTTTTTTTGAGCTTCAATTTGCTCTTGAAACTCAGCTTTGAGTAATACTGCTACCTTAGAGGCAATTTCTTGAAGAAATTTCTCATTAAAAACACTTGTTACCGCTGATTTGATTTCTCTTAATTCGGCAGATGTCAAACCCATATTGATTTGGCGCCAACACACAACCACCAAAAAGTGAGTTAATCCTTTATATTCCGGAAGCTGATTGCACAACAACTACTTCACTTGCAGCAACTACTTAGTAACTTTAATTTAGATGGTCAGAAACTAAAAAAAGTCAACTTAAAACTCTTTAAAAAGGCAAATCACTGGAGCAATATGACAACAACCTGTCTACTCTTCCGCCATCTTCGCGGTTTAAAATCAATAAATCTCCAAAACTACTGAACTGAAGTATTATGAATTTTAGATCATTATAAAGGGAATTGAAAGACCTTTAAAATAAGGTATCACTCGACCCCCCTTTCCATTTAAGATTTTAGTGGTGGTGCCACCCCCGCCCAGGGGGCTGCACTTGTTGACGTGATTTTGTTACCATTTTGTGTCCCCCTCGAAAACAAAATCGACGGGTCTGAGCGTTTTTCCAAAAAAGAACTGGGCTGCCAGTAAATGTCTCTGTTTCGTTTTCGATGGGCCACCCTGTATATATTTTTATAAGAATCTAAAGTTTTACATTTTTTACACAGCTGGGCAGTATAATATTATTGTGCCGAGAAGTGACCTGTGGGTTTATGGGTGAATTACCCCACTTTTTAAACGTTCGCTTTAAAAAAAAATATGTAGCGCTTCTCTAGGACACCCCAGGAGTCACCCATTTAAATATAAGACGTCATTTCCATAACACCCTGTATACAGTACATTTTTTAATTATTTTCGAATGACAATTTCAATATTCGATGAATACATTATAAATTTAAAAATGCATTGCAGCGACAAAATAGCAAAATGCGACATTGTGTTTCACCTGAAGAAATGTTAGCTGTATTTATAAGGTAAGATAAAAATAAAACACATTATATTTAACAAAAAAAAGTATAATCATTAGTATTATCAAAATTTGGTTACAAGAAAGCTATATCGTGTGAAGGTTGGTTGTGAATCGTATTGAAAATTAGGAACTGGCGACAACAAACTCGGTGATGTTGAACCCGGGGTGGTTGAATGTGAACTCAGTGAATTGTATTCTGGTGACTGTATTATTATACGAGTTCTTGAAAGAGATGATTGATCTTCTGAAGCTAGCGCTTGGACAATTGGTTTAGCTGTTTGTGACTTGTGACAAAGAAGTCGGGTTTAAAACATCCTAAATTCATATTCCATTTTGAAAAAGTATTGTTCAGATATTGTACCGGAGAATGTACAACTCCATAAGAATTTATTCCCATACGTACAAAATTAGGTGCATTCGAATTGTTCACTAAATAGTTCAATCGAGATATTTTTATATTTTTTATGACGGACAAGATTGTCATCTGTTTATCTGTCTGTTTGGTCTTTGTCAAAATCATTGATTGAAGGAAGTATTCCCTTAAAAAGAACATGTAACCGCCACATGTCGTTTTTAAGGGAATACTTCTTCAATCAATGATTCTGGTTTATGATTTAATTCATCTAATATCCTTTGTTCAAACTGGTCGATGTTTCTTTCCTTACTTTGTTTATCTTCATCGAGCTATTACAGGAGGATTGTGGATAAGTGGATGTGGTAATCTGGGTGTCCTCTGGATCTGGATCTTCTCTTTAATTTTGTGAGATATATATATTTATACTGTTTTACCCAGTTGCACCACTTCCAGATTTTTTTACTTTGTTTTTGTTTACAGACTTCAACCAGGCATCTGTAATTTGTCCATTTTCTTTGGATTTACTTACCTGGAACAAGAAAAACTAATTTCTATATTTAATCCGGGCAGATATTAACTAAATATAAATTAAAAATTAAATCTAATTAACAATTTTTTTCAGATACGTTGCAAGTGGATGTACCTTTACAGATTTGCACTACACTTTCCGTTTGGGCATATGAACAATAAAAGAGATAGTTCACACCGTTTGTTGTAATATGTATACGTGAAGACTGTATGCCAGAACTGAGCAAATGTAAATTGGAAGGGGTATCAATGGGGGTTTGAAAAAAAAGCAAATTTTCCTCATTGCATTGAATCAGTCGATGGAAACATATACGAATAATTAAGCCAGCCAAAAAAGTGGTTCAATGTTTTATAACTATATAAATTATTTTTCTGTTGTACTAATAGCTGTTATTGATTCTGAATATCGTTTCCTCTATGTCGACATCGGAAGTTACGGCAAGGACTGTGACTCGATTGATTGACTACGACTTTCGAAAATATTTTTAAACATTGTTACATTTGCCAGATCCCAAATTGGATTCTAGTCAAGTAAATAGTGTAACCAATATTATAAATAAACAAGTCCTCTAGTACAAAGAAAAAGCCAAACCAGAATTTCAGTTTTTTTGTGTAGGGGAGGAGGGGGGAACTGCGCTCACCTAAGCCAAAACGTATTTTTTCGTGACTTATAGTATTCAGAGGAACTTAATAATTAATTTGAGCAAAGAATATATATTCCATTTTCTCGGCAGAAGTTGTAGCAATCAAGAGAGATATCGCTGGTGTGGTTATCGGCGACCAAAAGAACGGGATTTTCCTTTGTAGCTTTTGAATGTTTTGTAAAATGTTTCAACCACTCACAAAACAATTCCTCTGTGATCCAACCTGATTTTGAGCATTTGAATATTGATCCCGGAGGTCCATTTTTTTGTAGTTGCAGAGTCATCCTTTTCCGTGCGAATATAAACATGGGAGGAATAAAAGCTCCAGATGCATTAAAGGAACAGCAAACGGTGGTGGTTTGGCCGCGTTCTCCACTTGTCACTACCCCTACCTGTTTTTGGCCTTTGGATGCTAGTATTCGGATTGGCTTGTGCACTGTACTAATCCCTGTCTCATCCATATTATAAATAGATAAAGGATCAAACTTGTACCGCTCCACGACAGCTTCTAAATTTTGAAAAAATGTTGTCACGTTCTCTTTGGAAAATCCTTTAACCCTGTTAAGGCTGGTTGCCTCTGGCTTTCTAAGGCTAATTTCTGGATTTCTTTTTAAAAACCTATGTAGCCAGTCATTCCCGGCTAATTGAGTGGCTTCATTAAACATATTTTTTATGTTATTTGCTCTGGCAAATTGAAACGCAACCCTTCTGAGTTGAACAGCAGTGAGCCCGTAAAATTGATTTGATAATTTTAAAACATGGCTCTTAATCAACTGTTCTTCTTCGCTAGAAAACGTGGACTTTCTTCCCAATCGAGGGTCATAATAAGCATCTTTCAGTCTATCTCGAAGAGAACTATATGGCACTTTAAAAGCACGTGTCACTTCCCTAATTTTTCTCCCGGATCTCACAGCTTCTATGGCAGCCATTGTGCTTTAGTGGTTGTCCTTGTTCTGTTACGAACCATCTAAAACCAAAATGCTTACGAATTATTAATAATACCTAATTATAAAGTTAACAGTTAGATATACGTTGGGGCAATGGCGCTCAGTAACGGACGCAATTGCCCCAAACTTACATTTGTAACAAAAATGGCGACATACTTTTTTGTAGGTTGGAATAAATAAACGGTGTTCACACTAAACTACGCCCAAAACACACTACATCGATTTAATAAATGACACAATATCCTACAATATTATTATTCCAACTTACCTCAAGTTATTTAAAACACCAATATTAGATTAAAATCACGAAATATGCGTTTTTTATCATTACCGCTAACAAACGCAAAGTATCAAGGCGGAAATGGCGGCGATTAGTTCGGAGGGCTATCGAGAGGGAATGACGTCAAGCGGAACATAGTAAACTCCACTGGGTTAGATAGAAATAGGGTGAGCGTCATTCCCCACTGAGCGCCATTCCCACCAGCTCCCCTACCTGTTTTTCACGCGTTGTATGATGAAAAGGGGGCTGCTTGGGAGATTTTGTATGTCTGGAGGGTTTTATTGAGTGCTCGGGGTCCTCTGTGTTACTCTTGGAGCATATTTTTCCAGGGAAAGAAACTTGGAAGCAATCGAGATGCATGTTGCATAGTCATGTGTTATTTTTTACAAATTCTTAAATTTTTTGCCATTTTTTTTTATTACCATTTTTGAGATTGCGGCTGTTCTATGGCGAGAACCACTCAGAACATTTATCAAGGTTTTCGGCCCAGGTGGAGCGATTTTCAAATGGGCGAAATCTATTTTACCGGAAAACGCAATTTTTAGGTTAAGTTTTCCTGCCAAAAAAAATTTCCACCTCGGGATCGGATTCCTCTATTCAAGCCGAACAACTTTGCCATTTTCTCATAAAACGCGTCTGTTAAAAGTTATTTGCAGATGAATGCCCGAGAAAAATGGGCAAAACCCGGATTTTGCTCTATTGAATCGTGGATATCACGGGAACGGGGGCGAAAGAAAATCTAAAAAAATTCACGGTCATTACGGACACTTAGACGAACATTTTGAGCTACTCAGGGAGTCAACTTTAATTTTGAAAATAAATCTCTCGCGGAATGCCCCATATACTTACATATTTTGATCTTTCCGTTTTCCTCTGCAGTATTAACTTGCTCTATAAGGATTAAACAAATTTCCTTCCACGCTTCTGCAGTAGTATTTTTATTCTTATAAAAATCTTGTGTTTTATCCCATATCACAGGACGTTCTTCAATTAATGTTATTAATTGGTGAATGTCAACTTCATAGTCACTCATTTTCAACAACAAAAGTTAATTTACTATATTTTACGATAATATGCACTGCACAGATGTCACAATGGTGTTATAGATTTTAACGTCTAAAATTAGTAATTTCAGCCTTATTTTGGGCCAGTACACTCATGAAAGAAGTTGAACACTCCACGAAGAGGTGTGCAAATCTTTCAAGATAAGGTAACAGATTTAAATTTTCATGTTTTACAGTACGGCAACAAAAAGCTGTATGTACTTCACAGTCAAAAAGGTAGTGCCTTTCTTTGGTAATAACAATATTTTTATTTTTTCGGTGGTGAAGATGCGGAAATCTATAGAAACCGTAAAGAATTTTTTTCAATAAATGTACAAGCTATATCCATCAGACGCATCTCTAAAAATTTCTAATTTAGTCGCCGGATGGCCTGGGTCAACACAACGGTTTAGACATCAAAAACTTGAAGCAGAAAAAATGGCTTGCGGATCTGTGTCTCTTTTGATCAAAGTTATTTCTGGAGAAAAACAGTTATTAGGATGTACGACGGATGAACTACAAATGATCCCTACAAAATATTTGATTAATTATGCAGACCCGATGGAGCTTTTGGAGATATGGGTCAAACTGCCATTAAACTATAAAACAAACTTCGAATTGCGTATGGGGCTCCCATGCTTTTCTCATTATTATAACCCAAAATTGACATTGATTACTTACCAACTTCTTTTAAAATTATTTATTTTATTAGAAATGATGGATGAACTAATATTGATGTTTTTTTTTTTTAAGTAGTCTATCTCAACGTGGAGTGAAGTTATAGAGAGGCAAAGAAACTCAGATTATGAGTTTCTTTGCCTCTCTAATATTGATGTATTTAAACATAAATTAAACAACTGCACACCTGAATTGTGTTAACATAATAGAAGATATGCTCGAAACACGACGTATGAGAAGCTGTGAATAATCTTTTAAATGAACAAAATCTCCCAGTAAATATATGGGGTGACTCATTTCATCTAAACCAACTAGAGCAGCTAGAGCACGCAATCCAGCCGGAAGACGAAATTCCAGTGACACGTCATGTTCCAGTTCAACCACCAAATGTAGAAGTCCAACCACCAGTGTAAACGAATCCGATTTCCTGATGGACGCTATGGATGAAGACGCAGAACGTAGGGCCTTAATGCATCTAATGGTTCTCGATCTAGTTACAGCTATCCAGGAAATTCCAGAGACTCGATTCCAAATGCAAGATCGTCTTAACCAACATAAAAGAATAATCGAAAATATAAATCTGCTACTAGAAAATCTAAATAGACGTGAACAGTGTTTGTTAGATAATCATTCAGCAATGATAGACAATGAACGTTTAATAACGCTTATAAACAACCAGTTGTAACCATATTTTTTCATATGTATATCATTTTATATTTAATTTTGTTATATATGTTATAATATGTGATAATATTGTTATATATGTTAAAATATATATACAGTGATGGGCTAAAATATGGAACAAATTCATTTAAAAATCAGGTATTAATTTTTTGTAAAAACGCTCACGTCGATTATAATTTTTTCTTCCGGATTTTTTGCCTCAAAAAGAAATTATACTGGGTGTGTCAAAAAGTAGATGTAGGTATAATTTTGCAAAAATTATTTTATTAAGTGTTGAAAATGCAAACCATTAACTTCTTGACAATATGCCAATCTACTTAAAAACCCTTCTAAAACATTATTTACAGTATTTTCATTAATTTGCCTAATTTCATATCTAATTTTAAATTTTAAGTCTTCCAAATTTTGTGGTTTATCCTTATACACTTTTGATTTCAAATAACCCCAAAGAAAGAAATCCATTGGTGTAAGATCGGGAGATCTTGCAGGCCATTCTATGGGTCCTGTTCTACCTATCCATCGTTCGGGAAAAATAGTGTTCAAATACTCTCGTACTTGTCGAGCAAAATGAGGCGGAGCACCATCCTGCTGAAACCAAATAGACGCTTCGGGTAGATTAGGCTGATTCGGATATGGAAAATCCGCTGCTAGTGTGGGAATTAATTCATTTTGAAGAAATTGGAAATACCGGTCTCCTGTAAGATTTCCATCGAAGAAAAAAGGTCCAATAATTCTATCATTTAATATCCCTGCCCAAACATTTACTTTTTGTGAGTATTGCGTATGCTGTTCTCTCCGAAAATTTTGTCTGTTTACCGAACCATTCAAACAAAATGTGGCTTCATCGCTAAAAAGTACGCTGCGATGGAAAAATAGATTTAAGTTGCAAATTTCCATCATAGTTACTGTAGTCGGCGGTCGGGATCATCTTCGTTTAGCTCGTGCAGCAACCTAATTTTATACGGATGGTACTTTTCTTCTTTCAATACCCGCAAAACAGATCGTCGGCTAACATCATTATTAAGGGCTACTTCAGTGGATGCACTATGGGGATTATCTTCAACTTCTAACAAAATGTTCAATTTTGTGTTTTCACTAATTTTTGGACGACCTGGCCGTAGACGATCCTTTACATTCCCTGTTTCCCTGAATTTTTTCTCAATTTTACTCACTGTAGATCTTGTAATCCGTCGTTCTGGATACTTAGCGCTAAACAAGTTACAAACTTCTTCTTGACTTCTTGTTTTGTCTCCACATCCAATTAAAATTAAAATTTCGATTCTTTGAGTTTCATTCAAAATTATACTTAAAATTCTTTTTGATTGACACATGCCTTGCTATCGTAGTAACAATTAATTTAAATTTACCTGTTTACCTTTAAGTAGGTACATGTACCTTTTTTTAAAGAAATTTATTTTTTAAGATGTAATTTTTCTCTAAAACCGTTAGAGATACGGATAGAGTATGCTACATGAATTATGCTCAGAATTTGACGTAGAATTTATGTGATAAGTAAAAATAGGGTGGTTCTATTTAAAATACAAAAAAATTTTACATCTACTTTTTGACACACCCAGTATAATTTCTTTTTGAGGCAAAAAAATCCGGAAGAAAAAATTATAATCGACGTGTCCGAGCGTTTTTACAAAAAAATAAAACCTGATTTTTAAATGAATTTGTTCCATATTTTAGCCCATCACTGTATATAATATGCCTTATATACCTCAGTATTAAAAATCTACTATTATTCTGCAACGATAGACAATGAATGTTTAATAACATCTAGGAATCAATAGAAATTTACAGACCGAATTTAAACTTACTTAAATTTACGGTCCTTTACAAAAGATAATTTATAGGCCATCTATGTTAACAATATACACTGCTAAAAACAAAGTAATTTTGTTAGTCGTACTGTACGTTTGCTACAATTTTTGTTTAATTATATAATTTAACTTTATTCCGAATCAGAGTCAGAATACTCCTTAGATTCTTTATACATGCTGCTATTATGGTATGATAACTGCTTCTTCTAAAACTTCTAAATTAAAATATTCCATTCTTATATATTCTTTGTGATGCACTAGTCCAACTATAGTGCTTGTGGACAACAAGTTCCTTTGTCTTGTCTTAAGTAAATTAATTTACGAGAACTTGCGTTCTGCGTTTGCGGAAGAATGAGGTAAACTTAACACATTAAATGCAAATGTTGGGAGAAGGGGATATACTTTTTTGGTATCTGAATATTTCTGATTTTGAACATTTAACCAAAAGAATATTATGGACTCGTCGTACCTATTTAAGTCTTGAATTAATTTTGAATTTTTAAGAAATCTCCACTCGTTGTCCAATTTCTGAAGGTAATTTTCTAAACATAAATTTGGAAAATGAATGGGTAGGGGGACTAGCGACTGATCATTACACTTTGATATAAAGGGTGGGCCATCTATATGTTGAATTTTAAACTACGTGCTATTAATGGCGCTGTCGACTAGAGTGCCATGAATTGTAGACAGTTGTTTAGTTTGAAATTTCCGCTGACAGAATATGTATCGCTTTAATTTGGATCAACGTTTAGAAATACTGAAAACTTACTTTGAGTGTGGCTCTGTGGTTGCCGAGACAGTACGAAATTTTAGTAGAAAGTTTGGAAGAAATGAGGCGCCGTCAAACCAAGGAATTAAGAATTTTATCGATAAAGTGTTCAGAACTGGAATGCTGGTGGACGTGAAACATGTTTCGCATGCTCATCCTAGGCGTACACCTCAAGCAATCGCTGCTGTGGCCGAGAGTGTGCGTCTTAACGCGTCTACATCAACTCGGCGCAGAAGTCAACAACTCAACATTCGCCGAACCACTTTGAGGAGGATTCTGCACAAAGATCTTGGTATGTATGCGTACAAAGTCCAGCTTGTTCAGGAGTTGAAGCAAGTTGACCATCAACAACGTTTTCGCTTCGCTGAATGGCTTTAAACAAGTTGAACGATGATCCTGATTTTGTTAGAAAAATAATCTTTTCGGATGAGGCGCATTTTCACCTTGGCGGGTACGTCAACAAGCAAAACTGTAGGATTTGGGGCACGGAAAATCCACACGCCGTTATTGGAGTGGTGGCGTGATTGGACCCTTTTTTTTTCAAAATGAGGCTGGTCGCGCCGTTACGGTTAATGGCGATCGCTATCGAGATATGATAAATTACTTTTTGTGGCACGAATTGGAAGATATCAATCTCGATGAAGTCTGGTTTCAACAGGACGGAGCAACTTGCCACACCGCCGCGCTCACCATCAACCTTTTGCGCACAAAATTTAACAATCATGTAATCAGTCGTTTTGGAGATGTCAATTGGCCACCTCGGAGCTGCGATATAACACCACTCGACTACTACTAGGCTAAAGTTTATGCGGACAATCCTCAAAACAATTGACCGCTTAAAACAAAATATTCAAGCTCAAATCGCTCAAATCAGCAAACTGTTAATAATGTGCTCGAAAATTGGTGTTCCAGGATGGGCTACTGCCGAGCTAGCCGAGGTGGCCATTTGAATGAAATCATTTTCCATACTTAATCGGAATAAACATTGTATCACATAAAATAAAAATAATAATAACAAATTTAATTTTTCTTATTCTCATTGCTAATTTATAATTCAACATATATATGGCCCACCCGTTACATATATTGTGGATTTATTAAACACACCGATTTCAAAATGTCATTATCAAAATTAGGTATTTTAGATATTTGTAATGCTGTTTCAATATAGAAATCCAAGCACCGCACGCGAAGAATATTAATTTGTAAAGGAGATAAATTATGCTTTAGAACAGGGGTGGCCAACACGCGGCCCGCGGGCCGCATGCGGCCCGCCAGGGGTTTGTTGAGGCCCGCAGAATGCTAGGGTACATAAATATGATTTTATTGTGCATATGACCAAAATAACATTACAAGATGAGAGGAGTCGTTCGTATCATATATTTTTAAATTAGAGAACTTTGAAGTATCTCGAATTTTTGGAAAAAATTAATTGGTTTTAAGTTTTTTTTTATATATCCCGCATTTTGGGAAAACTTCATACATTTTAGCTATTTTAAATATCCCGCTATTTGACAGTCAAGGTTGCGTAGTTTTAAATTTAATATAAGACTTCTACTTCTGATATATAAATGTTCTGTATCACAGAAGAATTAAGACGTTTTCAAGACAGGTGGACTATAAACTATTTTTTCGTGCAAATTAAAACAAAGCCCATATGCTTGATATGTAACGAATCTGTTTCTGTTTTGAAAGAATATAATATCAAACGACACTACGAGACGAAACATGCAAATAAGTTTGATAAATACATAGGACAATTTCGCCAAGACAAAGTAAACAATTTAAAAAAAAAACAAATTTGCACAACAAAATATATTTATTAGAGCGGGTTTAGAGTCAACCTGCTATGTTAAAGCTAGTTATGCAGTAGCAATGATATTAGCAAAAAAATCGAAACCAAATTCAGATGATGAGATGGTTAAGGAATGTTTGGAGAGCGTTGTTGAAATTCTGTGTCCAGACAAGAAAAAGGATTTTTCAAAAATAAGTTTGTCTCGTCAGACCATTACTAGGCGTGTGGATGACATTGCAGAACATATTGAAGTTAATTTGAAAAGTCGAGCATCCGAATTTGTATTTTATGCTCTCGCTTTGGATGAAAGCACAGATATGACAGATACTGCCCAACTGGCAATTTTTATCAGGGGTGTTGATGTCCATTTTAAGAAGACAGAAGAATTAGCGGCACTGTATCCACTTAAAGATACTACTAAGTCACGAGATTTGTTAGAAGCAGTTACATCGACATTGAATCGTTTTTCGTTACAACTTAACAACTTATCAGGCTTAACAACGGATGGTGATCCAGCAATGGTCGGCAAACACGAAGGTTTAGTAAAATTGATTGAAAATGAGGCCTCCAAAGTCGGTAATATTTCAACGCTAAACTTTCATTGCATCATTCATCAGGAGAATTTATGTTCGAAGTTCGTCAAAATGGACCATGTCATGAAAGTGGTCGTCAAAATAGTTATCTTCATTAAGTCAAACGGGTTAAATCACCGTCAGTTTCAAGAATTTCTAAAGTCTTTGGACTCAGATTATAATGACGTTACATTCTATGCAGAAGTAAGATGGCTGACCCGTGCCAAAATGTTGAAGAGTATTTGATTTGCAAGAAGAAATACAATCATTCTATGCAAGCAAGTCAAAAAGTATCCCAGAGTTTGAAGACAAAGACTGGATTTGCGACTTTGCGTTTCTGGTCGATATTACTAGCCACCTAAATGACGTCAATACTGGTCTACAAGGGAAAGATCAATTAATTAATAAGATGTATGATCTTATTTCGGCATTTCAAATGAAACTTGGTCTTTGGGAACAACAGTTGAGGACAAAAAACCTTACTCACTTTCCTACATTGTTATTGCAACCAGACGTCACACAGGAGGCAGCGGATAAATATGCTTCTTTAATATCTGATTTAAACCATGAATTTGAAAACCGATTTCAGGATTTTAAAAAACATCACGTGCTTTTTTGTGCATTTGCAACGCCATTCACCGTAGACGTGAATTTATTACCAGGAATATTACAAATGGAACATTGTGAAATGTGTTGTGATACACAATTGAGGGAAAAATTCAATCAAGTTGGTTTGGAAGAGTTCTACAAGACCTATTTGGACAAGGATAAATATCCTGCATTTTACAACCATGCTCTGTGCATGGTTTCGCTATTTGGAAACACTTATGCGTGTGAACAGCTTTTTAGTCGAATGAAGCACATAAAATCACAAGTGAGAACACGTATTACTGGTGTTCACTTGGAAAACTGTTTGCGTGTAGCGACAACATCAGTCGAAATCAATTTTGATGCACTCAGTTCTTCGAAACAAAGTCAGATGTCTCACTTTTAAATATTTTTAAATTGTATAATAAATATGTTCTCACTTGTGTTCTATTTTCTGCAAACAAATAAATATACCTATTGTTATTTACATTAAATCAGGCAAGCGTTTGACCACAATCTCACCTATCGGGAAGCGAGATTTTGTCAATTTAGAACAATTTCGTTTCCTTCCTACTTCCATTAATTTTTTAATCAACAATCAACACACACACACACACACACACAACTTTAGGTAATTGATCTCCTAAAACGGGTATTGGCCACTTTTCTAATAATAGCAACGAAATATTAATCAAAAAACGAAATGGCGAAAGCGTCACTGGGGATAATTCTTAACAATAAAAAAATTATGTGTGTTTGGCCCGGCAGGAAATATTATATCTGAAATTTGGCCCGCCTGCTGAAAAGGTTGGCCACCCCTGCTTTAGAACATACTGAAGGAGATTAGCTCCCAAATATATATTTTCAACGGGTTTATAATTTTCGGGATTTTCCACGTTTATTTTTTGAAGTGAGGTATTGTCCAGTACAGTTTTTTTTATAAAATAATCTAAAGGGGTTGTATAAGTTTCACACATACGTGTATGTAAAATGTATAATTTGGGTTCAGTTGATTGCATATCTTTATTTAAAATATTGAAAAGTGGTCAAATATGCTTTAAAAATAGAAGAAAAGCTAAAGTTAAAGGGTCTTGAAGTACTATTAAAATATTTTCTGCTGATTGCAATTTATCATTGGAGACAGCATCAATAAAAAGAATTTTAAAGCATTAAACTGCTCAATGATTCTACAGACAAACTGCTTCTAGCGATAGCCAACGAGTTTGCTATGGGTGAAGTATTTTATGAATTTTGGTGTGAGTAGTAAGCAAACTATCCGCTGGGTCTCCCCCCACTCCTCTGACGCCACACGTGACCTTGACGCACGCCTATGATCTTGACCGTCCAGGTGGGCAGCTGTTGTTTGACCTTGAGCGATGCCAGCTGCTCTTTTGTTATGTGACCTTGAAGATATTGTATACGTGACCAGGTGTCTTTTCATTGTGATGTCATATGATCTTGACCACCCACGTGGACAGGTGTTCTTTTGACCTTGTATTTTTTATGAGGAGATTGTGAACAGATGTCTTTTGTGACCTTGTATTTTTCTTATGTTGACCTTGACAAAAGTGCAGGTTTGATTATAAATTAATGGAGGGAGGAGTTGGATATTTCAGTCTTTACTTTAACATCGTCTGAGCAAGTTATTCTATTATCACTAATATCCAATATGAATAACTATGTGTGTGTAAATTGTGGTGTATCATTTACAAGGAGTTATAATTTGTTACGACACCAGAGAGAATCCTGTGGAATGAGATTTGCTATTGCGACGGAATCTAAGAGATGCAGATTAAGTGGTGCCGATGCTGCTTCGACATCCCGTTTACAAACTTGTGATGTGTGTAATGTTACTATAGCAGCAAATCAAATGCCAGCTCATCAAAGATCCTTACAGCATAGGGGTAATTCCTGTATACCGCTATCTCAAGGTGTTCAGATCATTGAAAGTGCTTTTAAGAAGAGAATTGTGAGTTATCGTGTAAGCAGTGACAACGAATATATAGACTATACTTTATTTTTTAATGCAATCAAGTCAAAAGTATTAAATTTGATAAGTGAACTGTTGACGGTGCATTAAAAATAAATATGGTTGTCTTTGGACAATATAGTTTACCATCCCAGGATATGTTGATGAGTGAAAAGTCTTTCAATACATCTAATGAGATAGTGAATGCTGGAAGTGATTTGGATGCAATATATTCGATGTTTGCTGAAGCGGTGACGGTCCAAGCAAGTGAATTTCAGGAAAAAGATTCAGGTATGTTAAAAATCTGTAAATCTGTAAAGGCCTGTATTTAATGCAATTTATTAATGTTTGGTTGCGTATTGTAGGTTGGGCGCTGGAGAAAATCTTATATTTAGAAGTAAATGTCAATAAGTTGAGCCCGATTGGAGGATCATCCTACATGCCAAAGTTCATCGAGGTTAAGAAAAGTGTCATCAACATTAACAACCAAGATTAATATTGTTTTGCTTGGGCTGTAGTGTCAGCTTTATTTCCAGTAGCAAATATGTCTTCTCAGATGGCATCATACCCTAACTATTCCAACGTACTTAATTTGACAGTTAGTTAAGTTAGTATAATTGTGTTTAGTTCGTGTCTTGTTCGTTTAACATTTAAAAATGAGTTTAACTATGTCGAAAAAAATGGTCGTGGCTGAGGTAGTGCCTAGCGAAGTGTTAACCCCTGAAGGGTTATTGGACGACGGCGACGAGATTCCGGTGGGTGATAATACGATGGAAATTATTAATGAGTTGTTTGAAGAGAACCAACCAGAGGATAAAATAAAAATAATAAGTAACATTATTGTGAAGGAGAAAGATCCGGTACCTACAAGCAAGCTGAAAAACTCCTTACTATGTCGTCGGGTGATGCCACTAAGACAGCATCATCATTTTATGCCGGTAAAGCATCGAAAATGTATAAATTTCGCTTCCCCAGATTCCACCCCTATCACCAGCCCAGTTGCCGCCCGCATCATCAGCCCCGTTGCCACCCTTGTCGCCACCCCAGTATCCAGCCCAGCCGGCAGCCCAGTCACCAACGCAACCGCCAGCCCAGCCACCAACCCAGTTGCCACCCCGGTAGCCACACCTGTTGCGGCCCCTGTTCCGGCTCCTGACTGGAGTATGCAGTACAGCCAGGAAGCCGAGCGGGAGGCCATTATCCGGACCTTTAACATTCGCAGCGGTTGGAAAAGGAGACTGGCTGAAAGTGTGAGTGAAGAAAGTGATCTGGAAAGACAAATCAATGAACTAAAAAGTAGGTTAGCGGTTGTAAATAGTTTTATAGATAAGTATAGGTTTAAGATAGAGACTAGTTTAGTATAGCTTTAATTATTATGTTTAGTATTTGTAAATATGTAAAAAATGTATAAGTTAAGTTAGGAATAAAAACAGTAATTTGTATCGTAGGTTAAGAGTTTTTAAATAAGTTATGTGTAATTGTAAATAATTAATGTAAATAAAATAATGATATTGTAAATAAAAAAATGTTTATGCATGTACAAATTTGTATATACAAATAAAACTTACTTCACCTTATATAATATGTCTTTATTTTAACCAACTCAAGCTTATTATAGAAAAAAGTTGTTTAGGGGAAAATTCTACATAGGAATCCATTTTTTAAAAACTGAAAACTGAAAATTTCGTGAAATATTGGGACTTTGAAAAATTTTGGGGGTGGCTCGATTTAGAAAAAAAACAATTTTTGTTGAGTTTGAACGATCCTCAATCAATGTACTTGCAAGACGCCAAGAAACGTTTGCAGGAGACGAGAGAGCAGAGGGAGCAATTGAGAATTGTGGAATATTGGAACGCATGGCGTACCAAGAATACGGAAAAGACAACGATGGCTGTGGCACCGACACCAAGGCCTCCTTCACCAGTGCCTGAACCAGCACCGGTGTTTGAGGTGTTGGTGGAGGCCGTTGACGGGCCCGAAAGGGTGCTTCAGCCTCGCGAGCGGGTTGAACTGCTACGGCAGATGAACCAGCGTCGTGAGGTTCGTGCAGCTCGAAGGGCTGCGCCAATTCAACCGGCACCGCGGTCCATTATTATGATAACCCGCTTCGAACCCTGACACCCCCTGCCCTTCTAAGGGCAACAAAATGTTTCATAGTAGTTAGTTGAGATGACTCGGTGACACAATTTTTCTTCAAGAATATATTTCTTGATTGAAAAGTATGTGTTAATCTGCAAGTGTCTTTGTTGCCGTTGTTGGTATACGCAGAACGAACTTGCTAAATTTAAGCACGTTCGCTCTCTATCATCAACAATAATAGAAAGGACACAGTTCCAGAGTAACACATATTATGTCAATGTATGTCATGCACTGTACAAGACGTCAAAGAATACACGACATGCATAGACAAGTATTTAGATTATTACAATATTCTTGAACAAGAAATTTATTCTTGACGATAAACATAGAATTTCAAATAACAGCAGCACCAATACAGTTCTATCTTCCAGTGAAACACACGTATTTAAGGATACTATGTCGATGAGTGTCCCTGTTCTTGGCATGCATTTTACCATCAGAGAAAACAAACGCATGTCAATCACGTTTTTAGGGTATTATAATTAACTTCAACAAGAAATTTATTCTTGACGAAGTAAATTGTGCCACCCTGATTTGGGGTATTAACTAATCTACATCAAAGTCAAAAGACCATAAAAAATGTGGCCATGAAAAGGGCCGATTTTGTTGTCCCAATGGGACCAGGGGTTGACCAGTTGGAAGAATTAATGGCCGGTGGTGGAATCAGCGGGACCATCACTCAAGTCGTCTTCAAAATCCCATCAAGACGTGGAATCCGCTGGCCCGCTAAATTCGTCCTCCACGACTTCAGCGGGTATCGAATCCGATGATGTATCCGGTTCGGTCGACTCTGTATTACTACCGCTATCACTTGGCATAGATGGTTCTCGTTCGTATTCGGACCATCCCCCATTTGGAACCGTATCATCACTGAATAAAGAGGACCCACGACTTTCTGGTCTTCCTTCAGCCATTGTCAAAATGTATATGAAGAATTGAATGAGCAACACTCATATATATATAGGTTAGAGAGTTTAGGTGGGGATAAACATAAACTTTTGGTGTCGATAAACATAGAATTTTAAATAACAGCAGCACCAATACAGTTCTTTCTTCCAGTAAAACATATGTATTTAAGAATACTATGTCAATGAGTTTCTCTATTCTTAGCATGCATTTTGCCGTCACAGAAAACAGACACATACCAAACACATCCTTAGAGTATTACAATTAACTTCAACAAGAAATGTATTCTTGACGAAGTAAATTGTGCCACCCTGGTTTGGGGCATTAACTAATCTACATCAAAGTCAAAAAACCATTAAAAAATGTCCCAAAGGGACCAGGGTCGTCCGGATCCGTAATCCGTAGGCGTCGACTTAGGTGTGTGTTACCTTATTTGTAATAGAATTTACATTCTATTACAAATAAGGCAAGAGTCTGGGTGAAAGACTGTATACAGTCTATCACCACACAACGAACAATTAAGCGTTGCGTGTGGTCTGACGGCCCTCACGTGGGTCTGGAGGAACCTAACGTCCATTAGACCCTCAAACCTGCTAATGTAGCAATGCATGCATATTTGTACATGCTCGCCCCACATTACCGCTGATTTAACCAAACAAAACCTCGGTCTCAGCCTACGTCGAACCCTACGTACCCTTCTATCCTGAAGGTTTAACCCATTATCAGTGGAATACCCATCATCTGAACTGGATGGCATCTTGGTATAGAATGAATTTCTCATCCTAGATCACCTACTTATATACACCCTTTTTTCCCCCACCCCAAAATTTATCACCTTTAACTTTCATTATCCTACAGAAATGAAATACAGACTAGGTTTCATGGTTTTATTTCTACATTCTACATGAATAATAACTTAAAACTACATTACATTGATTTATTAGTAACACAACCATTTAATATATTATAACTAAAGAATGCATCGTGAATTATTAGCGCATATACTTTAATGTCTTTGGGAAATTTGCTCTTGCGTGTATCAAACTCCAACTTAACATCCACTGTAGATGTTTTGATAGCTTCCGGTTGATGACTACAATCAATAACGAATACTGGATTCATGAGGTAATCAGCAAAACTCATCATTGGATCGTTAAGTTCACGTTGATAATAGCTCACTTGAAAATTCTCATAGTTGTAATAGGCGGGAGCATATAATTTCTTCGTAAAATCCAAATTCCATCGCTCATAGGGGAATTTAGTGGCGTTCAGATACAGAGTAATGTCACTGATATCGGCCGTAGTAAATTGTGTAGCATCCTTTGCTCTATTGTCTGGATAAGTGCTTTTCTGGAATCCCAGGATCAAATACCTCGATTTTTCGAGACTCGTGCTAGTTCTTAACGACTAGACGTCTGATGATGTTTCACGCAAAGCTGGCAGTTCGTAAAGATCCCATTTACGGTAGGCCATAGGAATGTTTGATGAACTACTTCCACCTTTATTGATGCGAGATAATATTTTCAATTTTTGTCGATCGTCGGGAATAATGTGACGGATTTTAGACTCAATCTTGTCAATAGTAATGGCTGCATCAACTTCTGCGATATAACAATTATTGAACGTACGGACAATTATTAAAATTAGCTCCTGTTTAACATTAAATATTCCTTTTGAATAATCCTCAGCAAATCCCATGAGATATTTTAGAGGTAGCTTTCCGGAGAATACGTTATTGGTAGCATCGAAAATGCCTTGGGTTGTCTCATTCAGGCCCCATCCACATCCCATAAGAGTTCTTTTTTGGGACGCACCCAAAGATGCCAGGGTTTTTAATGTTGACGTAATTCCGGGTTTTCGAACAACAGCTACTTGCTCACCTCCCATTTCATAGCGGTTTCATCGAACAGAAAAGCGATTGCATTATTTGATAGGTAACATTTTTTGGTACCATCACTGGGTTTAAAAGTTCCCTCAATCTAGATATAACTATCTGATATATCCAAAATTATATCTTGAAAGTGTACTGGAATACGAATTTCATCAGAATTGTTAAATGCTGGAGAACCATATGATTTATATGTGTGTTCTTGTAAACTGATAATGGAATTATCGAATATTGATTCGGTAAAAACTTCAATTTTGTCACTAGTGGTGGCCATTTTTCGCTATTTTCTTCGTTGTACTTCTAAACCAATCGATTCTAGAAATTTGAAATCTTTCGCTGAGAGCTGTATATGACTCGAACGTCTTTCCAATCTAGCGTCTGAATTGTGAATGATCTTCGGATGTGTGATATGCTTACTTTTATGTTTTATTGTTGTTACACCTCGAGCTGTTGACAGCATATTCAATTGACGATTGAAGCAAAAACCCATAATTATGATATTTTTTCAGCTCTAATTTCACAATAATTTTTTCACCTCCAAAGTCTATCAGATCACCACGATCGTCCAAGATGCGTAGAGTAATGTTGTCTATTGACTGACGCCCCTACGGCATATAAATGTTATTTTGTGGTTCTTTTGAAATTTTGTAACCAGGTTCAACATCAATATCAAATTCAAATAATGTGTGGCTTTCTCTAGAGTTTAGATATCGTCGGTCCCATGCCAAAACCATGAATGTGCAAAACTATAGTTTTGAGATAATTGCATTTAAACTTTGTAATGATTGGGAAAAATAAGGTTTTAGTGCGATTTTAAATATATTCTGCAATAAGTAGAAGTTGTATTGACCAATTTAAGTTGTCTAACAAAATTTTGGATATATTCAGTTTTTTTTGGAAAAAAAACACATTCGTGCTTTTGCCGTTGAAAGATTTTAAACAAATTCAGTTTCGCTGAATAGAAAAATGAGAGCCATTAAGTATTGCGAACTCGTTTATTAAAAAGAGAACAAGGAAATTAAACGTAATACTTAGGTAATAAAAAGTTTTAAGAAATACATTCAGTTGTAACTTAAAAAAAACTAATCACTGTCTTCTGAGTCACTTTCCGACGCATTCGGCTCTGGTAAACAGTCACGGATTTTTTCGCTGCATTTCAAAGATCTGTAGTAGTTATGATAAATCTTAGGTATTGTAAGATCATTACACATTTTCTGCAAGTCTTGAAATTTTGCATTTGAAATAGGGAGCTCATCATTGTAGGGCCTGTTTAAAGTAACTTTTCTTGGACGGCCTTTTTTGGAACAATTTACTTCATTAAAATCTTCATCTGCATAACTTGTTTTAAAGAATATTTTTGTTGGATCATCCTTTAAATAACGCAGCCAGCAAACTTTCCGCCATGGAATTTGATTCATGTTGAAAGACTGTGTTCCGAATGCCTTAAAATCGAAAAAGTCTTGGTATGTAAGGTTTTTGACTACATAAGGTCGTGGCCTAGTTCTTGCACTGCGAATAATTTGTGTCCAACCTTCTGCAGAATACACCGGAACGTATTTCGCTTTTTTTTCTATTTTCGAATGTATTGAGTCACACTCCATTTCGGTGTGACCAGTTTCGAAAAATTTATGATCTATTTGATTTAGGGTAGGATGACTTGAGAGAATTTGAAGGCACATGGCAGCAAAAATGGAGTTCTTTTGTTGGCCACCACACCCATCGGACATCATTCGAACCTCTTTAATATTTTGATGCGCTAGAATGTAATCGTGAATGCACGAAGAGATTTCAACTGATCCTCTTTTTCCTTGAGTTTCCTCCCAAACATAACAAAGAACATCTTGGTTGCCCAAGTTGTAAACTGTGAAATTGTAGATGGCTAATTTTCTCAAATAAAAGATTTGACCTGCTGGGCCTTTTGGTGTTGTAAGAACTGCTTGTAAATCAAAGTTAAAAGATAAAACTTCCGTATTTTCCTTTGCAATTCTTTTGTCGTCATCCCTGGACTTGCGAGCTAATTCTTTTCTTTCTAAATGTTGTTGAAATTTTTCTTCTCCTTTTATTCTTTCAGTTTCTGTCATTTCCTTTTGCTCTAAACATATTTTACATTGATCCTTTTTTGGCCGGAAGAACCCTAAATTATATTCCCTAAAAATCTGTCTATATTTTTCTAAACAAACTGAGTTTGTAATATTTTTCTCCTGACACATTTCTTTGTACATTGCATACATAATGGAAATATTTAAAGACGGGCCAAGGTAATTTTTTTGTGAGGAGCTTCTGCAGTAATGCGACTGAACGGCGGGAAATGAGAGGATATGCTCCCTAATCAACTGCTCATCATCATTGTGTGGCCACTTGTTTGATTTATTTTTGAAAATCACCACAGGCTTACGGCAGCTCTTAGTTAGCGGAGGCTAAAGGTCGGAGTACTTACTATAAACTTCCCTTCTGTTCAATGGGCGCCACCCAGGTTTAATGTGGCTAAACTGGGAAATATTCTAGTTGGTCAGGTTGGAAAAATATTCAATAAAACACACATTTAAAAACAAATAACTAAGGATTTTATTGAACAATAACTGTCAGTGAAGCTGTGAAAGGATTCAATTGAAATGTAAAAAGTATAATATTGTTGAAATGTTTAATTTAAATTAATCTGTTAATTAGCACATCTAGACGTGAGGGTTCTATAAGGTAATGAAAAAAATATGACGCAGGGTAAGTCGAAGATTCATGAACCTTTTACCTAAGACCTGTCATAAATTAATAAAATTTTATATGTGTACTGTCGAGACTGCTTTACAAAATATTATGATTTAAAAGTTAAGAATAAAAAGGTTATCGATTTAAATGAAAAGTCTTATAATGAAATACCTGACACAGACAGTGCAAATCTGCTCAGTGCTGATAATATATCCTGACTCCTCCGAGAGGCATCTTCAAGGATTAGTCTCTGGTTAAGGATGAAGGGACATTGCTGGCTGCCCACCACTTAAATCAACAGGTACTGGTTACTTCAACGTATGAACGGTGAACCTTAGGGGTCATTCTTGTAAATACTGTATATCCTTAGTTATGGACACCACATGTTTCATATAAGAAACTAGAAAATTCTTGAGCTGATTAAGCGGAGTCAATCAAAGGAGAACTCCAAAAAAAACGGATAAATAAGCCAATAAAAAAAGGAAGAAAAAAACCCTGAAACAAAAGAAATCCCATTTTAAATAAAACGCCTCAAAGGGAAAGATAATATTGGATCGAAAATTCATTAAAATTTAGTCACAATAACTTAATTGGTCTTACTTCTAAAAAGGTGCTGGGACCACATGGTCGGTCTCTTGCTAAAAGATTAACCAGAAAATTCTCGGCCACGTCTCCTCGTGGTCAACGAAAGAAGAACCCAAAATCGAACGGAAATAATTAATTCCTTATTTGACATATCCCAGTACTGTCAACTGGAAAGGTGCATTCCCCTTTCCTGCTCTACTCCGAGCAACACCAGAGTAACAGCTGCACAAGGAAAGCAGTACGACCCTGTCAACCACAGCATTCCATATCGAGACCTAGACCACAGAGAATAATCAAGGAAAAGCGCCAAACTCGCCCTTCAGCACGAGTCGTTCGGATACGTCGATAGGCGGTCCAAACCAACAAGGCGAAGTTAGCCACCCTCTTAACCTCAAAGTCGACAGGTACAAAATAAACAACAATAATTGCTTATTGATAAAATAATCGGGAATATTGAACGGCTGTTTAAGTGGTTGAAGGACTTGCACATTATAACAATTAAGGGAGGAATACAAAACTTATCCCATATGAGGTATGTCATTTTATATACAAAAAAAATAGTGGCAAATTCCAAATTGCTACATTATCCCCCTCCGAAAATAAAATAGGCTATAGCCATATAGACTATTTTTAAACAAAATAATGGGTATCAAATAACTATCGAAGAATTGAATATACCTTAGCTAACTGGATATTTTTAGAACAATAACTACGTGTATTACTCGCCTTAAGAAAGGGTCAAAATCGGTAAAGACAAAATCGGTAAGGACAAAATCGGGAAAGTCTATCTAAAATCCAAGCTAAGGATCTATATACACAAGCATCATAAATCGTAATCCCGCAATTATTGTGGCCAGCAATAAAATATGCGCATTACTCAAAGTTTACAAAAGGGTTACTAAATAGGAAAATTCCTTCAAACATAATCTGAAATTTTCAGACTTATGAAACTAAACTGAATAACTGTACTGAAATAAATTCACGTACCAAGCTAAAACTGAATAAACTGTACTGAAATAAATTCACGTACTAAACTAAAACTGAATAAACTGTACTGAAATAAATTCACGTACTTAAATACTCAAAATTGTGCTAAGGAGCATATTCCAAGCAAGGGGCTAGTGGTTTTACTAGTGTACGTCTACACCTGTACCACAAAAAAATATAATCATCACTTTCCAAGTGACTACCAACCAAAATATAAATCACCACACTAAGTGGCTACCAAAAATATAAATCACTACATTCAGTGGCTACCAAGAGAAAACCAAAAAATTAATTCCAGATACGAAATGACTCAACGGTCCTAAATAACTGATTCCACGACCTAAAATAACAATCTATATGTGGGAAAATCAGTAGGTAAATTAACCTATCAAAAACAAAATATATCTGGAATTTACCAACTCTCTATACTCAAAATTAACCAAAAAATTATCTATAAGTCAAACTCGAATTTTCCAGAAAAGATGAACGCTGCCAATCTTAGAACACAAATTAAGGAGTCTTTACCAACAGATTAAGTGGAAAGGTAAAATTTTGTCCATTAGATTTCAGCACTCTTTCTAGCTAAGAAAATTCAGTCTGAATCCTGATCTGAACTATCCAGATCAGAACCATCATATTTTTTGAGGTCTTTAATATGCCATCTACCAGCCTTAGAACCATCTATATTTTTTAGTTCATAAATTAAATTAGAGATCTTTTTATGTACTATAGAAAGAATATACTTTGGGGACAACTTTGCCATAAACTTATTTGCTAAGTTTGATAAAACTTGATTTCGTCGCCAGACATGATCACCTTGATTAAAAGAAATATCGCGTTTACGAAGGTTATAAGCTTTAGAGTTTCGTTCATATGCTGCGTGAAGTCGCTTTTTAACATCTATAAATATATCCCTAAGACCAAGCATGTTCTCAGCATATGAATTTCTATCTCCAGGAATAATTTCGGTATCCTGACTTTTATTCTCAACGGATTGAGCGTAAAACTTGCCCGACAAAGGAGGATGTCTACCGAAAGCAAGAAATGCAGGAGTAAAGTGAGTGACTTCATGTTTAGAAGTATTTATTGCCTGCTGTATTTTCGAAATGTTTTTATCCCAATCGTCATGAGCACTAATATAACTACGAATAGCTGTACCGATCGTTCTATTATTCCGTTCAACAAAATTGCATTGAGCAGAATATAAAGCATTATACCTAATTTTTACTTCGTAATTTTTACATAAACTTTTAAAACTGTTAGAAATAAACTGGGGACCATTATCACAAATTAAAGTTTCAGGACAACCAAATACCAAAAATACTTTATTTTCCAGAAAATTCTCTATATAAGAAGATTTTGAACTTCGCAATGGAAATAAAAGAGTGTACTTTGTAAACCAATCCGCTACAACCAAGAGCCATTTATGCCCCTTCTTTGACCTTGGAAAGGGTCCCATGAGATCAGCTGCTATACATTGGAATGGAAGGTCCACTTTCTTCTCTTTTCCCATCAGTCCCATACGAGAAGTATTGGCTGCTTTTTGAGCACCACAAACCAGACAAGATTTAACAAATTTTATGACATCACGCCGCATTTTAGGCCAATAGTAAAAATCCTGAACTCTATTAAGAGTCTTATAGAAACCAAAATGACCAGAAGTGGGAGGACAATGGCAGTGTTGAATAACCTCAGCTACTTGTGGATTTGGTACCAGTATCTTCCACTCAGGAATATTGGTATCCATTGGCAGCTTATTTGGTATAAACTTAAGAACGAAGTCATTTTCCACTTTCCATTGGGTATAGTTGTCAGGTGACTGGATAATTTTTTGTCGAAGTTCATCATACCATGGATCGATACGATCTATATCTACACTAAAGGGATTTATAAGAGAAACAACTGGAACGTCTTCTGAATCATCCGATGGAGGAATCCTGCTTAAAGCATCGGCTACAACGTTATCCACGCCTCGTCTGTGTATCAGCTCAAAATTGTGTTGACGTAAACATACACTCCAACGAGCTAACTTACCAGTAGGATTTTTCATATTATTAAGCCACAAAAGAGAATAACAATCTGTTATAATTTTGAACTTTGGAGCACCTTCTATGTACATCCTAAATTTATCCAAACAAAATAAGACTCCAAGACATTCACGTTCAACAACAGAATAATTCCTCTCGGCTCTAGAAAGTGACCTACTAGCATATGCTATTACGTGTTCTTCCCCTTCGATGATCTGCGACAGCGCACCTCCTACACCTGTCAAACTAGCATCAGAAGTTATAGTAAAGGGTTGACTAAAATCAGGTTGAGACAAAATTGGAGAAGAAACCAGAAGTTCCTTAACCTTAATAAACGAAGCCTCTGCAGCATCCGTCCAAGTGATAGGTTGTTTCTTCTTGCGACCTTTGAGAAGATCATTGATTGGCGACATTAAAGTAGAAAAATTGTTGATGAAACGCCTATACCAAGAACATAATCCTACGAACCGCTTAACTTCAGTAGCGTTCTTTGGCCTAGGATAATTCACCATACAAGAAACCTTGCTTGGGTCTGTGCGCAAGCTATTAGATCCAACAATATATCCCAAAAACTTTAAACTAGTCTTAAAAAAATCGCACTTTTCTAAGTTAATAGTAAGATTTGCTTCCTTTAGTTTTTCCTTAACTTCACCTAATAATTTAACATGATGTTCAAAATCCGGACTACAAATCAAAATATCATCCAAGTACGTGAAAATAAAAGGTTCAAATTTTGCACCAAAAATCGCGTCTACCAATCGCTGCTGCGCTTGAGCCGCATTACATAACCCAAAAGGAACCGTATTAAATTTAAAAGAACCACGCCCCGGAACATTAAAGGTAGTTTTGTCTTTTGAACTTTCATTCAACGGAATCTGCCAAAATGCCTTCCTTAAATCAATAGAAGATATGTACTTTGCATTCCGCAATGAACTAAGAATTTTATCGATACTAGGCAAAATATAAGAATCAAATTTAGTAATATTATTTAAGAATCGTCCATCAAATACGAATCTATACTCCCCATTAGATTTTTTAACTAAAAGTACTGGAGAAGACCACGGACTATGAGAAGGCGATACGACTCCTAAGTTTAACATTTCGTCTAGCTCTTTATTTAAAATTTGTAACATATAAGGAGACATAGGATACTGTTTTTTATGAAATGGTGCAGCGTCACCAGTGTCTATAGTTAATGCTAACTTATTAGTCCTACCTAACCGATTCTTACTATTTATTTCCTTAAAAGAAGCTATAATCTTATCAGCTTGGCTACGCTCTAACTGAGAAAGATCGTCTAAAGAACACAACGGTTCAAAATTAAGATTAGAACAATTCTTGACTATAGGTACAATCGAATTTGCTAAGTTAGCCTGTACTTGCCAAGAATTATTCTTGAAATCAACCGAAATCTTAAACTGTTTGGCAAAGTCGCATCCAAAGATAAAACTATGTGGTAACGAAGGAACCACTAAAACTGTAATTATTTGACAACTCTTTCCTATTACTATAGGCAGATCAATTAAACCGTCAATAATTTGCTGAGTTCCGTCAGCAGTACAGATACTCTTTAAATTGGCTGGATAGATGTCTAAATCAAAATGTCTCAAAATATCCAGACCTCTGGAACCTACTATACTGGCTGTCGATCCAGAATCCAACAACACGGTCAAATCCTGATCAAATAACTTTACTGAAATATAAGGGCGATTATCTAAAGGTTTCTTAACAAATAAGGGAGAAACTTCATTATTGTCACCACTTGAATTCTTATAAAAAATTGAAACTAGTTCAAGCCATTTATCCCAATCGGGTTTACTAAAATTACTGACATTTTTTACATTTTTATTCTTAACCGAGGCACTAGAATTAGCTGTGATGTACCTGCCTCGAGGACACATCATCTCTACTCGTTTTTTGAACAATTTGGACAGTTATTCAATCTAACGTCTGGCAATCCACACTTATAACAAAAAACATTGCGTTTCAATCTACAACTTTGAAAAGTGTGATTTGGAATTATACAGTTCCAACAGACTATATTACTCTGAATTGTACTAGTTTTTGAACCATTATCTACAGAATTACTTGAATTATTTTTTAATCCAGAACTGGAACAAGGAATATCCATTCGAGAATTATTTGAACTATTTGTATTATTGTTTTTACTATTAAATTTGTTTTTAGGAGAATTAAAATTTTTGTTTTTATTAGAATAAGCTTTTTTATCAAATTTGCCTTTACTAGATGTATCTGAAAAATTTAAGTCTGACAACTCATTAATTGCTTGATTTTTATTTTTTACATAAAAAGCTTCTTCAAGTTTCCTGCAAAAACCAACTAAGTCCTGAACTGTAGGAATATCTACTAAAGCTAACTGAGTGATATATTCTGGCAATAAATTTCTACGAATGTTTTTAACTTTAGTTACTTCAGCTGGTGGATTGACTAAACGAGCGAACAAAACTTCTAAATGTGCCACAAACACGGCTACTGACTCATTTCGCCTTTGCTTGCGGTGCTTTATCTGACCCCATAAATCATCTTCTATATCAAAATGTAAAAAGTCTGCCTTCAGTCTAGCTACTAAAGAATCCCAACTATTAACTGTACCCTTTACACTCCTAAACCAGACAAAAGCATCTCCTCCAAAAAGTTCTGCAGCAGAAATAAATAAATCTTTAGGCTCTACCTTACGAGACTCTGCGAGCTCAGTTATCTTTTCCAAAAAATTGTAAAGATTTTTACTATCTCCGTTAAACTTTACTTGCCAGTCGCCTATCGGTGGAATATTTCCTGAACAACTAACAACAGGTGAAGCTACATTTATAATAGGTGCTTGAGGAGCAGAAACGTTTACGGAACTAGTGCCTGCAGCATCAGTTTTAATACGGTCATATAAGTCAGCTTCCAGAACTAAGCATGAAGCATTAGCTTCTCGCTTATAATTTTTAGCATCTTCGTTTCCTTCCGGACAACGCAACCTACTAATTCTACCTGCTAAGTGAACTAATCTAGACTTGACCCTTAAAAATGTTGAATCTGTCTCAGTACCCTCAAAATCAGCTATAATTTCTTTTATTGATTGTGATGTTTCCTCAATTTCTACCGCCTCTGTTTTAAAGTCTAAATTATTTAAAAGTTCTTTAACTATTTCAGATCTTTGACTACTCTGTTCTTTAGCTATAAGTCTCCTTAAAATTTTGCGCTTGTCTGCTACAGGACGAGTCGACTCTACAGCACGAATTGCTAGTTCATAAGTCAATTCTTTTTCCAACAAATGGTTCGGTTGAAAAATTTCCCCCATAATGAAAATTAAAAAAATGTAAAAGAATACTAAGGTGGCTTGAAATAGTAATTCAAAAATAAATATCAAATTAGAAAAACAAGTCAAGTGTTTTCATTAACCAGTAATAAAAAAATATAACAAGGCTAGACTACTTCAACGTTAACCAAATTATTTAGTCCACCCTGTATAATAACATCAAAATAGATCAGCTATACAAGTGTCAGCTACTCAAAGTATAACTTAACTGTTACAAAAATATTTCTACTAAATCAGACTTCTCGAGACCACTCTGTACAAGTAGGGTTTATAAAAAGGTAGGCAAGATCCAAGTATGTCTACTATATAAGAATAAAATTTTAAATGTATAAAAAAGTTGCTATGTTTGAGACACCCTGTACAGTTTTTTTTCAGAAAAATAAAATCAAAGCCAAAGTCTAAACCGATATAAACTATCAAAGAACTGAATAAAATGTTACTCGAGCAAGTTCAAATCTATAACACTAAATTTGGGACACTCCGTATATGAAATTTAGCAATTAGTATCGATGACCCAGAACAGTTAAGTTAAAAGTCAAACACACTAGTTATAAGCTATAATAAAAGAAAACACTTGAGTCTTAAAGAAAAGAATTCAGTATTATGCAATGAAATTATCTCGTACCTTATATTTCAGTAAGCATAACCAGTATAAAAACTATATGAGGCACCCAAAATCAAACCTGCTAAATGGAGTCACACTATATAACCAATTAAGGGAACAACAGCTTCCTTCAATCTTCACAAAAAGTGAAATACCAAAAATATACCAAAAATATACCAACAATATAAGGACTGCTTCCCTATATACTCAAAAATTGTGTCTCCTAGCTCTAGCTGACTTGAGCCCCAAAATATAAATATATAAACCCCAAAAGGATTTATACCCAAAATATACTAAAGTAACTTTAGCATTTAAGCAAGGTATGTAGCTTTCGCTTTACCAGACAAATGTAACTTTAGCATTTAAGCAAGGTATGTAGCTTTCGCTTTACCAACCAAAAGTAACAGGTGTTATTGAATAGCTTTCCAACGTTTAAAAAAATCAAAGTTAAGGTGAAGGGAAGTTTAAATCTGAAAAAGCCCCACGTTTGTGGACGCCATTTCTTTGTGGCCACTTGTTTGATTTATTTTTGAAAATCACCACAGGCTTACGGCAGCTCTTAGTTAGCGGAGGCTAAAGGTCGGAGTACTTACTATAAACTTCCCTTCTGTTCAATGGGCGCCACCCAGGTTTAATGTGGCTAAACTGGGAAATATTCTAGTTGGTCAGGTTGGAAAAATATTCAATAAAACACACATTTAAAAACAAATAACTAAGGATTTTATTGAACAATAACTGTCAGTGAAGCTGTGAAAGGATTCAATTGAAATGTAAAAAGTATAATATTGTTGAAATGTTTAATTTAAATTAATCTGTTAATTAGCACATCTAGACGTGAGGGTTCTATAAGGTAATGAAAAAAATATGACGCAGGGTAAGTCGAAGATTCATGAACCTTTTACCTAAGACCTGTCATAAATTAATAAAATTTTATATGTGTACTGTCGAGACTGCTTTACAAAATATTATGATTTAAAAGTTAAGAATAAAAAGGTTATCGATTTAAATGAAAAGTCTTATAATGAAATACCTGACACAGACAGTGCAAATCTGCTCAGTGCTGATAATATATCCTGACTCCTCCGAGAGGCATCTTCAAGGATTAGTCTCTGGTTAAGGATGAAGGGACATTGCTGGCTGCCCACCACTTAAATCAACAGGTACTGGTTACTTCAACGTATGAACGGTGAACCTTAGGGGTCATTCTTGTAAATACTGTATATCCTTAGTTATGGACACCACATGTTTCATATAAGAAACTAGAAAATTCTTGAGCTGATTAAGCGGAGTCAATCAAAGGAGAACTCCAAAAAAAACGGATAAATAAGCCAATAAAAAAAGGAAGAAAAAAACCCTGAAACAAAAGAAATCCCATTTTAAATAAAACGCCTCAAAGGGAAAGATAATATTGGATCGAAAATTCATTAAAATTTAGTCACAATAACTTAATTGGACTTACTTCTAAAAAGGTGCTGGGACCACATGGTCGGTCTCTTGCTAAAAGATTAACCAGAAAATTCTCGGCCACGTCTCCTCGTGGTCAACGAAAGAAGAACCCAAAATCGAACGGAAATAATTAATTCCTTATTTGACATATCCCAGTACTGTCAACTGGAAAGGTGCATTCCCCTTTCCTGCTCTACTCCGAGCAACACCAGAGTAACAGCTGCACAAGGAAAGCAGTACGACCCTGTCAACCACAGCATTCCATATCGAGACCTAGACCACAGAGAATAATCAAGGAAAAGCGCCAAACTCGCCCTTCAGCACGAGTCGTTCGGATACGTCGATAGGCGGTCCAAACCAACAAGGCGAAGTTAGCCACCCTCTTAACCTCAAAGTCGACAGGTACAAAATAAACAACAATAATTGCTTATTGATAAAATAATCGGGAATATTGAACGGCTGTTTAAGTGGTTGAAGGACTTGCACATTATAACAATTAAGGGAGGAATACAAAACTTATCCCATATGAGGTATGTCATTTTATATACAAAAAAAATAGTGGCAAATTCCAAATTGCTACAGCTTGTTAACAGGTATGTGTTTTCCACGCATGTCTTTCTCAACCACCCCATTGGAAGAGCGTTTCTGCAATGATGTGCGAATAAACGAATCGGTTATATTGAGGGTAGCCATAAAAAACTCCCTACATACATTTTTCTTTTGTCCATCAACTGTCAAGCTGTAGTTATAAGTATAGGTTCTTCTAGAATTTTCTAGGCTTCTTGTTACTCTATTCTTCAGTTTTTGTTCAATATGGTTAATAACAAAAAATCGTTGTTCATCTATTGTCGACAATTCACGAAAGGCATTATAAATTTCACGTCGGTTTGCTTCCATAAATGTAATACAATTATGTTTTGCTTTTCCCAAACAAGGGGATGGTAGCAGGGGGCGTGCAGGTTTCTCTATATTTTGCGCACCAACGTATGACTCGCCCTTAAGTCTCTTTTGTTTTCTAACGTTTTTCTTCCATAAAGCAATATTCTTCTTCCTCTTGATGGGGTGTCCTAAAATAATCAAGTATATTTTTATTCGAAAATTTTATATTGACTTCAATAAACTTACTTGGTTCATCTTCTTGAATGTTTTCGTTTTTAGATTTCGATTTATTCGATTCAGTGCTTGATTTCGAACTGGATGAACATGTTGAACAGGTTGATGAACTGCTAGAAGTATCAGAATCATTTTCTGGATCATAGTTATCCGATGAAGATTCCATTTCGCATTCAGTCATACTGGTATTATAGGTATTAGAAATATTTGTTTTCATCCCGGAAGTGGAGGGCATGCTTTCATTGATATTTTTTGGATTGTTGATTTTATCTAAAAAAAAAACACAGTTAAAATTGGATTTGAGTAATTTAACTAGTAGTTACCCAAACTTAATTTTGCTGAAAACTGATGAGGGACTTCATAACAAGTCGTATCAGAAGTACATTGCTCTATTCCAATGGTAAATGGAATATTTTCGTCAAATTGTTCAATGGTAGTGTTATTGTACACAATTACTAAAAAAAATTGCAATAAAACAGAAAGTGTTACTTCAATAGTAATTTTAGCAATGTACCTGATGATAATCCAATGTTAGAAGATAACTGTGAAGCATTGTTTTCTGGTAAGGTGTTTTTTTCATAGACGCATTCTAATTCATCATCGGATATTGTTTTTTCATTATATTGATTATTGGCACTGGTACTTTCGATTTTATCTTAAAAAGAAAAGAATTAAATTAATTATTTTTAGGTACCTAATTAAAAAATAGCTTACCTAGTATATTTGGGACAGATTCATGATTGTCACCTTCAGCCATATTAGTCTTTCGTGTTTCGACCTGGATTATTGAAATAAAAACATTATTATAATGTAATTAAATAAACTGGTATAGGATTTGCGGGTTTTTACCTGATTATTTTCATCTAAATTATTCTCCTCTAAAATAATTATTGATTTGTTAGCCATTTGCAATATCTTCTTTGTCCTGGCACTCATGATTTTTAAAAGCAAATGTTTGTAAAATTAAATGCGAAAGTCCTACTTGAGTTTTCACAACACACTCACTTGTATTTACCTAGTTTTTTGCAACGTGAAAAACACGAAAGTGTTATATTCACAATTATGTGTAAAGTTCATCGAAATAGATAATCACGAAAGTGACAAATTCACATGTATCTAAATAATTGTTGGCAACACCAAACACACGAAAGTGGTACATTCAGATAAATTATTTAATTGTTCACAACGCCAAACACATGAAAGTGGCACATTCAGATATTTTTAATAATTGTTCGCAAGGCCAAAGACGCGAAATTGTCACATTCGTGCAGTGTCCGTCGCGACATCCGGCAGAGAACTGACCATTCGTGAAAACTCGACTTTATATCGGGCCAATTATGGCGCGTAAACACATTCCTGAGTTTGGCATGGCTAATGTTGGTCCTTTTAAGACTTACGGTGCACTTAGGTGAAATCGGTCAATTTTGCACATTCATGGTTTTGGCATGGGACCGACGATATGCTCCAGAAATTATATTACAATCCACTCTTATAATGCGCACTTTCATTATGTCCACATTATTGCTTGATTCATGTCGTTTTCCACTTTTTAGCAGTACCCGTCCAAAACCAAAACCCAATACTGTTTTTACACGAAAATCAATCTCGTATGTCGACTTGAGTTCACATTTTAATGTATTATTATTGGCTACTAATGAAAATAATCGCTCACATTCTTCTCCCCTGCAGGATTATTTTAAACTTGCGTATATTGCTTTTCCAATTTCATAAGCTCCAGGTGAAATCCTTAAAAGCGTGGCTTTTGGGCTGTCCTTCTTTTTGTATGCAAACCCATTGTTATTTTGGTCGACATTAAAAATTGAATTATATGTGTAAAATCCCAACAGTGCAAGACCATACTTGCAGGATGGATAAAAATTTGCATTCAAGACACTTGAGTGTCCTGTTAGTGTGAACGTGTATGACATGACTGACAATAAAACCACTTATGCATATGATTTATTGTTGCTTGCAACAGTTTAGAAGGTTTGGTAAGCTTACGCCTCCTTTCACTTCTGTTATTGCTTCAGTCGTTATTTTGACATCGCTGATTTTACAATAACAACAAAACAGCTTCCTTGGTGTGGGTCCATCTCCTTCATCCTCCTCCTCATCATCGGAATTATATTTTTTATAATGTTCGCTGTAGTACTGATAATCTAGCATGTCGATGTCACTCTTCATATCATCAGGTAACCTATCCCAAACTACTGCGATTTGATTTGGAGCTAACGCGATCATCACTTCCTTTGCCATATTTTCCAGCTGTTTTGTCGTAATTTTTTCTCAATTCACAGCCGACTTGACGATACGCTTTACGCGACAACAACATTTTCGTGTAGTTATCACGATCCATTTGTGGCGTCACAGTCGACATGATTTTTTGAAAGAAACGTCAAACACAAATGTCCACACCAAACTGTACCAAAATCTTGTTGTTTCTTCGATGCTTCAGAACCCTTTTGTAGATAATGTACCAATTCAATGGGCGGAGGTAAATCACCGAAACTATCATAATATGTCACATTCGATTTGTTTTTTCTATATGCTACCCAATGAGTCCCATCCCCCGCTATGCTATCCAAATTTAATAATTGCAGCTTCATTGCGTTGGGGTCTGCGCACTGGCAACGAGTCATATAGACCCCTCTAAAATGTGGTATTTTCATCTTTAAAGCATACTTTTGTAAATCAATATTGGATAGTTGACGTTGAGGTAGGGATTTTAATAGTTTTTTTATTTTACACTGCTATTATTCAGAAATAGACCCATACCTGCACGGTATGGTTTAAGAAACAATCCATTTCCTTTTTTTGAACGCAGATGTAAGGTAGCACCTGTTTTCTCAGCATTCGCATTTTTTACCGTCTTTATAGCATGCATAATACCCGCTGCACCGCCAGCTAAGGATCCTAAAGCTGATAGTCCTGCAAATATTCTATCAGCGGTAATATGCCACCTGTTTTAGGGATCGGTATAATTCGATGAGTTCGAATTCTCCGTTTGCCACCGGCTGTTTTTAAAGATTTTCTGGCAGCGATAATAGCTATTTTTGATGCTTTCATTATATTTTTTTCCAGACCTTTTTTTCCTCCAGTTTTTAATAATTGTAATCGAATTGGTTGTCTAATAGCTGAACCAAAAGCTTTTTTCTGTTGACGTTGTCTACACTTATTGGCTCCATTTCTTTTCGAAGCCTTCCCACGACGGCGATGACGACGACGAGACCGTTTGTTTTGCCCAGTCGGCATACCCATACCAAAACGTTGTTTTGTTTTCATGATATTGGTTACGAGCCAAGCTGCAGCTTTTTCTTTTACACTGGCCTCCTTGGATTTGACCCTTTTCCAAGCGCTTTGCTCGAGTTCGTAATCCGCTTGATGGCGTGCACTTAAATCTTCACTATTATGTAAATAAGCTAAATCGTGTTTTTTGCAAGCAGCATCCAATGGATTTATTCCTTGATCACCTCTTTTAACGCGTTTTATTACTTTTGTACCGGGTCCACAATACTGGTAACCGGGAATATGCGCATCTGACTGACTACGATCAATGTAAAACAGCTATAAAATATAAACAAAATGAGAATTGTGGCGCTTAAACAAAAATTACCAGTCGATAATCTTGATGAGAAGGTCGGATCCGGACAAGATCAGAAAATATTAAGGAGACATGGTCCATTGCTTCCATCATCTATTCGCGGCCTGCTAATTGGCCCCTCGAACTGTGGGAAAACCAACGTAATGATAGCACTGCTTACACATCCATTGGGATTGCGCTTTGAAAATGTATACTTTTACTCGAAGTCACTATATCAACCAAAATATGAATATTTAAGAAAAATCTTATTACTAATTAAAGGTCTTGGCTACTATACATTTAGTGATGGAAATGCCGCTGGTCCGCTACCCGCTTGAACAAACCTGGCCTAAACTAGATTCGAACTCTGGCAACTTCGGGTATTTTATTCTTCTTTTTCTTATTTTTAGGGAAAAACTTAAAATGAATATCCGTTCTAAAATTTTTATTGATTGACATTGACTTTTTTATTTACCTATATTAAATTACTGGTTTTCACCAGTTTACAACACGTCAGATGCAAAACCAAATTCTGTGTTCATTTTTGATGATGTTATGTGTGAGAAACAGGATGTCATAAGTCACTTGTGCGAGATAACGCCAACTTCATTATAATGTTTAAACAGGATGAGATGAATATGCGACATATATTTGCCGATCATGTTTCACCTGACCTGACGTTTCCGCAATTTCAACAAATGTGCTCTAAATGCTGGGACAGCAAGTATGGGTTTTTAGTTACCGATAAAGATAGTAATGTAAATTCGGGAAGATATCGCAAGGGTTTTGATAGCTATATATATTTATAGAAGTAACCATAACAGCTCATTTCATCATTGTCCGGTAATTTGAAAACATCATGAATGAAGAAATCGATTTAAAGCGTAAGCTGGTGGAAAGGACCAGTGCAGTGAGAAAAAAATATAAGCAAATTAAAGCAGCTAAAGCACAAAATAACATTGATTTGGAACAGTTTTACGAACCCATTACTAAACCGCTAAAATCCATATCCAATGTAGTAGTGAAGCAGCAGCAGCAGCAGAATCAGCCAATAATAACCCAAAAATCAGTTACTAAAACTAAACCACAAAGTCGTAGTTCCAGCACAAGTATGGAATTAACAGCAGATACAATGTCAATGGATCCATCAATGGAATCACCTACACCGAAACATAGAATATATGATGAGTCATTGTTTGCAACACCATCCCCATCAAACAAATCTGACTTATCTAGTTCATCACCATCGTTAAAAAACATTAATATCTATATGAAGGGTTACAAAAGCAGCCATCGAAGTATGATACAGTTTATGGTGTCTACTATGATAAAGTAAATAAAAAGAAAACATTTATTGGTAATGTTGAAGTGCGTTTTCCTAACGGACAGGTGTCATTATATAAAAGCAACAGAAATATTGCTATATTTAATGGAACAAATGAACTCTATGACCTGATTTTTCTTAAAAATCCTCCATTCTTGGCCGAATATAGTGAATGGAACAAAGACACTCTTCAAGAATACAAAGATATTTTGGAATTAACAAATGCTGCATATATTAATTATAATAAGACTATGGGTTTAAGGGAAACCCGATGGTGAAAATATAGACAAATTATAAAACCACTAATGGAGGGAACTAAGCTTGGTGCTGGTATGCGAAAAAAAAAAGAAATCCGAAATTCGGTTACCTGTAAAGAAGACTTTATCATCTAAATTATCTCAATATATCTACTGGAATAAACCCAGTGAGTTGGTGGATCGATTACGATTAAAAGTAGCCGGACATACTGGACACGATAATGAAATTATGTCAATTATTGAGGAGTTTCGAGAGGAGGGTATAATATATTAAGAATTACAATTCATTACATTCATCAGTGTTGAATAAGACGTCCGTATACTATGGATCCTAGCCCCGAAAAACTTAAAATAGTTAATGAATGAAAGGTGCAAGAAAAAATTTCATTAGAAGACATACTATAATAAAAGTATATAATGATTTATGACAAATCGATTTGGCGGAAATGCAACAATATGCTGATGAAAACGATGGCTATCGTTACATTGTCGTGTGTATAAACTGTTATTCCAAGTATGTTTATACAAGAGCAGTTAAAAATAAGACCGATAACGAATGCGATGAAAAGCATCATTGAAGAGGCCTCATACACACCAACCAATTTGCAAAGTGACCAAGGAAAAGAGTTTTATAATAACAACTTTGAAGCTCTTATAAGAAAATACAACATAAACCATTATTCCACGTATAGTACGAAGAAAGCGGCAATTGTTGAACGTGTTATAAGAACTTTAAAAAATGGTCTATATAAACAATTCTCAGCTAGGGGTTCATATAGATGGTTGCAAATATTATCATCTATAACGAAAGTCTATAATAACACTAAACACCGTACCATTGCAATGAAACCGAAAGATGCGAAAGAAGATACAAACATTAATGCATACAACCATTTGAAAATTGTTCCGAGGAAAATAAAGTATCGTTTGGGTGATATCGATCGCATCAGCAATTATAAGAGCATATTTGACAAAGGATATACACCTTCATGGTCAACAGAGCTATTTAAAATATCAAAAGTTAATGTAACTAATCCACCTACATATCTATTGGAATCACTAGAAGGTCAACCGATTAAAGGATGTTTTTATGAACCCGAGCTACAAACAACTAACAGTCCCGGTGTATATTTAGTGAAAAAAATTCTCAAGAAACGCAAAATCACATTGACCAATTGTTTGTAAAATGGTTAGGATTTCCAACCAATTTTAACTCTTGGATAGATAAGTCTGATATTGTCTAAATATATTAGAGATATATCAATTTTGTTAAATTAAGCATTTAATTAGTGGTATCTATAATATATGTAAATAAACATGGAAAATAATTTTATTTGTATACTAACCATGAAGAAAGTAAGATTTAATATAGAGAAAAATACAATACACCAAACATATCGTGGGCTTACTGCGAAAAGTGACCAAGTGAAAATAGTAAGTTCTTAGGAAATTGCGTTTAAAGTTTAAGGCTCTTTGTAAAATCAAGAAATTTTGGCATGTGTATGAATTTTTCAATATAGATGTATGCGATACTGTAATTTTTCGTAAACCTACTAAAATATAAGTTTTCTTATAAGTTTTTGAAACAATATGACTTGGGCATTTTATGATGTAAAAAAATAATTCAAAATTAAGTTGGTCATAAATAAAAAACCAAAATAATAAAAAATAATATATATTTTATGATTTTTTAGTTTCACTAACTCTATCAGAATCTTCGAAATCACTTATAGGTTCCGGTGTTGTGACAGTCTTTTTCTTATCAACTGGGATAGACTTATACCAGGCATGATATTCCGGTGGTATAATGTTGTTTGAGCATAGCTTAAGCAGACTTTTTTTTTTCTTTTCGGGGATCGCTAAAAGTGACTTATATAATGGCAAAATATCTTTGGGAATTTCAGCCGGTCTTCCTTTGCCAAAAACCCTTAAGAGACGAAATTCAGGATCGCTGTAGTTATACTTGAAAAGAACGCAACCGGGTTTCGTCTTTTCGTATCTCATCACTTTTAGCTTTAGCCACGAGACTTGATTTCCTAAATCGTCTTTATTGCGATTTTTCAAAAAGACTGACGCCAAAGATTTTAAGTCCAAAAAGTCACTGAATCGTAACTCCTCGACGTAGTATGGGTCGCTTGTCTTATTTCTTACTCTTCTTGAGCGCGCCAGCTTAAACACATTGAGTAAGTCATTCATTGTGTAGATTTCACAAATTTTTTTTGCCTTTTCTATGGCACTATGCATCCACTTCCATGTAGGAATGGCCTTTTCCTAAAAAATTGTGTTGTATAACTTCGATATCGGTTGTACGACAAATAACATTAATGCAGCAATAAACTGATTACGATTTTGACCACTACATGTATCAGAATATAAACTAATCTCTTTTATGCCTTGTGGATTTTTTTTAATCCATCTTAACAGTGCTGTTCCAATTTCTGCGCTCCCTCTTTGACCGTTTATTTCGGTCCACGCAAAACAGAACGCCTTATTGGGGGGTGCCGCTTCGTAAATTGTGAAGTTGTATGCACATAATTTTAACGAGTAATACATTTGAGATACTCCAGATGCAGGTATCTGAAGTATACTTTGCAAGTCAAAAGTAGCGCTAAGAAAGGTACTATCCTCAGTGGCTCGAATTTTGTCCAAGTTTTTCGCATGGCTGGCCTCATCTTTTCGCCGCAGATGTTCATTGTAGTCCTCTTCTGTGATTGTTTTGTTTTTATGTTGCGCACAGATTTCACACTGGTCTTTTTTGGAGTGAAAAAATGCCATATTGTAGTTGTTGCAAAATGTTCTCCGGTATGTTATTTCCGACACAAAATGTTCCTCATTCCTTTCTCTGCACCACTGCACGTAGAGGTCATACATTTTACTAATAGATAAACTCGGATCTAGGTACAACCTTTTACTACTTGTTCGACAATAATGCGATTCCACAGTCGGAAAGCTTTCAATGTGGGCTTTTACATTTTTTATTAGGTCATCAGGTGTTTTATTTTTGAGAATTCTTTTACCCCTCCTATCAGGCAACTCAAAAATGAATGTTTGGTTTACCCCTTTTAATGCATGATCAACAGGTCCGTGGCTAATACATAGAGTCTTTAAAAAAAAACTTTTGCAGACTTGGACAGATTCATTGTCTTTCTTGAAATGGTACTTGCGGCTGGACTCCTTTCTAACACCTGCGCCGGTACGGACCCTATGCACTTTTGGTGCAAAGTTACTAACGCATGACAAAATTACATCTTTTTGCCGGCAGTAGTCTAGCTTCCAGTAATTCACGCAAATAATCTTTCTGTCCTCTTCACTGAAGTTCAAAGTACATTTAAATCTACAGTTGGTACAGTCGACTTGTTGTGGTGCTTTGGCTGGATGTGCTTTATTTTTATTAATATACGGCTTGCACATCTTTCTATTTTCTTTAGTAATGTTTTTTTTCCACTTGTCTGATGCTGATTTCCTCCAACGTGTTCTTTTCTTAGCTAACGGCTCATCATTATCTTCATCTTCACTTCTACTTTCTTCGTTTTCTGGAATATACTCGTCATCACTGTCTGTCATATTTTCAGCTTCCAAATGATTTACATTTATATCTGTGTCTTGCTGAATAACGTCTTTTTCGTAAATGTCAGGAAGGGTAGCTGAAATTAAAAAAAAAATTAGTTTAAATAATTCGCAAAACGACCCCGAATTGCCCCCTTTCGTATGTAGGTACATGACATTTAGGAACACCCTGTATAATGCTAAGTAATACTTACTTTCTGCGGTTACATGCCTAGAAAATATTTGCAAGGTTTGATGATTGTCACTATTATCATTTTTCGAACAAGAGAAACTTGTTGCACCCGAGTATATTTTCTTTTCTTCATGGTGTAGCTCAACGTCCACTGAATCTAAAAGTAAATTAAATATTTTTTATGATAGTTGATATGATACTGTTTTATGCGAGCCCAAAAATATCACTGATCTATACTCTTTACTACAAGACAGTAATTCATGTCCGGATTGTCTCAAACATAACCTCTCTTTCTACCAACTAAATTTAATACTTACTGCCTGATTTTTCTTGGTTGCCTTCATTTTTAAGACATAACGAAACACATAACTTTCCTCTGTCACTCATTTTTGTACAATATTTGGTATTTTTATTAACAAAATACCGATATTGTTTTTACTCAAACCACGAGAATGACTTGTCAGAACGCGATTATCGCTACAGCAAAAAATGACCAAGTCTACTTGATCATTTTTATCCATCTGAAATTAGCATTTTCGCTGACATGATAAAATGCCCAACTCGATTCAGTCACTTTTAACTGATGTTAGAAGTACATTTTTTAACTTGGTCACTTTAGGTGGGTTTACTTGAGCAGCTTTAAGGCGTAATATGACTTGGTAAATTTTTTTTGTAGTACATATGACTTTTACCTGTGACTTGGTCATATTAACTCAAAACATGCAAAATTTGACTTGGTCACTTTTCGCAGTAAGCCCACGATATGTTTGGAGTTTTGCATACAGACAAGCGCGACAAAGTAACCTACAACAGCTAATGGCTGATAGATATCGCTTGGAAAGAAGAATAAAAGAACTGGAAACAGTTTTGGCAGGCGTTTCTTCATGAGATTATAGAAATATAATGTATCTTTAAAGATTTGTTAATAGATAATATTTTAAATAAAACAGATATAATAATAATATTTATATTGTTTTTTTTACACTACACTTATGGACTATAACCAAATTGACAAAGTTAATTTTTGCGTAAACATATGGCCCGGAAACCACGTTCTTTTCTTCATCATCTTCTTGTTCATCGTCACCATTGAAGTACCTACTCTTCATCCGACCTATCTAGTGGGGCATCTGGTAGAGATGGACTAGGTGAGTCCCCCCTTGTCTCGCTCGCGCTTGAACAGCTTGACATGGTCCGATGTGGTTGTTGTTGCTGTCGTCGTTGTTCTGGAGCTTGGGGTGGCTCCGAACTTAATGCAGTTTTACTTTCTGATTTGGATTCCATATTGAGAAGTCGATTGTAGATTATAAATAACTTAGTGAAGACTGATACCAACTGAGTTACTAGATTTTTGTCTCGAGTCTATATACATAACGGATGACCTTCATTTGTAACCTTCCTTTGAGTGACGTATATCTAAGATGATGCGCTTGCGCCACCAGAGTACAATGAAATATCTGACAGCTTAGGTTCATTCTCAAGGGCAACAATTCGTCCATCAAAATTGGATAAACGAGTATTATAACGTTCTTCAAACTCGCTTTGTAGTTTATTAAAATGTGCCAAGAAATCTTTATTAATTATAATATCTGTTTGCGTACGTTGGAAATTTCCTCAAGTACATTAGCGATGGGAGGTTTCGATACTTTTGCGGACTCGTTCCTTTCGATCTCGATCCGCAAGTGGATCGACTCCAACGGATTCGTTCCTCGGAACGATATTATACATACTGATATGATGCTAATTTGCTTATGCATGCACGTTTCACTTACGGTTCTAGGTTAAAGGCAGTCGCAGCACTGCACGCAAAATAGATTAGTTGTGATGATATATAGGGCGGACAGTTGGATCTTGGATCGAAATTATAGAAAGTATTTGCCAGAGAGTAATAAAACAAACCAAAATTAAATTGAACTACGGTCAACGTATTAAGTAAATATATTAAAGAAAGGTATCTAAAAGAAACCAAAAATTCGTCTTATTAAATAGGTAACAAAAATAGGTAACTTCTTACATTAAAGTATAACAAAAATTGGAATTTCTTTAGGAGAAAACTAATAACGACGGAATATCACAACACAAAATTTTTTTTGTTTCTATACAGAATTCAAAATTATACGTAGGTACTGATAGTACTGAAAACTCTGCAAAAGGCAGGAGAAAAATCAACATAGCTACGTTAAGTTTAAGGTTTTAAAATATGTAAATTCGAACTTATAAATACAGTTTTTTCGACTTTCTGAGCTGATAGCCTAGTTCTGCGCTCATTACAAATTTGACCGGTTTTTGAGAACATGCTTTCTGAAGGCACAGATGTGGCAGGTACACAGAGGCGACTTTTCATGACTTCATACAGATTGGGAAAGGCAAATTTTCTTTCTTCCCACCATGCTAGTGGATCGCTGTTCCTGTCAATGCCCGTTCTTCCAAATATTTGTTCATTTCAATAATCGCTATGGCTTGAGGACTGGTATCTATTTGTAATTCATTTTTATTTACCTGAAATTCAAAATTTTATATTGTATTTGTATTGTGCATTATTAACATCATAAAGCGGCTGTTACTCATACCTCGTTATCAAAATCGGTCCACAAGTCATTGGTTTTCTCATTAAATTTAGAAACATTTTCCAGCGGCGTGTTCGGGAGGATATCTTCTTGGTTTTTGCTTTGTTTTCGTGAAATGACTGCAGTTAATTTTCTTACAATTCGGTCGTAAGCATTTTTGTAAGAAGATTCCTTTTTAAATCCGTATTTCTTAAATCGGAGGTCTAGCAACGTAGAATCGGCCCAGTTTATGTTGTCTTCTGCATTTTGAAATTTATTAAGCAGGTCCCTTGAAATTTTTACACACATATTATATACCTCAATCTCAATCGGACTCTGACTCGAACTTCTTACTTTCAAATCTGACTCTATATTAGAAATATGGTTTAGTAAAAATCTGCTAAATAATATCACTTTCGAAATAGTAACTCCTTTTTCTGCGCTTAATTCTTCGGTAACGTCTTTAAACGGTTTTAAAATTTTACAGCACCAATCAAAGATCTCAAAATCTTGGGAAGTCAGGGTCTGAGAACAATTTGTAACTGCAATAGCTGATACCAAAGGGTCCTTTATTTTTGTTATCCTTTCCAACATATCGTACGTTGAATTCCATCTTGTTACTACGTCATTCTTGAGCTTTAGCTCAGGATATTCCATTTGTTTCTGTAAACTTTTTAGTTTAGCGGCTGCAACAGGACTACGTCTAAAAAATTCTACTACAGATTTAGCTTTATTTCGAGCCATGTTTATTTCTTGTAGACCACTTTGAAGTACTAAATTTAAGCTGTGAGCAACGCATCCGCTGTGGCACCATGTAGAAGATGTTGCGAATTGCAGCTTTAATATTTGCAGCATTGTCCGTAACTACCCCGCATATTTTTTCTAAAATCTGCCATTCGGTCAATAGATTTTTAATTAGTGTCGCCAAGTTGACTGCTGTATGTGCCTCATCCATTTTATAACAGCCTAATACAAAAAATGTTAGTTTACCATTGAAATCAATGAAATGTGCTGTTAATGACTGATAAGATTCATTATTTAACGATGTCCACCCATCTGTGGTAAAAGCAACGTAATTTGCCCTTGACAGACGTTGCTCTACAGCTTCTCTTATTTTAACGTACAACTGCGGTAGAAACACATTTGACACCGTTTTCCGCGATGGCAGGGAATAATTAGGATTTAGCATATTAACAAAAATGCGAAACTGTTTATCTTCCACCAAACTAAATGGTTGATATTCCGCTGCAATCATAATTGTTAATTGCTCATCAAATTTTTTTGAAGTTTGCAAAGGCAATGGCCGCTTCATGAAGTTAGATAATGTTGATTGGCATTTTCTTTTTGGGTTTGGAATGTCTTCTATTTTATTATCATTGCTAGCAGTGTTAGGGGTAGACTCTCCGTCAGTATCATTAATTTCGTCATTGGCAGGTGTAGACCTCGCTGAAGTAGATGGACCTAATGCTGTTGGATGTTTTCTCTCTACATGTCTAGTTAAATTAGCTGTTGCGCCACCTCTGTAGGAAAAAGAACTACTACAAAGAGTGCATTTTGCACTGCTTCCATTTACCACATTGAACAAGTTCCAAATCTCACTACGCTTTCTATTCATTATTTAAAAAATAATATTGCAGACTTCAACTGTATATACAATAAAAAAAAACAAAAAAAACTCAAAAGTTAACTCAAAATCAGAGCGAAAGCCGCAGCACATTCAAATTAAACGCTCCCCGAAATACTAAAATTTAATTTAAAATCCTGGGCCTACAAGTGCGGCGAATTGTAAATAATATATCTAAAAAGTTCTTTACTGGTCACAAAAAAAATAAAAAAAATGAAGCGGCAAGCCTTTTTTTTCATGATTCATGATACCGAATTACAATTATCTAAACCTAACCTAATCAAACAAAGCAATAAATCACAGCTTGTAAAAACAAAACAAAAAATAAGTAATAAAGTAACTGCCAGCCGCCTGCATCATCGCCGATGTGTAATCATACCAGTATTGCCACATTACCAGCCAGCAGTTAACCAAAACCGCGACCCGCCTCGTGCCGTGCATTTCATTTCGTTCCTCGGAACGAGTCCGCTTTAATTCTCGGACTCGATCCAACTCGATCCTACCCCGAACGCGTTCCTTTCTACCGAATCCGGCCGGATCGACACACCACTAAAGTACATAAAGTTTAGTAGCTGCATCATCATGCTTGGTCGGCTTTGCAACATTACACAAGGACTTTCCCCCAATGTCATATTGATCGTCAGAGGTGAGTTTACAACCAACCCCCGGTAAACCGCGTAATAACTGAACTTGTGTATTTACCCGCTGCCGACCAAATTTATCAATTGTGTTAACACGACCCAACTAATCTATTTTTTAAAACTATTATCCACTTATATTAAATTAATTTTACCTAGATAAAACAATATACAGCTAAACATAATTTATTTACAATTTAATTTTTTTTAGACATTACAATACGTTCATCAATGTCATTACTGGAAGTGGCACTAGTGGCGATTTCTTCTTCAATGACATCCATCTTAACATCATTGGTAGAAATGGCTGCATCATTTCCATTAAAATTTGTGTTCATACCGTCATTTTGGGGCACCAAACCATAATTTACCAATAAGTCAATGGGTATATGTGGCATTTCGAGCAACATAGAACCCAATTCTTCGTCAATCCGGCAAAATTCCTCTACACCAATGACACCATATAGGAATTTTTGACAAACATGGGCCCCAGCGAAAAAATTGACTGCATCGCTAATGTATTTTCGGTATAAATCCACATCGAATCCGATTGTAAAATTTAAAATATCTTCAGCTATCTGCTGTAGTCTAGTAACAAATCATAAACATAGGAATATTGGTTTTCTCTGATAATAGATTCGTCACACATCTTAAATAGAAAATATTTTTAACGCTTATGTATGTGCTTCCTCACATGTGCCATCAACAACTATTCTATTACATATCCAACTAATACTTAATATGATAAACAATAAAAATATTAAAATTCTTTTAAAAATGTCTATTCCAAACAACAAAAATATGTAAAAGTAACCCTGAAAGTCAAAGTAGCCCCGGTTTACGGTACTATCGATTAGGGCACGCCAATATTTAGATTACTATATGTATAGATTTTGATGGTTGACGTTATTCGAACTTCTCGGACAACAAAATTAATGTGGGAAGGTAGTTTTATCGTTAAATGTGGGTACGGTAGCACTTCTCTCTTCACTGGCTTAATTTATTTCCTATATTTTAGAAGATTCAATAAATTTTGTAATAATTTAAAATTATATATTTGAAATAAAGATGCATTAAAATATTCCTGAACATAGTTTGTCTAATTAAAAGTTAGATGTGCTAATTTGTATTCGTTAATATTATTGTTTTTAAAAGCAAAAATAAAAATTATCAAATTTCTTAAAATGACTCTTTTATTCTCCTGCCCCAAATGTTGTATGAAATAAATGGCCGTCAACATAAGACATTTTTCCTGTCTTTTGTATAAAAAAATTGCCAAATGACAGCTAATTGGAAGCATTATGGACAAGGAAGTCTATTAAGCTTTTTCTTGGTTCTATTTTGGCCGGTTATGCACCCAAATGCTTCCTACTGTTTAGGGCCGTTTGCTCACGTTCCACTTATTTCTGCCTCTTAACGAAGCGGCACCTAATTTTAGGGTTATCCCTAAAGTTAAGTTGCTTGCAAATGTTCGGCTTAACCAAAACTTAGCTAAGGTGATAAAATGGCTGGCAACGTCGCCCTCGGCTAGGGATTTTACTTTTATTCGAAGTTATTTGTAACTTTTTGACTTACATTGTTTTATTTATTTGAGGTTATGAGTAATATTGGCGTGCGTTGTTGTTGTTACAAGAAGTTATAAAGTTCGATAAAAATGTCTGATATACCGGAAAAAATTATTCCAACCGAGAAAGAGCCTCTTGTTGGAAGCAATATCAGAGTTTAAAAATGTAATAGAAAATAAACAAACAGATGCTATAACACAACAAAGAAGAAGCGTGGGGTAACATCGCCAAGTTATTTAACTATCGTTCTACGGAGAACAGAACACAGGAATCTTGTAACGGTTGAATTTGGTCACTAAGTACTTTGCTATTTATTCGTTGTGATTTTGCCTTGAACTTTTGAGTTTTATAGATATACAGTGACAGGCTTGCAGTACTAACCTTACATCCTGGCGTTGCCGCATGATGTCCATTGACTTTATGGGGTTTTGTCTCCAATATGCCTCGTAAAACCTGTTAGAGATTTCTCACATGCTGTGTCTAGCATAATACTTTTTGGGAGGAATCTGCACTAGTTGTAGGACTTCATTCTGGGTTCATCTTGGGTTCTCAGGACTGTTTCCCCCAGTTATGGGCATCTAAAAGCTTTAAAACCATCTCTGAAAATTGACCGTTGGTTCTGTATTCATTATTTCTCTGATTTAAAGGCCCTCTCTCTGTAGGCCTTTGCACAACAATAATTCAGACTCACCTGTGTCTTTTCCGTGAGATTCCGGCCTTCGGTATGTGTCGCTTGCTTTGGTTTTATGAATTTCCCGTCTCAAAGTTTCAGTGTGTATTTCAACCCCAGGTGACAATCAGCTGCGGTCAGAGGTTAGATATTCTTATCTGCCCGAACTAGTTCGATTCCTTTCACTGCTGTGAAGTTAGTTGCACGGCCTAGGGTAGATTGTGATTTTTGTTGTACACGGGAGAAGGTTCTTGGTGTGATGCATGGTACTGTTGCAATTTCATTCTCCTTCGCTGTTATTCTCTTTTATGGATAGGGTATCGATAATTTGTCAAAGCTGCGACTATAGTTTATCCGCAACGTCGGGTGTCTATGAACGCGGTTACTTTCTATTTTTTTTGCCTTGCACGTGGACTGTACCGCTCTAGTCCCCTTTCTGCTTTGTGTGACCTGATCGGTATTAGAGAGACCGAAGTTACCTGCTGAAGGTTCATAGAGAAAAAAATATATTCGTGTTTTTGTGCTGTTAATCAGGTTTTTAAGCGAAGGATCGCTAGAAATCGTCCCTTTCAAAATCAAGTGTCGACGAAGCCGCAAGTAGTTAGTCTTTCTGAAGAAAACCTGGGAAATATTCCCTGCCTGAGAGGCGATTTTGTTGTTCGGAAAGTGTTAAAATAATGCCCGTTGGTTTCTCCCTTGGATTTTTGGAGTGTTAGTGGCACATATTTTCCCCATAATTGGGATTTGCTTGGGTAAGTTGTGAACTTTTCCACGTGTTTTGAAGGGTCGGTTGCTGATACCTTGCGTTCTTCCATTGTAGCTGCTGTTCGACGAGGAAGGCGTCATTTCCTGACAGTTTGAACCTCTTAAGAACCCTTGACCATCTTATAAGCCTTATAATATCAGGTATATTATCTTGCTTATTATTTTGCTTTAAATAATGGTTCACTGGTCCCGCATAATACTTTTTAATAAACTCACTAGTAAATCCTCGACGGTTTTAGTTTCCTTAATTTCGGGTTTTATTATATCTCATAAAGTTGTGTTATTAATTGTCTTAAATTCGCACGCCACGTGTTTTACCGTAAAATTCTCTCTGGCTAAAATTAATGCGAGTTTCGTTATTTCTCAATACCTAGATATTAATTTCATTTTGTCTACTATGTCTCTGAATAGACTAATTATCGAAAAGAATAAATCCTAATAGATATGTCTCAATATGAATTTTTAAGTATAAATTTAGGATTTCCTTCATTAAGCAAAAATTTATATAGTGAACGATGATCACGTTCGTTAGATTTTGTACCGTAATATTGCTGAAACTGAGCGGAGACCCAACGTATTAATTTTGATTTATGTTACGAGGGGGCATAAGGCCAAGATTTCTGTTTTAAGTTCTTCGGTGTGGAATTTTAATTATCAGTGACGATATTTTGTAGCTTTGCTGTAAGAGTAATTTATTAATTCATTATGACTAGTTCTTTTCTTTGCTGAATTTTGTTGATTTAGATTTCAAATAAATATTGGCCTTATTACCTATCGTATATATGTATATAGTTATATCTCTGCGTTAGTTGTTATAGTGTTTGGTATGCCGTTTTCAAAACAGCACTAATATTGTTGCTACTACTGTTAATTCTTACTTTATTAATGAGGTATTAGAATGGTTCCGAGCCTCCGAGGTCCCCAAAGGACTTTTATTTTTAATCATGTTATTTTATAATGGAATGAACTGCAGTAGTTTTTACTCATTTGAATGGGTCATTCAGGTTCAATTTTATAATTTTAATATTCATTACCACCGGGTAATAAAAGAAATCATTCAAGCACCTGGCTTTAAATTCACTTTTCTTTTTGTTTTGATAGAATGCTGTTTCAGAAGTGATGCATATTGGTCTTTACTTATTTGTTTTGGTTATCTTAATTAATTTCTGTGATGATATTTTAATTAATATTTTGTATCTGATTTTTTTGATTGACTTACTTTAATATGGCTCAGTAGTTTATTTAATAATTTCAATTTTGATTGTTGATACTTGGATCGATAGCAATCCTCGTTTTAATTAATTTAATAGTGTATTAAGATTAATTATTTTGTTTGCAGTTATAAAATTTTATTGCGTATGACATACCAGTTGTATTTAATGATGGTCAGTGACGGATAGAACTTTTTATTTTAAATTCTTTCTGCTTTGTAATTTAATTAATAATATTTTAGACTCTTTGCTTCCCTTCAGGATTGTGTAACGGTATTTTAAATTCTCTTTGCTTTGATTTAATTTAGATTGTTGTGACTTAATCACTTTGCTTTTGCTTATGCTTTGATTTTTCTTTAATTTATAACATTATACTAGAGAATGTTTATTCCTAGGGTCTTCCGACCGGGCAAGGATCAACCTATTTTTCCGACCGGGTTACCATCAACCTAGTTTTCCGACCGGGTAACGATTAACCCATTCTTCCGACTGGGTTAGCATCAACGAGAGTAGTCCTTTCAACTGGACAGCTCATTATTGGGGTAGCTTTACAACTGCTGCCTCCAACACCATCAAAAGCTGACATCGTACGGTATCGTTTTAGTTCAATAATTTCATTTTCCATTAACTAACCATTAGTATTCTAGTACAGCACTGGGTTTTTTTTGTAATTTACAGGTTCATCTCTATCCATCTTTTTTTGAAACAATAAATGTTAAGTCAATGGAATGCTATGTGTTTCATGTAGTTCGCTGCAATTTAATAGTATACAGTGGTGTCGACCAGTGGGTTCAGGCTAAGAGGATCCCCGTAACATCTGGGAGATTTCCAGCTTGAATTTGGCCTAAGCTGGTGGCGCAAAATGACCTTCTGTCGCAGGAAGCTAGCCGGCTGCTGCGCATCACAGGCCCTCCGCTTAGCCTGGAACAACTGTCGCCCATTGTCATTTTATTTGTTTTATTTTTACATTTCAAAATGTTTACCAACAGCGGTTGCTCTAGGGGTATTCGTCATAATACCCCTGCCCTCAAAAGAATTTATTGCGCCATTGCAACTCAAAGTCGTATCAATCTCTACGAAAATATTATGAAAATATAAAAAAGAACGTGAGAAAACAGGTGGGAGAGAGAAAAGAAGGAAATATACAGTACGGGGGGAGGTGTGCCTACAAAAATAAAACTCAGAGAACATAGAAACTTAGAAAACTTAAAATAGTTATTTCATGTAGCACGAATGTAAAGTGTTATTTGTTAATGGGCTTTTTTAGTAAAAATTTAACTTTTTTTATTGTTACAATGGTTGTTGTGCCTTATTAGTTGTAGAAGCTTGCACTAAAATAAAAGTTTATTGCAAGTTCAAATAAAGTGATTTGTTAACTTTATTTTGTTATAAATATTTATTAGTTATGCAAGTTTGTTGAGAAAAAATGTGGTGTTACTTTAAATTTAATGGCTTTTAAACATAGTGCATCTGCTATTATTAATAAGTTTGACTTACAAAAAATGTATGTGCTCTGTAGGTCAAAAATAAAAATGTTACAGAGTTCACCGTCTATTACTATAGTACAGAATTTTGCATTCTCTTATATTATGAACTCTTGTTATTTTTCTTTTGCCGCGTCTGTACGGGCTTTGTTTGTACCAGTTAGAAATATCTATTTGTGTTATCGTAACAGAGATTACTTTATTTTCTGAGTTTACGTGTACTGTTGTGAAAATAAATTACATATTTATATTACTAACGCTGTTTCTATGAGCGGATCTATAGTTAGGGAACTATTGTGTAAAGAAACAAATTAAAAACGAAAGTATTTTTTTAAATTTAGTTTTTAAATCTAAAATCTATTTAGGTCATACAGACAAATTAAGGTGTGTCAAAAAGTTGTGGCACACACAAAAAAGTTTGTGCTTCCTCAGAGACCCTGCTGCCAAAGAACATACACATAGGTTGTAAGTAGTCATAAGCAACTTTAACTGAATTCGATTATGCTTTCTTTGTACATGAAAGAAGTGTACTACTTATTCATCCAAACTAGCAAAGTATTTTATAAGTTCTTGTCTTGTCTCAATTCCTTGAACGGGTCCTGGAGCGACAGCAGGTATATGTGGAACGGCATCATCTGGCATTATTTCTTAGAAAAGTTCTAGATCTTCAGGATCAGGTGGTTCCGGTTCATTCTTTTGTATGCAAATATTATGCAATACTGCTGCAGCTACTATAACATTTAAGGTAGTTTCTAATTTTATTCTGATGCCATAGGCTAGTACGGGAAACCTACGTTTCCAGACTCCAAATATCCTTTCCACTGTATTCCTGGTTCTTATGTGTGCCTCATTATAGAGATGCTCGGCTCTATTTATTGGATTTACAAGTGGACTAAGTAAATAGGAACTCTGAAAATAACTACTGTCACCTAAACATAATAGAATAACTTACAAATACATTTCTTTCTTGTGAGTGGATTCCTTACCTAACAGAATGCAATTCGAATACAAATGATTTTCAAATTCTAGTTTTATTGTACTGTTATTAAAAATAGTGCTATCATGTGTTGACCCAGGCATTACCTTCTTGACTGTGAAGTACATGCAGCTTTTTGTGGCCGTACTGTAAAACATATGAAAATTAAGATCTATAACTTTATCCTGAAAGATCTGCACACCTCTTCGTGGAGTGTCCAACTTCTTTCATGATTGTACTGGCCGAAAATAAGGCTGAAATTATTACTATTATGCTTTAAAATCTATAACACCAAAGTACACAAAAAACAATGATGAAATGGCACTCTATATGTTTACCTTAAGTGAAAGGTTTATTCACCCCACGATAATATTATAATATTAAAAGACATCGAAAATGCAAACCAGGTGATTGTATCCCTTATGTGTGTGTCATCAACTATTATTCTTGGGAATCGTGCTTTTTCATAAAATTTTAGACACTCTTCATCTCTTTCATGTTGGGTTCTGGGCATTGTAATAAATCTGTTATACTATTGTGCTATAGCTCTACCTGCCCAAACTACTATTCGAGAAACTGTAGAGTAGTGAACACCTGCGAAATCCCCAACTAACGAAAGGTGACAGGCGGTATCATAAAATCTCATAAACACAAGCAATTGGTTTATTGGAGCCACACTGTTATTGCTAAAAATATGATACAAATATAGGTAAAATAAACACACCCATGTAACAATACTTACTATTCATACGGATGTTCTATTTGAATTTCAATTAAATCCAAAATCTCTAAAACTGTTTGCTTCGTAATACGGAACCTTTTAAAAAAGTTATGGCCACTTGTTTGATTTTTCCTTGACCAGCGCAGGCAGCTTTTTATAGCGGAGGCTAAAGGTATGGGTTACTTACTTTTATACTTCCCTTCTGTATAGTGGGCGCCACCTGAGCTTATTGTGACTAAACTGGGAAAATGTTTTCGTTGGTTAGATTGGAAAACTATGCAATAAAACACACATTTAACAACAAATAACTAAGGGTTTATTAAATTAAGAACTGTCAGTGAAGCTGTGAAAGTATTTAATCAAAAGGTAAAAAGTATAGTATTGTCGAAATGTTTCAAAATTAATTAGCACATCTAGACGTGAGGGTTTTATGAAGTAATTGAAAGAATATGACGCAGGGGAAGTCGAAGATTCATGAACCTTTTACCTAAGACCTGTTATAAATTAATGAAATTTCATATGTGTACTGTCGAGATTGCTTTATAAAAAAGTGATTATTTAAAAGTTATGAATAAAAAAGTTATTGATTTAAAAGGAGTCTTATAACGAAATACCTGACACAGATTAGTCTCTGGTTAAGGATGAAGGGACATTGCAGGCTGCCTACCACTTGACTCAGCAGGCACTGATGATTACACTTGGCTCAGCAGGTACTGATTATTACAAACTTATGAACGGTGAACCATAGGGGTCATTCTTGGAGATCCTTAGTTACTGCCACAACATCTCTCTTATAAGAGGATACAGAACAATTTGAAGTCGGCTGATTAAAAGGAATGAATCAAGAAGGGAAAGCCAAAAAAGAAAATTAACCCTGAAACAAAAGAAATACCAATTTAAATGAAACGCCTCAAAGGGAAATATAATAATGGATCGAAAATTCATTAAAATTTAGTCATAATAACTTAACTGGACTTACTTCTAAAAAGGTGCTGGGACCACATGATCGGTCTCTTGCAAAAAGATTAACCAGAACAATCCTCTCACCCAGTGTCCTCGTGGTCAACGGAAGAAGAACCCAAAATCGAAACGGAAATAATTAATTCATTATTTGACATATCTTAGTACTGTTAACTGGAAAGGTGCATTCCCTTTTCCTGTTCTACTCCGAGCAGCACTAGAGTAACAGCTGCAAATGGAAAGCAGCACGACCCTGTCAACCAAAACCTTCCATACCGAGACCTAGACCACAGAGAATCGGCGAAGGGCACCAAATCCGCATTGCAGCACGAGGCGCTCGGATTCGTTGTTACAGACAATCCGGGCCAACAAGATGAACCGGTAGCCACTCACTCAAACCTCGAAAATCGACAGGTCGGAAATAAATATTTGGATAAAATTGTTAACAAAAGCCAAGGTATTGAATAGTTAAGAAGGTTGGATAATTGCAAATTATAACAATTAAGGGAGGAATGAAACTTATTCCATATGAGGTATGTTACTTAATATAAAAAAATAGTGGCAAATTCCAAATTGCTACAAAGTCAGCTCGTCGAAACTATGAAAATAATTGAATCTTTCATAGATACGGCGGGGAATACCAAATATTATTAAATTTAGGTCATCATCATCGAGAATTTGATTTAAAAAATTCATTTTTGATTCGAAAAAGAACTTGATACTCTAACCTTAAAAATTTGACATCTAACTTAAGCCGTATTAAACCGAAACCAACCTTCCGCCTATCTTATTTTGTGTTAACTGGTACTTAAATATATTTCAAGCTACTGTGCAAGCCGGTAAGTGCCACTTTTCCTTAAGTGTCACCTAATTTTGCTTGAATCGTCGGGTTTCTTAGCTTATTTTTATGTGATTCTATTAAGTTACATTTTTTATCAAAATTGGATACGTGACAATAATGATATGTTCAAAATAGTAGAAACGCAAGAAGAAAACGGCATAAATTTATGTGTTGTTCCCGGCGACTGGGAAATAAACCGAACATCGTTTTGGCCGACAAGTACACACCCTTAGGAAAGACGGGAATAGTAAACCAAAAACTGAAACTTGATCCAGACAGAATTGCCAAGTAGAAAGAGGCAATATAAGAAGTTCCAAAGAAGCAGTGGCAATTGAACAGCACTTATCCAAATTCTGTGATACTGAGGATGAGGAAGAGTATGTTTTTTAATTTTTCTTGTAATGTTTAAATGAGTTTATTCATAAGATTTATTTTTATTGGGGGTTTACTTTACTCCACACTGTGTTAAGAAATATAATTTTATTTGTACAGGTACGTCAGGCCGGAAGCAAATGAGAGAAAACATCTGTAGTGTTTGTATCTCTAGATTTATCTCAAACGCAACCCCCAAAGTTTGTTAGGGCAAATCACTGCAGATCAAGTTGGCATATTTGTTCTATCACCTTATTTGATGCTGCTGAGTTAATCCTTGTCTGCTATGAAAACACGCTTCAATCCTTTTGAAATTTTATTCCACTTTTTGTTGACTCGTACAGTTAATTTACAAAATATTATAGCAAGCCATCCAATTTTATCTCTTATAACAAAATAAATATTAATTTCTTTGTAATTTTTAAACGAAACACTCACTTTTAAAATAATTATTTTCTCTCGATAATCTAACACGGTATTGACTGATAATAACTTTCTAAAGATGAAACTCAAGACTGTGTTAAAGTAATCTCTTAAAGGTGAGTACAGACATGCAACCGAACTTCGTATCATAACACAGTCGCGAAACAATTTTTTGTTACGCGTCGAAGATACGATGTGCCAATATTTATCAGTATCAATACATCGTCGCGTGTCCTATGACCAGAACATTCTGTCGTTCCATCTCAGAAAAATAATTGTCTTTCTTGTGAAGTGCGGTTAACGAGATGGAGGTTGCTGCAGCAGCTTATGTATTTATGCATTATTTTGTCAAGAAAAATAAAAAAAAAGCGGGCAAAAAGACGCTGGTGGCAGACACAGTTATATACTAGTCGAAGTGTGTACAATGGGAGTCATTTACTATTGGATTTAAAATTTCAAACAATTAGCGGCCTTTACAAAAATTTTACCAGAATGTCCCCAACAGACTTCGACTACTTGATTAATTTAATTGGACCAAAAATAACACGAAAAGATACCAAATGGAGAAAGGCCAAATTCTGGTATGTCGGGTATATCTAATGAAAGTAGTTTAGAATTGACTGGAGTCGTGCGACTTGAGGCTGAATGGTTAGACGTACTCGAACCACCATGAGTATATGCTGGAGACGGCAGCGGTGATTGGTGTTCAGTAAAATTTGATCCTGGGCTATTCTGATATCGTTCAAATTGATAATGTTGCGACATAGAATTTGGAAAGTATGACTGAAGAGTATGAGTACGGTGTGGTTGTGAATGATCAAAATTGGTTGAAGTTGGGCTGAGATGCATCCTGTCTGCTTTAAATAAAACATTCATATAAGCTTTGTTTTGGTTGCAAAATAAGGATGGATTCTAGACAGTTCGAGAATTGCGCAGAACTCTATGTGCAATAAAATAAATCCTCGAACTGTTTTAGAATCGGTTCGCAGTAGAAGAAACCAAAACAGCATATTGAAAAAAAAGAAGAGTAGAATTAACCATAACCTCAAAATTTCAAAAATTGACGAAGTTGTTATTGTTCCTTATTTATGTACAGAAAATACAGATATTTAAGTGTATTCTAAGCCTGCACTATTAAAAAACATTCCACTGTTTGCTAACTTGGGGTAGTACTTGTAAAATACCAGACAGCAATAATGGGTAAGTGTTAGTTTTTAAAATTTTAAACATTTTTCTAACAAACAATTCTGTATTTTTAGATATGCAACAGGAATTATCAGCATTTGTTGTGATGAACTCTTCTGAGGAGGAACATTTCTTTAATAAAGCTCGAACTGATGCGCTTATAAGTCTTTATAGAAAGTATCGACCCAAACTAGGATCATTTCATATAAAATCTATGCAAAAGTTGTGGCAAGTAATTGGCAGTGAACTTTCAAATATCTACAATATCCGCCACAAAATGTGAAAATAGATGGAAAGTGTTGGAAAGGAATTATAAGAAAATAGTAGATAATAATAACAAGACTGGCAGAGGAAGGAACATATTTGAATATGAATCAGAGTTCGATGAAATTTTTGGAAAAAAAAAGAACATAAGACCCACAATATTATTCGAGGGCTGAAAACCATAGGGTTCCAAGCGACAATTATAAAAGTTTTCAGGAGATAAATTTTTAACTTTGAGATTCGATTAAAAAGTTTCTTTTAAAATAATAACTTCTAAATGTGATTTATGTTTTAGCCTAAGAATCAGCAAATAAAATAAGGTCAAAAAATATACTGTAATTATATTGTAAGTGCCTATTTTATTGATTTTTTTCGAACATTGCATTTGTACTTGGAACCTTGTGGCACTGTAAGCAATGTACTTGAAACCTTGTGGCTCTGAAGCAATGTAATCAGTAAGGAAAACATGTTTTTTTTTATAGTTTCAGGAGTTTAATCGTGTATTAATTTTAGAACATTTTCAGAAAATTTGATTTGAAAATAACATAAAATAATAATGGAAAACACATTAAGAAAAGCAAAAATTATTAAATTTACTTATTTTTAAATTCAGAAATTAGACATTTCGTATATTGTTGATCTTCAAGTGGCATCCATTTATATGCAAACTCGATTTGCTGGATTTTTTTCTCGGTAAACGATTTAGTTTTCAAATTATCGGCCGGGGCAATCACAATACGGAAGGAATCGTTAACCATACTTTGTTTACCTAGCCTGGTAAGTTTAGTGTTAACGTTTGCAGTAACAAATTGAGAACAATGGTCATTTATTTTGTATTGCACCTTAAATTGTTCCCCTTGAACAAAACGTAGCTGACATACTTTTGTAAAGGGTACTTTATCATATTTAAACAACAAAGCAGTTTTCTTAAAATTTTTAAAGTCAGTTGTCTTCATGTTAATTACACAGAAGGGGTTTCTTCTGTCAACCTTTAACAAAATTCTTATAAATGATAGCGGTGACCAAATGTTTGTAACTTTCATCACCTTTTCTATACGAGAATGGATGTTATCTACAACTTGTATACAGGAATGACCAGGTATGGAATACTTCATCGTTATCATGTGAATATTAGGATGTCTATTTAGGAAGTCAATGATTGCAACTGAAACAAGGGAGTTCCTGTTCTGTGGAACGCAGCTATCACTCCAAGTTATTATGTTATTGATTTCCGGATGTTTCGAAACAAATCTCTCTAAAATTTTGACTAAAGCACTAGATAAATCATTACCTGATCTTCCACACATCGTTTCAGCCCACACTGCACAGTATACTTCCTTATTAATTGAACTGTGAGCCGTTAAATTATAAACGTTTAACTTTTGTTTATAAAAAAGTACTGAGACTTCAGATTTAGGTAAGTTAATGACATTTTCAAGGTCAAAACAAATAACAGCGCAATTAGGATTTTGAATTTTATTGTCATTTTCGCGCTCTTGACGCATTATTATTTTTTTCGAAACGTGGGACTGATATGCCGCTTCCATTTCTTGATTTATCCTTTTCTCCATCTTGGCCAATCTATATGCTTCACAGCTGTCGCACCTGTCGGTTTTTGGTTGAAGAAACTGAAAATTATACTCAAAATTAAAAATAGTTCTATACAAAGATAACTTTTGGGGTATTTTCTTTTGCTCTTCATGACACATTTCTACATAGAGCTCATACATTTTTTGAATGTTTAGTGACGGATCAAGGTATTTCTTTTTTGAATCTTTCCTGCAATAATGGGCGTCAACGGCCGGAAACGACTCAATATGCTGTCTAATTATGTCTTTGTATTTTTTAGAAATACGATCTTTTGTGCCTTGGCCCCTTTTATCAGACTGCGGGGTTCCTGAATCACTTTTCTTTAAATGTACATTATAAATAGATTTTTGACTTATACAGAGTGTATTTAAAAAAAAAGCTTGCACACACGAAATTTGTCATTTTCCTTTTCTAAATAATACTCAAATGAAAACGATTTGTAATTAGTTTCCATACTCCTTTTTCTTTTAATTAAAACTTTCTTTGTCATATTCAGTAAAAATCCATATCAATTATCTTGGCCGGAATGACCACACCCTTTGCATTTACATACTGTTTTCCTTTCTGGTAATTTTCTTTGACTCTTTTTCCGTGCTTGGCGATTTCTTTTTCGTTTTCGAGTTCTAATGACTTTTTTCATGGGTGTTTTGTCAGAATCTGATTCTGAATTTGACGTGTCACTGTAGTTCACTATACGAATGGCCCTCGGAATGGCCTCATCCCTGCAAAAATAAAAAATTTTGTTATCCATATATTTTTTATCAAAACAAACTGCAAATAAAATATTTCCACAATATTTATACAAAATTCATACTTTTTGTAAGCGCTTTCGTTTGCTTCATTTTCTCCTAGAATTTCATCATTTCTCTTCAGAACTTTAGAGGATTCCCCAATTTCCATATATAGTCTAAAAAAGAAAAAAAAATCTATTTTATTAGGATACAATGGTGAAAAATATAAACTAGTTACGAGCTAGCAAGACCAATTTTTAACCAAAATAGTTTTTCGCCAACTATACGACAGCTTAAAACAAGTTTTTTGACCCTAAAACATAAAAATAAATTATGTTCTGAAAATTTAAAAAATACCTTTTTTTAACTGCTGCAGTTTTACTACAAAATAATTGTTTCTCCTGATCTGCGTTTGTAATTTTATTGGTGTCTACATAGGAACTATCATCTGAAGATGCATGAAAATATACTGCACGCCTGCAAAAGTTAGGTTAGTTTATAAAAAATATGCATAATATTGCATTAAATTAAACTCTTAAATTACCTTTTATTACTATGATAATTTTCGGGGACATATTCTGAGCCGGAGCTGCAAAAATCTTCCCAAGATTCACTATTAGAACCAGAAGACATCGCGAATAAACTTAACTGTTGTCACTTGGAACCATATGGTTCAAACACAATAACGTGATGTGTACTTGAAACTATATTTCCGTGTTCATTCTGGCGCCATCTATGGACATATTAAAGAAATTTTTAGATCAAAAGATGCAGAATTTGTTATAGAATAGGTTTCTGTAAAAAAACGAATTTTGTACTAAATGTCGCTTGGAACCCTATGGTTTTCGGCCCTCGTATTATCATCCAATGAAACTATATATCCCTCCCTAAATGTGCCCCCAATGGAAAAAGAACAGGGTGAGGTATTTTTACCGGAGGGTACAGCAAAACCGGCAGTTCTAAGATGTAACATTACAAGTAAAGAGAACAATAATGAATCAACGGAAATTTCCATTCCAGGCTGCTCCCAAGACGTACACAATGTTTCAACAAAACGAAAAAAGTCTGTTCGACAACCAACTTTAACCTATAAAAAACGGAATAAAATTTTTATACAAATGAAGAATGATATGAAGGAATATTTTGATGGAAAAAGGGAGCAAGAGGATCGAAGACACGAAGAAAGGGTTAAAAGAAGGTTAATTTTACAGGAGTATTTAGAAACCCTCAAAGCAAATAAGGAAAAATAACTTTTTATTTATTATATTGTTTTAAAGCAGCAATATGCTTTTTTGTCAATTGTGTTCATGTTGATCTCGTACTTTGCTGTCCTAATGAAAATGCTCCTATCTATAACTTCCGAGACTTTTCCACCTTCTGTCCCATCTGCATGTAACATGTCAACAGAATAAAACTGATATGTAGTAAACATCTACATTAGAGCTTACTGCATGTCAATTTTTTATTGTGTAGAAGGAACAGTTTTACATCCAAACTAAAAATTAGCAGATACGAATCTTTTCCTTAGGAAGGTAGCTAGCATCCTAAATTATTTCTGTAGGGTAGTTTGTAAGTTGATTATTTTATATTATAATTATGTTATATTCACATAATAATATAACCCACAGAAGTAGTTTTAAAGTCTGACTGTATCTTTTTCTGGGATAGTCCTAAGTATTTGTTATTAAATGTTTATTTATCTTGTTCAGTTTGTTATGTTTGCTCTAGATGGGCATGTTTATTAAAATAAATAGAACTGTGTTACTGTATTTTGCCTTTATTTTTTATAATAAAGTGTTATAGAGAAACAAGAAGTTTTTGATTTAAAATTATCAATCATTTTTTATTTTCGCTTTATTCAAGCTTTATTAACAATAAGTACATTAGTATGAATATTTGTAACCAATTTTTTTTTATTTTCGATAAAGTATCTCAAAAAATGTTTACTAGAAAACGTCAAATAATAAAATGGTAATTTATTATACTATTTATTTATAAAAAAATAAATTTATAAATTATTGATTTTGTAACAGGGCAGCTATGTAATTTCTAAAATTGTGCCCAACCTCATTATCCTGGAGTATTTGCTGATTTCCTTCAATTGCCTCTGCAATAAATTCTTCATTTCCTAATTCCTCTTCTCTTTCAGGGTTTAATTCTTCCTCCATTTGATTGTCTTTATAAATTAAATTATGTAGCACACAGCAAGCTCTAATGAAGTGGCAAAGTAATTCTGTTCCTCTTAATTTTACATGATATAACTGCCGAAACCTTTGTTTTAGTAAACCAAATGTATGCTCAATTAAGACACGGCAATGGCTTAACTTCTAATTGAAATTTCTTACTGTGTCAACATGTTTCCTAAGGATGGATATGCACTGTCGGCTAATAAAAATTTGTCTTCACATTTTTGTACCAAAGAAGTACTTAATGAGGAGTTCGCAAATACGCTGGCATCATGTACTGATCCAGGCCACCCTATAAAAACATCAGTGAATCTTCGTTTCGAATCACAGACAGCTTGAACAGCGTTGCCAGAGGTGGTACAATTGTACCACATGTGGTACAATGACCTTTAAAAAAGTACGTTGGTACACTTTGCCTATATGTGGTACAATCTTAAGTTTTTATAAAAAAGTGTTAGATTTCGATATTTAAAACCTACTTCTTTGTTTCGACACAAGAGATTTATACTTTTTTTATTTTGATATGAAAACGTTACGTTTGCGCTTTACAGTTTTTAGGATTTTAGAATGAAAAACCTAATTTATCAGTTGCAATTGCTGACTGATAGATGGTGGTGTATCGGTGAATGTTTACTGTTTCGGTGGTTTACCCGTTTGTTTACCCAACTCTGTTTCTCTGTTTAGTTTTCGGTATTTTACACGTTATACGATTTATGGTTTTTTATTACATTGGTGTTTTATAGTAAATTTAAATTACTGTAAATTATGAAAAGGTAAAAGACATTATTTAATATATTATATTACGTATATTTAGTTATTAGTATAAAAGATTTATCTGAATATTCAGGAATTGTTACACAGGGTAATGTTTGCTTTTGTCTAGGTTCTTAATACCACAGCAGGAGCCACAGGCATCCACATCAAAAAGCAGTACACACAGCCATGAAGAAAAATGTAGTAGTAGTGGGACTAGTGGAAGTGAAGACGAGCAAAATATTGCGGTGCGTAATCCATGTATAATACAGGGTGCTAAGAAGGCAAGGTATTATAAACATAAGTTTAATGATGCATGGTTTAAACAGTTTCCATGGTTACAGCCAAGTCATGATGATAAGACACTGGGTTATTGTCGTTGCTGTGTAAGAACAATTTCAGGAAGCCTAACACATCTTAAAAGACATGAGTGCTCTGAACAACATATAAAGAAATTTAGAGCTTCTCAGATTGCGCCAAAAATAACGCAGACCCTAATTAAAGATGAAAAAAATGTTTTTGTTGCCGAACTAAAATTGACAATGTTTCTCCACGAACATAACTTGCCATTCTTATTAATGGAACACCTACCAACACTTGTAAAGTCAATTTGTCCTGATTCGGAAATAGCAAAAAATATTATGTGTAGTCGAACGAAAGCTACTGCTCTAACTAATACTTGTCTAGTTCAAGAAAGTATTGAGGTTTTCCAGAAACAACTGTATATAAGTGGTGGATTATATTCTATCATAATTGATGAGAGCACAGATGTATCCACAAAGAAATCTCTTGCTGTAATTATACGTTTCTGTCATAATGATGAACCTAAGGATAGTTTTGTTGGTTTGATAGAAGTTATTTCGGCCACTGCTGAGTCCCTGTTTAATTCGGTGGTGGAATTATTAAACAAAAATAAAATACCTTTGGAAAATATGCTTGGCTTTGCTGGAGATAACGCGTCAGTTATAATGGGAAAAACATCTGGTGTGCAGGCTAGGTTTAAGGAAGTCAGTGGAGATATTTTTGTGTTGGGATGTACATGTCACTCCCTACATTTGTGTTCGTCTGCTGCATGTACGAAACTCCCTAAGTCTCTTGAGGAATTTGTTAGACATTTGTACAACCATTTCTCCAATAGCCCTAAGAGAATAGGAGAGTTTGAGGAATATCAGAGGTTCTTGCTGTTGGAGCCCCACAAAATGTTGCGACCAGCTCAAACAAGATGGCTATCTCTACAAGTAAGTCCAGAAAATTTATTTAGAAATTAATGCACTAGGTATACTTATATATATTCTCTCTTATTGCAGAGCGTTGTGGACCGCATTCTTCTTTTGTGGGATTCTCTCAAGTTGTATTTCACACATTTGGTGTTTGAAAACAAAGATGTTTTACTTTCTGACAATATTTTGTTACAAAACCTTAACAACACTGAATTTAAAATATATTTGATGTTTTTGTCATATATACTAGAAATTGTAAATCAGATGAATCTCCAATTTCAGAGTGAGACTACTCAGATTCAGAACCTATACACTAAATTTACAACCATGTATAAAACCATCCTAAAAAATTTTGTTAAACGAAATGTACTTGAAAACACTGAGTTTGGAAACATTTCTGCATCCAATCCCCATAATTATTTAAATTTAGAAGATATTTATATGGGGCCAAATGTTCTTTTATTTTTAAAAGAACATTCTATAGATATTAATGAATTTAAAAAAATAAGGGTAAATATATTATCATTTTATGTGGAATTATGCAGTCAAATAAGAAAAAGATTCAACTTTAACGATCAGTTGTTAATATTTTTAACAAATTTTCAGCCAAAAAAGACAATGAGTGGAGATATTTCAACAATTGTAGAGGCAAAACTTTTTTTCAAAAAAATAGAATTGGATATTCAACAACTAGATAATGATTGGAGATTGCTGTCAGATATACCTGAACTGAAAGAAAATGAAAATCTCTCATTCAATGACTTTTGGCAGAAAGTATTTAAAATGAAAAACCAGTTGGATGGAGAAATGTTTCCAAATTTAAAAAAAGTTATTAAGGCAATAATGTGTCTTCCACATTCTTCCGCGTGCGTTGAAAGAATTTTTTCAAAACTAAATTTAAATAAAACCGATTTAAGAAACCGCCTGAATGTTGAAACTTGTAATTCAATAATGCTTAGTACCGAACTATTGGATAAGGATAGTTGCTACTTCTGGCAACCGCAACAAAGTTTGTTAAAGAAAAAGCCTACCTACTCTTCTTCTAAAAAATAGTTTTGGCACTTTGGTCTGCATAAATAATATTTTTTTATTTTCTTTTTACTCTTGCTATAATAAAATTGTTACAATTAAAAAATACTTTGTTTAGAAATAGTTTTTTATGTGAAACGCCTTGTGTTTATGATGTTATCCCGAGATTACTTGTTTTTATTTTTGTGTTTGTATGAAATATACATTATTTTGTATTTTCAAGGGATATGTTAGTTTTATTTATTCAAGTTACACATTTTGCAGCTAAAAATATTTTCCAGAACAAAGTAAAATATTCGATGCACTTGTTTACGTATAAAATTTTCTGCTTGCGCCGAGTTGGTACATTCATACTAAATCTGGTACACTTTTTATCGCTTTCTGGTACAATGCACTTTTTTTTTCTGGCAACACTGAGCTTGAATCTGAAATAAGAAAAAGTATTAAGTCTGAATCGAAAACCTGTATGCAGGAATTAAGTTGACGGATAAAAAGTCTCATCTTAATTCAAATATCAGGTCTCTTTGAGAAAAATGGATGATTTCTTTGAACTGTATGCAGGAGTTATGAACAAAAAAATCTTTAAAAAAAAAGGTAAAAGGTATGTAAAATTACTGTTTATACTAACAAAAAGAACTAACACTTTAAATATGATTAGGAAATATACTTCCTTAAATACATGATTATATTCTTTATCGACTTGCTAAACAATTAATAATTATTGGCAAACCAACCTGTAGAGAATAATATTTCTTCCTATTCAGATATGATTCTGGGTCGTTTTCGGGTTTGTCTATCCTGATGTGGCTACCATCGATACATCCTAATACATCAGGAAATCCTAGTTGTGAAAAATCTTCCAATATTTCAATTTTTTCATTATTGCTTGGCCAAGTGATAATTTCTCCAGATTTATTACTGAGAAAATGCGAGATGTTGTAAATTATTAAATGTAATGTACCTATTGTAATATTAAAGCGATCTGCTACATCTCTAAAAGCAGCTGCCTCATGAGTAGCATACCAACAGAATATCACCATGCATTTCTCCGCCAGAATTCGTTCAAATCCAGTATCCTGTGTTGGATAGTACGGGCTCCCTTCTAATTCTGCAGCTAAACTAAGTACAATGGGCCTGGGTACTTTAAAATTTTCTATAAACTGAGTGTCTGTGTACATCGGGACAATATTCTCAGCATATAACTCATTTTTTTGTTGATGTTGCAAAACTTCTGGTACCAAACGGTGAAAAAATTGCTCACCTTCCGAAGACGAGCTGGAGCTGTTCGAATTTAAAAGCTGATCCTACAAAAAATACTCAAATAATTTTCCAACACTCTTGAAAAATGAAATTATATGTTGCATTTAACTTCTCTAAAGAAACTTCTATCTACCATAACTATGGGATTATTATCCTCCATTCTATAGTATTTTACTTTTAACAAAACAAATAGCTGAACTTAGATTCAAAACGCAAGACACGAGACACGAGCACAACACAAAAGGGACACGAGCCACGTAAAAACAATTTAAAATGGTGGTCAGCTGGGGAAATGCCTTCTTTCTATTAAACTGCGCATGCGGCAACTAAAAATCCCGAATCGGTTCCATCAAAACGCTCGAACTGCATTGACAGTTCAAGAACGGTTACGAACTGGTTCGAAATATAACCAAAACGCTTAAATTTTAAGTTCGGAATCGGTTCTAACTAAACCAAAACAGAAATATGTCACTGCGCATGTGCGGACTGTTCTAGAACGGTTCTAAGTTTGAACCAAAACAAAGCTAATATCTTGTTGTACGGTACTTTGTAATTCAGAAGAATATTTGGCCATTTTTTTGGCCACAAGATTTCCAAATATCTGACATTCGTTTTGTTCCTGTGGATTACTAGCGGTTGCTGATGCTTTTGACAATATTTTAAAAGCTTCGTCCAATTTCTCAGAGCCTTCACTCTTCTTTTGGCGTTTTCTAGTAGGTCCCACCTGTGTTAGTTTTCTTTTTGGTCCATTTTCTATAGTCTCCTCAGTCTCCTGTACAGAAAATTCTTTATTGTTATCTATTAATGTTGATTCATCGCCCGCTTTTTCTTTTCCTTCATCATCAGCATCATCATCTTCTACTTCATCTTGGATCTATAAATAAATAGTAGTATTACCTAAATGTTAGCTATGTACTCCCACAGTATGTTTTGATATCGTTTTTATTGTAATTTTTTTTTTACCGAATTTGTTTCAATTATTACAGATACCGACAACTCCAGAGAGATGGTTAGAAGTGGCAAAACAGTTTGAGGAAATCTGAAACTTTCCGCATTGTCTTGGTGCTCTAGATGGAAAACATGTTATTCTGCAAGCGCCAATTAATACAGGAAGCGAGTTCTATAATTACAAATCAACATTCAGTATAGTTCTTTTTGCCCTGGTAGACGCCAATTACAACTTTTTGTACGTCAATGCTGGAGGTCAAGGACGAATTACAGATGGTGGCATATTTAAAAACTGCTCCCTTTACAAACAATTAGTGAAAAATAATTTAAATTTTCCTGAACCAAAAATTTTTAATGGCGTGCAACAGAAAATTCCTTATTTTTTTATTGGTGATGAGGCATTTGCCTTTACTGATTATTTAATAAAACCGTTTTTCGGAATACATCCCAAAGGATCATCGCAAAGAGTATTTAATTACCGATTATCTCGCGCACGAAGAATTGTAGAAAATGTATTTGGTATCGCCTCAGCAGTTTTTAGAGTACTTCGTACCATGTTGCTTGAACCCACAAAAGCAGAATTAGTTGTAATGACTGTCGCTCATCTACATAATTTTTTAAGAAAAAGTTCGACATCTTCTGCTCTGTATACGCCACGAGGAATTTTCGATACGGAAATTGAAGGAACGCTTGTAGAAGGAACCTATAAAACAATAACCAATGAAGTAGTATCTTCGCTATTGCCGATTAGAAATATTCCCAGAAAACCAACCGAGGACGCAAAACGAATTAGAGATCAATTGGCAGCATATTTTCAAAATGAAGGTCGACTTTTGTGGCAAGATGATTATGCGTAATAATACTAATATTATTCGATAGGTACTTACAGTGCTTTGTGTTTCTCTAACTTTGTTTTTGTCCCAAAGGAACTGCAAACTTTTAAAGGCAAACCTACTTTCGTAGACATCTGAACGACCTTTAATAAAACAAAATTTTTTATTTGTGATTAAGAAGTAGGTACCTACTTAAATTTAAAATATATAAAAAAAAATAAAATTCACTTTTTTTGCTTACCTGTTCCCGTACCTTGACTCTTTTTAATTTTGGCTTTTTCTCGTCTAAGCGCTGATAGCAGAACATTAATTTTTTTTTACACTCATCTGCTGTCGTATTAAACTCCTCAGCAAGTTGTTCCCAAGCATCATTCTTTTTGATTTTGTTGTAATATTTCGGATTTTTTGTATCCCACAAAATTTCTTTATTGCGATAGCTGTTTATAAAATCAGTGGTAGATTCTTCCGTCTACTCCATAGCAACTAATTATTTCAACTGAATATGTTACGCAGACCCGTCCAGACATGCAAACAAGGGGTGCAACATCAGCGCGTATCATTTCTTTGATGCGACGGCGAAATACCGACAACCGATGGGACGCGTCGATGTTACTATGTTACTGTGTTACGCAGTACCGTCCAGACTTGTTACGCATCGGTGTTGCGATACGAAGTTCGGTTGCATGTCTGTACCCACCTTAAGGGAACTGAAGAAAAACTAAAAACTTATAACTGATTTCTGAAAAATTGAATACTGAGTCCACAATGGTTCGCGGGGGGAACTTATAATAACGCTAAACATGACGTATTTTCTTTGTCAACGCGATATTTTTCTAGAATCCTTCTACGATATTGTCCAGAGTTTTAAAACTTTCCTATAAACAAAACGTACTAGAGTAACGTGTCCTATGGGTACACGGGTACTTATTTTTATATATTTCGCAGTTCTTAAAATATCATATAAAGGTTAAAAACAACCCATATTTTCATGATCTAGCCTTGATAGTATTTTTCCAAATTCTGTAAATAGAAATAAGAAAATAAAATCCCAAGTGCCTACGTGAGAAAAGTCTTGGCTCAACTTGGTTCATAAAATTTACTATAGAATTAAATACGCAGAGAATTATTATTGGAGAGGTTTCGTGACATCACATGTACCCATCAAAACATTCAAAGGAAAAATTTATGATTTAGTTTTATGTTATCGGTGTATGTGAGCACTTGTCTTTTATAATGATTTAGAAAAATGTTGACTTTCATTCCAAAATAAGGTACACATTTTTTATTATCATAGAGTTTAAATTAATTTATTTCGTGCTTTTATTTTCCAATAAATAATTTTTAAAATAAATTTTCTTTTAATCTTATTTATTTTATTTTGACACTTTGAATAAAATATTTTATTTTTGTTTATGATACAACAAATTTAATTTATTTAGAAACTTTTCAAAATATTTTTGGAAACTAAAACTTTTTATGTTGAAACTTCAAAATATTTTTGAAAAATAAAATTTGTGTTGTGACTTCAAAATATTTTCTAGAAAATTTTTTTATATTAAATTAGGGCTACGCACCACATATCCAATAAAAACTAATTACGACAGTCATGATTTCAACGAAATGTTGTTGTAGATTAAACCATACTACATATATTGTTTTTCCTATTTTGCTTATTAAGTTATTTTACATGTGTTTATTTCATTTACAAAAAAGAATAATGGCGTTGGTAATCTTGAGTTGTTCTCTCTTGGGAGTGGCTGTACAGACAGCTGCTACTCTGGCGATCGGGTAAACTCGGGTCCCGTCGTAACATAATTACGCGAGTTCCCAGCACCAGTGGTTCGTAGGAACTCCTTGTAATGATTTTCCAATATAATCCTTTGACAAAGAAACTATACGGGCTTCTTTAAGACAAATATATTGATGGAAGGTAATACAAAAATATAAAGCAACTAACGTTAAGACGCTTTACGTAATACTGTATATCTTAGCATGGATTCACAGATATTTATATTAGAGTAAATAGATAAAAGGTGAATTAAATGCTATTTCAGCATTAACTTAAGTGATAAGTTTTGAAATAAAGCATACTCATACATATATACATACATATTAAGAGATAAAGTCTTATTCAGCACTTTTCAATTATTTATCATTCTAGTAAGAAAAACAGATAAGGTTCGAACAAGATCACTGTCTGCGTTTACCAATTCTTATCTGCAATACCAGTGGTGTACCATGTAACTCCTCCCTTCATAGGAAAAGACCTATGACTGATCGAGCTGAGTAGGTCTTTCTGCCTCTGGGTTTCTTCTTTTGGAAATTTTCATGCTTGGGCAAGGGTAGCTAACTCGGTAGTAGCAACGAACACCAAAATAAGTCAAGATGCAGATAAGGGCACAAACTAGAACGGTGATCCATATCCAGGAAGAGTAATGGATTGTTTCTGCTTTTGGAAGAACCAGTTTACTTTGGTCATTCATAACGGAAGTAGCTTTATTTCTTCCAGGTTCATACTTTTTAATTTTAAAGAAGTTCCATGTTCCTTGAGAAACCCCTTATGTAGTAAATGATACTGATGTAACATATTCTAAGAATATGTTTTCTCGAATTTCGCAAAAGATACAAGTTGCCTGCACTAAAGAAGGTGTTAGCAGCACGAAGGTTGCTGTAAATACAGATTTACATTCGACCACTACTACAAAATCTGAAGATGTATTATATTATTCTATTGATGGTGTAAAACACTTTGCTCCATTTGAACATAATAATAGTATACATAAGACCATTCCATTAATTCATTTTGGATTAATACCTACACCGGCATTAAACCCTTCTACTGATAATACTAACTTTCAAAATTCTTGTGCTTACTGGAGCGTAAAGTGTTCAATAACCTTAGAATATTATTTAGAAAGTAGCTTTCACCATAAGGCTTTATCTAGAGCTCATGCATATAATGATAAAGTTGTATTTCTTGCATCTAGAGATAAGGTTAACTATGGGTCATTTGCTCCAATTGCATTGGAATCATTTGGTGATTAATGTATAATATTAAAACACAAAATAAATGTTCAGTATATCTATTGTTATTTCATTTTATAGTCAACAAACTAAACTAAACATCAGCAAATTGAAAATGTAATATTTGATTTAATATATCAATAGATTCATGAAGTGTATAATAATAATCATCAACATTGCCTAAGTGTGCGGCATAAATCGGCTTACTATGTTCAACAAATAATGCTAAATCTTCGATTGTCTTTTCGCATAATTCTAAGTTTAATATATCAAATATACTTAATATTATAGGTTCATTTTTACGCATGAACTTATAACTTGAATTAGTTCACACACGCGTATTTATTAAATTTAATAGGGGGCTTGTCGGAAATTCCCGGAAAAAGGATAAGAGTTTTCTTCTTCAATATTTCCCTTTTTAAATTTTTTAACTGAGATATTCGTTTTGTTGCATCGCGAATCACTGAACGCACTGTTGTGAAGAGTGGATCCACATTGCTCTGCGTCAAAAAGCTCATTCGTATATCCGCCATCCTCCACCATTGATTCTTCGGTAGTTGCGAAATATTCTTCACGGGATAAACTTCTAATTTCACTAGGGAATGTCCCCGCTCTCCCGGAGAACTCAATGTACAAACATTCTCGGGGGTATTGCGACAAATACTTTGAGATATTGTAAAGCTTGAGTCGGTCGACATTGTAAACCCAAATAAATCTTCTTCCGCCTCGTTTAACTGGAAAGGCTCGGACTCGGGAACATCTGCAGTAGTCAGCACTCCAGCTGCAGTCGTGGATAATGTGGGCGTGGTCTGTATGGAAGAACCACATGTAGACTCCTCCGCGAAATTTTGATTCCAAACTTTTACTAAAATAAGTTTCAGCTTCTCCTCTAGACGTTTGGCAAAATATCGTGAATAATTCTTTTTCCTTTAAGAGCAACTTCAAACTCTCGCAAGTAATTGTTAATTCGTGATCTTTGTTCCCCTCGTCTTTCTTCAACTCTTTCATGATTTTCTGTAATGGTGTTAAATAGGTCTTCAACCGCTTCTTCCCAGGTAGATATGTCTCCTTTTGCGTTACTATCATGCTCATTTCCAGCCACTGAAGGAGGGTTAGGAAGAGGACTGCTTCCTGGTGGACTGGCCACAACAATCCTATTAAATTCTGTAGACAATTCAATTGACATTCCTCCCCAACTGCTTCCGGAATTGCATTCGTCTCCATTCTATAATTAAAATATGTTTGTTGACTACAAGTTATTTATTTATGATGAATTAGTACGCCACAAGATAGTATTTTCGGTTAAGGAATAGCAGCGATACTTTTTGCATTCATAATAATGAACAGTATCTCGTCCACAATGGACACAATGTAAGTGGCCTTCTAAGTGAATGTGAGAATAGATTAATTCAATTTCATTATACGAATTTATAATTTTATAAAGTGTATCATCCTGCTTTAAGTCTTTATAACACCGTTTACATATTACGTAATAATCTGGGCCAACATGTACACTACCTTCTATTGCCACATTATTACGTTTTAAATCCACAAGTACATAAAACCGATTACAAGAGTTGTAATCAGTGCTATGGAAAAAATCAGGAAATATATCTTCAACTCGTTGCGACAGGATGTAGGTACTGCCAGACCTTCCATTAGCATTACAATAAAGTTGTTTACTGCTAGTTACAGTCGACAATGGAATAGACTTCCATTTTTGGAGGGCCTGATGTGACACTAAATGAAATACTTGATGTTCACAATAATCATATTCATCACTTACATCGTCACTTTTACGTTTATTGGATTCTGTCACAAGTTTAACTATTTCTTCTGGTAACGAACTACTGGTAGATGGAAGTTCATCGGACATCTTATAGGTTGGTTTGTTGAAATTATGAACTAACTATTACAACGGCAACATCGATTTTATAATAGTTAGCGTATCAAGAAGTGAAAGGGAATTAATAGAAACCTTCGGTTTACCACCACAGCGGCGGCGGCTGCTGTGCCCGCCCACTGGGGGGATCCAATCCATTCGACTACGTCATGAATGATAATATAATTACTGCAGGGTTGGAAGCTGAACGATTGTTGCTGGCGACATAGTTTCATCAGATGCATAGAATAACTGGTATAAATATCAGATAGCTGCCTGGCTGAAGCTCGCTGTGTTTCTCGGTTTGGCAAACTTCTATTATGAGCGCTTTACTAGCTGTGGTGAATAGTACGTTTTGGGGTGTCACTTGATTTGCTGTAGGACTGTCAAGGCTTATTGACAAAGTGCTACAATTAGTGGCTGTATTCAATGTTACTATATTGACAACGCAGTCTTCATGAGCTTGAAGTGGTCGTTGCAGTAGAGGGTATCTTCAATGTTCTCGCAGAGGTCGTCTTCAAATTGAAATTTTCCAGTTTTCTCATTGAGGATAAGGTAGGGTTTAGGTGGTGAGATAATTCGATTTTGGATAGGAATTTGATAAATAAAAAAGGATTTGTATTGGTAACGGTTTAAAATTGAAAAATAAATTAAGAAAATTATTCTCTCTTTATGAAAGATAAGTTGAATTCCGAGAAATTTGTAATAATTTTGTTTTATTTTCAAAATCGACCAATTGTTCTTTAGAATACAGCGAAGTCATTTTAACTGTCATTGATTCCAGGATATTTAATGAAAGAAATATTGGATGAATTTTGTTCAAATGAGCAAAACTAATAGCGTTTATGATTTGACTTAAATTATTTTCAAGATTAATTAGAGAATTAATTATTAGATGTAAAGCATTAATGACATTAATACGTTCTTGATATTTCTCAATAAGCTGCATCGTTGTGATAATATTAGATTTGATTTGATAAAGACTTTGATTTGTTTTTAACATGAATTCTTTTGCAATGGTCATTTGTTCATTTATCTTCTCTTGAATCAAATGGTCATTTTTATTTAGGTGTTTTAACGCAGAATTGATTTTTTCGCTATCTTCGTTATCAAGAGTGCCAATTTAATAACCATTTAGATACGGTGCCACCGAAATTGATAAGCCCACGTCTTTTTCTGAGGTTTGGATGAATAGCTGCTAACAAGTGTTCAATTTGATTAATTAGAGATAGAGCTTGATCTGTTAACTGATTTGATATTGTGCTATAATTATTCTTATTTGTTGTAATAAAACGAACTTGCATCTTAAGATTATCTATAAGTTCTAAAAAGTTAGTAATATTAATATAACTAATAAATGTATGTTTAGTTTAAATAATTTTAGCTTTCCCTAACAAAACAGGTAAAACTGGATTAGTCAATTGTTGGATGGACGTGTTAGTTGTATAATTATATAGAAGGATTAATGAGAAAACATATAAAATTTTCATTCTGAAACAAAGGAAAACATTTGATTAGTGTTTCTTGCGTTTCTTTAGATTGTGTTTTGAATATTTAGATGTTGAAGTTTTTATTTTGTTTTTAGTCTGTGCAATTGGATTAACTTTAATATATCTCATGGCTAGTTTATCCCGTGTTTCTTGTTTATGGTAAACAGTGTCCTCTTGTTTTAAGGTCATTGGAGCTGTTCTTTGCTCATTGGTTTTTGAATACTATTATCTTTTTGATATTAATTTTCTCTTCTAGCTTCTTGTATGTCTCCTTCAGTTTCCTTTTGTGATCTGTGACATACTTTGAAACAATATCTCGTTTTGAATGTCAAATGGATCCTTTAAATTAAAATGTCCTGTTACAATTTCTAATGGTGTGAGATTGGTTGCTGAATGAATGGAGTTATTGTAATGTAATAAGGCATAACGTACTAAATTATCCAATGATTCTGTAGCGTTCTGTTGGATTTTTATTCTTATTTGTTCTAACAATGTTGAGTGAAAGTTTACAAAATTCTGAAAATGAATTATTTTTAAATTCGATCCCATTATCACAAACAATAGCGGTATTCCGTAATGTGAGATAAACACTAAAAATCCATCTAAAACGTTTACGGCGTTAACACCAGGTATTGAATATGCTTGTGCAAATCTTGAGAATGTATCAACTATTGTCAAATATTTTTCTTTTGAGATTGACAATGTATCCATATGTATTCTCTCGAAAGGTTTGGAACCTATTGGAATATCTTGAAATTCAAACTTGTTAGGTTCTCGTTCATATTTGGCTTTTTGACAAATATTACAATTGAATCGGTTATTTGGAAAAGGGCACATCTACTTAAAAGTAAATTTTACAGTAGGAGGGAAAAACATTTTAAAATCAAAATGCGTGCACATATAGTACATAGTACATATTATTGTATGTTCATTGGTATGTGAGGAAGCTTATTTCAGTAATTTTATATATTTTCCAAACTTATTAGAATAAAATAATAAAAATAATCTTTTGCATTATTTTTACTAGACAAATACAGTTTCGCATATTATTTAGTAACTTAAGTAAGTTTATAATAGCAAATAATGATCATAACAACATTAAAAGTCTTCTTCGGGCATCTCTTCGGAGACCGCTGTTGGCCAATTAAATATCATATTGTAAATTCTTTATTTTCCTCGGGAATATACTGGATTTGGGATTTCAAATTGATAACTTTTTTTATATTGATAGGAACTTTGTCAGTATAAGCTTTATATGCTTCTTCATCAGGAAGATTCGCTCTGGACCCGGCAGGCTTTGCTGTGAAAAAGATGACGTAACGAGCCCACCTATATATTCAGAAACAATAAGCATGCCAGGATTTGTTGAATCGTATTTAAATTCATTGTAATGCGAAATCTGAAAGTTTACCTTTTGATTTCTTGGGACCTTTCTCTTTTGTGTCTCAACAGACTGAACACTTTTTTTGTAGTGGGTTGGCCACCATTTTTTGAAGTCTATTATCTGGAAATTTTGTACTTCCTTCACTTCAAATTTGCCAGCTACAGATGACTTTTTGATGAGCTCCATATATTCTTGATGAGTATAGATCCTATCAATTTTTCTTATTTTTCTTTTGACGGTTCCAAAGTCTCTATCACAAGCGTTAAAAGAATGCCCTCTCACGGGGAAATAATGTACAATTTTTTTGAACCTGTTGTTCGCCGCCAATGCCATCAAAAATCTTACCATAGTATGGTTTTTATTCTGTCCTGGGCAACCGTCAGAAAATATGTAGAGTTCGTCTATAGTGTCAGGGACAAACTCATTAATGTACATATTCAAAAATGTGCATACTTCATTGGGACCTTTTTATGCTTGTCCCTCGTGATATGAATAGAATGTGGCTTTCTCAGTCTTCAGGTTATGAATACAGAATTCGTAAACCCAGAGCTGTCGCAGATAAAAAATTTCTTGTACTGGAATGTTCGGTAACGGTAAGTTCTGCATGTAATCAAATACTAGACCCATAACATTATCTTTCTCAGTGCAAAGCTTTTTTATCTCTTTTGTTTTTGAAAAGAACTTGTTTGCTCTTCGTTTGTGAACTATAAGTGAAGCAGAAGCAACACGCTTGGCATTATCATTTAAATGGGGATCTTTCAACTTTTGACCATATTCCTCGCAGTAAGAACACACATCCACTTGCGGCCTACCAAATCGTAAATCAAAGTTTTCATGAAAATACTTCAAGAAAAAGTCGTACTTTACTTTCTCTTTTAAATCCGGATTTGCATTAACAAACATCGTGTGCATAATTTTCACATTAAGTGTAGCAGGTAAATATTTTTTGTTGATAGTATTGGAGTAGTGAATGAACTTCTTTAACATCAAATTTCTGGACAAACTCATTTATTTTGTTACAAATTTGGCCAGAAATAATATTATGTCTTGATCCTACTGCTTTTCCGCGTCTATCTTTTGGTGTGGTATCGGATGCTGAGAGTAAACTTAGACGTCTTGCTTTTTTCATTGTAATTCCTCGTAAATTAACAAACGCGTATTTACATACATTGATGCGTTGACCTTCTAAAGAGATATTTTAAGAGAAAGTAAAAGCCTTGAGTTTGTGCTTGTCAGTGGCAGATACTCTACTTCTTTTGACGGGACTACTTCCGATCAGACTTTGAAGAAAGGTATCTTGTGCGTCCTTGTCATCAAAACTATTAACCTTATCTATAATTTTCTTTTTTCGGTCCTCACTAAACTTGCTGGAACATTTCATTTTGCACCTACAAAAACCAGAAGAAACGTATAAAAATATATAATGTTTTATAATTTTTAAACTTTTACCGGCAGTCCGGACCTGTTATCCTGGCATTAACACTGTTTCCGATATGATTAACATGTTGAATTCCTTTGACTTTGGCTCTTTTTATTACATTTGACTTATAGCTATCTGTATTCAAAATTCCTTTCTTTCGCTTCTCTGTAAGATGTTATCATCAGATTGGCTTCCACTTGAATCACTCATTTTGTTTGTAAGACACAAAAACAGGTTAATATTTTACACACAACAAAAATGCACTGCTGATTCAACGACAAACAAATGCGAACTGAAATCTGACAGCCAGAAGCGTGATAGCGCGCCAAAACATATGCGTTTCAGCCAACCTATTTCGAAAAGGTCACATTTGTGTCGCATGTGACCTTTTCGAACTAAACGCAGTAAAACGATATCTAGTTAACGCTGTTCTAGCATGATATTTTGTGCCCTTTTCGTACCAAATTGTTCGTCTTTAATAAAATTATAGAAAAATTGCATAAAACGAAAATGGCCGAACATGTCGTTTGTGCCCTTTTCCAAATAACCGATTCAATTGTTTATATAATTTGTAACGTCTTTGTCCAAATTGGGCCAATAGTAATGTCTTTTTAATGAATCAAGTGTAGTTGTAATTCCTCTATGTCCAGTTTTGCAGATATGATGATAATCCATTTTTTCTTCTTTGTCTTTATCCAATATAACATCATTCAGTTTTTCGGAACAAATAAGTAGTTTGGAGTGGATTCGTATTAATTTATCTTGCAAATACGTGATAAAAAATCTTTCATGTTCCTTATCAGGAAAATAAAGATAGTAGTTTATGTTATTATTTAAATTTGCAATAAACGATTCCAAATCTTCATCCATATGACGTCATCGAAGATTTAAAAAAAAATCTATTATAGGTGATGATTCCGATTTTTTATTATCATTTGATTCTTGTGATAATTTAAAGGTGTCTCTGAATATGGTAAGGATAATAAAGGCATTTCATCTGCAGAGTGTACTGTTGTAACATTATTTTCCTTAGTTTGAATAAATTCTGTTATTACCTCTTCAGAATCTCCAATTTCATTACATAGAGATTGCATTTCTATATCATCAGAGGGATTTCTTGATAGTGCGTCAGCAACCGTATTCTCTTTTCCTTTTATATAGTCAATTTCGTAATCAAATTCCGATAAACGTAATTTCCAACGAACAAGTTTTGAATTAGGTTCATTCAAATTTTCTAACCATTTCAAAGGTCGATGATCAGTATTTATTTTGAAATGTCTTCCAAAAAGATAGGGTCTAAAGTACTTGACTGCCCATACGATAGCTAGCAATTCTTTTTCCGTTACTGAGTAATTAATTTCACTTGGGTTTAAAGTTCTACTGGCATAAGATACAGGTTTTCCATTTTGACTTAAAACGGCACCAATAGCAAATTTACTGGCGTCTGTTGTTAAAACAAATTCTTTTGAGAAATCTGGACGAACTAAAATTCATTACATCATTACATAAAATAGTTTTACAGAGTTCGAATGCTTTGATAAATTCCTGTGTATGGTCTACTTTCTTTCCTTTCTTAAGACAGTTAGTCATTGGTTTTGTAATTTTTGCCAAGTTGTTTATGAATTTCCTATAAAATCCAATCATTCCAAGAAAACTTTTAATTTGTATGGGTCTTTGGAAAGAGAAATTTAAGAATAGCATCAATTTTCTTTGGATTTGGTTCTATACCATCTGAAGTTACTACATGACCAAGAAACTCTGTTTCACGTTTCAAAAATTCACTTTTGTCTAGTTGAACCTTCAAATTATGTATTTCGAAAGCTTTGAAAACTTTTCTAAGATTTTGAATATGTCCCTCCAGAGTTGTTGAAAATATAATTACATCATCCATATATACTAAGCATATCTGATTAATGCATTCTTTTAATACTTCATTTATCATTCTTTGGAATGTTGCTGGAGCATTCTTCAATCCAAATGGCATTCGCAAGAATTCAAAATGACCATGGTCTGTAGAAAATGCTGTTTTCTCTATACTGTCTTTATGCATAGTAATCTGGTGAAAACCGATTTAGTTGCAAGTAAGGAATTTTATTTAGACTTTATAACAAAGCTTAATTTTCATTCGCTCTGTGGCTGGGTTGGTTTAACAATCAAGGGTTATCTCGAGGGGAAATTGGGACAAAAATATCCCATGTCTAAAATTACAAAACCAACGCATCGTAGACATAAGGCGTATGCAGAGCGTATGCAAGGATTGAGTGCTGAGTATCAACGTCGAAAACTTCAAGGTGACCGTATTTCGTGGATTGACTTCTTACGGGAACAATCTAGGGGTGCAGGACCATCAGGAGTGAGTACTACAAGTAAAACATCAACCACCACTAGTGAAAAACCAGATACAAATAATCCGCTGGATCAGGTAGAAAGTCCAGAAAATAGTATTGTTATGTCTCCCGTCGACCAACAATTAGGAATGGACGTCGATGAACAGGGAAACCCAATAGGTAACGGTGGCGGTGGAGGAACTAGTGGCGCCTTAGCAGGAAATAACAAACATTTACGAATCTCTCGCAGTATTAGGTTAAAATCATTTCATTTAAATTTTGGGAAAAGTAGAATTTATTATACTTACGGATTTGCATTTCGAAACCTACTAGTTAGTAAAGAAGCTGCTAATAATATCGATCTTGGTGATCAAGTATATTTTATAACCAGTTTAGGAGCACTCCCTAATGACATGCTAGGATTTTACGTAAGTCCTTATATATTGTAAATGATAATGATACTACATATTCACATAATATGATTTTCACAAAAAATTGCAATTGTAAAGGGTTCTCCAATAAGAGGTGTTATTTTGATATTGAAAGGAAAATGCAATTTTTTGAGATAAATGATCGGATGTTTATTTCATTATACAGAGGAAGGTATGCCGATAATAATGGAAAATAACATCTGCCAAATGACCACCACGACCACGCCTACAGGACCATATCCTTTTCATGAAATTTTCCATAACCAAGTCGCAAAGTGGCTGCCGTATGTCCTCCATAGCCTCACGAATTCCATCTTTGAGGTCTTGAATCGACGCTGGGCTGTTGGCGTAGACCTTCTCTTTCACGTGGCCCCAAAGGAAGAAGTCGCAAGGTGTTAAGTCACAAGATCTCGGTGGCCAATTGTGATCACCTCTTCGAGAGATAACACGGTCCGGAAACTTTTCCCGTAAAAGATCAATGGTTTCGTTGCTTGTGTGGCACGTAGCGCCGTCTTGTTGAAAGTAAACGTTGTCCAGATCAATACCATCCAATTCCGGCCATAAAAAATCATTAATCGTCTCTCGATAGCGCAATCCATTCACCGTAACTGGTGCTCCAGCCTCATTTTCGAAAAAGTAAGGTCCAATGACCCCGCCGAACCATAAACCGCACCAAACAGTCACACGTTGAGGATAGAGAGGCTTTTCAACAATAACTCTTGGGTTTTCCGAGCCCCAGATGCGACAATTTTGTTTGTTGACGAAGCCACCGAGGTGGAAATGGGCCTCATCAGTCCAGATGATTTGAACTTTATAAGCCTTAAGACCCAAATTTTTATGCAAAATACGGTGTAATGATGTTTGTGGAATGTTTAATTTCAAAGAACGACGAGGAATGGACAAACCAGGGTTTTCTTCAACATTTTCGGCTACAGCAGCAATATTCTCGGCTGTTCTTGAGCGACGTGTACGGGTTTTATTCTTCACATCACTAACTTGTCCCAACAGCTCGAATTTTCCCACCAACTTCTGTATTGCGGTCCGACAAGGTGCTTCACGACGACCCAAAAATGTTCGAGTTTTACGAACCGTCTCTGCCAAATTTTCACCATTTTTATAGTGAATTTTAATAATTTCAATGCGTTGTTGAAGCGTGTATCGTTCCATTTTTATTAATGGCGTAGTTTCTACTTGTCAAATGACAAAAAAATTACAGCTCCAAAAGTGACATCTACCGAAATAGCGGGCTATTCAAAATATCACCTCTTATTGGAAAACCCTGTACTAAAGAAGGTGTAACTTCAGCAAAAGTAACGGTGAATAATGACGTACATAGTAGAATTAATAGAAACCTTCGGTTTACATCCACAACGGCGGCGGCTGCTGTGCCCGCCCGGTGGAGGGGGGGGGGGGGGGGGGGGGGGCACATGTGATCATCATTCATGACGTAGTCGAATGATGAAATACTAAATATTAAAATAAAAAATATTAGAATAAAAAATCGTAAATATTTAAATAAAAAATAATAAATATTAGAATAAAAATAATAAATATTAGAATGAAAAATAACAAATATTAGAATAAAAAATAGTAAGTATTAAAATAAAAAATAATAAATATTAGAATAAAAAATAATAAATAATAAAATAAAATAATAGTAAATATTAAAATAAAAAATAATAAATATTAGAATAAAAAATAATAAATATTAGAATAAAAAATAATAAATATTAAAATAAAAAATAATAAATATTAGAATAAAAAATAATAGTAGGGGAGAGTGGGGTAAAATGATCCCTCTAAGGAAAAAAACAGTTTTAAATAGAAATTTAAATGTTTTTTTTAAATTTCATTCACATTGGGCTTTACGAGACTTATTTCTGGAAACAAAACACGAATATTTCTATTATTTATGATTTATTTACGTATTGAAAAAAGACAAAAATAAAAAAATGCAAAGGGACCATTTTACCCCAGACGACGGGGTAAAATGATCCCTTCCTAAAACAACTTATAAGTATTGTATTGACAAAAAAAAATAGGAAATAGTATGTAGATATTATGTTTTTAAAACTTAATGTTCCTCCTTATGCCGGCTATGTGAAAATTGGAGCACAAATCACAAATAAATTCCTCTTCATCTTCGTCTTCGTCTACTCCGGCGCACTGGTCGTGGGCCCATTTGAAGCACTTGGTGCATCGGATCCATCCTTCACCTCCTACTGACCTAGAAAATTCCTCACAACAGTACAGACAGTTCGCATTGGTCTCTCCTTCCGATTCGGAAGAACTAGAATTTTTTTTAAAATTTTTCGTTTCGTGTTTTTTTGTTTTAGCGTCTTTTTAACATCAAACATAGCTGCCTTTTTTATTTCCTTCCCCTCTTCTTTTGCTTCTTTTTTCTTAATGTCCACTGCAAGAGCATCTTTGTATGGCGTACTGGTTAAGATTGAACTTCCACAAGACTTTCTTTGTGTTGTGTTCCGTTTGCCTTGGATCTTGGGAAGAGGTTGACATTCTTGTGGTGTAACAGAGAAGGATGAATTCATTTCTTCAGTTTGTCTGGAACTGGGTCCAGGTTTAGGATTCTCAAATGGATTCTTTGACTCACTAGAATCAGTTTGTGCTTCGTGGGTTACGTCTATTGATAAATTGGCTTCGTTGCATGAACTAGATCCTAGCCCATATCAGCTTCATTTGGTGGCTCGTCGGTAACTTTCGCTGCTAAGAAATCGACATCTGAAAAAACTTCTGGATGAAAGGGAAATATTCCAGTTTTACGAAAACCATTTATTCCATTTGTTGGTATACATGCCTTTAAGTAGCCTTCACAAAATATTTGGCTTATTTGAAAAACTGTCACCGTTCTACCAGGATGGTGGTTTAACCATTTTTCTAGTGCCTGGTCTAAATAAACACTAAGTGGACCCATAACAGCCACGTCCAAAGGCTGAAGTTTATGAGTGCAATGTGGCGGTAGGCACAAGATGGTTACAAAGTTAGCTCTAGCACTTAAAATTACATCAAGATTTCTCGTATGAGATAAATGACCATCGAGTATAAGCAATGCAGGGTCATCCTTACTTGGCTTAACAAAATATACAAAATGGTCAAACCACTGTTTAAAAACTTCGATTCGCATCCACCCACTTTCATTACATGCAAAAATAGTGCCAGGGGGAGCTCCATCCGTGAGTTCAGCCTTCATTCGCTTCCTACTAAAAATCAACATGGGGGGGACAAAACTTCCTGCAGCTGATACACAAACTACCGCTGTTGTTGAAACTCCTCGTTCTGCTGATGTTACCCTCGCCACTTGCTTAGAACCTCTTTTTGCCAATATTTTTGAATTTCGCCCAGGAACAGTAGAAATCGAAGTTTCGTCTACGTTAAAAATTCGGTGAGGAGCATAATTATTATTTGTAAAAATCTCTTTTAATAGGTTGAAAAACTTTGTCACAACAGGTTTGTTGAAGGCTCTTGCTCTAGCTGATGAGGTTGCTTCAGGACACCTTAGGGAAATATCCGGATGTCTTTTTCTAAACCCGTACAGCCAATCTTTACCAGCAGCTTTATCGTCGTAGGAGAACTTATGTGGAATATTGTTCCTCTCAGCAAGTTGGTATGCTAATTGTCGCAAATCACGTCAGCCCGTACATCCTACTTTCAAAATCAAAGATATGTTTAACCAGCTCCTGCTCTTGTTCTGGCGAAACCACGGTGTGACAACTTCCAAGGGACTTTGTCTCTTGCTTTGCTACCTTATTTGTATCCATAGCACGCCGTTTTAGCGACATTCTTGGAACATTAAAAATACGAGCAGCAGTTTTCACAGGCATTCCTCTGTTAACTTCTTCTAGAGCATTTTTCATATGCTCAACTTTCCAATCTTGTCTGTTAGTTTTTCGTTTATATGTTCGTGGCATTCTGGAGAAAAATAGGGTAAGCATTAAAAATGTAATTTTAAACATCTAGGGGCAAAATGACCCCGGGATCATTTTACCCCTCTCTTAAAGGATCGTTTTACCCCAAACCGTCATGAAGAACATTTTATTTATTACTGATTTAGTCGCAACAATAAATAAAAAACCGATATCATAAACCAAATCAGCATTTCCCCCTTAAAAACCACGAAAAGTAAAAAAAAGGGAAAATTACGCAGATTACAGAAAATACATGATATGTCAAATACCTTACCTTATATCATTTGTGAAAACAACGCACGTTAACTCACCACTTGTCGGATTGTTACTAAGCGGTGTTTTTGAGCATTGCCTATTAATAACCACACAGTAAGATGCACGATTGCCAATGGTTCAGTTATTTTACACTTAATGTATACTTAGAAATAGGGGGATCATTTTAACCCGAAGGGATCATTTTACCCCACTCTCCCCTAAATATTATAAGAAAAAATAATAAATATTAGAATAAAAAATAATATATATTAAAATAGAAAATAATAAATATTAGAATAAAATATAATAAATATTAGAATAAAAAATAATAAATATTAGAATAAAAAATAACAAATATTAGAATAAAAAATAGTAAATATAAAATAAAAAATAATAAATATTATAATAAAAAATAGTAAATATTAGTTTAATAAGGGGCTTGCCGGAAATTCCCGAAAAAAGGATAAGAGTTCTTTAAAGATTTCCCTTTTTAAATTTTTTAACAGTGAAATTCGTTTTGTTGCGTCGCGAATCACTCCCCGAACTGCTAGGAATAGGGGATCCACATTGCTCTGGGTCAAAAAGGACATCCGAATGTCCGCCATCCTCCACCATTGATTCCTCGGAAGTTCAGAAATATTCTTCACTGGATAAACTTCCAATTTCACTAGGGAATGTCCTCGCTCTCCCGGCGAACTCAATGTACATACATTCTCTTGGATACGCATTGAACGTTGATAAAATACCCAAATACTTTACATCATCTACTAAATGACACAAATTATTTGATTTCCATAAATTTCACCATATTTTTTAATGAAACATATCAGAAGTGCAGTAGCAATATGTAAAATATTTGTGTACTCTTTGCTAGAGCAAATAGTAACTGCACAAAAAATAATAAGAAGTGATTATAAACTTCAGAAGACATATAATCTTTTAATATAATGACACCTAAATATAATAAAAATGTTCTATACTCCAAACCCTTCCAAAATTTAAACAGTTAAGTGCTCTTGCTGCTCGGTGGATTTCAGTTGGCATCCTTGACTGCAGCTGTAATTCAGAAACATGATTTATGTCGGATGCAGACGACCACTTTGTGTTGTAGTTAAATGATTCTTGAACCCAACCAGTCAAAAGTCTTTTCATAACTCCCAAATCAAATTTAGTAAATCTCCTATCGGAAAGTCCTTTATCATTATCAAGGGGCAGTTTTACTAATGGAGTGTTTGCCTTGTTGTGATCGGGATCTGTTTTTAAGCGAAAACTCTGATCTATTCTTAATTGTGCATAGCTACGTAAAAACACATTTTGTGATCTTGATGATGGTAGTCTCCAGCTACTGTGCATTTTAAAAAGGAACTGTAGCCATTAAAATTAATTGTACCTAAAACAATTACAATATGGTAACATTTATTAATAAGTAAATAATACTACTGTATTAAGAAAATATTTAAAAATTAAATTATTAAGGAGGCTCCTACCTGTTACAAATGACCTTGCAGGTGTGTCACATGTAAAACATCTAATTCTTACAGATATATTATGGCCATTACGGTACATTCCATTTTGTAAGATATCGAATGTCTCATTTACGGGTTAAAAAATTCTTCTACTGTAGGAGGCTTGTTTGGACCGCAGTAAATACCAATAACCATGGGTCTAAATTATCCATATTATGTATACTGCACAATATCGGTCAAAACTGTAGTTTGAAACTGTTGTAAATCCATCGATATTAATGTTCAGGGTAATATCGATAGGATCGTTGATGTTTTGAAAATAATTACTTAAGCAATGTATTAATCATATTCTCCAGTACCCATTCTGGAAATACCAGTCAGATGTCTTGTAGTTTCAAGTAAGCCTCGGGGATCCTTTACTAAGTTGTAAGATCTGGCGGGGTGATTTGATATTTTGGTTTAAAATGACAAGCAAAGATTTCATAGCAATATGACTAATATTGTGCTCCAAGGACCAATTCCTTAATAGGTCAACAGTACTTTCTGGTGGAGGTTCATTGGAGCTGCTACTATTATGTTGGTCATCAATAAAATTAATTTTATTCACATCCTCATCATTTATTGTAAATTCAGGCTTGTTACTATTATTTTCCCTTAGACAGGTGTATGTTTTCCCCCCTTTTCAATACCAGAAAGGTTGATATAATTATTGGTTTCAACGACATCAGCATTTTTATTTGAAACTTCACATTCTCTCATTACACTTGTAGCTTTCAGAGAGGCAACAACATTTTTTATCGTTTAGGTGGTGGTGATCTAGACTTGTTTGTTCCTAAGTAGGGTAAATATAGGTTTTAGAGGCCAAAGATCCATACTATGGATATTAGGGTGGAGCGACGGTATAGGAAGATTTTTTTTTAAATTTAAATCATGATGCCTGACTTTGGGAAACATGTGCTTGGGAATAAGAAGTTTTTTTGTCGTTTTTATTTTTTTTACTAGCATCCCCTCCACCGCCACAGGCTCTGAAAAAAAAATTATTATTTTTTTTTTGAAAATTAAGATGCCTGACTTTGGGAAAGATGTGATTGGGAATAAGAAGTGTTTTCGTCGTTTTTATTTTTTTTTACTAGCATCGCGCCCACCGCCACAGGGCCTGAAAAAAAACATAAATAGTATTAAAAAAAAAGAATAATAATTTTGTTTCTTATTTTAAAATACAATAATTTATGAATTTCTTTTCAGACCTTTTGGTGGTGAATGAGATACAAGTAAGAGAAAATAAAAACACCAAAGAACATCATAAATAAATAAGAATATATTTTTTTAAAGCATGCTTTTATTTCTGTCTTAAAAGGAAAAATACAATACAAAATACAATTTAAAGTAAAAAAATATAATAATTATGCGACCTACTTTACTTTAAAGGAAAATCATTTTTAGTGTCAAATTTTGGCATTATGGACCGTGACTCTAATTTACTTTTTATTGTCCCATCTCGTCTCTCATAACCACAAACTGTAACAGAAGCCTCAGTCACCATTTTGACGGCTCTTTCTACAGCTTGTGTGTGGCAAGGATAATCTTTTATACAGGGTGCTGATAAAGTCTGGAATAATCGATTTTTCTTGAAAATTCAAAACTTTTTCGAAAAACGCTCGTACCCGTCGATTTTATTTTATTCTTTGAAATTTTTTGGCGTTCTTCAATATTATACCGGATGCGCCAAAAACGCTAGGCAAGTGTCAACTTCACTTTTTCAAATAGAACACCCCTTTTTTTCTCCAATATTCAGATTCCTCTCTAAACTCTAGACAAGTTTCATATAACATATTGTATGGCTAAAGTCAACAGGAATTGAAATACAGGGCCCACAATAAAAATCAAGGTATAATTTTAAAGCTTGTTTTCCATGACAAATACTTAGGCTAGAAAAAAAATTCTAACAGGAAATTGGTAATACAGTGAACAATCTAAAAAATTATTTGAGTAAGTGTTGAAAATGGTGTCCATTTACGGCTCTACAATGTCCCAATCTCTCAACAAATTCTAACTGTACATTATGTACAATTTCTGGGGTAATTTGTCTTATGGTTGTTGTTATACGCGTTTTGAGAACATCAATATCTTCTGGTTTATTTTTGTAAACCCTTTCCTTAATATAGCCCCACAGAAAGAAGTCCAATGGCGTTAAGTCGGGGGACCTCGCAGGCCACTCTATTTCACCCCGTCGACCTATCCAATGATGATGAAATAACTCATTCAGGTATCTACGGACTTCGACCGAATAGTGGGCTGGTGCACCATCCTGCTGAAACCACATAGTTGTATCATGTGAGTCAGGAATGTTCCGATCGGGAAATAGGGCAATCAACGCTGGAGCGAGGTCTTCTTCAAGAAACTGCAAATATCTTTGGCCAGTCAAATTTTCCTCAAAAAAATAGGGTCCTATAACAGTATCCCGAATTATTCCTGCCCATACATTAATTTTTCTCGGCCGCTGGGTATGAATTTCTCGGAACCAATGGGGATTTTCGCTGGACCAATACCGGCAATTTTGACGATTTACCATGCCATCCAAGAAAAAAGTAGCCTCATCGGAAAAAAGCATGTTACTCGGAAATAATGCATCGTTAATCAAGTAATTATCCATGAGAATTTCGCAGAACTCATTCCTTCTGTCAGGGTCGCCTTCCAAAAGTTCCTGTACTCCTTGACATTTATATGCATGCCATTTTTCCTTTTTCAGGAACTTTGCCACCGTTGAATCGTGGATATTTTGAACATTTTGAGAAATGCTTCTTGTGCTCGAATGTGGTCTCTCTTCCAACGAAACTAGAATATCAAGTTTGACATCGTCGGAAATTTTAGGTCGTCCACTTCTAGGTTTATCCTTAACGTGACCAACTTCATTATACTTCTTAACAATTTTGGAAACAGTTGCCTGATTTATGTGTTCTCTATTTGGATATTTATCATTAAAATACTCACAAACTTCTATATGTGTTCTCTTTCGATCTCCACATCCTACTATTATTAATATTTCGATTCTCTCAGCTTCCGTTAGAAACATTTTTATGGGTAAAAGTGACAACTTTGGAGTAAATATTAAATGTTTTGACATTTACGTAACTAAGTTATTATGTAGAAACCGGTAAGAAGGTAAATACCTAGACCTTAAAATTATACCTTGATTTTTATTGTGGGCCCTGTATTTCAATTACTGTTGACTTTAGCCATACAATATGTTATATGAAACTTGTCTAGAGTTTAGAGAGGAATCTGAATATTGGAGAAAAAAAGGGGTGTTCTATTTGAAAAAGTGAAGTTGACACTTGCCTAGCGTTTTTGGCGCATCCGGTATAATATTGAAGAACGCCAAAAAATTTCAAAGAATAAAATAAAATCGACGGGTACGAGCGTTTTTCGAAAAAGTTTTGCGTTTTCAAGAAAAATCGATTATTCCAGACTTTATCAGCACCCTGTATATGAAATCGCTGAATGTTCTGGGTCGTCTACGATTTCTTGTAGCTGGACTTCCGTTAATGGCATTGTTATTGGTGGTTCGGTCCAAAATACATTTTTGCAGTCTACTATTTCGTAGTATTCTTGAGCTTCAAAATTAAAAATCGGAACGGTAAAATTTCGAAGTTTTAGCTGATTGAAATCGGTTTTAGCCCTGGCCTTTAAAATTCTGCGATAGCCTAGCTCCCTAATATACCTGCGGTCATCCCACAACATCGACAATATTATATTTTCCGGGTGTCCAAAAAACCCATTTCTATTAATCACTTTGTGAACGATATTTTTTAAATCATCTGACAAATAATGGCATAGCTCAATAGTTCATGTTTTGCGCCATAAATACATGAAGGCATTGTTTTAATGAAAACCCACATAGGACTATAAACTTTAAGTATAAATGTTACTAACGTAGTTAAATTTTCAGTTGGATTTGCGGTGCTAATATGTAAACGCAATAGTCTGTTTGCAGTAGTCAACCACCGGGAATGGACTAGTCGACCTGGGTCACGTTTTGAGAGAGCTTCGGGACAGTAACCGTTTTTAATTGCTAAACAAATTTCGTGAAGGTATTTTTGATCTGTACTTAATTCGAAGTTAGCATCAATGTCAGGTAATTCACACGCTATTTTAGAAAATTCTACGATTGGTAGCTTTTCGCAATTGGATAATAGCTTTCCAATAGACCCACCAAATGCTCGAGGACCAGTTGTTTCTCCGTCCAGGTGTTGTAGCAAATGTCTTAGAGGAAGCTCATTCGCATGCAACTGGCAGATAAACCATTGCAGGGGACGCTTAATTTTTCTTTCAAGTAATGAAATAATTCCTCCCTTGGTTCCTACATTAGTGTTTGTTCCGTCGCAACCAACCACTTCTAGATTCTCAAACGAAATTGAAGAACTGTCTAAAAATTCAGTTAAAGAATCCAAAATATTTAAGGCAGTTCCAGAAATAGGGGACAGATGGCCAATATAATTAGAACCTGGTTCTTCTAATAAAGTTATATGTTCTTCGACTATTGTTCTTTTTCTATTATCAATAAACGCCAATGTCTTATCTTTACGGCCATCGAAATACAAACCACGCAACAGGGATACCTTTGAAGAGTTTTGTAGCTCTTGTCTTTTTTTTCTGCCTTGCACGTCTGACTTTATGACGGTCAATGATATTTTGGGAGTCTTTGCTGCTAATAATTCCATAATCCTTGAGCACAGCTGAAGCTATCGCAGCACCTGCTCTGTCTGAAACCGCGTATCTGTCTAACGTATTTGCCAACACGGGAAGATTGCTATAATTATATTTGCTTGAGTTTGACGTACTTGGTTCATCAGAAAACAGTGTCAGTTTTGGAGCAGAACCGTCTTTATCGTTATCAGGCTCACGTGGCTGACTTTTAGAATCGGGCTCACCTTCCAGCAGCAAAATGTCATTGCTGTCAAAAGATGTGCTGGGTTTCGGCTCTTCCGGTATGTTGTCTTTCTTAATCCTCTTTTCTCTTTTTCGTTGTTGTCGAACAGCCTCAGAATCAACAGACCCAATCATCATTTTCCTGTCCGACCTCTGATCTTGAAGAAATTGGCGTTCTTTCAGAGGAACCTACAAATATTTACATTTAATGAAACACGAATACAGAACGTGCTGTGCCATTTCAGACAAAAAAATACTATAATACGAACTATTTTCACTTTTAATTGTATGCCTTGTTCTGTTTAGTAATAGTAAAAGTAGTAATCTTTTATTAAAATATGGTTATTATCAATTTTAAAAAATAATTTAACTCATACCCTTACCTTATTTGGTTTTAAGCACGAGCACCTTTCAAATTCAACACATTTGCATGCTGCAAAGTCAAATAACCGTTGGCTATCCCTTACAAAAGCTTCAATTTTAGATTTATACGAAGGAACGTCTTTTCTTTGTAGATATGGCTTAAGGAGATCTTTTCGTTTTTTCTGGTACTCTTTAATTAGCTGTACAATTCGTTGGTGACTTACTGTTGGTACTGACGCAGATTTCCAAATCTCTTTTACTTTTTGAGCAACAATTTCTGAAGTCTCGGAAACAAGAAGATTGCGGTTAACCCGGCCTTTTTCTAGGTTATGTCGAATCCATAAAAAATATTGTATTACATCACAAAGAGTAGGTAACGCCGAACAAACTAAGTCTTTTGGTGCACCAAAAATCGGACATTCTATTGCACTTCGTGTGTTTTTAGACATTTTAATTATAACAAGTCGAGTAAAAATGAAAAGCAAATACGTGCGTACTGGGAACTGGCCTAATAACGACTGAGTAAAGAATGTAAAGATCGATAGCAGTCTAGCGGCTCCACCCACAAAGCGGCCGACGAGCATTCCCAAATTCGGACGGCATCGGGTGTATTCGTTTATTGGCAAGTGGCCGATTATTAATCTCCTGATTGCCATGTGCCAAAAAATGTTTGATATTATTTTATTTTTTTTAGCAATTGCTGACGGCGCAAAAGATGTATTACAATAATATAAATACTTTTTTGTAATAAATAAAAATGATTATTTTAGTCTTTCCATCGCCCCAATGGTGATATTTGAGGAAATAGAATAAAATTGGTGGGGCGGTGGAACGACTTCAGCAAAAAAAAAATATTTTTTGGGTAATTAGTTATTTTCGCCTTACACAACTTTTTATTTGTCAGGCATGCCAATTTTCAGAAAAAAAAAACATCGCTCCACCCTAATGGATATATCCCCCTACCACACATATTATATGTGACATATATGAATATACCCCCTACCACAAATCTATGAATATACCCCCCTACCACACATCTATGAATATATCCTCCTACCACACCCCATAAACATACATCCCCCTACCACATCCTAACCCTATTTAATACATATTTAAATTTGATGGAAGTTACAGTACCAATCGACTAAAGGTAGGTATCCACAATGAAATAAAAATGTCATGAAAATTTTAACTCATGATACATTCATTTCATGACGGGTTTTCATAATGAGTGATAAATGTCTTCACTCACAGGGTTTCGCGAGAGTTTTGAAATTTTTGGTTCATGAAACATGGTGTACAGTATTCTGCTGTTTCCACAGTGATTTAGTTAAATGTTCGTGCGTATTCGTGATGGTTACAAAAAAAGACAGAAGAAAAGCTGCGGCTTGTTATTATTTAATAGCTTCCCAAAAAAAAAGATCTCATAAATTTTGGGTACGCGATTGGATTAAGCAAAGAGAAAAGCACAATGTAATACATAATCTATTAGAAAAATTGAAAGTAGAAGATCAGGAATGTTACAAGAATTTTCTCAGGATGTCTGCAGCGGATTTTCAGTATCTACTTAAGAAAATAAAGAGTGCAATAGAGAAACAGAATACACTTATGCGAAATTCGATTTCAGCAGCTGAGCGACTAGCACTGACCCTTCGGTTTTTAGCAACAGGTAAATAATTGTTATTTGTGAAGAGTTGACATTATTTTAAATATGTTTTCAATTTTGTAGGAGATAGCTACCACTCGCTTATGTATTTATTTCGTATTCCTGTATGTACTATATCGAGAATAATACCTGAAGTGTGCTCTGCAATTTATAATATTCTAAAAGAAGAATACCTACAAGTAAGTTTGCTTAATGTTATTTATTATTAAAGTTGTATTTTACATATTAAGGTACGTAGGACCACATGTCTCGTAAAACTGCACAAGATTCATGTCATCATTTCCATCACCAGTGTCTTCTATCGGGGCTTCATTAACAAGGATTGGTGATGGAGGATTATTTAGACAACTGGATTTAAACGGTACTGGCTTATTAACAGAGAACTGCAATTGCGTAGAAATATTATTTTGCAAAATGTCTGTTTTTTTATTAACACATCTCTGCGGTTGAGATGAAATATCGTTCTGTAGTCTGGATTCATAGCTGTCGTTCATTTTTAAAATGGTTCGCTGTATTTCTCGTTTTGCATACGACTGCAAATCAGGGGCTTTTAAATGCATATTTCGCAGTTCATCGGCCACATAATCTCCAAATATTTCGAAAGAATCTGCTGTCTTCGACATAACTCCAAGACATCTATCCAGCAAGGCTTGTTGTTCTTGGTCTTTTTTCTTTCTTTTTTTTAAGCTTGAAGGTGTTGTATCCTGAGACGTAGATGATGACGGAGTTAAAGCACATGATGTAGAAGCCTCCGGAGTGTTGCAACGCGAAGTATCCGAAGTTGACGAGTCCCGCAAAACTTGTTTACTGTAGGTTGAATGAATACTTCCCTGATCTTCTGAAAAGTTGCTCTGCAAGTCATCGTCAGTAGCATCTTTTTCGTTTGTCTAAAAACACAACATTGTTTGAAAATGCACAGTGGTTGCTTATTTAGATTAGGGATTTTTGCTTGAGCATTTATTATTTTTTTTTTCAGACACCAAACACTGAAGAAGAATGGCTAAAAATCTCACAGCAGTTTGAGGAGAAATGGAACTTTCCGAATTGCTTAGGTGCCCTTGATGGTAAAAATATACATGTTAAAGCACCTAAACATAGCGGAAGTCTGTTTTATAATTACAAAGGCATGCATAGTATTGTTCTGATGGCATTGGCCGACGCAGATTATAAATTTGTATATATTAATGTTGGAAGCATTGGCCGAATTTCTGATTTAGGAGTTTTTAATACGTGTTCCTTGGCAAAAAAATTAGATAATAATAGTTTGAATGTTCCAAAACCTAGGCCACTCCCAGGACGTGTTAAGGCTGTTCCATTCGTTATCATAGCAGATGACGCTTTTGCCATGAAACCATACATTATGAAACCTTACGCATTTAGAAATATGCATGGTGGACAAAGAGTGTTTAATTATCGACTGTCACGTGCACGTCGAATAATTGAGAATTGTTTTGGTATAGCTTCAGCTAGGTTCCGTGTTTTAAGAAAACCAATTGAATTGGATGTGGTGTCGGCAATATGCGTTTTACATAATTTTTTAATGACCCGTTCTGAAAGACTTTACGCTCCTTACGGCAGTTTTGATATTGAAAATCAACAAAATGGTAATATTCAACCAGGAGAATGGAGACAGGAAACTGAAGGCTTACTACCACTACAAGTTAATCGAAACCTTAGGGGAAATATTGATGCTAAAGAGGTACAAGTAGAATTAACGAAATATTTTCAAGAAGAAGGTGAAGTTCCATGGCAATATAAATATATATAAAATATAATTAAAGATATCCGTGAAAACCTAAAAATTTGTATCTTGATTTTTATTTTTTTCAGACCTTACTTAAAGAGAATACTGGAAAACAAGATTTATATTTTTATTCTCACTTTCCTTCTCTTTTCGTTTAGGTCTGAGATTTTAAGTACGGCGTTTAGTCTGCGATTCGCCATTTTTTTGTAGCACCATGCATACTTACGAGTGAATCAATGGTTGTTTCATTTATACCAGTTGTTGGCAAGTCTATGAATTTAAGAGCGTCATAAAACTCCCATTTTATAATAAAATTATCGTCTGCAGCCTGACCGCTTTTAGTTTTTTTGCGTTTTCTATTTATACTCTGAAACTGACAACGAAGACTATGAATTTTATCATTAACTTCTTGAACTGGCATTCCTATAGAATTGGAAATAGCATCAATGGATGTTTTTCTTGCATTACGATTTTTATATCGCTCTAATGTGCAGTCCCATAAATTCGAATGTGATTCGTATAATTGTATTAAAGTTAATGTCATTTCCCGTGACCAATTCACATTACACGCTTTTCTTTTACTTTTCTTGTCACTTATTTCGGTCATTTTCAATAAATAACCAAACTCGTTTTAAACACACCAAAATACCGGTTAGCACTACTTTGTTTCAGAGACAATACGAAAACTCACGTGCAGCAAGTGAAGCAAATATCTCGCACGAGTCACGACCCATGTCGTGTATACACGTTGATACTTGTTGGCGAAATAAATGTTTCATGAAATATTGTTTCATGACATTTTTGACAATGTTTCACGCATCTTGAGAGTGTTTCCACCGTGAAACTTGAAATTTTTAACTCGTGACACAAAAATCTCACGATAAAATTTCATCGTGGATTCGCACCTTTAAGCTGGGAAATAGAACCTTGTGAAATAGAGTACGTTTTAAAAAATTTAATTATAAGAAAAACACCTTCTAAGTTATCTAAAAGGGCTAAAAGGAATTTTAGACAACAAGAAAGACAGAGAATTCAAGAATTAGAAGAAAACCAGGAAAAATCTACAAATTGTCTTGTGCCTCTGCAAAAGTAATGCTGTCCCATACAAAACATTTGTAATAAATATATGTCAACTCAAGTGTAATGCAAAATAAATATTTTTCATATATCATAGTATTTTATTTTTAATGTCATGATCAAAATTGATTATATTTCAGCCTTGTTTCGTAAATAAGTTAGTTTAGGTAGGTAGTTTCCCCGAAAGGGTGCCGTTCCCACACTATTTTAAAGTAAACAAGCTCCCCGCATCCCGCCTTGGGTCTGCACAATTATGTGTACCTATATTCAGTCCCCGGTTTTGTGTCGTTCTCGACGCCGTCCCCTGGAATCATTTTTCAGAATACTTGTTGTTTATTTCGTCCCGTGCAGTGTTCGGTACAGAAATTGAAAGATATCGATTGGATAGTGAAAATTCTGCGAATGCCATACCTAGTGTACTGTCACCGCAACTGATCGATTGCTGATTTAGATCGAAGTAACGTAATATTGTTTGTTTTACCAATCAGTGAATATAGTCTGTTCACTCTGTTCAACACAATAAATGATAATTAATTACAATTATATTACATTTATTCACTTAACAAGAGTTCAAATGCACAAAGTCACTTTGGTAAGACTCACATCCATAGTATGTTTTTGGTAACATACACATCCATAGCATGTTTTTGGTAACATACACATCCATAGTATGTTTTTGGCAACATACATATACAATGTGTCTACGGATAGAGTTCGGAAGAGGCAAAACTTTTTTTATTTGTAGACTTAGAAGAAAAATACATTCTTCATAAAAATGTCTGCTTGTGTCGAAACTATAATTTCTAATACCAAATTTACGATTTTAATTTTTCTACTATTCACAGTTGTAACATAAGAGAATTTGCAAAAATTTCTTTGCATACTTTGTTCTATTTGCCTTCCAGTAAAATATAGATGAGTTTATACAAAAGGTTTTTGAAGACTAAAAAATTATTAGCCTTAATTATAAGCTGCAAGTTACATAGAGTCTAATGACGATGTTGAAGCGGACGCAGAATCTAGTTAAATATCACAAAAAACTGGGTGGAAGCTACTTCGTCCACTCTGGCCCCTTTTTTCTGATAGCAGGAATGTTATTCTTCAAGTCCGCGGAACGGGGTCAGTTCTGAAGAAGCCTTAGAGATATGCTTAGCTTCGATCTGTGACTCAGCTGCAGTGCAATTCAGGCCTTAAATTATGTGGCAATTTAGAACATCAGAAAATATTAATGTTTTTTCAGCTTCCCTTACAGACATTTAAAATTTTTTACAATTCAATTTTAAGATGGTGTTACTTTCACGTCCTTAAGATCTTACAGGGCAGCATTTACACAAACTCTAGGCCCAACTTTAACTTCTGATTTTAGAATTTAAAGATTCCTGAAAGGAGCCCATAGTTTTAGGCAAGAATGGGTAACAGCGGTGCTGTAGCTTATGCCCATTCAGATAATATCATCAGAGCATCTAACCTATTGGCCATATTATTTGCGTTAGTTACTGGCCAAAGGGTGCACACTTGAGGTTAATAATATTGCCAGGCGCGATGGAAAAATTGATATATAAATAACTAGCAGCCTTAAGATTTCAGTTATAGGGCGTATCCAACCCAGTCTTTATCTACCATTTTATGATGTAGACGAAACATTTGCCCAGCCATAACTCTGCCTATCTAAATAGAACTGATAATATCAGACAAAGTAAAAAAAAAATTTAATTACACTTACAAATGAGTGTCGTATGATATGATAAGGCTCGCAGCAGGCGGTACCGGGAAATCTTCTGTTTTTGCAAACTATTACTCAAACTACTATAATCGCACCTTTGGTGAAACAATGACTTAAGTGCAAATTTCTTAATTGTTGAGAAAACGCATTTGAAGTTTGTTTAAATGATTTTTGGCAAGAATGGGACACAAATTACCCAGTAAACTAGAAAAGCATCATCCATATTTTAAGTTAATAAGTAGTATAATACCAATTGATAATGTTTTTAAATTTTTTTGCACAGTTACCTCTCAAAAATACGTTTGAATGGGCAGTCATTTGCAAATATGTCATTGTGTCCCTACAACGTTCACTATTTTCTACTATTACGTCGTAAAGAAAATTAATAATACCTTTATTGTTAAATTTATATTTTATTAAGAATCAAAACAGAATTATAATAGTTTTCGTAATAGTTTGGAACAGTATTACTTTTGAGTAACTTAAGCAAGTCATCTTTTTTTCTTCCAGAAATAGGAATTTGTATGCTTGTTTCATTTTGATATCCTGTTTCTTATTGACTGAACGGCCAGTTTTAATTTTTGCTGATATCCATTCCCCACTGTAATTGATTTTATAACGGTAAATATCTGCGCCTTTTTGAAATGCCACCATTGTGATTTGCGAGATCTTTATTGGGTCACCATTTTCGTTCTTAATAATGTTCAAACCTATTTCATCTGAGAGAGCCTTGATGTCATAAAAGTCTTTAAAATTTAGCTCGATCACTTCAAATGGTTCCCCGTTCTTTTTTGCAGTACATATTAACGAAACATAATGGTCTGGTACGTATATTGGCCCGGACTTTTTCGATCTCTTTATATTTTTCTCAATAACGGAATGAGCCGCGTCACCCTCATTCTGCGTATGGCATCTTATTAGAAACTTGTGTTTTATACTGTTTATATTTAATGTACTCACAGCGTATAGGTACATACCCAGAAGAAATCTAAACGAAAATAGATAACTTAATTAATTTACAAAAAATATTATGAGCTTTACAACTGAAATAAAACATCGAGAAGGTACTATAACAATAACTTACCGGTTTTTTTGTTGGCCACAACAATTGTCCGAATAAAATATTACGTTACAGTTGGGGTACTTTGTTTCTAACATTTGTAAATATTTAAAAACGCATGAGCCGATTTCAATGGCACCTCTATGGCCGAGACCCTCATGCCAGAAGAAACATTTGATAGATTTGTTCTTCACGTCTGTTATCTGAAAAGAAACATTTAATTTACCTGAAACCGATTCACGAAATAGATCAATTATTATTATTTTTGTAACTTACAGTAAAATTGTAGCAATTTAGTTTTGAGTGGTAAAAAAAGGCGGAAGAGTCCCCAATCGGTACAGGCATAACTGCTTGTAAGTCATAAATAGCAACGATCTGATTAATTTCTTGTTTACAATTTTCGATGTCTTTGGCTTTTTCTTGTCTGCTTAGTTCCTTTTCCTCCTGATGTTTTCTATAATTTTCTTCTTGTGATACCTTTTCATCTTCAGTTAAGTTGTTATAGGCGACGCATTGATCTTTTTTTGGGACATGAAATCCAATATTAAATTGGGTATTAAAAATACGAAAAATATGCATCATAGTTGGCTGACGGTTTTTTGGTGGTCAACTGACGGATACTTTTATAATTTCGATGAATCTCAGCAACTGTCAATCCACCACCTATGAATTCTCGACTAGTTTGATCTCGTAAATAATGGCTTTCTATTCTGGGAATACGATTTATGTGCTCACGTATGGAGTTCTCGATCTCTTCGTCTAGTTTTGAATGATGTTTATGTTTGCCCCTGTGGTCATCTGGTGTAGCACCAATACCATCAAATTTTGCTGTAATGACTGTTCGCAGAGTGCGCTCATTTATTCCCAGTGTACGCATGAGAAACGGCTTGCAAACATTAATCTTTTTGCCGTTTTGCATAAATGAAAAACAACAGTTTGGTTTCCTAGGTTTTTGTAGATTTATTTACACGTACTCTCCGGTACTTGATTTCCAACACATCTATACAAGAAGATAAGTAGCCACGCTGCTTTTGCAAGGACCCAAGTGCCCAATAGTCTATAAATATCTTCTTTCTAGCTTCTTCGTTTCCAAGTTTTGTTGGGCAATTAAGTCTGCACTTGCAGGGCGGTCCCATTTCTCTTTTCTATTATTATTTATTATATATTATAAATAACATTGTTGACAGGTATTCCACGTGAAGATACGTATGATTTTCCAGCATCTCTTAAGCATTTTCTCTCATTTTTTTTCCATGGTTCTGGTCTCCTCATCCTTTTTTTACTTTTCTTGCTTTTTGGTGAGGTGTTATTTTCAATATTTATAGTAGGATTGGCATTTAATAATGCATCCTCGTTATCAGATTCTGATGATAAAGAATCGGTCGACGAATCGGAAGAGGAGGGTATGAATTCATCACTATCACTTCCAGAAAAATCTTTTTCACTATCTACGTTCTCAATGTAATAATTTTCTTTGCCTCTTCGTTTAAGTATCAACTTTGTTACAGGAAGAGATGGTTCCGTTTTAGGATCAACTGAAAAATATAATGTATAATAGAAAAACGGCAAAAAAAAACAATTTCACGCTATATAACTTGGCTAAAACAACAAATTGTTTGTTTGTTCTCCATATTGGATTTAGAATAATAGTTGATATACCATAATATTGAATAACTTATTTGAGCTGGGCTGCATTCTTGGTGAAACGTAATTTCCATTGTGCGGAAGGTAAAGAAGAAGAACTACTTGTTATGTTTCACAGTTTTTATTTCAGTTGCCTGATACGCGTATTTCGACCTTTTCAGGGCATTATCAAAGGAGTACAAGAATTCTACGTGCTATTACAGTGGTATTTATATCTTAATTTATTCTAATTGTAAATATACCTATAATAAAATTAAATTAGGATTACAGAGGTTCATAATGGGCTTTTCCAATTTTAGGGTATAATGGATTATTTTTGTTTTAAATTAGAATGCTATTAATGCTAATTGTAAATATACCTATAATAAAATTAGGATTAGGATTACAGAGGTTCATTATGGGTATAAGGGGATATTTTTGTCTTAAATTAGAATACTATTAAGGATAAGATTAGCACCTGAAGGTATTTCAGTTTGATTATTAACAACATTACTTTTGGTTTTTATGGCTTTTCTGATTGCAATGGTTTCTAAAAGGTTCAATTTTCTGCTTTTATTTTGTATGTATATAGGTTTTATTTTGTTGGAAATTGAGTGGTTTTCCTTTATACAGTGATCTGCTATTCCTGTTTTGTTTAGTTTTTTTAATATAGATGTTTTATGTTCTTTAAACCTAATGTTAAAATTACGGCCTGTCTGACCAATATAGATTGCATCGCAGTTATCACATTGTATTTCATAGACTCCACTCTGTGAAAGTTTATTTTTTGTTTCTATTTTTGCATTAAATAGGTGTTTGTTTAGGTTATTTTTGTTGACTTGTATAGGATTAATATTGAGATTTTTAAGTTCTTTGCAAATCTTTTGGCTTGTATAACCGGTATACCTGATTGCGCAGTATTTTTGGTATGTTGAGAAGGGCTGTCCTCGGTAAAGAAGTTTTTGTGTTGTTTGTCTTAGTTTTTTCTTTATTATTTTGTCTATGGTTTTTGTTGTGTATCCGTTGTTTGTGGCTATTGTTTTTATAATATCTAATTCTTTTTTATAGTTGATATCTGATAGAGGGATGTTAATTAATCTATGTACCATACTATTGAATGCAGCTAGTTTTGTTTTTTGAGGGTGTTTTGAGTCTGCAGGTATAACTATATCTGTGGTGGTTGGTTTTCTATAAATTTGATATATTAGTTGATTGTTTTGATTTTTTATTGTGAGGTCTAGGAAATTAATTGAATGATCTGTTTCTTGTTCTATAGTGAATTGAATATTATTGTTTAAGCTATTAAGTAAATTAAGAAATTGGTGTAATTGTCGGCCTGTACCGGTCCAAACACAAAATACGTCATCTACATACCTCCGCCAAAAATGTATGTTTTTGATTAATGGATTTTTTATATTAAATAATTTGTTTTCACCAACATTATTTAAACCAAAATAAGAAACTTACCAAATTAATACAGCAAAAAAACACAAACCAAGAAAAAACCACTACACAACTAACACAAAATAATACTAACTTCTATCCTAGGATTAAAAACCTTTCTAACACAGAATTTACTCAAAATGAATGTAAACTCTTGGAAAAAGGCCTTAAATACTGTCCCAATTTTCAAAATAAATGCGAAGACTACGAAATGCTAGCAATAGATACTGAATTAGCCTTGGGCAAAATAGATGGCATCTCAGAACAAGATAAAAATTCTTTTTCGCAAATTATTCATAAAGACTTTAAAAAATCTCAAAATGAAAATAGTAATAAAAATCCCGAAAATAAAATAATTAAATCAATTAAAGATAAATGTCATAATAGTGAACTGATAATATGCAAAGCAGATAAAGGCAACACTGTTACTATTTTAAACAAAAAAGACTACATAACAAAAGTTAATCAATTCATCCAAGAAAATAATTTCGACGAACTTAAAAAAGACCCTACAACCAATTTTCAAAACCAATTAACTAATGAAATTAGAATAGTCAATAGTGTTCTACCTAATAATGAAACTTATAAATTAAAAGTTATGAATCCGACTGCTCCGGTTCTGTACGGACAACCCAAAATACACAAAACAGATATACCTATAAGACCAGTAGTATCATATATAAATGCCCCCACATACAAATTATGTCAGTTTCTCAATAATTTTCTACCTCAAATCATAAATTGTTCTTCGAAATACGCCATAAAAAATACCTTTGAATTTATAAAACAAACCAAAAATATAAAAACCCCCAGCAATTCAACTCTAGTTTCTTTCGACGTTAAGAGTCTATTTACTTCTATACCAACAACTGAATTAAAAGACATCATATATAATAAACTATCCAATAGCCACACCGCAGTAAACATAGATGAAATAATGGCACTTACCAAACTTTGCATAAACCAAAGCTACTTTAGGTTCAATGACAAATTCTACCTACAGAAAGAAGGACTGCCAATGGGCTCTCCCTTATCACCTCTATTAACCGAACTTTTCATGGCCTATTTCGAAAACAAATTATTTAATATAAAAAATCCATTAATCAAAAACATACATTTTTGGCGGAGGTATGTAGATGACGTATTTTGTGTTTGGACCGGTACAGGCCGACAATTACACCAATTTCTTAATTTACTTAATAGCTTAAACAATAATATTCAATTCACTATAGAACAAGAAACAGATCATTCAATTAATTTCCTAGACCTCACAATAAAAAATCAAAACAATCAACTAATATATCAAATTTATAGAAAACCAACCACCACAGATATAGTTATACCTGCAGACTCAAAACACCCTCAAAAAACAAAACTAGCTGCATTCAATAGTATGGTACATAGATTAATTAACATCCCTCTATCAGATATCAACTATAAAAAAGAATTAGATATTATAAAAACAATAGCCACAAACAACGGATACACAACAAAAACCATAGACAAAATAATAAAGAAAAAACTAAGACAAACAACACAAAAACTTCTTTACCGAGGACAGCCCTTCTCAACATACCAAAAATACTGCGCAATCAGGTATACCGGTTATACAAGCCAAAAGATTTGCAAAGAACTTAAAAATCTCAATATTAATCCTATACAAGTCAACAAAAATAACCTAAACAAACACCTATTTAATGCAAAAATAGAAACAAAAAATAAACTTTCACAGAGTGGAGTCTATGAAATACAATGTGATAACTGCGATGCAATCTATATTGGTCAGACAGGCCGTAATTTTAACATTAGGTTTAAAGAACATAAAACATCTATATTAAAAAAACTAAACAAAACAGGAATAGCAGATCACTGTATAAAGGAAAACCACTCAATTTCCAACAAAATAAAACCTATATACATACAAAATAAAAGCAGAAAATTGAACCTTTTAGAAACCATTGCAATCAGAAAAGCCATAAAAACCAAAAGTAATGTTGTTAATAATCAAACTGAAATACCTTCAGGTGCTAATCTTATCCTTAATAGTATTCTAATTTAAGACAAAAATATCCCCTTATACCCATAATGAACCTCTGTAATCCTAATCCTAATTTTATTATAGGTATATTTACAATTAGCATTAATAGCATTCTAATTTAAAACAAAAATAATCCATTATACCCTAAAATTGGAAAAGCCCATTATGAACCTCTGTAATCCTAATTTAATTTTATTATAGGTATATTTACAATTAGAATAAATTAAGATATAAATACCACTGTAATAGCACGTAGAATTCTTGTACTCCTTTGATAATGCCCTGAAAAGGTCGAAATACGCGTATCAGGCAACTGAAATAAAAACTGTGAAACATAACAAGTAGTTCTTCTTCTTTACCTTCCGCATAATATTGAATGGTCACCGAACTTACACAAGTGTGAGGAATTTCAAGCTTTAGCCTTAATAGAACTAGTCAATATTATAAATTCAAGATTTGACACAAACAAATAAACAGATATACCTCTACAACTGATCAACCGTTTAATATAATTATCTAGTATAAAGTTATACGTAAATATAATTTTTGTAATTCCTTTTCTGTATAAAGTTTTTACCTTTTTGTTCAAATGTGTTATACAAAGTTGTTCCGGAGACCTCGGGATTATATATTTTTGGCAAAGAATTCAAATCACTTCGATGATTTAGACCATTGTTATCACATTTAGCTGAGCTTGTTGCATGATGTTCAATGCTCATAATATTATCAGTATCTGAGGGCAAAAATAAACTTTTCTCTGGACATGAGGAACTCTCGACGAATATCTTGTCGTGATCTAAAACAAGAAAGTCTTAAAACTCCTTAGTGAATCTATGCGTCTATTTATAAAATTATTAGGTAGGTATAAGTATAAAAAGTATTCAAAATTGTATATTTTGCTACTTCGCTACAATTAATTTTCTTACCAATTTCTTGATTTGTATGGATTTCACAAAGTTCTGCTTGTTGATTAGAAGTACAACTTTCCATAGAATCAACAGTAATTCTCTCGTTTTTTTATGCCATTCGCAATATCTTTAACCCACGGGGCTCCATATCAGGCATATAAACACTACTAAATTTGTTTAAAATAGGTACTCTGTCTACTCTAGAAAAAAAAATGAGACATCAACACTGGTCCCTTCTGGTGCATTATGGTGTTAATATGGAACAACAAAGACATATTTTCCATTTATAAACCCAGTGAAAACACAATATAGAGAAACAAAGACATAGTTACATTTAAGTCGTTGTTTCAGTCAGTAGTAGTTCATAGTAATTGGCACAAAGAGGGCAACAACGACACAAAATTCAATTGTGTCGTTGTAACTTCAAAGAGGTACAATATTTTTGGGGCAACAACGAACAGAATGTATTTTCTGTCGTTGTTTCTACAATTGAATCGGTTATTTGGAAAAGGGAACATGTCCAGAAATGGTAATTTTACAGGAGGAGCAAAAAACGAATTTAATGAATCCACGCTAAGCTTTCAATAATACAATTTTTTTTTATCTTGTAGTACTTTGTATTAATGATACTTTTGTGAGCTAAATCATAAATTATATTTTCTTGAAATTTTTTTAATTTATTTTTAAATTCTTCTTCTGTTACTTTTTCGAACTAAACAAAATAAAAAAATTTTAAATTTGATTATAATCGGTTTATTATATATTATAAATAACATTATTAATGCTAATGAAACTTTAAAAATCTTCTTCAGGACGTTCCTCTGAATCTGTTACTGGCCACTTCATCACTTCGTTGTAAAACTCAATTTTGTCATCAGGTATGTACTGAAAAAGACTTTTAATATTATCCATTTTCTTTTTATTAATGGGAAGCTTATCAGCATATGCCCTATAAGTTAGTACAGTAGGCAAGTCTGGACGAAAGTGTTGTGGTTTTGCAGGGGAAAATTTTTCACTAACAGCGTTATCGATATATGGCCGAAGAAGAAGAACTCCCGGATCGGAGAGGTGGTATTCAAAATGGAAATAATCGGTTATTTTCAACGAGATTTTTTCTTCTTTTGGTACATTTTTAGATTGACTTCGGTGTGAGAGAACAGTCTTCTTATAGAAATTCGGCCACCATTTCTTAAAGTCAATAATGTCTTCAGTCTTGACCTTGGCAACTGTGAATTTATAATTTTTCGATGATTCGAGTATAAGCTGTACATACTCATCATGTGTATAAATTCTGTCTTGTCTTCGTATTTTTCTCTTGACAATACCAAAGTCGCGGTCACATGCATTGAAAGAATGTCCTCTTATAGGAAAAATGTGGTGAATTTTTGTAAAACGAGCAGAGGCTGCTAACGCCATAAATAAGCGAACGACTGTATGGTTTCGGTTTTGACCTGGACATCCATCAGAGAAGATATACAGTTCTTTTACGGCCGGAGGTATATAATGCTCTATATAGTGTGTCAAAAAAGTACATACTTCATTTGGTCCTTTATGAGCTTGTCCTTCTTGATACGAATAAAATACAGCTTTTTCAGTCTTCAAACTGTGTACACAAAATTCATAGATCCAGAGTTGTCGCAAGTAGAAAACCTCTTGTACGGGGATATGTGGAAGTGGTAAGTTTTGCATGTAATCCATAGTAATGCCTAAAATGGAATCATTCTCCTTGCACAATTTTTTGACTTCATCGGCTTTGTGAAAAAACTTTTTAGCTCGTCTTTTGTGTACAATCAACTCAGCTGTTGCTACCCGTTTAGCAGTATCATTTAAATGTGGGTTCCTAAGTTTTACTTTCAGTTCTTCACACTTTGAGCAGACATCTATTTGAGGTCTACCAAACGATAAATCAAAATTCTGGTTGAAGAATTGACTAAAAAAGTGATATTTTACTTTTGTTTCGAGCTCCGGAAACTTTTCTACAAACATTTTATGCATAGTTTTGACGTTAAGAGAGGCAGGTAAATACTTTTTAACTATGTTGTTCGAATAATGTATTTCTTTTACATCAAAACTTTCTATGAAATCCTGTATTTTGATACAAATTTCGCCAGATATTGCATTGTGTCTAGATCCCACCGATTTACCTCGCTTTTCTGTGGGAATTGCTCCTTGAGCTTGTAAAGTACATAAACGCCATATTCTTTTATGAGTTACTCCATGTAGCCCCATAAATGCTTTTTTGCAGACAGTTGTTCTTTTTCCGTTTAGATTTATGTGGTACTTAAAAGTATGTGTTTTTGGCTTTTTTGGTTCCTCGCCCCGTTTTCTGATATCCTGAACATTTTGAACTTCGATCAAACTTTCAATATAAATATCCTGTGCATTTTTGTCCTCAAAATTATTAATAGTAGCCAACATTTCTTGCTTTTCTTGATCAGAGTATTTCTCATAACATTTTAGACGGCAGCTGAAAATAAACCTTAACTTACAATACGGGATTGACAAAATTTTAATATAATGCAATATATATTTCAGGTAGAATCGTTTGTTTTACCTACATACTTAAATTTCTAAACAAGTTCTTACCGGCATGGCACAACAGTCACTCGCGCGGCCATTTATCTTCCTGCGTGGCTTTTATGAGATAAACCACTGACTTTTGCCTTCTTAATAATATTTGCTTTATACATCTCTGGATGACTAACACCCTTCTTTCTTTTTGTTTTGATAACCTTGTCAATACTTTCGGTACTGCTATCCGTCTGAGACATCGTGATAAAATGAAAAAAAAAAACAATCGTTTGCATTTGCTCAAACACGACTAAATGACGCATAACTACGAGAACACTAGCGCCGCGCCGCACTGATGGTTCGTTTGTTTCGAAAAAGTAACATATCCAGGACATGTTGCCTTTTCGAACCAAACGTAGGACAAATGCCATCACTACCAATATGGTAATAATCGGATATGTTCCGTTCTCGCGTAAATTCATGTATTTACCTTTAAAAATTACGTTAGCGGCAAAATCTTGAAATAGCCAAAAATTGGATATGTTCCCTTTTCCAAATAACCGATTCAATTATAATATTCATAATGCTTGTACTAATGTAGCAACCAAGACACAAAGGTAATTGTTTCATTGTTGTTCCCATTATAGTAATAAATTAAATACCATATTTACCTTTACGTCAATGTAGGTCCGCACACAAGCACTACTCACGAATGACGACGCGCAACTGACTAATCTGGCGTTGTAGCATCAGGGTAGTGGGTCATAAGCGGCAATGCCACAAAGACATATCTCTGACATCTAGCGGCGAGGAAAAGAGTTAGATTTTCTGTCTTTGTTTCCCCGGACAGAGTTGAGTTTTAGAAATATTGTGGTATGAACAACTTACTTTAAGAAAAATTTACACTTGCGTCATTGTTTCTCCAAATTGATACGACTTGGAGTTGCTTTGGCGCAATAAATTCTTTTCAGAGCTAGGAGTATTATGATGAATACCCCTAGAGCAACCGCTGTTGGTAAAATTATTGAAAAATAGAAAAACGAAGACAATGGGCGACAGCTTTTCCAAGCTAAGGGGGGAGCTTGAGGTGCGTTGCAGCCGACTAACTACACGCGATAGAAGGTCCCTTTTGCGCCACCAGCTTAAGCTAGATTTAAGCTGGAAATCTCCCAGATGTTACGGGGATCCCCTTAACTTGAACCCACTGGTCGACACCACTGTATATTAAAAAAAATAAAGTGCAGCGAACTAAATGAAACACAACCTCGTTAACTGACTTAACATTTATTGTCAACAAATTGATGAAAATAGAAGCGAATCTTTAAATTACGAAACCCAGCGCTAATGGTTAGTAAATGTATAATAAAAAAAAAAACTTGAACTTATTCACTAAAACGATACCATATGCCTTTGATGGTTGAAAAGACTTTCTTGTGGATGATGACCACCAGGTTGATGGTAACCCGGTAGAAAGATCCAGGTGGATGGTAACCCGGTAGAAAGAATGGGGTTTCTTTTGACCCAGTAGGAAGACAACAGGTCAATTTTTGACCCCGGTCGGAGGACCCTAGGAATAAACATTCTCTAGTTATAATGATCAAAGCAAAAGCAAAGTGATTAAATCAAAACAATCTAAATTAAATCAATGCCAAAAGCATTTAAAATACTGTTACACAATCCTGAAGGGAAGCAAAGAGTCTAAAATATTATTAATCAAATTATAAAGCAAAAAGAATTTAGAATAAAAAGTTCCATCCGTCACTAACCATCATTAACGACAACGCAATAAAATTTTATAAATGCAAACAAAATAATTAATCTTAATACATTATCAAATCAATTAAAATAAATTAAACGAGGATTGTTATCAATCCAAGTATCCACAATCAAAATTGAAATTATTAAATAAACCACTGAGCAATATTAAAGTAAGTCAATAAAAAAAAAATCAGATACAAAATATTAATTAACGTATCATCACAGAAATTAATTAAAATATCCAAAACAAATAATTAAAGACCAATATACACACTTTTGAAACAACATTCCAACAAAACTAGAAAGATAACTGAATTTAAAGCCAGGTGCTTGAATGGTTTCTTTTATTACCAGGTGGTAATGACTATTGAAATTATAAAATTGAGCCTGAATGCCTCATTCAAATGAGCAAAAACTACTGCAGTTTATTCTATTATAAAACAACATGATTAAAAACAAAAGTCCTTATGGGACCTCGGAGGCTCGTAACCATTCTAATACCCCATTAATAAAGTAAGAATTAAAAGAGTAGCAACAATATTAGTGCTGTTTCAAAACGGCATACCACACACTATAACAACTGACGTAGAGATATAACTATATACATATGTACGATGGGTAATAAGGCCAATATTTATTCGAAATCTAAAACAACAAAATTCAGCAAATAAAAGAACTAGTCATAATGAATTAATAAATTACTCTTACTGCAAAGCTACAAAATATCGTCACTGTTAATTAAAAATCCAAACTTAAGAACTTAAAACAGAAATCTTGGCCCTATGCCCCCCTCTTAACATAAATCAAAATCAATACATTGGCTCACATGGTCATTGTTCACTATATAAATTTTTGCTTAATGAAGGAAACCCTAAATTTATACTTAAAAAAGTTCAAATTGAGACATATCTATTCAAATTTATTATTTTCGATAATTAGTCTGTCTGGAGACATAGTAGACAAAATGAAATTAATATGTAGGTATTGAGAAATAACGATACAGGCATTAATTTTAGCCAGAGAGAATTTTACGGTAATGCACGTGGCGTGCGAATTCAAGACAATAATTTTAATGAAATATAATAAAACCCGAAGTTAAGAAAACTAAAACCGTCGCTGAGTTAATTAAAAAAATATTATGCGGGACCAATGAACCATTATTTAAAGCAAAATAATATGCAATATAATATACCTTATGAGGTGGTCAAGGGTTCTTCAGAGGTGCCCAAAATGGCCTCCGTCAGGAAATGGCGCCTTCCACGTCGAACAAAGCAAACCAACCAAGCAAATTCCCAATATGGGGAAAATAAGTGCCACTCCAAAACCAAAGGGAGAAAACTTGCACTATTTTTTATACTTCTTCGAAGAACTAAATCGCCTCACAGGCAGGGGAATATTTCCCATGTGTTTTTCGAAAAACTAGTGGCTTGTGCCTCGTCGACACTTGACTTTTAAAAAGGGACGATTTCTACGATTTCCGCCCAATATATCTGGTTTCTTCGCCCAAAAAAAAAAGGAATAAAATGACAGGTTTCTCTATTACCGACACACCGATCAGGTGACACGAAGCGGAAAATAACCCAGCACCGGGCACATACTAGACTAAATAGAAAGCAACCGCGTTCATAGACACCCGACATTGCGGATAAACTATAGTCGCAGCTTTGACAAATTATCGATACTCTATCCATAAAAGAGAACAGCGAAGGAGAATGAAATTGCAACAGTACCATGCCTTAAACCAAGTCCCCTCTCCCGTGTAGACTACAACAAAATCACGATCTACTCTAGGCCGTGCGACCCACGTCACGGCAGCGAAAGGAATCCAGCTAGAAGATATAACCTCTAATCGTAATTGGCTGTCACATCACTCAAAACTGAAATAAACAACGAACATTGAGATTAAATTCGTAAAAACAAAAGCAAGAGACACAAACCAAAGGCCGGAATCCCACGGAAAAGATACAGGTGAGTCTGAATTATTGTTGTGCACAGGCCTACAGAGAGAGATGGCCTTTAAATCAGAGAAATAATGTATACCGAACCAACGGTCCATTTTCAGAGATGGTTTTAAAGCTTTTAGATGCCTATAACTGGGGAAATCAGTCCTGAGAACCCAAGATGAACTCAGAATGAAGTCCTACAGCTAGTGCAGACTTTTCCCAAAAAGTATTACGCTAAACACAGCATGTAAGAAATATCTATCAGGTTTTACGAGGCATATTGGAGACAAAACCCCACAAAGTGAATGCACATCAGGCAGCAACGCCAGGATGTAAGGTTAGTACTGCAAGCCTGTCACTGTATAGCTATAAAACTCAAAAGTTCAACGAATAAATAGCAAAGCACTTTAGTGACCAAATTGAAACGTTACAAAATGTAAGTGAAGTTCGATCTGGATTATATGAAGCCTTGTTGAAGTAAATAAGTCCCTCCCGAACCCTTTCTTACTTTTACCCCTTAGTTGCAACAACATATTAGTATTGCTTTAAACAGTACTGAATATAGGTACACCTAATTGTGCAGACCCAATGCGGGGAGCTTGTTTACTTTAAAATAGTAAGGGAACGGCACCCTTTCGGGGAAACTATCTGTTAACTTATTTACTTCAACAAGGCTTCATATAATCCAGATCGAACTTCACTTACAGGTAAGTTTGTTTGATCTGTTAATTATTCATGAATTAGCAAGGTTACATTAGGTGAGCAATTTTCGCAATTAAATCACATTATCGACAAAAAAATATTTTTTTTTGGTGAGATATATTGGCTCAGAGAGAATTACTTGTAAGTCAAATCTTTTTTTGTGGATGGCGAGTTATAAAAGAATACATGGAATCAGCTGCAGCAGTTTTATGTCCATTACAAAAACACCTGTTTTCTAAAATTAGTCTATCGGGAGTAACGGTTGTTTACAGAACGGCATGGAGAAATATGAAAGAGGCCTATGTCCAGGAGTGGATAACAGAAAATGGCTGAGGGAGAGAGGGAGTAACGGTTGCTAGAAGAATTGAAGAGCTATCGGGGATATAGAAAATTCTATCAAAAATCGTACGTATCTGAATTTTGTTTTTTATTCAATTGCGATTGATGAAAGTGCGCATATGACGAATACAGCACAGTTGGCAATTTTATTCGTGGTATTAATAATAATTTTGAAATTACAGAAGATCTTGCTGCACTTTATCCTATGAAAGGAACTGAGAAAGGTTGAGACATATTTGAATGTGTCATGACGGTTTTAAACCGATACAATCCCGACCTTACAAAATTATCAGGAACGTAACAGATGGGGCACCGGCTATGGTTGGTAAAAATGAAGGATTTGCAGCTTTAATAAAAAGAAACCAGCCCGAATTAAATTTAATGCAATATCATTGTATTATACATCAACAAAACTTGTGCGCCAAAAAAATTAATTTTGACCACATCATGAAAGAAGTTATTAAGATGGTAAATTTTATCAGGTCTCGGGGCTTCAACCACCGAGAATTCCAAAATTTCTTGTCTGATATTGAGTCAGAGTATGCACGGCTACAAGGCAAGGAAAATTTCATAAACAATTTATATGACAGTGTAAAATCATTTGAAGCTAAACTTAAATTGTGGAAAATGCAGCTGCCGAGAAAAGATTTGACACACTTCTCGAACTTGTCAACTTGTAAGAGGGGTTATCTGAATAAATATATTTCCACCATAACTGATCAACAGGAAGAATATACTTTGAGATTTAAGGACTTCAAAGAAAATGAAAAATCAATAAACTTGTTTGCTGTGCCTGTTGAAGATGTTCCAGGAAATCTTCAAATGGAACTGATAGATTTGCAGTGCAATACTGAACTAAAAGAAACATATAACTGTGGACTTTTTGATTTTTACTCCAGATATATTGATACAAACAAATTTCCGAACATTCGCCTTCATGCTCTGAAGATGGTGTCACTATTTGCGAGCACCAATCTATGTGAGCAATTAATTTCTCGAATGAAACATGTAAAATCAAAAATAGGACCAGAATAACGGATTCTCATCTCGAAAATAGCCGTCGTATTGCTACAATAAGACCAGATATTGACAAGCTTGTAAAAAATAAACAATGTCAAAAGTCTCATTAAAAATAAATGTGTTTAATAAACATGTCTTGTGTTTATTTGCTATATTTCAGCTACATTACATTTTTCGCTTCCTATTTATTCTGTCCCTCTACTCGATAGGGAAACCCAAACATGACCTTTCGATAAAGAAAAGGTTGAAGACCCCTGATGTAGAGGATGTATTATGTCCCCCGCAAACTATTGAGGCAGGTCTCAATAACTTATGGAAAGTGTCGTAATTGAAGATGATTTAAATGTGACCGTCAATAAATCAACAAGATATGCTCCGTGCGTCTTGATGTTTGGCGACAATCGACGCTTGAAGGCCGTCGATCAGCGTCTGGAGAAAATATCTGAGCAAGCTAAAATTGACTTCAATAAAAAAAGAGTTAAGGCAGTGCCGTACGCTGGTGATAAAGTGGCTATAGAAAATAGTAAATTATCGTATGGAGGAAAATTGAAGCCGAAGTTTCAAGGCCCTTTTGAAGTTACTCATTGCCTGCTTAATGAGAGGTATACACTAAGACGAGCTGGCAGTCGAGACAGGACTACAGTAGCAGCACATGAGCAGTTGCGTACCTGGCCTAACCAATAAAATACATAAATTATTGTGACTGAATCGGATAGTGATGATTGTAACTATAAAAGCGGCAATTTAAGCAGCTCAAATGAGGACAGTAATGATAAAATAGTTTGGACTATTTCATCCGTCGACACCAAAGATTGTAAAAATGTCAATACACTTGAGTGGTTTGAGAAAATTGGGGTGAAGGACTGTAATATTAAATTTAAGATTGACACTGGTAGTCAAGTGAATGTTTTAAATAATTTAGACTTTAATAAACTCGATGTATCTACGTCAAATTTGATAAAGACAGGAACTAAACTTACATCTTACTCAGGTCATGCGATTGACACGATTGGTCTAATTAATCTTGAGTGTAGTTATAAGAATACTAATAAAAATATGTACTTGGCTCTGATGAAAATGCTTCAATTTTAGGACTTAACTCGACTAGTGACCTAAAAATACTTACTAATTCTGAATTTAGAGTATGTTCTATTGTTATTGACTCTGTAAATGGCATTGCCACTAGATATGAAAATGTTTTCAAGGGAATTGGTAAAGTATCCAAAACCTATAGTATCACTGCGAGAAGAGGCATATCCGACCATTGCAGCAACAAGAAAAATTCCAGCGGCTTTGAAAAATAAAGTGAAAAAGAAGCTTGATGAAATGGTTACTGAGAAAATTATCATTCCGGTATCCGAGCCCACAGATTGGGTTCACCCAATAGTCATAGCGCCAAAATCTAATGGAGATATTCATATTTGCATGGATCCACGTTCATTAAATGTATACATTAAGAGGGAGCTTTTTCAAATTCCAACCTCTGATACCTTATTTTCAGAATTGGCAGGGACCCAATATTTTACTCTGCTTGATGCGTCATCAGCTTTTCTTCAGATTCCGCTAGACTATCAAAGTTCGAAATTGTGCACTATTTCAACTCCGTTTGGGCGTTACAGATTTTCACGACTACCTTATGGACTGAGTTCCTCTCCGTAAATTTTTCAGAAATTTATGTTCGAGACTGTGGGTGACCTCCAAGATGTTATCACCTATTTTGACAACGTATTGATTTTTGGAAAGACATTTGAGGAGCATAATGCAAACTTAGTAAAAGTTTTGGACAGAATTGAAAAAACGGGCTTAACCTTAAATCTCAAAAAAATCAAAGTTTGGGGTCCAGAAAATAAAATTTTTGGGACATATAATATCAAACCATCCCCAATCTTTCTTCTGAAACAACTAATTTAAGAAGTTTATTATCCAGTAGAGTGGAATGGCAGTGGACATCCAACCAGCAAAGTGAGTTTGATCGTCTGAAGCATCTAGTGACGTTGACGTTATGGTACCTGAAAGTTTACGCCAGGAATTTTAAAGTTTATTACATAGGTCACACCAGGGCATTGTTTCTCCAAAACTCTTGGCTCAAGAGTCAATCTACTGGCCAGGCCTGCTTAGTGATATTGAGAAGGCTGTATCATCATGTCTAATTTGTCAGCAGTATGCTAGAGCCAACCCAAAAGAACCTCTACAACCACACAAAATTCCAGACTTACCATGGCAAAAGATAGGCATTGATTTTAAAAGTTTGGGTCCTCTTAACTTTATAGTCATTGTTGACTACTTCAGTAAGTTTATTATAGTAAACAAGTTACCCAGCAAAACAGCAGAGAGCGTGATATCTTCTCTCAAAAATATTTTTGCAATCCATGGACTTCCACAAGAAATAATGTCTGATAACGGCCAACCATTCAATTCTCGAGAATTGTTGAATTTTGCCACAAATTATGACATCAAACTAACCACCTTCAGTCCAACCTTTGCTGCCTCGAATGGCATGGTGGAAAGAGCCATACAAACAGTAAAAACTTTACTCTCAAAATCCTTGGAAACAAGCAGTGATCCTTTTTGGCTGTATTAAACTACAATATCATTCCAAAACAAGATCTACCAGCACCTTGCGATTTGTTAATTGGGCGAAGATTACGATCAATGGTGCGTGTAGCTGAAAGTGTATTAAGGCCGAATCATAAAACCAGTGTTAAGACTAAAGTAAACTTAAGTGTTTAATCTAAGATAACTTGTACACAACAATTACTTGTATAAAATAATAGTTTTATTAATTTAATGTGAATGAAAATAATTTTTGTTAATTTTCAAAAAGAAAGGACGTGTAATGTATTCTGGTTGCCTACCGTTGGACCGACACGACGACACGGGCAGTTGCCCTTGACAGGACAGTCGTCAGCGGTACATCGGCACCGACTCGTGATTATAGTATGTGCTAATAAACCGTGTTACTAAATTTCGTACTTTGTTGTTTCTTTCATGTAATGGATAGCCTCCACGTTTGGTCGTGCATCTAACAAACATAACATGGTGGCACATTCCTAGGTAAAATAAGTCCATCTAAATATTTGTCAACTTCAACAATAGCGGATGCTTTTGGATTACTAGGTTTCAAATACTGCTGAACTTCGAAATCAAAATCTTTCCATAAATCTCGAAGTAAATCTTCTTTTCTAGAGGCACAATGTTGATCGTCTTGTTGAGTACTATTAGAATTTTCATGAAATAATTTGGTGTTGGCTACCATACTTTGCTTCATCTACAAACCCAAATTTGTTTTATCCTAGGATCCAATATTGTGGCTTGGGCTATTAAGATGTTTCCTTCTATATCGTGAAAGCGTTGTTTTAGTTCCAGTTGTAGTGTTTTAATAATTTTTTAAATCTGAAGTATGACTGTACTTAAATCAAAAGTATTTAAATGTTTGACGATTTGCTTGTAGTAAAATATAACAGTGGATGCACTAACATGTTTCTCTGAACTAATGATGGTTGTTATTAGATTAAAAATTTCTAGTACGTACTGATTGTTCTGCAATAATCCATTCGTCATTGTCTAACTGAGAAATTGATTCAGAATCATCACCGTGATTTTTACGGAATGAAGTATGTAAAATTGCCATCGTGGAGATAAACGCATTTTTCATTTTTAAAATTCTTATTATCATGTCATATGTACTGTTCCATCGCGTCGCAACGTCATTTTTTAATTTTAAAGGGGGTATGTCCATACGCTCTGCTGAAGCTTTCAATTGGGCAAATGCATAGCTACTTCTTTTAAAATAACGGACTATAACTTTTATTTTATCCACAACTTCTTTAATTTGTCTTAAGCCTGACTGAGAAACTAAGTTCAAGGAATGAGCAAAACACCCCCAGACACGCCAACCACCAAGCCGCACAGCTGCTTACATATTTGCCGCATTGTCTGCTACTACGGCAGCTATTTTGTTGGTTAATTTCCATTCCTCTATTACTTCCTTAAGCATGTTGCTTATATTTTCAGCAGTATGCCTTTCTGTGTAGGGATACATCCCAACAAATCTAAATCCAAAAAGGTATTGTTGCCTTCCTCCACAATATAATGAGCGGTGACACTAAAAAAACTGTCATTTGTTCGTGATGTCCATCCATCATGTAAGACATACAGCAAATGCTCTTGCCATCCGAACTTTAACAAGGTCGACTGTTTCGTTGTAAAATGCCGGAATCAAAGAATTGGTCACTGTTTTTCTGGTAGGAACTTTATAATTCGGGTTTAATAAGTATAGTAACGTTTAAATTCTGCATCGTCCACGATGCTAAAGGGATGATATTCCTTTGTTATTAATTCAATATCTTTTTGTTTGCTAATTGGCAAAGGAGTGTGAAAAAAAACAGTTATGGTTTGAAGTTTTTTAACTGAACTTGTAGACGTTACTGGTCGAGATTGTTTTATGGTAGAAGAAGACGTCGTAGGCGAGGAAGTTGATTCTACCAGCTGAGACGATTGTTCTGCGGATGACAAAGTTTCTTCAAGTAAAGGGTCTGCTACTGTTTGCCTATTAATTGATTGCGTTGGCTGTCTTATGGTTCATATTTCGAATAAGCGAAGATGTCGAGTTATTTTTAACGGAAAGTTTTTGCCTACAGTACAAACACTTAACTTTGCCATCACTCTTGTCTGAAAAATGAGTCCAAATCTGACTTTTTGGGGGTGCTATGTTGGCATGTTATATTAAATCTAAAATAAATTTATATAGCTGTCATAATATGCTAATCAAATATATATATAATTATTTATTCATACCTTTAATGTTAATTTCTTCCGTTTCAAAAATTATTAAATTTTTGGGTCAAGCATACAGCGCACTACACTACTACGAATTTTCGTTTCAACAAAGACTGTAAACTGTAATTCAATGGTTTTGTAGTGTTTGTAGCTCTCCGTGAGTTCTGGGAATGTCCGGCAACCCGGCCCGCCAAAATCCTCATTATATGAAACGCTGTGTTGCCTTTTTCACATGTAAAATTTAGACAACTTATGATACACAAATTTAATACAAACGTATTGTAGGTTGCATAAGGTTGAGTTAAGATTTTATTGTTTTTATATTTGTTCATTAAGCAGCTTTGATGGTGATTGAGATCTTGTTCCATTGATGGATCAAGTGCTTCCAACGGATTTCAATTTAACCGCTGAAAAAAAATACCGTGCGAAGTGCTTCATTATCATCTCCCATGTTTCTGTTTCAGAAAACGTAAAACCGAAACTGCGACTGCCACCATGAGACACTGTGCCATATGGCGCATTGTAAAAAGCAGTGGTGTGATTTATTTTAGGGTGTTATGAACGTGATACCGAAACTGTACAAAATAAATCCTATATATTTTGTTGGGCATACGATGAGAATCTGCCAACAGACACGATGCACCCGGAGTGTGCAAAGTAGGTCGGGTTTAGCAATATTGTGGGGAAATACCATCAATACCATATTTTCTGAAGGAAAAGATCCGCCTCTGAAGGAGACGAGCCGACCGACTAAACTCACCGTATGAGTCAGGCATGATACCTATAACTCCTTTTCACTCGTCGTGTTATTTCTGTTTATCATAAGTATGCTTTTTAGGTTAAGCCTTAAGGCGTTGCTATGTTTTTTCGGTGCCAGTTCTCGAACCTTTCTTATTTGAATTTAATCAAATAAGCAAGATTTAAGAGCTCCGTAACATGTTGGTTGTAGAAGGTAGGCGGTGTAATTGTTTATAAACTCGTATAGTGTGCGTGTGGCCTTAGTTTTTATACAGAATAAGTTCTTAAATAATTTTGAGTATGGATTTTAGTGAGTGATCCAGTCTTTAGGCATTTCGTGTTTGTGGTGTGGCAGTTTAGGGATGTGCGATGTTCTGGTATATCTGGGTGTATTCAGTATTATTTTAAGTACCTTGTTCTGTATTACTTATATCTTTTTGAGGTCTGATTTACTCAGTGTGCACCATGTCGCTGCTCCGTATGTTAGCAGCGGCCTGATGAATACTTTGTACATTGTTACCTTTGTCCTTGTGTTTATCTTACTCCTTTTGTTGAGAGTGGGTATAGGACGCCGAGTTGTGCGAGGGCGATCCTTAGTTTGTTGGCTGTATTCAGTTTCCAATTGAGGCGTTTGTCGAAGTGAAGTCCCAAGTATTTTACGCTCGGACTCCATTCGATAAGTTTGTTTCCAAGAGTGACTCTGCCTTCCGGTCTTCTGACTCTTGTTGCGTTCTTGATAAAGTAAATTGCCTAGGTCTTATCTGGATTGATCTTTATTTTCCATTTGCTGAGCTATTTTTCCCGTGTGATGATGTTTCCTTGTAGCATCAGCATTATTTCCTTCGGGTGTCTTGAAGTTACTGCGATCGCTGTATCATCAGCATATATGTATTTTTCGCTAGACGAATGCATTGGGATATATGAGGTAAAGATATTGAAAAGTAGGGGGGCTATTGCCGAATCTTGTAGGACTTCGGCCCTGATTGTTTTTGATGTTGAATACTGTTCTTCAACATATGCTTTAAAAGATCGGTTTTCAAGGTAGAAGGCTATATGCTTCATCATATAGTTTGGTACTCCTATCCTGATCATTTTGACAATTAAGTTGCCAGGGCTTGCTGCTTTGCGGTTTGCAGCCGCCTCTTGCAATTTCAAAAGGTGGCAATCGCAGCCCCTGTAGTTGGAGAAGAAACAGAAATTATTTGTTGAAGATGCTCCCTTTCAGACTTTATAAATGACTTTGAATAAAGTGAAAAATAACCTTCTAAGAAAATAGAAATTGTTTAACGTTAAAGCTCCCTTTCAAGAATTTGTATATGTATGTGAAAATTGACATTGATATTTTAACATTTAAAAAGAGATTGTTCATGGAAAAGCTCCCTTTCAAAATTTGTAATTGATGTAAATTAATAAGTGAGGATAGTGCGGAAAAATTAGAATTTGAACAGAACCACTGACATTTAAGATTTAAAGAGAAGTTATGCGCTTTAGAGATTATAACCATAATATTAATGTTTACCAGAATTTATGCAGTTATCAAATTTATAATATAATGATGAAATTGTAAAAGAACTTATGCGGTTTGTCAAATTTGTAATACCTTGTGGAAATTTAAATACCTACACAATAGATGTTTTAAAAATCAAATCAAAGGGTTTTTACTGATAGAATTGTACTCTAGGACCGACCCACTTCCCCTTCGTAGTTCTGCAATGGTTGCGCCCTTATGTAGAAAAAGAGAAATGATATAAATATAGAAAGGATCCGAACAATACATGGATAGGACAGGCCGAATCATTACATTGGTGTCAGGTGTGGGGTTGAAAAGGGTTCAAAAGTTTAAAATGTTTAAATAAGATGATAAACAGAATTAACAATTGAGAAAGGTCCTAGAACTGTAGAACATCCTTTACCCTCTACGACAGTACTTCTATCAGATAAATATGACGAAAAAATAAAAACAAATTTGGAAATAAACTACCGTTTTAAACAACATTTCAAGTGAAAATAATGTACTAAATGGAATTGAAAGATATACCTGTATTCAAAGAAGAGTGAGGGATTGAAAAATAATTCAAGAGGAGTTATAGTGAAACCAAAGATTGCCAAAGATTCAAGATAAACAGAGAAGAAAACAAATTAGTAGAGAAACAAAAACCGGAATTCGACATATGGAAAGGTCACCCTTACGAATAAGTTTTGAAGAAAATAGAAATTAGTATGGCATGAATTTCAAGCAGATGAATTCTAATTATGAACGAGAAAATTGAAGTACGTAGGCAACAGTGAGATATACGAGGAAAAAGAGGAGAAAAAGAAGATAAGCCTTCAAGAGAGGAAGGAAAGAGAGAAAATAAAGTTGTGATAGGTCGTGAGATACGTGAGATATTCAAGTTACTTGTGAATCAGCTTTGATGGACGTATCAAAAGGCCAAGGTCAACACACAATTTTCGAACTAAGTGCAGAATATCCTCAAGAGCTATTGCAAGTTGCTAGAGATTTATGTTAGAGATAAAGTAGTAGGAGTTTATTGTTGAAAATTTGAGTCCCATGAGAAGGGAAGGGAAACTTTTATGGTTGCAGCTAGGGTCCAGACCCAACATATAGCCTTAGAACCAATGTGTATAGATAAGTCTAAAAGGTTGTTGCAGGTTGCCAGAGATTTGTGTCAAAAAAAAACGAAGAGCAGAAATTTTGATGTTGAAAATTAAGAACCAAGTTGAAATGAATCTTAGACAAATAAATAAAAGAAAACGGGAATTCTTGCAAGGAAATATTGCAGAACGTGAGCCCGTATGAAAAGAGAGATGTTTAATAAAATCTGAAATGGAAAATCCCTCGTCACTCAACATGACGGTAGGATCGGAAGTTCAGACGATGTGGAGTCGGTTCGATTCAAACCTACATCCAAAGGTACATAAGGAACATTCTATATCCTTGGAAAAACCGCCGGGTTCTCACCTTCAAGTTAGCTCACAAAACTACAAGTGACGTGCAGGTGAAAGCAAGAAAACGTAAGAATACACAGAAGTACAAGAAGAACAGAGAAGAGATAAGGAATAACCAAGAAGATAAGATGCCATACGAGAAATTAGAAATTATAAAAATAATAACCAAGGAATATGAAATTAAAAAGTAAACTTAGAAAGATCGACGAATGAAGAAGAAGAAGAGAACGAGGAATTCTGAAAACACTAGAAAGATATAAAAAGGAACAAGGTAAATGAAAATAACACGAAATGGAAGAAAAAGTGAAGAATAAATCGTGAAGTTAATACTAGAAGAAAAGTGGTTGATGTGCCCAAACTACCCCCGACAAGACACACCCGACGAAACCGCGAGAAAGATCAGAAGAAATAAGCAGCGTCAGAAAACAGTACACGAAGAGCCATCTATACGCAAAACAATATACGGCAAGGTGTCAAGAAGAAGGAACGTAGTAAATTTTAAGAGGTTAGTGTCACTTAGCGGAACATATGAAAAGTTAAAGCAGTACCATGTCAAGGACTATGTCACCAAGGAGATTAGTCCACTGAAGACACAATAGAGGATGCAAGTAGCTATTAAACTGAATAAAAATTATGTGACTCACAAATGAAATAGGTATCTTCTGAAAATTGATCCGAGATATAGATTGATATTAAGTTACGTCCAAATAAAAACTGGGAATTATGGACTAGCTGACTTGAAAAATTTAATGAGAAACGATATATTAAAATAGAGGAATTTTAAACAAACATTTGCTGAGTTGAAAAACTAAATGAAATTCAATATAACTGGATAGGAAATGCCGAAGTACTTCAGTTTTATTCAACTACGCTCAAGAAAAAAAAATCGCGACCCCGAGTTAAGTATGTATTGGTTAGTGAACTTTTTAACCTATGTCAATTTAGTGGAGAGCTTGACCGTGAGGTCCTTTCTCTATCGTTTAGCATTGTACCATTTGTGGGAACTTAATCAGTTTTACACTGACCAAGTGCCGGGACTAAATATGTTACCTGTGATAGCCATTGTCACTATGTGGCAAGAGACAATACACAGCAGTTATCAAGTCTTTCGTGCTGCAATGGCTCGCAATGAGAATCAATCTGTGGTGGAAAACTGCACCTGTGCGCTATGCATACCCCCTACTACGCGACTTTTTGGACCCAAGTATTTCTGGGACATCTGGGAAATGGCCATGCTCCCAGAGTGCCGCTGTCACCTGTGCGTAAATAAACCAAATCCACTTCCGCATGGTTCCGGCCAAAGGGACAAAAGCACCCAAACCCAACCCTCCCCGCCCCGAGAAGATTCAACTCCATCGACCAGTAAAGCCACTAAAGAAGCCATTACCCAAACTACCATTCGACCTACCGACCCCGTAATCTACAGCCTATCCGACCCGTAAGACCGATTAGGGCCGACGTTAGAAATTTTCCACCTATTCATCATCACCTTCCCCGGCCCGAGATATTACACCCAGACGATCAAAATACAGATGAAGAGACCGATAGTGGAATGGTGTAAACCATATTTTTATACAGTGGAAAAGTTACTTTATAGAAATAATTAATGGAGCCTAATTAAGAAAACATTTCAATAGAGAAAAGTATATAAAATGAAAAAAAAGGGGGTTTTAATCTTATGAGCGGAAGTTAACTAAGGAAAATTTTCTTATAAGGAGGAAATTTCTCTTAAGTACTATTCCAATTATGTCGGAAATAAAGTAAATTAAGGTCAGTGACCCAAAAAAGGGATAGTTCAAGTAAGCAGCGAAATATTTTCTTAAAGATTTGATAAATTATGAATTTATAGGATTTTGTTTATTGTTCGGGTGCATAACGTTTCAGAAGTGTTTTTTTAATTATTTTGGGATACATTACTACAGATAAATGTAACGAATGTTTTAAAGGGTATGTAACCACTTTCCGTTTCAAACAAAAATAATATTTTAACGATGAAATCGGGTATGAAGGTTGACAAAGGAGACATACGAACGAGAATCGTAACAGAGGAAATTTTAATACGGCCGTAGCCAACGAATAAAATGAATTAATCATTTCATTCGTCTTATATATGTGGGAGTGATGTGATGCCAGGGAATTTATCTGCCCTTATGTTTTGGAAAAGTAAAATAATATTAAAGTAAGATAAATGTTTTTAAAAACAATTCATGAAATAGGAGATTTGGAAATTGAAAGGATTTATAAAAAATTTTTAAAATGAAAACAAAGATTTTATTTAATTAAAAATTTAAATGATTCTAAGATAATGTTTATAAAGTAAAATATTTTTACAAGAATTCGGGAATTAGAATTTTAAGAAGATCAATATTTCTAAAATATTCTTTAATAAAAATTCTTAATCAATTCAAATTTAAATTATAATTTTTTTTAGAAAATAATTGTTATTTATTTTCCTGAAAAATAATCATAAAATTCGACAATAAAATAAACTTACTTTAAAATAAGAATAAATTCGAAAGCCGTCCGTCATGCGCCATCACTTCAAAAACAGAAACTGTAAACTGGAAAGATTCTTAAAGTCAAACCCTACCGAAGGTTCAAAAAGTGGGAACAAGTTGTGCAATATTATTTCTTCATCACCTTGAGATTTTCTTAGGAAAAATTCCAACTTGCACGTCTTGTCACCCGGGGCCTTACTAAAAGTCGCCCGGTTCTTTTTTTGTTGTAATGACGGCAGCGCTCATCGCTTCGTAAGCGAATGCAGGTCTTTCATTCATTTTTAATTGTAAACACGTGGCAAGTTCCTTCAAAAATTGACAAAGTTCTTTGACAGTGTAATACTAGTAAAAACTTTTATAAAAGAAATATTATCAAAGAAATGCTACAAAATATTTTATAAAAGATCTTTGTCAAATATATTTTATAGTCTAATACCGGCCTAAATAATAACTAAAATTGACCTTCGAAACTACCTACGTACTCCACTCATATCATTGTATAACCCCCTTGAAAATGTGCAATATTTTAAAAATACAATAAGAAGTCAAGTCTCAATAGGTGACGCACATATTTGGTTCACAGCGCGTTTGAGAATACCACCACAGGTTTTAATATCTACTATCCGGATAACTTCGTCTTTTCCTGGATACAAGATTACGATCCTTCCTAGCTGCCAATTTAGGGTAGGAACATTTTCAGCTTTTATTAACACTAATGTTCCAATTTTTAAGAATTGTCCTGAGTTCTGTTTCCACTTTACTCTTGTCTGGAGTCAGATAGATACTCCTTCTGCCATCTTGCCCAGTAATGTTGCACCATACATTGTAAGTGCTGCCACTTGGATAGCCGATTTTCCGGAATATGCCTTAAACAAATCTCAGGCAAGCTGGCCATTGGTTTGCCAATCAAGAAGTGACCTAGCGTCACGACTGATAAGTCGTCAGTGTCTTGGGAAAGTGGACAAAGAGCACGGGAGATTAGTACACATTCAATTTGCGTCAATACAATAGTAAATTTCTCAAAATTTAAACGATTCTCACCGATAATGCGCTTAATGTGGTGCTTAGCACTCTTAATTCCGGCTTCCCAAATACCACCGAAGCTGGATGAGCGTGCTGAAATTAAATGTCATTTTATTTGATCAGTTACTAATTTATTTGTGATATACTCCGAATTATCATTTAAAAAAATCATATACCCTTGATGATACATTATTGGTTCCCACATAATTTAGCCCATTGTCCGCCACGTTAGCTGGTTTTCCCCGTCTACTAACAAATCTATGAAAAGCAGCTAGAAAAGCTTCTGTGGTTAATCCTGATACCAATTCAAAATGTATAGGCTTTGTGCTCATACATATAAATAATATGTATGCCTTTAGAATTTTGGCGCCCCGCGTTTGTCGATCTTTTAGAAGGAAGGGTCCTCCGAAGTCTGTTCCGACATTCAAAAACACTGAAAAAGGATTAACCCTAATTTCTGGAAGATCAGATCCGATAAGTTAAATCTTTAGGAGCGGCGCGGAAACACTTAATACACTTTCTGATTATACCTTTACAAGCATTACGCCCTGATATAGGCCAATACCTTTCTCTTATAGAATATAACAAATTTTGAACACCGCAATGTCTTTCATGTCATGTCTTTCATGTTCTTGCCTCAAAATTTTATTCGTCAACTCATGATGAGTGGGCAAGATGAGAGGGTGCCTCGTTTGAGAATGTTGATATGCATTTTTATTCTACCCCCTACACGCAAGAGCAAAAAAGGATTGAGCGACAAGATTTTACTTGTCCTTGGAAGTTCCTTCTTGTACTCATATTCTCGTGCAAAATACTCTATCTGTGCGTTTCTTATTAATAAATGTAACGACTTATCAAGCTCCTCAGGTGACAATACCCCATAAATTCTATTATTATGATTAAGCTTAATATTTGATAAAAAACGTGAAACATACGCCAAAACACGCACCGTTTAATGCAGAAAACTGTTTTAATAAGTTATCCAACTCGTTAATTTGTTTTATCGCAATACACGCAACACTAAGCTGCTCAAGAATCTCTGACATGTTAATGGATGGTGGAGACAAATTCCAATTTTTATTTTAAGTAAGAAACCATTCTGGGCCTTGCCACCATAAATCTAAATCAATTAACACCCTGACCGATTCACCCTTGTTAACAAATCTGCTGGATTTTCTTCTCTTAACATGATACTAATCTTGCGCATTAGTCAATGATCTTATCTCGTTAACTTTATTAGCAATAAATGTTTTCCAACGACTAGCATTACCCTCTTTGCCAAATTGGACAACAATACGGGGCCGCACAATTCGAGTCGCGGTAATGATACCTGCTTAACCGATGCTACTCATGATTTAGCACATAATAGACCAACCATAAATTCACCAGATGAAACTTCACAACGTATATATATGCAGGCTCCATAGGCCTTGATCGAAACATCAGAGAACCCATGCAGTTCAATGCTAATATATTTAGAGAATACTACATACCTAGGAATATTAAGTTGATTAATATTGATCATGTCTTTATAAAAGATTACCCACTTTTCTTTCAAAGATAATGGAACGTCACTATCCCAATCTATTTTAAGTTTCCATAATTCTTGAATTATCAATTTTGCAATAATGTTTTTCGGACCTAATAATCCTAGCGGATCTAAAATTTGACATACTTGAGACAAGATTGTACGTTTAGAAATTTCATTTTGAGAACAAACCCCTAAAGTTTTATTTTGACTATGCTCAGCAATATTTAATACACTGGCTTCTAAATTTTTATCAATTTCGAATTCCTTTAATAATTCTTGATTATTACATAAAAATTTTCTTAATTCAAATCTATAATCTGATAGCAATTTTACAATATTCTTTTGAATACTTAATAATTCGGTTACAAATTTGACAAACTGCATAAGTTCTTTTACAATTTCATTATTATATTATAAATTTGATAATTGATTGATTACTTTTTAACACTTTTTCATTCTCAAGTTGCAAGGTAATACACTTTCTCTAACCGCATTAATTTTAATCTACTTGGCTTTTGTCTTTTTTTTGCGTCGCGACGGACCTTTTTCGATCGATTGCTGAACGAACCGACTATACGATTTCATGTCGCGTTTGATTACACTGCTTTCGTCTAAAATCTTGACTCGTACCAAATTCTTATCCCGTTTATAAAATCTTTCCCGAATAAAGTTTATTCCGATTAAAAGTTCATCCAGACCCTCCAAGTAGGTCGGGACCCAATTTGGGCCCACTACCTTAACAACTGACTTTATTGACGGCTTGTTGGGGATTGGACTGTCTAACTTGACGGCTTAACAACTTCAACTACTAACTATCGGACAATTGCCTTCGAACTAACTAACTCTGTATAAAATGACCCGCCCCGACCTCCGAGGGGTCGGGGTCAACTACTTTGACTAACTTAACTCTTTACGACTGATTACGACTCTTCAAAAACTGATTTTAAACTGCTCTAAGGCCGTTTGTAGACTGCTTTTTCCACAGATGTGTGACGGTATTTTAGGGGATTTTCGTTACGTATGTTGTTGATCGCGTGATTTTCGCTTGTGGCAAAAATGGTATTTCCACGAAAAACTCATGGTCAACGCGGACTTCTCTAAGAATTTTTGCTGATATAAACAAGAAGGAATTTATTCCGCGAAGAAAACCGAGAAACAATCTCAGGGTCAAAAGTGGCGTGATCGTTCCCCAGTTTAAGAATTTTATAGTTAAGCTACCTCTTATAAAGAATTCCGTATGTTAATTTGGTTGGCTGTACCTTTTTAGATCCTCTAATTTTGAACCGAAATAATTTGCGGTATGCGTGACTCGAGCAGAGTACCACGAAATGTTGTTATTGAAAATTTAAGAGGTGCCCACCACAATCTTCTTCGGCAGTTATAATCTGAAAATATTAGGAGCTATTTAAGAATGGATGTGGAAACATTTAAGTTTATTGTTTTAAACATAGTAACATTAATATCCCGACATTTGAGGAATTCAGCGCTGAGGAACGCCTTGTTCGACCTTCGATTTCTGGCAACAGGAGAGAGTTATGCTAGTATATCCTCCACCTTATATCTACTTTTGAATGCCGTTATAACTTCGCAAATTTATATATATATATATATATTGTTAGAATTTAAAAAAATATATCAGGAGGTCGATCGAAAAACTAAACTTAAAAATGTAAACATCCACAGCCGCTTTCGGTCGGCGCGTCGAATTAGTCATTCAACGTGTACCGCTCGATTAATGCAGAGCCGCTGTGAATATCGTTTATTGGGTTTTGTCAGGAAGCCTAATTTGTTTGTGTAAATTAAGTGAAATCTAACATCAGAAGTTGGGACTGAAACACACCCATACTGTGAGTACATAATATGAGGCGTCTAGTTTCAAAACCGGACAGATCCAATTTTTAAAATTTCGCCGCTTTTGGTGGCGCTGCGATCGTACTAAACTTGCCTACCAACCCGTAGAGGAATGAAAAACATAAATGGATAAATCCCATTTAAAATGTACACTAAAATTGTAGGTGAGTTTCAAAACCGGAGAAATCCTGATGACAATTCATAACATAACAGGACAGATCCAGTTGTGACCAGAAGCGGACAAATCCTTGGGTGATTAGTAGGCGATTAATTTCATAACCGGACAAATCCGCTCAACGTTTTAATACGGCGTTTGTTGTCCTTTTGTTATTCATTAGCGCTTGGGATCTTGAGTAGTAAAGACGGTAGTGCAAAAACAAGTCTAAAAATGAACAATCCTGTCGAAACCCCTCCGAGTGCAAGCAGAAAACGTGTTAAGCAGCCAAAAAATTGGCAAAAAAATGATTCGAAACGTAATCGGTAAGTTTTTATTTTTGTTAGAATATTATGAGTAGTATTTAATTCCCAATGTGTATTGTAGGTGTCTGTATATGGGTGCTCGTGTGTGTGTGTGTTTGTTCGCTTGTTCAATGTGCCAAGAAAACAATTATATACTTATACCTATAGCGTTTAATAAATAATAATTATTGTTTTTAGGTATGCACCTAAACGCCCGCCAAACATTCCTCAATGCCAGCATAATAGTGGTGCCTACTTATGTTCTACACTGAAAGTTGCGGACATAGCTAGTTTTCATGACAAGTTCTACGGTTCTAAAGAAAAATGCAGTCAAGATGCCTACTTACTAAGATATTGCCGTATAAAAGAAGTAAAAAGACGCCGACCGAAAGCAGGTCAAGGTAACAAGCCTCACAGTTTTAGTATACAATATTTTGTCAAAAAAAAGCTCACAGATGAAACTGTTCCAGTTTGTCGAACGGCCTTCCTCAAGATACTAAACATATCCAAACACAGAATTTTAGGTGTACTAAAACGATTTAAAGGTTCATCAGAAATGCCAAAAGAAAATCGTGGTGGCGATCGCAAAAGCCATAAATCTTTAGCTAAACGAGATAAAGTTATGACATACATAAAAAGTTTTACAATTATTGAAAGTCACTATTGCAGAGGCAAAAGCACTAGGCAGTATTTACCCAGTGATTTATCTGTTAAGAAAATGTGGCGATTCTATAATAAAGATAACCATGATCTACCTGTTAAAGAATCTTTCTTTCGACATATTTTTAACACGAAATTCAATTTGGGATTTAATTCCCCCCAAACCGACGTCTGTTCTAGATGCCTTCAGTTCAAAGAAGGTATTAAACACTCAAAAGATCCACTACAAAAGCAAAACCTAATGACGGAACAACGAATTCACAAGCTACGGTCCAAAGCATTCTTTGAAGCACTTCGAGAAGAGAAGCCCAATTTGCTGACAATTTCGTATGACTGCCAAAAAAACCTTCCTCTACCGAAAATTCCCGACCAACAAGCGTATTATAAGCGTCAGCTCTATGTCTACAATTTTTGTATTGTGGTAGGAAGCTCTCATTCTCCTCTTAAGAAAGACAATGTATTTATGTATGCCTGGAAAGAGTCTGATTCTCAAAAAGGATCTAATGAAATAGCCTCTGCCATTTTTCACAGACTCAATCAATTAGATTTCGGGGGGATATCTTATTTAAGACTTTGTTCAGACGGATGTGGCGGGCAGAACAAAAACATCACCGTAATTTCAATGGCCTCCGTCTGGATGAAGAGAAGTGCTCCTCCAACTCTTAAAACTTTGGAATTGGTTTTTCCGGTCACAGGCCACTCGTACATCCCTCCGGACAGAGTATTTGCGAACATAGAAAAAAAGATCAGAAAAAAAGACACTATAATACGTCCCGAAGAATACTTCCAAATATTTGAAGAATCTGGCAACGTACTTCAACTTGGAGTTGACTGGTACGCATTTGATTGGAAAACTGCTTGTTCAGAAAATGTAAGGCCAACATCTTCTCTGCACTTTAAAAATAACTCGTGTAAAAGAATAATAATCTCTCGCACATCAAAGAATGAAATTCTACTGCAGGGTGAACCTAATTACAGGCACTCACTTGGCCTGTCCAAAGAGATATGTAAAAAAGGGAAATCTCTCGTAAATGTAAATCCAGATGAACTGGATCTATACGTAAACAAAATTAAACCTGAAAAATTAATTAACGTTAAGGAGTTACTATTAGGACATTTTGGACATGACTGGGAGAGTAACTCCTCAGAGTTTGGCTTAGACTTCTACAAAGCTGTTCTCAACAGAGCACAAATTATTGATCCCGCTCAACCTGAATTCGAAGAACCTCTCTGTGAAGAACCGGAAGATGATAATCGTTTCATATAATTAGAAGTATTTTTTGTTTTCTTTACTAAGCACTGTTAGATTAAGGTTAATTTTAAGCTTAAAAAACCATAAATACCTAAGTTTTTAAACGTTTTGCAACTTTATATTATGTACTTTTTTATTTTTTTAAAAAGATTACAGAATTAAAGAAATAAATACAGTTTATTCCATAAAATTATTAATTAGTTGTTAATAACTGTCAAAACCGGACAGATCCTTGTTGGTAAATTTTAAAACAGAACAAATCCATCTGATTTTTTTCAAAATAAGGGTTGTTTATTAAAATTTAAGAATGAAATTCTACAAATTGATAGCTTTCATATTTTTCAAACTGTCATAAAAAAAGTAGACCATTCCGCTTCTTTTTTGAGAAATTACGGTTTTTTGGACTTAACGCATTTTCACTTAAAGCGGATCTGTCCGGTTTTGAAACTAGACGCCTCATATTATGGTTTTAGTTATAGTTACCATCTTAAATTAAGTAAATTGTGGTAAACGCAAAGTACGATTTTGCAAAGGTCTTGTTTACTTAAGCGGACTCATAAAACTCACTATTTTATTGTTTATGCCGATGTGCTTACTCACCGCTGAGTGAATAAAAACACGGACGAATGTTTATAGTTAGATGAGATAAGGCTATTTTAGGAGACGCGGAATATTGGCTATAGATACATTTTGGTTAATGTAGATTGATGAAAGGTTGTTCACGTGACAGTGAATAAAATATATATTAAATTACTTCTTTACAGTGGCGTAGTTAGAGAATTTTTCAGGGGGGGTTAGAGGCACTTAGTAAAATTCAAAGGTCAAGTTCTGTTAATAGATAATTAACTTTAGTATTTATTATAGCCAAGTGCATATTCTATAAAACATTGATGAATTTCGTAAAATCATTAGAAATTATTAGAAATTACATTAATAATTTTTAAATGAAACAGTCGGACATGACTGATGAATTTCCATTGTGTTTTCTATCGGCTTTATAAGTTAATGAAGCGTTTTCGTTTACTAACTCAAAGAAAACTGAAAATGATAATGATTGTATGTCAAAAAAAAAAACTAGTTCATATTAGACCGTATTGATTTAGTATAATGTAATTTATTAATAATTCTGTCACATACAGGATAATCACCCGTGGAAAGAATGAGTTGACGTAATTACAAATCGTATTTTCTCTTTTTTTGAGCAAATCGGTTAATCACTTCTTCCGCTGTGATATTAATATCTCTGTTAATACTCATCAGGGCAAGTCCGTTCAGTCTCTCTTCTCCGGTCGAATTCCTTATCCAATTTTTCAAACGCCTCAGAGTTGAAAAACTTCGTTCATTGCTGGCAATAGTCACAGCTAATGTGGCTCCTATCTTCAAAAACTTGAATACGTTCGGGAAAAGTCCCTCGTTACAGAGATTTAACGCGTCGATGAATGTCTTTGGATGTTCTTCTGCTGCAATCCAACGTTGTCTCCACAATAGGACTTCGCTTTTGACTATGGATGCAGCTGTCTCTGTAACTTGTGGCCACTGTTTCATTAGTACTTCGACAGTTTCGGAGATGAGTCCAAGAATTTTTTCTTTGGCCACTTTGTCACTGACATTGCCATTTCCAACTCCACTTTTGACCAATTTATCAGGAATTATATTTTCAATCATTGACAATGTGCTTTTGTGCTTGACGAATTTTTCAGTTAATGAAGATATGAAGTGATCTATAAACGGTATGAATATCGACTTGCGATAATATTCTTCTGCTGAATTGGCTTCGGTGTTTTTGACGTTGCACGATCCTACGAATTTCAATTTTCTCTCCTATAGCATTAGCTATTTCTTCGGCATCAACGAAAACTTGCTTGAACTTTGATTCAGCATTTTCCCTCATTTCTTGTAACAAAACAACCAGATCAGCAGCCCTTGAGACAGCTGCAGAGAGATCGACACTTTTCTCTTGCAGATATGAAGTCAATGGTTGCGTGAAAGAAAAAATTTCGTGAATGACAGTCATCGCCACAATGAATGCTCCACTTTTTAGAGTTTGTAGGTAGCTGAAGGCATTTTTAGAACTTTCACTGTTTCCACATTCATGAATTTTCTCTAAACTCCAATAAATGGGAACGAACATTTCTTTGAAGCAGATGACAGCATCAAGTCTTTCAGTCCATCTGGTTTCACACAATCTCTTCAAGCGTTTTCTTCTTGTTGAACAATCCACAGTCTCGATGAAATCATTGAGAATCGTTTCGCGTTTTGCAGAAGTTCTAAAGAAAGAAATGACCTGCTTAATCGACCCAAGACAGTTCCTTATGAGAGGGACAGAGCACGCTTCACCAACAGCCAAATTCAAAGAATGACTAGCGCAATGAACGTAAAGTGCACATGGATACTCCTCCATCACTGCCGCAGCACAACCATTCCACTCTCCGCTCATTACAACTGCACCATCGTAGCCTTGTGAAACCAAAAACTTGAGAAGGATCTTCAACTTTATACAAACTTGTAACAATGACGAAGCGAGTCCTCTACCACTGGCATCTTCGATCGGGATGAATGTTAAAAAATCTTCTTTCAGAACAATCCCGTCAACAGTTTTTTCAGTATAACGGAAACATAACGAGTATTGTTCTATGCCGCTAATATCGGTCGTCCCATCTGCGAGTATAGTGCAGCATTCGCTTGCGTTAATTTTTGCTACAAGTTTTTCAAGAATTATGTTTCCGCAAATTTCGATGAGTTCATTTTGAATCTGTGGACTCGTGTAACTTGTAACACGATTTTTCGATGTAGCTGTTTGGAGTAAATGTTGCATCAATGTATGGTCGCCAGAATTCATCCGAAATCTCAACAAAGATCTAAAGTTGCCATCGTTATGAACAGGAGTCTGCAAAGATATCGGACCAGCATCACGATGTCCTCTCAAAGCATTTTCTTGCCTGCCGATGAAAATAATTGTTTCGACGATGGAATGTAAAATTTCTCGATTACGTTGAATTTCAGCACTTTTTACAGTATTCAGCTGCAAACTTACATCGACCATCCTTTTTTCTCTAATATCAATGAAATGCTGTGCTGAAATAGTTGCAGCCTTATGATAATCCAGATCTTGATGAATTCGAAATTGTTCTTTAGCGTCTTTCCACCGACGAAACGGATGTATCACGAGAGATCGAACGGACGAGTGACTTCCTTTCCCTACTTCTTTTGGACTGAAGAAAACGCAAGGATTGCAGAACGCACCATCCATTTTTTCAGAATAAACTAACCAAATGAATTCATCGAGCCATTTTCCTTGGAATTTTAGGTTTCTTGGACCGCTGACTGGAAATGCGTGTGAATTTTCTGGTTTCCACCGATTTTTTAGAAAATAATATGTTTTCTCATCCGTAAACTTTTTTTCAAAATGAACACTTATGTCCCTTAAGCAAAAATCTACGTCCATCCTTGAGCCTTCATCGGATCCTATAATAAAATTGTGAATATCGTTTTAAATCTCTCGGAACAAAATAATTACAGTACCGTAAAACGGGGTGCGTTTCGTACAAAATATGGGTCATTCCATATAATATTTACACCTGAAAAATGAATTCGCTTTAAATATTTTTTACTTTTTTTGTCGAATAGCCCAAAAACAAAAATCATTTTTTTATTGTTTTATTTTTTTGATCTCAAAAATATAAAAATTCATACCTGACTCAAAAATTTTGCATATCATATTGAAATAAAAAAATACGTATCGGTTTTTACTGTTTTAGGAACAGAAAAAAAAATATTATAAGCGAATTCATGTTTCAGGTGTAAATATTGTACAGAATGACCCGTATACATTTTTAAATTTACATGTAAAAAATATGATATCTTACTCATATTGTGGGCATCACTCGTTGATGCAACACATTTACTATTTTCATTATCTCTGATGCCACTTGTAGAAGCGTCCAGGTTCTCGTTTTTTTGACCCGTCTCATTATTGGAGATTTTCGGCCGCTTTATCAACCACTTGTCCATTCTAAGCTGGGACTTGATAATTGTTTGGCAGGGCACCACAAACAATAAAACTTCATGAATTTCGATTTATTATAATAAGTACAATGATGGCGTGTATAGCGGGAGTACAGGATGTCGCGAAGTTTGGTGGCTCGAACAACGATCCAAACGGGCAAACATGGGCGAACGACGGTCTAAATAGGCAAGCAGCGATCCAGTCGGCAAGCAAGAGCGAACAGTAGTGAGTCCCATAGACGAGTGCCGCTGGAGTTTCCGCGTCCTCTTTTTATAGCCAGTGGCTTTAGACCCAGCGCACAGCGCTGGTTGGTCCGCGTGGATGATAGTGGGAATCGCATTTGTAGAGCCGGCTATTGGCTAAGCGCGCTGTAGTGGGGGGGAGCGGGGATCACTTGTACATTATTGTGAACCCATAGATACATCAAAAACTCAATTTTTTCTTAAAGAGAATTTCGCATTGAAATTCGTGTCCAGAGTTACAAGAAACTTTCTGTAAAACGAATCATTTTGGGGGGGGGGGGGGGGGTTGTCCCCAAAACCCCCCCCGTTACTACGCCACTGCTTCTTTAAAAGACAACTTTTACTTAATTTTATGTCCTGACAATAACTAAGCAGAAAATAAATTTTAAGGACTTTATAAACATTGAATTATAAATTGAAATATTGGGTATAAAAAGTTGTTTAGTTAAATTATTTTCGCCCAAATTCAAACGACGCAAAAAAATGGCTAACCGAGGTTGGAAAAATTAAAAACGAATTCGAATGGTCCGATCAACAAGTAATCGTAAGAATAGGTCGGTTTTTGACCGGAATTTCTAAAATATGGTTCGACAATTATTGGACACCAGACATTACAAGCTGGGAGACTTTTGAAAGAGACTTTTTGGAGGCTTTTCCGCCAAAGAAAATACTGAGACATTTGCTTTCGGAGGCAGCGGAATTCAGTAGTGACCGATGTAACACGTACGAGGCTTATGTTTTCGAGAAAGCTAATCTTCTTCGAAACTTACGCGTGCAATGGTCTGAAGCAGATCTTGTAGAGATACATGGAATTAGAGAACGTGACGTACGTAACACTGCAAGTAATCAAAATTTGAAAAATTTGTCTGAACTTATCTCATATTTAGGCTCCGTGCCTAAACGTCAGCCCGAAGAGGTAAAAAGCGAAAAGAGATTTCCAGACGTAAAGGAACCTCCACGTAAACGTTACCGTGATAGTCGGGAAAGTCGAGAAGATTTTCGAAGTCGAAAAAGACCAATAAAATGTTATAGTTGTGAAGATGGGCATATCCAAAAATTTTGCGTCAAGAATAAAAACGAATGGAAACCCAAAAACCCGAGTGCTACAAGCTTTTCCACCCCAAGCACTTCAACAGCTATCAATTCCAAATGTTCTTTTTGTGCTAAAAGTGGACACGGATCCGACGATTGCTTTATAAGAAAAAGCGCGAAAACGTCAACTTTTGTAGTAGCGGCCAGCAAATTGCTCCCTGTGTAATGAGGGTAGATGGAATTCAAATGACGGGAATTGTTGATACCGGTGCAGATATCTCGTTAATGTCTCAGAGACATGCCGACAGATTTCAGAACAAAATGGAAACCCGTTGTACTACGATCAGTGGATTATTACCTGGAAACTATATTTCAGAACAGTCGTTTCAACGAACAGCTTCGAGATGTCGGGCGTCAAAACAGATCTCATGTTTATTATTGTACAAGAGAGCATTCTGGAATACGATTTATTGGTTGGATGTAACCTTTATGATGATCCCGACATAGCAACGATAACCAATTGTACAGGCACCAGGATTGTCAAAAACAAGATTGCTCGAGTAATAAACGTTTTACCAAGAGTAGCTCGCTGGTGGACCTATATGCAGGATTTCACTTTTGACATTATTTACGAAAAAGGAAGTTCATTACCACATGTTGATTTCCTAAGCCGAAACCCTGTAGTTGTTCGGCGTTTAACTGTACATGACAATTGGCTATATGTGGAGCAGCGCGGAAATAACGAAGTCAAAAAGCTAATTAATGATTGGAAAGAAGGACGTTTAGATAAAACTCGTTATAAAGTTAAGAACGATATTTTTTTTACATTATATCATTTCTACACCCAATGGATCAATCTCAAAGCCATTTATTCCTCGTCAGAGCCGATTGGGGTTGTTAAGAATATTTCACGATGAGCAATGCCATGTAGGCATTGACAAAACAATAGGATCTATCCAAAGACATTTTTGGTTCCCACGTATGCGAAATTTTGTAACGAAATATATCCAGCATTGTCTTGTGTGTGCTGTTAAAAAAACTAGGTCCGGCCCTTTACAAGGATTTATCCCAAATATAACGAAACCATCTGAACCAATGCATGTGCTTCACGCCGATTGTTTAGGACCGCTAGAAACTACAACTGATGGATATAAACACGTATTGGTACTCATTGATGCCTTTACAAAATACTGCGCACTACTATCTTTAAAGTCGGTTAAAGCTGATGAAACACAATCATTTTACATAAAACATTCGGTTAACGGGCATTTTAAACAAGTTATTATAAAAAGAAAAGGCAGGCCAAATCTTACATCCTTAAGCAATCTTAAGAAAAAATATGGGGAATCGATTAAACTTGCAGAATTTGCATTTGTGTTTGATAAATGTTTAAAGCTTGGTACGCTTTGCATGTGTTTGTAATAAATGTTTTAAAGCTTGCTACGCTTTGCATTTGTGTTTGTTAAATGTTTAAAGCTTGGTACGCTTTGCATGTGTTTGTAATAAATGTTTTAAAGCTTGCTACGCTTTGCATTTGTGTTTGTTAAATGTTTAAAGCTTGGTACGCTTTGCATGTGTTTGTAATAAATGTTTTAAAGCTTGCTACGCTTTGCATTTGTGTTTGTTAAATGTTTAAAGCTTGGTACGCTTTGCATGTATTTGTAGTAAATGTTTAAAGCTTGCTACGCTTTGCACTTGTATTTGTTCAATGTTTAAAGCCTATTACGCTTTGCATGTATTTTGGTTAAATATTTAAAGCTTATTACACACTGTACGAGCTTTGTTGATGTTTAAAGTTGGTACGCTTTGCATGTGTTTTCGTCGAACGATTGCCAAAGGTTTGCATTTATTTTTTTTATTATAGCCAGGTTACTAAACCTTAAATGTTTTACTTTTAGTGAAGAAGAGGCCGAAAAGGATGGAGAACCCATAGCGGAGTGACAAAAGAAGAAGATGGTTTATCTATTGCTGTTGTTTGTTTTGCCTAATTTGATATTTTTTCTTAATTATAACAATATTAATGTTCTGGTAATTTTTCGTTTTCTTCTGTTTCTTATCTGTAAAATTAGACGTAGCAAACGTCGAGAGCGACTCGGAATGCAGGATTGGCCGTGTTAGAATTTAAAAAAATATATCAGGAGGTCGATCGAAAAACTAAACTTAAAAATGAAGGGTACAGGGTAAAAAAGATGAATGTCACAAAACACAGTTATTGAGAAAATCGAATTTTAGTGTTTAGAGACTCCTACACTATTTATATGAAAATATTTCAAATTCTTTTTCTTTTGGCTAATATAGCATAAGGTCTCCCTTTAATTATTTATAGCTGCATATCTGTAGGTTGATGTCATAGACGTGCAATATTTTTTTTTAGGGATAGAACCTACATAGTTAATGCAAAAACGATGAATGTCACATAACTATGGTGCAAAAGTCAGCAATAAGCGGAACTTCTTGGAAAGGAAAATAAAAAATAGTTGGATGATAAAAGAGGCCAACCAACAGTGGATCACACAATGGGGTTGGGAGGAAGAGTTGAGGTGGCTGAGCCCTTCCCCCCTCCCGCGTGGTCCAAAAATAAGCTTACAATCAATTAAAAATAACAAAAAAAAACTCAAGAAAGTTTTATTTTAACATTTTCAACAAAAAAAAATATCCAAAGAAATATTAATTATTGAATAATATATTTTCAAACCTTCGTAGTACCCATTGGCTTTAGGGTTTTGGCAATAGTCCCTGGAGATCTTTGTATTTCTTCATTGGTATTGGGACTCGTTCATGGTATTTTAAGGCAGGCACTTCAAATTGACCATGAGGAAGAAGCGAATTAGGATCTTTTCGTTTTCGTGTCGGCGGTATCACCACAAAAGTAGTGCAAGGTCCATTATAGGTTTCACGATACTCTATCATCCTGGGCATTTCACGAGAAATAATTAACTCTTTAATCGGTCTTGTCTCAAAAGGACACTTTTTGTAGAAATACGGAGTTAGGTTATCAGTCCATGATCGAAAAATATCCTGGTTTTCACAATCAACTATATTAAATGGACTAGGTTTGATTCTGGCGATGGTTATCTGTTCTTTCCAGCCATCTGGAAGCTCTACTATTGCTTTTTGATTTATTAGGCCCATGTTTCTATCACATTCTAGATAACTATGTTCTCTAACTGGAAATGTCATTTTAATTTTTTGTAGGCGTTTTGTTATACAGTGTGTACATAAAGTAAGGAACAAATTCATTATCTAAGAATCTAAAAATATTTCGGAAAAATCCTCGTACACGTGTATAATAATTTTTAATGGCGCATTTTTTCCCATACAAACTTAATATACAAGGTGGCTCATGTAGTAGATATGACATTATCGACGATTTTTTTAAATGGGAACCCCTATATTTTAGTTCAGATCTGTAATCTCCAAGAACAGCTGATTTCAAAAACATAACACACTTAGGGCCTAAAATTCATAGTTTCGTTACTACAGGGTAAAACAAATAATTTTATTTAAGATATTTTTAATTTAAAAAAATGTAAAAAAATTAAATAAGCTATTTAATTAAGTGTTGAAATTGTCCTCCTTCTGCTGCCTGACAGTACCCCAAGCGATCAATAAATTCTTGTTGGACTTTCCTTATGGTTTCTTCTGAAATGTTCCTGCATTCTGTTGTTATTCGATTTTTTAAATCTTCAATATTGGCAGGTCTGACTTTATAAACAACATTTTTCAGGTGACCCCACAAGAAAAAGTCCAGTGGTGTAAGGTCTGGAGACCTAGGCGGCCATTCAACAGGCCCACGTCTTCCAATCCCCTTGTTCGGAAAAACTTGGTTTATGTAATGGCGCACTACTGCTGCATAATGTGGAGGTGCGCCGTCTTGTTGGTACCACAACTTTTCATCTAGATTTCCTGGATTATTTCTACTAGGGTATAAGTTAACTAGAGTAGGGATAAGAAAGTTCTGAAGAAAATGAAGATAATTTAGCCCGTTTACATTGTTGTCAAAAAAATATGGCTTTCAGGTAAAATTGGGTGATGGCGGAAGGGATTGAGCCAAATGTCACGAAATCTTTTATTGGGGGAAGGGGGGTTGAAAAATCGCTAAAAACGCCTCACGTAATTAATTGATGCCTCCCAAGTCAAAAAAAAATATCTTAAATAAAATTATTTGTTTTACCCTGTAGTAACGAAACTATGAATTTTAGGCCCTAAGTGTGTTATGTTTTTGAAATCAGCTGTTCTTGGAGATTACAGATCTGAACTAAATATAGGGGTTCCCATTTAAAAAAATCGTCGATAATGTCATATCTACTACATGAGCCACCTTGTATATTAAGTTTGTATGGGAAAAAATGCGCCATTAAAAATTATTATACACGTGTCCGAGGATTTTTCCGAAATATTTTTAGATTCCTAGATAATGAATTTGTTCCTTACTTTATGTACACACTGTATGAACGATATAATGCATAAAACGAAACAATGTATAATTCTTATTTTGCCCTCCACAAGAGTCGCAAAATATCTCCAATTATTCTACTCTGTCATCCAAATTGTTGAAAATGAAGTGAAATAACATTGAAGCTCCCTTTTTTCCGGCGGTTTCAGTGTACGTGTAAAAAAATGATGAACCATTAGACAGAATATGGATATTAAACGAGTAAAAGGATAATTGACGTTTGTAATATACATCG